>OY728127.1:936125974-941125974 GCA_963277665.1 Viscum album | reverse complement strand
TAAGTTTGGCCCAGCATTCTCTTGGATCTATCATGATGGATCTTGATCCCAAGAATATATGCTGCCTCACCCAAGTCTTTCATAGAGAAGCATTTATCCAACCATGCCTTAACTGACTGTAAGATAGGTACTTTGTTTCCAATTAGTAATATGTCATCAACATATACTATTAGGAAAACGAATACACTTCCACTAAACCTTTTGTTGACATAAGGCTCACATTCATTCTTAACAAAGCCAAATTCCGTTATGGCTTCATTAAAATGAATGTTCCATGACCTTGATGCTTGTTTTAATCCATAAATGGATTTTTGCAACTTGCATACCTTGTTGGCATCCTTTGGAGTCACAAACCCTTCAGGTTGTGTCATGTAGACATCTTCCTGGAGGTTCCCGTTAAGGAATGCTGTTTTGACATCCATTTTCCAAATTTCATAGTCATGGTAAGTGGAAATGGACAATAGGATTCTGATGGATTTTAGCATAGTAACCAGTGAAACAGTTTCATCATAGTCAATTCCTTGACATTGTTTAAAACCTTTTGCAACCATTCATGCTTTATAGGTGCTGACTTATCCCTCCATGTCCAGTTTCTTCTTGAATACCCACTTATTACCAATAGTCTTTACATCAACTGGAGGATCTACCAAAATCCAGACTTGGTTTTGGTACATGGAATCCATTTCAGAATTCATGGCTTCTTTCCACTTGACAACGTCTGTGCCTTCAACTACGTCCTTATAGGTAAGAGGATCATCATTGTAAACCAATAACAAGTCACCATCCTCGGTGACAAGAAAACCATATCGTTCTGGTTCTCTCACCTCTCTCGTGCTCCTACGCAGTTCTTGTGTCTTTGGAACAGATTGTTCTTCAATGAGGCTTTGTGTAATCTGTTATTGTACCATCTCTTATGTATCTTGAGCCTCGACTTCATCGAAGACTATCTCGCTCCCACTATCTCTTTTGGAGATGTGCTCCCTCTCAAGGAATATGGTGTGTCTTTCCACTGTAACCATTTTATCTGAGGGGTTGTATAGGTAATATCCCCTTGTTTCCTTGGGATATCCTATAAAGATACACTTTGTGCCTCGGGGTGCAAGTTTGTTACTTGAAGATGCCTTAACAAATGCTTCGCTACCCCACACATGTAAATTCGATAACATGGCTTTGCGTCCACTCCATAACTTGTATGGAATACCATTTATCGATTTAGTTGGTACATGGTTTAGTATGTTTTCTACTGTTTGTAATGCATATCCCCAAAAGGATAATGGAATATTCGCATGACTCATCATTGATCTCACCATGTCCAACAGGGTGTGGTTCCTCCTTTCACTTACACCATTCCACTGAGGTGTGTAAGGAGGAGTGATTTGAGATAGAATCCCAAAATCCCGTAAGAAATCAATGAAGTCCTAATTAAGATATTCTCCTCCTCTATCTGAGCAGAGTTTCTTAATCTTCTTACCAAGATGATTCTCAACTTCATTCTTGTATTCTTTGAACCGATCGAAATAATCTGACTTATACCTCATTAAGTAAATATATCCATATCTACTAAAATCATCAGTAAAAGTTATGAAGTACAAGAACCCACCCCTTGCTTCAACTGGAAATGGTCCACACACATATGTGTAAACTAATTCTAGAAGCTCTTTAGCACTTTCACCTTTCCCAGTAAATGGGGCTTTGGTTATTTTGCCTTGTAGAAACACATGACATACACCAAGTGATTTTAGTTCAAAAGAATCTAAATACCCATATTGATATAATTTTGTCAAATGTTTCTCATTTACATGACCAAGCCAGTGATGCCAAAGTTGGGTGTTGTATGAGTCATGTGAATTAACTTTGTCATCAATTTCCATTACTTGGTTTGTGTAGTATAACACATAAAGGTCGTTATATAAATGTGCCCTACCAAAAAAATTCTATCTTTATAAAGTAGCAACATTCATTTCCAAACTTGAAGATGAATCCATAAATATATAATCCGGATAATAAAATAATATTTTTAGTTACAGAGGGTACATAATAAAATCCTTTCAATACCAAGACCATCCCAGTAGGCAATGTGAGGTGGTAGTCTCCGACAGCTACAACAACGAGTCTGGCTCCGTTGGCTGCTCGCAGATCCACCTCACCTCGGTCAATCTTTCTGAATCTACTTGGTTCCTGTAGTTGGATACATATGTGAGCACCACAAGCAGTATCTAATACCCAATTAGTAGAAACAAATAGATTTCATTCGATAACAAACGCATATGAAGCTTTCCCTTGCTTCCTTGGATGGGTGTAGTTTTTCTTCCAGTGGCCCTTCTTACCACATGCGAAAAAAACAGCCTCATGTTCTCTTGACTCCCCTTTGATCTTCCTTTTATTGGAAGGCCTTGAAGAAGCTTTGGGATTAAAGCTCTTTGCCTCCCCTTTCCTTTTATTCACCATAATTATAGAAGGATTTTCATGCATCATATCATTGTCCACTTGGCGAAGGATGATAAGGAGATCAGATAGAGACTTCTCAATGTTGTTCATGTTGAAATTTAAAACAATGTTAGAGAAGATCTGGGGGAGTGATGCAAGAATGAGATCGGTACCCAGTTCTTCAGGGAGTTTAAACCCTAGAACCTCCAAGCGCTCAATGTAGCCAATGAGCTTGACTACACGAGGCCCAACTGGGGCACCCTCTCCAAGCTTTCTCTGGAATAGAGCCTTGGAGATCTCAAACCTTTCCTGTCTTGCTCTCTCCTGGTATAGACCACGAAGGTGCTCGAGCATGCTATAGGCATCCATGTCTTCATGATACTTCATGAGCTCACTAGGAATTGATGATTTAATCAAACATTTAACGTCGAGTGCATCATTAAAATTTTGATTATAGACCATGAAATATTCATCACTCACACCTTGGGTGGGAAAATCAGGAAGTGAGGGCTCTGGCACATAAAAATTTCATTCATGGCATAGGATAACCCGAAGGTGCCTAAACCATTCCTGAAAGTTACTTCCAATGTGGATATTTTCTTTATCCAGAATTGATCATAGAGAAAATGTGGTTGACGAGTTTATCATATTGATTCTACAAATTAAAAGAGAAGATTTATTAGTACCTTTTGATTTCATTTTGTGAAAAATTATAAATGAATTTATTAATTCTCCCACTATTTTATCAATTCCTAATGGACCTCACCATTGAACTTGGAATGTCCAGTTGACATGACATTATAGTGTCAAGGATCCATATTCCCCTTCGCATAACCCCAACATGGGTTGGTCAAGCTATTTGAAGGTATTTAGGTAGGTAGGTCTTTGCCAACTGTGAGATTACAGTTCCTTGATCTGTTGAGTGAATTCCCCAATCCTAAAATCCTGAATTGGATTTCCTCAACACTTGATTCCATTTTACAACAAGTCTAGCAAGGGCTACTCCTCTTGATGTAAAATGTTTAAGTCAACCTGAAACTTTCATGATATCTTCCTTTATAAAAGTAAGTGTCCCAACAAGGGTTGGTCAAACACATTGTTTTTATTGAGTATTTCTCTTAATCAAGTAACATAAGGCTTGGTTTGACTTAATATGGTATTTGAGAGATTTTATTCTTTATGCATAGTTTTTCATTATCACATGCTTGTTAATATTAAGTGATTCTTTCTTAAGTGATTAACCATGTTCTGATAATGTTTACGCATAGTTTGGTTTTTATTTTTTTCCATCTTTGCATGCTTTTTTATTTAATTAATTATGTGATCGCGAAAACACATAAATAATAAATAAACCATGAAATTAGATAGAAATAAAATAAGATGGAATGATCATGAGATTCTATTGGTTATCTTATCTATCAGTTTTGATAAGCTAACCCTGACCTAGGGAAAAACACCTTGAACCTGATGGTTCGTGTTTTGCATCTCCCACCTGTCTACCTTTCTATCTTCTTGGGTTGGTTTCACCTATGCTTCAAGTTTTGAACCGTCTCCTCTGACTTGGGATATCCTCCATTACATGGGGTTTACATTAAAAAAACCATGGGCACACATGCCCTACATATTATTGGATGAAGGCTCGTAGGACAATGAATTTAAATTAAATAAATTTAAATAAAACCATACACACAGAAAGGGTCTTTGGTCTAGCTCGTGATCATCCATAGCATGCAATGAAATTTACACATATTTAGAATTCAAATTCTTTTAAGCTTTCTTTCATTTAAGATAAGTCGTTCTTGAATTCAATTAATTATGATCTTATAATTAATCAATTCTTTATCTTAAATTCCTTTCCGAATTTCCTTGAGATTCTTCTTATCCATATTCCTTGTATAGGTCTTTGTACTTTAGAGGAAACCTGGTGAAATTCCATTTCTGGAAAGTACACGGTGTGTAGGATATATTACACGGTGTGTATTTTTCACCCTTTATCCAAAGTACACACTGGGGGATTTGGTGTGTTTTCTGTACTTTGGAAATTTTGGAGTACACGACATGTAGATTAATCTAACACAGCGTGTACTTCCTTGTTACGTGGTTACTGGCCTGGCAATCCCGTGTACGTGGTACATGGCTTCTCCTTGTACACAGTTTCACCTGGGCCGAATCGGACTACACAGCGTGTTGATTCAATATACACGCCATGTATTCTGGTTTCGATGTGCCATTCAATTTTGGTCAACACGGTGTAATAAATACTTAGGCATGCTCAATTCACACGGCGTGGTTTGGCGGACCAGTACCAGTTTATTTAACCTAAGTACACGACATGTAGTTTTCACCACACGTCGTGTATTCTTGTGTTGTACAGACAAAAAGAGCAGCTCCTTCAGATGAGTTCCTCATTTTTATTTTAATCAAAATTAAAATTAAAAGGACATTTCTATGATGTGAATCGAGAAACGCAGGAGGAATAATAGATCTCGTTCATTCAGATTTATAGAATGATTTATCTTGAATTGAATCAAATATAAATGCATAAATTATCAATGAAAATTAAATAACTATAATCAACATTGTAACCTCGCTCCCACCCATACTCCTTTTTTTAATTTTAATTTTTTTTTCAAAAATGCAAGACCTGCCCAACCTCACTTTTTTTATTAACCAAAGACATTCAAAGTAAGTCTTTCCCCTTCCCCCTTTTTTTTATTTTTCTCTAGCCTAATATATAGGCTTTAACATTATAATAATAAGATATTATTATAATATTATATAATAATAATAAAATTATTATTATAATAAAACTATTATTATAATAATAAAATTATTATAAAAATAATAAATATTAAGGTTCACCGGAAAACACTATTCCGGTAATCGGATGTCCACCCGGTGATCATAAAACAACCGGTTTAATTCCAATTTTAAACTTCAGATGACCGCATATGGGTCATCCGATATCAGATTCAAATGTGGTATACGACGCTGGGACCGTAACATTGTCATATTCATATTTTAATGCAAATTTAAATTTTCTTGGCTTAAAATCATCACACGTCGCTCTGATACCACTTGTTGGAACCGGGCATGCAGCGGAAGCCCCAAACAGGTGGGTTTTTAAAACGTTTCACCAACAATCAACATAAACTTGTCGATGTCCATGAAGGGAAGCCCGGTCAAAGCCAAGGACCATGTGTGAAGGGTTTTAAGCACAAAATCAACCGTAAAAATACCTGGTTTAATTCTAAAGTCGTGCACGACATCTGCTCGTCGTTGGAAATCACTGCTTGAAGAATCTGAAGCTTAATTACTCTAGATCATCCACACGTGCTTCAAGGAATCCATGGGAATTCCGTTCATCGTAGTCCGGGTGCTAGCACGGAATACCGACAATGCCTTTGACATTCCAATGATCATTGCATCGCTTCACTAGCGATGCCCGAGAGAGATCTCCATCAGATCTCCTTGGATCCATAACATCTTTCTCTAGAGTGTGGGAGAGAGGAGAGGAGAGATAAGCTCTATGAATAGTATTTGGAAAAAGCCCCTCCTCTTCTATTTATAGTGTTTAATTAAAATACCCGGTATCACCTCACCGACCCTGAATACTTAACGCACTATCAACGAAATTTATGACTACTAAATTGAGTCATAAATATTATTATCATTTACTTGTAATATATTAAAATATATTACGTGATAATAATTGAGTCATTAACTCGACCTGTCGCTCCCATAAATATTAATTGAACCTTGAATAATTTTAATATTCGTCAATTAATATTTTTCATGTATTTACTAAAACTTGTAAATACATTTAATAAATAAATTTAATAGTCATTATTCCAAACTTGAATAATATGAATTTATTTATTGCATTGGTGATCGTTTAACCTTGGAAAAATTCCAGACCCCATTTGTGGGGCCCACCATGTCCAAAACTCATATTCAACTAAAAATGGAAGATTATTGAATACGCTATTGTGTGTGACCATCTAGGCCCTTATCTCGACAGTAGTGAATAGTATTCACAGACCAAGAGTGGGATCTAGCAACCCATCATGGCCCCTGAAGAAATAAGGATTGTCACAGCAGCGACAACCAACCTACAAACACACACTGTGTAATATAATCTCTTTGTCTGTAATATCTCATAAATAAGGACGCACTCTCATGTCATCATCCTTTTATTTATTTATTATTTGTTGATGTAAATGGATGGATTTACCCTCGACTACCATGGCCATGGTCTTATAAAGGTACTGCCATCCATATCAACATGGCCTAAGATATATTACTTTCATAACCTGGGAATGAAAAATCCTTTCTTGACCATTCAACCAATGTCATGCCACCAACGACACACCCTAAACAAAATACCTCGCCAAAACTTCATTGCCATGGTTTTCATCTTGCATCAAAGTACGAAATCAAATGACATACATTGGTAATGATCTCAATTCAAGAGACCATTACACATGATCGTAGATAAGAACATCCAATGACACCTGAAACATGTGGTGTTCCTATTGGCGGGTCAGTCCTCATGATATCGATACTAGATATCACCAAGTGCGAAATTCATGGGAAGAAGTATCAATGCTTATGAGCCCCCAACACCTGATAGTCAAACATCTACTGTGTCCAATCAGTAAGATGTATCTAGACCATAAAACATATATTTAAGATTAATTTCATAGTGTCTAGAGGTTCTCATTATATCCCGAGAACTACTATAAACTTTCTATATGTCAATTAAACTTTGGATATTACCATTTTAATAGTGGACGTAGAAAAATATACACTAATGGTAAGATGACATCAGGCATAGTTACTGTATACACAATATGGTAATCAAAATAATTGAACAGTTGGGTCTAGGGCACCCACTACTTCAACAATAATTCTGTATGACAGTTATATATTGTACCATCAGTGTTTCATGTAGCTTTATTGTGATATGACAGGGTACATGACTCATTTGATGGCTTGTGACCATTCTTGGAAATAGATTTTGTGTGTCTGTTATTCTTGGTGACCGGTGGTAATGGGATGATTTCACCAACTTCTTGGTCATTTGGGAGTATAGTGAGTGGGTTTCTTGGGTTTTGAAAATGATTGGTCAGTGTATAGGTGGATATATCTTTGGGATGTGTTATTACATGGTAGGGAGATTGTAATATCTTGGGTGTGTCTAATAGTTAATATGGGTCTAATTTCAGACTTACCATGTGCGTTTTGTAATTGATGAGGTTATTAGGGTTTCATTGTCATTCATGAGTCATGTTTTAGGAAGTCAGGTCAGGATGGAGGTTGAGATTCTGTTGCAGGTAGGAAACTGTTCCATATTAAAGATCATTGTGATGTAGAGGGTGGTTTGGTGAGATCAAAATTTTATATCATAAGATTAAAATTCATGGGATAATAGTGGATAAACCATCCATGGGTTTTTTAATTATTTGAAGAACTGAATGAGGGAATCATTTCACTATAATAAATGAAATTACTCCTCAATTTTCATGGAGTAAGAGGATTCAAGTTTCTAGGTTGTTTCAGTGGGGATGCACTATGAAAAAACCTAATGGTCCATGCTGAAATTTGGTTCTACTAAAGGTATTTTTTATGATCCATAAGTGTACATTGTAATGGTCATATTGGTCACTATTTTATATTTAAATTATTTTGTAAATTTAATTAGTAAATGAGACAATAATCTCATTTTGGATTCTAAAAAGGGGATCTCACCCATTTCTCCCTTATCTCATTGCCCAATCTTCCCAAATGGGATATTCATCATTTTTTGGTGGCTAATCAAGTTGTTTTTTATTGGGGGTTGTCACGGATAAGGATTGACATCCTTTGATAATTGTTTTTTGTTTTTTGTTTATTGAGATGTATTTCATATAAAATATATTTTCTTAGTAATTTTCTATGGTTTCTCATTTTCTTCAGATAATATTTGATTCAGTCAATAATAGTTGATTCATTAAATGATAGTCTATGATTTCTGTTATCATATGTGATTTTTTATATTGTTTTCTTTTGGGGGTGTGGGTAGGGTTATCTGTGCAATAATGAATGGAACCTCTTAGGTTTTCATTTTTCTTTACGGATTTATATTGGTAGTATCATGTGGGTTATGGTGGTCTTGGACATTTTTTTATTTCACATTCATGGTTGGTATCTTTAGGACTTTATTTCAATGTTGTCATACAATGTAAAGTGGTGTAATTTTTGTGATGTGTGTTTTAATCTGGATACATGGAAACATGACATGTTTTACCATGTCATAATTGAGTTATATGGTTCACAAATATATGTGATGGGGATATCTTATTCTTTGATGGTGGGAGATAGAGGTCCACCATGTTATGGTTTTATGAGTTGGATGATGATGCACATTGGGGGGTTGAGGAAATTTGATTTGAGCGCACACAGAGAGGATCCCATGTAGTGGTATTAAGATCATTTTATTTGGGGACAATCTATAAATGGTCATCTTATCACGATGGTGTTGAAAATAAAATAATATGATCGATATTCCATAGGTGTCCTAAATAATTTACTAGTGATTAAGATCGCTGGTTGGGTGAAGGATTCTTGTTACAAGTGTGATCATTTAGGGAATTTATCTAGGAATGGGGAAAATGGTTTTTATGTGTGGCTTGTAGATGTATCATTCACTAGGTGTCCATGGGGATGGATATGTAATGTTTCATAGTTCTCTAATGAGGGATGATTCATTATTCTCCCTCAAAATTGTGTTTTGACCAATGTTACATCCTCCCACTCTAACATTGGCCAATCTAGGTAGGGGGAATAAAATTAGTTGATCAATAATAAAGTGGAGAGAAATACATTGATTATATTGGTTGGTTTTGTTACATCGATATACTTATATATGTTTTTATATTATATAGGGACATCATTAATGGTGGCATACTATGTTTGTACTAAGAATTTCCATGGGTCCTCCATGAAATGTGCTGACTTCATGACTCATGATAAAGGTAAGGTAAATAGACTAGAAACCAATGGTTAAACTTTTTATGGAATACGTGACTTTGTATATTTCAATTTCATAAATAATTCTTTATATACTTATTAATATTTTTTCAGGTAAATAGTTATTTATTTAGATATTGTTCATCATTATTCATCCTATATTTTGATTTATAATATTTGTGTATAATCCTTAATATATTTTCATTAGACCTCTTAGCCTAGTCGATAGCCTTTTACATATGGGGAGGAACCACTAAGGATAGTTTCAATATGGATCCCCAACCATTTTAGTGATCCAAGACAAGGATTCTTGACATTGTGATGACCCATAGTAAACATAGAATTGGTTTTGTCTTCAACAGCCTCCCAGAGCTGCTAGAAAAACCAAATCAAGGAATATGATCATGGAGTAAAGGGAAAATTAGTTAGAGAATAATCTCATGTAGTTGTGCCACTATCACTCTAATTATAATGTAGAAACCCTAAGGATCCCATTATATCAAAATAAGGTAAGATATAAAGTCAAACTATATATAAACATAATTCCATAATAATCATTTCATTAACACACACATCACCTCCATCCACCTGTCAAACAAAAAAACCCATTATAATTATACAACAATTAAAATAATTCTTCAATGTAGATAACATACAATATCCCATCATAATGAAATCAACAGTCATGTGTCAAATATTAAAAGCTGTCAATAAAAGAATTATAACTATTATTAAACACTCTAAATAATCCTTATATTTAAAAAAAATCAAAAAATAAAACAATAAACTCAATATAAATCATAAAAAATACCAATAAATCAAATGAGAATGAAGGAAAAAATGTGACATGATGACCTTATCATTGAAACTAAATCAATGAATTTTATACAAATTTATACCATTTTAAAAACCTCACATTATCATTGAAATAACCCTTAATCACGTTGTAACACCCTGAGATTTTATGAGATATATTATTTTTAATTTCTTTGATGTATTATATTATACACTACACCAATATTTACTTGTACTATACGCAACACCGTATTAGCATTCAGTATATGCAACACTATTCTAGTCTTGTATTACACACAAATTCAAGTTCGTTTTGTGGAAATTATTCTACGCAACATTAATTATAGATTTTGTTTAATGTATAAATGAAATAATTTTTAATTATGTTATACACAACACCAAACAGAGATTTCAATACATACAACCCTCACTTGGCTTGCATTACAGGAAATCAAGACCTTCCTCGATAGTGTGTGTAGTACGCAATACCGAGTTTCACTAAACATGATATTATTATAATATTATTATGAACTAGCCGTTATGAATAGTAATACCCACTTTTTGAAATTTTATAAATTTTATCTTTCAAAATGGACTTAATTTTTGGATTCGGAATATCAAAATTAGCCTAGGGTGAATTTTTGGTATTTTTATGAAAACTTTCAATTATTGATGAATAGTGAAAACACTGAGTTACTATTTAAAAACCGACTTTTTATTTAAATAATTATTTATTTTATTTAAATTTATTTTAGGTCAAAATTGATACATAATACCTATATAAGTTCAATGTAATTAATTGGAGTCATTTTATAATAATTTTAGATATATAAAAATTTTATTGAACTTTTCACCGTCTTTTACCCACCTCCTAGGAGAATTTGAAAATTTACATAAAACATAATTTTACCGCTTCTGTGAGTGGAATTTCGAAAATCTGAGAGACATGGTTAATATAAAGGAGTAAAATGTGGTTCAATAAGATAAAAATAATTTTTTGGTGAATAATAACTTTTTACTTTTATTTACCACGATTAAAAGTAAATAGGGTAATTAAGGGTAAAAATGATATTACTATTTCCCTAACACATGTCCTAATTCTATTGGATAAGTGTAATTCGACCAAAAACAACCTTAGGGATAAAATATTACCCTTTAGTTCCTCTTGGATTAAATTAGTACATTTATTATTATTTTATTAAAAGAAGAGTTAAAATAGTTAAAATCAAAGTTTAATATCTAAAACATTTTTAATATAGGGTTATACATAAGATAAATTAGACTATAAATATTAATTAGAAATATAAAAATATTTCCTACATAATGGTATTTTATTTATAATTTTTAGACATTAAATAATTTAATTTATTTATGACACAATGATGATGCAGTAATTACCTTATTAATGAAATATTAACATAATTGATGTTATAAATACCCAAATAAATGTAATTTTAGACTTTTTATTAATTAAAATAATTTTATAGGTTAATATGACATGTTAGTATTGATTTAATTAACTTTTTTTTAACTAACCATGTTGTTATGATTTAAAAAAAATCAAATACCAAATAGTGTCAAAATTGACATAAAATAGTTTTTAACAAAAATATTATATTATTAATTGTTATTTTATTCCTAAAAATCTAAGGTTCGGCCAAATGACTTATATAAGGATATATATATTAATAATGAACCACTTGGGGTTCATTTGTCTTTTTATAGTAAGTTTATTAACCATATAGTGTAAGAAAACTAAAAGACACGGTAAAAGTTAAATTATTAAACTTGGAGATAAATCTAAATGATAAGGATAAAATAGTATCCTAAACTTGTATAAAAAGTATTGGTTTAGAGTATTTATACCCATACCTACCTTAGCTTAGAAATAAATCAATTTGGAGCTATTAAAAACCGAATATGACTTTATTATAAAATAATAATTTAAGTTTTTTCAAAGGTGCCCCTCTCCTCCCTTATAAAAAGGGCACCCCTTCCCTCTTATCTTCACACCCTTTTGAGCCTTGATGCTCGGCCAAAACCTACCCACTTCTCTTCTCCACTTCCCTATCAACATTCTGGAGGTTTTGGTCTTCTCAAAAGACCAACTCAACTTCCTTAAGAGAAGGCTTAAAGGAGGTGTGTCGAAGAAGAGGTAATCTCTTCTTCCGATTCTCTCAAGTTTCTTTATTCTTCTACTTCTTCTTCTTTAGTTGTCTCATTATAAAGTAATAAAATCAGTATTAATTATATACTAACATGTTATTATAAATATGAAACAAACTTATTTCACCTTCTATCCATCCTACGGAAAATGAAATCACCGCGTGTGCCTACGTAAGGAATATCGTCTCCACGCCGTGGTGTAGTCTGTTTTTGACCACCACCTTACTTGGATGGGTATAATGGTGTAAATAAATAAATATATATGATTATTGTTAAGTTATATTGATTCTAAAATTTTATACATACACTTCAATACAATTCCACGATCATGGGAATGATATCATCGCTCGTGCGTACGTACAGACTACCGTCTCCACGACGCGATGAGATTCATTCTCCATGTTAACCATTCATGAATGATTATAAAGTATATATAATAAGTAATAATGAAATATATGACATAATAATTATACTGTATTTATGTATATATATATTAATATCATCTACTTAATTCCATTCAATTCAATAAGGAAACGAAAACATCGTTCATGCGTACATACGGCCTACCGTCTCCATGAACGGTGTATTTCATTCCATTTATCGATCTATCATATATATATGTATTTTATGAATATGTATATGCTGAATATATATTATATATAAATCATGTTTTACATTCTATAATTAAGTAAATAATTATATAATTAATAATATCAAGAACAACAAGTCGAAACACGTACAATAAATGAAACAATTTTACCCAAATCGCTGCTTTTACATCGAATTTACAAGAGAACGGGTAATACAAAGTCATAATTAAACCATATATGATATCATAAAAATGAATATTATTCTATAATAAGTAAATGAAATTATTTAAATCATTATACAGGAGGTTCAGATATATACAAATCATATCGAACATAAGGTAAAAGATAACTTTTCCAATCTCGTTTTTATCCAAGATTATTTATTCGTAAGTATTTACTAGGGTTATATTTATGATCCATGTCCCTATTTTCTAAAAATGGTTTCATGTATGTTTAAATTCCTTTTTACCCATTTTTTACTATTTCTATATGTTATGTAATGAATCTTTCTTTTGTTTACGTTACGAGGTACTTTTTTGTCTTTTCTGGCAAAAGTACGAGAAGAATATTTTTTTAACTTATACGGCATGAATGGATTTTTAGGGTTTCATAACGTATTTTATTAATAAATATTACTCTACAATATTTCATGACTATTTTCAAAAAAAATACTTTTCTTTTAAAATTGCATGGCATTTTGTGAAAAGAAAATGATTTTGAAGAAGAAATGATATTTTCTTCCAGAATTCATTTCAAGTGTTTTATCAAAACCATTTTCCATTTAAGTTGAAATTATTTCATATTTTTATGTTTCAAGTATAATGTCTCTATGATTTACATGGTTTTACTTTTCTTATGATGAAAAAATATCCATTTGTTTTATATGGATTATGTTATGATAAGATGATGTTTATGAAACCCATTTATTCTTTGGGTTACGATGAACGATTTATGTTTATGTTGTGGCACACGTAAGAATGATTTCATTATGAGATGGGTGGGACCTATATCTCCCTCTAAAGCATTGGGTAAAGATTTATATCTCATGAGATAGACATGGCTGGAATAGTAAGTTAATCCGGTTCAGTGATACAGGACTGGAACGAGGAGTGAACTCGATTCAGAAAGGGACTTTTTCCATTAAGATGGTCTTGGCAGCAATGCCTTGGCTACTATGGAAGTCATATCATGTGCTTAATGGTTTTCCACAATTAAATATTTTATTCCCATTCTATATTATCCTGATTGTTGTTCCTTAATGATATATGCCTTACGTACTTCCAAGATTTATGTCTTTGCTCAAGATTTTGATGTTTAGATTTTATGTTAAAGTTTTTGCATTCAAATGTTTATGGATTGTTTTATGTTCTCTATGTTTACCCTTACTGAGCATTTGAGCTCACCATTTATATGTTTTCTTTTCCCCAGGATATAAAGAAAGGTTTTAGGTAAGAAAAAAAAGGGAAGATATTTATGGAGATTTTGAGGATCTTTCAAAAAGATTAGAAGATTATGTTCCAAGTTTCCAAAGACACTAAACTATTACGGTCCTTTGGTGTCTGTTTTTGTTATGTATTATGTATTTCGAAAAAGTAATGTAATGTCCATTTACATCAAGATTTGGGTCTCTACACACGTGTCACATCAATTTTACAATTTATAGGAAATACTATGCATGTAACTCATTTTATTATTCCTCTATAAAACAACTCTAGGAATTTAATAAATCACACAGGATGTAATAATTATAAGTGAGAAGAGTTAAAATATCATACTATTGAAGAAAACCCTAATACATTTTGATATTTTTTAAAAAATAATGACAAATAATTACATGATGTTAACATTGACCCAATATAAATTTTATAATAATGGAAAAAACATTTAAAAAAGGAATATATCCATGGTTTAATAGAAAAAAAGGAAAATATAATGTGATACCTATAAGATACTATTGAATCCATTATTTAATTGATTTATTCCATCAGTATAGAATAAAAAAATAATTTATATGATAAAAAATTACATATAATAGGAAATAAGATTGTGAAAAGTGAGAAACTACATCCAAAATGTTTCTATGAGAATTTTTGTGTATTAAAAAGAAGGGACATTAAATAGAGAATATGGGAAGAGGCCGAGAGGGTCTCACCATGAATAATCAACTCTAAATCTAAAGAAATATTCATGGTATGAATATAATATAGGTAGGAAAGGGAGGGATCTATTCAAGGACATGTAAAATGTAGGGGAGGTTATAGGATCCTATAATTTATAATTATTTGGAGAAAATAAATAATTAAATAATTTTTAAATATGCCACTTGGTTTGGTCGCACTATTAGTCAAACCATTCACCATCTTTTTATAAGCCATTAAATAAAATTATGTAACCTATATAGTTTTGATATGTGATTACTATAACAGTTCTATAACCATATTCAACCCATTAGTGACAAAAAAAATTCATTTTATAGTTTAGGGTTCAATGTTCCCAACCGTGTGACAAACTTGTAGAGGTTACTGGAACCCAAAATTCTAACTAGAATGGTTCAATTAAAATGGTCTACATGGTTTTTTAAATCGAGTATAATATATAATTCATATATGTTCCATTATAAATTTTTAAATTTAACCCTATAACATAAAAATCATAAAATAAATAAATATAAACTTATTCACCACCAGTGAAATTTGGGAATGTCATAGATACACATGCATCCATGTCTTCACACATACAATATATATATATGTATATGTATATATTTATATATATATATTCATGTGTATATACATGTATACATGAATCAATATATAGATTCATACACACAAACATACTAATACATACATAAATACATAGAAGAACACATATGTACATGTACATATCTGTACACACATACACACACATACATAAATAAAAACATACATACACATAGATATTGACATACATACATGAATTCAAGATATAATAAGTTATTACAGATACCAAATCAAAAAATAGTGTAAATAATTTTTTTATATAATGTTTTAGTTATAATTACATAATATATCCTGATGTAATTTGGTAAAATGATTTGTCGGAATCTTATATATAACATGTGAGTTGTAATATTTAAATATTATTTTATATATTCATATATATATATATATATATACGAACATACATATATACATACATTCATACATACATACAATATATATAAATATATATATGAATGTTGGTGACTATGATGACTTCAAGAATATATATATAAAGAGGTGAAAGGGCCATGTGATCAAAGCTTGATATGGGAAAGATTATATGAATTGGGAGACGAGACTGGAAGTATCCTAATACACATTATTTATTTATGACTCTATTAATTTTTATATATTATGGTATTTTTTATATTGTCAACTCACTAGGTTATTATACAGTTGATGTATGACTTCATTGATATTAAAAATTGTTCAAATATTGTAATATCACATGATGAATTATTATGGTTTGATTATCATTTTGATGTATATATTATAATAATATATTGAAGATTATGTTTTATTATTATTAAACTATTATGTATGGTTATGTGATAGCGATTATATTCTCCCCATGATATAGATCATATCTAGTAATCGGTCGCCTCTAGCATACAAAGAGTTACACCTGAGTTTATTTCGCAATTTGGAGCGAGACTGTTCATATTAGATGGGCCTAGTAAATTTCAATGTGATACTAGAACCATGTTTTGATTTTTTTTACTACATATATCATGGTATATAGGGATATTATTGGTCATAAATAGTTGGGACCTTATGCTTGTATATATCTAGAACATGGAGGTATAAATTCAACATCACTGTGGAATTGGATTTTAATTGTTGGTTTTTTGAGTGTTATGTTTTTTTTTGATTTTATGGAATATGATGTTAGATATATCATTTTTAATTTTATTCTTTCCATGACATGGAAACAGGTCATGTATTCATGCAACATATTTTTCATGTTGGATTGACATGTCTTTTATATAACTGTATTTGACTGATAAGAAAGTTATAAAGTGGGTTTTTCTTATATAAAGGTTAATAGTATATTATGTAGTGTTTAATATATATATTATTATTGGAAATTTACTTGACAAACATTTTTATTATGGGTCCCTTCTATTATATCATTCTTATGTTTGATTAAATATATCATACCTATATTCCACATTGATCCATGTGAGTTGGTATATTGGGTTTGTAGTTACCAATGTTATAAGAGATCCTTATGTAGTTAGGGTGCATATATAGTATTGGGATTCATTTTTTTCAAATTTTTATTTGGAATTTTGATGTTAAATACAAATATAGAACTTTTTTAATCATTGAATTTTCTATTTCAGTTAAATTTCACCATAATAACCTCAATATGAGTTCCTTTAAGGTGGGTATAAGAATGATACATCAATTGTGGCATTGGAACATCCTATGGATGAGTGGATCTAAGTGATATTTTCTAGGGTTATACAGTTTATCAATCAAAGAAAATTTATGGAGGTTTTTTAGGAGTAAACATCGACCACCTAGTAGTGGGAAAAGGTTTGTTTAGACATAGAGAGACACCTAAAAGTGGAAGGTGGGTTTCATTAGGATGGGAAATACATGGTATATGTTGTGGTTTATATGGTAATAAATATAAAAATTGTGTAATCTCATTTTATATATAGTGTTTATGAGGTTAGAACTCTGTAATAGATTCATGAAAAAAAATTATGATTGAGAAAACTCTATCTAACCCATGATAGATGATATAGATATTCATAAGTATGTTCATTATGTCATTTAACATGGATTCAATATTATTTGATTTAGGGATGATTAAATGTTTTATCTCTCCTCAATAGGTTAGAGATTATATATTTACATTACAATGTATTCTTAGAATTTTTACCTTGACACTCCATTGTTTAAGATATTAGAAGGTATTTATAGATGTCTAGGATATTCTATAGTTTTTGAGTGGGTATGAAAATCCATTGTATTTTTTGTTTATAGTGATGAGTGAATTTGATGTGATCAATTGAATGGACTGGATGACTCATTATTGATCATAGATCGATTAATACAATTAATGAGTATCCTTCAAATCCTTGGAGGGTTTTTTTATACTAATAGCATCCCTTGTTCCATAGACAATGAACGGTTTTAGGATAGAAAACTATATATAACCTCATGTATGCCTCCCTATACACTAGAGGATATAGACTAGAAGTACAGGCTGGAGGTAGTTTTATGGGGTACCAATAGATGAATATTAAAGTGAAACAATAATGGAAGTAACAAATAAATCTGATATATCCATATGAATAATGTCAAAAAAAGATACACAAGAATTTAAAAAAAATAGTCAAACATAGACCAATAAATTTGAAAATGAATGATATGAAAGTCTCACCATCATACTATAGTACAATACATCAATATATATAAAAAATGTTAAAATTTGGAAGACTCCCCAAAAATGGTCTTGAGTCCTAGAATCATCCCATAATTACCATTCTCTATCCTAGTAGTCAAAAACATGCATATGTCATAGGTATATGCACTTATATATTCCTAAAACCATAACTTCTGCTCAATTATATATCAGTGGACCAAGTAGGGTGAGTATAACTCAATAGGGTACCACCAATGAGGTATATATATATATATATATCCAATATGAGTAAGAAAATTATGTAGTGATATATTTACACATGTATAACTATATTAGAATGTAAATAAATAGACATCATTTATCCTAAGGTTGAATTTTGAGAACCAACACAAACAATACCAACCTCAGAAAATTACATATGCCTCAGAGCAGTGGAAACCATCTTGGGGAAATATTCTGTACCCCATGATGAGATACATCTCAGGAAAATATACCCATCATGAAAATATTCACACCTGGGTAAATATACCTATTCCAAAGAAATACTCACATATAGAAAAATATACCCATCCTAGTAGAATATCCACACTCAAGGTAATATACACTTCCCTTAATAATAATCACACTCAGATTAAATATACCCATCCCAAAACTATTTCAACAACATATATGAAAATTCATCTCTAAAACCATATAATAAATAGCCATCAGTAACACTCTAATGTCTCGGATTTTTCGTGTATTATTTTTAAATATTATATGGAATTATTAAAAGACCAGGCTTTTCAATGGAGTGCGATTCCGAGGCCCGGAGTGCCCGGAATAAATGTTTGAAATAAATTAAAATTTTAAAACAGCACGCGTGAGTGGTTTTCCTAAAAAAGTGGAATATCTTTTAAATGGGTGCCCAGATCCAAAATCCTAGGGCACCATTGCGTTTAGAGCAGTGACTTTACCTTAGGTGGGGCCTAACATCGACCAACACAGGTCAGCTACAAAATTTATCTTTTAGTCATTTTAAAAGAAACGTTTTAGAAGAAATAAAATAAATTAATAGTTTATTTTATTTTAAAATGTTTCCATAATGCAACAACACTTATTTTATTTAAATAAGCAGGAGACCAGGGTTTGGCTCATAACCCTGGAGATTCCCCCCCAGAATCCTCTGGAGCCTTGGAGAGAAGCCAACCTTGGAGGATTTTTGATGGACTCTGATGAAATACGACGCATGGATCATTGCACAAAGAGATCGAATTCCGACTGACGACCGATCTCCATCGTCTCTAATGATAAAGGTAGGGGTTTTTATTTTGATTTAGTTATTCCCCATTCTTCGATTAAACGATAAACGTGAATCAACCCACGAACAGGTTGATCCATAGATCGTACGTTCTTGTAGGAGGGTTTTTATTTGGTTGATCTCGGGGAATTAATCCATGTTAATTTTTTTTTCTGCTCCGTTTAATCCTGCTAACAGGAGAAGATCAATTCCATGACAAACGAAAATGGAGGTTCGGTCCTCAATTTGATTTTGGACTTCCTTCCCTTTCTTTTTCTCATGCGTTCTTCACATTCTTCATGGGGCAATGAAAAACGGATCATTGTGCATCCGTTTTGATATGTAATGATCCAAAATCGGTGATCCGACATTGTGATGATCTAGCGGAGGTGCAACGACGATGGTGGATGATGAATCAGATTGGATAGGGAGATATCATTCTTCGAGCATTCTTTATGCGGGTGAATCAGAACGCATTTTTTGGGGCCAATCGGAGGCCCAAAACTGACAAAATCAACTCCATAAGTTCAGGGAGACCTAGAAACTTGAGTTTCATGGAGATCAGATGACTGGATGGAAGATCAGAGCTTCACCCAAGGCGCACGACGGAGGTTTGCATTTCTGGAATTTTCCAGAACACACGACATGTATCTCTGAAGAACACACCGTGTGGTATCAGCGGTGGTGGCTAGGGTTTTGGGGGTTAGACAGGTATCACACGGCGTGTGACCCCGGTCACACAGCATGTTGGACCTTCTCCAAATCTTGGTGTGTATTCTGGGAAGTACATGGACATGAGAAGGACTACACGACTTCAGAACATGGTGTGTAGACCCTACGCGACATGGTAGAGGTGACTACGTGGGACTCGGTGTGTATCTTGGGTGATACATGGACACAGAATGGAGTACACGGCCGTGTACTCCACCACATGTCCAGACCAGGCCGACTACACGGGTTACCCCGTGTACCGGTTACAAGGGATGGTGTACACGAGATAAAGCCATGTACAGGCACACAACCGCGTACACGGAGCCAACCCCAGCTACTCAGACACAACATGTGATCTGTACTACACACCATGTACTTACTTTCCTACATGACCAGCCTTTCAACATGGGCCGTAGTACACAGGCAGTACCCAGGGTCAGAAGACACAACATGTGACACTTCTACACGCCATGTACTTTTTAGCGCATGGATTGATCTTCTTGTCCACCATATCTTGGACATATTTCATTTGGGTTAGTTCCCCCTTTTCTCATTCCCCTGAAGGTCAGGTATCGTTTCTCACTATAGGAGTATGATCCCTTCAGTAGGAATTTTTGAGATAGAGTCAGGTATCCCTCTGAGAGGCCCAGAACGAGATCCTCTATCCATTCTTGACCCCAGGTAGAGTCAAGTATTGACATAACCACTTCTATAGGGCCCGATCCTATACCTAGCAGGTGAATATAGACGAGTCGCGGTATCCGCTAAGGCCCTAGCAGTGATCCTCATCTGTGTATCGTGATATTTTCCCCACTCAGGAGTGTGTTCTCCCGGAATGAGTGCATCTATCTATCGTGACCTTTCCCGATGGGCAGTACTTCTCGGACAGACATCATTAGAGTTATCAGACTCGTTGAGTGAGTTCTCCCGAATGAGTGCTTTGTGGAATCTTCGAACTGAATCCCTAGTGGGGGTATGCCGTTGCATGACTTGTCTCTAGACTGCGGGTCTGGGTTTTGAGTATATCTAGATTGTTTTCTCCTATTATATGTTTAGTAGACATATACTATGTAGAAATGACTGTGCCTTTCCTTTGTTTATTTCTTTGTGGTTTTCAGGGTCCTCTACTGAGTATTGTTATACTCACCCCTGCACGGGCTTTTCCTACACATTTCATGTCTTGTGCAGATGAGTAGCCTTTTGACGGAGTCTAGGGAAGACTAGGAAAGGACCTAGATTTCTAAGTTACCTACAGGCTGAGGTGTTCTTATGACTATGAGCAGTAGTCCCAGTACCTCTTTGTGTATATAGGTTGGAATTTTTAGTTTTCAGACTCTTGTTTTTGTTGGGCTTGTACTCTGTCCCAGTTTACTTTCAGTACTTTACTTTCTGTGGAACTCTGTTGGTTGGGTTTAGTTGTATGCATGCATCTTGTTCCCTAGTGTTTTTTACATTTCAGCATTGTGGGCTTGGAGATGTGTGCGTGTGTATAGGTACTTTGTAAATGCCTCCCATGTTAGTAATATGCCTACTCGATGCTTGTCACCAACCCCTAGCCTACTGGAGGTGGGATTGGGGAGTCGCGACATGAGCCCCACTAGGACGGGTCATGATAGAGTGGTATCAGAGGTGGTCAGTTCTACCTTAGGACCAAGAGTCTGTGATATTGGATTGGGACAATAGTGTTAAGTGTTTCGAGCTCGGATTTCATGCCAGAGACTCTAGTGTTGGTGTGGGTGGCCGACGTATCCATACACTAGGACTATGATAACCTGTTTTCGACTCGATACAAGAAAGCACTAGTTGCGGGGAAATAAAATAATGGTACATGCATCATATAGGAATGGGTTGAGTTTTCAATTTCCTTTGTGTCAGCTATATAGATATACTCATTAACCATGATACATCTTGTTTCCTAACAGGATGCCTCCACGACACATACCTTCTAGGATTCAACAACACAATCATGAGGATGACCCCCTCAATGATGAGGCTTCGATACAAGGACCATTTCCCTAGGAGTTTCCACCAGGTGGTGCACCTACTATACCACAACCAGTGGAGCAGCCTGTGGTACTTGCAGCGCCTATTGATGAGGAGCGCAGGCTAGGTGCGCTCCATGAGTTCTTGAGATAGAGACCCCTCAGGTTCCGAGGCGAGCCTGACCCTCAGGCAGCTGAGTACTGGCTTGAGGCGGTGACCAGAGTCTTCTATCTTGTGAGGACACTATCAGACCAGATGGTGATCCTAGGAGTGAGCCTTCTTTAGGGTTCGGTAGGATGATGGTGGAGTCTAACCACACAGACTCAGGATGAGTATACTCTTTCATGGATGGAGTTTGAGCGACTCTTTAGAGAGGAGTTATCTACGGTTACGCTGAGAGCAGTGCGCATCTAGGAGCTTCTTCAACTTCAGCAGGGCAGTTTGACGGTAGCTGACTATTCATCAAGGTTCACCAACCTCACTCGGTACTCGATGGATATGGTTAGAGATTAGTACTTTAGAGCTCAGACCTTCGAGCGAGGTCTACAAAAAGACATCTGAGCTAGTGTTGTGCCTCTATGCATTCTGACTTATGTTGGAGTGCTCGAGTGGGCCTTGGTGATCGAGAGATTCTTGGCGGAGCAGAGATAGCCGATGACAGTCAATAGCAGGCAGGTAGGCATAGAGACCTCGACAGCAGGGAGTCAACGTCAGGCATAGGGATTAGGATGTGGGAGACATCATAGGAGGACCTAGGATAGGGGATCGACAGTCTAGGGCTCTCAGGATGGATCAAATAATCCTAGAGAGAGGTGTTGCTACTCGTGCGATGGTAGGGGACATCTTTCTAGAGATTGTCTGACCCGTCGAGCTGTTGACAGAGAGGCAGTGGATGGACCACCTAGGTAGAGGTAGAGAGTAGAGCAGGCAGACCCTCTAGGATGCGAACGTGGCAGAAGAGCAGGGAGAGATGTAGGTGGTGGCAGACACATCGATTTACTTCCACCACCACCCCCAGGAGGTCCGTACCAAGCTTAGGGAGCTAGGGGACAGGGGCGGGGACAACTGCATGCAGTTGAGGCGTATGACCCAGGGACTCCAGGGATGATCTGATGTATAATATGTGTCTTATCTACCTTATCTTCCGTACTTATAGACACAAGTTCCAGTAATTCCTTCATCTCCACTTGTCTTGTGCGAAACCATGAGATTCCGATAGAGCCATTGACTCGATCCTTACATTTGGAGACACCTACGAGAGGAGACTCGACGATCATGCTCCTTTACAGACAGTGTGATCTTACCCTTGGAGGCGATAGTTTCGGTTGGAACCTCTTGGTGGTAGCGTCTAGGCCTTATGACGTCATTCTCGGTATGGATTGGTTATCTTCGGTCCATGCCCAGATTGACTATTTTAGGTGAAGAGTGCGGTGTGTACGTAGTGATGGGATGATGTTTTCTTTTGTCGGAGAAAAGGATACCTAGGTATAACAGAATGGGATCATGCATAGGAGGGTTTAGCCTATCACTCATGAGTTGGCTAGCCTTTCCCTCAGAGCAGTAGATGTTATGAGCTCCCAGTTCCCAGCAGTAGTGGTAGAGTATGAGGATGTCTTTCCCAAAGATGTTCCAAGACTACCTCCCCACTGGGAAATTGACTTCTGCATCGACTTACACCCCGGGAAAACACCGATCCCCTAATCATCATATTGGATGGATCCCATAGAGCTTCGCGAGATGAGGGTGCAGTTGGAGTATTTGCAGAGCAAGGGTTTCATGAGACCCAATGTTTCACCCTGGGCGGCCCCAGTCTTGTTTCCCAAGATGACAGATGGGAGTTTGAGGCTGTGCATGGATCACTGGCACCTGAATCAGGTAACGGTGAAGATAAAGTATCCACTACTGATAATCGATAGCCTCCTTGATCAGCTAAGTGGGGAACTTTGGTTCTCGAAGGTTAAACTTCGACCAGGTTATAACAAGTTAGGAGTATGAGACAAGGATATACCGAAGACGACTTTCAGATGCCACTACGGTCACTATGAGTACTTGGTGATGCCTTTCAGCGTGAAAAATGCCCCCACAGTGTTCAATGGACTGATGAAACAAATCTTCCAGCCTTACCTAGACCGGTTCGTAGTGGTCTTCATTGACGGCATCCTTGTGTACTCGGTGTCATAGAAGGAGCATGCGAGACACCTGAGGATGGTTCTAGACATACTCTGAGAGCACCGGTTTTATGGGAATCTTTCGAAGTGTTAGTTCTGGAATCAAGAGGTCCACTTTCTAGGACATTTCATCTCAGCTGATGGTGTAGCTATGGACCCAGCCAAGGTGGAGGCATTGTTAGCATGGCAGCCACCTCGAAGCGTGATGGAGGTGTGGAGCTTCCTTGGGTTGGCAGGATATTACCAGAGATTCATTCATGATTTCTCTCGAATATTAGCATTGATGAAATCCTTGACCAGGAAGGGGAAACCCTTCATATGGATGGAGAAGTTCCAACAGGCTTTCAAGTAGTTGAGATAGAGTTTGAATAGTGACCCAAGATTGAGATTACCTGAGGAGGGTGATGAGTATGTAGTTTTCTATGAGGCATCAGGGACCGGGATTGGCTGTATCCTGATGTAGAGATAGGAAGTGATTGATTATGGTTCACTCCATCTTAGGCCACATGAGTAGAACTATGTGACCCACGATCTCGAGTCGGCAGCGGTAGTCTTCGCGTTGAAGATGTGGCGACACTACCTTATGGGAGAGCAGTTCAACATCTACTCTGACCACAAGAGCCGCAAGTACATATTCTCATAGAAGGATCTAAATCTGAGGCAGAGGCGTTGGTTAGAGTTCCTCTAGGATTATGATTTCGAGATCATCTATACTCCTGGGATGTGGAACAAGGTGGTGGATTCTCTTAGCATAAGGTCAATCTCGTAGTTGTTGAGTGAGGCGACAGAGCAATTAGCCACGTTGTAGCTATCCTTCATGGATAGTGAGGATGCAACTTACCTACAGTCGATGGTTGTCACCCCTCCACTCTTACATGGAGTTAGAGAGGTGCAACTTGGGTTTGTCGACTAGGGGGTTTTACGTTCTTAGTTATCCACAGAACATTCTCCTGATGAATATTTCCAAGGTGGGGAGCACATACTTATTTTCAGAAGACACACTATTGTACCAGTGGCGTTGCAGGAAGAGGTCATGAGGGAGTTTCATACATCCCCCTTGGAGGTACATCTTGGAGTGGCGAAGATGTACCAGGATCTCCGATGATAGTTCTGGTGGTTAGGCATAAAGAAGGCAGTAGCAGAGTTCGTTTCTTGATTCCTTACATTCCAGCAGGTGAAGGCTGAGCACTGAGTTTCAATGGGATTAGATCACCCCTTGGATGTTCCAGAGTGGAAGTGGAATGGAATATCGATGGACTTTGTGATTGTCTTACCACATATGTCCAAGGGGCATGATTCCATCTGGGGGATCGTTGACCGACTCACCAAGTTGGCTCAATTCCTAGCTACCAGGGAGTAGATTTCTGTAGAGATCTTGGGACACATCTACATTCAGGAGATATTTCGGAATCATGGTGTCCCTTTGACAATAGTCTTGGATTGAGACACCTGCTTCACATCCCAATTGTGGAAGGGATTGTAGGAGGATTTTGGGACCAAGCTAACCTTGTGCATGACGTTCCTTCCCAGACCGATTATCAGACGAGGAGGACCATTCAGGTTCTAGAGGATATTTTGTGGGCTTGTATCTTGGACTTTGGTCACAGTTGGGAGGACCACCTACCACTATTGGAGTTTTCATACAACAACAACCACCACTCCACCATTGGTATGGAACCTTTTGAGGATTTTTATGGGAGACCCTGCCAGTCACCGCTTTGCTGGACCGACCCCAGAGAGTCAACACTCATGGGTCTAGAGTTGGTATGAGCTACCACCGAGAAGGTGAAAATCATCCGGGAGTGGATGAAGACTACACAGAGCCGGCATAAGTCTTATGCTGACAGACGACGGATACCTCTGGATTTCAAGGAGGGGGACCACATCTTTTTTTGGGTCTCACCTCGATGAGGGTTGCAGAGATTTGGCCGGGGCGACAAACTATCTCCAAGGTTCATTGGACTTTTCTAGATACTACACAGAGTTGGTGAGGTGGCATAACACCTAGATCTACTACCACAGTTTCATTAGGTACATGATTTATTCCATGTGTCACAACTGAGGAGGTACGTGCATGACCAATCGCACATCATCGACTGGGGTGAACTGGACATCAAGGATGGAGTGACCTTTGCTGAGTACCCAGTGGAGATCGAGGATTGGTAGAAGAGGATCCTTCATGGGAGATCGATTCCCTTGGTGTGCGTCCTGTGGTAGCATGAGAATCTTCAGGAGAGCACGTGGGAGTGGGAGGCTTATATCCATGCCCAGTACCCACATCTTTTTGAGTAGCCTTTGTTTTGGCTTTCCAGGGATGCAAAGCCCCAGGGTGGGGAGAATGTAATATCTCATATTTTCTATGTATTTTTTTAAATATTATATGGAATTATTACAAGACCAGTATTTTTGACGGCATGCGATTCCGAGGCCTAGAGTGCCCAAAATAAATGTTTGAAATAAATTAAAATTTTAAAACAACACGTTTGAGCGGTTTTCCTGAAGAAGTGAAATATCTTTTAAACGGGTGCACAAATAAGAAATCTGAGGGCACCTTTGCATTCAGAGTGGTTACTTTACCTTAGGTAGGGCCTAACATCGACCGACGCGGGTTGGCTGCAAAAGTTAGCTTTTGGGTGTTTTAAAAGAAACATTTTAGAAGAAATAAAATAAATTAATAGTTTATTTTATTTTAAAATGTTTCCATAACGAAAAAATTCTTATTTTACTTAAATTAGTAGGATCCCGGAGTTAGGCTCATAACCCTGGCAATTTCCCCCTAGAATCCTCTGGCGCCTTTGAGATAATCCAACGTTGGAGGATTTTTGACGAACGCCAATGAACGACAACGCATGGATCATTGTGAAATGAGATCGAATCCCAACTGATGACCGATCTCTATCTTCATCAATGATAAAATTAGGGGTTTGTTATTTTGATTTAGTTCTTCCCCATTCTTTGATTAAATGACAAACGCTGATCAACCCTTGAACAGGTTGATCCGCTGATCGTACGTTCTTGCAGGAGGGTTTTTATATGGTGGATCTCGGGGAATTAATCCATTTTAATTGTTTTTTCTGCTCTGTTTAATCCTACTAACGGGATTGGATCAAAACTGTGATGAACAATGGTAGAGGTTCATTCCTCGATTTTCTTTTGGACTTCTTTCCCTTTCTTTTTCTCGTGCGTTCTTCATGTTCATAATGGGGGGACGACCAATGGATTTTTGTGCATCCGTTTTGTGATGCAATGATCCCAAATTGTACATCCGACATCGCGAAGACCTAGCAGAGGTGCAACGATGATGGCATATGATGAATCGAATTGGATCGAGAGATATCATTATTTGAGCGTTCTTTGTGCAGGTGAATCAGAACTTGTTTTCAGGGATGATCGGAGGCCTGAAACTGACAGAATCGGCTCCTTAAGGTCAGGGTGACCTAGACCCTTGAGTTTCATGGCGATCAGATGGCCGGATGGAAGATCAGATCTTCACTCGAGGCGCACAGTGGAGGTTTGAGTTTATGGAATTTTACAGAACACACAATGTGTATCTCCAAAGAAAACGCCATGTGGTATCGATGATGGTGGCTACAGTTTTAGGGGTCAGACAGGTATCACACAACATGTGAACCTGGTTACATGGTGTTTTGGACCTTCCCCGAAGCTCAGTGTGTATTCTGGGAAGTACATGGACACAAGATGGACTACATGGCTTCAAAACACGACGTGTAGACCCTACGCGACATGGAAGAGGCGATACGCAGGACTCAATGTGTATATTGGGTGATACACGAACACGGGATGGAGTACATAGTCATGTACTCTACCACACGGCCAGACCAGGTCACCTACATGGGTTACCCCATGTACCAGTTACACGGGATGGTGCACACGGGATAAAGCCGTGTGCGAGCACAGGACCGCGTACACAGAGCCGACCCCAGCTACTCAGAAATGGCGTGTGATCTGTACTACACACCATGTACTAACTTTCCTACATAACCAGCCTTGTGACATGGGCCGTAGTACATGGGCAGTACCTGGGGTTAGAAGACATGGTGTGTGACACTTCTACACGCTGTGTACTTTTCAGTACATGGATTGATCTTCTTGTCCACTATATCTTGGACTTGTTTTGTTTGGGTTATTGCCACCTCTTCTCATTCCCCTAAAGGTTAGGTATCATTTTCTACTATAGGAGTATGATAACTTCAGTAGGACTTTCCGAGATAGAGTTAGTATCCCTCCAAGAGGCCCGAAGCGAGATCCTATATCCATTCTTGACCCTAGGTAGAGTCAGGTATCGATGTGACCACTTCCACAGGGCGCTGATCCTCTACCTAGAAGGTGAATCCGGATGAGTCTTGGTATCCACCAAGGCCCTAATAGTGACCTCATCTATGTATCATGATATTTTCCCCACTCAGGAGTGTGTTCTCTCAGAATGAGTGCATCTATCTCTCGTGACCTTTCCCAACGGACAATAATTCTCAAACGAACGTCATCAGAGCTATCAGACTCATGGAGTGAGTTTTCCCAGACAAGTGCTTCATGGAATCTTTGAACTGAATCCCTAGTGAGGTTATGTGGTTGTGTGACTTGTCTCTAGACTGCAGGTCTGTGTTTTGAGTATATCTGGATTGTTTTCTCCTATTATATGTTCAGTAGACATATACTGTGTAGAGCTGACTGCGCCTTTCCTTTGTGTATTGATTTGTGGTTTTCGAGGTCCTCTACTAAGTATTGTTATACTCACCCCTTCATGGGATTTTCCTGCACATGTCGTGTCTTGTGCAGATGAGTAGCCTTTTGACAGAGTCCATGGCGGACCAAGACAGGACCAAGCTTTCTGAGTTCCCTACAGGCCGAGGTGTTCCTATGGCTACGAGCAGTAGTCCCAATACCTCTTTGTGATTACAGGTTGGACTTTTTATTTTTTAGACTCTTTTTTTTGGTGTGCTTGTACTCTGGCCTAGTTTAATTTTAGTACTTTACTTTCTGTCGTACTCTGTTGGTTGGGTTTAGTTATATGCATGCATTTTTTTCCCTAGTGGTTTTTAAATTTCAGAATTTTGGGCTTGGAGATGTGTGTGTGTGTACAAGAACTTAGGACATTCCTCCTATGTTAGTAATATGCCTACTCAGTGCTAATCACCATCCCTTGGCCTTTTGGAGGTGGGCTTGGGGAGTCGTGGTGCGAGCCCCACTAGGACGGGTCGTGACAAACACCTACCTTGGAATAGTTCCCTAATATCAAGAAATCTTAATCTATAATTTTATCACCAATAAAAAAAATCATTAAAACATATTTTAACATTTTAACCAAAACACTCCTACTAACTGATATGACTTCATATTTTACCCGTTCTAATAGTCACTATTATCCATTTAAAACTAAAAAGTTTACCGATTATAATTCAATGTCAAACATTTATATTTCTTCATTTTATGGAATAATTTATGTTTAGAGAAATACAAGTATGAAATCTATTTAGGATTCATTACAATTTTCTTTCAAAGAAGACTCAAGGGGGTCATATATTATTATTTTCTCCATGATTCATATTATATAATTTAATTCTAGGTCAAACACTCTAACACCCTAAGACATTATAATACATTTCTTTTAGAATTAATTTAACTTTGGCGACTTCGTGATTTATACAAAATGTCTGGTTAATATTTCATTACACTCAACACTAATAATATCTTGGGGTATAGGAAAAACTATGTTTTCTTGTGTTATACACAATACTGAGTTCTTTTGATAGCCTCTGTTTCTTGCAAGAACAAGTTTTAACAAATAATAAAATACTATTAATATTATTATTTTTTGGGATAGTTATCAAATAGAAATTTTATTGGTATGTATGAAAAGTATTAAATATGTTTGGAGTTTTTTATATATTTTTATATATTTCATTGGTGTTTTAAATTAATATAGAATCAAATTGAACCTAATTGAATTGTTTTTTAAGAAAACAATTTTATGCACCCAATGGAGTTTTTCTTGATAAATTAAATTAATTTATATTAGTAATTGATATTAATGAAATATAAACATTTCATATTCATCCAATTATTTTTTACATTAATTCAATATATTTATATTCATAAGATAATAATTAATACAATTTTCTGCCAAAAATCTACATCTCTCTAAAGGCAGTTTTTCAATCTACTCGTGGTGCACCTATTTTAAAAATAAATTTTGGAGAATTTTTAAATTTTATATGTGACAAAAAAAATTAAATTTTTAATGTGTATTTTCATTATCATCATAGTGATAACTTTTCATATTTTTCTATGAAGAATCATTTTTTGTTGAATACTAAAAAATACAAAATTTTAATTGAAAACTAAATTTTCATCAAATTAATGTATAGTGTTAAATAATATTTATATTTATATTTAATGTATTATTATATATATTTTCAATATACTAAAAATATTTAGGTAATATTAATCATTTTAAATTGAATCTAAATAAAAAAATAGAAATCTTTCAAACATTTACACTTTAAAACAACACTTTCTTATCCAGTTTATAGGATTAAATTTATATAAATTTCTTACAATTATATGATTGGAATATGGAAAAATGTACTCAATATTTTTGGTCATCATAAAATATATTTTCTAGTACATTAATCATAGTTTAAAAAAAATATTAGTACAATAAATTAAAATGAATTATAATGATTAAAGTGAAAAAGATTTTACTTAGTTGAAGTACTTTAATCTTAAGGGTCCAAATGATGTAGACCCTTTTACAAACCCCATTTTCTAGAAATATTTCGACCATATCCTCCATTTTATCTAATTTTTTTTTCATTATTTTAGTCACATGATGGTAGGTAGATCACCCAATATTGTTTACCTTTTTATATTTTTAAGAATGTCACTTCTCATCCACAATAAAAAGTCATTCAACCCCTCACTTAATCAAACCAATATTGCCCTTTGTATCATACAAAATCTTCCCAAATAATCTCCCAACATACCTAAACTAATCATAGAAGCCTAAAATTGTTTATAAATCCAACCATATAGGCCTTATGGTATAAACTGAAATGAGTTACCTAAAAAAGAGGCAATGTTTTTCCACAAGCACTTTTTTTATTTATCAACACATTAGTTTATTATTATATCGTGATTATATAATAATATCAATATCCTCAATATAATGAAATTTTATTATCTTAATTTTAAAACCTAATCCTATCCACACTTTCATGAAATGGGATACACATTCATTATTCATGTGTAGGACATACTACCACCTTGTGAACCATTGCTGTTATTTCTTACATTTACACCTTTAAAAGGTGAGAATAATGATGGATTTAATGTTTATATATAATATATAATATATTTATAATTTATTTATGATACTTGAATTATTTATTAATACAAACCTTCAATATTTTTATTTTGTGGATATACGATAACATCATTTGTGGATGTGTAGACTACCACCTCTTCAAAGCAATGTGATTCATTCACAATTTACATGGAATGTATTAAGGATGATTTATGAATCATATGTGATATATAAGAAATAAATATGAATCTTGAATAAAAATATACATATATATCATTTAAATTGCATTCTTTTAATGCGATAAGAAAATAGAATAATCCTTCTTGTGTACGTACGACCTACCTTCTCAATGAATTGTGTATTCCAATTCCAATCACTAAATATTATTTAATAATCTATGTATATATATACATAATATATATGATATATATGATATATATGAAATCATTATGATATTTATTATATAATCCAATTTTGGATAATATAATATAAGATTTTCAGTATTACCCTTTCGCACATAGAAAAAGTGACAACGTCATTCATGGACGTGTGGATTACCGCCTCCTAGAATAGATGTGATTCATTTTATATCTAAATAAATATATATAAATGAATATATGGTTATGTAATATGGTATTTATGATATAATGATCATTTTTTAATGATAAATTTTACTTTACTTCTATCCATAATGATCATTTAAAAATTGAAATGTTAAACATGTGTATGTATGGCCTACCATATTCTTGACCGTAACATTAGTTAATTTTTCATAAACAAATTCCATGAGTGGTTTTAAAAGATTATTTTATTAAAATATTATAATTATGTCATGATTATTATTCATGAGATGTCCAAATATATAACCCTTTGACCATAGTCTATATTCCAATGTCTTTTTTTACACATAAATCGAATATAGCAAAACATTAAACATTAAAATAATTGGTTAAGTAATTTTAAATAACTTGTTAATAGCTGAAATAAAATTATTAATTAAAATGAAAAAGTTTCCCAAAAAAGTGAATAATTGACCATAGTTTATTATTTTTGATGATAGAGTCATGCGTGACAAGTACAACTCATGATAAGGGAATTTATCTCAATTTACATTTGACTATGACTTATTTGTTATTATGAACAAATTCACTTATATATGGTGTATATAATGCCTTATAAAATTTAATATATTGAATAATTCATTATTCATGTTATTTTAAGATTCACATTCTATTATCTTGTCTAAGGGGTTTTGACATTAAAATTACCATGTTGTAAAAGTTATCTCACAATCTTAGTTCCTTTTCTGTTTCTTAACATTCTTTTCAAACAATCAAATTATTGTTATCATTTTTTTATTAGAGATTATATTTATTATAATACATATATTATTGTATTATTGGTGTGATTATTTCCTAAACCATATACCATTTTATCATATTATGTACACTTTGAATTATATATTCTTTATTTGGGAAATATTGATATATTCATATCCTTCAGTCAACATAGATACTTGATAAGGAAAATTGATTATATGTTAAATCAATTATTATATTATATAAGTAAGTATTTCAACAAGAATGAAATGGTTTGGGGACCATTTGATGTATTCCCCTTGATGAATCAATAATCTAATGAGAATAATCGGTTTGCTAAATCAGATTGGTTTCTACCCGATATTCTAAACCATCTTATGAATGGTCTGGACGATAAAGTTATCATGTACATATAAAAATTTGTATCCAATAATTAAGTATTTTATATGTTATTAATTTAGTTGTTATTATAAGGACCTGACCTTAAACATTACATAATCTTGAATTAATTTAATAATTCACATTGAGGATCTTTTCGGGTTTAGAGTTTTAGAGAATTAGGCCATAACTATTACATTACATCTAAAAAATTACAAAGTAGACACTTCTACTCAGTTTACATTTTTTTCAAAAAATAAAAACTCTTAAAAAAAGAAACATGTCTAGTTCCATGTTTTAGACATCATGAATTTTCCTTGATCCCATTCTTGACCCTATTCATATTTATGTCCGGTGAAAAGCATTAAAAAAACATGGAATGAGCCTAAAAATCTTAGTAAGGGAGACACAAAGAAGGAAAACTGTTAGTTTTTCAAAACAACAAGTAAACCATGAATCCTTTATCATAAGTAATACATTTCACCTTTATGAAGTTGTAAATACTCTTCACTGAATAAAATATCATTGCTTACCCTTTTGTAACCAAAATATTACCATAAAACTCATAGAAAGCACACATAACATATAAAGGTAACTTGGGACATAAATATAATTAAATGGAATAACCATATTGTCGACTTCCACACATACCACTAAATAGAATAGCCATAGGGCTGACTTCCATTCCCAATGAATTGGAGGTTATAACGTAACCAACCGTCTAAGTTTATCATGACACCCCCCATCATTTAGTTTATCACATAACCAATCGTCCAATGTCTATGTACCATTATAAAACTGTAACACATAAAATATTTCAAATATAAACATTTTAGTAATAACATTTCATTTTCAATCACAATAAATCATTTCAAGATATTGAAATAATCAATCCATTTCAAAAACCCTTTTTAATACCAAAACACCCAAAAATAGAATAAGAGATTTATTTTTCATTTAAAAACATTAAGGATTATAGAGAGATCCAACTAATTATTATTACAGTAGATAGGTCATTGTCACCACAAAAATTAAAAAAATTCCTTTTTTTGTTTAGTAAAATGATTCGTAGAAAAAAAAGGTTCCTTTTGAAAACCATTTAAAACATTTAATAAAGATATTTTTGAATCAATGTTTCTCATACCACTTTGAAAATTTTATACGAATTAAAATTTAAAAACATTAATGTCAATATAAATAAATCCTTAAAACCATTTGAATAACATATAAATTAATAGCAATGATTTATATGATTAAATCATTAAAACATTTAAAACAATGTTTCAGTTAAAGAGTGCCTTACCACTTGAGAAAATACTTCAATAAAAATAATTACAAATTAACATTAAAAAATGAATTAATATCATGAGAATAATTAGATGGATTATATTACATGTCAAAAGGAATTATATACACATTATATGATAATAAAGGTGCACAAGATCAAGATATGCCTCATATTAATAGAGATTGAGACATAGTCCCTTACGAAAATTCGGCAGCCTAACAACGTCACTTTAAAATTCAAAAAAATAAGTTGATGAGATAGAAAATGATCTCTCATAACTTGTACATAAAATTTAAAGCAATAATGATATATAATAACATATCCTAACATAAGAAAAAGGAAATTAAAAGAAATATCAAAAAAATAAGTCTTTGACAAAAAGAGGAGGGTGAAAGGTTCCCTTACCGATTTGGTAACTTACGAAACATACACCAAATGAAAGAAAGATCATACAATGAAGATTTAAATACCCATAAATTAAATTATATTACAAAATTAATACAATCATGGACATTACATGATACAAAAAAAGGAAAATAGTGGCAAATATAGGATGAATCTCATAGGAATAAAAAGTGACATGAAAACTCCTTACCTCGTGTCCGATATGACCCGTTTGTTCTTTAATTTCATGAATAATAAAATTAATTTAATTTATAATTTCTTAAGAACCATTTTTATGTTTATTATTCCTTTTATATCACTTATTGACTTGCTATAAAAATCAGTTAATTATCTGAGTTCATATCATACATTTTGTCGATGTTTGGAACTTTAGTTAAAAAATGAACTTGTTATAATTATAAATTGTCTATGTGGTCGAAATTACATTATATATATTGAATTATATTCATTATTTATGTATCATATATATAATATATATCCAGTATATATGTATTTATAATAGTCCATATCATTTCGATATATGAAAATGAAATGCACCGTTCATGGAGACGGTAAGCCGTACGTACACATGAACGCTACTTCCATTTCATTTTTTTTTGATTTTAAAAGGGATGAAAAGAAAATGATACATAATTATATTATTATTGAAGTATAATATAATATTTTATATACATTATGTAAGTGCATTAACACCATCCTTTATACGTTCCATGTATGGTATGAACGAGTCATATCACTTTGAGGGGGCGGTAGTCGGCACTTCCTCAAATGAAATAATTGTATTTACCCTTTATGGAAACCATAAAGGTATTATATAAATGAAAAATACAGAAGCATATACAAAAAATAAACATAATATATATCATATATAAATACAGTTCCATCATAATGTCCACCATGAGAGGCGGTTGGAGATATTTGAACAATCATCATTTTGTGAGGCAGTAGTTCACCGTCCACAGAAACAGTATGTTCGTATCCATTAGATGGAGGTGTGTAGAAGTTTAGTTCTAATAATTCTCATAATAAAAACATAGTATATTTAGTATACTCGTGTTGTTATTAAATAAAGGAATAAATAAAGTTTAGGGGTTTGGATAAGTAAAATAAAAGAAAAGAACTTAAGAGAATACGTTACCTTTAAATCGGGTAACTCCATTTGGATTGAATCAAAAGGATTCCTTGATGTGCATTATACCTAAGTTAAGGTTTATATGAAGAATAGAGGGATTTAGGGAGATTAATTGGGTAGATTTTGGACAATCTAATGGGCTTGAGAGGTGTGAGTAATGGGTTAGAGGTGATGACTTTTTATAATGGAGAGTAGAGGCTCTTTAGGAATATTTGAAAATATTATTTTATTATAAACTAATTTTTGGTTTCAAAAGGTCCAAAACTCATTAAATCCAAAGATAAGATGAATTTTGTTCGAAATAAAATCATCAAATAATAATTGGACAGGTTTTGGATAGTTTTTTAAAATTTTATAATCTCATTTATTTAAATCATTCATTAATATGGTAATCATTGCATCATCATTGTGTCATAAATAATTTTATTTATATGATTTCTAAAAATTATAAATAAAATACCATGATGTAGGAAATCTTTTTTTCTTTCTAATTAATATTTATAGTCTTAGATATAACTCATATAACCCCATGTAAATATTTATTTACTAAAAGATATATGTTTATGTTATTTTTGTCATTACATTAAATTAATTTATATAAAGTGTCATTATCAGTCTCATGTGGATCCATGGGGTCCCAAAATAGACCCAAGGATTCCCATGGTAAGATATTTATCAAAAAATAGTAATATGACACATGTTAGGGTAATTTAATATTATTATAATAATATTTGTTTACCCTTATTTACTATATTTACCCTTTAACCATGGTCAAAAAATATTTTCTGATGTAAATATTCATAATGTATAAAAATAATAGTTACCTATTTATACAATTTGGACCTCCTAATTCCAAATATTAAATCCATTTTTCCAAATTGAAAACACAGAAGTAGCAGAAATTAATTTAAAATTAATTCCCATTGTCAAAACAAAAAGCGTGTTTTTAAGAAATAATAACTATCAAAAGATTGACACTTGTTTATGTCCAATTTCATAGTGAGATTACTTATAATGACCAAAAATGGATTAAATGGTAAAAATAAAATCTAATTAAACTTTAAAACCATTTAAAAAGATAATATAACCATATAAATAAATTAGATTAAAAGACAGTTTTGAATTAAAATATAGTATTTTTCGCTATTCATTAAAAAAAATGAACTTTAACAGAAAAATACCAAAATTTTACCCAAATTAAATTTTGATGTCATGATTCTAAAGAAGAAGTTTATTTTATCAAATAAAACATATAAAAGTGACAAAAACTAGATTTATAAAGGGTTCTCCATCAAAAGGCGGTAAATCGACCTTTTAAAGAATATTAGAGTATGTATGATTAAAATTAGATTCATTTATATTTTAAGCCTATAAATTTTATTGGATAAATGTTGAAACATTTAACAAAAATGTTTAATAATATTTTAGTTATTTAATTTCATTACTTAAAATACAATGACTAGGCATTAACTACCATTTAAAATAATATTATATTATTATTTTTCAGTATGACTCAGCCTTTTGTGCGACATGAGATTTTGGAGAAACTCATTGTTGCATTTGGGTATGCCATTGATCATAGAATACCATTTAATGTAAAATGAATATTTAATTCACAAATATTATTAAATATGAAAATTCCATATTCTTCATTTACCTAGTATGTTATATCCTTCCCCCCTTTTGGGAATTGTCTCCTCACAATTTTAAAATTAGGCTCAAAAACTTCATTGAAAGTCCCACATCGGAAAAAGAGTCAATAAAACTACCACTTTAAGAGAAATAAAGAGAAGTAAAAATGTCAACCAAGATAACCCATACTAGGATTCTATGAAAACATGTATATGGAGGAGAAACTAAGTGTCAAGTTATGATGGAGAGTGATAGAAAACATGATTAGGAGAAAGTTAACCACCAGAAAATCACAAAATTGTGATGGGTTAAACAGTCTCTAATTCCCTAGTAGGAAAAGTTAACGGACAATGTTTTTGATTTAAGTTACTTTTGAGGAATTTATTAATGATATTAACTAGAAACAAAAGGAAACATACTTACTTTTCATATAGACTTTCATTCTTTACTAAATTTCTACCACAAACACATCTTTTCTCTAAGTGATGAGTATTAAAACTGAATTGGTCACATCAAAAGAACTAGAATAATCTTCTAGAGTATCACATCATCTAAAAAAGATGAACTATATATTTTCCCTATCTTTAGACATCAACAAAAACCAAAAGTGTTAGGACATGATTAGATAATCCCTAAAAGGATAATCATTTATAAAAAGAAATACTACTCTTAATCTCTAAAAGTCAACAAACAAAACATAAAGTTCAACAAAGAACATTAAATAAAAAATTTTCCTTAAAATTATTCAAAATAATACAAACTATGTTTGAAACCCAAAACTCTGAATAATTTAATCACATAGTCTTCCACAAAAATCTTAACATTTATCTCCAAATAACATCGATTACTCTTAAAGCCTAATACTAAAAGGTAATGAACCTAGTCACATATTCTCAAAGATAGGTTAATCATTTATGAAATAACCCAAATCAACATAGATTCTTCCAAAATAAAATTTCAACCATTACTCCACAAATTATGTCCCATAGTATTCTATTTTCCTTAAGCATATAGTGTTCCCAAAAGAGAGAACGTCTTCCAAAATAACTTTTATCACTTAATCAACAAATAATTTTCCTATACCAAGGATAACCATTTGATAAAACATAAGATCCCAAATAAACTTATTATTGATCAATAAAACCATTTAACTAAAAATAACAAGTCATACTAACGATTTACTTCACATAGTCCAATGGTAGGTGATAAATCCCAATCGCACTTTGGTTGTGGGTTCGATTCCCGCAGCTTTATTCGACGTGACAGGTTGTCACATGGTCTGCATGTTGTCCTTTTTATAAAACTCAAAAATAACCCTAACTTGTTTTAACCTCAAAGGTTTTCTTATACCTTTCATTTTCATCCCAAAACATTAAGACCTCAACATCTTATATATTGTCTTTTTTTTTTCACCTCCATATAATAAAATAAAGCTATTCCAAATATAAAGAACATTATACATTGATCATGGTGTCCATATGGTTTCATCATCATCTTGTTCACGTATGTAGAAGGTCCATGCATTGAAAAAATGATTTAGAGATCCTTCAAAATCATTTTCTTCCTTCATCCAAATACACCTTGTATAACATTGGTCATATGGGTGTTTGTAGAAAAATAGTTTTGGAAAATAATCATGTATAACATATAATTTCAAAACATCTAATAAAACATTATTTTTATAGAACATTAGGACTGAGTTTGAGTTGAAACTTTCAATCAATGGTCCTTTTAAAATACCATAAGTATGTGATGAGAGACTATATTTAAAAATAAAATATAAATAGGTTGCGCAAGGGTCTCCTTCTTCAACACATTTTTCAAAATCATAATATGCTTCAAAATAGTGTGATAAGGTAAAATATTTGAAAATTCCTTGATAATATTTACCTTTCATGAAAATATGATAATATTGTGAAAGTATGATTTGATTAAATACAACCCATGATCAACGATGATATCAAGGTATAGTGGAGGTTTTTGATATCTCAAACAACTACTTGTAAGTTAGTTGTATGCTAGAAAAAGTTTCACAATCATCTGAATAAGACTTTGCTGTAATTATTAAATGTATGTCATCAAGAAGAGATAGGAATGTCGTTTGAGATCCTCCTCCTTCCATGGGAAGCACCTGTTTTGTTTGTTAAAAAGAAAGATGGTTCCATGATACTTTGCATTGATTATAGAGATTTGAATAACATCACTATTAAAAACAAGTATAATTTGTCTAATATCAATGACTTATTTGATCAGCTCTAGGGAGATCAGTACTTTTACAAGATTGACTTGAGATCCAAATACCATCAGCTAAATGTGAAGGAGGATGACATCCCAAAAAAAGCCTTTCGTACTAGATATGGGCATTACGAATTTGTTGTTATGCCATTTGGATTAACTAATGAACCTACTGTATTCATGAATCTCATGAATAGATTATTTCATGAGTTCTTGGATAAGTTTGTGGTTGTATTTATTGATGAAATTATGGTATTTTTAAAAAATAAATAAGATCATGAAAAACATCTAAGGGTTGTTTTACAGACGTTAAAATAAATGGAACTGTATGGAAAATTCAGAAAGTGTGATTTTTGGTTGCAACCAATTTCTTTTCTTGGGAACATTTTAAATAAGGATGGAATAACAGTTGATCCTTCCAAAACAAAAGTAGTTGATGAATGGCCAAGACCCACAAATGTTATAGAGATTCATAGTTTTTTTGGGTTTGCAGGTTATTACCAACGGTTTGTTAAGAACTTTGCACAGTTATATAGCCTGATAACTAAGTTAACACAGAAAGGGGTTAAATTTGTTTGGACAGAGAAATGTGATGTTTTTTTAAGAACCTAAGAAGAGATTGGTGAATGATCCAGTTTTGGCAGTACCTTCCTGGAATGGTGAGTTTGTCATCTAAATTGATGCTTCTTTGAAGGGAATTGGTTGTGTTTTGATGCAGAATGATTGGGTAATTGCCAATAATTTAATAAAACTTAAAACTCATGAGATAAATTATCCCACACATGATTTGGAATTGGTAGCTGTGGTTTTTTGCTTTAAAAATTTGGAGGCATCATTTATACGGAACCAAATGTCAAATATATACTGACCATAAAAGTCTGAAGTATATATTCACTTAGAATGAATTAAACATGAGGAAGAGAAGATGGCTAGAACTGATAAAGGATTATGATTGCATGATCAATTACCATCCTGGAAAAGAAAACAAAGTGGTAGATGCCTTAAGTTAAAAACATCATACATCATTAACCATGTTATGTTTGGAACATGATCCCTTGATTAATGATTTGATGAATTTTGTCTTAGAAGATTTTGTAGCAGGGAATACATCTGTTTTGTTTCATGTTTCAGTGATTTCTTTGTTGTCAGACAGAATTAAGAAAGCACAGAAGGAATACATTGAGCTAAAAAAGGTAGAATTGGTTAAAATGGATAAGTTTCCAGAATCTAACCTTGATAATGATTGTGTTTTAAGATTTGGAAAAAGGTTGTGTGTACCTAGTGATTCTCAGTTGAAGAACGATTTGTTGTGTGAAGCTCATAGTTCTCCATTTTCAGTTCATCCTGGTAGTACTAAGATGTACAGAGACCTTCATGAGTATTATTGGTGGGATGGAATGAAAAGAGATATTGCTGATTTTACAATGAGATGTTTAACATGTCAATAGGTTAAAGAAGAGCGACAGTTATCGAAGGGGATGCTTCAGCCTTGTCCAGTGCCAGAGTGGAAATGAGAGAATGTATCCATGGACTTTTTGGTAGGACTACAAAATACTTATCACGGTAATAATGCGATTTGGGTTATTATTGATCGGCTAACAAAGTCTGCACATTTTCTTTCTATTCAAGATACAATGACTTTGGACCAGCTTTCTCGATTGTACCTCAAAGATATTTTCAGGTTACATGGAGTTCCTCTTTCCATTGTATCTGACAGAGATCCCAATTTAACTTCAAAATTTTGTAAGGGACTTCATAAGTCGTTGGGCACAAAGTTAAATTTCAGTACAACTTTTCATTCTCAATCAGATGGGAAGCCAGAATGAATGATTCAAATTTTGGAGGATATGATTCGAGCTTGTTCAATAGGATATTAGGGAAGTTGGGATCAACATCTTTCTTTAGTAGAGTTTTCTTATAATAACATTTTTTATTCCAGTATTCAGATGGCACCTTTTGAGGAATTGTATGGGAAGCGGTGTCAGACTCTAATGTTTTGGGATGAAGTCGGTGAAGGAAAGTTGATGGGGATAGAATTAGTAGAAGAAGTGGCTGAGAAAGTGAGGATGATTCAGTATCACATGAGGAAAAATCAGAGCAGACATAAAAGTTAAGCAGATAACATAAGGAAAGACTTATCTTTCGAGGTAGGTGACCATGATTTCCTTAAAATCTATCCTTGGAAAAGTGTGATGCGTTTTGGCAAGAAAGGGATGCCAAGACCACGGTTCATCGGTCCTTTTGAAATCTTGGAGAATGTTGGAACAATTTCATACCACGTATCTTTTCCTACGAGTTTGTTTCAGGTACACAATGTTTTTCATGTTTCGATGTTGAGAAAGTATGTGCCAGATTCATCACATGTCTTGAGACCAGAAGCAGTTCAGTTGGAAGAGAACCTTTCTTATGAAGAGAAACCGGTTCAGATTCTTGATCGAAGGGAACATGTATTGCAAAATAAGGTAATCTACTAGGTAAAGGTTTTGTGGAGAAACCACATGGTTGAAGAAGCAACATGGGAGTCTGAAAATGTTATGAGGGAAAAGTACCCTCAGTTGTTTAATAAGTAAATAAAATTATGAGGATGCAATTTCCAGAAGGTGGGGATAATGTAACACCCCAAGTTTTTCTAGAAATAAATAGAAATGCATGGAACTTTGTTTTAAGTAGATATTTTTAACTAGCCTTTAAAACACAACTTTTCCACTTCTATGTTTTGAATTTCATGAAACCGTCACCTACAATTGTGTTCAGTATGTTATTTGGAGTCTATTGGAACCAACTTGTTTTTGGTGAATAGTAACATACCATTATGAATAGTAATATGAATAGTAATATGACCCTAATGAATAGTAAATTTTATTATTATTTTATTTTCTTAAGGCTTTAAGATAATAACATCTTAGTTAATTTTTCATCGTGATATAGAAGTAGTTATAGAATTAGAATTGTCAATTTTTGAATTAAGTATGATTTTATTTATAAATTAAATTAATAATATTTAGAAAATTATTTTCAAAAAATGGAATTCATTTTCTAATTCTACACATTGAAAAATGGTTAGGGTAAATTTTGGGGTTTTTTTTTCTGAAATTCTTGTTTTTTCGGTGAATAGTGAAATGTGATAAAATACCGTATAATAAAATTATCAGTAAAATACACTATTTATGACATCACAAGTGATGCAAGGACACTTGGTTCGAACTAAAATTCTGTTATTACTATTTGAGGTCACATGAACTAAGACTATTCAAAATCATGGGCAAAAATATTATAATAATGATTAAAATAATGAAGAATACCACCTCTCCTCCACTATAAATACCACCCTCACTCCCCTCTTCTTACCACACCTCTCAAGCCTTGATCCATGCCTAAGTTCTACACAATACTCCTCCCAAGGCTCTTCGCCACGTCCTAGAGCTGCTGGTCTCACCAAAAGACCAAAACCCAAGCCCTTAAGAAGGATCTCAAGGAGAAGAGATCAAGGGGTAAACATCCTCTTTTATTTTCTTTATTTTCTTTCATTTTAAGTTATTATCTTCCTTTCCCTTTGGATTATGTTGGGATATTTCATTCCATATAAACCCTTACTATCCATATTATGTATGAGTGATGAGATATTCCCTTTCTCTCATCAAACTATTTTTATGAAATTTTAAGAGACACCCTTAGGCTGCTGAATTTTCGTGAGAAATTTCTCAAGTTTTCTTTTATTTCATGATTCCTTTTTCTTGTTTCCTAACCCCCTCTTATACAAGAGGCATGAAATATCTAGAATCATTTATATTCTGGATGTTCTCATGTTCATGTAAAATTCAACATCATTGTTCTTCTCTTCTCCCACTTATTCAAAGAATTAAAAACATTGTCCATGATCTGTCGAATTATCGACATCATAGACGATGTGATTTCATTTTTATTTAAATACTTCAAATCTGGTCATGAAACCATTTTTATGGTTGAAACAGGTTATAATATATTTATTATGTCTCATCAATGCTTCTGGAATTCGTTTTAACACATTTTTTTAATTTATAAATGAAATGAGGTCGTTATTATCAAAGAACCACTAAAATGATGTAAACGAACATCATTAATGTTTTAACTTATGAATAATCCTCATATTAAACATAAAAATGATAAATTGTATAAATTATGGTACTGGAAATATATTAATACCTTTCCATTCCAATTCTAGAATTTCACTTCCAATCAACAAGAACATCCACCATGAACCAATCATGGAAATCATGTTAAGAACTCACCCAAAAACAGTGCAAGGAGAAAAATACTAACAATTAAAGGGTGAAATGATGTTATTAAATGATAATATAAAATTTTATAAACATGAAAATGTTTCTATAAACTACTAATAACAATATTTTAACCATTACACAAAAAATTTAAACAAGTTTGAAGTAAGACAGACCCGAGGTAAGGGAATTCTTAACCCGATTTCCATTCTTTAGGTTAACCTTCTACTTCATTATTTATGTGCTATTTAAATTGTTTGTGTGATGGATTATCTTTATATTATGTTTTATTATGTGTATTTACAGTATATATAAATACTCCATCCACTATATTAAGTCTCTCTTCAATTATATGATATTTATATGGGGCTTTTCTTTAAAAATCCTCTTTTTAAATTCAGTTTTACGAAATTCAAAAGTAATATTTTATGGAATTATTAATGTTGTATGATTATGGTTTAGTTCTTGAGAATTATTTATGATGAAGGGTGGTACCTATATCTTCCTCCAATGCATTGGGTATGAGTAAGTTGGAGGTCGGCCGTATGGTTACTCGAAGTGTAACTACGATGGTTACACAAAGTAAGGTAGCCGTGAGGGTTACTAATTATAAGGTAGCCAAGAATGGTTACAAGATTATGTAAGTAATGTCCCAATATACCTTTATGATTATATTTATGTTATAATGTTTTGTGTGGTTCTTGATTAAATCTCATGTTACTCAAAGTAAGTATATATGGGTGACAAGCATGTCTTTTGAAAATGCTTTCATATGTTACGAGTATTCATGGAAAAATGTGATCTTTCCTTACTTTTCATCCCTTACTAAGATTTTGTGCTCATACAATGTTTTTAAATGATTTTCACAGGTTAATGGATGTGTAAGACAAAGAAGGAAGCCATGTTAAATTTTGAAGAGTTGTCAATGAGTCATGTTTAAATTTTTAAAGTTTTATATTTCGAAAAAAATGGAAACTATTTTTATGGTATCCACTCTGTAATAATGTGTAACGTTATGAATGTATTGTCCCAATTCTCTAAAACTCTAAACTTGAAAAGATCCTCATTGTAAAAGGAAGTGTTTTCTTGACTAAATTCAATATTTTGTATGTAATAAGGCCGGGTCCTTATTGTTTATGGTGGTGGGGCCCATGCGAACCTAACCTCCCATGAGAGGTTACGATGTGGGGACCACCCGGGACTAAACCACCCTAATAATGGTGGGAGAGGAAAACATCTGAACTCCACTCATTAATGAGGGAGAGTCTCTCCACCCCTCCTTTAATGGTGTCAACGCTCCCTCTATTTTAATTATGGCAACCTCATGAATTAATTAAGTGGATCCAACTTAATTAAATCACCCAATTTGAATTTACGCCAATGAAAATAATAGATCATAATCTATTATTTTGGCTACCATTTCATTTTGGGTGGAGTTTAGGGAAAGGAGGATTAGAGCTCTTGGGAGAAATCTCTCCAACGAAGAACTAGTCTCTCAAATGAAGAACTAGTTCCTCCATTGAAGAGTGAAGAACGCGTTCTTCCAACGAAGAACGTCAACAACGAGCGTCTTTGAAATATTCCTTGGAAGAACCTTGAGAAAGCAACTGACATGGGATGTCTTCGACGACCGACCCTCCCTCCTCATCATTATCAATGAACTGACGTACGAGTTCAGGATTGGAAGTGTGCGACAGACGTGGCGAATGACGACAACTCCGTCTTCTTCCCCGCAACTCCATAAACGAACAACAAACAAAGGTAGGGGATTCTTGTGATTGATTTTATTCCCTTGTTTATTTCCTTCCAAAACAATGAACATGGACCAACTTATTTTCAAGTTGATCCGTGGATGTTTTTTCTTGTGGGTTGGGAATATTTTGTTAATGAGGGATTATTGGGAATTGATGTTTTTAAGATATCTTCCATGTTCATTCTATGTTTATGTTCTTGATGAACCAATTGATACCACCCTAAACACAGAGGGTGCGGGCCAAACTAACATGGCCTGCCCCCCCTCCACCATTCTTCTTTGTGATGTTCTTCGGCATGGCGACGAGATAAAGAGACGATGAAGGCGACGAAGGCAACCTACGCCGTCGGCTACGCCACCCACCGGTCTCCCAGCCCGAGCCGCGCCACATCCTGGACGAGCCATGCTCCAGCCGCACAGTGCCCTGACTCCTGTCCTCCACGCCTCCCGTGCCTCGCACACCCCTCAAAGTGCCCTCCCGAGCCCCGGCCGACCAGGCCTCCGCGCGCCACGTGGCTCTGCCGTCCGCGCACCCCACGCGCCCCACGCCGCCACTAGCCAAACCGACCACCAACCTCCATGCGCCCTACGGATCCACTGTTCACGCACCCACGACGCCCCAGCCAAGCTGACCTCCCTGCCCCGGCCGCGCCACCCTGGCCCCGAGCCGAGCCGCCCCAAGCTGGCCCCTTGCGGAACCCTCCATGACGAGCTGCACCCTCGTGGTAACCTCCACGCTGAACCACCCATGCGGCGTCCCCCGGGCCGATCTGCCCCCGCACCGACCCGCGACCGGTCCATGCCCTCACGACCGGTCTGTGCTCTCGCTACCCTCCGCGACCCCTTGCGGCCTGCTAGGCTGGGCCCAGCAGGCCAGGCCGAACCTAATGGGCCGGCCTGCCTAACGGGCCGGGCCAGACCCAATGGGTCAGGCTGGGTCAACCCGGACCAGGTCGGCCCATGCTGGGTCGGGCTGAGTCAGACCAGACCCAGGCCCACTATGAATCTTTACCTTCTTTGTCCATATCTTTGAAACCGGGTGTCCGTTTGACGAACCATCAACGAACCTGGTAATCTTGGAGCATGACGGTCCCTTTGAGTATACCCCACTAGAGTTTGGGGCATAGTTGATATACGATCAGGTTGGATTGTACACGAATCCAACCGGGCCCCCGGGACTAAAAGGCTAATAACTCACAGACCGGGCGTCCGATTGATGTATCGTCTATTGCATTGAGAACCCTATGAAGTGGAGGGCCTTTGAGATATTTCTTCGTGGGACTTCGTGACAGCTGGAGTATCGACCAGTAGCTCGTGGAGTAGATCCTTCCGGAGACGAGCAGATAGAGTATAGAGACCTTGTAGCTAGCTGATACTTGACGACTGCTAACCGATTGACTCGGGGTGACTCGACTTGCCAAGTGTGGAGCGCCTGGTTGTGGCGGAATTCTCACAACGGAGGAGCACTTAGTTGTGGTGGAAGACCCGAAATACTCGACAGGAGGAGTACCTCTATAGGATATTAGGGGGAGCACCTGGTTGTGGTGCAAACCCAAGGTGGGGACCGCCTTGTGACACAACAGACCCACGATACTCGACAGGAGGAGTACCTCAATAGTCCAAGGTTAGTGGGAAGCACCTTTGTGTCATGATAGGCCCATTGTACTCGATAGAGGAGGAGTTCTCCAGCAGCCGAGGTTTCAACAATGTGAATAAAAATCCTGTTTGAGATGAGTTAGTAACTTTTGTGTTTTCCTCATGATTGAGATGGATTACTTAATAACTTAGGTATATGTATGTGCATATACCTAAGTGGGGTTATCTATTGAATTCATACTTTGTGGTTTATCCTTATTGGATTTTTTGAGACCTTGAGGGTCTCAGGGTCCCTACTAAGTATCGTTATACTCACCCCTGCACGGGTTATGCCCTCACTTCATTGTGTTGGATGCAGACGACAGACAGTGCTGACCAAGGCTGAGAGTACCAGGACTGGATGGTACCTGGAGTTGGACCTTATGGCGTGTCATTACACATAGGAGATGGAAGAATGTGGAGTGCTGAGGAGGCAATCTGTACCTACCCTTCAGGTAAGAACCTCAAAGGATGACCTAGTCGCTGTTTTTCATATTTCCTCAGTAGTACTTGTACTTTTAGTTTCTTGTACTTTCCAGTTGGGCTTGTATTCTGGACCCTTTTTACTTACTGTACTCACTTTTCGGTTATTCAGTTTACTCGTGATCGTATTTCTTGTGTGTGTTTACAGGTTATAAAGGTAATGCCTTCCCAGTTTTAGGGAATTACGCCTTTGGTGCTAGTCTCCAGCCCCTGACCTATGGAAGGTGGGCTTGGGGTAGTCATGGCACGGGTCCCGGGGGACGGGTCATGACAAATTGGTATCAAATGAGTCGGTTCTACCGTAGAACTTAGGACTCTGATCTTTTCTATGAAGCAATAGTGTTAAATTTACTAAGTGTGGTTTTCAGTTTAGGGAGTCTAGTGTTGGTGCGGCGACCAGCGTATCCATACACCGGGACCCTGACTTCTGATTTCCGACTCAGTACCTGAAAACTCTGATTGCATGTGGGTTTTCAAAAGTTTTCTTTAAGTCAGCTCAACCAGGCCAGCTCACTAGTTATAATCTTTTCACTATGTCGCATCTGTTTCTTTCAGGATGACTCCCCATAGACAACCATCTAGAGTCCCTAGAGTTGTACACACAGATATCCCACTGAGCGATGAGGCCTTAGTGTATGGCCATTTTCCAGCGGAGGCACCAGCTGTACCACTTCCCATTGGACCACCGGTGCCACCAGCCCCAGAAGTAGACGATGCACGCCACTTGAGTGCGTTTCACGAGTTCCAGTGCCAGAGGCCACCCAGGTTCAGGGGAGAGAAATACCCATAGGTGGATGAGGATTGGATGGAGGCTGTGGTGAGAGTTTTCCAACTAGTAGGGAAACCATCCATTTTCATAGTGATTCTTACTGCCAGTCTTCTACAGCCAGCAGCAGGCAGATGGTGGAGCTTGATACTCTAGGTTCATGATGAGATGACGCTACTCTGGGTAGACTTCAAGAGCCTGTTTCAGGCAGAGTTTGTTCCAGCGACTCTCCTCACAGTGTGCATACAGGAGCTGCTTCATCTGCAGCAGGGCAACATGACTGTAGCTCAGTACTTAGTGAGGTTCACCGACCTCTCATGCTACTCCACTAATATGGTGCGGGACCCATTATTCAGGACTTGGACCTTTGAGCAGGGGCTTAGATGGGATATCATATCTCCAATGATCTCACTCAGTATCCCGACGTAGGCGGGGGTGCTAGAGAGAGCCCTCCTGGTGGAGAGTTTCCTTTTTGAGCAGTCTCCAGCAGCGAGATCCACCACCAGTCGACACATGGCAGAGTCTTCTAAAACTAGCAGTAGACAGATGTCTCAGAGGTCTATGAGGACCAGACCTACTGGTGGATGACTGCATGACCTAGGATTGGTTGTGTGGGTCACCCAGAGCAGAGACATACATGCCAGGAGCGGGCAATGTCTCACATACGGTAGGCAGGGTCACATGGCTCGTGATTGTCCAACCTTTCATTCGGATGATCAGAAGACGGTCAAAGGACCACCCAGGCAAAGACAATGATTCGATCTAGGTGGTCCTCAAGGAGCAGGTGGACATGGCAGAGGAGCTGGCCATGCAGCTGGTGGTGGACGATGTTTTGAGGTGTTACCGCCACCACTTCCAAGAGGTCCACCTCGACTATAGAGAGCAGGTGGACAAGGGAGATATCATCTCCAGGCAGCTCAGGCCTATGATCACGGCACTCCGGAGATGATACGAGGTAAAATATTTGTCTATTCCACCTTACCTGTAGTTCTTATAGACACAGGTTCCAGTCACTCTTTCATTTCCACTACCCTCGTTTAGAGATCGTAGATTTTGACGGAGCTATTGTATTGATCCTTATGTATAGAGACTCCTACGGGAGCAGAATCGACATTTACACACTGGTGCCGGCAGTGTGACCTTACTCTAGGAGGCTAGATCTTTGGCTGGGATCTCCTAGTAGTGGCGTCGAGGCCATAAAATGTCATCTTGGGTATGGACTGGTTATTTAAAGTCCATGCTCAAATAGACTATATTAGGCGCAAAGTGCGGTGTGTCCACACGGATGGGAACATGTTTACCTTCACCGGCGAGAAGGGAGCCTTTGTAGCACATGACAGACTTACTCGGAGGAGGGTGCAACCAATCACTCATCAGTTGGCTAGCCTTACCCTCGGAGTAGTTTATGTGGAGAGTCTAAGCTATCCTGTAGTGGTGGACCACTACACAGATGTTTTCCCTGATGATTTACTAGGTCTACCTCCTCACAAAGAGGTGTACTTTTACATTGAATTATACCCTGGTATGACACCGATATCTACACCAGCGTATCAGATGGCTCCCTTAGAGCTTCGCGAGCTGCAGGTACAGCTAGAGGACTTGCAGGGGAAGGGATTCATCTGGCCCAGTGTTTCTCCTTGGGCAGCCCCAATTCTATTCTCCAAGAAGGAAGATGGGAGCTTGAGGCTTTTTGTTGACTATTAGTTCTTAAACCAGGTGACCATGAAGAACAAGTACCCACTCTCGAGGATTGATGACCTCTTTGATCAGTTGAAGGGAGCACGATGGTTCTTGAAGATAGACCTCAGATCAGGCTATCACTAGCTCAGAGTTTGAGATGAGGATGTGCAAAAGACGACCTTCAGATGTCGGTACGAACACTATGAGTTATTGGTTATGAAATTCGGCATAACCAACGCTCAAGTAGTGTTCATGGGACTCATGAACATGATCTTTCAGACATACCTCGATCGCTTTGTCATAGTCTTCATCTACAACATTCTGATCTACTCAGATACTGAGGAGGAGCATGCCTACCATTTGTGGGTAATACTAGACACACTATGAGAGTTCCAGCTTTATGGTAAGCTCTCAATGTTACAATTTTGGATCCGAGAGGTTCACTTTCTGGGAAATTTCATCTCATAAGATGGAGTTTTAGTGGATCCAGTGAAGATTGAGGTGGTACTTTCTTGGGATCCATCCAGAAGTGTTACGGAAGTACAAAGTTTCCTGGGTTTGGCCGGATATTACCAGATATTTGTGCCAGATTTCTCTAGAGTTGAAACACCACTATTAGCCTTGACGAATAAGGGGAAAAACTTTATGTGGTCGGAGATATTCCATTAGAGATTTCAAGAGATAAGGCAGAGGCTGACTAGTACCCCCATCTTGAGGCTTCCAGAGGAAGGTGTTGGGTACATAGTCTACTACGATGCATCAAGGACCGAAATCAGATGTGTCCGGATGCAGGAGTGAGCGGTGATCGCTTATGGTTCACGATAGATGAGACAACATGAGTAGAACTATGCTACCAATGACCTGGAGTTAGTAGCAGTGGCCTTCACCTTAAATATGTGGTGACACTATCTGATGGGTGAGCATTTTACCTTGTACTATGGTCACAAGATTCTCAGGTATATCTACTCCCAGAAGGACCTGAACCTGAGACAGTGACATTGGCTTGAGTTCCTCTAGGACTATGACTTCAAAATAGTCTATACTCTTAGAAAGGGGAATGTTGTTGCAGATGCACTCAGCAGGAGATCTGGTATATAGCTGCTAGGTGAGGAGACAGAGCAATTGGATACTTTACAGATATCCTTTGTGGAATGAGATGGAGAATCTTTCCTTCAGTCTCTTATAGTCACTCCCCCACTTCATCAGCAATTCAGGGAGGCACAGCGTGGGGACACTAACTGTGAGACATGACATGCTTAGATATCCACAGGGCAGGCACCTGATGGATTTCTTGAAGGTGGGGATCACGTCATCCTCTTCAGAGGACGTACCATGGTACCAGTGTCACTTCCAGAGGATGTGTTGAGGGAGTTCCATAAATCCCCTCTAGCGGTACATCCAGGATTGGATATGATGTACCGGGATCTTCGATGACATCACTGGTTGCTGAGAATGAAGAAAGTAGTTGCAGAGTTTGTCTCTCGATGCCTCACTTGTTAGCAAGTGAAGGCGGAGCACAAGGTACCAGCAGGCTTGGTGAAGCCTTTAGAGGTCTCAGAGTGGAAGTGGGATGGGATATCCATAGACTTCGTGATAGGACTTCCACATACATCTAGTGGACATGACTCTATCTGGGTGATCATCGGCCGACTCACCAAGTCGGCCCACTTCCTAACAATCAAAGAGTAGGGTTTATTAGTGATCTTGGGATGCCTCTATGTGCAGGATATTGAGAGGCTACATGGAGTGCCTTCGACGATTGTCTCTGATCATGACACACGCTTTACTTCCCGGTTATGGAAGGGGTTGCAGGAAGCTTTCGGGATGCAAATTCATTTGAGCACCACCATCCATCCCCAGACAGATGGTCAGACTGAGTGGACCATTCAGAACCTCGAGGACATGCTACGTGCTTGTGTCCTCGACTTCCGTCACAGTTGGGAGGACCACTTTACTTTGGTGGTGTTTGTGTACAACAAAATCTATTATTCTACCATTGGGGTGACACCTTTTTGAGGCGTTGTACGGGTGACCTTGCAGATCACCATTGTGCTGGACTGACCAAGGGGAGTCAACACTAGTGAGACCAGAGATGGTATGGGCTACCACGGAAAAGGTGCTGATTATCCAGGAGAAGATGAAGACTGCACAGTGCAGACAAAAGTCATATGCTGACAGGAGATAGAGACCTCTGGAGTTCAAGGATGGCGACTACATCTTTTTACTGGTCTCACCCCAACGTGGTCTATGGAGATTTGGCTGAGGCGACAAGTTATCTCCAAGATTCATCGGACCTTTTCAGGTCCTTAGCAGAGTTGTAGAGTTGGCATACTACTCAGCTCTTCCACCTCAGTTGCACTGGGTGCATGATGTCTTTCATATATACTAGCTGAGGAGATACGTGGATGACCCTTCCCACATCATCGACCATGGAGAGTTGGATGTTGACGATGGGGAGATTTTTATGGAGGTTCCAGTAGAGATTGAGGATTGATAGGATATGGTCATTCATGGATGGTCGATACCTCTAGTGCGCATTTGCTGGTAGCACGAGAAGCTCTAGGAGAGCACATGGGAGTGGGAGGTCAGATGCGTTCTCAGTACCCCCAAATTTTACCTTATTTATGAGTTGTAGCTTATGGGGATGTAAAGACCTAAGGTGAGGAGAATGTAAATACTTGGAATTTCCATGTATTTTTTTAATTAAATGGGAATCTTACGAGTCCATGAAAATTTACAGTGCAAGATTCTGAGGCCCAGAGTTCCTGTAATCAATTTCTGATGTTTTGTTCGGGTACATTCAGTAAACGTACGAGCGGGTTTTTGTAACTTTTGAACTGGTGCTAGGAATTGAAATTAGAGGGCACTGTTGAACTCACAACACCGATATTCACTTAAAAATACTTTCACCAAGACGATAGTTGGTCGAGGGTGGAAGATAGTTTTTGGGTTTTTTGTGGGAATAATAAAATAAAATAAACACATGTTTTATTTTATTTTTATCCGTTATAACCACCCAAGTAGAAGTTAGAGGTGGGAACCACCACACCTTAACCTCTTATGAGAGTTTATGGTGGTGGGGCCCACACGAACCTAACCTACCACTAGAGGTTACGATGTGGGGACCACCCAGGACTAAACCCCCTAATAACGGTGGGAGAGGAAAACCTCTCAACTCCCCTCATTAATAAGGGAGAGTCTCTCCACCCCCCTCATTTAATGGTGTCAACCCTCCATCTCTTTTAATTATGTCAACCTCATTAATTAATTAAGTGGATCCATCTTAAATAATTCACCCAATTTGAATTTACGCCAATGAACATAATAGATCATAATCTATTATTTTGGCTACCATTTCATTTTGGGTGGAGTTTGGGGAAAGGAGGATTAGAGCTCTTGGGAGAAAGCTCTCCAACGAAGAACTTGTCTATCCAAAAAAGAACTAGTTCCTCCAACGAAGAATGAAGAATGCGTTCATCCAATGAATAATGCCGGAAACGAGTGTCTTTGACTTTTCCTCGGAAGAACCTTGCGGAAGAAACCAATGTGGGATGTATTCGACGACCGACCCTCCCTCCTCATCATCGTCAATGAACCAACGCATGAGCTAGGTAATGGAAGTGTGCGGCGGATGCGACGAATGACGACAACTCAATCTTCTTCCCTGCGACTCCATCAATGAACAATGAACAAAGGTAGGGGATTTTTGTGATTGATTTTATTCCCTTGTTTCTTTCCTTCCAAAACAAAGAACGCAGACAAACTTATTTTCAAGTTGATATGTGGATGTTTTTCCTTGTGGGTTGGGAATATTTTGTTAATGAGGGATTATTGGGAATTGATGTTTTTAAGATATATTTTATGTTCATTCGATGTTTATGTTTTTGATGAACCGATTTCTACCACCCTAAACGCGGAGGGTTCAGGCCAAACTAACATGGCCCGAACCCCCATCTGCCATTCTTCTTTGTAATGTTCTTCTGCATGGCGACAAGGTGACAAGAAGACGAAGGCGATGAAGGAAACCTGTGCCGCTGACAGCGCCACCTGCCGGCTGCCTGGCCTGAGCCGTGATTCACCCCGGCCGAGCCACGCTCTGGCCGCACCGTGCCCCAGATCCCAGCCATCGCGCCTCTCGTGCATCCTGTGCCCCTCATGGTTCCCTCCCGAGCCCCGACCGAGCCAGAATTCCCATGACCTGTGCTTCCTGTGGCTCCATTGTCCTCACACCCCGTGCACCCCATGCCACCGCTGGTTGAACTGGCCACCGGCCTCCATGCGCCCTATGCGCCCCGCGGCTCTGCCATCCATGCACCCTGCGACACCCCGGCCGAGCCGGCCTCTCGGCCCCGGCCGCGCCACCCCAGCCCCGGGATGAGCCGCCCCGAGTCGGTCCCTCGCGATGACCTCCGGGACAAGCCATTCCATCACAGTGCCCTCCGGGATGAGCCTCCCACGAGGTGCCCTCTGGGTCGAACCGCCCTCAAACCAACCCATGGCCGGTCCGTGCCCTCGCGACTAGTCCGCACTCTCGCGGACGGGTGGGCTGGGCCAAACCTAACGAGATGGCCCACCTAATGGGCTGGGCCAGACCCAATGAGTCTGGCTGGGTTGACCCGGACCAGGTCGGCCCATGTTAGGTCGGGCCGGGTCGGACCGGACTCGGGCCCCCTACGACCCTTTTCCTTCTTTGGCCATATCTTTGGCACCAGGCGTCCGTTTGGAGAACCGTCAGTGGCCATGGTAATCTTGGAGCATAACGGTCCCTTTGAGTATACCCCACTAGTGTTTAGGGTATAGTTGAGATACAATCAGGTTGGATCATGCACGAATCCAACCGGGCGCCCAGGACTAAAAGACTAATAACTCACAGATCGGGTGTCCGATTGACGCGCCATTTGTTGCGTTGAGACCCCTATGATGTGGAGAACCTTTGAGATAATTCTTCGTGGGACTTCGTGACAGTTAGAGTATTGAACAGTAGCTCATGGATCATATCCTTCCAGAGATGAGTGGGAAAAGTGCGGAGACCTTGTAGTTGGATGAGACTTGACAACTGTTGACCGATTGACTCAAAGTGACTCGACTAGCCCAGTGGGGATCACCTAGTTGTGGAGGCAGACCAAAGGAGGAGGATTTCCTAGTTGTGGCGGTAGACCTGTGATACTCGATAGGAGGAGTACCTCTATAGGCTATTAGGGGGAGTGTCTGGTTGTGGTGGCAGACCCACAGTGGGGAGCACCTTGGTAATGCAGCAGACCCATGTTACTCGACAGGAGGAGTACCTCAGCAGTCCAAGGTTAGTGGGAAGCAGCTTAGTATCATGACATGCCCACTGTACTCGATTGAGGAGGAGTTCTCCAGCATCCGATGTTTCAAAAATGTGAATAAAAATTCTGGTTGAGTTGAGTGAGTAACTTTTTTGTTTTCCTCATGATTGAGATAGATTACTTAATAAGTTAGGTATATGTATGGGAATATACCTAAGTGGGATTATCTGTTGATTTCATACTCTGTGGTTTATCCTTGTTGGATTTTGTGAGACCTTGAGGGTCTTGGAGTCCCTACTGAGTATCATTATACTCACCCCTGCCCTGGCTATGCCCGCACTTCGTTGTGTTGGATGCAGACGATGTGCCACGCTGACTGAGGCTGAGAGTACCAGGACTGGACTGCACCTGGAGGTGGACCTTATGGAGTGTCTGTACATAGAGGAGACAGACGGATGTGGAGTACAAAGGATGCGATCTATATCCACCCTTAAGGTAGGAACCTCAGAGGACGACCCAGCTAGTGGCTGTTTTTCCTATTTCCTCAGTTGTAATTGTACTTTTAGTTTCTTGTACTTTCCAGTTCGGCTTGTATTCTAGCCCCTTTTTTACTTACTTTACTCACTTGTCAGTTATTCAGTTTACTCGTGATCATATCTTCTGTGGGTGTTTATAGGTTATAAAGGTAATTCCTTCCCATTTTTAGGGAATTACGCCTTTGGTGCTAGTCGCCAGCCCCTGGCCTATGGAAGGCGAGCTTGGGGTAGTCACGACACGGGCCCCAGGGGACGGGTCGTGCCAAATAATGAGTATAATTTATGTAAATAATAAATATAATATATTAAATATTATTTATATATAATATACCATCCAATTAAACACTATTTAACTATCAAAATAATTATATCGTTTCTCATGCGTACGTATGGCTTACCGTCTCCACAACGCGATGAGATTCATTTCAACATTAACCATTCAACAATGATTATAAAAATATATATTATTAAAAAGTTTATAATATATGAAATAATAATGCTACTGAATATATATATATATATGTATATACTTTCATATATCTTATTCAATTACTTCTGTTCAATATGATATGAAAACGGAAACAACGTTTATGCATACGTACTGCCTACCATCTCCATAAATGGTGTTTTACATATCATATATCTATCTATTATACATATTTATATTCTGTATATATATATGATACATTAATAATTTTCTATATTCTAGAATCAATTAAATCATGATATAAGTGATACGATCAAGAATAAAAATTTAAAACACGTACGATAAAGAATGTGATTATTACCCGAAATGTTACTTTAACATGGAAATTATTATGAATGATAAGTATAAAGTCATAAATGAATCATGTATGATATAATATATATTAATATGGTTTTGGTATAATTTAATAATATACTATGGTAATTATACAGGAGGTTAAACGTACCCTTGACTAAAGGAAAGTAAAAGTTAAGGGTTAATTCCTAAATCTCATTATTATCCGAGATTGTTTTTGTGTAAGTATTTTCTACGAAATATTTATTATCCATGTCCATGTTTCATAAAAGACATTTCAAAATGATTCTTTTAAGGTACCCTTTAACTAAAACATCATTTTAAATGTTTTAAATATTTATTCTTCTAAATCTTTCTCATTAATGTCCATATTTTAAAAATGGTTTTAAGGATTTATTTTTGTGGATATGATTGTTTTAAAATGTCAATTCGTTTCAAAAGTTTAAAAGTGGTATGGGATACTTTGATTCAAAAATATCTTTTAAATGACTTCCTTTATAAATGTGTGACTTTTAAATGATTTCACAAAAATGGATATTTCTCTCAAAAAGTTTTACTGATCATTTTCAACTATGTCAACGTTCTTTACTGGATATTATTCTTGATTAAGGTTTATTTATTATAATACAATATTCTATATTTCATTGAATGAGTTATGATATGTTTGAATGTGGATGTGATATTTTTATACCCTTCATGGTTTATGGTTTAAGTATTGACATTTTGTATGCTATTTTTAATACGAATGTTTATGTTATGTTTCAGTATTTTCATATGAGGAATGAAGTGGACTTAGTAAGTGATGGGTGGGGACTTCTATAGACCCTTGATTAATCAGTAGGTATCATGATACAAATTAGTGTCTTGGCACAAGGCCTTGAAAAAAATATTTATTTGTAGTCTTGGAACGAGGCCTTGACTATGTGGTAATGATATCCACCGTTAGGCATTCCCTCATTATGAAATTAATTATTACATGTGATTATTCGACTAGTATAATATCCATGTGAATGTTTATATGGTAATGTTTGATTTATTTTCTCTATATTATGTTCAAGTTTATGTTTTTTAAAAGGTTGTTGTTTTTATTACACATCTTGCCTTACAATTTTATAGCTTCTGCTAAATTATTTACCCTTACTAAGCATCTGAGCTCATCCCTTTCTTATGTTTTGTTTTCCCATGATTCCAAGAGGTGTATTATGTTTGATATACTGGGTTAATCTAGGGGAATAATGGAATTCTCAATGGATTATTTATGCTGTATTTTATGTTTGAATGTGTAAGGTAACGTTCATATATGTAATCTATTTTCCAAGACCGCTAAACTGATCGGTCCTTAGGGACTTGATTCCTTGTAATCATTATAATGTATTAAAATAATGCACCAGCTCTAGGATTCTAGGGTTGTGGAATTATATTTGGTATCAGAGGAAGTTTAGTATAATCCTTGGAAACTAGATTTAGATAAACTCTAATTAGAGAACATTACCCAAAAATAGACATTGAGGATTAATATAGAAGAACTTCCTAGAATTTTGGTAGTATAGAGATTTTTTGAGTTTTCCAATAAAATAAATCCCTATCTGGATATGAGTAGGTAGAGGTGGCTCTAGCACAGATGTAGCTATGAGTGAAAACTCAGACATGGAGTTTCGGGCTTAACCCAGGGTATCCTGGTATACGAAAAAAGGCCTTTCTATAATCTGGGTTACAACACTCCCAGGGGATATGCTTAGGATAAATTTACATTTTCTTTAAAAACCATTATAAAGGATTTATGAGTAAATAATTTCTCAAAGAAAACATTTTTATGATTATGGATTATATGCATAAAATTTTCAATTTATGTTAGGTATTTTATAAGTTTTAATTATGCATTGTGATTCATAAACTAACATAGTGTATGACATTTTTTAGAAATGGTGCCCAGTAGAAGGAATGCGAACTCCAACAATACACATGAACCAAAGAGTAAGAAGGATTATATCATTCATGGTCTTAAGCCAAAATTTAGAGAGAAAATAGTCTCCCATGCATTCTCATCATATGAAGAAATAATATCATGTGTTAATAAGATTAATAAATAATTCTATGTGTCCTATGGATTTTAAGGGAATCCAGAGAAGAAAAGGATGGTAGAGAGAAAGATGGATAAAGGGAATAAGGGAAAGAAGAATTTTTCCATACGTGATAACTGTGGAAAGAATAACCTTGGTAAATTATTAAAGGGAATGAGAGTTTGTTATATATATAGGGAAAATGTAAACAACGTACATGATTGAAAGGGTAAGAAAAAGGTTTCAAATGCACAATGCCCCATCTTCAAGGAGTTGAGATACTACGTGAATCAATGTCCAAATTATCAGAGTATACCCCAAATGATTCTATTGGATAATAATAAAGTTATGATACTACCACAGATGATGAGGAATGACTAGTTTTCTTATGTTGTTATTATAGAATTATGTCATTTGAGTGTTGTATCAACAATGTTCTGGTTATATGAATTATGTAAATAAATAAGGATTGTACTATAGTACTATTTCATGGAGGATTTGATATTATATCGTACTAATAAAAGTGAATCAACAGCAAGTTAAGTTTTTTGGAAAATACATGGTTGAAGGTAAGTTAAACCTTAATATGGTCCTAATACTGAGGTAGGGATTTTGGAATAAGATATGGTTGATTTGAATAAATTATATTGGATATTCTCAACTACCTTGGAACTCATTAATGGTTTGTTTATTCCATCATTGTTGGATTATTCAAATTTTTTGGATATACGGAATATACCTAGTATTCTATAAGGAATAAGGGAGCATGAATGTAATAAATAAGGTTTTATGGTAATTTAGGGTGTTACCATACATGATGAAGGTAGTCACATGTTATTATGTGAAAAAATAGATCTTCATTATGTTATGTTGACCTTCCTTATAAAATTTTGACTATGAGTTTGGAAATAAGTATTTTGAATATGTCTAAAGGTTGGAATAGATTAAGTTGGACTTTGGATACTATTGGATAAGGTTAAAAAATTTCTTAAGATTATTTTTGGATCGTTATAAAAAGGAAAACCCGGAGGTCGGGCGACAACCCGTCGCGTCCGACAAGGCCGCGAGACTTGAACCCGCAACCGAAGGGTGACAAGGGTACATAACCTACCACTAGCCTACATGATGTCTTGGTTTTTATAATGTAGTTTTTTTTAAAATGGTATGGCAGATGAATTATAAATTAATTTTTTTGAAACCCTATACAATTTGGTTAAATAGAATATTTTTGAGTTCTATTATCTTTTGGAGAGAAAGATGAGTTTGTAGTAGAAATTAGTTAATGGATGGAACTCTACTTGTCAAGTATTATTTTTTTTTGAAAAATTTAATTCTTAAAAATTGTGGAAAGGATCTCAAAACCAAAAATGTGTTATCATAATACCTTATGTTTTGTTGAACCGACGATATTTTAAATCATCATAGATTGATGGATTTGAGGCCCTAAATTTTACACTTATTTGTGATTGATTACCTTAATAACTCCATATAAATATTTATATTTTGCCTCCAATTATGTATCTCTAATTTCCACCTATTCTCTCGTAATCGAGATCATAATTTGGTGGTGACTTTTTAATTTCCCTTTCCCTCTTATTAAGACTAAATTTTATTAACCTTATTTCCGATGTGGGTTTTCCACAAAGGTATTTTCTATTTTTAACCTCTTATTTTCGAAGAAAAATTTCAAATTGCAAGGACTAAATTTATTGAATGAGGGGAGAATGTAACACCCCATTATTTCATAGTATGTTATCTCTTTAAAGTAATTAAATAGCTTGTGCTACAAGCAACACCAAGATCGAGCACACCACGACTTACCAAACTAACCATTCAAAAAGCAGTTATGAATAGTATTAACCAAATTTTGAATTATATATATATCCTATATAATTTTAAAATTAATCTTCTGTGTTTCTTAGACATAATATAAGGACAAATTCAATTTTCAGATAAAAGGAGTATTTTTCAAAAAATGTAGTTTTTCCGACTTTTAATGGAGAACCCTTTTGAAATCCAAAATTTGACACTTTTATATATTAAATTTAGTGAAATTAAATTATTCTTTAGAATCGGGACCTAAAAATTAAGTTTGGACAAATTTTTGGTACTTTTCTGATAACTTTCATATTTTGATGAATACTGAAAAATACTAAATTTTAATTGAAAACAACCTTTTTAATCGAAACAAATTATTATGTTAAATTATTAATTTCAGTGGTTTTAAAGTATAATTATATTATATTTTTATCATTTAATATAATTTAGGTCAGTATAAGTAATTTCACATTTAAATTGAACATAAAAACATGTCAATCTTTTGATAGTTTTTACTTTTCTAAAAACCCGTTTTTTGGTTTTGACAACAGGAATTAATTTTAAATTTATTAATAAAAATTATATGTTTTAAATTTGGTAAAATATAACTCATTTTGCGATTCAGAATATCAAAATTATCTTAGGGTTAATTTATGGTATTTTTTCTGAAAACTTTCAATTTTTGATGAATAGTGAAAAACACTCTGTTATTATTTAAAGCCGACCTTTTATTTAAATAATTATTATATTTATTTAATTTTATTTTAATGTAAAAAAAGATATATAATACCTATATTATCCTAATTCAATTCACTGGAGTTGTTTTACAATAAGATTAGAAATATAAAATTTTATTTAACTGTTAACGTCTTTTAGCCACCTTCTAGGCACATTTGAAAATTTGCATAAAACTTAATTTTACCACTTCTTTGAATTTAATTTCCAAAACCCAAGAGACAAGGTTGATATCATTATATAAAATGTGATTCAATATGATAAAAATAATTTTTAGTGAATAGTAACTTTTGAATTTTATTTACCACGGTTAAAAGTAAATAGGGTAATTAATGGTAAAAATGATATTATAATTACCCTAACACATGTATTAATTCTATTGTATAAGTGTATTTCGACCAAAAAAAACATTAGGAATAAAATATGATCCTTTTGATCCACTTGGATTAGATTAGGTCATTTATTATTATTTTATTTAAAGAAGAGTTAAAAGTGTAAAATTAAAAATTTAATAAATAAAAATTTTTAATATAAGGTTATACATAATATAAATTCAACTATAAATATTAATTAAAAAGATAAAAATATTTCCTATATCATGGTATTTTATTTATAAATTTTAGACATTATATAATTAAATTTATTTATGACACAATGATGATACAATAATTACCTTATTAATGAAAGATTAAAATAATTGATATTATAAATATTAAAATAAATGTAAACTGAGAATTTTGATGAATTAAACAAATTTTTTAGATTAATATGACATGTAAGGGTTAATTAAATTAATTTGTTTTGAAAAATCAGATTGTTATTATTTTCACAAAACCCAAATACTAAATAGTGTCAAAATTGACATAAATGAGTTTAAAAAAAAATACTATTTTAATAAATTATATAATAGTCCTAAAAATATAACAATCTTCCAAATAACTTATATAATTATAGGTATTCCATTAATGAACCAATTGAGGTTCTCTTGGAATCTTATAATAAGTTTATTAATCATTTATTATAATAATACGAGAAGACATGATAAAAGTTAAACTATTAAACTAAGGGTTAAATCTAAAGGATAAGATTAATATGGTGACATAACTTGTCTAAAACATTTTGGTTGAGAGTATTTAGACCCATACCCACCTTAGAATCTAAATAAATCCATTTGGATCTATTAGAAACCAAAAAATATTTTATAATAAAATAATATTTCAAGTTTTTCCTAAAGTGACCCTCACCTCTCTTATAAAAGGGTACTTCCCCTTCTCTTAATTTCACACCTCCAAAGCCATTTGGATCGGCCAAAACCTAATAAAATATCCTCCAAAATACCCTAAATTCAACCTAAAGGTATTATTTTTTATCAAAATTACTACCTAATGATCCCAATTGATCAAATAAAAAGGAAGCACCCAAAGAAGAGTAATTATTTCATCACCTCTTTCAAAGTTCTTTTCTTCTTCCACTTCCTATTTCTTTGTTGATTCAATACCAAAATAATAACTCCAATAACTTCTAAATACTATTATGGTATTATTAATATGATACCACCATATTCATTATTCTATCCATCCTATGACTGACAAAGTCACCATATGTGCATACACACAACTTACCGTCTCCACGTCGTGGTATAGTTTGTTATTCAATGCTTCATTGTTTGGATGGGTATAATAATGAGAATAATTGATGTAAATAATAAATATAACATATTAATTATTATGTATATATAATATACCATCCAATTAAACACTATTTCAACATCAATAGAAGGATATCGTCACTCGTGCGTACGTACGGCTTACCGTCTCCACAATGCGATGAGATTCATTTCAACATTCACCATTCAACGATGATTATGAAAATATATATTAATAATAAGTATGTAATATATTAAATAATAATTATACTGGAGATATATATATATATATATATATATATATTTATGTACTTACATATATCTTCTTCACTTACTTTTGTTCAATACAATATGAAAACGTAAACAACGTTTATGCATACGTACAACCCACCATCACCATAAACGGTGTTTTCCATTTGATATATTTATCTATTATACATATTTAAATTCTATATATATATATGATACATAAATAATGTTTTATATTCTATAATCAATTAAATCATGATATAAGTGATACGATCAAGAATAAAAAGTTAAAACATGTACGATAAAGAAAACGACTATTACCCAAAATGTTACTTTAACATGGAAATTATTATTAATTAGAAGTATAAAGTAATAAATGAATCATCTATGATATAATAAATATGAATATGGTTTTGGTATAATTTAATAACATACTATGGTCATTATACAGTAGGTTAAACGTACCCTTGATTAAAGGAAAGTACAAGGTAAGAGTTAATTCCTCAATCTAATTATTATCTGAGATTGTTTATGTGTAAGTATTTTCTGAGGAATATTTATTATCCATGTCCATTTTTCATAAAATACATTTCAAAATGATTCTTTTAAGGTACCATTTAACTAAAACATCATTTTAAATGTTTTAAATATTTATTCTTCTAAATCTTTCTCATTAATGTCCATGTTTTAAAAATGGTTTTTCGGATTTATTTATGTGGAAATGATTGTTTTAAAATGTTAATTCCTTTCAAAAGTTTCAAATTATTATGGGACACTTTGATTAAAGAATTTCTTTTAAATGACATCCTTTATAAATACGTGACTTCTAAATGATTTAAAAAAAATGGATATTTCTCTCAAAAATTTTTACTGATCATTTTCAACTATGTCAACATTATTTAATAGATATTATTCTTGATTAAGGTTGATTTATTATAATGAAATCTTCTATATTGTATCGAATGAGTTATGATATGTTTGAATGTGGATGTGCTATTTTTATACCCTTCATGGTTTATGGTTGAAGTATTGACATTTTTTATGCTAGTTTTAATACGATGGTTTATGTTATGTTTCAACATTTTCATACGAGGAATGCAGTGGACTTAGTAAGTGACAGGTGGGGCCTGCTATAGCCCCTCGATGCATCAGTAGGTCTCATGAGACAAATTAGTATCTTGGCACAAGGCCTGGATACAAATTTTATTTTTAGTCTTGGCACGAGGCCTTGACTATGTGGTAATGATGTCCGTCATTAGGCATTCCCTCATTATGAAATTTTTTATTACATCTGATTATTCTACTAGTAAAATATCCATGTGCATGTTTATATGTTAATGTTTGATTTATTTTCTCTATATTATGTTCAATTTTATGTTTTTAAAAGGCTGTTGTTTTTAGTACACATCTTTCCTTAAAAATTTATAGCTTCTGCTAAATTATTTAGCCTTACTGAGTATCTGATCTCACCCTTTTCTTATGTTTTTTTCACAGGATTCCAAGAAGTGTATCATGTTTTATATTTAGGGTTAATCTAGGGTAATAATGGAATTAAAATAATTATTTATATTTTGTTTTATGTTTGAATGTGTAATATAGAATTCATGTATGCAATCTATTTTACAAGACTACTAAACTGATCAGTCCTTCGAGAATTTATTCCTTGTAATCATGAAAATGTATTAAAATAATGCACTGACTCCAGGATTTTTGGGTTGGGGAGTTACAATGAGAGGCATTTGGATATATTTGAACAATCATCATTTCGTGAGGCAATAGTTCGCCATCCACAGAAACAGTATGTTAGAATCCATTAGATGGAGGTGTGTGGAAGTTTAGTTCTAATAAACATCATAACAATAACCTAGTATATCTATAATAATTGTTTTGTTACAAAATAAAGGAATAAATAGGGTTTAGGGGGTTAGAGAAGTAAAATAAAAGAAAATAACTTAAGAGAAGATGTTACCTTTAAATCAGGTAACTCCCTTTGGTTTGAAACAAAAGTCTTCCTTGAAGTGCCTTCTGCCTAAGGTAAGACTTCTAGAAGTAAGATAGGGATGTAGGGAGCTTAATTGGGCAGAGGTTGGATGGGAAAATGGGCTTGAGAGGTGTGATTAATGGGTTAGAGGTGATGGCTTTTTATAAGGGAGTGGAGGGGCTTTTTAGGAATGTTTGAAAATATTATTTTATTATAAACTAATTTTCAGTTTCAAAAGGTCCAAAACTCATTAAATTTGAAGATAAGATGACTATTGTTTGAAATAAAATAATCCAATAAGAATTTTATAGGTTTTGGATAGTTTTGTTTTAAATTTTATAATCTCATTTATTTAAATCATTCATTAATATAGTAATCACTGCATCATCATTGTGTCATAAATAATTATATTTATATGACGTCTAAAAATTATAAATAAAATACCACGACATAGGAAATATTTTTTCCTTATAATAAATATTTATAGTCAAAGATATAACTTATATAACCCCATGTAAAAATTTATTTACTAAAAGCTATATGTTTATGTCATTTTTGTCTTTAATTTAAATTAATTAATATAAAGTGTCATTATCACTCCCAAGTGGATCCAAAGGGTCCCAAAAATCGACCCAAGGATGCCCATGTCTGGAAATATATCAACCAATAGAAATTGGACACATTTTAGGGTAATTTAATATTATAATAATAATATTTTTTTACCCTTATTTACTAGATTTACCCTTTAACCATGGTAAATAAAATAGTTACTGAAGTAAATATTCATAATGTATAAAAATAAAAGTTACCTATTTATACAATTTTGACCTCCTAATTCAAAACATGGAATCAATTCTTCCAAATTAAAAACACAAAAGTGGCAGAAATTAATTTAAAATTAATTCCCGCTGTCAAAACAAAAAGAGTGTTTTTAAGAAATAATAACTATCAAAAGATTGACACTTGTTTATGTCCAATTTTTAAGTGAAATTACATCTAATGAAAAAAATTGGATAAAATGGTAACAATATAATCTAATTAAACATTAAAACCATTTAATATGATAATCTAACCATATAAATAAATTATATTAAAAGGTAGTTTTGAATTAAAATATAGTATTTTTCACTATTCATTTAAAAAATAAACTTTATCAGAAAAATACCAAAATTTTACCCAAAGCAAATTTTGATGTCCCGATTCTAGAGAAGAAGTTTATTTTGTCAAAAATAACATATAAAAGTGATAAAAAATATATTTAAAAAGGGTTCTCTATTAAAAGGTGGTAAATTGACCTTTAAAAAAATATTAGAGTATTTATGCTTAAAATTGGATTCATTCACATTTTAAGCATATAAATTTTATTGGATAAATGTAAAAACATTTAACAAACATGTGTAATAATATTGTAGTTAGTTCTATTCATTCCTACCGATACAACTTCTATCCATTAACTACCATTTAAAATAATATTATATTAATATTTTTCAGTATGACTCAACCTTGTGTGCAATATGAGATTTTGGATAAACTCATTATTGCGTGTCAGGTATGCCATTGATCATAGAATCCCATTTAAAGAAAAATTAATATTTAATTCACAAATATTAATAAATATGAAAATTTCATATTCTTCATTTAGCTGTGATTTTATAGTTTTTATTATCTATGATATTTTTTCTTGTATATTATCTATAGATTAATTTAATAATTATATTATTTATTTAATGACATATGTTTTAGTTGTTTATTATTACATATTGAGTATTCCTTATCCAGATATTTATATGTCATGTTTGTTCAGTTATGTACATTTTAATGTTGATTATAATTATTAAATCTTGATTTCTTACACTATGATAACCCTTTCTAATCATTTCAAGTCACCCTTATTTTGTTCCATTTACCATGGTTACAAATAAGAGTTCCTTGAATGAGTTTTCAAGGATATAGTTTATTATATTTTCTTATGTATTGTATTTATTTACTGTCCCCAATTTAAAATGGGTATCATGTATATAATTTGGTTTTCGAAAACTCCTAAACTAATTGGTCCTTTGGAATTTGATTCCTTGTAATCATGCCAATTTAATAATGTAAGGTACTGAATCTGGGATTCTGGGGTCAAGAATCTATAGGTGGTATTAAATGAAGATTATTAGAAACATTGGGAACTATAATTAGGAAATCATATACTAATTAATATAATCCTATGATATATTCTTATGATATTTATAGAGGAACATCCCAAAATTAACCATTTTTAATATTAAGAGGTTCGTTCTGCATAAAAATTTCAATTTATGTAAGGTATTTAACCATTTTTTTATATAAATTATGTTACATAATGTTATGATATAACCTATTCTATTACACCATTTAGAAATGGAACCTAATAGAATTAATGTGAACCTCCCTAATGGACATGATCCAAAGAGTAAGAATGATCATGTCTTTTACAATCTTACGATAATCATTCAAAGGGAACTAGTATCCCAAATGTTTTCATCATATGAGGACACATTATCTTGTGATGGAATGAAAGAGAAAGATTTATCTATGCATTATGGATTCATACGGAAGCATGAGAAAAATAGGACAAATGAGAAAAATATGTATAAATGGAATATGGGAAAGAACTATTGTCTCACATGTGATAATTATGGAATTAAACACCCTATTACTTACATGGAAGAATTGGGAGTTTGATACATGTGTAGAGAGAACAAAGAATATGATATTAATTTCAAGGGAAAGGAAGAAAGGTTCCATTCTATAATGAATAAACTATATATATAATGTGAATTATGAAAATGAATCCCCCAATCATCAATTGGATATACCTTTGAAGAATCTATAGATTCTAGGTCAAGTTTAAGGTATTTATAAAATAGGAGAGGGATGATTAATGTGTGTGTGTTTAGATTCATGAAATATTCCATTAGAGTATTTAATTAATGATATCTGTGTTATATATTTTATGAAATATATATGGATTGTGTTTCATTACTTTTTCTTTGAGGATTTAAAAGAACATGTTTAAAGGAACCGACAATCATGAAAAATGATTCAGTGGAAGGAATATTTTTCAAGAAAACACAAGATTGAGGAAAGCATAACCCTTAATACATTCTTTATTTTGAATAAATGGAAAGTAATATCATTATTTCAAAACACTTTCGAGGAAAATTGAGAAACCAAACAAGACCGATGCACAAAAAGAACCAAAAAAGAGAATACACAGTATTCAAAGACGAAGATAAGGATATTAGAGTTAACAACTCTAAATAACCCCAAATTATGCATATTTACCAGGTTATCTGGATCAACCTATAAACGAGCTTGAATCTGATCTACAAATTTGTTCCATTTTTTAAAATATTCACCAAAAGTGATATTCCCATCATTTAATCCTTACAAAAAAATGTGATATTGTTTTTTAAACCACTTTTATTTATCCTCATTAAGGGAGACCAAAATAATTCTCTCACACATCATGTTGAGTACCTATTTCAGATCATTGATATAGAAGTATTATTCTAACATTTCCTCCTTTTAATTAATATCATGATCCTAGTATTTCTTACTCTCCAATCCCATTTTCCTCCCACCCTATTTTAGTCTTCATCCAATGCTATATACTCTAACACCATGGATCCACCCCAAGGTGATTTTATATCCTCTATATGAATATTCTTTCCCCTCATGCCTTAAACCAACATTACACCTTCAATCAATTATGATTCCCCCAATTTAACTTATATCTTGTTACTCTATGCCTTTTTAATGATCTGGTTACTATTGTTTTGGGCTGTTTGAGAAATATTTTTGGGGTCTCTTTTTTCCCCAATTATGGACTCAGAAATTCCCAAAAATAATGTTTCCTTATTTACCATTAAATGATCCATTAGCAATAAAATATTCATTCTCATAATCCCTAGTTGGTTGGAAATCTACCACTTTATCACATGGATCCTCATATCTCAAATACATTAACCTGACTTATTTTTGTTTCCATCTTTGGATAAGGTTTTCCATATTTAAGGGTTTTTATTTAATTTTACCACTCAATTTAGTATTAAGAACCAATTAATGAACTTAATTTTCATTGATGATTTGAACTGACCAGGAACATTGAGACTCAGAGACACTACCACATTCGTTTTAGGAGTGTTCTGCATCTATTCAAGTACACCTATCATCATCCTGGGTGGAATCACCAATAGCAGTGTATTTCCCATTCTTGTATCCATGAACCACACCTTTGACAAAATCATGAATCAACCTGGATACCATTTCCACAATTCGTGGGTTCTGATTCATATCATTTAGATTAACTATAGAGGATCCAAACTCAGATTCTATTTGGAATCCATATAAATATCAAGAATATTTAAGAAAGTTAGATCAAATTTCTTAATGGGAGCAGCCACCCCATGATTACCCCTACTCCATTGGAAACACAATGATATGATGTGACCCAATAACATGCATGGAAATAAAAAATACATCAACTATTCAAAGGTAACATTTTTATTGCACCAAAATTATACCCCCACATTGATCCAAATCCAATAAATCAGTGGATATAATTTTCCTCCACAACACATAAACATAGAGAATCTGGATAGAAAACAGAGTGGGTTATGTTGTCTGCGGACAAGAGATAATGATGTTGGGATAAAGAGAAGATTGTTATGGATAAAGTGAATTGGATATTTTTTACCTCCTTGGAATTGATTTATTATTTCTTAAAATGTGTTTTATTATATCATTAATATATGTTAAAATAGTTTTTTATTTAATGAATAAATTGAATAATCATTTTTTTATTTAAGGAATACAAAATCATGCATGTTTTAAAAAAGGTTTTATGATCAGTTTGGTTACTACCATGCTATAATGGAAAAATATTAAGTTATTTACTTGTTTGGAATGTGAATATTTAGAGATACATGTTGTTGTTTGGATTAATTAAAATTCATTTTTCTGACATAGTTTCATTCTAAAATTTCCAATCATTAAATTTTTTAAGGGATGTATGGTTAACCATTTATAATATTCTTTCACTTGATCTTTGAACTAAGTTTTCGAGATTAATGTATTACTTCACTATATGATGAAACCTAGGCTAAGAGATGAAGTTGAAATATTTAATGGCCCAACTAGAGAATAAGATTGTGTGTATAAACTAGAAACATATCAAGTAAATTTTCTTATATTCATATAGAATGAAAAAATTCTTAAAAAAATAGAAAATGTTCTTCAAAAAAATTATATCCTAATACTCTGGATTATTTTGAACCGATGGTCTTTTAAACCACAAGGGATTTATAATTTTGTGGTCCTTAACATTCCAATGATTACTTTCATTTTTAAAACCAATTACCTCAATCACTATTTATAATTATTTGTGATTATCTTCCATGTACATGTTTTCACTTACCACAAATTTTCTCCCACTTAGAAACCTAGTTATGTGATATTTTCACTTCATATTACCTTTTATTTTGAATTTGTTTTATTAATTATTTGAAAATGTGGATTTTTAAGTAATACAATATTCAAATAATGAATAATTTATTACCATGATCATGTTTGAATTGAGAGGATACAATTTATTAATGGTGGGGAGAATGTCACACACCAACACTTTCTAATATTTTATATTTAGAATAAGTATAATTTTGGTTCTAGATTACTTGATATGAAACACCCATATATTTTTTTACTAACCACAATAATGTGATTATATTGTAGTACACAAAACACTAGATTGGCATATGGTACCCCCAATACCAATTTCTATCGATAGCATGTGTTACATGCAAGATCGAGTTTTACAGAACAACACAACACAATTAATATTATTATTTAATGTGATAGTTATCAACTAGATGTTGTATTAGTAGGAGTGAAAATGAATAAATAAAATTTTAAATATTTTTATATAATTCATCGATGTTGGAAATGAATATATAATATAATTGAATATAATGGTAATGTTTTATAATAAAACTATATTAGGAACACAAATAAATTATTTTCATAGAAAATATTATTAATTACTATTAGTGAATGAATATAATGATATATATATATATATATATTATATTTTCAATAAATTATTTTTTAAATTCATCCAATAGGATTGATTTAAAAAATATTAAATGAAATCCAATTTTATTACTAAAAATCTATATTTTTCTAAAGGTAGTTTGGTGCATTTTTTGACATACCTATTTTAAAAATAAATTTGGGAACATTTTTAAATTTTACATGTCATAATAAAGTTAATATTTGGAATCATAATTTCAAAATTTTCTATGGGATTACTTTTCATTTTTTACAAGTTTTCCTTTACTGATGAACAGTAAAGAATGCGGAATTTTATTTGAGAATTGACTTTCGTATAAATAGTTTATAGTGTTAAATTATATATTTATTTTGTTTTAAGGTGTTATTAGATCACTTTATCAGATATTAATACAATTTGATTCATCATAATACTTTTTTGATTTAATTGAGACATAAAAACATACAAAACTCTCGAACATTTACACTATATAAACTAGTTTTATCATCCTATTTACAAGATTAATTTTAAATTAATTTCTACCACTTATTTGATTGGAATTTGGAAAATTGGATTAAATATTTTTAATATATTTAGAATATAATTAATATTATGGTAAACATAGTTTTTATACAAAAAATATTAATGAAATAAACTAATATTAATTACAAAAAATAAGGTGAGAAAGAGTATACTTAGTGGTCAATCAATAATGTTTAGGTGAATAATGACATAAAACTTGTCTAAACACCATTTGATGGAAGTATTTAGACCATAAACACCCTTGAATAGAATTTTTATTGTTATTGGAGGCAAATTACGTATGTGAGTCCACCCAATAGTGTTTAACTTTTTATATTTTGAAGAATTCCACTCTGCCTCCACTATAAAAAAGGCAGTCACCCCGCTCACATTGTAACGACCCAATGTTTTATCAATTAAAATCTACTTCTTATAATTATGACTTATAGTATAATCAAATAATATAACATTTAGATCACAATGAAAACTTTATAAGTGAATAATAAGTGAAATAATAGGTATCTTTAGAAGTTAAGGAATATACAACATTAGGAACATGACCTTTGGAATAATAATGTGACCCTACGAATTTAATAGTAACCTCTCAAATGTAATTATAATTATAATTTATATTTTTATAAGTGAAAATATGGTATAATTATATCAATGTATAAGTAAATAAATTTTCTTAATAAGGTGATGGTATTTTTTATAAGTCAAGAATATTTAATTCCAATTTTATGATTAATTTAATAATTTAAATGAAAATGTAGTTTCATGAAATATATTCATAAATTAATATTTTAATTCTAAGATAATTTTTTGTGACCTTAAGTAATTTTTCAAAGTGTTAAAAATCCATTTTAAATTTTAAATTTGTATTTTTCAATTAATTTTTTATTTTAATTGTAACGCCCTGACCCTAGTTACTTAGAGTTGGTGCATTATTACATAACATTGGCATGATCACAAGAGATCAAGTATCAAAATATATATTAGTTTAGTATCCTTGGATGTACTAGATACATAAATAAGTTTTACATTACATCATGAAATAAAAACAACAACAACATTGTGTCCCCTTTGAACACACTTATATCCATTAGCCTATCCCTACAGGTTAATAAAAATATATTTCTTCACATCCTAGGAAAAGAAGACATTCAAAAGGGGCGAGATCAAATGCTCAATAAGTATGACAATATAGAAAAAAATTTCATAAATAAGAATAAACATTTAATGCAATGTATAAGACTAAAAAACAAGCCTTTTAAACATAATCTTCAGTATAATATGGAAAATATAAATCAAATAATGCCATTTAGTTATTCACATGGATATTCTATTATTTGAATAATCACATGTAATATCAATATTTAATTTCATAATGATGGAATGCATTATGCAGGACATCATAACCACATAGTCAAGGCCTCTTTCCAAGACTATAGATAGGATTTTGTCAAATCCTTATGACAATACATTAGTTTGTCTTATGAGACCTACCAATGCATTGAGGATCTATAGAGGGATCCACCCATCACTTACTAAGTCCAATTCATTCCTCATATGAAAATTTTGAAACATAATATAACATTTATATTAAAACTATCATACAAAATTTCAATACTTTGACCATAAACCATGAAAGGTATAAAAATAGCATATCCATAGTCAAACATATCACAAAATCTTCAATACAATATGGAAGATTGTATCATAATAAATCGACTTCAAAAAAATATATAATCCAATGAAGGATGTTGACATATATGAAATTAATCAGAAAATTATTTGAGTGAAATATCTCTTTCTACATTGAAATCATTCAAAAGTAAAGAAAGTATTTATTTTTGGAAATATTCTTATAATCTTGTAAGGGAAGTTTCGAAGGTGTTATAATGGCGGAAAATAGCCGCACCCACCATATAAGTTAAAAAAACATTTTTCCTTAATTTTTTAGAAAAGGTCACAAAGTACCTTGTTTGGAAAGTGACGAAATGATTTTTTTCAACCCATTTTATAAAAAGTCAAACAATGGTATAAATGAATTTAACCCATACTCTAGTAAATAATATTTTTTTGAAATACAGTTTTAAGAAACACATATTTGAATGATAAAGAGAACCCAGTAGATACTCACGTATAAACAACCTTGTATTATAAAGAGATTGTAAAATTAACCCTTATGTTGTATTCTTCCTTAGTTGAGGGTACGTTAACCTCCTGTATAATGGTTAAATAATTGTTATTAAATTATACATGAATCCACATTAATAAATATGATATCACATATGATACTATAATATTTATTTTTTAATAATATTTCAGTAGTATCATTATTTTGATTGTTAAATGATTCATTATTTTTAATCATCAAATGAAAATCATTCTCAAATGGTTACGATGGGGAATGAAATCTCACCACATCGTGGAGACGGTAAGCCGTACGTATGCACGAGCGACAATATCATTATATTAGTGGTGAAATCATATATAACTGGATAGTATATCATATATTCAGAATCATTAACATGTTATATTTATTATTTACCTTATATGTAATCATTATTATACCCATCCAAATAATGAGGTATTGAATAACAAACTACACCACGATGTGGAGACGATAAGCCGTACGTACACACGTATGGGGACTTTGTCATTAATAGGATTGATAGAATAATGAATATGGTTGTACCATATTTATAATGACATCAAATTATGTAGAAGGTACTGGACTTATTATTTTAGTATAGAAACAACAAAGCAAGAGGAAGTGGAAGAAGAAAAGAACTTGAAAGAGGTGATGAAATAATTACCTCTTCTTCGAGTGCTTCCTTTTGATTTGAACAAAAGGGTTACTTAGGTTGGATTTATGATAAAATTAAGGAATCTAGGTTGAAGTGAGGGTAGTTTGGAGGATATTTGAGATGGGGTTGACCGAGAAAAATGGCTTTGGATGTGTGAATTTGAGAGAAGGGTAAGTTCCCTTTTATAATAGAGGTGAGGGTCATTTTAGGAAAAGATTGAAATATTATTTTATTATAAAATCATTTTCGATTTCTAACGGCTCAAAATAGATTTATTTCGAGGATAAGGTGGTTATGGGTCAAAATACTCTCAAAAAATAGGTTTTAGACATGTTTAGGTCACCATATTAACCTTATCTTTTATATTTAACTCTTAGCTAAATAGTTTAACATTTACCATTAATCTTCTTGTATTTTTATATTACATGGTTAATAAACATTCTATAAAATTCCAATAGAACCTAAATTGGTTCATTAATGACATATCTATAATTATATAAGTCCTTTTGATGATCCTTATATTTTTAGGAATATTATATCATTTAATAATATAGTTATTGTTTTAAAAACTCATTTATGTCAATTTTGACACTATTTAGTATTTGGTTTTTGTGAAAGTCAACCAAACTTGATTACTTCAAAAAAAATACATTAAATAAACCCTAACATGTAATATTAACCTATAAAATTATTTTAATGCATCAAAAGTCTCAATTTACATTTATTTTTATATTTATAATATCAATTATTTTAATCTTTCTTTAATAAGGTAATTACTGCATCATCATTGTGTCATAAATAAATTTAATTATTTAATGCCTATAAATTAAAACCAAAATAAAATGATGTATGAAATATTTTTATATTTATAATTAATATTTATAGTTGAATTTATCTTATGTATAACCCTAAATTAAAAATGTTTTAGTTATTAAAAGTTGAATTTAATACTTTTAACTCATCTTTAAATAAAATAATAATAAATTTCCTAATCTAATCCATGTGCATCAAATAGTATCATATTTTCTTTTGAAGTTTTATTTTGGTCGAAATAATATTATCCTATAGAATTAGGACATGTTTTAGGGTAATTAGAATATCATTTTTACCTTTAATTACCCTATTTACTTTTAACCTTGGTAAAAAGAATTCAAAAGTTACTATTCACCAAAAAATATTTTCATCATATTGAACCACATTTTACATACTGATATCAACCGTTTCTCTTGTATTTTTGAAATTCAATTCACAGAAGCAGTAAAATTATGTTTTATGCAAATTCACAATTGTGCCTAGAAGGTGGGTAAAAGGCGTTAAAAAGTTCAATAAAATTTTATATATGTAATCTTATTATAAAATGGCACCAATGAATTAAATTGGACTAATATAGGTATTATGTATCTATTTTCAATTTTAAATAAATTTAAAGAAAAATAATTATTATCTAATAATAGTCGGTTTAAAATAATAACATTGTGTTTTTCACTATTCATTTAAAATTGAAAGTTTTCATAAAAATAAAAATAATTCAACCTAAGCTAATTTTGATATTCTGAATCCAAAAATGATGTCCATTTTGAAAAATAAAATTTTTAAAATTTCAAAAATTGGGTATTACTATTCATAGCGGCTAGTTTGATTGGTTGTGGTGTGCTAGAACTCGAAGTTGCGTACAACGCAAGCTATTGCATTATTCAAAGAGAAGCGTACAGTGGAAGATTGGGGAGTTACATTAATTAAATATTAAATTAAAAATAATTTTAATATTATTTATGAAAAATGGAGTTCATTTTTGGATTCCACACATTGAAAAATGATTAGGGTTATTATTTGGTAATTTTCTCAAATACATCAATTTTTGGTTGAATAGTATCAATACAGTTTCTCACATAACCAATATATCTTAAATTGCATCATTCATGATGTAATAATGACATAAACTCTATATAACATTATATTTGGCCATGTTATTTTTAATTTCATAAATGGATCCTTACAATACAATAAACTTAATTTCCAAACCTAAAAAGAACTTTCCAAAACCTAAAGTCAAAATGTGACTCCTTAAAATATCACTTTCACTTTCATTTCACTTTCCTTTTAATAAATTAATAAACTATAATTATAAAGATGATTTATGGTCTAAAACGAATTATATTATATTAATATATGAGTTATTTGGTCAAAAATTTACTATTACAAGTCTAACATTTGATATGTTATTTTATTTAATATTTTATTCGAAAAACACCCCCTCCTCATGTATAAATAACCCCTCTCCCTCCCCTTGGAAATAAATTCCTCTCACCCATTACTAAGCCAAATATCTACCCAAATTCTCCTTATAAATCCTCTTATAATACTTAGGGATAGTCTGGAGCCCTCCAACTCTAATCACCAAGGGAGTTATAGTTTCGTGCAAGAGAAGCTACACCGAGGAGAGAGTAAGACTCTATTAAATCTTCTATATTTTATCTCTCTTTTTTTTCTTTTACACTATTACTTTAAAAAAATATTGCTACAAAATTGATTATAAATTAATCTAAAATTATATTAATGATGTTAAAATACTATAATTCTCACATTAATGATAATTATAAATGTAAGACTTCCCATTATCGCACTATCGACAACGTCTCGTTAAAGGTCGTTTAACCATCTATGAAGACATTTCCAAGATAATTATTATAAAAAACATCATGTATGGATATTATAAATAATATAAAATATATTAATATTAAATTAAATGTATTATATTCTTTTAAAACTAATTATACTAATTTATAAATTAAATTTAATAAAAAGTGAAATTGTTACAGGATGAGAATTTTTTAAGTAAAATATGATATCAAAACACTTCAATTTCATCAACGAAAATTCTGAAATAAAATCCAATGATTATAAATGATAAATATTTTTATAAAATTACTATAATTAAATTTTATATCAATTTTTTAATAAATATAAATTTATTATTCAAGAGGCACAGAAGAGAAGAAATTAAACGGAAATTAAGATAAGTGATCCTCTCAATTTCACTTGTATTCAAGATTATCCTCTATGTTATGCCCTTTTAAGTGTAATTCCTAGTGATGGGGTATGATTAGAAACCACCCCAATACTTTCCTCATGATATATAAGTGATTAAAAATCACGTTATCTCTCATTAATCCCTCTTAAGTACACCTGATACCATACCAATAATCCGTATGGAATTTTACTCAAACCGCCTTTATTCCATTGGGTTGATAAATCTATCTTTTAACCAAATTATGTTGTCTTTTATTTTATGTGAAACTACTACATGATTTATATATTCTCCAAACTCATGTTTTAAGACCCATCCCTCATTATATTTCAGGGATATACATATTTTATGTGATTCCATCCTTAATACATTCCGATAAGCAAACCAGTTTTAAGGAAACTTCCAAAATTTTTACACAATTTCAAGTACACTCTATCCTATTTTTAATCCAACATTATATTTTTAAAATAAGTCTTATTTATTATGAAAAACTTCTTGGTTCACTTCTGTTTTTATATAAAATATTGATACATTTTCTATTTTGAAAGCTCTATAGTATTTTCCTTCAAACTGCACAAAAATGTTTTATTACTGATTTTTCTTGAACACATTTATTTTATGTTGTCACTTATTTTTGACATCACATACCATTTTATATTCCTATTTTACCTTATTAACGTCCTTGTATGTTCAAATACCTTTCTTTCATGGACACTTTCATGATACGCCCATTGGTAATGCCTTATGTCATGATTGTGGTACCCAATTCTTTCTATGGGCAACCCTTATGTTTATGTAAGATTGATTATGTATGATTCGTTATGTTGAAAAAATATTCATGAAATATAATATAGGTTCACCCATGATAGAGCTCCAATCAATTGGTAAATGTTAAGTCTCAAGAGATGCTATGTGAAACTATCTTGGCGGTTGACCATGGCTTGTGCTACTATGGGAAATAGGATTGGCAGTTAGCCTTCACATGTACTACTATGGGAAACGAGATTGGCGGTTAGCCTTGAATTGTAATAAATACATGTTTTATGATTCTGTCACATTTATATGATTCCATGTTTATATGATCCCATGTTTACATGTTATTATTTCATATGTTCCATGCTTTTTATATCATTATGTCATGCCTCCAAACTCATGTTCTTAAGATTTATTCTTATGTTCATTCCCTTAATGATATTTTTAGCTCATCCCTTTGTTTATTTTATACCCAAGTTATCCTATGAATATTTATGAGCACAACGGATGTTAGTATACCTTTTTGAGGATTAAATAAAGAAGTGTTTTTAGTCCAATGTTTTATGTTTAATGTACCTAGTCTGAAAATACACTATAGTTTACGATCCTTGGACTATAATATGATGTATAATTATGCTTAAAATCATGTAATGTTATGTGTAAAAGGCTGGGGTCTCTATAGTTGGTATCATAGGATGGTCTAGTTTTTTTTGAAGATTAAGAATAGTGAACTTTAGTAAGAACCTTAAGGATGGGATGAAGTATAAGAAAACATCCCAAAACATTGGTAAATATAGAATAAGTGGTTTATCAAGAAAATACATCCTGGTATGGATACAAACTGGTAGAGGTGGCTCTGGAACAAATGTACATAGGAGTAAAAACTATGACAAGGAGTTTCAGGATTTACTCGGGGTACCCTGGTACATGACAACTGGCCTTGCTGCACTCTTGGTAATGACACTCCCAGGGGATATTCTTTGGTAAATTCATTATCTTAGTACAAACCATTATTAAGGGAATAAAAAATCCCATAAAAATATAATTTAAGAAATAGATCTAGGAAAACCTACATTTAAACATAGGGAACCACAATTTAGGATATACTTCTCCTTTACAAATTTATCCTCTTATGTTCAAAGATTCATTTTTATGATCAATAGATAAGTATTCAAGCCCTCTAATTGAACATTATTTTTCATAGTTAATTGAGGGAAATAGAATAACAAATTCCATTATCCAATGTGATAGGAAATGTGGATATTTCCCAAATGATATGACTGATATGATGAGAATGGGTGCTCAAAACATCGTGACAATACATGATCAGCTAGCTCTAGTTGTGAATAATAACTTGAATCATGTGGAATTACCTCCTTCTCCAAGGAAAGAGTAAGTTTCCATAGAATCCTTCATGTGACAAAGGCCTCCCATGTTTATTGGATCATCTGATCCCCTCCTCGTGGAACAGTGGATTAACACCATTGAATAGATATTCTTTTTCCTCCAGTGCTTGTAAGAAGACAAAGTTGTGTTGGTGGTCTATAATTTTGTGGGGAAGCTGATCAGTGGTGGACACTGATCAAGAATACAAAGTCCCTAGAGGAAGTTAATTCCATAGATTGTGAGTAATTCAATCTTATGTTTTTCAATAAATATTTTCCTGAAACCCTCTATCTCAAGATGGAAAGAGAGTTCCTCAGAATCAATAAGAAGGAAGATGTGTTCATTGGGGCATATAAAGAAAACATTAAAAGGCTTGCAAGGTATTCCTATTACATTGTCATGAACACCGAAAGTAAGGTGGTTTGCTTCTTTAGCGTACTAAAGCCGAGTCTATGAATAGAGTTGGGAATTCGAAACTTTTACAATTATGATGAGATTGTCCATTGTTCCCTCAAGGTTGAAATGGATGTTTTAGGCTCTTAGTGGTCTCGTGGTCTCGGTGACAAGAAGAGAAAAATGGAGAAAAACATGGGTGGTTCAACAAACAAATTTCATGATGGAAAGAATCCCGAATATACAACATGTAAAATTTGTGGGAAGAATTATCCTAGGAATTATCTAAAGGGAACTAGGAATTATGTCAAATGTGGAAAGCTTGGACAAATTACAAAGAACTGTAGAAGTGATATGAAAAATCCCGCTTATGTGGAAGAATAAAGGAAGGTTCATATCACATACCATTTTATATTCCTATTTTACCTTATTAACGTCCTTGTATGTTCAAATACCTTTCTTTCATGGAAACTTTCATGATACGCCCATTGGTAATGCCTTATGTCATGATTGTGGTACCCAATTCTTTCTATGGGAAACCCTTATGTTTATGTAAGATTGATTATGTATGATTCGTTATGTTGAAAAAATATTCATGAAATATAATATAGGTTCACCCATGACAGAGCTCCAATCCATTGGTAAATGTTAAGTCTCAAGAGATGCTAGGTGCAACGATCTTGGAAGTTGACCATGGCTTGTGCTACTATGGGAAATAGGATTGGCAGTTAGCCTTTACATGTACTACTATGGGAATCGAGATTGGCAGTTAGCCTTGAATTGTAATAAATACATGTTTTATGATTCTGTCACATTTATATGATTCCATGTTTATATGATCCCATGTTTACATGTTATTATTTCATATGTTCCATGCTTTTTATATCATTATGTCATGCCTCCAAACTCATGTTCTTAAGATTAATTCTTATGTTCATTCCCTTAATGAGATTTTTAGCTCATCCCTTTGTTTATTTTATACCCAAGTTATCCTATGAATATTTATGAGCACAACGGATGTTAGTATACCTTTTTGAGGATTAAATAAAGAAGTGTTTTTTAGTCCAATGTTTTAAGTTTAATGTACCTAGTCTAAAAATACACTATAGTTTACGATCCTTGGACTGTAATATGATGTATAATTATGCTTAAAATCATGTAATGTTATGTGTAAAAGGATAGGGTATCTATAGTTGGTATCATAGGATGGTCTAGTTTTTTTTAAAGATTAAGAATAGTGAACTTTAGTAAGAACCTTTAGGATGGGATGAAGTATAAGAAAACATCCCAAAACATTGGTAAATATAGAATAAGTGGTTTATCAAGAAAATAAATCCTGGTATGGATACAAACTGGTAGAGGTGGCTCTGGAACAAATGTACATAGGAGTAAAAACTTTGACAAGGAGTTTCAGGATTTACTCGGGGTACCCTGGTACATGACAACTGGCCTTGCTGCACTCTTGGTAATGACACTCCCAGGGGATATGCTTTGGTAAATTCATTATCTTAGTACAATCCATTATTAAGGGAATAAAAAATCCCATAATAATATAATTTAAGAAATAGATCTAGGAAAACCTACATTTAAACATAGGGAACCACAATTTAGGATATACTTCTCCTTTACAAATTTATCCTCTTATGTTCAAAGATTTCTTTTTATGATCAATAGATAAGTATTCAAGCCCTCTAATTGAACATTATTTTTCATAGTTAATTGAGGGAAATAGAATAACACATTCCATTATCCAATGTGATAGGAAATGTGGATATTTCCCAAATGATATGACTGATATGATGAGAATGGGTGCTCAAAACATCACGACAATACATGATCAGCTAGCTCTAGTTGTGAATAATAACTTGAATCATGTGGAATTACCTCCTTCTCCAAGGAAAGAGTAAGTTTCCATAGAATCCTTCATGTGACAAAGGCCTCCCATGTTTATTGGATCTTCTGATCCCCTCCTCGTGGAACAGTGGATTAACACCATTGAATAGATATTCTTTTTCCTCCAGTGCTTGGAAGAAGACAAAGTTGTGTTGGTGGTCTATAATTTTGTGGGGAAGCTGATCAGTGGTGGACACTGATCAAGAATACAAAGTCCCTAGAGGAAGTTAATTCCATAGATTGGGAGTAATTCAATTTTATGTTTTTCAATAAATATTTTCCTTAAACCCTCTATCTCAAGATGGAAAGAGAGTTCCTCAGAATCAATAAGATGGAAGATGTGTTCATTGGGGCATATAAAGAAAACATTAAAAGGCTTGCAAGGTATTCCTATTACATTGTCATGAACACCGAAAGTAAGGTGGTTTTCTTCTTTAGCGTACTAAAGCCGAGTCTATGAATAGAGTTGGAAATTCGAAACTTTTACAATTATGATGAGATTGTCCATTGTTCCCTCAAGGTTGAAATGGATATTTTAGGCTCTCAGTGGTCTCTTGGTCTCGATGATAAGAAGAGAAAAATGGAGAGAAAAATGGGTGGTTCAACAAACAAATTTCATGATGGATAGAATCCCGAATATACAACATGTAAAATTTGTGGGAAGAATTATCCTAGGAATTATCTAAAGGGAACTAGGAATTATGTCAAATGTGGAAAGCTTGGACATCTTACAATGAACTGTAGAAGTGATATGAAAAATCCCGCTAATGTGGAAGAATAAAGGAAGGTTCAGATCAACACTCAGCCAGTGGTGTAGTGTTACAACTGCAAGGAGCATGTGCATTATGAAAAAAATAGCCCTAATACAAGGGTTGTTGGATGAAATCAACAGAAAACTCTATGGTATCATGTAAGGGATTATTCTATCAATACTATTGAGGTGGAGACAAGCAACGATGTGGTGAAAATTATGTTAGTTATTCATTCAATAATAGTGAACGTACTATTTGATTCTAGTTCTAATAAATCTTTCATATCTTGAAAGTTTAGTATAACTATTCAAACACCACCTGAAAATTTGGAGGATATGTTATCTGTGAGAAAAGATAATATAGAAATTATTGCATCCATGGTTTATAACTCCTCCCCAGTTAATATTTTTGGACTTAACCTCCCAGAAAATATTGTCATACTTCCTTTAGTAGAGTTTGACACTATATTGGGAATGGATTGGCAGTCTTTATACAAAGCCAACATCAACTTTTGGGAAAAGGAGATCACTCTTCACATCCCAAATCATCCTATGATTCTTTACAAGTGTATGGAAGAGGACGAATCCCCTTTAGAATCATTATCTCAAGTGTGGATATTAATTCCTCATAAGCAAGCATGTCTAGCTCAAATGATTGGGACATAGGATAGAATCATTCTTGAGGACATTCCCATCTGGAGGGATTACACTGATGTATTCACTGAAGAGTTGCCTGGACTTCCTCCTAACTGATAGGTTGAGTTCCCAATTGAACTTATTCTTGGATCTCTAACTATATAATGGAAAACTTATAGAATGGACACCGTAGAGTTGGAAGAGCTGAAGAAGTAGGTGCAGGATAATCTAGATAAGGGTATTATATGCTCAAGTGCATCTCCTTGGGGTGCGCTAGTCCTCTTAGTCAAGAAGAAGGATCGAAAAATGCACCTCTACATTGATTATCGTGATCTTAATAAAATCACGATAAAGAAAAAGTATCCCCTTCCATGGATATATGACTTGTTCGATCAGCTTTGTGGGGCCAGTTACTTCTCTAAGGCGAACCTTCAATCAAGATATCACCAACTAAAGGTGAGAAAGGATGATATTCCCAAGATTGCCTTTTGAACGAGGTACATATATTATGAATTCATAGTGATGACCTTCAGAGTCACTAATTCTCTATTAATTTTCATGTATTTAATTAATATAGACTTTAGATATTACCTTGATAAATTTGTGGTAGTCTTTATCAATGATATTCTAATATACTCCAAGATCAAGGAGGAACATGAGGAGAATTTGAATACTATGTCAATGAATTTGCAGAGGGAGAATCTGTATGAAAAGTACAGTAAATGTGAATTTTTTATGGAGGAAGTATCTTTCATGGGGAATGTTATCACCATAAATGGGATATTTGTGGTCCCTTATGAGACACAAGCAATCGAATAGTGGCCCATGCCAACATATGTAATGGAGATCCATATATTTATAGGTCAAGATGGGTATTATTAATGATTTGTGAAAAACTTTTCATGATTTTCAAACCCAATGACCTAGATTAAATGGAAGGGAGTAATGTTTTATGGACTTAGTAATGTGATGATTGTTTTAAGGAGTTGAAAAAGAGGCTTATCACTACACCGGTACTCACACTCCCAATAAGTGGATAACTCTTTATAGTGTACAGTGATGCTTCAAACAAGGGATTAGACTGTGTGCTAATGAAAATTATAAAGTGATAGCCTACGCCTCAAGTAAGATGAAAGTCCATGACAAAAACTATCCCATGCATGATATGGATTTGGAGACTGTGATCTTTGCGTTGAAAATATAGCGGAATTATCTCTATGGGGAGAAGTGTAAGATATATACTGACCACAAGAGTCTCAAATATAAATTCACACAAAAAAGATTAATATTACCTTAGAAAAAATGGATAGAGCTCATCAAGGATTATGACTTCTCAATCCACTATCATCCTGGAAAGGCAAATAAGGTGGAAGATGCTCTATGTAGAAAGGATCCTATATCTTTTCAATGATGAGAATTGAAAAGGACCCGATCTTATTATATTTGAATAGGATGGACATGGGAATATTTAATGGAGAAACATCATCAATCCTTTCTCAAATGATTTCTCAACCATCCCTCATGTAGAAAATAAAGGATGCAAAAAATAAAATATGTGGACCTTTATAAAAGGGTGGAAGCTATCAGAAATGGGAAATCCTCCGATTTCAAAATTGATGAAGAAACGAGTTGTAAGATTTTGGGTCACAATTATGTGTAACATCTGATCGAGAGATAATGAAGGAGATTTTGAATGATAGACATAGATTGACCTTATCTATTTACCCAGTGATCACAAAGATGTATAGAGATCTCTGTGACAACTTTTGGCGAGACAATATGAAAATGAAGATTGCTGAATATACATCAAAGTTCCTGGTATGTCAGCAAGTGAAGGATGAGAGGAAAAAGTCTAAGGGGATGATGCAAAAAGTACCCATACCAACATGGAAGTGGGAGAACATTATTGTGGAATTTTTCACTAGACTTCCAATGACATCCATAGGAAACAATGCTATATGGGTCATTGTGGATCATCTTAAAAAGACATATCACTTTATCTCAATTCGAGAGGAATTCTAATTGGAAAAACTTGCATGGATATAAATCAAAGAAGTTGTAAGGCTTAATGGGGTACCACTATCTATTGTATCTGATTGTGATCTGAGATTCACCTTGATGTTCTGGAAAAGTCTCCAATATGATTTAAGTACTGAACTGAAATTTAGTAAGGCCTATAACCCTTAAATTCATGGCCAATATGAGAGAACTATTCAGGAACTAGAATATATGTTGAGATCATGTTCTATGGACATCAAAGGAGGATCAGAGAAACATATTCCACTAGTTGAATTCTTCTACAACAACAGTTTCCACTTGAGCATCCACATGGCACCATATGAATCATTTTATGAAAAAAGGTACAGAACACCAACATGTTGGGATAAATTCTGTGAGCGTAAGCTGCTAGGAACTTAAATGGTCGAAAAAATGGAATAGAAGGTGAAATCCATTCCCCATCATATCAAGGTATCCCTAAATCAATAGAAGCGTTATTCATAAAATCATTGACGAGACCTTGAGTTCAAAGTTAGAGACATGGTATTTCTACGCATATCTCCATGGAAGAAGGTCACGAGGTTTGGGAAGAAAGGGAAGTTAAGTCCCAAGTACATCGCCCCCTTTGAGATTTTTGATCATGTTGGGGTCGTGGCCTATCAACTACCACTTCTACAAACCATGTATAAAGTACATGATTTCCTTTATGTATCCCTCTTAAGGAAGTCCATACCAGACCCTTCACATGTACTCTCTTCAGAGATAGTATAGTTGGTGGATGATATTTCTTATGAGGATAAACCAACGAAGATTTTGGATCATAAAGATAAATTTCTATATAAAAAGACTACTCACCTAGTTATGGTACTATGGCAGAACCATACATATGAAGTGGAAACATGGGAACTGGAGGAGGCAATGAAGGAAAAGTACCCTCAGATGTTTATGGCCTATGATGAAAAAATGAAATTTCAAGGTATTAATTTTTTATGGGGGGAAGAATGTAATCAACCAATGTTTTATCAATTAAAATTCCCTTCTTATAATTATTTCTTATAGTATAATCACATAATATTAATTTTAGAACACAATACAAAATTTATTATTTAAGAATAAGTGAAATAAAATTTATCTTTAGAAGTTGAGGAATATATAGCATTAGTAACTTGACCTTTGGAATAGTAATGTGACCCTTATGAATACTAAACCATACAAAGTAATAGTAAACTCTACAATGTATTTATAAATAAAATTTATCTTTTTATAAGTGACAATATGGTATAATTATATCATAGTATAAGTGGATAAATATTATTAATGAGTTATTGGTATTTTTTATAAGTTAGGATTATTTAATTAAAATTTTATGATTAATTTAATAATTTAAAGGAAAATGTAGATTCATGAAATGTATTCATAATTTAATATTTTTATTCTAAGATAATTTTATGTGACTTTATGTAATTTTTCAAAGTGTTAGAAAAGCATTTTCAAATTTAAAATTTGTATTTTTAAAATAAATTGTTATTTTAATTTAATATTAAATTAATCATTTTTAGAAAATTATTTTTGAAAAATGGATTTCATTTTTGGATTCTACATGTTGAAAAATGGTTAGCGTGATTTTTTTGATAATTTTCTGAAATATTTCAATTTTCGAGAGAATAGTAAAATACAATTTTTCACATAACTGGTATATCTTAAATTGCATCATTCATGATGTAATGATTAAAGAAACTCTATAGAAAATTATATTATTTAATTTTATATTTAATTTCATAAATGGCTCCTTAAAATATAATAATCTCAATTTCTTAAAATAAAATGAACTTTCCAAAACCTAATGTCAAAAAGTGATTCCTTAAAATATCATTTTCTCTTTCTTTTCACTTTCCTTTTAATAGATTAATGAATTCAAATTTTAAATATGACTCAAGGTCTAAAAATAATTATATTATATAAATATATGATTAATTTTGTCATAAAATTACTATTACAAGTCTAACAATTGATATATTATTTCATTTAATATTTTATTCTAAAACACCCCTCTTCAAGTATAAGTAATCCCTCTCCCTTACATTGGAAAAACATTACTCTCATACATTAATAATCCTAATAACTTCCCAAATTATCCCTCTAAAGCCTCTTAGAATAAATACATATGTTCTGGAGCCCTCCAACTCCAATCATACATCCCTTTCCTGCACTATCGACAACATCCCGTTAAAGGTCGGTTAACCATCTACAGAGACGTTACCAAGATAATTATTATAAATAACTTCATGTATGGAAAAAAAATTATATAAAATATATTGATATAAAATTATATATATTCTATGCTTATGAAACTCATTATTCTTATTTATGAATTACATTTAATAAAAAGGGAAGTCATCGCAAGATGATAATTTTTTAAGTAAAATATGACATCAAAATGCTTCAATTTCATCAATGAAAATTATGAAATAAAATACAATGAATATAATTGATAAATATTTTTATAAAATTATTATAATTAAATTTTATATCTTTGTTTTAATAAGCATAAGTATATTATTCAGGAGGTGCAGAAGAGATGAAACTAAGCAGAAATTAAGGAAAGGGATCCTCTCCATTTCACTTGTATTCAAGACTGTCCTCTATGTTATTCCTTTTTATGTGTAATTCCTAGTGACGGGGAATGGTTAAGGACCACTCCAATACATTCCTCATGATTTATAAGTGATTATAAATCCTGTTCTCTCTCATTAATCCCTCTTAAGAACACCTGATACTATACCGATAATCCATATGGAATTCTACCCGAATCGCCTTTACTCTTGCAGGTTGCTCTATTGTTTTTTAACCAAATGAAGTTGTCTTTTTATTTTTATGTAAAATTTATACATGATTTTTATATTCTCCGAAATCATGTTTCAAGTCCTCTTCCTCATTCCCTTTTAGTGATATATATGTTTTTATGTGATTCCATCTTTAATACTTTCAGGTAAGTAAACACGTTTTAAGGGAACTTCCCAAATTTTTACCTAATTTCAAGTACGGTCTATCCTCTATTTTAATCCACAATTGTCTTTATAAAATCAGTAATTTTATTTTTAAAACTTTTTTGGTTCAATTATGGTTTTATATAAATATTTTTCCCATTTATATTTTGAAATATCTACAGTATTTTCCTTCGAATCGTATAAAAATGATTTAATGCTAATATTTCACAAAAAAAATTATTTTATGTTGTGAATTATGTTTTACATCACTTACCATGTTATATTCCTATTTTACTTTATAAATATCCATGTATGATCTAATCCATTTCTTTCATGGTAACTTTCATGATACACCCATTGGTTATGCTTTATGTCATGATTGGGGTACCCAATTCCTTCCTTGGGTAAACCTTATGTTTACGTAAGATTGATTATGTATGGTTTTTATATGGAAAAAATATTAATTAAATGTAATATGGGTACACAAAGACATATCACCAATGAATTAGGTAATGTTAAGTCACATGTGATGCTATGTGCAATGGTCTCGGCAGTTAGCCTTGGCTTGTGCTACTATGGGAAGCAGGATTGGCGGTTTTCCTTAACCCGTACTACTATGGGAAACGGGATTGGAGGTTAGACTTGAATCATACTAAAGACATGTTTTATGATTCTTCCACATTTATATGATTCCATGTTTATATTATAACATATTTATATTTTATGATTTCATAAGTTCCATTCTTTTGATATCATTATGTCATGCCTCCTAACTCATGTTCTTAAGATTTATTCTTATGTTCATTCCATTTCTAAGATTTTTAGCTCATCCCTTTGTTCATGTTATCCCAAGGTTATCCTATGAATATGTATGAGCCCAATGGAAGTTGGGATCTCTTTTTTAATTTTAAATAAAAAAGTTTTTTGTACCATGTTTTATGTTTAATGTACCTAGCCATCAAAGACATTATACTTCGCAATCATTGTCTTGTACTCTAATGTATAATTATGCTTAAAATCATGTAATGTTATGTGTAAAAGGATAGGGTCTCTCTACATACCCTCATAACTATCATGCCCATTGGCTTATCCAAATCCTAAAAATATAAGATAAGAACAATTCTCCACTTATCCTTGAATACTAACTTTTGGATAACATCCAACCAAATAAGCTCATGGTATAACCTATAAGGAGTTACCTAAAATATAGGCAACATTCTTCAATGAGAAATTTTGTTTTGTTTATTTATAAACCACATAAATTGATCATATATATTTATTATATAATAATATTAGTATTATAAATATACTGATATATTTTTATCTGAATGGTATAACCTACACCTACACACAATTCTTACAAATGTGATATAGAATCCTATTTTATGCGTACGGAGGACTACTACTTCATGAACAGATGTCATTCGTTCTTCCATTACCTATATTAAATGTTATGAATAATGATTTATTTATTGTTTATATAATATATATATATGATATATATAATTTAAATATACATTTTTAATTATTACATAACACATACCTTTATGATTTCAATTTTTTGAAGTACGATAACATTGTTTGTGGACATGTGGCCTACCGCCTCATCAAAGAGATGTGATTCGTTCCCAATTCACATGGAATTTATTAAGGATGGATTTAATAAAAATATATTATTTATATTACATAAATATGACATTATAAAAATTATATTTATATATATAATTTAGGTTACTTTATTTTAATGGAACAAGAAAATGGATACATCGTTTTTTCTTACGTATGTCCTACCATCTCTATGAAGGGGTGTATTCCATTTCATATATAAATATACTATATATTAATATAAATAAATATATTATGAATATATATGATATATATGATATAATTATAAAATTAAAGACATAATTTACCATATGATAATATAATATATCATTTTCTTATTACCCATTCACACACTGAAAAAGGATAACATCGTTTGTGGATGTGCATATTTCCACCACCTTAAAGTGATATGATTCCTTTTGCATCAAATTAATTACATGTAAAACTATATATGATTTAATAATATGTTATTTAATATTTTATGATCATTATTAGAAGATAAATTTTACTTTCTTTCTTTCTATAATGATCATTGAAAAATGGAAACGTTACTCATGTATATGAATGGATTTCCATTTTCATGATCTTAACATCAATTAATTTTTTATAAATATATTCAATGATTTGAATAAATATTATAATTTACATATAAATATGATAATTAGGACATGATTATTATTATGGAGGTTTTTAAATATTGACCCCTTTTACAATTTTCTGCCTACCAATGTCGTTTTTGACACATAAACTGAATTTGGTAAAAACATATGAATTAAACATAATTGATTAATTAATTGTTTATTTATTATTATTAGTTAAAATAAATTTAATTAAAATCTTTAAAATGGTTCTAAAATCAGTAAATAATTAACATATGATTATTATTCAGGATGATAGAGACACATGTTACTAGTCAGTCTTAAGGCAATTAATTTCATCTAAATTTACTTTCTATTGAAACGTATTTTTTATTATGCAAAAATTAACTTTGATATGGTCTATATACTTCTATATGAAATTTAATATCACGAATAATTAATTCTTCACTGTATTTTATGTTTCACATTCAATTATCTCTCCCAAGGGGATTTAACTTGAAAATTATCAAGTGGAAAATTTTTTCTCAAAATCTCAATTCTATTTGTTATTATTAACTTTATCTTAAAATAATCACATTATTGTAATAATTTTTCATTATATATTAAATTTATTTTAGTACCTATATTATTTTTTATGGTTGTTTATTTTCTAATCTGTATATAATTTTTATGTATTGTGTTTACTTTTAATAGTATATGATTTAATTATGAAATATTGATAAATCCATATCTTTCACTCAATACAAATATTTTATAAGGAACATTATTTATAAGTTAAATTTATTACTCAATAAATGAGGAATTCATTAGACTGGTATAACATGGGTTGGGGATTTTTAATTTTTTCTCCACTTTGGAATGGTAGTCTCATGAGATGAATCAATTGGCCAAATAAAATGGGTTTCTACTCAATATGCTAAACCATCCTATTAATTGCATTGATGGTAAATATACCATGTACTTGGGAAACATGGATTCCAATAAATAGGTATTTTCTTTATTATTAATTCTATTATTATTATTATCCATGATATTTTATATATGAAATTATTTATAGATTCATTTCAGACATTATTTGTTGATTTAATAAAATTGGTTTTAGTTTTTAACCTTGCCATACTGAGTATTACTTATACAAATATTTTTTCAGCATGTGTGTTTAGTTAATTACTAGGCAAAGTTGATTATAAATAGTTAATGATTCTAGCTTCCATTTTAGATTCCCTTACTCATAAATTTAGATCACCATTATTTTGTTTCCTTTCCCCAGGTTATGATGAAGAGATATTTGACTTAGTTATTAAAGATGAAATTTATCATATTTTTAATCATTTTATTACATTTTATATCTTCAATGTAAAATGGCTATCATGTATGTAATCTAATTTTCCAAAAATTATCAACTAATTGGTAATATGGGATTTAATTCCATCTAATCATGAAAATATAATATTGTTAAGCACAAGATCCATGATTTTAGGGTTGGGGAACTATAAACACAAGGTAAACTGGTGTGACCACACAATAAAATAACTAATAAAAAAAGAAATTCTTACAAGGTATACTTATAGACCACCAATTTATAGTATAATTATATTTAATAACTATTAACAACTGAAAAAATGAACATAGTGAGGAAATATTCATAAATCATTCACCACTAACACAATATTTTGGTTTAAGAAAGATAGAACAAGAAATACGGAAGAAATGCTAAATATATGGAGGGAATAATCCTATACATACTGAGAAAGAAAAATCATTTTTTAAAGTTATCTAATCCACCATGAAATGAGGTGATTAGAGATCCAAAATGAAAAAACAATCCATTCCCATAAAAAATAAGGAATGCGATTTGAGGAGGGGTGATGTTTGAGGGGTCCCCATATTTCCCCTATAAATATTTCCTAAAACACATCCCTAGAGTATTTCATGTTTTGTAACACATTTTAAAGATGTGAATTTTTGGAAAATCACATCATAGGGACTTGTACATAATTTTTCATGTTGTGACACACATTATCGCATCATGAATGTCTATATAATGCTCCTAAACAAATTTAGGTCCATATTATAACTCTGAAAGTAACCCTTAAAGTGTTGGGACACCTCCAAACACCAAAAATTTTCACAATACACATGTATAAGATATAATATAAACCGAAATAATCCATGAAATATAATAGTGGTATTACATATTATACATATCTGGACTTTTACTCCCAAAAACGTGAGTGTAGGGTTTTATCATGAACATTCATTATACTAAGCCGAAGAATAGAAAATCCACTCTCAATGAATCTTCTCAAAAATTTCTATGAAACAACCAAACTTTAGAAAGAATCACTTCCATGATTCACCATAAGATTCCCCATAAATCGTGTAAAAAACTATAATTTCCCCCTATGAATCCTATGAAAAAACCCTTCCCAAACAACACCCAAACCACTAAAACATATATCAAATAAAAAAAATCATGCATATCATATCATGTCAAAAGTGTTCATATATTGGTATAATTATATGGATATTACAACCTCCCAACCATATCAGATGTTTTCCTAAAGCTTCATTCTAGAACATCATTATGATTCATCAGAAAACAATATTGGCAACTCAAGCATCATGTATAATTCCCTCTATCACGTTATTTCTTATATTCAAACATGTTTCATTACAACAACATCAAATAAAATGTCTTTCCATATAGATCCTTTTTAGTACAATAATTAATTGAAGCGTGACACTCCTTAAAGGATGTGTCATTGAAAATATAAATATTTCATTAAAACACCACAAAAGGGTCTTACATAGATTTAAAACAAAATATTTAAATGAAATAGATATTCACCATCTGAATCAATTCATGAACAAAAATGATCTAAATACAAGTCTTCATATGAGTAGATTATACTTTGGTAATATTTCATCTATTTCTAGATCAATTGAAAATACCTCAATGTATCATACAAGATTCATAACCTAATCACCACTAAATCATTAGCCTCCACCAAATACATATATGGATGGAACTAATTTTTTTTGTATCCCAATAATAAATGAAAAATAGGACACAAACTCTAATCATGTCTTCCAAAATTTTTAATTATCTTCTAATAATTTTCATTGGTCTATGGATGATAGGCACTGCTAAAATGAACCCACGTAACAAATTCATTATGCAACCCCTTCCAAACATAAAAAATAAATGATTTTCATTATCTAAAAAAAGTTCCTAGGGACCCCATGTAAGAATATTACATTCCAAATAGTAATTATTTTTTATTTCACCAATTGAGAATGTGTCTTATATTAGTAAAAGTATATAAACCCTCGTCAGTCAATCCAATACCACCCAAAAAATGTTTTTTTCCATTTAATCCTTGGTTTTTTTGATAAAATCCATTGTAACTTCATTACACTACGAAAAATAAAATAATCACCAAACCACACATTTTGATATTTGTTATTTCAACTTTCCCCACTATGATTCCTCATATCTTGTGGCATTCTAGGACTCTCAAAATATGAACATAACACCAAATTAGTTGTTTCAATTGGTTTATAACAATATATTTGAATAGAAAAATTCTTATTATTATCCACATTATCACTCATAATACAAAATATTACATTTGAACCTTTTATTATTAATTTCATCATGTTACTCGACCACACAAAGTTCCCATAGACATGGTCACTCATCAATATTCTTTGGATAATCATTATTTCTCCCACCATGTGAACAAAAAAACATATATAGTGATTTATTTTAAAAATAGTCACACTAATCCACCCTAATTCATCAAATGAATCCCATATTTTGTTTCCAAGAATTTTATGCATCTATCATATATTTTTTTACTAAGGAAGAAAAAAAACAACACAACCACATTTAGATTTGGTAAATCAACACACCACTTCTGATATTTATAGATAACATCTCAGAATGATTTATACATGATAAAAATTACTATACTATGTTATCCACCATAGGTCTCCCTTATCGTTGATCTATTAGCATGATACAATAAATTATAAATCATCAACTAAACATTGGTATCCTAAAAAACCCCACTCATCTTAATATAATAAGACATGATTTCATGTCCTAATAGATAATTTATTTAAACTCTAGGGAATCTTGAAAATTCTTCCTAGACTTATCAATAAACTTCCATCATAATCCATATAGATTTATTATAACTAAATGTCCACCACTTGTATCATAGTCATGAAAAACATGTATTCATCCTACTATAGGACCTAACTAGTCCCACTAGAAACACATATTTTTACTACTTCTCTCATAGATATATCTAAGGAACTATCCTATTGTATCACAATATTATTGAGTGGCTTCACCCGTCAACATTTTTCAAGAGTCAAATGTCATCATAATCCAACTCAAAATTTCACAACAGGTCACAACTCATATCACATTTTATATTACTATATTGAAAACAAAAAGTCCATATGACCCATAAATATTTCAGCATTTCTTATAGGGACCCCATATCATGCATCAGTAATACCTTGATACATCCATAACCCAGAATAAACTAGACCTAGCCATTCTATAGAGATTCTCTTCTTCGGACCATAAAACATCATATCAGAATGGATCCACACCCTATTCCTTTTTTCTTGAAAACTATTAATCTAATATATTTACATTATATTTTCTTATAAGATCATCCACTGATCTCGTAAAAAAAACACATAATAATTGTTCAGACATTCTTAGAAATTACGATGTTCTATATCCCACAAAATATACTACCACTACATCAGTTCTCAACCTCAAAGTGTCTCTAGGGTCTGAATACCAACATCCAAAAATGTTATATCCCTACACCAGGAGAATCAAATGCAGTGATAATGAATTATAATATGTTATCATGACCTTATATATGTAGTCATGTAACATTCCCAATTTAAACTATGTATCCAAGATCCATCCTCCAAAGACCACCCATTGATATGTCTCACGTTCTATCTAAAACTATCCACATCTTGTAGGACATCGGGTTTTTCTATATAAAAATATTTTTAGGGTGAAAAATCCTTCCTAACTTATAAGTTATAAAAATACCCAAACATAGTATATGGTTAATGAGTATCTCATTTACTCTTTTTTGATGGTTCTCAACTACTCTGGTTACCAACTAGATATACCCAGCAAGGTTACACCCCTACATCACGAAATTTCATAACCTAAATCCACTATCTTAATTATTATTCCCATAGTTATAGGAACATGGGTATAATAAACTAGATGAATATTCCCCCAAATTGTCAATTCATCTCACTCAAATCTTCTAACACAATGCTTCCTTTCTATAGAATCAATGGAATATTACTCATGACAAGTCCAAACACATGATAAAAATTCACATTGAATATGATCAATAAATAATAATTTTATACCCAAGACCTCCACATTATATATGTATCTATCTAAGATCAACCTATTACCAGTAGAGAAATACATATAATTGATCATTCCACTTAAAAACCACACACAACTAACAACATCAAGGCTAGGAAATTTCATCCATAATACACAAAGATTCAAAATAAAATGAATTATAATTTAATTGTTTAATGATAAAAATGATATAATTTACTCACATTTTTTAAAATATTATTATTAATTGAATATATGTGATTAGATCATAAATTTTAATATTTGATTAAAATTTTAGTTTTGACCCTTTAATGTGAACTGTCGTATTTCTACCATAACTATTTTATTGGAACTTATATGAGAATAAATGTTTTTAATAGTGTTACTAAATTAATGGGATATAACATTCATTGATTAAATTATAACATGATCATCAATTTTATTGGAGTAAATTCTCCATGAATTCAAATATGGGATTGAATCGAAAAATGGTACACTAATCCACTATTCGAGACATAAATTATTCATCTGAAATTGGATTCTGCAAAAATTCGGATATAATATATTATACCATGTTCTATAAAAAACCATTTATAATGAAAAATGGTTTATGTATTTTGAAGGTCAACTAGTCGGTCAACATTGGATTAAGAAATTTGTCCAAATTCTTCTAGTCACACTTGTATCAACATGTAACCATATACTCCAATCCCCTCTATAAATGCGTATTTTTAACCATTGGGAGGGGTTTCCAATGAATTAACAACTAGGGGTATATGGGAAGTGGTTTCACCCTATTTTTCTAATCATATAATGAGATATATATCTTTAAGTAAATATCACTTAATTAATGACTTATTTTTCTTCTTCATATTGTAATGTTTCTATTTTCATAATAGACTATCAATATCTATTTTATTTTTTCTATTTTGTTATAAAATATTATTCTTTGATTCAATTATTTTGGCTTTATATAAATAGTATAATTTTTATTTGGTTATAAACCTTCTAATCTATTACATTTGAAAAAAAATTCTAAGATGACTACACCATCCATGGAGTAGTTTTTCCTTGTAATCCATATAATAATCAACTGTTTCACATTATTTAAGAAATGAGTTACTAAAAAAATCAAATAATCTATTAATTTAGTGTTTAAATTTAAATAATTTAATAACAAAATTTAATAATTATCACAAATAATGAGGTTGAGTAACATGTGAATTGGGTAAGCTCGATCTTAATTAAAAAACAAAACAACATGATAAAAATGTGTAGATTTACAATATAATCCTTATCTCTATACATACTCACTTCCTGTATTGATTTAAACTATAATTCAATACTAAATATAAGCTATTATTATAATGAAAATAAAATAAGGGTTCTATGATTTCATGTTTGAAAGCTATCTTAAGGTGTAATTTATTTCATCTTTGTGGCAGAGGTAAATTAAAATATGGTTTGGGGATTAAAAAAATTATAGTATAATAATTAATTTTATTTTAATTTAAATGATAATTATTAATATTTATGTGAATAATTAGAGTTATATTTATTATACATCATAAATATATTTTATAAAAATATATTATATTTTTTTTATCTATACAATTTAAAAACTAGAAACAATATTCTTCCAGAAAACATCTTTATGTTTCATAAACATTAATAACCCATCATTTTATGTAGTGTGTTTATTATATATTACTTTATTTCCAAAATGACTTTAATATGTTCTTTTAATTACATTATCTATTCAGAGACATACTTAGTCTACTATTATAATCGACCTAATCCCAAAAAATAGACATAAATTTGAAATTCCAAATTATAATAGAACTATTATGAGTTATCTCAAATTATTTCTGGTTTTTGGGTACATATGTGTAGAAGAGTGGCTATACAAGGTCATATCTTAAATTAGTATACAAATATAAAAACATATTAATTGTAATTTTGAAATTAAATAAATTAAAAGATCATGTGAGGATGTATTGAGTTGAGGTTTCTATGATTTAATGTTCCAAAGTTATCTTGGGGTGGTAAGATCTCACACTCACAATTTAAAAATTACTTAACCACACATGTTTGTGTTAATTGATCAATTACAGGCTTATTTTCCTTCAATTAAAATACAAAATTCATAGATTCTACAAAATAATTATAGTATTTCATTTATAAAAATAAAGAAGTTGATAATTATACAGATTACTATGAAAAAAATAATCTTCCAAGGGTGGTGTAGTCATTATAGAAATGTTTCTCATGTGAATTGGTTTCAAAATTGTATAGCACAATTAAATTTCTACTCTTGATTTTTTATCCCAATTAAGTGAATGGTGGAATAATAAAATTTAACAAAAACAAATAAATTTATGATAAATTGAGAGTCTGTTATAAATGCACAAACATCACAACGTGAAGACAATGAAAAAGTCTTTGAGAAATGGGTGATTAATTAAAAATCTCCCTATCATGAATGAAAAGTGAAAAGGGGTGAACAAACATCCCTTCTACCATGAAACTCCTAATTCATATATAACCTCTTCCAAATGAGAAAAATAAAAATTTATATACAATAAAGATATTTATGGTTTTAGGAAGGTACACGTGTGAATGGGAAAATTCATCCAAATATTATAATAGAAATTAAATTAACTGGTTAACCTCCAAAACACGTGAACGATCTATCCCTCCAGAAGGATAATTTATGATAAATTAATTTCTCTATATTATTCCCAAATTTTATCCCAATAATGTAACAGATAAAGATGTTAGGGCCTAAAATGTGAACTCGTTTCCAATCCGGAGATGCTAGTCTAGATTTTCCTTTAGAGCACATTGACTCTAATCAAATGAAATATCCCACTCATATGTCCTAAATTAAATTTTCATCCCACTTATTTAGGAAAAAAATTATAAAAAATTAAGCTACAATAATTGATTGAAATATATTTATGGATGAAATAATAAATTTCCCTTTAAATATTCAGAATATAAATTTTTATCAAGTTTTTCAATGAATGAGGAAACCCAAAATATTTTATAATTAAAAAAAATTTAACATAATATGAGTAAATTATGAAAAATTTTATGAATAAAACATTAATAAAAAGTGGATTTATTGACTTCTCACACATTCACATTTTCACTCATGTGAAAATTTAAATTTATTGAATTTTGAAAAATAGTTCAATCTAAAATTTCTATATTAATAATAGATATATGGACATATATTGAATAAAAAAAACAAATACCCAAAAATTATAAAGATAATGTATCATAAATTGTATCAAAATAATTATTGAGATCAATTCAACTAATGATGTGGAAACATCCGGTTATCCGACCATGCCAAATTTTCCCCATTTGTGTGTGTAAAAACCATTTCAATCCTATATATCCAAAAATTATATTATATATTCAGGAAAAATATAACACTTTCTTATTTATTGATTATATTCCACTTAAACTATTCAAAATACTTGGTAATCAAATTCCAAAACCCACTCAGTTTGCAAATCCCCAATGTTGAACCTTAATATCCTAATCATGATATCCACAAATGTTCTTCATTTAATCCCTAGACTCATTATTTTACTTTTGTATTTATCATTGGATTTATTAATTTATGTTTTAAAATATGTATACATAAGGTACACAAGAATAAGTCAATCTGGTATAATAATATGATTGAATGAAAGATAAATGAACATATGGAAGAACTAAGTTATTTGTTGAAAAAGATAACTTAACATAGTTATCCTTTAATGGGGTAAGATAAACTCACATGTCAGGATTATGTGTGAATTATGTAGAAGGATTAAATGAATCAATTTTCCCACAATATTTCCCATTTAAAATTACTGAAAATTTTCAATGGCTTGATATATATATATATATATAATGAATCATATAAGTGAAGAACAACCATTTTCATTAAAATTGACCACCAATGAGGAAAAAATTTCCATTTTTAACATGATTCTCATGAGGTTAGAAAAAATCATTCATGCATTATTAATATGTTCTATGTTTGAAATGAGCATTTAAAATAATAAATTTTTATGGTTTTTTTTCAGTTTTATTTTTTTTGTGATTTTTGAAAGCAACATCAACTGATCGAAGAAACATATAAAAATAAAATTTTATCAATAATATACATAAAATATAATCCCCTCACCCAAAAATAAAATATAATTTTATCCTTAATGTGTTACTATTAAAGGAAGTTTGTACAAGAAATGAATAATAAATTTTATGAAAAATGAAATATAAGTTAATGGGTGAGGGAAAACCATATATTTTCATTTGATATGGAGATCATGTAGTTTGATGGTATCAACAACATGTATGAGGAATCCATAAATGTACTACTTCAACTGCTGGACATTGATAGAAATTATCCTTCATGTAATATAATTTGTTATATCCTAAACACTATAAGGAAAAACATGAGAAACAACTTAAGGTCCCAACCATTTTGAATGCAACATACTATACATCACGAACAATTGATAACTCTAGGGAATGAATTTGTTCCCTATTTGAAAATAACTATTTTTATCATTCTAACATGAGACACTTTAGATATATCCATGTAGATAACTAATTTATTAAATGATGAAAACTATATGTTCTCAAGATGTTTAATTTGAAACTTTATTGGATCCCTAGTATGGGTGAAATCGATGTTGCAATTATATACAACCCAATATGCCCTATTCTTAACCTATACATGAAGATAAAATAAATTTTAAAAATTGATCTAGTAGGGGAACATACTAATGGAGTTTTGAATGACTTCTTATAATCCCATAGCTCTCCCTTTAAGAACTTTCTATAATCCTACCCATTCAGCTGCACCATTTAATAAAATATCTACTTTGAATAAAAATGGGAAAAATATTCGTGAAACTTTGTTTGGGGATGGTATAGTGTTAATTTTTTATGTATCCCAATACATCATATGGATGTAATATAGACTTTAATTTCATAATTGGGACCCATGATCATTTAGGATATCCTTATTACTCCAAAACTGTAGAAAATTTGAGATTTGGAAAAATATACTACAGTAAGAGAGTCTTTAGTCCCAGGGCCTTGGTTTCAACACATTTTATTACATATTCAATAGAAACCAGAATTTAAAAAAATTAAACTCGAAAAAGGACACATACAATCAATTCCCCATATACCAAAAGTCTAACAGAATAATATGGGTTGTTGAGGCATCACATGTATCCTAAAAATACTTCTAGGGAGTTTAAAATGGGACCATGAAATAAAAATAACATGGAAATCAAAAAAAAATATAATAAAATATAATCATGAGTACATTAAATTCCTATTTATACTTTGAGTTCTTATGTGTCCAACACAATCATGTGTACAAAACAAATAAAGAAAAATTGAAACTCTTGATCTGGAACACATCTCATACTAACTTGGTTTCTACAAATTCCCTAAATATAAGACAAATCCCACAATAAAATAAATAGATTCACATTTATGTTTTATAGAAATGGTATTTATTTATAATTGGAGGTATTTTAGAGCTAAAAATATGGTTAATGAAATCATCATACAAAGGATGTGTACCTGAGATTATATAATGTTTTTCCTCGGGTAATGTGTCTTGAAGTGGTACCTAGTCCATCATATCATCATCTTGTTTGCGAGCAAAAAGTATAATATTTTATTCCACCACATTCTCAAAAAAATTCTTTTAATTTATATCAATATCAAACTCTTTAATAATGATAATCCAACATATATGTCTGGGCTTCACATTTTTCTTCTTCAAGTTTTCCCTCAAAGCTTCATGATTTGGGAATAAAATACTTTATAGAACAATAAATAAGAAAAAAATGTGTCTTAACAAATATCTTCCAAAAAAATTTCTCAACATCTATTCCTATGTCCTATAGGTCCTGGTATCACCAAAATTGTAGTTCATTAAGGCTTAAGGGGTAATCCAAAGGGCATTAACAAAATAAGAATTATATGTTTTTACTAATCTTTTTCTAGATATGTTCTTTATAATCCCCCTAAAAATATTTTATAGACATCTTTAAATAATTAAATAATTATATAAACCATTCATATATGTTTTTAAGTTAATAGTACATAAATTTTCTATCTCTATTCGATTATTTATAAATTGAAAACATTGATTATTCATACGTTTTGCGAAAAATATCTATGTAGTGGGGTAATTTATTTTTATCACCACTAAAATAAATGGTTATAAGCAAGAAATTGATTAATATATATGATTAATATTACATAATAAGTATTATATAAATATAATATGTCAAATGACTTCTAACCCTTCTACCCAACAAAAAAGGATAACGTTGCTCGTGTAAAACTGTAGACTACCACCTCGATTTAGCGATGTGATTTGTTTTCCATTCCTTTATTTTTTATTATTATAATAATGTATTGTATTTTTAAAATTAATAAATATGTCATAGAAAATATTATGTAGATAATATAACCACAAACCCATTGAGAATAGTCAATTCAGTAATACTTCTTTAGGTTACATACCGAAGGACCCTGAAATATCCTATGTGATATTAACACATTTAATAACTATATAAAATAAGGTAATAAATGAAATAATAAGGATTAATAAAAGGGAATAAATGTAAAAATTATTATTAATAATGTATAAAATTAATATATTTTAATTATACTACAATTAAAGTGAGTATGTTGTGAGTTGGACTGAAGGTATGTTTTTATTCTACAATCATACATGAATTCATGAATACATATGTATAAATTTAAATTAAATTAAATTATAATAAATTTATATTTTAAATTACATATATTTTATTCAACTCTTCTAATATAGGGATTTACATGTTTACCATCCATCTTCCTTTGTTTGGTATTTAATAGAATCGAGAAAATGTAATTTTATGAAATTATAACCTTATTTCTTCATTCATAAGTGAACACTTCTTTCCATATTGATATTTTTTAATATAATTTCAGAAATACTTATTTTAATGAAAAAATTATCATTCAAATTAATTGTACACAATTTTTACTTTATTTTTAATGTTTTAAATGTAATCTTCTTATATTTTTTAAAATAATAAATTTTTACTTTTTTTAAAATTATTAATGAATTCGATGTTTTTACGTTTTCAAATGAATAATTTTGACACATTTATAATTAATATTTTCTTTAAATAAGAATTTTCACTTTCTGTTTTTTATTTTCATAGAAAATAATTTCATAGATATTATGGGAAATTTTAATAAAAATTTTATGATAATAAAATATTAAATTTACCTTGCTTTCAAAGAATTTATTGAATGATATTTTAAAGGTATTCTCATCTATGTAATAATCATTCAATTTTTGTTTATTTATTTATGATATAATCTGATGATACCGTCCAACATTTTCATTAAAAGTCTTATGATCATGTTGATGAATTTATTAACTAGGGGAAATATTAACATTTCATATTCTAGATCTTCAATATAAAGTATTATGTGGATTATGTAATGAATTAATATTCATTTAGTTCATAATATGTACAAATAATACTTATTCCATGATGGGTGGAGCCTGTTATATCCCTTGATGCAATATTTGGTCTCATGAGATAAAATAGTTTTGGTATTTGGCAAAAACCATTCCTATTTATGTATTATTTCTAAGTAGGAAGTTTTATTATTAAGATTTATCTTCTAATAATTTTACATTCTATTATTATTAAACAATTTTTTTTTTATTTATGTGATTATTTTTGTTTTCATTTCATCAATGGATATATAAATCCTTAATAATATTATTTATTTTCCATAATTTATTATTATTTATATCTATTATATTATTCATGATTTATTTATTATATGATATCTTTTATTGTACAAATTCCCGTACATAGAATATGAGACCACACTGTATTATGTTTTCTTTTAAACAAGATACAAAGGAGGGATTGATGAAGGATTTTATGGATATACTATAATAAATAATAATTTTCTCAAAATAAATTTTAACTTGTATTTCATGTTAGGAATTGTAATGTTAGAACCATATATGTATATAGTATTTGAATACTGCTAAACTATTTGATCCTTAAATATGTGATCTGTTGTATCTTATTCTAAGTAGTTAAATAACCATATGATGACAGTTACTATATTCAGGATGTTATAATTGGTATTAAAATCTATTTAGTATAAACATAGGGAACTAGATTTATGGAAATACAAATTTGAGAACATAAAATTTTGACACAATTTATGGATATTTCTAAGTATAGGATAATATCAGGATGTTATGGAAAGGAAGGGAAAGTATAGTTTCCCATAAATTACATCCAAGTCTTGATTTAAGCATGTGTATGTGGTTGTTTCACAAATAACCTTAGGGGTACACACCCTAAAAATCTGGTTTAGTATCAAATCTATCATCAAATGGAGAATATAATTTTGGCCTAATAATACACACCTATCGAGAAATTCCTAGGGGATATTCATTGGTTAATTCCCACCTTCATTATAATCCATTAAGAAATAATTGATATTTTTTTCATAATTTGAAGATATTACAAATGATATAATGCTTATGATTATGATATTAGTTATATAAATATATATATATATTTCATTTATGTTATTTTTTAGACCTGATATATAATTGTAAACTATAATTGAAAATTCATAATGTTTTAAGATAACTAAATATATGAAATTATTTTGAAATAGCCACTGGAAGAATGAATAAAATAAAAATCAATTAATTTGATTTATATAGGGATTTACCTCATGGGAAGGAAAATAAATATAGAGCTAGTTCTAATAAAAATATTACTATATTGTGGCAGTCAACACTGGTCATAACCAACTACCTTTCTTGTATTAGGAAACCTTTTGAGCCCCAAAATCATGGAAAAATGTTGGATTTATTTATGAAAAATAAATCACCATCATTCAGTAAGACTAATAATCCATTATTAAATGTGAAATTTGACAAATGCATGTATAATATCTTTCTCACTATGGGAATTAGAGAATCAGATAATTTTATCATAATATTCATCATCTTAAAGGATATGCTATCATTATTGGTCATTGGTCAAGAAACATTTGGCATCAGATGAAATATATAGTTTTTATTTTAATTAATTCCTTTATATATTCTTCATTAAATATGTTACTAATGATAAACATGATTATGTAGAAACAAAATTCATTAATTAGATGAAATAGTAGGAAATAATGTTACTGAATATTTAGATAAAATTTCAATGTTTGAAACTCATGTTATGGATTATGTATGGAATAAATTAAGTGATATTAGTCACTTATTTAATGTGATAAAACATATACATTTATGTGAAATATTAAATCAACCATTTTCTATTTTTATGGGGATATAATATCAAGAACCATGAAGAAAGTGGAAAAATTACCAATGTCTTATGTTTTACAAGGAAAAAAAAGTAGAAGTGGTTGAATGAGAACTATGAAACTATAATTATGAAAAGTGTATTAATATGAATAGTGGAATTTCATATATAATAATATTTTTGAAAAAAACACCCTAGAAAATTATTATTGGGAATGAAAGTTGTCTTCACATATAGAGAGAAAGTCTGTGAGTCTCATGATTGTAATGATAGGAAAAAATCTGTCAATATTAAATACATAAAATGTAAGTATATTGGGGTATTATTGAAATGAATTCTTTAATTAACTATGCTAATTTTCCATAGAAAATGAAAATAGAGAAATTATATGATTTTTCAATAAGTATAACTAATGATAATGATCTATAATTTTGTAGGGCTAGGTAATTTGAATGTAACCTCAATTTTTTTTAATTATTTATCTGATATAGACCTTCACACTCATTTAAATCTTCAAGGTTTCCAAATATAATAAGATATTTACCTAGAAAAATTAAAATTATCCACATGAGGTAAATTATATGACTAAAATTACTCAAGGATTATGATTCATCAAAACCCTACCACCTGAGGAATGAAAATAATTTTTTTGATGCATTGAGGAGGAGATATCATTTAATTTCGAATTAGATGATAATTTTTAGGGATCCTATATTCATGTATTTATTAATCCTAGATATATTAATCATTATTCAAGGGAAAAAATTTCATCTATTTCAAATTATATCCCAACCATTATTATTGGTGAAAATAAAATTTTCCTATCTTGATGATAAGGATATTCAAAAGAAAATTAATTTAATGAATTATTAAAAATTGGTATGAATTAACTATAAAGATGGTATATTGAAATTTAGAAAGTGTTTTTGTTTTACATTTATTATTGAGCTGAAAAGATAAATATTAGATGAAGCTCATAGCTCAAATATCTCTCTATACCCTAGTATATCTAAAATGTATGGGAATTTGAAGGAACATTTTTGATGGGATAATATGAAATAGTAAATTGAAAACTATATATCAAGATGAAGGGATTGTTAATAGGTAATTTTGAAGAGAAAATATCCAAATTAAGTCATGAAATATATACCTATTATTTTTCGGAAATGGGATTATATTATTATGTTTATTATCACTGGACTTCAAAAAATCTTAGAAAGAACTATAACATATGGGTTATTATTGATTTCTTTTCCAATTCCGCTTATTTTCTCTATATAATGGATGATCTTAAACATGATATTCCTACATTGATTTATATTAATGATGTTTCTGGTCTATATAGTAAAGCTATTTCCATTGTATCTAATTGTGATGTGTGGTTTACATTGAACATCTATATGTGTCTTTAGAGGGATCTCAACACTAAGATACATTTCATAACATCCAAAAATCCCCAAACATATGGTCCATCTAAATGTAGTATTAAATAGTTAGAATGCTTTTTTCAGTTCACACTTGATTTACATTTAATGTATTTGTTATTATTATTTACTATTGGTGGAATTTACATATAATTATATATTCCATTCAATAATTGAAATGGATCAATATGAATCATTTCCTAGAAAGAGGTGTTATACTCAAAATTATTGGGAATTTATTTGAAAGGAATATTCTATGTCCAACTCTCATAAAAGATAAAATGGTGACTGTGGAGACAATCTATGTTCATATTAAGGTATCTCTATAGAGGAAAAAATATCTACATTGACAAATAGATGTATGGTTTATAATTTCAAGAGGGATATCATGTTTTCTTAATCGTATCTCTATGGAAGGGTGTTATAAGGTTTGAATGTAAAGGGAAACTAATTTCTATGTATATAGGGCATTCAAATAATCTTGAAATAATTAGTTGCGTGGCTTAAACTATTGAAATGATTACTATCCTCTCGAATATTCAAAATATGATCCACATTAGATTATTAATGAACTACCTCCCAGACCCAATTCATATTCTCAACTTGAATGAAATATAATTTTAACCAAATTCATCTTAATATGACGAACTTATATAAATACTTTACACTAGAGATAATGTTTTAAGTAATCATAAAATTTAGTTGGTGAAGGATATTAGAAGAAATCATAAACAATGTGAGAAGTTATGGGAGTTTTAAGATGTTATGGGGAAGGATTTCACACAATTATTAATGAAATGAGTTTTCTTAAAAAGTCTATGGTGAATTATTTAGGTGGTGATATAATACAAGATATCATCTTATAACATCTAAACATTATATCCCAAGACTATTGTTCAATGTGTACCCTATTACCAAAGAGTCAAGCCCTTTTTTTGGCACAAAAACCAATTAAATAGCAATGCACATAGATGAAAGCTGAAGGTGCATTGTGAATAAAGCACATGACCCTTAAGATAGATGCAGGAATTAAAAAAGACGATTAGCGAGAGGGCCAATGCTAAATAAAATTAAAATGGTAGTGAAAAAACCTAACATATATGATGAGATATAAAGTTATGGGGATGAACCTTGAAGAATGAGTCACAAAAACCCTGGGTATTCCATGCATGGAGGGCTTATATGAGATAGAGAACTCGACGAGATAAAGGTCAATCATTTTAGGCTTGGTTTTAACTTTACTGAAGGTCTTCCCAATGTAAACCCCGATGATGCTCCCAATCATTTACAGTATGATGATCATGTATCGAAGGTGGTTCCTCACCAAGTACAGCTTCTAACCGTGTGGGGATTCTCTTTTATCCTTGAACAGTTTCTTTATCAAGGCCATTCGCTTTCATGTCAAAACCCGTCAGAACCTTCTTCGAGCCCTCACATCGAAGAGCTTCACATGATCATCAGTAGACATATCAAGAAAGGTATCCAAGTCCACCCATATAAAGGTGAACTTATGGAATTTCCTTTTCTTAGGTTGTGCCACTATCATATCAATGTCTTCCATATTTGGAAATTCAAGATAAAAATTAATTGTATTTCTCAGAGGTGGGAGGAACAATGACAACGTAATGGTCCTAGGGGTTTTCAATGTGTACCATATTATTTTATCATTAAAATAGAATTATTTTTTATAAAATTTAATTAGACAAAATGGATATCATTTTTCGAGTTTAGAATATCTTTTTTAGCTAATGGTAATTGTTTTTTTATTTTTCCAAAATATACTTGATATTCTGGTGAATAGTAAAAAAGAATTTTTTTTGGAAAACTGTGATTTATTTTACTTAGGTAATGTAATTTAATGTATCATTATATTTTGGACCTAGTTTTAATGTAACATAATATCCATTTTTTAAAAAATAATAAAATTAATTCCATAGGAATCATCATTATATTTGGTTTTGGTGTAAGATAAGTTTTTTCATAAAAACATATTTTTATAAAGACAAAATAAAATTCATTACATTTTACAAACATATAATTTAATTTTTTTTTAAAATTTTTTAAAATTAAATCATGATAAATGGATATCATATTTGGAATTAAGAGGATATAATATTGGTAATATGGTCAATTTCATTTTTGGACATTATGTGTAATAATGTTTTTGAAAATGTTGTCACCAAAATAAAGCTGTTAAACTAGTAAAATAAGGTTGAAACTTTGTTATAATTTACTAAAATAGCATCATAATTCATATTGGAAGATTTTATTTCATCCCTTATCACCTCATATAAAAACATTAATTGATTTTGTTCAACTAATCCATGACAATGTTACTTATAATATTTAATAGTTAAGAATAATTTCAACTGTGCCGCTAACATAATGTTTAAAAAATAACTCTTATATCATCTCATAATAACATATCATAAGCCATTTATCTCAACCATGAACTTCCCAAATACCTTAAACACATCTCTACCAATATACTATAGGTCTTGGTCTCACCATAATACCACTTCATTAAGGCATAATGTATATGATAAGGGAGGTTATCAAAAGAAGAGGCTTATGTTCTTTATGAGCTTTCTCAATTTCCTTATTAAAACTCAAAAAACATCATTATTGATCATAACATAATTAAATAATTATATTATCATTAGTTATATTTTTTTATTTTAATTTTACATCGATTGTGTGTCTACATTCCATCTTATGGAAAATGAAAACTTCGCCCATCCGTATATACAACCTACCAGCTTCACATAGAAGTGTAATTTGGTTTCCTAAAAAATATACTTGTATGGTTATAAATAATTTATTAATGAGTATATATCTGAAAATTATTTGATAATTATGATTTTATAAAAATTATTTATCACCTTCATTCTTAACCTTCCACCCAATATACATGATAATGTCGTGTGTGCGTCTATATAGACCACCACCCCATGTAGTGATGTGATTCATCTTCCATTTCCTATTTTATTGTATGATTATAAAATTATTTTTGTGTATAAAAATTATTATTATGTAATTATTAATATTTTGGATATAGTGTAATAATGTCCACTTTGACCATGTTCAACACACCGATGTTATTTTTGAGTAATAAACTAAAGGACTGTAAACTGTCAAATGTGAACATAAATGAATTACTCACTATATAGAACATGTTAATTAATGAAATTAAATGGATTATTAAAATTTAATAGACCAAAATAAGGTCATAAATAATATATGAAATTAATATAGGCTTATTATATAGATTTTAATATATCTACATTACAGGTGGAACTCATGTTAAGGGTTTATTATAAAATATCCATTTTATTTAGGATTGTTTATGTATAAATATCCATTAAAAGTAATTAAAATATAAATATATTTGAAACTCTCAATATTTTAAACACTGTTATTTAACTATTTACTTTACATGTTTCATTTTATTTTCCCAATCTTTGGCATTGAAGATGATTTATAATTTTTTTAATAAAATCAATCCTTATTTAATCTTTTTTTATAAATATTTTGTTCTATGTTCATGTTTCATAAAATGTTTTAAATAATGTTATTTTATATTATAAAATAATTATATGAAGTCCTTTTATACCAAAATTTATTTTATTGTCAATGTTTAAAAAGGAATCTTCTTTTTGTTTTCCAAATGTGGCACTTTTGAAATTTTACCAAACTAGTGACTTTTCTTAATTTTATTGAATGAAAAATTTATCCCACTCAGAAATAGCTTATTTATTTTAAGAAATACATTATAAAATTCCACAGTATATTCTGATGAAATTTATTCCTCAATATTTTAGAAAATATTTTTTAATATTCTATCAAAATGAAATGTTATTTTTATCACGTTTTCACTAAATGGTTTGAATGTTTTATTAAATTTTATTTTTATCTATGAAAAATCCTTTGATGATTCATATTATTTACTAAGGATACACTCTAATAATATAATCCAACTTATTTCTTTCATTGTCTTATGAGAATTTTATTTATTTATTAATAGGGAAGATATTAACATTTGACTTTTTATTTATTAAATATGAATATTTATTTTGACTAGATGTTGAATTATTATTAATATATTTCATAAATTTAATACATAGAATTTTTTTATGTGATGGAAAGTGATCATTATAACCCACCAATAGATAAGTATGTCTCATGATTCAATCTAGATTGGGTATTTGGTGTATTCTATTCTGGTTTTAGTATGTTTTCTAGCCATGAGTCATTCATGGTAAGATTATGATGTCCAAAAATATGCAATCAATAATTATAAAACAATTTTTGGTATCCATGTGATTATTTATGTTATTATCATTCATTATTATACTCATATTTCTTAATATACGTTTTATTTCATATATTATTATTATTATTATTTATCAATTCCATATTATTTATGATTTATGTATTTTATGAATTCTTTTATTATACACATTCCCTTACTGGGCATCTAGGATTACTCATTATTTTTATTTTTATTTTCCAAAAGATACCTTTATGGGATATATGAAGGTTTAATGAAATAATATATGAAATAATAATGTTTCTACTTCATATATAATTTTTTATTTCATGTTTTTAAATATAATGTGAGAATCATATATTAATCTCTTCTTAAAACACTGCTAAAATATTTGATCCATTAAGATGTGATATCTCATATCTTGTTCCAATGTATTATGATATCCACTAGATTAGATTTTATAGAGTTAGTGTTTTATAATCATAGTGAAACAATAATAGAAATAATAAATCAATAAGAAATATACAGATAAATAATTTTGTAAAAATATAACCAGTCTAGTGCCAATGAATAATCAAACATAACTAATCACACACAAAATGAACTGTATGAATGTCAAATAATCATACTATAATATAATATGTAAATAGGTAATTAGAAGAAATTAATATAAAACTATAGGACTCTTAAATACATACCCAAGTCTTATCCTAGTCCTAGAGTTACCATACTCCATACCAATAGTCCAAAACATGCATTGATTATCAGGCCCTACCCTTATATAGTCATTCAACAATGATGTCTACACTGGTACCAACAAAAAGATTGTTTGGTATGTGATTATATATTTTTAGTCAACTATAAATGAAATCTATAAATATATCCATTTTGAGTGAGTTCATTCTTTATTGATAAATATATATTTATGTATTTATGTATAACTACAACATAAATTAATTGATTGACATCATAGATCATAATATTCCATATTGACACTAAAAAAATATCTTCCACAACTAGGGATAGATATATTTGAACACTTGCATCCATCTTGGGGAAACATACCCATCCCCATGATAAGATACCACTTGAAAAAATATACCCATCATCCAAATAGTCACACGTAAAAAAATATAAGTATCCTAAAATATAGTAATAACTAGGGAAATATACCCATTCCAGAACGATATTGACAATCATGTTTATATATATATTAGGATAATAATCCCAATTGATTAAAATATAAACATCTCATAACAATTAATCACACCCAGATGAAAAAACATCTTTTGAACCATGAAAGAAATAAACATGGGTAACACTAACCCTTGATCATTTCACTAATGAAAAAAATTTAATCTCTCATCATCTAATCCACCCCTATGTGTTTCATTAAAAAAATATTAACATTTTAACCAAAACATTATTGATCACTGATATGACATCATCCTTTAATATTTATAAAAATAAAAATTATCGATTTATAATTCAATATTTTTCTCAGTATGATTATTTGTTAGAAATTCTAGTTTCATTATATTATAAATTACATTTTATATAATTAAGTACATTTGAAGGAATCTACTTAGGTTGAATTTAAATTATAGTTTATAGTAGAATCATGGGGGAATCTATTTGAATATTATCAATGATTAAAATTATATAATTTTACTCTAGAGAGAATGTATGGTAATAAAATTTGACCACATTATTCAAGAATTAATAAAAAATTAATATTTGTTGGGAAAACTAGTAGACTACCAACCTCAATTGCCAAAATTCTTAATCGCTTAGAATAATTGTTTGAAATGAACTTAATGGGAAAATATCCCAAAATTTGATTCCTCCAGGTCCATGTAATGGTACATGAGAATGAGGAATAGAGATTAAATGATACATTTACATATAGATGATGTGTAGACATACCGAGCAAGATCAATCTCAATGAAATATGCTTTGATCCACCAAAAAATAAGGTCATGAGTACTATAAAAATCCAAAACCCTTCATTAATATCAAATAACACATAAGGGAGTTTAGGTTGGTTGAGCTATAGGGGTCTCCCATAAGTCCACCATTTTAAAATAAATTAAACACAACCCTAAAATAGTTCAATGGGTGAACCATACTTTTACATCCTGAATGTTTGGGCTAACGGACCATGTTTTCCGATCTAGGAGTTTTCATGACATGACACATTGTGATACACTATGAATGATCTCCTATAGATCTTGATTAGTTATTAGTATTTACTATTCCTTTTGATCTACCTTGACATGTATAATAGCCAAAAAGTAACATGATACATATGTATAATCCAAAATAGAAACCACAACACACCTTGAAGTATGTTATAAGTGTTATAATATCATTATCAATTGGGAGGATTTAAGAAAATGTCATTATAAAGTTAATAAATTATACATTGGTGTGATCATTGATTGGTTATTTGAAAATTGATATGGATTATGTGGAGGAAACATTAATTCTAATCTTTCCTACAATAAAATATTTATATGATGGAATATATTCTAAGGATGTACTATGGGGTTTCCCTAAGTGGGATTTGAATTTTCTATCAATCTAGTGTTAGGAATAGTTTTAATATCCATTTTACTATACATGATAGAACTAGTATACTTATGATATTTAAGGATAAAACCTATGGAACTTGAGGAAATGGGATATATATTAATGAGTACTTAACACTATGTTGATTCAATTTATATACCAAAAAGGGATATGTTGGTTTTCCCATATGTTTTGATTATCAGAGCATGAATTATTTTATATCAATAATTGATATCCACTTGCCCACAATAATGAACCATTTTATTATCTTATGAGATATAGACGATTCATTTATAATTATTTTATATTAGTATATCACTATATTTGGGTTAGAAAAAAAGAGAATTCCAAAATATTATTTATATAACTAGCCTAGAATGTATGAGTTCCAAATGATTTCATTTGGTTTACTAAATGTTACACCATTATTTATAATCTAAATAAATAGAATCTTATACTGGTTTCTCTATTATTTCATAGTTATTTTTAATGATGGTATCCTTGTATAATCATAGACATGGTAAGATTGTGGTCGATATCTAGAGATCATGATGACTAAATTTGAGGAAAATTATATTTTTGTAATGCTCAATATGTGAAATTACTAGACAGATGGATTATTATTATTAGGGTACATGATATTTAAGTCTTGAATATCAGTGGAACCATAGATGGTTAATGTTTTAGTTAAAGGGTTTATGTCACAACCCATCCTCGGGGCCCGTGCCGTGACTACCCCAAGCCCGCCTTCCATAGGCCAGGGGCTGGCGACTGACACCAAAGGTGTAAATCCCAAAAGAAGGGAAGGAATTGCCTTTATGAAGTAACATACACAACAGAGTACGCAAGTGAAGTAAACACTAAGAAAAACTGGGTCTAAGGTAAGTGCTAAAAAGTAAATGGGCCAATATACAAACCCAATCGAAAGTACAGTACAACTGAAAGGAAAGTACAACATCAGTAAGTAATACAGCAACACTGAGTTGTCCTCCAGAAATCCCACCTGAAGGGTGGGTACAGATAGTCTCCTCAGCTCCTCGGGTCCGTCCATCCGCTCCGTGTACATCCTGCCAAGTGGTCCACCTCCGGGTATCGTCCAGCTCCACAAGCCTCCACCTCGATCAATGTTGTCCATCGTCTGCATCCAACACAATGTAGTGCGGGCATATCCCATGCAGGGGTGAGTATACAATACTCAGTAGGGACCCTGAGACCCCCGAAAGTCTCTCAGAATCCATGAATGATAAACCACAATGGAAAGATACAATCACGAAGTATCAATAGACTCTACTTAGGTATATGCTCATACATATACCTAAGTCATCAGTTACAAAACAGCTCGAACTCTCGAGCCTCAGCACAACCCAGTCCACACAAGAAAACACAACCTAGTCCACACAGGAAAGCAAGTCAATCATATCAATGATAATGATTGAGAATCAAGACTCAGCTCACATAGGTATAAAATTCGTAAGGAGATAGAGATGATCAGATGTAGCCACTGATTCATATAAGTTGTCGGACCCACATAGGATACAAGACCAGCTAAGCTGTCGGACCCACATAGGATACAAGACCAGCTACTCTGCCGGACCCACTTAGGATACAAGTACAGAGGTCTTACTGCCAGAACCACATAGGATACTAGAACAGTTGTCATCACCGTCGAACCCAAAGAGGATCCCAGTACAATAATCGTCGATGCCGAACCCACAAAGGATCCAAGTATAGTCATCCTCACTGCCGAACCCACGGAGGATCTAAGTGCAGTCATCATCGTCGCAGTCACAGCCAGCTCTAGGGTTTCCGCACATAGCATGCTCGAATCCGGGAGGGTCTGCTCCTCGAGCAAGAGAGTCGATACATCAACTATCACAAAGTCTAGAGTTGATGTATCCTGAAGTTCCGTCTTATCAAAAGAGACCCAATATGATAGACGGTGCGTCAATCGGACGCCCGGTCTGAGAGTTATTGGCTTTTCCGTTCTAGGGGCCTGGTTGGTTTTTAAAATAAAACCATCTAGACTATACTCCAACTGAATCCAAACCTCAATTGGATAAATCCAAAAGGACCATATCATCAAGAGGATTTTAACACAGTTTACGACTTGTCAAATGGACGTCCGGTCCTTAAGTTATAAACATTTTCGCTCCAAGGGCCCGGTTGGATTTGGGTTCGAACCAACTCGGCTGTATACAAACTTTCCCGAAACCTCAAGTGTAATATACCAAAATGACCGTCTCGATCCAAGAATTACTACTCAACTGATAGTGCGTCGATCGGAGGTCCGTAGCTCAAGTTATGGGCCAAAGACCGAAAATGGTCCGAAGTGGGGGTCTGGGCCCAGTCCGACCCGGCCCAACCCCCCCTGGGTTGTCCCGAACTGGGTCCGGCCGGCGTGGCCCAGTTCGCGTCACCCGGCCCGGCCCGTCCGGGGGGCACGCTGGCTCAGCCAGCGATCCGAGCAGGGGGGAGGGGGGCGTGGCCCCCTTCAGTTCTACGGACGCGACGTGAGGCTGGCGCCGCGGTTTCCCCCTAGATCCCGCGCGACCGTGGGATCCAATCCCTCTCCACTACGGCTTTAGCCGTGGTAGGATTCTTCCTGTGGTGCGCCGGGGAACCACCACCTCTGGGGGGCCGGCCGGTGCCGGCCGCCGGTGCCGCCGTGTCGGTGACCCGCGCCACCGGTGACTTTCACTGGCCACCAGAGTCATTCCGGTGGTCCAATTTTGCTCCCATTTGCTCTTGCGGTCACCTCAAGACCTGTACATCACTGCAAAGACCCCCAATTCCCATTTTATTCCTGCTTCATCATTTCCAAGTATTTCGTGCATCAATAACAAAATAGAGGTGGGTTCAGGATTGTTCGTTAACCCACACCCACCGCGTTAGAGGTGCAAAATGTCACCCAACAATTTAATCACCAAACAGGAGGGTATAATTCTTATAAAAGAAAGAATATAAAAATTTTCCCCTACCTCAACAAGTGAAGACGAATGTTGGCATCATGGTAGACGACATTGCGGTAGACGGCGTCGCGGTAGATGACATCACAGGGAAGAGGATCATAGGCGTTGTCGGAGCGCGGCGAGGAGGAAGCGGCGTCTCCTCTCTTGCTGCAGAGAAGAGTAAGGGTGGTATGTCATTCACCTTCAAGGAACCGGTGTTCTTCTTCATTCTTTGTCGGAGGCCCGCGTTCTTCCAAAGCCCCAAAGCTCTCCCGATCTCTCTCGTACAACGAAGGCTCTTCCCAAATTAAATAATAGGTTCCTCTTATTATTTAATTACACACACAAGAAACTCCCAGAATTAATTCATCACATTTAATAAATCATGTTGAAAATTTAATTAGGGAAGGGAGAGGGAAGGTCCCCATTTAATTTACGCATTGGAAAATAAAAAGGGGGTTTCCAAAACTAAATAGGGGTTCTTTATGATATTAGAGGAAATTAAATGGTGGGGCTCGTGTGGGATCCACCTCTCTAACATCCACACTTGGGTAGTTAAGTGGTTGTGGGCCCCACCCTTAACCACCCATGGGAAGAAATAACCTCCTTATGAAATAAAATAATTGTTCTGACAATTTTTATTTACTTCTTAAATAAACCACCAAAAATTATCTTCTCCTCCTTTAGAAAAGCAACTACGGTAAGTGCCCCCTTAAGAAATTACCGACACTGCGAGTTCATCGGTGCCCTCAGATTTTAATTCCGAGCACCGGTTCAAAAGTTAGAAAAACCCGCTCGTTCGTTCACTGAAAGTACCTGAGCTAAACTTCAGAAATTGATCCCGGGCACACCGGGCCTCGGAATCAAGTGCCTTCATAAGACAAAGACTGGTAAAATTCCAAAGTATTTTAAAAAAAAATTTCCTTGAAATTTCCGCGTATTTATATAACTCCCACCTCAGGTCTTTGTGTCCCCGTAAAGCTACAACATAAACTAGGGGAACAAGTGAGGGTACTGAGCATGCATCTGAGCCTCCCGCTCCCATGTTCTCTCATAGAGGTTCCCATGCTACCAAAAAATACGCACAAGAGGAATCGACTGCCCACATAGGACCCACTCCTGTCGATCCTCGATCTCCACTAGGACCTCCGCAAATGTCACCCTGTCATCGATTTCCAACTCCCCATGGTCGATGATATGCGTCGGGTCGTGCACGTATCTCCTCAGCTGAGATACGTGAAAGACATCGTGCACCCGGTGCAAATGAGGTGGAAGGGACAGGTGGTAAGCCACCCCGCCTATCCGTATGAGGACCTGAAATGGTCCGGTGAAGCGCGGAGATAACTTTCCGCCCCGACCAAATCTCCGCAATCCACTTCGAGGTGAGACCCGTAAAAAAAATGTGGTCACCATCCTCGAACTCTAGTGGTATCCACCTCCTTTCAGTATAGGACTTCTGTATACTCTATGTAGTCTTCATCTTCTCCTGGATGATCTGAAACTTCTCCTTCGTAGCCCGAACCATCTTTGGTCCTACGAGTGCTGACTCCCCAAGGTCAGTCCAACACAGAGGTGATCTGCAAGGTCGGCCGTATAGTGCCTCATATGGTGCCATCCTGATGGTGGAGTGATAGCTGTTGTTGTACCCAAACTCCACCAAGGGTAGGTGATCCTTCCAGTTGCGACCAAAGTTGAGGGCACATGCACGAAGCATGTCCTTGAGTGTCTGAATGGTCCTCTCCGTCTGGCCATCCATCTGAGGGTGAAAGGCAGTGCTCAGGCATAGCTGCATCCCAAAAGCCTCCTGTAACCCCTTTCAAAGCCAGGAAGTAAAATGAGCGTCTCTATAGGAGACGACAGATAATGGTACACCATGAAGTCATACAATCTTCTAGACGTAGAGGCATCCCAAGCTCTCTACTGAGCCCTGCTCTCTGATTGGTAGGAAGTGGGCCGACTTGGTGAGTCGGTCTACAATCACCCAGATGGAGTTGTGTCCTCTGGAAGTATATGGAAGCCCCGTCACGAAATCCATGGATATCCCATCCCACTTCCACTCTAGGACCTCTAAGGGTTGTACCAAGCCTGCTGGTAACTGGTGCTCCGCCTTCACTTGCTGGAAAGTGAGGCATCGGGAAACAAACTCTGCTACATGCTTCTTCATACCTAGCCACCAATACTGTCGTCTGAGGTCCTGGTACATCTTCGCTACTCCAGGATTTATCGCTAGAGGGGAAGTGTGGAAATCACTTAGCACCTCCTCATTTAATGAAACTGGTACCATGGTACGTCCCCTGAAGAGGATGACGTGCTCCCCGCCTTTAGAAAATCCATCAGGTGCTAGTCCTGAGGATATCTGAGCACATCATGCCTCAAAGTCAAAATCCCCATGCTGTGCCTCTCTTACTCGCTAAAGAAGTGGAGGAGTGACTATGAGGTACTATAGATAGGATACCCCATCTATATCCATGAAAGATATCTACAAAGTGGATAACTACTCAGTTGCCTCCCTAAGTAGCTGAATGCCCGATCTCCTACTGAGAGCATCAGCAACAACATCCCCCTTCCCAGGAGTATAGAAAATCTCAAAGTCATAATCCTAGAGGAACTCAAGAAATCTCCACTGTCTCAGGTTCCAGTCCTTTTGTGAGAAAATGTACCTGAGACTCCAGTGGTCAGAGTAGACTATAAAGCACTCTCCCATCAGATAGTATCGCCACATATTCAGGGCGAAGACCACTGCTGCTAACTCCAGGTCATGGGTAGCGTAGTTCTGCTTGTGCTGCCTCAACAGCCATGAACCGTAAGCGATCACTGCTCGCTCCTGCACCAGGAAACACCTGAGTCTGTTCCCTGATGTGTCACAGTGAACTACGTACCCTATGCCCTCCTCTGGCAGCCTTAAGATGGGCACACTGGTCAATCTCCACCTCAACTTCTAAAAGCTCTGTTGACATCTGTCTGACCACATGAAGGGTTTACCCTTCTTCGTCAAAGCTGTAAGCAGTGATATAACTCTGGAGAAGTGTGGAACAAACCTCCGATAGTACCCAGCTAGACCTAGGAAATTCCGCACCTTCGTCACGCTCCTGGGTATCTCCCAAGAAAGTACTGCCTCGACCTTCGTGGGATCCACTACAACTCCCACCTCTGAGATGACATGCCCCATGAAGTGAAACTCTCGAAGCCAGAACTGGAAATTTGAGAGCTTACCATAAATCTGGTGTTCTCGGAGTGTATCCAGTACAACCCACAAGTGGTAGGCATTCTCCTCCTCCGTAGTCAAGTAAATCAGTATGTCGTCAATGAAAACTACGAAAAACCGATCGAGGTAGGGCTAGAAGATCCTGTTCATGAGACTCATGAACATTTCTAGAGAATTGGTCACACCGAAGGGCATGACCAAGAACTCATAGTGGCTATACCGACACCTGAAGGCTGTCTTCAGCACATCCTCATCCCGAACTCGAAGCTGATGATAGCCCGACCTGAGGTCTATCTTCGAGAACCACCATTCCCCCTTGAGCTGATCAAAGAGGTCGTCAATCCTCGGAAGTGGATTCTTGTTCCTCACGGTCACCTAGTTCAGGTGAAGGTAGTCAACACACAGTCGCAAGCTCCCACCCGCCTTCTTGGCGAATAGAATCGGAGAAGCCCAGGGTGAAACACTGGTTTAGATGAAACCTTTCCCCTGCAAGTCCTCCAACTGTACCCACAGCTCATGAATCTCGGCAGGAGACATCCGATATGCTAGAGTGGATATCGGTGATGTCCCAGGGTACAGGTCTATATAGAAATATACCTCCCTGTGAGGTGGTAGTCCTAGAACATCGTCAGGAAAAAATTCTCCATATTGATCCACCACAATAGGAAATCTCGGACTCCGCACGTCAACTGCTCTGAGGATGAGACTAGCCAACTGATGTGTGATCGGATGCCCTATCCTCTGCATAAGTCCATCCTGTGCTGCGAAGGTTCCCTTCTTACCGGTGAAGGTGAACGTGGTCCCATACTTGCAGACACACCGCACCTTTCACCTAATACAGTCGATCTGATCATGGACTGTAGATAAATAGTCCATGCCCAAGATGACATCATTAGGCCTCGATGCCGCTACAAGAAGATCCCAGCCGAAGCTCTCGCCTCCTAGAGTATGATCACACTACCGGCACCAGTGCTTAATTGTCGATTTTTCTCTCATAGGAGTCTCTAGATGTAAGGATCAAGCCAACCGCTCCTTCGGAATCTCTGATCTACGAAAAAGGGAAGAGGCAATAAAAGAATGACTTGCACCTATGTCTATAAAAACTGCATCAAGGGTGGAGTAGACACAGATAATACCTCGAATCATCTCGAGTGCGCCGTGGTTGTAAGCCTTCACTGCCTGGAGCAGAGCCTGCCTCTGCCCACCAGCTCCCTATGGTCGGGGTGGACCTCCTGGGGCTGGTGGTGGTAGAGCCTCGAAGCGTCGTCCACCACCCGCTGCTCGGCCAGCTCCTCTGCCTCATCCGCCTACTCCCTACGGACCACCATGGTTGAACCTATGCCTCTGCTTGGGAGGTCCCTCCACTGTCTGCTGCTCTTCTACATGGCGGATTGGGCAGTCATGAGCCATGTGGCCCTATCCACCACATGCATAGCATTTTCTTCTCCTCGTAAGGCTGGCTCTGTGCCCTGTGCCCCGCACAGTCGAACCCGTATCCTGAGGTTGCCCACCTGACGGCCTGGTCCACTTGGACCCCTGCGTCATCTGTCGACTACCGGCTGCAGAAGACTCCGCTCTATGCCATCCTGCGGTGGGTCTCGCTGCTGATGGCTGCTCGATGATAAAGCTCTCTAATAACAGGGCTCGCTCTAGCACCCCCGCCTGCATCGGGATGCTGAGGGGAATCGTAAAAGCTCTGATCTCATGCCTCAGTCCCTGCTCAAAGGTCTAGGCTCATAAGAATGGGTCCCGTACCATGTGCATGGATTAGCGTGAGAGGTCGGTAAATCTCACCGAGTACTGGGCTACTGACATGCTGCCCTACCGCAATTGTAGTAACTCCTAGATGCACACCACACAGAGGGTGACTGGAACAAACTCCGAGCAGAAGAGGCTCTCGAAGTCCGTCCAAAGTAGAGATGCCTCGTCATGCACCTGGAGCATCAGGCTCTACCATCTACCTGCTGCTGCGTGCAGGAGACTCGCGACAAGGATCACCATGAGGTCTGCTGGTGTCCCTACCAATCTAAAGACTCTGAAGATAGCCTCTAGCCAATCCTCGGATACCTAAGGATCCGTCTCTCCACAGAACCTGGGCGGCCTCTGTCTCTGAAACTCATGCAACGCGCTTAGGCGGCGTGCACTCTCTGCCGCTGGGGTGGGTAGCATCGGTGGCTCAGCGGGTAGAGGTACCGCTGATGACTTCGCTGTAATGGGGCCCTGCACTAAGGCCTCGTCGCTCAGTGGGCTTCCATCCCACACGTAACTAGGAACCCTAGCTGGCTTCCTTCATGGGGCTATCCTGAAAAGAAACAGGTGCACCATGGTTAGTACAGTATACCTGGTGAGATGAAACAAAGTAATCACAAATAAAACTTTTAAAAGGAAAAACACACGCAATTAGTGTTTTCATGCACTGAGTCGGAAATCAGAGGTCAGGGTCCTTGTGTATGGATACGTCGGCCGCCGCAACAACCCTGGACTCCCTCGATTGAAAACCACAATCAATACTCTTAACACTATTTCTTCACAGAAAGGAAATATCAGAGTCCTGAGTTCTGCAGTAGAACCGACTCCTCTGATACCAATTTGTCATGACCTGTCCTCGAGGCCCATGCCATGACTACCCCAAGCTCGCCTTCCATAGGCCAGGGGCTGGCGACTAGCACCAAAGGTGTAAATATCAAAAGAATGGAAGACATTTCCTTTAAGAAGTAACATACACAACAGAGTACACAAGTGAAGTAAACACTAAGTAAAACTGGGTACAAGGTAAGTGCTGAAAAGTAAATGGGCCAGTATACAAACCCAACTGAAAGTAAAATACAATTGAAAGGAAAGTACAAAAGCAGTAAGTAAAACAACAACACCAAGTCGTCCTTTAGAAATCTCACTTGAAGGGTGGGTAAGATAGTCTCCTCAGCTCCTCGGGTCCGGCTGTCCGCTCCGTGTACGTCCAGCCAAGTGGTCCACCTCCAGGTATCGTCCAGCTCCATAGGCCTCCACCTTAATAAGTGCATTCCGTTTTCTGCATGCAATATAACATAGTGCGGGCATAGCCTGTGCAAGGGTGAGTATACGATACTCAGTAGGGACCCTGAGACCCCCTAAGGTCTCTCAGAATCCACGAAGGATAAACCACAAAGGAAAGATACAATAAAGAAGTATCAATTGACTCTACTTAGGTATATGCCCATACATATACCTAAGTCGTCAGTTACAAAACGACTCCAACTCTCAAGCCCAAGCACAACCCAGTCCACACAGGAAAACACAACCCAGTCTACACAGGAAAGCAAGTCAATCATATCAATGATAATGATTGAGAATCAAGACTCAGCACACACAGGTATACACTTCATAAGGTGATAGAGATGATCAGATGTAGCCACTGATTCATCTAAGCTGTTGGACCCACATAGGATTCAAGACCGGGTGAGCTGTCAGACCCACATAGGATACAAGACCAGCTACTCTGCCGGACCCTCTCAGGATACAAGAATAGAGTTCTTACTTCCGGACCCATATAGGATACAAGAATATTAGTAATCACTGAAGAACCCACAGAGGATCCCAGTACAGTCGTCGTCGCTGCTGAACCCACAGAGGATCCAAGTACATTTTTCCTCGCTACCGAACCCACGGTGGATCCAAGTGCGGTCGTCATCATCGCAGTCGCAGCCAGCTCTAGGGTTTCCGCACACAACATGCTCGATTCCAGGAGGGTCCGCTCCTTGAGCAAGAGAGTCGATACATCAACTGTCACAAAGTACAAAGTTGATGTATCCCGAAGTTCTGTCTCGTCAAAATAGACCCAACGTGACAGACGGTGCGTCAATCGGACGCCCGATCTGAGAGTTATTGGTTTTTCCGTTCCATGGGCCTGGTTGGTTTTTAAACTAAAACCAACCCGACTGTACTCCAGCTGTGTCCAAACCTCAAGTGGAGTAAGCCAAAAGGACCGTCTCATCAAGAGGATTTCAACGTAGTTGACGGCACGTCAAACAAACGTCTGGTCCTTACGTTATAAGCGTTTCCGCTCCAAGGGCCCGGTTGGTTTCGGGTTCGAACCGACCCGGCCGTACACAAACTTTGCCGAATCCTCGAGTGTAATATACCAAAATGACCGTCTCGATGCAAGGATTCCAATTCAACTGACATACCAGAGGTCCATATCTCAGGTTATGGTCCAAAGACCGAAAATGGTCCGAAGTGGGGGTCTGGGCCCGGTTCGACCCGGCCCAACCCCCCCGGGGTCGACCCGAACTGGGTCGACCCAAACCGGGTCCGACGCGGCCCGGTCCGCGTGACCTGGCCTGAACCAACTGGGGGGAACGCTGGCTCTGCCAGGGAGCCGAGAAGGGGGGCGCGACCCCCCTTCTCTTCCGCGGACGCCGCGCTAGGCTGGCGCCGCGGTTTCCCCCGGGATCCCGTGCGACCGCGGAATCCAATCCATTGCCGCCACAGCTTCAGCCCCGACGGGCTTCTGCCGGTGGTGTGCTGGGGCGCTACCACCTCCGGTCGTCGTTGACTTCTACGGGCCACCGGAGTTATTTCGGTGGTCCGATTTTGCTCCTGTCTATGCCTGTGGTCGCCTCGGGACCCGTACATCACTGTGAAGATCTCCAATCGCCATTTCGGCCCTGCTTCGTCGTCTCCAAGTATTCCGTGCATCAAGAACAAAATAGTGGCAGGTTCGGGCTTTTTCGTTAACCCGCTCCCACCACATTAGAGGTGAAAAACGCCGCCCAACAATTTAATCACCAAGCACGAGGGTATAATTCTCATAAAAGAAAGAATATACAAATTTTCCCCTACATCAACAAGTGAAGATGAACATCGGCATCGTGGTAGATGGTGTTGCGGTAGACGGCATCACGGTAAACGGTGTCACGAGGAAGAGGATCGTAGGCGTCATTGGAGCGTGTCGAGGAGGAAGCGGGGTCTCCTCTCTTGCTGCAGAGAAGAGTAAGGGTGGCATGTCGTCTACCTTTGAGGAACCGGCGTTCTTCATCGTTCTTTGTCGGAGGCCAGTGTTCTTCCAATGCCCCACCGCTCTCTCGATATCTCTCACACAACGAAGGCTCTTCCCAAATTAAATAATAGGTTCCTCCTATTATTTAATTACATACGCAAGAAAATCCCATAATTAATTCATCACATTTAACAAAACGTGTTGACAATTTAATTAGGGAAGGTAGAGGGAATGTCCCCATTTAATTTACTCATTGGCAAATAAAAAGGGGGTTTCCAAAATTAAATAGGGGTTTTTAATGAGATTAGAGGAAATTAAATGGTGGGGCTCGTGTGGGCCACACATCTCTAACATCCACACTTGGGTAGTTAAGTGGCTGTGGGCCCCACCCTTAACCACCCATGGGAGGGAATGACCTCCTTAAGAAATAAAATAATTGTTCCGACATTTTTTATTTACTTCTTAAATAAACCCCCAAAAATTATCTTCTCCTCCTTTGCAAATGAAACTATGATAAGTGACCCCTTAAGAAAATACTGGCGCTGTGAATTCATCGGTGCCCTCAGATTTTAATTCCGAGCACCAATTCAAAAGTTAGAAAAACCCGCTCATTCGTTCATTGAACGTACTCGAGCTAAACTTCAGAAATTGATTTCGGGAACACCGGGCCTTAGAATCAAGTGTTGTCAGAAGCCACAGACTCGTAAAATTCCAAAGTATTAAAAAAAATTACTTGAAATTTACAGGTCTTTATAGTTTATATAGATCAATTGATTCTTAATTGATATAGAATAAACAAATAAAAACTCTAACCAAGAATATTCATTCCTAATATAGAAACTATATATTACTAAAATGAAGAACATATACCCTTCAATTATGGGTTTCAAATAATGACATTATCAAAATTATTGATGAATAACCCTAAGAGGTAACCATTAAAATCCATTCATTATGTTGTACCCAAGGCCTGATAAGTATCACCTGATTCTCAGGTAGGATTCGTCATAATTCCATGATTTTCAAGTTGCGTATATGAAAAAGGAGGAAAAATTTGAGATCAATATTGGGGGTGGGGGAAGAATCCTTATAATTATATGAAAATTAATAAGATCACCATCTCTAGAATACTCTCTCTATTGATAAGATCTCGAGTCAATTTTGAGTGTTCATTCATTACATCATATGTTATAAACTTTATGAGATAAATATTTATTCATTCATGAATTAATCATATTAATTCACCACAAATCCCACATTCATTACATGTTATGAGACACATTATTAATTATATCCCCATGAGTAATATTCATGTATGTCAATAATTAATGATCAAATTTCTTATTAATTATATAATAAATAATTAATAATTTAATATAATTCAATAAATTATGATTTAACCAAATTGAATATTGTTATTTGGGTATATTAGTGCCATGATATCTACATAAATTACATATGATATAAAAATATTTTCTCTTATGATATGGAAAAATTTCATTATATGAATAATGAATTTAGTGAATATTTTATTCAATCACCCACTCACACCAAGGCATAATAAACTTTGTTCCACTTCATTTAATTTTATATCTCGTTCAATAACGGGTGAATCATTATCAAAAAATCCTTTTGGAAATATTCCAAAACATGTTTATAAAGATATTATAAACTCATTAAATATCACAATTTCTATAAGAGCATGTTATTAATTATCAAAAATTGTTTTTTATTAAATACTAAGATGATTTTATAGAATCCGTCTCAGATAAAATAAATCCCTATTTAGTCAACCACAAAGTGTGACCCATTGGGAATTTGTTTCATTTAAAACAAATATAAATTTATAAATCAATAAATTTAACCAAAGTGCATACTCTATAAAATATTCATTGTTAATCAATATTCAAATGGATTTATCGTGATATCTATGAAACACATGTATTTCTACATCTATGTCCTCCAGTTTCATCATATGAATGTTCTAATTCTTATATTCTCTTTTTTAAAATGATAATGAGTGATCATGTGACATAGATTATATAAAAACCATAGATCCTCCTCCTATATTATTGATTTCCCATGTTTAGACTAACCTGGTCGGTGAATAGATCACATTTTATTCACATTTAGGGACGATCATTGTAATATCCAAGGTAAATAATGAATATGAAATTTTCATATTTATTAATATTTATGAATTAAATATCAATTTTAATTCTAATGGGATATTGTATCTGATAGAGTGCTCAACACACAACTATGATTTTCTTTGAAATCTTACGTTGCACACAACGTTGAGTTATACTGAAAATTAATATAATAACAATATTATTTTAAATTATAGTTAATGCATAGACATTGTGTTGGAATGAATGAACATAACTAATTAAAATATTATTAAATTTTTTTGTTAAATGTTTTTTCATTTATCCAATAAATTTTAGAGGCTTAAAATGAATCCAATTTTATGCACGAAAAACTCTAATGTTTTTGAAAAAGTCATTTTATCGCCTTTTGAAGGCGAACCCTTTTTAAATTTAGTTTTCTTCACTTTTATATGTTCCATTTGTTAAAATAAACTTATTCTTTAGAAACGGGACATCAAAATTTTCTTTGGGTAAAATCTTGGTATTTTTCTGATAAAGTTCATTTTTTGATGAATAGTGAAAAATACTACATTTTATTTCAAAATTGGATTTTAATATAATGTATTTATATAGTTATATTGTAATTTTAATTGGTCTTAAAGTTTATTTGGATTATATTTTTAACATTTAATTCTATTTTTTCCATTTTAAGTAATTTCACTTTGAAATTGGACATAAACAAATGTCAATCTTTTGATAGTTATTATTTCTTAAATACACAATGTTTTATTTTGACAATGGGAATTAATTTTAAATTAATTTTTTGAACTTCTGTGTTTTGAATTTGGAAAAATGGATTCCATATTTGGAATAAAGAGGTCAAAATTGTGTAAATAGCTAACTTTTATTTTTACACAGTATGAATAGTAACTTTAGTAAATATTTTATTTTCCATGGTAAAAGAGTAAATCTGGTAAATAAGGGTAAAGAATAATATTATAATAATATTAAATTACCATAACATGTTTCATAACCCTATTTGATGATACATGTCCAACCATGGCCATCCTTGGGTCGATTTTGGGTCCCCATGGATCCACTTGTAAGTGAACATGACACTTTTTAAAAATTAATTTAAAGTTAAGGAAAATGTAACATAAACATATACATTTTTGTAAATTTTTTTATAGGTTTATATAAGTTTTAATTTCAACTATAATTATTCATTTGAAAGATAAAATTATTTACTACATCATGGTATTTTATTTATAATTTTTAGACATCATATAAATAAATTTATTTATAACACAATCATGAGGTAATGATTACCTCATTAATGAATGTTTTAAATAAATGAGATTATAAATATTAAAATAAATTTATTTTGAAAAATTTTATCACATCCAAGAATTTTATAGATTATTATGAATTTTTATATTTGAATGTATTATGGTTTTTTGGAAGAATCACGTTTTTATAATTTTTTAAAAAGTCATGGTATGAATAGTATAAAAATTAACATAAATGAGTTTTTAAATCAATTAATATTTTATTAAATGATAAAATAGTCCTAAAAATCTAATATTCGTCCAAATGAAATTTATTATTTTACAAATTTCATTAATGATAAAATTTGGGGTCTCTTGAATTTTTATAGTAAATATATTAACCATATAGTGTGAATATAGATGAAGACATGGTAAAAGCTAAATAAGTTAACAAAGGGTTAAATAAACAAGAAAAGGATTAAAAAATATCCAAAATCTATACAATTATTATTGGATGATTTTATTTTGACTTATAGTCATATTATATTATAATTTCATTTGATGTGGACCTTTTGAAACCGAAAATAATTTTATAATAAACTAATACTTTTGAACTTTCCTAAAGAGCCCCTCATCCCTCTTATAAAAGGCCACCACATCTAACCCATTACTCACACATCTCAATCCCCTTGTATCATCACAAATTTTCTAAAATAATTTTCCAACATCCCTATCATCCACCTAGAAGTCTTAATTTGGACAGAAGGAAATTCAATAAAGCCTTTTGGTTCAAACCAAAGGGAGAAACCTGATTTAAAGGTAATGTCTTCTCTCAAGTTTTTTTCTTTCATTTTCCTTCTCTACAACCTATGATATTCTTATTCCTTGTTTACATAAAAAAATAGTATCATAAATATACTAGGTTTTTTTATGATAATTATTCAAACTACAATTACACACACCTCCATTTAATGGATACGAACATACTGTTTCTGTGGACGATGAACTACTACCTCACGAAATGATGATTGTTCAATCTTCTCCTACCACCTATCATGGTGGAAATTATGATGGAATTGTAATTATATATTATATTTATGATATTTATTTTATCTATATTCCTCTTTAATTCTCATTTATAACATACTTTTATGCTTTTCATGTTGCATAAATAAGATAACTTCATCTGAGAAAGTGAGGACTACCAACCCCTCAAAGTGATATGACTCATTCCTACCATACATGGAACGTATATAGGATTGTGTTAATGAACATATGTAATGGATATAAAATATTATATTATACTGTAATAATAATATACCTATGTATCATTTGGGTTTCATTCCTTTAAAAATGAAAAACTGAAATGAATGTAGCGTTCATGCGTACGTATGGATGGCCGTCTCCATAAACAGTGCATTTCATTTTCATATATCCAAATGATATGTATTATTATAAATACAAATATACTGGATATATATGATATATTTTATATTTAAATAATGAATAAAAATCTATAGAAAATGGAATTTTTACCACATGGACAATTTGTAATTATAACAACTTCATTTTTGACTCAAGTTCCGGACATCGGCAAAATGTCTGATATGAACTCAAATAATTAACTAATTTTTATAGCAAGGTAATAAGTGATATAAAAGGAATAATATAATTTAAAAAGGTTCTTAAGAAAGTATAAATTAACTTAAATTTATTATTCATGAATAACAAGGAACATACGTGACGAGTTAGACTCAACGTAAGGGAACTCCTTAACCCAATTTCTATTCACTGTGTTAAAATTCTACGTCTTTATTATGTCATGATATGATTATGTGAGAAATAAAATATTTTATTATATCATTTATTTGTACTGTATTTATTTATACTTATATTTAATACACATAATCGATCTATTTTATTTACAAAATGATCTTTTTAAGGGAATATTTCACCCTCCTCTTTTAGTCAAAGAATTCTTTTATGTGATGTCTTTTAATTTACATTTTCTTATAATGGGATATGTTATTATATAACCTTATTTCTATAAATTTTATTTCCATGTTTTTAGAGACCATTTTCTCTCTCATCAACTATTTTTATGAATTATTAAGTGATGTAGTTAGGCTGTCGAATTTTCGTAAGGGAATTTCTAAACTGAATTTCCACTATTTGGGTTAACGTATACTCCGTTGATTATATTATTCCAATTTTGTGTGTGGAATTTATATTTATTTATTCATGTTGTAATTTACACTTCCCTTTGTATGGATATAAATTTTCAACACATAATCACCCCATTGATAAATTCTTACGTCATTTATAAGATCTTTATAAGAGATTTTGCCTCAATTTACATTGCATTGAGACTTATTTGTTGTTATACACAAATACACTATTATATGGGTTATTTATTTCCCTTTGACATATTATATCATGAATCTCCTTATTTTCATGATATTATAAGATTTTTTTAATGTGTTCTACAATTAATTTTATTCATTTATTTTATCAAGTGGTAAGGGATTCTTTAACTAAAACATTGTTTTAATTGTTTTAAAGATTTATTATTATTAATCTTTCTCATTAATGTCCATTTTTTCAAGATGTTTTTTAGGATTTATTTATATGGAAATTAATTTTAATTCATTTAATAGATTCAAAGTAATATGGGACACTTTGATTAAAAAATATCGTTATTAAATGTTTTAAATGGTATCGAAAATTGTTTTGAGAAAAAATTGATAATGTCAATATATTGAAATGAAATATTGTGATTGTAATGTGGAAATGTTATCTTTCCTTTATAATTGTTCATTTTTTATGAATATGTTATATTTATTGGTCACTGTTTACGTATACAGGTGGTTCCATGATAAACCTAGGGTGGGTAAGTCCGAGATAGCTCTCCAATGCATTGGGTAACATGACAGAGGTAAACGTTAATGTTTCTCCTACGAGATTTATTGAATATAATGTGATGGGTATTCTAAACATAACTCCCTATGTATCTATGAAATCTACAACATAATAATGTTATATATTCCACACGTTACCTTTATGATTTATGATTTCTATGTGTTATTCATAAATCTTATGATTTCACGAGGTATGTTAAAGAGCTTATGTTTTGTATGTATTGATGAACTAATGTTTTCATTTTTTATTCTATAACCCTTTCTGAGCTTTTTATGCTCATCCCAAGTTTTTTAATTTTTTTTCACATGGTATAAGAAAGGGTAAGATAAAGGAAGAATTCAAGAATATTTATATCATGAAAAGAATTACTGTTTTCTTTGAAGAGTTTTTATTTTATGGAAAAAATGGATACTGAGTAGAAGTGTCTACTTTTAATCTTTTAGATGTAATGTAATAGATATGGCCTAATTCTCTTAGACTCTAAACCTGAAAATATTCTCAGTGTTAATTATTAACTTATTTCAAGATTATGTAATGTTTAAGGCTGGGGCCTTGTAGTTGGTATCAGAGGTCAGTTTAGACAACTTTAGGGATTATGAGTTTTTTTAAACACATGGTTAGCCTCTATGTCTACTCTTTAAGTTAAATACTTATTTTTTAACCTTTTCAAATCAAGGAAATTCTGTTACAAATGAAAGTAGGAGGATCTCAAATTAAATTCCTATCTCTTCCTGATGACTTGCTTGCAATAATTATTTCAAAGTCATTTCCAGAGAATTCTGAACCATTTTATAATATATAACTCACTTTCAAGAAATTTTCTGAGATATCAAACACCTCTGCTATACCTCGATACCATCGTGGATCCTGGGTTGTATTTAATTAAATCCTATTTTCTCAATATTCCCATATTTTCAAGAAAGTTAAATATTATCGAGGCATTTTCAAATATTATACCTTATCACAAAATTTTGAATCATATTATGATTTTGAAAAGGGTGTTGAAGAAAGAGACCCTTACTCAACCTATTTATGTTATCTTTTAAATTATAGTCTTTCAGAACATACTTATGGTATTTTAAAAGGACAATTGATTGAATGTTTCAATTCAAACTTGATCCAACTGTTTTATAAAAATCATGTTTTATCAGATGTTTTGAAATTAAATTTCATACATGATTATTTTCTGAAAATATTTTTCTATGAACACCCATATGAACCAAGTTGTATGAGGTTTCTTTGGATAAAGGAAGAAGATTATTTTGAAGGATCTTTAAATCAGTGATACAATGCATGGAACATATATATATGTGAACAAGATGACGATGAAACCAGGTGGAAACCATGATCAAGGTACGATGTTAATTCTTTGGGAATAATGTTATTTTATGGAGGTAAAAAATATCAATATATATTAGACTTCATGAATTAAGATATTGAGGTCATTATGAGTTCAGATGAAAATGAGATGTGTAAGACAAACTCTGAGGTTAAATTATGTTTGGGTTATTTATGAGTTTAATAAAAATGACAACATGAAATATGGGTGACAACCCGTCGCATCCGATAAGGCCAGAGGAATCGAACCCACAACCGAAGGGTTACAAGGGAGCATCACCTACAACTGGCCTACGTGAAGCTGTTGGTTAGTATAACTTATTCTTTTTTGTTAAATGATTTTATGGATCAAGAATAAGTTCATTTTTGGAACTTATGGTTTATTAAATGGATATCCTTAGTATAATAAAATTAATTAGGATTAAGTAATAAAGGTTATTTTGGATGATGTTTTTCTTTTTGGAGACTATATTCTAAAGGAAAATAGAATACTTTGAGATTTCATTTGAGGATTAATGTTGGAATCTTATTTTGGAAGAATATATGTTTTGATTTCGAACATATATCGATTTGGTTTATATATTGAAATTATTAACCTATCATAGAGAATATGTGATTAGGTTAATTACTTTTCGGTATGAGACTTTAAGAGAAGCTGATGTTATTTGGAGATAAATGTTAAGGTTTTTATAGAAGTCTATGTGATAAAATCCTTCTGAATTTTGGGTTTCAAACTTTTTTTGAATTATTTTGAATAATTTTAAGGATAATTGTTTATTGAATGGTCTTTGTTGGACATTGGGTATTGTTTGATCAATTTTGGAGATTAAGAGTAGCATTTATTTTTATAAAATATTATGCTTTTTGGGGAATATCTGGTCTTTTACTAACCATTTTGGTTTTTTTAATGTCCAAAGATAGGGGAAATATATGGTTCATCTTTTTATGGATCATGTTACTCTCTAGAAGTTGATTCAAGCACTTTAGCTATGACCTAGTCATCTTGAATACTCATCATTTGGATAAAATATGAGTTTTTGGTAGAAACTTATTAAAGGATGAAACTATACTTGAAATGTAAGTATATTTCCTTATGTTCTTAGTGAGACTCATAAATAAATTCTTCAACATTATGAAAAGGAACATAGAACAAAAACATTGTCTATTTACAATTCCTACTGGGTAATCGAAGACCACTTAATCCATCTCATGATTTATGGTTTTCTAGTGGTTAAATTTCTCCTTAACATATTTTTTATCACTCTCTATTAGAACATTATGGTTAGTTTTCTCCTCTATATCCATGTTTTATTACATGGAATACTAGTATGGGTTATCTTGGGTGACCTTTTACTTCTATTTATTTCTTTTAATGTGATATTTTTATTGACTCTTTTTATGATGTGGGACTTTTAATTATGTTTTCGAGCCCAATTTTAAAATTGCGAGGACTCAATTCCCAAATGGGTGGAAGGATGTAACATCCCAGGTAAATAAATAATATGAAATTTTCATATTTATTAATATTTGTAAATAAAATTGTTAATTTTAATTATAAGGGGATGCTATGTCTGATAGAGTACTCAACATGCAATAATGGGTTTCTTTGAAATCTTATGTTGTACACAACGTTGAGTTATACGAAAAAATAAAATAAAATAATAATAATAATTATAAATGGTAGTTAATGCCTATCCATTGTATTGTAAAGAATGAACAGAACTAACTAAAATATGATTACACATGTTTTTTAAACATTTTTACTTTTTCCAATAAATTTTAGAGGCTTAAAATAAGAATGAATCCAATTTTAATAATGAAAAACTCAAATATTTTTAAAAATGTCGTTTTAGCACCTTTAGATGGAGAAGCCTTTTTAAATTTAGTTTTTGTCACTTTTATATGTTACATTTGATGAAATAAACTTCTTCTTTATAATAAGGACATCAAAATTTACATTGGGTAAAATTTTGGTATTTTTCTGATAAAGTTTATTTTTTGATGAATAGTGAAAAATACTGCATTTTAATTCAAAACTGCCTTTTAATCTAATTTATTTATATAGTTATATTGTAATTTTATTTGGTTTTAAAGTTTATTTGGATTATATTTTTACCATTTAATACAATGTTGTTCATTGGAAGTAATTTCATTTTGAAATTGACATAAAAAATGTCAATCTTTTGATAGTTATTATTTCTTAAAAACACATTGTTTGGTTTTGACAACAAGAATTAATATTAAATTATTTTATACAACATCTATATTTTGAATTTGGAAAAATGGAATTTATATTTGGAATCAGGAGGTCCAAATTGTGTAAATAGGTAACATTTATTTTTAGACATTATGAATAGTAACTTTAGTAAATATTTTATTTTCCATGGTTAAAGGGTAAATCTAGTAAATAAGGGTAAAAATCAATATTATAATAATATTAAATAACCCTAACACATGTCCTAACACTATTGGCTAATATATAGGTCTAACCATTGGCATCTATGGGTCAATTTTTTGACCCCATGGAGGCACTTGTAAGTGAAAATAACACTTTATAAAAATTAATTTAATGTTAAGGAAAATGTAACATAAACATATATCTTTTAGTAAAAAAAATTATATAGGGTTATATAAGTGATATTTTTATCTAAAAATATTAATTATAAATCTAAAAATATTTGCTAAATCATGTTACTTTATTTATAATTTTTAGACATCATATAAATATATTTTTTATAACACAATGGTATTTTAATGATTACCTCATTAATGAATGTTTTAAATAAATGGGATTATAAATATTAAAATAAAATTAATTTGATACTTTTTAGGATATAAAAGAAATTTACAGATTATGTTGACTTATTATATTTGAATTTATGAAAGTTTTTGGAAATAATCAAGTTGTTATGGTTTTTTAAAAAGTCATGATATGAATAGTATAAAAATTGACATAAATGAGTTTTTAAATCAATTAATATTTTATTAAATGATAAAATAATATTAAAAATCAAATATTTGTCCAAATGACATATATGATGTTACAAATGTCATTAATGATCCATTTTGGGTTTATTGGAATTTTATTGTAAATATATTAACCATATAGTATGAATATACACAAGGACATAGTAAAGGTTAAATAAGTTAAAAAAGGTTTAAATAAAAAGAATAAGGATTAAAAAATATCCAAAACCAGTCCAATTATTATTGGGTGATTTTATTTAGAATTATATTCATCTTATAGTATAATTTAAAGAGTTTTGGACCTTTTGAAACCGAAAATCATTTTATAATAAAATAATACTTTCAAACATTCCTAAAGAGCCCCTACCCCATCATTTAAAAGTCCACCACCTCTAACCCAATACTCACACCTCTCAATACCCTTGGATTGTCAAAACTCTTCTCCAACAAGATCACAAAATCTCTCTATTCCACATAGGAACCTTAATTTGGGTAGAATAAAATTCAATAAATCCTTTTGGTTCAAACCAAATGGAGTTACCTGATTTAAAGGTAACGTCTTCTCTCAAATTATTTTCTTTTATTTTCCTTCTCCACACCCTATTATCTTATTATTACTTGTTTACATAACAACACCAGTATCCTCAATATACTAGGCTGTTTTTATGAGATGTATTAGAACTAAACCTACACACACCTTCATCTAATGGATACGAATATATTGTTTATGTGGACAGCTAACTACTTCCTCACGAAACAATGATTGTTCAATCTTTTCCTACCGCCTCTCATGGTGGACATTATAAATTGAACTTTAATTATATATGTAATTTATTTTATCACTATTCTTCATTAATTATCATTTATAAAATAACTTTATGAATTTCATGTTGTATAAATACAATAACTTCATTTGAGGAAGTGCGGAATACCACCCACTCAAAGTGATATGACTCATTCATACCATACATGGAACGTATAAATGATAGTGTTAATGAAATTATCTAATAGATATAAAATATGATATTATACTGGAATAATAATATAACTATGTATAATTTGCGTTTCATTCCTTTAAAAATTATAAAAATGAAATGAAAGTAACGTTCATGCGTACGTATGGCTTACCGTCTCCATGAACGGTGCATTTCATTTTCATATATCCAAATGATATGGAGTATTATAAATACATATATACTGGATATATATGATATATTTTATATTTAAATCATGGATACAAATATTGAGATAAAGAAATTTTGACCACATGGACCATTTGGAATTATAACAAGTTCATTTTTTACTCAAGTTTCGAAAATTGACAAAAAGTCAGATATGAACTAAAATAATAAAATAATTGTTGTAGAAAGGTAATAAGTGATATAAAAGGAATAATAAAATTTTAAAATTTTCTTATGCAAGTAGAAATTAACTTATGTTTATTATTCAGGAAGAACAAGGAACATACATGATGATTCATACTCAAGGTAAGGGAACTCCTTAACCCAATTTCCATTCTTTGGGTTAAAATTCTAACTCTTGATTATGTATTGATATGATTATGTGAGAAATAACCTTTTTATAATATCATGTATTTATACGTTCTTTATGTTTACTTATAGTGAATACACATAATCGATCTATTTTATTTACAAAATGATATTTGTAAGCAAACCTTTCACCCTCCTCTTTTAGTCAAAGACTTCTTATATGTTATGTTTTTTAATTTCAATTTTCTTATGATAGGATATGTTTTATATATAGTTATTTCTATACATTTTATATAAAAGTGATTATATACCCTTTTCTCTCTCATCAAATCTTTTTTTAAATATTAAGTGATGCCATTAGGTTGATGAATTTTCGTAAGAGAATTTCTAAACTCAATTTCCACTCTTTGGGTTTAACACATACTTTGTTTATTATATTATGCCAATATTATGTGTCGAATTGATATTTATTTATTTATGTTGTAATTTACACTTCCATTTTGTTTTGATATACTTTTGAAACACATAATCACCCCATTTATAAATTATTATGTCATTTATAAGTTATTTGTAAGGGATTTTGTCTCAATTTATATTCCCTTGAGACTTATTTGTTGTTATACACCAATTAAATTTTATATGGTATATATACTACCCTTTGACATATTATATCATTAATAATATTATTCTCATGATATTATAATCTTTGTTTAATGTGTTCGACAATTATTTTTATTCAATTATTTTCTCAAGTGGCAAGGGACTCTTTAACTAAAACATTGTTTAAATGTTTTAAAGATTTATTATTCTAAATATTTCTCATTAATGTCCATGTTTTGAAAATGGTTTTTTGGATTTATTTATACATACATTAATTTTAATTCCTTTAAAAATTTCAAAGTGGTATGGGACACATTGATTCAAAAATATCTTTATTAAATATTTTAAATGGTATTGAAAATGGTTTTGAGAAAGCATTGATTAAGTAAGTATATTGAAATGAAATATTGTTATTAAAATTTGGAAATGTTACCTTTCCTTTATGATTGTTCATTTTTTATGAATATGTTATGGTTATTGGGAATTGTTTACGTATACGGGTGGTTACGTGATAAGCCTAGGGTGGGTGAGACTCAGATAACTCTCTAATGCATTAGGTAACATGACAGAGGTAAAAATTAATGTTTCTCCTAAGAGATTTAGGGAACATACTGTGGTGAGTATTCAAAATTTAACTCCATACGTAGTTTTGAAACCTACAAATCAAGTATATTATTGATGCCACAAGTTACCTTTATAATTTATGATTTCGATGTGTTATTCATAAATCTTAAGATTTCATGAGATATGTTAAAGAGTTTATGTTTTGTATGTATTAATGAACTAATGTTTTCATTATTTATTTTATAAGCCTTACTGATATTTTTATGCTCATCCCATGTTTTTGAAATTTTTTTCAAAGTGTATAAGGAAGGGTATGAGAAAGGAATAATTCAAAAAGATTTATTTCCAAAAAAGAATTATTTTTTTCTATTAAGATTTTTTATTTTATAAAAAAATAGATACTGAGTAGAGTTTTCTACTTTATAATATTTGAGATGTAATGTAATAGTTATGGCCTAATTATCTAAGACACTAAACCTGAAAAGATCCTAAATTTTAATTATCAACTTAATTCAAAATTATGAAATGTTTAAGGTTGAGGCCTTATAATCAGATAACATAGAGAACACCAATATATAGAATAGTATAAGTATTTTAAAGGTACAATCATAAGCTTTAACATTTTTATAAAATTATCGATTAGATGTGAATATTATCATATGAGATGAAAAATCCCATCATGATTAATCCCTAATTGATGATAGCATCAACAACATACCCGACCACCCCTTAAATCTCTATGCCTCATGGCTTTTGTAATAAAAAAATAAATATATGAAGTTTCTCATGAAAGGTCTCTAAAAACACTATGTATTTTAGAAATATAAATATAAGACTTGAACCCCTAATTTTCTAAAGAAATATTGTATGACACAATATTTTTAAACAAAGGGAAATCTAAAAAACTACGCTTCATCACCACGTTTCATGTATCTATAAGAAATTTTACACATAATAACCATAATATATTATAATAACCTATTATAATCCTTGATGAAAATCACCTAGTGATAATTCATATTTATATATTGAGATTATAATTATTAGTGATATATTTTAAATAATAGTTACAAATTTTCGGATTAATAACCCAAACACATATAACATCAAATAAAATATAGATATTAGTGGTTTTGTTGTTAAAAATTCCCAAATAAATAAATAAATTTTATTTTATAAAAAAAATTATATAATGACAATTGAAATGTGATATAAAATACAGTAAAAAATAATATGCCTATATAGAATGACCATGATCATAGGAAGGATGCTCCTGTTCATTGGATATAGTCATTGGAAGTATTTCCATGGTTTCTAAATCTATTTTAGTAAGAGCATCAGATATTGGCATGTGAAATGACCATTTCCAATGAGGTGTGGTTGTGGAAATTCTATATGGATATGGGAATTGGTTGTGGAAATATCCCCTAGGGTTATAGTAATGGGATTAGTGGATTTGTTTTCAATGACCACAAACTTATTTTATGTATATATTTAGGGTCAATGCCCATGGATATATCTAATTAAAATAAATACTAAAAGGGATGTATTGATCCACATAAATCAGGTATTTTCCACTAAATAGTTTACCATTAAGACTCAATATTTTTTTTAATATATATAAATATATTGTTCAATATTTAATTTCATATTTATTATAAATTATTAATATTTATTTATGATATGTATTTTATAGGCCATGTAGTCCCTATGTATATTGAAACAAAATATTTTGGTTATAGAATGAATACAATTATTCTACACCCATGTACACATATTATTGTGACCATAGGAATGATACCACAATGGTCATATAAGTCTATGGTGGTTAGTAAAGATAAGACCCCAACCATATATGTATGTGTCCATAAGAAAAGATATGGACGTGACCAAACAATCCAATAAAGGTAGGGAAATGTATGACCCTGATCATGTAATACTATCTCTTGAAGACCTTTTTATGTTTTTATAAAACTATTCCTATGATAAATCTTATTTCTCATTCCTCTATATGGCCATGAGGCACAATTACCATGGTTATATTCCCATTGTAAAAATATATATTTACTGTATACATTCCCACACACCCAATAGATATAGGAAAAAATACCCATTATAGTATTTGATGTATGGAAATGAGAAGTGATGGAATATAGCCTTATGTCAACATATGACAATGATATTTTTCCCATAGCTATAGACCCATGGTCATTGTTCTTTTTTATAGTAGTGATAACTTTTAACATCCTTTAATTTGATCTATTTTATATTGATAAATTCATTTTAATTAAATTCTATGATTAAAAAACCATTTATAACATTATTTTAATGGAAAATAAATTCTCCATCAATTCATTCCTTGATTCAAACTATTATATATTTAATACACTTGTAAAATATACATGTGGTATCATATTTATTTTAAAACCAATGAATTGATTTATATCACATGGATATATGACATAGACATTCCATAGTGTTTTTCAAACCCATTTTGATATCCTTGAAAATTAATTCAAAGGGAATAATTTCCCATCTTTACTAAAACATCTTATAGTATTCAATGGATATGATTTTCAACTCAAATATTTTTTTTGGAATTTCTAACAAATTTTTTTCTGTGAGACTGATCTTTTACCAACTTGAATCATTGATGAAACACCATAATATAGTCATCACATTCCTAATTAATTTATTCCCAACTTTTTAGAAGAATATATTAATAATTTTTCATGAAATTGTTCACATTGTCATAATATTTCTAATAATGATCACAAAATTAATTTGAAAACCACAACCAAACTGAAATGAAACCATCAATCTCTCCAGTTAACTATTAAAATCAATAAAATTATTTACATGAGTGTAGATAAATATCTTTAAGATAAATTTAATCTAATAATTTTGAAACCTCATAGTAATAATTATATTATTCTCAAAAGAATATAGATCCATGTGGTGAACAACTTCAATAGTTTCTTATTAAAAATGTTTCTTCTCTAATACATATAATTTTTTATTTCATAGGAAAAAATAAATCATTATTATACTATAATAAGAAAGTTTTTACATTAATATTCCATATTACTATGAATAATATAATATTTATGTTTAATTGAGATGATATTTTACATCTAAAACTAGATATTTTATCAAGTCAGTATCATGTTTATTTTACATTAATAATGTATTTTATAAAATGATTTGACTCTATCATAATTAACCCATTTAAAATCCTTCATATTCATTCAAGGTTTAAGATAAATATTTCATTAATAAATTAATGTAAATTTTAATTCATATCACCATATTTATTTTGGTAGTCCATCTTGATGAATATATGATATATTAATCTTGGATACTTGAAAAAATAACTTATTTTCTAATAGATCACATGAATAAACAAAACACTCTTTCTGTGGAATCCTAGGTTTCCCATATAATTTTTATAGTTATCAATTTACAAAAATCCTTATACAATAAAATATATTTCCACCCTATTTAGTGGAACATGGCCAGTTTCATGACTATTTTCTTTAGAAGTGTTCACATTAGAATGGTTATGGAACTATATATTTTTAATGGGGGCTTAATCTCACTATCTTCTCTTATATTGTTCACTTTTCATGTATTAATTAATATTATTATTTAGTTTTGAATCAGATTCTATCCAAAAAATCAATATATTAAATCCATATTGATGTTTAACAGTTTTCAAAATCTATATCTTGTGTTACTAACCAAAAATGAATAACATCATTATCCATACACATAAAAATTCATCACATGCATAAGATACATGATCCCATTTCAGGTAAAGTCTTATAATCAGATGAAATCAAAAATCCCCATTAGATTAAGCTTCGGGAAACTGATAACCAACCACTAGTTTTCTATACATGGATTAATCCTATTGGAAAATTAGAAATCCATCCTTAATTCCCTCTACCCAAGGATATTTTACTCATTATAGAGTTAAACTCTTTCATATTTACAACAACTAGATTTTATATATGATAGTTGACTTCTTAATTCAGTATCAAGACATAGTACATAATAATTTCCTTATATAATAAAATGAAATTAATTATAATAACTAGAATTTGACTCCTTATGTGATTGTATAAAAATATATAGATCCAATTTAACTATGTAAAATATGTCATAAAACAATTAATTATATAGAAATTATAAATATGAATAATATCCATTAAAATAATCAAAATAAGTAAACAACTCAAATATTTATATGTGAGATGGGAGACATATCAAAAATACAAAAACATATAAATTACAGACATAATTATATTTTCATTCAATAATGAAATTCTATAATTAAATATATACAAAAAATTTATATTTTTGAAAATATAAAATCCTTTATATTATCACTTTTCATGGAGTTTTACAATAAAATATTATATTAAATGAAATCAAAACATTTTATATTCTAACTAAATTATATAAACAATTTAAATAATATAAAAAACAATAATTAATTTTTTGCAAACCATAAATTGTATGTATAGTCCAAAATAATTTTAAAATGGTTTAAATAATTCTTCAAATAAGGCCTTTAATTTTTATAATTAGAATTAATTATTATGACCAATTCATACATAAAAATATAAAAACATTTTATGATAAATTATTTTATAAATTAATTATATTTTTTTTAAATTACACTTATAATTTCCATATTGGTATTTTAATAATAAATTATATTTCATGCCATATATCTTTCTAAAGAATTTTAATATTATCAATAACAATTATGCATATTTATTTAACAAATATTTAAAATATTATTATCAATTAGTCATTAGCATTTTATGATAACTTAATTTGAAAACATTTTATAAATAATTTTTTTCCAAAAATTCTATTTTCTATAATTTGTAAATAATTTTTATGTTAAACAATTCAAATCAAAATTTAAATTTAATAAAAAATCAAATTTTACTTTATGATTTTATTTTCTAATTAAATAATATAATAATATATGACTGATAATCTATGATGTGTTCATGTATATAATTAATTTCAATCTTATTTTATGATATATAATATTAATTATAATATTTATGGGAGTTTGTATTGAAATGAAAAAGTTTAACTGTGGTACTGTAGCATGTGATAGGCCCTTCAAAAGAATAAAAAAGTGTATAAGGAACTATATGAGAGTATTCATTCAAAGATTGGATATCATATTATTTTATACAACCTATTTAATGTTGATGATATGATTTTCAATGTCGAGTGAAACATGTTGAAGCTATCACAATCTATGATCCCATATATTATACGCTATAATATAGTGAAAAACTGATGAAATAGGTTTTATATGAGCCTATAAAATCTTATATCATATGAAGAGACTATATCATAGCCTCAAACATATAATGTATTCAAACCAGGTATAATAAAAATTAAATATAATTTTTTATGATGTCATATATCCTATAATGAGTTATAGTTTAAATTCAATATCATTTTCAATGATAGAAAACATGACATCATAATGATATGAATATTTTTCCATTGTTAATATGATTCCATGAATCAAAATTCATGATGTAGCTATGATACCACTGAAGTGTTTCTAATGACCAATTAACACTTAATCAATGTTGTAGAAAAAAGAAAAAATATTAACTTAATATTGACCATTCATAAAATAAAGACCTGTTTAAATAAAAATAAAAAACTCATACCTTTGACTGAAGATTTTTATCCACATTCTTTATCCATATTCCTAAAGAAGAACTTTTGGTGGCATACATTAGACATAATAACATTAATCACTTGATTATAAAGAATGATTATTTTCATCCCTGATATTTTATTATATGTTAAGGTAAAATAGGAATAACAATAGTGGTATGTGGAAGAGAATCAATAAAATAGTAAGACAATGTGAAAAAATACAATATATTTTTTATTGTCTCCTTTTAAAGGGTCTTGAGACACTATCAAATTTTCATTAATTAACTCATATGTAACATAAAATTTGAGTAAATTCATTTTTCATTCATTAATTTATCCTAAGGATGAATAGTTCATCCTCTATGTAATATGTATTTTGAAACATCTAATCAATGATAGCCTTCAGTGGAAGAATATTATATGCAAATAATTAGTGTGCGACTGACTTATCTATTTGTTATACATAGAGAATTTTTTATTTTTATAATTTTTTTTATAATATATAAAAAATAATAAACTATGATATTTCTAAATCATTGGAATTATACCCAATGACATGATTTATGATATACCCATATCATCTCTTGTGGTATGGCCCAAATGAGTCACATGCATAATGAATATAGAGAATCTATCCTTCAGTTGTTTGTTATAATTATCATAAAAATGAATTAGATATATATAACATTTTGAGTTGTGAATTATATTATAATATATTCATTAAAAAAATCACATGATTACTCGTTAAGATAATGAAACTAACAAAAAAGGGGTGTGTTTTGGGTGGTCCATCTAGTATGAGGTGTTATCCTTATAACTAATGTTGATATTAATGATCACACAAAATCTAACATTATATGATACGAGAATAGAATAAAACATCTACTCTAACACATCATGAATTTTACTAAGGGATACGTTGATATAATATGGTTGTTTTTTTCATATAGGGGTAGTTAGTTGTGGACGCATGAGAGGAATTAACCTACATAATATTTAGAGTTGGAAATGGTTTCTCATACATTCAAATATTGGTTCCAGTAACTTTTTGTTGAGTGACTTGTGGAATAAATGAACTAATAGAGATTGAAATTCATATTACGTGTGAACTGAACATTCAATATATAATGTAGATCATTTCACTATAGTCATTCGACATAGATATGTAATACACACACAATTAAGGGAATATAGTGGTTGATGTACACGATTAGAAAACTCAGGTGTAGGTGGTGTGTGAGGATAATAGTTAGGTGAATTGGATGAGCCTTTATTATTTATATAATTATCTTTAGGAGTATCAAGGGAGAGAAACTCTAATGAAAATGAGCATCATCTAAACACATTGTGATTGAGTGACAAAGATTCAATTCCCAAATTTAGATTTCAGTGTTATAAGGGATAACATATTTAATGGGGTGTTTCCACTAAACTATAATTAAGAGTATGATATTATTTTATATGTGAGAGGTCGGGTTATGGTATATAAGAGAATCCATGAAAAGATAATGTGGGATTCACATGCCTAAAAAGGGTTGTTCACCCAGGTTTGACCAATATGTGTCATGATATACACATACATTACAGATTAACAAGTATAAAGTTAGATATAATTAGTTTCATATCATGATGCCAAAATTTATTCTAGTGCATTTTTTCGGCGACATTTTTTTGTGTTTCTATATTGTAAAACTTGAGGTTTGGTGAAATGAATATGGTTATGTAAGTTTCCTTATATTATTTATGAGACATATGTCTTCCAATAGATTGGGATGATGGCCTTGGTACGGTTTATGTTTGATGTTTAATTGATTTTCTACCTCCACTATACTATGGATCCTATGCTCCATCACTCCCCTAATTTTAGTATGGTGTAGTGGTAATCTAAGAGGATTTAGGACATGCTATTCAAGAAACCAATGGTGGTATAAGAGGCTCATACATTATATGAGACAATGGTGGTTATGATGGTGTTTTGTTTTTGAATGTATTATGTATTTTATTATTGGTGTTTCACCCTTGAATAAGTTGTATGAATATCTGTGTTGGCTTCACCATGGTTATCTATGGTAAATAATGATGGTCAACAGAAATGACAGTCCTGGTGATGAAATTTTCTATGTTTGAGGATATAGGTATGTGATTATTACCAAAAATTAAAACATAGGGCATGTAATCTTACATGGGATTCAATGGCTAATGATTTATGGCTCAATGAAGAACCACTGATCATCCACTTTTTAATTTTTCCAATTTTTATTTTATGCCCTTTTTTATTTTGAATTTTGTCTTTGTGGGGGTGTCCTAATGGTTTTGGGATATTATTTTGTAAATTTTTTTCCTCATCTTAGTGTTACAGATGTTTGAGACTATGTATTTTTTATTCTTGAATCAATGATGTAAGTTTTCCCACTCATCCATTGAATGTATAAAATTAAAAAAATATGAATTGGTGCATCATGAAGCATCATCCATTAGAAGTTGAAAACCAAAATCTAGATACCCAATGTTATCCTACATAAACTAATCATTTATATTTATAAATTGGATATTTTCACTATGGAAATTGTGATAGGTATTTTGAGATTTCTATAGTGATGTGATGTATTTTGTGTTATTGTTGTTCAATTAACCATGGTGGATTAAAGCCTACAAATCATAAAGACCTGGGATTCCCAAAAAATGATATGACATTATGATAGAAGAATATTAAATAAATTACATAAAACATGCCTAATGACTTTAATAGTTTAGTGTATTTGTATATATGGTAAATAATCCACTGATTTTGAGAAATAACATCAATATATCCCATACTGATCTTTCCATTTTTAACTCTTATATAAAAACCATTATTTATAACACGGGGAGTGGAAATATAATAAAAGGTGAGCATATATTCTCCATAAGGTTAAATAAGAGATATCTACAATAATTAACTGAGCTAAGTATATGATAACATGAGAATAAAAATTAAAAACCATATACAACATATTAAATATCATAATTTGGAGCCATGAAATATAGATTGGTTGTACATATGATTTGAATCATATGTAAATAAAATAACATGATCCATGAGATAATAAATTAAAAAATACACACAATTGTGAAATAAACATAAAAATATAAACTCACATGTCTAGGCTATCTTCCATGACATTCACAACATGTTATTCTATAGATAATCACCCATGAACCTACATTGGTTTTGGGATAAACTCATGTGTACCCTCTTGTTTTTGGAAAGTGATTTCCTCCCATGTACCCTCTTGTTTTCAGAAAGGGATAACAGTATGTATACCCTCTTTTTTGTACATGGGTTAGCATCCGGTGTACCCTCTTGTTTCTATCTTGGGGTAACCTCCCATGCACCGTCTTGTTGCAGACATTGTATAACCTCCCATGTAAACTTTGATAACATATAACATTATTCAATATAATGTTCATTATAGGTAGATATAGGTCCCACCCATCATAGAAACCATACATTTAAATTCCACAATATTATATAAAAAACATCATATCATAACCCATGAAATGAAATGGGTTTCATAAAAAATTTCATATAATATTAAATAGTGAAAAAGAGTTAGTTTTCTTAATCATTTCATTATAAAATTACCCATGGAATATATCTGGGTTTCATAAACATTTAAGCATATAATAATCTATGGAAAATAAATTGGTTTCATCATCATTCCATTATCTCATCAAATAATTAGTCATAAAATAAGAAATGGTCTTTATAAGAATTTTCTCATCATATAACACATGGATGTGAAACAGGTCTCTTAAAAATTGTTTCATCATAAACAATTTAGGGGAAGAATAATAATGGTTTCCATAGTTTATATCCTCACTAAATAACAAGTTAAAACAAATTATTTAATCTCAATTGGGAAGTTATTTTTAAATATAAATCACATGGATCATTTCATGATAAAGATAAATTTTCTATTAAAATCACTTTTTAGATAATAAAACATTTTTGAGATCCTTTTCAATGAAATTTATCATGAAAATTTATAAATAAAGATTTAAAATAACTTAAAAAATATCTTATGGAAAATAACCTTTCCACATTGAAAACACATTTGGAAATAGAAATGATATAACAAATAATTTCCATTGAAAATAAAATTGAAAAAATATTAAATTAACCTTCATTGAAAATAAAGGTCTATAAATAATGAAATTATATTCATTCCATAAATAAATATTCCATTCACATTTCTGTTAATATCCAAGAGGGTATTGCTTTTGAAAATGAAATGAAGATTCCTTTTAAAACATTTTAAAAAAATAAAAAATTTGTAAAATATATTTTTAATCCTTTTTTAAATTATTGATAAAAAAATATTTTAACAATATTTATAAAACTATAATTTTAAAGAAAAATTATCTTCGATATGAAGGTCAATTTTTTCTATAAAAAAATTATTCTTTAACTCATGAGTATATAAACCGAGGAAAGTGATTGGAAAATATATATTCATATGAAATAACCAATGGAAAATAAAATACATGAGTTTATTTGGAGATAGATAATGAAACATAATTTTCAATAATATAATCACAAAAAATCTTTATTAATGATAAGATTATATCAATAAATATTTACCACATTGGTAAGATTGAAACATAATCCATTAGAAGAAATATCATTAAATGAAACATAACCTATCCAGAGTATAAATAAATTTATGATATTAAATTTAAAAGGGGATTTATATACACCTTATACTGGATTATATTTTCATAACATAATCATATATGTCAAAGAAGGATAATTCAGAAACAAATCCCTTATCAATTTTCAAACTTTGGAATCATAATCACCTGAAAGATATATTCCTATATGGGTATTTTAATACCAATAATTTTATTTATATGGCTATTAAAATATATTTGTTTTTAGTATATACACCACATAAAAAAATATGTGGTAAATATTTCATGTGCCCCAAGAGAAAAAAATGTGGGATAAAAAACCCTTAATTTCTGTCTAGACATTCTTCGTACTCATTAAAAACTCATGGATATTAAATATAAATATATTATAAATATATTATAGAACCAAAAAAATATATATCATATAAAATATTATTTAATTATGTACATTTATTACTCTTTTATTAGAAATTCCACGTTAATGACACCTTTTGGGTAATAACAACATTATTTTTTGTATATGTTTAAATTTTTTATTTTCAGTACTCCTACATTGATCATGGTTAAATAATCTAAATAATAATAATAATGAAATAATTAAAATATTAATACATTACTTATAATTTTATGATTGATCAATAATGATGGTTTTGATAAATGAATCGTGTTACAATCTGCGACATAGTAGGCCATATGTTTCTATGAGTGACATTTCCATTTTTTAACAATCACTATTTGAAGGAGGTATAAAATATATTATCATTAAATAAATATAGTAATATCATAAATAACATATTATTTCATTAAATATAGTTACACATATCATCCATGTTGTGTGGTGATGAAAAGAGAGTCACATAATGTTATTAAGCAGGTATCCCACACGTACATTAATGACAGTATCATCTTTCAGTGAGTAAAATAGTAAGAAATAAAGTGATATATTTTATTTTTTTATTGATAAATATTTCATTTATATCATTATTAGTTAATATATATCACATATATTTATTAAATATTCCCTTATAACTATCCATGTATTGTGTTTGTAAAAATAAATCACATCACTTCACAGGGCGGTAGTCTGTCGTACACACGAGCGACATTATCGTATCACCTACTAAATAAAAATAAAAAAGGTATATATGACATAATGACTCATGTTTTATGGTAATTTTATAAATTTAATATTAAAATAGACTTTATACTCATTATCATATCCAAATTTGAGATGTGGTAATAGAAAAATTAATGACACCAGCATGTGATGTGGAAGTTCGACGTACACACAAACAATGATTTTGTAACCCATTTGATTTATATAGAAATATTTTTATGTAATTAAATTAAATTAAAAAAAATATTATTATATGTAAGACATTTAGTTTATTATATCATCATGGTTTAATAATAATTTAAGGAGGTGGTGGAAGAAATAAAATAAAAAATTTCATTGAAGAACATTACATCTTTTTTGAGTAACCTCATTAAGTTTGCAGAAAAATCAATCATGGGGATTTATTATTAAAAAAAATGGAATATAGTATTATATAAGGGAATTTTTATGTTTTTTGGTAGTTATTGTATTATCCCAAATTGTTTTATGGTGTTAGGAAGAGAGGAGAGATTGTGGCATTTTATAAGTGTGGTTAGTGGCACACATGTACTTTTGGAAAAGTAAAGGTGTACACACATTTTGATCATTTATAAAGCATCCAAAATTGATTATTATATAGAATTATACAACATAGGGTATTAATAAGACTAATAAATATATTTTAGTAAAATATTTATGTTATTTTAACCCCTATGTATTTTGTTTAACCCCTTGTAAACCCATTTTTACCATAATAGCGGTAATTAATTTTTACTAGTTTCACTATTCATTTTAGTAAAAAAGTAAGTTTAAATTTTTAAATAATATAATTTATTTTTATTAAAAATATTTAATCAATTATCTCAAACCCAATTCCTATATATGGATAAATTTAATTTAATATTAATCCTTCATATTCGACGAGAAATCTGGTTTTAAAAGAGAAAATGTTCCAAAAGATACAAGGTTTTAAAAAAATTAAATATTAATATAATTCCAATGACTTAAATTGGATAAATAGATATATAATTGAATTTATTTTAACTGAAAAAAATCTAAAATATAATTTAACATTATAAATATTTTGAATGAAAAGTTATTTTTCAAATAATATTTAGTTTTTTCATTGTTCCTCAAAAAATTAATCATTTAAGAAAGTTTCAATAAAATCCATAATATAATTTGGACATATTGATTTAAAAATGAATTTATTTTGAAATATAATTTTTCTATTATATTTAAAAATATTAAAATATGTTTGTAAATGTCTAAAAAAACTAATTTTTAGAAAAAACAATTGTTTTTATGCATTGAATTATATTTACTATTATATCTTGTATATTATAAAAATAACACGAATGTTAAAAAACATATTCATATATACAATGTAAATTACATTAAAATTGTTAACCAATGTGGTTTTTTAAATTTATTTAGGTAAAATGTCTTTGTTTAGGAAAAATTGTTTTAGAGAAAAATATTTCTATTATTTTTAAAAAGTCTTCATTTTCATTTGTAATTGATTTGACTACAATGAATTAATTTTATATACATATGTAGAGATTGCATTTTTTTAATTTCATTAAAACGATTCATACACTCCATTCTATTTTCTAAGTGATAAATATTATATTAAATAATAATATGAAAATAAAATGTTACATTTTTTTAAACATGGTGTAACATGTATTTCTAGTTAAACTATATGATTAATTTTATGTATAATAAACTCAACGGGACAAGAAAATCATGCTAAGATCATAATTTTGTGTAACAAAAAATATCATGAAGATAAAATTTATTTTTAAAAATAACAATTTATAAAAATATCATTGTGTTACATTCTACCCCATTTAATATAAATTTCATCATTGAAATTCATAACATTGGTAGAAACAATGGAGGAGACATTTACCTAAAGGTATCCTTCAGATACCATTTAGCTTACCCAAGATAGTGGGTTCGCCACTAAACAATTACTAGGTGAGTGGTATTGTTTCATATTACTTTCTCTATTTTATCCAAAATCTCTACTAGTTATTCCTCCTATGAAATGTCATTATCTAGTAGTGAAACCTATAAGTTCAGTACATGTGATTGATTATGTATGTACTTCATTAGGAGAGAAAAATGAAACACATCATGAACATGATAGAGGTTATGTGAATGTTCCGATCAATAGTCTACCATCCCGTTATGATCAACTATTTTAAAGGGGCCAACATACATTAGGATAATCATTCCATTGAATTGTAAGAATAATTTCAGCCATTTAGTGTGCTTCACTAATCTACACTTCATTTTTTACTCCTAAAAATAAAAAGTATTTCTTTATGAATAATTAACTAGTGGATCACAACATCCATAACATAATGATATATCATTACTTCTATCTCTAGTTATAAAAAATGGCTACCCCTGGTTATCCAATATACATATATCTTTATATGGTGAAGTAACACAATAATAACTAAAACATCATCTAAAGTTCTACTCAAACCATTCCTTAAATGGTTTACATTATGACCCTTCCAAAAATATTAACATCTAGAACAATAAAATAAAGGTTACTAAATTTCTAAAATGTAATTATCACTAATCCCCAAACAACATGATTTATCCCTTAATTGTCACGTTATAAACCTATGAATAACATCACCATGTATTCCTTAGAAACATTTTCATAACATGAATTACCATTAAACCATATCAAAAAAATACATTATTACTTAATCCTTAATTAAATCAAATATTTTTTGATATAAAACATAAATATATTAATTATATAAATTCTATGAATGATAAAATACACCACTTTGTCAAAAAATTCATTAATAAGTTATTATGTCGTCAATTCAATCCAATTTACTTTATCCATATAAATTATCTATTTATCTAACATAAACACTATTTTCAGAAAATCATTTACATATTAATGGACACATTTACATAATCAGATGTTTTTTATAAAATATATAATTTCCATTAAATCAATTTTCTTGGTCATCAGTACTATTCATCATATTCATTTAACTTCGTACAAAAAATCCTCTACAAGACAATAATATTTTATTTTCTAATTCATATAACATAATTCTGGAATTCAAATACATAGGTACTTAATTAATTCATCTTAATTATTAAACCATAAAATAAGTTTCATCATCTTATTCCTAAATACCACTTTCATAAAATATGAAATATGAATCATGTATTAATATTCCTAAACATTAATTTAATTGTTATTACTAAATATAATGTTAAAAATACTATTATAATAGCCTATAAAATTCCCTAACATTTATGGTCCCTTTATCATCAGTAATACGATAATTACTTGTAACACATTATGTATAATCTTAACAGGATTTTACCCTAGGACATTAATTTTTATAATTCCCATTATTTGCTCTGTTAAAAAATTTATCCATTGTTAATACCATAGGGTGAACAATATTCTATTCCATTTTGATAACATAATTTTTCATTTTTTAAGGAAATTACATACCCTCTGCACTTCTTCTCTACAAATAAAACATATTATTGTTACTTTAATACATTCAATTAACTATTTCTTCCCACATACTAGACATATATAAAACTGAATATTCATTCCTCATTGGTCTGCACTACTCGAACTCCCAATGAACTCTATCCTTCTCTTGTTTAGGGGAGTTTGAGTGTTTGTTATGGTGCACATAGTTAATCAAGTTCTATGATAACTTATTTAGAAAATTCACCACATTCATCACACCAGTCATCATACCATTTGGATACTAAATAGAAAATTGACAATCACATCAAATTCTATCCCTATTTCACATGGTTACAAATATTGACTAAAACCAAAAAACATAGTGTGATAAACACTTATCATAGTGTGAACCCTCATAATCATAAAAAATAACATAATGGATATATAAATTATGACATAATTGTTTAAGTATATGAAACATTATGTTTATCCAAGGATAATCTTTGTAATAGTCTAATAAAGTCTGTTGTGAGGGATAATATAGAGTTCTTGAATTTCCGAAAGAATATCCCTTAGGAGTGTTAAACTAGTTTTGATGAATAGACTATTATTGTTCACTAGTTGATGATCCAGTCAATATCAATAAACCCGTTTTATATTTATTACCCCTAGGTGACTTTGTTCTAAAGCCACATCTAAATGTAGTATCCATACATGGATGCAATTTCATGGAAAAAAATTTCTCTATCTTTTACCAAAATTACAAGACATTTTCCTATACATTGACTCATCCTTATACATATCCATAGAGACAAACCTATAAATAAAAATAAAAATATCCTTATGTATGTTTATAAAGTATTATCATCCTAGTTTCCAATGGTCACCTAATACATTACTATTATACCAACCATAAGGTCCCAGACATCTCATATATTTATATAAAAATTTTTTACATAAATTTTCACAACATTACTTAAAAACACTCCAAAGGACAATAATAGTTTATTTTTTTGGATAATGGTTTTAAAATATTATAATTTTCTGAAATATCTTCAATATATCTAATAAAGATCACCCTATTTTGTACTCCTAAATAAAAATTTTTCTTCACAAACAATGGAAATGAAGTATAAAAATGGGTGATCTCAGATGATCAGTACGCGTAAAAGGGGAGATATATAAGCATAACATGAGAATAATGTTATGATAACATGGGAATAAAATTTGAAATCCATTATATATACACAAATGATCATAATGTGGAATTATGGAATATAGATTAGAAGTTCATAAGACATTAATCATAAAGAAATTAAAGAACATGATCCATCAGTGAATAAAAATGGGATAATAAATAGAATTGTGGAAAACACATAAGACTAGAAAATATTATGTTATAGGTATATAACAAGAAATTCATAAAATGTTTGTCATAGAATAATCAATTATGTACCTTATTTGGGATCTGGATATCCTCTCATGTATGCTCTTGTCTTGGACTTTGGATAACCTCTCATGAAACCTCTTGGTTTATCCATGGGATAACCTATCAGTTACAGTCTTGTTTCATGCATAAGATACATCCCTTGTTCTATTTGATAAAATATATCATTAATCATTACAAAATTCATTGTATGGATATATAGGTCTGATAAATCTTATAATCCATTCATTTATGTTCCAAGAGATCATATATAATTAAATATATTAGAACTGAAGAGAATAAATGGGTTTCATAAAAAAATTATTCATTTTGTAAACTATGTAAAACAAATGGGTTTTATAATCATTTATTAATTTCATCATAAAGTGGAATATGGAAAATATGTGGGTCATATAAGAAATTCATCACATCATAACCTTTGAAAAAGAGAAAGGCTTCATAATCATTTTATCATCTCATCAATGAATAAACCATCAAAAAGTAATCATTTTTCTTAGGTATTTTTTCATGGTATAACCCATGGAAAAGAAATAAGTTTCATAAACATATTATCATCATAGGACATTCAAAGAAATAATAAGAATGTTATTATTGAGTAATATCTCCATTAAATCATATGCTACATCAAAGTATTTAATAATAGATGAAAATTTATTTTGATAGATAAATCTCATCAAACATTTATTTAGTAAGATAAAAAATCATTGAAAATAAATTTTTAAAATACAAAACAAATTATAAGTTATTTTCTTTGAAAATAAACGTGATAAAATTTAAATGATGTTTCAAAAATAATTCAATACATTTCTTGAATAAAATATCCTATTTAATTTTAAACTACATTTTAAAACATAAAACACTTGGAAATCCATTCCTTTGAAAATAACCCTAAAAAATGTATAAAGGAAACTTCAAATAAAATAATTCTTATGACAGAGGAAAATTATGTTCATTCCATACATAGAAAATCCTTTCAAATGATTCATAAAAGATAAATATGAATTGTTTTTGAAAATGACATGTATATTGATTCTAAAACATTTTTTTAAAAGTCAAACATGGGTAAAAATGAATGAAATAAATCATTTTAAAAACATTAAAAAAAATTTAAATATTTTTCAGAAGACATGGTTTTTTACGATTATGTTTTTTGAATAAATATTTTGTAAACTTTATTTTTACAATCTTGAGTATAGATAGAGACAAACCTGAAGTGTAAAACTTATTTTATGGACATAACTAGAGCTATGTAAAATTATTGATCTTCTTGAGAGATGGATAATAAAGTTATATCATGTGATACCTAATCATAAAAAATCCAGATAAATTATGAGCTTATAACATAAAATCATAACCGAATTATTACCTTTAAAAACTAGTACCCCAAAATAATATTATTTAATTAAACATATAATATCCCGTGGATAACATTAATGTTGTTTTTTTGTAAATATGTACTTTATGACCATGGAAATGGTAGTCTATATGTACACCTATGTAACACTTTCATTCTTCAATAAACATTATGGAAATAAGGTATGGAATAATTTATAATTACTTGAAAATAACAATAACATAAATACAATATTATTTCATTAAATATACATTTAAATATCATTAATTTTATGTGGTGATGAAAATAGAGTCACATCGTTTCTTGAAGGCAGTATCCCACATGTACATGAACAACATTTCCATCTATCAATGAGTGAAAGGGTAAGAAATAGTATGATTTATTATATTTAAGTAGTGATAAATATGTATTGAATATAATTATAATTTAATTTATATTACATATTTTTTTTTATCATTTTTCCTAATATCTTCCAAGTAAACTCTTAATGAAAACAAATCACATCACATAACAAGGAGTTAGTCCACCATGCACATAAGAGAAATTATGGTGTCACCAATAAAATGTGAATTAAAAAATAATATGTATTATGTAATGGAATTTTATGTATAATAATATTATATATAATAAATATTTAAATAAGTTAGACCCATATTCATACAAACTATGAGTGGTGGTAATGGATAAAATGAATGAAATTGGTTTTTGAGCCGGTGGTGTGCAGTACACATGAATGATGAATTTTTAACCCATTTTATGGGTGTAGAGAATATTGTAGGTTATAAATTTGAAATAAAAAAATATAATTATATAAAAAATTCTTATGAAATTATATCATCTTGTTTTAAAAATTATTTAATAATGTACGGGAATAAATAAAATAAAAATGCTCACCGAAGAACATTACCTCTTCTTCGTCGAACTTACTTAGGTTTCCACCAAAATCCTTACTATGTTCAATCTATATAAAAAATAAGGCTTGTAGCTTGATAATATATAATTTGTGAAATTATTTGGATTTTTCTTTGAAAAAAAGGGATTTAATATGTGAATAAAATAAAAAATGGGGAGGACTTTTATATGTGAGGTGAGTGAAAAACATTTAATTTTTGAAAAGAAAATTGTGTTCTCACATCTTTCTCATTCCAAAAGGATAAAAAATGAGTATTATAGATTATCAAACATTATATGTTCTACATATCATTATAAATTATATTTTATATATGTTTAGAGTTGATTTTAATCCTTAATGTTTTATTTTAACTCCCTTATAATCCCATTTTCACGTAATTGCATGAATTAATTGTTATAGGTTTCACTATTCATTATGGTAAAAAATTAAGTTTATCAAGTTAGATAATATAACTTATACTAATTCTAAATATTTAATAAATTTTTCCAAATTAAATAACCTTATGTTTTAAAATATAATTTATACTTATTCCTATATATGCGATAAGAAAACAAGTTTTCAAAGAGAAAATGTTTAAAAGATTACAAGGTGATGATATACAAAATTAACATGAAAACCGTTACAATTACTTATATTTTATAAGTAGATATATAAATGAACTAATTATAATTTATAATAAATTTTAATAAATTTTTTACATTATAAATAAATAAAATTGAAAGGACGTTTTCAATTAAAATTTTACATTTTACACTATTTATAAAAAAAATAATGTTTTTATTTAATTAAAAAAATAAAACCTAGGGTAATTTCGAAAATTTAATTTTTAAAAAATTAATTTTATTTTTTCAAATATATTTTACTAAAGTTTCAATAATTATTTAAAAATTAATTTGTAAAAGGAGACAAAACTATATTTTTCAAAATACAGTTCTTAACTATATAATTTGATTTATTATCATCTATTTTATCTAAAACACAAAATATTATTTTTAAATATTTTATTCAATATATAATATATAAATTTAATTAAAATAAATCACTATAGCTGTTTTGATTAATTTATTGAGTTAAAACATTTTTCTCATAAAAATATTGTTTTAGAAAAATATTTCATTTGTTTCCGATTAGTTTTATTTTCATTTTTATTGACTGGTCATTGAATAATAAATTTTACATACATTTTTGACCATATAATTCATTAATTCAGTTCTCTATATTCACAGCCACCATTCCAGTGGATGGGTGATAACTATCTTGTTAACTAAAAATATTTTAATAGTTGTAAAATTCATTTAAACTTGGTGTAAGTGTGTATCATAACACTCTTTATTGTATATAATGAAAGATAAACCCATTGTTTCTCATAAAAAAATATATTATTAATTTTTAATGGGACACAAAAAATATAAAAGAATAAATTAATTTCAAAAATAATAATTTCAAAAAATACTTGTGGTGTTAAAACCATGTTTTTTATTTAGTTGTGAAGATTTCATGTTTCAGAGGTGATATGAATTCATTGTGTTCCATAGAGAATAATGTGGTATTTTGATTCAATATTTATATCTTTTTTTTATTGGGAACAAAAATTCGGATCCTAGGTGAATGTGTGTATAATAAACCATCCATTGACTAATGGGTAGTCTGAGTGCCTGATCAGAGTGTTGCATAACATGCTTAGAGCATGTGTATTGAACTTTGGAGGATGTTTGGTGAGTATAATTTTAGTATAATAGTTGATATGTAATTATAGTTATGATATATATATATATTACTTTGTAACTCATAATAGAAATTTTTAGAAGATCATGTTTATAATCAATATGGAATTTAGGGGTGGGAAAATCATATACTATTCAATAAAGTTTAAAATAAGATACATAATAGTATAATATGGTAATTCAAACATTTTTTTATAAAAACTCATATCATCAAAGAGAGTAAGGTATTCCAATTATTTGTACCTCTAGATTTTGTGATAGGTGATCAGCTGTTCTTGAGAGTGTCTCCTCAATCAAAACACTGAATATTTAAAAAACATGGGATGTTATTTCCCCGTTATATATGAGAATTTAAAGGTGGTTAGAGGATATATACTATATTTTATCCACTAGATATTCCATAGAGATAAAATTTAATTCAATATTTATTCTATGTATCTCATCATTAGATATATTATATGATCCCTTCCAAAATGATAAGAATCAATGATATTGAGTAGGGGGGGTGATACATTATTTTATAAGGATATTGGATACATCTAGGTCCTATGTGCAAAAATAATTCTTAGGAATATGGTACACCTAGTGTATGTACGTTGGTGGAACAGATGTATCCAAAGAGACACATTATAGTGGGAGCATGATATATACACTCAGTAGTTGTATTTTTCCATTAATAATTAATAGTCCATCATAAGGATTATGTGAAATTTGGTGTATAGTTTGTATTATCCCATATACCCTAATGTATTATTTCAATTTAATTTCATTCAACTCAAATTATTTTTTGAGTTTTCTAACAATATGATTGGTTGGTGAAGACTGGGGGTCAGAATTTTGGAAATTGGCTCAGTTGTAAATATTTGAAGAATGTGGTTAGTAGCATTGGTTACATAGTGGTCCAGTATTATGTACCCAATAGTTAATGTGGTAGGGTATTATTAACCAATTATACTATTATTTGGATATTTGGCCCTTTCCAGACATCCAATGGTCATCAAGTACCTGGTTGGGGTGCACTTGGTACCCAATAAACTAAAATATTTTTTTTAAAAAAATTAAACTAAAATCAATTTTTAGTTTTTTTGTTTATTACAAGAACACCCCATCATTTATAAAACATTTATGAAAATAGATACCATTTTAAAATATCTTAATCCTTCAAATTTAGGATTTTCCCTCATTTACTATCTAATTCAAGAAACATTCATCCTATTGGGTTTTTTCATTGGTTTAATATACTCCTCTCCATTGAGAGTTTCTTTTATAGTTTCATTATTATTCATCTAAAATCAATAAATATGGGTATTTTATGTTTTAATGATTTTAATCGATTGACGTCAAATAATTTGGAGGTATTCATCTGCTAAAATTTAATCTCCCTATAATCTCCAATTGTATTATATGAATTATTAAATAATTATAAATGGAAGTATTAGATACTAATACAGAATTAACTTGAAATGTACAAAATTTGGTTTCATTGCAAATTAATATGATACTATAGACTAAATAACCCATTATAAGTACTTAAAATCCAATGATTTTATTTTATGGCCCTCATTGTTCATGTAACCTTATGGAAGTGGGGAGAGTCTAATGAATTAGATCCTAAGAAGTGTGTCCTTTACTAACACAAGAGTTAGTTGTTTGTAACTATATTTCATCATGTGTTATTATTTAAGTGAAAATTTAAATATAACATTAGTTCTAATATAACAAAACAGAAATTAAAATAATTAATAAAACACTACATTAAAATAATGAGTACATGTGTATTGGGTCAATGATAAAATATATGAAAGAGAACCAAAATGCTGAAATGCATTTCACCATGACCTCCCATAGTGTTGAATCCACTAATGAAAAATATATAATGAAAAAAATAAATATAAATATGGGATAAATTTTTAGTATTAATGGAATAATATGATATATATTTATTTATAAGTAAAAATACAATAAATGTTGGTAGTCATTGGGGTAGTTGTTATGAGATCCCTAAAAATTAGAATATAAGACATGATTAAAATAAATGAATAATAAATTTAATAAATATTCATTCTAATAATTTATATTTACATTTATATCAATAATCATTTAATGTCTCATAATATATTATATGGTAAATTATATTCTAATTTTACAAGTAAAATTAATTTGTTTACATTACATTATGTTATAATTCTTGGGTGAAATTATTTTTCTTAATTATTTTTCTTATATTTATTTTTTATTTATGTTACCTATTTGATTTATAATTTTATTTAATATTAGGATTATTAAATAAAAATATTTATTAATTTATTGAACACGAATATGGTTTTATATTTTAGTAATGAATAATTTTGATACTAAAATATTGGGTTTTCAAGTACCATAAATATTTATTTTAATATGAAATTTAAAAAAATTATGATACTAATTTCATAAAAAAAACATTAGTTTTGGTTTCATAATTTTAAAAATATATTTGGGTTAATTTATTGTGTTATTATGAGATATATTTTTTTAATAGTAAGAAATACATTCTATTTTAATACTGTAACTTTTATGACATGATCCTGATATAAATATAGAATTAACTAGCTTGAACCATATATAACAGATCATAGTAGATAATATACTCAAAATTTCATCTAAATATTATTCAATTAATATAAATTAATTTTTATATCGATATAAAATATTAAAACATTTATTGGTGTTGTTTTAGTGTTTTAACAACAATAGAAAAGAAAATATCATTATCTTAAAGATGGTATCATGGAAGGGATAAGTATTTTCACATCCATAATTTATTTAAATTATCAATAACAAATTATGTTTATGTATAAATAGTAATTTTATAATTATATTATATTATAATATTACAAATTTATACCCATCACATACACATGTTAAGAAAAGTAAAAATAATAACTTCACATGTTTTCATGATAAGAATGAGAATAAAAATACATAATTAATTTTTCTTAATGATATTAATTAGGAATAATTAATTATAATTATATGAGTAATTTATTTTTTAAATTTATAAAATATAATAATTATCCATAATTCTTACTCAACATCTTTTCCAAGAAGGTGAAAAATCAAATAAATAATTTTTATAAAACATATTGTGACATTTTTAGAATTCATTCCAGTGTTTAATTTTTTTTCGATAATAATTATAGGTAGTAAAAAAAATTAAATGTTTATATTTTAATTCCATATTTATGTATATATATTTAGAGTCACATTATGTGAAAAACCTAAAAAAGAATTTTAAAAGAATTAAATGGTAAAAAATAATTAATGAATTAAATTAAAATTATAAAATATTATTTTATTAAGGTGGAATGGTAAATGTAAAACCATATTATCTAGTATATATTTATGTACAAATTTAACCTTAAAAATTAAATTCTTGACACAAAAGGAATGAATATTTATGAAAATGAAATCAAATTTTACCTATAAAAGTGAACTTATTTTAACCTTTTCCTATGAAAACATCATATTCTACATTCAATCTATATTATATCAGTTACTTTCTATAAACATGAAATTATCTTGTACATAGGGTAAGAAACATTCCAGAATTAAATTCTCTAAAGTGAATAGAATAAATCAGAAGGTGGTGGATCATGATGATGTTTAGGGTTCCCAATACTCTTTCCCCTTTCGTAGTTAATATTATTTGACGAAAAATAATTTACTCCAATTATATGGATATCATGACTCTATTACTGGGGAATTGAACTTTTTATACCCATAAATGATGATATATCATCATTTTTTTCAAAAACCACAACCGCTGGATCCCCATTCAGTTTGGTATTAGTGATTAGAGTGACTCACAGAGCCCGCCTCTAATAGGACATAGGTTGAAAAATAAAACAGGGGGTGTGCATTACAATTAATATAGGAACTAATCCTTAATTAATAGGAAAATTTAAACAATATACCAACCAAATCAATATTTATAAATGAAAAATTTTTATATTCTGAATCGAAACCATCACTACATCAAATAGGACACAATACAACCATAGATAATGAACGAATAATCAACCAAAGATACACTCTTGCTACCTAAACTCTATAGTTTCCATTCTCTAATGAAATATCCTTAAAAACTAATGAAAAATATTATAGTGTGTGAAAAACTAAAATAATCAACATGACCTTGTTTAAAAGTAAAATCCACATCTATTTGAATCTACTGTTCTTAGAAAATAATATGTAAGAACAAATAATTATGGAATGTTTAAAATAAGATAAAGTTTCAAACAAAAATAAAAATCAATTAGGATGTATCATATTCTTGAAATAACCAAAGTCGAGGGAGATGTCCTAAATATTGATAACAAAAAAATCAATGGATATTAAAGACATCTCTTGTTATTGTAATAACCACATTTAATTTACATTTATGTAACCATTTCTATTTCCACCAATCATTTCTAACAATCTCTAGGGAAAATTAAAATGATAACTATCTCATAAGAAAAGGTCCTCAAGAAATTCCACTCCTCTTATTTTCAATTCAAAATTCACAACTCAAATTGCTTGTGAACCTTTAACATAACATGTCAATAATTTATCAATGAGATGAGGATAAATTAATCAATAGTATGACATGAATTCCTTCTAAGCTTTATATAAATAATACCAATACATCTTTTCACACCACTTTACATATGTCATGTGTAAGAATCAACCACTATCACAAGAACCATAACTATATATACAACTCCCATCACCATCATCCTCTAATATAATCATTGATATTGAATAACCCATTCAAATATGTCACCAAATGACACAATACAAATATTGCATCATGGGAATATTGTACCCCATATGTTCAAAAAATCACAACCCTAGAAAAATAACAATTAATAAAAGGGTAGAAAATTTAAAAAATGTATTCATAAATCACCATTTCTAGATCAATATATTAAAATCATAATGGAAGATTCACACAAATATGAATATTCATATATTATGATTCCTTCCTTTGAATAATCATCCAACATATTAAACATGACCCATCATATTTTTTTTAAAATATTTGAGGTTTTAATAATTAAAATAGCATAACCACATAACTATTCAACATTCATTATTTTATTATTTTAAACCCCCCCAAAAAAATCCAACTCATTTAAAAAATTCAACATCATAAAATCTATGGAAACAAGTCAATGTTTATCATATTATCAAAGTTCAAATTCATGGTTTTGTTAACACATCATTATCTAATGTAAGAGGAACATGAGATTACATAACCCATTTCAATTATTTAATCTTCTTCCATGTTAATTTTCAGTATATTTAAATGTTGGACCACACCTTTGGATGACTATGAAACAAACCCACACTAAACACACAATTCCCGAGTCAATAATTCCACATGACCTCCAACCACACAACTTTTAAATATCTCTTATCTCATCAATCACCATGTTTAATAACAAGACTAGTACTGAAGATATGAGAAAATAAAATACCATATAACCTAAAACAAATTTAGAGGTAACCCATCTAATGTATTTCCTCTACACCATATGAAAATTAGTAAATTATATCTCACAGTAACAGAATTATACAACCCTGTTCTATTCTAAAATCTCACAACACCCTCTATATTACTATAACCATAACCACCACCATATGAAGAATCAATGATAATCCTTCCCTAATAAAACTTTATACTATCAATAAAAAATCCCAATATCAAAGAATCATTTTGTGGAATGGAATTATGTACATGATATATACGTCAACAATGATATAAAAAAAAGCACTCCAATACCCACTAATGTGTTATTTTTCAAACCTAACTAACATAAACATGAAAAAAATGAAGGAACTATCCATATATTTATAAATATATTAGTATAATTTAACATGAAGCAATAAGATATGATGAGAAATTCACCAACATGACACTAATTATGCACAAATAAAAAAGAACCACATTTACACACCAAAATCTGTATTCATATGAGTTAAAATTAATTCAGTAATACTATCAATTCATATTACCATTCACAAGGTATTTCTAAATTCATTAAATCAATTATTAATTTTTATTCTCGCCATATTTTTAATGTCTTATGAATATTACTTCTTAATGTTATCCACATATATTAAATACCACATAAAATATAAATCACTAATTCAAAAAATCAAAAAGGGAATAAATATAAAGTTAATCGATATGGTAAATTCTATACTTGTGATTCATATTCCCATTCATATATCATGTCTAATAGTATTAAAATATATAAAATATAGATAAAAACATAATAGTGTAATACTAGTATACGAAATTAAGATGGAAATAGAGATATTATAACCATAAAAGTGTTGTTAATCCCAATACACCACCAATGGAGGATATACACGACATTCCCTTCCCTATAACCAAACCAACAACACCACACGTGAGATAAGGAAGTATTAAACTAGATAAAAGACTATGAAATTCCCTCTGATTATATACAATACCTCTTATATCATAATATAATTAAAAAATATCTTGATCAATACCCCCTCTAAGGTTAGGGCTAAATATGTTTTCTCACTCAGAAAGACAAAATAAGATTGTAGGCCTCCCAAAAACATCTAAAGTCTCTATTGAAACATGAAAATCCGGGAATGGATTTATTAAATGAATCATAAATATAGTTCCATTACATTATATACCACTAAAAAATTATCATACTCAATAATTGAATCAAATCCTATAGAAATGATAAATAAATCCCTAATAGTTGAATAGGGATCTCAACCATTCAAATTAAATACCAAAAAAAGATTCCTAATCAGAGAATCTACAAAACTAGAATATAGGGAAAATAAAAGAATAATATCAATGTAGATATACCTATCAAAGTGTATACACCTAATACCAAAACTACCCTATAACATACTTAAGCTGCCAAACCAAGTCAAACTACCAACCAATTACATGGGATAATACTAACCTTTTGGGAAATAATACTTATAATTCCCTAATGTATTAAAATTAAATTATATTAACTCACACAAAAATTGATACCTTAAGCTACTCAACCATTGGGCATAAATCCAAACTCAATTTCTTTATGATCTCCTCACTATCATCTCCCATGTATCTCATGATAAGAAAATGAGAAAATTAATCTCATACTCTCTAGAAACCTGAGAAGGATTATTATTGAAACCCCATATCATGGAAATTATTTTATCCATACTCTCTACATGATCCCTAGCTTCTTCTCAAGACTGTATCTAAAATTCCATAACGGATCAATGAATCTATTACCTTAAGGGGATTACAAAATGTTGTTCTTGTTTTACTCTATTAGAGTGGAAATGTGGAAACTGACCAACCAGGTCAATATAATAACTCAAAATCATTCACTTACTCTCCCCCAAGAAATATATATTAAATATATTTCAAATGAATGTTCATCTATAAATGAAAAATGAAATAATACATCTTAATATAACTAAATTCCACCCAAGTTATCCTATATGGGTTGCTATGAATTATCTTCTACCATCATTGAGCCAATTTTCGAAACAAGTCATCTACTAGAGTGATGAAAAACTGATCCATAGTTCTCAAAAATTTGAGGAAATTTAAATCTCATCTCACCATTCCTCAAACTATTGGATTAATACTATATTGATGAAAATTTGTAATTTCCACCACTAACCATTAATAAATCTTAATCCCGATATTCCTCTTTCTCTTTCTCTTGTAAAATTTCTAAATGATGTTTTGATGGAATATATTTAGTTAAACATAAAATAAGTATGCTATAAAAAACATATGAATGATAATAACAATATATAAATCATATTATGAAGTATGAATCATTTCCACTATCCACAAATACACTAACTAAACATACCCAACATAACCATATCATTTTCCCCACATCACCAGAATCAATATACTATCTTAACCAAGGTAAATTATCCACCATGAAAGGATGACATACCATTATAACCATCCTAATATCATTCCTTACTCTTTTCCACAACATTCATTATCTCCACACAATCCCAACATACAACACATATCCTAACATCTAATCAGATTTGGGATATCAATAAAAACACCACAATAATACATTCTAGGAAATGTTACTAATGATTAATTAATCAATTATTTTCATACCCAAGCGTGCATATTTAAGGAAACTTTTTATGAAAAAACAATTATGATAATTATAATCAATATGTAATAGAGGAAACATTTCATGAATTCACAAATGGAATAATCATATTCATCCACTCTTGTTATAAGAAATTAACAATACTTTCATAGTATTAATTCTCTAATAACATAATATCTTTCTTTATTAAACTAGAGTTGGATTAAAATAATTGTTATCTAATTACTGATCGTTAAATAAACATGGAATACTTATTCAATTTTTTATCCAAATCTAAATAATATTTTGTACACAATTTTCAAAATATGGGATATTCAACAATGGACATGTCAGATATAATATCTTTCTTTCAGAATATCATGTAAATTTATACATGGTCAAAATTTTAATAGGTCACAAATTTTTTTGGAAGATTTATTATAATTATAATATTTGTTAAAATAAAATGAACTCATATATATAACTTCTAGTTAATTATAGTAATCTTTTAAATCAAAAGTTTCACTTCAAAAATGAAATTTTAATTTTATTTTATAAATCATTAGAATATTTAACATTCTATTGAAAAATATAATTGAAACCCCATTAACCTAATTAAATAATAAATAAGACCATGATTAATTATAATTGTTTCTAGAAAACATTACTCATGGAAAATCAATCTTTTAATCATGATTCATTATTTATAGAAACATATAAGAATGATACTTGTTATAAATGTAAACAAATGCCTTTAATTATTAAAATGATCATATAGATTCATTAGTTGAATTATATAAATCCCTATATTATAATATTAATATATAATTCTAAGGTATGAAAGTATCAACTCATGTCATATATTTTCAAGAGATAATCTTTAATTAAAAATACATAGATTTATTAAAATACATGAAAAATAATAATAAATACACTATCATATCAACACAAGTTGTAATAAATAAAAATACAAATCAAAATATAAAATTGAATCCAAAAATAGAAAATCACTTAAAATAAGGATTCACACTCCCTTATAACCCCCCCCCAATTTTACTGTTTTCACCTAATCAAGTTTTTAACAAATAATGATCATTCATAGGATCACAGTGGGACATAAATACACTTTTGATCATATTATTACATAACATTGTAGATTATATGTCAATATTTAACTACTAAAAGAATTCAATCCTAAAAAGTTCATAAATTAAAACTCTATCCAATGTATTAACCACAATATTTTATACTTAATTTACAAAACCCTCCCGCACTATAAACCCTCTAGGTTAGTAGTGGATGGAAAATAATCCTTGAATCCAACCTCCAATAGGCCTCAGTCTAGTGACTAAAATTGAGGGAATTCATCACAATAATGGGAGAAATTTCCCTCTTAATTAACAATTAAATATAAATAATCCACTAATAAAATGAACATATATAAACATAAAAGATAAAATTTCCCAATACCAACCATAAACAAATGAAATAAAGCACAAATTAACTAGATATAATTGAAAAAAATATCTTAATTATTCTATTGACCTACCAAAACATCTATATTTATATTCTCTTACAAACTCTGCTACAAAATTATTCAAGAAACACTATATAGGGGTGATTATATATGATTACTCAGTAGGATTTTATTTCAAAAAAAAATCCAAGTGAACCTAATTTTTGGTTATAGAAATGTGTTTGAATAACTTATTAATTCATGATAGAATTAAGAAATATTATAAAAAACTAATCAAAATCTGTAGTTATGTATCATATTTTAACAATAACAGCCATAATCATGGGATATTTCCAATATATCAAGATAAATAAAATCAAGAGAGATTTCCCACATGTCATTTTAATATAATCTATGACACTAATATCCTAATATATAAATTTTTTTATTTCCAAAAGAACATATACAATTCAAAATGGTAGATATTAATAATACATATATTTCCTGTAATGGGAAATGATTTTCACATCTCTCACCTATCAATTCGGAAGCCCAACACAAATAGGTTGCGATCTGTTAGATGAACCCCACAAAAATCTATCAAGAAACTGAAAGTAAATGAAATTATCCATTTAAAAAATATTATATCCAATTATTTTATCAATCATAACCATAAATCAATCCATTTCACTTTACGTTCAAAATATAATCAATAGAAAACACCATCAATATATCTTTATTTATATTGGAATCCCCCACCATCCGTTCTTATATATCATAATCCTTGAGAGAACACAACCCATTCCCTTATTTCACCAAATTATATGATCCAAAAAAGCAATAAAATAATATATTTCCTCACATAATGCAAACACTGCAACTGGGGATACAAAATTTAATCAACCTGCTGTCATGGTAATAAAAAAAATTCATCAATCACCATGACTATGTAAATTGATTTCATAATCATTGAAATATTCATATGACTACGAATATTAACCTTTCAATATTCCCTCCTTTGATTCATCACATCACTTATTAAACAAGATCTATCAAATTATCATTAAACATAAAAATTATTATTATAATTAATATATTCCAACCACTTATATTTTGATCATATATAATTTATGAACTTTAAACCTTAAAATGGATTTTTTTAATTCATTTACTTCTTTCAGGATAATTTATTCCATCAATATAATTCATACGTAATCATATTAACAGTATTAAAATACATGCACTAGTTACAACTTAATTTATTTTCTTAGGATTAACATGAGACTAATTTTACAATTTCATTTAGTTATCCTAAATTTTTGTTTTAATAATTTATGATTATTATCTACCCACACCCTTTGATGTTTGATACATAAACCCCAACCAAAGACACTATAACTTAATCAATCATTAAACTAGACTTTATAGACACACAACACTAAAAACTAAACTAACCCATCAATCACTATAGAGTATCCCTTGAAAAATCCTATAACTAGGATACTATCTGAAAACACATATCCTATAAAATTAATAGTGGAATCCCAAATCAAATCATATATCTTTTCCCTCCAACTTCGGACACCTAATCTATCACAAAACACATGTATACATCTTATTATATTCTTTTATGTCACAAAACCTAAATTATAACCATATCTATTAGTACAAAACTTTGAATATCCCATATATCTCCTTATCAAAAGTAACTATAATCTCTTAATAAACTATCCAAGGTTCATTGAATCATTCATTGGAATGGAATGACGTTCAAGGATGTGACATCACCAATTGAATAAAAAAAATACCCCCACCCAAACTAAGGATTTTAATCGACCTTAACTATCCTACCAATATATAAAATATGGAACTAATATTATATTCATAAAGAATACCATAGATGTTACAATGGGGAATCACATTAGAAGGATACATCTACACACATTACATTGGTGACATCCCAATATAACTAGCACCTCATTTAAATACATGAATTCGTATTCATACCAGTCAATTAAAATTATGAATTTCCATCTATTCATATTATCATTATCATGTTACATCTCATTTCCTTAATTAAACTCCACATATTTATTCCCATCCTCACATCCTTTTCAAACACATACTGCATCCCTTATTTATCCACATCCATACACTACTATACCCAAATTTCATCACTAGTACACCATATTAACAAATGAATAAAGGATAATTTAATCAATTATATTTTCATACCACTTCCATGTCATATAAAAATGAATGGATCATGTATAAAAATTTTCATAGAAACAACATGTGTATAATAAAATATCTTTGTAGTAATAGAATGAAAAACTATGCAAGAAATGGTGGGATTGTCACTATCAAGTAGAAATTAATCCCAAAACAATTTCTAATGTTGGAAACAAACAAATACCCTTCCAATATTAAAAAAAACACCGATCCTGAGATAAGGGAGTATTAAATGTGTTAATACAAATGATATAGTGACACATTCCTCCAAAAAAAATATTTTATTAAGATACGAGTATGTTAATAAATGCATAATTTTAAAAAACAACCCCCCTTAAAAAATACAACTATACTAATCCTGATCAAATAATGAAAAATTATCGTATTAGAAGTATTTTTTGTATTTGTTGATTAATATATTATAATATAACATAGAGAGAAACAATATATATGGTCCAAGGGGTGGGATTATGTAAAGGATAATGACTAGTGTAACAATAATTTATATGAAGGGGATAATAATTGAATAAAAATAACTAATAATCCAATCATTATATTATAGAGGACTAATAGTTGAATGGATATAGATTGAATAAGGGTAACATAGAAGGTTAACTGAGGTATTAGGAAACATTTAAATATAGAACATATGATAATGATAAGAAATCCCATACCATAAGAAATTCGATAAATCTCAAGAAAGGATAACCAATTCAAGAAAATAAATTCCATAATTGATTTCAGTAACACATAAAAATAATTTAGCATTAAAACAACAATCACAATCCTTGGAATATATGGATTATTACCATTACCACAATTACTAAAAGTATAATTTAAGAGATGAAAAAGGAACATTATATCAAAAGATGATAAATGTTAAAAATAATGAATGTTAGAATCATTAATATGTTTAATAAACATAGTATAAAAGGTTATGGGATCATCCAATGTTTTAAAGGAAATAAACAAATTTGAAATAATAAAAATTTTCAACCAATTTTTATAGAGAAAATGAACCGACCACCACCACATCATGGACACTTCAACCTCAACTGTGGTTCCTCTGGTCAAGCCTAGAAATGAAATCATATCCATATAAAATGAATGTATCATACCATTACTCTTTGGATGATTCAACCCATTTAAAAACGAAAAATGTGTTGGTACATAATATTTATGTGGTCTATCCTAACCATGAATCCCTTTTTTCCTTCCACAACATAGAGGAACCCCCCTAAATTGTTTTATCTCCATGTAACTAAAACTATTATATTTCAAAATAAACTACATAGACATAACTCACCTTGAAAAAACCACCATTCCCACTAACACCAGAGTTTTAACCATTCCCATTTCTAATGTAGATATATCTATAAAACCCCTTCTAATAAAAATCAATTTTCCTATCTTAATTTGTCATTGAGAAACTCAAGAAACACATCCACCTACCACACCCTCTATAATTGGACAGATAATGATGTGTTATCCCCCTCTAGACTCTCAATGATGCCATACCCTTCACCATAATTATTTATCAACTACACATGCTACAAAGGGATATACATGACACACCATTCCAACTAAAATAAGAATTTTCGAACCCTATTTCTCCATGAAATAGAACAACTATCCCCAATATCAAAAACTAATAAATGGTAGGGACCATGACCTAATCCATGGTGATACACACAAGTGTTTTATCACCCATAAAGTAAAGAAAGGCCTAGTTCTCCAAGAAACATCAAAACTCCCTCTAAAATCATAAATATCGTAGAATATAAAAAAGAAAATTATTTTGAAAAAATTTACCCTTATACATTTCCTCCCACAAATCTCTATTTCAAAAGCTGTTATTATGTGACAATACGAGTTTTTCAAAAATGGTGTATTTTCATTTTAGTTATCCTATTACTATTTTTAATAAAATAATTAATTTGTTAAAGAAACCCTAAAAAATCTCATTTATAATAAAATTACCCTATAAAAAAATTATAGGAGTTTTCATTATATTAATATCATTAAAAACATATGCCACAATGGAGGGGTTTTACAACCTATGTGAACAATGATATTTTTATTATCATTCCCCATTCAAGGATATTTCTTAAAAATTAATTTAAGTATTTAACATAAAATTAATATTAAAATAATCTCATGATTATGATTCTAGAATGGTAAAATATCTATCAAAATAATTAATTCTAAATTAATAAATCCTAGTCATTTTAAAACTTCAAAAATAATGTATCAATTAAGATTTCTATAAACGTTACTTGTTTAATGACCTAATGTAATAATTTTATTTTGAAATTACATAAAATATATATGATAACACTTATTTAAATAATTTAACCATTTGAAAATGGTATTTAACCAACACCATTATACTGTATTAGTTATACAGATTATAAATCGACTAAATTCCAATTGAAAAACATGTTACATACTAAATAAGTAAATGAATTAAATATTACAATAAAGGTATGTAAATTTATTATATTAATTAAAAATGTTAATACTTAATTAAATAACTAAAATAATTTTATTATTCATGTGGTCATAGGACATACGAGGAAAGTCGAGGCTTAAGGTAAGTGTTTTATTTTAATCATTTAATTTAAACATTTAATTATTTTCTATCAATGATTTCTCTTCCATGTTCATGTTTTTTATTTTTCATTGAAAATTTACTTATCTATAATTTTGTGGTTTCATAATATTTTTTTCTATTCGAATTTACATTGCATAAAAGTGAATAAAATAAATCTCTTTTTTAACGTTTTCAACATGGGTCATTTTCTATTTTTCACTAAAGTGTGAAAGGGATATCCATTTAAATATTTATTCATTATTTAATTTATCTTAAATATTATTTGTTCTTATTTAAAAATACTAATCTTTAGGTTTTCATGGTTTTAAAATTTAATTTTTTTATTGTTATTTGATAAAAATATTTCCCTTTAAATAAAATAAATCAAAATAAAAAAGGGTATTTCTTCTTATTTTAATTGGTTATGTAGAAATAATTTTTTTATTATAATTTTTTTATTTATTAGTATTATAATTATATGAAATATCCTATTTTTTATTCACATTATTCTAATTTGGAATTATATATGAGGAAATGTGATGCTATGATATAACACTAAAATTAAATGGGTAATTATTTAGTCTCTAGAGTGGATATTATGGAAGTAATTTAATAGGTCCATTGAATGAAATAAATATTTTAATTGGTGATTTGACGGAGTAATGTATATAATAACATAATATTCCCTCATAATTTTCATTGAATTTATTCATTTATTCAGTTTTTATTGAGTATATATTGTCTTCATTAGTGATTATTGTTTTTATGAAAACAAATTTTACGATAAAAAAGAAAAACTATTTCATGGGGATTCAAGTTTAAACAAAGGAATATTGGATTTATTTTTTTTACCCCACACTACAATTTTTTTTCTCATACAATATTTTAAAATGTTTTTACATGTATTATGGTTATGTAGGAATGATTATGAATTCAAATATCTAGTTATGATGTTTTAGCATTGATAAAAGAAGGTGTGTCATATTAAAAGTTTGGAATACATGAAAATGTATCATTTTCAATGAAAATTAAGGGTCATGTAAGGTATTTTATAAATCCTCTAAAATTATAATCTTATGATTTCACTAGAATATTAGTTATTAAATATTTTATTTAAATAATTTAACTATAGTGTGATTATGGATAAGTATTAACATGTGCTAACATAGTTGGGTTAAAATAACATTAGAGTTTGGGATACTACTAGTTGAGAATAATTTAAGTGTTTTGAATACCATCATTGGTTTAATAAGTCTATTGGAGTTCATAGTTCAAAATCATTTATGCCCTTTTGAGGGCTTATATAGTTGGATTTCAAGGCGATTAATTTTGTGTTTGGATATGTTTAATATATATTTAGGAAGAATACCTTATTTAGGTTTATAAAACCTTTAGTATTAACATGTGCATTAATTATGTGTTCATTATTGTAGATTGGGATAATGTGTTGATTGATTTTTATATAGTATGGTAGTATAAATATAAATTTTAATTTATAAGTGATTTGATGACTATTTGATTCACGTTATTTTTGGTGAAGCTTATTTTGTATTTTCGATTATGGTATATATTGGATAGTGTGTGAATTTATGTCATAATAGTTCATATTATTTGATGTAAATCATATTTTATTATTCTAATAATGAACTTTGGGTTTAAAAATTTATCCTGAATGATTTTGATGATTATTTAGGTTAAATAAATTTTGGGGAAAATATTAAGATGATTTTTGGGAGAATATGTGATCAATTTTTTCTTGATTAATAGATGTTAATTTTCAAGACTAAATTAATTTAATGTATTTTTACTCAATAAATTTTATATATTTATTAATAATTTGATCCTAAAATCTATAATTTACAATGTTTCATCTAATTCTAATGAATTTATGGTCTCATTTCTTACCTTATAGATTTATTGTTCACAAATCATGTTTTTTTGTAAGGCTTTTTGAATCAATCTCCATTGATTGAGTCTTTCAATATATTTATTTAGTATATTATTATATTATTTTTTTCTCTACTATGAAATTATATTATATTATAAATCATCATTTTTTGGGGATTTTGATTTCTTTCCCATAATTCAAAATCGTTTATCTATCCTAAATAACATTCCTCGATTCATGTTTCATATTATGAACCAGTTCCCATTACATGGTGTACTTAAATCTCCATTATTATATCTTATCATAATTTATATAAGATTTATAGTAATTATAATTTCATCCAAATTTCTAAATTTTATTATATATTTATTCATTTATTTCAAAAATCATATTTATTTTCTTTACTAAATCCCTTCTCTATGAGTCATAATAATTCTTCATTAACCATGTTATTATATGATAAATATATTCTATTAATATCATCATTAAAAGGTATTATCTCATTTCATATTGGGATAAGTTACCAGGATTAATGTAGAATCACTGAGAGGTGTAGGGGTGAGTTTGCTATCAGTTTCTATGACATGAGAGTTTCTCAACATTTTATAGAATTTTTACTAACCTATGAAACAATGATAGAGTTATGATACAATAAAATATAAATTAAAACCTAAACTTTCTTATAAAATAATTATATTTAGATATTATCAAATTACATTTACAAGGTTTGACATATATATATAACCCTTTCTAGGTTTTTTATCACACCCCAAAATTCATTCTTTTAGTAACATATTTCATGGATACATTGGCACATGTATAAAATGGATACAACCCTATTAATAATTCCACAAAATTATTATGGTTCTACCCCCTAATATTTATCTCTTCTACCATAGGTTCTTATACCGCCAAATTGTCTTAAATGTATCCTCTTTCATTACAGGTGTTTATAATCCCCATCAAACAAGCCTTTTCATTAACTTGTTATACCCCCTCCAAAAATCTATTTCCTTAATATTTTCAAAAAACATATAGAATGATCATATTTTTCTAAACCATAATGTTCATTCACTATTACTAGCACACAATAATCAAGATCTAAAAAAACTCTCTCAAGTGTTAGTTAGCCATGTGAATTCTTCTTGATATTTGGAATACTAGGATATTCATAAACTATACTTTTTAGAACTTCATTCTGAAAATACCCATTTCAATGTTGATATTATAGAATCTATTAGCTATTACCTCTATTTTATGATTCCACAGTGTTTTTATCTTTGATATGATCCTCAAGATACATCACTTTTTTTCAGTGATTTTAATTCAATAAATTTCTATACAATACTTCTCTTCCTAATCAACCATGTTCATTTTGATGTACCTCCTTTAATATTTTATAAAACCTAGCCCAATAAATTTTATTTTATTGAGCGAGAACTTCATCAAAAACTATCTCTACATACTCTTAGTTTGTTGATTCTTTGTATGATGTATCTTATTCTGTATCTAATAAAACTCAGTTAGATAGAACTATTGTTTATCTAGGTAGAATCCACAGTACGAAACATATAATGTAAACTATTCATCACATAACCTCCTTCATGTATGTACAGTTTTCTAAAAATTTATCTGTACATGTGCATCCATATATATAGGTTTATTCCCTAATATTTGGGATTAAACTCAAAATAATTTTCTTGCTTATTTGAATAATTAATTTCAATCTTCCTAGTTAATTGAATTTCATAGGATTCTTCTCAACTATTATAAAATTTTCTCAAACATACTTGATGTTTCATGAAGGATCTTATTTTTTTGAAAATAAATAAACATAGTACTAAGAAACATCTACAAACATACTTAACCACAATATGATAAACAAATAATGATTTATCATCTTGAAATCAACTTTTTATTGAATATACATATTTTATGTAAAAATATATATAAATCTTCTATATTTGAATGTTATTCTATTTTAATTAATATGCATTCTCAATCTTATGTTACAACTTCAGGATTTGATGATGAATATTCTCAAATATATTTGTTGTCAAATGGACCTAAATTATGTTTTCCTATGTTAGGAAATTTTCATCTAATTTACTCGTCCTATGATTGTATAATGATATATTATACTTCTTATAGTGGATAATAATTATTCTCTTTGGTTGGATTTATACATATGATAAAAATAACCAATGAATCAACATAATTCTATCAAATCATACTCCCTTATGAACATAGGATGATAAATCTTCAAATGGGCATCTATCCTATTAAATTTTATACCTCTATATAATGTTCATCTGTTTTATCCATTTAATATAATTTCCTACTCTTTACACCCTTCTCTTCTTAGATAAAATTTATATTTCTATAGCCTATGAAATCAAAAATATCTCTTTTTTTGAACATTCATGTGTATGATCAATATAACTTTAACTATTTCAACATCATATATAAAAACATTTATTTATTTCAATATGGTTCCAATCAATAATTTCACTGAAAACATATCATCCATCTTGAATTATTTTTACTCTCTCACAGTCCATCTAATTTAGCTTCATAAAATTCCTTATAATGATAAAAAATTTAATGACTTCTTTGTATGATCATTATGTATAAAAACATTTTTACTTTATCATTATAATGGAAAATCTTAGTGGTTCAATATCCATACATCCTCTTATTCGTAAGTCATGGCTTGAAATTTATATAGCTATCCATCAAATATTCATGAAATGTTATCATCTATCCAATAATTCTATTTCCATTCAAGATTAATTTATCAAAAAATCTTATTATTGATTCATATTCAATAATTGTGAATTGTTATATATATATATATATATCTTCATCTGATACCATTGTATATGTCTTTTATCATATTTTTTTTATTTGATCATATTATTCAACTTCATACATACAGTCTCTCTAAGAACTCTAGATTTGTCATTGTATTATTACCTGATCTTGGAATTCTCTTAGTTTATACATCACTAAATTTGTACAAGAGTTTAAAACCTATGGAAATGAAGAATAAGAATGGGTGATCTCAGATGCTCAGTATAGGTAAAAGGGGAGATATATAAGCATAACATGAGCATAAGCGTATGTAAACATGAGAATAAAAATTTAAATCCATTACATATACACAAATGATCATAATGTGGAATTATGCAATATAGATTAAAAGTTCATAATACATTTATCATAAGGAAATTAAAGTACATGATCCATCAGTGAATAATAATGGGATAATAAAGAGAATTGTGGAAAACAAATAATACTAGAAAACATTATGTTATAGGTATATACCCAGAAATTCATAAAATTTTTATCGTGGAATAATCACTTATTTACCTTCTTTGGGATTTGGATATCCTCTCATGTACGCTCTTGTCTTGGAATTTGGATAACCTATCATGAAACCTCTTGGTTTGGCCATGGGATAACCTATCAGTTACAGTCCTGTTTCATGCATAGGATACATCAACTATTCCCTTTGATAACATATATCACTTATCATTACACAATTAATTGGATGGATATATAGGTCTGATAAATCTTATAATCCATTCATTTATGATCCATGAGATCATATATAATTAATTATATTAGAACTGAAGAAAAGAAATGGATTTCATAAAAAAATTAATCATTTTGTAAACTATGTAAAACAAATGGGTTTCATAATCATTTATTAATTTCACTATAAATTGAAATATGGAAAATATGTGGGTTATATAAGAATTTTGTCACATCATAACCTATGGAATAGAGAAAGGCTTCATAATCATTTTATCATCTCATCAATGAATAAACCATACAAAGTAACCAATTTTCTTAGGTATTTTTTTCATAGAATAACCCATGGAATAGAAACCAGTTTCATAAACATATTATCATCATAGAACATTTAGGGAAATAATAGGAATGGTATAATTGAGTAATATCTCCATTAAATCATATGATACATCAAAGTATTTAATAATAGATGAAAATTTATTTTGATAGATAAATCTCAATGAACATTTCTTTAGTAAGATAACAAATCATTGAATATAAATTTTTAAAACATACAACATATTAGAAGTTATTTTCTTTGAAAATAAATGTAATAAAATATAAATGATGTTTAAAAAAAAATTTAAGACAGTTCTTGAATTAAATGTCCTATTTAATTTGAAAATAAATTTTAAAATATAAAACACTTGGAAATCAATTCCTTTGAAAATATCCCTAAAAATGTATAAAGGAAACTTCAAATAAAATAATTCTTATGATAGAGGGAAATTCTGTTCATGCCATACATAGAAAATCCATTCAAATGATTAATAAAAGATAAACATGAATTGTTTTTAAAAATTACATGTATATTGATTATAAAACATTTTTTAAAAATTAAAACATGGGTAAAAACGTATGTAATAAATCATTTTAAAAAACATTAAAAAAATTGAAATATTTTTTAGAAGACATGGTTTTTTACGATTATGTTTTTTTGAATAAATTTTTTGTAAAATTTATTTTTAAAATCTTTAGTATAGATAGAGACAAACCAGAAGTGGAAAATTTATTTTATGGACATAACAATATCTATATAAAATTATTGAGTTTCTTGAGATATGGATAATAATGTTATATCATGTGATACCTAATCATAAAATATCTTGATAAATTATAAGCTTGAAACATAAAATCATAACCACATTATTAACTTTATAAACTAAGACCCGTAAAAAAATATTATTTAATTAAACATATAATGTCATGTGGATATCATTAATGTTGTTTTTTTTGTAAATAAGTACTTTATGCCCATGGAAATGGTATTCTATACGTATGCATGTGTAACACTTCCATTCTTTAATAAACACTATGGAAATGAGGTATGGAATAATTTATAATAACATAATAATAAAAACAACATAAATACTATATTATTTCATTAAATATACATTTTAAAATCATTTATTTTATGTGGTGATAAAAATAGTGTCACATCGTTTCGTGAAGGCGGTAGCCCACATGTACATGAACGACATTGTCATCTATCAATAAGTGAAAGGGTAAGAAAGAATATGATATATTATATTTCAATAGTGATAAATATGTATTGAATATAATTATAATTTAATTTATATTAAATATATTTTTATCATTTTCACTAAAATATTACATGTAAACTCTTAATGAAAACAAATCACATCACATAACTATGAGGTAGTCCACCGTACACATAATAGAAATTATCGTGTCACCAATAGAATGTGAATTGAAAAATAATATATATTATATAATTTAAATGTATTTATAATTATATTATATATAATATATATTTAAATAAGTTAGACCCATCTTCATACAAACTATGAGTGGTGGTAATGGAAAAAATGAATGAAATTGGTTCTTGAACCGGTGATCCGCAATACACAAGAATGATGAATTTTTCACCCATTTTGATGGATGTAGAGAATATTATAGGTTATAAATTTGAAATAAAAAAATATAATTATATTAAAATTCTTATGAAATTATATCATCTTGTTTTAAAAATTATTGAATGATGTAGGGGAATAAATAAAATAAAAACGCTCATCGAAGAATATTAACTCTTCTTCGGTTAACATACTTAGGTTTTCCCCAAAATCCTTACTAAGTTCAATTTATATAAAAAATAAGGGCTGTATGATGAGAATATATAATTTGGGAAATTATTTGGATATGTCTTTGAAAAAATGGATTGAATGTGTGAATAAAATAAAAGAGGGGGATTCCTTTTATATGTGAGGTGAGTGACAAACATTAAATTATTGAAAAGAAAATTGTGTTCCCACATCTTTCTCAAACCAAAAGGATAAAAAATGGAGTATTATAGATACTTAAACATTATATGTTCTACATATCATCATAAATTATATTTTCTATATGTTTAGAGGTGATTTTAATCCTTAATGTTATATTTTAACTCCCTTATAATCCCATTTTTAACTTAATTGCATGAATTAGTTGTTATAGGTTTCACTATTCATTATCGTAAAAAATTATGTTTTTCTAATTAGATAATATAACTTATACTAATTCTAAATATTTAATAAAATTTTCCAAATTTAATAACCTTATGTTTTAAAATATAATTTATACTTATTCCTATAGAAGAGATTAGAAAAAAAGTTTTCAAAGAGAAAATATTTAAAAGTTTACAAGGTGATGATATAAAAAATTAACATGAAAACCATTACAATTACTTATATTTTATAAGTAGATATATAAATTAACTAATTATAATCAATTTTAATAAATTTTTTACATTATAAATAAATAAAATTGAAAAGATGTTTTCAATTAAAAATCTATATTTTACACTATTTATCAAAAAAATTAATGTTTTTATTAAATTACAAAAAATAAAACCTAGGGTAATTTCGAAAATTTAATTTTTTGAAAAATAATTTTAATTTTTTCAAATATATTTTACTAAATTTTCAATAATTAGTCAGAAATCAATTTGCAAAAGGAGACAAAACTATATTTTAAAAAATACAATTTCTAAACATATAATTTGATTTATTATCATCTATTTTATATAAAACACAAAATATGATTTTAAAATATTTTATTCAATATATAATATATAAATTTAATTAAAATAAATCATCATAAGTGTTTTGATTAATTTATTGAGTTAAAACGTTTTTGTTTTCATAAAAATATTCTTTTAGAAAATGAATTCATTTGTTTTCGATTAGTTTTATTTTCATTTTTATTGATTGGTCACTGAATAATTAATTTTACATACATTTTTGACCATATAATTTATCACTGTTAACTATATTAACACCCACCATTCCAATGTATGGGTGATAACTATATTGTTAAATAAAAATATTTCAATAGTTGTAACATTCATTTAAACTCGGTGTAAGCGTGTATCATAACACTCATTGTTATATATAATGAAAGATAAACCCATTTTTCACATAAAAAAATATATTATTAATGTTTAATGGGACAAAAAAATATAAAAGAGTAAATTAATTTCCAAAAATAATAATTTCAAAAAAAAATTGTGGTGTTAAAGCCATATTTTTCATTTAGTTGGGAAGATTTCATTTGTCGAAGGTGATATGAATTAATTGTGTTCCATAGAGAATAATGTGGTATTTTGATTCAATATTGACATCCTATTTTTTTTATTGGGAACAAAAATTGGGAACCTAGGTGAATGTGTGTAAAATATACCATCCATTGACTAATGGACAGTCTGAGTGCCTGATCAGAGTGTTTCATATCATGCTTAGAGCATGTGTCTTAGATTTTGGAGGATGTTTGGTGAGTATCCTTGTTTTCGATGCTTTTACGCAGGGGCGCACATGTGTGTCTATCACGCATGGGAGAAAACGCGGCTCGCAGCCCCACATTCCTGCTTTCCCAAGGCGGGCGACATCCGTTCCTTATTCAGGGACGTCTGCTCCTTGATCGAAACCAGGATGATGGGATGTTGGCTCTTCCTTCCATGGATTCCTCCTCGGAGCTCGTCACCTAATCTGGGTCTCCCTCATAGATTTAAGACGGGATCGTGAAGCTCGTTCCTGGCGCCATATCTACATGGACGCCAGTTAATTACACTACTTCCGTTGAGACGCTCCAAGGGGTATTGTCGGAGCAACAACCTTCGGTGAGGAGAACGGTCGCGTTGGGGTGTCGTTGGCATGTCTTGATGCTGGGGATCAACATGTCTGTCTTTTGTCCCTTATCATAGGGCTTCTCGAGGGCGCGGAAGCCCGAGGCATCCCACATCGAACTCGGGGAAAATGCATCATCTGAGGTTTTCCTCAGCTTCCCATGTTTAACACTAGGTATGCCGTGAGTTTAACATCTTGCCGAGATGGATCAGACGGATCGAAACACTAAGAGTGGATCAGATTGAAAGACCCCCTAGGGGGAACACCGATGTCGGGGCCAGCACGTGGGTGGCTTCCCAGATACTATGGAGTGGGGTGGAGTGGCATGATCTCACTGGGATGTGGCGGCCCAGGTAAGGATCAGGATGGATGATGGAGTGACGGGATTGAACCTCATGGAGGCTTCCTACGTATCCCTATGGCGGGGAATCAAAGTCCGCGTAGTTCGGTGATATAGAGGGACACCTGAAAAGGCGACCCGTGAGAATGGACGCATGGAATGGAGCCTGGAGGAAGTAAGATCTCCGGGATAGGGCATGAGCTTCCCAAGGCACGCAGGCTTGAGGGGGAAGTCGGGATGAGATATGGATGTGAGGGATATGGATTATGCTCTGAGACGGCCCAAGAGGGGGAATACAGTTTAACGTCATGCGAGACGAGATACAGTTTAACGTCATGCAGGACGAGGGAATACAGTTTAACATCATGCGGGATGAGGAATTTGGGGATTACGCTCTGAGGCGGCCCAAAGCAGGTATGGGGATTACGCTCTGAGGTGGCCCATGGTGGATATGGGGCTTACGCTCTGAGGCGGCCCATTTTGGATATGGGGAACTGACGCGGAGAGGTCGGAACGACCAGGTGGTGGTCTTGATCTTCATGGAGGCTTCCTACGTACCAGGCGTTAGCATGGATCAAAGTCCACGTAGTTCACTGGGATGGGGCTTACGCTCTGAGGCGGCCCATGGTGGGTATGGGGCTTACGCTTTGAGGCACCCCATGTTAGGTATGGGGCTTACGCTCTGAGGCGGCCCATGTTGGATATGAGGTTTACGCTCTGAGGCGGTCCATAGGAGGATGTCATGGTCGATGCGCGCTCTAAGCCCATGTGATTCATGCTCGGTGTGAGAAACAAGAGGCAGTAGGGATCAGACAATCACGTCACGAAGGGTGCGTCTGTGGGAAGAATAATGGGGCTTACACATGGTTAGTGGCCTAAAGAGGAAATAGGGGCTTACACATGGTTAGCGGCCCGAGGGGGAAAGAGGGGCTTACGCGTGGTTAGCGGCCCTAGGTGTCGGGGCTTACTCCAGGGTGGAGGCCTATGGTGTGACAAAGCCCAGTGGGAAAGGGACTCCACTAGCCTTGGTAGGGGGGAAGTACGAAGTTGCATGGGTGGAACCTTCCATAAGAGAGGCTAGGGGCTTACGCTCTGAGGTAACCCTTCCCCCGTGGACAAACGCCGCTCCAACAAGGAGGATCTCATTCCATGCGAGGAAGAGTCCATTCCTATGGAGATGAGAGGCATAAAAAATGTCCGAGATGGGGGGGACCCTGCGTGCGAAGCATGGGGTCAGACCATAGTTTAACGTTATGTGTTAAGGACGAGGTGCTCAGCAGTTTAACGTCCTGTAGCTTGGATGAGGTGGGTTCACTCCACACCCCTAGGGATTACATTCCCAATGCCCTCTACCCCTTGTGGGAGGGAAGGCATCGACCAGGCCGTAGTGAAGGGGGTCCATAGAGCGAACCATTGGGGGGTCCACGTTAGCGTGGCTATGCGAAGAAGCAATATCCGTTACCGTGCCTATGCGGAGAAGCATAAGGCAAATCAACGCAACAGGAAACACCGACCAAGGTACCTTGAGGTTACTGTGTACGAGCCTGGAAGGCCGTATGGGAAAAAAACGCATGGATCGCATGGCCGGCAGGGAAGACATTAGGTGTCGGCGCGGAAAAGCAGCCAAGGGGCGTCAAGGTAAAGGGGTCCTGGGTGTTGTGCGCAAAAGGAAGTCTTGCGCACAAAACACCGGGATGGTGCGCAATAGGGCCAGATAATTGCGCGCGGAAAGGGGATTGCACGCACGGTATTGCGCGCACGGAAGGGGATTGTGCGCATGGGACACGGATTGCGTGCAAGGAAGGAACCCGGAGGAGGGGGAAAATTCACTTGATCCATTGGAGTTGGATGCAAAGGTGAACCCCGAGGCAAGGTTGTATGAAAAGAGGGATTACCTGGAAGTCATATTGCGCGTGGGGGAGTTGAATTGCGTGCACGAGAGCCGATCCGAATTCCGCAACCCCCAAAATGCTTGGGGTCGCCTTATATTTATAGGCATCGACCGGCGCGAAATCCATGTGGCGCATGAAAGTTTCCGCGACGGGGACCGTTGGCGCGCAAAACTTCACCGCACGGAACCAGGGCATGCAAAATTGCACGCACCAGCGGCTCGATCACGCAAATCATGGTGATGCTTCACGCGCACAACAATATTTCGCGCAGATCCTTCGTTATTTCGCTCACCACTTCCTAGGCCTCTAGATCGGGCCTCTGATTCCGAATATGAATTCGGTTCGTCATTTCAAAACTTCCTCTGGGAGTTATAGAATTTTTCAGCGTCTACAAATGCCCCCATCAGAATGGGATCAGCGAGAGGTCGCAACGATTGGATTTCAAGGGAAACGCCAAAATGCCGAAGTGTTGGGTCTCCTGGGCACTTTGCGTGAAAAATTCCAATGGGGCTCACAAAACGACGGGCTCGCACGGAATCCTCTTTTTGTGCGGCGTGGAACCCTGACCTCGCCTTTAAAAAGGGGCGTGGGGTCACGAATCTGTACCCAAGCTTTTCTGCATGACAGGATTATCGCTCTCGTGCGCGAAATTGCTCCCACGTCTGCGCATAAAAACACTCTGGCAGTGCGGAATTCCTTCCGAATTTTGGCCGTCTTTGCGCGCCTACTCAGGATATTCCACGACTGATGTGCCGATTGCACGCAATACACCCGGATTTTGCACAACTACTTCATATTTCACGCAACACTCTCTGATTCCGCGCACTACATCCTGATTTCGAGCAACTCCTGAAAAATTCGAGATGGTCGCAAACTGAGTTGAGGAGGGGGAAGCCGCCACTCATAGGAGCGAGATGGAGGCAAAAGAGGATGTTTATGGCACCAAGGTGATCGTCTCCAACAACCTGACCTTGTTCAATCTGCTGACTCCGGCCCAAAAGATGTATCCCTATCTGACAACCTCCCGCTCTGGAAATTTGGCATCCTAGAGGAGGTGCCTCTTCCGGGCTTTGAGGTGGACACGCCGCGGTCATTGGTGACCCGGGAGGACGAGCTTCCTCGCTACAACGTCACCAAAAATGGGCATACTGCCAGGGAAACCAGACATATGGACTTATATGTCCTGAACCCGAGGACCAGGACTAATATCGGGGACGAGCCTGTCATAGAGAATTCTCCAGCCCTCTATGCGAGCACGTTCCGTCAGAGCGTCACAGATGACATGAAGGGCTGGGTAAAGGATTGGGACCTGCGGTCCGGGGGAAACTTCACCAGTGAATGGGCCTGGGCGTTCTGGGTTCGCCATACCTGTGACCAGTTCAGGGATGAACTGCGGTATATCGCCCTGTTCGAGGTGATATGGACGTCGTAGTTCCACTTCCACCATCAACCTGAGCTCGAGCCGGAGCTCTTCACCTGGTGGTCTTATGATACCAACACATTCCACCTTCACCATGGGGATGTTGGCATTAGTCTCTGGGAAGTTCACTGCATCAGAGGTATCCCATTGGAGGGCTACCAATATGATGAGTTTGTTCCAGCAAAGAACACGTGGGAAGAGAGGTCACAGATGCCTATGCTGACGTGGCAACTGTTGGAGCTGGCCAAAGAGAGGCTGGGGGTCAAGGACTTCCTGAAAGACATCACCTACAAGGGCTGGTTCAGCCTGTTCCTTGAGAAGCATCTGACCATCAAGATACCAGGATGGGTTAAACGGTGCCCAACCGCAGCTCAGAGGAGCAGGGAAGGGTCATACTGGAGGAACCTGGAGGCAGGGCAATACCAATCATGGGGCTATCGCGTCATCGAGGCCTGTGACCCAAATGTATGGTATGCCGGGTTCCTTGCCGCCTTCCTGAGTGGGTGGCTCCTGCCGTTGTGGGACGTGAGGATGGGCATCCATCCAGCAACACTGGTGATGGATGGCACCATGGTCGCCAACAAACGGTTCAACTTGGGCATCCCCGTACTGGCTAAGATGTATGCCATCCTAGGACGCATATCACAAGGGGGGTCGCCTTGGAGAGTATGTGGCCCCTTCCAGATCTTCCATGACTGGGTGGTGGATCATCTTGGCGGGTACACTTTCCCACACGCCATCCGTCCTCCGAGCAATGGCCTGCGACCGTCCTTGCTGAACATCACAGGGGTGGCACCGATGAAGCTCAATGAGGAGGGTGTGAGAATCCGCATTGGCAACCACACCAACTTCCACTTCAGCCTGTTCCCCACCCCAGTCAGCCAGATGGTGGACAATGGGCGAGGCTCTCTGGAATAGCAGGAATATTTCCAGAGCATTCGGGGCGGGGTGCTCGTGGCTCGGATCAACGAGAAGGTGATCTGCGAGCCTTACGTTCCATCCCGATTTTCTAGGCAGTTCGAGTGCCTCCAACGAATGCCGAAGAAGGTATTCACATCTGTCTAGTAGGAGAAGAATCCCTGCGTCCTATGCCAGATGTGGTTGATGTTCACCACCTTCGGCTCTGGTGATGTCATTACTCTTCCTCCCACCAGGGTTGAAGCTGGCCTAGCAACTGAGTATGCCGAAGACTGGACCATCGCGTACCCTAAGGGGATTTTATGCAAGAGAGTCTGGTAACCCGAGGTTACTCACACGGAAACTGGGCAACGAGGGAGAAGGCAAGGGGCTTCCGGAAGAGGGGAACCAGGGGTGCGTCAGGCAGTAAGGCCTGCGCAGGCCGGGACTTCAGCAGTGAGAACATGACGAAGCACCGCCGTGACCTCGCTGCCCGTGCGGGGGTCACATGAGGCGACTAGGGAACTACCCGGGAAGCAGATAAGATAACTTCTCAATCCTTCCCAAGATGAAATTTTCCCGGAACTGTGGTCGACCTGGATGACCCTACGACAATAGCTAAGTGTTGAAGTCGTCTGGCAGAAGATCATGCAAAACGGGATCCAGCTGCCAGAGGTCGGGCTTGTTCGAATTACCGACTGGGTGAAATTCCATCAGAAACATGCTTATTTGACGTCCATGGACACATACGCACGCCCAAGGGGTCAGCGTACGGAGCCACATTTCTTAGTGAAAGTGATGCTCGGCCGGGAGCATGATCCGGAAGTGATGCCGTCGGGAGAAGGCAATAGCGACGAGGAGTCGTAGGGGGAAGAGGAAACCAGAGAAGATGAAGGCGAAGGAGAAGAAGAAGAAGAAAGAGAACCCGAAGGTGAGGGGTCACAAGGGGCGACCTACCAAGGGAGTCTCTGAGAGAGCGGCGAGATTGTCAGCTCTGATCTCGACATAACCGAGATACTCGAGGTCTGTCTCTATCTTCATTTATTTTCTTTATTCATCCATTCTCCTTTTCAACTTCTAACCCATTTTCCTGCCTCACTCAGGAGAAGCTGAGTGTTGGATGGAAATCCCCACCAGAGGAAGGAGGAGAGGAACCGGTGGGACATGATGGGGATCCGACACCCATCATTTAATTAACAAGCGCAGAGGGGTCCCCTATCATGGTGGCTCCTACAGCGGTCGGAACATTGGAGACCGACGCTCTGGATTCCTGTAAGTCTCACGCTTCACTACTGGAACTTGTTATTAAAAGATCCAAACTAATCAGTGTACTCCTTGCGTAGTGATCTCAACATTGGAGGCTCGTCAGGCTGCGGAGCCCGGGTCGTCCGTGAACGGACCAGTGGCGGACATACCACCTCATTCAGAACATGATCCCTACACTGATTCAACCCCGGAAACTGGTGAGTTGGGGGCAGCGGACGTCAGCGGTGCTGTTCCTGAGGTGAGGCCGGAGGCTGGCGGAGGCATCATCGCTGCGGGGGTGAGATAGGAAGGTCGCCCAGATGTCGAGGATCCTATTCCTCACGAAGACATCCCTGAGGAAGATCCTACTGCCGATCTACTAACTGCCTTCCCTACATACCGACCCGCTGACCCTGAAGAGGTAGATGACTCGGACTCAGAGGCAGCCAAGGAGAGCCAGATGACATGGCGCAAAAGGTGGAAGTGTATCTGACGCTTCCTCAGACAGCCCCAGTCGGATTGGCTAAGGCGGATGGGATCACTCCAGACCTGGCTACGCTTCCTTTGTGCCGGAGGGGCTGACACTCATCACCTTCATCTGACGGCCCGCTATTACATGGCCAAGAAGATACGCGAGAGTAGCCGGCACTCCATCGTTGCCCAGTGTCGGGAAAGACCGGCGAGCGCCCGAGCGCTGCTGAGGGCAGATCAAGAGGTCCGACACCTCGAAGGGCAGGCGTCAGAAAAGGAGGCCTTCATTGCATCATGCTCTGAGCTTGTGGAGCAACTGACGGCCCAGATGGCTGACGTGCAGGAACAACTTATGGAGGAGAGTCACCAGATGACCGTACTTCAAACCGAGTAGGCGCAGGCACAAGCTAGGGTTGGCAAGCTGCGCTCTACAGTGGCCGATGAGGAGAGAGTCTTCGAGGAGTGAGAAGTGGTCCTGGAGGCTACCAGCCAAAGGGTAGCAGTGCTAGAAAGATCGATTCAGCACGCTGATCCCTAAGGGCTTTGTTTTGGCCATATCATGAACTTCTTGCTTGTACTGCTCATCATATCAATCAAACAGATGGCCAAACTCATTCATTTGTACCCTTGGTTTAATATGCTCACCCATAATTCAGAAAATACTAACAACTCATCTCTAAGCTCCTACGGGTCATGCCCAATGCGAGAAGCAAAGGATTCTTGTGCTACCATTTCGTCCAACTGTGGGGAATTGACCGAGCTTCAGGCATCCTAAATTGGGCTTGGATTTCTGAGGAGGAGACCTCTGACCGATTGATATATCACCTTCTCAATGTGCTCTGACACACGAGCGGGGCAATGCCGGGGGCATTGAAATCCATCCGAACACAGGGAGATGGAAAGAAAAGGTGAATCATGGTACCCAAATTTGGAACACTGTGGGGCACGATGATGGAGGATAACTGTTAACAGTGACAAAAACACATCATTCATATCGTGTTGGCCTGGAGTGGGGACAATAAATGAGGGCTGACCGCTGACCATGTTCGCAACACGGGGCCTAACTCAAATATCGCCGGTCAGTTTCCCGGAACGTTGGACTAGGACAGTAGGCAGACTATAGGTCTATCATCCATGTTGCTACAATAGGCAGACCAAAGGTCTGTCATCCATATTGTGGCAGCAGGAGGACCAAAGTCTATCACCCATATTGTTAGGGGGTCCTGTCAAACATGACCAGTCCTCCGGAACATTGGCCCATGACAGTAGGTGGACCATAGGTCTGTCATCCGTACTGTTAGGGGGTCCCGTCAGACATGAAAGAGAATGATGATCTGAATAAAGGGGCATGCAAATTGTGGAAGGTGGAGTGGTGGTTTGTTCAAACATAGTCTAACACTCCTGAAATTGCGCCACTGTGGCGGAGGCGCATCAGGCGGACGTACCAACCTGGTCATGGGTCATCCCAATTTTCAGGCAGGACCCCTCTGGAGAGAGAACTACTGCTTCCCATTACCACTATGGGGCATCCCGAACTTATTCGGGGTGTATGTCCTGATTGCACCACTTCCCGTGAAGTCAGGCTGAGGGGCTGGCAATAAGGAGGGACAGGGTTTGGTAATCCCTGGGGCTGGACCCAAGACGAAATTTCTAGGCGTTCCTACATATCTCATTAGGATGAGAATCAAGCCACTCGTAGTTATAGAGAGGCAATTTAATGTCTTGCTGAATGAAATAGAGTTTAACATCGTGTGGGATGGGGGACACATCTCATCTAGGGATAGGCATGGAAAGGCGGGTAACCCGACGTGAATGAGGACATGATCCCGCACCACACCGTACAATCCCACAAGATAGACCGAGTCGCGGAAAGCCAGACAAAGGATCCTAGTTTTAGGTCTTAGAACTTGGACCAAAGGAGAAAGGGAATGGGAGACACACGGTGAAGTGGCTGCAAGACCCAACATGAGTGTAGGGGAAATCCCTGCTTACTATGTGCTCATGGGGACGCGTTTAGGCCGAGAGACTGAACACGAAAAGTTAGGCTGGGCCAGTGGGGAAGTTCCCAGGTGCTTCTACGTATCTCATAAGGATGAGAATCAATCCATACATAGTTCTTTAAAGGCAGCATGACGCGATATGGCGCCTGTGCAAAGGATGAAGGAGTCGTGCGGGTCTAGCCCTCACACCAAAAGAAGCGGCATTTGATATATCTTGATTGTTCTTAGAGGTAAATGGTTTTTCTTTTGTGGGGTGACTGGCATAGGGTAGAAGTTCCTAGCGTCTCCATAATAATCAAGCCATAACAGGCGTTGACAAGCGGCATGGTAATCGACCAATACCTGGCGTGATGTCCCCCGTGGGGAGGTCATCACAATGCGGTGCCATTTTTCGTCGTGCGGCCAGGACGATATCATCACAGTTTATGGTCGTATGGTTTGGAACAACAACACAATTTGAGGTCATATGGTTTGGACCAACAACACAGTTTAAGATCGTAAGGTTTGGACCAACAACACAGTTTAAGGTCGTATGGTTTAGACCAGCAGCGTAGTTTAAGGTCGTATGGTTTGGACCAGCAGCACAGTTTAAGGTCGTATGGTTTGGACCAACAACATAGTTTAAGGTCATATGGTTTGGACCAACAAAACAGTTTAAGGTCATATGGTTTGGACCAACAACACAGTTTAAGGTCATAAGGTTTGGACCAACATCACAGTTTAAGGTCATATGGTTTGGACCAACAACACAGTTTATGGTCGTATGGTTTGGACCAGAAACACAGTTTAAGGTCGTATAGTTTGGACCAACAACACAATTTAAGGTCATAAGGTTTGGCCCAACAGGAACACGCACGATGCGATAAAGCATACCTGATGCGGGTGAGGATGTAATCTCATACCATCACCGCGCGCGGTTCCGAGAGAGGAGCCTCGGGACAAAGGGGCCCATGAGGGTTCAACAATCAGGGGGGGCATGAGATGCTAGCTCCCAGCTATGCCAGGCCCGAAACTCAATGTCTGGGTGACTCATCGTTCCCCATGGGGATGAGGGTCAAGATGTACGCAACCTATAGAGAAGAGAGCTGATCACATACTCTAGCGCTCAGATCGCGGGAGCCCCGAGAGACACTATTACGCAGCTCATTCTGTCTGATATGTGGGGGTGTACTGAGGGTTAGTATAAGGAGTGTCGAGATTCCACCTTGACACGGTGGGGGTAGAACAAAATGTGAGTCATGCAACCAACATTCAAGGCCCGAGGAAGACGGCGTGATGACTGAGGATTACTGCTGACCATGTTCGCAACACAGCATCCTGTCGCGTTAGCCTAGAAGCAGGGGAAAACAAATGAGTATCAACCACTGAACATTTTCGTAACATGGTATTTGTATCAATTTGTCGCGCAAAACCCTCAGGGGCGTTGGCCTGTGACGGTAGGAGACCCCTTAGGTGTTTTATCCAGGCCATTCTAGGGGTTCCCTTCGGGTGTGAAGGATGGTGGGGCCTAAATGAAGGGGAACACAATGCTTGAAAAGTGGATGAAAACTTGTCTATGTCGAATTTGACACTCCATGTCCTAGACCAGAGTACTCTGAACACATTAGCAGACCACTGGAATGGGTCGAAGGGCTCAGTCTAAGAGCGTCCAAAAGATGGCGGATTCCCGAGGGAAGGGCATGCCAAAAGACCGAGGCAACCGGGAGATCGTTGGATCTCCTAAGAGACGGGGATGGACCTAAAATTTAAGTGTTCAGGAGGTCCTACGTATCCCATAAAGATGGTAATCAAGCCATACATAGTTCTAGATGTCCCCTTTTAATATCATGGAGAACACGACATATGAGGGCTAATCCTGAGAACCGGGCACGCGTGGTGCAGCTATTGCAAACCCGATGTGAATGAGTACATAATCCCATACCACGCCACACGATCCTGTGGTCAAGGTCCCAAAGGAAAGCCAGGCATGATTCATTAGAGGACCTCGAGCTGGACCCAAAGATGGAAGATCTGGGTGCTCCTGGGGCTGGACCCGAGACGAAATGTCTGGGCGTTCCTGCGTATCTCATTTGGATGAGAATCAAGCCATACGTAGTTCTAGAGAGGCAGTTTAACGTCATGCTGGAAGAAATATGGATCTTAGTTTTAGGTCTTAGAATTAGGACCAAGGAGACCAGATGTAGGGCAGAGTGTAGTTTAAGGTCGTTCTAGACTGGGTGCAGTTTAAGGTCATGCAGGACTGCACAGTTTAAGGTCATGCGGGACCATACAGTTTAAGGTCATGCTGGACCCGGAAAAGGCTTAGGTAAAGTACTGTTTGAGGAACCTGGTGTTCGTGGGAGGAGTTATGCACTCACCATCCATAGTCACCAAGGAATACATGCCATTGGAGTAGACCTTATAAACAATAAAAGGCCCCTCCCATTTAGGTTCCAACTTGGGTGGTTTCCTGCCGGGAATCATTGGCACTCTGAGAGACAGAACCAGGTCACCTTGCAGGAAGGAGCAGAGGCAAACCTTCTTATTGAAAGCATGATCCATCCTACTCTGATACCTTTACAAGTTATGTAAAGCGTGAATCCTACTTTCATCCAGAGCTTCCAATTCGGCTAGACGGATTTCAGAAATTCTATCCGATGCCTGCTGGTCATAGACCGTCGTACGTAATGAGTGAAACTGGATCTCGATGGGCAGGACGACCTCAGCTCCGTATACCAGGGAATACAGAGTCACCTGGGTGGAGTTACGAGTCGTTGTCCTATAAGCCCATAGGGTGTTGGGGAGCTTGTCTGGCCAACTTCTCTTATTCTGACCAACCATCTTTTGTATAATGTTAGAGAGGGTTTTGTTAAACGCCTCAATCTGTCCATTCGCCTATGCATGATAGCAGGAGGTGTGGTTAGAGAGAATGTTGTACTTGGCGTACAACTTCTTCAGCTCAGCTACTCGAAAGTTGGTTTCGTTATCCGTGAGGATAGTGTGAGGTAGTACAAACTGATAGATGATATTGGAGCTCACGAAGTCAGCAATAGAACAAGACTTGACTTCCCTGAGCGGGATTGACTCTTCCCACTTCGAGAAGAAATCCATAGCTTTTAAGATGAACCGAAGCTGGTGGGCCATCACCGGCGGGTAAGGCCCCACGACATCCAACCCCCAGACTACAAAGGGCAAAGAATACTTGGTAGTATGGAGAGGCTCCGGTGGCCGATGCACAAAGTTAGCATGAACTTGGCACGCATGACACCTCTTGGCATACTCGATGCAATCGTAGATCATGGAGGGCCAGAAGTATCCCAGCCTCCAAATCTGGTGGGAAAACTTCGACCCGACCTGGTGGGCGCCACAGGAACCAGCGTGCACTTCTTGAATGACCTGTGGGATCTAGAATCCTTGAAGTCAGCAGAGGAGAACACCATCAAATCCACACCTGTAAAGGAGCTGCTCAAGGCTGGGACCACTCTGAAGGGTGAAATGCGGCACACGACGTCAGATTCATTCTTTCTCGGCTCGGTCCGACGGAAAATTGCCATGCTGGAGATATTCTACCAAGGGCATCCTCCAGTCAGGAACTGTCTCGATTACCGCACCTGAATCCCCCCGGGGATCCTGACGTAGGGGCACCAGTGGTGAGATGGTTCACTCACGGGCCATGATCGCCTTCCGGAATAACAAGAGCAATGACTCTCCGGTGAACCACATGGATGATTAGGTCATCCTGTTCGGGCTTCGCAAGTGATGCGGCCAGGCTGGCCAAAGCATCTGCTCGACTGTTCCGTGACTGGGGAATGTGAACGACCTCTGGTCGGGAGGGGAACTTAGCTATTAGACGGAGGGTGCACTCCAACAAAGGCACGAGTTCCGGATTTCTGATAGCGTAGTCACCATTGAACTGTTTGATGACCATCTCAGAGTCCCCCTTTACATACAGATGGGGTACGTCAATCTCAAGAGCCAACTCGAGGCCAGTAATGAGGGCATGATACTCTGCCTCATTGTTGGTGCACCCTTCTAACAACAGAAACGAATATGACAGAATGGCTTGCTCTGGGGTGATGAAGACGATACCCAGGCCCACTCTGTTAAGCCTAGGATTGTTGAGCCATATACCGGTGGGGCTCTAGGAGGCACCGTCAAAGTGCATCTGCCAGCATGGGATGGCGTGATCAACTGAGAGGATTGTGTCATCAGGAAAGCCTAGATCTAGTGGCTGGTCTGCAGAGGTTGGGTGGGCAGCTAAGAAGTCTGCCAACGCATGTCCTTTAACGACCTACTGAGATATGAACCTGATGTTGAACTGCTGGAGGATCACCGCCCAGTGCACCAATCGTCCGGTCAACATAGGTCGGTTCAGGATGTATTTAAACGGGTCTACCCAAGAGACAAGCTGTACCTCGTGATGCTGCAAGTAGTGATGCAATTTTTGCATGGCAAATACGAGCACCAAGCAGCTCTTCTCGATGGTGGAATATTTAATTTCTGCATCGAGGAGCATGCAGCTGAGGTAGTATAGGCTATTCTATGTTCATTCATTGTTATTTTGGGCGAGAAGTGCGCTGAGGGATCGCTCCAGGGTGGTCACATAAAGGACTAGCAACTTTCCAGAAATGGGTGGCATCAAGACCGGAGGTTGAAGCAGATACTGCTTGATTTGCTCAAAAGCGACCTGACACTCCTCATCCCATTCGTAGGCGGCACCCTTCTCCATGAGCCGGGAAAAGGGATTACACTTGCCGGTCATATTCACAATGAATCAGAATATATAGGCTAAGTGTCCATGAAGACCTCTCAGCTCCCGAATATTACTCGGGGGAGGCATCTGACTGATGGCCTTGATCTTTTCTGGGTTGATCTCGATGCCTTGATACAAAACAATGAAGCCAAGAAACTTTCCGGAGGTGACCCCGAAGGCACACTTCAACGGGTTCATCTTCAAGTGGCGAGAACGGAGGAAGCCAAACACTTTCTCAAGGTCTTTGAGATGGTCCTGGAACTGATGAGACTTAACCACCAGGTCATCCACGTAACACTCCACCAGCGTCCCGAGAATCGGCTGGAATATGCGGTGCATGGCCCGTTGATAGGTGGCACCTACATTTTTTAGGCTGAAGGGCATAACCTGGTAGCAGAAAGTACCCTGGGGGGCCCTGAAGGCAGTGAACTCTTCATCCTTGGGGGCCATCCGGATCTGGTTGTACATGGAGTACCCATCCATGAAGGAAAGGGCTTGGAACCCATCCGTGGCATCGATCAACAACTCTGTCACGGGAAGGGGAAAATCGTCCGTCGGATAGTGGCGATTGAGATCGCGGAAGTCGATACAGACCCTAATTTACCCGTTCTTCTTCCTGACTGGTATAATGTTGGATAGCCACCGGGGGTACTGGACTTCTTTGAAAAAGTTGGCCTTGATGAGCTTATCAACTTCGGCCTCAACCATGGCACCGTGAGAGGGGTGCATCTTTCTGGGAGGCTTCTTGAACCCGCGATGGTTTGCTGGAAGGCCAAGGTGGTGGACGGCTACCTGGGGATCTAGTCCCGACATCTCATCATAACTCCAAGCGAACACATCACGGTGCCATCTGAGGAAGTCTACCTACTGTTGTCGTTCCTCGGGGGGCATAGCGATGCTGACCAATGTGGGTCTCGGGTCTGCCTCACTATCGAGGTTCACTTGCACCAACTCGTCGACCGTGGTTGATACGCCCTCGTCAAAGGCAGGTGGAGCATCTTCCATGTCCTCCTCTCCGCTTGTGGAAGGATCATCCATGGGGGGAGCCGTCTTGGGGCTGCCAGTTCCTGATGGGAAGCTGGTGCCGGCTTGGGCAGCAGAGGTCGCCACGTCAGGGGACCCATGCACTGCGGAGACCATGGCGACAAAGGCGGTTGATCCAATCCCATCTGGCCTTCGGCCCAAGGGGCCACGCTTTATGACATCAATGTAGTGGTGGTGCATTGGCTTGAGCCGATCGATTCTGGTCTGGCAAAACAGACACGTATGACGTACTGCCATTGCCATGATCCCAACATCCTGATATCATACAGGGGCAGGAGGCTCGGGGATCACCTGAGCCTGGCTAGGGTAAGAGTACGAGGTGATTTCCCACCGTCGCTTGGACCCGGAAACATGCCTTCCTCTGGTACCCAAAATAACAAAGCACTGCCCCATTTCGGGGGTCATTGCCTCCAACCGATGGATTGAGAAGACATATGCGTCATCCAATCCTTCCCAGGGACCACTTGCGATAGTGGCGGGCTCGACCTCACCTGCCAGGATCTTCTTTTCCTTTCTCTTGTAATAACCAGCGTCCAGATAACGGGCTTCACAAGAGGCAAAAGGAGACACATCTCCTTGGAGCACGCCCACTCGACCCTTAAGGGAGTATTTGAGGCACTGGTGATATGAGGAGGGGACCGCAGTGTGAAGGTGGATCCACGACCTTCCCATCAATGCGTTGTAGGCAGTGTCCTGAGAGACAACCATGAATTCGGTATTGGCAATTAGGCTGCCGAACTGGGTCTTCAAACGAATCTTGCTGAGTGAAGTTTGCTCGGTCCTGTCATACCCCTAGATCCTGAGGTCGGAGGGAGTTAAATCATCCTCAGACAACCCCAGTTTCCATAGTGTCTGGGTTGGGATGAGGTTAATCCCGAAACCCATGTCAACAAGACATCGGTGAACTTCCACGCTATTGAACTGGCCGGTGACGTACAGTGGGCGAATGTGCCCTTGTATGGGAGGGTCTTCATGTTCATTGGAAAATGAGATAACTGCCTGACATTCGGCATCCTCAATTGCCTCGGTGTGGAAGGCTTCTGCGGCCGCCACCTCCGTCTCGAACTGGAGGGGGCTCCTTAGAGCCTCGGCGAGCGCCTTGCGCATTTCAGACGATATGCGAAGGGCCTCAAGGATAGAAAGCCTTACCGGAATGCCAACCAGGTGCTTCAGGAAATCATACTTTCGAGCCAAATGCGAGCTTCTCCTTACAGGAGGCCACTCTGCGATTGGAGGCATGACGGGCCCTACCGGATGGAGCGGTGACTAACTGGTACTAGGCACGTATTGCTGTTCACTAGTCGAAGCCCGGGAGGTGGCTGCCGCATTAGGACCGGAAGGCTATAGTTGGCCGGTGGCAGGGCAGGGCTAGCTACGACACGGACGAGGTGGTCCCGCCTGATCCAGTAACACAAACGGTGGTAGAGGCGGACCTGTCGACACCGGGTGAGGGGACCACGTGCGCTGATCTCTGTATCGGGCCTACTTCTTGGTCTCAGTAGCGTGCACAACCTGGCTGGGGGTGACGACTGCCATCCCCTGGTGATTCGTGTAGCCACGGATCCACCGACGTTGGCGATGGCTGGGGACATTGGGAAGGTCCACCTGGCGTTCCTCATCGTCGGGAGCCAAAAAGGGATTTACCAACTCTACGGTGTTAACCGAAGAGTACCCCGGGATTTCACTCGAGGAGTCATTCACTACCGGACGGAGTCTCGGAGGGATCCCCATCTTTGGGGGAATAAAATCGCCAAGCGTGTGAGAAGATGGTGGCACTGGAAGAGCGCATTCTTTCTTCTTTCATCGCTGCTTGCTCTTCTGGGAAGAGGTAGGCTGGGACAACGATTCCAAATCGGCGCTCGCAGATTCTGAGGGTTCCGGCTGACTCATGCGGGCACAGATGATGCCATGGGCACGGGAAACCATCCTGTGGGCCATCCAGTCATTATACTTCCAGGACCCATGGTAGGAAACCTGCTGCCACTCATCCCCGTTGTCACTGCTACCATCGGATCTCACGAAGACACCTGCCACCTGTGCCGGGGCTGGGCCCAACTTGATTATGCTGTTGTGAATCTGGTCTTGGAGCCAGTCCTTGAACACATTGCATCGCTGGATGGTGTGCCCTAGGATCTGGTGATAAGGGCAGTAGTTAGGGTGATCAGTGAGACACGCCTCTTCTGGCTTCCGGCACTCAGGCAGCCGTATGATTCTCTACTCCAAGGCACTACGGAAATAAACGAGGACCTGAGCCTCGTCAAATGAGTAAGTCTGATTCCTTCTGTCTAGAAAGGGGGATCTTGGAGGCTGACCTTGGCTAGGTGATGAAGTATCATGCCAATGAGGCAGAGCCTGATTATCTCGCCTGGGTGGTGGCGGTGTGTTACGCGGAGGCGCCTGCTGATTTTGAGGCGGTCGCTACTGGGCCGGAGGCTGTGCCCGTGGGGGTGGACCCCTATAGGGCTGCTGAGATGGCCTTAATGGTAGCAAATATAGCTATCGGGGAGCCTCTATCTGGGCTACAACAGCAGGCTCGGCTCTGGCGTCTCTCCTTGCAGGGATTACAGGATGCAGTGGGCGTACCTGACTGGCCTGTTGCAGGGCTTCTTCAAGGCGCTGAGACTTGTCCGAGAAATCCCGAAACCCTCCAGGGTAATTCTGAGTGATCATAGAAGGAACCAGCTCTGCCTTGACGTTCCCTACACACATTGTCAGTAATTTTTCCTGAGTTAGTGGAATGTCAAGGGAGTACGTGATCCCCTTCCACCAGGCGACGAAGTCCGAGACCCGCTCATTGGGCCTTTGTTTGCACCTGAAGAGGTCTGCAATGTTCGTCTTCCGGGTTGTGGAACTGAACTGGTAGAGGAATTGCTGGCGAAGGTCCTCCCAGCTAGTCACAGATCCAACAAGGAGCTGGCTGTACCAGATGAAGGCTGGTCCTTCCAGTGTCTGAACGAAGCAACGGAGCTTGGCAGCCTCCTGCTGCGCTGGAGTCCCCAACATAGGCTTGCACCTCGAGTTGAAGTGGGCCAGGTGTTGTGTCGGGTCTCCTATCCCGTTAAAGGGGGTGAAAGTGGGGTTCCCAAATCCCGGCGGGGCCGAAATATCATCCAACCATGCTGGGTATGGCTTGCCGTCCGGTGGGATTTCCACCTGCCAAGTTTCCAAGGCCTCCAAGCGAGTGATGAGAACTTCCATCAGATCATCTGAACACGGATTCCTATCCTGACGGGGATCTCTAACTACAAGCGCATTTTTGGGCTCTCTAATCTGGTAGTCAAGCTCAGCAGCTCGCGGGGGCGGCTGGCGGAGTGACTCTCAGGGTAGCAGGAGGAAACCGAGCATGGTCCCCCAGGCGATCCCGCCGCTCGGGAGGGTTTGGCGAGACGTATCGTGCCCTCTTTCCATGGGCGCCAGCCTCTCCCCTGTTGGCAAACGTGACATGGTTGCAGTTGTCTGGGGGAATCTCGGAAAGGGGTAGGTGCTCCTGCACTTGCTGTCCTGACCTAGGATTACCGTAGTCAGGCCGCCGCTCTGCGATGCGTTCGGCCAAGAGCTCATCAACCAGCCTCTTTTTCCCATCAAGCTGTTGGCGTAGTGTGGCCTTTTCGGAGTCTTCCTTTTCCTTCTGCACTGAGGCAGATGGTTCGGTGAGCTTGATAGCCCCGACATGCTCTTTACCCTTGCCGATGTTTCGGCTCAGTGTCAGTTCCTCAGTGGGTGTGGGGAGAACTAGGAGGCTCCTCTGGTGGAGAGTAATCCTCCCAGACGGGTCCAGTGGTAGCTTGTCCTCAGGGGGTGATTCCCCATCGAGGACCTCCACACCGTTTCCCTCTTCTAAAAGATCAACCATGTTGACCGCCACTACCTTTGGGGACATTCCCTCAGGGCCGCTCGGTGAATCGGGCTGTCGGTGGATCACATAGAAAAGAAGGGAAGTGTACTACCCCCATCCGCGGACGTGCGCGTGGGGGGTGGATTCCTCGATAAACTTGCGGAGTAATTGAAAAAACTGAACGCATTGTTGCTGGAGGGACCTACGGTGGCCAGGCGACTCGGGGTGCCGAACCGCAGGGAGCGCTGCCAGGTCGACCCGACGGCACTGCTCACTGATATCCTCGAGATGTGCTTGACTCCCGGGATAAGGCGCTAGCTGATTGCGAAGATGGGAGTGAGTCAACCGAAGAGTCTGGTGGAAACATTCAAACTCTCCCAGGGTGAGCGCCTCTGGCATATCAAAATTTGACCTTGCAACCAACCAAAACTTCTTGGGGAAGTGGCCCGCTGCGAGGACAGTCTAGAAGATCCATGACTCTGGTTCAAGGTTCAGACCTTACATCCCTGACTCATCAACCGAGAATGGTCGGGGAGCTAGCAACGACGCTGAGGCAGGTCTCTGGGCTGGTGCGCTGGCCGATGGGGAATACGGTGAACATGCCGATTGGTCACCGATCCCTGAGTCGTCCTCCAAGGGCTTCAGTGCCCCGGATTCCACGTCGTGATAGGATGGGCCAGCGAATGGGCCTCCTATCACAGCGTCAGTGCTTTCCAAGGGTGTTTCACCTTGCGACTCCTCCGTTGGTCCCCAGAAAAGTTCCCCACCCTCCTTGACTGAGGTGGAAGGTGCTTCCGGGGAGGCCAGTGGTAACTGCGGGTTTGACCCCTGGGGGTACACCAAGTCCTCATCCTCCTGGATATACCTTCGGAGGGAGGAGAGAATCATATGGATCTCGAATTTGGGGAGTACAAGACTGACGCGCCATGTCCCCATCCCTGCCCTCGACGTAGAGGGTCTGGGGGAAGGTTCCACCATCAAGTCATACTCCGCCTCAGAGTCTGAGAAACAGACCGGTATAATTTCCGTTCAGACTCCCCTGACATTCCTCCTATGGCGACGACGCCCTGCCTTCCTACCCCTGGGTGGATCCTCAGGGTAAGGATGATTTCCGTCAAGGAGTCCCCTGGCCACAATAGTGCTGGGGCAGAGGGGGCTGAAGGACAGGGTGTGGGAAGCACCGGGACAGATGTAGAAAGGGACATGGGGAGGACATCCATGTGAGTGAGCGACTGGATACGCAACGGATCCATACTCGCGGCCAGCGGTAGGGGGAGTGACCTCATACCCAGTGCAGTGGGCGTAAGAAGGAGTCATACCCAGAGTGTGGCTGTTGCGAAGAAGCCTCCGGCATCCCAGATCAGTGGAATGGAATGAGCCTTCATGATGGGTGGCACTACCGCGGATTGGTCCACGGTGGCCATTGCCTGTGCCCGCGACCGGGAGAGTCGACCCAACCTGCCTGTAGGGCGGTCGGGGCCTCGACCCCAGTCGGGCATCTGACTGCCCCTGCTCTACATGTGTGGGGATCTGGTAGTAGGCGTCAGTAGTGGCTCGGGCCATAGTGGCTGCTGAGGTTTGTGCCCCAGGACGACCACTCTCTTCTACACGCGCTCGACGCTCGCGTCGGGTCATATGGGTTGGAGCCGGAGGTGCGGGCACAAATATTGCCTGGTCCTCAGCCCCGGGAGCTGGGCGATGACATCGACGCAGCATGGCGGGGGTTCTTTCCATTAACCCCTGGGACGGGTCTCCGATCGGGCGGACCCGGACATCCCCCACCTCATTGGCGTAGGGGACAGATGTGTCATGGCGCTCCGGGGATAGGCTCCCAAAGCGGTTGAATGTCGGAGTGGGGAGCAGAAGCTCCCTGCGTGGCCCTCGAGGGCGGCGACGATAGTGGGGTGCAACCGCCTCCAAATCCAGACGGGCTAGGCCCCAGGTGGGGATGATCCCTTCCTCGTCGTACCTGCGAACCGAGTCGTTGATCACCCTTCGCTGGATGATTTCTGATGGGGAGAGGGGGCGTGAGCACCCGAAAGTCATGGAAATCGGAGGCGGAGTGACTGTGGAAAAGGCAGGACCACGTGGGGTAGCCGCATCGGTATTGCCCCTGCCCCTGCGCCAGTGGGCAGGTGGCGATCAAGCTCTGGATGCAGTGATCTAATTCCTGGAAGCAGGGAGATGAACCCATTAGTACTAACAGGAAAAGAATTTGAAAACCAATAGCCCAACGTCATCCCATCTTCCGTGGTCAGCGAGAGGGATCCACGCTGACGACGTCGCAGAACGGAGTGCACAACATCTTGACTGCCTCAACCCCTGGCGGGTTTCATATCCCGTTGATAGGTACCAGGACCTGGTGACATGCTGATCTTTCGATATCCCGAATGCTACCTATCCCCATATTTAGGAGAAGAGCTTCACGTCGGGTTCACCATTTTCACGTCGAGTTCCCCTTTTTCTGTTTCCGACGCTTTTACGCCGAGGTGCACGCGCATGTCCGTCACGCATGGGAGGACGCGCGGCTCGCAGCCCCGCATTCCCTCTTTCCATAGGTGGGTGGAATCCGTTCCTTATTCAGGGACGTCTGCTCCTTGATCGAAACCGGGATGATGGGATGTTGTCTCTTCCTTCCGTGGATTCCTCCTCGGAGCTCATCAACTATTCCGGGTCTCCCTCATAGATTTAAGACAGGTTCATGAAGCTCGTTCCTGGTGCCATATCTGCATGGATGCCAGTTAATTACACTATTTCTGTCGAGACGCTCCAAGGGGTCTTGTCGGGGTAGAAACCTTCAGTGAGGAGAATGGTCGCGTTGGGGTGTCGTTGGCAATTCTTGACACTGGGGATTAGCACGTCTGTCTTCTGTTCCTTATCACAGGGCTTCTAGAGGGTGCGGAAGCTCGAGGCATCCCACATCGAATGTGGGGAATATGTATCATTTGAGATTTTCCTCAGCTTCCCATGTTTAACACGGGGTACACCGCGAGTTTAACGCCTTGCGGAGATGGATCAGACTGATCGAAACACTGAGAGTTGGTCATATTGAAGGACCCCCTAGGGGGAACACCGATGTTGGGGCCAACACGTGGGCAGCTTCCCAGATACTATGGAGTGGGGTGGAGTGTCCTGATCTCACCGGGATGTGGTGGTCCGGGTAAGGATCAGGATGAATGATGGAGTGACGAGCTTGAACTTCATGGAGGATTCCTACGTATCCCCATGGCGGGGAATCAAAGTCCGAGTAGTTCGGTGATACGGTGGGACACCTGAAAAGGTAACCGGTGAGAATGGACGCATGGATTGGATCCTGGAGGAAGTAAGATCTCTGGGATAGGGCATGAGCTTCCCAAGGCACATGGGATTGAGGGAGAAGTCAGGATGAGACGTGTATGTGAGGAATGGGTCTTATGCTCTGAGACGGCCCAAGCGGGGGAGTACAGTTTAACGTCATGCGGGACGAGATACAGTTTAACGTCATGCGGGATGAGGGCATACAGTTTAACGTCATGCGGGATGAGGAATTTGGTGCTTACGCTCTGAGGCGGCCCAAAGTGGGTATGTGGCTTACTCTCTGAGGCGGCCCGTGGTGGATATGGGGCTTACGCTCTGAGGCGGCCCATGTGGGATATGGGAAACCGACGCAGAGGGGTCGGAACAACCGGGTGGTGGGCTTGAACCTCGTGGAGGCTTCCTACGTACCATGCGTTAGCATGGATCAAAGTCCACGTAGTTCATTGGGATGGGGCTTACGCTCTAGGGCGGCCCATGTTAGATATGGGGCTTATGCTCTGAGGCAGCCCATAGGAGGATTTCATAGTCGATGCGCACTCTAAGCCCACGTGAGTAATGCTCGGTCTGAGAAACAAGAGGCAGCACAGACCAGACGATCACGTCGCGAATGGTGCGTCCGTGAGAAGCAGAATGGGGCTTATGCGTGGTTAGCGGCCCAAAGAGGAAATAGGGGCTTACACATGGTTAGAGGCCCGAAGAGGAAATAGGGGCTTCCGCGTGGTTAACGGCCCTGGGTGTCGGGGCTTACTCCAGGGTGGAGGCCCGTGGTGCGACAAAGCACAGTGGGAAAGGGACTCTACTAGCCTTGGTAGGGGGGCAGTACAGAGATGCATGGGTGAAAACTTCCACAAGAGAGGGTAGGGGCTTACGCTCTGAGGCAGCCCTTCCCCCGTGGAGAAACGCCACTCCGACAAGGAGGATCTCATTCCATGCGAGGAAGAGTCCATTCCTGTGGAGACGAGAGGCGTAAAAAATGTCTGAGCTGGGGGGGACCCTACGTGTGAAGCATGGGTTCGGACCACAGTTTAACGTCATGTGTTAAGGACGAGGTGCTCAGCAGTTTAACGTCCGACAGCATGGACAAGGTGGGTTTGCTCCACACCCCTAGGGCTTACATGCCCAATACCCTCTACCCCTTGTGGGAGGGAAGGCATCGGCAAGGCCATAGTGAATGGGGGCCGCAAGGAAAACTATTGGGGGGTCCTTGTTAGCGTGGATATGTGAAGAAGCAATAGCAGTTAGCGTGCCTATGTAGAGAAGCATAAGGCAAAGCAAAACAACGGGAAACACCACCCAAGGGACCTTGAGGTTACTTCGTACAAGACTGAAAGTCCGTACGGGAAAATAACGCATGGCGCGCATGACCGGCAGGGAAAACATCAGGTGCCAGCGCGGAAAGGAATCCAAGGGGCGTTAAGGTAAAGGGGTCCTAGGTGTTGCACGCAAAAGGAAGGCTTGCGCGCAAAACACTAGGATGGCGTGAAATAGGGCCAGAGAATTGCATGCATAAAGGGGATTGCGCGCATGGTATTGCGCGCACGGAAGGGGATTGCGCGCATGGGACACGGATTGTGCGCAAGGAAGGAACCTGGAGGAGGGGGAAAATTCACTTGAGCCAGTGGAGTTGCGCGCAAAGGTGAACCCCGGGGCAAGGTTGCGCGAAAATAGGGATTACCTAGAAGATATATTACGTGTGGGGGGAGTCGAATTGCGCGCACGAGAGCCGATCCGAATTCTGAAACCCCCAAACCTCTTCGGGTTGCCTTCTATTTATAGGCATTGATCGGTGTGGAATCCAGGCGGCGCGTGAAAGTTTCCGCGACGGGGACCGTTGGCGCGTAAAACTTCACTGCGCGGAACCTGGGCGCGCAAAATTGCACGCACCAGTGGCTCGATTACGCAAATCCCGGGGATGCTTCGTGCGCACAACAATATTTCGTGCGGATCCTTCTTTATTTCGCACACCTCTTCCCGGGCCACCGGATCGGGCCTCTGATTCCGAATATGACTTCACTTCGTCATTTCAAAACTTCCTCTGGGAGTTACAGACTTTTTCGGCATCTACAATCCTTTTAGTAGAAGAGATGATATGTAATTATAGTTATGATATATATATATATATATATATATTACTTTGTAACTCATAATGGAAATTTTTATAAGTTCATGTTCACAATCAATATGAAATTTAGTGGTGGGAAAATCATCTAATATTAGATAAAGGTTAAAATAAGATATATAATAGTGTACTATGGTAATTCAAACGTTTTTTTATAAAAACACAAATCATAAAAGAGAGTATGGTATACCAATTATTTGAACCTCTAGATTTTGTGATAGGTGATCAGGTGTTCTTGAGAGTGTCTCCTCAATCAAAACACTGAATTTTTAAAAGACATGGGATATTATTTCGGCATTATATATGAGTATTTAAAGGTGGTTAGAGGATATATAATATATTGTATCAACTAGATATTCCATAGAGGCAAAATTTAATTCAATATTTATTCTATGTATCTCATCATTAACTATATTATATGATCCCTTCCAAAAAGATAAGAATCAATGATATTGAGTCGGGGGGGGGGGTGATACATTATTTGATAAGGATATTGGATACATCTCGGACCAATGTAAAAAAATAATTCTTGGGAATATGGTACACATAGTGTATATACGTTGGTAGAACAGATGTATCCAAAGAGATACATTATAGTGGGAACATGATATACACACTCATTAGTTGTATTTTTCCATTAATAATTAGTAATGCATCAAAAGGATAAGGTGAAATTTGTGGTATAGTTTTTATTATCCCATATAACCTAACAAATTATTTCAATTTAATTACATTCAACTCACATTATTTTTTGAGTTTTTAACAATATGATTGGTTGGTGATGACTGGAGGTCAGAATTTGGGAAATTGGCTCAGTGGTAAAAATTTGGAGAATGTGTTTAGTTGTATTGGTTACATAGTTGTCTTGTATTGTGTACCCAATAGTTAATGTGGTAGGGTATTATTAACCAAGTAGACTAATATTTGGCTAGTGGGCCCTTTCTAGACATCTAATGGTCATCGAGTACCTGGTTGGGGTGCACTAGTTACCCAATAAACTCAAATAATTTTTTTTTTTAAAATAAATTAAAATCGATTTTAATTTTTTTATTTATTACTATACCACCACATTATTTCTAAAATATTTATGAAAATAGATAACATTTTTAACTATCTTAATCCTTCTAATTTAGGATTTTCCCTCATTTTATATCTAATTCAAGAAACATTCATCCTATTGGGGGTTTTTGTTGGTTTAATCTACTCCTATCTATTGAGAGTTTCTTCTATAGTTTCATTATTATTCATATAAAATCAATAAATATGGGTATTTTACGATTTTGGGATTTTAATCAATTAGTGTCAAATAATTTGGAAGTATTCATCTGTTAAAATTTAATATCTCCATATAATCTCCAACTATATTATATTAAGTATTACATAATTATAAGTGGAAGTATTGGAGACTAATAGAGAATTACCTTGAAAAGTACAAAATTTGGTTTCCCTACAAATTAATAATACACTATAGACTAAATAACCCATGATAAGTACGTAAAATCCAGTGATTTTATTTTATGGCCCTCATTGTTCATGTAACCTTACTAAAGTGGGGAGAGTCTAATCAATTAGATCCCATGAAGGGTGTCCATCACTAACACAAGAGTTAGTTGTTTGAACCTAGATTTCATTATAAGTTATTATTTAAGTAAAAAATTAAATATAACATTAGTTTTAATATAACATAATAGAAATTAATATAATTAATAAGACACAACATTAAAATAAGGAGTACATGTGTATTTGGTCAATGATAACAAATATGAAAAAGAACCACAATGATGAAATGCATTTCACCATGACCTCCCATTGTATTGAATCCACCAATGAAAAATATATAAAGAAAAAATAAACATAAATATGGGATACATTTTTAGGATTAATGGAATAATATGATATGTGGTTATTTATAAGTAAAAATACAATAAATGCTGGTAGCCATTGGGGTAGTTGTTCTGAGATCCCAAAAAATTATAATATAAGATATGATTAAAATAAATGAGTAATACATTTAATAAACATTCATTATAGTAATTTATATTTTCATTTATATCAATAATCATTTAATGTATCATAATATACTATATGGTAAATTATATTCTAATTTTATAAGTAAAATTAATTTGTTTACATTACATTATGTTTTAATTCTAGGGTGAAATTATTTTTCTAAATTATTTTTCTTATATTTATTTTTTTATTTATGTTATTTATATGATTTATAATTTTATTTAGTATTTAAATTATTAAATAAAAATATTTATTAATTTATTGAACAAGAATATGGTTTTATATTTTAGAAATGAATAATTTTGATACTAAAATATTGGATTTTCAAGTATTATAAGGATTTATTTTAATATGAAATTTAAAAAAATTATGATACTAATTTCATAAAATAGACATTAGTTTTGGTTTCATAATTTTAAAAATATATTTGGGTTAATTCATTGGATTTTTATGAGATAGTTTTTTTAATAGTAATAAATGCAATATATTTTAATACGGTAACTTTTATGACATGATCCTGATATAAATATATAATTAACTACCTTGAACCATATTTAACATATCATATGTGATAATATACTCAAAATTGCATCTAAATATTATTCAACTAATATAAATTAATCTTTATATTGATATAAAATATTAAAACATTTATTGGTGTTGTTGTAGTGTTTTATCAACATTAGAAAAGAAAATATCATTATCTTAAAGATGATATCATGGAAGGGATAAGTATTTTCACATCTATAATTTATTTAAATTATCAATAAAAATTTATTTTTATGTATAAATAGTAATTTTATAATTATATTATAATATAATATTACAAATTCTTACCCATCACATACACATGGTAAGAAAAGTAAAAATAATAACTTCAACATGTTTTCATGATAAGAATGAGAATAAAAATATACAATGAATTTTTCTTGATGGTATTAATTAGGAATAATTAATTATAATTATATGAGTAATTTATTTTTTAAATTTATAAAATATAATAATTATCCATAATTCTTACTCAACATCAATGTAGCACTTGTATAAGAAGGGGAAAAGTCAAATAAATAATTTTTATAAAACATATTGTGACATTTTTAGAATTCATTACGGTGTTTAATTTTTTTTCTATAATAATTATAGGTAGTAAAAAAAATTTAATGATTAGATTTTAATTCCATATTTATATATATATTTTTAGAGTCACATTATATGAATAGACCTGAAAATTACTTTAAAGTGTATTAAATGATAAAAAATAATTAATAAATTAAATTAAAATTATAAAATATTATCTTTATTAAGGTAGAATGTAAAATGTTCTACCATATTATCTACTATCTATTTATGTACTGATTTAACCTTTACAATTAAATTATTGACAAAAAAGGAATGAATATTTATGAAAATGAAATCAAATTTTACCAATAAATGGGAACTTATTTTAACCTTTTCCTATGAAAACATCATATTATACATTAAATCTATATTCTATCGGTATCTTTCTATAAACATCAAATTATCTTGTACATAGAGTTAGAAAATTTTCAAAATTCAATTCTCTAAAGTGATTAGACTAAATCAGAAGGTGGTGGATCATGACCATTTTTAGGGTTCCCAATACTCTTTCCCCTTAGTTAATATTATTTGCCTAAAAATAATTTACTCTAATTATATGGATATCATGACTCTATTAACATTGAATTGAAATTTTTATACCCATCAATGATGATATATCATCATTTTTTTAGAACCCACGACCGCTGGATCCCCATTCTGTTTGGTATTGGTGATTAGAGTGTGACTCACAGAGCCCGCGTCTAATAGGACCTAGGTTGAAAAATAAAACAGTGGGTGTGAATTAAAATTATTATAGGAACTAATCCTTAATTAATAAGAAAATTTATACAATATACCAACCAAATCAATATTTATAAATGAAAAAGTTTCCAATTCTGAATCGCAACCATCACTACTTAAAATAGGACACAATACAACCATAGATAATGAACGAATAATCAACCAAAGATAAACTCTAGATACCTGAACCCTATAGTTTCCATTCTCTAATGAAATATCCTTAAAAACTAATGAAAAACATTATAGTGTGAGAAACACTAAAGTAATCAACATGACCTTGTTTAAAAGTAAAATCAACCCCTATTTGAATAAACTATTCTTGGACAACAATATATAAGAACAACTAAGTATGGAATGTTTGAAATAAGGGAGGGTTTAGATCAAAAATAAAAATCAATTAGGATGTATCATATTTTTGAAATAACCAAGGTCAAGGGAGATGTCCTAAATCTTGATAATAAAATAATCAATGGAGATTAAATACATCTCTTGTTATTGTAATAACCACATATAATTTCCATTTATGTCGCTATTTCTATTTCCACAAATCATTTCTAACAATTTTTAGGGGAAATTAAAATGATAACTATCTCATAAGAAAAGGTCTTCAGGAAATTCCTTTCCTCTTATTTTCAATTCACAATTCAAAATTCAAATCGGTTGTGATCCATTAACAGAACATGTCAATAATTTATCAACGAGATGAGAATAAATTAATCAATAGTATGACATGACTTCCTTCCAAGAATTATATAAATAATACCAAAACATATTTTCATTCCACATTACATATGTCATGTGTAAGAATCAACCACTATCACAAGAACCATAACTATATCTACGACCCCCATCACCATCCTCATCTAATATATTCATTAATATTGAATAACCCATTTACATATGTCACCAAATCATGCAATCCAAATATTGCATCATGGGAATATTGTACCCCACATGTTCAAAAAATCACAACCATAGAAAAATAACATTTAATAAATAGGTAGAAAATTAAAAAAATTTATTCATAAATCACCATTTTTAGATCAATATATTACAATCATAATGAAAGATTCACACAATTATGAATATTTATATATTATGAGTCCCTCCTTTGATTCATCAGCCATCATATCAAACATGATCCATCATATTAGTTTTTAAAATATTTGAGGTTCTAATAATTTAAATAGCCTAACCACATAACTATTCAACATTCATTATGTTATTATTTTAAACCCCCCAAAAAATATCCAACTCATTTACAAAATTCAACATCATGAAATCTATAGAAACAAGTCAATGTTTATCATATTATAAATGTTCAAATTCATGGTTTTGTTGACATATCATTATCTTATGTAAGAGGAACATGAAATTAGATAACCCATTTCAATTACTTAATCTTCTTCCATGTTAATTTTCATGATATTTAAATGTTGGACCACACCTTCAGATGACTACGAAACACACCCACACTAAACACACCATTCTCGAGTCAATAATTCAACATGACCTCTAACCACACAACTTCTGAATCTCGCTTATCTCATCAATCACCATGTATAATTACAAGACTAGTGCTTAAGCTATGAGAAAATAAAATAACGCATAACCTAAAAAAATTATAGGTAACCCATCTAATGTATTACCTCTAGATCATATGACAATCAGTAAATTATATGTCACAGTAACAGAATTATACAACATGGTTTTCTATTCTGAAATCTCACAAAGCCCTCCATATTACCATAACCATAACCACCACCGTATAAATAATCAATGATAATCATTCCATAATGTAACTTTATACTCTTACTAAACAATCCCAATATCAAGGAATCATTTTGTGGAATAGAATAATGTACATGATATCTACATCAACAATGATATCAAAAAAACACTCTAATACGCACTATTGTGTTATTGTCATCCCTAACTAATGTATGAAGGAAAAAATGAAGGAACTAACCATATATTTATAAAAATATTAGTATAATTTAACATGAAGCAATAACATATGATGAGAAATGCACCCACATGACACCAGTTATGCACAAAAAAACCACATTTACAATCCAAAATCAGTATTCATATGAGTTAAAATTAATTCAGTATTACCATCAATTCATATTAGCAATCATAAGGTAGTTCTAAATTAATTTACTCAATTATTAATTTTTATTCTCACCATACTTTCAATATCATATGAATATTACTTATTAATGTTATTCATGTATATTAAATACCACTTAAAATATTAATCACTAGTTTATAAAATAAAAAAGGTAATAAATATTAAGTTAATCGATATGATAAATTCTATACTTGTGATTCATATTCCCACTAATATATCATGTCTAATAGTATTAATAGAAATAGAAGATTGATAAAAACATAATAGTGTAACACTAGTATATGAAACTAAGATGAAAATAGAGATATTATAACCATAAAAGTATTGTTAATCCCAATCCACCACCAATGGAGGATATACACAACATTCCCTTCCCTAGAACCAAACCAATAACACCACACGTGAGATAAGGAAGTATTAAAATTGATAAAACACTATGAAATTCCCTATGATTATATACAAAACCTCTTATATAATAGTATATTAAAAAATATATTAGGATCAATACCCCCTCTAAGGTTAGGGCTAAATATGTTTTCTCACTCGGAATGACAAAATATGAATCTAGGCCTCCCTAACACATCTAAAGTCTCTATCGAAACATCCAAATCCTTGAATGGATTTGTTAAATGAATCATAAATATAGTTCCAATACATTATATACCACTAAAAAGTTATCATACACAAGAATTGAATCATATCCTATAGAAATGATAAATAAATCCCTAATAGTTGAATAGGGATCTCGACCATTCAAATTAAATACCAAAAAAATATTCCTAATTAGGGAATCTACAAAACTAGAAAATAGGGAAAATAAAAGAATAATATCCATGTGGATATATCTATCAAAGAGTGTACACATAATACAAAAAATTCCCTAGAACATACTTCACCAGCAAAAAAAAGTCAAACTACCCACCAATTACATGGGAGAATACTGATCTTTTGGGAAATAATACTTATAATTCCATAATGTATTAAAATTAAATTATATCAACTCACACATAAATTGAGACGTTAAGATACTCAACCATTGGGCATGAATCCAAACTCACTTTCTTGATTATCTCATCACTATCATCTCCCATGTATCTCATGATAAAAAAAATGAGAAAATTAATCTCATACTCTCCAAAAACTCGAGAAGGATTATTATTGAAACCCCCTATCATGGAAATTATTCCATCCATACTCTCTACATGATCCCTCGCTTCTTCTCAAGATAGTATCTAAAATTCCATGACGGATTGATAAATCTATTACCTTAAGGGGAGCACAAAATGTTGCTCTTGTTCTGCTATATTAGACTGGAAATGTGGAAACTGACCAACCGGGTCAATATAATCACTCAAAAACATTCACTCACTACCCCCAAGAAATATCTCTTAATTATATTTCAAATTACTATTCATCTACAAATGAGAAATGACATAATACATCTTAATATAACTAAATTAGACCCAATTTATCCTATATGGGTTTCTATGAATTATCTTCTACCATCATTGAGCCAATTTTCGAAACAAGTCATCTACTAGAATGATGAAAAAATGATCCATAGTTCTAAAAAATTTGAGGAAATTTAAATCTCATCTCACCATTCCTAAAACTATTGGATTGATACTCTATTGAGGAAATTTTGTAATTTACACCACTAACCATTAATAAATATTTATCCCAATATTCCTTTTTCCCTTTTTCTTGTAAAATGTCTGAATATTGTTTTGATGAAATATATTTAGTTAAACATAAAATAAGTAGGCTATAAAAATACATATGAATAATAGTAAAAACATATAAAATATCTTATGAAGTATGAATCATTTCCACTATCCACAAATCCACTAATTAAACATACCTAACATAACCATATCATTTTCCCCACATCATAAGAATCAATATAATATCTCAACGAAGGTAAATTATCCACCATGAAAGGATCACATACCAATCTAACCATCCTAATATCATTCCTTACACTTTTCCACAACATTCATTATCTCCACACAATCCCAACATACAACACATATCATAACATCCAATCATATTTGGGATATTAATAAAAACACCACAATAATACATTCTATGAAATGTTACCAATGATTAATCAATCAATTATTTTCATTCCCAAGCATGCACATTTAAGGAAATATTTTTTGAAAAAATAATTATAATAATTATAATCAATCTGTAATAGAGGAAAAATTTCATGGATTCACAAAGGGAAGAATCATATTCAACCACTCTTGTCATAAGAAATTTACAATACTTTCATAATATTAATTATCTAATAACATTATATCTTTCTTTATTAAACAATAGTTGGATTAAAAAAATTCCTATCTAATTACTGATCATTAAATAAACATGGAATACTTATTCAATTTTGTATCTAAATCTAAATAATATTTTGAACACAGTTTTCAAAATCTGGGATATTCAACAACGAACATGTCAGATATTGTACCTTTCTTGCAGAATATCATTTAAATTTATAGATTGTCAATATTTTCATAGGTCACAAAAATTTTGGAAGATTTATTATAATGATAATATTTGTTTAAATAAAATGAACTCATATATATAACTTCTATTTAATTATAGTAATCTTTTAAATCAAAATTTTCACTTGAAAAATGAAATTTTAATTTAATTTATAAATAATCAGAATATTTAACATGCTATTGAAAAATATAATTGAAACCCCATTAACCTAATTAATTAATAAATAAGACCGTGATTAATTATAATTGTTTCTAGAAATATTTACTCATGGAAAATAAATATTTTAATCATGATTCATTATTTATAGAAACAAATAAGAATGATACTTGTTATAAATGTAGTCAAATTTTTTCAATTATTAAAATGATCATATAGATTCATTAGTTAAATTACATAAATCCCTATATTATAACATAAATATATAATTCTAAGGTATGAAAGTATCAACTCATGTCATATATTTTCAAGATAGAATCTTTAATAACAAATCCATAGATTTATTACAATACATGAAAAATAATAAAAAATACACTATCATATCAACACAAGTTGTAATAAATAAAAATAAAAATCAAAATATAAAATTGAATCCTAAAATAGAAAAATCACTTAAAATGAGGATTCACACTCTCTTATAACCCCCCGAATTTCTCTGTTTTCACCTATTCATGTTTTTAACTAACATTGATCATTCATGGGATCACAGTGGGCTATAAATACACTTTAAATCATATTATTACATCACATTGTAGATTTATTTGTCAATGTTTAACTACTAAAACCATACAATCCTAAAAAGTGCATAAATTCAAACACTATCCAAGATATTAACTTCAATATTTGATACATCATATACACAACCCTCCCGCACTATAAACCCTCTAGGTTATTAGTGGATAGAAAATAATCCTTGAATCCAACCTCCAATAGGCCTGAGTCTGGTGACTAAAATTGTGGGAATTCATCACAATAATGGGAGAAATTTTCCTCTTAATTAAAAATTAAATATAACTAATCCACTAATAAAATGCACATATATAAACATAAAAGATAACACTTCCCAATACCAAACATAAATAAATTAAATAAAGCACAAATTAACTAGATATAATTGAGAAAAAATCTCTTAATTATTCTATTCACCTACCTAAACATCAATATTTACATTCTCTTACAAACTGTGCTATAAAATTATTCAAGAAACACTATATAGGGGTGATAAAATATGATTAATTAGTAGGATTTTATTTCAAAAAAATCCATGTGAACCTAATTTTTGCTTATAGACAAGTGTTTGAATAAATTATTAATTCATGATAGAAATAAGAAATATTATAAAAAACAAATCAGAATATGTGGTTATTTATCATATTTTAACAATAACTACCACAATCAGGAGATATTTACCATATATCAAGATAAATAAGATCAAGGGAGATTTCCAACTTGTAATTTTAATATATTCTATGACACTAATCTCCTTATCTATAAATTTTTTATTTCCAACAGAACATATAGAATTCACTGTGGTAAATTTTAATAATACATATATTTCAAGAAATGGGAAATGATTTTTCATATATCTCACCTCTCAATTTGGAAGCCTAACACAAATAGGTAGCGAGCATTTAGATGAACCCCACAATAATCTATCAATAAACTATAAGTAAATTAAATTATCCATTTAGCACATCTTATATCCAATTGTTATATCAATCATAACCATAAATCATTCAATTTCACTTTATGTTAAAAATATAATCAACACACATAAATCCTTCTATATCATAATAAATTAGAGAACACAACCCGTTCCCTTATTTCAACAAATTATTTGATCCAAAAAAGAAATAAAATAATATATTTCCTCACATAATGCACACACTACAACTGGGGATAAAAAAGTTAATCAACCAGCTATCATGGTACTAAAACATAGGTATCAATCACCATGACGATGTAAAATGATTTCATAATCATTGAAATATTCATAAGACTATGAATATTGACATTTCAATATTCCGTCCTTTTATTCATCACATCACTTATTAAAAAAGATCTATAATATTATAATTAAATATAAAAAATATTATTATAATTAATATATTCCAACCACTTATATTTTGATCGTATATAATTTATGAACTTTAAACCCCAAAATGGAATTTATAATTCATTTAATTATTTCTGCATAATTTATTCCATCAATATAATTCATACGTAATCATATTAACAATATTTAAATCCATGGACCAGTTACAACTTAATTTATTTTCTTAGGATTAACATGAGACTAATTTTATGATTTCATTTAGTTATCCTAAATCTATGTTTTAATAATTGATGATCATTATCTACCCACACCCTTTGATGTATGAGAAATACACCCCAACCAAAGACACTATCACTGAATCAATCATTAAACTAGTCTTATAGCCACACAACACCCGAAACTAAACTAACCCATCAATAACTATAGAGTATCCCTTGGAATATCCTATAACTAGGATACTATCTGAAAACACGTATCCTTTCAAATTAATAGTGGAATCCCAAATCAAATCATATATCTTTTCCATCCAACTCCTGACACCTAATCTATCATAAAACACATTTATACATCTTATTATATTATTATATGTCACAAAACCTAAATTATAATCATATCTGTTAGTACAAAACATTGAATATACCATATATTTCCTTAGCAAAAGGAACTATAATCTCTCAATAAACTATCCAAGGCTCATTGAATCATTCATTAGAATGGAATGAAATTCAAGGAAGAGACATCACCCATTAGATAAAAAATAATCCCCACCCAAACTAAGGATTTTAATCGACCTTAACTATCCTACCAATATATAAATGATGGAACTAATCCTATATTCATAAAGAATACCCTATACATTACAATGGTAAACCACATTAGAAGGATATATCTACACAAATTACATTGGTGACATCCCAATACAACTAGCACATCATTTAAATACATGAATCAGTATTCATACCAGTCAATGATAATTATGAATTTCCATCTATTCATATTCTCATTGTCATGTTACATCTCATTTACTTAATTAAATTCCATATATTTATTCCCATCCTCAAATTGTTTTTAAACATATACTGCATCCTTTATTTATCCACATTCGTACACTACTATACCCAAATTTAATCACTATTACACTATATCAACAAATGAATAAAGGATAATTTAATCAATTATATTTTCATACCACTTCCATGTCATATAAAAATTCATGGATCATGTATAAGAAGTTTTATAGAAGCAAAATGTGTATAATAAACTATCTTTGTAATACTAGAATGAAAAATTATGTAAGAAATGGAGGGATTGTCACTATCAAGGAGAAATTAATCCCAAAAAATTACTAATGTTGGAAACAAACAAATCCCCTTTTATTATTAAAAAAAACACTGATCCTGAAATAATAGAGTATTAAATGTGTTAATACAAATGATATAGTGACACATTCCTCCAAAAAAATATTTTATTGAGATATGAGTATGTTAATAAATGCATATTTTAAAAAAACATCCCCCCCTAAAAAAATACAACTATACTAATCTAGATCAAATAATGAAAAATTATCATATTAGAAGTATTCTCAATTTTTATTGATTAATATATTAAAATATAACATAGAGAGAAACAATATATATGGTCCAATTGGTGGGATTATGTAAAGGATAATGACCGGGGTAACAATAATTGATATGAAAGGGATAATAATTAAATAAAAATAACTAATAATCCAATCATTATATTATAATGGATTAATAGTTGAATGTACATAGATTGAATAAGGGTAAATTAGAAGGTTAAATAATGTATTAGGAAACATTTAACTTTAGAACATATGAAAATGATAGGAAATCCCCTACCATAATAAATCCGATAAATATCAAGAAAGGATAACCAAGTCAAGAAAAAAATTTCCATAATTGATTTCAGTAACACATAAAAAACATTTAGCATTAAAACAACAATTATAATCCTAGGAATATAAGGATTATTACTATTACCACAATTACTAAAAGTGGAATTTAAGAGATGAAAAAGGAAAATCAGATCGAAGGATGATAAATGATAAAAACAATTAATGTTAGAGTCATTAATATGATTAATAAAAATAGTATAAAAAGGTTATGGGATCATCCATGGTTTTAAAGGAAATAAATAAATTTCAAATAATAAATTTTTTTAAACCCATATTTATAGAGAAAATGGACCGACCACCCCCACATCAGGGACACTTCAACCTCAACTGTGGTTCCTCTGGTCAAACCTAGAAATGAAATCATATCCATCTAAAATGAATTTATCATACCATTACTATTTGGAAAATTAGAACCATTTAAAAATGAAAAATGTGTTGGTACATAATATTTATGTGGTCTATCCTGACCATGAATCCCTTTTTTTATCAACAACATAGAGGACCCCCCTAACAATTTTTATATCCATGTTACTAAGACTATTATATTTCAAAATAAACTACAAAGACATAACTCACCTTGACAAAACCACCATTCACACTAACATCAGAGTTTTAACCATTCCCATTTCCTATGAAGATATATCTATAAAACCCCTTCCAATAAAGATTAATTTCTCCTCTCTTACTTTTTCATTTAGAAATTAAAGAAACACATCCACCTACCACACCGTCTATAATTGGACAGACAATGATGTGGTATCCCCCTCCAGACTCTCGATGATGCCATACCCTTCACCATAATTATTTATCAACTACCCATTTTACAAAGGGATATACCTGAAACACCATTCCCACTAAAATAAGAATTTTCCTACCCCTTTTATCCATTAAATAAAACAACTTGCCCCAATATCAACAACTAATAAATGGTATGGACCGTGACATTATCCATTGTGATACACACACGTGTTTTATCACCCTTAGAGTAAAAAATATCTAGTTCTCTAAAAAAACATCAAAACTCCCTCTAAAACCCTATATATCCTAGAATATAAAAAATAAAACTATTATGAAAAAATTCACCCTTATACATTTCCTATCACAAAACTCTATTTCATAAGCTGTTATTACGTGAAAATAAGAGTTGTTCAAAAACAGTGTATTTTCATTTTAGTTATCCGATTCCAATTTTTAATAAAATAATTAATTTGTTAAAGTAACCCTAAAAAATATCTCATTTATAATAAAATTATCCTATAAAACAAAAAAAATTATAGGATTTTTCATTATATTTATATCATTAAAAACATATGCCACTCTGGAGGGTTTTTACCACCTATGTGAACAACGATATTTTTATTAACATTCCCCATTCAAGGATATTTCTTGAAAATTAATTTCAGTATTTAAGATAAAATTAATATTAAATAATCTCATTATTATTATTATAGAACTGTAAAATATCTATCAAAATAATGAATTCGAAATTAAGCAATCCTAGTCATTTTAAAACATAAAAAATAATGTATCAATGAATATTTCTATAAATGTTACTTGTTTAATGACCTAATGTAATCATTTTATTTTGAAATTACATAAAATATATATGGTAACACTTATTTAAATAATTGAACCATTTGAAAATGGAATTTAACCATTACCATTATACTATATTTTATTTAGAGATTGTAAATCGACTAAATTCAAATTGAAAAACATGTTACATACTAAATAAGTAAATGAATGAAATATTATAATAAAGGTATGTAAATTTATTATATTAATTAAAAATGTTAATAAGAAAGTAAATAACTAAAATAATTTTATTATTCATGTGGTCATAGGACGTATGAGGCAAGTCGGGGCTTAAGGTAAGTGTTTTATTTTAATCCTTTATTTTAAAAATTTAATTCTTTTATATCAATGATTTCTCTTCCATGTTCATGTTTTTTATTTTTTATTACAAATTTAATTATCTCTAATTTTGTGTTTTTATAATATTTTTTTATATTCAAATTTACATTGCATAAAAGTGAATAAAATAAATATATTTTTAAAATTTTTCAACATGGGTCATTTTCTATTTTTCACAAAAGTGTGAAAGGGATATCCATTTTAATATTTTATTCATTATTTAATTTATCTTAAATATTATTTGTTATTATTTAAAAATACCAATCTTTAGGTTTTTATGGTTTTAAAATATAATTTCTTTTATTTTTATTTTATAAAAATATTTCCCTTGAAATAAAATATATCAAAATCAAAAAGGTATTTCTTCTTATTTTATTGGGTTACGGAGAAATAATGTTTTTATCAGAATTTATTTTATTATTAGTATTATAATTATATGAAATATCCTATTTTATTCAAATTATTCTAATTTTGAATTATATATGAGGAAATGTGAGCCTAGGATATTACTTTAAAATTAAATGGTTAATTATTTAGTCTCTAGAGAGGATATTATGGAAGTAATTTAATAGGTCCATTGATTGAAATAGATATTTTAATTGGTGATGTGAAATAGTAATGTATATACTAACATAATATTCCCTCATAATTTTCAAAGAATTTATTCATTTATTTGGTTTTTATTGAGTATATATTGTTTTCATTAGAGATTATTATTTTTATGATAAAAAGTTTTACGATTAAAAAGAAAAAATATTTCATGGGGATTCAAGTTTATACAAAGGAATATTGAATTTAATTTTTTTACCTAATACTACAATTTCTTTTCTCCTAAAATATTTTAAAATGTTTTTTACATATATTATGGTTATGTAGGAATGATTATGAATTCAAATATCCAGTTATGATGTTTAAGCATTGAATAAAACAGGTGTGTCATATTGAAAGTTTGGAATACATAAAAATGTATCATTTTTTAAGAAAATTAAGGGTCATGTAAGTTATTTTATAAATCCTCTAAAATTATAAACCTATGATTTCACTAGAATATTAGTAATTAAATAATTTATTTATATAATTTAATTATAGTGTGATTATGGAAAATTATTAACATATGCTAACAGAGTTAGGTTTAAATAACTTTATAGGTTGGGATGCTAATGGTTGAGAATAATTTAAGTGTTTTGGATACCATCATGGGTTTAATATGTCTATTGGAGTTCATAGTTCAAAATCATTTATGACCTTTTGAGGTCTTATATAGTTGGATTTCAAGGGGATTAATTTTTTGTTTGGATATGTTTAATATGTTTTTAGGAAGAATATATTATATAGTTATATAAAACATTTAGAATTAACATGTACATTAATTCTGTGTTCATTATTGTAGATTGGTATAATGTGTTGATTGATTTTTATATAGTATGGTAGTATAAATATAATTTTAAATTTATATGTGATTTGATGACTAGTTCATTCACATTATTTTGGGTGAAGATTATTATTTATTTTGTATTATGGTATATATTGGATAGTGTGTGAATTTATGTAATAATAGTTCATATTATTTGAGGTAAATCATATTTTATTATTCTAATAATGAACTTTGGGTTAAAAAATTTATCCTGAATGATTTTGATGATTATTTAGGTCAAATAAATTTTGGGGAAAATAATAAGATGATTTTTTGGGAGAATATGTGATCAATTTTTTCAGGATTAATAGATGTTCCTTTTCAAGACTAAATTAATTTAATGTATTTTTAATTAATAAATTCTATATATTTATTAATAATTTGATCTTGAAATATATAATTTACACTCTTATATCTAATTCTAATGAAATTATGGTCTCATTTCTTACCTTGTAGATTAGTAGTTCACAAATAATGTTTATTTTAAGGTTTTCTTGACTCAATATCCATTCATTGAGTCTTTCAATATATTTATTGAGTATATTATTATATTATATTTTTCTCTACCATAACATTATATTATATTATAAATCATCATTTTTTGAGGATTCTGATTTCTTTCCCATAATTCAAAAGCATTTCTCTATCCCAAATAACATTCCTCGATTCATGTTTCATATTATAAACCACTTCACATTACATGGTGTACTTAAATCTCCATTGTTATATCTTATCATAATTTAAATAATATTTATAGTATTTATAATTCCATCCAAATATCTACTTTTCATTAGATTTTTATTCATTCATTTCAAAAATCATATTTATTTTCTTGAATAAATCCCTTCTCCATGAGTCATAATAAATCTTCATTAACCATATTATTATATTATAAATATATTCTATTAATATCATCATTAAAAGGTATTATCTCATTTCATATTGGGAGAAGTTACCTGGATTAATGTAGGAACACTGAGAGGTGTATGGGTGAGTTAGTTATCAGTTCCGGTAACATGAGAGTTACTTAACATTTTATAGAATTTTTACTAACCTATGAAACAATGTTAGAGTTATGATAAACTAAAATATAAATTAAAACCTCAAATTTGTTATAAAATAATTATAATTAGATATTACCACAATACATTTATAGGGTTTGACATAAATACACAACCCTTTATAGGTTTTTTATTGCACCCCAAAATTCATTCTTTTAGTAATATATTTCATGGTTACATGGGCACATGTATCAAATGGACACAACCCTATTAATAATTCCTCAAAATTACTATGGCTCTACCACCCAATAATTATCTCTTCTACCATAGATTCTTATACTTCCAAATTGTTTTAAATGTATCCTCTTTCATTGCAGGTGTTTATAAACCCCATCAAACAAGCCTTTTCATTATCTTGTTATACCCCCTCCAAAAATATATTTCCTTAATATTTTCGAAAAAAAATAGAATGATAATCTTTTTCTAAACCATAATGTTTATTCACCATTACTAGCGTACAATAATCATGATCTAAAAAAACTCTCTGAAGTGTCAGTTAGCCTTGTGAATTCTTCTTGATATTTAGAATACTAGGATATTCATAAACTATACTTTTCTAGAACTTCATTATAAAAATATCCATTTCAATGTTGATCTTATAAACTCTATTAGGTATTACATATATTTTATGATTCCACAGTGTTTTTATCTTTGATATGATCCTCAAGATACATCACTTCTGTTTAATGATTTTAATTCAATCAATCTCTTTCTAATACTTGTCTCCCTAATCAAGAATGTTCATTTTGATGTGCCTACATCAATATTTTATAAAACGTATCCCAATAAATATTCTTTTATTTAGTGAGAACTTCATAAAAAAATCTCACTACATCCTCTTAGTTTAATGATTCTTTCTATGATGTATCTTATTCTCTATATAATGAAACTCAGTTAGATAGAACTATTTCTTGTCTAGGTAGAATCCATAGTACGAAACATATAATGTAAACTATTCATCACTTCACCTCCTTCATGTATTTATAGTTCTATAAAAATTTCTCCATACATGTGTGTCCATATATATACGTTCATTCCCTGATATTTGGGCTTAAACTCAAAAGAATATTCTTGCTTATTTGAATAATAAATTTCAATCTTCCTAATCAATTGAATTTAATAAGATTCTTCTCAACTATTATAAATTTTTCTCAAACATACTTGATGTTTCATGAAGGCTCTAATTTCTTTGAAAATAAATAAACATAGTATTAAGAAACATCTACAAAAATACTTAACCACAATATGGTAAACAAACATTGATAAATCATCTTGACATCGTCTTTTTATTGATTATGCATAGTTTCTATAACAATATATATAAATTTTCTATATTTTGAATGTAATTATATTTTAATTATTATGTATTCTAAATATTATGTTACACCATAAGTATTTTATAATGAATAGTATCAAAGATATTTGTTATAAAATGGACCTAAATTATGCTTTCCTATGTTAGGAAATTTCCATCTAATTTACTCATCCTATGATTGTATACTGATATCTTATACTTCCTATAGTGGATAATTATTATTCTCTTTGGTTGGATTTAGAAATATGAAACAAGTAACCAATAAATCAACATGATTTTATCAGATCTTACTTCCTTATGAACATGGGTTGACACATCTTCAAATGAGCATCTATACTATGAAATTTTATACCTCTATATAATGTTCATCTATTTTATCCTATTCAACATAATTTCATACTCTTTAAATCCTTCTCTTCTTGTATAAAATTTATATTTCTATAGCCTGTGCAATTAAAAATATCTCATTTTTTAAACATTAATGTGTATGATCAATAGAACTTTAACTATTTCAACATCATATATAAAAAATTTTATGTATTTACATATGATTCTACTCACTAATTTCACTAAAAACATATCATCCATCTTGAAATTTTTTTACTCTATCATAGTCCATCTAATTTAGCTTCATAAAATTCCTTATAATGATAAAAAATTATATGACTTCTTTATATGATCATTATTTATAAAAACATTTTTACTTTATCTTTATAATGGAATATATTAGTGGTTCAATATCCATACATCATCTTATTCGTAAGTCATGGCTTGAAATTTATATAGTTATCCATCAAATATTCCTAAAAAGTTATCATCTATCCAATAATTCTATTTCCATTCAAGATTAATTTAGAAATACATTTTATTATTGGTTCATATTCAATAATTGTTAATTGTAATATATATATATATATCTTCATCTGATACAATTGTATATGTTTTTTTTATCATATTTTTTTCTATGTGATCATATTATTCAAATTTATACATACAGTCTATCTAAGAACTCTAGATTTTTTTATTGTACTGTTACTTGATCTTGGAATTCTCTCAATTTATACATCACCAATTTTTTACAAGAGTTTACAACCTATGGAAATGAATCATAAGAATGGGTGATCTCATATGCTCAATACGGGTAAAAGGGGAGATATATAAGCATAACATGAGAATAAGGGTATGAAAAAATGAGAATAAAATTTGAAATCCATTACATATACTCAAATGATCATAATGTGGAATTATAGAATATAGATTAAAATTTCATATGAAATTAATCATAAGGAAATTAAAGAACATGATCAATCAAGGAATAACAATGGGATAACAAATAGAATTGTGGAAAACACATAATACTAAAAAATATTATGTTATAGGTATATACCAAGAAATTCATAAAATGTTTGGCATGGAATAATCATTTATGTACCTTATTTTGGATTTGGATATCCTCTCATGTACACTCTTGTCTTGGACATTGGATAACCTCTCATGAAACCTCTTGGTTTTACCATGGGATAACCTATCAGTTACAATCTTGTTTCATGCATAGGATACATCCCTTGTTCCCTTTGATAACATGTATTATTGATCATTACACAATTCATTGGATGGATATATAGGTTTGATAAATCTTATAATCCATTCATTTATGTTCCATGATATCATATATAATTAATTATATTAGAACTGAAGGGAAGAAATGTATTTCATAAAACAATTAATCATTTTGCAAACTATGTAAAACAAATGGGTTTCATAATCATTTATTAATTTTATCATAATGTGAAATATGGAAAATATGTGGGTTATATAAGAATTTCAACACTTCATAACCTATGGAAAATAGAAAGGCTTTATAATCATTTTATCATCTCATTAATGAATAAAGCATGAAAAAGTAACCATTTTTCGTATATATTTTTTCATGGTATAACCCATGGCAAAGAAACAAGTTTCATAAACATATTATCATCATAGAACATTTAGAGAAATAATAAGAATGGTATCATTGAGTAATATCTCAATTAAATGATATGCTAAATCAAAGCATTTAATAATATATAAAAATTTATTTTCATAGATAAATCTCATCGAACATTTCTTTAGTAGGACAAAAAATCATTGAATATAAATTTTTTAAACATAAAACATATTAGAATTTTTTTCTTTTAAAATAAATGTGATAACATATAAATGATGTTTTAAAAATCATTGAAGACATTTCTTGAAGAAAATGTCTTATTTAATTTGAAAATATATTTAAAAACATAAAACACTTGTAAATACATTCCTTTTAAAATATCCCTAAAACTGTATAAAGGAATCTTCAAATAAAATAATTCTTATAATAGAGGGAAATTTTGTTCATTCCATACATAGAAAATCCTTTAAAATGATTAATAAAAGATAAACATGCATTGTTTTTAAAAATTACATGTATATTGATTGTAATTTTTTTTAAAAGTAAAACATGGGTAAATATGTATGTAATAAATAATTTTAATAAACTTAAAAAAATTGAAATATTTTTTAGAAGACATTGTTTCTTACGATTATGTTTTTTTTGAATAAATTTTTTGTAAACTTTTTTTTATAATATTTTGTATATATAGAGACAAAACTGAATTGGAAAATTTATTTTATGGGAATAACTAGAGATATATAAAATTATTGAGTTTCTTGAGAGATGGATAATAAAGTTATATCATGTGATACCTAATCATAAAAAATCCTGATAAATTATGAGCTTGTATTATAAAATCATAACCACATTATTACCTTTAAAAACTAATACCCCTAAAATTATATTATTTAATTAAACATAAAATATAATATGGATAACATTAATGTTGTTTTTTGTAAATAAGTACTTTATGACCATGGAAATGGAAGTCTATACGTACACATGTGTAACACTTCCATTCTTTAATAAACATTATGGAAATGAGGTATGGAATAATTTATAATAACATGATAATAAAAAAAACATAAATACAATATTATTTCATTAAATATACATTTAAATATAATTAATTTTATGTGGTGATGAAAGTAGAGTCACATCGTTTCATGAAGGCGATAGATCACATGTACATGAACGACATTGTCATATATCAATGAGTGAAAGGGTAAGAAAGAATATGATATATTATATTTTAATAGTGATAAATATGTATAGAATATAATTATAATTTAATTTATATTACATTTTTTTATCATTTCCCTAATATATTCCATGTAATTCATAATGATAACAAATCACATCACATAACTAGGAGGTAGTCCATAGTACACATAAGAGAAATTATTGTGTCACTAATAGAATGTAAATTAAAAAATAAAATGTATTATATAATGGAATTGTATTTATAATATAATAATATATAATATATATTTAAATACGTTATACCAATCTTTATACAAAATATGAGTGGTGGTAATGGAAAAAATTAATGAAATTGGTTCTTGAGTTGGTGGTCCACAATACACACGAATGATGAATTTTTAACCCTTTTGATGAATGTAGAGAATATTATAGGTTATGAATTTGAAATAAAAAATATAATTATATTAAAAATTATTATGAAATTATATAATCTTGTTTATATTTTTTTGAATGATGTAGGGGAATAAATAAAATAAAAACACTCATCGAAGAACATTACCTGTTCTTCGGCTAACTTACATAGGTTTCCCCCAAAATCCTTACTATACTCAATTTATATGAAAAATAAGGCTTGTATGATGAGAATATATAATTTGGGAAATTATTTGGATATTTATTTGAAAAAAAGGGATTGAATGTGTGAATAAAATAAAATAGGGGGAGACATTTTATATGTGAGGTGAGTGACAAACATTTAATTTTTTAAAAGAAAATTGTGTTCCCACATATTTCTCATGAGAAAAGGATAAAAAATTGACTATTATAGATACCTAAACACTATATGTTCTACATATCATCATAAATTATATTTTATATATGTTTAGAGGTGATTTTAATCCATAATGTTTTATTTTATCTCCCTTATAATCCCATTTTAACTTAATCATAGGAATTAATTGTTATAGGTTTCACTATTCATTATGGTAAAAAATTAAGTTTATCCAATTAGATAATATAACTTATACTAATTCTAATTATTGAATAAAATTTTCTAAATTAAATACCCTTATGTTTTAAAATATAATTTATACTTATTCCCGTAGATGCATTAAGAAAACTAGTTTTCAAAGAGAAAATGTTTAAAAGTTTATAAGGTGATGATATAAAAAATTCACATGAAAACCTTTAAAATTAATTATATTTTATAAGTAGATTTATAAATGAACTAATTATAATTTATAATCAATTTTAATAAACTTTTTACATTATAAATAAATAAAATTGAAAGGATGTTTTTAATTAATATTCAATATTTTATACTATTTATCAAAAAAATTAATGTTTTTATTAAATTACAAAAAATAAAAACTAGGGTAATTTCGAAAATTTAATTGTAAAAAAATTAATTTTATTTTTTCAAACATATTTTACTAATGTTTCAATAATTAGTTAAAAATTAATTTGTAAAAGGTGACAAAACTATATTTTAAAAAATACAGTTCTTAAACATATAATTTTATTTATTCTCATCTATTTTATATAAAACAAAAATTATGATTTTGAAATATTTTATTCAATATATAATATATATATTTAATTAAAATAAATCACCATAAGTGTTTTTATTAATTTATTGAGTTAAAACGTTTTTGTTTTCATAAAAATATTATTTTAGAAAAATATTTCATTTGTTTCTGATTAGTTTTATTTTAATTTTTATTGATTGGTCACTAAATAATTAATTTTACATACATTTTTGAACATATATTTTATTAATTCAGTTAACTATATTCACACCCACCATTCCAATGGATGGGTGATAACTATCTTGTTAAATAAAAATATTTTAATAGTTTTAACATTCATTTAAACTCGATGTAAGCATGTATCATAACTCCCATTGTTGTATATAATGAAAGATAAACCCATTGTTTCACATAAAAAAGATATTATTAATGTATAATGGTACACAAAAAATCTAAAAGAATAAATTAATTTGAAAAATAATAATTTCAAAAAAAACTTGGGGTGGTAAAACCATATTTTTCAATTAGTTGGGAAGATTTCATGTGTCAGAGGTGATATGAATTAATTGTGTTTAATAGAGAATAATGTGGTATTTTGATTCAATATTCACATACTGTTTTTTTACTAGGAACAAAAATTTGGAACCTAGGTGAATGTGTGTACAATATACCATCCATTGACTAATGGGCAGTGTGAGTACTTGATCAGAGTGTTTCATAGCATGCTTAGAGCATGTGTCTTGGATTTTTGAGGATGTTTGGTGAGTATCCTTTTAGTATAAGAGTTGATATGTAATTATAGTTATGATATATATATATATATATATATTACTTTGTAACTCATAATAGAAATTTTTAGAAGTTCATGTTTACAATCAATATGGAATTTAGGGGTGGGAAAATCTTGTACTATTAGATAATGTTTAAAATAAGATACATAATAGTGTACTATGGTAATTAAAACTTTTTTTTATAAATAATAATATGATAAAATAGAGTAAGGTATACCAATTATTTGAACCTCTAGATTTTGTGATAGGTGATTAGGTGTTCTTGAGAGTTTCTCATTAATCAAAACACTAAATTTTTAAAAGACATGGGATGTTATTTCCACGTTATATATGAGTATTTAAAGGTGGTTAGAGGATATATAATATATTTTATCCACTAGATATTTTATAGAGATAGAATTTAATTCAATATTTATTCTATGTATCTCATCATTAGATATATTATATGATCCCTTCCAAAAAGATAAGAATCAATGATATTGAGAAGGGGGTGATACATTATTTGATAAGGATATTGGATACATCTATGAACTATGTTAAAAAATCATTCTTGGGAAGATGTTACACCTAGTTTATGTACATTGGTGGAACTAATGTATCCAAAGAGATACATTATAGTGGGAGCATGATATACACACTCAATAGTTGTATTTTTCCATTAATAATTTGTAATGCACCATAAGGATAAGGTGAAATTTGGTGTATAGTTTGTATTATCCCATATACCATAACATATTATTTCAATTTAATTTCATTCAACTCACATTAAATTTTGAGTTTTTTAACAATATGATTGGTTGGTGAAGAATGGGGGTCAAAATTTTGAAATTGGCTCAGTGGTAAATATTTGAAGAATGTGGTTAGTAGAATTAGTTAAATAGTGGTCTAGTATTGTTTACCCAATAGTTAATGTGGTAGGGTTTTATTAACCAAGTAGACTAGTATTTGGCATGTGGGCCCTTTCCATATATCCAATGTTCATCGAGTACCTGGTTGGGGTGCAGTGGGTACCCAATAAACACAAATAATTTTTTTAGAAAAAAATTAAATTAAAATCGATTTTTAGTTTTTTTGTTTATTACTAGACCACCCCATCATTTCTAATATATTTATGGAAATAGATACCATTTTAAACTATCTTATTCCTTCTGATTTAATATTTTCCCTCATTTAATATCTAATTTAAGAAACATTCATCCTATTAGGGTTTTTTGTTATTTTAATCTACTCCTCTCTATTGAGAGTTTCTTCTATAGTTTCATTATTATTCATCTAAAATCAATAAATATGGGCATTTTATGATTTATGGATTTTAATTGATTAACATCAAATAATTTGGAAGTATTCATATGCTAAAATTTAATATCTCCCTATAATCTCCAACTGTTTTATATGAATTATTACATAATTATAAATGGAAGTATAGGAGAGTAATAGAGAATTACCGTGAAAAGTACAAAATTTGGTTTCCTTGAAAATTAATAAGATACTATAGACTAAATAACCCATGATAAGTACTTAAAATCCAATGATTTTATTTTATGGCCCTCGTTGTTCATGTATCCATATGGAAGTGGGGAGAGTCTAATGAATTAGATCCCATGAAGGGTGTCCATTACTTACACAATAGTTAGTTTTTTGAACCTAGATTTCATTATATGTTATTATTTAAGTAAAAAATTAAATGTAACATTAGTTATAAAATAAAATAATAGAAATTAATATAATTAATAAAACACAACACTAAAATAATGAGTACATGTGTATTTGGTCAATGAAAAAAAATATGAAAAAGAACCACAATGCTGAAATTCATTTCACCATGACCTCCCATAGTGTTGAATCCACTAATTAAAAATATATAAAGAAAAAAATAAATCTAAATATGGGATACATTTTTAGGATTATGGAATAATATGATATGTGGTTATTTATAAGTAAAAATACAATAAATTCTGGTAGCTATTGAGGTAGTTGTTCTGAGATCCCTAAAAATTAGAATATGAGATATGATTAAAATAAATGAATAATACATTTAATAAATATTTATTTTAGAAATTTATATTTAATTTTATATAAATAATAATTTAATGTCTCATAATATACTATAATGTAAATTATATTTTAATTTTACGAGTAAAATTAATTTGTTTACATTACATTATGTTTTAATTCTTTGGTGAAATTTTTTTTCTTAATTTTTTTTTAATTTTTTTATTTATGTTATTTATATGATTTATAATTTTATTTAACATTAGGAATATTAAATAAAAATATTTATTAATTTATTAAACAATAATATGGTTTTATATTTTAGCAAGGAATAATTTTGATACTAAAATATTGGGTTTTCAAGTACCATAAGGATTTATTTTAATATGAAATATCAAAAAATTATTATACTAATTTCAAAAAATAGACATTAGTTTTGGTTTTATAATTTTAAAAATATATTTGTGTGAATTGATTGGATTTTTATGAGATAGTTTTTTTTGAATAGTAAAAAACAATCTATCACCACTGGAAAAATGTCCTATACCCACGATTCAAAACCGTGGGTATATCCCCCAAAACATTGGGTATAGGCTATACCCACGGTTTTGGGAACCGTGGGATGGAACGACGTCTGTATAGGTCCCCAGTATATACCCATGGTTTTCCAAAACTGTGGGTATATGTGTTCTGCCACCGTGTCAATGAAACATAGCCAATTTCCACGGTGTCAACGGCTTTTACCCACGGTTTCAAAACCGTGGGTATAGATCCTAAAATAATGCAGGCGACGAGTTTTGATCCCGTAACCTCTTCGCTGCAAAAACCATGTCTAACCACTACCCTAACATCAACTAGGTATATATATATATATAGTTAAATATATTTATAAAAACTGTCGGCATAGAGGGAAGAATCGTGGGAATAGGATTCCCACCAAAACAAATTTCATTCCCGTGGAAAAAAAATTTCCCGCGCACACATGAGAAACCTATACCCACGGTTTTCCATAACTGTGGGTATAGGTATTTTAGCCCAGACCTATCCCCATGGTTTTCCCCAAAACCGTGGGGATAGACCCCCCTATACCCACAGTTTTGGAAAACCATGAGTATAGGTGACTTTTCAGCACCTATCCCCATGGTTTTGGAAAACCATGGGGATATACCCCCCTATACCCACAGTTTTGGAAAATTGTGGGTATAGGTCTTGAAAAGTGACCTATACCCACGTTTTTGGAAAACCGTGGGTATAGGGGGGTCTATCCCCACAGTTTTGGGGAAAACCGTGGGGATAAGTCCATTTTCCAGAAGTGTATTTTAATATTGTAACTTTTATGACCTGATCCTGATATAAATATAGAATTAACTAGTTTCAACCATATTTAACATATCATAGATGATAATATAATCAAAATTTAATCTAAATATTATTCAATTAATATAAATTAATGTTTATATCGATATAAAATATTAAAACATTTATTGGTGTTGTTGTAGTGCTTTAACAATAATTGAAAAGAAAATATCATTATCTTAAAGATGATATCATGGAAGGGATAAGTATTTTCACATCCATAATTTATTTAAATTATCAATAAAAAATTATGTTTATGTATAGATAGTAATTTTATAATTATATTATAATATAATATTACAAATTCTTACCCATCACATACATAAGGAATGAAAAGTAAAAATAATAAATCCAACATGTTTTCATGATAAGAATGAGAATAAAATTACACAATGAATTGTACTTGATGATATTAATTAGAAATAATTAATTATAAATATATGATTAATTTATTTTTTAAAATTATAAAATATAATAATTATCCATAATTCTTACTAAACATCAATGTAGCACTTGTCTAAGAAGAGGAAAAATCAAATAAATAAGTTTTATAAAACATATTGTGCCATTGTTAGAATTAATTGTGGTGTTTAATTTTTTTTGATAATAATTATAGGTAGTAAAAAAAATTAAATTTTTAGATTTTAATTTGATATATATATATATATATATATTTAGAGTCATATTATGTGAAAAAACCTAAAAAGTCATTAAAGTGTATTAAATGCTAAAAAATAATTAATAAATTAAATTAAAATTATAAAATATTATCTTTATTAAGGTGGAAAGGTAAATTTTCTACCCTATTATCTACTATCTATTTATGTACTAATTTAACCTTAAAAATTAAAGTATTGACACTAAAGGATTGAATATTTATGAAAATGAAATCAAATTTTACCTATAAAAGGGAACTTATTTTAAAATTTTCCTATGAAAACATCATATTATACATTCAATCTATATTCTATCAGTATCCTTCTCTAAATATAAAATTATCTTATACGTAGTGTCATAACCATTCCATAATTCAATTCTCTAATGTTGTTAGACTAAATCAGAAGGTAGAGGATCATGACCATGTTTAGGGTTTCCAATACTCTTTCCCCTTTCTTAGTAAATATTATTTGGCTAAAAATAATTTACTTCAATTATATGGATATCATGACTCTGTTACCAAGGAATTGAACTTTTTATACACATCAATGATGATATATCATCATTTTTTAGAACCCACGACCACTGGATCCCCATTCTGTTCGGTATTGGTGATTAGAGTGACTCACAGATCCCTCCTCTAATAGGACCGAAGTTGAAAAATAAAACAGGGGGTGTGCATTACAATTATTATAGGAACTAATCCTTAATTAATAGAAAAATTTAAACAATATACCAACCAAATAAATATTTATAAATGAAAAAGTCTCTTATTCTGAATTGCAACCATCACTACATCAAATAGGACACAATACAACCACAGATAATGAACGAATAATCAACCAAAGATACACTCTAGATACCTGAAATCTATAGTTTCCATTCTCTATTGAAATATCCTTAAAAACTAATGAAAAACATTATAGTCTGTGAAACATTAAAGTAATCAACATGACCTTGTTTAAAAGTAAAATTAACATCTATTTGAATCAACTATTCTTGGACAAAAATATATAAGAACAACTTAGTATGGAATGTTTTAAATAAGAGAAGGTTTATAACAAAAATAAAAATAGATTAGGATGTATCATATTATGGAAATAACCAAAGTCAAGGGAGATGTCCAAAATCTTGATAACAAAAAAATCAATGGAGATTAAAGAAATCACTTGTTATTGTAATAACCACATTTAATTTCCATTTCTTCCACCATTTCTATTTCCACCAATCATTTCTATCAGTCTCTAAGGGAAATTAAAATGATAAATATCTCATAAGATAAGGTCCTCAAGAAATTCCATTCCTCTTATTTTCAATTAACAATTCACAATTAAAATCAGTTGTGATCCATTAACAGAACATGTCAATAATTTATCAATGAGATGATGATAAATTAATCAATAGTATGACATGAATTCCTTCCAAGCATTATATAAATAATACCAATACATGTTTTCATGCCACTTTACATATGTCATGTGTAAGAATAAACCACTATCAAAAGAACCATAACTATATCTATAATCCCCATAACCATCCTCCTCTAATATAATCATTGATATTGAATAACCCATTCACATATGTCACAAAATCACACAATCCAAATATTGCATCATGGGAATATTGTACCCCACATGTTAAAAAAATCACAACCATGGAAAAATAACATTTAATAAAAAGGTAGAAAATTAAAAAAATGTATTCATAAATAACCATTTCTAGATCAATATATTGAAATCATAATGAAAAATTCATACAAATATGAATATTCACATATTATTATTCCCTCCTTTGATTCATCAGCCAACATATTAAACCTGATCCATCATACTATTTTTTTTAAATATTTGAGGTTTACATAATTAAAATAGCGTAACCACATAACTATTCAACATTCAATATGTTATTATTTTAAACCCCCGAAAAAATATCCAACTCATTTACAAAATTAAACATCATGAAATATATGGAAACAAGTTAATGTTTATCAAATTATCAATTTTTCAAATTCATGGTTTTGCCGACACATCATTATATTATGTAGGAGGAACATGAAATTACATAACCCATTTCAATTATTTAATCTTCTTCAATGTTAATTTTCATGATATTTAAATGTTGTCCCACACATTCATATGACTATGAAACACACCCACACTAAACACACCATTCCCGAGTCAATAATTCAACATGACCTCTAAGCACACAACTTTTGAATCTCGCCTATCTCATTAATCACCGTGTATAATAAAAAGACTAGTGCTTAATCTATGAGAAAATAAAATACCGCATAACCTAAATTTTTTTTACACATAAACCATCTAATTTATTACCTTTAGACTATATGAAAATCAGTAAATTATATCTCACAGTAACAGAATTTTACAACCTTGTTCTATTTTATAATCTCAATGCCCTTTATATTACTATAACCATAACCACCACCATATGAAGAATCAATGATAATCCTTCCTTAATGTAACTTTATAATTTCACTAAACATTCCCATTATCAAGGAATCATTTTTCCGAATGGAATGATGTACATGATATCTACATCAATAATGATATCAAAAAAACACCCCAATACCCACTAATGTGTTATTGTCATCCCTAACTAACATACAAAGGAAAAAATGGAGGAACTATCCATATATTTATAAAACTATTAGTATAATTTAACACGAATCAATAACATATTATGAGAAATGCACCCCCATGACACCAGTTATGCACAAATAAAAAATAACCACATTTACAAACCGAAATCAGTATTCATATGAGTTAAAATTCATTCAATATTAACATCAATTCATATTACCATTCATAAGGTAGTTATAAATTCATTAACTCAATTATTAATTTTTATTCTCGCCATATTTTAAATGTCTTATGAATATTACTTCTTAATGTTATTAACATATATTAAATACCACATAAAATATAAATCACTAGTTCATAAATTCAAAAAGGGAATAAATATAAAGTTAATCGATATGATAAATTCAATACTTGTGATTCATATTACCATTAATATATCATGTCTAATAGTATTAATATAAATATAAGATAGATAAAAACATAATAGTATAATACAAGTATATGAAACTAAGATGGAAATAGAGATATTATAACCATAAAAGTGTTGTTAATCCCAATCCACCACCAATGGAGGATATACACAACATTCCCTTCCCAAGAACCAAACTAACAACACCACGCATGAGATAAGGAAGTATTAAACTAGATAAAAGACTATGAAATTGCCTTTGATTATATACAATACCTCTTATATCATAATATATTAAAAAATTTATCAGGATCAATACTCCCTCTACTGTTAGGGATATATATGTTTTCTCACTTGGAAAGAAAAAATATGACCCTAGGCCTCCCAAACACATCTAAAGTCTCCATTGAAACAACCAAATTATGGAATGGATTTATTAAATGAACCACAAATACAGTTACATTACATTATATACCACTAAAAAATTATCATACTCAAGAAACGAATCAAATCCTATAGAAATGATAAATAAATCCATAATAGTTGAATAGGGATCTCGACCATTAAAATTAAATAAAAAAAATATTCCTAATCAGAGAATCTACAAAAATAGAAAATAGGGAAAATAAAAGAACAATATCCATGTGGATATACCTATCAAAGAGTATATGCCTAATACTAATACCAACATAGAACATACTAAACCTACAAAACCAAGTAAAACTACCCACTAATTACATGGGAGAATACTGAACTTTTTGGAAATAATACTTATAATTCCCTAATGTATTAAAATTAAATTATATCAACTGACACATGAATTGAGACCTTAATTTACTAAACCATTAGGCTTGAATCCAAACTCATTTTCTTGATGATCTCCTAACTATCCTCTCCCATTTATCTCATGATAAGAAAATGATAAATTTAATCTCATGCTCTCTAGAAACCTGGGAAGGATTATTATTGAAACCCCCTATCATGAAAATTATTCTATTCACACTCTCTACATGATCCCTCACTTATTCTATAGACTGTATCTAAAATTCCATGATGGATCAATGGATCTATTACCTTAATGGAAGCACAAAATATTGTTGTTCTTCTGCTCTATTAGACTGGAAATGTGGAATCTGAACAACCAAGTCAATATAATCACTCAAAAACATTCACTCACTATCCCCAAGAAAAATATCTTAAATATATTTCAAATGAATGTTCATATACAAATGAGAAATTAAATAATACATCTTAATATAACTAAATTCCACCTAAGTTATCTTATATGGGTTGCTATAAATTATATTCTACAATCATCGATCCAATTTTCGAAACAATTCATCTACTAGAGTGATGAAAAACTGATCCATAGTTCTAAAAAATTTGAGGAAATTTATATCTTATCTCACCATTACTCAAACTATTAGATTTATACTCTATTGAGGAAATTTTGTAATTTCCACCACTAACCATTAATAAATCTTCATCCCAATATTCCTCTTTCTCTTTCTATTATGAAATGTCTGACTGATGTTTTGATGAAATATATTTAGTTAAACATAAAATAAGTCGGCTTTAAAAATATATATGAATAATAATAACCGCATATAAATCATCTTATGAAGTATGAATCATTTCCACTATCCACAAATCCAATAACTAAACATACCTAGCATAACCATATCATTTTCCCCACATCACTAAAATCAATATACTATCTCAACGAAGGTAAATTATCCACCATCAAAGGATCACATACCAATCTAACCATCATAATATCATTCCTTACACTTTTCCACAACATTCATTATCTCCACAAAATCCCAACATACAACACATATACTAACATCCAATCATATTTGGGATATCAATAAAAACACAATAATAATACATTCTAGGAAATGTTACCAATGATTAATTAATCAATTATTTTCATACCCAAGCATGCATATTTAAAGAAAAAATTTTATGAAAAAATAATTATGTTAATTATAATCAATCTGTAATAGAGGAAACATTTCATGGATTCACAAATGGAAGAATAATATTCACCCACTCTTGTCATAATAAATTTATAATACTTTCATAATATTAATTCTCTTATAACATAATATCTTTCTTTATTAAACTACAGTTGGATTAAAAAAATTCCTATCTAATTACTGATCATTAAATAAACATGGAATACTTATTAAATTTTCAATCCAAATATAAATAATATTTTGAACTCAATGTTTACAATATGGGATATTTAACAATGGACATGTAAGATATATTATCTTTCTTGTAGAATATCATGTAAATTTATACATGTTCAACATTTTAATAGGTCACAAATTTTTTGGAAGATTTATTATAAATATAATATTTGTTGAAATAAAATGAACTCATATATATAACTTCTGTTTAATAATAGTAATCTTTTAAATCAAAAGTTTCACTTGAAAAATGAAAATTTAATTTAATTTTTTAAATCATTGGAATATTTAACATTTTGATGAAAAATATAATTGAAACCCCATTAACCTGATTAATTAATAAATAAGACCGTGATTAATTATAATTATTTCTAAAAAAATTTACTCATGGAAAATCAATCTTTTAATCATGATTCATTATTTATAGAAACATATAAGAATAATACTTGTTATAAATGTAATATAATCCCTTCAATTATTAAAATGATCATATAGATTCATTAATTGAATTACATAAATCTCTATATTATAACATTAATATATAATTATAAGGTATTAAAGTATCAACTCATGTCATATATTTTCAAGAGATAATATTTAATAAAAAATCCATCGATTTAATAAAATACATGAAAAAATAATAAATACACTATCATATCAACACAAGTTGTAATAAATAAAAATACAATTCAAAATATAAAATTGAATCCTAAAACAGAAAATCACTTAAAATAAGGATTTACACTCCCTTACAACCCCCCCCCCCCCAATTTTTCTCTTTTCACCTAATCATGTTTTTAAATAATAATGATCCTTCATGGGATCAAAGTGGTCCATAAATATACTTTAAATCATATAATTACATCAGATTGTAGATTTATATTTCAATGTTTAACTTCTAAAACCATGCAATCCTAAAAAGTGCATAAATTCAAACTCTATCCAACATATTAACCACAATATTTGATACTTCATTTATACAACCCTCCCTCACTGTAAACCCTCCGGGATAGTATTGGATGGAGAATAATACTTGAATCCAACCTCCAATAGGCCTCAGTCTGGTGACAAATTTTTTGGGAATTCTCCAAAATAAAGGGAGACATTTCCCTCTTAATTAACAATTAAATATAACCAATCCACTAATAAAATGCACATATATAAACATAAAAGATAACATTTCCCAATACCAAACGCAACGAAATGAAATAAAGCACAATTTAACTAGATATAATTGAAAGAAATCTCTTAATTATTTTATTCACCTACCTAAACATCAATATTTACATTCTCCTAGAAACTGTGCTACAAAATTATTCAAGAAACACTATATAGGGGTGATAACAAATGAATACTCAGTAAGATATTATTTCAAAAAAATCTATGTGAACCTAATTTTTGGTTATAGACATGTGTTTGAATAACTTATTTATTCCTAATAGAAATCAGAAATATTATAAAAAACACATCAAAATCTGTGGTTATGTATCATATTTTAACAATAATAGCCATAATCCTGGGATATTTCCTATATATCAAGATAAATAAAATCAAGGGAGATTTCCCATATGTACTTTTAATATAATCTATGAAACTAATCTCATTATCTATATTTTTTTTATTTCCTACATAACATATACAAATTCACTGTGATAAATATTAATAATACATATAATTCAGGAAAAGGGAAATGATTTTTCACATCTCTCACCTAATAATTCGGAAGACCAACACAAATATGTAGCAAGATGTTATATGAACCCCACAATAATTTATCAAGAAACTTCAAGTAAATTAAATTATCCATTTAACACATCTTATATCCAATTATCATATTAATCATAACCATAAATCATTCCATTTAACTTTACATTCAAAATATAATCATCAAAAAACAACATCACTATAGCTTTATTTATATTGGAATCCCCCACCATCCTTAATTATATTTCATAATACATGAGATAACACAACCTATTCCCTTATTTCACAAAATTATATGATCTAAAAAAAGAAACAAAATAATATATTTCCTCACATAATGAAAAAACTACAACTGGGGATAGAAAATCTAGTTGACCTCCTATCATAGTAATAAAACATAGGAATCAATCACCATGACTAAGTAAATCTATTTCATTATCATTGAAATATTCATAAGACTCTGAATATTGACCTTTGAATATTCCCTCCTTTGATTCATCACATCACTTATTAAACAAGATCTATCAAATTATCATTAAACATAAAAATTATTACTATAATTAATATATTCCAACCACTTATATTTTGATCGTATATAATTTACAAATTTTAAACCCCAAAATGGAATTTATAATTCATTTACTTATTTTAGCATAATTTATTCCATCAATATAATTCATACGTAATCATATTAACAGTATTAAAATACATGCACCAGTTATAATTTAATTTATTTTCTTTGGATTAACATGAGGCTAATTTTACGATTTCATTTAGTTATCCTAAATCTATATTTTAATAAATGATGATAATTATCCACCTATACCCTTTGATGTATGAGATATACACCCCAACCAAAGACACTATCACTAAATCAATCATTAAACTAGATTTATAGCCACCCAACACCCAAAAATAAACTATCCCATCAATCACTATAGAGTATCCCTTGGAAAATCCTATAACTAGGATACTATCTTAAAACAAATATCCAATAAAATTAACAGTGGAATCCCAAATCAAATCATATATCTTTTCCATCCAACTTCTAACACCTAATCTATCACAAAACACATGTATATATCTTATTATATTCTTATATGTAACTAAACCTAAATTATAATCATATCTGTTAGTAAAAAACATTGAATATCCCATATATTTCATTAATAGAAGGAACTATAATCTCTCAATAAACTATCCAAGGTTCATTGAATCATTCATTGGAATGGAATTACGTTAAAAGAAGTGACATCACCCATTAGATAAAAAAATACTCCCCACCCAAACTATGGATTTTAATCGACCTTAACTATCCTACAAATATATAAATGATGGAACTAATCCTATATTCATATATAATAGCCTAGAATTTACAATGGAAAATAACATTAGAAGGATATATCTACACACATTACATTGGTGACATCCCAATAAAACTAACACCTCATTTAAATACATGACTCGGTATTTATACCAGTCAATGATAATTATGAATTTACATTTATTCATATTCTCATTATCATTTTAAATCTCATTTACTTAATTAAATTCCATATATTTATTCCCATCCTCACATTTGTTTCTAAAATATACTATATCCCTTATTTATCCACATCCATACACTACTATACCCAAATTTAATCACTAGTACACCATATCAACAAATGAATAAAGGATAATTTAATCAATTATACTTTCATACCACTTCTATATCGTATAAAAATGTATGGATCATGTATAAATTTTTTTAAAGAAACAACATGTGTATAATAAACTATCTTTTTAATACTACTATGAAAAATTATCCAAGAAATGGAGGGATTGTCACTATCAAGGAGAAATTAATCCCAAAACAATTGCTAATGTCAGAAATAAAAAAATCCCCTTACATTATTCAAAAAAACACCAATCCTGAGATAAGGGAGTATTAAATGTGTTAATACAAATGATATAGTGACACATTCCTCCAAATAAAATATTTTATTGAGATATGAGTATGTTAATAAATGCATAATTTTAAACCCCCCCTAAAAAAATACAACTATACTTATCTTGATCAAATAATGAAAAATTATCATATTAGAAGTATTTTGAGTTTTTGTTGATTAATATATTATAATATAACATAGAGAGAAACGATATATATGGTCCAAGGGGTGGGATTATGTAAAGGATAATGACTGGTGTAACAATAATTAATATGAAAGGGATAATAATTGAATAAAAATAACTAATAATCCAATAATTATATTATAGCGGACAAATAGTTGAATGGATATAGATTGAATAGGGGTAACGAAGAAGGTTAACAGAGGTATTAAGAAACATTTAACTTTAAAACATATGATATTGATAAGAAATCCCTTACCATAAGAAATCCGATCAATATCAAGAAAGGATAACCAAGTTAAGAAAATAAATTCCATAATTTATTTCAGTAATATATAAAAAAAATTTAGCATTAAAACAATAATCATAATCCTAGGAATATAAGGATTATTACTTTTATGAAAATTACTAAAAGATGAATTTAAGAGATGAAAAAGGAACATTAGATCGAAGGATGATAAATGTTAAAACTAATGTATGTTAGAATAATTAATATGTTTAATAAACATAGAATAAAATGGTTATGGGATCATACATGGTTTTGAAGGAAATAAATAATTTTTAAATAATAAAATATTTCAAACCATATTTATAGAGAAAATGAACCGGACAGCACCACATCATGGAAACTTCAACCTCAACTGTGGTTCCTCTGGTCAAACCTAGAAATGAAATCATATCCATCTAAAATGAATGTATCATACCATTACTATTTGGAAGATTCAAACCATTTAAAAAGGAAAAATGTGTTGGTAGATAATATTTATGTGGTATATCCTAACCATGAATCCCTTTTTTCCTTCCACAACATAGACGAACCCCCCTAAATTTTTTTATCTCCATGTAACTAAGACTATTATATTTCAAAATAAACTACAAATACATAACTCACCTTGAGAAAACCATTATTCCTACTAACACCAGAGTTTTAACCATTCACATTTACTTTGAAGATATATCTATGAAACCCCTTCCAATAAACATTAATTTCTCCTATCTTAATTTTTCATTGAGAAACTAAAGAAACACATACACCTACCACACCATATATAATGGGATAGACAACGATGTGGTATCCCCATCCAGACTCTCGATGACGCCATACCCTTCACCATAATTATTTATCAACTACCCAGGTTACAAAGGTATATAAATGACACACCATTCCCACTAAAATAAGAATTTTCCTACCCCTTTTCTCCATAAAATAGTACAACTAGCCCCAATATCAAAAATTAATAAATGGTAGGGACCATGACCTAATCTATGGTGGTACACATAGGTGTTTTTTCACCCATAGAGTCAAAAAAGCTCTTGTTCTCCAAAAAACATCAAAAGTCCATCTAAACCCCTACATATCCTAGAATATAAAAAATAAAAGGATATTGAAAAAATTTACCCTTATACATTTCCTCTCACAAAAATCTATTTCAAAAGCTGTTTTTACATGAAAATACGAGTTGTTAAAAAATGGCGTCTTTTTATTTTAGTTATCCTATTACTATTTTAAGTAAAATAATTAATTTGTTTAAGGTACCCTTAAAAAATACCTCATTTATAATAAAATTATCCTATAAAACAAAAAAAATTATAGGATTTTTCATTATATTAATATCATTAAAAACATATTCCATATTGGGGGGTTTTTAACACCAATGTGAACGATGATATTTTTATTAACATTCCCTATTCAAGGATATTTCTTAAAAATTAATTTCAGTATTTAACATAAAATTAATTATTAAATAATCTCACGATTATGATTCTAGAATGGTAAAATATCTATCATAATAATGAATTCGAAATTAAGAAATCCTAGTCATTTTAAAACATCCAAAATAATGTATCAATGAAGACTTCTATAAACATTACTTGTTTAATGACCTAATGTAATAATGTTATGTTGAAATTAGATAGAATATATCTGATAACACTTATTTAAATAATTTATCCATTTGAAAATGTTATTTGACTATTACCATTATACTGCATTAGTTTTAGAGATTGTAAATCAACTAAATTCCAATTGAAAAACATGTTACATACTAAATAAGTAAATGAATGAAATATTATAATAAAGGTATGTAAATTTATTATATTAATTAAAAATGTTAATAATAAAGTAAATAAATAAAATAATTATATTATTCATGTGGTCATAGGACGTACGAGGCAAGTCAGAGCTTTAGGTAAGTGTTTTCTTTTAATCCTTTACTTTAAAATTTTAATTCTTTTCTATCAATGATTTCTCTTCCATGTTCTTGTTTTTTATTTTTTATTACAAATTTACTTATCTCTAATTTTTTGGTTAAATAATTTTTTCTCTCTTCAAATTTACATTCCATAAAAGTGAATAAAATAAATCTCTTTTTTAACGTTTTCAACATGTGTAATTTTCTATTTTCCACTAAATTGTGAAAGGGATATCCATTTAAATATTTTGTTCATTATTTAATTTATCTTAAATCTTATTTGTTCTTACTTGAAAATAATAATATTTATGTTTTCATGATTTTAAAATTTAATTTAATTTATTGTTATTTTATAAAAATATTTCCCTTGAAATAAAATATATCAAAATCAAAAAGGGTATTTATTATTATTTTAATGGGTTAAGTAGAAATAATTTTTTTATTAGAATTTATTTTTTTATTAGTATCATAATTATATTAAATATCCTATTTTTTATTCAGATTATTCTAATTTGGAATTATATATGAGGAAATGTGAGCCTAGGATATTACTCTAAATTAAATGGGTAATTATTTAGCCTCTAGATATGATATTATGGAAGTAATTTAATATGTCCATTGATTGAAATAGATATTTTAATTGGTGATATGAAAGATTAATGTATATACTAACATAATATTCCCTCATAATTTTCAATGAATTTATTCATTTATATGGTTTTTTATGTATATACTGTCTTCATTAGTGATTATTGTTTTTATGATAAAAATTTTAATTATAAAAAAGAAAAAATATTTCATGGGGATTCAAGTTTATAAAAAGGAATATTGAATTTAATTTTTTTACCTCATACTACAATTTCTTTTCTTATACAATATTTTAATTTTTTTACATATATTATGGTTTTATAGGAATGATTATGAATTCAAATATCCAGTTATGATGTTTTATCATTGAATAAAGTAGGTGTGTCATATTAAAAGATTGGAATACATGAATATGTTTCATTTTCTATGAAAATTAAGGGCCATTTAAGGTATTTTATAAATCCTCTAAAATTATAAACCATTGATTTCACTAAAATATATGTAATTAAGTAATTTATTTAAATAATTTAATTATAATGTGATTATGGAAAAGTATTAACATATGCTAACAGAATAGGGTTTAAATAAATTTATAGGTTGGAACGCTACTGGCCGAGAATAATTTAAGTGTTTTGGATACCATCATGGGTTTAATATGTCTATTGGAGTTCATAGTTCAAAATCATTTATGCCCTTTTGAGGGCTTATATATTTGGATTTAAAGGGGATTAATTTTGTGTTTGGATATATTTAATATGTTTTTAGGAAGAATAAATTATTTAGGTATATAAAACATTTAGTATTAACATGCGCATCAATTATGTGTTCATTATTGTAGCTTGGGATAATGTGTTGATTTATTTTTTTAAAGTAATGTAGTATAAATATAATTTTTAAATTATAAGTGATTCACTGACTAGTTGATTCACATTAATTTTGGTGAATATTATTATGTATTTTGGATTATGGTATATATTGGATAGTGTGTGAATTTATGTCACAATAGTTCATATTATTTGAGGGAAATAATATTTGATTATTCTAATAATTAACTTTGGGATTAAAAATTTATCCTGAATTATTTTGATGATTATTTAGGTTAAATAAATTTTGGGGAAAATATTAAGATGATTTTTGGGAGAATATGTGATCAATTTTTTCTTGATTAGTAGATGTTTCTTTTCAATACTAAATTTATTTAATGTATTTTTACTTAATAAATTATTTATATTAATTAATAACTTGATCTTTAAATCTATAATTTACACTCTTACATATAATTATAATGAATTTATAGTCTTATTTCTTACCTTGTAGATTTATAGTTCACAAATAATTTTTTTGTATGGATTTTTTAATCAATATCCATTCATTGAGTCTTTAAATATATTTATTGAGTACATTATTATATTATTTTTTTCTCTAATTTGAAATTATATTATATTATAAACCATCCTTTTTTTTGGGGATTCTAATTTCTTTCCCATAATTCAAAATCATTTCTCTATCTCAAAAAATATTCCTCGATTCATGTTTCATATTATGAACCAATTCACATTACATGGTGTACTTAAATCTCCATTAATATATATTATCATAATTTACATAAGAATTATAGTATTTATAATTCCATACAAATATCTACTTTTCATTATATTTTTATTCATTCATTTCAAAAATAATATTTATTTTATTGACTAAATCCCTTCCCCATGAGTCATAATAATTCTTCATTAACCATGTTATTATTTGATAAATATATTTTATTAATATCATTATTAAAAGGTATTATCTCATTTCATATTAGGAGAAGTTACCTGGATTAATTTAGGATCACTGAGAGGTGTAGGGGTGAGTTAGTTATTAGTTTCTGTAACATGAGAGTTACTAAACATTTTATAGAATTTTTACTAACCTATGAAACAATGTTAGAGTTATAATAAACTAAAATATAAATTAAAACCTCAACTTTATTATAAAATAATTATAATTAGATATTGTTACATTACATTTAAAGGGTTTAACATAAATACATAAACCTTTCTAGGGTTTTTATTAGACCCCAAAATTCATTCTTTTAGTAACATATTTCATGGTTACATTAGCACATGAAACAAATGGATACAACCCTATTAATAATTCCTCAAAATTACCATGGTTCAACCCCCTAATATTTATATCTTCTACCATAGATTCTTATACCACCAAATTTTCTTTAATGTATCCTCTTTCATTATAGGTGTTTTTAAACCCGATCAAACAAGTCGTTTCATTAACTTGTTATACCCCCTCCAAAAATATATTTCCTTAATATTTTAAAAAAACATATAGAACGATCATATTTTTCTACACCATAATGTTCGTTCACCATTACTAGAATACAATAATCATGATATAAAAATACTCTCTCAAGTGTCAGTTAGCCCTGTGAATTATTCTTGATATTTGGAATACTAGGATATTCATAAACTATACTTTTATTAGAACTTCATTATGAAAATATCAATTTCAATGTTGATCTTATAGAATCTATTAGGCATTCCCTCTATTTTATGATTCCACAATGCTTTTATCTTTGATATGATCCTCAAGATACATCTCTTTTGTTCAGTGATTTTAATTCAAGCAATCTCTATATGATACTTGTCTTCCTAATCAAGCATGTTCATTTTGATGTACCTCCTTCATTTTTTATAAAACATAGCCCTATAAATATACTTTTATCGAGTAAGAACTTCATCAAAAACTCTCACTATATCCTCTTTGTCTGATGATTATTTGTGTGATGTATCTTATTCTCTATCTAATTAAAATCATCTAGATAGAACTATTTTTTATCTAGGTAGAATCCATAGTACGAAACATATAATGTAAACTATTCATCACATCCCCTCCTTCATGTATGTACAGTTTTCAAAAAATTTATCCATACATGTGCATCCATATATATAGGTTTATTCTCTGATATTTGGGCTTAAACTCAAAATAATTTTCTTTCTTATTTGAATAATAAATTTCAATCTTCTTAGTCAATTGAACTTCATAGGATTCTTCTCAACTATTATAAAATTTTCTCAAACATACTTGATGTTTCATAAAGGATCAGCTTTCTTTGAAAATAAATAAACAAAGTAGTAAGAAACATCTACAAACATACATAACCACAATATGATAAAAAACATTGATTGATCATATTGACATCACCTTTTTATTGAATATGCATAGTTTCTATAACAAAATTTATAAATCTTATATATTTTTAATGTCGTTATATTTTAATTATTATGCATTATCGATATTATGTTACACCTTCAATATTTAATGATGAATATTCTCAAAGATATTTTTTGTCAAATGGAACTAAATTATGTTTTCCTATGTTAGGAAAATGCCATCTAATTTACTCATCCTATGATTGTATAATGATATCTTATACTTTCTATAGTGGATAATAATTATTCATTTTGGTTAGATTTATACATATGAAATAAATAACCAATGAATCAACATGATTATATGAGATCTTACTCCCATATAAAAAAATGTTGATACATCTTCAAATGCGTATCTATCCTATGAAATTTTATACCTCTATATAATATTCATTTGTTTTATTCCATTCAACATAATTTCATACTCTTTATACCCTTCTCTTCTTGGATAATATATATATTTCTATAGCCTATGAAATCACAAATATCTATTTGTTTGAACATTCAAGTGTATGATCAATATAACTTTAGCTATTTCAACATCATATATAAAAACATTTATATATTTACATATGATTACACTCACTAATTTCAATGAAACATATCATCCATCTTGAATTTTTTTTACTCTCTCATAGTCCATCTAATTTAGCTTCATAAATTTCCTTATAATGATAAAAAATTATATGACGTCTTTGTATGATCATTATGTATAGTTTTTTTACTTTATAATTATAATGGAACATCTTAATGGTTCAATATCCACACATCATCTTATTTGTAAGTCATGGCTTGAAATTTATATAGATATCCTTAAAATATTCATGAAAAGTTATCATCTATCCAATAATTCTATTTCCATTCAAGATTAATTTAGCAATCAATATTATTATTGATTCATATTCAATAATTTTTAATTGTATATATATATATATATCTTTATCTGATACCATTGCATATGTATTTTTTATCATAATTTTTTTCTATGTGATCATATTATTCAACTTCATACATACAGTCTGTCTAAGAACTCTAGATTTGTCATTGTACTATTACATGATCTTGGAATTCTCTCACTTTATACATCACTAAATTTGTACAAGAGTTTACAAACTGTACCTATATCATGATAAAAATCATGATATTGGGAACATAAATAATATTAACACATTATATTACTCCATAATGAATCTTTATTAAACTCTATATGGAATGATTCTTACACATCATAAGGAAACTTCTTTATCCTCTAAAAGGAACACTTCATACACAACACCAAAAAAAATTTATCTATAATTTATCTATAATTTTTTTTTCATATTGATAATAAATGAAACCAAACACACTTTGGAACAATAATCCCCCTTTCATGCTTGTTTCATATTTCTATATAAAAAATCAAACATCTCCAAACTCAATATGTGTTCTCAATACATTCTACATGATCTTTTCATGTCACCATATATTAAACCCATCTAATGATAATAAAAAACTAAGGTAACATAATGAATGTTTCAAAACATTATTTTCCCTCAAAATTATGAAACTTTTCTTAGAGAAAAAGTAAGATTTAAAAATATTTTTGAAAAAAATCATTTCTCTAAGAAACTATATGTCTATGTGGTTGAACCTAGTTTTGAAAACAAGGTAATATAGTCAATGTGATTAATGTTATCTGCTATAAAATATCTATATAATAATTTCCAACATATTTTTCAAATAGCTTTGTATTATGGAAAATCTGAAAATTTATTTAATGGAAAATCATGCATACATATTAATTAAAATTTCAGAATAGTTTTGGTGTATAATCACAATTATAAAAATGGTTATTTTTTAACACTATTTAATATTTTTAGGAAAAGAGTGATAAACATAACTTATCTTCATCTTGTATCCACCATAGGGGTAGTAATCCATTCCTCACTAAGGTTCAAAAAAATCCATGATGGACCTATGTTATTTCTATAAATTATAATACAACATTTATCCACTATTCTTATATTCGTTCCTTTAATTACTTGTATGATAGGTCAAATATAAAATTATATTCAAAATAAGGAGGTTCCACATTGTTCAATGGAATTAATGTTTAGACTAAGAATATTCTCTCAATATAAACATGTTCTTCATTTTCATAGGGTTTTCATGGGATGTAAATTTTTTCTTATCATATACAGAATCTTCAAATGAAGATTATATATTCTTTATAAATTTCATAATATAATTATTTTTTATTGTTTGTATCATTATTGTCATTAATTTTTTTTCCAGAAAGAGATATATAAGTTATTTACATTACCTTATTTATAAATCATCATGCATAAATTTTAAAAATTTAAAATTTTATCAGTTGATAACATTTTATTTACACTTCTGTAATTTTATAAATCATATTTCTTGACTTTATTGTTAATTTGTTTCCACCATTATTTATAATATGTCTATTTGAGATGTCTAAATGACTTACCACTGTTTATTTCTTGGATAAATATTCATACCCTAATCAATGATCTAGATCTCTTCACTTTTCTCAAATTTCATTAGATTCACATTTTTTTATCTTTATGTGTTAACAATGTCCACTATATGAACTTTATTTTTTTCCTCTTCTTACTTTAATAGAAGGAATGTTCTTTATTTCTTATTATACCACCCCTTGATTCATTTTTCTTTTCTAGAGGATATATATTGTACAGTTATTGATATTATATTGGCCTAAAAACACCACAACGCCGACAGTGAAATCTAAATCTACATTATTTAGTATAATAGTATTACTAATATAATGATTGTTATTATTTTTTTAAAAGAAAATGTCAGTGACTTTGTTCAGAGAAATACATTTTTTTAATTCTAATCATTCTTAGTATAACATGATTTCTAAAAAAATTGTAGCTTTTGAACATGAGTTGTCTTTAGAAGATTACACACATTGATATAGTTGGTAATAGAAACATCCAAATTATGTGGAAATTTATATCCACTAGGTTGAGTACATTCACCTTTATCCTCAATTATTTTACTGATGTATTCCCTCAAATTACTTAACTCACATTGTATTGTAAGAAACATTGATTATGATTTTGACAAAAATTATTCTTCCTTATTGAAATATTATTTTTGAATCACTACCATCATCTTGAGTTCATCTAATATCATCCTATTCTGCATACATTCCTCAAAAAGTGTTTTTTCATCATTTTTAAGGCTCACCTACCCAATTGATGTTTTTTCATATTTTTTTTGTTTTCAACCAATATCACTAACTTTATTTTTTGTATCTTTATTCAAATTATTGTTTATGAAATCCATTTTGTATTCTCTCAATAATATCATAAATTACCTCTTTAACTTATTTTTTTAATCTTATTTATTTCATTATTGGTTTTTATATGTTTCTTAAACACATATTCCATATTTTCTTGAAGAATCCACTCAATTTTTACCCTTTTCACCATCATCATCACTGACTAGTGAAGATCATACTCTATTTTACAAGATCTATGATACTGCAATTAAAATAATATTACTTACATGATAATGAATTATCATTCTCCATTCTCCTAATTTTTTTTTATTTCAGTTCATAAGGAAAATATTCTTATGTTTCATACACATCTATCTATGATAAATCACATTCTCTTATTTTCTCACTGAATAATCATACTTATTCTTATTAAATTGTCCTAAAAATGGCCTTTACCAATACAATTCATACATTTAAATGAAATGTTACCTTTTGAATTTCCTATATAGTGTCTCTTGGAACAAAGAGTGGTGATTTTTCTGAATCCCTATTCATTTTCTACTACCATTTAATCTTTTAACTCATTTATGAAATTTTATCTCAAACCTTCCATTTTTGAATCGATTTAAGGGATATTTATTCTATACCATTCTTATTAATCATTTCCATTTTTCATCATCTTATATACCAAAAGAATATTATTATGTTCTTCTAGAGATAATTTTATTGATATCCTAAATAGAGAATTTTTCATCAAATATATCTTGATGGTTTCTCCTGAATTTCTTAATCATAGTAGAATAATACAACATGTCACAAAAACCTATGATATTGGTAACAATATCATTATCTCTTGTAACATATTCAATAATATATTCTTCATCAACCATCTAAATATCATCAAATATTCTCCTCCATATCTATAACATATTTTTATTAACGTTTTCATTTTAATTTTAACTTATTATCAATATATAGCATTAATTTTATCCATTATAAACCCCATAATAGATGTATAAACATCTATTTGAAATATATAATCATGGAATTATGATCATTATAATCAACTTATAAATTAATATTATCAGTAGTTTCCATATAAACTTCATTAATGAGAGGAAATACTATGGTTATAGATTCATTATCATCAAAGAAAAAACATTATGATAGGGTAACATCATATTATTCCAACTGGGATAGTTTTTACCATCAAAAAATTGAAAACACATGTTGTCAGATGAATTATAATTCTTCATCATTAGTATCTATATTGTTGATATAGAACCCCTTCTAATACCAATTGATGCTTCCATGATCAATGTATAAACATTGAGAGGGTGAGTGGGTGAATAAGTAATGAAATTTATTTTATAGGAATACATATTTACATCAAAATTATTCTTTCTCTAATCTTCTAAACTTGTTATATTTATAATCCAATAAAAAATTAATCACAATGTAACATTTCATATGAAAAAAATGGAGATGAACACATGATATTTATAGGGATTTGGTATAAATAAATAATCCATTCAATTTTGGTTATTCCCCCCCAACCAGGATTATATTACTAGCTTCCTTGATAATTACAACTGTATGAGTTGCGACTAGTTACATTACCATCAATCATACCACCCAAAAACCATGGTTATACCCCCATAAATAATCCACTCTTCCATAGTTGGTTATTTCTCACAATTATCCAAAATCTATCATCATTAATCACAATGGATTTTATGCCCCATCTATCAATCATTTTTAGTAACTGATTTTACCCCAATATATTAGATATTTTTTTATCCTCTATAGAATGATCTTATATTTGTCTATTGGTATGTTATATCACCTTTAAATATTTACAAAAATCAGGAGCTTTAATAAATATCTCAATAATTTATTGGATTTGAATCATCCTCCTTATATAAATAAGGCCTAAATATTCTCAATATGAAATTTTATAGTAATTCACAATAAAAACAACCTTATAATTGTTTTTTTGATTGACTTAATCTTGTATTACTTCTTTATAATGATTCATCCAAGTTTGTATCTATCTGATACTCATCAAGATATTGTGCTTATATCTAGTGAGATATATTTAAAGAGAATATATCTTATGAATTCTTAAAATTCTTCCCACACTGATGTATAAAATTATTTTAAAATTTCCTCCTTCTTTTTCAAATAATACTCATCCTAATGAATAATATTACACATAGTAGGAAATTTGTAAGAAACTCTAACTAATTATTATTTATCCACTGATTGTCATCCTAATTTATTTTTTCCTCTATTTGAAGTAATATAGTCTGATTAGAATCTATTTAACCTGGTAAAATATTTGGTTAGAATCTGAAACTAAAAAATATTAATCACATCAGATATTATGTGTCTAAATAATACTCCCCAAATTTAATCATAATGCTTAATCACTTTATAAATGCATGTTTCTAAAAGGATGAGTGGGAATCCAAAGTATTCGTCCACTACTAAAAAACAGAAATTTATAAATTCCCACTCAATTGAATTTCACAATATGCTTGTCAACTCTTCATGAACATTATCAAACATACTTGATGATTCTTGAAATCTCCCCATTTCATTGAACATCCCTAAACTCAGAGTTGTGTAACTTCTTCAATCGTCCTTAGATTTGATATGATAAAAAAATTGAATTATTAGAACAACATTATCATGTAAAACACTTTAAAATATTTATGTAATTCACAATAGATCTCATATTCTATTGTAGATATATATGAATTCTATATTATGGCTTCTCTATCGAATGGTACACCATCATCATTATCTATAACATGAATCCCAAATGTTCAACACCAAAGGGACCTCTGTTTTGAATCCCAGTGTTAGGAAACCTACATACAAATTCAAAACTATTTTATTTACTGATGATATCTCATAAATATATCTAATGGAACTTAATTCTACCCTCACAATGGTTCTATTAATATTAAAATAGTAATTGATGAATCAGATATGTTATATTCGACCATACGACATTTTCAACTCATGTTGGAACAGCTTTATTGGATCTTCTAACTGATGGCATAATTAAGCTCCATTCGATGTTTATCCATCTGATTCTAATTTTCCATAACTAAAAATATGTATTACATTATCATTTTGTAGTGCATTATTATTTCATTATCTATTGACATAATAAATCTTTATTGGTTAGTTCTTTTTATGTATCTTAATTAAATTAATTTTACCATTTTAACTTTTTATAATTATATATGTAGTTATTTTCATGGGATTCCTCTTGTTGATAGAATAAAAAAAATCCAAATAGTGAACTTTATAATATCCCATTCTCCAACTGATATGAAATTATTGCATTCCTTCACCCAATAAAAATTTCTTTGATAGCTCTATCTAATCATTCTGTATCACAACATTGTAACTCAATATTTTTATGGATGAATCTCAAATAGATAAATCATTATACTATTTTTTATTTGAAATTGACTACTGGATCATTATGTAGATCTCCCTATCATAATGTTTACAAGCCACCCCATACCAACATACAATATCTAGTCAAGATTACTGAAATAATAGAACTTCACACATCAGCATCATTACTATTGCTGTCATGGACTATTTACATATTCATCTGACCACAATGAATATGTCTATTAGAAAAAATTGTTATATCCATCCAATCAAATTATTTAACAAAATATCAGTAGTTAGTCTAATAACTCCAAATTAAACATTATACTACCTATTGATTTGGACATATATCTCATTTTCAGTCTCTAAATAAGTATAAGTGTGTAAAAATATACTTATATCACGATAATATTTCTAATTTTAGGATATTGAATAACAATATAGTATAATATAAATCTAAAAGGAAACATTCTTACACTTTATAAGGAATTTTTTTACAACTCCTAATGAAATTTCCATGACCTATTTATGTATTGTTTCAAACATAAATCCAATAACATCTTCGGTCAAATTTCTCTAAAAACTATATGGACATATTTAAAACAAATTCAACAAAACACAATTTTCCACAACAAGGGGAATTAAATTTTTCTGTCATATTATTCTTCATTTATTAATTTCTTGGTTATATTAATTTCATATCTCTTTATTGAGTATATTTATCCAATATGTATGTGTTATTTCATACTACCAATGTTCATTTTAATATATATAAACATAAATATGTATGGTCATATAAAATAATCATATTTCATATAATCTCTAAAAAAATTTATTGATATATATTCCTTAATTACATTCATAAACTCTGGATGTTTTTTCCTTCTTATTAAGTACACTTATTTTATATTACACACCACAATTGTTCGCTTTTATTTTTTTTCCTTTTAAGGATTCATTACTTGGTATGATTTGGAATTATGGGTTTTATGTCCTACTTCACCCATTGAAATGGATTTTATTTTTTAAAACATATTATTTAACTTTATAAATCTCTTTGTACTGATACCGAGAAAAAAATTAAAATTGGGGATTCTTGAAAAAGAATTAAATTTTGACATAATAGTCAGAATACAATAGGATTTTGAAACTATTATTACAATTCAGATAATATTATATGATTCTTAACTATAGAAGGTAAATTTTTTTAATGGTAAATTTAATCCTATTATATATTATAAGTAGGTATATGATATTGGAGTACAAAATAGTGATCTTTTTGAGAAGACAAAACATACAGAAAACTAGGTCCCCCTATAGATTCATAGGTTATAATAAAATTTCATATAATGATATAATTGTATTATTGAATGTTAAAATATATTGGGATTATTTTTTCCAAATTATAAATTATTATCAAACTATAATTACTCATAATACCCATTTCGGTTTTTTGTAAATCCATATTACATGAAGGATCCAAGTGAACATCAAATGAAATGAAAAAATAATTCAACTAGATATGAGGAAAATATGTTTGGAAAATAAATTTTTAATTCTTACTCTCATATCTTATTTAATGATTAATGTAAAAAATCCTAATAAACATATAAATCCATAAAATAATACATCAATTTTGTTCCACATATCTTTAGATAATAGTTAATCCAGAGGATTGAATATTTAATTTCATAAAATTCAGAAGCATGGGATTAACCACTCAAACAATTTTCATAAAAGTGATCTGAAAAGATTTATGATTCTTAATGAATATCATTCAAGACCTTATTACAAAAAAAGGTTGATATTTTTTCTTCAAAAAAATAAGAGAATTATATTTTTTTCTGATTCAACACCAAAAGTGATTTTCCCATGAGTATGGAATTTTTGAACTCTTAAAACTGATCCACCAAAGAAAGAACTAATGAGGAATGAACATATAAACATTATTCAAATCCTCATGAAAATGGAAATGATTCAATTATTTTTCTATCAGGTAGAATTATTTCATATAAAAACATATTATATATCTTTTGGTTCTGTATATATTAATTAAAAATTCAATAAGCCCACCTTCTCTATGATAGGTTATGTAGTATTTAATGAAAATACCACAATTTAAAATAATTTTTTCAATGTATATTCATTTTTATACAATAAATATTTGATAATATTTCCTAGAAATTTGGTTAATAATATATTAGAGTAATTTTAGGAAATATTGGTCATTAATATACTCAATCCATTTTATAATAAAAAATTGAATGATAGGGAAAAGTAAACCCAAACACTATATCAATAAAAGGTGGAATAAAAACGTATTATGGAAATTATTTCTTCATCGTTTCATTATAATACCCTATAATAGTATATAATGGTATAATAAATGAGATTAATCACATTAAAAACCTATTTATATCATGAAGGAAATGGTAAAATTCCTTGTATTATCATAGAAATAGTTTTTCTAAATTATATATATTTATATGTTAGATTACATCTATTATTATAAAAATAATAAAAATTTGAAGACATAATATCATTAAAATAGAAGAATGTAGGATCCTAGGTTTCACTATCGTTTAAAATTTCTTAAAATATATAAAATTGAGTAGGCGTGTTGGTATAACTTATATAAAATATATATATTTAAGAAAATACAGCATTAAAAATGTTGAATACAAGTACAATGTGAAAATAATATCAAATATATAAAATAACCAAAGGGCTGAATTGGGAATAATAATACTATCACATGAATATGATGCTAAAAAAATATAACAACATAAATAAGGAAAATTTATACCAATAGAGAAGAAATATTTATTAGTAATGAAACAATAGGATATGCTGTTATATATAATGGAATGTATGATTTTTATTTGTATTTTTTGAGCGTATACATTACAAGTTACCTAAAAATAAGAAGAAAATATATGATTATAATAATCATTTTTATATTTGATAAATATTCATGCAATGAATTTTTTTATTATGGTATATATGATTATTTCATGTCTCGATATATATTTTATTATAAATTTTATTCTAATTATAAATGTAAAATTAATTTATGTACATTATGTTTTATGTTATTTTAGGGGATAATTATGTATTCTTATAATGAATTCTTATCAATTGTTTTTAAAGTTTTCTTATTATATGAATTTATATTGATATTTATTATTAAGATAATCATATATATAATATTATAAATTTATATAATACTAATATTGTTTTTCATTTGAGAAAATGTTAGATTTTATTATGAATAAATTGTTTGTTCACGTACATTATGGTTTTATTTGAAAGTTAAAATTAAAATGTTATGAATTTTAATTTTATAAAGTAGAATTAAATTTTTATTTTATCATTTGAGTATTACAATATGATGAATTTTTATGATTTTTCTAATCAAGATTAATTTAATGTGAATAGTATAAAAATTATTTTTACAAATATTGTAACTTTTATAATGCCATCATGATATAAATAGGAAATGAAAATTTATTCAACATATGGAAACTCTAATACATGATAACATAAATAAAAACCTTATATAAATTTATTACTATGAAAATAACAAAATGAAAACATTTATTGGTGGAGATAGAGTGCGTGCATAACATTAAAAAATCTAAAAATTGTCTATTTAAAATGGTATCCGTGAATAGATAACTCTTTTATAAAACATAAAATATAAAAATTACTATTAATAAAATATTTTTTGGTTTATTTTATAATAGTATAATTTTATAATAAGATAATTATCCAAATTATTACCCAGATATTGTAAGAGTTAAGAAAAATTAAATTAATAACATTGATATATTTTTCTGAAAATATTTAGTATAAAAATTCACCATGAATGATTCTATATGATAATTAATATATATAATAATATATTTTTATGTTAGTAATATATTTTTAAAATTTACATAAATGACTAATTATCCAATATTCTTACCCAAAGTTGATGCATCTCTCATTAAAATAGCACACAAATGAAATAAAAGATTATTTAAATAAAATATTGTTATAAGTTTTGGCTGAATTAAATTTTTTCACAATTTCATCAAATTAATAAGGTATGCATTAAATTAAATAAATTCATAACTTTTAATTACGTAGTCATCATTAAATTTATAAAGTCACATTACGTGAATAAACCCTAAAAATTAATATTTGGGAATTCAATGTTGAACAATAAATAATTGAATAATGAAAAATTCATAAAATTGCATTTTTTAGTCAATTGGAATGATAAAAGATCGTTATTGTAACCTATTTTACATTTATTATTCATTTAATATTTTATAATTACATTCTCAGTCCAAATAGATTGAATATTTGTGAATATTCCTTTGAATGTTGCCAATAAAAGGAGACTCAGTTTTACCATTCCAAAACATTTATTATGCTCACTTTTCTCTCTATATTCATCATAATTACTTCTCTAAACATACCATTAATCCATTATAATGATTTTACCATTAAATAATTCCTTTCTCTAAATGATTTAGACTCAATCTGAAAGAGGTATTTTGAGAAGAAAGGTAAGGGTTTGAAAGCCACAGTCTCCTATATTATTTATTATTATTTATCATAAAAATATTTTTAAACATTTATCATTATTTTAAATGATTATATTACTATGTTATTTTGTTTTTTTATCAATAAATTATTATAAATTTTCCATCTCCTCTCACTAAAATCATTTTCATAAGCTGTTACGATGTCAAAATATAGGTTTTTTAAAATATGTCCATACGTTTCAAAACTCCCCAAACTCTTTTATATAACATTAGAAATTTTTTAAAATAACCCCAAAATTTTATAATTTTTATAATTTAATATTTCTAGAAACCTAAAATATTTATTATGTTTGAACTTCTTTTAAACTCTTTTGGAAAACATCATTTATCCTTGTGGTTTTCCACTACCAAATTGAATGTTGAAGATTTAAAAAACATATATATTATAATTATATTTCATGAAATATTTTTTTAGGATTGAATATAACAATAATAATAAATTAATTTAATTTTTATGATTTCTTAATTTTTAAATATCCATCATAATAATGAATGTAAATGTAAAGAATTATTGTAATTTTAACCCTAATAATAAGCTTATCTAGGAAGAATTCATTGAATGATAACTATTTCCTGACCTATATAACAATAAAACTTCTTGAGTAATATCAATCAACTAAATTGAAAATAATTGAGATTATTTAATCATTATAAATTATAATTTAATAGATACCAATATATTATAATGATTTTGGTATTATGAACCGATCAAATTAAAAATGGCTAACCAGTACAATACATGTTTTAAAAATTAATGAAAATTGGTAAAAAAGTGAAATAATAATAATAATAATTTTAATGAAAAAGGTACTTAATAAATTAAATAATTAATATAATTTTAATAATTTAGAGGTTAAGGTATGTATTAGGTGACTTGAGACTCATGGAATGGAGTTTTCTTTTAAAAATTTACTTTAACTGTTTTGATGTTTTTATCTAAAATATATCTCCCCCATTCTCATATTAATTATTCTTCTCTATAAAATACCTAATATATATATTATTTCATAATAATATTTTATATAGTACTTTAAGTTATATATAATATAATGACTGAAATCACTTTTTGAACATTTTCTGAACTATAAATTTTCTATTTTTTATTATAGGAATGGAGTGTATTTTTAATTTTTTATTGTAGGATAAAATTTTCATGTCATGTTTTTTAGTTTGAAATAATATTATTCATGAATATAACCAAAAAAAGGTTATGAGTTTATTTCCTACGTGTTGGATCAATATTTTTATTGTCCAATTATGTAATGGTGACTAAAGAATTTGATGGCTAAAATGGGTGTACATATCACTTTCTAAATGGACCATTTGTTATCACCATGAATGGGCTAATAAAATGGGGCTATTATCAATTTTTTCAATCATAAATGTGATTCATGGAACCAAGGAATAACTTTTTTAATAAATTTTTGAAGCTTATCCCCAATATAGATACTAAAAAGGTATCATTGGGAAACAATGTCAAATCGGATGGGCTGTACACTCAATGACCATTCTGGTAGGGTATGGGTATAAAATCATGTGATACTTTTTGAAACACTCTTCATTATAAGTTATCATTTTTACATTTAGGGGACAAAGTACTATTATAATTTTTGACTATGGGAATATAGACCATATACTATAGTATTACCAGTTGGCAAGGAATATTCAATTCCATGGAACTTATTCATACATTCATGTTTTCTTGAGGAGTCTCTATGAGTTTATTCTATCAATTTTGAGAATATTTAAATTCATTATTTTCACTTTTTCATTATTTCCATAGTTTTCTATATATTGAATCAGTGATCAACCAAATTTCAAGGCCCATCCTTAGTGAATTACTGGTGGATTGTCTATCACATCCTTACAATGAGTGTGTTTAATAAGTAATATCTCTCATTACTTATAGAATTGATTTAATAATTTTTCTTGTTATCCTTACTAAGCATTGATCAATTATCCTGGAACCAAACCACTCATTAATTATCCTAATTCATTAACTCCATCCAACCATATGCATCTCACATATATTTGTATTAGTTATGTAGTAGGTAAGGTAGGCATAAACCCCTTTATTTAAATTACTCTAATTTATTACCATACTTATCTTTCAATATTATCAACCCATTCAATAAATCCAAAAAAACCATTTTATTTCAAATCTTCCTAATATGTATTATATTGTGAAATCATTATATATATATTAATTTGAGGAACTTATATACCAATATACTTTTCCCATTTTATTTAATATATTTTACTTTTCTATAAAAAATGAAATCATATAAACACATAATTTTTTTCATTTCATTACTACGAATGTCCATTCATTGAGATAAAAAATTGAGAAAAGAGGACACCATCACATCATTATCTGTTTATCATATATATTTTTAGAACATTACATTTCTACACATCATTTTTTCCTTAATTTTACATCTGAAACATATTATATTTTTCTGATATTGGTAATAATTTGTCATATCATCGATAATCGATAAAAACACACATACTCGACATTTCCATTATTTTACACCATTACCAATATTTTTTACCATTAATTTATATCCTTTTACATTATATAACCATTTCCCATTAAAACCGTTTTTTGTTAATCAATTTACCTACACAATCATGGTTTGATATGGATTAGAAACATGTCGTCTCAACTAATGATGAATTTGATTTCATAAGTGTAAAATCCCGAAAATTTGAAGGAAAATTTTTTCTTAAATTCTTTGGAATTTTACAAGTCCACGGTTTCATAGGACACCATATTCCGAGGCCTGGTGTGTCCGGAATCAATTTTTGAAGTTTTGTTCGGGTACATTCAGTAAACGTACATGCAGGTTTTTCTATCCTTTGAACTGGTGCTCAGAATTAAAATCTGAGGACACTGATGATCTCGCAGCACCGATATTCTCTTAAGGGGACCTTTACGGCAGTTGTGTTTGGTTGAGAGTAGATGTTTTATTTTGGGGATTCAATATAAATTAAATAAAATTGTTTAGTACACAATTTTATTGTTAAGGGGTGGTTATTTCCTCCAAAGAGGAGCTGGAGGTGGGTCCCACATCCCACATGACCTCCCATAGGAGGATAATGTGTGTGGGGCTCACATGAACCCTAACCCTTCAAATCCCCTTGAAACCCCTCTCTTAGCTTTTGAACTCCCACATTAAGTAGAGACTTTACACGTTCCCCTTCTAATGTTTCCAAATCAAGAATAATTAATGCCTTGATTAATTATTTTGTGGTGTCATGAGTTCTTTTGAATTAATTTGAAATGCATGGCAATATTATAATTTTTGGGGGAAGCCTATTATTATATTTGCCTTGGAAAATATTTGTGGAGAGACTTTGGGAGAAGATTTTTGGTGGAACTTTATTCTCTCGACGAAGAACACCGTTCTTCAATGAAGAACATCTCTGACGAAGAACATGAAGAACTTCTCCAACAAAGCTTTCTCTTCGGATGCACCTCGACATCAATGGAATCGATGTCTGTCTTGCGCGACGCCCGACTTCTGAAACACCGTCTTCCGTGGCTCGTTGACATGCAACGTACCATTAATTGAGGTAAGGATTTTATGTTTAATTTTGAATGAATAAAATTATATCCTCGATTCTTTGATGTTTTCTTTATTCGACGATGGCCTTTGTTATCAATTAACGCGGAGGGCGCGGGCTGAAAAAACATGGCCCAATTTCCCTCCGTTGGTTTATTGATTGTTTGTCGATGGAGGTGAAGTCAAGAAGGTGCGGTGCCACCGCACCATGCCGGAAGAGAACCATGGGATAGGGAAGTCTGTGACATCGAAAACCAAAGGTAGCGGCGGCCGCACGCCTACCGCGTGGAGGAAGACCGTGGCCGCATCTGCGGGCAGCTCAACCAAAGAAGAACTGGCTGGTCTCATGACCAGCTAGGCTGGAAGAACCAGCCGGCTAAAGCCAGCCGGGATGGGGGACCGCGGAGCCTCCTTGGAGCCGAACTGTAGGAAGACCGCGGTGCCTCCTTGGCACCGCACTGCAGGAAGACCGCTGCCTACACCCCGCAGGCCACTTCGACGGGCGAACCAACCGGCCGCCAGCCAGCCGGGCTGCAGTACGGAGGATCATCGGCCCGCTGTTTGGGCCACTCGCGCTGGAGAAGACGGGCTGGCTTTGGCCTGCCGGGAAAAAGAGGCGATGTCGCTCACCGCTGCCATTTGAAAAAACAGGGGGGCCATGCCCCCCTCCCCCCGCCCCCCGCACCGCTCGGCCAGCTGGCCAAGCTGCGGCTCGCCGTGGGCTGGGCTGCCCTTGCACAGGACGGGCCGCTTGCTGCCGTGCCGGGCCGCGTCCCGCCGATCCGGGCCACTCCCCACCGGGCCGGGCTGTTCCCCACCAGGCCGGGCCACATTCCGCCAGGCCGGGCCACATTCCGCCAGGCCGGGCCGAACCCCATCCAGGCTGGACCCGCTAAACCGGGTCGGGCCGACCCGCCAGCCCACTGGGCTTGACGGGCCGGGCCCGTTTCACTTAAACGTGGATAACTTCTAGAAAGCGTATCCGATTGACGTGTTGTATGCGGCACTGGGACCCTCGCAATTAAGAGGTCATTTTTCGATACTCTAAGTGAGTTTTGTATGACTTTGGAAAATGGATGGGTTTGGAATGAGCATAATTCCAACCGGGCCCCTGGAACAGAAAAGCCAATAACTCTTAGACTGGGCGTCCGATTGACGCGCCGTCTGTCATGTTGGGTTTCTTTTGAAGAGAAGGAACTTTGGGATACATCATTTTAGTACGTCATGATATTTGACGTATCGACCCTTGGATCGAGGGGTGTACCCTACTGGAATAGAGCGTGTTGTGTGCGGGAACCCTAGAGCTGGCTGTGACGATGACGACTACCGTATTGGAATCCTCCTTGGGTTCAACGATGATGACTTCTGTATTGGAATCTTCCATGGGTTCAACAGCAACGAGACTGGACTGAATCCTCTGTGGGTTCGACAGCAACGAGACTGGACTGAATCCTCCGTGGGTTCGACAACGAGACTAGAATGAATCCTCTGTTGGTTCGACAACAATGAGACTGGACTTAATCCATCGTGGGTTCGACAACAATGACATACAACTGTTTTAGGTTTCTGCGGGTATCTTCCGTTCGACAGTGAAAGATGATTTAGTGGCTACAACTAATCATCTCTTACTCTTTTTAAGTTGTGTATACCTGGTGTGAGCTAAGTCCGGACTTTCAACCATTATCATCGATGCGATTGAATTACTTTCCTGTGTGGACTGGGTTGTGCTTGGGATCGAGAGTTGGAGCCGAACTGTGGTTGAAAACTTAGGTATATATATCGGCATATACCTAAGTATGGTTGGTTGATACTTCGTGACTGTATCTCTCTTCTGTGGTTTATCCTTCGTGGATTCTGGGAGACCTTCGGGGGTCTCGGGGTCCCTACTGAGTTTCGCATACTCACCCCTACACAGGATATTCCCGCACTATGTTGTGTAGGATGTAGATGACTGACAACACTGATTGAGGTAGAGACTTATTGAGCTGGACGGAACCCGGAGTTGTAACAATTGGAGAGATGTACACGGTGCTGAAGAACGGACCTGAGGTGCTGAGGAGGCCATTTGTACCCACCCATCAGGTGGTATTCCAGGAGGATGACTCAGTAGTTTCTATTTTACTTTACTGTAGTTGTACTAGTTTTTTATTTTTACTTTACTTTATAGTTGGGTTTGTATACTGGCCCATTTACTTTCCAACACACTCTTTTGTATTTATTTTTACTTAGTGCTTACTTCCTATTGCGTACTCTGTTGTGTTTGTTTACTTTTATAAAGGAAATTCCTTCCCAACTTAGGGATTTACGCATTTGGTGCTAGTCGCTAGCCCCTGGCCTATGGAAGGCGGGCTTGGGGTCATCACAGCATGGGTCTTGAGGACGAGTTGTGACAAATTTGTATCAGAGGAGTCGGTTCTACTGCAAAACTCAGGACTCTGATCATTATTTTATGTGAAGAAATAGTGTTAATAGTACTAAGTGTGGTTTTCAGTACCAGGGAGTCCAATGTTGGTGCGACGACCGATGTATCCATACACTAGGACCCTAACCTCTGATTTCTACTCAGTGCAAGAAAAAACTGATTGCACGTGTGTTTCAAAAGTTTTCTTTGTGATTAATTTAAGTAAGCTCACCAGGTATACTGTTTTGACCATGGAACACCTGTTTCTTTTTAGGATGGCCTTACGAAGGTAGCTAGCTAGGGTTTCGAGTTACGTACAAGATGGTAGCCCACCGAGCGACGAGGCCTCTGTGTAGGGCCCCATCACAGTGGAGGCACCAGCGGTACCACTACCCGTTGGGCCACCGATACCACCAGCCCTAGTAGCAGAGAGTGCACGCCACCTGAGTGTGTTGCACGAGTTCCATCGATAGAGGCCGCCCAGGTTACATGGAGAGATGAAACCACATGCAGTTGAGGATTGACTGGAGGCTGTCTTCAAAGTTTTCTGATTGGTAAGGACACTAGCCGACCTTATGGTGATCCTTTCCATGAGTCTCCTGCATGCAGTAGAAGGTAGATGGTGGAGCCTGATGCTCCAGGTGCATGATGAGGCATATTTACTCTGGATGGACTTCGAGAGTCTCTTCCGCTCAGAGTTTGTTTCAGCCACCCTTCGTGCGGTGCAGATTGAGGAGTTACTTCATCTGTAGCAGGGCAGCATGACAGTAGCTCAGTACTTAGTGAGGTTCACTGACCTCTCACGCTACTCCACAGATATGGTACGGGACCCATTTTCCAGAGCCTGGACCTTCGAGTAGGGACTCATGCATGAGATTAGGGCTTCGAAAATTCCCCTCAGCATCCCGACACAGGCGGGGGTGCTAGAGAGATCCCTTCTAGTGGAGAGTTTTCTCACTGAGAAGTCACCAGTGATGAGACCCACCATAGGGAGACTCGTAGCAGAGTCTTCTGCAGCTGGCAGCAGAAAGATGTCGTGGAGGTCCAAGAGGACTAGGCCATCAGGTGGGCGATTTCAGGATACAGGTTTGGTTATGCGGGGCATATGACACAAAGCCAGTTATACAAGGAGCAGGAAGTTCTATGCATGCGGCGGGCAGGGTCAGATGGCTCGAGACTGCCTGACCCACCATGTAGATGAGCAAAAAATGGTAGAGGGACCTCCCAGGAAGAGGCAGAGGTTCGACCGTGGTGGCTCGCCGGTAGAAGGTAGACGAGGCAGAGGAGATATTCGAGCAGCGGGTGATGGAAGACGTTTCGAGGCTCCACCACCACCACCAACAGGAGGTCCACCCCGACCACAGGTAGCTAGTGGAAAAAGGCGGGCTCAGCTCTAGGATGTCGATGCCTACGACCATGACACACCTAAGATGATTCTAGGTACTATTTGTGTCTACTCAACCCTTACTGCAGTACTTATAGACACATGTGCGAGTCATTATTTTATTTTCGCTGCCGTCGTTCGGAGCTTGAAGATTCTGACGGAGTCGTTGGCTCGATCCTAACGGCTAGAGTCTCCTATGGGAGAAGACTCAACGATTACGCAGTGGTGGTGGAAGTGTGAGCTTACTCTAGGAGGAAAGAGATTCTGCTGGGATATTCTTGTAGTAGCATCGAGGCCTTACGACGTCATCTTGGGTATGGACTGGTTATCTACAGTCCATGATTAGATCGACTGTATTAGGCGCAAAGTGCGGTGTATCCACATGAATGGGACTAGGTTCACCTTCATCGGTGATAATGGAGCCTTTTCAGTGCAGGATGGACTTATGCAGAGGAGGGGGAAACCGATCACACATCAGTTGGCTAGTCTCATCCTTGGAGCGGTTGATGTGTGGAGTCCAAGTTTTCCTATTGGGGTGGATTAGTATGCGGATGTTTTCCCAGACGATATTCTAGGACTACCTCCTCACAGAGAGGTAGACTTTTATATTGATCTATACCCCGGGACAACACTGATATCTAATCCAGCATATCGGATGGCTCCCACCGAGCTTCGTGAGCTATGGGTATAGCTGGAGGAGTTGTAGGGGAAGAGATTTATCCGACCCAGTTTTTCACCCTGGGCATCCCCAATTTTGTTCACCAAGAAGGCAGATGGGAGCTTGAGACTGTGTGTCGAATACCATCACCTGGATCAGGTGACCGTGAAGAAAAAGTACCCACACTCGAGGATTGATGACCTTTTTGAACAAATGAAGGGGGAAAGATGGTTCTAGAAGATAGACCTCATGTTAGGCTATCACCAGCTCAGAGTTCTAGATGAGGATGTGCAGAAGACGTCCTTCAGATGTCGGTATGGCCACTATGAGTTCTTGGTTATTCCCTTTGGCGTAACCAATGCTCTATAAATGTTCATGAGTCTAATGAACATGATCTTCCAGCCTTACCTCGATCGATTGGTCATAGTATTCATCGACGAAATACTAATTTACTCAGCTACTGATAAGGAGCACGCCTACCATTTGTGGGTATTACTGGACACACTCCGAGAGAACCAGATTTATAGTAATCTCTCGAAGTTTAAATTCTGGATTCGAGAGGTTCAATTCTTGGGACACATCATCTTAGAGGCTGGGGTAGTAGTGGATCCAGCAAAGATCGAGGTAGTACTTTCTTGGGAACCACCTAGGAGTGTGATGGAGGTTCAAAGTTTCCCGGGCCTGGCTGGATACTATCGGAGATTTGTGCCAGAATTCTTCAGAGTTTCTGCATTGCTTTCAGCTTTGATGAAGAAGGGGAAAACCATCGTGTGGACAGAGAGATACCAGTAGATCTTTCAAGAGCTGAGGCATAGGTTGACCGGTGCACGCATCTTGAGGATACAAGAGGAGGGGGTATGGTATGTAGTTTACTGCGACGCATCAGGGACTGGACTCGGTGTGTCCTGATGTAGGAGTGAGTAGTGATCGCGTACAGTTCATGGAAGTTGAGACATCATGAGTATAACTACGCTACCCATGACCTGGAGTTGGTATCAGTGGTCTTCAGCTTGAAGATGTGGTGGCACTATCTGATGGGAGAGCTCTTTACAGTCTAATCTGACCACCAGAGTATCAGGTACATCTTCTCACAGAAGGACCTGAACCTGAGACAGAGACGATGGATTGAGTTCCTCCAGGACTATGACTTCAAGATAGTCTATACTCCTGGGAAGGGGAATGTTGTAGTAGATGATCTCAGCAGTAGATCGGGAATTCAGCTACTGGGGGAGGCAACAAAGAAGCTAGCCGTGTTGAAGATATCATTTTTGGATAGAGATAGAGTAGCCTTTCTTCAGTCTCTCACAGTCACTCCTCCACTTCTTCAGCGAGTTAGAGAGGCACAACGTGGGGAGGTTGACTCTAAGATGCGACATGCTCAGATATCCATAGGGCAGGTGCCTGATGGATTTTCTGAAGGAGGGGAGCACTTCATCCTCTTCAGGGGATGTACCATGGTATTAGTTTCACTACATGAGGAAGATCTGAGGGAGTTTCACACTTCCCCTCTAGCGGTAAATCTAGAAGTGACAATGATGTATCAGGACCTCAGACGATAGCACTAGTGGTCGGGTATGAAGAAGGCACTAGCAGAATTCGTTTCACGATGCCTCACTTGTCAGCATATGAAGGCGGAGCACCAGAAACCAGCAAGCTTGTTATATCCCTTAGAGGTTCTAGAGTGGGAGTGGGACGGGATATCCATGGATTTCATGATGGGGCTTCCATGTACATATAGAGGACACAAATCTATCTCGGTGATCGTAGACCAACTCACCATGTCTTCCCACTTCCTACCAATTTGAGAGAAGGGCTCAATAAAGAGCTTGGGATGCCTCTACATTCAGGAGATCATACGACTTCATGGTGTGCCATCGACTATTGTCTCCAATCGAGATACTCGTTTCACTTCCCAGCTATGGAAGGGATTACATGAGGCTTTTGGGATGGAGCTTCACTTGAGCACCACCTTCCATCCTCAAAAGGATGGTCAGACTGAGAGGACCAGTCAAACTCTCGAGGACATGCTCCGTGCATGTGTCCTCGACTTTGGTCATAGATGGGAGGATCACTTACCCTTGGTGGAGTTTGCGCACAACAACATCTATCACTCCACCATCAGTATGGCACCTTACGAGGCACTGTATGGCCAACCTTGCAGATCACCTCTGTGCTGGACTGACCCAGGGGAGTCAGCACTTGTAGGATCAGAGATGGTTCAGGCTACAACGGAGAGGTGCAAATTATCTAGGAGCAGATAAAGACTGCACAAAGCAGACAGAAGTCCTAAGCTGATAGGAGACAGAGACCACTGGAGTTAGAGGTTAGAAACCACATCTTCCTATGGGTCTCACCTCGATGAGGTCTACAGAGATTTTTATGGGGTGGAAAGTTATCTCCACGTCTCATCGGGATGTTCCAAGTCCTCAGTAGAGTAGGAGAGCTGGCTTATCACCCTGACCTTCCACCTCAGTTGCACCGGGTGCACGACATCTTCCATGTATCTCAGCTAAGGAGATACATGCACGACCCATCCCACATCATCAACCATAGAGATCTGGACATCGATGACATGGAGAAATTCATGGAGGTCCCAGTGGAGATCGAGGATCAACAAAAGAGGGTCCTATGTGGACAGTCGATTCCTCTGGTACGCATTCGTTGGCTGCACGAGAACCTCCAGGAGAACACATGGGAGCAGGAGTCTCAGATGTGTGCTCAGTACCCCCATTGTTTCCCTAGTGTGTGTTATATCTTTATGGGGATGTAAATCCCTGCGGTGGGGGAAATGTAAAGACCTGGAAATTTCAAGGAAAAACTTTTCTTAAGTTCTTTGGAATTTTACGATTCTGCAGTTTATGACGGCACCTGATTCCGAGGCTCGGTGTTCCCAGAATCAATTTCTATAGTTTTGTTCGTGTATGTTCATTAAGCATACGTGCGGGTTTTTCTATCTTTTGAACTGGTGCCCGAAATTGAAATCCGAGGACACTGATGAATTCACAGCACTGATATTCGCTTAAGGGGACCTTTAACGCAGTTGCGTTTTGTCGAGAGTAGAATTTTTATTTTGGGGATTCATTCTAAATTAAATAAAATTGTTGAGTAAACAATTTTATTATCAAGGGGTGGTTATTTCCTCCAAGGAGGAGTTGGAGGTGGGGCGCACATCCCACATAACCTCCCATGGGAGGATAATGTGTGTGGGGCCCACACGAACCCTAACTCATCAACTCCCCTTGAAACCCCTCTCTTAACTTTTAAACTCCCATATTAAGTGAAGCCTTTCCACCTTCCCCTACTAATGTTGCCAACTAAAGAATAATTAATGCCTTAATTAATTATTTTGAGGTAGTTTTTTCGAATTAATTTGAAATGCATGGAAAGATTAAAATTTTTGGGGGAAGCTTATTATTAAATTTTCCTTGGAAAATATTTGTGGGGAGAATTTGGGAGAAAACTCTGGGCGAAACTTTATTCTCTAGACAAAGAACATCATTCTTCAACAAAGAACATCTCTGAAGAAGAATGCAAAGAACTTCTCCAACGTTGCATTCTCTTCAGACGCACCCCGAAGTCAATGAAATCGACGTCCGTCTTCTGCAACGCCTGAATTCCACGACACCGTCTTCCGCGGCTCGTCGACGTGCAATGTAACTTGAATTGAGGTAGGGGGTTTATGTTTAATTTTGAATGAATAAAATTATATCCTCTATTCTTCGATGTTTTCTTTATTCGACAGTGGCCTTTGTTATCAATTAACGTGGAGGTCGTGGGCTGAAAAAACAAGGCTCAACGTCCCTCCGTTGGTTTATTGATTATATGTTGATGGAGGCGAAGTCCAGAAGGTGTGGTGCCATCACACCATGCTGGAGGAGAACCACGGGACGGGGAAGGCGACGGCGTCGAAGACCGGAGGTAGCGGCGACCGCATGCCGGCCGTGTGGAGGAAGACTACAGCCGCATCTGCGGGACGCTTGGCTAAAGAAGAACTGGCTGGTCTCATGACGGGACGAGCTGGAGGACCGCGACACCTCCCTGGCGCCGCGCTGCGGGAAGACCATGACCTACGCTCTGTGAGCCTCTTTGGCGGGCGAACCGGCCAGCCTCCAGTCGGTCGAGCTATAGGGAACAGTGGCGCCTAAGGGCTCTGCGGGCCGAGGATCAGCGGCCCACATTGCAGGCTGCTCGTGCTAGAGAAGACCAGCCCGCTTTAGCCGGCCGGGCAGGAGAGGCGGCGCCGCTTGGTGCCGCTGTTTCAGGAACCCCCCGGCCCCGCTCGTCCAACTGGCCGAGCCGTAGCCTACTATGGGCCGGGCCTCCCTTGTGTGGGCTGGGCCACCTATGGCCAGGCCAGGCTGCACCCCGTCGGGACGGGTTTCACCCCACTGGTCCGGGCTGCCTTCCGCCATGCCGGGCCGCACCCCACTAGGCTGGGCCGCGCCCCACCATGCCCCACCGGGCCGGGCCAGGCGCCACCGGTCCGGGCCGCCCCCAGTCGGGTCGGACCCACCGAACCGGGTCGGACCGACCCACCAGCCCATTGGGATTGACGGGCCGGGCCCGTTTCACTTAAACGTGGATAACTTCTAGACCGCACATCTGAATGACGCGTCGTCTGCATCACTAGTACCCTCATGATGAAGCGGTCCTTTTTCGATACTCTAATTGAGTTTTAGACGACTTTGGAAAATGTACGGGTTTGGAATGAGCATAATTCCAACCAGGCCCATGGAACGGAAAAGCGAATAACTCTTAGACCGGGCATCCGATTGACGCGTCGTCTGTCGCATTGGGTTTATTTTAATGAGACAGAACTTCAGGATACATCAAATAAGGACTTCGTGATAGTTGATGTGTCAAACCCTTGGATATGAGGAGCACACCGTCCTAGAATTGAGCATGCTGTGTGCGGGAACCCTAGAGCTGGCTGTGACGACAACGACAACCGTACTGGAATCCTCCGTGGGTTCGACGACGATGACTACTGTACTGGAATCCTCCATGGGTTCGAAAACAATGAGACTGGACTAAATTCTCTATGGGTTTGACAGCAACAATACTGTACTGAATCCTCTGTGGGTTTGACAGCAACGAGACTAGACTGAATCCTCCGTGGGTTCGACAACAATGAGACTGGACTGAATCCTTCGTGGGTTCGACAACAACGACATACAACTGTTTTAGGTTTCTGCGGGTATCTGCCATTCAACAGTGAAAGATGATTTAGTGGCTACAACTAATCATATCTTACTCTCTTTAAGTTGTGTATACCTGGTGTGAGCTGAGTCCTGAGTTTCAATCATTATCATCAATGTGATTGACTTACTTTCCTATGTGGACTGGGTTGTTCTTGGGCTCGAGAGTTGGAGCCAAACTGTGGTTGAAAACTTAAGTATATGTATGGGAATATACCTAATTAGGGCTGGTTGATACTTCGTGATTGTATCTCTCTTCTGTGGTTTATCCTTCATGGATTCTAGGAGACATTCAGGGGGGCTCGGGGTCCCTACTGAGCATCGTATACTCCCCCCTACACGGGATATTCTTGCACTACGTTGTGTTGGATGATGACGAAGGACATCATTGTTTGAGGTTGAGACTTGTTGATCTGGACGATACCCAGAGGTGGACCACTTGGTGAGATGTACATGGAGAGGACGGATGGACCTGAGGTGCTGAGGAGGCCGTCTGTACCAACCCTTCAGGTGGGATTCCCAGAGGACGACTTAGTGGTTACAGTTTTACTTTACTGTATTTGTACTAGCTTTTCAGTTGTACTGTACTTTACAGTTGGGTTTGTATACTGGCCCATTTACTTTCTAGCACACTCTTTTGTATTCAGTTTTACTTAGTTTTTACTTCCTATTTCATACTCTGTTGTGTTTGTTTACTTTTATAAAGGCAATGCCTTCCCAACTTAGGGATTTACGCCTTTGGTGCTAGTCTCCAGCCCCTGGCCTATGGAAGGCGGGCTTGGGGTAGTCATGACACAGGTCCCGAGGATGGGTCGTGACAATAATATCATTAAATTTTAATTGACAACTGAGAGACAAGAGAAATAAAAAAACCCTTATTTTCAGAATGGGTGTGTACATCTTATGAGTGTGCATGTATGTGTATCATTATGTGTGATTGTTTTTGTATATCTTTATATGTGTATGTGTGTGTACCCTACTTTAAATGGTTGTTTACATATTTCGGGTCTAAGTGTGTACATCTTATGTGTGTGTGTGTGTATTATTGCATGAATCTGTGTGTCATTATGAGTTCTATTGTCTGTTTATACCCTAATGTATGTGAATGTGTGTGCATTTTGGGGATAATTTTTTACATATTGCATGTGTGAGTGTATATTTTTAAGTGTGTGTTTGTCTGTGTCATTATGAGTTTGAGTATGTGTATCCTTGTTTCTATTTATGAGTGTGTGTGAGTATTCATGTGTGTGGGTGTGTCTATTTTTTCATGTGTGTGTTTTTGTTCATGTAACTAACAATGAAAGAATATAATGGTAAGATAATTAGTCATTATAATGAAAAATTCAATGAAAATATACCACACGAAAAGAATTATTATTCTAAATGAAAAATCGGTTATCAATCAAGAGATCCTTCTTGATTTATATTTTTAGGTGATAAATGGGATGATTTAAAACCTATATAATCATAAAAATTACAAGGATGATCCACAAAACCTACAATGTTATCGAGAATAGCATAATCCCCAAATTTTAGAGTATGGGATATAACATTTTAATGATGATTTTGAGGATGTCCCATAAAGGATAAGGTTGAACCAATAACATAGATGAGGCCAAAGGTAACAATATGATGATGTCCTATATGGTGGTACCAAGGTGAAAGTTACCATTGTTGTATTGGAGAATAATTCCATAAGTTTACATTGAGTGGGAGATGTGGATCAATACGGTGTTATCATTCCCTGCATATTATAATGAAAAAAGGTCAAACTCACTTCCATTGAATTATAATCATATTTTTTAAATTTGGTTACATAATATTCATAAGGTGAGTAACTATATGATGGATATGCCATATAAACTTTGGACTATATTATTTATTCCATATGGAAGCATTTCATTACTTCGCACTACCATTCTATTCCCTAAAAAAACTTTAATGCCATGCTAAATGGATTAATTGTACTTGTGATTACTGTAATTATATTCAAATTTTCATGATCAAAGAGAGAAATATAGAGGATCTAGAGGAACCATTGTGAATTTTTTGAAATAGGATAAATATTTTAATTAAATTAGAGATATTAAACCATGTGGAGATAAACGACATGATCTACGAAGACACCAAGGTTGAGAAAAAATAAAAAAGGGAGTGAAAATTTTAAACCCACAACCAATTTCACTCTATGGAAAATACAAAAAAGGAAATTTGATTATGATAAAATAAAAAAGTGGTGGTTTTTCCCAAATGTGAAACAATTATCCTAAATCCTATGAAACATACTATTGAAGCTATCCTATCTAGGAATTCAGATATTATATGCTTCAAATGCCGAGTAGGGGACACATTTCTTGTAAATGTTTAATCTAATGCACTATTGTCATCAATAAATATAGACAATGGGAGAATAATGGAGTGAGATCAAAATAAGTGTCAGAGGGTTCTTTGGAAGAGGATAATTTATAATTTTCAAAAGAAGGTTATATTACCATCACATGGTCAGTCTTGAGTAGTCAAATGATGTCCAATGAGATGGGTCAAAGGGGGAACCTTTTCCATACCCATGTTCTAATCAATGAGATGATATGTAGTGTAATCAATGATCATAGATGTTGATGAACTATTTTGATCATAGTGTTAGTAGAAAATTTTGGTATCCAGACATTGAATCCCCAAAATCAATACTAGATCTATTGGTTTAATGATTAAAAAGGGTAGATGTGAATTATGTAGATAAATGTCTTGTTCACCATTGGAAGGTATAAAAATGGTGTTTTATGAAATGTTGTATCGATGAAGTGATTCCACTTGGTAAATGTTCAACCATTGTATCATACTAGATTTGTCACTCAACATGGTTTTCTAGGCCACAATTCTACAACATTTTGAGGGGAACTTATAACCATATTATCGATATCCCACAAAAAATTTTAATGATCACATTCTGATAAAAAATGAAAATATGAGTGATTAATAAAAACTTAGGAAAAAATGGTTAAATTTATGACAAATAAAAAATGAGGCAATAAAATAAATGGTTAGAATAAAAAATCTTGATGGAAAATGATTTGAAATATGAGAAAATTATGAGGTTGGAATAACTGATCGAGTTTATGTAATCCTTGATTTATTGACAAATGTATTTACTACATATGTAAACTGTGGGGATGTTTAACACTACAAATTAAACATTTAAATTGAAATTTGTTTGTTAGAAACTGAAAAATTTATAAATGAAATTTGCTTTTTAATTAAATGAGCTCTTTTTTATGTAATGTAATTTTAGAAGACACATGCACTATTTTTGTTATTTTTACCATTATATCCTAGAATATTTAAATGACCAATAGGCATCACAACCATTGATAAAATATATATTGAATAGTGATCAAATTATTAGTATATATTAAGGGTTAATTACATGGAGAAAAAAGTATGAGTTGTTATATTATATTATTTCTAATTAAAAAATCATTAAATTTATTTCTTTTTTTATTATTAATATTTAAATGATTAAATATCAAGTTTGATAAATAATATATATTTTGAAATGATGAAATAGAAACTATATTTTTGGGAAATATATATTTTCAATTAATAAAAACCAATTTTGATTAAATAATGAATTTTTTTTAAAAAGTGATATTTGAATAAATAATTATTAATAAAATTTATATTATATATATATATGATAATAAATTTTTTATTATGTGTAGATGTAATTTTTATAAGGATTAGAAAAATTTTACTGTTAAAAAACTAGTATTTTCAATAAATCAGAATTTTAAAGTGTAAATTATCATATTTAGATAATTATTTTGATAAAATGAATATATTTTTTGAATCATCATTTTAAATTTATCCAATATTGACTTTTTTCATAATTTTCTGAGATATTAAAATTTTTAGGTAAAAATTAAAGATGGTATAAATTAATGGTATGTATTATGTCATCATAATGACCAAAAAATGATGTAATATATTCCATAAAAGTAATGAAAAACTATACATATAAATAAAATATTTTAAATAATGTGATTTTGATGTTATTTTATTAATTTAATAATTCATTAATGAATCCTCCAAAAAACCTATATTATATTTTAATGTTTTAAAATCAATTATAAAAAATTAGGGCTTACTTCTACAACACCAAGGATAATATTTTATTTTCCCTAGTTTTTTGAAGTATACAATAATTAAAACCACACTTATTTAGTAGATACCATGATCAAAAACCAATGAATGATTTTTTGTTTTTATAACATCATTGTTCATAGTCCATAAACAATGATTTGGAAAAAATAAATAATCCCCTTTATTTTCCTATATAAACCCACCGATTCTCTCATTCCTCTTTACTCAAAATTCTTGGATTAGGAAATTACTCTTTCCATTTCTCTCTAGGTCCCTTCCATAGTTCCTCTAAGATCTCAACAGTATCCTCTCACAATTTTTGAATAACCCTCTCAAGTTAAGTGATCCTCTCTTTCTCATCTATATTCATGAAAATTTTAATCTTATAACTTTTAAATTCCCAATTGTTCAATATGTATTATGATATTTCAAATACCTATTTTATAAATTATTATTTAAAAGTGCTTTTATTCCCAATTCACTCTTATTATTACATTTTATCATTCATTATGTACCCCCATTATGTTTTTTAAATTAACTTGTTATTTTTTCTATCCCAACATTTTCAATTTTGAATACCATAGAAATTTCTAATCTAAAGTATTTAATTTGAAATTAAAATCCTTATTTTTTTATGTTTAAGTATTTATTCCGCATTCCTTTATCATAGTATTTAATGTGATAAAATATTTTTCTATGTTGAGTGATCCATGTGGAATATTTTTTTATGTACATGAAATAAAAATTATTGGTGCACCTTGAATTATAGAGTGGTTTAATGAATTGGGTAATGTATTAGTCTCATGAAAATTCATGTATGATATTATGCAGTAAAAATTATACATTATAGTTCTTTTTCCTCCATGTTATGTTGAATTTGTGGTTATCCTTGATCTATGCATATGATTTAATGCTTAATGTTATTGCAACATTCCCATGTTGCCTTTATAATGAAATTTTTATCGTGACTCAATGTTCAAGATTATTATTATCACCCGTTTTATTTCCCATTGTAATTTTGATTGAATAACATGTAATAATTTCATCATGTTATGATTTTTTTATTACCATGATCGACATTATAGCTCACCCATTTATTATATACATCACCATGTTATCCCATGAAGTTTTAAAATGGGTAATCAAATTTTTTAAGCATGTTATGGGTGTTTTCAATAATTGTTTTGTACCATGTACCAATTTTATGTAATGTATACATAAAAACCCAATGAAACTACTCATATCAGTCTTCTAGGATGTAAAAAAGAGTTATTTTATGTAATAAATAATTAAATAAACTATATTAAAGTTGATAGATGTTATATATTGTTATTTAATTGTTGTAAGTATTAGATTTTGTGTTTCCAGAAGTGGGTACAATATTATTTACACCCATTAGAGGTAATTAGTATAAAAATTATCTTACACCATGATAACGCCAACCGAATGATCCAACACATCACACCAACTCTAAAGGTATAATGAAAATTCAATGGAACACCATTTTTTATTAGATATGGGGTATGAGAGAGTGAATTATTGATCCATTTTGATGTTTCAGGGATACATTTACAAGATATTATAGGGACATGGAGAATGGGAATCAATTATAGATCCATCAACAATATCCCTATAATGTATTATCATCATTTTCTTAGGATAGATGATATTATTGGGGTGTTAAATGATTCATATTTTTTTTTTCTAAAATCGATTTAAGAAGATTCTAAAACCATATAATAAGGAAATTAATAGATGAGTGGAAAACTACTTTTAAAAAAATCATGGTCATTATTAATGGATAGTGATTCCTTTTAGTATAAAAAATTATCTTAGTAAATTATTGATATTCACGAATCACGTGTTACAAGATTACACTAGAAAAAATGTAAACATTGATGATAGTATTGAATATAGACAGAAATTTTATGATTATGTTGATAATTTAATAATGTACCTAGAGGTTTTTATTAGGGAAAATGAAATTGGAAGGATAAATATGTATGAATTTTTCTTTGATAAAATTATCTTCCGTGGTTATTTATGGGTGATGATAGAGTTAATATAGATAATGAGATGTTCAAATCCCAAAAAGAGTGTAAAAAAATAGAATATATTAGGGAGGTAATAATATATAATGTATTTTCTAGTTTGTATAGGATATTTTTTAATCATTTTAGCACAATGGAGACACCAATAAATTATATTGGAAATAAGAACATCCCCACCCGGTGGGGAGAAGCTCAAGATAAATTATTATATGAACTATAAGAGAGACTCACCCAAACAACTATACATAGAATCCATGATTTTGGTAATAACATTAAAATTTAATGTGATTCCAGGTGAATAAGAATGGGTGAATTACATATGAAAGAATTTAAGATTTTACGATCTTTAGTGAGAAGTTAAGTGTCTAAAATTGAATCTACTCTACATATGACAATTATTTTTATATAATATTTATAGTATTAGACACATGGGAACGTTACCTTTTTCCAAAATAATTTTTGATCAATTTTTATCATGAGGCTCTAAAACATATTAGGTTACTATGGAAAATTAATATGAGACATGCTAGATGGATGAAAGTTATCCTGTCATTCCCATAATTCCTCAAGAATTAAAAGGAAAAAAATCATTGTGGTTGACACACATTCATTTAGTTATTATCCTTTTCAATTTTTATATTATAAAATCAATGGATTTGAAATTATTTTAGAATTATATTCCACTAATAGTGAGTTTTGTGATGATTTAGTCAATGTAAATCAAAAACATGATTTGAAAAACATTATTTATATTATTGGTAATTAAGTTTTATTGATAAAATATATATTTAAAATTTATATTTTGGTTGAAAATTTCATAATTAATCACATTTTGGTATACTAATGGGGACATTTAGAATTATAAAAAATTTATCAATTTTTAGTGATTTTTTTTCCAAGTATGTGTCAAAATGTTGATAAATGTATTTAAAAAGTGCATAATCTTATATAAATAATAATTTATTCTAGACCCTCATGGTTTATATATTCCTCTCCCAACCCCAAACAACCATTTTAAGGATATTTATGTGGACTCTATTATGGGGATTCCAGGGGACATGACTGGTATATATTTTATTTTTTTATACTAGATTAGTTTTCTAAAATATATCATTTTATTCTTTGTCACAAAATAGATCATTCCACTAATAGTAAAAAAATTATTTTTTGAAGTTTTGAGGCTCTAATAAATTAATAATAATATTTATCCAGATCAAGAAACTAAATTATTCACATACTTTTGGAATAAATTAGGTAAAAAACAAAGTTTCATGTTAGTATTCTCTATTACATTTCATTTGAAAACTGAGGGGAAGGTAGAGGTGGTGAATCAAATACTATCATCCCTTATGAGGATTTTTTTAGAAGACTCACAATAATTTTTAGTAGTTTATTCTATATGTATAATTCATATATATTAGGTCCATACATTTACTACTCAATAATATAAATCATTTTTTATGGATTTAACCCCATTTCTACTATTGTTGTTTTCTATTTTTCATTTTATGATGAAACTAATGGACATTAAATGGAGTGTAATATATGAATAAATTCAATTAAAGGAAAGGAAAATTATTGATTAACTTTATTAGTAATAAACTCATTATGGAAATAGGGTTCGTAAGAAAGTGTAATTGGAACCCATGTACTAAAAATGGATTCAAATACGAAAGAAAATATTTCTAAAAAAATTGAAATCATAACTTAGACCACATAGAGATAAACCATTATGAGTTCCTATGAAAATTAACAATGGCGAATAAAGGATTTCTTTTCCATGTATTATGGTGTATATTCGTCTTTCAGTATTTTTGATCTTTCTCCTTTTTTAGTGCAGAGGATGAATATTATGGTATGTATCATTTTTAATAGTGGATGATTATGAGATCCAATTGAATGAAACCATGTTAATTTATTATTTTTAAGATATCCATTATCTAACCCCAATAACATGTGGGAGATTAAAGAGGTTAAATTATAAATGGGTAATATATAACACTTCATTAAAGGCCTAATGTATCTCACCATGAATGAAATGAGAAAATGGGCCTATAAAAACTTTTATTCAAGACCAATTATTATTCATGGATCCTAATACTCAATGTTCCATTAATATTCAATCCATTTCCCAAATAGAAATTCTATAAAGGGATCTTTTTATAACAATGTCAAATTGATTGGATTATGCAGTCGATGTCAAGTCCAATGGGATATAGGTAGAAAAGAATATTCAATTTTTCAAAAAACTCTTCATTATAATTTATCATGTTAACATTATAGAAAAAATGTTGGTTAGAATTTTTGACTATGGTAAACTATAACCTTTAATATAGTGTCACTACATGGATATAAATATCCACCACCATGGAAATTATAATACATTTATATTTCATTTAGTTAATTTATATGAAATTATTACCTCCATTATGAGTAGCATTAAATTATTCTATTTATAATGTGAATTCATTCCTTGTAGGTATACATATTGAAATATTTTTCCATGAAAAAACCCATAATTTCATTCCATGACCCACGTAAATTTTTATGTAGATTTTTCATCACATACCGTCATTTAGAACTCTATCTAATTGATAATTCATGATAATTATAGCATTGGTTTACTACTTGAAACCAGTACCCTTATACATCATCTATCAACTATCCCTGAATCATACATTGCCATATTTCATGAATATCAAGACACCATGTGTGTGATAGATCACATATTCTTCATGTTTTCTTGTTTTGATAATGTAAATTATATTCAAATTTATTTTTATCTATATTTTCATTGAAAGAAAATTCATTTTAAAAGTAATTTATATTTCTTATAATTTTTTAGTTAAAAAGAAATGATTGTGTTTATGAGGTGATTGCATGTTTTCATGATTTTTATAATGATAATTAGGATATGTTGTGTTTTATTAAAATTAGATTAATTTATAATTTTATATGATAAAGGAAAGCCATGGATATAGAAATCCATTTCCATTAGTAATAATTTACCAGCAAGAGATTTTATTTAAGATGTAATTAAATATTTTATTCCATTGAAATTGTGTCTTGAAAGGGTTATTCGAAAGGGCGATGAATATAATATCCCATAATTAAATTAATGATTTGTGTTCTTTTTATGACTTTAAATGGTCTCACTAATAAAAGTTTATTTTGATGAGTTTTAATTGTTTTTTATGATCATGAAGTAAATTATAAATAATAGGATATTATTAATGGGTAGTCATGTTTTTCTACATGTTTTTTGGGTTTTTATTTTCTCTAATACACATACTATTCATTTTATTCACAACCCATGTTTTAAAATTATTTTTAAAACGATTAAGGACAATTAGGAAAGATTATGAAGTCATTTCTATGATTATCTATTTTTATCCCTGAATGGATCATGTGTATCATTCAAAAAGTTTTTATTTGAGTAAAAATGTCCATTTGGAAGGAAAATTTTTGGTATCGTTATGTGGGGGATTTTTAAAATTCCCTAAAACTACAAAAAAAAGGTAATGAAGATTTATATTGAAATTTTTATTTAAAATCATGTAATTATTGATTCATTATGATTGATTATTTACATTAGTGACCCATTTAATGTTCTTTCGAGTGTTACATGACATTGGAAGCCTACATATGGGAAAGGATAATTATGAAACAACCTTATAATGGGATGTCTAGGAAATTTTTATTTCTAAATGGTTCAACAATTATTATATATTTGATTATATATAATTATAATATATAAAAAGGGTTGTCAGTCTTGACCCAAGATTAAGTATGTGAATATCATGCTGGAAAGGCAGGGGGGGGGGGGTTCATGTATGAGTTACGGTTTAGTTAATCCTATGCGTAAGGTGATAATCTATTATGATTTTTTTTAAAATATTGATTATCAATTAACCTAGGAATATTATTTTGTTATGGGGATTATTTATCAACCTTTTTTGTTATGATGTTTATGGTGATAAACTATTATTTCATTATGATCAACTGTTAATTAAATGTTTTTATTATAGTGAAGAATAATTCACTTATTTAGGTGGTTTACTGAGTGTATATAAACTCTTACCCAATGGGTAAAGATCATGGTGGTATCCTATCTACATATGTGATATTGTTGTTTCGATTAACATGTCACCTATGTGTCATGGTTGCAGTCAAAACACATTCACTTATTCCATAAACTATAGCAACGAACCATTAACCTATGTTGTTGATTGTGTTGATTACCCATTAAACAATGGTTTTTATTTAATTATTGATAACTAGTTCAACCATAATAATACACCAAGGTGTGGTGACCCATTCATCTATTTTTTTTATTATGGTGATAACATGATCACCCATGTAATTTATTTGAGTTGTGATAACCCATTAACCCATAACCATGTTTTAGTGTAAATGATCAATTTAACTATGATTATATTGTTGGGGATAAAAAATTCAAATATTTTAATCTTTTTACCTATGGGGATATCAAATTCACCAACTTGTTATCAGAATAGGTGGTATCCAATTCACCCTTTTAGTAGGATCAGACTTGGGGAGTTCTTGTTTCATTCATAGATTGGTTTAAGAAGGCATAATAGATCATCTAAGTGGTTAATTAGTACTAGGGGATGAGATGATAGTATATGTTGTTTATCCATATCATATTTTACATGAAACAATATTTATCTATTTATATTAGATTTGTTTATGGACACCTTTAGTGGTATACTACTATGTATATATCACACACCATTCATATAAACCTTGCTAGGCATGTAGTTTTCATGGTCATGGTTGAAAAATAGAAAAGGAACATTTGATTGATGATTGAACTAATACAGATAGATTGGGTTCATAGATTGGACCATAAATATCCTTGGACCTAGTATTTTTAAGTCTATATTCATTTGTATTGTTTTTCATGTCTTGTATATGACTGACCCATTATAAAATCTTATTATAAAATTATGACATGTATTTTATCTTTTTAGATTGATGAATGATTAGTGTTTGATCACTATGATGTTTCCATATAGGGTCTAGATAATTTGGGTGTGTTTTTTTAGTTTTGAATTTGTTTTCTGGACTTTTGGTGCAATATGGGTATGACCACGACCAAGGTTGTTTCTATATTGTTCCTATTCATGTAATGTGTAAAATATCAAGATCCCCAATAACCAATTATGGGAATTATCTTCGTTGTGGATCACTAGTGCTTATCTCCTTCAACATGACCAATAAGACCTCATGAAGATGTGGTGGAGGCTATGGTTGTCCCAAATGAACCTAGTCTCTATGACTATGGAATTATTAAGGTGTGTATCAACCATCTTAGTATTCTTCAGTCAAGACAACCCTTGGAGTGGTGAACATAATCCATGTCATTGTGTTATCTATTTATGGATTTTGAATGTCTAGATCATCCAAATATTTTTTAGATGGAGTATAAACTATTAAGGGAAACATGGAGGATTTTATGTGGGGTTTTAAATATAATATTGACTCAGTTATCAATATTTTAAGTCACATAGATTCATTTTTTTATTAGTGTATCCCTTATATATAATTATAGTGATTATATTTTTAGGATCATTGTGAAATAATTATTATCTAGTATCTAATTTCATTCTTCTTGACACAAGTCATGATTATCCATACTTGGATATCAGAACAAGGGAGATATTTTTTGGCCTTTAATGGTTTTTAAAGCAATCATTGGGGTGTGTAATTACCACTACATCCTTTGATCTTGAGTATTTTTGTTTATAGTTTAGTAATATTAAATCCTTATATTATGACCGCTATATTCTGATGTGGGATCCATATTTCTTATCAGTTTTCGATTCTGTTATGTTTATCATGTGAATACATGTGTGTGGTTTTTATTTTTCTCTCTATCCATTGTTTAGCAAACCAAATATTCTATAGTTTTATAAATTATTTTCTAAATGATTGTTTTCATTATTATGTACATTCTTGATATGTTCATATAATTGGTTATCGATAAAAAATGGATTTCTCTTAATTTTTTTTATGGAATGATGTTTTCAATTCACTAAGAAATGGTTTATGGAATTGGTTTTAATAGAATTATTATAACGGAAATAGTTTTTTTGGAAACTATTTCATGAAATGGGATAAGATATTTTAAAAATTTTGACATATGAAACTAATGGGATCCTTGGGTACATAAGAGGGGTTTTTTTTATTGGGCCTTATAATTATTTATATATGGGGGTTGTCTATGCGGTGTTCCTCTCCTCCCTAGGCCAAGCATTTTTAAGGAATTGATTCTACAAAATTGTAGTGGGGTTATCTATTGGGTTTTCACTATTCTGTAGTCCATGTTGTTATTGGGTCTGGTTTAGTGAACAATCTATTGACTTTATTATTGTTGTATAAGAGACCTAGCTAGCCTATACCATTGTTATATTAATGGTGGTCACCATTGTACATTTCATTATTTGATTTGGTTTCAATATATATAAATTATGATTGATATAAAAAGGGTTCATTCAGAAATTTTATTTAACCTTTGTTATATGGAATCTATTTTAACAATATGAAAATTAACAAATCTTTTACCATGTTATGATATAAATTTTAAAACTATTCTATCATGACATGTTTTTTATGTATTTGGAATATTGGGATTATTTAACATAGGTTTTCTATGAAATATATGGTTGGGATCCTACAAGGAATGTTATTCTCAAACCATGTAAATGCCCTTGATGCTATGTAGTCTGTGTTTTCACTAATGTAGGAATGGTCATGGCATCACAAATAGGTGTAAGGGTTTCATTTCAGTTAGGCATGGGTAGTGGATTATGATATCATGGGATGTTTCCCATATATCACACAGAATAGTTTTTGGAATTGTTGGTTGCCATTAGTTTTTTCATAGAAATTTATCTTGGATTTGTCTCATTTAATTAGTTGTATCAAAACTATTGTTTATTTTTGGGCTGAGGATCATTTCCTTTATTTTTATATTTCACTATAATTATTCCATGTTATCACTTTTTCAAGTTGGAAAAATCATACCATCCTGGATTTTTGATTCCTGAGTGCTGGTCACCAGTCCTTGGGGATTGGTAATTCCCCTTGTATTATTTCACAATATGGTTTGTATCCCATCTTGATTGGTTTTATAGGATGGTTCCTAACAATTTAGTCTCAATAAATATTTTTCTCATGTTTTGTTTTTGATTTATATTTATTTTTGAAGGATATATGATTGTTGAGACTTAAGGGGTATGTTTTGAGAATTTTATATACATATAATTTTATAACAGGACACAATTTACCATAAGATGTTGGGTTTTTTGTTCATTATGTTGGATTTTTACCCAGATCTTAGTTTATTATTATATTATATTGGTGTAAGATAAGATTACTCCATCCTACAATAGTCTTTTTATATTTTTTGTATATAGAATCATGCATCTTAGATGTCTTCTTTGGATTCCCCATAATAGTGTAGATAGAAATTCCCTCCAATTTATTCTATTATTGATTAGAATCTCATCAAGAATATCATGTAAGAAGTTCATGAAATTGATCAAAATTTACATCTTATTCAGAAAAAATGTTAAGAGGATCAACCAAGACCTGGAGGAGACATGGATCGAGTGCATGAGTTGTTATTCCAAAAGCCACAATCATTATAGGTAACTAATGAACCATAGGAGGCAGAGGATTTCATGGAAACCATTGATCATACATTTGACTTCCTAGAGACACAATAATCTTTCAATGTGATGTTGGTGTCTTTTATGCTTGAGGGTCTTAGGAATAGGTGGTGGGACTCTATGGATTAGGTGAATTGGAACACTATCATGGAGTGGAAATACATCATGTTCATTTTCTTTCATCATTGGTAACTAGATTCTTCTACGATGTTAAAGTGTATTAATTACCTTTCCTTTAACTTGGTATTACCATCATTGATAGAGGTTTTATTTTCTCATAATGAATTGATGAATGAAAATTTTAAGGCTTTGAAATAACTACATTCTTTACAGCATCAAAACCACCATATATTTATATGATTAATATCACCTCCTATAATTATATGTTTTATAGGGATATAATGTTAAAAATTGATTTAGTGGTAAAGGTCTTCTTATTTAGTTTTACCCATATAAACAAAGTATGATTCAATTCCATGCATGGGAAGAATAGGAAGTGGAATGGTAATCAAAAGGGTGGTGGAGGTAGCTCTTAGAAATAGGTTATATCATCTCCATCATCATAGGTTATCTGTATAGCCTTTTCTTTCTACCAAAGTGATAATTTTCGGAACTCGTGAATATAATTACACACAACTCAGATTACCATTAGTGCATGTTGTTGTCAAGGTCATCTGTAGAGATTATTCAAATCCTTTTCTACACCTCAATATGTTTATGGATAATCGACTCCAAATGGAACTAAATATATTTTAAATATTCAAGCTCAATTGGTTCTCTACCATAGACCTATAAAGTGAAGTTATTCCATCCATTTATCAATCATCTAGTGGATGTTATTGGGATCCATTTATAGTGAATGCTACTGGTTTTTTCATATTAAATATAAAATTCCTTGTTGTTACTTGTACCTCACAATATTTTATATACTCTAGTTTATTATATATATTTGAAACATCATATGGAGCTCATTTCCAATGTTTTGGTGTTTGTGATTCAACTTTTGATGACTAATTAAAACATGATCCATTTTACAATATGTTATATTTAAATAACTAATATTGACTTAAAATGTGGTTTTGTGGTTCTTTAATTATATTGTTTTATCATTTCCATCAGGATGGATTTGATATTTTACCATTTTGTTAAGGTTTATTTTTATCATCAACATGTTTCCTTCATTGTTTCTAAACATAGCACTAAAGGGTTTCAGGGAGAGTGTGATCTGAGGAATAGTCATACGAGACCATCAACATGAAGAATATGATTTTTTTTTCTTATAATGTGGTCAAGAAAAATGATGTATATTCCCATATTCTTCCGAAATTTGGTTTTCAATATGTTATTAAGGTTATCTAAGATGACTTATTAGGTATTCCTCTAGAGAGAGGTAGAATTACCAATTTACCTGCTTCTTATGTCACAATAGATTTATGTACACTCTTATTACATGGAACCTATTGAGTTGAGTGATATTAAGATGAAATTGAAATATGTATTAGAAATAGACTTTTTTCCATTTTTTTCACAACGAGAATCCCTTGTAATATTTTCCAAGAGGGATACTAGTTCATTCCATATAATCAAAGATTATCAAAAGATAAATCATGTAATAGTTAAGAATTAGTATCATTTTCCCTTTGTTGATTAAATTCTTAATCCATTAAAGGTGAAAATAATGTTTTTGGAAATTAAATTTTGGTCTATAAATTTTAATATCGGAGTTAAGAAGTCAAATATTTTAAAGACCACATTCAAAAATAGGTGTGACCACAATGAATTTCTTAGGATGTTTTTTGGCCTCACTATCCCTCCAGCAATATTTTTGGATATGATAATGAAGATATTCTACCAATTTCATGAAAACATGGTCATGATATTTGTGGATGAAACACTATTATATTAATTATATTATCAAGATCTTGGTTATCATTGGAATTCATTTTTTATAATATTTTTGACTCACCACCTTCATAAAACATATCAAAATTTATAATCTAGATCTGAGTGGTGTTGTTCTTACAGAACATGATTTTGGATTATATACTATTATTTTATTTTGAAAAGGTGAAGGCAATATTATCATTGAAAAATCCATAGAATTATTTTTACATTCATAGCATCCTAGTCCTAAATGAGAATTATCATTGGTTAATAAAATATTTCCTAATTATATCATCACTATCAACATCCCTTACCATTAAAGGGGTGAAAATCACATAAGACAGTATGATTTAAGGATTTATTGATTTGTTAAAATAACATATATCATTATATCCCAATCTAATCATTTCCAATGATATATATGTCTATATGTTTTGTTGTGATTTATATGGAGATATTTTGGGATGTATTCATGTGCAGGATGATAATGTAGTGGAATGATATTATCTTCCTATTTGGATTCATGAGAATAATTATCCCGCTAATTATTTGGAACATGATACTATTATGCATTATTTATTGTTTTAGTGTATATATAATTTCATTTATAGGTTTATAGTATATTTTGATCACAAGATCTTATGTTATAGAATCTCTCAGATAGACCTGAACATCAGAAGGATGTGATGGTTTGGTTACCTCAAGATATTTTGAAATGAATTATCATATATCCTAGTGAAGGGTAATGTTTTTATCAAAACTATTAATAGGAAATTTCTTTTAAAGACATTCTATAAGTGAAGTGGAAGTGGAAACTTATGGGATAATTCACTCAATTGAATCCTAATGTGTAGGAGGATAATTCAGGTGTGATTATGACTAGTGTATAGTTTTAATCATTGATCCTTTATATGATTTTATAAGTTCAATTGTATGATGATGAATTTATAAGAACCATGGTGTCCTTATATAGTGGGGATACATTTATTAATCGGTCCCTCCCATTTGATGGAATTTTTCACCTTGAGAGTTAATTCTTCATCTAGTTATATTTAAACAAATTTGTGGTGCATGATTTTAATTTTTATTTAATGGTAGTTAATACTTTTGATCTAAATTTGTATTATGAAATGATATGTAATTTATAGTGGCCGGGTATAAATACCAACACTTCTGATTATGTGTCTCATTACTACCCCTTCTAAAATATTAAGTTAGAGAACCTAAAGTCTTTTATTATGCTTATCCCTCTTCATATGCTGGTATTGAAATTTTATGAGGTACCCATGGATTAAACTACCTTTTTACCATAGAATACCAATTAAAATAATTATATCTATGTTGTGATTGATCATTTTAAAAAATTAGTTCATTTCATTATGAATAAGGACACCCACAAGGTAATATAACTAAGTATCTTGTACAAATAGTAAATCATGATGTTTCATTGGGTTCCCTCTAAAATTTTCTTTAAAAATGATCATATATCTACTTATCCTTTCTTTAATGGTCACTTGGAGGTTATGGGGATTCATATAATGTTTAGTAAAACCTATTACCCACAAACATATGGTCATAGAGAGTTTTCCATTAATATTTTTGGGGATATGAATGTCACCCAATAACATTTATAATATTTAATTAATGATTATTATATAAATAAAAACACAATAAAAGAAAAAAATGTCAAATTTTAACTTTATTTATGTGATTAGATTTACTAAATAAAAACATGAAACAATGGTACAAAAAATTATATAAAAATCATTTACAATCTCATAATATTCAATCTCTCTTTCAAAATTGCACAGGATAGCCTGGGGACATACATATGAATAGGGAGAGGTATAAATCCATATTATGGAATAATAAAATAATAACATTATAACATAAATAAATTTAACTAAATAGTTTTGTCAATGTGACCTAAAATTTGTGAGAATCATAAGAATTAGCATCAAACCATGATACACGACAATAAAATGAGTGAAACATAGGAAGGAACCAATATCCTAAGAGACAACATCATTAGCATAATTCAAGACATAACATAAATATATAATAACATAATCTGATTTGAATAACCTCTCATTCACTATTAGTTGTTTCTCATGAAAAAAACATTACCTAATGATCAAGAGATATATAATTTTGGTCATACCCATCCTATAAATATCATGTATATGCAACGGTGTTCCGCATAGATCATACAATATAAGGTAATATTTTATCACTTTTGATCTGAAAATGAAGAATTACAGATCACATAAAAGGGTTTCCCAAATAAATCAATAATAGGTACATCTAGTTTCATAACATTTATTGTAAATAAGTATGGTTATTTATTACAAAATTGTTTGGCATGGAAAATTGTAGGATAATTACGGTAACATACCAGTGTATATAATTATTCATATATGGTTTCAATGGTAGTGAAGTGTGGTCTAAAATTAATTTTAAATCATTATGGTAGTAAAATTAATGTTTAACAACACATTCCAAAATAAAAATTGGATATCAAATGGCATAATACAGTGAATGTGCTTGAATAAATACAATGATGAGAGAATACTATACTTTTCCATAGTAACGACTTAGGTTACTAATTTAATTATAGGTAATGGATGATATATAATTCATTGAAAATATATTATATCATAATATAATACTTATAAAGACATGAAAATACAATCAATTGATATTCAAATGGATAAAAACAAAGAAGGTTCTTGAATGAAAAATAAGACATAGTGAGAGGGATAGATCACTTAACCTAAGAGATATCTTATAAAAGAAAAGTAGGAGTATATTTAGTTATTGATAATTCATTGATCTGGATTTATAGAGGGATAAAAATGTTAAATTAATCATAAATTGGTTTTTATTGAAGAGCAGTGGGAGGTTTGGTGGGTATTTATAGTAATAGATAGGGGACTGCAATATTAATTTCTGAACTAATGGTTTGGATGTTATATTATAGAATAATCTAAAACAAAAAAAAAATCCCTTGGTCTTTTACCATTTTTATTCCAATTATGATTGGGATTTTATATTTTTTAAGTCTATAAATAATATTTATTAAAATAACATCATTGGTAATGTGTAAATGAATAATGTTTATAATGAATTGATTTTGAAACCATAAAACACAATATATATTATATAGGATTAATTTATGGTTTATAAAATTTATAAAATAACTTTATAAAAACATTATTATAAAGGTAAAACTTATATATTTTCATGGTTTCCTTTTTTATCATTTATGACAACACTTTTCATCCATATGATGTCATAATACAAATGTTATATTTATATAGATATACATGTTTTCATATAAATTATACCATATTATAAAAAAATTAGCATTGGATAATTTTTAGATTTTTATATACAATATAATATTTATTTTACCAAAATATTATTCTAAATATGTGAATTTATGCATTTAAATAAAGATCCATTTTACTAGAAAATATAATTTTTTATGACACGAAAAGCATTACAACCCTTAATAGAAGTAAAATGTACTTGAATAAATATTAATATAACATCTTTTTAAATAAATATTATTTTATAATAATACGTTCATAAAATAATATTTATTTCAAAAGTTATTTAATTTTACAAAACTTTCCTCATAACTAAATGTACATATTTTCCAGAAATTCAATTTAAATTTCCCCATATCAAAATATAATTTTTATGAAACTCATTATTTAATAATGTATATATAATAATTAAAATAGAATAAATATAATAATTAAATAATAATTAATAATATATAAAAAAGACATATTACTATGGTCTAGACACATAACCCCTTATTACACCAGCAAACACCGGGAGAGTACGATGTGTGATGGTTGTGGTTCAGTGAACTGGGGTTGTGACGTGATCTTGATAAGCTTGAACATCACCCATTAATTTTTTTCTCATGATTTAGATTTTTAATATCATTTTGGGATTGGTCAAGGTTAGATTACAATAACATTTTCTCCCATGCCTGCTCATATAAATTGGCTTCATAGGGCTTGATCATACCATTCTAGGCCATCTCTTCATTCAACAAGGTCAATTAGAATTTATCATAATGAATTATGTATACTAATATCATAGATCAGTATAAAATTTATATACTATAAATGGTAATAATAATTAACATAATTTCTAATCTAATTGGATATATTATACAATGGTCTAAAATAACCAATTTACTGCATATTTTTTCTAACTACATTACTTAATATTGAATTTTTTCATTCAAAAAGGAAATTTTATTTATAAATATTTTTGTCATTAAATTATTACCCATTCATAAATTCGTCCAATTAACCATAATTTTATATAGAAAAAATATGAGGGTACATCAATTTAATCTCCACTTCTGGTTCGCATGTAGCTTCCTTAAACTTTTTTTTCTACGACAACATTTTGTCCATGGGAGATATTCATTTCATAGAACACTGTATCTAAAATATAAGATCCTCAACAACTACTACTTTTATAAATGTTCATTCTCTAAGGGTACAAAATCTCTAAGGAGTACATTCAAGTGGTCTAGTATACACTTTTTCAAGATGGATATAAAGAAAACATCTTGTACTTAGTATAAATAAGTTGAGAGTGATAATTTATTTTCTATAGATCTGATATGATCATGGATATCAAAGGGGTTGATGTATCTTCGACTAATATTTCCCTTCTTCCAATAAATCATGATTTCATCCACAATGATATATGATGTAACACATAATCTCTGACCTCAAACTCTAGGTCTCCTATATGATTACCTGCCAATACTTTCTGTCAACTTTGTAGATATTTAATTATAATAATAATTTATTAACACTTATCTTTAATTTCCTAGATAACATTATGCCGCATAATATTTTTCTCTCTAACTTTATCCCAAAATATTTGACTTTATAAAAAATTTATATAAAAGGTCTCATAAGGAAAAATTGGAATGATTAAATGGAAACTTTTCATATATAAGAAATGAAATAGGGGAATATTTTGACCCCAAAATCCTTATAAATCCATTAAAATGTTCTTGAAATGTCCTCTAGAGGTTGAATGGTTTTCACATAGTTTCCATCTCTCTATGGGTGAAAAATGTTCTAAAAATACACTCTATATCTAAATATTGTTGAATTATTCTATATATCATTAAGGTATACCTTGGATCATGATTGGATATAATTGATAGTTTCACTTCATGTAATCTTACAATTTCCCTTATGTATATCGATGTTAGTAGGCTAAGAGATAAATATTCCATAACAGTAATAAACATTTCTGAATTTTTAGGTTGATTTATGACCAATTAGATAGAATTGTTTCCTTTAGATATAAATTGGAGTCCTACATTAAATTCCACGGATACGTTTTTCCATTTCCATTTAGGTTTGAGAAATGATTTCATCAGACCATTTGACTTATAACATTTTTCCTAGACTTGTTGGAATAACAATCATCAGGAGAAAAATTATGTAATTTCCCTCTTCATATTGTCCCAATATGTGATTTTTTCAGAGTTATATATATAATTGTTCCTTTTGGAATAATAGAGAAGGATGTGCTATGCGCATAATCTAGAACATCCATCTACATCTCATATTTTAATGGGGATCATAACTAGGATCCAAAGCTTACAATTCCATTTTTATGAATGTTTAACTCTATAATATTCATTACCATTATCTATATATCCTCATAATATTGTTGGGTCTCCTTCTTCCTCTTACTAATGGATGTTTGAGTAGTTATTTGTGTAAAGTAGAAATAATATCCTTTTATTATTTTCACATATATACTTTTCATGTCCATGAATATTAAATTCCGTTAATGCCTCTTCATGGATATGGTTACATGATCCATTTATGATAATAGTATCTTTTCTTCCACATACAAGGATCTTAATAGTTGGAACAATCATAATCCTTGATCACCTCTCACCAACTTTATTGGAAAATACTGAGCTCCTTTTCTATGAATATATACATGAGGTTTATATGATATGTATATATGTCACCATTATCCTCATGGAGATATTATCCCCAAATTTTCAATGTGAAAATAACAACATCTAATTATAGATCACATATTGGATAGTTCTTATCATGGATATATAATTATATGGAGTCCTATGATTTCACTATAACAACATTCATGACTAAAAAACCCATTACTTTTTTGGAAGTATCATTATATATCATAAATCATTCCCTACTTGATACTAATTTTATCATAGGTGTAGTGATTATACTCTTATTTAACTATTTAAATATTTCATTTCAATCATTATTCCAAAAAACATTTATCCCTTTCAAGTTACCTTGGTTAGAGGATAGAAAATCATGAGATGTTTTTCACAAATCATTGACTCTACAAATATAATCTAAGAAAACTACATGTGTCTATCATAGATGTTGTAATGTTCTATCCTTCAGTTTCCACTTTAAATGGTTTCATAGATATCCCTTTGGTCATGATTACATTCCCTTGTAATGTTATTTTCTCCATCCAAAACATTAATTTACTTTACATCCCATATATATATATATAGATATTAATTTTAGGAGGTATTCACCACAACATAAAAATAAACCTCATATTCCTAATTAAATTTAACTTGGATGTAGAAATCATATATAGAGACCACCAAAAAAATTTCAAGGTAATACCTAAAGGCTCTATAAATTTTTCCAATGAAGATAATTTAAACACTAATGTGTCCAAATGCAATGATTATAAACTCATATATCTTGTAAATTTTATAGAATGTATTCATAGAGATATAATTCTTATTTACCATTACCTAATAATATCCCGATGAAAGACACACCATAAATATGTAGTAGGATACATGTATCTAATAAATCAAGTCATTAATTCACATTAAATGACACTTTTACATTATCATTTTCTTATATATCTCATCATAATAAATGAAGATGTGTATTGAAATGTCCTTAAATGATTGGAACAATTCACCCCATGGTAATGGTTGTGTCCATATAAAACCTTTTTCTAGATTCATTAGTTTTCATTATATATAGAGTCTTGGATATTTGATCAGTTATAGGTATAAGATATATTAGTAAATCTACCACATGGTTTGGAGGAAGACGTGAATGTTTGTTTGTAAATACATCTTCATAGTCCATTACAATGTTCATTTAATCAAGGTTGATCTTTTACTTAGTCTCATACATTTTTCCATGATATGCCTAATCATAAGGAAATGATATGCCCGATTAAGATGATTATTCTAAAGGGGATCCATACTCTTTAAGGAACTTATATAGAATCAAAGGGTGACCTATGATCTGGAGAGTTATATACTTATATTGGAAATTGACTTTGGATCATTATTAGGAATGTCAATACATACCCATAATTTCAATTAATTCCACTAATGACTGTTTCATACTATCTGATGGTAAATTTAAATTAATAATGTTGTCATGAGAGATATTATATAGTTTTGATGAAATAATTTCCCCACATATCATTTTCACTAATAATTCATATAACATGTTTAGAGTTGGTGTGTTAATTGATCCACTAAATAGGTATGATATGATGGAATGCATAAAACATTAATCACACAGGACATTTTAAGTTCATTATTGGATAATTATGTGCCTCTTGATATTTGAATCTTGGTATATTCAATCACTTCTTCCAAAATAGTCATAGGGAGGAGAGTTTAAAAAAAATTAAATATATAATTGGGAAACTATGAAAATTTATGAGATAGAAAATAAATGACACACATTCCTTAACCTATGAATATATAGGTTTAAATCAATGTAATCCACATTTTATTTCATAACATTAATTTGTTTGGTCATTTGTTTCCCATCAAGATGGTTCGTAAAGACCTTATGTATTTACCAAGTAATATCCACAAAAGCATAAAACTCATTTTACAACAATAAAGCATTTTATTCTACCACATGGTTATCATGTTAATACTTAATTCTATCTCTTCATGGCTATTTTCCCTAGGTCAAACTGTTCTATAGCTACATCAACATTCATTATCCTGACAAGGATTTTATTTCTTAGAAACCAATAATTGTATACATTACCAATATTTTATGGTTTTTCCTAAAATTAATATTACCAATAATGAGTTATCTAAGGTTTTATAATCCAAATCACTAAAAATACATAAACCTTTCTTTGATACCAACAATGACAACCCAAATCTTTTATAAAACACAATTTAGTATTTATTACATAATGATGCACATAATACAATACAAAAATATTTAAAGTCATATTGTATTATGGTAATTATATATATAATTTAATAAATTGAAACAATAATAGAAACAAATTTTTTAAAACTCCTCAAAATTATTTTAAAATTTCACCACTCTTCTAAAACATCATAAAAAAACTTGGGGTTGTACATAAGAAAGGGTTGAGATCCATAGCTTGGTAAGGTAAAAATCAAATAATATCATGTTATAAGTAACACATTTTAATAAATAGGAATAAAATGTGGGATAAGAGGGGTGTGAATAATAAACATGAACACCAAAGTATGATATAAGCTTATAAAATCAAGTCTACATTAGAATGTGGAAATAAAACAAAACATAAAATCATAATAATTAGTAATTGATTACAGTATATAAATAATAACATAGTATTCTGAAGGTAACCTCTCATAAACTGTACATGATATCTGATGGGATAAATACGTTTACCAATGAATTAGAGGGATCTATAATTATGGGCCCATCTGGTAGATTCATATCATGTATATAAATGAGTGTCCCATATAGATTATTCAATATAATGGTTTATACCATCATTTTTTTCCCATGATTAATGATTTTGGGTTTTATACATAGATTAACACAATATATTAAGGTTTTTAATATCTAGTTTAATAATATGTGTATAAATGGATGAGTATATTCACTAAAAACATATTTGGCCTAGATATCACAAGATAATATCGGCAGTATAACCTGTGTACATGAATATTTCTAGAAAGGTTTATTGAGAATGATAGTTGTTCTATTAATAATATTTAATAATAATGATAGTAAAATGGTTGTGTAAAAACTCATTCTAACTTGGGAAATTAGAAATCAAATGGCATAATATAGTTAATGTGTTTGAATAATGAGGGGGGGGGGAATCACTCACATTCAAATATTAACGGATTAGGAAAATGGTTTAAGGAGAGGGGATAAATGATATACAATTAAAATTAAATCAATTTTATGATAAATTTATATTTAAAAATACAATAAATTATAAGGAATTAAGATTAATAAGGATTCATAGAAATAATAATATTGAATGGAATAGAATATGGATAGATTCCTTACCCTGAGAGGGTTATTTTAAAAGCATGGTGGGGTTTACTTAAGAGCTTAATTTTTTTAGGTCTTTAGAGAGGGATATTTAGAAGAATATCAGGATAAATGGGTTTTTAGTGAATAGTTGGGGAATTTTAGTGTGCCTTTAGAGAAAAAAACTAGGCAATTATTTATTAATTTGAAAATATAAGTTTTAGAATCTGTATGAAAAAAACCATACCATGGTTTCTAATTTGGTGGATTGGATTTAAATAATTTATATGGAATCTACATAGATATATTTAAATAATACCATTGGTGTTGTGGAAGTGAGTTATCCCCATAATTAAATGATTTTAAAATAATCAAATATAATTATTAACTTCGAATATTCAGTATTGGTTTATAAATTTAACAAAAAAACAAAAAAACATTTTAAAATTTAAATATATATATTTGGATGTGGATACCTTTTATATCATTTACTAAATATCATTTGGTACATTATGATGTCATAATATTGATCATATATTTATATCATACATAAAGTTTACTCAAAAATTCAATTATCTCGGAAACATTTTAAAAAATTCACTATTGGTCAATCTTTACGTGATTATTTCAAAAATAATATTTATTTTCAAAAATTATTTGTTAATATAATAATCTACGCATTTAAATAAAAATTCATTAAAATATAAAATACCAGTTTTTATGATATAATCATCATTATGAACGTCATAAATATTACATCAGAAATCATTAAATTTTATTATATTTTATATTTAAATAATATTTTTTATTTAGAATATTTTATTAAAATAATATTTATTTAAAAAATGCTTGAAATTATCAAAATAAAATTTAATTGATATTATATGTTTCCAAAAAACCCAATTTCAGTCTCTTCATATCAAAATATAATTTTTATCAATCTCATTATTTAATGATAAATATATATGATGTAATAATGAAAAATAGATAAATATTATAATTATTTTATAATTAATAAATTACAAAAAAAATTACTGCTGGGGTATTGATACATAACCCCTTATTACACCAATATACTCTTTGTGGGTAAGTTGTGTGATGGTGGTACATTATTGGGGTGGTTAGGCTAACATGATTTCATCCAGGATCCCAATAAACATGAACTAGTCTTATAAATATTTTATATTGAGCTTTAGTCCTTAATTATCATGTTAGTCTTGGTAGAATAAAAATCCAAATGGTGAAATCTATGTGGAAATATTTGATTAATGGGATTCATAGGGTATGATCAAATGGATTGGGGAAACTTATTATTTCATCTATGTAGATTAGAATTGATCATAATGATTAATATAAATTTAAATTATAGACCAAACGAATATGAATATATTATAATTAGTTAACATGAAAAATAGACTTTTATATCTGAATGGATATATTTTATAATCTTCAAAAATAACTACGGTAGTGCATGTGCATTCTATAACAATATTAATTAATAAGGAATTTTTTATTCCAAAAAAGAATTTCATTTATAAAATTTTGATTCATTACAATATTCTCCTTTTTAGTGTCTTATATTTCATAGTATCAAGGTGTATCTGTCTTGGACTAGGTGTGTTTTATTATAATAATTTTTAGTAGTCATATATTATAATGGATCCATTAAAGCCATTAATAGTCTCCAATGAATTTCACTTCATAGTTGGTTATATATGGGAGACACCAACATCATGGGATCACGAATCCTTTTGGATATTCCTATGGTGATTGAAGATATATTTTTATTCTTGGTTACAACATAGAGCTGGAAAAATTCTTAAGCAGGTGGTCATATTATTACATTGGTGTTTTTTTATTGGTGTTAGATCATCTATAATGTTTCCACTCATTAGGTTAATTATTGTCCTAGAATATATGGGATTATAGATTTGAGATATGTTGGACTATTTATGATTACATAATATATTGTAGAGTGTCTCATTTATTTGTGTTACCATCTCTATTGATGGATATTCATTATTTTCCCCAAATATTAGCTGAAAATGTATTATTCCAATTCTTCTCATGTTCATAATTGAGAGGATGTTGTGGTATATCAATATGTGTCAATTTTATATAATTCAGAAGAGATTATTAAATCATACATGAAATTAAATTGGTATGTTGTTTAAATTAGTCAAAGTATTATAGAATCACATAATAGATTCTAACAAGTCTCATGTACAGAAATCATTAACGAGGGAGAAAAGTCCTCATCTCTTTATGGATCTTTCATTTTATACTAGAATTTTTGATGGAATAAACATATAAGTAAGGTTGGATGTAACATCGTTACTTGAGGTATGTTATATCTTGGATCCTTGTCATGTTTCATTGTTTGATCAATATGCCTTATAAGTTTCTTAATTGATTAAATTATAGATTTTGTAATTTTAGTAAAGAAAACATGTTTGAACAAGATGTGGTATATGTATTGTAGGGAATATGTGAATTCAACATAAAATATCATAATACCTCATGCCTAGTGTTGGTCATGGTACTGGGAGTTGACCAATGGTTTTCACCCGACACACCATGGGAAATAAGGCCTCACCATGTTATGGTGGAGGTCATGGCCTTCTCAAAACAACAATATATTTGGGTAAATGATATGTTTAGTGGGAATGTTAGTCATCCATGTGTTTTACTACCAATACCCCAATAGGTATGATTATATTCCTCCATTCTATGGCATAATATGGATTGGAAATTATAATAATAGAATCAGCCTCCTAATTTTGTGGAAGGCATTAAATCTATTGAGTGAAGCTCAAATGATCTTCATAATGGGGTTTTTAATTTATTTTTTTCATGGTTTTACATAGTATAATACGTTCATTTTGATTTATTATTAAGGGTTTCCATTCTATCCAATTATTGAGAAGTGATTTGGATGATCATATTGAATTATTTCTTCTATAATATGACATTTTTTCCAAATCATTTAGTTTTTTTGTCCATGAAGAGAGATCTATATATGGGAGACATAGGCTGACATTCCATAGTCTTTGTGTGAGAACCATTTTAGTGCATAAATCCCTTTGACTCATATGATCAAGAGGATGCTAATTTTTGGTTTTGGGTTGTAAAATATTTTTGTTATAACCTCATATTTCTATTGATGGATCAATCGTTCTTATTGGTTTTAAATTCCCTAATTATTGACAAGTAAACCTAAGTGTCATTTGGGTAGTAATGTATATAACCTTTGGTTATATAAATAACAAATATTGACATGATATTTGAAATTATTTACCTATATGCACTAATTAATTTTGATAAAATATTGTTTTCTCCTTTTGGGTAAAATAACAATTTTTTATATAAACTAAGAAATGGTTTATTGAATTGGTTTCAATAAAATAGCTGGCTTGGATTTTTTTGGGAAATTGATTAATGAAATGTGATAATCCCATTGAATCATTTTTATATATATAGTTCATCATAGACATCAGTATATAGGAAAGCGTTTTATTATTGGGTCCAATCCTTGTTTCTATAAGGGTTCATCCATTGGGTGTTTCTAAATTCACAATGTATTTTTGTTATAGGTACATGACTCTATGACATATAAGGGTTTCATCCTCGGGGTGTTACTATATTCTATCATGACCCATCCCTAAGGGGACCATGTTTTAACTCCCCATGTTCTCCATGAATATGGAAAGGGCTGGTGAATAAAAATGAGAAAGAATATCACTAACGTGGGAGGACTGAGCCTACTTACCTACACACACACACACACCAACAAGGATATTAAATAATGACATATAAAAATAATTTAACAACCATGAATTCATAGATTTATATCCCACATCTAGTGTATATAAATACGTATAGAAAATTAAACGTGGACAAATAAAAACCCACACAAAAATTAAAGGGAATTATTTCAAGATACCATAGGAACGCACCTCGATCTGTCTTATCTCAATAAGCACCATTTGGTTCTTTTCCATCAAGGACTCTATCAAATGGTCGATCATCTACAGAGGGCACAAAATATGTGGGATAAAACCCCCATAAGAGAGAGTATAAAAATACCCAATTGGACCCCTTGAAACCACTAAGCATCCTGTAATTGAAATTCATTCAGTTCTATAAATTTATATGTCTACATCACATATAAATAGAATATCCAGATATATTCAATAAATACACATGCTATAAAGGTAAGTCACAACCATAATAACCATCATAGGACTCCATCCCGAATACACCACAAAGAACTCCACTAGGAGAACACACTCCTGAGTCTAATAACACTAATGATGTCTATCTAAGATAGAAAGATCGTCAGGCCTTGTCATGAGGATGTACACACTGATGTCCAAAGAGATATGATACATAGATGGGGATCACACCCCAGTCCATGGGGTAGTACCAAAAAATCAATCTCCATTAACCTTATATTTATATGATCAGTGTCCACATAGTGTTTGTCACGAAGATTACTAGAACGAAGAATATGAAATGATGAAAGAGATAAGATATCACTTTATGCATCGTGGAGGGTTTCTAGTGACTCCATCAATCAATTTATGATTATGGGATCATTGTCATGTGTGTAGGGTGAAATTTCATACTAAGAATCATGTAATGGATATGGGGAACTCACACTAACAAATCATGTTCATGATACAGATAAGAATGTATCTAATCCGTCTTTAATTAATAATTTACACAACATGATTTAGGGGTCACATGTTGTGTCCCTTGACCCCGAGGTCCTACTTGTGTAAATGGATCACTTCAATGTATATGTAAACATAGTATAGTATAACTCAGAACTCAACCAATGTTTGAGTACAAAACATTGTATGTGTACCCATGGCCACATACCAACTTATGGCTTAGCTCGTGAACTTGGTATAGGCTATGTACTTGTAATGGAATACATAGCATGCTCCAACCTGTGTCTGTGTACCCTCCGAGGTAAATTCCATATTATTAGGGATAGGTCACATGTTGTGTGATAGGGTCACACAATGTGTGATACAAAGATATCTCCCATAACCCTAGCCACCACAATGGTTTACTCACATGGAATGTAGATCAAGATTATAAACCATGTAACATTAAATTTTCTAGAATTATATATCTAGAATACACACTCGATTAAATTCCTCTATCCTTTGTTTTGGTGATAACATTGGTGGGAAAATGAATATTAAATTTCATATGTTTCTTTCTGTCAATGGAAAATGTGTTCTAGCCATTAAATATATTTGAAAAATTTATCTATATGTCATTATTCATTGCACGCTAACGAACATGAAATATGGTATCAAAAGGAATCTAATACATCTCACATCCATCATCATACCACCTTCATTTCATTTTGATTTTAGATATACTATATCATATCATTTCAATGATAAATAGTTTTTCAAGGATCAATTTACTATGGTATGTTGAACCACTTGAACCAAAAACAACACTCATAATGAATGAAGAATCAAGGGAGAAAGGAAAAAATAACAATAAAGAGGAACAAACCTTGATCAATTTTATGTAAAAATTGATCCATTTCAAAAATAATAAAAATATTTATTTGAAAATAATACATAATTATCCAAAAAACCCGATTAATCATACCCATCCAGTAGGATAACCAATCCTCAAATCAATACTTTGGTCAATTTATTCACATTAATCATATAAATTATGAATGGGGAATGAGGCCAAATCAAACAAACAACCTACCTCGATTTGGGTAAATTTTTGATGAAAAACAATGCAATGTAATGGTCATTATCAAGATCATTCTATTCCGTCTCACATAGTTCGCTGATCCTCGATCCAGTCATCATCCTAAAATGGAATCACTTTTCACTCTCTCCAATGGATCTCCAATCATTTAATGGGTTATGTGGTTAACCCAAAAAAACTTCCATAAGAGAATATTGATAATTATCATTATTTCACTACATCAGCATATTAACGAAAAAAAATATTTATATATTTTATTCATTTATGTTCCCGCGATGAATTTTCCACAAACGACCAACACTGACCAATGTTAAGTCACACCTACTGTAAATCCCACATTTGGAACTAAATTATTCCCTAATATTTATTCTTTGGACCGCCATTTATATTTTATTCTATTTTTCAGTAATACTACATTTTGGTTCTATTTATTATATTTATTAAACATAAAACATTTATTATGGCCACACCGGGCCTCCAAAACCACAAGTCGTGACATTGACTAGTCTTGATAATAATCTGTAAAATATCCAAAAATAACACTAGGAAAATCCGATCCATTACATTATCTCCAAAACAGGGATTTACATCTAAAAAATTCAAAATAAAAGCTACAAAAATATATTTTGGTAATGAACAAGGATATTGCAATGAACCAATTTTTTTTGAATAAAACTGAATTTCTATTATTTAATCATATGTATTGTGGATACAGAAAAGACATGATTTTTTTTTTGGGTTTAAATGAACATTATTTATCATTACCTTTGATAATATATCCTTTGAACTATGATCATAAGACAGATATAAATTTATGGTTTTTAAAAATAATCATTTTGACATAAAAAAAGGAGAGGATGGCCTCATCCAATAGACTCGGGTCATACGAAGCTCATTTTCAGATCTATGAATGAGGTAGAATCACAAATATTTTCTATTGAACAAGATGAATCCGAGCATCAACACGTTAAGCTTGAAAATAATCACTTATGGGAGAAGTTCAAGTTAAGAGAGATTACCACTCGAGCGAAGTTATCTAAGCCTCTCCAAGACTCGGTCACCATCATGCACCTTACCCTTTGGTCTTATGAGGGTGTTATAAGTGGTTATATAATAATTCCTTAGTTACTTATTATGTAATTCCTTTTTATAAATAAAATCTTTATTCCATCAATTTCTTTATGAGAATATTTTTTATAAAAATATAATGAATTAGATAAATTGACTTTTTGGGTAAAATGGAACTTTTATAGAAATTCATAAATTATTATATTAAATTGAGGTTTTATTAATATTTTTTATTTTAATAGTGTTATAATAACACTCATTTTATTTATATTTGGTGATTATATTCCTTATTGTTTTACTCTATAAATTATTAAGTATTAAGTTTGATAAGAATTATATTTTCATACGATAAAACTAAAGTTGTATTTTTGATTAAAGAATTTATTTTGATTTGTTAATGATTTTTTGGAATATTTAATATTTTAATAAAATAATATCAATAAATAATTTTTATTAAATATAAATGATCGTATAATTTTTATGAAGTCAAATGTAACTTTTATTATGGTTTGGAAACTGTTTTTGTCAAAACAAGTCAATTTTCAATAAATGGCACTTTTTATTTTAAAAGTGAACATTAAAATATTTAGAATATTATTTAGATAAAATGAATACTATTTTTTGAATTAGTATGTCAAAATTATCCAAAGGTAATTTTTTAATAATTTTCATAGACAATCAAATTTTTGGGTAAAAAGTAAATATTGTATAATTATAAAATGTATTTTATGACATCATAATGACCATATAGTTAGGTAATAAAATAATATTAAATGTATATTGGGACGATACATGTTTTAAATTTAATATAATGTTATTTTATATTTGTTTGATTAACTTTAAAATGCTTTAGTAGACCCTCTAGGACTTATAAGATATTTTAACATTTTTAAATGATTTCCTTGAGAGTATGACTCACCTCCATATAAACAAGCCTAATATTTTAAAAAGTTTGGACTTTTTACATATAAAATAATTTCTTCCACTCGCCTTTGGAAATAACTATAACACCCCAAGCTTCCATGGTACGTTTCCCGTTGAATAATACAGTAGCGTGTGTTGTATGCAACTTCGAGTTCTTACACACACCACAACCAATTAAACTAGCTGTTATGAATAGTAATACCTAATTTTTAAAATTTTATACATATTATCGTTCAAAATTGACTTCATTTTTGGATTTGGAATATCGAAATTAACTTAGGGTGATGTTTTGGTACATTTCTGATAACTTTCATATTTTGATGAATAATGAAAATTACTAAATTTTAATTAAAAACAAATTTTTTAATCGAAATAATTAATAATGATAAATTATGAATTTGAGTGGTTTTAAAGTATATTTAGAATATTTTTTTACCATTTAATACAATTTTGTTTATTTGACTTAATTTCACATTTAAACTAGACATAAGGAAGTGCCAATGTTTTGATAATTATTATTTCTTAAAAACATGCTTTTTGTTTTGACAGCAGGAATTAATTTTAAATTAATTTCTGCCACTTCTATGTTTTGAATTCATAAAAATGGATTCCATATTTATAATCAGGAGGTACAAATTGTGTAAATAGGTAACTTTTATTTTTAGACATTTTTAATAATTACTTCGGTAAATATTTTATTTACTATGGTTAAAGGCTAAATCCGGTAAATAAGGGTAAAAGAATAATATTATAATAATAAAAAATTACCCTAAAACATGTCCTAAACCTATTGGTTGATACATTTCCGACCATGGGCATATTTCGGTCGATTTTGGGACCCCATGGATCTACTTGTAAGTGATAATGACACTTTATATTAATTAAGTTAAAGTAAATACAAAAATGACATAAAAATATATCTTTTAGAAAAACAATTTTTTACATAGGGTTATATATGTTATATTTTCTAAAAAAATATTAATTATAAAGAAAAATATTTCAAACATAATGGTATTTTATTTATAATTTTTAGACATTGAATAATTACTTTTTTTATGATACAATAACGATGCATTATTTTCCTTATTAATGAAAGAATCAAATAATTGGTATTATAAATGTTAAAATAAATATAATTTGAAAGTTTTGAGGACATAAATCGATTTAATTGGTTAATAAGACATGTTAGTATTTCTTAAATGAATTTGTTTCTAATTAATAATGTTTTTAAGACTTTAACAAAAATAAATTATTAAATAGTGTCAAAATTGACATAAAAGAGTTTTTCAAACAAATATTATATTATTAATTGATATTATATTCCTAAAAATATAAGGTTCAGTAAAAGGATTTATATAATGATAGGTGTATTATTAATGGACCATTTGGATGTATCTCGGAAGTTTATAGTATGTTTATTGACTATATAATATAAAAATACAAAGAGACATGGTAAATGTAAAACTATTTAACTAAGAGTTAAATCAAAAAGATAAAGTCACTATATTGAACCAAAACTATCTAAAACTTATTTTCTTAGTGTTTTTAGACCTATACCCACATTAAACTTTAAATAATCTTCTTTTGAGCCTTTATAAACCGAATATTAATTTTTTATAAAATAATATTTCAAGATTTCCTAAGGTGCCCCTCACCCCTCTTATAAAAGAGCACTCCACCTTCTCACTAATTCACACATTCAAATCCTTTTGTTTCTGCCAAACCCTACCCAAATATCCTTTCAAATTCTCTTACTTAATCCTAGAGGCCCTCCTTTGTTCATAAATCCAACTTAAGAATCCCTTTTGATCAAATCAAAAGGAAGAACCCGAAGAAGAGGTAATGATTTCACCACCCTCTTTCAAGTTCCTTTCTTCTTCCACTTCTTCTTTATTTGTTATTTCCATTATAAAATAATAAATCCAGTATATTATATATAATTTTATGTTATTATAAATATGGTACATCCATATTCAGTATTTTATCAATCCTTTTAATGACATGTCACCATACGTGCGTACGTACGACCTACCGTCTCCACGTCATTGTGTAATTGTTATTCAATATATTATTATTTGAATGGGCATAATAATGATGCATAATTACTATAAATAATAAATATAATATGATAATTATTCGTTATATATGATATACCATCCAATTATATATTATTTTCATATAAAAAGAATGATATTGTCTCTTGTGTGTACGTACGGATTACCGTCTCCACGAACGCGATGGGATTCATTCCCCATCATATACATTGAAGACTAAATTCCATTTTATGATAAAAAATAATGTTTAGAGACATGATATAATTATTTTTATTAATAATATACATCCCATACATAAAAAATATGGCTCACATAACAAATAATATAAAGGAAAATGAATTCATTAACACCCGAAACAACGATAATACTAAGATATTATCAACAAATCAAAGTTAAAAGATCATATATGATATCATATTATTATATATAATTATTTTATAATTCAATAACAATTATTTCACCATTATACAGGAGGTTAAACTACCCTCAACCAATGAAAAAGTACAGAGTAAGGGGTTTCATATCTCACTTTTAATTCCATGAGAATTCCAATGTTCATCAATTATTTATTGAATGTGATGTGTATACTACCCCTAGTTGTATTCATTGTGAAACATAATTTAATTTATAGATGTTTACATCATCATTTTATTATCCTTATTTCAAGGTTTTATGTTTTGTAAGTTACCAAAACGATAAGGGAATTTGAAATTTCAATTTCCACTCATTCGGCTTTATGCATACTTCATTGATTATTTTACTCCAAGATTATGTGTGGAATCACTATTCATTTTCTTATGTCATAATTTCTACTCCCCTTTCTATGGATATAATTTTGATACACATAATCACTCCATTGATAAATTCTCAAGTCGTTTATATGAACACGATAAGAGTAATTTTAACTCAATCTCCACTTATTGAGTTAAACATCCAATTCATTGGTGTTGTTTTTACAAGAATATGTGTGAATGACATCTGATTGATTTACACTGAATATCCAATCATATTGAGTGTATTTATATTTGTAACAAATAATTATGTTGTTGACTTATCCTGAACCTATGTATGTGGTCTTTATAAGAGACTTAATTTCAATTTACATCCCATTGAGGTTTCTTTGTTGTTATACACCAAATCACTTTTATATGGTGTATATAATGTACTTTGAAATAGTATATCATGAATCCCTTAATTCTCATGATATTAAAATGTTTTTATTACCTCAATTATTTTTATTCAAGTGTCTCTACTTTGGTTAGAAACTCTAACAAAAATATCATTTTTAAATGTTTTAAGGATTTATTCTTTCTAAATATTTTTAATTATTGTCCATGATTTCAAAATGATTTTAAGAATTTATTTATATGGAAATGAATTTTTTGAGATGATATTTATTTCCAAAAGTTTCAAAGTGGAATGGGACACTTTGATTCAAAAATATCTTTTAAATTACTTCCTTTATAAACATGTGACTTTTCAATGATTTCAAAAAAAAGAGATATTTATCTCAAATAGTTTTGATTTCATCTATGTCAACATACTTTTATAGATTTTAAGCTTATTTGAAGTTGATTTATTATGATAAAAAAATTAAATATTTTATTGAAGGTTTTGTGATATGTTTGACTGTGGATGTGTTAATTTTATACCATTCATGGTTTATGGAGAAAGTATTGACATTTCATATGCTAGTTTTAATATGAATGTTTATGTTATGTTTAAACCTATTCATATGAGGAATTCATTAGACTTAGTAAGTGACGGGTGGAGCCTGCAATAGCTCCTCGATGCATCGGTAGGTGTCATGAGACAAAATAGTGTCTCGGCACACGACCTTGACAAAATATTATTTGTAGTCTTGGCACGAGGCCTTGACTATGTGGTTATGATAGTCTAGAATTATGAATTCCATCATTATGAAAGTGGTCATTGATATTGCATGTGATTATTCGACTAGTATAATATCCATGTGAATAAGTAAATGGAATTATGTATTTTTATTTCTGCCATATTATGTTGATGTTCAAGTTTAAAAGGATTTTGTTTTATTTATACATTGCCTTAAATGTTTATGCTTATTTATGAATGTTTCTCCTATAATGTTATCCTTACTGAGCATATGACCTCACCCCTTTCTATGTTTTATTATTCCCAGGATGAAAAGAATTATATTATTACTGAACTCCAGGGATAGTCTATGGGATCTCAGTGTTGTCTTTGGAGACAATGTTGTTGTAGTTTTCCATTTTATGATGTAATGTAAACCTTATAAATGTATCTAGTACTTCCAAGGCTACTAAAATAATCGGTATTTAGAGACTTGATCTTTTGTGATCATACTAATGTTATGTAATAATGCACCGACTATAGGTAACTGGGGTCGGTGCATTACAATTGGCATCAGAGGATGTTTCATACAAACCTTGGATGCTAGATTTAGATAAATTATGATTAGAGCACATAGACCTAAGATGGACTTTGAGGATTAATATAGAAGAAATTTCTTGAATTTTGGTATTATAGAGATTTTGTGAGTTTTACAAGAAATACATCCTTGTATGGATATGAGCAGGTACAGATGGCTCTGGCACCGATGTGCCTAGGGGTAAAACCTGAAAACACCGCTTTGAGCTAGACTCGAATAGGAACTGGTGCACGACAACGGGCCTTGCTGTACTCTTGGTTATGACACTCCCGAGGGATATTCTTAGGATAATTTACATTTTATTTACAAACCTATTTGAAGTATTTTAATATAAGATGAGAATAAATGACCTTGGTTAATCCTAAGTTGTTTCAAATAGAGAATATGGTGTCATGATATTCTCTAAAAGATTTTATGACTACTGTTACTCACCCAAGGATTTCTGGTTTTAGTCTGTGGCTGGATTCCAAGGAAGTCATAGTAAATTTTAGAATTATTTAAAAGGTGGTAAAGGTGGTGGAAATGAGCAACAAAATATAATGTTGATAGGCGTAAAAGATATCATGTTCATGCCAATTCAGTTTTCCGAAAATATGATCAACAATATATATATTAACCAACTCCCAAACTCAAAAATAAAGAGAAAGGTGATGAATGATAAGAGCTCCAGTAGTAGAGACCATGTATAGAAGAATCCTCAATTTCCATCGTAAAAGAAATGTGGTAGGAGACACCCAATAAAGTGTCTCAATGGGACAAAGATATTCTTTATGTGTGGGAAAGAAGGACATAAAGTGAAGAATTGCTGATGAAAAATGAAGAGTACTATGTAAGAAAATAAAAATGGTCCTAAGAATCCATTTATAGTCATTTTCCATAAATGTAGGGGACTTGTACATTACCCGAGTGAATGCCCTATTCTATAGGATATTTTCTTAGTCAAAGAAGCTATGTGGAAATAAATGGTTGGAGAAATGTTTAAAAGTATTAGTTCTCCTTGTTGATGGGATTACTTTGGAATAATATTCTCTTGTATTTGTAACCCTGTAGTTTTCCATGTGAGAATGATATTTGAGGAAGACTTATCTTTTCTCCTGTGGATATAGATATAAATAACCATTTGGTTTTATATGATCATTGAGTTTGAGGAAATTACACGTTACTATATTTTGGGATGGAAATTAAAGGTATGAGATAAAATTTGTGGTTAAATTATTTTATGGTTATTTTGAGGAATTTATATCAATTTGGAAATGTTTCAAAATATAGTTTTTGAAAAATAACTACACACAGACCGTGTGAAAATCCGTCGTGTCAGACAAAGCTGTGGGAATCAAACCCACAACCAAAGTGCGATTGAGATTTATCCCCTACCACTGGACTACGTGAAGTCCTTGGTTAGTGTGACTAATTATTTTTAGTTAAATGATTTTATTTATCAATAATAAGTTTATTTGGGATCTTATGTCTTAAAAAATGAATAACCTTAGTATAGAAAAATTATTTGGAGATTAAGTGATAAATGTTATTATGGAAGATGTTCAATTTTTTTGGGAAAACTATATGCCCAATGAAAATATAATACTATGATATTTCATTTGAGGAGTAATGGTGGATTTGTATCTATGTTTTTATGGTTGATTTATAGTGATTTGGGTTATTTATAGAAATTATTAACCTATAACAGTGAATATGTGATTAGGTTAATTACTTTTAAGTGTGTGACTTTAAGAGTAGTTGATGTCATTTTGAGATAAAATTCAACGTGGAAGACTACATAACCAAATTCTTCTAAGTTTTGGGTTTCAATATTAGTTTAGAATATATTGACGTATTTTAAGGACAATTGTTTATTGAATGGTATTTATTTAACATTGGGGTATTGTTGGTTTAATTTTAGAAATTAAGATTAGTGTTTATTTCTCTAATAGAATATTCTTTTTGGGGGATCATCAGATATTATACTAACCGTTTTGGTTTTGATTAATCTCTAAAGACAAGGTTAATATATTGTTTATCCTTCATGGATCATGTGATGCTATAGAAGTTTATTCTATATCTTCGAGTGTGACCAAGTATTCTTGAATACTCATCGTTTAAAAAAATGAGTTAGTGGAAGAAATTCATTAAAGAATGAAACTGTACTTAAAAAGTAAGTACATATATTTACGTTCTTTGTAAATATCATAAATTAATTCCTCATATTTATGTAATGTAACTTAAACAAAAAAATATTGTCCATTTACTTTTCCTACTAGGGGACTAATGACTATTTGTCCCATCAAAAGTTTGTGGTTTTCATGTTGTTAACTTTCTCCTGATCATGTTTTCAATCCCTCTTCATCACAACTTGACACTTATTTTATCATCCATATCCATGTTTTTCTACATGGAATCCTAGTATAGGTTATCTTGGGTGGACTTTTATTACTTATCTTTCTTTCTATTAAAGTGATAGTTTTATTGACTCTTTTTCCGATGTTGGAATTTCCATTATATTCCCAAGTCCAATTTTAAAAATTGCGAGGATGCAATTTATTGAAGGAGGGGATAATGTAACACCCCAATCTTCCATGGTACGTTTCCCTTTTAATAATATAGTAGCGTGTGTTGTACGCAACTTCGAGTTCTAACACACACCACAACCAATTAAACAAGCCGTTATGTATAGAATTACCCACTTTTTGAAATTTTACACATTTTATCATTCAAAATGGACTTAATTTTTGGATTCAGAATATCGAAATTGTCTTAGGGTGAATTTTTGGTACATTTCTGATAACTTACATATTTTTATGAACATTGAAAATTAATAAATTTTAATTAAAAACAACTTTTTTAATCGAAATTATTAATAGTGATAAATTATGAATTTGACTGGTTTTAAAGTATATTTAGAATATATTTTTACCATTTAATACAATTTTTTTTCATTGGACTTAATTTCACATTTAAACTAGACATAAGGAAGTGCCAATCTTTTGATAATTAATATATGTTAAAAACACGCTTTTTGTTTTGACAGTGTGAATTAATTTTCAATTAATTTATGCCACTTTTGTGTTTTAAATTTAGAAAAATGGATTCCATATTTAGAATCAGAAGGTCCAAATTGTTTAAATATGTAACTTTTATTTTTAGACATTTTGTATAATTATTTCGGTAAATATTTTATTTACCATGGTTAAAGTGTAAATCTGGTAAATAAGGGTAAAAAAATAATATTATAATAATAATAAATTACCCTAAAACGTGTCCTAACCCTATTGGTTGATACATTTCTTACCATGGGAATCTTTGGGTCCATTTTGGGACCCCATGGATCCACTTGTAAGTGATAATGACACTTTATATTAATTAAGATAAAGTATATAAAAAAATGACATAAGCATATATCTTTTAGCAAAGTTTTTTTTATATAATGATAGGTGTATTATTAATGGACCACTTGGATGTCTCTTGGTAGTTTATAGTATTTTCATTGACTATATAATATAAAAATACAAAGAGACATGGTAAATGTCAAACTATTTAACTAAGAGTTAAATCAAAACGATAAAGTTAATATAGTGACCAAAACCTATCTAAAACCTATTGGTTGAGTTTTTTATGACCTATACCCAACATAACCTTTAAATAATACACTTTTGAGCCATTAAAAATTGAATATGAATTTATTATAAAATAATATTTCTAGCTTTTCCTAAGGTGCCCCTCACCCCTCTTATAAAAGGGAACTCCACCTTCTCACTAATTCACACCTTCAAAGCCTTTTGGTTCAGAAAACCCCTGCCCAAATATCATCTAAACTACCCTCACATCATCCTAGAGGCCCTAATTTTGTCATAAATCCAACTTAAGGAGCCCTTTTGATCAAATCAAAAGGAGGAACCCGAAGAAGAGGTAATGATTTCACCACCCTCTTTGAAGTTCCTTTCTTCTTCCCCATCTTATTTCATTGTTATTTCCATTATAATATAATAACTCCAGCATCTTCTATATACTATGATGTTATTATAAATATGGTACAACCATATTCAGTATTTTATCAATCCTTTCAATAACATGTCACCATATGTGCGTACGTACGGCCTACCATCTCCACATCGTGGTGTTATTGTTATTCAATATATTATTATTTAAATTGGTATAATATTGATGTGTAATTCATGTAAATAATAAATATAACATGATAATTATTCTGTATATATGATATACCATCCAATTATATATTATTTTAATATCAAAAGAATGATACAGTCGCTCGTGCGTACGTACGGATTACCGTCTCCATGAACGCGATGAGATTCATTCCCCATCATATCCATTCAAGAAAAAATTCCATTTTACGATTAAAAATAATGTTTAGATACATGATATAATTCTAGATATGAATAATATACATCCCATACATAATGAATATGGCTCACATAATAAAGAATATAAAGGAAAATGAATCTGTTAACACCCGAAACGATGATAATACTAAGATATTATCAACAAATGAATGATAAAAGATCATATATGATATCATATTAATGTATATGATTCTTTTATAATTCAATAACAATTATTTTACCATTATAAAGGATTTTAACCTACCCTCGGCCAAGAAAAAGTACAAAGTAATGGGTTTTTATCTCACTTTTAATTCCATGAGAATTCCATTGTTCACTACTTATTTATTGCATGTGGTGTCTGTACTTCCCATGATTGTATTCATTGTGTAATATACATTAATTTATGTATCTTTACATCATCATTGTATTATACTTATTTCATGGTTGTATGTTTTTTATGTTACCAAATCGATAAGGGAATTTGAAATTTCAATTTCCACTCATTTGGCTTTACACATACTTCATTGATTATTTTACACCAAGATTATGTGTGGAATCAATATTCATTTGCTTATGTCATAATTTCCACTCCCCTTTCAATGGATATAATTTTGATACACATAATCACTCCATTGATAAATTCTCAAGTTGTCGATATGAACTTGATAAGAGTAATTTTAACTCAATCTCCACTTATTGAGTTAAACATCCAATTCATTGGTGTTGTTTTTACAAGAATATGTGTGAATGTACTCTGATTGATTTACACTGAATATTCAATCATATTGAGTGTATTTATATTTTTCCCACATAATTATGTCATTGATTGTTCCTTAACCTAAGCATATAGTCTTCATAAGAGACTTAATCTCAATTTACATCCCATTGAGACTTTTTTGTTGTTATACACCAAATAACTTTTATATGGTGTATATAATGTACTTTGACATAGTATATCATGAATCCCTTTATTCTCATGATATTACAATGTTTTTAATACCTCAATTATTTGTATTCAAGTGTCTCTCTTTTGGTCATAAAATCTTACTAAAATGTCATTATTAAATGTTTTAAAGATTTATTCTCTCTAAATATTTTTAATTAATGTCGATGTTTTCAAAATGATTTTAAGGATTTATTTATATGGACATGTTTGTTTTGAAATGATATTTCTTTTCAAAAGTTTCAAAGTGGTATGGGAAAATTTGATTCAAAAATCTCTTTTAAATTACTTCCTTTATAAACGTGTGACTTTTCAATGATTTCAAAAAAAAGAGATATTTCTCTCAAATAGTATTGATTTCACCTATGTAAACATCCTTTAATGGATTTTGATCTTATTTGTAGTTTATTTATTATGATACAAAACGTACATATTGTATTGAAGGTTTTGTGAAATTTTTGACTGTGGATGTGTTATTTTTATACCATTCATGGTTTGTGGAGAAAGTATTGAGATTTATTATGCTAGTTTTAAAACGAATGTTTATGTTATGTTTAAACCTATTCATATGAGGAATTAATTGGACTTAGTAAGTGATGGGTGGAGCCCTCTATAGCTCCTCGATGCATCGGTAGGTCTCACAAGACAAACTAGTATCTTGGCACAAGGCCTTGAGAAAATCTTATTTGTAGTCTTGGCACGAGGCCTTGAATATGTGGTTATGATAGTATGGCATTATGAATTACATCATTATGAAAGTGGTTTTTGATATTGCATGTGATTATTCGACTAGTAGAACATCCATGTGAATAAGTAAAGGGAATTATTTCATTTTATTTCTTCCATATTATTCTAAAGTTCAAGTTTAAAAGGATTTTTTAGTTATACATTTCCTTAAATGTTTATGCTTATTTATGAAAGTTTCTGCTATAATGTTATCCTTTCTGAGTATCTGAGCTCAACCCTTACTATGTTTTATTTTTCCCAGGATGCAAAGAATTATATTACGACTGACCTCCATGGATAATCTATGGGATCTCAGTGTTTTCTATGGAGAAAATGTTGTTGTAGTTTTCCATTTTATGATGTAATGTAAACCTTATGAATGTATCTAGTACTTCCAAGGCTACTAAACTAATTGGTCATTCAAGACCTGATCTTTTGTGATCATGACAATGTTATGTGATAATGCACTAACTCTTGGTAACTGGGGTCGGGGTGTTACAGTTGGTATCAGAGGAAGTTTAGTACAAACCTTGGAAGCTAGATTTAGATAAAATCTGATTAGAGAACATAGACTTAAGATGGACTTTGAAGATTAGTTTAGAAGAACTTTTTAGAATTTTGGTATTGTAGAGATTTTGTGAGTTTTCCAAGAAATACATCCCTGTCTGGATATGAGTAGGTAGAGGTGGCTCTGGCACATTTGTACCTAGGGGTAAAACCCGAAAACACCTCTTTAAGCTAGACTCGAATGGGAACTGGTGCACGATAACGGGTCTTGTTGCACTCTTGGTTACGAAACTCCCAGGGGATATGCTTAGGATAATTTACATATTTGTTACAAATTGATTTGAAGAATTTTAATATAAGATGAGAATAAATGAACTTGTTTAATCCTAAGGTGTTTCAAATTGAGAATATGGTGTCATGATATTCTCTAAATGATTTTATGACAATTGTTACTCACACAAGGCTTTCTGGTTTTAGTAAATGGCTAGATTCCAAGGAAGTCATAGCAAATTTGAGAATGATGTACATGATGGGAACAGTGGTGGAAATGAGAAAAAAAATAGAATGTTTATAGGCATAAAAGATATCATGTTCATGCCAAATCAGTTTTCCAAAAATATGATCAACAACACATATATTAACCAACTCCCGGACTCAAAAAAGAAGAGAAAGGTGATGAATGATAAGAGCTACAGCAGTGGAGACCATGGAGAGAAGAATCCCCAATTTCCATCATGTAGGAAATGTAGAAGGAGACACCCAGGAATGTGTCTCAATGGAACAAAGAAATTCTTTATGTATGGGAAAGAAGGACATAAAGTGAAGAATTGATGAAGAAAAATGAAGAGGACTATGGAAGAAAATAAAAATGGTCCCAAGAATCCATTTACAGTCATTTTCCGTAAATGTAGGGGACCTGGCCATTACTCGAGTGAATTCCCTATTCTATAGGATATTTTCTTGGTCAAAGAAGAAGCTATGTGGAAATAAATGGTTGGAGAAATGTCTAAAAGTATTAGTGCTCCTTGTTAATGGGATTACATGGGAATAATTTTCTCTAGTATTTATAACCCTACAGTTTTCCATGTGAGAATGATATTTGAGGAAGACTTATCTTTTCTCTTATGGATATAGTTATAAATAACCATTTGGTTTTATATGATCATTGGGTTTGAGGCAATTAAATGTTACTATATTTTGGGATAAAAATTCAAGGTAAGGGATACAATTTGTGGTTAAATTATGTTATGGTTATTTTGGGGAATTTATCTCATTTTGGTAATGTTATAAAATATAGTTTTGAAAAAGAACAACAAGCAGACCATGTGACAACCTATCACATCGGACAAAGGTATGGGAATCGAACCCACAACCAAAGTGCGATTGGGATTTATCGCCTACCACTGGACTACGTGAAGTCCCTGGTTAGTGTGACTAATTATTTTTAGTTAAATTATTTTATTGATCAATTATAAGTTGATTTGGGATCTTATGTCTTAACAAATGAACACCCTTAGTATAGGAAAATTATTTGGTGATTAAGTGATAAATGTTATTTTGGAAGATGTTCTCTTTTTTTTGGGAACACTATACGCCCAATGAAAATAGAATACTATAGGATTTCATTTGAGGAGTAATGGTGGATTTTTATCTATGTTTTTATTGCGGATTTATAGTGATTTGGGTTATTTATGGAAATGATTAACCTATAATAGAGAATATGTGATTAGGTTAATTACTTTTAAGTATGTGACTTTAAGAGTAGTTGATGTCATTGGGAGATACAATTTAACGTGGAAGACTACATAACCAAATTCTTAGATGTTTTTGGTTTTAATATTAGTTTGGATTATATGGAAGTATTTTAAGGACAATTGTTTATTGAATGGTATTTATTTAACTTTGTGGTATTGCTGGTTTAATTTTAGAAATTAAGATTTTTGTTTCTTTCTCTAATGAATTATCCTTTTGGGGGATCATTAGATCTTATTCTAATTGTTTTGGTTTTGATTAATCTCTAAATACAAGGTAAATATTTTTTTTATCCATTGTGGATCATGTGATTCTATAGAAGTTTATTCTAGATCTTCCAATGTGACCAAGTCTTCTTGAATACTCATAGTTTAAAAAAAAGAGTTAGTGCAAGAAATTTATTAAAGAATGAAAATCTACTTAAAAAGTAAGTATATATATTTATTTTCTTAGTCAATATCATAAATTAATTTCTCAACATTATGTAATGTAACTTAAAACAAAAAGAATGTTGTCCGTTTAATTTTCCTACTGGGAGATTAATGACCGTTTGTCGCATCACAATTTTGTGGTTTTATTAGAGTTAACTTTCTCCTGATCATGTTTTCTCTCCCTCTCCATCAGAACATGACACTTATTTTATCATCTATATCCATGTTTTTCTACATGGAATCCTAGTATAGGTTATCTCAGGTGACCTTTTTTACTTCTATTTCTTTTTTATTAAAGTGATAGTTTTATTGACTTTTTTTCGATGTGGGACTTCACATTATATTCCCAAGCCCAATTTTAAAAATTTCAAGGATGCAATTTATTTAAGGAGGGGAGAATGTAACACCTCAAGCTTCCACGGTACATTTTCCTTTGAATAATTCAGTATCGTGTGTTGTACGCAACATCAAGTTCTAACACACACCACAACCAATTAAACTAACCGTTATGAATAGTAATACCCAATTTTTGAAATTTTATACATTTTATCATTCAAAATGGACTTTATTTTTGGATTTGGAATATCGAAATTATCTTAGGGTGAATTTTTGGTACATTTCTGATAACTTTCATATTTTGATGAAGAGTGAAAATTTCTAAATTTTAATTAAAAACAACTTTTTTTCTCGAAATAATTAATAGTAATAAATTATGAATTTGAGTGGTTTTAAAGTATATTTAGAATATATTTTTACCATTTAATACAATTATTTTCATTGGACTTAATTTCACATTTAAACTAGACATAAGGAAGTGCCAATCTTTTGATAGTTATTATTTCTTAAAAACACGCTTTTTGTTTTGACAACGGGAATTAATTTTAAATTAATTTCTACCACTTCTATGTTTTGAATTTAGAAAAATGGATTCCATATTTAGAATCAGGAGGTCCAAATTCTGTAAATAGGTAACTTTTATTTTTAGACATTTTGAATAATTAGTTAGGTAAATATTTTATTTACCATGGTTAAAGGGTAAATCCGGTAAATAAGGATAAACAAATAATATTATAATAATAATAAATTACCCTAAAACGTGTCCTAACCCTATTGGTTGATACATTTAAGACCATGGGCATCTTTGGGTCTATTTTGGGACCCCATGTATCCACTTGTAAGTGATAATGACAGTTTATATTAATTAAGTTAAAGTAAATACAAAAATGACATAAGCATATATCTCTTAGAAAAACAATTTTTTTACATAGGGTTATATATGTTATATTTTAGACTATAAATATTAATTAGAAATATAAAAATATTTTTTATATAATGGTATTTTATTTATAATTTTTAGACATTGAATAATTAAATTTATTTATGACACAATAATGATGCAGTATTCTCCTTATTAATGAAACAATCAAATAATTGGTATTATAAATGTTAAAATAAATATAATTTTAATGTTTTTATGACATAAAATGATTTTATTGGTCAATATGACATTTTAGGATTTCTTAAATGGATTTTGTTCTAATTAATAAAGTTTGTAGGACTTTGAAATAAATAAATTATTAAATAGTGTCAAAATCGACATAAAAGAGTTTTTAAAACAAATATTATATTATTAATTGATATTATATTCCTAAAAATCTAAGGATTGGAAAAAGGACTTATATAATGATAGGTGTATTATTAATGGACCACTTTTATGTCTCTTGGAAGTTTATAGTTCGTTTATTGACTATATAATATAAAAATACAAAGAGACATGGTAAATGTCAAACTATTTAACTAAGAGTTAAATAAAAAAGATAAAGTTAATATAGTGACCCAAACCTGTATAAGACCTATTTGTTGAGTGGTTTTAGACCTATCCCCTCCTTAACATTTAAATAATCCACATTAGATCCATTATAAACCTAATATGAATTTATTATATAATAATATTTCAAGCTTTTCCTAAGGTGCCCCTCACCCCTCTTATAAAATGGAACTCCCCCTTCTCACTAATTCAAATATTCAAAGACTTTAGGTTAGGCCAACCTCTACCCAAATATCCTCTAAAATTCCCTCAATTCATCCTAGAGGCCCTCCTTTTGTCATAAATCCAACTTAAGGAGCCCTTTTAATCAAATAAAAAGGAAGAACCCGAAGAAGAGGTAATGATTTCACCATCTTCTTTCAAGTTCCTTTCCTCTTCCACTTCTTCTTTCTCTATTATTTCCATTATAAAATAATAACTCCAGTATATTATATATACTGTGATGTTATTATAAATATGGTACAACCATATTTAGTATTTTATCAATCCTTTTAATGACATGTCACCATACGTGCGTACGTATGGCCTACCGTCTCCACGTCGTCGTGTAATTGTTATTCAATATATTATTATATGAATGGGTATAATAATGACGCGTTATTACTGTAAATAATAAATATAACATGATTATTATTCTGTATATATGATATACCATCCAATTATATATTATTTTCATATCAAAAGAATGATATTGTCTCTCGTGCCTATGTACGGATTACCGTCTCCACGAACGCGATGAGATTCATTCCCCATCATATACATTCAAGAATAAATTCCATTTGATGATTAAAAATAATTTTTAGAGACATGATATAATTATGGTTATTAATAATATAAATACCATACATAAAAAATATGGCTCACATAACAAATAATATAAAGGAAAATGAATCCGTTAACACCCGAAACGATGATAATACTAAGATATTATCAAAAAATCAATGTTAAAAGATCATATATGATATAATATTAATGTATATGATTCTTTTATAATTCAATAACAATTATTTCACCATTATAAAGGAGGCTAACCTACCCCTGACAAACGAAAAAGTACAAAGTTAGGGGTTTCCTATCTCACATTTAATTCCGTGAGAATTCCATTGTTCACTACTTATTTATTGAGTGTGGTGTGTGTAATGCCCATGATTGTATTCATTGTGAGATATAATTTAATTTATGGATGTTTACATCATCATTTTATGATCCTTATTTCATGTTTGTATGTTTTTTAAGTTACCAAATCAATAAAGGAATTTGAAATTTCAATTTCCACTCATTTGGCTTTACGCATACTTGATTGATAATTTTACTCCAAGATTATGTGTGGAATCACTATTTATTTGCTTATGTCATAATTTACACTCCCCTTTCTATGGATATAATTTTGATACACATAATCAATCCATTTATAAATTCTCAAGTCGTTGATATGAACTTGATACGAGTAATTTTAACTCAATCTCTACTTATTGAGTTAAACATCCAATTCATTGGTGTTGTTTTTACAAGAATATGTGTGAATGTCCTCTGATTGATTTAAACTGAATATCCAATAATATTTAGTGTATTTATATTTGTAACACATAATTATGTTTTTGATTTATCCTTAACCTATGGATATGGTCTTTATAAGAGACTTAATCTCAATTTACATCCCATTGAGGCTTCTTTGTTGTTATACACCAAATCACTTTTATAAGGTGTATATAACGTACTTTGACATAGTATATCATGAATCCCTTAATTCTCATGATATTAAAATGTTTTTATTACCTCAATTATTTGTATTCAAGAGTCTCTATTTTGGTTAGAAACCATAACTAAAACATCATTTTTAAATGTTTTAAAGATTTATTCTTTCTTAATCTTTTTAATTAATTTCCATGTTTTCAAAATGATTTTAAGGATTTATTTATATGGACATGAATGTTTTGAAATGATATTTATTTTCAAAAGTTTCAAAGTGGTATGGGATACTTTGATTCAAAAATCTCTTTTAAATTACTTCCTTTATAAACGTGTGACTTTTCAATGATTTCAAAAAAAGAGATATTTCTCTCAAGTAGTTTTGATGTCATCTATGTCAACATCCTTTGATGGATTTTAAGCTTATTTGAAGTTGATTTATTATGATGCAAAAATTACATATTGTATTTAAGGTTTTGTGATATTTTTGGCTGTGGATGTGTTATTTTTATACCATTCATGGGTTATTGAGAAAGTATTGACATTTCATATGCTAGTTTTAATATGAATGTTTTTGTTATGTTTAAACCTGTTCATATGAGGAATTCATTGGACTTTGTAAGTGAAAGTTGGAGCCCGCTATATCTCTACGATGCATAGGTAGGTCTCATGAGACAAACTAGTGTCTTGGCACAAGGACTTGCCAAAATCTTATTTGTAGTCTTGGTACAAGGCCTTGACTATGCAGTTATGATAGTCTAGCATTATGCATTCCATCATTATGAAAGTGGTTATTGATATTTCATGTGATTATTCTACTAGTAGAATATCCATGTGAATAAGTAAATGGAATTATTTAATTTTATTTCTGCCATATTATGCAGATGTTGAATTTTAAAAGGATTTTTTTAGTTATACATCGCCATAAATGTTTATGCTTATTTATGAAAGTTTCCTCTATAATGTTATCCTTTCTGAGCATCTGAGCTCACCCCTTTCTATGGTTTTTTTCCTAGGATGCAAAGAGGTATATTATGACTAACCTCCATGGATAGTATATGGGATATGAGTGTTCTATATGGGGACAATGTTGTTGTAGTTTTCCATTTTATGATGTAATGTAAACCTTATGAATGTATCTAGTACTTCCAAGGCTACTAAACTAATATATCTTTCGAGACTTGATCTTTTGTGATCATGCCAATGTTATGTAATATTTCACCAACTCTAGGTAATCGGGGTCGGGGAATTACAATAACCATGGGAAAAACCATGGGAAGTTTTGGGGTATTTTAATATTTAATTATATTGATTCCAAAACCTATGTTTGTGAAATATTAAAGAATTCATCTCTCTTTTCCTATATAAAACCACCCATGCTCCCAGTTATCTTTACTCAAAATACTTGAAGCACATCCATAATCTTCCCTGCACTCTCTATAATCCTCCCAAGGTACACCATGATCTCAATAATCTCATCCTCAATCTCTTTAAGTCACACACTCAAGCAAGGGATTCCTTCATTTCTCTTTTTTATCAATGTTTATTTTTGTTGTAATACCCTTTTAATTTGAATTAAAAAAGTTGGGGTATGATTTTTCACCTCCCCCATATATCCCTAATTATGTTTTAATGATGATATACCACTTTATCTCTTATTAATTCCTTCCATGTACACCCATTACAATGCCAAAATTCGGTAAGGGATTCCTATATTCTTATTTCCATTCAAGTATTTCCCCCATATTATGCATCTAAATTCCATTTCATATGTTGATATATTATGATAAATGACCCCTTACTATCTATTTCATATATAAATGATGATATACCTATCTATCTCTCATACACCCAACTTGTGAATTTCTATATGACGACGTTATCCTTCCAAAATTACACCACAATTTTTAAAGCCAAAATCATCGTGTAGTTAATACCATACACATTTCTCTATCAAGGGTATTCACCTTTGTGCACTCATAAATATTTAATGGTACTTACATATATTTATTCCCCATTCCGTAATCATGGATTAACTTATGATTTTTAATGATTCCATGTTATATGATCCTTGTGGAACACCTATGTGTGAAATGAAATGTTTGTGAAGGGTGCGCCCTAATAGCACTCCAATGCATTGGGTAATATTTAGTATCATGATACGAAATGTGAAATTAGGGTTTAATCATGAAAATTCATGTTCAATTAGGGTTTAATCATGCTAATCAATGTGCAATGATCCTTGGCACATGCTAATGTCATATTGTGTGTTGTTTCCACGTTTCCATGTTATGATATGCATGGTATATCATACCTTTATGTTCATTTTTATTTTATGCTCTATTGATATGACTACTGCTTAAAATTAATTTTACACTTCATTTTATTCTATTTTTATTCCCTTATAGGGCTTTATAGCTCACCCCTTTCTTATTTATGTCCTCAGGCTGTCCCATGTAGTGTTAAGTATGAATGAATGAGTGGTCATGTAAAAGTAGATTGAAATAAAGATGTTGTATTTTATATCTTAAATTGTCATGTAGTGTTCCTAATTTCCCAATATAATAGAACTCTCAATCCTCAATATTGTCTTAAGTCCACGTTTATTTAAAAAATCATGTTTAAACATGTAATAAAGAGCAGGATTGTTATAGTTGGTATTAGAGGGTGGGTTTAGTTAATTTTCGGATTAGGATTAGAAAACCCTAGTGAAAGCCTTAAGTATAAGACTAAGTATAATAAAAAATACCTAAATTATTGTCATTATATAGTTTTTGGTTTATCTAGAAAATAAATCCCTCTCTATATACGAACAAGTAGTGGTGGCTTCGGCACATATGTATCTAGGGGAAAACCCCAAAACCACCTCTTTGAGATAGACTCAAAAGGGAACTGGTGCATGAAAATGAGACATAACTTTTGGTTTAACACTCCCTGGGGATATGCTTTGGTAAATTAATATGATTAGTATGAACCATTATTAAAGAAATAAAAAAATGATGCTAAGAATATATGTTGGGATGTAGATCATGGATAACACAGATTGAAACCTATAAATTCACAAGTTAATGAAATAAAAGTAAATTATAAGCTATCCATTTTTGTCATTGGATTCCCTTTATGTGTTATCCCTAAAATTCCTTTTATTCTATACAATGGATGGTAGTAGGAGGACTCATGATAATAACCAATGTGGAGATCAATGTGATGACTGTTCTAATGAGATGCCCAATCTGATGGGAGAGGGAATCATAAATATTGTCATGGTAATATCTTAGTTAAATAATGTTTTGAATATAAACCTTGTCCAAGATGAGCATCCACCCCCCATGAATGAACATTCCACAATCGAGAGCATAATGAGACAATGGCCTCCTACTTTTAATGGATCATCTGATCCCTCAATCACCGAACAATGTAAAAACTCTATTAAGAATATCTTCTCCATCCATATATGTTTTGAACAACATAAGGTTCTTATGGAAGCTTCTGGTTTGGAGGGTGAAGCTGATCAATGGTCAAAATTGATCATAAATATGAAGCCCAAGGAAGAGATCTAGGCGTTAGAATAGAATGATTTCCTGGAAATGTTTTTCGATAAATATTTTCCTCGCACCCTCCAACTTAATATTTAAAGCAAATTCCTTGACCTTAAGAAAAAAGATAAAAAAATAAATCAGAGTGTACGAGGAAAACTTCACTAGGATTGCATGATACGCCTCTGGCATTATTGTTACCCATGAATGCAAGGTTGACTACTTCTTTGGTGGGACAAAACCTAGACTACAGAAAGCCCTATCGATCTGTGAATTTGATAGGTATGAGGAAATTGTATGATGTTCCCTCAATGTACAAATAGAGATCATAAAATCTCAGCAGTATCATAGGGATAAGAAGAATAAAATTGAATTTAATTTTTTCAGTCCGATGGATAAATCCAAAGGTGATACTAAATTACAACACACCACTTTACAAAGGTGTGGAATGAAGCACCATTGAAATTTCCTGAAGGAGAGGAGGAAATGATTTAGGTGTGGAAGAGAAGGGAACCTAGACATTAATTACTAACAAGAAAAACCAACTACTATGACAAAATAGAGGAACACTCCGTTCAACCCTTCACACATTGTTCATTTCTACAACTACAATAAAACAAAGCACTTTTCAAATAAGTGCCTAAACCAAGGGTTTTTGGAGGCAACCAAAAACCTCCAAGGAAGAAAGGGAGAGGTTTTTCCATCACTACCACTAAAGAAAATCTTGACAATGAAGTGGTGATTAGTATGCTAGTTATTCATTAAAAAATATAGAATGTACATTTTGATTCTGGTTCTATGCATTCATTTATAACTTGAAAGTTTAGTAGAACAATCCCAAAACCACCACAAATCATGGAATTAGATATTTTGGTGAGAACGGAAAATGGGATAATTTTTTCATTCCATGAATATAACTCCACCCCTATCACAATTTGTGGAATGAACTTCCTGAAGAACCTTTCCATACTCAATTTTGTGGAATTTTATTCAATTCATGGTATGGATTGGCTTTCCCTATAGAGATCCAACAAAAATTTCCGTGAGGGGGGAATCGATATCCATATAGAGAATCAACCCCAGATTCTGTACAAGTTCACGGAGGAGGACTAATCCTCTTTAGCACCACCATCTCAAGCATGAATTGTACTTCAAAATGAGTACACGTATCTTGCTCAGATGATTGAGTCTATGGAAGTAACCATCTTTGAAGACAATTTTATTGTGAGGGAATCCGCTAAAGAGTTTCCTAAGAAATTGCCTCTTCTTCCACCTAGAAGAGACGTTGAATTCTAAATTGATCATATACCTAGGGAATCGCTAATATCCAATACTCCATATAGAATGGTTGTGGCCAAGTATAATGATCTAATTAAAAAACTACATGTGTATTTGGTTAAAGGGTTTATATGCCCAAGTGCTTCACCATGTGGTGAAATTTTCCTCTTCGTCAAGAAGAAGGAGTGGTCAATGTGACTTTTCATTGATTATCATGAGCTCATCAAAATCATGATAAATAACAAGAATCATTTTCTAAGAATTGATGAATTGTTTGATCAGCTATGTGGAGAACAATTCTTCGCCAAGGTGGATCTTCTGTTGGGATATTACCATGTAATGGTGAAGAAGGATGCTATCCTGAAGACTGCTTTTAGTAAAAGGTATGGGCACTCTGAATTCATATTAAAGCCTTTCGAACTCACTAATGCTCCATCAATCAACATGGACAAGATTAATAGAGTCTTTAGAGATTACCTCAACAATTTTGTGGATGTTTTTTAGACGATGTTATAAAATAATCCAAAACCAAGGAGGATCATGAGGAGCATATATGCACTACAATAGAGACCTTGTGAAAGGAGAAGATCTATGAAATGTACACCAAGTGTGAGTTTTGGTTGAAGGAGGTATCATTATTGGGTTATATCATCACATGTAATGGGATATATAAGGATCCCTCTCAAACAAATGCAATTGATGGATTTCCGTGGCCAAAATCTGTGATGGATATCCACAACATCCATTAGTTAGCTAGATATTATCGCCTCTTTATGAGAAATTTATCATGATTTTGAAAACAATCTAACCAAGAAAACTCAGAAGGTTATCAAGTTTTCTTGGAGTGATGAATGTGAAGAGAGATTCAAGGAGTTGAAAAAGAGGCTTATCACGACACCCATGCTCACACTACCCATAAGTAGATAAAGGTTTGTGGTATTCAATTATGCTTTAAAGAAGGGTCCAATATGTGTGTTGATTCAAAATGACAAATTCATTGCATATGATTCAAGTAAATTGAATGTGAATGAGCGGACCTATCCAATATATGATCAAGAGTGAGACGCAGTAATCTTCCTGTTGAAAATTTGGTGACATTACCTCTTTGGGGAGAAGTGTGAATTATATACTGATCACAAAATCCTCAAGTATATATTCACCCCTAAAAAGTTGAATATGCACCTACAAATATGGTTAGACATGATCAATGACTATTAATTGTCAATACATTACCACCATGGGAAATCAAACATCATGGTAGATGCTCTAAGTAGAAAGGACTGGGTGATTCTATCATTGATGAGAATGTAAAAGGATCCAATCTTTTTAGATTTGATGATGATGGGCACAAAAATCATAAATAATGGAACATCATCAATACATTCACAAATGATTGTTAAACCATCTCTTTTGGAAAGGTTAAAGAATACTCAAATTTATGATGTGGGAATTTAGAAAAATGAGGACACTATCAGAGAAAGGAAATCCTCAGAGTTCAATGTTAATAAAGAAACAATTGTGATATTTAGGTCAAGACTATGTGTTCCATAAAATTTGGAGTCAAAGAAATTACTTTTGGCTGATGTACATAGTTTTAATTTCTCCATTCACCCAGGAAGCACAATGATGTATTGAGATCTCCAATATAATTGTTAGTGGGATAACGTGAAGAAGGATATCATGGAGTATACGTCAATGTACCTGGTGTGTCAAAAAGTGAAGGATGAGAGGAAGATGTTTAAGGGGATAATGTAATTGTTACCCATACCAACATGGAAGTGAGAGAACATCACCATGGACTTTGTCACTATATTTCTGGAGACATCAAAAAGAAGAAATTCTATATGGGTTGTTTTTGATCATCTTAAAAAGACTACACACATAATTGATATTCAAGAGGATTTTTTATTGGATAAACTGGCATGGATATATATTAGAGAATTGATAAGGTTACATGGGGTACCACTGTCAATTGTATCCAATCGAGATAAAAGATTCACCTCTATGGTTAAGAAGAGTCCCCAACACTCTTTGAATACTGAGCTGAACTTCAATACAACTTATCATCCTCAAAATAATGAAAAATAGGAATAGACAATCCAAACACTTGAGGACATGTTGAGAGTATGCTCAATGGACATCAAAGGAGGATGTGATCAATATATTACTTTGGTTGAGTTCTCTTACAATAACAGTTTCCATTCAAGCATTTAAATGGATCCTTATGGAGATTTTTATGGGAAGAGGTGGGGAAAACCGACTTGTTGGGGTGAAGTTGGAAAGAGAAAACATCTATGTACAGAAATGGTCGAAGATATGGTGGAGAAGGTTATGACCATCCTGCAGCACATTAAAGCTGATCAGAGTCCACAAAAGAGCTATGCTAATAATCATCGAATACACATAGAGTTTGATGTTAGAGACATTGTATTCCTCCACATATCACCATGGAAGAGAGTTATGAGATTTTGGAATAAGGGAATTCTTAGTCCCTGATATATCGACCCTTTTTGAGATCCTTGATCGCATTGGATCAATGGACAATCATCCAGCACTCCTACCAAACCTATCTCAAGTACATGATGTATTCTATGTATCAATCTTGAGGAAGTACATACCATAACCATCACATTAACTCAATCCATAGGTGGTACAATTGTATAATGACCTTTCCTATGAAGAGAATCTGGTGAAGATCTTAGATCATTGGGAAATTTTTTGAAAAAACAATACAATTCCCCTCATCAAAGTGTTTTGGAGAAACCAATAGTTTTGAAGAAGAAACATGGGAACCAAAGGAAGTGATGAGGCAGCGTTACACACATCTGTTTCGGTGTGGGAAAAGGAAATTTCAAGGGAAAAGTTCTAAATGGGTAATTTTGTAATGACCTGAACATTCATGAATAAAATTCCCTTTATTTTATTTAATTAAATATCTTAAGGATATACAAAACAAATGAAATATTTTTATTATCATTATTGGGTTTAAATTTCCATTATGTAACATTATCGTTGATAATATTGCTATTGAAAAGTGATCACATGACTGATATAAATTTAAGGTTTTTAAAAATTATCCTTTTGACGTAGACAAAGGAAATGATTTCCTCATCTAATAGACTCGGGCCCTACGAATCTCATTACATAGAGCTCAGAAAGGTGGTAGCATCACTAGGGATCTCTCTTGACCAATACCAATATGAGCATCAACACATTAATCATGAATAGAATCGCCTACAATAGAAGTTCAAGTTAATATAGATTTCCACTCAGGTAATGTTATCTGACCCATCCCAATAGTCTTTCACTGTTGTATACCTTACCCTTAGGTTTTATGTGGGTGTTATGATTGGTTATATAATAAGTCATTAATTAATTATTCTGTAATCCTTTTTATAAATAATAATATTATTCCATTAATTCCATTATGAGAAATTTTTTTCTAAAAAATATAATGAATTAGATAAATTGATTTTTTCGGGTAAAAAGGTACATTTTAGAAATATATAAATTATTTTATTAAACTGAGGTTGTATTAATATTGTTATTATAATATTGTTATAATAACACTCATTTTAATTATAAGATGTTATTATATTTATTATTGTTTTTTACTCTATAAATGATTAAGTATTCAGTTTGATAAGAATTATATTTTCATATGATAAAACTGAAATTATATTCTTAATTAAAAAAATTATTATGATGAATAAATAATTTTTTTGAATAATTAATATTCTAATAAAATTTTATTATTAAATAAATCTTATTAAAAGTAAATGATCATAAAACTTTTATGATGTTAAATGCAACATTTTTTAAGGTTTGGAAACTGTTTTTGTCAAAACACATAAATTTTCAATAAGTGATGGTTTTTCTTTTAATAGTGAAAATTAACATATTTATAAAATTATTTATATAAAATTAATATTATTTTGGGAATCAGGACATCGAAATTTTCTAGAGTTGAATTTTTTAAAATTATCTGACACAATCAAATTTTTGGTTAAAAATTAAATACCGTATAAATATATAATGTGTTTTATGTCATCATAATGACCCAATATTGATGTAATAAAATAATATAATTAATTTTGGACAATATATGTTTTTAATATAAAATAATGTGATTTTATATTTTTTGATTAATTTTATAATGCCTTAGTGGACCCTCCACAACTTATAAAATATTTTAACATTTTAAATCGATTTCCATGAGAGTATGACTGGCCTCCACAAAAGAAAGCCTAATATTTTGATACGATCTGAATTTGGTATAATAAAAAAAAAATTCCACTCACATTTGGAAAAAACCATGTGAAAAAACCATGGTAAGGTTTTTGGTTTTGAATACTTAATTATATATATTCAAAAAACTAGGTTTGTGAAATATTAATGAAATCCCCTATGTTTTCTTATATAAACCCACCCAATATCCCACTTATATTAACTAAAAATACTTGGAGGACTTCCCTAATATTCCCTCCTCTCTCCATAATCTTCCCAAGGCACCCCAACCTCTAAATACACCCCACTTAAAGCTCTTTAAGTCACCCACTCAAGTAAGGGATTCCTTACTTTCTCATTTTTATCCAAGTTTCTTTACGTTATAATACCCTTTTACTTTCAATTAAAAATATTAGGGTATGATTTTTAACCTCCCCCATACTTACCAACTTATTTTTAATGATGATATACCACTTTCTCTCTCATTAATGCATTCCGTGTATATCTTTTACTGTGCCAAATTTCCATAATGGATTTCTCTTTTCTTATTTCCATTTTAGTATTACTCCAATATTATGCATATAAATTCCATTTCATATGTTGGGATATTGTGATCCATGAACCCCTTATTTTCTATTACATGTATAAATGATTATAGACCCCTTTCTCTTTCATCAACTCAACTTATTAATTTCTATATGATGATGTTATGCTACCAAAATTGCACATCTATTTTCCAAGCCAAAATCATCATGTAGTGAATACCATTACATTTCTAAAGCAGGGGTATTTACATTTATTCACATATACATATTTAATGGTACTTACATATATTTTTTACATATTCCTAAATCGTGGAATAACTTATGATGTTGAATGATTCAATGTTATATGATCCATATGGCACACTTATGCATGAAATACAATGTTTGTGAAGGGTTCGCCCTGAGAGCGCTCCAATGCATTGGGTAATGTTTAGTATCATGATATGTCATCTGAAATAAGGGTTTAATCATGATAACTAATGTGAAATTAGGGTTTAATCATGCTAATTCATGTGCAATTAGGGTTTAATCATGCCAATCCATGTGCAATGTGCCTTAGCTCATGCTAATGTCATGTTTTATGTTTTTTTCACATTTACATGTTATGATAATCAAGATATATTGTGAATTTATGTTCATGTATCTATTATTATTAATTGATATGATTATTTCCTAACATGTATTATAATATTAATGTTATTCCTTATTTTCTCCCTTACTAGGTTTTATAGATCACCACATTCTTATGTATATCCTCAGATTATCCCTTTCACTATTAAGTAGGAATGAATGTGTTGGTCATGTAAAAGAAGTTTGAAATGAAGATGTTGTATTTTATGTGTTAAGATATCATGTAATGCTCTTAATTTCCCAATCCACTTGACCTCTTGATCCTCTAAGTTGTCTTAAGTGCATGTTTATGTAATAAATAATTTCGAAAAATGTAGTAAAGAGCAGGGTTGTTATAAATACGATTCTCCTTCACACATGAACTCTCCTCATGATTTTTATGCTACCATCAAAAAGGCGTTGAAGGAATATATTACCCAAAAAAATTCTCTAATGTCAATCCTCGATCTCTACTAGGTATACAGAAATGGTATATCCATTCTTTATGTATATATCGCCCATCTCGATATCAAGTGATGGGTCATGCACATACCTACCTATATCTAACATGCGGAATATGTCACATACCTGGTCTAACCGTATAGGTAGATCTAAGTTGTACACAACCTCTCAAACTCTATGTAGTATCTAGATATTTCTATTTAATCACAGATATATTTTGATTCCCTATCCAAATCACTATATTATTCATTGAGGTGAAATCAGTAAGAATGCATGGTATCCCTCCTAGAACTCCAAATGATTACATAGTCCATCAAAAAAAGACTTATGAAAGTTCTATATATTCCTCATCTTCTCTGAAATGATCTACACCTTCTACATAGTTTAACACACCATATCTGGAACAAATTATAATGACTCTCCTTGGCATGTCTAGCAAACTAGTGTCCAATAGGGTAACCATTACAATGCCTTAAATGGTTCCATACCGATGTTGGAATAATATATGTTTAAGTATACAAAATCCACTAGTGGCAGGTGATCCTCCCAACTTTGGCCAACGTCCAACATGCATCAATGCATTATTTCTATTAAAACCTGAATGTTCTTCTATGTTTGGCCATCAATTTGGTGGATAAATTATGTTTCAATCATAACTAATTCCGAAAATCATTATATAATCCTTTCCAAAACATGGATGTGAAACGAGAATCCTAGTAAAAAACGATTGTCGATGGAACTCCATGGAGTTATAATATATCATGCACATTGAGGTTTCTGAAGTTATTTACAAAACTCTTCTCCCACATAGCTTGTAAGTGGGATGAAATGTTTAGTTAGTCAATGATCACCTAGATGGAACATTTCCTCGATATGTATTTTGTAAGACTGTCATGATGTCCTTGGAAATTCCATCCCACATCCACTATAGAACCTCGGGGGGTTGAGCTAATCCCACTGAAACTTAGTGATCAGACTTCACTTGTTAATAAGTATGGAATCAAGAAACAAAATATGAATCCATTATGATCAAAATGATAAAAAAAATTTAGGGGTCCTGGTACGTCTTTTACACACCTGGATGTACCACCAAAAGAAATGTATGAAACTCTCTTAGAACTCCCTCCTGAAATGTCACTAGAACCATCATATATCCTCTAATATGGAAAACATGTTACACACCTATAAAAAATAAATCATAAGAATTTAAAATTGATATCTGAATATGTAGGGTCTCAGAGTGGGTAACCCCTAGTTGTGCATCCCTAACTCATTGCATGAGGGTACGGTAAATAACCATCAAATTGAGGTAAGCTGCTCCATCTCAATCCAAAAGGGATAGCTGTAATGAGTCTAGCTGCTATGAAACCTCTCTTAGAAACTATTAACAAGATATACCACTAAGAGAATCTTATACCATGTTCCCATTCCCAATAGTGTAGACTATTTTTTATTCCTAGTCATAGAGTAACTCTAGCAATCACTTATGTCTCAAGTTATAATAATTCTGAATGAATATATACTTGAGACTCTTGGGATTAGAATAGATGGAAAAAATCTCACCTTCAAGTATAATACCCACATATATATTGTTAATACTAAAACTAATAACCTAAGATCATCAGTTTCATAGTTCTATTCATGTGGTGTCAACTGAAGTGAACCATATGCAATCAACACCTGCCTTGGCATCATAACACACAGATCTCAGTTGATGATGAATCATAGTACACTATGTACTTGATAAACTCCTATTCCAATATCATTATGGGTGAAAAAATTAATCACTGCCTCATATATCAATAAACTAGTTGGAACCTCTTTGTCAATACAAATGGATACCCCTTTTGAGTCAATGATGTCATCAGTGTAGATATCCTAGAGAAAATAGCTATTAATCACTAGTAATATCCTAAAACCCATAGATTATACGTAGTTCAATCATTCACATGGGTGGATAACATTATATCAACCTTGGATGGGTCCACTGCCTCTCCATATACTAAGATAATGTGTCCTATAAGGTGGAAAAACTTTATTTAGTACTAAAACTTTGAGGGAATTCCATAAAGATAGTTCTCTCAGAGTATGTATAGAATCTTAATCATGTGTCTTCTGTGAAAATCCTTAGACATTTAGTACATAAGTATATCTTGGATGAAGACTACCATTACAAAGTGTAAGAAATGTTGAATAATCTGATTCATGTGTCACATAAACACTACTAAGGTGATTATCATTCCAAATGGAATCAACATTACCCATAGTGATTATTACGACATCAGGATGGTGTCTTTAGTATATTTGTATCTCTTACTTGCAACTGGTGATAGCCTGGACCAAGTTCAATCATAGATAACCACCTTTACCCTCTCAAATGACCAGTGATTTCATTGATCCTAGGTAGAGGATACTTGTTCTTCACGGTCACATGATGCATGCGATGGTAGTCCACACATAACCATAAGCTCCCACCCTCCTTCTTAATGAGAAAAACTGGGGCTGCCCATGCTAAAACATAGGTACATACAAATCCATTTCCCTATAAGCCCTCTAACTATACCCTATGCTCATTAAACATAGTAGGGGACATCTGATATGATGGTACAAATATCAGTATCTTACCATGCTGTCGATCAATGGATAAGTCTATCTCTTGGCATGGAGGTAAACCTGAAACATCATCAAGGAAGAAATCCTCATACTCCAACACCACAACAAGAAACTGAGAACTCATAAGATCCTACTCAACAGGTGTCATGCTCTCCAACTAATAATTCATCATCAACAACCTCTTTTTCATTATTCCATTATATACCTCTCGGGTTTCATTTTCACATACAATGGAGAACCTAGTTTTGTCACTGGGGAAACACCAAATCCCTTTCCCTAAATAGTCAATAAGGTCATGACTGATAGATTTATAGTCCATAAAAAGGGTAATGTTGTAAGGAATTAATGTTACTATAATTATATTCCAACAAAACTCTCTCCTACAAGAGCTATGTTACATTGTAGACATAATTGTTTGATCGTTGTGTCTTTTCTAGTAGGAGTCTCCAGGATTAAGGTTTGAGCCAAAAAATCAACCTGAATCTATACATCTAAAAAAAATATATATCATGAGAGGAATGAAAAGAAGATATGTCTATCAGTATAACATCTAAGGTATATAAGGCTCATATTATACCTTGAATCATTCCCAGAGCCTCGAGGTCGTATTATTTAACTACATGAATCTATCCCCACCAATGTCCTTTAAAAAATTTGTCCTAGAATAGAAAACCTTGGGTTGGTGGTGGTAATAATTTAAAGCATATAACACATCCTCCTTATATCCTAGATTCTCATACACATCTTTCACATTTTGAACCAGTCAGTTCTAGCCACTCCCTCTCCCTTGAGGGTCCGTCCACTGCCTCTCAGTCAGATGTAGGGAGGGTCATACAGTCTTTGGCGATATGTCCCATAACTTCACATGCATTGAAATGCCTCTACCTAGGTTGAGTGACCCCAACATTTGAGAATTGGACATAGACCCTCTTTCCATGGGACTCCTCCTAAAAAAACATTCATTTCTAGGTCCCTGAGTTTGAATTCTGCCCCTACTATCGAGGAAACTAATATTGTATTCCCGTAATTGGTAACCAATTAAATTATCCGCTCAGAAATGAGAAAATCAACAACCCAATATCTCTATTGAACCATTACATAGGTATAAATTCATAGAGGTATAACATTGGCTAGGATGTATCTACACAATCCACGTTCAATGGTTCGAGCTCCGAAGAATAGATCCCAAACTATATCTATTGAGTACCTGGGGAGATTGGAAAACCTTGATTAATACCCATCTATTGTCATGCTATGATATTGGATCATCAAAATATCTTGAATACATAAATCCCTCAATGTATCATTAGAGAAATTCCTTCCAAAAATGATCTCATACTCTGAACATGAAAGAGTTTCCTCATCATAAGACTAGGTCACCAAACCCCACCATCGACCTGTTGATCCTTAGAGAATGATCACTTCTAGGACCACCATATGCTCTATTTTTGTCTTGACCATATGGAAAACTAAATGAAGTACCTAAAAACATTCCTTATCTTATTATTGGTTAGGATTTCCCCAAAAACTATGGGTCACTATCACTAAAACTCATGATGCATGCTCAGCCATCGCAACTCTTCAGCTAGTACTAAAGGTACCATCATTTTCTCAATAGGTTGTGGCATATTTGGTGCAAAACCTAGTGGTAGAAAATCTATAACTGGTCCATATATTGTGACCCCATAACAATGGGTATAATACTCATGATCATGATGTTTAATCTTATCTGATATACTTTACAACGTTATCATGAAATTATATTAGATGTACCATGATCAATTAGTATATCTAGAAAGATGTCTCAAGAATATATGGAAACCAAAACCCATTAATATATGATGCATGTAAATTTTTTCGCTTCAATATTTGTTCTTTTGTACCATTCTAAAAAATAGGTGATCAGAGTCATGGTGTATATTTATGTCATTCAACGCACTAGCACTGGAGTCCCTGACCTAAATGCTAAACTCGAAGCACTTAACAATATATCCTAAACCAATTTATAGTCGCTATCCCTAATATATAATCGACTACAATGATACACCATTTTCATGACCCATCCCATAGGGTCCCATGTTGTAACTCCCCAATCCCACCTCTAATAGGTTAGGGGCTAGCGACTAACACTATGATGTTTTATCACTAGAATGATAGGTCTTATCTTATGTACTTATACACATGCACATATCTCCAAACCTATATAACACTGAAATATAAAACAACTAAACAAACATGCATACATATATCTAAATCTCAAAACCAAACATGACACGTGTACAAAAAATAACATTTAGGGGAAATTACAACAATGCTTAATAGGAAACCCCAATACCATTAAGCATAAAACAAAGGAAATATAATAAGATCCATACATGTATATTTCTATAACACATATAACAATAATATCATCATATACACAAAAATTAAACACTTTCTAAAGGTATGTCATAACCCTAATAACCAGAATAGGATTTAAGCTCCAATATTACAAAAAGCACTCGACCGGAAGAACACACTGCTTAGTTTGATAAAAATGATGATGTTTGTTCGGGAGTAAATTATTTTCTGTATCATTATATAGATGTACACACTAATGTCTAAAGATATATGATAAAATGATAAGGTTTACACCAAATTCAATTGGGAGATACTAATAACTCAGTATAGATTAACATTCTAAGTACTAGATTGGTACCAATGTTGTTTTGGTCATGATGAAACTGAGAAATGTACATAGGGAAGGATGAATAATAGTGGATCTCGCCTTGGGACTCATAGAGGGATTGAAACGACTCTATCCAAGAAGACCTATAGAAGGTATTTCATTCAAGTGCGTAGGAATAAATTTCATACTAACCTTTAGTGAATGTATATGGGGAACGCACACTAACAAATCATTTACATGTTTTAGAGGATAAGTGATATAATCCATATTTAAAAATGTATACTGCGTGATGTAGGAGTCACATTCCGTGTCCCTTGATTCGGGGCCTGCCCATGTAAATGAGATGTGACATTTTCCCATGTCCTTATAGATTTAAACATCATGTAGGTAGACCATGTACTCTATCCATGTGATACTACAAGTCATAGCCTGTGTTGTGATGAATGTATACCCATACACAGCTTAGCCTGTGTACCCATTCCCATTTAGAAATACACACCTTAGACCATGTTCATGGTCCATGTCATGATCATGTAAGGGATTAAAAAAGATGATCCAACCCATGTACTCTAACTTGTGTCTATGTACCCTCTAAGGTACACACTAAGTCTTCAGGGAGAGGTCACACACCATGTGAAAGGGTCATGCTTTGTGTGATACTTATCTATATCCCAAAATACTAGACTCCATAAAGAGGTCCCAACATGGTGTATATATCTAGATTACATGCCATGTAATATAGAATTATTTAGAATTCCATATCTTGGAATCTGCGCATGATTATAGGCCTCTTCCCTGTGATCTAGTGACCACCTTGTCGGGAAAATCAATATTTCATCCCCTCCCAGATTTTTTGTTAAAGAACAATGCATTCTATCCATCGATTCCATTCAGAAATAATATCTACACATCATTCATTTTTGTGCACCATATAACTCCAATAAACATGAAATCTGCTACCCAAAGTCATTTTATTTGTCTCCAATACCATCATCACACCACATTCGTGTTGTGCCATTTCTGGATTGACAATATCAGATAGCTGTTCCATGAAATGGGTGTTAAAACATGGATTAATCATTATATGTTGAAACATGGTCCAAAGGATGAATTCCAACTATGAATGAAGAACCGAGGGAGAAAATCCCCAAAACAATAATGAAGGATGAACCTTGATTGATTTTTGTGTAAATCTAGATTTGTTTCTACGATATTAAAAATGATGAATCGAAAATCAAAAAGTAATTTCCCCAAAATCAAATTAATCATACCCTTCCAACAAGATGATAGTTCTATCAATAAATCAGTTTATCGAGTGATTCATATTTTTTATATAAATTAAGAACGGGGAAAGAAACAAAAAAATATACAACCTTTATTTGGATGAATTTCTGATGAAGAATGATGTAGCTTCTTAGTTTTTGGAATGATCCTTCGATTTTGTCTCACAACAGTCATCAATCCTTGATTCGGTCATCGCTTTCCAATGGAATATCATTCCATGCACTCCAATGACCCTCCATATAATTTTAGGGTTATGATGATAACACTAAATATTTTATATCATACTTTATTTAGAATAAAATACAGGTCATTTGGTTTGCAGATAAATAAAATAATTTTTTTTTTCATTTCCACACACATGATAACTTTTCCACAAATGACCCATTCTGACTAGGGTTATGTCGCACCAAGGGTGTTACCCATGTTATGAACTCAATAGTACCCTACTATTTATGATCCAGGTACCCATTTAGATTTTATTCATCTATTTTAGGAGTACTGTTCATGTTTATTATTTAGTATATTTAATATACTGCAAACATTTATGCTAGGATCGCTGAGCCTTAGAATTGAAACCCATCTTAGTGACTGGACTAAAAAATAACCAATAGAATATCTAAAAATAATACATGGAAAATCAACATCTTTATACATTCCTTAGGATTAGTTGTTCTTTTGACTTGTTTATTTCACTATGTATTTACTTTATTATTGATGTATGAGAGACCCATATATTTTTGATCTATGTTATCATAATGGTGATCTAATTTGTGATTTTATTTACTATCTTTGGTTTTGAAATGGATAATAGATTAATTCTTTTATAATGAGTTTATTCATAATTGTTTTGACCACTGATATATGGTATCAATTTTTGAAAAATAAAAGGATGAAATGTTGTACCATTATTTGATATAAATATGAAAATTGTTATCATTACATGTTTTTCATGTATTGAGCATATTGGTATTATTTGAAAAAGGAATTATATAGAAAACAAGGGTGGAATCCTCATGGAATTATTTTTCTATCACCATGAACAAAATTTTTGGGGGGTTTTAGACCTAGTTTTATAAAATTGAGGAAAGGGAAAGGCACCACAATGTGGCAGTGGATTTTGATTTTAATTGGGAATGGGCATCTAGTTGTTAAGTGGTGGTATGATTCCCATGTATGAAAAAAATAGTTTTTGGTAGTTTGGAGAAAAGTACATTCGTATTTTCTCCAGGAATTATTTTTAACACTATATCTATTGGTTTTTTAATTGATTAATATTTTATTTATTTTTATCTTTCTTATCATATAATCCATGTTGTCTCTTTTTCATGTCGGTAAAATCATCCCCATGGACTCTTTTTGGTATAATGGGTGCTAGAATCTCATATGTGAGGATCGAGAACGTTATTCAAGTCTTGTGAGGGTCTAAATTAGAGCCTTGTTTGATGGGTTTTCCAATATATGTCTTAACATTTATGACATTATAGTGGGTTTTTATTTTATTAATAAATGTGATGATTTATTATATGTGTCTTATAATTATAATTTTAACATTAATATATTATATTTTAATTTTTTTAATTATTTTTTCTTTATTACTTATTATTATCTGATACAAGGTATATTCTCCCCATGATAACAATAGACTCCCACCATAAGTTGATAGCCTATAGGATATAGTGAGACATGCCAAATGTTAAATAGTAACCCTGCGTAGAAATTTTCATCCTAACTAGGTCTGGGAAATTACATTAAACACCTTCAATATTATCTTAATTATCTTGAAACAACCAAGGATACCCCTATCATATTCACTATAGTAAGACTGTGACAAGGTTCATAGGGAATTCCCAATCCCACAGATTAAAAAATTGTTCTCGGGGATCAATGAACTCATTTTGAATGATTTGCCAAATAATATCATAAAAAATTTATATAGAATCTCAAATGGAACATAACCATCCATCTACAAATATATATAACCAAACATGGTATAAAAAATGTCAATATAAATATAAAAAAGTGGCAACCCAAAAGAAACAAAAAATTGGCTACCAATTCTAATGTCACATGAGGGTAAACTTCCTACTATGTCACCATCGTCACCCAAAATTGATCACCTATTAAAAGTACCCACAACTAACAAGTGATGCCTTTCATTTTTTTGTATATATGAAAACCAAGTCTATATACACCAATTGGGAATATATAGGTTGTGATAACACAATCCCAATACCATCACAAAAAGTATGTCATTACTAACGATTTATAGATAAAATAATAAAATAGTTTAATATATATATATATATATATGATTTTGATATATTATAAATAAATAAATAAATATTAATTGATCAATCAAAAAACCAAGCTCCATGGGAATACATAGGATAACTGATGTTGGACCTCCTCATGGGATCCCTATAGTCATGGTGATTGTACTATTTAATAATATTCTCATGCATGAGAATCTAAGGATTACTGATAACAATTACTAGATTTAAGTACATCCATAGCATTATTTTTTTTTGTTATGGTTGTGTCATGGTGTAAATTCTAGGGAGGATTGAACATTTCCTTGCATACTTTTACTTTTCATCCCATTTCAATACTCAGGGTTCCAGCATTCTATTTCCATTCTAATCACTTCACAGTGCACATCTGATTCACGTTATATATAATATATTCCATGCCAATCAATTTTAATTTCAATACAAAAGTAAAACTCAATAAAACAAACCTAAGACACAAAAGTAGCAAGAACATTTTGGTGAGAAAATTTAATTTATAAGTCAATGATGTATCATGAATCCTAATAAATTTAACAACACCAAACCCTTCTAATATAATGGACACCCACATAGATTTTAAATAAAGGAAATAGATTAGTAATAAAAAACATAAATTCTAAGAACAAAAACATTTGGTTTGGATTAATAAAACCCTATGTCATCATGTATTGGGGAATGTGAAAAGCTAAGAAAGAAGTTGAGAATGAGCTTGGTGAAGGAAGATTAGATCCACACATAAATATTCCATGAAGAAATTAATTTAAAATATTTGTGAATCACGTCCAATTATTGTAGAAGAATGGGGTATCTTGAAACTAGGGATTTAAATTTTAGTGAGAAGAGGAGATGAAATGAAGGTTTAAAATTACTAAGGGAAAAGTGTAATTTCATATTTTAATTTTTCTTAGAAGGATGCATGGTTTTACAAACAGTCTTCCAATAATGTGGATAAAAAATAACATACCTAACTAACTGCATAGTTGGTAAACATGGTCTGGTAATCCATCTTCCAACCATGCTAATACACACAATCAAATTGAATTATATTTTTTCCACAGTGACCACATAGTTTCCCATAACTGTTTTGTTACCATGAGTCATCTAATATTTTCAAAAAATATAAAATTCTCAAAGGAAAACTCCTATAATGGATAATAAGGGAAAAAATAAAAAATAAATGAAGAATATACCTAGTTGTTACATCATGGGTGTGTGAAGTCTCCCCACCATATCCAAATTTCCCATTAAAAAGTCATCCTCAAGCATGATCAAGGAAGAAATGAGGCAATTATCCCCTTATAAGTAATTTTACCTCCCATGTATCATGAAAATAATTCTTATGGAACCAAAAAAAATATAAATTATTATACTGATTTCCTTGTAACACATTCTCTCAGTATTTTATTTTTTAAATTGTTTGATCATCCATAGATACATCAGGTTCCAGACATGAGAAGGATATGGATTATGTATATAATGTAGAAAAAAGAAAAAAAATTGGATTGATGTAAGGTGAGGATAGAATGAAAACTAATATAACTCTATCCCAATTCTTACAAAATTCTTGAAGGGAATGATATACCTCAGGGTAATCATCCCCTATATTCAGATATGTTGATGATGGTAGCATAATGCACTCACAAACCCCAAATCATGTAGTTATTTTACCTTATCCTTAGAGATTACTTGTGTTCATAAAGCATAAAAATTTTTAGTACCCTTAGAAAATAGATTCATATATACATAACATTCTAAAAGAGAAGATACAAATTGAACGCATTATAAGAGCACAGTTAACCGACTCACTAAATCATTTAAAGTTACGCATAGTTCTCCATTGATTTAATAGGGAAGGAACAAAAATAAAGGTGATCTTAGAATATTTATAAATCATAGCTTAAAATTTAATATTTCATAACCCAAATATGTAATAAGTGATATGTAAAGAGTACATGTACGAAATGAATATATAATCATCTAAAACAGAGGGCACGTTATATCGATGACTAGAAATAAGAAAATGGAAAAAATATTCATTGATCTAAAAGTGATGGAATGTATAATGTAAAAACTCAAAACATATTGTAGATTCCATGTTCCATGAATCTATCCTATTAGGGTAAGAGTTATACACAAAAATGTAATATGTCACAAGAGTACTTTCAGTGCATTAATGGGATTTATTATTCTGAGACCCACCTATAATCTGATTAAGTCCAACGAATTCACCATAAGATTTATTAAGACCTCTCACACTATTACCTAAATACCATCAGATGAATAAAAATATTTATCTGTATATAATGATAAATGTGCAAAGAATAATTCCCTATTCAGTATAATAATGATATTTTCTTGGATATCATTACTTAATCCTCTTAAAATCTTGATGGAATCATCAATGTAGCATGAAATAACCTTATAAAATTATTAAAGGGGAGAGGTTTCTTTTATTATGTTGGGTTATACAGATAAGACATTAATTTTTTATAATAATTAAAATTTGGAGTAGAACAATTATATAGAATGAAAAATTCATCATAATAGTTCAAAAATAGATTATGAATATTCTCATGTATATCCCCCATGAGAGTTTAGTGAGTTGTATAGTTTTAGGCTCATTATTCATGCATCAAGGTGATGGTAGAGTCAACGATCTGCCAACCCTTTGGGGGTGATTACCTATTGTTTTATCTATGATATAACCAAATCAACATTCCACCATCTATATAGGGATATTTTTTCTACTAAACAAAACCGTCTTTTACTTTTTATAAAATAAACTATATGTTTTCCACCATATAAAATATTTATTTTTACAACTGTTTTTATAACTCTTGAATCAAAATAATAAGATGATAAAATGAAAATATTGACTTGTAAATAAAATAAAATTAATGTTTAATTTGTTAAAAGTTTTTCCATTGTAATATATTCACCATAAAGTGAAAATAGGTCAAGAATATTATGTGATTCCCAAAGAATAAAAATTGAGATTGAACCCCACTTTTGGATTGGGTAAGAATTCAGTCAAAACCAATTGAAATATAGGGAATAAAATTAATCGTCAAATAAATTGAATAATTTTATTTTAATTTATAAAAACATTAAATATGTGGTATGTAATACACATAATGGAAATTATGTGCATAATATAAAAACATGTCTTAGTGAGAATAATTTGAGATTGAAACCCCTTACCTATTGTCCTAACATCCATGAACATACATTATCCTCTTGAATCAAAAACATGATATCATATTAACATAATTCACAACCCTACTTATAAACATTTCAATTTATCTTCATCATAAATATAAATTTTCTATATTAACTCTTCTTATTTTCCACTTCAGATGTTTATATTATTGGTCTTATGTACTTGTTTCATAATAGAAGTGTCCATATTCATTAAAAAAACAAAGATCATCATTTAGAGTTAATTACGATTATTGATATGTATGAATGATAGTGATTTATAATTTCTCAAATTCCATTCATGAGTGTCTTCGTATCACACATAGTTTTTAAAAGGGATCACTATGTTCATCAATAAACTTGAAACGTAATAGGAAACCCAAAAGATCTATGATGATTTAAGTATGAATGTTATAACTAATATGTTAAATTTTTAATTATAAATTTTTTAATATAATATAATAAATATATATTAAATTTCTACTCATTTTATAAACTATTAGTTAATACAGACTAAATTTTTTATAAATACATTTACTAATTAGAAAAATGATCTCTTGAAAATTGATTTTACTCCCATATGGGTGAAATAATTGTAATTAATTTTCAGTAAATTTATATTTTTTTCCTTGAATATGGAAGTTATTTTTTAAATTATAATATAAATACTAACTTATGTTTTTTATTTTTTATAGAGTATTTATTTTTCAATAAATAGTGAAAATATAGTTATTTCAAAAAACACAAATTTGTTTTTAATAAATTATGTAATTTAAAAGTAACATCCTTATTTTATATGATTCCAAATTTAAATAAGTTTTATTTACTTATATTTAATCAAATTAATTACATTTAAATCAAAATTATAATGTATTTTAATATAAGATTATTTTATGTATTTAAAACACATTTTTTTATTAAAACATTTTTAAAATAAAAAATATTTCACCATATTAACTAATTAAAATATAATCTAATTAATAATTATTGAAATGAAATATATATATTATATATATATATTAATTTATATTACTTAAATTATTATTATATTTCATATATTTATCATATGATCATCATTTGATTCAAAAATGTATTTACTGAAAAACGATATTTTTGACATGTTTGTGGGTTTAATTTTAAATAATATTCAACCATTTATTATATTTGAATTTTATAATTTGAATTAAGTATATATAATTAGAATAATTTATATGATCAAATTTTTTTAACATAATATTTTCTCATAATGAATTTTAAACATTGTAAAAAAATAAGTTATCATGGTCAAACAATTTAAAAGGAAAAAGTGAGTAAGAAAAGTTGTAAAGAGGATAAAAGGTTTATTTTTTTTCTAATTTTTGTGGTTTTATTTGGACATATATCCGAATTAAACATTTTTTTCTATTTTTTGGTACCTGTATTGGTATTTACTTCACACTATTGAATATTTTTGGTTATTTACAAGAATGTCTATCCTCCTCCCTTATAAAAGGAAACAATATATCCTTTCCATTAACACATAAAAAACCATTGGATTAGAAAATAACTACCAAAATCACTTTCTAACTTACATCACATCATATTATAACATTTGGTTCAATCAAAATCTAATCAAGTAATGCTTTAGGTAAAATCCTAAAGACGTGGTCTAAAGAAGAGGTAACACACATAACCATGCATCTTTGTTTTTTTCATCTTCCACCTCTTTATAATATAAATAAATTATTTCTATATAATAAAATAATTATATAATTTATAATAATATTATTATATAAAAATTTAATGACCCAAATCCATCTTTACTTCCATGAAATGGGAAACAAAACAATCATTCTTGTTTACGGTAGACTACCGCTTTGAGGATCGATATATTTTTTCTTCCATCATCATATAACACAGATGATTATGATCATGGATATAATTATTATATGTGATATTAATTTCATATTAATATTTTTTTTGACTTTTTATATCATATAATTTATTACCTTATCATCTATTGAAAATGATAACATTGTTTGTGAGTACCACAAACTATAGCCTCATGAAGCGATGTGATTCATTTTTTATTAAATAATCACATTGATGGTATATATATGTATATTTAAAGAAATAATATAGTAATTATTATATAATGTGTGTTATATAAATATAAAATAAAACTTACCTTCTTTCCAACATGATAATTATAGAACTACTACTAGTATTATTGTAACGTCGTTCATTTCTCAATGTCACCATTCATAATTTTTTTAAAATTATAATTTATATATAAAAATGAAAATAATTTAATTAAAATTATTATGTTGATTATTAATTAATATTATCTTTTAACATAGTCTTCTTTATAATTTGATTTTGGACATATGATCTAAACATCGTTGAAACGTCTGTCTTGAACCAAAATGAAAAAAATTAATATATCATGATAATAAATAAAAATAAATGGATTATAATATTAAAATTTATTCTTAATCATGTAAATAATTAACATATTTTAATTATTCATGATGATAATTAATTCTAATAATGAATCAGGCTCAAGGTAAGAGATCTGTCTAACCTGCCCTCTCCTTCAAACTATAAACGTTCTCTCACTAAATCATATTATATATCTCTTTAATGTTATGGAATAATTAAAAATTCTATATATATTTCACTATATTATATATCTAGAAAATAATAGCTTATTTTACTATGAAATAAGTTTCTTATATTTATTTCCCAAAAACCTTCTTTAAGAAACTGATTCTGATTATGATACGAGGTAAGATTATGCAAACCATTTTCTTTTGATGAGAATTTCTTATATTTCTGTATTATTATTGATTCATTATGTGCATTTAATATGCATGTATATGTATTTATTTTTAGGGGTGGCCCAAAATTATGCTCCTTAATATGTATTGGGTAATGTTTTAGTCTCATGAGACATCTTCTATGGGATTAGGGAGCGATCCAAAAACATTTTGGGATTATTTCCACCATGTGGTGTTGTCTTGTCTGTTAGATGTGAATTATGTTGTTGACATGTTTAATGCTTCTTCCACATTTCCTATGCTTCTATGATCCTATGTTATCATTTACTTAATATTATTCTTCCATGTGATTACTCAGGTACCTTCTCATAATTGATATCAAGTTATACCTTTGATTCACATGTTATGATTTCTTATCAATTTTATTCCCATACCGAGCTTATTAGATTAACCCATTAGTTTTCCTATTCACTGGGATATCTTATATTGATTTTGGTACTCAAATAGATTTTAATATCTCATTATTAAGATTCTAATAAGGATTCTATATTTTAGTTTCCTTTTGGGTATTGCGTATCTAGTTTTCCAAAGAAATTATTCCCCAGTATATTTGGGGTTGTATGAGTATGATATTTATGTTTAAAATTCATGTAATAATATGTGAAAAATTGAGTCACTATAATTTGAATTATAATGAACATTTAGTATTCTTCTAGAAATTGGGATAAAAAATATTAATGTGAACCTAGGGATAAGTTCATGGATAATCTTTTGTATTGAAAAATATCCTAAATTTTTTAATGAAGTATAGTGAAATTTGATTCCATGAAAACAAATTAAAAAATATATACTACAAGTTTATGTCACACTAGTACATAAGTTCTTATGGGCAATAACCCTAATGGCTGCATTTATTTGAACTCGATTGTCACCTGATGTATGACAGAAGGCATTCATGAACACATGATTTTACACTTTTAATGGATATGAATTAACAAATTCAAAATCCTTTCACAAACAATTATAAAGGGAATAAAAATTTATATATTTAGAAATAGATCATGGGTAACTTATATTGGAATCTATAAATTCATAGGTTAATGAATGTATGTCATTAATGAGTTATCCCTTTAATGGTCGTGGATTACGATTTATGAATTTAATAGTTTAAAAATTCACAACCCTAATTTTCACTTAGAGAATAGATTTAAATAGGAGAAATTGTGTCAAATCCCCAATTGAGGGGTAATGTGATGACTTCCGATATAATATTCCAATCCTTCCATAAGTATGATACAAGAACATCCTCATAATAATTTCTCAGATAATTAAATTTGTGATCCAAAACATGAATCCAGAGGAATCCCTGAATCCCTCCCCCAAATAGAAAGTCACAATTGTGACATTTTGGTGATAATGGCCTCTAACAATCGGTGGATCTTATGATAATTTAATTATGAAACAATGGATAAAATCCATTGAAGAAATATTCTCTATCATGCAATGATATAAAAAATATATTGTCGTTATCCCTATTTAACATATGGGGGGATAAGTTTATCAATAGTGGATATTGATCAAGGATATGTTTTATAGTGAAGATATTAAACAGATGGAGTGGAAGGATTTCCAAAAATCATCAAAAAATATTTTCCATCCACTCTCTAACATAAAATATAGATGGCTTTATTAGCCTCAGGAAAAAGGATGGAAAATCTAATAAGCTATAAAAAGAAACCTTCCATAAGAATTCATTATATGCACCAAAAAAATTTATCTCCCCCAAAAGTAATGTTTCGGAATTCTTTTGGGGTATAAATCCACGTATAAAAAAAATAAATTCAAGGATTAAAAAACTATGAAGAAATTATACGATGTTCCCATAAAGTAAAAATGGAGATGGGTGAATCTCATGGTTCTCTAGGGATAATAAATAGAAAATGGAGTTTAATTATGGGGGTATGATGGAGAAATCTAGTGGTGTAAGAAAATTCCAACAACCCAATTTTCAAGAATGTGTTAATATGCATAATGGAAATTGTTTGAAGGGGTAAATGAATTTCTTTGGTTAAATAAAGGGAATCTAGATTGTTATTTTAGATGAGAGAAACCCCCAACATGATGTATGAAAGGAATGATCCGTCTAACCTAAACCTATTTTCCAATGCTTCAATTTCATGAAACAGGGACACTAGGAAAACCAATGCACTAAGACATGGGTTTCCAAAAAAACTAATGATAACCACCGTCATGTCCTAGAGAGAAAGGGTAGGAATATTCATTCACATTTTTCTAGTGGATCTTGATAATGAAGTGGAAATAAGAATACTAATTAATTATTTAATAATAGTTGATGAACCTTTTGATTTGAGTTATATACATTGGTTTATATCACACAAGTCCTGTAGAACTATTCATAAACCATACCAAAGGCATAAAAGTGGAGTTATCAATGAAAATGGGGAATGGGTGAATTATTCTATTTAAAAACATTACCCATATTCTTTCCATATATTCATTCTGAATTTACCTTTAATATAATAGATACTTCTCTTAGTCAAAATGAATCACTTGTATATATGTTTTGAATTTCCTTATGTTAAGGAAACGTGAAATGCAGATAGATGGAAATCACCCTCCAAATTTTAAATCACCATCTAATTATATACAATTACTAGGAGGTGGATGAATCTTGTTTGGTATCATCATCTGATTTCTAAATATTTTTTCCTTCTAAGAAATAATATCATTCACAATTATTGAAACATATGAAATGATCATTCTTGATAACATGACCAATATGAGGGATTATAGAGAAGTATTTCTCAAAGGGTTTTGTATTATTCCTCTTATGTGATATATTTAATTTGAAATCAATTGTACACATGGATATCCATAAATATCTATGAATCCATATAGAATATCAATTTTCGAACATTTTGGTACGAATAATAAACTATTGGAGAATCTAGATTTAGGTTTTATATACCCAGGTTCTTCACTATTGGGTGCATAAGTCTTCCTTGTGAGGAAAAAGGATGGATCAATGTGAATCTGTATATGTTATCATGAGCTAAAAAAATTTATGATAAAAAAATATCCCATTCCAATGAATGATTAATTCTTTTACAAACTACATGCATCCTAGTATTTCAATAAAGTGGACCTCTATTTTAGATACCACCATGTAAGGGTGAAGAAGGAAGATATCCCCAAAACTAACTTTGGAATAAGGTACTAAATCTATAAATTGATAATAATGCATTTCAAAGTCACAAATTCCCTAAAAATCATTATTTATATAATTAATAGGGTATTTAGAGATTAACACCACAAATTTTTGGTGGTATTTATAGATGATATTTATATTTACTCAAAATGAAATGAGGAGCATGAGGAACATTTTAATACCACGTAAAGTGATTTTTAAAAGGAAACATATGTGAAATGTATAGAAAATGTGAGTTATGTTTAAAGGAATTATCAATTTTATCGAACATTATCATGGGTAATGGGATATATATGGGCCCTGATAAGATAAAGATGATTGTGGGGTTGACAAGGCTAGAAAATATAACATATATTTATATTTTCCTTGATCTTTCTAGGATTTATTGGTGATTTGTGATAAACTTCACTTGATTTTAAAATCCCCTAACAAAAGTTTCTCGATAGGGAGTAATGTTTTTCTTGACATGTTAATGTGAAGAGTGATTAAATGAGTTGAAAAAGAGTCTTATCACTTCATTAGTACATCTTAATCCATCATCTGGGAAATTTTTCTATGGTATGAAATGACACATCAAAGAAGTTTTTGGGTTCTTTACTACTGAATAATGATAAGATGATAGCCTAAAACTCAAATAAATTGAATGATCCTTAGTAGAATAATGTGCACATGATCTATATTTGGATACATAAATATTTTTGTTGATGATTTGGAGACATTATCTATATGAAATGAAGTTTGATATATATTTAGTTCACAAGATTCTTAATTATAAAGTCACACATAAGGAGATTAACACCCACAATAAGAGATTTTTAATGATGATTGAGGACTATGACTTCTCTATCCATTACCATCCTAGAAATTAAAATAATGTGGAAAATTCAATAATTAGAGTTAGCCTAGTAATTTTATTAGTTTTTAGAATTGAGAAGGATCCATTAATCATAGACTTTAAAATGATTGATATTTGAATAATAAATGGATTTTCATCCTACCTTTCTAAAATAACATCTCAACCATCAATTATTGAGAGAATAAATGAGGATTACAAAAATTATGATGTTAAAACTTGTTTTTGATGTAGTTATATATTTTTTGAACATTGATATCTATCTAATAAAAACCATAGCTAAAGATGGAGCTTGTAGATTATGTTAATAGATCATCCATCCCCATTCACACAGGAATCACTAATATTTATAAAAATATTAATAAAACATATGGTGTATTTAAATTAAGAGGGTGATATAATAATTTGTATCTCTATAGTTGGTATACCAAGATTTCAATTCTGATCAATAAAAGAATAGGGGTATGATACACATATTTTCCATAGAACTACGGGAATGGGAAATCCTAACCATGGAATTCATAGTAAGAGTACCTATGACACTTACGAAAATAATGACACCTGGATGGTTATTTATTTCCTAAAAAATTTTACATATTCAATTGCTATCAGGGATGATTTCTATCTTTACCAACTTATAATGATATATATATGTGATGTGGTACAATTTCATGGAGAGGTACTATCTATTGTAACTTAATGAGATTCATGGTTTACCTCATGGTTTTGGAGTAGCCTTGAATAGTCATTAGATATAGAACTCAACACTAGTAATTCTTATCCCCATTAGTTAGTTGCCTAATATGAGAGATCCATCCAATCATTAGGGGATATGTTGATATCTAGTTTAATATATTTAAAAGGTTGTTAGGATAAATACCCTCCCTTAGTAGATTTCTAATATAATAAGATCTTCAATAGTATAATTAAAATTTAACCTTAGGAGACACTGTATGAGATGAGTTTTATGAATATAACATGTTTGGATGATGTTGGAGAGAGGAATCTGATGGGACCATATCATGCATAAGATATTAAATGGATGTTCTAAAACTGTCATTTTAAATCCCTAAATAATTGATAGATTATATATAAGATCTATCATCGATGAGAGTTATATTTTTAGGTTGGAGATAAGTTGTTCCTATGTATATCACTATATCTGAATTTCAAGGGGGTTTTAAAAAATTTAATTATTTTTCATAGATATAATGACCCTATTTATATCCTTCATTGAATCAGATTAGTGTTATATCTACTAGTACAACCACCTAACCTATCTTATGTATGTGTTGGGTTTCATGTAACCCTCTTTAAGAATACATGATAAACCACTTACATGTAATGATTCTCTACGTAGTATGTGTTTATAAATAAAATTAATATAAGGAGATTCTAGTGATGATCTTGGATCATAGAAACAATCTTATATGGAACAAGAAAACTCACCTGGTTAAAGTATAGTGGCCAAACAACATGTTTGAGAATGAATCATGGGAACTTGAAGAGAAAACAAGTCAAAAGTACCAACAAAAATTTTCACCTTAGTATGTAATAAAGAGTTTCATGGGTGAAATTCCATAAGGGGGAAGAATGTAATACCATTTGCTTCTAAAAGGGAAGCCAATATTTGATAGTGTGTGTGATATGTAACACTGAACCAAAATGAACCATGATTATTTAAATATAAACATTATAACCTAGGGGTTATATTAGTGGGCATGAATTGGAATAATGGTGTTATTAAATAGATATAAATTTTATACTAAATTGATAAATGATTAGAAAATAAGTGCTAAATATTTAATAAAGGTGTCTATTTAAAAAACAGTTTGGTCAAAAATGTTTTTTATTATTTTTTTGTGACAAATTATTAATATTTTTTTTAAAATTTGGAAATGTTTTATTAATTAATTAAAATAAATTTTTAAATAATCATCTCTATATTAACATAGGATGATTTTTTTTTGATTTTTTGGAAAATATTAATTTCACATTGAATAGTGAAAAATGATGATTTATGGTAAACATGCTATTTATTGTAAACACATTTGGTAATATAAATATACCATAATTATTTAATATTATTTAAAGGATAATAGTTATTATAAATTTATATATCATAAACTTAATTTCATTTAAACCATCTGTATATTGGATTTTAATATTTGTTTATTTTTAAGCATTAAAACTCATCTTTAGAAAACATTTTGAAATGGAATATTTTTTCTTCATTTTTACTAATTAAAAATAATATAATGATTAATTAATTAAATGAAATTTATATAATTTATATCAATAAATATGAATTTGAGATCATTTAATGATTATTACTTTTCATAAAGATATCATAATATCACTATATTCTTGGAAAATTTGATTCATAAACAACCATTTTTTTCAACATGACTATAGGTTTCATTTTAAATTATGATATTCAGAATATAATAATTTAATTTAATAAAATTTATTCGATATTTGGAATAATAGAATATTATAATCAATTATATGGTGTACTTAATTGTTTTTATAATCAATTGTAAAAATTGTAAAAAATTAGTTACAATGGTTAAAAAATTTGATTTATAATAGTTTGTAAACTTATACGTAAAGTAGATGATATATTTCAAAAACATATGATTTGAAATATATAGTGTAATTTCGTCCTTATCTACTCTAATTTACTTTTATTTTCATTTTATATGCAATTTTCCTGAGGTTGACTTCCCAATATTGAATAGTTTTACGTATTTAGGTAAATGTCACTTCTCCTCATAAAATGGAACCACTATCTTTTCCTTGAAAAAAATTTAAAAATCCATTGGTCTAGCCATTAAAAACCAAAATACCTTCTTAGGACCCCTCAAATTCTCCTTGAATCTTTTTTTTCATAAATCGAATTTAGGAAGGAATTAGGTATAATCCTAAAGAGGTAGTCCAAAGAAGAGGTAACATTACTAACAAAGAATCATTGTTATATTTATGCTTCAAAATATTTATAATATTAATTAATCATGATAATAAATTAATATCAGTGTCTCCCATATAAAAATATGTTATACTTTTAATGTAATAACCAAAATTCATCTAAATATCCAAAAAATTGGAAACAAAACCATCATTCGTTTGTACGACGGACAACCGCCTCATTGAAAAAGGAAATTATATTTTTCATCGTATCCTCACATAACTATTTATAATTATGGATTAATTTTTTATATATTATTTTAATGATACATTAATCATTCTATAAAATTAATATATCATATAAATTCTTAAATTAGAACCCATTGTAAATTTTAATGTCGTTTATGTCTACGGTGAACTATTGCCTCACAATGAAATGTGATTTGTTTTTATTACCATATTAAAAAAATTGTATATTTAATGATCATTATGTAATTTTAAAATAACATTTACCTTCCTTTAAACATTACCTTTCAAATATTTGAAATTTTACTCGTTTTTATATACGACTTATTATCTCCATGATAGTAATGCAGTTTGTGTTCCATAACCACCTTCATGACAGGTTTAAAAATGTTTTAGATGTATAAAAATGATAGTTGTGTCATGATAATTTTACTATAGATGATGAAATAATAATCTCTTTGACCTTAGTCATCTTTATAATGTGATTTTAGACTTATGAGTGGATCATCATCAGATCATCCGACATAAACATAATTTAAAAAATAATTGAATATAATGAGATAACAAATTATATAAAACAAATAAAGACATATAAATGTATTTTAATTATGTAAATATTTAAAATAATTTTATTATTCAATAATATCTTAATATCATTTAATGAATTGGTCTTGAGTAATTGGTTCTCCATAACCACTAATTTCACCGTCTTACAACCAATATCTATCTAACTTACATTATATCTCTTCTTAATGTCATGGATTGATTCTAAATTCTGTATATCTTTATCTTACATATGTACCATAAAAAATATTCATTCAATCAGGGTGTAGTAAATTTCTTATGTTCATTTCTCAAATTCCTCCTTTAATATCTCTTTATTTGATTATAATATGAGGAAAGATTATGCAACCCATTATCCTTTCATGGGTAATTAATATGTTTATGATTTAGGATTTATTACTTACATGGAATTCGTATTAATGTAAATGAAATTAATGTTATGGATGGGCCTGAAATTATATATCCTTTAAATGCATTGGGTAATGTTTCAGTCTCATGATATGTCATATATGAGATTTGGGAGTGATCCTAATAAATTACAGGACTTTCTCAGTATTGTGATTTTTTTCTTGAAGGTTAGAATTGAATTATAAATATTTTATGTTTTCTATTGTTTCCATTTTTCATATGTTACTATGATCTTATGATACTATTTCATTTAATCTATGCTTCTATGTGATTACTCATGTACCTTAAATTCTATGATATTATGGTATACCTTTGACTCAGATGTTTTGATCTCTTGTTAAGTTTGTTCCCTTAGTGGGATTATTATATCAACTTTGTATATAATGTATTTCCCATGTTATCCTATGTATTTTTTGGAGCTCAAATTGATTTCAAGATCACACTATGGAGAATAAAATAAAGGCTCCATGTTTTAGTTTCCATTAAGATATTATGAAGATAGTCATCAAAATATAGTAGGCAACATTATCCCTGGGATTGTTATTTTGGTTATTTATGATCATAAATAATGTAATAATATGTTAAAATGTACTGGTTTTAAATATTTTTAGTCTTTATCAATCAATATGAAACCAATACCAATCATGTTTTAGTGGATCCTGATGATCGAGGGGTGTTTTCTCAACTAATGACATAAATATTGATATAATAAATCCAAAATAAAAAATATTAATTATTTACATATTTAAGTTATATTATATTATTAATTATATTTATTTAGTCATTCATGACATAAATTCATTGTATTTTTCATATAGGTGGTTAAGCTAACCCAAACATGAGAATACATAATTTAATACTGATCATGAGGGGGTTTTGTTGTAATATAATTATAATTGAATAATAAGAATATTATTTAGTGTTTATTTTTTCATATATTATAATTAAAAATTAATTTTAATAATAATTAATTTATATGAAAATATTAAATAAATTGAGTAAATAATTTTTCTTAAAGAATTATTATTTTAAATGATTAAATTAATGATGATCATTAATTAATCATGTCATTAAATAGAGCTCCATGTTTTCATTATATATCCTTAGTGACATCATAAATATAATACTAATTCATTAAAACCATTCTAGAATCCATCAATAATGGGTGGTGAATAAAAATAAATTTTGTTGCTTATAGTGGTGGTAGTCTGTATATACACACGAACATCGATTTTTTTCTTATTGGATGATATAGATGAATATAAAATGTTAATACACATAATATAGTATAAATATAGTATATAAATTATATTAATGAAATTATATTAGTGAGGGAAGAATTTTTTTATTTAATATAATTAATAAGAATACCAAAGTGGTTTCTAATACTGGCATCAGGGACATAAATTTTCCTTCGAATACTACATGGAAATAAAGGCCTTATGATAACTAATGTTGAATATAATAATTTTAAAGTTTGAGAGGACTATATTATATGAATTATGGTATATTTTTAAGAGTAAATAAAAATTAAATATCATTCATGATGTTTTTCAGACGTTGCTCTATTTTATTTGATGATAAGGGTATATCTGTGAGTAATAATTCAATATTCTATAATGAAATAATAATATACATGTTTAATTAGCCCAAAAATAGACAAAATAATAGGTTATAGTGATTTTTGGGTTAAAACACACCTTAACGACTATTTTTTCGACAACATTGAGTGTTTTAAGGATTTTTTCAGTAAATTTAATTTTTACCCTATTTTAATTTTACCTGAGAAATTAATTTTAAACAATATTAAATAATATTAATGAAAATTTACATTTAAATATTTAACTAATTTTCTTAATAATGATTTCAAATTTAGAAATAAAATTTTAAATAGTTTTAAAATTATTTATTAAATATATACACCTTATTAGTTGAAAATTGATTTTAGGTAAATAATGTTTTTCAGATTTAAAATTTTATATTAGATAATTGATACTTATATTAAAAATATAAATTGATATATTATAAATAATATAATGGTTAAGAATATTTCCTGGAATTATAGAACCAAACATCCCTTTAAAATTCTTGATTCAATGAAAATACCAAAAACATTTTTATTCTCATTAACATTTTAATTTGTTGTAAAAATGTTGAACAACAGATTTATAAGTCCAAATATATTTTTTAATAAGAATAATTTTATTCAAAAAATTAAAATTTTATTAATTTAATTATTTTCAGAACATCTTATTCATTATTATATAAGGATTAAGTCATAAAAAATTACATGTTTCATGAAAACCATATCTCTCAATATAAAACCACCTTTGTCAGAAAATGTTAAAAAAATCATACTAAGTTGTTTTTTATATTATGGATTCCATTATTATTTTATTTTGTCAAGTATCAAATCTTAAGATTTTTCTTTTGAATAATTACAATAATAAAGAATCTTTTAGAGTGTGAATTGTGTAATAATTCAGGATGTCGCATTTACTGAGTATAATAAGTTCTCGAGTACCACATCCCCCTACCCCAATTAATTTTACATTAAAAATTGGATTATATATCATTTGTTGAAAAGACATGTATTTTCTTTCCTAATATATTCTTCAGGATCTCATGTTACCTTATCTATTTTTTGAATCATCCAAAGGATATTCCCAGATTGGTTTCTCTAATGTTGCAGTACATGCTATTTTTTGTCAATAATATGGATAGGTTCCTCTCTATGAGACAAGAAAATATTAAACTCTATTCCCCTATATGTGAGAACAAATGTATTATATGGAATATATTTCCTTAAAAATGAATCATTTATTAAATTTTATAGTTTATAAAGGTTGGGTACCATAACGAATTTGTAAGATACAAATCCTATTCATTCTAGTATTTCAAAAGTCCCAATGTTCCTAGGGTTTAGCTTCCACCTTTTACAAATGATTGAAAGTACCTTCCATAGCGAATCCTTCAAGAATACAAAATTAGAAATACAAAATTTTATGTCTTTACTTTAATTATTATAATAAATATTTTTTATTCTCTGAATTTACTTAATATGATCCTTACTAGTTCACACATTATCTAGAATATCATATATAATATAAAGGTTATCTTACATTATCAATCTTCTTCAAACTAGGATGGATTACAACACCACTTCCACTATAATTCCCTATATGGTTCCATATAAATACTTAAGTAGAAGATATTATGGTATCAAAATTCCACCATAGGTAGATATTAATTCCAAATACCATATAATTCATGAGAACACGATCTCTAAATTCATTCCAATGTCTAGATTTTCCATTCATACATACCATTAGTTTGGGGATGATATGTTTTGTTTAACTGTATTACATTATCGAGAGCCCTTTAAATGAGAAAACATTGTAATATGATCGACGATGACTGGTATATCACTTTTCATCCTTGAAGTATTTTTTATTTCAATTAAAACATCCGTTGAATCATTTTTATCTTCCATGTTGGTATTGGAATAGGTTGTATTACTCCCATAGGATGTAGTAATTTAACCTTTACATAATAGTATACTATGTATTGAGGCACAAAATTGGTAATTTCATATATTATAAAATCCCACCAAGAGTGTTCACTTAAGTACCAATAAATATTTATTATACCATAGTGTATAGAAAAATTTATGATATGTACTTCATCTAGTAGTTCCCTTTCAACTATATTATAAATGGAACATGTAACCATCTCAAAAACATCAATACACGATCTCTGTAGTTAATTTCTCTCAATTTATCATTATTGGAGACATTAATCCTCCTTTGATAGTCCCCATCATACTTCTAAAACTGTTTTATCATTTATAGTAAGTATTTTATTGTAATTTATTAGAAAAGGAATGTTGTATCCCCATAAATTGATATCACCATACCCATATTTACTAGATATCTTTATATAATATATTATTTAATCATCATCACATCCATAAATCCATGGTTCACCAAGTCAATGAATCATACTACTTGTTTTCCATCCCAAGATGGAAGTGATTTCAAAATAATAACATTTTATTTGTTAATATAATCAACCTTTCCACATGTTCATATCCTTATGATAGAAGATATACATTAATCTCATGTCACTAGTATATATATCTAATATTTCAACATATAGGTAGTGTATTCATATTTTAAAATAATATATTATCAAATCCATATAAAGGTAATGGGATTGAATATTATATTCATAGATTTTTAATGGAATTGATACAAATTCAATCATAATATCATTCTATATAAGGACACAACCCATTTAACTCTTAAATTAATCACTATATATAAAAAACCTCCCTTAACCAATTGTTAATTTAATAATGGTGAGTTAATCAGTATCCCATTTCTCATTTCAAATCGTTCAACCGGCTTCATTGATCATTTGAATTTGACCCCTTTAAATAATAACTAGTTTAAAGGCTAGACCAAAACGGTAAAAAATTGAACAAACCTCTGAAAGTAACCAAATAAAACATGAAAAATTTGGATCTCAGTCATGTTCATCACTATGAGAAATTTTTTTAACTATATATTTCATTAAATGGTCAATGTATTTTCTATTATTGAGAGAAAATATTCCTAATAAATGAATATTAATTGACCCAAAATATAAAATTAATATATTTCTTATATAATTATTTTTTATGGAGGTATCTATATTTATTTTTAGATGAATCCTATGGCCATCCTTTTCATTAGAGTATATAAACATATTAGTTATCTATACCACCATAAGTTTATAAAGTTATTCCTTGAATACTCTATTCATCATATCCAAGAAGAAAAAATCTGCATTAGTAACTCCAAAATCCACTATACTAAACTCATAATAACCATACAATTCTCGAATAATATCTTCAAGATAGCATTTTCATTACCATTATTTGATGATAACCAATGTGATTAATGATCTTCAAAATTTATTAGAATCCTTGAATTTAATAATTTTTTTCATAAATTTGTGGTAAAAGATACTTATTCTTTATATTAATGTTATTAGTCTCCCTACAATCAATGGATAATCTTATGGTCTCATACTTTTATTCATGAATAAAATTGTTTTTCCCCCAACTGAAATAATAAAAAAATATAAATACCTTATCACACATCTCATTTTCTTATTCCACAAATTCCACCAACTCTACTAAATCTGTTCTATTGTTAGTTTTATAAATATTCATATTATCATGGATTAGTTCAATAAATAACATACAATTATGCTTTGGTGATGACTAGGTGATTATTATTAACATGAATGAATGAATTTTTGTACTATGGATAGGTCCTATATTTTTAGCATATCCTCTATATTGATAGATCATGATAGATCTTCTTATTTAGTTCTCTAAATTACATAATTTTGTTTCTTTTCTTCTCACTTTTGATGAAATTCTAATATGATGAACCTTTTTTTTCATTACATCCCAAAGAGATAATGGATTTATCTATGGAAAAGATCAATTGTTCAATTACCAATGGATCATTAGTTCTTCTATATACTTGTGTTTTCTATCACATGAAGTGGTTCACCATAGTTACACCATGTTGTGAAAAAATACGACACTCTATACAGGAGTGGTTATTTTTCATAACCTAGTTCAACATCTCTTGTTTGTTTCTAAAATAATTAAACTCAAATCGAGCATTAATTACTTTTTCAAGGGGAATATCCCTTTATTAACAATAGTTTTTTATAGGTTTTCAATTCATCCAATTTTTATTCATATTTCTAGAATAGGACACAATGAATTAATACATGATATGTAATTATAAAATAAAATTCTTGCTATGTTTTTTAGTGTGTTCCATCAAAATGTTAAAATTTTATCATAGTTCTTATGTTATCTAACTATCTTGATCTAAATCTAGTCCCAAATAATTCTACTAAAATAGATCTGAATCCAAATGTTATACCAATACTCTAGAAACCCAAATCCAGTAGTTATATTACATTATTAATACATAATATAAGAGTAAATAAAGAATACAATAGTTTAGTAGTCTTGGAAGTATATACACAAACATACAGAACATTTAAAAACATAAGATATAGCATGAACACAGTGTGATAACATGACTATCCACTCCATCATATACTTATTAATTATACATAGTTATCCTCTAGTTTTCCAAGTGAATAGACAAAAAATATGGGTTAGATCATATTCTCCCTAAGGAGTAGCATATAGTGGACAATTGTAGAACATAAATAATGAATAAGTTATAGGTTATGAATAAATTAAGAATATGAATATTTAATTAACATAATATTAGGGAATCATATATCCCTGAAACTAAACGAAAGCACAGATATCAATAGTCTCTAATCTCATACAATTGAGTTTCATAATTCCAGATAATAATACATTATATCAATACCTTACGTCAGGACACTATCTTGTTTTGGAAATATTTATACACCAAAATAGAAACTATTTGTTTCTAATTAGACTCATAAATGTGTCTAGGGGCCATATATTTTTGTGCCCCACCGGTCTTCTGATTATTTGCAATGAATTAATTATAAGAGTAATGAAGACTTTTAATACCATTACCTATGGAACCCTTTGTGGAATAAAAACATTATTATCCATTTATTGGGAAATAAAATAAAATATTTACCAATTGAATAGAATAATGTTGATTTCAATGATAAAATACCTAATCAACTTAGAAACTATGGGTTTCATCAATTTAATAAGAGGTACTATTATCTATGAAATATAGGGATGAGGTTAAATTAACTATTTTGGTTTATACATGGAAGATAGTAATTGGGTTCAACAGTGTAATTGGTAGGTGACAAAGGAAATGTTATGAAAAATCCTTTATCATGGTTTAAATATTGAGTGTGAATATTCCAAATCATATCCCCTGAGAGTTTCTATAAATGTATACAGTCTTAGGTCCATTCATCATGTAATATAGTGATCATTGTGTCAATGAACAACCAACCACACCCAATGTTCTTACCACTACTCTCATATGTATAATATCCCCATTAACCTTCCAGTATTCATACATGAATATATTTTTTGAGAAATTACATAGTTTTAGTGTTCCATAAATTATGATGGGTTTACCACCAAGGAAATATTGAGTTACACAACATTTTTTGTAACTATTGAATTAGAAGATAATGATGTATTGATAATAATGTTGAGTTTTAATTAAATTAAATTTATTGATTAATACTGTGAAAATTATTCCATGGAAATTTATCCACAATAAAAACTAAATAGGTGGTGAATATAACACGAGTCCCGAAGAATGAAAATTGAGATTGAAAGTAAAACTTATGGATTGGGTAGTAATTTAATGTAAACCAATTGAAATAGTGGGATTAAAATTTATCTTCAAATACATGAAATAAATATATTTTATGATATAATATATCAAATAGGAATTATATAAACATCATAATGGAAATTATGTTCATAATACATTACATATCGCAAAAGATGAATTTTTTAATGAATCCCCTACCTATTATACTAAATTAAACAAATGTACTATTTCCTCTTGTATCAAAAAACCGGAATATAAAAATCACTTAATTCAGAACTGAACCCATATACATATTCACTCATAATCTTCATAAATAGTCATTTTCTATAATATTTGTTTTTTATTTTATACATTACGTATTCATTATTTTGATCATTTATACTAGATTTAAATGTAGAAGTGATTATATTCCTTCATCATACAAATTTCATCATTATTAAGTAATTAAAACTGTTAGGGAATGATTATAATAGTTTATTATATATCCATTTACTATCTTTAGTGTTTTATTCTCTATCCTTAAAGATGAAATCAATAAGATGCATGTTTCAATGATTCTTGATAGTGATGGACTGTTTTAATAATTGATTAAAAAAAATCTATACAAAACAGCCTAAAAATATTTATTTACAAATTTATTTTATATTATACTAGTAAATACATTACAAAAGTAATTCATGAAATAAATTCATAATTTTGATTAAATAGGTGGTTATACTGACCAAAACATGAACATACACTGACATAATGAATGACAATGAAGTGGGTTTTATGTAATATCATATAGTAGGAAAATAATGTACTTATTTATTATTTATTAGTGTGATATATAATAATTAATATTTATTTATAATCTTTACTAATAGATATGAAAATATTATATAATTTGAATAATTGATCTTCCACTTCGCATGATTATTTTAAACAATTGAATTTTCGATGACCAATTACTGATTATATCATCAATGGGTATTTTAATTTATAAAACCAAATCCTAAAAAAATCCTAAAAATAATATTCCCTCAATAAATCAATTATAAAAACAATAAATAATTTTATTTGGTTAAAAAGGAATTTCATTACTCTTGGGGGAGACAGTATGTATGTATGCATGGATGATGATTTCAATTATATTAATGGATGTGGTATATGAATATAAAATTATAATACCATTAATATATTAGCATAAAAATATAAAAATGATACTAATATCATTATATCAGGGTTTTTAGAATAAATTTAAATAAAGATAATTAGAAATATTGTATTATTGGTAGATAATATTGATGTTGGGGATGGGAATTTTCCTTCGATGTCTCCATATAAATGAATGAATTATGATAAATAATTGTGACCTTATGATTTTAGCATGGGATATGTTTATAGGATGAGTAATGTGGTCTATTTTATAGATTAATTTCAAAAATAAGTTGATTATTGATGTGGTGGTGATGTTACTCTTTTATAAGTGAGGGTAAGAGATGTTTTGTGTAAGAATCCGTGTTTTTGGAACGGGTCAAAATCCGAACCCTATTTGAATTTTTGACTTGTTTCTGAGATAACTGGGAAAATCTGAGAAGTTCTAGAAAATTTCTAGACTACTCACCATGTACTATAAAGTACACACCATGTATAGGTTAGGCGTGTACTGGCCGTGTGCTCATTTAGTACATGTCGTGTGATGACCGTGTAAAAATTTTCCACTACATGACATGTAGTGTTGCTTAATATGCCGTGTATCCTCCTTTCTGTGTACCATCTAAGTTCTAGCCATGTGGCTAACTCCTCTTAAGTAGGAGTATAGACAAGTCCACTACATGGTGTGTAGTCTTTATTATACACCGTGTATTTTTATTTTTATTCGCTTAAATGAAAGGGTGTCACATCTAATTTCAGGAAACACCTTCTTCTTCCCCATCTCCAGAACTAGTCTATTCCGAAATCTCGAATTACATACCATGCCCTTGAATCTTCAACTAGATTCTGTTCTTTAATCCATCAGTTGTTGTGGGATCGCAACTGTGAGGCTAAACCTGCACACCCTATTCCATTCTTGATCCTTTGCCTCACACATCGCAGTTTCCATCCTAATGAAGTTCATGTGATTTGACGGAAACATAGATATAATAAGATTGGCTTCGAATTGGAGTTTGATATTGTATTTCACTACGCCTAAAAGTCTCAGTTAAGTGGTGCATACGCCTTTTTTTTCTTGGTCATTTGGGGGGGTAACCTTTAGTGTGTATTTGGGTATTTTGAGTGTGACCATGTTTTACCTACTAACACATATTAAATTGTTTATTTGACCTTTGGGTTGCCTTTGGGTGTGCCCTGTTTCCAATTTTTCTTGAGCGGGGTCGGGTGAGGGGTCATTTCTCATTTGGGGCATTTTGGCTTAGGGTGAAAGGATGGTATCGGTTGTTATTATTTGATTAGACTGCTATTTATAATTTTTAAGTGATGAAATTAATTGTTATAGGTTTCCATGACCTTGGTGTTGGTATGGGACAACACATATGTAGTGCAATTCAAAAGTTTAGTTTTTTTTCCTGTTTAAGTATTTATTCTGATTATATATATATATGTGTGTGTGTGTGTGTGTGATATTGCATATGTGGGATCCTTCGGGTTGTGCTGAGCATGGCCTGGGTATTGCAGAGTGATGTTGACCAAAGGTTGGACTTGGATCGGGTTACATTGGGCGGTTCTGACCATGGTATTAGGCGTCATAGACGTCAGCTTGAGGTAGTTTGATGGTCAGGTTGGTCACGACCCAATTTACTTAGATGGAAAGGCCATCAGAATTGAGCAACATGGTCGTAGGGGCATGAGGTGTCAGATATGTTGTGGCTTCAGAACCTATATTGGTGATTACCACTCACCCATAACATTGAGTAATGTGCACATAGTGAGACTCTCTAATGAGGTGGTTTTGACCACTCATGTGGGTAGAGGCCCCTGTTAGTTTCGGTTTAGGTACTACTTGTTTGGTGGTGATTTCCATAGAAATCCACATGGGACGTGAGGATACTTTAGGGTATAGCGTTGAGGCTATAGGGTTGGGTGAAGAAGCTCGCTGTGAACTGAGGCCAGACATCACAGTCCCTCCCGTTACTTTATTTGAGGGAATACATCGTTTTCCCTATGGTAACTTATTTGACTACAAAGATCACTATTTATCCAAGTTACTACTTCTTGGGCGTGCCTTCAGGACGTCCACACATGAAACACATAGTGTTAGGGGGAACATGGTGTCGAGTTACATGATAGGGATTCCAACATTTCCTGAATCAGGTGACACTCCATGGTGGATATTGAGAACCATGGGGGTTTGTGTTTATTTATATATTATACTATTTAATTCTTTACTTATAAATGAAGGCCTTATTAAACACTTATATTAGGTAAGCATTGTTGGGTGGTATCCTACTGAGATTATCTCACACCCTGCACGGGCCCATCGAGATGCGTGTAGAATTTATGGATTTACGTGCAGGGAAGAGATCAGCTTCAAGAGTTGGACTGTATTAGCTTTTTTATGGGTAGGGTATTGACCTTGAGGTATTTCCTAGTGTGAGTTTACTTTGTTTTTCTTTCATTCCTATATCAGCATGATTACTTGTTTGTAGCTACAATTGGTTAGCCATTGGCGGCCTTTATATATGGATATGTATGAACTTCTTGGAGGCATGTTTTGTTGTTCAGTGGTAGAAACAAGTGATACTATGCATGCTGTTATATTTACCTTCTCTTATAGTTTTTTATATATTGATTTCACTTTTTATCGATATTGAATGTGATTCCACTCTGCGGGTCTCGTTCTAGTCTGCAGATTCGTTTATTCCATTTCATATTTCTTATTATACTTGGACTAGTACCATTTAATTCCCCCGAGAGGGTATATCCTCCCCACTATACATGTTTAAACCCTCTATGCTAGTTGGAAACCTTTAGAATTTAGGGAGGTGGGCCTAAGGTTGTAACACCTGACACATTTAGCCCTGCTCGGGTGACTGTTCGGGCCCGGGATGTTACAAAGTGGTATTAGAGGAGTTTCATGATAGGGATTTAGTAGTAGTATTAGTGTTTTTCTGGATACCAATGAGATTGATACTTCTATTTTTATTTATGTTGGTTTACTATTTGGGATATAGTAGACTTGAGATAGGCTGTAATTGGAACTGGGATTCTATCTTGTGCTTGGGTGCCTGCTGCCCCAGGTATGAGTGATAGACCAAGTTTCCTTGAGTATAAATTACTGTTTTTATTTTTCTCAAATTTCAATTTATATGATTTCCTCCTTTGTGTCTCACTTGGTGTATGAGGTTATTGATTGTGATATGTGACCCTTGACCCGATATGGTAAGGGAGAACTAGACCATGGCCTGGTATGGAAAGGTGGGATTGTTTGGGTTTTTATAGGAACATTTTTAGGGTATTTCAATTTCATAACTGCACATATGCTTTGTGAAGTGATAATTCCATGTGTATAATATCAATTTCAATGATTTTTATTCTTTTGAAATTTGAATAGGTGAAATTTGAGATAAAATTGCTTGTTTATTTTAATGTGTTATTGCATGATTCATATATTTGTAGAATTGCATGTGGAAGGGTATTTTGGTCTAACTCTTGTACAAGAAGCCATGTGCTACAGTCGAGGTGATTTTTTTCACTAGGATTGGGTGACTGTGTCGTTGATTTGAGGAAACATTGGTGGTCAGGACGGGCATGTCCCCTCAAACTTTTGATACTTGGCTCTATTGAGGGTGGGTAATGAGTCCATGAGGCCGATATATCATGGGCATGGGTTACAGTGGGGGAGATTAAGGGTAGTAGTTATGCGATTACTTTTAAATATTTTTTTATCTATGTGAATATATTGTTATATATATATATGGGTTGTCTGACCATTTATGCTATTTAGTGGATTTGTCTTATACATCTCGATGGATCGTCAGTTGGGTGATGATAGAGTGCCGCAGGTGCAAGATTAGGTTCAGGATATGGAAAATGTAGAGCTTGAGCTACAGGTACAGGATTAGGGACAAGATTAGGTTTGATATCTAGTGAAGATAGGGAAACATCTGGGATTGTCAGCGTTTGGGCCATGGATCGATGAGTAGCTCTGAACTATCCTAGTACGTGTCTTGTAGGGTATTGACAAAGGTGCGTAGGGTACATAGCCCTTTATGACTTATCTAACACAGGAGTTCCAGTCACAGCACCCACTACTTTTTCAGGGTGAGGATGGTCCACAGGTAGCTGAAAACTAGATAAAGATCTTGTAGATGATCTCCGAGTAGCTTGATATGCCTCCAGGGCGGGGGGTCAAGGTGGCGACGCACATTCTGCGGGGACCAGCAAAGTGTTGGTGGGGTGTGAAGGTTCAGGCTCAAAGACACAGAGGGATAATGTGGAAGGACTTCAAGGATAGGTTCTTCGATCACTTTTACCCAAATACACTGTGGCCAGAGAGAGCTCAAGAGTTATTGATCCTTTAGAAGGGAGACATGTCTATCATGGACTATGCAACTACCTTCACTAAGTTGTCTCACTTTGCACATGGTATGGTAAGCGATGACACGATAAGGGTGAGGCACTTCGAGGATGGATTATGACACGCCATTTAGATCCAGGTAAATATATTTAGGCTGGGTTTGTTCTTAGAGGCAGTAAATCAGGCACTCATAGCAGAGGGAAACTGGAGGGATATGCTTCAGGTTAGCCAGGAGGTAGCTTCAGGTGATGGTTTGGACAACATGAAATGAGAACGGGATGATTTCCAGTAGGTAAGTTAGGTCAATGACTCATCTAGACCACCTCATAGTAGTTATTCAATGGTTTAGTTTCAGTGTGGATATACAAGACATTTTCGGATTTAGTGTGATAGTCCTGCAAAGGAGTGCCAGGCATGTGGATAGGTCGATCATCTTGAGAGGTTCTACAAGAAGCCTTCTCAGATAGCCGATAGGCAGGGACTAGGACAGACGGTGACATCAGGATTTGGTTCAGGTTTAGTACTAGGATAAGGTAGCCAAGGTTAAACTGCACATGGAGGAAATGGTAGAGATAGTGGGACCCAACTGAGGGGTTAGTGGCGATGACCGGAGCAGCACCGTAGGGAGGTCAGGCATTAGGTAGCCTTACATTAGGCCAGTTCCATGCTATGGAGCTACAAGGGGATGATCAGGCTGGTGAGCCAACGATGGTTATTGGTACACAGCGAGTGTGGCCGTGACATCCTTGTTTTATTTTTGGCATGACCGGTTGAGGCATGTTCATTTTGAGTGCATGAGGTGTACAAGATATATATAGATTGACTATATCCTGGTCAGTGGGATTGACTCTATATCAGGTGTGATATATATATATATATAATAGATGTGTGGTATTAGGGGCATCGAGGATGTAGGTTACTTGAGGTTCCTTGGGCATCTGGGCATTGAGGAAGTAGGTTAAATTAAGAGCCTTGGGCATTGGGACATCGAGGATATTGTTTACTTGAGTTACTATGGGAATCTGGGAATCGAGGATGCAATTTAATTGAGGTTCATGTCATCATGTTTTATTTTTAGCATCCATGGGATGCATGACCTCATGGAGGCGGACACCGATACGGTGCAGGATATGTTATGGTGTCAGAAACGAAACAAAAGAACCAATCAGGCGCAGAGGTGATGATGCATCATGAGGGTACCATGAGTCTGGAAAAAGGTTAGTGAACCCTTTCATTGTTGAGTTTTGTGGGGCTAAGACCGAATTAAGTAATTCCTAAGGTGGGGAGCCCCCTTGATAAATTTAGACAGAACCTTTGAGACTGGGGGAGTCTGGGTTACTTTGATCATGGTGGTATGTTTGGTGCAATCTTTGGTTTTGGTTTGATATCTTGGGGAAGAGATATGTTAAGGTGGGGAGATTGTATGAACCCAAGTATTTGGAATGGGTCAAAATCCTAACCGTATTTGAATTTTTAACTTATTTTGGAGAAAAATGGTCTAGGATGTTCTGGAAAATTTCTAGAATAAACTCTGTGTACTCTAAAGTACATGCCATGTATGGGTTATGTGGGTACCGACCATGTTCTCACTGAGTACATACCGTGAGATGACCATGTATGAATTTCCTACTACACGACATGTAGTGTTGCTTGACACCGTTTATCCTATTTTATGTGTACTGGCCGAGTTCTAGCTGTGTGTCGACCCGTGTGGAGGGTCCAAGCCGCGTGGCTACCTCTTGTTAAGTAGGAGCACAGTCAAGGCCACTACATGGTGCGTAGTCCTTATTACATGCCATGTATTTTTATTTTTATTCACTTAAATGAAATGGAGTCACATCTGAATTCAGGAAACACCTTCTTCTTCCCCAACATTGGAGAGAGTCCGTTCCAAAATCCCGAATTACATAACTTCCCTAGAATCTTCAACTAGAGTCTATTATTCAATCTATTAGTGGCTTTGGGATCACAATAGAGAGGCGAAACCCACTCACCCTGTTTCATTCTTGATCCTTTTCCTCATGTGTCATTGTTTCCATCCGAGTGAAATTTACAGGAATTGATGGAAACGTATATCTATGAAGATAATCTTTGAATTGAAGCTCGATATCGGATGTGCTACATCTACGAGTCTCGGGTAGGTGTTGCATACCTCCTTTTGTGTTTTCATGGTAATATGGGTGGTGTAGCCTTTAGAGTGTATTTGGGTATTTTGAGCGTGACCCTGTTTTACATTCTAACACAAATTAAATTGTTTATATGACCTACAGGATGCCTTTGGGTATGACATGTTCCCTATTTTTCTTAAGTGGGGCCGGGAAAGGGGTCATTTCTAATTTTGGGAATTTTGGGTGGGGGTTCCAAGATGGTATACGTTGTTTTTGTTTGATTAGACTGCTGAGTTTAATTTTTTAAGTGATGAAATGAATTTTTAGAGGCTTCCAAGACCTTGGTGTTGGTATGGGACAACACATAGCTAGTGCAATTCAACTGTTTAGTTTTTTTGCATGTTTAAGTATTTCCTGTGAATAGATATATTTATATATATATATATATATATGATGTGTGATATTTCATATGCTAGAACCTTACAGTTGTGTTGGGCATGGCCTGGGAATTGTTGAGTGATGTTGATCACAGGTTGGGCTTCACTCAGGTTACATTGGGTTATTCTGACCACAGGATAGGGCGTCATGAATATCATCTTGAGGTAGCATGAATGTCAAGTTGGTCATGGCTTGGGTTAATTGGATGGAAAGGCCATTATACTTGAGTGACATGGTCGTAGGGGCACGATGTGTCAGAGATGTTGTGGCTTGGGAACTTATTTTGGTGATTACCGCTCACCCGTAACATTGAGTAGTGTGCACACATAGAGACTCTATGATGAGGTGGTTTTGACCAGTCATGTGGGTATAGGCCCCCTTAGTTTCAGTTTAGGTACTATTGGTTTGGGGGTGCTTTCCATAGGAAGCCATGTGGGAGGTGAGGATCATTCATGGAATAGCGTTGAAGATATTGGGTTAGGGGCAGAGGATTGCCATGAATTGAGGGTAGACATCATTATCCCATTGGTTACTTTATTTGAGGGTAGAAATATCTGTACCTATGGTTACATATTTGAAGATAGGTATCACTTTTTCTACGAGTTACTACTTCTTGGGCGTGCCTTCGGGATGTCGGTACTTGAGACATGCGGTGTCTAGGGGCACATGGTGCCAGGTTACATGATAGGGATTCACTCGTTGGACGAAGCATGTGACACTCCATGGTGGCTAATGAAAACTAGAGGGGTTTGTGTTTATTTGTGTATCATACTGTTTACTTATTTCCTTATAAATGCATGCATGCTTAAACAATTATATTTGGTATGCACCGTTGGGTGGTATCCTACAGAGATTCGTCTCACACCCTGCACGGGCCCTTTGGGACGCGTGTAGACTTTATAGATTTACCTGCAGGAAAGAGACCGTCTTTAATTGATGGTATATATTAGCTATTCCATGGGGATTTTATAGTCGTTTAGGTCTTTACTAGCTTGAGTTTACTTTGTTTTTCTTTCTTTTCTTTATCAGTATTCATACTTGTTTTGTAGCTATAGTTGGTTAGCCATTGGCGCACTTTATATATGGATATGTATGACCTGTTTAGATGTATCTTTTGTTGTTTAACAGTAGAAAAAAGTGATACTCACCATGATGTTCAATTTACATTCCACTGCAGTGGTTTATATATTTCATTTGTTGTTTATCGATATTGAATGTGCTTCTACTCTGCGGGTCTGGTTCAAGTCAGCTGATTCATTTATTCTGCTGTATATTTATTATTATACTCGGACCAGTACCATTTTAGTCCTCCAAGAGGGTATAGCATCCCCACTACACCTATTTACACCCTTGCTGCTAGTCGAAAACCTTTTTTTTCAGGGAGGTGTGCCTAAGGTAGTAACAACCGACCCATTTAGAACTTTTCGGGTGGCTGTTTGGGCCCGGGATGTTACATTTTGGGAGTAACTCTTATATTTTCAATAACATATGGTCAGTATTGATGGTTCTAGGTCCAGAGAATAGAAAAAACTGGAGTGAAAACCAACCTCAAATATTCCTTTTTTATGAATCTTTTTTGCCTTTTAGTGTTTTTTCTTTTATCTTTTAACTTTCACCAAAATTTACTTTTACCATGGCCATTAAATTCAAACCATAGCAATTAATATTTTTGTGAAAAATTAATATTGAAACACTTACCTAATTTCATAATTATGATTTAAAATTTGAAATTAATTCATACAAATAAAATATCAAATGTTTTAAAATGTTAATTTAAAATTATGTAATCCTAATAAAATAATAACATTTTTTAGAAAAATATATTTTTAAGAATTAAATTTATAAATGAGATAAAATAATCTTAAATATTAACTTTCCTGATAGAAATTAATTTTAGAAAAAATATTATTATGTAGCATTGAATGAATCAAATACTAAATCTTCCCTAAAAATACATGATTCAATGAATTGAATTAAAAATATTTTCTGTTAATGATAAATTGTAAATATTTCTAATTTTTTTTAATATGACTTGTAATTTCAAAAAATTTATTAAAATGCATATTTTTTTTATTTAAGTTCATATATTATTACATAAATGGGTTATAAACATCTAATTAAATATTTTATAATGATAAATCATGAAAATTACATGTTTTTTTTAAAAAAAAAATTGACTAAAAAAATCCTTTTCATAAACATATCAAAACATCGGAGTAAGATGATATTGATATTACAAATTCAAAAATTAGCTTATTTTAGTCATTTTAAAACATTATAATTAAATTATGATTAAATTAATAAATAAATTATATTTAGAGTGTGTTTTGTGTGATAGTTTATGATATTTGTTTACCTTATAGAGTATGGTCTCGGGTACTATGGGTGAACTGATCAAGAAGAAACAAATAGAAACACTCATATCTTAGCTGTAAATTATAAATGACAGCATTGAACATTTACATGGGAATTTTGGAGAGACAATGCAATCACTAATAGTTTTTGAAGAGCATGAATAATTACCATTAACACATTAAGAAGGTGTAGACCAACAAATGATGTCCCTCCAACCTCTTTCCCACAAAGGATAGACTGATATAGATAGATTAATATATCATTAATGGAATCCATTCTGATTGATTAATAGTAATTGATATTATAAGGTAATTTATCCACATCCATATGGGTATTGAGTGATCCTCTATGTTCCTTGACATGATCAAATATCATATCCCATTGAATCTAGATCCCTCACTCTGACTGATTGTTAGTATATGAATATTTGGTCATTCCAAACTTCATCCGGGGCCCCATTTCCTCTGAGATGCCCTTCCCAAAATGGGAGGTAATATATTGGCCTCTATCAAATATAGTAATAAAAAACCCTATTAAACCTCATTATTTACTAAAGATACAAATTACCAAGATTTTCCACCTTATCATTTTCCAAAATTGAAATGAAGATATTATAATTTCTTATCTGATCAACAATGAACCATATTGCATTATCACTATATGGGGTTTGAGTCATCCCAATAATGGTGCCCATGGACACTTCTTCACTCAAAATGGTATATATGTCTTGTGGTTAAAGTAGAACTGTTAACATCATATTATCATCCCTTATTTTTTTGTAGCTCAAACACTATAATGTGAAGTCCAATATTTCTCATCTCATACCCATCAACAAAATGTTGTTTCGGATAATAATAGAACTTGGTGTTAACCAAGTGAAAAACCCATTTCTAATTATTCCCATCATCAAATAACATTGTCCCTATAGATGAAGGGACAAAATAATTGTTATTCAAAACGAATATACCCCCATGATAAAGAGACTATTCCCAAGTGGTGCCCATACTATTGTAAATAGTCCTAACACATTAAAATTATATATCACCATATTTCTATTCATGTATAATCTTTACATGTGATGGATTCAACTAGATACTATCATGAAACATGGAATCCATTCCTTTCTAAATATCCATATATATCAGTGAAAATTGTCCCATTAAACTCCATTCAATTCAACACTCCTTGTGGGCTGGATATAGAAAATCTTAACTAATTTCATTGACAACCACATTACACATTCATAAAATGTAGGCGGTGTTAATTCAAACCCATATAGGTATTCCAACCATCAATTATTCATATGGTTTAGGTCCTCCTTGGAGAAAATATATCTCATTATTTTATAATCTTAATAGGATATGAATATTTCTCTGAATCAAAACTATTTGCAACACCTATGATCATGTATCAAAACTACGAACTCGAGTTCACTATTCTATATGTAATTTTTCATGTGGCTAATATTGGAAAGACCCATACACCACCACAAGGTCAAACTATACAAGAAAAAAACCGATATCCGTACATGAAACATTAGAGTAGACCACGTAACATTGATCAAAATTCAATAAAATTATAATTCAAGTTGATGTAAACCATTTATTTGACACCTCAAATGATTTATGAAATTTATTTCTCTATAATAACATAATCCCATTCTAGTTGAGGGTAGTCATGGGTGATGAATTTTCGGATAATTATCTTACAACAGACCTATTATTTACATCCATTCCAAGGAATCTCTTAATTTGTATGTCATTATTTTGATCCTCTTAGAAAACCACATTACTAAAATTCTTATAATTGATAATTATACCCTCTTATGACACTATATTCTTGAGAATCATGATCAATTGGTTCCAAAAATTACATTTGGATAACATTTATATGAGTTGATCTTGAAATTTTACCATAATATTAATCAAAGGAAAAGATGATCCTAATTCATCTTATAGTAAACCGGGATATCATGAAAAAATACAACAAAAAATGTGTCCATGAAACAATTGAATATGTATTTAATATGGTCCTTGAAAACAATAGTATAACTAGTGAGTCCCAATGGAATAAAAAAGTAATCTATATGGATATACAAGCATCAAAATGTTGTCTTAGGCGAATTAGTATCTCTCACACAGAGCAGGTGATTTCATGAATGCAGATAAAGTTTGAAGACCACAGGCTCTAATTAACTAATCAATGAGATCATAATAAAATTTATATTTTATGGATCATAACCATATTTTTCTTTTTTTAGATGATAAAAATGAAAAATGGTCTCATAATTCTTTTGGGAAATAACCATAAAGGCATCCCATGGGGACACACTAGTTTGAATGAATCCTTTTTATTCGAAATTATCAAGCTAAATTTTTTAACACATTAAAATCTATGGGATCCATATGATATAAAAGGATAAATATATGTCATTTCCCTAGAACTAGATGAATTATTATATCCACTTCCTTCTATAGATATAACCTAGAGAAATGTCCTTGGAATTTATACAAAAAATATAGTTGCATGAGAGGTAGCTCAATCCTATAATTCCCATCATTTTATTTTACCAATAGAGAAGAAAAAAAGATGAGTCTACCCATCATTGGAAGAGTAGGCACCACACAAAAAATCCATAAAACTATTCTCCTTGTAATACTCAATTTCTCTAATTTGGGAGAGTGAATGATACCCTATGATGGGAATAGTTAATGCGATCTTTTTATCCTATCATCCAGTAAATCTTAAGGATTTAGTTCAATTGATCCATTTCAATGATAATAATGTCCCATAAATACTTGATTTCCAACAAATAGATCACACATAAAGTCTATAAAAATATTTTATCTATCTTTCTTTCATGAGGTATTGAGATGTCAATCACCCATGGAATGTGTTATTAAAGATGTTTTAGTAAGTCCATAACATGAACAGACATAAAATATTTTGGATTTATAGTATTAAATACAAATTTTGTTGTAATAAATGAAACAAGAATAACACCTCTAACTATTGAAGGCCCTGCCTCAGACTCCACTGGTTTATGATCCACTGTATGAAGCATCATCAATTTAGAATGAAATATAGGAATTCCAATAGCCTTAGGTTTGACCATGAGATGAATTGACCAATTAAAAAACAATTCCATCCCCTAAACCCATGATAATGGGGTCCCACATCCCTAAAGAATCTGGTTAAACTGTGGATCCCCTGGGGGATGATCATCCTACACCACTCTGAGATGGAAAGGTGTCTTAGAAGAACATCTAAAGATGACACATACATCTGAATAATTTAAAATATATGGGTTTCAATTTGAATGAGGTAGAGGTATTACACAATCCCGAGTGATTTCAATTAAATTACATCCATAATTAGATACTAGATGTGGATTTTTTGGCACATATGTATCTAGTTGTAATAACTCTAAAAAGGGAATATTGAGCTAGAATCTATCACCACATAGATCTTAAAAATAGGCCGTGCTTCACACCTATATTGAGATTCACAGGGGATATACAATGGAAATTCAAAAACATTTTATGAATCAAAATGAGAAATCGAAATAGATAATGATCCATGATGATCTAGGTTAAACTTGTGGTCTTATAAATTTTAGATAATGTGACTTTATTTAGAAATAATATAAAATATATGTCAAAATATGTTGTTTTCCATTATGATTAGTATTTCTCACATAATTCTTTTTAGTTTTATCCAATCGAGGGGCGAATAAAGATATAGGTTAATATTGAATTTTATGGACACTTTGCTGATGAGTATCTAAAATGAATGTTGAATTGAGTGAACGTATTGTGATTATTCTTATATATTTATCACTATATATGAATAAATACATGCACCATAACCAACACTTTGATTAAACACAGTAGATAGGGATAGTTTTCATTGATATTTTGGGTGGGGTATAAAATGGAGGAATAAAGGCTCATTTTCCTATATGTCAAGGATACGGGAAGAATCACTTAATAGAATGTCCAAAATTGAAGAGAATCTATTTTGAGTGAAGAAGATAAGCCCACAGTAAATGTTATTTTTGAGGGAAAATGATTGTTTGATTAATGCAATTGATTCGAATTATGTTCTCCCTAAGGTATCATCATATTAAAAATGTTTAAAATTTGGAACATATCAAAAATATGAAAATTGATCTGCAATGAGGAGAACTCATGGAGGGAGTGAGAAAGGTTGTTTGAGTAATGATTTTATAATGGATGATGAATAGATACAAGTTATGTATTGAAGGATTGAAGTGTTAAGGAATATGGAGACAAAGCATAGACAATGTTTTGTGAAGGAATTGGTATGATTTAAGTGATCATGTATTGTAACTGAAGTATTACGAATCATATAATATATATAAATTTTTCTACATGTTTTTTTGATATGGATATGAAATAATATATTAAATAGTACTAATGACTTATAAATGCAACGGAATGGAAATGTATTATTTTATTGAAAACACATGAATAAGGTTATGTAATAATTAATATATTTTTGAGGTTTAAAAAATGGTTCATTGTTTTGATAAAAATATTATTTATGTGGATAAATTAAATTGGATAGTATTGATGACCTTAAAACTAAGAAATTATTTTTTACAATATATATAATGTTATCATTGATGGAGTATTAAAAATTATTAGATTTACAGATTATTTTAAATAATTTTTTATTTTATTCAACGAATGAGGAAGTATTAAGAATTTATTATGGTAATCTAGGTCATTACTATGTTCCAATAGAATACATTTTGATCGTATTCACAAGTTTGGTATGTCATAATCAAGGGCTAAAAAATGATATTTAGCGTATTAATGTTGAGTTTAGGAAATTTAGTGACATTCTTTATAAATATTAAATTTTTGAAGGGTCATAAGGTTAACCATTTATGGAATGGTTTTTGTTGTAAATTAGATTTAGTTTTTGAGATTAATTTATTAATTCACAGTGTGAATATTTTTCCATATTAGATAACTGAAGTTAAACTTTTCAAAATATAGATAAAAGGAATGAATTATCATTCTGTTATGGATTTTATTTAGTGATTTTAACATGGGGTGACATCATCTTCGAGAGTAAGAGATGATGTGGAAATTGTTGATGGAACAACCAAAGGATGAAATAATTCTTACAATATAAAAAGATATCATGAAAGTACATTTTCATATGTTCTCAGTGTAAATAGAGAATAAATTCCCCACCATTTAGAAAATGATATCAAAATAAAATATTTTCATACTTTCAGATTTTTTATGATATAAATGGAATTTTCCACACCAATTAGTTTTATGGTTTTGTGATTATTAAAGTTATCTAGATCAAAATGTTTCTTGTGGTCAATGATACTACCACTCTCTATAATTATTTACTATTTTATTCTATGCCCATAAATTAACATACCACACATATTCTGCTATTGGGAAACCTAGAATTATTTATTATAGATGAATTTGGAACATACATTTCTATTTTTCAATAGATTAATTTATTAACTATTTTTATGATGTTACTTTCTATGATTTAATTTTAAAATATTAAAATATTGATGACCCTGACTATTTTTTTGGGAGAAATTCATTTTAAGGGTGGTAGAATGTAACACCCTTAGATAATATGAATTATTAATTTTTCAATAAATTAGATTTATTTAATAAATTGTATTATATAAAACACCTTGGATACCATGTGTTATATATAGTAGAAGGTTTCTTATGAGTTACACCTGACACTGAGATTAAAAAAATGATATATTGTTAATATCATTCAATCTTGACTATTATAACCTTGCCATTTTTAACATCTCTTATTTTCTATGTATTATTTTTAGATATTATATAGATTGATTTCAAAACCACGTGTTGAGACATCATGCAATTCTGAGGCCAAAAATGTCGTTAATTTTTTTAAAATATATTACTACTAAATAGAACACATTCATGGTTTTCCTGAACAAGTGAAATAACTCTTAAATGGGTGTCTAGATAAGAAATATGATGGTATAATTGAGCCTAGAATGGAGTCTTCACCTTATGTGTGGCCTAACATTGGTAGGTGTGGGTCATCTGTAAAAAAATTTACCATAGGCATAACTATAAATAAAATAAATAAATAAAATTATTTTAATTTTAAAACCCTAATAGCATAGGAATGGTGACTCGGACTGGAAATACATGACTAGCATAAACTTTGTAATGTGGTGGTTTCCCTTAGAATGGCTTAACCATAGTTGGTGCGAGTAATCATTGAAAAATATTTCTTTGACATTTTAATGTATAAAATAAACCCTTAGATTAGTTTATTTTAATGTGAAATCAATGAAACAACACAATTTATTTTAAATTAAGAGATAGGTCAAGATCTAGGGTTTGGCTCATATCCTTGGAAATTCCCTAGATGCACTAGAGGTAATCGTTAGATAATTCTTTCAGCAATAACTAAAAACACCAGAATTTGAGATCATTCACGATGGATTGAAAATGGAAATCAATCTATGAATGTGAATGATCCATATTCCAGGTAAAGCGTTTGTTTCTTTTTGACTTCCCTATTATTGATTTTCATAAAGAGTTTGGGTCAATTGACGATCATATTTATCCGTGGATCGATCATTGTAGGATGGTCAATAAATGAGGGGTGTATTATTGGGATATTGTTTTAAATTATTCTTCATTATTCATTCTAATGATAATTAATTTATTTCAATAGGAAACAATTATGAGGTTTTTTCCTCATGGTGTTCTTCATTCTTTTCAATCCCCCATTCATGTCATTCTTCGTTGTTGGTCACTTGTGTTCATAGCACAAATTTCCAGGATATTTTAAACGCAATGGTTACCCCAGAATAGATGAAACTAAAACAAAGGCCATATATATATAGATTAGGAACATGGAATCGTAGAAATTAATTCTTTTAATTAATCAAAGAATCAAGGGTGGATTTTTGGTCCACGTAACAGACCACCGATGTAGGTCCGACGTGGTAGTCTAGAGATCCGGTGGGAGGCAGATATTAGTGGTGTAGAGACCGAAGGTAGCGGCATTGGCAATGGTCATGGAAGGCAATGATGGGCCATGTGGTACATAGAAGGGGGCCGCATGAGATGATGGTGGATTGCAGATGCGGCGGGCATCTGCTTTAGGTGGCTGTTGTTGCAGAATGCGGTGGGGCTGCGAGATCCAGTGGTGGTGGCGCCCTCATGGGACATGACCATTGACCATATTGACTGGACCAAAACACCTACCCATAAATGGTCTGGCCCAAAGGATCCAAGATGCTTTAGTTCAAACACACTGGGTCGGGTCAGACCTGGGGCGGTCGGACCATGCCACGGTATACTGGGGTGGTGGGCTTTGAGACCTAGTTTTCTAACCTACCATGTGGTTGCAGTATCTCGAGCTTCAATGGCGTTTTCGACCATGGGGGTGACTGGACAAGGTGGTTTACCACCACGATAGGTGGACCAGTAGTTCCATCAGTCTATAGGCCTAATGGCCTTCCCCCTTTGGAAAATTTAAATAGGTATAACATTCAAATGGGTCATCCATTTGATGATCCGACTACAGGGTTGGAAACCATATAATAAAACTTCAATTTTTTGGAAATATTATGTTAGTTTTTATTGGACTATGAATAATAACTAATATCATTGGGATTGTGTTCTCTCTGATTTGGCGTCTTTTGGGAAAATATTTATGTGGTTGGTAGCGACCAAGAGAAAATGTGTATTATAGAGACAACGTGTTTTATGTGGACTGTTTGTGTTATAGAGAATATATTTCTTATGGAGACTGTGTGTCAGATGGAGACAATGTGTCTTGTTGATACTATGTTACTTATTGGATTGAGTATATCTTGATGTTCTAGATATATTTGTTATAGACATATATCTATGTAAGGATCATTATGCATTCATTTTGGGTATTTCTATCGTGATTTTCCATTATGGTATTCCTTCTTGGTATTTTTGTTGTGGTATTCACTTATGTTATATGATAGTGGTGTTACTTCTTGGTATTACCTTTGTTTTATTCCTTTTTAATATTACTTTGTGGTATTTCTATTATGGTATTCTATTGTGGTTTCAGTGAGTCTTACTGAGTATTGTTTTAATCACCCCTATTTGGGATTTTCCCACATGTGCCATGTCTTGTGAATATGATCAAATCATTGATGATGTTCTAGGAAGACCAGGACCAGGCAGTTCCTTATGATATGGGATAAGAGGAGGTGTGTTCTAGTATCTTTTATGACTATAATCCCTATACCTATTTCATTAAATGTTTGACATGTGTCTACAATCTTAATTTATTTGGTGGGCTTGTTTTCCCCTATTTTATTTCCAGTAATTTCTCTATTGTATTCTAGTTGTGGGGTAATGTAGTTTGTAGGAATTTTTTGTTAATAATTTTATATTTTAGTATTTTTTACTTGGATATGAGTTCATGCATACATGTACATAGAAAAATTCCCCCCATTGGTGGGATATTCCTAATCTATGGTAGTCACTAGACCCTAGCCTATTGGAGGTGGGATTGGGGTAGTCATTGCATGGGAACCTATGGGATGGTTCTTGATAGAGTGGTTTAAATTGAGGTTTTTTATACATTAGGAAATTGAGTCAGTGAGGTTGGTATATGTAAACATTGTTATGTATTTAGAGTTTGACCATCAAGCCAGGTAATCCAGTGTTGGTGCAGCAGCTGACATATCTATACACCCAGACTCTGGGAACCTTTTTTTTGACTAAGAACATGAATAAAATAATTGTATGGAAAATAATGGTACAAAAATCATTTAGTAATGCATTGTGGGTTTCCCACCCTTCTTGAGTTAGCTCTCTAGATATACACTATTGACCATGGTACAATTTGTTTTATTATAGGATGCCTCCATAAATCCATCAATATTGGATTTTATTTCATGATCATGAGGATGATTCACCTAGTGATGATTAATTGGTAATAAGGCCAGTACCATAGATAACACATTTGGGTGGTTTATGAGATATAACACTACTTGTTGAGAATCAGCAACTACAAGAACTTCCAAGTGAGGATGAACATTGAATGAGCATGTTTTATGAAATTTAGAGCCAGTAACCTCACAGGTTTCATGGTGAACCAGACCCATAGACAAATAAGGATCATCTAGAGGTAGTTTTCCATGACTTCCACCTTGTGAGCACATCGTTTGACTAGATGTAAATCCATGTCATGAGTTTTTTCAGGGCTCTAGGGGTGATGGTGAAGCTTAGTGGCCCATACACATGATGAGATGACTCCCTTTTGGGAAGACATCGAACATCTATTCAGAGAGAATTTCTTTCTTGCCACGTTGTGGTCAGTTAACATATTGGAGCTTCTGCATCTACCACAGGGTAGTCAGACTATCGTGGAGTATTCATAAATATTTTCAGATATTTCATGATACTCTATAGATATGGTATGAGATCTTTTCATCAGGGATTTGATATTTGAGAAGGTAATAAACTGGGAGATTAGGGAATCCATGAAAATTCATATCATCCCTAATAATGCTAGGGTACATGAGTGAGCCCTACTAGTGAGGGATTTATATCGGAGCATGAACTGACAGTGGGAGATACCATAAGGCACAAGGTAATTTGGACCACAGTAGTAGGTATTCGATGATAGTCATAGGGACCAAATCGAGTCAGGTTTTTTGGTAGATGATCCCGGCACACATGATCAGTAGTGTGGGGATCCCGGGGCTGCTCAATTCAGTTGAGGGGCATGCTATTTTACTTATGCGGTGGTCGGGGACGTATGACATGATATTTCCTGACCTTTCATACAGATTATCCCAAGAAGGTTTATAGGACACCGAGGAAAAGTTAGAGGAAGGATATGGGTAGTATACAACGTGGAATACATGTAATGGGAGATGGTAGGGATGTAGGAGGTTGTTAGAGGTTCGAGTTATTACCACCACCCCCCAAGGGATCCATGATAGGCTTGGGGAGAAGGTGGAAAAGGATGAGATCAACTATAGAAGATGGATTCATATGATTCTGAGGCTCTAGGGATGATTAGTGGTATTATCTATGTCTTTTCTAATTATCTTTAGTTTTGATAGACACATGTTCCAATTATTATCTTTTTTTCATGATGCTTGTTTGAGAGACATAAATTCCTGTTCAACCCTTGACTCGGACCATATGATTAGATTCTCTTATGGGAGGATATTTAAACATCACACACTAGTGCCGCAGGTGTCACATTACTCTTGGATGTGAGTTTTTTAGTTGGGATATCATGGTAGTGACATCATGGCCTTACGATGTCGTTCTCTCTATAGACTCGTTATCCATAGTCCATGATTAGATTAACTATTTTAGGCATAGAGTGTGGTGTTCCCACCATGACGGGACTGGGTTTTCCTTTTATGGTGAAAAGAAAATGTAGGGAGTTCATGATGGAGTCACACATAAAATTTTATAGTTGATCACTCATCAGTTGGCTAGCATGACCAACTATGCAGTGGATGATTTGAGTCCATGGTATCTTGCAGTGGTGGTAGAGTTTTAGTTCATCATTCATAAGGATGTTTTATGATTACCTCACTATGGGGAGGTAGACTTATGAATTTATACATACCCTTTAAAGACATTGTTATCTAAACTTTCATATTTTATGGATATGGCCTAGATTCATTAGCTGATGGTGGAGTTGGAGGACATGTATAGAAAGTACTTTCTGATACCTATAGATTAACCCTAGGCAGCCCCAAATTTTTTATCAAGAAGGAAGATGAGGGTTGATTTTATATGTGGACTTCTAGTGACTAAAATAGGTGACCATGAATAATATGTAAGAAGTACATAGGATCTATGACCTCTTAGATATGTTGAAAAGGGCATAATGGTTCTCGAAGATTGTCCTCAGATTTGGAAATCACCATATACGAGTACATGATTTGGATATACTAATGATGGACATCAGATGTTATTAAGTCCATAATGAATACGTAGTGATTCCATTTGGAAGGATGAACTCTATAGTATTGTTCATGGGACTCATGAACCAGACCATTTATCCTAACTTAAACTGTTTATTGTGGTCTTCATTGACAACATTATAGTGTAATGAACACCTGAAGAGGAGAACATGCGACACTTGAGGATGGCCCTAGAAAAACATTGGGAGAACCATCTTTATGGGAATCTCTTGAAGCGTTATTTCTAGATTCTAGAGTACATTTAATGGGAAACAACATTTCAGAGTCTAGATTTGTAGTGGATCCAGTGATGATTGAGGCGATGACTACTTGGGAACCACCGAAGGGTGATAATGAGGTGAAAAGTTTCATTAGATTGGCTGAGTATTATCTATGGTTTAGACATGAATTTTCTTGAGTGGTAGTATCCTTGATTGCATTGACATGAAATGGACATCATTTCACATGGATAGAGAAGTTCCATGAGATTGTTCCGTAGTTGAGGTAGATATTGATGAGAAATACCATCATGAGATTGTGTCCCGATGCATGGGAAAGGGGTTATTGGAAAATGGTTCATGAAATTTGAGACCACATTAGAAAAAATACATGACCAATTATCTTGAGTTAGTTGGGATAATTTTCTCTTTTACGATGTGGGGACACTACCTGATAGGCGAGTGGTTAATTGTCTACTCTTCCCACAAGAGACTAATGTTTATCCTCTCTCAAAAGGATCTAAACATGAGATAGAGGATATAGTTAGAGTTCCTCCAAAATCATGACATTGATTTTCTCCATACTCATGGGATGGGGAATGTGGTGACAGATGATCTCAGCAGGAGATCGAGTTCGCAGTTGTTGAAAGAGGAATCTGATCAGTTGGCCTCGTTACACATATTCATTGTGGATGGGGAAGAAGCAACTTATTTCTAGTCAATGGTTATTAACCTTATATCCTAATTGTGAGTTAGGGAGGCATATCATGGTGATACCAACTATGATAATTTATGACATCAGATGTCCACAGGGCATACCCCTGATGGATATTCAAAAGCTGTGGAGCACATCCTTATTTTCAAAGATAGCACAATAGTTTAAGTGGTGTTATGGGAGGATGTTTTGAGAGACTTTCATACATACCTATTGATGGTACATCCAGGTGTGGTAAATATGTACGAAGACCTTCGATGTCATTTCTGGTAGCCATGAATGAAGAATTTTGTTTCTGATTTTGTTTCATGATGCCTCAATTATCAGTAGGTGAATGTCGACCACTGGGTTCTTATTGGATAGACTGAAACCATTGATTTTCCAAAATGGATGTTGGATGGGATATCGATGGAGTTCATGACAATTTTTTCTCTAACATCTAGGGTTAATGACACCATATAGGTGATCATTGACCGACTCACCATGTTGTCCCACTTCCAAGCTATTTGGGAGCATAGTTCAATAGAAAGCATGGGACGCCTCTATGTGCATGATAAATTTCTACTACATGGAGTTCTATAGACAATAATTTTAGAACGTGATGAATTATTTACATACTACTTGTCAAAGGGATTAAATGAGGATTTTGGGACTCAGTTATGCTTAAGAATATTGTTCCGCCCCCAGAAAAATGACCAGTCTGGAAATACTATTCAGGTTCTGGAGGATATGCTATGGTCTATCATGTTATATTTTTTCCACTGTTTGGAGGATCAGCTATATCTGAAGGTATTTTAATTCAATAAAATCTATCATTCTGCCATCAGTATGTCATCATTAGAAGCCCTATATGAGCCATCATAGTGGTTTCCACATTGATGGATGGACCCAAGAGAGTTAGAACTCATGGGCCCAGAGTTAGTGTATGAAACTATAGAGAAGATGTTGATAATCTAGGTGTAGATGAACATTGTAGATATATTTCATAAGTCTTATGATGATAGAAGACAGAGTCCTTTAGAGATTGAGATAGGAGGTCATGTGTTCTTTCGGGTCTCACTTCAATGCGGATTACAATGATTTGGCTGTGGAGAGAAGATATATCCAAGGTACATCATCCCTTTATATATAGAACATTGAGTTAGAGAGGTGTCATACCACTGGGATCTAACTACGTAGTTAGATAGGGTACCCGACGTCTCCCATGTGTCATATCTGAGGATGTACATGCATGAACCATCACACATCATTGAATAGGTAGAGATGTACATTGATGATGGGGAGACATATGATGAGTACCCGCTGAAGATCAAGGATAGATGGGATACCATCCTTTGTGGGATGGTCAATTTATTTTTTTCTCATTTGGTGGAATCACTGGAATATCTAGGGGAGAACATGGGAGCAGGAGGCTCATATTTTTAATTAGTTCCCTCATCTGTTTGAGTAGAACATTGTTTTGTATTTTGGGGACATAAAGCCCCATGGTGGGATAATGTAACATATGATATTTTCGATGTAATATTTTTAGATATATTAAGGATTCATTTCAAGACCTTTTTCTAGGACGATGTGAAATTATGAGACCATGTGTGCTCGGAATTTTTTTTTGAAAAATGTTAAACTATTAAATAGATAATTAGAATGGTATTTCAAAAAAGTGGAATAAATATTCATTGATTGACCAGATCAGAAATTATAAGGCACCATTGATCCCATAATTAAAGCTCTACCATAGGCGCTACCTTACATTGGTCGGTGTGGGTTATCTGTAGAAAATATCACCAAAGACCTAACTATAAATGAAATAACAAAATAAAAAAAAATTATTTCTAACAACCTAGTAACTCAAGAATGGTGACTCAGATTGGATATTTGAGACCACTGTAGAATTCATAATTTCATGTTTTTCCTAGGAATTGCATAAACTTAGTCAGTGTTGGTCGGATGTGAAAAATAGTTTTGGGACATTATAATGAATAAAAAAACAATGAGTTTTTTTTTATTTTAAAGTTACATTGACACAAAAAAACTATTTCTTTTAAATGAAGTGCTGGACATGGACCCATGTATATGATCATAACCCTAGAAAATTTCCTTGATACTTTGGAGATAATCCTCATATAATTCTCCTTATATCGATGAAAAACATAGGGATCAGAGATCGTTAATGACAGATCGCTAATGAAAATAAATCCTCGATAATGAACCATCTATATTCCATGTAGTGAAGTTGATTCTTTTTTATTTATCCATTTATTATTATCATAGATAACATCGGACAATACATGAACAAATTTATCTATGTATTGATCATTGTGGTGTGTATAATAATTGTAGGATTTAATAACGAGATATTATTTTAAATTATTCTTATTCCTTCATTATAATGTGAAATGATTGAGGGAGACAAGAAAAAAGTTTGAGATCCATTACTCAGGTTTTTCTTCATCCATTTACGTCTCTCGTTATTTGAATTCATTAATGTTAGACCCTTATGTCCATAGATTGACTTTTTAGGAGGCTAGAAACGCAATTAGACCCCAAAATTTGAGGAAAACAGAAACAGAGGATGGATCTGTGTAGATCATGACCTAAGGATAGTGGATATTCCATCATTTTATAAATCTTAGCTGTAGTGGTGGACTAGTGGTATGAATAGGGGACAACTGGAATGGCTCTGAAATGGGGGTCCAGTGAGGCTGCATGGGATGGAGTGATGACAGGAGGGGGCCAATATGGTGGAAGCCGCAGAAGGTGATATTTTAATGGGTGGGGTGCGGCCTAAAACTATGTGTGTGGTGATGGTGGGGGAATAAACACAGTGGGAATCTATGTGAATAGGTGGTGTCCATGGAAGGTGGCTGGGCCACGGGATGTAGTGGAGGCAGTGGCCATGTTAGACACAACCAATGACCAAATTTACTGGCCTAGACAGCCCTCGAGCTAGTGGGCTTGGCCAGGGGATGTGGTTCGGCTAAGGTAGGTCAGGCCACACCTAGGTGAAACCAACCAGGCCCAGTAGAGTTTGGTAAGTCCCCATAGAGATGGTCTGTGTTGAGTTGGGCCCACTGGGACAAGTCTGACCCAGTGCAGCTACACCGGGCCATGATCAACTAAGATACCATGTGTTAGCAGCAGCTAATAGTCGGCCAAACACCATAGTAGTTCATGCTTCCCTGATGTGGATGACCACTAAGACAACTTGACAGGGTGGTCGAATTCATTGGCCAACCACCTTGGTTAGTGGACCGACCATACATTTAGTCCACAGGTATAGTGACCTTCCCCTTTAGAAAATTCAAATGTCCACAACTTTCAAACGATGAGTCTATTTGACGATCCTTCTTCTACTGTGGGACCCTAACAACGAAACTGGATTTTTTAGATATAATAAAGGGAATTTTTTGGTAGTGTTCATATGACCTAATGTATTTAGGAATGAGTTATTCTACAAATATCATGCTCTTAGAAAACATTTCTATGTCTAGTTATGACCTAGAGATTATGTGTCCTATAGAGACTGTGTGCCTTATAGAGACTGTGTGTCTTATTTAAAATGTTTTTCTTATAGAAATTGTGTTTCTTATAGGGACTTTTTGCCTTTCTCAGATATTGTGTCTTATTGGATTGAGTATATATAGATGTTCTTGATTTATTTTCTATTAACATGTATTTTTGTGGAGATGAAATTGAATTAAATTTTTGTATTTACTTTATTGTATTTCATGGATGTATTCCTTGGTTGTATTCTTTCATGGTATTTCCTTTGTGATATTCCATTATGATGTTCCTTCATGGTATTTTTTTGTGGTATTCCTTTGTGGTATTCCTTCGTGGTATTTCCATTGCGTTATTTCTTTTGGGGTATTCCTTTTTGGGTTGAGGGTGTCCTACTAAGTGTTGTTTTACTCGCAACTACATGGGATTTGCCCGCACATGTCATGTTTTGTGAAGATGATCGACTCTTATATGGAATTCTTGGAAGACCAGGACCAGATAGGTCCTTGTGAGACAGGACATGCTAAGGTGTGTTCTAACAAATTTTATGATTGTAGTCCCAGTACCCCCTGTATTACACGTTCGACTTGTGGATGTGGTCTATTTTCTTTTGGTGGGCTTATTTTGGACCTCTTTAATTTCCACTACATTCACTTTTGTACAATGGTTTTGGGATATAGTAGATTTCATGCATTGTTCACTTTGATCTTTTACATTTTAGAATTATTTAATTGGAGATGTGTGTGTGCTTACATGTACTCAGAAAAAGTCATTCCATTTGTAGGATATGATTTCTTGGGGCTAGTCTCTAGCTCGAGGCCTATTAGTGGTGGGCTTGGGGTAGTCACGATACGGGCCCCTCTAGGACAAGTCATGACACCATTAAGAAAAGATATATGAATAACATTAAATAATTTTTTATTTTTATGTAAAAATTTTATAGATAATAAAAAATTATTGAAAGAAATGTAATTAGTCTTTCTAAATAGTATATAATTTTTTTTAGGATAGCAATTTCTGAAAATATTTTTTAAGAAGAATAATAAAATTTATTTAGAAAACTATTAAAAAATTAATTTGATAAAATAATATAAAATTTTGAAACCAACATATCAAAATTAGATTTCCATGTTTTTTTTAATTTTTTAATTTTTATAAAACTAATTAAAATCAATGAATTTTAATTGAAATGAACATTTTTAATTAATTTTATTTATGTTATATTATATTTTAAATTGGTTTTAAAGTAAAATTATTTCAACAAAAAATCATTTAGTACAATTTAATTAATTTTTAACATTTAATATTGAATTATGATCTAAAAATCTTGTAATCTTTTGAAAATTCTCTCTTTAAAAACCTATATTCTTGTCTCGTCTGCATGATTAATTTTTTTAAAAAATTATAATTGTATGAATAAAAATTTACAAAATGGATTCAATATTTTTAATAATAATAATTTATATTACTTAATGATATAATCTATATTAATTAAAAAAATGTATTAGTGAAAAATTTGAAAAGTTAATTACTACGAGTAAGGTTAAATCATTGTTTTTCACATTACATGCGCTTGAGTTAAAAATAAAATTCCACACATATAGTATTTTTATTTTAAAAAATTCATTTAATATTAGAAATCAATAGGTAAAAATTAAATAACAATGATATTTTTTTTACTTTAAGGATAAATTACATAGTCTAAAAAAACTTGTTATAGTGGTGAAAGGTAAAATTTTCAATGGGAGTAAAACATAAAGGATAAAGAATGGAATGATTAAAAAATTTGTTTTTTTGAGGTTTAGATCAACCATATAATCCATATCCTTAATTATTTATCAATTTTTGATCCACATTTAGTGACATTGATGTACCATTATTGAAAACTTTTTGGTATTTATAAATATTCCACTCCTCAATTTTAAAAGGGAACCAACTCTCATCATTTATCCACACCATAAAATCCTTTTTTGATTAGCCATTACCAAATAAAAACACTTTATAAAATACCTAATATCATCATATATGCCTTAATATAAAAATTAATCGATCGAATGAAGTATTTTGGTGATAACCTATTAAGAATACCCAAAGAGGTGGTGACATTCAAATATGAGAGTTTTCATTTTATTTCTTCCCCCAACCAGCTTAAAATTGTTAATATTCCATGATGATATAATAAAAAGTTATTATTCTACAGAAATATTTTTATGTAATTTTAATGGCCTATAACCATCTCCAGTTTTATAAAAAACATTATGAAATCATCATTCATGTGTACGTACGAGTATCAACTAGTGAATATATGTCATTTTTATTTCAATGACCAACTCTCATAGAATTTTATAGTGATTTGTTAAATGTTTCTATAAGATATTTATGATATAAATATACTTTTGGAATTATTATATCCTACATACCTTAATACTATCCATTTTTTGGAATATAATAACATCACTATTTTATACTAAGTACTAAAGTCTCATGAAGTGATTTGATTGGTTCAATTATTACATGGAATATAATAAGGATTTGTTTAATAAAAATTTCAAATATATTTGTAAAAAATTTATTCTGGAATAAAAATATATAATTTATCATTAATTTATTCAATCTGAGAAGAAATTAGAAACAACATCCTTGTGTACGTATGTGTTGGCCAACACATGTGTTAATCATGTTTTAATGCTCACAAATCATGTTAACCCTGTTTAGCATATCAAAAATCACATATAGATATTGTTGGTTTCCTTATGATTAAGTGCTCACAACTCATGGTATAAACTTTCACAAGATCTGAATTCATAATCACACAAATCATTTTTGGATCTTATAAACTATATTTGATCTTGGTCTATAATTATTTATTATATTAATGGTTAAGTCTAATCCATTTTATGAATATTATTCATTAAGACAGTTTAAAGATACTTGGATAAGTTTGTAAAACTATAAGTTTGACACTGGTTATAGATTTTGGAAAGTCACAAACACCATAACCCTTACACTAGAATATGGACACTGTAACACTAACATCGTAACCCTAACAGTGTGACTCAGACACCATAATCCAGACACTGTGACTCTAACACTATAACCTGTTTCATATTTCATAATTTCGGTGATACTAGTTCCTTTCTAACATATCCAAGACACCATTCAAATTTTTGATAATGGAGTGTACACCATTACTGGAGAAACCATGATCCTAACACTACATTATTGATTTTGGTTCCATATCTCAACACAACTATGGCATCGTGACAGTCTCACTACTCAAATTAAAAGGAGAAGATACTGTTTCCATGTGACACTATTTCAAGACAAAATGTTACATTGTTCATTAATCAGTTATCTACCTTCTTTAATTTAATTTAAATGTTATTTCTAATGGTCATATTTGAGTCATTCAATGACACTAAACTAATTTACATTTATTTTTAGACATGTAAAATGATATTATGAGGTATGAGGTGTAGAAATAATGCTTCCGATTTCTTTTAAAACATGAACTTGAAATAAAAATAAAATCATGAGACTTAGAGCCATAAAATGAGAGAGTTAAAAAAGTGAACTGAATGCAATATAGAATAACACACATACAATGAAGGAAAAAATAAGATCTGTCGACTCATGAAGGATGAACTATTGTAGATCAAAACCTAAAATATTCTCACCGTAAAAACCCTATGAAGAATAAGAGCTAAAAAGCACCTCTCATCTAACTAGAAACCAGTGAATGAGACTCACAATACTCTATTTTTAGTAGAGGGCTTGAAAATCCCATCTGCTACATCCTACCAGTCCAAAGTTGTATAGAACAACACTCAATGAATTTATAAACATTTCTCATCATATTTTCTCTGTTGTGTACTATTTTATTAATTTTCGAGAAGTGTGAGTATTTTTATTAAAAAACAAACTATCTTTTGCATTCAAATGGAGGATAAAATATATCCTCACTCGAATATCATTAAACACATTGTTTTTCCCATGTATAAAGGTGGAATAGGTCTTGTGTGACTTGGTTTTTTTCCCATGTAGATTAGTGGAAGAGGTATTTTGACCTGGGCAGTTCTACATACTGTTATTAACCCCGATCCTGGTTGGGGATCATGTTAATTAATACAAACTTCTTGGTGTGAGGTGATCACCAAGTGAAAATTAATCAATCTTTGGAAAAGTTATTTGATATAAGTTTTAAATTTTTTCCTTATTAAATCTGTTTTAAAGGTTTTATGAATATCCCATATTGATATTACTGAAAATTAATCAATCTCTGGAAAAGTTATTTGAAAACCAAACTATTATAATTTTATTACCTTTATTAACTGGCCTATTTTAATTTTAATTGGTTTAATATATTAAGTAAGATTTTCAAAAAAAAATTTATAGGATCTCAATTAACCCCTCACATGAGTGTCATACTCTGACTAAAATTTGGTATCATAAAATGTTTTTAAAATCCCTATTTTTAAAATTTCAAATGTTCAATCTGTTTAGAATATTTTTCAACTGTTATTCTAGTTGTGTTTTAATGATCTCAAAATTTCTATTAGTTCTGAATTTTTAGATACCTAAAACAAAAAATTCTAGAATTTATTCTCTAAGTATGGATAATAGATTGGAATGTGATGCTACCAACAGAACTCCAATCTTTAATGGAAAAAATTATGCACAATGGAAGATTAAAATGAAGATGCACTTAGAAAGAATGGGTTTGGAGATTTGGGATTCAATTATAGATGAATATATGATTCCTACCACTATTAGAACTACTTGGGATAACCCAACTAAATCTACTTATCACAATAATTTCAAATCCATGAATTCCTTATTCTATTCTTTAGGAGATATAGAATTTAAGAGAATTTTTCATGTCAAACAGACCATGAAATTTGGGATACGTTTTCTATTTTGCCTGAAGGAATATCTAGTGTTAAGGAAATGAGACTTAACACATATATGATTAAACATGATGAATTAAAAACGAATCCCTATGAGGCTATTTATGACATGTATCTCAAGTTTAATGAAATATTGAACAAAATGATCTTTCTGGGAAGTGATTTTTTATCCGAAGAGAAAAATATGAATACTCAGATTCTTACTAGATAGATGGAGAGGGAATTAAATCTCTCTTAGAGAATCTTGTGATATTAGTACTCTGTCAGTAATGGAGATGATAGGTAAGTTGATGATGTAGGAGGAAGAATTTAAAGTAAACAAATATAAGGAAGAGGAACCCAAGAGAGTGTTACTAGATTTCAAAACCACTACCTATAAGAATAAAGAGAAATAAAGGACTCATTATCATTTTTATAGTACAAGTAATGAAGACTTATCATTAGAGAGTAATGATTAAGTGGACCAATTATCTAGATGATTTATTATATTTTATATAAGAAATAAATTCTTTAAGAAACCCAACTTCAATGGAAGATATGATCAAAAGGGAATCTGGAAGAAGTATAGGAAAAGAAGTGAAAAATCTAATGAAAAAGTATGTTATTAATAAAAAATAAAAGGACATATAATGTATTATTTTACTATGTTGAAATATAAGAAAAGATATAAGGAAAAATATTTTAAGTATAAAAAGGCCATGAAGGAAACATAGACTTCTTTCGAGGGTAGTTCAAGTAACTTAGAGTATTCATATGAGGTGAAGTTTGACAAGGCCAATATATATTTTATGAAAAACACTTATGATGTAACCCAATAATATACCAAAAAAAATGCATAATATTCTAGAGATGAAATTGATTTTAGAAATATGACTAGTGAAGAATTATTTGAATACTGTAATATTCTAGAAGACACTTGTTATGAAGTAAAAGATAAATATAAATTTTTAAAGAAACACTATTCCTTGACCACTAATGTAAGATCTGAAATTTCTATAGATAATGAGAAAAATGTTCAATTACATAAAGAAAACAATGAACTTTAGGTATATAATGAGAAATTGAAAAAGGACCTAGGGAAATTCACCAATGGAAAAAATAGTATTACATAGAGGATTGGTAAACAAATTTCTCCTAGATATAGTAATAATATAGGATACTAACATATGAAATGAAATCCCACCAAAAACAATTTTGTAACTAAATATGGAAAATATTATTTTCTTCCTAAAAGTGAAAATTATGCTGTTACATCCAGTTCTACAAAATATTTCACTACTTCTATTTTTACAAAACCAAATAGGAACTATTTTTCAAATATATTATAATATTATTATCGGAAACCTATGAAGGAGATGTTGGTTCATAAAAAACTAATAACTAATGTAACTAGACCAAAATAAGTCTGGGAACAAAAATCTATATTTGTTTCACTATTTTGTAGGAAGTCTATTTGAAGAGATCCTATAAAATCTTATCGTACATGGAATGTGGATTCTCAAGACACATGAAAGGAAATTGCCCATTGTTCAAGAATTTAATAAATATTGATGGTGGGTATGTCACTTTTGGAGACAATACTAAAGGAAAAATAAATGGCGTTGGTCAGATTGGTAGCTCTAGGTTAATTTTAATTTTTAAAGAATTTTCTGTTATTAGAATGAAATAAATATACATATTATTTCACAGTTATGGTATGATGGATTTCATGTTAACTTTGAGAAAGATGATTGTAATGTTTTAACTATAAAAATGAACTAATATTATCTTCTTTTATAAATGAAATTGTTTATGCTGTCAACATAGATTCTTTAGTTTCTCAAAATCTTTAATTCTTATGTGTATTTCACAAAGAATCACGGAGTTGGCATAGATAACTAGGAAACTGCAATATACACTCTCTTAGGAAGCTTACCAGAAAAGGATTAGTCAAAGAACTACTAGAACATGAAATTAAAAATGATGAAGAATGTAATCCATTATAAAAAGGTAAACAACACAAAATATATTTCAAAATAAAGAAATAAGTTTATTCTTCTCTAACTCTTGATTTGGTCCACATGGATTTGTTCGGACCATCTAGAGTTTCATGTTTAAATGTGAAGCATTGTGTTTATGTTCTTGTAGATGAATATTCAAGATATACATGGACATTTTTCTTGGCATAAAAAATTGAATCATGCTCTAATTTCACTAAGTATGCTAGGACTCTATAAAATCATAGTGGACTTAGGATAAAATATCTAAGAAGTGACCATGACAATGAGTATGAAAACCGATTGTTTTAATCCTTATGCTCACAAAATGGTTATATTCATAACTTCTATGCCCCTAGGAAACCTCAACAAAATATCTTTGTAGAATGAATAAATAAATCCTTTCATGAAATTTCTAGAACCATGATTAGTGATTATGACTTACCTATATAATTTTGGGAAGAAACTATAAATACATCATGCTACATTGTCAATAGAGTTTTAATTAGACCAATTCATAAAATAACTCCCTTTGAGTTGTTGAATAATTGAAAACCTAAGGTTAATTATTTCAATGTTTTTAGTTGAAAAGTCTATATTCTTAATAATGATAATATTGAAATGTATGTATCCAAAAGTGATGATGGAATTTTTCTTAGATATTCAGTCTCTAGTAAATCCTATGGAGTATTTAACAAAATAATAAATTATGTGGAAGAATTTCTACTTGTCAAATTTTTTGAAATAGATACACATGAACCCTAGACATTTTTAGAGAATCATGAGGTTGAATTTCAAATCTAGATATTAATTTTAAAATATTCTGATCAACTTATGAATGAATCTATTAAAACTTATAGTTATGGAAATTCTTAAGATTCATTCCATAATGAAGATGAAACTTTGGAAGAACTTGAATTTACTAATCCTTCTTTTTCTAGAGATGTTATAATTATTAAGAACCATCATTTAGATGTTTTTGTTGGAGGTTTATATAAACTAACACAAACTAGAGCTTCTCTTATAAATCATGTTGAACATCAATCATTCTTGTCTCAAATTGAACCTAGAAACATCAATAATTCTACCAATGATGAATTTTGGGTGATGTCCATGCATGAGGAGCTAAATCAGTTTGATAGGAATAATGTTTGGAAACTTGTGGATAGAACCAAAGACATCTTTATGATAGTTAGTAAATGGGTGTTCGGGAACAAAGTAGAAGAAGTTGGAAATATAGTTAAAAAAATGCTTGATTTGTTACACAAGGTAATAGTCAATAAGAAGGAATTGTCTGTGAAGAATCCTTTTCACCAGTAGCTAGACTTGAGCCATTAGAATCTTACATTCTTATGCATAACATCTAAATTTAAAAATATACCAAATGGATGTCAAGAGTTCATTACTAAGAGGGTATATATTTGAGTATGTTTTTGTTGAAAACCCCTAGTTTTACATTCGTTCACATTCCAAAAAATGTATTTATTATAAAAAAATTTATATTGCTTAAAATAATCTCTATGTGCTTGGTATGATAGATTAAGTAATTTTATTATGTCCAAATGTTTTAAAAAAGGTATAGATGATCCTACACTTTTTATAAAACGATTTTCTAAATAGTTTTTAGTTTTTAAAATCTATTTTGATGATATTATTTTTGGATTTTAAAGAAATACCCTTTGTATTGAGTTTTTAATATTGATTAAAAATGAATTTGAAATGAGTTAAATGGGTGAGCTAAAATTATATCTCAGATTTCAAATCTGTCATGATAAAGAATGTATTATTTTAAATCAAAGTAAATATACTAATGATTTTCTAAAACATTTTGTCTTGGACAACACTCAAAGTTGTGATAGTCCAATGATTACTACCTATAAGTTTGATCTTAATGAAAAGGTAAATATTTTAATCAAACCAATTATAGAAGAATGATTGGATGTTTACTCTACATAACTACTAGTCTCCCTAATATTCTGTTTAGTGTTTGAAAGTGTGAACATTTTCAAGTAAACCCCAAAGAGTTTCATTTAAATGATGTTAATTTTTTTTAAAATACCACAATCATACCATAAATTTAGGTATATTCTATCCTAGAGGATAATAATTAGGAATAGATTGCTATTCAGATACTGATTTTTGTGGTTATAAATTAGACAGAAAAAGAACCTCTAGAACATGTCATTTTTAGGCATATATCTAGTATCATGGTGTAGTAAGAAACAAAATTATGTTGCATTATCTACTTCTGAGGCAGAATACATAGCTTCTGGTAGTTTTTTTGCAAACAAATTGTGGATGAAGGAAACATTACTAGACTACAAATATCAATTTAGATATGTAGCTATAAATTGTGGCAATACAAGTTCTATTAAAATTTCAATGAATCATGTTTCACACTCACAGAAAATTCATATTGATGTAATGCATCACTTTTTGAGAGATGATTATCAAAAAGGTGATATCACTTTGGAATTCATTAGCAATCAACATAATCTTGTTTAAATATTCACTAAATTATTAAATTCTAAAAGGATAAATTACATCAAACATTTATTAGGGATGATAAGTCTTAAGTAAATAGTTTACAGTCTCGATGTTACTATCTCACACATACTATTTCATAGTTTATAGTTTCATTATTCAGAGTTTCTCAAGTTACTATCTTGGAATTATTGTCTCACATTTATGGTCTTACAATTAATATCTTACACTTTCTGTCTTAATGATACGGTCACACCATTGGGATTCACAATGTAATGATGACACCGTGATGACTTGTTTTGGTCTCACCATAATGTTATAATTTTTTTTAATTTTTTTACATATCATTGTATTGATTCATTTATTATTTTTATACTACACATTTGTGTTAGAAATGTTTGGACTTCCTAAATGATAAAAACCTGATGTTTTTCACTTCTCTCTTAACTCGCGTTCAAAATTGAAACACTTCTATCTCAAACACACTTCCATCCTTCAACTCTTTCTCCTTCTCGAACATACATTGGATTCCTATAACAAAGAAACTATATTCATCAACTCCTGGGAAGAGAAGGTTTTAGAAGAATGGGAAAACAGACTTGAAAATAATTCTTGAAGGAACACTGAATCCCAACCTTGCTAATCAAATTATAGTACCATAGAAATAAATATGTCCGATGTGGCTAATGAAAAGTACGTAGCTAATTTTTAACATTTTAAAAGAACAAGACAGGTTGAAATGGTTCACAAAAGAGAATATAACCATCTATCCAAAGCATATTTCCGAGTTTTATCAGTATCTTCAGTTCTCTTACGAGTTGACATGATATGTTTTTGTTTGAAGTAGGATAAATGGATAAAGTTGTAACTTTTCTTCAAGGTTATGGGCTTCCTGCCTTGAAATACCACATGAGGGAATTTATGAATATCATTATTGGGGACCTCCTCCTCATAGTGATGTTTTTATCCTAGAAGAGGCATTGAGATGCCTAATTGGTAATAAGAAGCGAAGTAGGCCGATTATAGTAGAGTTAGATGGAGAGATAACACTGCTATTTAAATTCACTCAAAAAGTTATTTGTCCATGGAAGGGGTATTTTTCAACCTTGAAGTATCAAGATGAATTTATGACACATCTTATAAAAAATGGTCACAAGATCTTCTTATGTAAATATACCATTCTACACATCAGTGATATAATCAATACTACTTAAAAATCAATCTACCTATTTTATTCAATTTTTATTTCTACTATGTTTTCTCCCAAAGGATTAGTTGGCTCAAATGAGTAATTTATTAGAGATTATGAGTTTTGATTCTCTAACGATACACTCATAAGGATGAAAATTAACTAGAATCCTCGGAAAAAATATTGTGTTGAAAAAATGAATGATTGTATTAGAAGTTCAATCCAATTAGAAATTCGTCAAGGCTTCTGGATAAATATGGCCCTATTCAGGAACCTGATGAGGTTGTTGAATATTCAAATGAAGAAGTTGGAAATGTAGAAGCTACACTTAAGGATGGAACTATATTAGAGGAAGAAGATAGTTGCTTACCTGACCCACATGCTGCTGAAGATATAGTTTCTGGAGAATTTGTTGTAGAAAAAGAACCTACAACTGGTGTAGAGGAACAAGCTGTTAATTAGGAGAAATTAGAAGAAATTTTAATGGAGGAATTCCCTGTTGCTATGGAACAGTCATAAGAACAAGATGAACATGATGTTATTCCTTCTGTTGAGGAAAGAATGGATTAGTCCTTTCAATTAGCTAAAGAAGTTCCTGAACAATCCAAGATAGAAGACATGGTATTAGGCCAAGAAAATGAGTCTCTTAGTCCCAACATAGAATCACCTTCTTAGGGGGTGAAGAATCCCATTTTGGATTGTACTCAAGTGCAATGTTCTGTTGAGACCTTCCCATTAGAAACCTTGTATAAATTTCCCAGCCACATTGATATTTTTGACTCACAACTTCCTTCATTGCAAAAAATCGATCTCACAATAACCTTTCAATTGAAACCTATTTTTGTAATATAATTCATACATACTAAGTAACCAAAGGCTATTTCGGTTTTTTCAGCTGATTATGCACAACAAACTCCATGATTTGTAAACCATGGGTATTTAAAAGTTTATGGTGAAAGTATAAAGGCTGGTTTTCAAAATAATTTAAATCTCAACCTACTCCTATAACTCATCTAAGTGGACAGAATGCACACATGATCTTGGAGAAACATCTATGGAAAACCCACCCAAGGATGCTGCATGAAATTAAAGACGCGAGGATTGAAAATCAAAAATTAAGTGATGAAGTAAAATCTTTAAAACATGTCATTGAGAAACTGATGAAGGAATTTCAGACTACTAAACCCCCTATTGCTCATTTTAGTATATAATATGTAGACAAAATTGATAAAAAGGTTGTGACATTGATCCAACCAAATTTGGTCTCTCTTGTTAAGAAGGTAATTTACAATAATTCCAAGTTGAAAAATAATGTTTTAGGGTTAGTATCCTCAATCAATGAGTTGTTTGGTATTTTTCATAACTATTTTGAGATTGTTCCCAAGAGCCTTCATGCATCCTCGATAGTCAACTCAGCTCATTCATCATTTAATAAACCTAGTTAAGCATCTCAACTATCAGATAGTGCGGTACTTAGAAAAGGGACTGAAGAAGAGCTTCCATTTTTAAAAGGTTGTTTTGTTTAGGAGAGACTCTACATGATTGTAAAAAACAGTGATAATTTCCCTGAAATTGTTCTACTGTATTAAAAATAAGCCTTATATCATAAGATGAAATTAATAAAAAGGTTGATTTCTACTTCAAGAGGATCTATACAAAGCACTAACTGATTATTTATTTTGTGTACATTATGGAAAATATCAAAATGCCTCCTATGAACCAATATTTTAAGGACCAAGTGTAGAAAATAAAAGAGTTAACACATAATTTGGAAATGTTTATTGGGAATAAGGATCAATTTTAATAATATATGCAATATGGAGGTGAATTCATCACTGATTTGATCCATTTTTTGAAGCCTTATATCCATGTTCATAGAAATTAAATAGTGCCTCCTACAAATACACCTTTGCAGCCTAGTTCGACTCCTTCCTCCTACAATGTCTATACTTATACCTCAATGTCTATATCTTGGGCTCTAAGCCAGATCAGACCTATAATTATTTAGTAATCCTTACCTAGGTCTTAAACCAAACCAACTATTTCCCCTTCTATTTTTTATGGAGTACCTCTTCCTTCATTCATAATTGGATCAACACATTCTACTACTTCTACTTCTCTTGTGGCTCCTCCTAATGGTTCTTCCAAGGGAAAAGAGAAGACTGCTAACCCTGAAGAGAATTGATGGATTTATTTTTTAAATGGATTTTCTTTATTTTCCCTTATTCTTTTTGATATGGATGTTTTGTATTTTTCCTTATGGTTGTCATTCACCTTATCTTTCTATCAAATAAAATGTGAAATACTAGTTTTTTTACTCCTTACCTTCAATGGTACTTTATCTTATTTTATTTTTCTTATTTTCTTTCGGATAATTCAAAAAGGGGGATAATAAGAAATGGAATTTAAATAACATGATTCTTATCATAAAAGGGGGATATTTTTGTCCTCCTAATGTGTTAATCATTTTTGAATGCTCAAAAATCATGTTAACAATGTTTATACTATCAAAAATCATATGTATTTATTGTTGGCTTCCTTGAGATTAAATGATTACAACTCATGGAATAAAAATTCACAAGATCTATATTCAGAATCTCACAAATCATGTTTGGATCTTATAAACTATGTTTGATCTTTGTCTGCAATGTTTTATTATATTAATGAATATGTCTAATAACATATGTGACTACTATTTCATAGGAATGTTTATAAATACATGGTTAAGTCTGTGAAACTATAAGTCTGACACTTGTTCCCGATTTTGTCCATGTCACTAACACTGTATCCCTGACACCGTAATCCCCACATTATAACCGTAAGAATATAAAACTGACACCATGACTTAGACACCAAAATTTAGAAACTGGGACTCTGACACCATAACCAGTTTTATATTTCATAAATTCTGTGACACCAGTTCTTTGCTACCATCTCCAAGACACCGTTCAATGTTTTGAAAAAGAACTAGAAACCATTACCTAAGACTCCATGATCTTAACACCATATCTATGATACTAGTTCAAGATCTCAACACCACATTGGCATCGTGATGGTATCACTTCTCAATGGAAAAGGATACGATACTATTTCTATGTGACACCATTTCAAGAGAGACTGTGACACCGTTCCTTAATCAATTCTATGCATTTTTTAATTTAATTTAAATATTATTTCTAAATGTCATATTTGAGTCATTTTAGGACTCTGACAAAAATTATTTTTCCCTTAAGAGATGTCACCTGACAGTATGAGGTGTAGAAATCGTGCTTCTGGTCAGCTCAAACCCATACACCCAAAATAAAAATAAAATAGCAAGACTCAAAGCCACAGAATGAGAGAGTTCAAAAAGTGAACTGCATGAAAGATAAAAGAACATCCATACACTAAAAAAAACAAGAATAACTCTATATTCCCGAAGGATGAAATAGTTTAGATGATAACCTCAAAATTTCTGGTAGTAGAAACCCTAATAAGAATAAGATCTAAAAAGAGCATCTCATATAACTGGAAACCAGAGCATAAGACTCACTATACTCTGTTTTCAAAAGAGGACTCAAAAATCACATCTTCTATGTTATACAAGCCCGAGCTGTGTAAAACAATATTCCGGGCATTTCTAACCCTTTATCACAATCTTTTCTCAAATTTCTACTATTTTTATTAATTTTCAGGAAATGTTTGTATGTGTTTTTAAACACGCATTGTCTCCTGCATTAAACTTGAGGATAAAAGATATTCTCACTCAAATATCCTTATATACTTTGTTTTTTTACAATGTATAATTGTGGATAAGGTCTTTTGTGACCTAGTTGTTTTTTTCCCAAATATAATAGTGGAAGAGGTATAGTGACCTAGACAATTGTGTGTATTATTGTTACCCTTGATCTAGGGCATGGATCAAGTTTAGTAATATAAACAGATTGTTGGTAGGTAATCACAAAGTTAATTATATTAGGATACAACTTGAGAATGAACCACTTATTTTATCAACAATGTGTTTCTATTTAGTCCTTCTATATTTAAATTTATATTCCATAAAACTTAATTTCACATTGATAGTTAGTCTTGGATAGTAGTTATAACTGGTTTTCCTTATTCAAGTAGTTTCAATGGTTGTATCAATATCTCATATTGATATTTCTGAGAATTAATCATTCTTATGAAAATCTATTTAAACATCAAAAATATTTTAATATTATTACCTAGATTAACTGATCTGTTTTAATTTTAATTGAGTGAATCTTTTAAGTAAACTTTTTATAAAAAATATTTATAGTAACTCAATTCACTCCCAACTTGAGTGTCTTACTCTAATAATCAGTATGTCTTACAGTCTCCATGAATGGTGTATATTATTTTATGTCACTATATATTATAAATTTCACTGAATAAATATATAATTATTATATATTATATTTATATCATGGCTAAAATTATTTATATTATGAAATCATGATTAATATTTGAGGACCCTAAATAGAAAATTAAAAATAGATGAAAAAATCTTTTTACCCAAAAAAATACATTAACATGGAATTGTTAATAAATGGGTAATAAAATTTAATAAGTAAATAATATATTTGTAATATATATAAATATTTTTTTATATTAAAATTATAATAATCATAAAATTATTTCACATGTTATTTTATCATGTATAATGAAATTAAAAATATAAAGTAATGGATTTTTGGTCTCTGATTAATTATTGGGAGAAATATCCCATATTCAATATTTTATTCTATGTTGTATATATTTCTTATTAATGTATTTTATGATTAATATCATTTAAATTATGGGGAAATCGAATCCCATTTTTAGGATATAAATTGTATGATGTATACACTTCAAAATTTACTAATGTGGTAAAGGATTTGGTGTCGATTTTTTTCTTTAAGACATATATTATAGTTTACACAAATATTTTTTCACAAGGTGAATATAAATCCCCATTGAAATTTAATAACTAGACTTTATTTATCCTATTGATATTTTATATTTTATTTTGTGTTATTCCTGTGTGTGGCTTGTGATTTAATGTTTCTATTGTGTTAAATATTTTTTGTCAGAATATCATCTATTATATGGTCTATCTATAATTATGGTTTCAAGGATAATATCTTATAATCCATATGAAAAACAACTCATGGATTTTATTATACTATTATTATTGATAAATTTTTAAAGCAATATTACCATTTCCCCCCTCATTGATATGTAAAATAATTAAGATATTGTTTTTATGAAAATATGATTTTATTTCTCTCTTCGCTCATAATTGTATTGTCTTCCAAAATAATTCTTTCAAGAATGTTATAATATTATCATATTATTTTAAAACATAATTTTAATTCATGTGTTTTTATTTAAAGTATTTTTGTAATGTAATCATAATGGAATTTTCAAAACAATTAACATTTTGAATTTGTCGAAAATGTGAAAGGAATATCTTTTATAATCTGAATGTATAAAATGAAAGAACACATCATTATGAGAATTATTTTCATTGAAGTTTCCATTAAATATTTTCAGATTTTTGTTAAAATAAAGGCATTTTCCATATTTTTTATGTTTAAAAATTATTTTTCAAAGTGGAAAGGAAATTTTCATCAGTAACATTTTTAAACAATGTTTTAATATTATTTTCAATCAAATATAACATCTTTTTATGCATGTTATGAATTACTAGGTATATGATCCAAGGAATACATTACTTTTCTTTCTATTAATTTTTTAAAAATAATAGTTTTTATGAAATCCATTTCTCTTCTAGAGTTTATAACCAGATAAAATTCATATAACACCTAATTCTTTTTCAACGGGTTATAAATTGATGAAATGATTATATAATTATAAAACATATGACTTTTTCATATGTTATGATATAATGAAATATTTATGAATCCCATTTCATTCCATGGGTATGATATGATAAATGTTTTATGATCTTTTGTAAACCATAATTTTATTACTGAAAATTAATCAATCTTTGGAAAAGTTATTTGAAAACTAAACTATTATAATTTTATTACCTTTATTAACTGGCCTATTTTAATTTTAATTGGTTTAATATATTAAGTAAGATTTTCAAAAAAAAATATAGGATCTCAATTAACCCCTCACATGAGTGTCATACTCTGACTAAAATTTGGTATCATAAAATGTTTTTAAAATCCCTATTTTTAAAAATTCAAATGTTCAATCTGTTTAGAATATTTTTCAACTGTTATTCTAGTTGTGTTTTAATGATCTCAAAATTTCTATTAGTTCTGAATTTTTAGATACCTAAAACAAAAAATTCTAGAATTTATTCTCTAAGTATGGATAATAGATTGGAATGTGATGCTACCAACAAAACTCCAATCTTTAATGGAACAAATTATGCACAATGGAAGATTGCACTTAGAAAGAATGGGTTTGGAGATTTGGGATTCAATTATAGATGAATATATGATTCCTACCACTATTAGAACTACATGGGATAACCCAACTAAATCTACTTATCACAATAATTTCAAATCCATGAATTCATTATTCTATTCTTTAGGAGATATAGAATTTAAGAGAATTTTTCATGTCAAACAGACCATGAAATTTAGGATACATTTTCTGTTTTTCATGAAGGAATATCTAGTGTTAAGGAAATGAGACTTAACACATATATGATTAAACATGATGAATTCAAAACGAATCCCTATGAGGCTATTTATGACATGTATCTCAGGTTTAATGAAATATTGAACAAAATGATCTTTCTGGGAAGTGATTTTTTATCCGAAGAGAAAAATATGAATACTCGGATTCTTACTAGATAGATGGAGAGGGAATTAAATCTCTATTTTAGAATCTTGTGAAATTAGTACTCTGTCAGTGATGGAGATGATAGGTAAGTTGATGATGTAGGAGGAAGAATTTAATGTAAACAAATATAAGGAAGAGGAACCCAAGAGAGTGTTACTAGATTTCAAAACCACTACCTATAAGAATAAAGAGAAATAAAGGACTCATTATCATTTTTATAGTACATGTAATGAAGACTTATCATTAGAGAGTAATGATTAAGTGGCCCAATTATCTAGATGATTTATTATATTTTATATAAGAAATAAATTCTTTAAGAAGCCCAACTTCAATGGAAGATATGATCAAAAGGGAAACTGGAAGAAGTATAGGAAAAGAAGTGAAAAATCTAATGAAATAGTATGTTATTAATAAAAAATAAAAGGACATATAATGTATTATTTTACTATGTTGAAATATAAGAAAAGATATAAGGACAAAGATTTTAAGTATAAAAAGGCCATGAAGGAAACATAGACTTCTTTCAAGGGCAGTTCAAGTAACTTAGATTATTCATATGAGGTGAAGTTTGACAAGGCCAATATATGTTTTATGAAAAACAATTATGAGGTAACCCAATAATATACCAAAAAAATGCATAATATTCTAGAGATGAAATTGATTTTAGAAATATGACTAGTGAAGAATTATTTGAATACTATAATATTCTAGAAGACACTTGTTATGACGTAAAAGATTAATATAAATTTTTAAAGAAACACTATTCCTTGACCACTAATGTTAGATCTGAACTTTATATAGATAATGAGAAAAATGTTCAATTACATAAAGAAAACAATGAACTTCAGGTATCTAATGAGAAATTGAAAAAGGACCTAGAGAAATTCACCAATGGAAAAAATAGTATTACATAGAGGATTAGTAAACAAATTTCTCGTAGATATAGTAATAATATAGGATACTAACATGTGAAATGAAATCTCACCAAAAACAAGTTTGTAACTAAATATGGAAAATATTATTTTCTTCCTAAAAGTGAAAATTATGCTGTTACATCCAGTTCTACAAAATATTTCACTACTTTTATTTTTACAGAACCAAATAGGAACTATTTTTCAAATATATTATAATATTATTATCGGAAACCTATGAAGGAGATGTTGGTTCATAAAAAACTAATAACTAATGTAACTAGAACAAAACAAGTCTGGGTACAAAAATCTATTTTTATTTCACTATTTTGTAGGAAATCTATTTGAAGAGATCCTAGAAAATCTTATCGTACATGGAATGTGGATTCTCAAGACACATCAAAGGAAATTGCCCATTGTTCAAGAATTTAATAAATATTGATGGTGGGTATGTCACTTTTGGAGACAATACAAAAGGAAAAATAAATGGCGTTGGTCAGATTGGTAGCTCTAGGTTATTTTTAATTTTTATAGAATTTTCTTTTATTAGAATGAAATAAAATATACATATTATTTCACAGTTATGGTATGATGGATTTCATGTTAACTTTGAGAAAGATGATTGTAATGTTTTAACTATAAAAATGAACTAATATTATCTTCTTTTATAAATGAAATTGTTTATGCTGTCAACATAGATTCTTTAGTTTCTCAAAATCTTTAATTCTTATGTGTATTTCACAAAGAATCACGGAGTTGGCATATATAACTAGGAAACTGCAATATACACTCTCTTAGGAAGCTTACCAGAAAAGGATTAGTCAAAGAACTACTAGAACATGAAATTAAAAATGATGAAGACTGTAATCCATTATAAAAAGGTAAACAACACAAAATATATTTCAAAATAAAGAAATAAGTTTATTCTTCTCGAACTCTTGATTTGGTCCACATGGATTTGTTCGGACCATCTAGAGTTTCATGTTTAAATGTGAAGCATTGTGTTTATGTTCTTGTAGATGAATATTCAGGATATACATGGACATTTTTCTTGGCGTAAAAAATTGAATCATGCTCTCATTTCACTAAGTATGCTAGGACTCTAAAAAATCATAGTGGACTTAGGATAAAATATCTAAGAAGTGACCATGACAATGAGTATGAAAACCGATTGTTTTAATCCTTATGCTCAAAAAATGGTTATATTCATAACTTCTATGCCCCTAGGACACCTCAACAAAATGTCTTTGTAGAAAGAATAAATAAATCCTTTCATGAAATTTCTAGAACCATGATTAGTGATTATGACTTACCTATATAATTTTGGGAAGAAACTATAAATACATCATGCTACATTGTCAATAGAGTTTTAATTAGACCAATTCATAAAATAACTCCCTATGAGTTGTTGAATAATTGAAAACCTAAGGTTAATTATTTCAATGTTTTTAGTTGAAAAGTCTATATTCTTAATAATGATAATATTGATATGTATGCATCCAAAAGTGATGATGGAATTTTTCTCAGATATTCAATCTCTAGTAAATCCTATGGAGTATTTAACAAAATAATAAATTATGTGGAAGAATTTCTACTTGTCAATTTTTTTGAAATAGATACACATGAACCCTAGACCTTTTTAGAGAATCATGAGGTTGAATTTCAAATCTGGATATTAATTTTATAATATTCTGATCAACTTATGAATGAATTTATTAAAACTTATAGTTATGGAAATTCTTCAGATTCATTCCATAATGAAGATGAAACTTTGGAAGAACTTGAATTTACTACTCCTTCTTTTTCTAGAGATGTTATAATTATTAAGAACCATCATTTAGATGTTTTTGTTGGAGATTTATATAAACTAACACAAACTAGAGCTTCTCTTAGAAATCATGTTGAACATCAAGCATTCTTGTCTCAAATTGAACCTAGAAACATAAATAATTCTACCAATGATGAATTTTGGGTGATGGCCATGCATGAGGGGCTAAATCAGTTTGATAGGAATAATGTTTGGAAACTTGTGGATAGAACCAAAGACATCTTTATGATAGTTAGTAAATGGGTGTTTGGGAACAAAGTAGAAGAAGTTGTAAATATAGTTAGAAAAAATGCTTGATTTGTTACACAAGGTAATAGTCAATAAGAAGGAATTGTCTGTGAAGAATCCTTTTCACCAGTAGCTAGACTTGAGCCATTAGAATCTTACATTCTTATGCATAACATCTAAATTTAAAAATATACCAAATGGATGTCAAGAGTTCATTACTAAGAGGGTATATATTTGAGAATGTTTTTGTTGAAAAACCCCAAGTTTTATATTCGTTCACATTCCAAAAAATGTATTTATTATAAAAAAATTTATATTGCTTAAAATAAGCTCCATGTGCTTGGTATGATTGATTAAGTAATTTTATTATGTCCAAATGTTTTAAAAAATGTATAGATGATCCTACACTTTTTATAAAACGATTTTCTAAATAGTTTTTAGTTGTTAAAATCTATTTTGATGATATTATTTTTGGATTTTAAAGAAATACCCTATGTATTGAGTTTTTAATGTTGATTAAAAATGAATTTGAAATGAGTTAAATGGGTGATCTAAAATTATATCTCATATTTCAAATCTGTCATGATAAAGAATGTATTATTTTAAATCAAAGTAAATATACTAAATATTTTCTAAAACATTTTGTCTTGGACAACACTAAAAGTAGTGATAGTCCAATGAGTACTACCTATAAGTTTGATCTTAATGAAAAGGTAAATATTTTAATCAAACCAATTATAGAAGAATGATTGGATGTTTACTCTACATAACTACTAGTCTCCCTAATATTCTGTTTAGTGTTTGAAAGTGTGAACATTTTCAAGTAAACCCCAAAGAGTTTCATTTAAATGATGTTAAATTTTTTTAAAATACCTCAATCACACCATCAATTTAGGTATATTATATCCTAGAGGATAATAATTAGGAATAGATTGCTATTCAGATACTGATTTTGGTGGTTATAAATTAGACAGAAAAAGAACCTCTAGAACATGTCATTTTTAGGCATATATCTAGTATCATGGTGTAGTAAGAAACAAAATTATGTTGCATTATCTACTTCTGAGGCTGAATACATAGCTTCTGGTAGTTTTTTGCAAACAAATTGTGGATGAAGGAAACATTACTAGACTACAAATATCAATTTAGATATGTAGCTATAAATTGTGGAAATACAAGTTCTATTAAAATTTCAATGAATCATGTTTCACACTCACAGAAAATTAATATTGATGTAATACATCACTTTTTGAGAGATGATTATCAAAAAGGTGATATCACTTTAGAATTCATTAGCAATGAACATAATCTTGTTGAAATATTCACTAAATTATTAAATTCTAAAAGGATAAATTACATCAAACATTTATTAGGGATGATAAGTCTTATGTAAATAGTTTACAGTCTCGATGTTACTATCTCACACATACTATTTCATAGTTTATAGTTTCATTATTCAGAGTTTCTCAAGTTACTATCTTGGAATTACTGTCTCACATTTATGGTCTTACAATTACTATCTTACACTTTCTGTCTTAATGATACGATCACACCATTGGGATTCACAATTTAATTATGACACCATGATGACTTGTTTTGGTCTCACCATAATGTTATAATTTTTTTAATTTTTTTTACATATCATTGTATTGATTCATTTATTATTTTTATACTACACATTTGTCTTAGAAATGTTTGGACTTCCTAAATGATAAAAACCTGATGTTTTTCACCTCTCTCTTAACTCGCGTTAAAAATTGAAACCCTTCTATCTCAAACACACTTCCATCCTTCAACTCTTTCTCCTTCTCGAACATACATTGGATTCCTATAACAAAGAAACTATATTCATCGACTCCTGAGAAGCGAAGGTTTTAGAAGAATGGGAAAACATACTTGAAAATAATTCTTGAAGGACCACTGAATCCCAACCTTGCTAATCAAATTATAGTACCATAGAAATAAATACATCCGATGTGGCTAATGACAAGTACGTAGATAATTTTTAACATTTTAAAAGAACAAGACAGGTTGAAATGGTTCACTAAAGAGAAGATAACCATCTATCCAAAGCATATTTACGAGTTTTATCAGTATCTTCAGTTCTCTTACGAGTTGACATGATATGTTTTTGTTTGAAGTTGGATAAATGGATAAAGTTGTAACTTTTCTTCAAGGTTATGGGATTCCTGCCTTGAAATACCACATGAGGGAATTTATGAAGATCATTATTGGGGACCTCCTCCTCATAGTGATTTTTTTATCCTAGAAGAGGCATTGAGATGCCTAATTGGTAATAAGAAGCGAAGTAGGCCGATTATAGTAGAGTTAGATGGAGAGATAACACTACTATTTAAATTCACTCAAAATGTTATTTGTCCATGGAAGGGGTATTTTTCAACCTTGAAGTATCAAGATGAATTTATGACACATCTTATGAAAAATGGTCACAAGATCTTCTTATGTAAATATATCATTCTACACATCAGTGATATAATCAAGACTACTTCAAAATCAATCTACCTATTTTATTCAATATTTATTTCTACTATGTTTTCTCCCAAAGGATTAGTTGGCTCAAATGAGTAATTTATTAGAGATTATGAGTTTTTATTCTCTAACGATACACTCATAAGGATGAAAATTAACTATAATCCTTGGAAAAAATATTGTGTTGAAAAAATGAATGATTGTATGAGAAGTTCAATCCAATTAAAAATTCGTCAAGGATTCTGGATAAATATGGACCTATTCAGGAACCTGATGAGGTTGTTGAATATTCAAATGAAGAAGTTGGAAATGTAGAAGCTACACTTACGGATGGAACTATATTAGAGGAAGAATATAGTTTCTTACCTGACCCACATGCTGCTGAAGATATAGTTTCTAGAGAATTTGTTGTAGAAAAAGAACCTACAACTGGTGTAGAGGAACAAGCTGTTCATTAGGAGAAATTAGAAGAAATTTTAATGGAGGAATTCCCTGTTTCTATGGAACAGTCAGAAGAAGAAGATGAACATGATGTTATTCCTTCTGTTGAGGAAATAATGGATTAGTCTTTTCAATTAGCTAAAGAAGTTCCTGAACAATCCAAGATAGAAGACATGGTATTAGGCCAATAAAATGAGTCTCTTAGTCCCAACAGAGAATCACCTTCTTAGGGGGTGAAGAATCCCATTTTGTATTGTACTCAAGTGCAATGTTCGGTTGAGACCTTCCCATTAGAAACCTTGTATAAATTTCCCAGCTACATTGATATCTTTGACTCACAACTTCCTTCATTGCAAAAAATCGATCTCACAATAACCTTTCAATTGAAACCTATTTTTGTAATAGAATTCATACCTACTAAGTAACCAAAGGATATTTCGGTTTTTTCAGCTGATTATGCACAACAAACTCCAAGATTTTTAAACCATGGGTATTTAAAAGTTTATGGTGAAACTATAAAGGCTGGTTTTGAAAACAATTTAAATCTCAACCTACTCCTATAACTCATCTAAGTGGATAGAATGCACACATGATCTTGGAGAAACATCTATGGAAAACCCACCCAAGGATGCTGCATGAAATTAAAGACGCGAGGACTGAAAATCAAAAATTAAGTGATGAAGTAAAATCCTTAAAACATGTCATTGAGAAACTGATGAAGGAATTTCAGACTACTAAACCCCCTATTGCTCATTTTAGTATATAATATGTAGACAAAATTGCTAAAAAGGTTGTGACATTGATCCAACCAAATTTGGTCTCTCTTGTTAAGAAGGTAATTTACAATAATTCAAAGTTGAAAAATAAAGTTTTAGGGTTAGTATCCTCAATCAATGAGTTGTTTGGTATTTTTCATAACTATTTTGAGATTGTTCCCAAGAGCCTTCATGCATCCTCGATAGTCAACTCAGCTCATTCATCCTTTAATAAACCTAGTTAAGCATCTCAACTATCAGATAGTGCGGTACTTAGAAAAGGGACTGAAGAAGAGCTTCCATTTTTAAAAGGTTGTTTTGTTTAGGAGAGACTCTACATGATTGTAAAAAAAAGTGATAATTTCCCTGAAATTGTTCTACTGTATTAAAAATAAGCCTTATATCATATGATGAAATTAATAAAAAGGTTGATTTCTACTTCAAGAGGATCTATAAAAAGCACTAACTAACTATTTATTTTGTGTACATTATGGAAAATATCAAAATGCCTCCTATGAACCAATATTTTAAGGACCAAGTGTAGAAAATTAAAGAGTTCACACATAATTTGGAAATTTTTATTGGGAATAAGGATGAATTTTAATAATATATGCAATATGGAGGTGAATTCATCACTGATTTGATCCATTTTATGAAGCCTTATATCCATGTTCAAAGAAATGAAATAGTGCCTCCTACAACTATACCTTTACAGCCTAGTTCGACTCCTTCCTCCTACAATGTCTATAATTATACCTCAATGTCTATATCTTGGGCTCTAAGCCAGATCAGACCTATAATTATTTAGTAATCCTTTCCTAGGTCTTAAACCAAACCAACTATTTCCCTTCTATTTTTTATGGAGTACCTCTTCCTTCATTCATAATTGGATCAACACATTCTACTACTACTACTTCTCCTGTGGCTCCTCCTAATGGTTCTTCCAAGGGAAAAGAGAAGACTGCTAACCCTGAAGAGAATTGATGGATTTATTTTTTAAATGGATTTTCTTTATTTTCCCTTATTCTTTTTGATATGGATGTTTTTTATTTTTCCTTATGGTTGTCATGCACCTTATCTTTCTATCAAATAAAATGTGCAATACCAGTTTTTTTACTCCTTACCTTCAATGGTACTTTATCTTATTTTATTTTTCTTATTTTCTTTCAGATAATTCGAAAAGGGGGATAATAAGAAATGGAATTTGAATACCATGATTCTTATCATAAAAGGGGGATATTTTTGTCCTCCTCATGTGTTAATCATTTTTTAATGCTCAAAATTCATGTTAACAATGTGTATACTATCAAAAATCATATGTATTTATTGTTGGATTCCTTGAGATTAAATGATTACAACTCATGGAATAAAAATTCACAAGATCTATATTCAGAATCTCACAAACCATGTTGGGATCTTATAAACTATGTTTGATCTTGGTCTATAATGTTTTATTATGTTAATGAATATGTCTTATCACATATGTGACTACTATTTCATAGGAATGTTTATAAATACATGGTTAAGTCTGTGAAACTATAAGTCTGACACTTGTTCCCGATTTTGTCCATGTCACTAACACTGTATCCCTGACACCGTAATCCCCACATTATAACCCTAAGACTATAAAACTGACACCATGACTTAGACACCAAAATTTAGAAACTGGGACTCTGACACCATAACCAGTTTTATATTTCATAAATTCTGTGACACCAGTTCTTTGCTACCATCTCCAAGACACCGTTCAATGTTTTGAAAAAGAACTAGAAACCATTACCTAAGACTCCATGATCTTAACACCATATCTATGATACTAGTTCAAGATCTCAACACCACATTGGCATCGTGATGGTATCACTTCTCAATGGAAAAGGATACGATACTATTTCTATGTGACACCATTTCAAGAGAGACTGTGACACCGTTCCTTAATCACTTCTATGCATTTTTTAATTTAATTTCAATATTATTTCTAAAGATCATATTTGAGACATTTTAGGACTCTGACAAAAATTATTTTTCCCTTTAGACATGTCACCTGACAGTATGAGGTGTAGAAATCGTGCTTCTGGTCGGCTCAAACCCATACACCCAAAATAAAAATAAAATCACAAGACTCAAAGCCACAGAATGAGAGAGTTCAAAAAGTGAACTGCATGAAAGATAAAAGAACATCCATACACTAAAAAAACATGAATAACTCTATATTCCCGAAGGATGAAATAGTTTAGATGATAACCTCAAAATTTCTGGTAGTAGAAACCCTAATAAGAATAAGATCTAAAAAGAGCATCTCATATAACTGGAAACCAGATAATAAGACTCACTATACTCTGTTTTCAAAAGAGGACTCAAAAATCACATCTTCTATGTTATACAAGCCCGGAGCTGCGTAAAACAATATTCCGGGCATTTCTAACCCTTTACCACAATCTTTTCTAAAATTTCTACTATTTTTATTAATTTTCAGGAAATGTTTGTATGTGTTTTTAAACACGCACTGTCTCCTGCATTAAACTTGAGGATAAAAGATATGCTCACTCAAATATCCTTATATACTTTGTTTTTTTACAATGTATAATTGTGGATAAGGTCTTTTGTGACCTAGTTGTTTTTTTCCCAAATATAATAGTGGAAGAGGTATAGTGACCTAGACAATTGTGTGTATTATTGTTACCCTTGATCTAGGGCATGGATCAAGTTTACTAATATAAACAGATTGTTGGTAGGTGATCACCAAGTAAATTAGATTAGGACACAACTTGAGAATGAACCACTTATTTTATCAACAATGTGTTTCTATTTAGTCCTTCTATATTTAAATTTATATTCCATAAAACTTAATTTCACATTGATAGTTAGTCTTGGATAGTAGTTATAACTGGTTTTCCTTATTCAAGTAGTTTCAATGGTTGTATCAATATCTCATATTGATATTTCTGAGAATTAATCATTATTATGAGAATCTATTTAAACTTCAAAAATATTTTAATTTTATTACCTAGATTAACTGATCTGTTTTAATTTTAATTGAGTGAATCTTTTAAGTAAACTTTTTATAAAAAATATTTATAGTAACTCAATTCACTCCCAACTTGAGTGTCTTACTCTAATAATCAGTATGTCTTACAGTCTCCATGAATGGTGTATATTATTTTATGTCACTATATATTATAAATTTCACTGAATAAATATATAATTATCATATATTATATTTATATCATGGCTAAAATTATTTATATTATGAAATCATGATTAATATTTGAGGACCCTAAATAAAAAATAAAAAAATAGATGAAAAAAACTTTTTACCCAAAAAATTACATTAACATGGAATTGTTGATAAATGGGTAATAAAAGTTCATAAGTAAATAATATATTTGTAATATATATAAATATTATTTTATATTAAAATTATAATAATCATAAAATTATTTCACATGTTTTTTTTATCATGTATAATGAAATTAAAAATATAAAGTAATGGATTTTTGGTCTCTCATTAATTATTGGGAGAAATATCCCATATTCAATATTTTTTTCTATGTTGTATATATTTCTTATTAATGTATTTTATGATTAATATCATTTAAATTATGGGGAAATCGAATCCCCTTTTTAGGATATAAATTGTATGAGGTATACACTTCAAAATTTACAAATGTGGTAAAGGATTTGGTGTCGATTTTTTTCTTTAAGACATATATTATAGTTTACACAAATATTTTTTCACAAGGTGAATATAAATCCCCATTGAAATTTAATAACTAGACATTATTTATCCTATTGATATTTTATATTTTATTTTGTGTTATTCCTGTGTGTGGCTTGTGATTTAATGTTTCTATTGTGTTAAATATTTTTTGTCAGATTATCATCTATTATATGGACTATCTATAATTATGGTTTCAATGATAATATCTTATAATCCATATGAAAAAAAACTCATGGATTTTATTATACTATTATTATTGATAAATTTTTAAAGCAATATTACCATTTCGCCCCTCATTGATATGTAAAATAATTAAGATATTGTTTTTATGAAAATATGATTTTATTTCTCTCTTCTCTCAGAATTGTATTGTCTTCCAAAATAATTTTTTCAAGAAGGTTATAATATTATCATATTATTTTAAAACATAATTTTAATTCATGTGTTTTTATTTAAAATATTTTTGTAATGTAATCATAATGGAATTTTCTAAACAATTAACATTTTGAATTTGTCGAAAATGTGAAAGGAATATCTTTTATAATCTGAATGTCTAAAATGAAACAACACATCATTATGAGAATTATTTTCATTGAAGTTTCCATTAAATATTTTCAGATTTTTGTTAAAATAAAGGTATTTTCCATATTTTTTATGTTTAAATTTTTTTTTCAAAGTGGAAAGGAAATTTTCATCAGTAACATTTTTAAACAATGTTTTAATATTATTTTCAATCAAATATAACATCCTTTTATGCATGTTATGAATTACTAGGTATATGATCCCAGGAATACATTAATTTTCTTTCTATTAATTTGTTAAAAATAATAGTTTTTATGAAATCCATTTCTCTTCTAGAGTTTATAACCAGATAAAATTCATATAACACCTAATTCTTTTTCAACGGGTTATAAATTGATGAAATGATGAAATAATTATGAAACATATGTCTTTTTCATATGTTATGATATAATGAAATATTTATGAATCCCATTTTATTCCATGGGTATGATATGATAAATGTTTTATGACCTTTTGTAAACCATAATTTTAAATTTCATTAAGATATGTGTGGGACATGTGTCTCCCTAAAATAATTTTGATAAATAATTATATCTCAGGAAATAAAATTTAGAAAAACGTCAATGGGATTCATCCTCCTTTTGAAATAGTTGTGTTTTGATCCACAATCGTAAATAGGTATTGAGTCCTGGTCTAATATGTTGACGGTTTTCTTAGTTAACCTAGAAATATGAAATGGTTTAAAATATCTATAATCGTTCCAAAATTTTATGACATGTTCTTATGGTTTTTGATTGATCTATGAAAATATATCAACCTTATGGGAAATAATTTTAGAAATGATAATTATTTACTCCATGAATCTTGTTTTTGATCTATGATAGGTTTGGTATAAACACCTTGAATTAGGTGCATGATCTCATACCCTTATGCTAATAGTATGATTGTATATGATCATATATTTATATCTCTTTTGTTTATGCTTAAAAAATATTTAATATCACCCTTTATTATGTTCCCTTAACCATATTATGAGTAATTTTTTAGGTAGGGTATGTTTGTGAAGATTGATAAAGGAGATAATCATTTTTGGTGACTGTGAAGATATTTCATGACTTACGAATATTTTGTTCATAGTTTCGAAAGAAACTAAGAATTACGGTCCTAATGTGTGTGTTTATGTAATGTAATGAATATTTATCTAAAAAATATGTAATATCTATGTATATTTATCAGGGTCGCTACAACAATGAGACTAAAAAATTGATTATCTAGGTTTTTTTGTTAATCATATCCATTTGGAATGGTGTAACTCTATAACCTTGCCTTGTAAGAATATAAGAAAGACTTAACTCTCTACCGAATTTAGTATAAATTTATATTTTTTAGATCTATTAAAATATTTTATGATATAAATTATTTTCATTATATCATTGATGTTTGAAGTGGGAACCACAAGAGAGAAATAAAGATTTAGTTAATTCATTAAAGTTAATAGTATATGATAGAGAATCATCGTTTTAATCTAATGGATGTCCAAATAGTGGTTATATTACTCAAATAAAAGGATGAATTTTGGTATAATGCTAACAGATTGACGGTGATCTATTTTCCTTCACCAATTGTACTACAATCATAGGAGGCCATAGCCTATATAGCCTTTTAAAAAACTCTTGTCTTTGAAACAAGATATAATAATTATAACTTGATAAGTAAAAATATTAATATATCTGGAATATTATGCAATGATTGTCCCAATAATATAGGGAAAATATAAGTCCCAATTTCATATAGTTTGGGTCAACCTTGAACAATTCGAATAGAAGAACCCGATGTCATCAAAATCCCTAATTGAGCACAACCAATTAGGGACTTCACCAATATCCTCTATGAGTTGACACCACCAACACCATGCCTATCAAGGAGTCCATTTAACTATGGGTCATATGAAAAGTATCTACATGTGTAGGCATGATTCTCATGTATGGGTAATTATAAATATACCTAGTAGGACACCCCAAAATTAAAAATAATAAAGGAGAAAGAATTGTTACTAATTTTAGTACAATTCCTCATGCTATTAATCAAAATCACAAAACCATGGATACAATGAAATCATAATCTTCTCAAATCAACTCCATTTAAGTCCTACACAAAAGGGAATCTAGATCACTCAAAACATATACAAACCCAAATAAATCAAACTTCTACTCTTTTATGAATCCTAGAACATTGATATATAATTATAATGGGGGGCCCACACCTCCTAAAATAGATGAGGTTAGTTGAAATGCTCCAACCCCTATGGAGGACCCATGTGTCATCATGTAAAATGTGCATCATATATGGGGGTTACCAAATCAATCTGGTGAGGAATCATTTCTTATAAATATGGGTGTTTACCTAGTCCACTATCTATTTGGAGGACCCACAACAAGAAATATATATATTTTTATTATTTTTTCAACACAATTTTCACTCCATCCATCTCATAAACTCATCATAACAATCTCAACGAAGAGAAAGAAATACATCATCCCAAAAATCCTCAAACAGATCCCAATATGTTTAATAAGTATTCCTATGATGAAAAATTTATCGATTGCATTATTTATTTGTCAAAAAATAAACCCAATTGATGAAATATTGAAAATACCATTGATGGTAATGTAAATGGAATGTACATCCTTGGAAATAGAATTCATGCCTCCGGTAACATATAGGTTTATACAAAAACTATCCATTCTTTTTGTATTTAAAATAAACAATCTGTCACATGTGGTATATGGTGTGTTGGATATAAAGACTAGATGGGAAACCATTTTCATGAGATTTTATTTCATGTAATGAATTTACATGGTATATACTTTGTAAGAAATTTGTGTCGATTGTCCAGATAACCAGAGTGTTTATGGAAAGGACCACCTATGTAGGATATTTGATAAACATGTTTTACATATATTCCCACATTTTTTGAGGATAATGCACTTACCTGGTGTGTACTCATATACACAACAAGGAACACAATCCCATGATACATGTTGTGTTTCCCATGGTCAAACCCCCCTATGTTACTTATAAAAGCATCAAAACTATACTTCTATAAGGTTTGAAAGACATTTAATGTGACCGAAAGTATGGTATTCTATATAGTTAGAAATTATAGATGTGGAATATGAATCTCTCTATATTTTACATCATGATTGTCTTGTTCCACTCCACCACTAGTCATTCTACATATACCTCATTTATATGACACCCCTGAAATCGATCTCATGCCTCATTTGACCTTCACTATCCTTACATTATCATTTCACTTATTTTTATTAATACCCCAAATTGAAACTATTCCAAAATAATTTTTGGAAGAAAAACTTACATTCACATTTCCTATGAGAATTGAAACATCAAACCATCTTTCATCTTTCTATTAGTTATACATGATAAAATAATTAGAAAAATGAATATATAATGGAAATAAATTAATGGTGGATATAGGAAATCCCAACAACCTATTGGTGGGTATTTATCTTTGTTCATTGAATAACACAAAAAATACAATTGAGGGGTGACTTAGTGATCAAAAATTATTTATCTTTCAATAAGAATATTGAAATAAATCTTTTGTAAAAATTAAATAATTTAATTTTTTAGGTATATTTGAGAAATAGTATTCTAATAAAAAATTAAATCCATGTCAAATTCAAAACAAAATTATTCACCCAAATATGAAAAATGTGAAATATAAATAATTTATTTATGAAATTAAATTTTTCTTTATGAGATGGAAGTGAATAATCCATGTTAATAATTCTCAATTATATTCTATACAAATTTTATTTTTTTATTCTAGAAACCATACCGAGTTTATATAACAATTTAATTCATGAGAAAAATAATTAGGGCATTGTGAAGAACATATTAGAGATGACTATAATCTCTTACCATGAAGGAAAATAATCATTTCATTGAAAATTTAATTTTTATTTGAAACTTTTACAGATGGATCCATGGACGATGCTTCCTTGAATCGTTGAAAATAATATTGATTCTTGAAAATCCTATGAAATCCCTTATATAGTTTCAAATCCAATGGAAGTGGGATGATATATTGGATGGTTAACTAAAAGAGGAATTATCTTGGATGGTGAAAATAATATCAAAAATAAATCCATTACATAACTCCCACCATAAATTTCATTAAAACACCACACATAATTCCACAATTATTTCTCCTATTATATAAGGTTAGATGTCTAAAATATTCTACTTCATAAAACATCCTATTTTTTTCATTGTTTCATCGCACATATATAAATTTCATATATATAGATAGTAATGGATATATATATATATATAAATTCAAATAAAAACAGGCATAAACATTGTCTTGGTCTCAATTACCATATATTAAAAGTATACATTTCATAGGAAAAATTAACATTCTAGTGGAAATAACATTATGTGAATTTTATACAGAACATTATATTGGAGTTAATATTTTTTTCATACTTGTGGATAAAAATATATATTAAATATATCATTTATATTTAAAATCCTCATCTTTTATAAAAATTAAGAAACCAAACAACTATGTTTATAAATATTATTAAATATTGTAAATGGTATTTATTAAAAAAAATTAGTTCCTTACATCCTTTACACCTTCACGGAGATTCATCCAACAAAAATAATTTCCTGAAAAAATTTGATAAAAATAAGCTGACATCTGACACTCACATTACCACTATCACTTCTATATATTCTTATGATACCATAGGACATATACCAGAAGAATCTATTTCCAACACTAGATCTTCTCCTTATTGTACTTAATATCTACCAAGTAGTCTTAGAAGGTAGTGTAATTATTGATATCCATATCTCCTCGATTGATAAAATATTATGGATCAAGAACACACAACCTCAGATACAACAAATGAAAAATTATGTGTGAAAAATCTATCTATGGGGGTAACTCTGGGTAATAATAAATATTGCCTTATCTACTTTGGAATTGAAAATAAAGTTTGAATTTTTTTGTTACATTCCTCTATAATTAATCATTCTCAATATGTGATGTGTGGTACCATTAGGAAAATATTATCTCTATAATTGAACTCTAATATTCATAATATTTTATTCACATAATAAATTAAAGGCTCTAGGATATCCTCATATTCTCTTTGATCATGCACACCTTATCTAACATGAACATTTCCATCTTGGGTCCCCTGATTGATGAATCACTAACGACCATCAAATAATGTCGTGACCAAAAAAATTTCTCTTACAAGACTAAAAATGATTCCGTATTGAAAGTTGAGTTCTACATTTTGTTGAACACTAACTCTTACAATGGTAGTTGATCATACCAACTCCTATGAAAATATAGGACACATACTCACATCATATCTTATTGAACCTAAATGGTCATTTCTATTTATAAAATTATCCATTGGTTGAAAACTATAATAAATCATTGTTGGTACGTAAAAACCTCCTGTAGGTTCCTCCATAACCAAAACATGAATTGAGATTCTTAGTTAGAGGAATTATTTTAGGGTTCCCCAATGAAAATATATGATATAATTCTTTTATAGGAAACACAATATCTCCATCTAAAATTTCTTCTGAATATGTAATAAGTAATTTTGAATGATTTTTCATCCAATTACCACCTATATAGTGTAATGGGACTTCATTAAGTAGGGAATTCTATTCATTAAATCCATATATATATTATCACACTTCAACTCTAGACCATCAAGGGGTTAGCTTAAACCTATGGGAACCAGTTTATTATGCTTCACCTATTAATAGTAGAGGCATCATGAAATGAACTCACCAATACTCTACTTCAGGATTAGACACCAATATTTATATAAGGGTCCTAGTATATCTCTATCTTCACTATATGTTTTAATATAAAATATGTCTGAAATTAAATAAATATATCTTCAAATATCTCAATTGGATATGTTTTTCATCCCTAGAATAGATTGATATGATACATAACATTAATGAATCTTTTTAGTGAATCCCTTAAAGATATTAGGGGACTATATCCCTCAAAATCTCTATATACTAGTCGATCCACCATTTTCTAGTGAATTGGTGTATGATAAACCATTATTGTTCAAATGTATGTTATTTATCCTTCCTATACAAAATCCATGTACATCATGTGAAATTGATAATATGAATCCCCAATGAATTTCTAAAAATATTTAAAACCGAAAGAATTATCTACTATATTACCTTACCATTGTGTTTTGGTAATCTTAAAATCATAGTAATGAAAGATCCCTAATCAAAAATTATTCCTCAGTTTATGATCTCACTAGAATAATATATACCAAAGACCCTTGTTATCTATATAGACCACAAATTATTCTAGATAAAGATAGTATGCCAACATCTTTATGAAAACCCCATCTACTTTTTACTCAACATAATGATTCATATAATTTTTCTCATGTCATATCAACTACATAGACCCCAAATAAATCATATCTTCAATATTCAACTTCATGAAAAAATCCCGTTCTTATACGCATCACAGTACACCCCATACACAACTCCTTTCTCTTATAATTACAACAATAGGTCAATTTTCATCCTCTACTTCAGCACCTCGAATGTTTCTAATAATACAAAAAAATATTCACAACTACCATTTGACATAAGATATTTGTAAGGTTTATTATTTGGGACACATATTTAATGAACCACCAGTAATATCCCACCAACCCTATATAAATAAAAACCTCAGACACTATCATGGGTGAAACAGAAGCTATAATTTCCCCAAACATCATGTTATCAACTAAAAAACTACCCAAAATGAAATGAACTAGTAAATGAACATCATTGAATAAGAAAATGCCCAAAAAAATATATCCATATAGCTACTACTCATGATTTATGACTATGATAAGCTTCAAATTATAGACATACTCTTCCTTCATCAAAGAGACTTATAAGGATTTAATGAATGAATACCACCTCGAACAAGTCCATGTATAGATACAAAATACCATTTAGTAGTCCCATTAACACTACTACATAATTAATTACACTGAACAACATCATAATGAATACATTTTGACCATAGAGGCACCTGAAATCTATTTTCATCAATCCTCCCCATACACCCAAACATAATGATACCTAAACCATAGATCAGTATTTGAGAACAAACATTCAAATTTTAGTTGTTTAAAAAGATCATCAGTTCTAGGAAGAGTGTCCATGTTGTTAACCATCACATGATTAAATTATTGGTAGTTAATACTTATACTCTATAAAATATTACCCTTATTTGAGAACATAACATGAGATAACAAATGGGACAACTGGGTTTAACAAATACTCTCACCAATGGTTCCTCTAACTACACCTTCAACAACTTGATATTTATAAACTCTATCTAATATACATTGGATGATATCAATGTTTTTACATATTGTAATTTGATAATGAAATATGCCTTTTAATTATTTGGAATAACACTAATATCATCTAAAAATACATCTATATTTTCCTACACTATTATAGGAAATTGATCTCCAAAAAATCAATGACTCATTATGTTAATCATACATACATATTCATAATCAATTGATATATTCTTAGAGTTAGCCTTAATCATCCTATCAGAGGGACCCTCTCACATGTGATGTGGAATCATAGCCTGCATACATGAGGAAATTTTACAACAATTGATAGTAATATACATAATACATGAATTCTGATGGATAATCAGTTTCAAGGATAATATTATAGGGTCTCATCTTTGTAACAATGGGATCCTTAGAAAATGTCTCTCTACCATGAATAAGATAACACTAACAGATTATGATAGTGATATGATGACCACTCCATGTAGGATTCTATTTCTCAGGGTGTTGAGATAGGGGATCTACTCTTACCAATATCATTTGTATAGTGTATTAAATGATAAAAGGGTGGACCATTAAAATATTTAAACATAAGTGTTCCAATATAGAGGAAAAATAAACCATACAACAATCCATTTCAGCTGCTACCAACTCATAAAAATCTATCCCAAGAATTTATTCACTACTTTAACCACCGACACAATAAACATATCATGGACTACATAAAGGTGGTAGTGGTAGTTACTGATCAATGAAAAATCAACTCATAGAAACTCCAGTTCTACAAGATCCTTTTCCATAACAAAATATGAGAGGGCCACCATTCCAACATCAGAGAGGTCCTTGATCTCTACATAGTCTCTATAATAGAGGTACATCCATAGTTACACTAATATTATCATATAGGTCCTAATTATTAGTATAGAAAAAAGAGAGGTTTCCTTTTTCAATATGAATAACATGATATTTCATCTAGATTTTTGGAAGCAACATGGGATCCAACTACTACTTCTCTCTAATAGTAGTATCAAAACATGTGGGTATCTAATGATTATATCCAATTGGTTATCTCTAGACACCTACTTCCATTTAATGAACCCTGGTAATATTGAAAAACTCTCTAGAACCTCCCTAGGAAATCTCTAGAATATTAATAATCATTAATGAGTTGCCGAGGATTTTAGGGTATAACAGAACGAAAAAGGTGTATTCTCTACTTGAATATCCCATAGATTGAACCACTCAAACATAATAGAGTGAATATATTTTTCATGAATTGTGTCCTAGAGTAAGGCATGCTTTTTTTGAACTTCATAGAATATTAATATAGAAATATTCAATTATGATGTTGATCCAACATTACCTGGACTTGTAAAATTTCCCACATCAATGGATAGTGATATTTTTTGAATAATAACTCGATCTTTTTCCAAGACAGAATCTATTTTTTCATGAGTCTGTTCAAAAAATATCCATTATTATCCTATTTTAAATAACATAATACTTGATAAATGAAACATCATCCATTTAGTTGGTGCCCATAATGGATATACAACATGAGTAATTTATTGTATATAATCCTATATTGCTCTAGGAAATGGATCACCTCAAAATCTAAGAGGCCATTTTCACTATAACTTCTAAAGCATACTCAATATGAGATTATTATCATCTTGATCCATAAATACTACCATTTCTACTATAGATTGGTCATATCAAAGCATAACTAATGAAGAATAAAATCTCTTATCCAATAGTGGGGAAACACCTCACTACATAGTCATTATATATAATCCACATCGCTCATACGGTTTGGATCTGGTGGTTCGATCTCTATTATACTGTCAATATGACCCTACTTATGATGCTTATATGTTTTAATATGGGGTTTAATCACTAATTTAAAATGTAAAACACATGTTTATTTAAATATATATTATATTTAGGACTCATAGAATACATCGATGAAATAAACAACTAACCCAATATATGATGATTGTACCATCCTCTGTTACCCTATAACCGATGTATCTATGTTTTAAGGAAATTTTATTAATTATAAAAATCTTGGTGAAAGGAAAAATTGTTTTCCCACACCAATCACACATATCCCTAATAAATTAATCATTCTCAAGCCTCCTTGCCAGTGTCTCCCAAAATTTCCTAAACCAAACCTCATAAAACAACTTCCTTCAAACACCATCCATAATGCCCATAATAATTTTATGAACTTTTTACATGACCTAATATAATATTACCTCACCTGGTATGGTAACATGATGACCATACCATCCCTTGTCTACCTCCAATATGTCATAGGATATTTACTAGATCTAAGATGGAATATACCACACACAAGGGTGACCTTATAAAATCTAACCTAAACACAAACACATGTACTTGGAATAATATATAAAAATTAAAATTGTATAAATAACAAATATTAATGAATGTTTCATGTGATATAATTAATATCCCAATAATATAACCATGAAATCAATAATAATCTAGAGAGACATATGAGGCCTAATATCTCTAGGTAAAAATAATACTCCAAAAACCAAAATTGATAAATCATATATAATTCCATCACAAACTTAAGAATAACTAATAGTAGACACAATCAAGCTCCAATATGCATCAAAATCACCAACACCATGGACATAAAAGTCTCATATAAACTAAATTACTTATGAAAAAACACAACATGTGTCAGGATAATTCCCATGCATGGTTGAGTGTATGTATACCTCGTAAGAATCCCCAACAAATATAAAGGATAATATATGTATAAATTGATATTATAATAGTAAAATACTATATATTCAAAATGGGAAAGATGAAACCAACTATAAAAGAGAAAGTGAATCTTCCCAAGGCTCTATAATGGCCACATAGTAATGGGAACTTCGATTACTTTGAATATTACCAATCCTAATGCACTCTAACTTCCAATATTCCATTACTCTAAAATATTTTATATGAAAAATAATTAGGGATCCTAGACCTCATTTGAAAATTTTTGTCAATCAAGGGTGTACTAATATCTTTTAAGGACCTACACATCACTGTTAAAAGTGTTCATTATTCAAGAGGCTTACCGACTTATTAATTATAGGATTCATGTGACATCACTCCGAGGGATTGACTAATCCACTATGTATATAGAGGACCCATATCCTAAAATCAAAATTCCTCAATGGTGTTACCAACAATATGTTTTATGTAACCATCACTCTCACTCTCAATGACCATCACTATGGATCAATGGAAACCTATGTGACCAAAACATCTTAAAAATATCCCAGACGATGAATTTATATGCATAATAATGTTTTATTTTAAAAAATAATGAGGTAATATTCATTTGAGCATAGATTACACAATATTAATAAAATAAAGAAGACACCAATGATGGAAATGTACACTCTATGTACTTCTCTAGAAAATGAGTGTATTCCTTGGGTAGCATTCTGTTGTGTACATCCACAATATAGTCTGCATAGAGTCGACCAACATTGAAAATCTAGCAGGGTACATAGTCTTTGGGACTAATGGAATATCTATGCAGGTACTATAATGGGAGTTCATATGATGTTCTAAAAATACATGACATATAGTTTATCCTTAGAGTTTTTGGAAACCTTGGACGACTATGTTGTGTAAAACATGAGTCACCTGAGTCAATTCATCAATTTAAATAATATTACATTCCTCCAAAATGATATGGGAGACTTGATTTTTGACATTAAATTAACTCATATACACATTGAGGCATATAGTCCTGAGATACAGGGTGTGTGACAAATTTTCATGCATGGTGCTCTATTCCAAAAAACGTAAAAACCATCCCACACAATGATGTGTGAGATATGGAATGTTTCCAAGATTATAGAATGATATTTATTTAGGTATTATAAATCAATAACATGTATCAATTTTTTATTCCATTTTGTGCCCATTATCGCCACCTCAACAAATAGATACACCTCCATCAATGCCAATATTTGGGTACTTAAGACTCATTGATGTGTCCCATTGAATATTTATTGATCCATTGTGTTAATTTTACTAATAAACTTCAATATAATTCTTTTTTAATGGTACACAAACACTTTTTAGACAAACAATTGCACACTCACTACCTCATGTTAACCTCAAATAGTATATTTCTTATAGTATTCCACCATTATTTCATGAAAAAATCATTGTTATAAGAAACGAGTCAAAAAATAAAATAAAATAATGGTGGATGATGGGATGTCCAGAAATCCAAAATTGGTTTCACATCCATGATAAACAAATAATGTGGAAAATTAACTGACTGTGGATTCAACTATGGAGGAATATTTATTCTTTCCAATTAATTTCAAATAAATTTGTTCTTAAAAATAAAAATAAATCATTATAATAAATTAAATAATTCTATATAATTTTTCTATGTCTATTTTTCAAATATATTTTGTTTTTTAAACATAATCCTAACAAATCCATATTAAAATTATGAAAGAGACAGTCCAAAATGTGAAACCAAAATAATAATAATATGAAATTCATTTTTTCATTTAAAATTGAAAATAACAATATACATTAATAAGTATCAATTTCATTCTCCAAATATTTAAATTAATTTACTATCATAACAATATGATCATTCATTGTGTGAGTATTTATTTATAATAGTAATGAATTGGAAAATGTGATGAATTTGGTGAAGGTGAAAGATATAATTCCATACCAAAATAATATATTTTCATTAAATCAATAATCTGGTTTTGAGTCATGTTAATAGTTGATTTCTCATTCTTTATAATCTAATTTCATTACTTATAAAATGTAGATTGATTCAAAAAATTAATCGATATCACTATGAAGAATTTCTCCTCATACGCTGAAGATAATTTTATTATTCATGATGATCCTCCAATATTACTTGTAGGGGTTTCTCCCACTAAAGGAAAAGAGGGATCATATTTTATAGAAAACCTAGAAATGAATTTTTATAGGTGGTTGAAATAATATTGAAATGAAATCCATGCCATCCATCATTCAAACAATCTCATTAAAACACCCAACATAATTCCCACTTTATTTCCCCTAACATATGAGATTATATATATAACAATATTTAATATCATAATACTATTTATTTTTTTCACATCAAAACAAAATTGATATTATTCATTTCATTTTGATAATAATAAATGTATTCATTGATTTCAATACCAACCAATGAAAACACATTTCACGCTATGATGCTCAAATATGAATATTATACATTTTTTGCGAGAAAGAGCAATTTCAATGATAATAGCAGTGTTAGAATTTACATTCGGGACACTGTTTAATAGTAATCAATTGTTTTTCATTTGGTTTACTATAAAAGTATATTAAATATGACTTTTAGTAATTTAATACCCATATCATGTCAAAAAATTACCCAAACATGAGTCAACCATTACAAATATTATTAAAAATATTTAATATTGTTATTAAAAAATATTTCATCACTATATATAAAATATAATACATTTATAAATATACTAGATAAAAAATAACTAGTCACATGTTTATTTTTGATGTATGGAGTTCCTTTCCTTAAATGAATGATTTTTATTCAAATAAATATATTATATAAAATAAGTAATTATCTTTTTTAGGATTTATATTATTAAAAGTATAATATATATAATTTTATAATATATTTTGTTATTTTATAATAATAATAATTCATATATCAATTATGAGGTATTAAACACAAAAAAATCGAGTAATTATTCATAAAGAATATCCCACCTCCAAATTGACCAAATATTTTTTTTTGAAATGAAGATGATCTAACCTAACTTTTAAGCAATTTAATCATTTTTTCATCGTGTAAGAATTTTCCTATCACATTTAAAACCACTTATTTTAGAGATTTTTGGAATTATTTTTCAGAGAGTGAAAAAAAGTAACAGCTACACAATTTAATTCATTTAATGTTTTCTGGATCCATTTAATTATCCACCCTATTATTTTGGAAAAAATATATTTATTTGATGGAAGTCCATAGGATGGTGAGTAAATCCAATAAAATCAATCTATCCAAATAGTTTTGATCATTATATTCTCAAGAAACACATCATCCATAGGATTCATCTTTTAGATTATTATTTTGTGAGGTGTTTAAGAACTCATTAAAGAGACAATATTTTCATTGTATTCTACTTTTAATTGAAAGAGAGTATATAAAAACATTTTTTCATATTTATATCTATCTATTTTACATTTTTTACCCCTTCCCTTTGGCGGGTTTTCATGTCTCATATTTTATTCATTTTAATTTCCATATTTATTAACTTCTCATATATCTCAAAATTATCTGTTGGAATCACCTGTTTTGATAATCCCAAATCATGCTTAAACATTAATTATGATGTATTAAACCTTTGCATTAATCTTATTATTCTATGCTTAAACGTATTTTATTCTAAACAGTTCATATTCTTACTCTCATAACTTTACTGTAACAGCTTACAGTAGTATTTACATAAGTTTAGTATTGTTAGCTAACAGTCAGAGTTTTCTTCTCAAAGTCACAGTTACAGTTAACTGTCACCTTAAGTTACTGTTGCAATAAGTTCACAGTTACAAGGTTACAGTCGAAGACTAACACAAGCTTACAGTTACAAGTCTACTGCTATCTATTGTCAAAGCTCACAGACGAAGGTCACAGTTACAAGACCTCTGTTCAAAGTTTTCTCTGCTCAAGTTTACAGTCATAAGCCTACAGTCATAAGTCTACAGTCAAGGTTACAGTTAGACAGCTTCTGTCTACTAAGTCTACAGATGATCGAAGTCTACAGTTGACAAAGGTTACAGCTCTACAAATTTGATGTTACAAGTATACAGTTAGAAAGGCTACAGCTACATGGAGTAAAAGCTACTATTGCAAGCCTACAGACAGCAAGCCCTTTGTTGAAGTCAGCAGTCAGAAGGAAGTCCACAGTTGGAAGTCCACAGTTGGAAGACCACAGTTGAAGTCAACAGTGACATACATTCTCGACTCACTGTTTTAATTTCTTTATTTCCTACATTTAATTTATTTAATTTATCTAACGGGCATATCATACATTTTGATGATTTGTCAAATATCTGATAAAGGTTGTCGGATGTCAGGAACCCGTACCTCGTACCTGCTGAAAAGAAATATTTTCTGTCCCCTGTCGGGAGATAAATACGAGAAGACTACGCTGCCCAAAGAGAATGCGAATGCGAATGCGAATGCGAATGCGAATGCGAATGCGAATGCGAATGCGAATGCGAATGCGAACCAGAGAAGTGCGTGGTGGACAAAATATACTAGAAACACAAGAAGATAAAAACGAGCTCCATCAAGAACACAGAGAAGCATATAGACAATCAAGTATACTCAAGAAGTGTTCTGTGCATACAAGAAGAACCCTGAAGAACTTCATCGACTACATCCTCACTACCTGTGAACCTGAAGCATACGACACTCTGTTTCTCAAACAGAAATGAGAAGAGGACTCAAACTCTCTTCTGATCGAATACAAGAGCTACACTGAGATCACCAGAACCACTTCTAAACTCTACATCTCTTGTTCTGTGATTTATTCTACATTTTGAGCAGTGTGTGTTATCTGCTGTATTAAACACACACACTGACTCCTGTACTCTCACTGGAGGATCTGTAAATCCTCAGCAAACCCTTTTACACTTCATTTCCCACTGTGGATAGTGGTAGAGGTCTTGTGACCTGGACAGCTTGCTGCTGTTGTTTGTTTTCCCACGAAGAACTGTGGTAGAGGTCTTGTGACCTGGACAGTGTGTTCACTGTTGTTAACCCCGATCCAGGGTGTGGATCATTTTATATAAACTTTTGAGAGGACTAAGTCTCGGCTTGAGACTGAACCTCTTGGTTAATTTTCTGTGTTTGTAGTTATACTCTATATCCATACTATACATATTTAATTTCATATTCCGCTGCTATTACTTTGAAATATAATCTATCTTCAAAGCTACTTTGATAATTAAATTCGCAAGTGTTTATATTTGTTATAAATCAGTAAGTTAGTTTCAAAAGTTAATTTAATCATAAGATTAAGTTAACTGAGAATTAATCAATCTTTGAGAAACTAATTGAACCTTTATAATCTATATAAATTCACTACAGTTTAATTTGTTTTTGAAATTGGGGGATTTTAATAGAAATTGTTTTTAACAGAAATTTTAATTGGAACTCAATTCACCCCCCTCTTGAGTGTCCACTCCGACCAACGTTTGGTATCAGAGGAGTTGTTTATCTCTGTTATACTTGCTCAAAGTTTTATTTTAACTCTCTGTTTTTAAACTGTGATTGTAGTTTTATCTAAAAGATCTCAAATTTCTGTTAGTTCTAAATTTTATCTCTTTAAAACATTTTCTAAAATTTCCTTATGGATAATAGACTAGAAGGTGCTACTACTAACAGGCCACCCTTCTTTAATGGTGTGAATTATGCCCAATGGAAGCTCAAAATGAAAATTCATTTGGAAAGTATGGGTTTTGATATTTGGACTGCTATAGAGTCTCAATACAAGATTCCAGAAACTGAAATAATAACTTGGGATGAACCCACTAAGGTAGCTTACAATAATAATTGTAAGGCTGTGAATGCTCTCTACTGTGCTCTAGGAGATGAGGAATTCAATAGAATTTCTGCATGTAAAACTGCTTTTGAAATCTGGGACACCTTAGCTGTTTCTCATGAAGGAACAACTAATGTCAAGGAAATGCGGTTAAACACTTATACTATCAAATATGATAACTTTAAGATGAAAGCTGATGAACCTATTTCTGATATGTATCTCAGGTTTAATGAGATAGTCAACACAATGAGCTCACTCGGAAAGGTTGTTCCAGCAAAGGAGCAAATCATGAGATTATTGAGATGTCTGCCTGACAGATGGAGAGGCACATCCGTTTCAATTAGAGAATCTTGTGATATTGGAACTTTGCCTGTCAAGGAATTAATTGGTAAGCTGATGATGTACGAAGAAGAGCTCAAGGTAAATAAAGAGGAAGATGAGGAACCAAAACGAAAATCTGTAGCTTTTAAGTCTACTGCATAAAAGAGCAAAGACAAGGAGAAAGTGCATATACCAACTGAAAGCTCATCCAGTGAAGACTTAGATTCTGACAGTGATGCCGAGATGGCACAGATAGCAAGGAGATTCAAGAAGTTCTATAGGAAGAAGAAGTTCTTCAGAAAACCAAACCACAAGGGTAAGTATGATAGACAAGGTAAGTGGAAGAAAGATTGGAAGAAAACTGATAAAGAAGAAGACATAGTTTGCTATGAATGTAAAAGGAAAGGACACATCAAAGCTGACTGTCCTAAGTTAAAATTCAAGAAGAAATATGAGTACAAGGACAAGAATTATAAGAAAGCTATGAAGGCCACATGGAGTGCTTCAGAAGACAGCACAAGTGAATCAGAATCCAGTGATTCTGAAAGAAATCGTGCTAATATGTGTTTCATGACAAACACATCTGAGGTAACCTTAGACACTCCCACTTTAAACTCTTATTATTCTGAAGGTGAAGCAGAATCTGGTTCTGATTCTGAAAATATGTCTAAAGATGACTTGATTGAATACTGTAATATGCTGGAAGAAACGTGTAATGAACTAAAGGATAAATATAAGTCTTTAAAGAAACAACATGCTTTTACTGCAAGTGTCAAGTCTGCACTTGATGTAGAAAAAGAGAAAAATGTTCAATTATTAAAGGAGAATACAGAACTGAAACTATCTAATGAACAACTTAGAAAGGACTTAGAAACATTCACAAATGGAAAAGATACTCTAACCCAACTGCTAGGAAAGCAAGTTGCACCTAAGTATGCTAATGGCTTGGGATACCAACCTGGACAAAGACAATTTACTAAAACCCGATTTATTAAGTCTGGAAAAAATTCTGCTAGTTCCAGTTTTGGAAATTCGTAAGCCTCAACTGGTTACTTAAATAGTTGTAGATCAAATAAAGTATATCTCTCTAAATCTGTTGCATCTATTAATTGTATGGGACCCATAAAACAAATCTGGGTACCTAAATCCTTGATTGCTAACATATCTGGACCCAAGAAAATCTGGGTACCAAAGTCATTTCCTGTCTAATCTGTTTTGTAGGAAATCTGTTTGAAAAGCAATTACAAGAAGGTATGGTACTTAGACAGTGGATGTTCAAGACACATGTCTGGGGACTATTCGTGCTTCAAAAGCTTAATAAAGGTTGATGGAGGATATGTCACTTTTGGTGATAACTCAAAAGGAAAAATCATCGGCCTAGGCCAGATTGGTAACACTGACTCAGTATTAATTTCCAAAGTTTTATTTGTTGATGGACTTAAGTACAACCTACTTAGCATTTCTCAATTGTGTGATGATGGTTTTAATGTCAAGTTTGAAAACAATTCTTGTGATGTTTATAATTCCAAAAGTGCTTTAATATTTTCTGCCTTAAGAAATGAAAATGTTTATGCTGTTGACTTAAACACTTTGGCTAAACATAATGTTACTTGCTTAAATGATTTTCATAAAGAGTCTTGGCTGTGGCATAGGAGATTAGGACACTGCAACATTCACTCACTTAGAAAACTCTCTAAGAAACACCTAGTTAGAGACTTACCTAAGCTTGAATTCCCAAATGACAAAGTGTGTAACCCCTGTCAAAAGGGAAAACAACACAAAGTTTCTTTTAAACCAAAGAAAGAAGTTTCAACTTCTCAACCACTTGAACTGGTTCACATGGATTTGTTTGGACCATCAAGAATTTCAAGTCTAAATGGGAAGCACTATGTTTATGTTCTTGTAGATGACTTTTCTAGATATACTTGGGTATACTTTCTAGCTCACAAAAGTGAAGCCTGCTCTTCCTTTGTTAAATACTCTATGTCTATAGAAAATCTTAGTGGACTTAAGATTAAGACCTTGAGGAGTGATCATGGTCGTGAGTTTGAGAATCAAGAATTTGAATCCTACTGCTCACACAATGGCTATGCTCACAATTTTTCTGCTCCTAGGACACCCCAACAGAATGGTGTAGTGGAAAGTAGAAACCGAACCCTGCAAGAAATCGCAAGGACTATGCTCAGTGAATATGACCTGCCTGTTTACTTTTGGGCTGAAGCTGTAAATACAGCCTGCTATGTTATTAATAGATTCTTGATTAGACCGGTTCTTAAGAAAACCCCTTATGAGTTGTGGAATAATAGAAAGCCTAAGGTTAGTTACTTTAGAGTTTTTGGTTGCAAAGTCTTTATTCTGAATACTAAAGACAATCTTGATAAATTTGCTCCAAAAAGTGATGAAGGAATTTTCCTGGGTTACTCTATGTCTAGTAAAGCCTATAGAGTGTTCAATAAGAAAACCAAATGTGTGGAAGAATCTGTTCACATCAAGTTTGATGAGACTGATCCACATGAGTCTAAAACTTCTCTTGAAGATGTTGAAGAAGACTTATCTGTTCTGGACCTAAATGACAAATCTAAAGAACCTGTAATCAAAACATCCAGTTCTGGACTTTTTCCAGAATCTTCCTCTGTGGAACCCGAACCTATAAATGAACCTGAAATCTCTAGTCCAACCTTTACTAAATCAACTAGTATTCTAAAGAATCATCCTTTAGATGCTGTTGTTGGTAATCTTGATAGAGGAACACAAACTAGAGCTTCTCTAAGAAATCAGGTTGAACATCAAGCTTTTCTTTCACAGCTTGAACCCAAAAATATCAATGATGCTATCAGTGATGAATTCTGGGTAATGGCTATGCAAGAAGAACTAAATCAGTTTGAAAGAAACAAATTTTGGGAATTAGTGGAAAGACCTAAAGACACTCTTACCATAGGCACTAAATGGGTGTTTAGAAACAAAGTTGATGAGTTTGGTAACATAATCAGAAACAAAGCTAGGCTAGTTGCGCAAGGGTATAGTCAGGAAGAAGGAATAGACTATGAGGAAACCTTTGCACCCGTGGCTAGACTAGAGGCCATTAGGATATTACTTGCTTATGCTGCTCATCTGAATTTCAAACTATATCAAATGGATGTTAAAAGTGCTTTTCTAAATGGATATATAATTGAGGATGTATTTGTGGAACAACCTCCTGGTTTTACAAATCCCCATTTTTCTAATCATGTTTTTAAACTATCTAAAGCTTTATATGGTTTAAAGCAAGCTCCAAGAGCTTGGTATGATAGGCTCAGCTCTTTTCTTATTTTGAAAGGATTTACTAAAGGGATAGCTGATCCTACTCTTTTTATTAAATGGATTTCTAAAGATGTCTTAATAGTACAAATTTATGCGGATGATATTATTTTTGGATCTTCTAAAAATTCTTTATGTGTTGATTTTTCAAAAATAATGCAAAATGAGTTTGAAATGAGTCTAATGGGAGAACTAAAATTTTTCCTTGGATTTCAGATCTTTCAAAATAAAAATGGTATTATTTTGAACCAAAGTAAATATATTAAAGATCTTCTAAAACGTTTTTCTTTGGATGGCACCAAAGGCAGTGACACACCTATGAGCACCACTTGCAAGTTGGACAGTGATGGAACTGGTGAACCAGTGGATCAAACCAATTACAGAGGTATGATAGGTAGTCTACTGTACCTTACTGCCAGTAGACCTGACATCATGTTCAGTGTATGCATGTGTGCTCGATTTCAAGCCAATCCAAAAGAGTCTCATTTGACTGCTGTTAAAAGGATTTTCAAATATCTAAAACATACTCCCAATTTGGGATTATTTTATCCAAAAGGACAATCATTTGATTTATTAAGTTATTCTGATGCTGATTTTGCTGGCTGCAAGTTAGATAGAAAGAGCACCTCTGGAACATGTCACATTTTAGGCAAGTCACTAGTATCTTGGTGTAGTAAGAAGCAGAATTCTGTTGCATTGTCTACTACCGAAGCTGAGTATATAGCTGCTGGTAGCTGTTGTGCACAAATCTTGTGGATGAAACACACTTTACTAGACTATGGATATCAATTCAAACATGTCTCTATAAGGTGTGACAATACAAGTGCTATTAACATTTCTAAAAATCCAGTATCTCATGCTAGGACAAAACATATTGATGTGAGACATCACTTTCTGAGGGATCATTATCAAAAAGGTGATATCACTCTTGAGTTCATTGGCACTGAACATCAGTTAGCTGATATTTTTACAAAGCCTTTGAATTCTGAGAGATTAAGTTACATCAAACATGAGTTAGGTATGATTAACTATAGCACAGTTGAGACCTCACAGTTGAGACCTCACAGTTGAAACCTCACAGTTGAAACCTTACAGTTGAAACCTTACAGTTGAAACCTCACAGTTGAAACCTCACAGTTAGACCTCACAGTTGAAACCTCACAGTTAGACCTCACAGTTGAAACCTCACAGTTAGACCTCACCGGTGTACCTCACTGTTACATCTTTCTGTAGGCTGTTTCGCTGTTTAATCTTATTTTATTTTTGCGGGAATTCGAACCGTTTCTTTTCTTTATACTTTTATTTCTAAATCCCTAAATGATAAAATTGAGAACATCGAACATATCTCAATCCACTCATCTCGACCCTTTCTCTCTCAAGTCCTAAACCCTAAACCTTCAACCGAACCTCGAAACCTTATTCAGTTCCAATGGCCAGAACAAAGCGACCCCCGACTGTGAACGAAGATGCACCAATGCCAAAGAGGACTCAAGTCGAATCCAGTGGCACCGGGAACGCCTCGATAAGACCTGTTAATCCACATCTCACTAAGAGAGAAATAGTTGCTGAGAAGGAGCTAAGTGAAGAATGGATTTTATCGAGCAGATCATTAGTACTAGCAGTGCTTAATGATCAAGGATGGACCGAATGCTTCGCAAACAATAATGGACCGTACTACCCGAAGCTGGTGAAGGAGTTCTATGAATATCTACAGTTCGAGGAAGAGGATGATCTGCATAGACTGGTATCCAGAGTAAACGGTAATGAAGTTAGTTTTTCATCCGTTGAATGGGCTGCATGTTTAAGAGTTCCTCATGAGGGTATCTACAACTACTATTCTGGAGCGGCTCCTCCAAATAGTAGAATCTTTGATCATGAGACGGCTCTGGAAGAATTGACAGGCAATGGCACAGTAAGGAAGATTATTGCTGCTGAAATGTGTGGAGAGGACAGGCTTCTGTTTAAGTTTATTCAGCATGTACTGAGTCCTAGAAGAGGAGATTTTGCAACTCTGAAGCATCAGGATATTTACTTAATGTACTTATTAAAACATGGAAGGAAGGTCAACCTTTGTAGGTTGCTGATGGCTCAGATGGAGGACATGATAAAGGCAAGCTCAAAATCTAGTGCCTTGTTTCATGCTAAACTCATTTCGGTAATGTTGAAAGTGAAAGGTGCAGCTGGAAGTCAGGAAGAGTTGATAGTGGCAAAGAACTGTGTATGTATCTCGAAAGTAATCTTCAAATTCATGAAGATTAGTTGGAATCCCTGGAAGAAATCATGGGTGAATGATGAGGAGAGATCTATGAGAATTTTAGCCCTTCTACTCATCCCTCTAGACCGAGAGATAGGAGAGATCCAGGCTTAAAGCCTGATGAGCCTGAACCTGTATATTCAGATGATGAACAGACTGCAGCAGTTGGTGACTCTGCAAGAGATAACACCCCAATTGATGAAGGGAGTGATCCTGATACTACTCACAGTCCTGTCAGGACAGTGACGTTTGGAGCAGCAAGCCCTCCAAAAGAACTACCTAGTAGAGAACCTGTTCTAAGAGACAGTGAGACTGAGACTACAGAAGAAGAAGAAGAATCTCAGTATTTTGTCAAGGACACCTCTGACGAGGATGATACAGTCAAAGCAGAAGAGGCTGGAGCTTCACATGAAAATCAAGAGACTGTTGCAGATGAACTTAGTATGAGCCCTCTGATAGGGTATACAGACAAGTCAGTGTCTGACCAGGAAGCAGGAGTGGTCACTACTACTGTTGTCATGGAAGTGGTTGATGACCCAACAGAGAAGGAGGCTAACCTCACTGCTGAACCTACAGAGGAAGCAAGTATGGAACCTGCTAGAGCTACAGAAGAGAACTTAGAGTTACCCAGAGTCGAGCAGATAGTAGAAAATGTTCAGGAAGGAGCTCCAAGTGAGGGGGAGCGTTTTGGTTCAGTCTCTGTACTATATGATATAGAAGGATGGACCTCAGATCCAGGATACATGGTGTTAGGACTCAATTATGAGGATTCAGATGAGGAAAACCAACCACCAAGAAATCCAGTTATCCTACCTAACAGCTCTCCAGTGTTAGAAACTGAAATATTGGCCACCAAGGAAGACCTTGAATCCTTAAAGAATGAAATGAAGGAGACCATCAGACAGTCTATTGCTGAATTGAAAACCAGTCTTTTTGATGAGCTGAAAAATGTAGAACAATCCTTAGAATTATCTCTAGGATGTGTTGTGGGAAGTCCAATCAAAGAAATGATGGATGAAATGAAAGTGTGCCACACTCAAATTGAAAGCTGGACTGGAGCAATAGTGGCCCTCAGACAATCAGTTGCTTCTTTAACTGCCCTGAGCAGTTCTCAGACACAAGTGGCCAGTGAGATTCGATACATCAAAGAGGTGGTCAAGCAGTTTGTGGAAGTATTTGAGGCTTTCAAGAAATCAGTAAAAGAACACTTTAGCAATCAGGATGCTGTCATTCAGAAAGTGGTTGGAAATCTGACTCAGTCTTTCAAGGAGACAGTAGCCTTCTCAGTCAAGTCCCTTCCTTCATCTAGCTCTCCTGTGGACCTTGAGCAGTTTAGAAGCCTGCTCAGAGAAGAGCTTACTCAGGCCCGTGCAAATAACACCTCAGACCTACAGATCCTTGCTACTACAAGAGAAGTCAGTGGCTTTGTTCGTGAGCATCTGCAGGCTGCTACAGCTTCTCAGGAGGCCATCAAAAGTAAAGTGGATTATTACTTTGATCGGATTTTCACCAAGCATCAGTTGAACAATCACTTCAAGCTCATGCTAGAAACTATGAAGCTGCCTCCAGTAACTCAAGCCTTCAAAGACCAAGTTAGAAAGCTACGAGAGTTGACCCCGGCTTTGGATAAATTCTTGGAAAACAAAGATGACTTCTTATCTTCCATGGACAGAGGAGGAAACATCATAATGGACTTCAGGAATCTACTCCTACCTTTTCTTCATGTGGACTGCACACCTGTTATAGTTCCTCCTGCCCTACCTGTCTCCAACCCCAGTGGTTCTTCAGTAATGTCTCCTGCTGATGCACTCAGAAGCCTTAGGCCACTGATACCTCGGCAAGCTACTCACTACAGGCCTTCAGGAGCCTCTGTTGCTGCCCCTCCAGACATTCCTGCTGCCATTCCTCAGCCTGTTAATCCTTCACCTACTGCTCCATCTTCTTCCTCCAAAGGAAAAGATCCCTTACCTACAGATGAAGCGGATTGAGTCTGTTTATTTTTTTTTGATAGGGATCATGTATTCACATTTTGGGTCATGTATTGTCCTCCTTATTAATACAATGTTTCTTTTCTCTCTCTCTGTCTTTCTTTTTGTTAATCACAAAGGGGGAGAAATAAAGCGAAATAGATAGGGGGAGAAATGGGGAGAAATAGGGCAAACTCAGGGGAGAAATGAACCTATACAAAGAGGAATAAATCCTTGTGGATTCTACCAAATTTTTGTGCTCATCTTGCTAATACTGTGTTTTGCACACTTCTCTTTGATACATCTATATTTCATTCCATACTGACATAATTTGTGATTATCAAAAAGGGGGAGATTGTTGGAATCACCTGTTTTGATAATCCCAAATCATGCTTAAACATTAATTATGATGTATTAAACCTTTGCATTAATCTTATTATTCTATGCTTAAACGTATTTTATTCTAAACAGTTCATATTCTTACTCTCATAACTTTACTGTAACAGCTTACAGTAGTATTTACATAAGTTTAGTATTGTTAGCTAACAGTCAGAGTTTTCTTCTCAAAGTCACAGTTACAGTTAACTGTCACCTTAAGTTACTGTTGCAATAAGTTCACAGTTACAAGGTTACAGTCGAAGACTAAAACAAGCTTACAGTTACAAGTCTACTGCTATCTATTGTCAAAGCTCACAGACGAAGGTCACAGTTACAAGACCTCTGTTCAAAGTTTTCTCTGCTCAAGTTTACAGTCATAAGCCTATAGTCATAAGTCTACAGTCAAGGTTACAGTTAGACAGCTTCTGTCTACTAAGTCTACAGATGATCGAAGTCTACAGTTGACAAAGGTTACAGCTCTACAAATTTGATGTTACAAGTCTACAGTTAGAAAGGCTACAGCTACATGAAGTAAAAGCTACTATTGCAAGCCTACAGACAGCAAGCCCTTTGTTGAAGTCAGCAATCAGAAGGAAGTCCACAGTTGGAAGTCCACAGTTGGAAGACCACAGTTGATGTCAACAGTGACATACATTCTCAACTCACTGTTTTAATTTCTTTATTTCCTACATTTAATTTATTTAATTTATCTAACGGTCATATCATACATTTTGATGATTTGTCAAAATCTGATAAAGGTTGTCGGATGTCAGGAACCCGTACCTCGTACCTGCTGAAAAGAAATATTTTCTGTCCCCTGTCGGGAGATAAATACGAGAAGACTACGCTGCCCAAAGAGAATGCGAATGCGAATGCGAATGCGAATGCGAATGCGAATGCGAATGCGAATGCGAATGCGAATGCGAATGCGAATGCGAATGCGAATGCGAACCAGAGAAGTGCGTGGTGGACAAAATATACTAGAAACACAAGAAGATAAAAACGAGCTCAATCAAGAACACAGAGAAGCATATAGACAATCAAGTATACTCGAGAAGTGTTCTGTGCATACAAGAAGAACCCTGAAGAACTTCATCGACTACATCCTCACTACCTGTGAACCTGAAGCATACGACACTCTGTTTCTCAAACAGAAACGAGAAGAGGACTCAAACTCTCTTCTGATCGAATACAAGAGCTACACTGAGATCACCAGAACCACTTCTAAACTCTACATCTCTTGTTCTGTGATTTATTCTACATTTTGAGCAGTGTGTGTTATCTGCTGTATTAAACACACACACTGACTCCTGTACTCTCACTGGAGGATCTGTAAATCCTCAGCAAACCCTTTTACACTTCATTTCCCACTGTGGATAGTGGTAGAGGTCTTGTGACCTGGACAGCTTGCTGCTGTTGTTTGTTTTCCCACGAAGAACTGTGGTAGAGGTCTTGTGACCTGGACAGTGTGTTCACTGTTGTTAACCCCGATCCAGGGTGTGGATCATTTTATATAAACTTTTGAGAGGACTAAGTCTCGGCTTGAGACTGAACCTCTTGGTTAATTTTCTATGTTTGTAGTTATACTCTATATCCATACTATACATATTTAATTTCATATTCCGCTGCTATTACTTTGAAATATAATCTATCTTCAAAGCTACTTTGATAATTAAATTCGCAAGTGTTTATATTTGTTATAAATCAGTAAGTTAGTTTCAAAAGTTAATTTAATCATAAGATTAAGTTAACTGAGAATTAATCAATCTTTGAGAAACTAATTGAACCTTTATAATCTATATAAATTCACTACAGTTTAATTTGTTTTTGAAATTGGGGGATTTTAATAGAAATTGTTTTTAACAGAAATTTTAATTGGAACTCAATTCACCCCCCCTCTTGAGTGTCCACTCCGACCAACATTATCATTATAACGAAAGGATAATAATTTTTGGATCATAAAAAGTATTACCAAATGGTGAGGTTTTGGGGAAAATGATATTATGGACCAAATGTGTTTCCTGAATAATGTGAAATTTTGGATGGAAAATTTTAATAAATGTAATTTTTTATTCTAGATAATAAAGAAGAAAGAGTTGTTGTGGAAAAATAATTTGAAAAATGACATTATAGATATAATAATTAGTGTGACATAGGAGAATTAGAATTACATGGATGGTAATTTTCATACCGACATCCATTTTTCTTTGGAAGATGTATCCATTTTATGAATTTTTTATAAAAGATGGGAAATGATGCTTGGAGTACTCTAAAAAATTAGTACAATTCAATGTCACTCTATATAAATTTTTCATCAAGGAAAAATTACACACTCTTCAAATGGTGGAGTAATCATAAGCGACTAAATGAATATAAACCCTCCATACCAAAATCTCAATCCATAATTAATTTTGATACAAAACTTTAGACATTGAAATTATGGAGATTTTTCTCTAGAGTTTTCATAAAATGTAGAATGGATTTATCCTATACCTTAAAAAATATATACTAATAGATATTTTTCCCTTCAGTGATATTGGATATGAAGTTATTGAAGAAGAATTTTAATATAATAATAATGATGATTGAAATAAAACTTCTCGAAAAGTGGAAGATATATAAATTGAAAGAGGAAGAATAATGGATGAAGGTCCCAGTGGGTCCTAGAAATCTAGTAGGTCAAATTCATGGATAATTAATAAAAAATAATTTGTCGAAATTTCAGTTAGAGGGGGAATGTAAATAATTCTACAGGGATAAGAATGGGTTTTAAAATAACATTCAATGGAATATGAAGATTACTTCATTAAATAGATATGTACTAGTCAGTGATGTGGGGAATATTACAGAACGTTGAAAAAAAACACAAACACATAAGGATTATCGACTCCAGAGGAACATAGAACATGATTAATCATTAGAAATTGTTTGATTAGTGTAACAAAATCCTATAAGCACATGTTTTCTAGGGGAATGATCTTACATTGATGATTTTGGGAGTAGGATACATCAATTATAATAATAATGATAAGATTGTTCAAACCATTCAATAAGTTTTTCAAATTATGGGTATCCAGAAGAAAATTCAGTCCTTGGTAAAATATGATGATATCATATTCAGGATGCAAAATGATAAATGGATTATGAATATTTTTTAGGGAATTATTGTGGTAATTAAGGTGAATAAGATCTAAAAAAACCTCTATGTTTATATGGTTTAAACAAACTAGTATGTAGAGATATTTGTTACAACAGAGGTGTGGGTGATGTTATAGAATCAGATGCATGGACATATGATTGAATGATACCTCAAGATTCTATTTTTTTAGAACATTTGTATGGGATTTAAAAAGTATAGATACATTTTCTTATGAAATGTGTTTTCAGTTGGAAATAAATTTCGATTTTTGGAACACCTACTATGAAGTGAAACAAAATATTTGAGTTTACCCATTCTGATCTTAGGAAAGCAATAGATGTCACCCTGGGGAGTAAGATACATTGTATCATTCATTGAAAAATATTCTAGGAGATGTTGGTTTTCTTCAATACATAGGAAATTTAATGTTTTTTAATCATTCATAACATTTTATTCATTTATGTATCATGAATATGAAAATATGATAAAGTTTGTTTTATAATGAAAATAGTGGAGAAATTATTAGTATAGGGGTTTTCAAAAAGAAGGTATCTAGAGAATGATTGTGGTGGCATGCAATCCTGAAAAAAATTAAGTGTAAGATAAGATGATGAGAACAATGTCGAATAGAACAAGGATGACTTGAATAACTATATGAGTTTTCAAGACATTATAGGAATAAGCAGTGAATAACCCATTCTATGTGATTAATTAATATTCATAAGTGGAAATTGATTTGATGTCACTGATAGATATGTGGACTGGTAAACCTACTGACTATAATAACTTTCATGCTTTTATAAGTCATATATATGTAATTTTTAATGACTAAAAAAGATCATTGTTGGACTCGATATCAAAGGAATGTTTCTTCACGGGATATTGGGATGGGCTTAAGTTGTATCTTTTGTTAGACCCAACTTCCATACAACTTATCATAAGTTGAGATTATATTATTTGATAAGATAAGGATCCAATTTTTGTCAAAAATGACACGGTGAAATAGATAATATAAATCCACAATAGTCAAGGTAGAGGATAAAATAAAGGAATAATTGTATTTTTTTGGGCATTACCCAAGAAATTTGTTTGAGTGTGAGATGATCATCGACTATGATGGTAAAATCAAGGGAAAATAACACCAATATGGAACAAATATTACATCATTGAGAGAAATGAGGTGTATCTAATATTAAGAGTGGATAGTGAGTTATCTTCTTCTATATTGGTGACCCAGATTCCAGTCATATATTCCAAAATGGTGGAGATTTTGGTGTAACATTATTTAATACTCATGGAAAAGACTTGGGATCTAATTTAATTACATCATGTATGGAAGGACACTGGAAAATAATGTGTATAAAAAATAAATATGGATAAAAGGGTCCATGATTATTGATATAATGTGATACTGGTTGTTAAATGGTATTCTCATATGGAATGTTCTGATTTCAAAGAAATAATTTATCCTACTATCAGAAAGATGATTATTCAGGCAATTCTAGTAATGGGTTTTAAATAGGATATACATCTAGAGATGTTAGATGTGAAAAAATATTTTATCCATGGTGATCTTGATTATTAAATTTATATTATTCAACCAGAAAGATATTCCAAATTAGGTAAAGATATATTTTTAGAGGTTGATCAAATCAATATATAGTCTCAAACAGGAACTGAGGTGTTAAGAAATTTTTTTTACTATATCTTGAGCCTTGGAAACAATAGGTTTAATTAATATTATTGGGACTATTTAATGTTTTTATGATAATTATTTTAGATTTTTATTATTATAGGTGGATGAAAAGTTGGTTTTCTACCCTAATAATGATAAAATTTACCAGATGATAGAAAATATGTCTAGGGAGTCTGATATGAAGGACATCTGACTAAAAAGAAGATTCATTGGATGAATATCAAACAAGAAAGAGAAAATAGAAATATTTTTTTATCAAATAATAATTAATTGTTGAAAGACATGAAACACATTAAAATGTAATACTGAAATCTAATCTATACACATCTTCATAATAATATCATGTTATCCTCCACGAAAAGTCATAATAGTGAAGTAGAGGGAATTGAAATTTCTAGAGTGTCATATGAAGCAATACTGTTATCTATGTTTTTTACTACACCTCAGATTCCAAATTCTTTGGGATAAGTTATTTGGTTCTTGGAGAATCTATGATGGGAATATTTAAACATGATGAATAAAATCTTGATATATATCAAGGATACCTTAGATGTTTCATTATATTATGGAGGATCTAATTTTTCAATTAGTGGATATGTGTATTCATATTTTTCATGTAACCCTAATAGGAGATAATCCACTATTGGTTATGTGTTTACTCTAATTGGATGATTTGTGAGATATATTTCCAAATTATAGTCATTTTTGGCCTTATCCACAACACTGTAAGACTACATGGAAGTTAAATAGGATTTGTAAGATCCCATTAATTTTGTGAGTTATCCTAGGCTTTATTTCAGGTACTCTAATATCATTATTTGAGAATTTTGTAGGTTGAGGGATGACATTAAGTTTATTTGGGAGAATTTTGAGAAAAATGTAATAAATTGGGGGTCTTCATGGATGGAACATGGTTAGTGAAAATTATGTGCACAACCTAGTTAACCATGTAACCCTGGATACTATGGGCTCACCTAGCTAGCACATGGTTTGGAAAATCATGTGCCCTAAAAATAGAAACCATGCACCCCTAAAACAATAGGCACACGGTTAGGACACCCTAATAGAAAAACACATGACCCTTCCTAGGAAAATATGAATGTCTTTTAAATTTCCCCAAAAATTAATTTTTAAATCCCCCGAACCATTGGAGCTCACCTGTATAGACCCTAATTCAACCCTAGGAGGTCTTTCACTTTTTGGGAGCTTTATTATTGGATTCAAATTCCATCCATCCTTCGTTCTTAATAATTCAATACATGGATCTATGATCATATCCTCTCTCTATATGTGGATCCAATACCAATGCTTTCCCATCCATCCTCCTTTCTTATTCTATTCTTTTATGGTAGGATATCACCTTTTTTGTTATATAAAATCATATTTTGAGAGAGATAGATATAATATTTTATATCTATATCTAGATTCACAAGATCTTTATTTTATTAATATTTATTTAGGGTTTTAGATCTAAATTCTGATCTAAATCGTTGTGCTACTCAGTTATGAATATTTCCATTAGGTGATCGTTCATCAGCGAATTGAAGTTGGTGGTCTAATATTCAATTCACACAGACATGATTTTGATTAATTGTATGAAATTGTATAATTTATTGATTTCATTAGCAATTAATGTTCCAAATTTATTAATTAAATTGGATTATTTTACTGATGACAATATTTTGAGACTGAGGAAATTGAAAACAATTAATTATAAAATTAACTGTGAAATTTTTATATCATAAATTAGGGATAATTAATTAGAGAATTAATTCTGTGATATTTGAGATTATATATTTGGTATAATTAATGGTGGAATTAGTTATGATAAAATTAATGATTTTCTTGGAAAATTAATTATAGAAATAAATATGATATAATGGAATAGTTTGTTGAGATAATTAAATTTTAATTAATTAAGAGATATTAAATGGTTGTATGAGATAATTATTTTTGGAAATAATTATGATATATTGGAATAGTTGATTGAGATAATTAATTGATAAGTTAACTATGATATATTGAAATTATGAAATGAGAAAATTATTTGTTGAATTTATTAGTGATTAATGATTAATTATTTGTTAAAGAAATTAAATTAAATAATATGTTTATTTAATAGTGGAATTAGTGAAATGGAATTATATGTTGAAAAATTATTAGATGTTGTAATGGGATTGAGTGTGAATAATTATTTTTGAACTAATTATATGAGTTAACGAATTTGAAAATGGTCATTCATTTAGGTGAATTATTTATTGGTTCCATGGAAATTAATTTGTGTGAATTAAATAATGGTAACATGGTAACTCAGTTATGTGAGTTGATTAATGGTAACATAGTCTCTAGTTTGTGTGAAATAAATAATGGTAACATGGTTATTAAATTGTGTGAATTAATGAATGGTAACATGGTTATTCATCTATGAAAACTATAATGGTATCATGGAAATTCACATATGAAATATCCCTTTGTGGTATTATTTATTCCAGCACGGTCTGATGTAGGTATTGAGTTATAAGTTTCAATGATAACCCATGGTTTATGTAGTTAAATAAATACTAATTGACAATGTAATAATTGATTAATTATTCATTGTAATTATTTATTTATAAAACTAAAAACACTATTATTTGAGAAGATATTGTTTAATACAACATTGTTAGTGGCCTAATGAGTTGTAATCAAGACCTACTCGGGATGCCTCATCGGTAGCCTAATATAATTTTTGTTTTATGGACATGATATGGGAAAATAGCCTGAGTTTGATGGAGGAGTTGGGGTGGATCTTGAATGAGGAAACTGTACATGCATTGGAAGCAGCTTGTGAGTCATTAGTGAATTGAATTTTGAGTTTCATTTTTGAATATTGACATGTATATTAGCATGAAATGTTTTATGATTTAGTTGGATTCTAAATTTTCCCCTTTGATAATAATGAGTTACTAGTAATGATTATTGTTTTATATTCTTCCTCTATTCTTTTATGATTTCTTGTTAGTGTATTACATTTTTAAAATACAGTATATTCTTCCCATGATTGACTTATCTAACCTTCACATCTAGTTGATAGAATCATCCTTACAAGGAGGCATGCCTGACTTCACGTAGTGGATGGTTCGGGGCATCAGTGTGTGGAACCCAGTTTGGGACATTACAATGTGGTATTAGAACCAATTTTTCCTTTATTTTTCGTTGTATTAATATTTGGGAAAGGTATAAAAGAGACTAGTAATAATGTTTCCTTGGTCATGAGATCATCCATGCTAGTTTCAAAACCATGTATGGAGGAATTTCCAAGTACCCATGGTGGGATTGTTGATATTTTATTTTGTTATAGTTGAATATTATTTCAACTTGGGTGACACATATATTGTGTTATTGGAAAATTGTTTATCATATTTCTATAATAACCGAATTTTGGCCTAGAGTGGCATGATATTTGAGTCTTCATACATCACTCTAGGAAATTATGATTATATTGTGACATGAATAATTTTAAGAACTCATGGGGAAATATTTTTTTGGGTTTGTTTTTGAACTTGAACTATTTTTTATTTCTTATGGAATTGAATTGAAAATGGTGCCTAATGTGAATTTGATAATAATAAAATGATTAATGTGAGAATAAATGGTTTTCTAAATGAGAAACATGATACAAATATGTGTTTACCCATGTTTATTAGGACCTCTCTGCAGAATGGTTAAGGGTAGTATTAGTGCCTCAATTTTTACTTTGTGGCATGGTTTTGGGAAAGACTAGTTGTAACTTGCTATGTTTCCCCTTTTATATAAACGTGTCAAATTTTTGTACATTTTCCTAATGCTCGTGTTTGGATTTGTAGAAATAATATAAATGATGATTTTATTTGGGATAAAAATAAGGGAGGGTTTTTGGAGTTTAATCTCTAGTAGTGGAACATGTGACACCGATAATAATAGTTGAATAAGTGGATGATCAGTTTCCTGAAAAATTCACTTTCTTAATGAAATTCATATAAAGAGACCAGAGGAGGGTTATGAAGAGTATGTATAACCTGAAAATGGAATTTTAGTAACATATCCCTCCAAATTTTGATGGAGAGGGTGGACCTAATGGAGGTGAGTTCTAGGTTGAGTTCATTGAGACAATACTTGATCATCTGGACACTCCTAATAAGAGGAGGGTTAGGATGGTTTCATATATGATTTGAGGATCAATGAACTGTGATTAGGACATTCTTGTATGGATTTAATAGGCTTATGTTATTCTATGGAAGTATTTTTTTGGGATGTTCCTAGAGTTTTCTTATCCCGACACTTTGAGGTAGGAAAGTGTAGTGAAGTTCATGTGGCTACCTTAAGGGAGCATGTTCATGATGGACTATGCGTGACACTTTATTGACCTATAGTCCTTTAATATAGAATTATCAAGAGATTAGATAGCTATAGTAATATATTTTTTGGAATGAATTATGTGATAGAATAAATCCCAAGTTATCTTCTTTTGATTAATGATTTTTACTGAGGTGGCGGGGTAAGCTCTCAGTGTTGAGGGGAACCTAAAGGAGGATTCTAGTGATAGATAGATTATTAATACTTGATGAAATAAAGATAAAAATTTCAAGGGAATGAAGTGATATTTTGAGAAATTTAGCCCAGTTTTGTAAATTAGTGTATACAAATAGGAGGTTTGATTCCCCATGACCTTATTGGAGTGATTTTTCATCTATACAGAAGGTCGATCCATTATCATAGAGGCTAGAACCAAACACTAGTAGAGTGTTAGTCTTAAAGTAAGATAGTAAAACAACAGAAGTTATACAAGCCAAAATAATAAATTAATAGTGTAGGTGATTCTAGATAGATTCATAGTGTGGGAATAAGATCTTCAACACCTTATCAGATGGTTCATTTGAACTCTACATTCAGTGATTTTAGAGGAAGAGGATGCTATACTTCTGGGAAAGGGATCCCATATCAGTAAAGTAGTTAACCTCAATGGAGTTAGAAGGCATTATGAGAGAGAGTTATTGGATAGTTACATGCGGTACAACCTACACTTTTGGAGACTGAGGATAGACCATAAACATTGGTATGTATTATTCTTATTGATTCTACATTATATATCACCTTATTTTATACCCATTCCTCTCATTCCATTATATCTATTAATAATTATAATTTTTTGTTCTTAGAAATGGTGTTTTTGAGTGGGGAAATGACTATAGACACCATGTTGGGGTTTTGGTCTAAATTCATCTATTTTTTCAAGGGTTGTTCTCTTGATATCCTGGAGTATCATTTTCTCTTGGATATTTACATTCTGGATATGGTACGCTTCAAGAAAATTATGGGTATGGACAAGAAAGTCACATAATGAGACAATATTTATTGTTACCATAGGAGAGTGAAATTTGCATATACTAAGGTTTTCCATTTTATTCACTATGAGGATTGGGATATCCATGTAGGACCTGCAGGTCCAATAACATAGAAATTGGAAGAACTCACAACCCAGTTTGATAGTATTTTACTGGATGACAAAGGTGTGGGGCAAGAAGTTTTTTCACTAGTATTCTAACTGTTTCAGGAATTTTTTCCTATGTAAATATCGGGGGTTTAACTCAAAATATATTTGTAATTCATCACTAAACTCATGATGGGGGTTGAGCCCTTATCTACTCCACCAAAAAGAATGGAACCGACAAAGCGTCAAGAGCTCAAGACTCCAAAGGAGGATTTGAAGGATAATGAGGTTATCTGTCCAAGTATGTCACCTTGGGGTTCACCTATACTCTTCTAAAAGATCACTAAGGAGAGTTTAATCTTTTGTTTCATTTACAAGGAATTGTAAAAATTGATATAAATAACTGTTATCCTCTTCTGCGTATCAAAAATCTGTTTGACCTTTTGAGATGAGATAGTATGTTTTTAAAGATAGAAGTGATATCAGGGTATCATTAGCAGTGAGTTTGGACTTTTTATATACCTTGGACAAATATTAAAAGTAGGTATGACCTATATTTTTTTTAATAATTTTTTTGGGATGAAAATTTCACCAACAATGTTTATGGACTTGATGAACAGAATCATCGATCCAAACCAGGATCAGTTTGTGGTGGTGTTTTTTGTATGAGAACATGGTTTAATACATGAATCATGATGATCATTCCCAAAAAACATGAAATTGTCTTGATTACACTAATATATAATCATATGTATGACAATTAGTCTATGTGTCAGTTTTTTGATTGATCAGGTATACTTCAAGGGGAATATTATCTTAGAGGATGGCGTGTGAGCAGATCCATAAAATTTCCAGGTAGTTGTTTCTTTGTAGAATCCCAAGAATTTTTTTGATATCTGTAGCTTCATCAGGGTAGCTGGATATGATTGGAGATTCATCCAAGACATTTCCCATTCGGTAGCACCGGTTTTGTGCTTAACCAAGAATGTTATAATGTTTGAATAGTCAAATGGTTATGATAATTCTTGTCTTTAGATAAATAAGTGCTTAAAATAGAAACTGATATTGATCCTACTTGATTTAGTTGTGGAGTTAAAGGTGTATTTTGATGTGTCTTAGATTAGAATAGGAGCAGTGATAATGTAGGAAGATCGAGTTGTGGCCTGGGGTCTTTGTAGTTGAGGCCACCTAAATGGAACAACCATACACATGACCTTGAGTTATATAATGGGGATTAGGATTTGATGTTTTGGTGACATTAACATTCCGGGGAAAAGTTTACAGTGTTTACTAAAAAAAGTATATTGTGGTATATCATTTAGTAGTGTGATTTGAATCTTCTATAGTAGAGATGGGTAGAGTATATGAAGTCATTATATTTTTGGATGTAATAAACCCCCATAAAGGGGAACGATGTTACTGATGCTTTGAAAGGGAAAGCTCTGACTTAGGTGGTTCAAGAGTTTAGTGGTGAGTTGGAGATTATTACATTGCTAGTAGAGATGTACATTGTGGTTTGATAGAGTCATGATTAGATGAATCTCATATCGATTTCAGCAGAGTCTATACTATTGAAATGGATCAGGGACATATAGCACGAGGATACAGAATGGTTGACCATGAAGGAAATATTTAATGATTGTGAGACATCTTTGGATAGGTTGATAGTTGAAGATGATATCATCTATATCAAGAATCAGTTTGTTGTGACGACAAGTATAAAAGTGGAGCTCAAATGAGAATTTCATACCTCAAAGTTGGCAGTACATCCAGGTTTGAGGAAAATGTACTATGATCTATGAATTTTTTTTTCTATCTAGGTATAAATATAAGATAGTAGGTTTTGTGACATGATGCTACACCGATAGTCATGTGAAGGTAGAACATCACTGACCAGGAGGATTTCTACAATCATTGGATATTCTAGAATTGATGTGGGACTTTGTGAAAATTGACTTTTTTGTAGGACTTTTGAGGAATATTGGGAGGAATGACACAATCTGGGTTATTATTGATCGACTGACAATGGTAGTACATGTCTTTCCTATACAAATTTTTTTATAGTGCATCTTGTAGAACGTTATGTTTAAGAGATAGTAATTCTATAAGGGGTTACATGGACTATTGTTTCAGAATGAAAATTTCACATTACATCATTCTTCAGGAAGGTCTTTTAGAAGGATCTCAATATAAAGCTACTATTGACTATAGCATTCCAAAAAAAGACATATTGGTAATCAGATTATACTATACAGGTTCATTATGATATGCTATGAGTGTGTGTCATTAACTTTGGCGGGGCCTTGGATATTCACATAGATTTAGTGGAATTATCCTATAACACTGGTTAAAAGGAAATAATTTAGATTGCACCATACATTTCTCTTTATCTTAGGCCATCCAGATTAATTCTATATTTGATGGAGGTTGGTGAGTCAGAGTTGTAGGGACGAAGTCTCATAGTGGAGACATCGGTGATGGATCAAATGATTTGAAAATATAATAATTTGGATTAGATGAGGTGAAATTCACATGATAATATAAGGAGATGAACCCTAGAGATTAAAGAGGGTTATTGTGTAATCCTTCAGGTGACTCCTATTTTTAACCCAGGTTTGTTGGGCCTTTTGATATAGTGGAGGGAATCAGTCTACTGTTGTACCGAATGGATCTTCCACTTAAATACAGTGAAATGCATGATGTTTTCCATGCAACACAACTAAATCACTCTCACCCCAACACTTATCGTGTGATCCAAGTGGATGAGGTTGACGTAGTGATAAATAATTCATTTGTGTAGAATTTGATATGTTTGTTGGATCATAGTGAAAATGTTTTGTGGGGAAAGAAATTGTAGATGGTTAATCTCTTATAGAATCATGGGTATGTGTGGGAGGAATAATGGGAAATGAAGGATGATATGACAGATGAGTGGCCCGATATTTTCTAGTATTAGTGTTAGATAACCTTGGGAGTGTAACTCGCGGATGATATTTTATAAGGTGGTGATATTGTAAGATGACAACCTTTTTGGAGTTATCATGGGCTTGATTTAAGGAAGTATTTTGTCATGAATTTAGATCATTATTGACAAGGGATGGTGTGGGTTGTGTTTGGGTGAATTTTTAGAAAGGAAAAAGAATAAAGGGGTTGTTTGCGTTTGGTTTATCGTTAGAGAAAATTGATTTCCCTTGCCTAGTTAACTATGCAATCCTAGATTGTGAGGCTTCATATAGATGGGGCACGATTTGGAAAAACATGCAACAATAAAATAATAGGCTCATGGATGGTGCACGGTTACGGAAAACAATGATCCCCTATCCATGAAACCATGCATGGATTTTAACATGGAACGAAAATTAATTTTAAAATCCCCTAAACCCCCATAACTCTCCCATCTCGACCCTCATTTAACCCTATGAGGTCATTCATGTTTTTAGAGCTTTTTGTAGGGATTCCAAGGCCATCATACCCCCATTCTTCACAAATTAGTGACTGAATCAATGATCCACTCCTCTCCAATAAGTGGATCCAATATCAATGTTTTCAAATACATAATTCATTATTTTCTCATTATTTTTAGATACAATATCCACTATTTTATTAGATCTAAAGCTATTTGGTGAGATCTAGATCAAGGATAATAGATATTGATCTAGATTCCAAAAGACATTATTTTTATTAATCTTGATATAGGGTTTTATATCTGTATTCCAATCAACGTCATTATGATTCTCGATTTTGGGGATTTCCAATGGGTTATCGTTCATTAACAAATTAAGGTATGTGTTATAATATTCAATTCCCATTATTGGAATTTTTATTATTTTTATTCACTTATAGAATTAATAAAATTATTTAGAAATTGATGATCCCGATTGATTAATTAAATTTGGTGAATTTATGGATGAAGAAATTGTGAAATTGAGAAAATTGAAAAAAATTAATTGTAGAATTAATTATTGAATGTTTATATAATAAATTGAAAAGTATTAATGGAACAATTAATGATGAGATATCTCAAATTATAGATTTAGGATAATTAGTTGGTAAATTAATTATAAGATATTGAATGGTTTTTAAGATAATTAATTGTGCAATTATTTATGAGATACAAGAATATTTGATTGAGATAATTAGTTAAGGAATTAATTATGATATATTAAATGGTTGTTTGAGATATTTTATTGTGGAATTAATTAAGAGATATTAGAATAGAATATTGAGATAATTAATTGATTAATTAACTATGAGGTATTGTAATTTTGAAATGATATAATTAATTTATGAATTAATTATGGGATAATGATTAAATAATTGTTGAATTAATTAAATAAAATAAAGTTCATATTTAATTGGGGAATAAATGAAAGGTAATTATGTAATTTTTTTTTGATTTTGTAATAGGATAGATGTGGAAAATTAATTGTTGAATTAATTAAGTGATTTAGTGAAAGGTAACATGGTAATTCATTTGTGTTAATTATTGAATTGTAACATGGTCAATCATTAATGTTAATTAGTGAATGCTCAAAAAGTTATTCAATAAAGTGAGTTGATTAATGGTAAAACAGAAATTCATTTGTGTGAAATTATGAATGGTAACATGGTAATTCCACTGTTTGAATTAATTAATTTTATCATGGAAATTCATTTGTGAAAATCATAATGTTAACATGGACATTCAGACATGATAAATCCCTTATGGGTATAAAAAATTCCAGTATGATCCAAAGTAGGTATTGGGATATGAGTATCTATGAGAAATGTTGTTCTATGTAGTTAAATAATAATTAATTAATAATATGATAATTTTTTACTTATTCATTGAAATAATTTTTTATACAACTGCACACACTATTATTTGACTGGATATTGTTTTAGAAAAAATTTGTGGTGGCCTATTGAGCTGTACAAACACCATACTTGGGAATTAAAATTGGCACTTGAATAGAAATATTGATATGTGGATAGGTTATAGGTAAAGTACCTTAGTACAAAGAATATGTTGGGATGTAGATTGAATAAGGGAACTGAATGTGGATCAGTACTCTCATGGGAGTTGTTGAAGTAATTACTTTTGAGTTTCATTTTATACACATGGATTTTACATTAGCAAGGCCTATTTTAATTTTTTTTAGGATGTTGTATTTAATTATTTTATTATCAAGAGTTTCTATTATTTTTTATGTTTATATATTCTTCCAGTATTGTTTTATAATTTCCTCCGGTGTATTACTCAGATAGAAGACGGTACAGTTGTAACATCCCAGGTAAATGAAGAATAAGATATTTTCATATTTATTAATATTTATGAATTAAATATTAATTTTTTACTTTTAAAGGGTTTCTATTTTCGATAGCATACCCAATACGCAACAATGATTTTCTTTGAAATCTTACGTTGCACACTAATAATATAATATTATTTTTTTAAATGGAAGTTAACTCCTAGCCGTTGTATTGGAGGGAATGAACAAAAATAACTAAAATATGATTATACATGTTTGTTAAATGTTTTTACATTTATCCAATAAAATTTAGGGGCTTAAAATATGAATGAATATAATTTTAAGCACAAATAATCTAATATTAAGTAAAAGGACAATTTACCGCCATTTGATGGAGATCCATCTTAAAATCTAGTTTTAGCCATTTTTATATGTTCTATTTGACAAAATAAAATTCTTCTTTAGATTCGGGACATCAAAATTTACTTTGTGTAAATTTTTGGAATAAATCTGATAAAGTTCATTTCTTAATGAATAGTGAAAAATATTGTATTTTAATTCAAAACTGCATTTTAATCTAATTTATTTTTATGGTTACATTATCTTTTTAATTGTGTTTAAAGTGTAATTGTAATATATGTTTACTATTTAATCCAATGTTGGCCATTGGAATTAATTTCACTTTGAATTTGGAGAAAAACAAGTGTCAATCTTTTGATAGTTATTGTTTCTTAAAAACACGTTATTTGTTTTGATAACAGGATTTAATTTAAAATTAATTAATGAAACTTATATGTTTATAATTTGGTAAAACAGAACTCATTTTTGAATTCAGAATATCAAATATATCTTATGCTGAATTTTTGATATTTTTCTGAAAATCTCCAATTTTTGATGAATAGTGAAACCACTTAGTAGTAGTTAAAAAAACCGACTTTTTCATTTAAATGAAATTTTACCACTACTATGAATTGAATTTCTAAAATCCAACACACATGGTTGTTATTATTAAATAAAATGTGGTTCAATAAGATGAAAATAATTTTTGGTGAATAGTAACTTTTCACTTTTATTTACCACGGTTAAAGGTTAATAGGGTAATTCAAGGTAAAAAGAATATTATAATAATTCAAAATTACCTTAAAACTTGTCCTAATCTTATTGGATGAGTAATTACCAAACATGGGCATACTTGGGTTGATTTTGGGACCCCATTGAGCCACTTATGAATGTTAATTACATTTTAGATTAATTAATTTAAAGTAAAGACAAAAATGACATAAACAAAAATCTTTTAGTAAATTAATTTTTATATAGTGTTATGTATGTTATATTGTAAAACCCCGACCCCAGCTACCCATAGTCGGTGCATTACTTCGTAACATTTGCATGATCACAAAATATCAAGTCTCGAAAGACCGATTAGTTTAGTAGCCTTGGAAACACTAGATACATTCGTAAACGTTACATTACATCATAAAGTGAAAAAATACAATAACAAAGTCTCCATAGTCCACACTCATATCCTCTTCTGACAATCCCTGCAGGTCATTCATAAAATGCTTCTTCAAATCCTGGAAAATATTAAAACATTGAAAGGGGTGAGCTCAGATGCTTAGTAAGGATAACAATATTGCGGAAGCTTTCATAAATAAACATTAACATTTAAGGCAATGTATAACTTAAAAAAAAGACTTTTTAAACTTGAACTTCAGCATAATATTGCAAAAATAAAATTAAATAATGCCATTTACTTACTCACATGGATATTCTACTAGTCGAATAATCACATGCAACATCAATAACCACTTTCATAATGAGGGAATGTATAATGCCAGACATTCTGAAACATTTTGTCAAGGCCTTGGCCAAGAAGTCTAAAATGATTAAGGCCTCGGACAAAAACATAAATCAAATTGGGAAAGGGCCTCGGCCAATTCCACGTCTAGTTGTCTCATGAGACCTACCGATGCATCGAGGAGCTATAGCGGGCTCCACCCGTCACTTATTAAGTCCAATACATTCCTCATATTAATAGGTTTATACATATCATAAACCATAACATAATCGTATCCCATAAAATATGCATAAAGGAAACATAAAATTTCCACATTTCAATCACAAGATATCAATACAACACATTGATATAAAAAAAACGCTTTCAAAACCATTTTCAATACCAAAATTAAAGAAAGTTAAAACTTTGTATTTATTTTTCATTAAGAAAATGATGGCTTGTAGAGGAAGCCGAAACTCAAATAATGGTCACGGCGGCGGAGAAGTCGTTGTCACCGCATAAGTACGGAAAGAAAAACATTCCCATTTGTTGTTTAACAAAATGCTTCGTATAAAAAAGATTCATTTTGAATAAACGTAAAAGTCAAAGGGGTTTATACACCGTATAAAAGAAAGTTGTGTATAAAACCAAATATGCCTTAATGAAAGGGTATTGAGATGAAGTCCTTAAAAAGATCATTTTTTTAAATAAAGTACATCTATAATGTGTATTCACTATAAGTACACATAAATAATGTAAAAATACAAGATAGGACATAATAATATCATGACATAATTTGAATGTAGGAGATTAACCCAAAGAATAGAAATTGGGTTAAGAAGTTCCCTTACAAATAAAATAGATCTATTATGTATATTCACTATAGATACACATAAAGAAAGTACAAATACAAGATAGGACATAATAATATCATGACGTAATTTGAAAGTAGGAGATTAACCCAAAGAATGGAAATTGGGTTAAGAAGTTCCCTTACCTTGTGTCTGACTTGACTCAACCGTTCTTTAACCTCCTGAATAATAAACTAGAGTTAATATATACCTTATTAAGAACCATTTTAAATTTCATTATCCTTTTTATATCACTTATTACAATGATATGAACATTATGTAATTATTTAAGTTAATAACGGTCGTTTTGTCGATCTTTGGTACTTGAGTCAACAATAAACTTCTTATAATTACAAGTTGTTTATGTGGTAGAATATCCATTATCTCCAGAATTATATTCATGATTTAGATGTCATATATGTCATATATATCCAGTATATACATTCATTTATAATATTACGTAACATTTAGAGGTAAGAAATGAAATGCACCGTTCATGGAGACGGTAAGCTGTATGTACGCATGAACGCTACTTTCATTTCTATTTCGTATTTAATGGAATGAAATCATAATGATATTAATGTATTATATAATTCCATTATAATATATTGTATAATACCATTTACTCTATCCTTTATACATCCCACATATGGCATTAACGATTCAAATCACTTGAGGGGGCGGTAGTCCGCACTTCCTAAAATGAAATTAACGTGTTTACCCACAATGGAAATCATAAAGTATGCCATAAATGGGAAATACAGAAGCATAAGTAAAACATAAACATATTATATATCATATATAAATATAGTGACATCTTAATGGCCACCTTTGAAGGTGTTATATGAGTGTTGAACAATCATAGTTTCGTGAGGCAGAAATTCGCCATCCACAAAAACCGTTTGTTCTTTAACCATTAGATGTAGGTGTGTGTAAGTGTAGCTTGAATACTTCTTATAAAAAATCCTAGTATATTGAGGATACTGTTTTTTTTACAAAATAAATTAATAAAAAGAGTTTAGGGGGTTGGAGAAGAAAAATAAAACAAAACAACATTAGAGAAGACATTACCTCAAAATCGGGTAACTCTTTTTGATTTGAGCCAAAGGCTTCCTTGGGAAGAGTTCTGCCCAAAGTTAGGCTTCTAGAAGTAAGAGGGGGGAGTTGGGAGAGTATTTGGGCAGAGGTTTGCCGATCCAAATGGCTTGAAAGTGTGAATGAGGTGGTAGAGGTGGGGGCCTTTTATAAGTGGAGAGGAGGGGCACTCTTGGAAAGTAAGGAGATTTTACATTATTATACAATGCTTTTCGAATTATAAAGGTCCCACACTTATATAATTCGTGGCTAAGGTGATAAGGGTTAGAAATCTACCCATCCAATAGTATTTGGAAAAGTGTAAGCCTTGGATTGTACATTATATTTTCATTTTATTAAAATCGTTAAATAATGAGGTCATCGCTGCATCATAATGATGTCATATATAATTTAATTTATTTAATGTCTAAAAATTATAAAAAAAAATACTCTGATGTAGGAAATATTTTTAGCTTTCCAATTACTATTTATAGTCAAAAATATGACTTGTATAACCCCATGTAAAAATTGTTTTAGTAAAACATTTCATGTTTGTGTCATTTTTTTACTTTAACATTAAATAAAAGGTATTTATGTCATTTTCCAACTGAAGTGGCTCCATGGGGTCCCCAAGTTTACCCATGGATTTTCTTGGTCGGCCATGGCACATCCAATGAGGTTAGGACATGTGTAAAGCTCATCTCATATTATTAAAACGTTATTTTTACCTTAAACTACACTAATTACGTCTAATCGCGATTAAGAACTTAAAAGTTACTATTCACAAAAAATTATTTTAATCTCATTGAACCACATTTTAATTCTTAATGAAAACCATGTATTTTGGATTTTTGAAAATCAAATCACAGATGTGGTAATATTTCATTTAAACGAAAAATCAGTTATTTAACTACCACTTAGTGGTTTCACTATTCATCAAAAATTGAAGTTTTTCAGAACAATGCCAAAATTTCACCCTAAGCTATAATTGATATTCCGATTTCAAAAATGATGTCTATTTTACAAAATTCCAAAAATATAAGTTGCATTAATTTATTTTATAATTAATTCCCGCTGTCACAACAAATAGCGTGTTTTTAAGAAATAATTTATATCAAAAGATTGGCAACTGTTTATGTCCAATTTCAATGTTAAATTAATTCTAATGACCACCATTGTATAAAATGATAAAAATATATTATAATTATACATTAAAACCACTTAATAGTATAATTTATCACTATAAATTATTTTGATTAATTTTTTTTTTTTAAGATTTTTCACTATTCATAAAAAATTAGAAGTTCTCAGAAAAATACCAAAAATTTAACATAGGCTAATTTCGATATTCCAAATCCAAAAATGAAGTCCATTTTGAAATATAAATTTTCTATAATTTTAAAAAGTGGTTATTACTATTCATAACGGCTACTTTGATTAGTCGCGGTGTTTTAGAACTCAAAGTTGCGTACAATGCAAGCCATTGCATTATTGAATGAGAAGCGTATCGTGGAAGCTCGGGGTGTTACATATATTTTCAACTAAAAATATTATTTGGAAATCTAAAAATATTTCCTACATCATGGTATTTTTTATAATTTTTAGACATCAGATAAATTAAATTATTTATAACACAATAATGATGCAGTATTTACCACATTATTCAATGATTTAAATAAATATGATTATATATTAAAATAATATCCAAAACATGTACAATTATTATTAGATTATTTTATTTCTACCATGAGTCATCTTGTCTTCGACTGTAATGATATTTGGGCCTTTAGAAACTGAATATGATTATATAATAAAATAATATTTTCACACTTTCCTAAAGAGCCCCCCCCCCAAAAAGGAGACCATTTCTGACCAATTAATAACACCTCTCAAGCCTTTAGAATCGTCCAACCTATACCCAATTAAGCTCCCTACATCCCTCTCTTCCACCTATAATACTAACCTTAGGTATAAGGTACTTCAACAAACCATATTGGTTTAAACCAAAGTGAGTTACCCAAATTAAAGGTAACAATTTCTCTTAACTTATTTTCTTTTATTTTACTTATCCAACCCATAAAATCTTTTTATTACATTATTTTATTACAAAATAATTATCCTAAATATAATAGGATGTTGTTATGAGAAGGATTATAACTACACATACACACACCTCCATCTAATGGGTGAAGAAAATAATGTTTTTGTGGATGGCAAACTAACACCTCATGAAATGATGATTGTTCTATTACCTTCTACTACCTATCATGGTGGCCATTATGATGGAACTGTATTTATAGATCATATATGTTATGTTTATGTTTTCATTATTCTTTTTTATTTTCCATTTATATCTTTCCTTTATGGTTTCCATTATGGTTAAACCGATAATTTCATTTGAGGAAGTGCGGACTACCGCCCCCTCAAAGTGATATGACTCGTTAATGACTTATGTGGGACGTATAAAGGATGGATTTAATGATATTATATATGATATTATACTGGAATTATAATATACCTATGTATCATTATGTTTTAATTCCATTAAAATAAGAAATATAAATGAAAGTAGCGTTCATGCATACATACGACTTACCGTCTCCATGAACGGCGTATTTCATTTTTTACCTACAAATGTTATGTAATATTATAGATACATGTATATAATAAATATATATGATATATATGACATAAAAATAATTAATATCATTCTGGATATACTAATCTTTTGACCACATGAACAACATGTAATTATAAGAAGTCCATTTTTGACTCAAGTACCAAATATCGACAAAATGAACATTATTATCATAAATGATCATATAATGTTTATAACATGGTAATATGTGGTAAAAAAGGAATAATAAACTTGAAAATGGTTCTTAAGAAAGTATAAATTAACTTTAGTTTATTATTCAGGAGATTAAAGAATGATCATGTCAAGTTGGACACGAGGTAAGAGACTTCGTCTCAATCTCCTTTCATTGAGGCATATTTTCATTTATACACAACTCTCTTTTATAGTGTATAACCCCCTTTGACATTTAATTTTATTCAAAAGGAATCTTTTTTTCTATGAATTTCTTTACTAAATGAAAAAAATAAATTATTCTCTTAACTTAAGCGGTGACAACAAACTTTTCCGCTGCCATGAGTATTATTTGATCATTGGCTTCCTCAACAACCCATAATGTTTTAAAGAAAAATAAATACCATATAATCATTTATGTATTTTGGTATTGAAAATGGTTTTTATAATGGATTTATTATTTCAGTATCTTGAAATGGTATATTGTGATTGAAATATGGAACAATTATCGTTCCTTTAAATTGTTTTTCATGTTATGATTTTATAATGGCACTTGGAATTTGACGGGTGGTTACGTGATAAACCAAAGTAGAGGTGGTGCAGTGAAAACTAGGATGGGTGGTTACGTTATAACCACCAATGCATTGGGTATGGAAGTCGGCCGTATGACTATTCTATTTAGTGATATGTGTGGAAATCGACCGTATGGTTATTCCATTTAAGTATGTTTATGTCCCAAGTTACCTTTATATGTTATGTGTTCTTTATATGGATTTTATTGTAATCCTTTGGTTACAAAATTGTAAGTAATGACCATTTATTTAGTGGATAGAATTTAATACTTCATCAAGGTGACAAGTATTACTTATGTTAAAGTATTAATGGTTTACTAGTTGGTTTGAAAAACTAACAGTTTTCCTTCTTATTGTATCCCTTATTGGGATTTTTTTGCTCATCCCATGTTTTTGAAATGATTTTCACAGGACATAAAGAACAATAGGTTCAAGGATGTGATCCAGGAAAATTCAAGCTATCATAAACATGGAACTAGACATGACTCTTTTTTTCAAGAGTTTTTGTTTTATGAAAAAAATAGAATCTGAGTAGATGTGTCTAATTTTTAATCTTTTGAGATGTAATAGTTATGTCCCAATTCTCTAAAAATCTAAACTTGAAAATATCCAGAATGTGAATTATTAAACTAATTCAAGATTATGTCTGTTTTATGGATGAGTCCTTATAGTTGGTATCAGAGGCCAGTTTAGACAACTTTAGGAGTTAGGCTGTTGTTAAATTAATATCCATAAATTAATTTATGTTAATGATATATATTTTACAAATTACCATGTTGATTCACCTAAGATATTTCTATGTTCAGAATGGTTTTCCACATAGGAAATAGGGCAGCTATGTTGGGACGACATCAGAAGGAAGACAACCTTCCAAATCAGCAACCTGAGATGGTCAGAATCAGAACTGAACAGTTTGTTACAGTGATGACATATTTGACTCAGGATATAAATGGTGGTGGTACCCATGTACGAGATCATCCATATCAACCGTAGAGGAAAATGTTAGTAGTGGAGTATTTCATGAGGCAACATCCTCCATCATTCAGAGGATCATCTGACCCTGTGATAGCTAAACAGTGGATTAAAGCACTGGAAAAGATTTTCGATGTCATGGGTTGTTCATAACATTAAAAGGTTAGTCTTATTGTTTACCATTTTGAAGATGAAGCTGATCAGTGGTGTTAGATGGTGAAAAATATCAGGGATAGTGAGGATATTGATTCTCTTGATTTGGATAAATTCAAAGGTATGTTTCTTGAGAAATATTTTCCTAATGTGGTTCGTCTTAGGATGATAAAACAATTCCTAGAATTGAGACAGGAGGATGACTCAGTGGATGCTTATGAAGAAAAGTTCACTCGACTGGCAAGGTATACATCAAATTTCATCTGAGATCTTGATAGAAAGATAAATCGATTTGACTTAGGGCTGAATCCACGATATCGAAGAGAATTATCCTCTTGTGAGTTCAAAAGTTATGAAAAACTTGTTCGATGTGTGGAGAAGGTGGAAATGGAGTTTAAAGACGATCACGTGTTATTTTACAAACAACAAAATAAGAGGTCTAGTTGGAAAGAAAAGGAAAATAATTCATCAAAGAAGCCTAGAGGTAAGAAAATTAAATATCCAACTTGTGAGAAGTGTGGTAAAAAGAATCTTCGATAATTTTTATCAAAGTCTAGAAAGTGCTTATAGTGTGGTATGTCTGGTCATATAACTCGTAACTGTAAGGATGATGATCAAGAAGACAATGAAAATCAATTGGTATGATGTTTTAATTGTAATGAAATGGGAAATTATGCAAATGAGTGTCCAGAAAAGAACTAAACTGAAGAAAAGTATTCGGACTACAAGCAGAATGTGATGGCGAAATCCTTTGAAACTACTTCAATGGATGTTGGGTCATCGAACAAAGTAGTATCAGGTACACTGCTTGTTTGTTCAGATTATGCTAATGTGTTGTTTGATTTAGGGTTTACACGCTCTTTTAATTCTGAAAAGTTTTCTAATAAATTGGGAATTCCATATCAAGATATAAATACAGAACATATGGTAAAAACACCAGGAGGAAGTGTTGAGACAAAAAGAAAACATAATAACCATATTTTCATTGTGTTTGGGAAGACTCTACCTGCAAACCTTATAGTTTTTCATCTAGAAGAGTTTGATGTTACTTTGGGAATGGATTGGCTATTTTTTTATCATGATAATATTGACTTCAGAGCTAAAGAGGTTTTATTTCAGAAAGATTTACAGTTTGTGTACAATAATTAACCCTTGATTTTGATAATATATCAGGAAGCTGAGAAACTAGTCGAATATGGAAATGAATGTTACCTTGCACATATTGTTTAAAATAAAGGAACTGTTCTGATTAATTATGTGCCAATGGTAAATTATTATTTTTATGTTTTTCTAGATTTGTTTCCTGGAATTATATCTTATCGGTAATTTGAATTTATTTTTGACTTAGTTCCTGATTTTAATCCAATTTCAAAACCACCTTATCGAATGAATCATATTGAACATTTAGAGTTAAAGAAGCAATTGCAAGAGTTATTAGATAAAGGTTTCATTCGACCTAGAACATCACCGTGGGGTGATCCTGTCTTGTTTCTTAAAAAGAAAGATGGTTCAATGAGACTTTTCATTGATTACAGACCATTGAATATCATCAATGTTAAGAACAAGTATCCTTTGCCTCATATCGATGATTTGTTTGATCTGCTCCAAGGAGATAATTTTTTTTCGAAGATTGACTTGTGATCGGGGTACCATCAGTTAAATATAAAGGAAGCAGACATTCTGAAGACTGCGTTTCATACTAGATATGGCCCTTATGAATTTTAAGTTATGCCTTTCAGGTTAACCAATTACCCTGCTATATTCATGGATCTTATGAATAGAATTTTCCAGGATTTCTTGGATAAGTTTGTTGTTGTTTTCATTGATGATATTTTGGTTTATTCTAAAAGTAACTAGGAGCATGAAATTCATTTAAGTGTTTTCTTGCAATCCTTAAAAAATAAATTGTTTTGGAAATTCAGCAAGTGTGAGTTTTGGTTATAGAAAATTTCTGTCCTTGGTCACATTGTTTCAAAAAATGGCATAACTGTTGATCCTACTAAAACAAAAGATGTCGAAGAATGGAAAAGATCCAAAAATATAATCGATATCCATAGTTTTCTTGGTTTAGATGGTTATTACAGGAGGTTTGTTGAGAATTTTTCACAGTTATCTAGTCCAATGAATACGTTAACTTGAAAAGGTGTTATGTTTTTTGGACAAAAGTATGTGATGATTGTTTTCAAGAATTGAATAGAAGATTGGTGAATTCTTCAGTTTTTGGAACTACCTTCCAAAGATGGTGAATTTTTTATCTATAGTGATGCTTTGTTGAAAGGACTTGGTTGTGTCCTTATGCAGAATGATCAGGTATTGGCTTATTCTTCACGTCAGTTGAAACCTCATGAGTTAAATTACCCTAAACATGATTTTGAATTAGATGCTGTTGTTTTTTATTTAAAAATTTGGAGGCATCATTTGTATGGAGTAAAATGTGAAATATATACTAACCACAAGAGTTTAAAGTATATATTCACTCTAAAAGAATTGAACATGAGACAGTAAAGATGGATGGAATTAATCAAGGATTAGGATTGCACGATCCATTACCATATGGGAAAATCAAATAAAGTGGCTGATGCTTTGAGTCAAAAAAGTAATGTCTCACTAACCATCATACATTTGGAATGAGATCCTTTGATTTTTTATTTGATGAAATTTGGTTAGAAGTTGTTTGTATAGGAAATTATTCTCTTTTGTTTCAGGTGTTAGTGAAATCATCTCTATTAGACAAAATAAAGAAATCACAGAAAGAAGACAGTGAGTTGTAGAAAAAGGTAGAGTTGGTTCATAAGGGTAAGTTTCCTGATTTTAACTTTGATAATGATTGTGTTTTGAGGGTTGGGAAGAGATTATGTGTGATTTTTGATTCAATGTTGAAGAATGAGTTGTTATGTGAAGCTCATAGTTCTCCGTTTTCAATTCATCCTAGTAGTACTAAGATGTACAGAGAATATAGGGAGTATTACTGGTGGGATGGAATGAAAAGAAATATTGCTAACTTTACTATGATGTGTTTGACTTTTCAGCAGGTTAAAGCAGAGTGATAATTACTGAAAGGGATTCTTTAGTCTTTACCGGTGCTAGAGTGGAAATGAGAAAATATATCCATGGAATTTTTTTGTGGGATTACTGAAGACATCTCGAGGTAATAAGGAAATCTGGTTTACAGTTGATCGATTGACTAAATCTGCTCATTTCATCCCTATTCGAGATACTTTGTCTCTAGATCAACTTGCTCGGTTGTATGTTAAAGAGATAGTCAGGTTGCATGTAGTTTCTCTATCTATTGTATCTGATCGTGATCTCAGGTTTACTTCTAACTTTTGGAAAGGCCTTTAGAAGTTGTTGGGTTCTGAATTAAATTTTAGTATAGCTCTTCATCCTCAATCAGATGGGCAGTCAAAACAGACAATTCTGACCTTAGAGGATACACTACGTGCTTGTTCATTGGATTGTAAGGGAAGTTGGGACCAACATCTTTTTTTGGATGAATTTTCATATAATAATAGTTTCATTCTAGTATACAGATGGATCCATTTGAGGCATTATTTGGAAAACATTGTCGAACTCTTGCTTTTTGTGATGAAGTAGGTGAAAGGAAGCTGATAGGACCATAATTGGTAGAAGAGATGGCGGAGAAAGTTTAGTTGATTCAGAAGCACATGAGAATAGTTCCGAGCTGACATAAATTTTATGCGGGTAATTAGAGGAAGGATATTTATTTTGAGGTAGGTGATCATGTCTTTCTCGAAGTTTCTCCATGGAAAAGTGTAATGAATTTTGGTTTGAAGGAAAATTTGAGTTCAATATTCATTAGACCTTATGAAATCTGGGAGAAAGTTGGATCAGTTTCATACATAGTGTCTTTACCTCTAAGTTTATCCTGGGCACACAATGTTTTTCATGTTTCAATGTTGAGAATGTATATACCAGATCCATCACATGTTTTAAGTCCAGAGGTAGTTCAGTTGGAAGAGAATCTCTCTTATAAAGAACAACAAGTCTAGATTCATGACCGAAGAGAGAAAGTTTTGCAGAATAAAGTAATTCACCAGGTAAAGGTTTTGTGCAAAAACCATACGATTAAAGAGGCGACATTGGAATCTGAAAATGGTATAAGGGATTAATACCCCCACTTATTTTGATATGTGAATAAAAATTGTGAGGACAAAATTTACAAAAGGGGGGAAGGATGTAACATCCCAAGTAAATAAAGAATAAGATATTTTCATATTTATTAATATTTGTTAATTAAATATTAATTTTTTACTTTAAAATGCTTGCTCTGTTCGATAGCATACCCGATACGCAACAACATGTTTCTTTAAAATCTTACAATGCACAATAATAATATAATATTAATATTTTAAAAGGAAGTTAACTTCTAGCTGTTGTATTAGAGGGAATGAAAAAAACAAACTACAATATGATTATACATGTTTGTTAAATGTATTTACATTTATCCAATTAAATTTAGAGGCTCAAAATATGAATGAATATAATTTAAAGCGCAAATACTCTAATATTAAGTAAAAGGTTGATTTACCACCTTTTGATGGAGAACCCTCTTTAAATATAATTTTGGCCATTTTTATATGTTCGTTTTGACAAAATAAAATTCTTCTTTATATTAGGGACAACAAAATTTACTTTGTGTAAATTTTTGGAATAAATCTGATAAAGATCATTTTTAATGAATAGTGAAAAATATTGTATTTTAATTCAAAACTGAATTTTATTATAATTTATTTATATGGTTACATTATATTTTTAATTGGATTTAAAGTTTAATTGGAATATATTTTTACCATTTAATCCAATTTGGGTCATTGGAATTGATTTCACTTTGAATTTGGACATAAACAAGTGTCAATCTTTTGATAGTTATTGTTTCTTAAAAACACGTTATTTGTTTTGACAACAAGTATTAATTTAAAATTCAGTAATGAAATTTATATGTTTATAGTTTTATAAAATATAAATCATTTTTTAATTTAGAATATCATATATAGATTAGGCTGAATTTTTGGTAATTTCCTGAAAAACTTCAATTTTTGATGAATAGTGAAACCACTTAGTAGTAGTTAAAAAAACTGACTTTTTCATTTAAATGAAATTTTACCACTTCTGTGAATTGAATTTCTAAAATATGACATACATGATTGTTATTATTAAGTAAAATTTGGTTCAATAAGATGAAAATAATTTTTGGTGAATAGTAAATTTTGAATTTTATTTACCGCGGTTAACGGTAAATAGGGTAATTCAAGGTAAAAAAATGTTATAATAATTAAAAATTACCTTAACACTTATCCTAACTTTATTGGATTAGTAATGGCCGAACATGGCCATCCTTGGGTCGATTTGGGGTCCCCATGGATCCACTTATGAATGATAATGACATTTTAGATTAATTAATCTAAAGTAAAGACAAAAATGACATAAAAAAATATCTTTCAGTAAATTAATTTTTATGTTGGGTTATATAAGTTATATTTTCAACTAAAAATATTCTTTTTAAATATAAAAAGAGTACCTACATCATGGAATTTTTTTTATAATTTTTCGACATCAGATAAATTATACTATTTATGACACAATAATGATGCAGTATTTACCTCATAAATAAATGATTTAAATAAATAAGATTATAAATATTAAAATAATATCTAAAACATGTAAAATTATTATTGGATGATTTTATTTCGACCATGAGTCATCTTATCTTCAACTCTAATGATGTTTGGACCTATAGAAACTGAAAATCCTTATATAATAAAATTATATTTTCACACTTTCCTAAAGAGCCCCTCCTCCCCCTTATAAAAGGAGACCATTTCTAACCAATTCCTCAAACCTATAAAATATTTTTGCGGTACAAAATCTTAAAAATTATGCTCCCTACATCCCTATATTACACCTAGAAGCCATACCTTAAGTAGAAGGCACTTCAACAAACCATTTTGGTTCAAACCAAAGGGAGTTACACAAATTAAAGGTAAGAGTTTCTCATAACTTATTTTCTTTTATTTTACTTCTCCAATTCCTAAAATATTTTTATTCCATTATTTTATAACAACACCAATATACTCAATATACTAGTATGTTTTTATGATAAGTATTCGAACTACACTTACACACACCTCAATCTAATGGGTGAAGAACATAATTTTTCTCTGGATGGAAAACTAATGCCCCACGAAACAATGATTGTTCTGTTACCTTTTACCCCCTCTCATGGGGGAAATTATGATGGAACTATATTTATATATCATATATATTATGTTTATGTTTTCTTTATGCTTCTGTATTTTCCATTTATATAATACCTTTATGGTTTCCATTTTGGGTAAACCAAAATTTTAATTTGAGGTTGTGCGGACTACCGCCCCCTCAAAGTGATATGACTCGTTAATGACTTATGTGGGACATATAAAGGATGTATTTAACGATATTATATATGATATTATACTGGAATTATAATATAAATATGTATCATTATGTTTTAATTCCATTAAAATAATAAATAGAAATGAAAGTAGCGTTCACGCGTACGTACGACTTACCATCTCCATGAACGGTGCATTTCATTTTTTACCTACAAATGTTATATACTATTATAAATACATATATATACTGAATATATATGATATATATGATGTCCAAATCGTTAATATCATTCTGGATATAATGAAATTTTGACCGCATGAACAACATGTATTTATAAGAAGTCTATTTTTGACTCAAGTACCAAATATCGACAAAACAAATGTTATTAACTTAAATGATTAAAAAATGTTTATAACAAGGTAATAATTGATATAAAAGGAATTATAAACATGAAAAAGGTTGTTAAGTAAGTAGAAATTAACTTTAGTTTATTATTCAGGTGATTAAAGAATGATCGAGTCATGGCGGACACGAGGTGAGGGACTTCGTCTCAATCTCCTTTCAGTGAGGCATATTTTCATTTATACACAACTTTCCTTTATATGGTGTATAAACCCCTTTGAATTTTATTTTTATTCCAAAGGAATAATTTTTTTCTACAATTCATTTTACTAAATGACAAGAAGGAATGTTTCTTTTAACATAAGTGGTGACAACAACCTTTTCCGCCACCGTGAGTATTATTTGATCTTTTGCTTCCTCAAAAAGCCTTAATGTTTTTAAAATAAAATAAATACCATATAATCTCTTACGTATTTTGGTATTGAAAATCGTTTTGGGAATAGATTTACTATTTCAATATCTTGAAATGATATATTGTTACTGAAATGTTGAAATGTTATCATATCTTTAAATTGTTTTTATGTGCAATGATTTTATAATGGTACTTGGACATTTGACGGGTGGTTATGTGATAATCCAAATGAGAGGTGTTTCCGTGAAAACAAGGACGGGTGGTTACGTTATAACCTCCAACGCATTGGGTATAGAAGTCGGCCGTATGGCTATTCCATCTAGTGATATGTGTGGAAGTCAACCGTATGGTTATTCCATTTAAGTATGTTTATGTCCCAAGTTACCTTTATATGTTATGTATTCTTTATATGGGTTTCATGGTAATCTTTTGGTTAAAAAATGGTATGTAATGATATTTTATTCAGTGAAGATAATTTACTACTTCATAAAGGTGAAACTTATTACTTATGTTAAAGTATTAATGGTTTACTACTTGTTTTGAAAAACTAACAGTTTTCATTCTTTGTGTATCCCTTAGTTTTTTATGCTCATCCCAAGTTTTTGAAATGTTTTTCACTGGACTTTAAGAATAATAGGTCCAAGGATGGGATCAATGAAAAGTCATGCTATCTTAAACATGGAACTAGACATGACTCTTTTTTTCAGGAGATTTTGTTTTATGAAAAAAATGGAAACTGAGTTAAAGTGTCTACTTTGTAGTCTTTGGAGATGTAATAGTTGTGTCTTAATTCTATAAAACTCTAAACTTGAAAAGATCCTCAACGTTAATTATTAACCTAATTCAAGATTATGTATGTTTTAAGGTTGGGTCCTTATAACAGTCTCCCCATGATTACTTATCAAACCATCACTGCTATTCAGTAGCCTATGGAATTCATGGAGGCACTCTTGGGGTCACATAGGGACATGATTACGGGACTAGTGTGTGGCACCCAAGTTGGGATGTTACCGAATTTTAAATAGGTAATTTGGTTGAAAAGTTGCTGGGAGACTTGGGTAAAAAATGAGTGAATTTAATTATTTTTTTGTAGTCAGATCACGTTGAACATTTCAAGGAACTCATATTTCCATTAAAGGATGAATCATATTTCTGTGAAATATCATTATATTTTCGATATGGTGGAGGAATATTTTTTGGATCTGGATAAAATTAACACTAATGAAAATAATGAATATTTCATGAAGAAGGGGATTACTTCAGATATGTTTAGATAATATTGATCCTGAAGTATACTTGTAGAGACATGAGAATCATGTTTTTTATATAGAAGGGATTTTTGGTGATTTTATTGGTTCTTAATAAAATCTCTAGGTTGTAGATATGTAGAATGGAATATGGGGATATAGAAAGAAAGGGTTACCACATTTAGATAATTCAATGTTGGGGAATCCCAAAATTTATTTCCCTAATTTAATTAGGAAAATGAACATTATTAAAGGGGAATCCAAAGGAGGGTGAGGGAATCTTAGAAAAGTATCTCTCCCAAGAGTTATGATCATCATCTACATTATAACCACATAATCTCTATGTTTTATCTTTGTGTGTGGAATTTTTTGATATTTGTTTTCCATTTATTGAATAGAGAATATTTCAGTTGTTTTCACCCTATAATTCATAAAGTGTCATTTCCAACATTTTAACATATTTAGATCCTTCTATTTGTATGTTGTTATTAACCCTTTTCATTTTACGGTTTTTCCATGTTACATCATGTTTTTTTTTACTTTTTTATTTTTACACATAATTTTTATCTCTCAATTTTCATTGTACCATATTGTCAAATGTTTTTAAATCCAAATGGATCAAGTAAATACTATCCCTAATTTTTCATACATTACTATTACATCATTTTGTTGGTAAACAATATAAAAGCATTTTAAAAACTAGATCTAATGTTTTTGTGTCTTTAGAAAAATGGGACCATACATATAATTTACATAGTAAAACATAAACATTATTTAATTCCATATTCTCTAACTTCTTATTAGACCTAGAATTCTCATTAATACAAGTAGTCACATGAATATGTTGATCGAATAAAGGGGTGAGATAAAATAGCATTATTATGATAGGTAAGGAAATGAAATAATATAGATTGGGTGGACATAATCATCATCATCAAAAAATAAGTATAATATCTTCATAATAATCTAGAGAGGATGAATTAGAGAAAGGAATGAAATGTGGGAATTGATAAAAATGAAACATCATGTCTTAGTGGTCAACTACCACACATATTTATGAAAAACTCTACCATAATGTTCATGAATATTTCAATTTATCTCATTAGATTAATCATATTTCCCAATTAATTTAATTTTTATATAATTCCAGGCTCACCCATCACATCAAAACATTTATTTGTTCTATATAATTTTGGGTTGACCTATGAAATCATAACATTGACATTATCAATCATTCTGCATAGAACATATATCAAACGTAGTTATAAAATAACCCATGGAAATGAATGGTTTTCATTTCATAAATAATTAATTAATAAATAACCATTGGGTTTCTTAAAAGAGACTTATAATACCATATTTGATATAATAATAAATTATTTTGTGTGAAGAGTAAACAATATCATTTGAAGAAAATATGTTCTTTTAGAAAGAAGAGTTATTTTGAAAAAATAATTAGATTTCTCATAAAACAAGATTGGTAACATTTATATCATAGATAAGAAAATATAAGTATTAGGAAATTATTATTATGTAACAATAATGGAATATCTATACTGAAAAAACTGGTTGAAAGAGGTAAACCCCAAATAAAGATAGTTGGGTTCGAGAATCCCCCTTACCTTATGTATGAATGCTTTCTTCACATTAAAATCTTATAGAGTCATAATAGATTCATTAATTAAAAAATATAAAACCATTTATATAGGAATTTGATAAAATATGGATTTATTATGTTCATTTATTGGATTTTTGATGAGTTATAGAGTTTAATTTCATTATTTGGGAGTGATCATTTTCTTTGTTTCCATGATCGGTTCACTTATATACACGAATGAAAGTTTATGTAAAATGTGAATAAATATAAATTATTCTTATTTGATGTTATAATATATTTTATATTAGTTAAAATGATTTTATAATGAATTATTATATATGTTATGCATATGAGTGTTTTGATAAAATTTAATGATGATCATTGTAGGTTACTTTTGGTTATTTTTTTCACGATGAACTCATTTTGTTTTATGATTAATTATTAGGCATATATGTTAGTTCCAAAACATAAAGAGGGTTTTAACATATATTTTACAACATGATTCAACCATTATAATTTTTTTATCATCCTTGAATGTGTTATTGGAGAATGAAAGTGTATCACTAAGGATGCCAGTAAATTGACACATCACAGGCAATGATTTCATATGGATCCATCTAAATACTTGAGTTGAAGCTATTTTTTATGAGACTCAACTAATTAGATATATAGATATGATCCTCCATTGAATTCTAATAAGTATACTATTATCATATCATCGAGTGTTTTAAAATTCCTATCATATTAGCTATCAGTTTGGGGGTTATATGCTATGCAGAAATTTAATTTAGTACTCAAAGAATTTTGACGACTCCCCGAAAATTAATTTCTGATCCTAAGATCACGATCAGAGATGATTAAAAGAGGAGAAACATGTAGCTTAAACACATACTTCATATATACCTTAGTTTTTTGTTCATGAAATAAATCACCCCAAATAGAAATAAAGTGAGATTCCATGGGGAGTTGGACCACAACAACCCATATTGCATTACTTCCTTTGGATGTCTTCAGGAAACCAGTGAAGGAGTCCATAGTAACATTCTCACATATCCACATGGGTATAAGAAATGGTCGCATCATCCATTTGTAATTCATCCACACTATATTTACATAACTAAATATCATGAACCATGAGATATACACCAAAATCTCCATATTATGTCATGTCGCCAAACATTTTCTTGATGATCATGGTACATATTGGTACTCCCTGGATGGATATAAAATGTTGATCTATGTTTATTATCAAAGTGCCTTCTTTATAAGAGGTTATAAAGGAACTCAAAGGTTCATTCCAATCTTAATCATTATATCATCATCAATATTTAACTCTTACAACATCCCTTCCTTTACTACATTCACCATATTTTTCAACTCCATATCAAAACTTTATTCGTCCTTATTCAACTATTGGATAGATCGTGGGTAATGTTTTTTGGGAAATGTATGATTTATTCCATGCTATTATGATTTCAAAATCCATCCTTTGAATATCTATGAATATAGGGAATTTCTCAACCCAACATGGATAAGTAGAATGTTATTTTCTGCTAAGATCATCAGCTACCATGTTTGCCTTTCCAAGATGATAGTGAATAGAAAAATTTTAATCCTTGATTATCTCTAACCATATATTTTGGTGCATGTGTAAATACATCTATGTGAATATATACATTAGTATCTTGTGATTGTTATAAATTTCACACTTCTCACCACATAGGTAGTGCCAATATATTTTCAAGGAAAACATCACTGCTAGAAGCTCCATAGCATTCTTCATGATGTTCCACTCATGTATATTTTTCTATTTTGAGGAATATTCTATCACATTATAATTTTACATCAGTAAAAAACACAATAAATTATTTGAGGAATCATTTTATATCAAAAAATGTTCCCACTTGTAGGTAATGTGAGTACAGGTGTACTAATTAACCACTTCTTTAGATCCTTGAAGATTTACTCACATTCTTCTGTCCGGACATACTATATCCATTTCCTTTTTCACACAGTTAATGGGATATTCAATCATTATAAATTTAGAAAAAATCATCATTAGTACCCTAATAATCCATGAAAACTAAAGATTTATATGACACTAGAGGGCCTGGGCCATTCCACAATCACTGTTGTCTTAGAAGGGATCACATAAATTACCTCACTTATGATCACATGTCCCATGGATGTGATAGGATGCATCTATAAGTTACACTTTATGTACTCATCCTAAAAATTCTCCTTCATTAATATTGCCAAAACAATTTTAAGATTCTCTTAATGTTCCTCCTTCCTCATAGAGTAGATGATATATCATCAATAAACACTACAAAAAATTTGTCAAGGTAATTTCTATAGACACTATTAATCAAATCTCTAATGACTACATGGAAATTAGTAAGTATAATGGGAATCAATAGAAACTAATAGTGTGCATACCTTGTGTATATGGAAGTCTTATGAATATATTCCTTCCTCACCTTTAACTAATGATATCCAAAATGATGATCCACCTTGGAGATGTATTGATCTCTTCGCAGCATATTAAAAAATTCATCATTCCTTGGAAGAGGATTATTTTTCTTTATAGTGATATTTATGAGATCTTGGTAGTCAATACACATCCAAATTGATCTATCATTTTTCCTCGCAAAGTGCACTAAAGTACCCCATGGTGACACACCGAGGTGTATGAACCATTTTTCCAAATATTTTTATAGCTACTTCTTTTAATCCTCAAGTTTGATCAAGGACAAACTATATTGACATTTTAAGATAGAATAGATTTTGGTATTAGTTCTATTGAGAACACTACCTAGTGTTATAGGATAAGTATGTGAAACACTTAGGGAAATTCATCATCATATTCCCTCTCAATGGGAAATTACTCATGGTTAATAACTTCCATTGACTCACCCATTTGCGTAAGGTTTTATTCTTTATATGGAATCAACATTCACACCATAGATGGATTTTCCAAAGGGGATTGATTATCATTCTTAAATTTTTATTTGGGCATGGGAAATATCAGAATATGAAAAATATATTTCCTTTTACTTATATTTGATAGGTGCTCTATATAAAAAGAGATAATAAAATCCTATTATAGTGTCAAATACAACAAAGGGAAGTATCAAAAAATTGTCTGGATGAATATTCCCACATACACCAATAGGATAAGACTCTATCATTTGGGTTGAAATGATTGCACCACTGGTTTTTTGTATGGATATCTCTACATCAAGGATAGATGGATTTGATTGAATATTTCTATAAAACATGTATGATATAATGGAATGAGTAGAACCATAATCAAATAATACATTTTCCATTTTTGAGTGAATATTAAGTGAATGTTGTAAGAAATAATTTTATTCTCTACTTATGCAGTAGTGATAGAATAAGACATCCCTAGATCCATTGTTTGGTGGATGATGATGAAGATTACCATTGTGGACCCAAATTTTAGAGCAATAGATTTTATTTTTCCCTTCTCCCTGCCGGTGATGCATTCAACCATGGGTGGTGATCTCCTTTCACCCATCATGTCGTCCAACATCTATATATCTATTAAAAATTCCTGATTATGGTGGCATTCTCTATTATACTTGGAGCATTTCCCCGCCCCTTTGTGGAATGTCCCATGATGTTTCATCCAAATTTTTTTCCATGGGGGTGGTTGATTTTTCTGTCCACCTTTCTCATTTGATCCCCCATCTTGAAACTCCATCATTCATTTTTTATCATCATAGCCATGGGAACATTATATAAACTCCATCACCACTTTGATATCACATTGAACATATTCTTCATAAATACCAATGTTTCATATTAAAATATCATTTCAATGGTTTGGTTTTAAAGCACTAAAGAATATATCAATTTTTCATTCATTGTTGATAACAAAACCCAAGTCATAATTTGAAATTCTTTTGAAATTTCCTTCATTGTTCATGATAGATTCACCTTCCTTATTCATTATATCGATCAATTATCTATACGTATTTGTTAAAATATGTTGAGGGAAATACTTTTTAATAAAGATTACCTTAATTACTTCCCCCTTCATCTCTTCAATTTAATCCCTTGGCTTGGTATTCTTAATAAATGCACACCATTTATCAGCCTCTCTATGTAGATGATAAACATAAAGAGTCTCCTTACCAATCTCAGAAAAGTGAAGGGTAGAAAATATATTAACCATTGTGTTGACCCACAACTCTATGACAAGTGGATTTGAATATCCACTAAACATTGGTGGTTTTTGATTGATAAATGAATCTATATATAGTTTCTATCTCTTAGGTGAAGGATGAAATTCCACATTATTTAGGTTATTGTTCATCACCCAAGACAGTTGGGTAATAATCGTCATGAAATTTTGAACTCCACCTCACAGGAATTGGAGAGGTCATTGGGTAAATCTCTAAATTGTCATTCATGTGGTTTTTTGGGATGGTTTATCTTGTTTCCCAAAATTTTCTAAAATATAAATGGTTTGATCAAGTCATAAGTAAAAAAGTCTTGAATAAAAAATTTATCCCGTTTATGTAATTAACATTAATGGAAAATATTTTGGGGGTAATTATGTTAAGAAATTAATAAAAAAAATATTCATGGGTGATTATTTATACTTAGTATCATAATATTGGTTTTCACTTGGGTTATAAATTTAAAATTCCTAAATTAACCAAACCATGCTTTGACACCAACTATAGTGACCCTTATTTTTCATACATGACTATTACATAATTTTAATGATAAAAAACATACAAGCATTTAAAAAAACATGACCAAATGGATTAATGTCATGGTAAAATTTGGACCATACATATAGATTACATAATAAAACATAAAAATTATTTAAATCCTTTTTCACAATATTCTTATTGGACCTTGAATTATCCTTAGTATATGTAGTACCATGAGTATATACATCAAACAAAGGGGTGAGAAAAAACCCCATTAAGATGATAGATATAAACATAAAAAAATATTTGAATGGGTGACTAAAATCATCATCATCATCACAAAATAGGTTTAGGATCATCATCAAAATCAAGAGAGTATTAATTATATAATTCCTGGAATGTGCAAATAAATAAAAATAAAACATCATTTTGTAGGGGTCAATTACCACAAATACTTATGTAGAATGATAGCTTCATATTATTGAATATTTTATGTTATATCATCAGAATAATCACTCTAACCAATGAATCAAAGTGCTATATAATTCTTTTGATACCCATCACATCATAAAATTTTGTTGTGCTATATAATTCAAGGTGTACTCGTCACATCATAACATTTACATTATCATGAATTCCCCAAGGAATGTTTTTCAATCATAGATATAAAATAACACATGGAAATGAATGGATTTTATTTCATAATAATTAATTCATATATAATTATTGGGGTTCCAAAAATAAATTGTAATAACATACATTTTATAAGAATCTTCAATTTGGAGTGAATACAAAAAAATCTCATGGGATGAAAATATGTGTTTTTAGAAACAAGAGTTATTATTGAAAATTTACTTCTTTTTTCATAAAACCAGATTGTTAACATGTATATTACATAAAATATAATATAATTATTGATTAATGAAATATATTTAACATTAAAAAAATATATATACTGAAAAAATGGGGTGAAATAGGGAAAACCCATTGAAATAGAGTTTGGTTATAGAATTCCCCTCACATTATGTTAGAACTATTTTATCACTTAAATATCCAATATAATCCAATTAAATTCATTAATTAAGAAATTGTGAACTAATTATAAATCATTTTTACTCATTATGGTTTTATTATGTTCATTTATGGGGTTATCAATGAGTTATAGAGTTTAATTTCATCACTCCGATGTGTTCGTTTTCTTTGTATTCCTAATGGGTTCACTTGTATACATGAATGTATGCTTGTGTAAAATGTTAATAAATATCCAGAATTATTTATCATGTTATAATGATAATACATTAGTATAAGTTATAAGATAATTTATTTTTTTATAAGGTATATGGAAAAATCATTATATTAATGTTAATGATGATCATTTTAGGTTACTTATGGAGATTTTTTGTTCACAAAGAACTCGTTTTATTATCATTATGTATTATGTATATATATTAGTTCTATAAAATATAGAGAGATTTAAAATAAAATTTAAAATCATTTTCAACCATTATAATGGTTTTATTAACATCTTTTAAGGTGTTAATGGAAAATTGATGTGCATATCTAATGATATCAGTAAATTGACACCACACATGAAATGATTTAATTTTTTTGATTAAAAGAGAGAGAGGGACGAGGAGAGAATGAGATATATAGAAGTTTTATGATTTATCTTCAATTAAAACGATGGATTTATATTATATTTTTGGTACTCGAGTTATCATTCCATTTGGTTTAGGGGAGTTGAGGAGTGAATAAGAAAAGAAAAGAACCAAAAAGGGAATTAAAAGAAAAGAAAGGGGAATTTGTCTCATGAATTTATCCTCATTCAGTGCCTTATTATGGGAATGGTTATGTTATTTTTTTGTGACCAAGGTCTCATAGACATGGGGGGATTGGTATGTGTATTGGGAAGATCATGGACAACACTCAAATCATGGAAGTTATGAGGAGAAGAGGGGGTGAGGTTCGTATTTATATGGGATGAGAGGGGTGTTTTCAAATTTTTATATTCATTAGTTTATTATTTTTGATCAATACTATAAATAGTTTGATCCTTGTGAATTAAAATATTGAAATAACAAAGTGAATTTAGAGATTATGGTTCTTACATCAGTGATGGATTAAGCAATAATGTATTTAACATATAATTTATAAATACCATAAATTAGTGTATTTAATCTCTTTACAAAAAATTCAACTATTTTAGAAATATCCTAAAAATAAAACCAAATAATTTTTCAATGTGTAAATTTCAATAATGCACATCATTTTTAAAATAATTCTATAAATATGATAAATTTATGTACTAATTAAAATCACAAATTAATTTGAAAACAAAAATTTTGAATTTATAAATGATTTTATGAAACCTTCAAAAATTATTAAAGGACATATAAAATTATATTAAAATGAAAATACAACAAAATGTTAATGTATTAATAAATTTTACGAAGATAAATTTTCTTTTAAATTATTAATTTAATTATAAAATTTTAATTAAATATTTATGACTTAGAAAAATGACCAAACTAAATTTATAATTTGTAAAACATTTATTTACATAGACTATGATATAATTATATCATACATTCATTTATAAAACACTTAATTTTTTTATACTTTCACAGATGGGGTTACTATTCATTTGGATAGATTATTATTCCTATGGGTTATATTATAATTCCTACAGGAAAGTTGATATTTCATCGATATATGATCTTTAATATCAAGAAATACGTTTTATTTAATTAATTATTCATTAATAAAGTTTTTTATTTTGAATTGTAATGGATTTTATGTGATTTATATTGTATGAAATCATTATAAGAAGGGGGAAATTACATTGAAAAATGTTTCAATTGTTAAAATACTAGTCTAGTGGAAAATATGGTACATTTTTTCCATTTATATCTAGCTTTGATGCTCACATTATCTAGCACAACTGATATCAACTAGCACACCACATGAATTCCTACCCACATACCCATACAACCATACAAATGAACAACCTGTATACATTGTTTTTTTAATCCACAATTCTCCAGATACCATGCAGTAACCTGGTGATCAATCGACACCAGTTTAAATAAAGAATTAAAAAAGGGAGTATTTTATAGGTTTATTGATGAAAATCCTAATGATAAAACATTTTAATATATTTTGGATCATTGAAAAGTTTTTTGGTGCCATAAATTACTTGACACTAATATTTACCTTTTCACAAGAAAAGATTCAATAAAATACATACACTATTAATCTGTAGTTTTCAGGGTGTTGGGTTTTAATCTTATTGATTAAATATCATAATTATGGTTATGATATTTTTTTACATGGATATAATTTGAGTTATTGTTATTTTAATCATTATATTTTATGTGATTAATTTGAGGATTTTGGTCATGTAGATACATAGTGAATTATTATCAATGATAGTGAGAATATTATATTAATAAGGATAAATAAAAAAATGAGGTGAATTGATATTGGTGATAAAAATTACTATTAAATATAACATGATGATTATTTTTTTGACATATTATTAATTTTCCTTATATTTAAGATAAATATTGAATTAAAAAATTAATTTTAATCTAACTAATAAGTATAATTGAAATTTTAATTTGTGTGGTATGAGCCTCATTTTGTGGTGGATTTCCATATGCAAGAGGCATTCCCCATGAAATATTCTATGATATATTTTGTATTTTCGTTTATGTAAATCTAACATATGAAATAAATTTTTCTTTTGTAGATTATAAACAATAAAAAACTAATCCAAAATAATGTTTGAGTTGAAATTTCATATATCGAGAATAAATCAAATTAATTCCACCAATGAACAAAACAAAAACTAGAAGTGTATATATAAAAAATATAATGACAGGAGTTGAAATTATATTTATGTTGAATGGACTACATTAAAAACATTTAATAATTCTAATTTTAATAAAATACCACAATTATGACCACATAAATTTAATAAAACCATATAAAATGAGAAATAAAATCCCATAAGTACATACATATGACCCTAGAACATATAATTATTAAAGAAGATATAAAAATTACATTTAAAGAAAAAACTATAAGATTCTTAATATAATGAAAAAATACTTCAAAAAAGAACCAATTGGGTCCTAATGATGATATTAAAGTCAAAAATGAGAGTCCTAACATCAAATTCAAATATTAAATATAAATTAAAAACTAAAATTGATTTTAAATTGAAGAATCTAGAAAATTTGATAAGCAATTACCTGTTGAATAATAGAAAAAATCAATGAAGTAAAAGGATAACATGATTTAGAATATTTTTTCATTGTAATATGTGTATAGTGACGAATCATTAGGGTAATTTCACTATGTAATAAGAAAGTATTTTTCAAGAGTCCATCTATATATAAAGTCACAACTACCAATATTAGAAAAAGTAAATACATGACACAAATGAGATGAACAAACAACACAAATAGAGGTTGAAAAAAATCATGAAAGATAATAAATATATAGGATCAAGAACCCCTTAATAGGCCTATATCTTACCTTGATCAATGAAGAATTATTTTTTGGTGGTTTAAATCAAGGAAGATGAGTTATTTAGGTCCTATTCACTATTATCATCACTACTCTCATTTTATGAGGCAGTTATCCAATACTAGCTAAAATCAAAGGCTCAAAATCCTACAGGTAAAAAAAACAAGAAAAATAATCCATTCAAAATGTCATTTTACAGTGTGCTGCCACTTAAAAGTTGTTGTTCATACAATCCAAAATTTCTCTAATGTCATTTTAATTGTGTTATAGGAATAAATAACAATATTGTTAGGATATAACTATAGGTGATATACTAAAACAACAGACTGAGAATCATTACCTCTAGCCACTGAGGGAGAGTCCCTGGGTATCCATCCTTCAAAAAACCAAAAAACACCTAAAAGTGATTAGATATATCTACCTTAACATCAGTACCTATTAGCCAAACAAAAAAACCATGGAAGGGGTCGATCTAGAGTCCCTTAGGTGGGAAGCATCACTTCTCTCATCAACCCTCACCATCAACTATCTAGATCAATGAAAAATTGATGTCATTGAGAGAGTTGAACGAGAAAAATACTAGGTGTAGTTATCAAACCAAGATGATGACAAAAAATGAATAAAGAAATGTCCAAATTCATGGAAGGACATGTGGTCTGTGGAGGTCCACTAGGAGGGTCCCATTCAAGGTGTGTAACAAATTTAAACAACAAGATTAAATACATTTAATAAAAAACATACAATTGAATAAAAAATTCAAAATTCTCCACCTTGGGAATTAAATGAATGAGAAATTTTAAAATGAAATAACATCACACTATTTACCATGAATAATATAACCTAGTGAAATGATGGTATATCACCACCTACACTATTATGAATCTGGTAATCTCAACTAAAATAGAAAAAACTACAGGGTAAAATAAAAAGTATCCCCCACTATGTGTTAATATAAATAGGTTTCCCTTAAATGAGTGATTTCTTAATACTATAAACCTCCCTAGAATAAAAAAATCAAAATTAATGTATGAAAAATATCATACCTATACATAAAAGATTCATTCTCAAATATTATTCTAAATAGGAAATCAAGAATAGAAAATCATAGGCCAATAGTCCCTAGAAACAACTCACTAGTTTCTTTGAAACAGACAAAATAGATCAACATCCATCCTCATAGAATAAAATATTTAAAAAAACATAGAGGAATCCAAAATAATTAATCTCTATAAAATAGTGAAATCGTGAAAATAATTAGAAAATTAATGCAATGTGAAGATCATGTATAGTAAAAAGAAAACACTAAACTAGTCTCCACCTAAACCCAAAAAATCTGTTGAGGGATGATTCAACATCCACCTTTATATTTAATCCAAGACACACTGCCTGAATGATAAACACGATGCCTCCCAACACGAGTAGTTGTAATATATATAAAATAAGGATTATTATTATATACCCAAATAAATGAATTACAATGTAAAAATCCAATGGATGGATACTAAAATAAAGTGAAACTGGAAGGACATAGGTAAGAAATATCAACATCCTAAGACAACACAAAAATAAATGAACAAATGTTGAATGATGTCCAGAAACCTAGGTGAAAAAAAGACACTAAAGGAACCCACATATATTTGTACTCATACTAATGGATTAAATTTTCATACAATAGGAAACCAAAATAAAAGAAACTTATATTGTCAAAAATAAATGATAATATGCTAGATAATCAACCAAGCCCCAAACAAGATCACTACACTAACAAAATACCACTTCACAAAAACAGAACTCATTATATGTCCACACCTCAAGAAAAAAAATCGTAATGGATGTACATAAAAACACCAAAGATATCATAAGATAAAATAAAAGGAAAAAGTGGACACTAGAGACACATTATCATGCTAAAAAAATAATTCTAACCAACACTCAAATATGGGATAAACTCACAAAAAACCCTTTCTACCATGAATATATGGACACACATAAGTACTACCTACCATTGGAAAATATAAGGAACATTCTAGAATATAAAATATGGAAAAGGATAAAATAAATATGAAATAGATTGAGATTATAGCGTAAGATATTAAATTCCAATGCTAAATGAAAAAAATATCATCTCACTGAGGTAAAATCAACTAAAAATATATTATATTGTAATGAACAATTAATTTCAAATTTTTATGAATCAAAACATAAACCAAATTAGGATTTGATACAACATTACTATGTAGGATTCAACTACATATTATATGTTCCCCATTTAATATCCCAGGACCTATTGTGTATGTTGGTTATATAAAATATAAAATAGCCAAATGGGGTTTATTTATATATTATAGAATAAAATATAACTAACAAAAACAATTTTATGTAGAAATTACATAAATTTTGAGAAAATAAAATGAATTACCATAAATAAAAAACATAAAAAGTTAGATTATATAAAAAACTCATTGGAAGTGGATAAACTCCTATAGAAGAAAAAAATAAAAACTTCAAAGAATAAAGTAATTCTCATTATAGTGGAATACTTAAATTATGAAAATGATGATTTCATAAAACCAAAAAAAATGAGAAATAAAAATTATAGAACTACATTTATAAAATTAAAAAACTGATGATTGACAATGTAGATTAACATATTTCATTTATAGAACAAATAAGAATATTTTGACCTAAATAATAAACATCATAAATGAATAAAAAAGGGTTAAATATGCAGAGTTGAATGAAAAAAATCATATCCTCAACAAATATTTAAAATTTAAACAAAAAATTTAAATTGAGGATTAAATTTAAAATCAAGAATCCAGTTAATTCATTCGGTGATTATAGGTAAAATAAAAGTAGAAATTAATGTTAAAAAATGAAGAAAAGATTTATGTGACTCATCCATTTTCCTTTATACCTGAGGAAGAATAATTATAGTTCATTCAAAATGAATGAAAAAATAAGAGATCAATAGGTCATCCAAATAGTAAACCCCAACTAAAAAAATATGTAATGATTCAAATAGTATAATTACTATAAAAAACGTCTAGCACAAACTAGGATTGAAATAAATCTATAAAGAGATTAAATATATTGGACCAGGGATGCCTTACTAGTGAGCAGTCTCACCATTTTCAAGGAAGAATAATTTTTCATGAGGTTGAAATAATTTTCATTGACTATTGTAGTATAATTCACAATTATTGTTACTTCTATCCAAGAACTTATTAGTTGTCCAAGGTTAGGTGAATCATAGAAACCAAACCCATCAGAATGAAAAAATAATTTTTATCCATGAATGATGCCACATTCCAAGGTATTGTAGACGAGGACAAACATTTTCTTCTATCCAGGGGTTTTTCACCTCTATTCGAGATAAAAAAATATGAATCCTATCATGAAAAAACTCAATGTGCTGCATCAAGATATCACATAGAGAATATTTTAATCCAACCATATGGGGATAATACTTGGGATTCCCTCCTCCTTAGAAGATACTAAAAAAGCACAAAATGGGAGGGTCTCTCTCTGCTGTGGAACTGATCTCTATCATTTGAACCAAAATTCCAATAATGGGGATGAACTAGAGTCCCACTTTCTTTATGGTGTCACTTATCTCTTTCTCCCTCCCCTTTCTGAACTAGATCGATAAATGAGGTCTACCCCTTAGTGACCTAAATTAGGTGAAAACCTAGAAAAGTCATGCAATAGAGAAGTTGATATCAAATAAAGAATATAGGAACTACCTGAAAGTAAGTACATGTGTCCTATAAAGATCTATTGTGTAGTTCCCTTTCCAATTGTGCAATAACATAAATCATGCATATTAATTTCACTTAATTGAAAAAATAAAAGTGTAATTTTTTTTTAATTATATATACACATATAAATATCACATATGAATGAAATTAAAGGTATGTATGTGAATTAAATATTTAAATTAGGGGATAAATATTAATGACATGAAGAATAAAATGAAAACAATAATGATATTGGTTATGACATGGGGATTTCATTTCAATTATGAAATTTATTCAAACTGAAGTTATGAAAACCTAATATTTGACTAAAAAATATTTGAAATTTGGATTTTAGCTTAAAAATTATATAGATATTATCAGGTTTTCAAAATTTCCATGAAAATGTATTTTTTATATTATTGTAGTTTTTAATTTTTCTGATGGTCACTCATTCTTATTCAAGGTTATCTTTCTTCAACTGAGGCATCGTTTTTTATTTTTACATTATGTGGGATTTTTTATTCTCTCTTTAATAACTATTATACGAACCATATTACTTTATTAGATCATATAATTTCCTTACTGTTCATGTGATCCATTTAAATTCTTTTTTCTTGAGTGTCTCTGTTGATTAAATTAATAAGATATATCAATTTCTTATTATTTTAATTTTCATGGTGTACTACCTCTAGTATTTTTTAATTTAATATAAATTATGTTCACATATTCCAACAAATTATTTCTACATTTCCTAAAAACCATTACCTGAATGATATTCAATATAGTACCATTTTACCACATCCATCAATGTGTGTTCTAGTCCTTGGGATTTGTTATTTCACAAGACATTCCAACATTTTTCAATTCCTCTGTTGAGGAGCTATCATTATGTGGTTGTATTCATTTACCATGGATTATCCATAGGGATAGAATTTCTTCTTCATGTATTATTTTTTATATAAATCCAATATATAAAATAGATAATGAAAATTGTAATAAAGAGGATTTTATGTTCGATATCTAGATCCAAGGTTCATGTTGGTCTTGCATGATTCATTTTTTAAAATGATATGGATAATTCCATGTGAGAATTATGTGGAGAACAAAAATTATATAAAAAATATATAGTTTTTATTGTTTCTATCATTCATTATTATGATTTTCCTAGTTTCTTGTCTTATACCTGTATTTATAAGAATTTATTTTTCTTTTTTGGTATCTTCCGTTTATATCTGATATAAAATGATTTTCTAAATATATATTATGTAATAACATAAATGATGATACTATATAATAACTCCTCATAGATTATTTTAAAACTACAATAAAATTTAGTTAGAGTTATACCTCGTATAACTTACGTAGTTCATTTTTTCACTCTTTTATTATATATACACATACAAAATTTAATGTTGTGAAATCATTTATGTTGAGTAATATTTCATCATATTATAAAACTACAAATACCACAATAACAACAATAACCCACTTGAATAAAAAATAATAAACTCTATTCTTGATAAAAAACAATTTAATTTAATTACAAAAGCATATTTTTAAAATTCTAGAATAATTTATCCATATATTAATGGATCTTTGTAAACTTAATAACCTATTTGTACTATTAATATACTAAAAAACTTATTGATATAACATATACATGGAATTAACTAATATATTTTAAATAAAATTAGTTTTTAAATCCATCTGATATATAATCCTAATAATCTATGATGTAAATTAATATTGAAATGGATTTTGATAGAAGAATTGGTGAAAAAGAAAATTCAAGGTCAATAAATTGAATTTTTAAATACCCTTTCACTACTACAAGAGCTCTCTCAGCTATCACTATAACATCAATGTCATAGTACTTAAAAAAATCACATATACCCTATGAGTTTCACTCATTTAGGTCAATATATAATGTTCTAAATTGTGTTAATGTACATTAAGAATACCTTAGATATCATGGATTCTCTTCATTTCATAGAATAAACACTCTCAATAGCCTCCTAATAGGTTATATGATCATCATCTATGAATGTTATTTTTTTATAATTTAATTTAAGAAATAATTATATCATATTCTCTGGACGAATCTTACTAAACCATTAAGGATTTTACAAAACCTAATTTCATTCAGTTTCCATTAATTCTTTTGAAACGAGATCTCTTACTATTTATGAACAATCCATATTATTTATTAATTACAATATCCATGACTAGTTTTATTCCAATATATCTCTTTATTTTTTATCATTATCAATAAAAACACATTATCTAGATACAAATACTACTGCTTTTAATGGATTATAAAAATAATATTCTTCTTCATCCATTGTATAAAAAAAAATATAGATTCATTATATTTTTTGTAGGTTTATCTTAAAACAAACATATTTCATACTATTCACATCGATAAATCATTATCAAATTAAAACTAGGACACCACCCAATAAATATATTTCATATTGTCTTTATGATTATTTATGATGGAATATGATTTAAAATGAATGTTATTTATTCCAATGCATACACCAATAATGATATATGAGTGAAACGATGACTTCTCATCAATTAAATTTTGTTTAAGAAATAATTATTCTATTCCCTAAACATATAATTCTATTATGGGATTTTTTAGATGTGAGAGTTGTAAAAATATTCCATAATCTCTCAAATGTTGAATAAATTACTCACCAAAGTATTCATAAAATATATATTATTAAATAATTTTAATACATTTTAAAATTTTATTTTATAATTACTTTTTATAACACTGTGAACCATTTAAAATTTTATACATTGGTTCTAAGAGGAGCTTTTATGATTTTACCTAATAATCGAGTTTTATAAATATCAAATGATTCATAAACGAATACTTCCTTCAATCCATTATATGGGGTATTTTAATATTTTTATTATTAATATACCTAATTCAAAAAATAAAAATATTTATAATAGTATAATTAACGACTTTGGAATATTTATCTTGAATGTTATAGAGCATATTATCCATATCCATAATGAATAACCCATTCAACATATTCAGAGTTCTATAAAAACATTTATTCATGTATATAAATGAATTAATGTTGTTAATCATTAGCTAATATCCATTTTTATCGAAATAATATATATAATTAAAACAAAATTTTATGCAGAAAATATAATAATAGTTTTCAAAATCTTGAAATAATCTAAGTAGTATATTTTTATCATATGTTCCTACAATAATTAAAATAAATATTTAAACATTGTAAACATAGATATATACTTCTCTTTAAAAACACTATCTCCTATTTTTGATACTGTAAACATCCTCAAAAATATTTTATAAAAACCTGGTATCTAATAGCCATGAGTCATTGTAATTTAAATTTCTTTTTATAACATTGTCATATTTATTGCCAAATTGTTTCTACTTGATAACACATACCAAAAATATATAACAATCTATTAAAAAATATATAAAATCTATAATATATATTAAAACTACATTCATGATTCATTAAATAAACTAAAAAATCAAAATTTATTTTGTGAGTATTTGGTTTTATATCAATCCCAAATGAAAATTTATTGAACATACTCAGATGAAAATAATGGATTAATTAATTGTATATATTAGTGTGTCAAAATCCATATTTCATTAATTTTTAGGTAAAAGTTATTGTTACAAAAAAAACATAGTTATTTAGATAGAAAATAAAATCATTCATGTCAAAAAAGACTCTTAGATAGTTAGATTGATAACTCTTTAACCAAATCCATCATATGAATTTTCCCTAACAATATTCATCTAGTTAACCAATACTTTGGGCTAACCATATATCGATGATAAAACTCTCATAAAAGGACATGATCACCTAACTTTTAGAGTTATCCATACCCCATGACAAAAACAATATAATTCTTTGGAACCTAACACTTTGGGTTACTTACTGTCACAAACCGAAAATTATAGTCTTCCACATCACCTAAGCCAATAATCTATAGGGAACAATGTGAGTTCTTTATCACCAATGTCTATTGATAAGCTCAAAGAATATCAAAGACATAATTTTGGAATGATTGTACATCCTCTACCCAATAATCAACTTAATAGACTAAAATCTAGAATCTAACAAGAAGTTCCCATTTAGTTTTTAATCATTTTTACTAAATATGTAGTTTTAGTAAAATACATCATTCAAATATGTCCTAATGAGTGTGAAATATTATATTGACAAACAATCCAAGATAAACACTATGTAATACATTAAGTGTATTTAAAAGGTTGGAAAAAATAATGGAAAGGCCAATGTGGAGAATAATGGGCATCCCATAGTAACCAAGATGGTCAAATTTTGAAGCATCGACCATTACTTATGACCATTCTTCATCGCAATAACATATCACCTAGAAAATCAATAATTACATTTTATAAAGAACACTATGAAAAAAAAGAATGATCCATTCCATTAAAGAGAATCACATTTAACCAAACATATATACACTCTAATGATACATTTAGGTTGTGGCCAAGCTTCCAATAGGATTCCACAATGATACTATATGATTTATTTTACTATTAAATACACATATTCTATTTTAAATTATAATATAAAATTTTTTAATTTTTTGACAAGGAAAATTAGAACACTTATTATATTTATTGTAATCCATTTCATTTTTGAGTGAAAATGAATAAAAATAATTTAATTTCAAACCATTATAATCATACATTATATAAAAATAAAAAAATTATATTTAAGGTAAATAAAACAATAAAAATTTACACATATCACATGATGTAAAAAATAATGCTTTATGGGATAATATAGGACCTCACTAATGGAACCACCTCCCATCCTACTTTGAAAACCAATAGACTCATATGACGACATCCCCCTTGGACATATATCATATAAATACACTATTGATAGTGAGATCAAGACTAGTGGTATGTGATAGTGTGAAATCAAAACTTGTATAGAAAATATTCTGGATTACCAACCTAATAACATATGATCCGAAGTATGATGAAAAATAAAATCCCCAAACCAAATAAGGAAAAATTTCTATAAAATATATATTTAGGGGATTAAAAAATAGCATGAAAAGTAATAATGATCAGACCACATAGCTAAATTTTTCTATATATTCGATAATGTAATGAGTTGTGATAAAATTGCTTTAATAAGATTCAAAAACCTTCTGTAACATCATTTATAGTTCTTTTATAATTGATAATTAATTTATTCATTTTATCAAACACCTGATTGGCATGTAAACAATGTATTGAAATATATTATTAGTCTTGTAAAACAAACTATTTCAATTGAAGATAATAATAAAAATTTCATAAAAATATATATTGGTCATACACTACACACATATATTTTAATATGGTAATGAAACTCTTTAGACACACCATAATGTGATGTATTTCATACTAGAGTAAATATATATATAAACACCAACCTAAACTCATTATAATTGATCATCATTATTCTAATAATTTGAATGTGATGAATGATAACCATAGTGAAACATATAAATCAAAAACCTGGATATTATGCCAACCCAAGTCAATGACATAACAATGACGTCCAATTAGGGAAAGGAAAAAACAAAGAATAATAGAAGATGATAATACTAATTAATAGAAGGTAAATGGGTTATTCTCATTGATAATCACTTACATGTGATAGAGAAATATATATGTGATCAATGGGAAGACAAAATATTAGTTTGGGGGCTCCATATCAAAATATCTTTTCTGAATGGGGGATATAGTAGATACCATTAAATAAAATTGGATAATATAAATTCCAAATTTAATATTCTATATATACTTCTTGATCTGGTGACATAGTCAAGAATACCTTGTGTAAACCATGTATAGGCTTCAAGAATGGGAAATCCTTATGATTATTGTGATTTATGGTTATTAATTACCATGAAATAAAAATGAATAATACTCTATTATCCAAATTCTTAACTTTTTAATTTAAAACTAATGAAAATGATGAAGATGATAAATAATATAATAAATACAATCTTGTAACATCATGGGTTTCAAAAAATTTTTAGAAACATTCATCCTTCAATACCTAAAAATTTATTAACATTCTCAATTAGGGAGAAAGGGAGGATACTTTTTCCTCATCAAGGCCTTATATTCAATTTCCTTCTTTATATCACTTCTATAATTCCATAGAGCTCAGAACATGGATTACATTTTCCATCAAAAATTAATTCTAGTGATCCATAAAAAGAATAGGAAGATCCATTATTGTAGAATTTGGTTCCAAGCCTGTATTTTACCATTAAAACACATGAGACGGGTATAAAAAGCATTTATTCTATTGGGATATTTAAAATAAATCATTAATAGATTTCATGTGGCATGTTAAGTCCAATATAGGACACCCTTTTGAAAGGCTACACTATCTCAAATAGTCTGTCATGCTATGGAAGAAGTCTACCATGCTTCCCCAATATCCAATATCCTAGATGAATAGAGATGTTGATTAAAACTTGATCGCAAACTAAAATATCCAAGTCATAACACCATCTAAATATATAATCTTTATAAATAATTTAATCTCTCAATAATCATTAAAAATTAATTTAATCATTTCTCCTAATCACTTATACAAGGTTTAGTCATAAAAATGTTAATAGAAATATCCTAACCCAAAATATTGTTGACCAAAATGGTTATCTAAAGATACTCGTGAAAAGAGATATGTTTATTGACGAAAACTATCATTTATTACATGATCACTGTATTGATGATATGTGGTCTAAAAAACATCATTGTCAAGAATATATATTTTTATAAAATTTCTTGATGATTCTGAATTGACTATTTTTTATTTCAATCCATTTATAGGTTGTACATCATTATAATAATTAATTAATATCCCATCATTTCTTGAATACCACTCTATAATTGATAAATTAAACATAGTTCCTTGTCAAAAACTATTGAAAATTTCACTCTATAAATATTTTTGAACTCTTACAAATAAAACTTATAATTCTCTTCTACCTTAGTGAACACCTTTATACGATTTTTTGATTTTTTCAACTTATTAATAAATATAAGTATATAATTCATTCCCATAGGAGTACAATAAATAATAATAACATTGTTTTTTAATATTTTATCCAATTATTATACATGGATGTTAAGAGGATGCAATAACATAGTGGGTTTTCGATTCTCAGCCTTATCCTTTTGAATGGTGAGGAAGTGAAATAAAAATATTGTAGTCACACATTTCATATTTTTCTATAATTATATTAATTTTTTATTATAAAAAATATGGTAGCATCATAGTGAGAATAACAACTTTAACAATGGACCACAATATTGACATCATACATCAATGATAATGGAATCCTTACTTATTTATATAGGTAAATTGATACATCAAGAGACATGGAATTATTTACTAATGTCTCCACAACATTTAGAATTATAATAAAAATATATTAATAAGGATCAAATACTTTCACCTAAAAAATATGATTATATAGGGAAGGTTTCACTTGTAAACTATCTAAAAATAATAGTGCATCCTCTTTATTGATACCAATATTAATAATGAAAAAGCTCATAAAATTCACTTCACCCTCAAATAATTTCACTTCTTGAGTTGGATATTGTATTCATAGATCTTCCTTGACCTCATTCAGATTAACCATGGTATATTCTCGATGAAGACAATTTTTTAGGTACTAAAACCAATGAAAACACATGAAATGAGATAAACCTATTAGAACATATACATAATGTTTTTTTGACAATATAAACAATATTCAGGTCCCAATGAGATAGTGAAACCATGTTCTTAATGTATGCATGAAATATTATTTCTCCATGTCATGAGTGGGGATGTTATCTAGAGTCCAAGGACTGGTTAGGTGCTACATAGTGTATGGGTGAATCTATGTTAAACTTCATTTATGAATTTTTTTTACATTTAATTTCAACCTCTTGAATAGTATAAATTTCTCGATAAACACAATATTATCTATTAATAGAACCTCTTTTGTAGTTATAATACAATAGAGAAAAAACATGAAATTTCACTCCATCCAATGTTGGTTAGACACCCACACACTGATTTTTCACTATACCTCCATTTGAATTCATCTTCTTATACACCCTAGTTACGATATCAGTACAAATTGTTAATACATCCTAACTACTCCCCTTTTCTTGATTGGTAAGAAACCCCTGTGACATGCCTCTAGTAGCTGGTTAGAAACCCTATCTCAAATATTATTATTCAATGATGATATAAAGTTAGAGATACATTATTCAGGGATAGTCTTCCCCCACAAGAATGCTAGATTCCAATTACATGTGAAAATTATTCAAGCCCTTAAATATGTACCAGAAATAGTTCTGTTTGATGTGAAACTATTATCTTATAAAAAATGACCTGATTATCCCAATCATTGAATATACTGTCATAGATATTGCTTCTTCTTCAAATTCTCCCAACTTCAAACCCATTATTTGAAACTCAGGTGTATCAGGTTCTTAATGTTATTGTAAAAATCATATAATCAATTATAAAAACCTATCAAATAGAAACATATTAGTAAAATAAATGTTTTAAATGGGGTATGTCAGTTATTACATTATTTAGATGATATTATAAATAACAAATTGTTTCCCTTATTTAAAATAAGAATACCTTAAAACTATTAGGTGTTATGTAACCTTATTTAAATACCCCAATATTCCATGGGTATTTTCATTATTATTCTTGTGACATGCATATTAATTCAATTACCTAAGGTATTTGGGTTGTATTCTTATACAAATGGTACTAGTATCTATGGATCAACACATAATTTGTGAATATCATTAGGCATAATGATTCAATATTTAAAATTACTTAAAAATCGAGCTATTTATTATTTACATGGTTAAAAAAATAATTTTGTACTTATCTCTAATTTAAATGTAGTATCAAGAACCTACATAGGACCCTTAATTAAAATGCCCCAAAATCATGGTCCATGTTGTTTCATCTCTTGTAATCTTCATTAAGAAGTAACATAAAGTTCAAGTCCTTCATTATTTTTTCATAGATAGGGGTCAAACCATTATTAATTTTTTATTCAATGTATATTATTGAATGCTAAACTATATGAATATATCATTTTGATCATATAGGTGCAGTAATGTCAAGATTTATCACCAAGAAAATTATCTATTCTAGATAGTGTAAATCATCAATTGATATTTTCTTATGAATTGATTTTGTACATTCCAGGATTTATGTATAAAGATTAGGATAGTTTAATTTAACATTAAAATATGTAGGAAACCATTGAATATTAATAAGATCTTAGTATGTGTAACACCCCAAGTAAATAAAGAATATGACATTTTTATATTTATACCTATTTGTGGAAAAAATATTAATATTAATTTAAAGGGAACTCTATGCTCGATGGCGTACCCAATACGCGACAACGAGTTCCTTTGAAATCTTACATTGCACTCTAATAATAAAATAATATTATTTTAAATGGTAGTTAACGCCTAGCTGTTGTAATGGAGGGAAGGAACAGAACTAACTACAAAATTATTATATATTTTTGTAAAATATTTTTACTTTTTACAATAAATTTTAGAGGATTAAAAATGCGAATGAAACCAATTTTAAGCGTAAACATTCTAATACTCTTTAGAAGGTCAATTAACCGCCTTTTGATGGAAAACCTCTTTCAAATGCATTTTTTTGACAATTTTATGTGTTATATTTGACAAAATAAAATTCTTCTTTAGAATCGGGATATCAAAATTTACTTTGTGTAAATTTTTGGTATTTTTCTGATAAAGTTCATTTTTTTAATGAATAGTGAAAAATGATGTATTTTAATTCAAAACCACTTTTTAATCTAATTTAATTATATGATTAGATTATCTTATTAATTGGTTTTAAAGTGAAATTAGAATATATTTTTACCATTTAATCAAATAGTGTTCATTGGAATTAATTTCACTTTGAAATTTGACTTAAACTAGTGTCAATCTTTTGATACATTTTGTTTCATAAAAACACGCTATTTGTTTTGACAGTGGAAATTAATTATTAAATTAATTAATTCAACTTATATGTTTTGAATTTTGTAAAATAGAAATCATTTTTGAATTCGGAATATCAAATATATCTTAGGGTGAATTTTTGGTAATTTTCTGAAAAACTTCAACTTTTGATGAATAGTGAAACCACTAAGTGGTACTTATAAAAACTGATTTTCGGTTTAAATGAAATTTTACCATCTTTGTGTTTTGAATTTCAAAAATCCAACATACATGGTAGTAATTAAGAAGTAAAATGTGGTTCAATGGGATTAAAATAATTTTATGGTGAATAGTAACTTATTAAGTTTTTAATCGCGATTAGAGGTAGTTAGTGTAGTTTAAGGTAAGAATAATGTTTTAATAAAATGAAATGACCTAGACACATGTCCTACCCTAATTGGATGGGTAATGGTCGACCAAGACAAAACATGGGTCAACTTGGGGACCCCATGGAGCCACTTTGGTTGGGAAATGACATAAATAACTTTTTATTTAATGTTATAGTAAAAATGACACAAACATGAGATGTTTTAATAAAACAATTGTTACACGGGGTTATAAAATTCAGATTTTTGACTATAAATATTCATTATAAAGATAACAATATTTCCTACATCATGATATTTTTTTATAATTTTTAGACATTAAATATATTAACTAATTTATGACATCATGATGATGCAGTGATTACCTCATTAATAAAGGATTTAAATAAAATGGAAAGATAATGTAAAATATAAGACCTACACAAGTCCAAAACTTATTGGATGGGTGGATTTAGAACCCTTATCACCTTATACTCGAAAAAAATCAATGTGGGACCACTAAAATCCAAAACGCATTCTAAAATAAAGTAACATTTCTTTACTTTCCAAGAGTGCCCCTCCTCTCCTCTTATAAAAGGCCCCCACCTGTACCTCCTTACCCACACTTCCAAAGATTTTAGCTCGGCCAAAACCTGCCCATTTTGTCTATCCACATCCCTCTCTAACTCTTAGTAGCCTAACGTTGGTCATAAGTCTTCCCAAGGAAGCCTTTGAGCTCAAACCAAAGGGAGTTACCCGATTTTAAGGTAATGTCTTCACTTGAGTCCTTTTGTTTTATTTTGCTTCTCCACCCCTCTAAACTATTTTTATTATTTTCTTTTATAACAACAACAGTATATTAAATATACTAGTATGTTTTTATGTTACGTATTCGAGCTAGAATTACACACACCTTCGTCTAATGGTTAAAGAACATACTGTTTCGGTGGATGGTGAATTACGGCCTCACGAAACGATGATTGTTCAATCTTCTCTTAACACCTTTAAGGGTGGCCATTATGATGTCACTAAATTTATATATGATATATAATATTTTTATGTTTTCCTTAAGTTTCTGTATTTTTCTTTTATGTCATACCTTTATGGCTTCCATTATGGGTATACGAGATATCTTCATTTTAGGAAGTGCGGACTACCGCCCCCTCAAAGTGATTTGATTCGTTAATGCCATATGTGGGATGTATAAAGAATGGAATTAATTTTATCCCATATTATATCCTAATGTAATTATAATATACCATTATATAAATATTATTTCATTCCATTTATTACAAAAATAAATAAATGAAAGTAGTGTTCATGCGTACGTACGACTTACCGTCTCCATGAACGGTACATTTCATTTCTTATCTCCAAATGTTATGTAATATTATAAGTACATATATAATGGATATATATGTAATATATTACATATAAATTATGTGTATCATTCTTTAATTATAATATATATATATATATATCTCATTTTGTTTTAGTTCTATTAATATGACAAAAAATGAAAGTAGCGTTCATGCGTAAGTACGGCCTACCATCTCCATGAACGGTGCTTTTAATTTTTTTTATCTAAAAATGATATGGAATAGTATAAAATGAATATATACTGTACATATATGATATTTAAAACATCAATACTATTCTGGATATTATGTACCTATAACTACATGGAAAATTCTTTTCCAACAAGTTCGATTTTTACTCATGTACCGAACATCGAAAAAAATGATTGATATGAACTCACTTTATTAACCTATTATTATAACCTTATAATATGTGATATTAACTGAATAATAATAATTAAATTAGGTCCTTAATAAATTATAAATTGACCAAATTTTATTATTCAGGAGATTAAAGAACGATCGATTCATGTCGGACACGAGGTAAGGGATCATACCCCTCTCTTTCTTTTTAAGTACAATCTTTTATGGCATTCCTTTTAAGCTCACCTTTCTTATGATTGGGATGTTATTTTATATTAATCCTACTGTACTCTTTATGTTCATATGGTGAGAGAACCAATTTTCTCTCATCAATCCATTTTGGGAGTTTTGAGTGGTGCCGTTAGGCTGCTGAATTTTTGTGAGGGATCCAACCTCTCTCTTTCTTTTAAAGTACTCTCTTTTATGTCATTTATTTTAAGCTCCTCTTTATTATGTTTGGGGATGTTACTTTATATTCCTCATACTGTAATATTATGGTCATATTATGAGAGACCCTATTTGATCTCATAAATCCATTTTTGGAAGTTTTAAGTGGCGTCGTTAGGCTGCCGAGTTTTCGTAAGGGATTTTTCATCTCACTTTTATTCCCATGACATTTATGCTACGTTTTTAACTATTTACTTGGAGTGGTGTATGTAATGCCCATTATTATACAATTTTTGTAGTATAATATCATTTATGGGTATTTACATCTTCATTGTATGACCCTTCTTCCATGGGGTGTACGTTTCGAAAGTTACCCAACTCGGTAAGGGGACCTTTCACCATCCTCTTTTTAAAAGACTTATTTTGTTATGTATTTTAATTTACATATTATTATTTTGGGATATGTTCTTCTATATCCTTTGTGATGTAAATTTTATGTCCATGTGATGAGATACCATTCACTCTCTCATCGACTAATTTTCTGAATTTTGATGTGACGCCGTTAGGCTGTTGAATTTTTACAAATGAACGTCTTAACCCAATTTCGATTTCTTTGGGTTCAACTTGTACTTCTTGAACATGTCATCCTATTAATATGTGTGAATGACCTATGCTTGTTTCACAATTAAATCATGAATCCATTTATTCTCATGATATTATAAAGTTCGGATTAAATGTTATTCCGCAATTATTTGTATTCAAGAGTCTCTCATTTTGTTAAAAACTCTTTAACAAAAATATCATTTTATTTGTTTTAAAGATTTATTATTCTAAACCCTTATCTTTAATGTCCCTGTTTTCAAAGTGGTTTTCAGTATTTATTTATATGGACATTAATGTTTTAAAATTATAATTCCAATAAAAACTTCAAAGTGGTATGGGACACTTTGATTCAAAAATCTCTTTTAAATGATTTTTGAAAATGGATTGATTAATTAAATATATTGGAATTACTTATTTTGATTGAAAATAAAATGTTGTTATTGAAATGTTTATATTTTAAATATTTTATGTGTAATGATGGTACTTGGACATTTTACGGGTGGTTACGTGATAAACTATTTGACAGGTGGTGCCGTGAATACCAGGACGGGTCGTTACATTATAACCTCCAATGCATTGTGTATGGAAGTCGGCCGTATGGGTATTCCATTAAGTATGTGTGGAAGTCGACCGTATGGTTATTCCATTTAAGTATATTTATGTCCCAAGTTACCTTTATATGTTATGTGTTCTTTATATGGGTTTTATGGTAATCTTTTGGTTACAAAAGAGTAATTAATGGTCTTTTATTTAGTGAAGAGTTTTTACTACTTCATAAAGGTGAAAAGTATTACTTTGGTAAAGTACTAATGATTTACTTGTTGTTTTTGAAAAACTAAGTGTTTTCCTTCTTTCTGTATCCTTTACTGGGATATTTATGCACATCCCAAGTTTTTTAAATTTTTTCCATAGGACTTAAAGATGAATAGGGTCAAGGATGGGATCATGCAAAGACATGCTATCTAAAACATGGGACTAGACATGTTTCTTTTAAGTGTTTTTTTACATTTTGGAAACTTAGTAGAAGTGTCTACTATTTAATCCCTTGAGATGTTAAAGTTATGACCTAATTCTCTAAAACTCTAAACCTGAAAATATCCTCAATGTGAATTATTCATTTAATTCAATATTATGTAATGTTTAAGGCCGAGGCCTTATAGTTGGTATCAGAGGTCGGTTTAGATAACATTAGAGGTTAGGGTATTCTTTAAGCATAAGGACATTACCAAAATGGTTAGGATTTCAAAAAGAGTCATAGTTTTTAGATAAAGTGAATGAGTAAGTATATCTTCCTCATTAATACATGATGGTTTTGTTGATATACTCACACTGACATTTTTGGTTTTAGTAAATGGCTGGATCTATAGGCACCAAAGTAACAATAGGTTTGAAAAAAACTGTGGTGGTTCTCTGATTAAGAGACTGGATGAAATGGGGGATTCAATGAGGAAACTCACGGTTGTTCTAAACCAACTATCCAAGAGTTATGATCAACCACTTGAACCTTGGTATGATCTGTAATGCATCATGTACAAGATGACCAATCAATGTGGAAGTTCAGGTAATAATTATAAAGGTAACCATTAGAGTTTATATGATCCTTACTTTTGAGGTAATTATGGGTTATTATATGATATGATGGAAAATGAAAGGCATGAGATAAACATGAGTTTAAAATATGTTATGATTATTTTTGAAGATTTTATCTCGTTTTGGGGAATGTTTTAAGAATTATATAGTTTTAGAAAAAGGACAACACGCAAAACGTGTGACAACCCGTCACGTCGGACAAAGCTGCGAGAATCAAACCCACAACCAAAGTGCAACTGGTATTTTTCGCCTACCACTGGACTACGTGAAGTCCCTGGTTAGTTTGACTTATTTTTTTTAGTTAGATGATTTTAGGAATCAAGATTAATTTTATTTTGGGTTATATATGGAAATGATTAACCTATCATGAAGGATATGTGATTTGGTTAATTACTTTTCAATATGATAATTTAAGAGCAACTGATGTTATTTGGAGATAAAAGTTAATTTCTACCTTAGAAGAATATGTGATTAAATCCTTCAAATATTTGGGTTTCAATATTAGTTTGGTTTACTTTGTATAATTTTATGGACAATTGTTTATCGAATAGTCCTCGTTGAACTTTGGGTTTTGTTGGACAAATTTTGGAGATTAAGAATATATTTTCTTTTTATAAAGGATTATCCTTTTCTGGATTATCTGATCTTGTACTAACCTTTTTGGTTTTGGTTTTGGTTAGAGTCTAAAGACATGGGAAATATGTAGTTCTCTTTTGTGGATTAGGTGATTCTCTAGAAATTGATTATAATACTCTTAATGCGAACAAGTCTTCCTAAATACTCGTCTTTTGGAGAAAATATGAGTTTGATTATGGAATCTAGTAAAAGTTAAAAGTATACATGATAAGTAAGTACGTTTCTTTATGATATAGTTAAGCTCAAAAATAATTTCCTCAATAAAAATTAACATAAAACAAAAATGTTGTCTGTTAACTTTTCCTACTGGAGAATCAAATACCATTTAACCCATAACAAGTTTGTGATTTTCTTATGGTTAAATTTCTCCTAGACATGTTTACTATCACTCTCCATCAGAACATGACCCTTTGTTTTTTCCTCCATGTCCATATTTTCATACATGGAATCCTAGTATGGGTTAACTTGGGTGACCTTTGTACTTCCCTTTCTTTCTTTTAAAGTGATAGTTTAATTTACTACTTTTCCGATGTGGGACTTTCAATGGAGTTTTCAAGCCCAATTTTGAAATTGCGAGGACGCAATTCCCAAAAGGGGGGAAGGATGTAACACCCCAGGTAAATAAAGAATATGACATTTTTATATTTATCCCTATTTGTGGAAAAAATATTAATATTACTTTAAAAGGAACTCTATGCTCGATGGCGTGCCCAATACGCGACAACAAGATCCTTTGAAATCTTACGTTGCACTCTAATAATAAAATAATATTATTTTAAATGGTAGTTAACACCTAGCTATTGTAATGGAGGGAATGAACAGAACTAACAACAAAACTATTATATATGTTTTTCAAATATTTTTACTTTTTACAATAAATTTTATAGGATTAAAAATGCGAATGAATCCAATTTTAAGCGTAAACATTCTAATACTCTTTAGAAGGTCGATTAACCGCCTTTTGATGGAAAGACACTTTTAAATACATTTTATGACAATTTTATGTGTTATATTTGAAAAAATAAAATTCTTCTTTCGAATCAGGACATCAAAATGTACTTTGTGTAAATTTTTGGTATTTTTCCGATAATGTTCATTTTTTAATGAATAGTGAAAAATGTTGTATTTTAATTCAAAACAACTTTTTAATCCAATTTATTTATATGATTATATTATCTTTTGAATTGGTATTAAAGTGAAATTAGAATATATTTTTACCGTTTAGTCAAATAGTGTTCATTGGAATTAATTTCACTTTGAAATTTGACTTAAACTAGTGTCAATATTTTGATACATTTTGTTTCATAAAAACACGCTATTTGTTTTGACACCGGGAATTAATTATTAAATTAATTAATGAAACTTATATGTTTTGAATTTTTTAAAATATTCATCATTTTTGAATTCGGAATATCAAATATAGATTAGGGTGAATTTTTGGTAATTTTCTGAAAAACATCAATTTTTGATGAATAGTGAAACCACTAAGTGGTACTTATAAAAACTAATTTTCCGTTTAAATGAAATTTTGCCATCTTTGTGTTTTTAATTTAAAAAATCTGACATACATGGTTGTCATTAAGATTTAAAATGTGGTTCAATGGGATTAAAATAATTTTTTGGTGAATAGTAACTTATTAAGTTTTTAATCACGATTATAGGTAATTAGTGTAGTTTAAGGTATGAAAAATGTTTTAATAAACTGAAATGACATAGACACATGTCCTACCCTCATTGGATGAGTCATGGCCTACCAAGAAAAACCATGGGTCAACTTGGGGACCCCATGGAGCCACTTTGGTTGGGAAATGACATAAATAACTTTTTATTTAATGTTATAGTAAAAATGGCACAAACATGAGATGTTTTACTAAAACAATTGTTACATGGGGTTATAAAATTCAGAGTTTTGACTATAAATATTAATTATAATGATAAAAATATTTCATACATCATGATATATTTTTTATAATTTTTAGACATTAAATATATTAAATAATTTATGACATCATGATGATGCAGCGATTACCTCATTAATAAAGGATTTAAATGAAATGGAAAGATAATGTAAAATATAAGACCTACAAATGTCCAAACCCTATTTGATGGGTGGATTTAAAAGCCTTATCACCTTATCCTCGAAACACATCAATGTGGGACCACTAAAATCCGAAAATCATTCTAAAATAAAGTAACATTTCTTTACTTTCCAAGAGTGCCCCTCCTCTCCTCTTATAAAAGGCCCCCACCTCTACCTCATTAACCACACTTCCAAAGCCTTTGGCTCAGCCAACCCCTGCCCATTTTGTCTTTCCACATCCCTATCTAACTCTTAGAAGCCTAAATTTGGTCATAAATCTTCCCAAGGAAGCCTTTGAGCTCAATCAAAAGGGAGTTACCCGATTTTAAGGTAATGTCTTCACTTGAGTCCTTTTGTTTTATTTTGATTCTCCACCCCCATAAACTGTTTTTATTCTTTTCTTTTGTAACAACACCAGTATCTTAAATATACTAGGATGTTTTTATGTTTAGTATTCTAGCTACACTTACACACAACTTCATCTAATGGTTAAAGAAAATACTGTTTCTGTGGATGGTGAATTACTACCTCACGAAACGATGATTGTTCAATCTCCTCTTAACACCTTTCATGGTGGACATTATGATGTAACTACATTTATATATGATATATAATATGTTTATGTTTTCCTTAAGTTTCTGTATTTTTCATTTATGTCATACCTTTATGGCTTCCATTATGGGTATACGCGATATCTTCATTTTAGGAAGTGCGGACTACCGCCCCCTCAAAGTGATTTGATTCGTTAATGCCATATGTGGGATGTATCTCATATTATATCCTACTGGAATTATAATATACCTTTATATAAATATTATTTAATTCCATTGAATACAAAAAAAAGGAATGAAAGTAGCGTTCATGCGTACGTACGGCTTACCGTCTCTATGAACGGTACATTTCATTTCTTATCTCCAAATGTTATGTAATATTATAAGTACATATATAATAGATATATATGTAATATATTACATCTAAATTATGGATATCATTCTGTAATTATAATATATATATATATATATATCTCATTTTTTTTAGTTCCATTAATATGACAAAAAATGAAAGTAGCGTTCATGCGTACGTACAACCTACCGTCTCCATGAAGAGTGCTTTTAATTTTTTATCTAAAAATGCTATGGAATAGTATAAAATGAATATATACTGGATATATATGATATGTAAAACATCATTACTATTCTGGATATGATGTACCTATAACTACATGGAAAATTATTTTCCAATAAGTTCGATTTTTACTCATGTACTGAACATCGACAAAAACATTTGATGTGAACTCACTTTATTAACCAATAATTATAACCTTATAATATGTGATATTAGCTGAATAATAATACTTAAAGTATGTCCTTAAGAAATTATAAATTGACCAAATTTTATTATTCAGGAGATTAAAGAACGATCGAGTCATGTCGGACACGAGGTAAGGGATCATACCCCTCTCTTTCTTTTTAAGTACACTCTTTTATGTCATTACTTTTAAGCTCATATTTCTTATGATTGGGATGTTATTTTATATTACTCTTACTATAATTTTATGTTAATATGGTTAGAGACCCTATTTTCTCTCATCAATCCATTTTGGGAGTTTTGAGTGGCGCCGTTAGGCTGCCGAATTTTCGTGAGGGATCCAACCTCTTTCTTTCTTTTAAAGTACTCTCTATTATGTCATTTCTTTTAAGCTCATCTTTCTTATGTTTGGGGATGATCTTTTATATTCCTCATACTGTAATTTTATGGTCATATTATGAGAGACCCTATTTGATCTCATAAATCCATTTTTGTATGTTTTAAGTGGCGCCGTTAGGCTGCCGAGTTTTCGTAAGGGATTTTTCATGTCACTTTTATTCCCGTGAAATTTATGCTATGTTTGCCACTATTTCCTTTGAGTGGTGTATGTAATGCCCATTATTATACACTTTTTGTATTATAATATCATTTATGGGTATTTACATATTCATTGTATGACCTTTCCTGCATGGGGTGTATGTCTCGAAAGTTACCCAACTCGGTAAGGGGACCTTTCACCCTCCTCTTTTTAAAAGACTTCTTTTGTTATGTCTTTTAATTTACATCTTATTATGTTGGGATATGTTCTTATATTTCCTTATTGATGTAAAGTTTATGTCCATGTGATGAGATACCATTCACTCTCTCATCGACTAATTTTCTGAATTTTGAAGTGACGCCGTTAGGCTGTCGAATTTTTACAAATGAACGTCTTAACCCAATTTTGATTTCTTTGGGTTCAACTTGTACTTCTTGAACATGTCATCCTATGAATATGTGTGAATGACCTCTGATTGTTAGAAACTTAATATCAACTTATATTGGGTGTATTTATATTTCTCACACATAATTATTTGATAGATTTATCCTTAATTTAAGGATACCATCTTTCTAATGGATTTCATCTCAATTTACATTTCCATTGAGACTTCATTGTTGTTATGTACCAATTCACTCTTATAAGGTGTGTATACTTACCTTTGAAATATTATATCATGAATCCCTTTATTCTCATGATATTATAAAGTTCGTATTAAATGTTATTCCGCAATTATTTTTATTCAAGCGTCTCTCATTTTGTTAAAAACACTTTAACAAAAATATCGTTTTAAATGTTTTAAAGATTTATTATTCTAAACCCTTATCTTTAATGTCCATGTTTTCAAAGTGGTTTTCAGTATTTATTTATATGGACATTAATGTTTTAAAATTATAATTCCAATAAAAACATCAAAGTGGTATGGGAAACTTTGATTCAAAAATCTCTTTTAAATGATTTTTGAAAATGGATTGATTAATTCAATATCTTGGAATTACTTATTCTGATTGAAAATGAAATGTTGTTATTGAAATGTTTATATTTTAAATATTTTAGCTGTAATGATGGTACTTGGACATTTTACGGGTGGTTACGTGGTAAACCATATGACGGGTGGTGTCGTGAATACCAGGACGGGTGGTTACGTTATAACCTCCAATGCATTGGGTATGGAAGTCGGTCGTATGGCTATTTCATTAAGTATGTGTGGAAGTCAACCGCATGGTTATTCCATTTAAGTATATTTATGTCCCAAGTTACCTTTATATGTTATGTGTTCTTTGTATGGGTTTTATGGTAATCTTTTGGTTACAGAAGTGTAATTAATGGTCTTTTATTTAGTGAACAGTTTTACTACATCATAAAGGTGAAAAGTATTACTTTGGTAAAGTACTCATGGTTTACTTGTTGTTTTTGAAAAACTAACAGTTTTCCTTTTTTCTGTATCCTTTACTGGGCTATTTATGCTCATCCCAAGTTTTTTAAATGTTTTCCACAAGACTTAAAGATGAATAGGGTAAAGGATGGGATCAAGAAAAGACATGCTATCTAAAACATGGGACTAGACATGCTTCTTTTTAAGTGTTTTTTTACATTATGGAAACTTAGTAGAAGTGTCTACTATGTAATCTTTTGATATGTAAAAGTTATGACCTAATTCTCTAAAACTCTAAACCTGAAAAGATCCTCAATGTGAATTATTCATTTAATTCAATATTAAGTAAAGTTTAAGGCCGGGGCCTTATAGTATGTACTGATGGAATGATTACATTGACTCAAAATGAATTAATAAAAACATACAAAAGGACCGTTTAGCGAGGGATTAAGATGATAATATTATTTATGGACCATATTATTAAAAAAATAGATCATATGGTGTGAACATTATAGATAATTTCATTATGTCAGTGAACATTGTTTGGGTGCCCCCATCCCACAATATTTTTTTAATTATTTGTGGAATGATAAATAATTCAAGTCATGCAACATAACCGTAAAGAATACATCAAGGTCAGAACCTAGATACAAATTTCCCTACATTATTCATTAGACACACCACACCTATCCAGGACCACCTATACACTCTTAATAGCTCCGATCTTAGCTCACTCTTATTGGATTGATGTTTCCACCTTCACCCCAGCCTTCCTTCCTACCCCTACGGGTGCTTTCTCACCCATATAACTACATTTCAGTCTAAATAATGACCCTTCCCATTTATGTAGTGGTTGTGAGGTCCCTTTGGCTGAAAATTTTGATGGTCATGTTTTTACCGACACATAATTTCTTTTCCATCATATTAGAATTAAAAAAATATCCTCCAATATCTTCATTAAAACATGCTTCATCCAAAATAACAAAATTTCTATATTGTTCAAAATAAAATATTTTTTCATGATCAAAACTCAATTAATAATGAAAATAAATATTTTCATGGTCTTAAAAATATTTAAAGATGAATACATTTTTATGTCACCCATCAACACTCTTGTTGTATTCTATTGTTGATTGACACAATAATCATCACACTTCCAAGGAAAACTGTTCAATACATACATCCAATGGAATTAAATGATCCAATAACAGTTATAAATGAGAATTTACTTCATTAGAAAATAAAAGTCCACTCATTTTACAAAACATTCAACACTTGGGAGCAATAATTTCATCTCATGGGTTTGTAACTAGGGGGAGGCATATGACACTACATGATTTTGTTTTCTCAAAATATACCCTAACCACTCACATGAGGCATCATAGTACAAATTATAATATTTTCTCTGATTGAGTATAATAAAGATAGAAGAATATTTTAAATAACTCATTAATATAAAAAATATTCATTTAAATCCAAATGATATTAATGGTTTTATATATTTTAGGTCAAAGTCATCTGTGGGGATTCAAGATATAAATATTTATATAATTCAAACAATTTTGTGGGATTTTATCAAAACCTCACAAATTGAATCATAATAGGTACCAAAAATTACCATTTTAGATACAAAGTGTATAACACCATGAAATTTTCAAATAAAAACATTGAATTTAATATAAATTGTGACACACAAAACCAAACATAAACTTCCCATGTTATATATTTCTTTCAATTTAATCTCTTTAATTTCTTGTAGAACATGCATCCCGATGCTGAAATAAACCACAAAATAATAAACTATTATAAACTAACATCTAAATTTAAATATATTAATATTATAAACTAAATTAATAAAATTATGATTATATATTTATTTGAAATAAAATATGAATCATTTAAAATAAGAAGATATCATTTCTGAAAATTTATATTTTTTTAAAAAATATTATCACCCATTACACACACATTTTTTATTTATTTCTACTATTTATAATGATATTTTATTGAAAAATTAATTTAATTTTGAATATCATAATATAAAAGTTTTCATAGGTATATTTTTATTGATTTTTCTATAAATTTTCCTTTTTTGATGAATATAGAAAAATAATCATTTTTATTGAAGACAATATTTTTATTTAAATAAATTATAGGGATAAATTATATTTTAAATATTATTTAAGTTAATAATAGATCAAAAATATTATAAATATTGTAATTATTTCATTGGAATCAATTTTATAATGATATTTTATATTATAATGTAAAATACTTATGAGAATGTTATCTTTGAAAACCAGATATTTCGACATATCTATGGGTATAATTTTAAATTGACAAAAAAAAATTTAATTGAATATTAAAAATTGTATTAAATATTTTGAATAAGTATAATTAATATTTATTAATGAGGTCAAACAAATTTTTTACCGTTATTAATAGGAAATGATGAAAACAATTAATTATTTTGGTTATGGTAATAGCAAATTTACCATGGGTTAAACATAATATATTAGGCATAAAATGAAATTAAATCATTCCAAAACCCCATTTTGTGGAATTATTTACACCTTATATCAAATAATTATAGATTATTTTTCTTTTTATAGGATTATCACATGATAAAATCATGAGTGTGATTTATTCTTTTCAAAAATTCAATTTTTTCCTCTTTCTCCACCTATAAAATGATAGACACTCTCAATACATATTCAAATATTTAAATCCATTTGGTTCATCTATTCACTAAAAAAATATATTCTCTATCCCATAAAAAATTACAAGATCCCTTATTTTGATCATAATTACATCATAGGAAGATTTTTTGTGCAAAACTTAAAATGTTTACCAATGAAGAGTTGATGTTCTAAAATGAGAGTCCTTATATTGTTTCTTTTTAAACATCCATAAAATATTATTAATACATGATTATATAACATAATATTTATATTAAATATAGAAATATTTAATTATTTTATGGTTATTATCGTTATTTATCTTCTCTTCCATCAAATGTGAAATGAAATCGTCGATCATGTGTACGGTGGGCTATTTTCACACGAACAAATTTAACTCGTCTTCAATAACCACATTTCAAGGATGGATATAATGATATATTTAACATAATTATTGGATATTAATTATAATATTATGATTTTTTAATTATAAATTTACATATAAAATCATAAATTCTATTCCATTTAAATTACAATAACATCGCATGTTTGTATGACATACAACCGCCTCACGAAGTGATGTGGTTTGTTTTTCACATATGCTTAACATGTAAATTAATAAGGATATAATAGTGAATATATTATATATATATATATGACATGATATTTATTATATAATCATAATATATCACACAATTCCTTTCCCTTACACCCCATAAGGAAATGATAGCATCGCACGTGCGTGCGAACAACCTTCTGTCCCCATCAAGCAATTTGATCCGTTCTCCATGTCCATTTTCAATAATGATTGAAAATATTTACCAAATAAAAATATTATATTTTTAAAAATTATATAAATATTTAAATAATGTATCTATATATTAGGAACCAGAATTAGAACATTCATGATAAAACCTGAATGAGAAAACATGGAAATTTACACCTGAAAGAAGGAATTTAATGAATGATCATTAACAAATGTGTTATACTTTGTTATTTTTTGGTCATATATGATAAAATAAATATGAATATAGTTATTTAATAAATTAATATCATTACTAAAACCATTATAAATTATCTTAGATCATGTTTAACAAAAAGTATGTGTGCGGTATGGGGCTTTGTCCCTATTTCCCTTTATTGAGGCATATATTTTTTTGTGCCCCTAATATTACTGAAATGGATCTCATTATACCCATTTTAAAGGAAATATCTTAGAAAAGTTCATTCATAATTATATTTTACGTTCATTTTGAAATATTTTATACAATGATATTTTACATGAACATTTTCAATGATAAGGGACCTTCCCACAATTTCCCTTAATTGAGGCATATTTTTTATTATGAAACTAATTTCTTTAATATGTTTTGATAAAATATAATTTTTATTTAATTTTATGAATAATTATTAATTGATTATATTTTATTTTAAATTTTAAATAATTAATCCATGTGTATTTTACTTGAATGGTACCATGTAGTAAGGGACTTCGTCCCAATTTCCATTCATGGAGGCATGTTGTAATTTTATGCAACTAATTATTTTTATAGTGTACATACTAACCCTTTGAATTGTAATGTCTTGATTACATAAGAATTAATTTTATTTTATATTATAATATTAATTATTTCATCCACATTTATTTTACATGATTATTACGATGTTGTAAAGAATTTTATAAATAAATTTATTTTTATTTTGGTTATATTACATCTTCATTTTCATATGATATCCTAAAATTATGTGTTCAATAAATATTCATTATATTATTTTTTACTTATACTTATTCTATGTGAGTTTATATTTAATAATCATAATATATCCATTGATAAGTTTTCACATAAATGTTATGATTATTTTGATGGATTTTGTCCCAATTTCCTTTTCATTGACATATATTTGTTAATATTCACTTATTCAATTTTATAATTTTTAAATACCACCCCTTTGATGTATTTAATATTAATAAATAATTATAAATGTTGATGAATATTTAATTTTTTCTTAATTATATAAGGGGTTACAATTTATAAGTTATAATAGAGGTAAATATTATTGTGAAATCTCAATATATTTTGTGATTTATAATTTTTTTATTGAAAAAATAACTTTCTTTTGATCATTTTTCATTGTACATTAAATTTTTCATAAAACTAACCATTATTATATGATGGATATGAGTATTTCTCAAACTATATACCATTTTTACATATACTATATACTTTTAATGTTATTTATTTATCTAAGAAATTTTTTGATAAATCTATATTCTTTACGCAATACTGATATTTGATGATAAGACACATTGTCCATTAATTAAATAGATTATTTGATATATGTGGAATTTATTGGACCTAAAGTGATTTTTGGGGATTAGTATTATATTTATCATTAATGCATTGGTAGTTTTTCGAGTGGAATCAACAAGATATCATTAAATGGGGATCTACTTGAAGTTTTAAAACATCTCTTGAAAGGTCTTGATGACATTGGTCTGATGATTCTTCGTATATTGAAGTCTTTCCTTTATTTAAAGTATATATATTATTACTAACCATGATATTTTTACAATGATATTCTCTGTGGATGTATTTAATTTTCATTTATTGATTAAATGGTAGGTGTGTTTATCTATTTAATTTTCCATATTGATTAAGGATTATCTATTCAATATAGTCATCTAATTTAAATAAAATATATGGTTATTTTATTATAATTACATGTTGTGTATTAATTATCTAACTATTATATTCAGGTTATTGATTAAATTAAATTTGTTTTCAGATATTTACCTTTCCATATTGATTATGACTTATTGATTATATTATATTTAAACATTACCATATCCACTATACGTATATATTACTTTGAATTTGAGAAAACCCTTGTTTTTTTCCTTTCCTAAGAATCTATTAAGTGTACCATGAATGATATTCAATGATATTCTCATTGAAATAAAAAACTCTTATTCATTTATTTTAATTTTAGTATTCAAATGTAATGAAACACTGAATTATGTATCAAGACTACCAAGCCTACTAAACTATTCATTATGTCATAATGACATTCCTTTTATCTTCTAACAATTTAATTAAGTGAATAATGGATCTGAGACACTGGGTTCAAGATCATTACATTTTGTATGATAATATGTTGTGTACAATCTTTGGGAAATAGATTTAGGTAAACATATATTATGGAAGATAAAAATAAATTTCATGAATAATTATTAATTGATTATATTTTATTTTAAATTTTAAATAATTAATCCATGTGTATTTTACTTGAATGGTACCGTGTAGTAAGGGACTTCGTCCCAATTTCCATTCATGGAGGCATGTTGTAATTTTATGCAACTAATTATTTTTATAGTGTATATACTAACCCTTTGAATTGTAATGTCTTGATTACATAATAATTAATTTTATTTTATATTATAATATTAATTATTTCATCCACATTTATTTTACATGATTATTACGATGTTGTAAAGAATTTTATAAATAAATTTATTTTTATTTTGGTTATATTACATCTTCATTTTCATATAATATCCTAAAATTATGTGTTCAATAAATATTCATTATATTATTTTTTACTTATACTTATTCTATGTGAGTTTATATTTAATAATCATAATATATCCATTGATAAGTTTTCACATAAATGTTATGATTATTTTGATGGATTTTGTCCCAATTTCATTTTCATTGACATATATTTGTTAATATTCACTTATTCAATTTTATAATTTTTAAATACCACCCCTTTGATGTATTTAATATTAATAAATAATTATTAATGTTGATGAATATTTAATTTTTTCTTAATTATATAAGGGGTTACAATTTATAAGTTATAATAGAGGTAAATATTATTGTGAAATCTCAATATATTTTGTGATTTATAATTTTTTTATTGAAAAAATAACTTTCTTTTGATCATTTTTCATTGTACATTAAATTTTTCATAAAACTAACCATTATTATATGATGGATATGAGTATTTCTCAAACTATATACCATTTTTACATATACTATATACTTTTAATGTTATTTATTTATCTAAGAAAATTTTGATAAATCTATATTCTTTACGCAATACTGATATTTGATGATAAGACACATTGTCCATTAATTAAATAGATTATTTGATATATGTGGAATTTATTGGACCTAAAGTGATTTTGGGGATTAGTATTATATTTATCATTAATGCATTGGTATTTTTTGGAGTGGAATCAACAAGATATCATTAAATGGGGATCTACTTGAAGTTTTAAAACATCTCTTGAAAGGTCTTGATGACATTGGTCTGATGATTCTTCGTATATTGAAGTCTTTCCTTTATTTAAAGTATATATATTATTATTAACCATGATATTTTTACAATGATATTCTCTGTGGATGTATTTAATTTGCATTTATTGATTAAATGGTAGGTGTGTTTATCTATTTAATTTTCCATATTGATTAAGGATTATCTATTCAATATAGTCATCTAATTTAAATAAAATACATGGTTATTTTATGATAATTACATGTTGAGTATTAATTATCTAACTATTATATTCAAGTTATTGATTAAATTAAATTTGTTTTCAGATATTTACCTTTCCATATTGATTATGACTTATTGATTATATTATATTTAAACATTATCATATCCACTATACTTATATATTACTTTGAATTTGAGATAACCCTTGTTTTTTTTACTTTCCTAAGAATCTATTAAGTGTACCATGAATGATATTCAATGATATTCTCATTGAAATAAAAAACTCTTATTCATTTATTTTAATTTTAGTATTCAAATGTAATGAAACACTGAATTATGTATCAAGACTACCAAGCCTACTAAACTATTCATTATGTCATAATGACATTCCTTTTATCTTCTAACAATTTAATTAAGTGAATAATGGATCTGAGACACTGGGTTCAAGATCATTACATTTTGTATCATAATATGTTCTGTACAATCTTTGGGAAATAGATTTAGGTAAACATATATTATGGAAGATAAAAATATACTAGAAATTGGGGAAAATTACATAAGAACATCCTATTGTTTTGTTAATACAAGTATTATGTGGTTTTTTAAATAAAAACATCCTCATCCAGATACAACAACTGGATGTGTTTGTGGAATAGATGTATATAGGGGCAATAACTTCAAAAAAGGTGACATATGCTACACATGTGTGTTACCTGGTATATAACAATAGGTCATACCATGCACTTCGTTTGACACTCTTAGAGGTTATTCTTTGGATAATTTATAGTTTATTTATAAACCATTATGATGTATTTGAATATATAATCACAATATGTATCCGAGGATAAACCTAAGGTGTCCGAGATAGAATAGTTGGTTTCATGATATAATGATTACATAAATAATTATTAGTTTTCCCATTAATATATATATATATTTTTATCTCAATACACATTATGTATTTATTCAACATAGAGAACCCAATGAAATCAGGTTAAAATTGAATATGAAGGACAATGTGATGATTATGAGAATCCAACTACGATGTTGATACGAGTGAAATATATAATGAGTATTCATAATAATTTATAAACAAATAATATTAATAACCTATACTGTAACTATCACTGTGAATAACCAAAGAAGGGAGGGATTAAGTTCTCAATAATCATTAGTGGGGGAGATCTGGGAGGAAAAAAAAGGCTTCATTTCCTTCCTATAAGAAATACCGATGGGCACACTAATGAAAGAGTCTCAATTTAATGGTAAAATGTTTTACATCTCTAAAATATGACTATAATGTAATGAATCACTGAGGAATAATTAAGATTATTATTGTAGGAAATAAATTTCATCCTAGGTATCTATTTATAGTTCATTTTTATAAATGAGGGTAAATTGGGAAATTCCCAATTCAATGACCGCTTTTAAACGTAACTACTAAATCATTGAAGGACCCATGTTGAAAAAATGGTTGAAGAATTTATTGGTATTATATAATTGAATTTTATAAGTAATTTACCAAAGGACTTTTTGTTATAATAATCATAAAACTCAAAGGATTATGTAAATTTTATAACCATATATGTCTTCATTAATGTAATTGTTATGGATACCATATTATGTTTATAAGATAAATATTTATCATTTGTTCAATTTCTAAAGAATTCCATCTAAAAATTTGTGTGGCAGTAACATAACATTGTTAATGATATTTTTGGAAAACAATTATGTGAATAAAAAAGAATTTTAAACTATATGAAAAATTAATTGAGGAAGAATTCCATTACAATTTTTATACATAATGATAAAGGTATTAGTAATATTTATGGTCTATTGGGTATTTTATTCTGTAGTAATTATTGAATATTATACTTTCGAAACATTTTTCTAATTATATTAATATTGTTTTAGATATAGGATAACCCACATATCGGGTGACAACTCACTATATCTGGCATGGACATGTGGTATGATCCCAGAAATAAATGGAGATAGGGTTTCAATTCATATAATTATCTAAAATTATATTATGTTTAATATTATTTTTTCTTAAAGTAATTTTTTACTAAATATTAATTTTGAACTAGTGGATTTACTTTTGATATTTAGAGATTAATGTATTATATTAGATAACATATGCTTATCATATTTTTTAGAAAATATTAACAGAAAATAGAAAATAATTCTCCATCATTTAAGGGTATTAAGATCCATTAAAAGAAAATTTTAGTGATTTATAAACAAAAAATTCATTTTTGGATATTCATTTCATAGTGTAAATGATGAATTGGAAATTCATTATGGAACAACCAAAGGATGGAATTTTTTTCATGAAATTGAAATATATCATCTAAATAAATTTATGTATATTCATATATAGAAATTTAATACTTGCACATTGAAAAATTATTGTCAAAAAATTTCATATTACATTCATTTCTGATGATACAAATATCCTTTTAAATTGTAACATATTTATGAGTTTGAGGTCCTTAAATTTCCACTAATTTTTCACTTTCCTATGATCAATAATCTCTAAAATCCCTAAAATTATTTAAGGGTTTGTTACGTGTACATATATTCTCATGAAACCAATTGTAATCAACTTAGAAACCTTATTTTGTGTTATTTTATGTGAACTTTGTACATACCTTTCACTAATATTATGAGGAAATTTTATTAACCATTTTATGATATGGGATTTTTAATAATGGTATTTCTAAATGTATTATTATTGATTACTGAGAACATGTTTAAATTATAATATCTTAATTTATTAAAGGCTTGAAAAATATTACACAATGCTATTTTATTAGAATAATATTTTATATAATAGTTTATGAAGCACTCAACAATGAACTAAAACTACCCATTAATTAAATTTATTTAGGCATAATCTATTCTGTAGCATGTAGAACATGAAACCACACCCATAAATGAATCATAAAATAATATTCATTTTTATCCTAGATTTTAATTTTATGTCTATAAAATCAACTCACTATATTATAAAATAATTGTTAACTATTTCTTTTAAATATTTTTTGAATAGTTTAAAGGAAAATTAAATGTTTTCAAAAAAATGTATTTTTCTAAAAGCATTTTAGTCGAGCATTGCACGAAAAATATAAAATTAATTTTTACCACTATAAGAAAAAAAATTTATAAAAAATTAACTTCATTTTTGAAATCAGCACATCAGAATTAATAGAAATGACTTTCATTTATTTTCCTGAAAATATTTATTTTTTGATGAATAGTGAAAAACATTTATTTTTATTGAAAACATCATATAATATAAATAATATACTTGTTTATGTTATATATAAAATTTCTTTTCAATTAAAATAATTAAATTTTAATAAAATTTTAATAATCTAGTATATTTGAATCAATTTCATATTTATATTTGACATCAAAACCATTAATACTTATGAGCTCTTTCTCTTTAAAAACCAAATTTTTCATCAAATCAACAACAATAATATTAAATTGGATTCTATCACTTTGAATAATTAAATTTAGAAAAAGTAATTCCATATTTATAGTGATAATACTTTATATTTTATAATATTTTCAAATTAATTTTGTGAAAATTAGTAGTATTAAATATAGTAAATAATTAGCTATTATGGTGAAGGTAAATACTAATTTATTGAGGGTTAAACTAAAAAGTTAAAGTTTAAAATGACATACTAACTTGTCCAACATCCATTTTTAAAAAAACATTGACCTTAAAACCTCAATGGGTGTTGAATTATCCATTATTATGTCTTTATTATAGTAAAAACGTCAGTTTAATTCATTATTTTCTAAAATTCCGTGTGTGTCCTCTCTGCCACTTATATATACTTAACATCTCCTACACAATTCACTCATATAGAGCCAATTAATTATGTAAATACCTACAAAAATCAATTACTTACTCACCGCCAAAATTTCTACGGCCCTCGTATTTATCATCATGTTCGCCAATGATGGATCTTTGTGAAAAACTAAGGACATGTTACGAAGAAGAGGTAAAGTTCTAAAACTATTATTTTTATTTAATTTCTTCTTCTAGATCCTTAAAATATTATTAAAATAGGATAATATACTATACATAGTATCTACATATAATGGTATTTTATTATTATAATTTAATGACATATATATATCTCATTATCCATCAAATTAGAAATAAAAAAGTTGATTATGTGTAGGACATACTATCTCCTCACGCACCGATGTAACTAATTTTCCTTCGGAACATTTCAAGGGTGTAAATAATGATATATTTTATAGGTTTATATAATTTTTATGATACTATTATTCTTCTATATTTTAAATATAACACAATTCTTATAATATTTATTTTCTATTTAAATTTTTATAACGTTTCTTGAACCACTACAAAACTGGGGTTTAACAGTGGTAGTAAATTTCCATTAACAACACTTATCAAGCATTGTATATAAGACTGATGTTAAAGGGTAGGCTTTAACATTGATAAAAATAATATATCTCAAAGTGAGTGGGGATAAATTTAATTTTATAGACCTCAATGATTGAGTCCCATTTACCAATACTTTAATGACCCCTTTAATAGTGCTCACCCCTACCCATTATCAGTAGTTTTCACCGAACCACCCCTTTTACAGTTCAATTTGAATTTATAGCCCCATATACACACCTTTATTCGAGCCCTGCACCTCTTTGTTGAAGACGAAACACCATTACCATGGAACCATGTTTTTTAGTTATCATTTTAATAATATGCTTGTTTATCTATATATATGCATTTACATTTACATTTTTTTATTAATATAATTTTAAAACTTTTTTAAATAAATTTATAAAATATATATGTGTTAAATATATATATAATTATATTTATTTCAATATATTATATATTATGTTCATTAAAATATACTATAATATAATGTAAATACAAATTTGTTTACAAATAAACACATATATTTAAATATAAATAAGATATATATAGATATATTTCATTAATGTAAAAGAAGGACAGATTGTTTAAATTTTTGTAGTATATGAATTTATTTACATATATTAAAATATACATTTTTATGTACATTTTTTTAAAACATAAATGTTAAAATATAAATATTACATCTATAGGTGTATATATACATATTTGTGTCTTTCTATAATGTAAATAAAATGGAAATTTATTTACTTCAAATAAAATAAATAATAAATACATATTTTATATATTTAGAAAAAGTCTACACATATATAATGATATATGTATTAATACAAGTTATTTGTTATAAGTAAATATAAGAACATATACATTTATTTAATTATAAATAAATCTACATTATGAAAAATGATACAACCTCAAAACCATAAAAAAATATGAGTGCAATCATAGATAATAAATTCATTCCCCATCAAAAAATAAACTATGACTCCCTTAAACATGGTATACATTCCATTGAATATTAATAAATTGGGATAATATTTCTAAAAATTCAATTTTGGCAGCCTTATGTATTTTTTTTGGAATCGATTAATGGTATAGGGGTACCCCTATCAATAGTGCATATACCTCATCATAGTTTTTGATTTTATATGTGGTAGATCCCAAATGAAAACCAAGCTTAAATGTTATGTCCTTTTAAAGTTCAAGACATCTCTTCAACATTTCTTAGACCATTCATTAATTCCTTCAAATTTATGTCATGGAACTGTTATTATATGGCTATTACTTCATAATTATTAGAAAAATATTAATGAATAATATTTTAAAATTATTTTACAAACCAATTTCACTAAATATAATATATATTAAGTGAACTTAGAATTTTCTAAAACACCTTGAAATAATATATATTATATTTATATCAATATAAATATTATATATATATAAATATTAAATAATATTTATATATACCCTTTATTGGAACTATAAACAATTTTCTACTAAAGGAACCACTTTATCAATTCTTTTTTAAGATCATCGATAAAGGCCCACCATTTATCAATGCATATTTTTCTTGCGATGATAAGGGATTTATAATTATATTTTATCACTGTTAAAGAACCAATTAACAATTAAAAATGGTCTATTAAACCCCCTCCCCCTTGAAATTTTTTTAGAACTATTAATGGGGCTCTTTAACCTATATTTTTTCTAGAAATGTTTAAGCCATAACACTATATAATCCCAGTTTGGTTATAAAGTTGTCTGTATGGAGGACTACCATCTCATGATGCGATGTGATCAATTTTTCAATTAATATTTACATGAAATCCAATGAAAAATTACATAACTAATATATGTGATATATATTACATGGTTTTTATTATGAAAAATTAATATATCACATACTTTCATACCCTTTCACCCGTTAAGGAAATGATAATATTGCTCGTGCATATGTGTGGCCTACCATCTCCATGAATGGATGTGATCCATTATCTATGACCAAATATCAATAATGACTCTAAAAATTTATATAATAACAAATAATTATATTTATAACATTAATTTCATTTTAGATATTATGGATCTATATCCAATAAAATTGAACATGAACATCCATGATACAAAATGCTTGAGAAAACATGGCAATTAACACCCAAAATAATAATAATATTGAATGATCATTAAAAAATGGGTGATAAGATCTTATAAGATGATTATATATTATATTATAAATATTAATATGATCATAGTATAAATTAATAAGATGAATAAAACCATTATAAATTATATTAAACATTTTCAAAAAAAATCTTAAGGTAAATGGATTCGTCTCAATTTTTTCCATTATTAATGAATATTTTATTATTCTTCAGGGAATTTCTATTATATGATTCAAATATATCCTCTCTTATGTGTAATATCCTTAATACATCATAAATTATTGTATTTTGGGTTCAATTAAAATTAATTCATCCAAGGTTATATTACATGAACATTACCAATTGGTAAGTAGATTTATCCCAATTTCACTTTAGTGGAGAATATTTCCTTATTATAATCCAAATTTGTTTTAATATGGTTAAATTGGAAACCTTTTTTAAAATTAATATCTTCCATAATTCATTATTCATTTTATATTATTTTATGTTCTAACCATTTCATCCAAATTTATTTTATTAGAATGTTACTATGTAGAAAGGTACTCTATGTCAATTTCTCTTCATTAAGACATATTGTAATCTATGCACCTAATTTCATTGTTTTTTGGTATATAATTCCCCTATGACATGCAATATCCTTATTCATTAATAAATCATGATATTATAATTTTCAATTTTAATTATTTCATCCATGTGTATTTGACATGAATGTTCCAATGTGGTAATATTTCAAAACCTAATTTCATGGCTTTGGGTTATATTACTTCTTTAGTTTCCATTGATATTATAAGTCTATGTTTACAATTAATTTTTATTATCTAATTTTTATATGAAATTTTTAGATGTGGATTTAAATTTTCAATAATTAATCTATTCCATGGTTAATTTTCACTTCATAATTTTGATCATTGTAAGGGATATTCTCTGAATTTTTATTTCATCGATACATATTTATCAATATGATCCTATTCACTTTTATGTGGTGTATATACATTCCCTTTATTGAATTTAAAATTAATACCTAATTATTAATGAATATTAACATTTAAATGCACAAATATTTTTCAAGGTTAGTAGTTTTAAATTTTCCAAAGAGGACAAGATTATTATACAATATCTATGTATTTCTGTTAGTTAAATTTACTGTGAATCAATTACTATATCATGAAAATTTTCATTTTAAAACACATTTATATTAAATATAAATATTATTATACTATTTATATGATTATTTAAAAGTTTTTATATGATATTTTAATATGTTTTTTTAATTTTAAATTCATTATTTTGTCTGGTAAAAAACTGATAAATCTATATTCTTTAAAATATTCTAATATTTGATGATAAGTAAAATTTTTATTTAAGGAAATCAATTATAAATTAATTACAAAATATTTGGACACGTAGTGATGTGTGATTCCCAAATTTATATATCATATTGATACATCATTATTATAATGAGGAATAATAGAAATGTAGCATTAAATGGGGTTACTCTTATAATCTTAAAATATCTTGTGAGCGGTTCTGATTTTATTGTTATCATGATTTTTAATATCATGAAACCAATAATTTAGAATTCTCTTCCTTGGGAATTTAGATATTATTATTATACATTATATTTTCAGAATAACAGTATCTCTGTATTCATTTCATTCTCTGTTATTGGTTAAATGGAATCTTTTTTCAGCTAATTACCTTGCCATATTTATTATTCCTTATCTATTCAAAATATTTATGATATTTAAATGGAATGTGTGTATAGTTATTTAATATTCCATATTTATTATTGCGTATAGAATCATGAAAGTCATGTTATTGATTAAATGTAGTCATTTTTCATATATTTTTAATTTCCATATTGACTATGACTTATTTAGTATTCTTCATTTACTCATGATAGGTTCCCCTTTATGTATCTCATTCAATACATTTGATCACACCATTATTTTTTCCACGACAAAGAGTCCATTAATTTTACTATAAAATAAAAAAATATATTTTTAGGGTATAATTATATTGTACAAAAAAATTATATTGTAATTTGTATATTCAATTGTAACATGATATTTATGTATGTATCTTATATACAAATACTACTAAACTATATGGTCTTCTAGGATTTCATTACTTATATATTATAGTAATTTAATAATGAATAAATCATATTTGATCTATTTTGGTCTAGGAAATTAAAATAAAGGAAATGAATTTAACTTCCTGAATCTAGAATTAGGAATTACAATATATAGTATTTGGGTGATGCTTTTTTAATATCGATAAAATAATATTAAATTGAATCTCATGGTCCACATTCATATTTTAATAGAAAAATATATCATCCAAAAACACTATGGAAATGTTCTTATTATATCAATGGAATAAAAAATTTGATGATCCATGAAACACATATGTTAATTTGTAATCCCAAAATGAATCACTATTCACATATTATAATAATTCTTAATTTAGAAATTGGCCTTGAAAATATCATCATCCTTCAGTCCTAGTAGATTATATCTAGATCTATGTTAAATCATGGGAAAACATTTTACACCATTTTTATGATAAAAGAGATGATCAGTCACAGTCAAAGCACAATTGTTTTTTATGTTTAGTATGCTGAAATTTAACTAATCGATGAAATATTGGAGGATCTCAAATAGAATATTTTCAGAGATAAATGGATCCAACCATAAATTTGTGTTGGGTTTTATAAAACCCTTTATCTTGAGATATTAAATTTAATGATTTAATTCATTAATATCATTCTGATCTATTTTATATGATGGAATGCAAGGGGGAATTGTCCTCAGAACTAGGATAATGGATAATTCAAGCACTATATCTTGTTGTATACTAGAGAAAACGTTACTAAATATATAGATATACCAAACCAAAACCCTAGTTATATGATCATTAGTATTATCATTAATGACATTCATAATTAAACTTGATATCAAACCTCAGGTAAGCCCATAACCTAGAATAATATTCCCTTTCTAATCAGATCTTAGATCCTCCTCACATTTGAATACGTGAGTGATTTTATCATGGGAATAGAATATGACCATCTAATGATAGCTATCAATTTTTGATTCGAATATTACTATTAATTACTTTATAATAATAGTTGTAATGATATCTATATTAGAAAAAATGAAAATACCATATGGACATGAAATCAGTAATCATCACATATATTGAATGGTATTTAAAGCCTTACTCCTTTCCTAAAAGAGTTGTTATATACATCAGATATGTCATGATATGTTATTGGTATACCAATTTATAAATTACTTTATACAAGATAATTTTTTTAAGGAATCTAAATTAAAAAAATACAATACAATAGAAAAATAAAAACATACTACCTATAACATGTAGTTTCCCAACATTATATTTCTACAGGTGAATTATGTTCTATATATATACTCCATGATTTATTTATAACCTAATTTTTCTTCTAGTATGAGTTCAACCCTTCATCTAACTCCAATTATCCAATATTTATGACTATGAAATTTCATACATTTATGGATCAAACTACACTTGAAAGCCACTAGTAGAAGAAGTTCCATCTCCTCTAATACATGAATGATGTTTAAAAAATAATTATGGATAACCCAAACATCCACACTACTTTAATGTCCTTGTAGTATATTGGAAATTTTTCTCAGAATCCACATGAATAACTCACTATAACAATATTTGATTATTATGACATATTGGTCAAGAGAGTTATAGTTTTTGGGTTATTGAAGACTTAAACTTATAACATTACATGACTCCTCATGCATTATTTTTTAACTTGATGAAAAAATATTAATTACTAATGTAGAAACTAAAACACCACTAATACCAATTTTTTCTACCATGTAAGTCACATCCATTTAAACATTTTTTATTATAATTAGGATGATATAAAAAATAATTTAAAACATCAATATGGATAATGGAAAACTCTAATTGATGGTTGTTGAGTAAATAATTTGTGAGGAGATTCAGAGTGAATTGAATAAAATCAAATAAGGTGGAATGATCCATTATAGAGTGATCAAATATCAATAGTTTTATTATCAATATTAAAATTTATTTGTTCAGTGTTTTTTTATAATTTTTTTTGTAAAATTTATAATTAATTTTTTTTGATATTGAAATTTTCACGTAGCGTAGCCGTTGAAACTAATTTCCATGACATACAACCATATACCTCCATAATATTTGTTGAAAAATAATCTTTTAAAGTGTCATCACATTAATTAAGATATAAAATATAATTTAAATTATTTATTCATTCATCCATTTCCTATGACACATGATCTAAAAAAAAGAAGATAGATTTTTCCTGGTGAATTCCTGAGCATGATCCACCACAAAAGAATGACATTTATTTGATTACTTTCCTAGTGTTTTAATATATTGGATTAAATATTAACCAATATAAATATTAAATAGAGAATTTACTTATGTAAAATTGTCCATGGATCCAACACTGTGTTTAACTGGTGTATTTCTATGAGGCATCTTCTATAAAAATGAAAAATACATAGATAAATCAATATAAAATTGATCTCTAGGAGTATCAATATGTCATAATATTGTCATCAATTCCTGATAAATTAAAAAGTAATTAATAGTAAAATAGGGACATAATTAGAAGGAGTTAGAGCACTAAAATTTTTCAAATAATGGAAACAATACACGAATTGTTCACATGGTTGGGATGACCATCAACCAACCATGAAAAATCCCAATTGAAGGTGTCTCTGACTAAATTAGGGGTCTATGCATGGTTTTCCAAACTATTCATAGTAAAAATGAAATCCTACATTTCCTATAATTTTCACTACAAAGACTTATTTTTCTCAAAATAACTCAAGAAAATTATAATAAATCAATATTACTAGAAATTAAAATAAATATATATCAATGATAGATGAAAATAGTGATCAATAACAAAGAATAGATCACAAATACCCATTATTACATACAGATTTTCAGGAGAAATAGTTGGATAAACATTTCCTCATTCCTACCTCTTGATTCTTGATATTCCAAACTTATTGTTAACATTATTTCCAAAATTTAATGAGTCCTATAATGATATTATTAATGGGAAAAATAAATCACAATTTATAGTGATGAAAAACAATAATCATGTTCCCACAATCCAAAATAGGTAAAAATATTAAAAGAAAAATATAAATTATAATGCCTTAATACCTCAATGTAGAAATTTTGATTATTATATGCTAGTGAGTTTAATAAAGTTCCCTTAGCATAGACATAAAGGCTTATTCCAACAATATAATGAACCACCCACTAGAATCACCAAATGATCTGGTAGAATCTAATTTCTATGAATGGTGTCCTTGAACCTCCACTAATGATGATGGAGAACTGACTGAGTGATTGAGGATCAATCATATAAGAAAAATATTGAGCACTTATATGATATGATCAAAATTCCTTATATAATATAAATGTATTAAATTAAAATCCGTGTTGTAGTTCATAATATTTTGAATAATATAAAATGAATAAACACTTTTGGATCCTTAGTCATTAATTATACCAAATGTTAAAACTCATTGAAAATCTAGTTTAATTTTACATATTATTATATGATGTTATGATAACCAAATAACACATAGTAAAAAATTTGAATGATTTTAATCAATTGAAAACTAATACCAATCTTATACGTAGAACTATTTTTAATACACTATCAATAAAAAGTCAAGATGGTGCGGTGCCTATCACCTTATCATTGTCTATTATTATGTATATATTTTATGATTTTATTCTACATCCAAAAAAATTAATATATAAATTATGGGAATACTAAAAAAAAATGGAATATGTTTCAAATCCATTTTACTAGATTATTATAATTTTCAAAAAAATGTGGACAAATACTTTGTTCCAGATTTGAACCTCATTATAGGGAAATATGTTTATCTATGTGGGCCTTTGGAGCATCAAAAAAAATTATGAATTCCACAATCAATTGTTGTAATAAAATATTAACATCTATAAAAATATTAATTCAACTCAAGCTACAATATGTTTTGGCATTATCATAATCAATCAAACTAATATCTTTGTATAAACATTTATACTTCAAGATGAATCATATACATCATATTTATTATTATATAATCCATTATTTCATGACATTAAGTGTCCCTAAGAAATAAAAACTATTAATCTAGTGTAGTCTATCTTATAAAAAAGCAGTTATCTAAAATAATATAACTAGAATGAATGAATAAAACACATTTCATTTTTCCATGTACTGGAACACATCATATATCACTCTATGAAGAAAGGACATGAACATTGTCATCATAATTAAATCACGGTCACATATGCCAATTTTTTTTGTGTACCAAAAATATCAATAATTGTATTCTATTATTATTTGGAAATAAACTTACGTAGTTAATATACTAGGTAAAATAGTGATTACATATGGATTTGGAGATCTTGGAACTTAATTTTAATGTTTTTGGAATACCTATCATGACTCACACTCAACCTAACCATAACTCATAGTTAGAATATTTCCCATGAGAACTACCAACATCATGCATTCTACAACCCCTCTTATGGCCAGTACATTGGCCCCGAGTCCATATTCCTCAAAACTACCATGATATGATAGGATTAACTCCTGTGTGATTCATCAATATGACCACTTACAACCATCTGTGAACTAACTCAATCTAAATGTGCCACAAGAAACCAATAATAGGTTAAAAAAGGGAATAGTAACCTTATAACAATCACACTTTCATTCAAATTGATGCAAACCATGCCATGTATGACACTGAAATCATCACACACCACCAGGAAGGGCATCATTCATCATTGTTGTATTTGATTTGAGTCATGATGTTCCACAACCTAGTCTAGGTTTCTCAACGAATGATTTTAATGCTAGAAGAATGCATCATTGACACCATGGAATCCCATGTTTTCATATGTTTCCACTCATCATTGATTTTTCATTGACTGAAAATTCTATCTGAGACTACACAACCTCCTTCAGTTAAAACCTATGTTAATTCACCTAATAAGCAAAACTGATCTTGCTAATGCTGATTATTAATGGCTGAATGTTGATCCACTTATGATCCATGAATAAGATTGTCTGAGAAAGACTGATGTCCTATGGATAATGACCACCTTATATAAAATAATTATATATATACATACATATATAATTTTATTAATAAATTATATATATGAGTGTATATAAATAGATGCAATAATATAAAAATTTATTTTCTATATTTTTTTTGGCTATAAAAGAATTCCATGTCAAGTGAGGACCTCATTGATTCTTAACTCACTCTCTTGGCCCCCAGAAATTTTCAAACATACCTGGGACCAAGATTGAATCCCAAACTCATTCAAATCCTTGATACTAACCAAATTTTGTTATGTAGTGTCAAATCCTAGTCCCCCTGGTTCCCAATTTTAAAATTAGGTCTCTAAACTAAAATTCAGAGAATCAATTTTAATCTAAATAATATCATATTTTAATGCACATGATCATGGATGTATATTTATCTCATCAATCGGTTGAGACATATGGTTTTTAAGGATTCTATCTAGTATAATGAAGAAAAAGATAATGAATTGTGTCACATAAAAATAACATTCACCAACACCAGTTATGTTATTCATAATTTACCAACCCTTGATGTAATTTATTTTTATATTTTTATTTCTAAATTTTTATTTCAATTTAAATTTCAATTCTATGAATGTTAACAATGCATTCTTATCTTCTTACCAAATTCTACCTTATTTTGTCAAATAATTATTAAATTTTTCTAATTTTATCTCCTCAATACCAAATCACATAATACTTACAGTAGGTCCATGTCCCTTGGAGTGATCACATGAGGATTGTTTTGTTTGTTATTCTTGAGTTTCATTCAGGAATGAGTAGAAATATGGAAATACAATATCGATGATTTTCATCTTCTCTTCCTGATGAGATGGTGTATCATGAAATTGATTGTATTATATCTCCATATCTATCTATCTATCTCTCCCTCTCTTCATAGTGAATAATAGAGTATAATTGTGGAAAAAGGGATGAATATACTATGATGGAATTGAAATATGAGACTGTGAATTCCTGGATTGAGTTTGTTCATAACCTCTTCACTATGGAGGAGGTGGAACTAGATGCATTAGGGGATATTTATCTTTTGCATGTGTAGAACTGAAAATTAGTTAGATGAGAGAAATGAAAAAAATTGATAACATTTTTGAATGAGATCTAGAAAATGATGTATAATATATGTGTCTGATGCAGAATTCAACCAAATTTACCCATTTTTGTGTTTAAAGTTTGTTTCATTTTTTTAAAACTACTTCTATAAAAATAATATCAATCAATCATAATCACTAGATTCATATAAAAATTTTGAATATAAAAAAAAATACATATGTTCTTGGATAATGAGACTCACAACATATCCTTCTTGAGAGACAACCCTAGTCATCCACTAAGTTTCATTAGAAGAAAAATATAAATTTCACATAACTATGGTCTATGAAAAATTATTTATCCGCTTGGTTCCATTTCTGGGCGGAAATTTTGAGATACCACTATCCTTAACAAGATTTTAAATAATGTTTTTCTATTTTTCGGTTTTTCATTATTTGGGGTTTCTTCTATATTTATTATAAAATAGGATAAGAATTCTAGAGAGTCCATTATTTAATGGACCATCATCTATATTACCAGTTCAGATTCCTATCAGAATCCATGGACATGTATTCTTAATTGAGGTACCAAAAAACCCAATGTATCCACCAAGGGCTGTGGGGGATTAAAACAACTACATGAAAAAAATGAAACTACCATAACTAGTACATGCCCCACATCATTAAATTGTTTAAAATAATACACGAGGTAAAATTCAGAGTTAAAAATAATTGATTTACAACTATCAAGTGAAATAATATCAAAATTTTAATTATATAATGAAATTTTATACAAATTAAAGTGAATTAAAGCTAAAATAGTCATTTTCCTATAAAAAAATGTCAAGAAAAGGAGTAAACATGAGGCTAGAGTGTTTTATCACACTCTTCTATATCAAGATGATTTTCTGGAAGGAGAACTATAATATGTATAAAATCTTCCAGCATTAACCCATGATCACAAATAAACATAACTATTGTGTCGAGCCATGAAGATATATATTGAAATTATTTAGGGAGCCTTTCATTTGAAATTTGATTACTCTGATTTTATTTAGTACTTATCATGTATTATTATCTATTATATCATAAATTAAACCACTGGATCTAATTATTTGATACCTATCCCATATAGTGAAGGTGAATAAGTGTATGAGCTAAAATTTAAAGAGAATATGGATCTGTTGGAAATTGAGGATGAACCAGCTCAAGAAGAATATGAAACAAATTCCTTCGCAATCTTATCAGACAAGCTCTAGATGTTGTCTCAAAAATTCAGGTATATACTAGAATATATTAGATGGTAAATAATTTTTAGAATGAAAGTGAAAAATTAACACATGAATTGGCTAAAGAGGAAAATTATTCTGGACCATTGGGGAAGGAACCACTCCATCAACTTCGTATTGAATACTATATAACGGGTGGAATGAAAAACCTAGAGGAATGACTAGTGGCATATCTTGAAGATACAATGGAATAATATGAATATAAATGGGGATATTTTATCTGAAGTACAAAGTCTGGGAATCTTTCAATTTTAAATACATAATGACTTCCTCTTATTTGAATAATATGAAGCTCCACATGTAAAGGAGTCATAGGGAGTAAAATTCATAGAATCTGATGATTACACCAAGTATTCCCCATTAATCGTCCTTCTTATATATACAATGAAGCAAATTTACTATACAAAGGGGCATGACACACAGTACTACAACAATGGGTAACTCCCCTAATTGAAATTTTCTTTCTCTAGGAGGAATTTATTATTATGGTTCCAATCCAAGATGCCCCATACAGCTACAGATTGTGGATGAAAACCAAAATATTTAATATGGAATGGAAAAGTACAACTGCTTTTGAGAGGGAATTTTCCATGTCTTTCAACCACTACACGTATATTTCAATTTATTTACTTTAAATTTTAATATAATAAATCCAATTTTTTTTAATTTTTTTACCTAATTGATAATAGCTAGGATTATATCTCAAATGTTTCTATTATAACCAATGATTGAAACCCAAGGTGGTTCTTCCCAAAAATCAATTGGGAAATATATTCCATGTGTTATCTATACATTTTCATTGTTTAATATGTGTAATAAAGTTTATTATACTGAGATGTTAATAATTGTTTTCATAAATTAGTGTGGCGAATGAAATTCAAATCAGTTTAGAGTAGTTCTAAAATGATTATAGAAATATTTTTTACAATATATAAATAAAAAAATTCAATTTTTTGAAACATTTTATTCAATCTATAAATAAGAAAACAAAATATCAAAAAATGTACAAAATTATATTTCAGTATGTAAATGCTAAAAATTCTTTTTTTTTGTTTTTAATTAACATTATGAAATTAATTAAAAAATTCAATGAAACAAAAAAATATTAGCATTCTATATAATGTTTTTAGAGGTTTATATTATTTTATATTTAATAATTTTTTAGTAAATACAACTCCTTACACAACCCATATTGTAGAGTTTATAATTTTATTTTTCAAACCATTATTTATCGTTGTTCCTAATATCCCTAGAATAAATATATTAATTATATTGATTATTAATGCATTGGTTATAAAATTTTGAGAATTTGATGATTGTAGAGTTGGTGTTTTCATTGATTTTATGGATTTTTGTATTATAACTAAGAGATTTAGTGTGGGAGAAAATATTTTTTGTCAAACCAATTTTATAACTTAATGTCACTTGAATTTGGAACTATATTTGATGTAAAAGTATCACTGTGATAAATAACACCTTAGGGTGACTTCTCAAATTAAAATGTTATCATTCCTTTAATCATGGATAAAAATTTAAAAATTGGGAATCCACAATGTATCTCTATGTCAATGACACGGGGTGTGTGAGAATCCCTCTATAAATTTAGATAAGTGATTTTTCATAGATCGATGCACATATATGTCAAGGGAAAAAAGAAAAATTATATAACTAAAAATTAAATAAAGTTAGTTAGGTAAATATTGATCCCATTGAGGGAATAATTCAACTACAACACATTCATTTAAGATGCATCTATAAAGTTTAAAATCAAACATTAGATTATGTAATCATGGGAAAGATGGAAAAATTGAATTTCTTTTTATTAAACATCCATTAAACTTAAATCAAATTTGATCCACTCTTATACATAAAATTTGATTAAATATAAATGAGGAAATTATTTGTCTCACATATTAGGTAAGATATTTTATGCATTGGACGAAAATATTTTTAAATTTTTGATATTAAATTTAAATAAAAATTGGAATAATTTATTCGTTTTTTTATTTTTAATAATATGAAATTCCGTGATAATATTGCATGGGAGTAAAATAGTTTAAGTGTGTTAGAGTGATGTGAAAAAAATTCAATAATTTTTCTCTTAAATTCTTATAACAAACCTCAATTAATTGAAATATTAGGCAAAAAATGACTTCTTATTGATTTTATGATTTTGGAAAATAATTATAAAATGGAATATTTATTGTTTTTATAGTTATATTCATCAATGGAAGTAAACAAAATAATATATTCTACATATTTTAAAATATTTTAATTTGGAATATTTTTTTGAATGGATTTAATTTTCTGAGTTTTAATTGAATTATTCAACTTTTAATATAATGAAAACCCATTGTGAAATTTAATTTTTACAATCCAGACATAAATTTAATTTTTTAACGGTACAAAACATTGAGATTTTGAAAATACAGAGTTAGACTAATTAATTGGAATGAATTTAAAAGTTATTACTCATATAATAGAATTCTCATTTTAATTGATTAAATATTATATTGATATTTTATTCTAATTATTTGTTCACTAAATTGGTAGTTAATTTTGAAGATTGGAATTGTAGAAATATCTAGTATTGACCACATTATCATGGTCACCATAGTTATAATGTGAATAAATAATGAATCCTACCATGTGAAACAACCTTCTCATGGTAGGAATACCAATCGTGAGTCACTCTCCAATTCACATAAACTCATAGTCATTATACTAATCGTGAGAACTATCAATAACATGCCTACTGCATCCCCTCTCATTTCGAATACACCAAATATTAGTATTCTATCCTCCAACCCACTAGGATTTGCTATGTATTCCTACAATGCACAACACCCAAATGGTCACTACCAACATTCTGAATCCCAAATGAGCCCCAATATTCCACTAGATAATCAAAAAAAATTGGAAAATAGATGAAGAATCCCCCAATCACCACACTGTCATGCCCAGAGAGGCCACAAGAGCCGTGTATGATAGTAAAAATATTATATTTTACTAGAATGGACTATTCTAACTAATTCAATTTTTGACATGAACTATTTAGAATGATCATATCGATATCCCTACCCAATGAAGGAGGTTAAGGCTCGATGAATTCATTGTTAACACCATCAAATCCCATGTTTATAGATCTGACCACTCTTCTTTTGTTGTGTCGTTGATTGAAGTTGTATTACCTCATTTATTAGAAACCATAGCTAATTCCTAGGTTGGTGAAACCAATCTCATTGAGGGTTTTTTGCCAAAGGTTCAATTCTGATTCCCTAATGACTGGTGATGAAGACAATCCATAGAATGACTGGACCCCTACAGATTTCAAGCACTAGACCCATTAAAAATGAACAAATAATGAGAAATATATATATATATATATATAGACAAACACACACAAATATTGTATATATACATACATACATATATATATAAACAAATGTAATTAATTTTTTTAAAAATTCAATATTTTTTTCTATTTTAGAAATCCAAGGCCAATAAGGACCTCATTTCTCCCTAACTGACTGACTAGCTGCTCGATAAAAAAACACAAATACCTATTCCAAGAATTAATGAAAAAACTAAATCAAGGCCCATATTCTAACATAATTAATTCCAGAAACATAAAATCCAAGTTCCAAAATTCCCATGATGAAAAGGTATGTCACTACACCACACATCAGTGAATCGATTATACTCCAAGAAAATCATGAAAGGGATATAGAGGTTGTAAGAACTCAGTGTTTCACTATGGTATGGATCCTTTAATTTTCTATCAATATCCTTGATTTCGATTTATTTTGGTTTCTGATTGAGTTATTAATGGTTCCGAGGGTGTCTGGGGCCTGTTTGGACCCAAGAACCTATCTTTTTGGAGAAAACAAACTTTGTGCACGGTTCATAGTAAACTGTGTAGGGTTGTTTTTTCAGACAGATCCATCTTTCACAGTTGGCGCAAGGCCGTGTGGCCTAACTGTGTGAGTGCCCCATTTTTCCAAGGTATCCATCCATGGGTTGGTCATAGTTTGAGAAACTGTGTAGACCAAACCGTTCTGAGATATCCCTCCCACACGGTTTACACACAGTTTGAAAAATCGCGTGGAAAAACCTTGCACAGGAAATTTTTCTAGCGATTATTTTCTCATTTTCCCGTAATGATGAATTATTCCACCCTTTACTCCTTAATATGAGTTTATATAGGATTAACCTATTTATCTCTTAATTTTGGGGTTTATGAAGATCTAAACATGGAATCAAGAGATCTCCATCATCCGACATCTGATGAATCTTCCGCTCATCGTGTTGGATGCACAATGGTAAGTACTTGAGTTCTCTTTAGTCATTATTCCTATCTTACTATCTCAACCAAGAGATCATCATGTGAGCGTTTTTACCTATTCATATCTCTATATTTATTCAATAAAAACCAAGGTCCGATACTGGTGGATAAGGATCGTACAACCCTATGGTGGGTGGCCTAAAACTTATCCCTAAATTTCGTTGATTTGGGAATGTTTGTATCGGGACCACTGATTTCATCGAATGATATTTCAAAAATTAAAATTACTTGATTAAAGTTAATAGAATGATATGGTTATGCTCTTTCCAAAATTTCAATTTGTTGTAAATAGTTACACCCACAACTCAATCTGCCTCATGTTGATAGTTATGCCATATTGGGTTTTTATAGTTTCAACATGTTTGAGCCACCATTAGGTTGTTCCTTTGATTGACCATCCTAAATATGAGCCATTATATAATAAATTAATTATTATTGATGAGAATTTCATAATGTCATGTACCATGTATGATCACCACTTGACCTGCCTATGGTAATTGCTTCCAAATGATTATTAAATGTGAAATGTGAAATGGAAAATATAATAAGTATATATCATGGACATACCAAAAAGTTTGAATTAAGGTTACATGTCTTTAGAATCACTTTCCATGTTAATGGGTGGTTAAAGAGTGAGCCTCTCTAGTTGATATTACTTAACGGTTAATTAATACTTGATTAAATGGTTGCTACACTACATGGCCTATCCACACTAATTGAAGACAATGTGTGGACCAATAAATAAATGGTGTCTACTCTACCGAACCTATCCATAGTAATGGAAGGAAATAATTTATTTAAATAAATTATTACATGATTACAATATCAAATAGGAATGGAATGACACATTGATACCTTGGATTCTGAGAGGAGAAACATCTGGTATTGGGAACCCCATTATGATTCAAAGATGTGGTTTGCTTAGGTTGATACCCACATAGTCTTTGGATCTTGTCTATTCCACAGATGCCTAGTATACTACCATAGGGTCTTTTCCAATATTATAGGATACCTCGGATACACTCCTTGGATTCAACATTGATTAGTAGGTTCCATAGTGAAATCCCATGTGGCCCTATCTTTGCATAGACTCATTTAACCTTGGTCAATCATTGATGACTCAGTAGGTGCCTTATTGTGGAATTCCTTGGATTACACTCTTACTCCTTAGCTAGACTCAGATACTATTGGGTTGGAATTCTGTGATATTTACGTTGCTTTGGTTATTTCCCTTGAACTCCCTCACTTGATATCATTGTCAGGTTTCTTTTTTACGTCTTGGGACCTTCACTACTTATACTATCAAGAGGTGATGTCATTGCTGGCTATGCATCATGTGACCTATTAACATTAAATGGTAATTACATTATTATTGAATTGATTACATGTTCATAAAACATACGAGGGTTGAAGTAAGTACTTGGGTATTTAGTTATATTTTTACTGCTTTCCTTACGTATATATACAAGCATTCACACTTCTATATTCAATTTCACAAGTTGGATGTTATAGAAACTATTAGTGGTGGACCACTGTGATTTGTATCACAACCTCTCCAGGTGAAAATGGGTACCTAGAGTCGATTAAATATTTGTAGGTGTTGAAAAAGGTAATCATACATCTTCAATCACTTGATTTCATGCTGTTTAGGATGGAGCATGATATAAGATGAACAAGTTGGATCTTAGAATGCTTGGATTAGTATTGTTTTCTTTTACCTTGTGGAACATGTTATTCCTATTGTCTGGTATCCATGTTTCTAGTTTTATAGTGACATTACATTAAATTATCATTATTCCAGTTGATATATTTGTTATTATTATCGTTTATCTATTGCATTAGATTGCTTCCATTGTTTAATTATATTGCTTACACTGTTTAGTTATAAATTATCTTCCTTCCACTATTTTACACTCTTCTAATTATTACATAGTCTTCCCAACAACACACCCTATCCCCTCACTGATATTTAGTAGCCTCTGTCATTCTAGAAGATGTGCTTGGGGCCATGTGGCCTACTCGGCTCATGGCACCCGTTAAGTGGGATCCATGTCCGCTAGGTCACGAAGTGGTATCACAAGATGTTTATTATCATTATTTACTATTTGGAGACAATATAATAAAGAGTTAGAATTCATGGGATGTGTTCATAAGCCAATATTGGGTGTTTCAAACCCTTGTTCATGGTAAAAACCATGTTGATTAAATTATAATTGTTATTCTTCTTTTTCATATTACAGTAGATATTATTTCACAACTTGGTGACACACATGTTGTATAGTTTTGTTTATTATTACTCTGTTTGAGAGTTTATTTCATCCTTATCCCAATGATATGAGGGCATGGAGCATCACAACATGCATCATTATTGGCACCTCGAGTTTACATGCCATGCCTATTTCCAGGCCACATCGATGCATTTCACTATTTTTCATTGCTTGATATGCTTGTGCATATTGATTAATGTTGTGATAGTTCCTTGTAAATGTATTAAATTGGATTCAATTGAGTGATTTACTGTCTCAATTCATGAGGTGTATGGGCCTTCATGGGTTGGGATGAGTAATTTACCGAGTCGAGCTATTATGCTATAAGTAATCAGGTGTCGTTTATGGTGATCAATACATGGGAACTAATTCATCAGAAAAAGATATCCATAATAACGTGAATCCTAAAATATAAAATTAATTGGTTGCACATAATTATCCCTCGTCTTCAAGTTTAGGAATGTTAAATGAGTGAACCTAGGAATTAGCTGAAATAGGAAATGAAACTTATACTTGGGCACATACTGATACATGGTTGTCTAAGATAATAGTTTGGGTAGTATTCATTGGTTAGTGAGTTTTATTACATTAAAAATCTATTAGTGATGTTATTTGTTTCTTCTAAGATTGTTTTGAGGTGTGTTCTTGGCATTTATAGACCAATTCTGCCACGACACCCTCATATCGTTCACCAGGAAGGCGATGATTATCATACTCCAGACATGGGGGCCCCTGAGCTTCCAGTATTACTTCCAGGAGTGCCACATGAGGCACCACCTATAAGGCCCCGACCTTAAACCTTACTTAATATTGAATTAAATGAATAATTCACATTGAGGATCTTTTCAGGTTTAGAGTTTTAGAGAATTAGGAAATAACTATTACATCTCAAAAGATTACAATAGTAGAAACATCTACTAAGTTTCCATAAAATAAAAACTCTTAAAAAGAAACATGTCTAGTTCCATGTTTTAGGTAGCATGACTTTCCCTTGATCCCAACCTTGACCCTATTCCACGTTAAGTCTTGTGAAAAACATTTCAAAAACATGGGATGAGCATAAAAAGCTCATTAAGGGATACACAAAGAATGAAAACTGTTATTTTTTCAAAACGAAAAGTAAACCATGTATACTTTATCAAAGTAATACTTTTCACCTTTTCGAAGTAGTAAAAACTCTTCACTGAATAAAAGTTCATTACTTACCCTTCAGTAACCAAAAGATTACTATAAAACCCATATAAAGATCACATAACATATAAAGGTAACTTGGGACATAAACATACTTAAGTGGAATAACCATACGGTCGACATCCACACATACTTAATGGAATATCCATACGACCGACTTCCACACATACTTAATGGAATAGCTATACGGCTGACTTCCATACCCAATACATTGGAGGTTATAACATAACTACCCATCCTGGTATTCACGGCACCACCCGTCATATGGTTTATCACGTAACCACCCGTAAAATGTCCAAGTACCATCATTACACATAAAATATTGAAAACATAAACATTTCAATAACAATATTTCATTTGCAATCACAATAATTAATTCCAAGATATTTAATTAATCAATCCATTTTCAAAAAACAATTAAAAGTGATTTTTGAATCAAATTGTCCCATACCACATTGAAGCTTTTAATGGAATTATAATTTTAAAAAATTAATGTCCATATAAATAAATACTGAAAACCATTTTGAAAACATGGACAATAAAGATAAAGATTTAGAATAATAAATCTTTAAAACATTTAAAATGATATTTTTGTTAAATAGTTTTTAACAAAATGAGAGACTCTTGAATACAAATAATAGTAGAATAACATTTATTCCGAACTTTATAATATCATTTGAATAAAGTGATTCAGGATATAATATGTCAAGGGACAGTATACACACCATATAAGAGTGAATTGGTTCATAACAACAATTAAGTCTCAAAAGAAATGTAAAATGAGATGAAATCCATTATAAAGAAGGTATCCTTAAATTAAAGATAAATCAATATAATAATTATGTGTGACAAATATAAATACACCCAATATAAGTGGATATTAAGTGTAAAAAAATCAAAGGTTATTCACACATATTAAAAGGATGACATATTCAATAACTACATGTTGAACCCAAAGAAATCGAAATTGGGTTAAGAAGTTCCCTTGGTAAAATTCGACAGCCTAACGGAGTCACATAAAATTTATCAAAAAGGGTTGATGAGAGAGATAAATGGGATATCATCACTTGGAAATAAAATTTACATAAATAAGGATATAGAAGAACATATCCCAACATAATATTATGTGAATTAAAAGACATAACAAAAGAAGTCTTTTAAAAAAAGGTGGGTGAAAGGTCCCCTTACCGAGTTGGGTAACTTTCAAAAAGTACACCTCATGGAAGAAGGGTCATACAATGAAGATGTAAATACCCATAAATGAAATTATACTACGCAAAGTGTATAATATTGGGTAGTACATACACCACTCAATGGAAATAGTGGCAAACATAGCATAAATGTCACGATAATAAAAGTGAGATGAAAATTCCCTTACGAAAACACAGCAGCCTAACGACACCACTTAAAACTTCCAAAAATGGATTTATGAGATCAAATAGGGTCTCCCATAATATTAACATAAAACTTAAGGTATGAGGAATATAAAATAACATCCCCAAACATAAGAAATATGGGTTAAAAGAAATGACATAAAAGAGAGTACTCAAAAAGAAAGAGAGAGGTTGGATCCCTTTCGAAAATTCGGCAGCCTAACGACGCCCCTCAAAACTTCCAAAATGGATTGATGAGAAGAAATAAGGTCTCTCATCATATTAAAATAATAAGTACAGTAGGATTAATATAAAATAACATCCCTATCATAAGAAATATGAGCTTAAAAGGAATGACATAAAAGAGTGTACTTAAAAAGAAAGAGAGGAGTAGGATCCCTTACCTCGTGTCCGACATGACTCGATCGTTCTTTAATCTCCTGAATAATAAAATTTGTTCAATTTATAATTGCTTAAGGAACTCATTTAAATATTATTATTCAGTTCATATCACATATTATAATGTTATAATAATTGGTTAATAAAGTGAGTTCGTATCAGACGTTATTGTCGATGTTCAGTACATGAGTAAAAATTGAACTTGTTGGAAAAGAATTTTCCATGTAGTTATAGGTACATCATCTCCAGAATAGTATTTATGTTTTAAATATCATATATATCCAGTATATATTCATTTTATACTATTCAATATCATTTGGAGATAAAAAATTAAAAGCACCGTTCATGGAGACGGTAGGCCGTACGTACGCATGAACGCTACTTTCATTTTTTTGTCATATTAATGGAATTAAAACAAAATGAGAGAGATATATATTATAATTACAGAATGATACCCATAATTTATATGTAATATATTACATATATATCCATTATATATATGTACTTATAATAGTACATAACATTTGGAGATAAGAAATGAAATGTACCGTTCATGGAGACGGTAAGCCGTACGTATGCATGAACGCTACTTTCATTTTTTTTGTATTAAATTGAATGAAATAATAAATATATAAAGGTATACTATAATTACAGTAGGATAACATATGTAATACCATTAATTACATCCTTTATACGTCCAACATATGGAATTAACGAATCAAATCACTTTGAGGGGGCGGTAGTCTACACTTCCTAAAATGAAGATATCGCGCTTACCCATACTGGAAACCATAATGGTATGCCATAAATTAAAAAAAACAGAATCTTAAGGAAAAAATACACATATTATATATCATATATAATTATAGTGTCATCTTAATGGAAACCTTTGAAGGTGTTAAAAGATTGTGGAACAATCATCATTTCGGGAGGCAGAAATTCGCCATCCAAGGAAATATTATGTTCTTTAACCATTAGATGTAGTTGTGTGTAAGTCTAGCTAAACTCCTTCTTATAACAACCTCCTAGTATATTTAATATACTTTTTTTGTTACAAAATAAATTAATAAAAAGATTTTAGGGGGTTTTAGAAGCAAAATAAAACAAAAGGACACAAGGGAAGACATTACCTTTAAATCGGGTAACTTCCTTTGATTTGTGCTCAAAGGCTTCATTGGAAAGGATTAATCCCAAGTGAGGCTTCAAGGAGTTAGAGAGGGATGTGGAGAGATGAAATGGGCAGGGTTTGGCCGAGCCAAAGGCTTTTTAACTGTGGGTAAAGAGATAGAGGTGAGGGCCTTTTATAAGAGGAGAGGAGGGGCACTCTTGGAAAGGTATAAAATGTAACTTTATTTCCAAATGAGTTTCAGATTTTATTGGTCCCACATTGATTTTTTTCGAGGATAAGGTGATAGGGGTTCGAAATCCACCCATAAATTAGGTTTTGTACATGTTTAGGTCTTATATTCTACATTATCTTTCCATTTTATTTAAATCATTAAATAATGATGTCATCGCTGCATCATCATGATGTCATAAATAATTTTATTTATTTAATGTCTAAAAATTATAAAAAAAATACTATGATGTAGGAAATCTTTTTAGATTTCCAATGAATATTTATAGTCCAAAAGATCATTTATTTATAAAAAATTAAAAATATTTTACATAGGTGATACATTCTTTGTTACATTTAACATTTTTTAAAAATAAAAAGATAAAAAGTCACTTTCTCATAAAAGTGATTCCATGGGGCCCCCAAGTTTGGAAGAAGGCATCCCATGGTTGGCCATGAGACAATCAGTAGCCTTAGGACAAATTTTGTGATCATTTTTTTATTATTATGATATTATCTTATTATCTTTAACTACCCGATTACTCATTAATCAAGATAATTAAAGAAAATTACCGTCGTTACTATTCATAATGTGCAAAAACAAAAGAGTCTTAATTACATAATTTGGAACTTCTGATTAAAATTATTTAATTAATTTTACAAAATTACAAAAACATAAATTGCAATAATTAATTTAAAAAAACTTCCCATTGTCAAAACAAATACCAGGTTTTTTAGAAACAATATTTATGAAAGGTTTGGCACTTGTTTATGCCTAATTCCAAAGTGAAATTAATCCCAATGACCATCATTGAATTACATTGTAAAAATATATTATAATTTCAATTTAAAACAAATTAAGAAGATAATATAACCATATAATTAAATTATATTAAAAAGCAGTTTTGATGTAAAATGCAGTATTTTTCAATATTCATTGAAAAATGAACATTGTCAGAAAAATACCAAAAATTAACCCAAGGTAAATTTCAATGTCCCCATCATAAATAATATGTTTATTTTAAAAAATAGAGCTTATAAAAGTTTCAAAAAGTGGATTTAAAAGGGGTTCTCCATCAAAAGGCGGTTAATCGACCTTTAAAAGAATATTAGAATGTTTACGCTTAAAAACTGGATTCATTTGCATTTTTAATCCTCTAAAATTTATTTTAAAGAGTAAAAATATTTGACAAACATATATAATAATTTTTTAGTTAGTTATGTTCATTCCCTCCATTACAACGACTATGCATTAACTACCATTTAATATAATATTATTTTATTATTAGAGTGCAACGTAAGATTCCCAAGAAACTCGTTGTTGCGTATTGGGTACGCCATTGAGCATAGCATCCCATTTAAAGTAATATTAATATTTTATTCAAAAAATATGGATAAATATAAATATTTCATATTTTTTATTTACCTGGGGTGTTACATCGTTCCCCCCTTTTGGGAATTGCATGCTCTCAATTTTAAAATTGAGCTTTGAAACATCCTTGAAAGTCCCACATCGGAACAAGAGTCGGTAAGAAAATCACTTTAAAATAAAGAAAGATAAGTACAAAGGTCACCCAAGTGAACCCATACTAGGATTCCAAGTATTAAAATATATACATGGAGGAAAAAAACAAAGGGTCATGTTCTGATGGAGAGTGATAAAAAACATGTTTAGGAGAAAGTTAACCACAAGAAAATCACAAACTTGTGATGGGTTAAAAGGTATTCGATTCCCCAGTAGGAAACGTTAATAGAAAAAAATTTTGTTTTATGTTAATTTTTATTGAGGAATTTATTCATATGGAAACATAATCACTTATCATGTTGACTTTAAACTTTTATTAGATTCCTTACACAAACTCATATTTTCTCCAAAAGAAGAGTATTTAAGAAGACTTGTTCACATTAAGAGTACTATAATCAACTTCTAGAGAATAACCTAATCCACAAAAGATAACTATATACTTCCCATGTCTTTAGACTTTAACGAAAACCAAAACCAAAAAGGTTAGTACAAGATCAGATAATCCAGAAAATGATAACCCTTTATAAAAAGAAAATCTATTCTTAATCTCCAAAATTTGTCCAACAAAACCCAAAGTTCAACGAGGACCATTATATAATAAATTTGTCCATAAAATTCTTCAAAGTAAACCAAACTAAGATGTAAACACAAATATTTGAAGGATTTAGTCTCATAGTATTCCATGTTAAATCGTAACATTTATCTCCGAACAACATCAGTTGCTCTTAAAGTCTCGTATTGAAAAATAATTAACCTAATCACATATCCTCCATGATAGGTTTATAAATTTCCATAGATAACCCAAAATCAACTTACTCTTAATTCCTAAAATCATCTAACTAAAAAGAATTAGTCAAAATAACCAGGGACTTCATGTAGTCCAGTGGTAGGCGATAAATATCAGTCGCACTTTGGTTGTGGGTTCGATTCCCGCAGCTTTGTCCGACACGACGGGTTGTCACACGGTCTGCGTATTGTCCTTTTTCCAAAACTATATAATTTTAAAACATTCCCCAAAATGAGATAAAATCTTCAAAAAATGATCATTACATATTTTAACCTCAAGTTTATCTAATGCCTTTCATTTTCCAGCATATCATATAATAACCCATAATTATCTCAAAAGTAAGGATCATATAAACTCTAATGGTTACCTTTATAATTATTACATGAACTTCCACATCTATTGTTCATCTCTTACATGATGCATTACAGAACATACCAAGTTCAACTGGTTGATCATGACTCCTTGATAGTTGGTTTAGAACAACCACAAGTTTCCTCATTGAATCCCACATTTTATCAAGTATCTTAAACAGAGAACCACCACAGTTTCCTTCAAACCTGTTGTCTCTTTGGTGCCTGCTAGATCCATCCATTCACTAAAAACAGAAAGGCCAGTGTGAGTATATCAACAAAACCATCATGTACTAATGAGGAAGATAAACACTAATATATACTTACTCATTCACTTTATCTAAAACTAGGACTCTTTTTGAAATCCTAACCATTATGGTAATGTCACTTATGCTTAGAGGATACCCTAACCTCTAAAGTTATCTAAACCGACCTTTGATACAAACTATAAGGCCCCGACCTTAAACCTTACTTAATATTGAATTAAATGAATAATTCACATTAAGGATCTTTTCAGGTTTAGAGTTTTAGAGAATTAGGAAATAACTATTACATCTCAAAAGATTACAATGTAGAAACTTCTACTAAGTTTCCATAAAATAAAAACTCTTAAAAATGAACATGTCTAGTTCCATGTTTTAGGTAGCATGACCTTCCCTTGATCCCATCCTTGACCCTATTCCATGTTATGTCCTGTGAAAAACATTTCAAAAACTTGGGATGAGCATAAAAAGATCAGTAAGGGATACACAAAGAATGAAAACTGTTAGTTTTTCAAAACAACAAGTAAACCATGTATACTTTATCAAAGTAATAATTTTCAACTTTTCAATGTAGTAAAAACTCTTCACTGAATAAAAGTTCATTACTTACCCTTCAGTAACCAAAAGATTGCAATAAAACCCATATAAAGATCACATAACATATAAAGGTAACTTCAGATATAAACATACTTAAGTGGAATAACCATATGGTCGACTTCCACACATACATATTGTAATAGCCATACAGCCGACTTCCAAACATACTTAATGGAATAGTCATACGACCGACTTCCATACCCAATGCATTAGAGGTTATAACATAACCACTCGTTCTGGTATTCACGGCACCACCCGTCATATGGTTTGTCACGTAACCACCCGTAAAATGTCCAAGTACCATCATTACACATAAAATATTTAAAATATAAACATTTCGATAACAACATTTCATTTGCAATCACAATAAGTAATTCTAAGATATTGAATTAATCAATCCAGTTTCAAAAACCAATTAAAAGATATTTTTGAATCAAAGTGTCCCATACCACATTGAAGCTTTTAATGGAATTATAATTTTAAAACATTAATGTCCATATAAATAAATACTGAAAACCATGTTGAAAACATGGACAATAAAGATAATGATTTATAATAATAAATATTTAAAACATTTAAAACGATATTTTTGTTAAATAGTTTTTAACAAAATGAGAGACTCTTGAATACAAATAATAGCATAATAACATTTAATACGAAGTTTATAATATGATGAGAATAAAGTGATTCATTATATAATATTTCAAAGGACAGTATACACACCATATAAGAGTGAATTGGTGCATAACAACAATGAAGTCTCAAAAGAAATGTAAAATGAGATGAAATCCATTATAAAGAAGGTATCCTTAAATTAAGGATAAATCAATCTCATAATTATGTGTGACAAATATAAATACACCCAATATAAGTGGATATTAAGTGTAAAACAATCAATGGTTATTCACACATATTCAAAGGATGACATATTCAATAACTACATGACGAACCCAAAGAAATTGAAATTGGGTAAAGAAGTTGGCTTGGTAAAATTCGACAGCCTAACGGCGTCACATAAAATTTAACAAAAAGGGTTGATGAGAGAGATAAAGGGGATCTCATCACTTGGACATAAAATTTACATAAATAAGGATATAGAAGAACATATCCCAACATAATAGTATGTGAATTAAAAGACATAACAAAAGAAGTCTTTCAAAAAAAAGGAGGGTGAAAGGTCCCCTTACCGAGTTGGGTAACTTTCGAAAAGTACACCCCATGGAAGAAGGGTCATACAATGAAGATGTAAATACCCATAAATGAAATTATACTACACAAAGTGTATAATAAAGGGCAGTACATACACAACTCAATGGAAATAGTGGCAAACATAGCATAAATGTCACGGGAATAAAAGTGAGATTAAAATTCCCTTACGAAAACTCGGCAGCCTAACGACGCCACTTAAAACCTCCAAAAATGGATTTATGAGATCAAATAGGGTCTCCCATAATATTAACCTAAAAATTATTTTATGAGTAATATAAAAGAACATCCCCAAACATAAGAAAGATGGGATTAAAAGAAATGACATAAAAGAGAGTACTTAAAAAGAAAGAGAGAGGTTGGATCCCTTACGAAAATTCGGCAGCCTAACGGCGCCCCTCAAAACTTCCAAAATGGATTTATGAGAGGAAAGAAGGTCTATCATCATATGAAAATAAGAAGTAAAGTATGAGTAATATAAAATAACATCCCAATCATAATAAATATGTGCTTAAAAGGTATGACATAAAAGAGTGTACTTAAAAAGAAAGAGATGAGTAGGATCCCTTACCTCGTGTCCGACAAGACTAGATCCTTCTTTAATCTCCTGAATAATAAAATTTGGTCAATTTAAAATTTCTTAAGGACCTCCTTTAAATATTATTATTCAGTTCATATCACATATTATAATGTTATAATAATTGGTTAATAAAGTCAGTTCGTATCAGACGTTATTGTCGATGTTCAGTACATGAGTAAACATTGAACTTCTTGGAAAAGAATTTTCCATGTAGTTATAGGTACATCATCTCCAGAATAGTATTTACGTTTTAAATATCATATATATCCATTATATATTCATTTTATACTATTCCATAGCATTTTGAGATACAAAATTAAAAGCACCGTTCATGGAGATGGCAGGCCGTACGTACGCAAGAACACTACATTCATTTTTTTGCCATATTAATGGAATTAAAACAACATGAGAGATATATATATTATAATTCCAGAATGATACCCATCATTTAGATGTAATATATTACATATATATCTATTATATATATGTACTTATAATAGTACATAACATTTGTGGAAAAGAAATGAAATGTACCGTTCATGGAGACGGTAAGCCGTACGTACGCATGAACGCTACTTTCATTTTTTTTTGTATTCAATTGAATGAAATAATAAAGATATAAAGGTATAATATAATTCCAGTATGATAACATATGTAATACCATTAATTCCATCCTTTATACGTCCCACATATGGCATTAACGAATCAAATCACTTTGAGGGGGCGGTAGCCCGCACTTCCTAAAATGAATATATCGCGTTTACCCATAATGGAAACCATAAAGGTATGCCATAAATGAAAAATAAAGAATCTTAAGGAAAACATAAACATATTATATATCATATATAAATACAGTGACATCTTAATGGACACCTTTGAAGATGTTAAAAGAATGTTGAACAATAATCATTTCGGGAGGTAGAAATTCGCCATCCACGGAAATAGTATGTTCTTTAACCATTAGATGTAGGTGTGTGTTAGTGTAGATCGATTAATTCTTATAAAAACATACTAGTATATTGAAGATACTGGATTTGTTACAAAATAAATGAATAAAAAGATTTTAGGGGGTTGGAGAAGAAAAATAAAACAAAAGGACACAAGTGAAGACATTACCTTTAAATCGGGTAACTTCCTTTGATTTGAGCTCAAAGGCTACATTGGAAAGGATTTTGCCCAAGTGAGGCTTCAAGGAGTTATAGAGGGATGTGGAGAGATGAAATGGGCAGGGTTTTTCCGAGCCAAAGCCTTTGGAAGTGTGGGTAAAGAGGTATAGGTGGGGGCCTTTTATAAGAGGAGAGGAGGGGCACTCTTGGAAAGGTATAAAATGTAACTTTATTTCCAAATGAGTTTCGGATTTTATTGGTCCCACATTGATGTGTTTCTAGGATAAGTTGATAAGGGTTCTAAATCAACCCATCCAATAGGTTTTGTACATGTTTAGGTCTTAGATTTTACATCATATTTCCATTTTATTTAAATCGTTAAATAATGAGGTCATCGCTGCATCATCATGATGTCATAAATAATATAATTTATTTAATGTCTTAAAATTATAAAAAAAACTATGATGTAAGAAATATTTTTAGATTTAAAATTAATATTTATAGTCCAAAAGATCATTTATGTAGAAAAAATTAAAAATATTTTACTTAGGTGATACATTCTTTGTTACATTTAACATTCTTTAAAAATAAAAAGATAAAAAGTCACTTTCTCACAAAAGTGATTCCATGGGGCCCCCAAGGTTGGCAGAAGACATTCCATGGTCGTCTATGAGACAATCAGTAGCCTTAAGACACATTTTGTGGTCATTTTTTATTATTATGATATTATCATATTATCTTTAACTACCCGATTACTCATTAATCAAGATAATTAAAGATAATTACCGTCGTTACTATTCATAATGTCAAAAAACAAAAGAGTCTTAATTACATAATTTGGACCTTCTGATTCCAAATATGGAATTAATTTTACCAAATTCTAAACACATAAATTGCAATAATTAATTTAAAAAAACTTCCTGTTGTCAAAACAAATAGCGGGTTTTTTTAGAAAAAATATTTATGAAAAGTTTGGGACTTGTTTATGACTAATTCCAAAGTGAAATTAATCCCAATGACCATCATTGAATTACAAGGTAAAAATATATTCTAATTACACATTAAAACAAATTAAGAAGATAATATTAGCATATAATTAAATTATATGAAAAAGCAGTTTTGATGTAAAATGCAGTATTTTTCACTATTCATTGAAAAATGAACATTGTCAGAAAAATACCAAAAATTAACACAAGGTAAATTTCAATGTACCAATCATAAATAATATGTTTATTTTGAAAAATAGTTCTTATAAAATTTTCAAAAAGTGGATTTAAAAGTGGTTCTCCATCAAAAGGCGGTTAATCGACCTTTTAAAGAATATTAGAATGTTTGCGCTTAAAAACTGGATTCATTTGCATTTTTAATACTCTAACATTTATTGTAAAGAGTAAAAATATTTCACAAAAATATATAATCACTTTTTAGTTAGTTCTATTCATTCCCTCTATTACAACGGCTAGGCGTTAACTACCATTTAAAATAATATTATTTTATTATTAGAGTGCAACATTAGATTCCAAAGAAACTCGTTGTTGCGTATTGGGTACGCCATCGAGCATAGCATCCCCTTAAAAGTAATATTAATATTTTATTCACAAATATGGATAAATATAAATATTTCATATTCTTTATTTACCTGGGGTGTTACACCACCAATTGTACCTATATCGGGTACAGATTTCGAAGTCCATGATAAATTATTATGTCTGATTTAGACCATGAATGGGGCTCCATGGGTTGCACCTACGATGGATGATATGACATGTGAGTTCCAATATTATAATCTTCCTATTTTTTAGGGGATTGAAGTTCTCAGGATACTGAGTCTTGGATAGAGGACATTCTCTAAATCTTTGACCATCTAGAAACTCTTCTATAGTGGAGATTCAAGATTTCAAAATACATGCTTTAGGATTCAGAAAAGTGTTAGTAAGATGTGGTTACCTAGGACGGTTGTCATTAGGGCATGTTATGGGATGAATTTTAGACTACCTTCAATGATCAGTTTATTCCTCAGGCACTAAGGGATGATACAGCCAAAGATTTCATGCATCTCAAGTAGGGATTTATTTCAGTTATCGAATATTCCGAACATTTAACTAATTTACAATGCTTTTCACTGCATCTATCTGGTGATGAGCTTTCGAGTACAAGGAATTTTAAATATGGGCTCTAGTACACCATCTGAACAAAGTTGAATGTCTTTCACTTTCCTACATTTTCTACAATAATTGATTAAGACCTTATCATTGATCATAATATGAGGGAAGGAACATGTAACATATTTATGGATCCATGACACATCTGGCTTGTAGTTCTCCCAGTGGAAAGAAATGTTCTCTTGAGGTTTTTATTTAGGGTAGTGGTAGCTAGAGTATCTAGTTTGATAGCATTGTGGTGTGTCATAAATGTGTAATAACAAGGCATAAAAAGATCTAATGTGATAGAGACCCTATAGAGTTTGATATTGTAGCCGTATGGGTAATCATCAGTGCTTTTTCAAGACCATTCTAACTGCTTTGAGTGGAAAAGGATAAACTTCAGCTCCACCTTTAGGAGTGAGTTATTTTGCTTTGCATCAGGTGGGGAGATGAAATAGCACCGGCAGGTCTGGCCAAGGTGGAGATTGTGGCCATGGTAGTCCGACCCCTGATCACCCGCAACACGAGCAGAGCAGTCAGGATTGTGGTAGTCCATTTGATGCATAGGGCCATGGATCAGGCCAGTTGCATGATTTACATTTCATACCTAATGATAAGGCTACAAGACCATCTATAATATGATGTACTATTATAGTAACCTCTACCATTACCTCTTCTTTATTTTATACATGTTCTTCAAACTCATTCATTTCGGTATCTATCGTGGAATGTCTTGGGATAGAGATACAGTATCAAAATGGCGTAATGACCCTTGAGACACCATTGGGAATATAGATAGAAGGCATCTTCCTATGCAGGGGGTGTCCCCTAGAGGATGTCAGTTACCCTTTATTTTGGAATCACATTGTTCTCAAGATGAAGGGATTTGATGTCATTCTTGGGATGGACCAGTTAGTCCACTATCACACCTTTGTAGGATTCTTTCGATGTAGGGTTTTTTATAAATCAATAGAAGGCCGGAGTTATCTTTTCAAATGTTATTGGGATGTTCAAGCTAGGAGAGCTGGACCAAAGCATCATGGGCTTAGTGAAGTAATCACCCAGATTGAAATTCTTTTCATGGAGGATGAGTGTGTGCTTCAAAATTATTTCCCTATAGTAGTTGATCTTTTTTGGAAGTCTTTTCGAAAGACTTTTCTATCTTACCTCATAATATATCTATAGAGTTTACGATAGATATTTTTTCAGGAGTAGCTCCGGTGTCTATTCCTCTTTACATGACAACACCTAGAGAGATTCAAAATATCAATCAGAAAATAGAGGACCTAGAGGTGAAAGGATTTATACGGCCAAGTACATCCTCTTTATGTTCACCCCTTCTTTTTGCTAATAAGGCAGATCTAACTATTCATCTATGTGTGCATTATAGATGGTTGAACCTGCTTATAGTCAAGAAGAACTATCCAATTCCTGAAATTGATGATCTCTTTGACCAACTCTGTGGTGTAAGGGTGTTCTCTAAGATTGACCTGAGATCGAGTTATCATCAGGTGTGAGTCATACCATTAGACATACCTCGTACATCATTCCATAGAAGGTGTGGTCGGTATGAATATCTTTTTATGTCATTCTGTCTTACGAACACTCTAGCTGTTTTCATGGATTTTATGAATATGGGTTTTTACCCTATTTAGGCTCTGTTGTAATAGTCATTGTGTACAACATCATGGCGTATTATCACACTCATAACGACAATGCCAAACTTCACAAGATCCTTCTGAGTGCACCGAGAGATGATAATTTTTATTCCATGTTTGATAAATGTGACTTATGGATCGACAAGGTCCGCTTCTTAGGTCATATTATTTCAGATTCAAGAGTATATTTTGACCCTAAAAATGTTAGTGTTATATTTTCCTGGGAGAATCCCAAAATCGTGTTTGACATCCGGAGATTCTTAAGGATCACTGGATGTTACAAACAATTCATAAAATATTTCTAACATCTTATTTCACCTCTTACTGTTATTACATAGAACGGTGTCTAACTCACATGGTCAGAAGAATGTGAGAAATCCTTTCAAGAGTTAAAAGGAAGGCTTGTATGGACACCTATTCTGAATCTTCTATAAACAAGTAAGGGTTATATCATCTTCTACAATTCTTCATGAATTGTAATAGTATTAGTGTTGATGATGGAAGAAATATTCGTTGCATACAGATCTCAACAGTTGAGGCCTCACGAGATAAATTACCTGACACACAACCTCAAACTAACACCATTTTTCCAAGCCTTACATTGCTTGAGACACTATATGTTCATTGAGAATTTTGTGGTGTATACAGATCACAAAATCATCAGTTATATCTTTTAATAGCATGAAATGAATCTCATATTGTAGAGATGGGTCGATTATCTACAATCCTTGGATTTTGAGCTTTCTTATATTCTTAGAAAGGGAAATGTGGTTACTGATGCACTGAGTCAGAAAACTCCAACACATGTCGTACCATATGCCAATGATGAATGGAAGTTAATGGCCATATTTTCGAAAATTAATCTAGAGTTTCATGATAGTCACAAGTAGTCTTACCTATTAGCTTTAATAGTTACTTATTCCCTCTTTGAGAAGGCAATGAGTAGGCGGTTTTGAAATCAGAACGGTTTGGTTCTCTGTGAGAGTATATCAAGAGATAACCCACCTCTAGACTGGTATCTGGACAGAGATGACATCCTACATCTACATGGATTTATCTTTGTTTCTACAGATATGAGAGGGGAGTTGATAAAATAGTCCCACACTTCTCATTGGGCAATTCATCAAGGAATCTTAATGATGTATAGAGATATGTGATGCTAGTATTGGTGGCCTAGAATGATATTTCTCTTTTCATGGTTCATCACTAGGTGTTCCACCTATCAGAAGGTGAAGTTGGAGCCCCAATGACCTGAAGGCTTGTTACAGCTGCTCCTGTCACAGAATAGAAGTTATAAGATGTTTCTATGGATTTTTAGGTGGAATACCTAGGTCGATGAGGGGTATGGATGATATCTTGGTTGTCATTGACCAACTAATAAAATCAACTCACTTCATTCATGTTTGGGAGACTTTCTTAGTTGATGAACTGGGAAGACTATATGTTCGTGAGGTCATACAACTACACGGGGTTCCACGTACTATTGTTTCATATAGGGACGCTCATTTAACTTCATGGTTCTTGTATGGTTTGTAGAAAGAGTTGGGGATAAGGTTTTCTAAGCATAACTTTTTACCCTCAAACCAATGGACAATCAGAATAGAAAATTTATGATCTAGAGGATCTGTTTTGAGCATGTGTCCTTGATTTTTGCAGTTCTTGGGAGAAGCGAATACCCCTCACCGAGTTTGATTTTAATAATAATTTTCATGAGATTATTGAGATGGAACCTTTTGAAGCCTTATATGGAAGGAAATGCCAGTCACCCTTGTGCAGGCTATAAGCAAATGAGGAAGCCCTACTAGGTCCTCATCTAATTCCATAGACATCAGTATAGGTCCAGCTGATCAGGAAGCATATGACAACTGCTCAGTCTAGACTGAAATCTTCTGCTGATCTCTATTGATGACCTCTTGAGTTCAAGGTTGGGGATCTTTTTTTTTTCAGGTATCACCTAGGATAAGTCATATATGAATATGGGATTAGGGAAATCTTTCACCTCATTATGTCAGGCCATTTTAAATTTAGAGAGAGTCGGGCTGGTAGACTATCAGTTGCTACTACCACCGAGTTATCCCACCATGCAAGACATATTCCTGGTCTCACAGCGTCACCAATATCATGCCAACTCATCTCATACCTTTGATCCTATAGAAGTTGAGTTATATACTGATGTTATATTTGATTAATGTCAAGTATTAATAATTGATCAAAGCTCGAATATTTTTTGAGGATAATATATCCATTTCATATGGGAGTTTGGTGGCATGGGCTAGTACATGATGTGAATTGGGATAGGGAAGTCGACGTACATTCCCAGTGGCCAACTATGTTCTCAGACAGTGTTTCTTCACTCATGGAATGAGAACTCGGGGTGAGATCTTTTATGGGGGGAAGACTGTAAGAACATGGGTTTTCACTAATGTATGGATTATTTAATTTTCAGTCTAAATCTTTATATTGGAACTATTTTGGATGACTATTGAGTTAGTAAAGGTTCTAAGGGTGTTTGGGTCTTGTTCAAAGCCTGTAACCCATCTTTTTAGAGAAATAATACTTTACACACAGTTTAGAGTAAACCATTTGGAATTCTGCACAGTTTGGAAAACTGTGTAAATGTTGTTTTTCAGACAGTGCCATATCGTATAGTTGGTGCATGACTGTGCAGCCTAACTGTGCGAGAGACACATTTTACCTAGGTACACATGCATAGGTTTCAATAGGCCAGGGGCTGGCGACCAGGGCCGAGTAGGCTATCACACACATGGGAGGCATTAGCCTAAGGTACCTGTACGCACGCACCCACAAACACCTCTATGCAACAGTGCAGAGATATAGAAACTGAAAAGTAAAAGCATGCATACAATCTATCCCAAACCAGAGTGAAATAGAAAAAGTACAAAAGGGAAAAACAGGTCCCACCAAAAGAAAACTACAAAGCTCGTCCAACCTGCTCTGAAGAAGGGGAACGCTACCACAAACACCCGCCGGAAAGCTCCCTCGGCACAGCTCCGGTAAACACCCCGGTCAACTCGCTCACTAAGCTCCACCTGCTCCGGGTCCTCCTGGGACTCCGTCAAAAGGCCTGTGGTCTGCACAAGACACAAACATGTGCGGGAAAAGCCCATTTAAGGGTGAGTATAAACATACTCAGTAGGCACCCCAAAAACCCAAAACCTAAGGGAGAAACTGAAAGGCAACAGTCCGCTCAACCCAGCCAGAGGGAACCCAGACGAGAGAGAAACTCCATCTCGTGACCATACTCGGCTAAACACAACTAGTCATCTCAGCTCAGCTCAGGTGTATGCCCATACATACACCTTGAACAATCCAGATATACACAGCTCACGCCACAAAGCCACAAGAGGTACCGACATCATAACCAGCAACTGCCCCAACCAGGAGAGTACACCACATGAACACTGTCATACCAGATGACACTCATCTGAGAGTTACACTCCATCGGGTCCCAAACAAACATCTCATACGCTCACTCGAGAGACCACGCTCGTCGGATAACATCACTGAGGAAACAGCGCTGAAACAACAAAACCTCCAAACTCCTTAGATAGGGGATCACCGCTAGGGGATACCAAGACCCACTCCGGTATACGTAGCTCACAGATAGGGGATCACTCCTAGGGTCCGTTGGGGGATACCACGACCCGATCTGGCATACGTAGTTCTCACAGATAGGGGATCACACCCAGGATCTGCTGGGGGATACCACAACCCGATCTGGCACTCGACAGAAACTCCACACCCAGATAGAGGATCATCGTCCATATAATGAATGTCACGACGATACCGGAACCCTATCTGGTATAACTCACGATGTAGGGGATCGAACCGACGATGCCACAACCCTACCGAAACCACGCGCTGAGTAGGGGATCGCATAACCAACGATACCATAACCCAACTATAAACCACATGCTGAGTGGGGGATCGTATACCCGATGATGCCACAACCCTACTGAGAATGGCCCACCGCGTAGGGGATCATATTTCCGATGATGCCACAAACCCTATGGGGTTAACCTGCTAGATAGGGGATCACCGCCCGTAAATAAGCGGTCACAGCGATACCAAGAACCCGATCTAGGGTAAAGATGCTAGAGGATCCACTCTGGGCCCACCGGAGGGATACCACAACTCTAACATATTAAAACATCCCATCGAGAGGATCACAAACCCATACAAAGGTTGTGATGCCACACGAACCCTCGTAGGAACGAACCAAAGGAGAACCCTCAACCACTGCTGGTCCAAACGTCGCTAACCCGAGTGACCCGCCACAACGCCACACTACGCATCTCCTAGGACAAAACCGAGGCCACCATCGCGTTCCACGCAGAAAATAACGCAGCATAGGCTGTTTACTCGCCCAAAAAGGAGCACCGGTGAAAAAGACACTATTCACCATAGCTAGCCCGTGCGGGGCCCACACAACGATCCCAAAACTCATCGAGCGGACCATACCACGACGTTCCCCTCGAAAAAACAAGCGGAATCGACTACTCACTCGTCCAAAACGGACACCCGGTGAAAAAGGTACTATTCACCGAAGACCAGCTCGGGTGGGGCCCATGCCTGGATTACGAATCTCATCGAACGGATCACACCATTGCGATCCCCTCGGAAAAACACACAGGTTCGACTATTCATCCGCCAAAATCGGACTCCTCGTGCAAAAGCTGTGTTTCTCCGCAAACGCCAAAACCCGACCTCGTGGGGCCCGCACCCCGTTCAGAGACCCAACACCCGGAAACCATCTCAAAAAAGTCCGTCGTACCATCAGGGTCGCAACTCCACTGATGGCACGTCAATGGGACGCTCCAGGTAGAAGTTACAACGGCCCGAAGTCGTAAAATAATAAAATAATATTATTTTATACGACGTTTCTAACACCTGGGCCACGATCCCGAACCCTTAAACCCTCAAAGTAAGTTCAAAAGGTCCGTCTCGACACAAGGAGAACGTCGCCGCAAACGGCTCGCAAATCGGAGTTACGGTTTGCGAGTTACGGGGGTTTAATGAACCCCTAGAAAAACCTGGCCGGACCACCGCCAGCCTCGCCGGAAACCACCGCGCCGCCACCCTGCCTCGCCGGATTCTGCCATGGTCGCCGTCGGAATCCGGGATTTCCACCGGAAAACTTCCGGGGACCCCCGGGAGCACCCCGATGCTCCAAAATCAGATCCGAAACATGTTTCGGAAACCCCGGGACCCAAACTATACAACCCTTATAACGATTTGAAGAAAAACAACAAATAAACGGGGTCCGGGATTTCAAAACTCAAACCGCCTACCTCGCGGGCGAAACGCCGACGTTCTGCCTCAGATCTGCACTCCAGAGCTTCCGCTGCGCGCTCCTAGAACGTCCGTCGTCGAATTCCGAGCTCGTGGGCGCTTCGTTTTCTCGATTCGGCGGAGCGGCGGCGAAGAACGGCGAAGAACGCCGAGAGTAACGATAAAGGGGGGGGGGGGGGGCGCTGATATTTATATCAGCCGCCCGCCGACGCCAAACCCGCCTCGGACCCGACGTCCGATGCGAACAAAAGTAAGGTCACCCCTAAGGTAAACGTGCCGTTCTGAACGCAACGGCGGACTTAGATTTTCCATCCGAGACTCCGTTCAGATGTTATTCGAGCCGACGCTCACCCACTAACTTCACCACTTATTTACGAAAACGCCCCTGGTGGCGTTTCTCACCGCAAGCCCGCGCCCGCAAAGTCTACACCTCGCCTAGGGTAAACGACACGTTCCGGACGCAACCGTGCCCTCAGATTCGAGTTCTGAGCTACCGTTTAGAAGATATAACACCCCGCCACATGCATAGTATAAAAATACTTAATATTCTTATAAAATTAATTCCGGGCACACCGGGCCTCGGAATCGCACGCCGTCTTCACGCCTAGCTCTGGAATTATTCGTAGAAATATTCCAAAGTCTGACAGGGCCGAAAACCTAGGTCGCTACATCCTCCCCCCTTAGAACTTTTTGTCCCCGAAAAGCCCTAAGCACAAGGAAAGCGATTGGACTCTCAACTGGGTCTCACACACCAGCGAGTTCACAAACTAACACTCATCCCGAATGCATAAGTCAGAGGGACTCATCCGCCACACCTCAATACTATCCGCTTTGGGCGGCACTGACTCGCCCGCACGGTTTTAATAGCGTCACCAAAAACACATCTCGGTGGGGGAAGGATCCCTCCTCCTCACGCATTCGAAGCATGTCGAACAACACCCACACATGGTCTTACCAACGCCCTGAACAAAACTCGAGAAAGCAACAAAAAGGAGGGTACCACTGAACAGTGTCTATCAAACTACTGTAGTAAGTAGAAAAGACACAAGGCGTACCTCTATCCATCCGCGGTGCCTCTAGGTCAACAGCCTCCAGGGCATGCAGCTGTCCTCACCCTCGACCACCAGTTCCCTGAGCTTGGCGTGGTCCACCTGGGGGTGGGGGTGGTGGCAACTGATACTGCCTACCACCTCCTCCTGGTGCACCAGCTCCGCCGCCACGTCCGCCGCCCTGCGGACCTCCTTGCTCGAGACGCCGCCTCTACCAAGGCGGTCCATCGACCGACTCCCTCTTAGCAGCACGTCGGGTCGGACAATCTCTAGCAAGATATCCCCGACCATCGCAAGCGTAAAACCGCCTCTCCTGCGGCTGACCAAAACTGGCCTGCGAGCCCTATGAGCCCTGAGGCTCAGACCTCCATCCTGGGGTCACCTCCTGAAACGTCGGCCATGTCCAGACCCCTGAGTCTGTCGTCGGCTACCAGATGCTGATCCGACTGAAAAAGTCTCAGCCCTTGAGTGCCCAGCACTAACAGGGGGAAACTGCTCAGCCAGAAATCTCTCCACCACCAACGCTCACTCCAACACTCTAGCATAGGTGGGCTGGCACAAGGAAACCACACCTGCTCGGATGTCCCTGCGTAATCCTTGCTAGAAGGTCCGATCCCTAAAGAACGGGTCTCTAACCATATCCATGGAGTAGCGTGACTGGTCTGTAAACCTCGCGGAGTTCTCCGACACAGTCATGCTCTCTTGACGAAGCTGCAGAAGCTCCTCGATCCGCACTGAACTCAGCGTCACCGGAGAGAACTCCTCCCTGAAGAGCCGCTCAAACTCTGCCCACGTGAGCGTCTTCTCTTCATGGGACTGCGTCACCAAACTCCACCATCGCCCGGCAGAACCATGCAGAAGGCTCACCGCTAGGACCACCATCTGATCTAGAGGTGTCCTCACTAGGCGGAAAACTCGAGTGGCTGCCTCAAGCCAGTCATCAGCTGCCTGGGGGTCTGGATCACCCCGGAACCTCAGAGGTCGCTGCCTCTGGAACTCGTGCAGTGCACTCAGCCTGCGCGCAACCTCATCGTGCACCGCCGACACAATCAGCTGCTCGACAGGTGGTGGCTCAACTGGCAGACCACCTGGAGGTGCAACCTCAGAACCTGCGCCCTGCTCCACAGCCTCTACACGGGGCTGGTCGTCAGCAGAATTCTTCTGCGGAACCCTCGATGGTGTCATCGTGGAGGCATCCTGAAATACATTCAAGACGCACCACTGTCAAAGAGTATATCTGGAGTGCTGGCACAAGAAGGACAAGGAAAACCCAAAAACCCAGTCCTATATGATGCATGTACCATTATGTCCCCGCGACCAGTGTATGAATGTCCCGAGTCGAAAGGCAGGTTATCAGAGTCCTGATGTATGGATATGTCGGCCTCCGCACCAACACTGGAGTCTTCGGCCTGAAAGCCGAGCTCGAAACACCCTAGCACTGCCGCTATACAACCCAAACCAAACTCACAGCTAGACCAGCTATGCTCTGAGATCCCAAAGGTGGAACCTCCTCTGATACCACTCTGTCACGACCCGACCCAATGGGGCTCGAACCGCGACACCCCAAGCCCGCCTCCAATAGGCCAGAGGCTGACGACCAATGCCGAGTAGGCTATCACACACATGGGAGGCATTAGCCTAAGGTACCTGTACGCACGCACCCACAAACACCTCTATGCAACAGTGCAGAGATATAGAAACTGAAAAGTAAAAGCATGCATACAATCTATCCCAAACCAGAGTGAAACAACAAAAATACAAAAGGGAAAAACAGGGCCCACCAAAAGAAAACTACAAAGTGCATCCAACATGCTCTGAAGAAGGGGAACGTTACCACAAACACCCGCCGAAAAGATCCCTCTGCACAACTCCGGTAAACACCCCAGTCAACTCGCTCACTAAGCTCCGCCTGCTCCGGGTCCTCCTGGGACTCCATCCAACGGCCTGTGGTCTGCACAAGACACAAACATGTGCAGGAAAAGACCATGAAGGGGTGAGTATAAACATACTCAGTAGGCACCCCAAAAACCCAAAACCCAAGGGAGAAACTGAAAGGGAACAGTCCGCTCAACCCAGCCAGAGGGAACCCAGACGAGAGAGAAACTCCATCTCGTGACCATCCTCGGCTAAACACTACTAGTCATCTCAGCTCAGCTCAGGTGTATGCCCATACATACACCTTGAACAATCCAGATATACACAGCTCACACCACAAAGCCACAAGAGGTACCGACCTCATCACCAGCAACTGCCCCAACCAGGAGAGTACACCACACGAACACTGTCATACCAGATGACACTCATCTGAGAGTTACACTCCATCAGGTCCCAAAAAAACATCTCAGACGCTCACTCGAGAGACCACGCTCGTCGGATAACATCACTGAGGAAACAACGCTGAAACAACAAAACCTCCAAACTCCTCGGATAGGGGATCGCCGCTAGGGTCCGCTAGGGGATAACAAGACCCACTCCGGTATACGTAGCTCACAGATAGGGGATCACTCCCAGGGTCCGCTGGGGTATACCACGACCCGATCTGGCATACGTAGTTCTCACAGATAGGGGATCACGCCCAGGATCCGCTGGGGGATACCACAACCCGATCTGGCACTCGACAGAAACTCCACACTCAAATAGAGGATCATCGTCCATATAAAGATGGTAACGACGATACCAGAACCCTATCTGGTATAACTCATGATGTAGGGGATCGAACCGACGATGCCGCAACCCTACCGAAACCACGCGCTGAGTAGGGGATCGCATAACCAACGATACCGTAACCCTACTATAAACCACATGCTGAGTGGGGGATCATATACCCGACGAGGCCACAACCCTAATGAGAACGGACCATCGCATATGGGATCATATTTCTGATGATGCCACAAACCCTACGGGATTAACCTGCTAGATAGGGGATCACCGCCCGTATATAAGCGGTCACAGCGATACCAAGAACCCGATCTAGGGTAAAGATGCTAGAGGATCCACTCCTGGCCCACCGGAGGGATACCACAACTCTAACAGTTTAAAACATCCCATCGAGAGGATCACAAACCCATACAAAGGTTGTGATGCCACACAAACCCTCGTAGGAACGAACCAAGGGAGAACCCTCAACCACTGCTGGTCCAAACGTCGCTAACCCGAGCGACCCGCCACAACGCCACACTACGCATCTCCTAGGCCAATACCGAGGCCACCATCGCATTCCACGCGGAAAAACACGCAGCATAGGCTGTTTACTCGCCCGAAACAGAGCACCAGTGAAAAATACACTATTCAACATAGCTAGCCCGTGCGGGGCCCACACAACGATCCCAAAACTCATCGAGCGGACCATACCACGATGATCCCCTCGGAAAAACAAGCGGAATCGACTACTCGCTCGTCCAAAACGGACACCAGGTGAAAAAGGTACTATTCACCGAAGGCCATCTCAGGTGGGGCCCACGCCTGGATTACGAAACTCATCGAACGGATCGCACCATTGCGATCCCCTCGAAAAAACACACATGATCGACTATTCATCCGCCAAAATCGGACTCCTGGTGCAAAAGCTGCGTTTCTCCGCAAACGCCAAAACCCGACCTCGTGGGGCCCGCACCCCGTTCACAGACCCGACACCTAGAAACCATCTCAAAAAGTACGTCGTACCATCAGGGTCTCAACGCCACTGATGGCACATCAATCGGACGCTCCAGGTAGAATTTACAACGGCCCGAAGTCGTAAAATAATAAAATAATATTATTTTATACGACGTTTCTAACACCTGGGCCACGATCCCAAACCCTTAAACCCTCAAAGTGAGTTCAAAAGGTCCGTCTCGACACAAGGAGCCCGTTGCCGCAAACGGCTCACAAATCGGAGTTACGGTTTGCGAGTAACGGGGGTTTAAAGAACCCCCAGAAAAACCTGGCCGAACCACCACTAGCCTCGTTGGAAACCACCACGCCGCCGCCGGATTCCGCCGCGTCGCCGCCGCCGTTGCCGGAAACCGCCGCGCCGCCGCCCTGCCTCGCCGGATTCCGCCATGGCCGCCGCCGGAATCCGGGATTTCCACCGGAAAACTTCCGGGGACCCCCGGGAGCACCCCGGTGCTCCAAAATCAGATCCGAAACATGTTTCGGAAACCTCGAGACCCAAACTATACAACCCTTATAACGATTTGAAGAAAAACAACAAATAAACGGGGTCTGGGATTTCAAAACTCAAACCGCCTACCTCGCGGGCGAAACGCCGATGTTCGGCCTCGGATCCGCGCTGCAGAGCTTCCGCTGCGCGCTCCTGGAACATCCGTTGTCGAATTCTGAGCTCATGGGCGCTTCGTTTGCTCGATTCGGTGGAGCGGCGGCGAAGAACGGCGAAGAATGCCGAGAGAAACGATAAAGGGGGGGGGGGATATTTATATTAGCCGCCCGCCGACACCAAACCCGCCTCGGACCCGACGCCCGATGCGAACAAAAGTAAGGTCACCCCTAAGGTAAACGTGCCGTTCTGAACGCAACGGCGGACTCAGATTTTCCATCCGAGACTCCGTTCAGAAGTTATTCGAGCCGACGCTCACCCACTTACTTCGCCACTTATTTACAAAAATGCCCCTGGTGGCGTTTCTTACCGCAGGCCCGCGCCCACAAAGTCTACACCTCGCCTAGGGTAAACGACACGTTCCGGACGCAACTGTGCCCTCAGATTCCAGTTCTGAGCTACTTTTTAGGAGATATCACACCCCCGCCACGTGCATAGTATAAAAATACTTAATATTTTTATAAAATTAATTCAAGGCACACCGGGTCTCGGAATCGCACGCCGTCTTCGCGCCTAGATCTAGAATTATTCGTAAAAACATTCCAAAGTCCGACAGGGCCAAAAACCTGAGTCGCTATAGAGTAGGGACGTCCCACACGGGTTGCGCACAATTTGACAAACCGTGGGAAAAAAAACGTGTGCAAGCATATTTTCTGGGTATTTTTCCCATTTTCCCATAATAATCTATTAAGAAACCCCTTACACCCTAATATGATTTTATGTGGGGATGGTCTATTTCTCACTCAATTTGGGGCTATTTGATGATGAAAACATGTAATGAAGAGATCTCCATCATCCGAAAACTGATCGAGCTTCAATTCATCATGTTGGATGTATAATGGTATGTACCCAACTTCTCTTTAGTCATTCTTATTCTCTTTTTCTATCGACCTATATACCATCAGGAGAGAATTTTTCAACTTTTATAAGATCTACTGAAATCTGAGGAAAACCAAGGGCTGATATAGGAAGTGACAAATCGTACAACACTACAGTGGGTGGTCTACAACTTATCCCTAAAGATCATTGATTTAGGAATGTTCGTGTGGTGCCCACAAATTTCATCGCATTCCATTTTCTTAAATTTACATTCCATTATAATACGTCATACAATCGTATGGTTATTCTCTTTCCAAATTTGTGATGATTTGTTAGTGGTTACACCCACCACTCAGTCCACCTCATGTTGAAGGTTATTCCATATTGGGTTTTTTGTGTATCGGCATGTTTGAGCCACCATTCAGGTGTGATTTTTATTGACCTTCCTAATGGTGAACTTTTCCATAATAAATGACTTGTTACTGATGATAATTTTATAATGAAATGTACCATGTATGCTCACCACTTGACCCGCCTATGGTAAGTGATTCCAAATGATCATTAAATGTGAAATGTGAAAGGGAAAGTATACTAAGTATATATCACGACCTTAAAATATGAGTTTGAATTAAGGATACATGTCCATATCATCCCCTTCTAATTTAATGGATGGTAGCATAGTGAACATCTCAAATTGGTATTCGTTAATGGTTAATTAAGAAATGATTATGTGGTTGCAACATTACATGGCCTATCCAAACTAATGGCATACAAGGCTTGGACTAATAAATAAATGGTTTCAATTTAACATGACCAATCAACACTAATAGAAGTAAATAATAGAACCAAATTAATTATTACATGATTGCAATATCAAATAAGAATGGACTAAATCATGCTTGCCTTGGATTCTGAGAGGAGAATTCCATGGGCCTTGGAACTCCATTCCAATTCAATGATACAATTTTATTAGGTTGATACCCACCTAGACTTCGGTTATTGTCTACTCCTCGGATGCCGGGTATACTACCGTAGGGTCACTTTCTTTATTATAGGATACCTCAGATACAGTCCTTGGATCCATCATTGACTAGTAGGTGCCATGGTGAAAGCTCATGGGGACCTCTCTTTTATTAGCCCCATTTTACCTTGGTCGATCAGCTTGGACTCGGTAGGCACCTTATTGTGGAATGCCTTGTATTAGGATCCTTAGACTACAATCTTAACTCATATCTAGACTCAGATACTACTAGGTTAGCATTCTGTGAGATTTAAATTACCTTGGTTATTACCTTGGAACTCCACCACTGGATATCTTTGTCAGGTTGTGTTTTTACGTCTTGGGACCATCATTACATAAACTATCACGAGGTGATGTCAGCGCTGGATATGCCTCACATGTCTTATTAACATTGAATTGTAATTACATAATTAATTAAATGATTACATGTTCATACACTAGCCGAGGGATAAAGAAGGTAGTTGGGTATTTAGTTATATCTTTACAACTTTCATTACTTATATATACATGCCTAAACACTGATATATTCCATTTTATGGGCCAGATGTTATATACATCATTGGTAGTGGCCCATTGAGATTTATATCATAGCCTCTCTGGGTGCCATTTGGTACCCAGAGTAGATTACCTAATTCTATGTGTTGACAAAGGGAAGCATATGGCTTCAAAATTGTGATTGAAATCTGTTTAGGATGGGGTTTGATAGAAGATGATGAAGTTGGATCTCAGGATGCTTGGAGTAGTCTTTTTTTCTTTTACCTTATGGAACAGGTTATGCCTATTTTCTTATATCAATGTTTCCAGTTTTCTAGTGACATGACATTACATCATCCCTCATCATGTTGATACAGTTATTATTATTCTCATTTGTCTAGTGCATAATTTTTCTTTCGTTGTTTTCTTATATTACATCCACTATTTACTAATCAATTATATTCCATCAGCTGTGTTACACTCCTAATGAAGGAATAATATTCCCATGAACACACCCTAGGACATCACTACTAGTTGGAAGCCTCTTTAATTCATGAAGATTCACTTGAGGCTATGTGGCCCACCAGTCTTGGGGAACCTATTAAGTGGCATCTAGGACTGAGACTTCACAGAGGTGATCATGAAGTTTTGTTCTTCACAAATATCAACAATCACACAATGAATTTATCATTGGTCACCTCGAAAATGAATACCCAGATTATTAATTTCATCAAATATAATTATTTTTCACTTTCAACTAGTATATTATTTGACTTCTACTGACCATATATATAATTTGTTTTGGAATTATTCATTTTTAATTTTAATTTAAATTTCAATTTTATTATGCATATATTAAGTATGTGTTCTTCTCTTCTTCATCAATTCTCTATGTTATTATCTAACATTCATGTTGTTTTAAAAAAGTTATCTCTCTAACTCCAAATCATAGATAACAAACCCAAGACCTAGGCCCCTATGTGAGATCATAAAGGCACATGATTTTATAATTTTTCTTGGATTTATCCAGGATACAGTATAAAAATAGAATGAAACTGATCAATGATATTCATCTACTCTTTCCAATGAGATATGGACTGATCATTTTTTTTTCAAATCATATCTCCCTTTCACATTCCCACTTCAAAATTCATACCATTGGATTATTGTGAATTTAGAGATGAATATAATACGATGGATATGGGTGTTGAGATAGTGAATGCCTAAATAGTTTGTGTTCATTACCTCTTCAGTGTGGAGGAGGTGCAACTAGATACATCATGGGATAATTCCATTGGGTATGTTTAGAAATAATAATTAGATACAGGATTGAAATGTAAGAATGATTTTGAATTATGTTTTATATGATAACAAGAGAATGATGAAGAATCTATACATTCATTCGTGGATCAACCATCATTCCCCAATTGTTGCCTTTGATTATTGTATCATTTTTTGAAACCCAGTCTATAAAAAATATATTAATGATCTATGGATGCTTCAAAAAATTGTTTAAATTAAGAAAAAGAAAAATAAATACTTGGATGGATTTTCAAGACCCTAACCCTTATACTTAATAAAAAACCCCCGTCAGCCACTAGGATGCATTATGAATAAAACAGAAATTTTGTTTGCATATGGCCCGTGAAAACTGCTTAATCACATTTCACATAAGATAATATTCATATATTTGTTAAAATCAATTGGGAATGTGATCAATAATATATCAAATCACCCTTTAATAGAATGGCCTAATGGATTTCGTCGACGGCATACTCTCCGGAGTGCTCTTGGTTCTGTTCGATGCAGCTTGCTGTTGTCCTCTGGTGAGTTTCTCAGCGGTTGAGGTCTGAGCTCATGCGCCATCGATTTGGGGGTCACGAATCTTCTCAGGTGAGTGCGGGGGGTTCTGTTGTACCTGATGCAGTCAAACTCGTCAGTGGCGGCGGGATCTATTGTATCAGGGTGTTGATCATTGTGCTTTCGTTCGCGGTGTGATTTGGTTCTTGGAGAAACTTCTTCTGTTTTCATTGTTCTGGTTTTGTTTTATTCGTTTTAGGGTTTTTTCTTTTCCCTGATGGATTGGGAGTTCTGCCCTCCATGTCGCGGTGATGCTATATGGTTTGCATGGTTTTTCGTGGTTTTGCGAATGGATGAATGTCTGTGGGGTTGTGATGCTGAAGATGATTTCGAAGGGGAGTGTGGTGGGATCTTCCGTCTTGAATATGTTGTAATGGTGAAGGTGGCGTTTTCTGGTGAAGTCGATGATGGTTTTCTTGGAACCTCCGGTGATGGTGCTCTGGCGACGACGGTGAGGTGCTCTGGTGACGACGACGGTGGTGGTAGTTTTCGGAGCATGATAATGATGGGGACTAGATGTTGACTGGATGATGTTTTCGACATCGGCACAATTTGCGGTGGGTGCGCGATTTCTATGCTCGTGTCTCGAGGTGGCTCTTCGGAAATGATGTCGGGCGATACGCGGACTGAAAACTGGAAAGCGGTCTAAGTTAGGGTTTTTTGAATTTGAAATACTTTGCTATGGAGATGGCGGGATGTGTGTTTTTGAAACTTGTGTTGTAGGGTTCCCACTTTTCCTTAAAGTGGTTATTTGAAAATACCAAAAAAAAGGATTTGGCCTAAAATTAAGAATACACCCTATGTATATCAATGGGAATAAAAAATTCCCCATTATATAATTTCTTGTGTTAGAGTATACATTATGTCTTAACATTTTACCCCATTAGTCTATATTTTCTCACATAAATGATTGAAGTAAATCTTTTCATATAATATCATCACAACTCATAATAAAATATTAATATCATTCATTAAGCATAAATTATATTCTTACGTTGGGGGATTTTATCAATCTATTATTCATGTAATTTATTCTAAGAACATTAATAAATGGTAAATAAATATTTCCTTTGTTATAATTCTATGATAAATTTTATATCCCTTACATTGAACTTATAATGTGGATAATGGTAAGATATTCAACAATACCCTCATACACATTATTTACAAAAGTTTTATTAATGGATTAGATACATTAGTATATGTGAAAAAACAACAAATAAATTCATTTCCCCTCAATGCAATATATTGAATGAGACAGTATTTATGAAGGATGTTCATAGTCATATTGTGATACAAGGGTACTTTCTATTGAGTAATAGATCTAATGTCGTAATAGTAAATCTTAATTTATCCCTCAAATCATTTAATTTCCCTTTAGTTTAGTAATGAACTACTTGATCCAAACATCCTCCTTCCAAGAATCTAATAGGGATATGTAAACTAACTCCATTTTTAGTAAGCCAATGTGGATTTTTTGACCTATTATAACTAATATCACCACCATTGAGGAATATTGTGAAGCCGAAATGAGATAAAATTCATATTTATTAGATTAAAAACTAGAATATGTTTAACCCCTTAAAAAAACTCCTCCTCATCTCCAAAGACAAAGAAAATATATACACTACTTCACATGTACATAAGGATGTTATTGATAATAATCTAGTGACACACACTGATATTGAATTTGTATATAGTTTTTTTGATTAAAGAATAAGTGATACAGGCATGAGAAAACAATATTACCTACATGAATGGTTTTGTAAATGAAACTTAAGAAATCCCATCTATACATTCTAACTCATTATATGGATCAAAAATATTTTAAATATTTCATCCATTACATTTCACTAAAGTCCAATTTTATAGATTTTTAAGTTAAATATGATTTTTAAATTACCAATAGATTTTTTTTGAATTCATCCAATAATCATCTTTTATCTCCCTCTATTGTTATTCATATATAGTATGTATGTAGCTTCACCCTTGTGTTTCATATTTTTACATTCCTAACATCACATTCATAAATCATTTTTACAATAAATTATTTTTGATAAGTATTTTTTCATTGTTATAAAATATACTATAAAAACAAAACTCCAACAACCCTGCCTGAATATAGAAGAATTGTCTATCCTTTTGAAGAAACCAATCCCTTTGATAGAATAATCAAACTAGATATTCCAACTCGGAGAAAATTTCATTCATCCATAGTCATATCATTAATGTTTTTAAATCATTGAATGCTCCATTGGTATATCAAAACATGTGAAGTGTATTATCATCACATCCTAGAACAAATTATTATTATGGAAAGTTGTTTTTATAACAATTATATATATATATATATATTTATATATATAAATCAATATCAAAATGATTTTTTATGGAATGAAATATCAGCATGGACTTTATCATCTACATTGTAGAAAATGAATTTCCATAGTCAATATAATTATGTTATCATAACAAATAGCTACTATATAATATTTATAGGTATATACTATACCATAAATATTATATTTCTTATAGAATACCACATTAATCTTATGTGTCTTACCCTTTCATGTTCTTCCACCATATTCAAAACATAGTTATTATAAATGGAGCCTATTTCAGACCACATGGAATTTTTCGATCTATTTGATTCAAAACTCTAAATTCCATCTTAGTATTTAGTTGGATACTTATATATGAACATTAATTTATTATCACTCTCCATATTAACACAATGTCTATTAGCTCGTGGTGAATCTGACCAGACCTCTGATGTTCTTATATGACCCAAGTAAGTTCTTCTTCGATAATAAATTGTGGAGCTAACCCAAAATTAATCTCAAAAACTCATCATATTTATTATAATTTAACTTATTTATGATCCACACTACTGTCAATAACTTTTGATTATGTGTTTATTATCATGGAATATACATATTTGGCAAAAACCCCTTTCTGTTCAGTAGAATTTTGGTAATAATATCACATTATTTTCTAGGGATGATTAAAAATAATCCGTTATCTAATTTAGGGTCACGATCTTCTGAATAAAAATATAATAACTATTCCTTATAACCCTAATACACAAAAGAGATAGATTGGGATGCCTCTGAAACTATTGATCATATGTTGATTTGTAACTTCTTTATATGGGACAAAAAATGGAAATAATGATATTTCCATATCATGTCCCTAGAATGTTAAATAAAGGAAATAACGAATCATCATCAATGGTCCCATGTCTGAAAAATTAATATTAACCCTTTGGACACCGCATTCTGAAATTATATTCTATGAGGAGCGAGTCGTGAAATAATTACACAATTTCTCAAATGATAAATGAATTCCTATATCCTTTATTCATTAACCATAAATCAATCATTATTTTTAATATATATTAAATTATTATTATGTATTATATATTGGATCATATTTTATAAACCTATTTCATTTTCATTTCCCAAATGTTGAGGGGATCTGATAATGTTTGGTCGTAATCATGTGGGTTAGGGAATGAGTTCAACATGTTTTCATGTAATCATGACATGATAGTATGAATTATGATGTGATTTTTTCTGTAAGGATTTGATGCCGAGTCATGGATTGGGGTGCAATCCATTTGTATTGGTAATAGATTTGTTCATGTTAAGATGTTTGGTCACAACATAGTTTTCTTTGGTAATAGTATAATGAGTCATCAGGTTGATTTTGTTAAAGGGTGAAACACTATTATATTTTGCATTTTCCATTTTCCCCACCATATTGTGAAGAATTTTTTCTAGGTTATGAAGATCTATAGGTAAAATTCCTTAGTAATACCATATTGAAGTTTGTTTTTTCATAGTGTATATGCCCCATTGTGGTGTTTTTCTAGGGTGGTCAAGAATATAAATTATCTTTGGAGACACGTTGTGATTTATAGGGTTATGATTATTGTATCATAACACCATTAGACGTTCTATGAACCTCCCAATTATATTCTATGAAAATTTAATTGACCTGAGATAATGGGGAATCCTGATCTAGTATCCATGTGGCATACTGAATCCATGTCATTCGATGACTCTGTGTGACACATTTTTTATAAATGTGTGGATCCTCTTTAATAAACATTATTTGCATGTTCTCTAAGACCCTAGGTTGTTTTGGAGTATTTTTGAATAACCTTGGCTTCAGTAATTGATTCAAATTTATTTTCTTTTTTGAAACATCTTCTTTTGATCCAAGGTAACTATCTATATGCATTTTCTTTGTTTAATCCTCTATAGTTCATTCATTCTAATCCATGGAAGTATATATTAATCATATTAATATGGGATTCTTATTTTTTATTGATGGAGGATTATTCATGGGATAATGTTTTTTCGCATTTGATTTCATCTTGATGTAGAAGTCTATGTTCTTCATCCCACAGTCAGTTCTCATTCAGTTAAACTAGAGTTTTTGGTCAGGGTTGGGGAATCAAGGATTCATCTATTTAATTATGTGTAACTATTTTCTTTAGTTACTAATATTTGTAATGGGTAATATTTTTGTATTATAATAATGGAGATAATAAAAAGGAATTATAAAATTAAATGGGTAGTTTTGTAGTTTTACCTATGATTATGGTACTCATTATTGTGATTATGAAATTAGTCATATAACTGTGTCGTAATATTTTTTATGTTGTGTGGTATCCAATAATAGTGATTATTTATGACTTATTTTATGTTTTACATATATAAAAATTATTAATAAACTTAATTATGTTTTGTTGTGGGTTTTTATGAATGGGAAATTAATTGGAGTTATTAGTCATCCTCAGATTATTATAACATGATAAATCATTTATTGAACAAATTATTTCGATATCATTTTATCAAAATAGATTCTATTTTACTAGATTACATGTTTCTCATAACATATTGTAATGAGTTTTTTAATCAAGATGTTAAAAAAACATTATTACAGAAATCAATAGTAATGGATGATTATGTTTTGTATATAGTTGGATAATGATTTATTTTACTATTTCATGTGGTGTTATTTATTAATTGTCATTTTTTCATATAGAATATTATATCACTAGACGTGGTTCCAAATTGTGACATATTATGGTTGGTTGGTATATAAAGGATTAAGCTAACTAGATATTATTATGTGGGTGTCTTGAAGTGATTGATAGTCGAATAGTATGGATGGGGTTGAAAGGTGATTCAAATGATGTTGGTATGTTTAAATATAGATGAGAGATTTACTTGATTATTATATCCTTCTTTCATACAATGATTTTCTATTTCTATTTCATGCATATCCATTCATTAGTATTAATAGTTCGGTCTCAGTGTATGAAAACATGGATTGTAGAAAATGACGAATTAATGACATGGGATGGTTCTTGAATGCTTATGATATATCGAAATGAAATATGTCTAAATAACTAACATTCATTAATGATTATGATTTAATATGTTTGATGAATAGAATTATGACATGGAATTAAAGTGTGACTGACTAATATTTTTCATGTATATTTTAGCATTGAACACATAGATTTTACAAATGTAATAATTAATAATGTTGTTATATAATTGATTTTGATTTTTTGGAATGGTACAATAAATTACTAAAATTGATATAAGGCAATGAATTTATCTTGAAGGCAATGAACTGCGATAATGTTTAAGTTAAGGCCCAAACTCAGACAGGAAAACTAAAGAATTGGGATGAAACAAAGATGAATCTACAAGAAACAAAAAATTAAAACTGTAAATCTACTATTTAGGATGTGAAATACTGTATAGAAGAAAGGAGGAGGTATAAAGTAAACAAAATAATAAAATTGGAGATGACCCACATGTGTTATGTGTAGACACATACAAGACACTCAATGATGAAACCCTAATTTTAATAGTCTTTAAATCAATTATAAGAATATTTCTTAATGATATAACTCTATAAAACCAATATTTATAATGAAAAATTAATTTTTGGTATCATAAAAGAGCATATTTAGTGGGAATTAATGTATGTTCTCCCCTTTAAGGACCCATTGTGTCCCTGGATGACTTGTAAAAAGTTATTAGCCCATTAATGATGACCCATGAGTTTATTTAGGTATTTAAATATAAGGAAATGGGTAATTTTGATAATATTAGTGAATTTTGGGATATTATGTTTTGTTGAGGATGAATGGCTTCTACTTTTACATTTAAATTATTTATTTTCATTTAGTTTTAATATAATTCTTTAAATTTTAATTTAAATTCATATATTTATTAGTGTGTACTTATATCTCATATATCTATCTCTAAATCAATCATTCTTTCTTTGTCTCTGTTTCTCTCATCTTCTTCTATAATATCTTCTACATTATAAAGGAACGTTACCAACTAGTGGTTTGGCCTTGGAGTAGGTTTCCCAATGTCCTTAAATTATGTGTTTTAACAATTTAAATGTTATATTATAATTATTGGAGAATAGGAGGGAATTTGACTTGAGAAAAAAACTATCGAAAATGACATGATTCCTGAATTACATCCTATTATATACCGAGTGGTGGTAATATTTTGTGTGCTGGTGAGGTTCTCTAGGAATATTAAAAATACCATTTAGGGTACGAAATCCAAATCGATGTTTGATTGGATGGATTTTCAAATTGAATTTAATATTGGAAGAACCCATGTAAAGAAAATATAAGGACAAAGAACATTACTATAACATTCATTCATTCTATTATCCATTTGTGTTCTAGTTTTTCTTCCCATCATTTTACCAAAACCAAAAAAATAAATATATTCAAAATTAATAACAACATAAAAAGAAATATATTCGATGAATTTAAAGTACTAAATGAATATACTAGAATACACCTCATTTGAGAAAACCCTGTTCATCCATTGTGTTGTTCTAGGAAAATAAAATTTATTTCGTGGCACCCTATGAAAAGGCTATAAAAGTAGGAAACTTTTCTAGGAAGTGAAACCATTGTTCTTTCTCTATTTATATTTTTCCATTTTTGTAAATAGTTTCAATTTATTTATTTAAAAGGTAAGATTTTATAAAAATTTAACTTTGTAAATGTTTTAAAATATTGATTATAGTGTGTGGATGGTTTACTCAAAAGTTAAACAACAATAATAATATGACTTTTTAAAATATATAACAATGGAAAAAATATATAGATTATGTAGAATCACTACAGAACAATTCTGAAAGGTTTTTCAAAAAATTTCAACTTCAATAGAGTAACATGAACTTAAACTAGAGGTAGAACCTAAGATAGTGGTGGTTGAAATTTCTCATATCATCTTCCAAGTTAAATAAACTAGGGAGGAGGAAGAGGAGGCACATGAATATTTTTCCACCTACCGTAACCTTTGATCCATCCAATGGCCTGAAGGCCTTCATACTTTTTAATGATTTTGATAATACACCTTTCAAGGGGTGAGGTGGAACCCTTAAAAGGCCCGTAGGCGTAAGTATTACATGGACCATAGGCCTTAGAGGAATTCATTTGGCCGTAGGCTTCAAACATTACATACAACCCAGACTAACTACTTGGAACTGCTCCTCCCCATCATCTTCATCATGAAATCAGCTCTCCACCTTTGCTTGGATGTTCGCCTAGGCATTCCCGTGCATGCACAGGCTTGTCCCAATGGCCAGTTTGATACCATCTCATTCTTGTAATCTGTTTAGCTTCTTCTTTGATGAAAGCTCATTTCTCATCCTCCTTGTAGAGCTTGTTCCTCGTAGGTCATCTGGTTTACATCTACACTTAAGGTGGCTCAAAGGCCTTAAGGTGGCCCGAAGGCCTTGCTGACCCAAAGGCCTGGGTGGACCGAAGTCCTTAAGGGACTCGGGGGCCAAATCAGTGGACTGAAGCCCCAAACGGGGGCATATTCCTAGCTGTTATAGTGCCAAACAGTATATGCTACAGTTACCGCTACAGAACCTACTACAGTACTGCACAGTTTCCACTACAGTACCTCCTACAGTCTGCTACAATCCCCTAATACAGTCCTGCTACATTACCGCTAAAGTACTACTGTTGTACTGCTAAAATACCAGAAATAATCTCTCTACCTGGATTTGATCCCGGGTCTCCCGGATGCACATATAGAGTCCTTAACAACAGGGCAAAGGCTCATGTGCTAATGTAACCTTTGATAGAGTATATTAATGATAATGAATATCCCACTAAGCTACATGTGGGAGATCAAATAGATATATATAATTTCATGACTGAGTATGAAGTAAAATATGATATCTCCACATGTTTTAAATTAGATTATCCTGCACTATTTCATATTTATCTATCCAAGGAAGAATCAAAAAAAATATTCTTTGAAATTCAATAAAATAATTGGGGATCCTGACTACCTACCTCTACCAACTCTCATTCAACCATAAGAGACCCTATCTACTTTAGAAAAAATTGATTCCAGAATAACTAATGGGGTTTATGTTTTCATATACACAATCAAATATAATTTCATTGAATATGTTTTGAATAATACCCATACTGTACTGATTTTATATATTTAGCCAACACATAATCTGTCTTGGAAGAAGATTAAAGACATTTAAATGAACCTGATGTGGAATATATGGTGCCCCTTAAATATATTGATCACTTATTAGAAGAATCCAATGATGATATCCAAATTTCTTTTAATGACGCAAAATAGATGCAAGTTGATTATATAAAATGTCATGATTTTGATGTTGAATTTTTAGTTTTAAATTTCAATCAAATTAAAAAACATTAACAAGTTCCCTTTTAATATTCAACACATATAACATATCTGGAGTAGGCATTGGATAGTTAATAGGAGGTTTATAAAGTAGCAACCAACCAAATCAAGGAACCATACATCATCATACCTCTACTATTAAATATGAACCTTATTTAAAATGGGTCTCATATACTATAATATATTCATGGAGTCCTCTAGAAAAGGCAAAATAAGTGTAATAAGGATGAAAGAAATATTTTGGTTCATGTATAGGAACATATTCCCATAATTTAATTATAAATGATATATGGTACTATCCATCTGGAGGGAGTCAATACCTAGGGTTGAGATACTGTATGAAACCATGAATTATCCAAACCCCATTTTTTATTTCATTCCATGATTTTTTATTTAAATTCATTGATTATGAATTATTTTTTAGGATTAAACCTTATTTTTCTATATATATATAATTATTATATTTTGAGGAATCCTATACATAGGTCCATCATGCTAACAACCCAAGAATAATGTTTAATTTAATGATATTTTTTTTAACACAATTAAAGCTAAAAAATAAGAGATTATGTTGTAAAAGAGTAATTATGTCGTAAAAGGATAATTTTTTTCATAAAATAAGAATTCATCATGTAAAAATACAAAACAATGTAATTGAACCTGCCCAACCTATACTTATGATTCAATGAAGGGGGATAAAATTTAATATTATTTATTTAATTTTAGTTCGCATAATTTTAAAAAAATAGATAATTATATGAATATTTCATTCCTCACATTGAAATCATGAACTCTATTGTCAATCTAAGAGAAACAATTTTCTATTCATGATCATTATGCCTTATTTTAATTTTTACCATTGACAATATAAGATGACAGAAATTGTTAAAATAATGGTTATTGTTAAGAATGATCATTTGAAAATACAAAATATGGAATTTTGGGAATATGTTTTTTTAAATTAAAGACCTCTTATTTTTTGAATATTTTTAATTAATGGAATTCATATTGATTTCGTTATTCCTTTTTTATATTTCCTTGTGTAAATGTCTCAACCACATGTTCTCATCCCAGAAAACAATTATGTATCAATATTTGAAATTTAATTGTTTTTTTATATTTCTTAGGATACTCTGGCATGTTCTCTTCATGAATATTACTATCATCTTATTGAACATATTAATGGGAAAATTAATTTTCATTATGACTCCACCAGTTTTCTTAATTTTCCTCTTTCTCCTTAGACGCACCTTGTCCTCAATCCCTATTTCTTCAATAGAATTGATGAATGAAAATGATCGTAAATGATCTCTGTTAAAAGCCTGTTATATCCATTTCTACTCTATTAAAAATATATTACATGATAATGAAATGAAAATATATGGATGAGTATGTTTTCCATGGAATATGGAGATTCATTTCAATGGGAAATTTTTTTTGGGTTATTTTTCAAGAGATTTTGTGAGAGGCATTGTTATAATTTATATTACTTTATTATTCAAATATATTGAGAATAAAATTAATTAATTAAAAAATATATAAATTGGTTGTTTCATTAGTGGATAAAAAATCAACACTGTCATTCTGATGATCTTTTGATCATATATGGTTTTAATGGATGTGAGAATTTTATTAAGCAAATATTTTTAAAATAATGAAAATAATCTTGTGGTGGGAGATTCAATAATTTTACTGATTTTCATATTGTGCCTTCTTTGAGCATTGGGGGTTTGTATATGAAATCATAAATGATTTATTTAACTTAAATTATATGTTGATTTGATGATGTATGCTTAAGATTCAAACCTCATTTTTATCGTTATTTTAATTCTATACCCAACAACTATTAGACATTGAAACATTTAAACCATAATGAAAATACCTTATGATTAACTTGGATTTCTTCCTTGACATAGTGGATATGATATATACCTTAAACTCCTATGGTATGTGATATATAGTTTAGGTTTGATAAAAACCATTATATTTATAATATTGAGTGATGAGTAAATATATTTCAATGTGAGTTTAATTGAAAAATTCAATTTGGATTAATTATGATTTATGAAATAAAATTTGGTGTAAATAATATCATTAATATTTCTAAAGTATAAATATAAAATTAATTATTGGATTTATTTCTTTAAAGAGTAGTGAATATTTGGAATTCCAATTTTTGAAATTTGAATGAATATTTTTCACTAAAAAAACATTTTTATATTGATTTTGAAATTAAAATATTGGAATAATGAAAATGCTTTGTAAAATTATTTTGTTTACATGATTAAAGAAAAAAACAATCTATATGTGGGGGAGTTAACAAAAGATCATTTATGTTGTAAATCTTAATAGAAATGAAATTTTTTTACTAAATAAAATTATTAATTATATGAGTATTTTCTTTTTTTATATTATGGGAGGATAAATTATTTTTTTGAACAAAATACTAATGATGAATTCAATTTTTAGATGATGTCCCTCTACATTTTATTAGTTAAGGATAGAAACCAAAGATAAAAATGAATAATCATGTTTAAAGGGTGTTGATTATTCTAGAAATGAAATAGTCATGTCATAAAGATTCTATTTATGATAATAAATAATCATGGAATGTAATGAATATTATGGAAATTACTAAAAAGAAACATTGGATTAGACCCAAATGTGTCACAGTGTCACACATATGTTTCATTCCCTAGAACACCACCAATTTTATTAGGCCATATAAATTTGGAAGTAAATCAATCTCAGGCTTAATAATAAATGATATTATATTGTAAAAACTATAATAATGATGTAATAGTGCTAGTTAGGATCAGAAATCAGTTGATTTGAGGTGAAATAATCCTTGGCCCCCATTTAATGACTCATTATGACCATTGATGGCTTTTACACATATATAGGCCCATATATGATTGTTTTTGGGTTATTTGAGACATATAAATTCAATTTAATGAAGGATTGGAAGATCATTAGAAAATTTAGGTAATGCGTCATTGTACTGAGGAAGAATGGTGGATTCCTTTAGATTTTTAATATTTTTTAATTTTGAATTTTCTTCTTTCTAATGTAATTTAATATAAAATTTTATTAAAATTTTATTCCATCCCATCTCTCTCCCTTTCAAAATACTTCTCTCTCTCTCCTCTCTCATCATCAAACATGATATCTCAAAAATTTAAATCACTAGTGACTAATGTGAGGCCTGTCCATGGGGTATATAACACAAAATTATAAAAGTAATTCACTTTATTTCGTTATATTTTTTATTTTAATTTGTGCTTAATAAGAGGATAGTTCATGGGTGTTTTGGACATCCACCATGGCACACATCTCAAATGTTTTCCAATTTGTTACTAATACTATGTTAAATTTAGTGCGCCTAAGAGGATTCCAAGGAATGATAAAAATATCAATCAATATAGGAAATAAAATTCCATGTATCGTGGGATGGTTAGTAAAATTGAATTTAATAATGAAGGAACCCAAAAAACCAAAACATACAGACTATGTCCTTTCATATAAATTACATTCATTCTTTTTATCTTCTTTATTTATTTTTTCATTCCATAATTTTTTCTAAATCCCCAAAATTATATTATTTTCAATACTATGAATATATAAATAGAAATATATTAGGTAAATTGATATTATTGATAAAATAACTATACATATAATCAATTGAGATGACCTTTATAAACCATTATGGTTCATTATAACAATAACTATACTTGTGTACCACCCTAATATAGGTTTTTTAAAAATGGAACCATTTATAGGGAAATTCTAATTTATGTTCCAATCGAAGCACAAAGCCTAACTTGGGATGTCTAAATTGAAAAGGATCATATTCCATCAAACACTAGATCAAAATCACTTAGACTATTTTTTTTATAAAAATGATATTTTGGAAATGAAATGAAAAATATGGAAAAAACTAAAGACGTGATGATGTAATAGAAATAATGTAATTATATTAAGGTTTATGGTCCTAGGGATGAATACACTCATTATTTTAATTTGTATTACTATTTATTGAATTCAATTTGAAAATCTATCCAAAAATATTTGGATTTATATTTCAATCATCATGAAATATTTTAAACATACCTATTAAATTTCTTCATCCCAAAAATTTTTAGCTTCTTTTAGTATATAATAGTAATGATAGAGCATTTCATGTTGTGGTAGATCAATATCACACCCATTAACTTCACTCTCAGTCACCACAAATAAAACTTAAACATTTAAGGAATTAAATAGCCATAAATTTAGAACATCATGAATCCTCCCCCAAGGCCATGATTTAGGTCAGTCACTCATCATTTCGAGAGAATGATATCATATAGGAATATAGAAAGAGATAATGAAATTGATACCAGATAAATGATTGGAAAGACATTAATTAAAATATTAATTCATATTAAATGGGATGAAATGAAATTAAAACTAACATAAAATATAGATTTAAATTCTAAATAAAGATTCCATTCTTCCTCAGTTTAGTGGATAGTTTCCTAGATATACATAACTTTTCATCATGACATAAATATATATTCATATTCATTAATATCAACTTAGGAATAATTAATTATATTCAAAAAATGTTTTAAAAGACATCAATAATCCTAGGGAGAAGAAGTTGCATCTGAACTGTTAATTGGTCAAAAATGGATGTTTTGGATACACGAAGACTATTTCATTTCCAAAATGTGGTTTTAATGGTGAATATTTTTTGGTCCCTAACAATTTTATGAACTGGTTTTATTGCCTAAGAATATCAAGGAAGCGTCATGGCATAAATCATTTTTGTCACACCTTGACACATGTGAGCCAACTACTTTTTTCCTTTTATCATCATTTCATCGTCAAACTTACTAATATGAAGTATTTTTCATAACAAATATTTTTTTATGATTTATATTATTCGTTCACAGGAGATTCAGCTCAATGTCACCATGATTTATCATTTATATTCTTATAGTTCATGCCTCGACTTATAAATTATCATGGAACATCATATTCATGAGGAATTCATCATAATTATATCATTTTATATAATTTTATATACCATTCCATAAATTAAAATACAATTAAATAATTTAATTATTTATCAAAAAAAATTTAAAAAATGTATTCCTTTTTAAAATAATAATAATAAATTTTGCCTGGTTAATTTCCCCTCAAATAGAACATGTTTTTTCAGAAGCATGAATCCTAAGAAATATTGTAAAGGAACATCATTTAATCAATATTTAAATTTCTAATGTAAAATAATCCAATTTTTTTCAATAAATAATAAATATTAAAATTTCAAAAAAATAATTATTTTAACACCTCAATTTTCACAGAAATAATTTCAATCATGAATTTTACTATTTCCCATTTGAAATAATAATTCATCTCCTTCATTAAACTTTTATTTCCTATTTCATCATTAATGTGTATTCCACATACAATTTACCTCAAATTCAATTCTTCATTACTTATCTCTCATGGTAAAAAATGTAACGGTGTTGCATTTTTATATCAAGTACATGTCACTTACCATTTCCTTTAAAGCCTTCTAACATATCAACATCACAATAGAAGAAATTAAAATTAATCATGAGTACTTTTAATTATGGTTAACATGTCAGTAGGGGTTAGGATAAGTGTTTAATGAAAAAATTAAACAAAATTATATATTTGTCCTATTTCCAAAAAAATATGATATGAAAAGATAAGCTCAATGTAATACTCTGATATTGATGTCATCTCACCATAATCACAATATAGTAACCTAATTAATGTGATAATAATTAATGTGTTACTATATCTCTATTTTTCATCCTTTTCTTATATTTTTAATGTTATGTTTAAGAGAAAATTTTACATCCACCACCTAACATAATACGATCAAATGTTTGGTGGTCTGTAAAAGTAGATCTTTTATCCATGAAAGGAACTAAACATTTTTCATTTTATTTATTTTTTATATTTTATTATATTAACATTATAGTTGAATAAAAATGTATAATAAATGATAACATCCCCTCTCTCAAATCATCATGAAAAAATATCCATAAAAAATCTCCTCAATATATTACATGACTATCAACCCATGACAATTTATACCCCACACACAATTTTTCAAATATCATGTAATATACTATTAGTTTTGTTGGAATGGATATAATCAGATTGTAACATGGATGATTTTATATTTCTTTCATTAGTGGATAATATGAAAATAGTGGGATTTAATGTCAATGTGGTTCTATAAATAAGAGGTAAAAAATAAATCTTCTTCAATATTTTCAAATTTTATTTTTATTAGTCATATCATTGATAACATGCCATGAATTTTTTCATAGAGAATTGCTATGGTTATCTCATGAAATATTGGACAAAAATAATTGTATGTACTTTTTTTCAGAATATAATTTTGGAAGAAAACATTTGGATTGTTGAAAATAAACATGTCAATGAAAAAAACCATAAAAAAATCTATTTAAAATTTATAAATTTAAATAACTCCAATTATGAGATGAATTTTGTTTTAAAAAAATAAATCCCAAAAATCATGTATATTCAAATTCATTAAATATTGCTTAAAATTACATATCTATTTTATAATTTAACCCCTATAAACTTGTCAACATTTAAAATCAAAACATTTAATATTGATTATCATAAGCATATTATGTCTCCTAAATTGATACAAGTGTGTAAGGCTTCTAGTGGGTCATGAAATGTAATTTTTAATCTCAAAAAATATATTTTAAAACCATGGGGGGGATAGAATCATTGAAAATTATACTACCATTTTTAATGAAGCATCAAGTTAGTTTTATAGGTTCACATCATACAATTTTATTTAGTATAATTTATATGACTTCATCTACATTTTAAAAAATAAGATCCTTTTTTGAAAACATATTATTTTTATTATATAATGACAATTTTCAGCTTAAACTATGATTCTTATTCAGTGTATTATACTTCAAATTTTTGAAATCAACATTCTGGATCTATAAAAATAAATCAACTATGTATAAGGACCATAAAATTTATTTTAAAAAATATAAACAAATTTGGATGTTTCATAGTAACTAATCCTTAAAATATTAATTGAAATTGATATTCCAAAAAAACGAATAATAATAAAAAGAGGATAAATTACAGTATCATCCACAAAGTTGGAAATATATTTTGACATCATCCAGAAGTGAAGTATCATGTATTATTTATAATATTTATTTGGGTGGAGTTTCATAAACATAAAGCACCATTTGATCTGTTTTCAAAGATGATGTTATTCTTATTAGATTTGTGGGTCTCCATGGATATAGTACAATATATCTACCCCCTTATCAATGAGTATAAATATTAATAAATGGGAATAATGATGTGCAGATCCTCAAATTCATTGGTTTCTACATATGAATCTTCTTCTTTACTATATTTTGGTTTCCCAAAATGAGATACATGATTGGAATAATGAAAGGAAAAGACAACATGTTATTTTTCAATATTATTATATAATTTGAATAATTAATAGACTGTAACCTCCAGTAGTGTAAGAGGTATGTGTCTCTGATTCTTTAGCAATATCCAGTTGGATGATTTCATAGGATTCCTTGATTAAATATTCAATATCATTCAGAATATCTAAATAATCCTCATAATGTTCATATTTCATTTCAATATATTCTTTCTAGAAAAAATAAGAATAAACTAAATCTAGAAAACATAGATATTTGGGAGTGATACATAATTCAGTGTTAGATTGATTAAAAAATTTGATTTTAATAAAATTTTGTTCACGATGTAATGTTCATATTAGAGATGATTTGTAATAATATATAGAGGAAGAAAGGTAGGACCCTCTATACATTCTTCAAATTCCACCATAGGGTTGTTTTCTTCTTCCTACATAGCCAGTGGAAGGTACAAAGATGGTAATTCATTTCAATTTTAGATAGGGAGATCACATTGCATCTCATTATTATACCAGTCACTAAAATATTGATCAAGGGCTTATTATTTTTATATTTGTACATCAAAATGTAATTATTAATGTACACTGCTTACCTCCATACTATAGTATTAAATCTAGTAGCTAATATTCATGTGTTGGGGATGGTCTTCATGTATGGCCTCATATTCGTGGATTTCTTCAGAAAAATAAATCTAATCCAAAAGGGCATCCTCTATGGACATTGGTTCTTGTTTTTGATTCTCAAAGGATTATTAGACATATTAAGTTATTCATTCCCTTTTTTCTCTATGTCTACTAGTGTGTCACTAATCCTTTTCACCATGACAAATAAATTATCCTCATGATCTTCTGGTTATTGTGGTATCGCCTGTTATTATTCACTCGGTTCATAATAATTATTATAAAAATATTTCATTGAAAAATATATAATATGTTTAATTTTTTTTAAATAAATCAATTAAATTATTTATAAATAATGTTAACAAATAAAATTGGAAAGAATGATCACATACCAAACTAGAAGTGGTTCCAAATTTAATGTTCCTATTATAAAAAATTATTTACCTAGTATAGTATAGAGGATGACTAGGTCCATCTCACTTAAGTAGATTAACCATCGATAAAACACTAATTCTACATCACCAATTTTGTTTTTGATTTTATTATTTTCTATTAAATGGGAAACTAATCTAAATAAAAATGTAAAACAGTGATTGTAATTAGAATAAAGGTATATAGTCCAAGGTATGGTAATATGGGTAATATTTTTTTATTATTATTGATTATATTAAATTTCTCAATCCATCCAAATTTATATGGGTTATTATTCCTTACCTTGATAAGGTTTTATAGAATACTAACGAAACCACATGAGTGCATCAAATTTCAACTCCTCACTATAAAAATAGGAATTAATGTGAGATTCAGGATATGGTGGAAAATTTAAAAACTTATTAACTACACACTCATTCACTAAAAAGAAAATTCAAACATTTATTTTACTAATGTGAAATAATTATAGAATGTTACAAACCCTCCCACAAGGTTAATAAATCAGTAGTTTGATCATCATTACAAGTTTAATACACCCCACTGGAATATGGGAAGAGAGAAAGAATTTGATATGGGAAGATGAAAGGGGAGAACCATAATTAAAATATGAATTATAGTTATATAGGAAAGAATGAAATTAAAACCAAAGAAATAACAAAATAAATAACTTGGATGATGCATCCATTCATCATCTGTGAAATGGATGATTCTATAGACTCACTGATCCTTTTTCTGATCCCCCTAGGCCTATATTTATAGGCTATAATATCACCCCAATATTGATTAATCATCTTCAATAAATGACTTAGTATCTATCTCGAGTCAGAATGCGATCAAAAAGGGGTGTTAATGATTTTATTTGGTATAATATTTCAATTATAGAGCCCATTGGACTATATTAGATCATAAATTGGGTTTTTATGTAATTATTTCGAGGTCAAACCACTATATATATGAGTTTTATGACCTGTGATTTTCAAGGAAGCATCATAGTTTGAAACATACATGTCACACTCGAATGCAAGTGGGTGAGATCCAATTTTCTTATATCTGTATTTTTTACACCTCCATACATATAAATAGTATTTCACTTAATAAATTGTTTATTTAAAATGTAAACTGTAATTTTCTAGTAGATTCATCATCATTTGAGTGTGAATATTCATTTTTTAGCTCAAATTTCATTCCATGATGAAAATATTTTTGTAGGACACCTTATTTATGTTGAATTCACCTCCCTAGGATTATTTTTAGACATTTATTTTATTTAATGTTTGGATATTTTTTTTTCAAATTATCTAAAGTCAAATAATTGAACATGAATATGATTTACTCTGATAATTTATAAGTCTACTCTAGAACCTAGGTCTTTAAAATAATGAATTGGCTAAAAGAAAGATGAATCTAATGGATTCACACAATTCACATTATAAATATGGTATTTAGGATTTTAAATACTTAAGAAATGTAAGGAAGATGATGAAACATAAGGAAGATGAAGAAATGAGAAAAAATGATAATCAGAGCTATCCAACATGGCTTATAGGGTAACAAAAATATGTAATGCATTGATGTAAAACTGATTTTATAAACACATAAAATTATTGATATAAATCACTCTTAAGGTTTCACCTCAATGATTTGATTCTATAAAAACAATATATAGGATGTAAATGTATTTAATAGGATTAAAAACGAGTATATTTGATGCTAATTGATTTGTGTACACCATTATAATTCCCCATTATGACCAAGGATGATTTTAAACTTTTATTGGATCATTTATGGTGGAGTTTTTGTTCATTTATTTGTATAATTGAAGACCCATTGTGGATTGTAATATAGTGAATGAATATGGGGAATCATCCTGTAGTACCCACGGTTTTTGGTATGCAACTCTTAATTAATTCTTTTAATGGTTATAATGTTAAGGGGTAATGAATGAGATAGTTGGGAGAACATGGAATGATGTTTTGAGGCAAATGGGAAGTCGCACGGGTAGCACATAGTTTGTCTAAATGTGCGGCCAAACCGTGCATAATTAAAACTTTTGAGGTAGTGGACCCCGCATGGTTGGATCATGGTTCAAGATACCAAGCAAGGAGTCTGTGCGAGGGTCTACTGAGGCAGTGGCTAAAACATGGTTAGTGTACGGTTTGTGTAAACCATTCCACCTAACCATACGGGCACTTAAGTGAGATCCTAAAAAAAGTAGATGTCACACATTTTTCCTCTAAATGGATTTTTCCTCCTAAGCGTCCATAATTTCAGATTACTCTCCCTTGAAGGTATGAGAACTTATCCCAGGCATCTTGGAGGAGATCCGAAGGCTTTCCCTAATGAATCAACGCTAGATTCTTGAGGTATGTGATCGTTCTTCATCATTCTTGAATGGTTTCTTAGATCTACTTAGATCTACTTCTCTTCTTCTCTTTGTTTCATAGATATACACCCTTTATGGGTAGAAATAAGTGTGTGGATGAAAAATATGATGGTATTTGGTATTGATCTTGCTAAGAAAAGATATCTAAGGTGGATTCTTGAAGAATCAACCTGGTTTTCTTGTGCGTTCTTCATTCGTTGTGGTATTCATCAGTACCTTCAAGGAATGAGGTTTCTCTCTTGACTCCTATTACTAGAATTGATTGGATTAGATTCAAATTTGTTTATATGAATGGAATTGATTGTCAAAATCATTGAATAAATATTATTTAATGATGATTTATGGTTTTAGTAAAAATTTGAAATCTTGGTGAATTGTTGTGCAATGTTATTTAGCTTCTTGAATTTAAAATGATGTTTTTAAATTATTTATTTTTTAGAATTGTTAAATGGTTTGATGAAAAATTGGTTTTCAATAAGAAGGTTGTTTTATTTAAATAGTTGGTATTGAAATGACTTTTATGGAATTGGTTTTCCATAAAAAGGGAGTTTTATTGAAAGGGATGAAATGTTGTTTTTGGCATTGTTGTAATTGCATAATGGTTGTGTGTATTGATATTTCATTTAGGACGGATAAGGGTTAGGAGTATCCCCCATCAGTGTTGGGATGGATAAGGGTTATGGATCTCCCTGTTAGACATTCATATTTCATTCGGGAAAGATAAGGGTTAAGAGTCTCCCCTATCAGTGTTGGGATGGATAAGTGTTTGGGCTCTCCCCTGTCAAATATTCATGTGAATTTGGGTCGGATACGGGTAAGAAGTCTCCCCCATAATTGTTGAGATTGATAAAGGTTAGGGATTTCCCCCTCTTACATGTAGAAAGCATGGTTGGTTGCATGTGTTTGTGGAATGGTGGTGTAAGATAAAAAGGGATATTGTAAAATAGTTCTAAAACTTGTTTAGTTATTTTTCTAGAAAAATAACATGCGGGAAAAATTGGTTTCAATCGCACTTGTATGCTTCTGGCTATATATGGTTTTTTGAAACTTCTTTATATCTAGTTATAAATAGTTTTTAGAAATTTTTTTATATAAAATGTTTTATATAATTGTTGTTAACTCTTATATCCTAGTGGCGTGAGTATAGAAGTCATTGGAGAAAACCTTCTGAGATTTATACTCACCCATGCTTTGGAACTTTGTTGGTTTTGCATACGCTATTTTTTGGGATAAGGGAAAATGTAACGTTTACCATGTCTTTAGCACTACCTCGAGATGTTTTGGGCTGTTTCATGATTGTGGAGCTTGGAGATTATGAAGCATGGAGTCTTGTGGTCTTTTGAGAGTCTTGTATAATTTATCCGCTGTGTACTTTGATACATGGTATTTCTTTCATTATTGAGTACTTTAATACTGTTTTGAGATACATGAAGAAGTTATGTTTTCTTTTATTTGTTCATGCATAATATAGTGAATGTTTGGTTAGGGTTTGTTGTTTTATTGATTTATTTCTTAAAGGGTAAATCATCCCCCACTTGTTTTTGAAACCATTAGACATTTATTGGCAGCCTTTGGCATCTTGGGTATGTTTCTTAAGGCCTAGTAATGACTCTTTTTACTATAAATACAATGAGAATTAGCGGTTCATTACACATCCAATGAAGTAAGGATGAATGGATTCTTATTTTAGGTTATCAATTTATTTTTAATTTATAATTATTTTACTTATTATACATATAATTGTAATTCCAATTTTTATTAATATGCTCTGCCATATAATCTCCCTCTATCTATCTTCATCTATCTATATTTCTAGATATTTATTATCATTTCTCACTCTCTCCCATATTTCACAATGATATTATAATATTTGAAATGAAATATTACTAACATTATGAATAACCATGGGGGAGGCTTTATGTTTCAATACAATTATTTTACATCAATTATCTAAAAGTTATATTTAAATTTGTGGTGAATGACAAGGATATGGATAGTTTTAGTGACCTTACACCCTGAGATGAATCTATAATTTATTCTTATTTTACACCAAGATGAGGATAAAGTTAATGTACCAATGAAGTTTTTGGTTAATTATAAATATAACAATCATTTTAGTTAATATAAATACATGTTTATGTGGATGGATTGTCAAATAGAATTTAATAATGAAGGTACCCAGATAGCCAAACCCTAAGGACCAAGATGTTTATTTTATCCTACACTCATTAAATATTTCATTTCTATTTTATTTTCCAATTCCATCATTTTATGAAAACTCGAAAATAAAATTATTTTTATAATTAAAAAAACACAAAAAATAATAGATTGTTATATTTGAAATTAGTTATTGAACTAACATTAATGTTCCTCAGGGGTGATAACCCTGGTCAGCCACTATATCCCAATAGAAAAATAAATCTTTTTTTGAGCCACCCTAAGATAGGTACACCAGTTTACCTTTGATTTTAATGGTCAATGTGTATATTAATAGATTAATGGAAAGATATTATAAATGATTCTAATTAATTTTTAGTTAATTGTTTGATAATATTGAACCTTGATTATTGTGTTTTTGGGAATATATATATATTTTTTATTTTCTATAGAAATGGTACTTGGTTTTTCATACATGATGTTAGATATTGTTTGATTTGAGAAAATTTACATTCCACTAAAATGGGTTTATGATAAAATATTATTTATGTTTGGTTACGTCTTCCACTCTATCACTACTTAAAATCAAGCATTCATTCTCTATTTAATTTTTCATTTTAGTTTTCATATAACATTGATTAAATGTATATTTACCAATGAGAAGAAAATATCAAGTTAGTAAAATGAATGTGGTGAAATTTCAAGATACCCTAATTCATCCCATTTATTGTTTTACAATAGTTCCACAAGGTAAAATAATTGGTATTAAATATACTAGTTAATTTTTGAATATATTGGAAGGAATCTATTATCCTAGAGAAAATTGGGAGTGAAAATAGAGGGAAAATATTTAATGGATTGAACTAATAGGTATATAAAAATGGAATTAGATCCAAACTATGATTTCTTGGACCCTATTTATACATATTGACAGTTATTGTAATACTAGTATGTGATCTCAATACATGATTAATTATGGGAGATGATAAGAATTTGTTTAATGGTGATTTTATGGATCTAAATTCATTATCAATAGAACCAAAACAATTAAATTTACCTGAACATGATGGTTTTTCACACAATAAAAAAGGTTTTGTATAGAAATTATATTATATATAAAGGTGATAGAAATCAAAATATTCAATCGTTTTTGTCATATAAAATATATTTTATGACTTGGATATGAGTTATTTTGATAATGTGTACTGATCATATAATTCCTATTTATTTTTTTACTAAATTACAAGGGCCTTCCCATGAAATTAATGATTCAAACATTCTTAATAAATAATATATAGAGATTACCACCTAGGTATAATCCTAGTTAGTCAGTATTTAAAGATACTATCCATGAATAATAATCTCTAGATGACTTCGATGACATTTAGGTAGCATATGAAATGTGGTTGAAATCATAGTTCACCTTATATCATTCAAATAAAGAGATTTCAGGCAATTCATTTGAGAAGAATTATTTTAAGGTGGCCAAAAAGCAATATATTGTATGAGATGTTTTTTTGTAATTAAAAAAATGATTTTTAAAAGAGGTAAATTAATATTTTGATGGAAATAATCTTATATATTATTTCCATTCTGAAAAAACTAGACACATAATTTTTATATTTATGAAAATATTTGATGTAAAGGTTGATGAGTTAGAATTCTCAGTAAAATAGAAGAATATTTTTTCCTCTGATAAAAATATTCATTTCTAGAAATTAATGTGGTACAATTTATGGTATGATTTATCTTGTCATCAATGATTAATCACATACAATGAACGGTCCACTAGAAGGAAAGGAAAGTGAATTAATATATGAAATAGAATATTTGCTAATGGAATTAGTAGAAAAAATATAAAGTACAGATAATTAAGATAATGATCATCCAGAGAGAGTAATATAGTTCATATGGGGATTAGAATAGGATGTTTAAAGTCATGATAAATAGATAAATAAGAGGGGAAAATGAAAGGGTTATTGAAGGAGTATTTAGGCTTTATAGACGAAATTATAGATGAATTTGGCCATCTATAGAAAGTTTTAAAGGATTTTGAAAAGGATAATGTGAATGCAAAGTATGGAATTGAAAAATATTATTGAATAATAGGCCTTGATCAATGATATTATGGATACCTCTATTGAAGATAAATTAAAGAGGATTGAAATAAATAATTAAGAAATTGTTTCTTTTAGAATGAAACAAAAACCAGAAATTGAGACTGATGGATTGAATAATAAATTTTTTGGGGAGTTTAAAGAGATATTTAGGAAAAAAAGTGGTGAATAAGGAATATGAACATTTAATTAATTAATAATTTCTCAAAACCTAAATTATACATATAATCATAATGTCAGATTTTATAGTGAAAAATTAAAGACACAATATGTACACATGAATAACAGATGGTGGTAGATGTAGGGAGAAAGTTCTCAATAATTAAGAACTAATTGAGAAACCAAATAAGTACTTGAGAAAATTATATTATTTTATAGATATAAGTAAGAGGATTATTCTAATAATGAATTTTCCTTTTTGTATAATCTTAGTACATACTATGTCATATTGTTGAAGAGATGATAGTTTCATAACTAGTGAAGTTGAGGGATATCATTAAAAGAGATATGGGACATACTCATCATATTTAGATAGAAAGTATATCTATTGTAACTATTTTATTTCTCTCATTTTTTGGATAATGAATTATATTATAGATTTTAATGAGATTAAAATTCTAATGGAATATAGGTAAAAGTGGATGCATTGGAATATAATAAAATAAACCTGAAGAATATGTTTTATCAACTAGGCCATGAATAATTTAATCTTGATACATATACTAAAATTAATGAGGAGAGATCAAACAAAGGATTAATAATTCAGAAATTTCCTATAAATGTTGTATGAAATTAGAAAAAACAAATTTTACATAAATTTCCATGAAGGAATCAAATTTTAAAAACACTTGGATTCAAAATAGTCGTGTTCATCTCTTATGGAAGTTAATATAAATTAATTAAAAAATGATAAGGCTATATTTTATTAAATAGTTTGATTCAGAAATGAGATAGAATTGATGATTAAAGAGAGTCTAAAGACTCATATAACTAGTGAAAAATTGAATAATATCGATGTTTTTGAGGTTTTAAACATGAGTATTTAGCATAAGAAATTCTATTATCTCTTTTTTTTTAATTCAAATTATAACATAAGGGTTATAATATCAATGATAAGTATGGGAAATCACTAATAATGGATTGGAGTAAAATTAAAATCCATATTAGGAAGATAGAAAGGAAATACATTATTTGTGATAGTATAAATTGGAAAGTTTCTTAAAATAGAGGTATTTTTTTCTATTCATCCAAAATGGTTTTTTTCAGAAAAATAAAAAAAATTCACACTATGATAATTATTAAATTTATAATTGAAAAATAATTTTTATTTTATGAAATTAAATTTCTGATAGTGTAGAAAATTAATTTTATTACTATTGACATAAATAATTAAAAACATTTTTTTTGTGAATACAGTATTTTTCAAAAGATATTGAATTTGATGAAAATTATATATTTCATTATAAATTTGTTTAATTTATATGAAAACATTATCTATAATGATAAAAAATTAGTTATTAATTTTCATATTACAAGTTCCAAGACAACGTTATAACATTCTTATTTAAATAATTACAATAATTAAACATTGTTTCATCGAATCTTATTGATGCATGTAACACAATCTATGGTGATGTTGCAAATAGTACAAGTTTAGGTTTGTGTATCTTGTAATAAAATATTAAAATTTTCTCTCATGGAACACCACAAATCAAATAATTTTATTTTATTCATAAAAAGGTTTATAAAATCTCAGGGTGGTATATTCTACCCCCCTTAATATGGACTTCATCATTGAAATTTGTCATTATGATACAAGAAAATGAGGATTATTATGCCTCATAATATCCTCAAGTAAACACATATATTCATCTATGTGGTGGTTTCACCACAAAAGAATTACATGGTTAGTGTTTTTTTAGAGCCTTCAATGTACGATCCATAACTTCAAATAGTTGTTCCCCATTAGACTGATCATGATTTAGTGTTATGACCAATGACTTCAATACATGTGAAAGGTCATGTATAAACTTACTTAAAAGAGAACCATGGAACACATGATGGAATTTAGAGTTATATTATAAAAGTTCCAATATATAGGCTACTATCCTAATATGATCATGAGTTTTAAAGGCACTGATATACATATGTATTAGTTTCCATTTCTTATCGAATCACATAATATTCATTTAGGGAGATATTTGTTGAAAAAATCTCATAAATGTCAAATTCAAGATCAATTTGATGATTATAAAAATTACACTTCTACTAACACTAATATTCCATGATATTACGATGAATGTCTCTAACCTTATAGTCCATTTCTTCAGTAATTTCCTGTTTTAATATAATTATTTCTCCAAATCCATTATACCACATTTGAGATCTACATTTAATTCCATATAGGGATTCAAAAGGATCCTTGTAAAATATTAAGTGAAATGTTTTGTTATAGAAAATATTCAATTATAGGATGGTGATGACCCCAACCACATTTTAAATCGATAGATTAAGATCTCAACATATCCTATGGAGTTTGAATTGTTATTTCAAAATAACCATCCTTCTATGGATGTTAAGAAGTTCATTTATGAAATCTAGAGAATAATATCTCCAAATATCCTCTAGAATTTTAACTGTTATTTCTAAAAAATATATTTATAAGGATGATAAGTAGTGATGGAACTCAATTCCATATCATGTTTTTACTAAATACTTCACTGGCACATTAAGGTAATCCTTGGATCCTGATCATATAAAATTGAAGCCTGCACTCCATAAAAACATACCACTTCCTTAATGTATATCATGGAAAGCTGATCTAGAGATAAGTGTTCTCGGATAATGATGATGTGTGATGACATATTGAAGAGATCAACAACCACCAATATAGAATTATTCCAATAAGTGGATATAAGGATAATGATGAAAAAATCCATAGTGATGTTCTCCCATTTCCATTTTGCTATGGACAATGGAGGCATAATCCCCTTAGTACTTTTTTTATATTGCCATATCTTTATGGAATTCCATGCTCCGTGATGAAAACAATCTTATATACCTCTTCAATCCATCCCACCAAAATTATTCATTCAAATCCATATACATGTTCATACTTACAAGATGAATGGATAATAATGTGTTATGATATTCCTCTAACAACTCCTTAATATCTAGTTTTGAAGTAACACCTACATGTTTTGCAAGCCATATATTATGTTCATCATGATAATATTTTTCCACTTCCATAAATATATCTTGATTCATCCTTTCTAAATAAAAAAATATTGGATATTTTGTGATGGTCATCATAGATAATCTAGATTGATCCGTTCGACTCAAAGAAATGGTTACCACATTCTCTCTCCCATGGTGATAAGTTATTGATCATTAATAATAATTTACCATCTCTGACCATCTTCTATGGTACATGTTCTAATCCTTCTGTGAAAATATATATTTCAAACTCTTATGATCACTAGATATATCACACACTTCACCATAAGTATAATTCCACTTTGTCATTAATGATACAATTGCCAAAATTAATTTCAATTATTGAGTTGGGAAATTTTTATCACAATTCTTCAATTTATACGAGTTATTATCTATAACCTTGTCATTAAACATAGTAACACATCTAAATCACTCATTTGATGCATCACTATTTATTAGAAACCCTTCACCACTCTAGGGTAATGTAATCACTAGTATGCTAACTAACCTTCTCTTTAGTTCCTTGAAATATTACTCAGAGGAAGTTGGTCCCCTTATGAGTTATCTAGGTAAGAGGATTAGATAGTCATGAGAAATTCTCCGAAAATCACTGATAATATCTAGTTTAACAATGAAATCTTCTGATCATTATCACCTTGTTTGGTCTATTCCAACATTAAATAGCTTTCATCTTTTGATTTTACTACTATTATAACATCTATTAAGACTATATAACACAGTAATGATACCTCTTTCTAGCTAAGTTAATACTTTGTAAATTTGTTCATATATTTTCTCCCTTTTTACTATATTGCATACAATTCTTATGTTGTCTTAATTCTCTTCCATTATTTATTAATAGATAATTTATGTTTCTATAAAGACTACCATAAACTGATCAACATAATCTCTAAATACTCTATTCATAAAATCTATAAAGATATTAGGTGAATTAGTTATAATTAAGGGAATCACTATATATTCACAATGTCTATATATTATAAGTAATGTTGTATTGGGTATATCCTCCTTCAGGACCTTCAATTGATGATATCCTGAAAAATATCATTCTCAAATATGTACTGAGGTCTGTATAGTTTGTCACACAAGTCATCATAATGGGGAAGAGGATACTTATTCATGAATGTGATCTTGTACAACTCCCAATAATCCATGCAGATTATCATTGATTCATATTTTTTTCACAAAAAGTATAGGGTCACCCAATGTTGGAATAGTTGGCCGAATGAATCATGTGTCATGTTTTTCATGTAATTTCATCTTCAAATTTGACAACTCTATTGGGGATATTATACATGGATTGTTTTAAATTGTTGTGGAACCATGTATGAGTTCTATTGAGAAATAAATTTCAGGTTTTCATGGAAATCTAGGAATCTCTTCAATAATACTATCCACAAATTCCTGAACTTTAATAATATGAATGATGTCATGTTTATCCCCATCCATTTGAGATAAACGTGAATTATAAATGAGAAATAAGATCCATAAACTGGATGAAATCTACGTAGTAAGTTCATAATCAACATCACATTGATAGATGCTCATCATTGGGTTTGAATTATAAAACATAACATCCCTTTCATGAAAATTGACATGGGATCTACGCATAAAATCCAATCGATTACTAATATGACATGGAATTCATGAAGTGAAAGAATGAAAAGATTAATAGGAAGGACATTCCCATTAACGTCAACTAGAGAGAATCATACACTTGAGATGAAATAATCATACCACCCGAGGGTTTCACTAATAATTCCATATATAATAATTTTGGAGGTATATTAATACACATATAAATTTCATTTGTTATTCAATATTTGGTTGGTCTAGAATTAAATATAATATTAGAGGCTCAAGTCTGGATTGTATGTTTAACTTTCACAACATCATTATTTAACCCCTCATCTGAAATAGTGATCGATCAAGATTTCCCCATAACCTTTGGATTAAGAGGTTTCCGATGCTGACCATCATCATTAACCTTCTGGATTGGGAGCTAGTCAGCATAACTCCCATTCTCCTTGCACTAGATTAACAATAGTGGGGGAGGTTGATCTTGTGCATCTTTCTCTCCATTTTTATTATTATCTAACTTCATCCCATCAAACCAGTAATCAAATTCATGATGATATTCCCTTATGAACATAGAATTTTTATTATACAACATAATATAATTTCTTCTTTTCTTCTTCCTACACATCAAACATAAATTAAATCCCATATACCTCTCTCCATGGGCTTTAGATTTTCTTTTTAACCCTATATTCCATTTCTTGTCAAAGCCATTGGATTGATACATTACTCCAAACTCCATTTAAATAGTGATTTAACAACGCAAAATCTATTCCTGGGTAATGATGTCACTGAGGGATAATTTTATTTTGGGATATGGCATTATTACTGTAAATAATCCATCATATTTATATTTTTTAGGATGATAATACAAGAAGTGTATGTCAAATGTCTTGTGAAAATTACCATGTAGGTACCAATGGAATAATTTTCCCCTTTCATTATGTCATGGAACTCTTTCTTCATTTTTGTAAAATAATATGATGATTATTATTTAAAAATAAGTTTTTCATCCTGTTATAATCCATGGATTCACTTTCATCTTGTTTCCTAGTATTATTGATTATAGTCCACTACCAGCCTGCTTCGTCTTCTAACTGATACACATCTAGAAATACATTCTCATGTTTCAAACACTAGATAATATAGAATATGTACTTAGGTGTACTGATCCATTGTTCATAAACTAGTGGATCACAAGACACAAAAAATAAGGTGGACATTAACTCCTAGAGGACTCAACATAATATTGTTCCCTACATTTCTCATTTTGAAGTACATCATGATTCAAAGATTTAGAATCTATTTTGGGAATATAAACATGGTTTTTTTTAATTCCATCTATTATATTTTATGAATAATCATGTGAAAAATCATTTCATTGTTCTACACACTATTTTTTAACATGGTACTTTTGGGTTATAGGAAATCACTAAACCTAAAAACACATTGTGTATAAAAAATAATCCATGTGCGAACCACATATTCATGGAAGTACATATAAGATATCAAAAGTGTGAATCCTTTTAAAAAATATGGACCTTTATTTATTCAAATGTTATTCATAGCCAATTCCTACTTAAATACTTCATTATTTTTTTTGAAGAGCTTGTGATTTTTTAAAGCATATCCCAAGGGAGTGTCAATCTAGTTGTGCATAAAGGACTCTTTTCAGGCACCAATTCCTAATTGAGTCAGTATGAATATGGTGCTTAAAGGGTTTTTATCCCTATGAACATTTGTTCTATAGCCATATCCAGAAATTCTGTAATGTCCTGTTCCCTTGATCCGGTATGTTTTCCCCTTTCTCTATGTCCCCTTCTAGTTTTAAAATCGACATATTTGATTTTTAGGGTATACTATAGGTTTCAAAATAGGTACACATTGTTTAATTAGTGAAAGATGCATGTTGTGACTAGGGGAATCCTTTTGTGACCTATTACACATTGTTTACATGAGGTACACTTTGTTTAGGGGTTAGATATTGGATGCTTAACCTGAGGTGATGGGGTTTTCAGTGTAACGTATCTAGTGTGGCCTACACATTGTGACCAAGGGGTATACATCATAACTAGACCCGCACTCGGTTTTGATGTCACACATTTTTCTATTTCTCACGACCTTTTTTCTCCCGAACCTCTTGTCTCTTGACCCTAAAATACTCCTTGGTTTTTTCAGAGGCGTCTCACCTTCCGGATCGTTCTAATAAACTCTAATTCTTCATTTCTTCTACATCACATATTTCTGGGTAACTGTTATCTCTGATTCTTCCTTATGAATGATCATGTTAGCTCCATAGCCTTGCTATTTCAGATCATCTGATCTAATATGTATGATTCCTATTTTCTTCTTCTAGATCTATTGTGAGATCATGTGTTGAAGGACATTCCCTGGACAGTTGTGGTGTAGCGGATGTTATTTGTCGAGGTATGTGGGAATTCATTTATCTTCCAACCTATTTTCATCAGTTTTAAATCAATCCTCTGAGGGTTGGATTTGATTCTAAGGCCTTTTTAAAGAATTTTGGGGATTAGTTTCATTTGGATTCTATTGTGGTAATGTGCGACACGAACATTGAGGTAGGTTGTTTAGTCTCTAGCCTATGATAATAAACCTATTTGTTTTTCTCTGGAAATTACTTTATAAATTTATTTATTAAATTGGCATGATTCTTGTGTGGGTTGAAAAAGGGTTTTGAAGAAAAATGATTTTACATAGGTTTTTTTAAATGGATTATAAATGGTTTTGAATGGTTTTCAAGGCATTTAAATGGGTTTGTGAAAAATATAATAGAGGTTACATTGGGTAATTAGGCAGAGTGTATTTCAGGAGTCCATCATCAATTGCATTGTGATTATGAATGAGGGTTTTCTTGGGTCATTCCTTTATTTCATAGGACAATTGTTCTAGGTGACCCATATTGACATTTGGGGGGATTACTCTTTTGGATTTCCTCTACTTCCTTGGCATGTTGTTTAAGTATTGGTTTGTGAACCTGATTATTTTGGTACCAGTAGTCTACTTCCTAGACCAGGGGTATTCCTTGACGCTGTGAAACATGTTCTTCTGTTTTTTATTAAATGTATTTTAATGTTATCCCTAATTTTTATGATTATTATTTAGAAAATTATATGGAATATATTATTTAAAACTAATCTACCAGCCTTTGTTTAGAACTGTAGAAAAGGGAATGCTTTCCATGTTATCTATAAAACTAATTTACGTCTCAACATGACATGTTTTAAATTTTAAATAAGCCTTAATGAATTTTTATAAAGAGAATTGATATGGAACAGATGTGTGGGATCTAACATAGCCTATTATCTCACATGTTGATCATGACTTCGGTGGTGTGTAGAAATCTGTTTGTATTTCTGTATAGGTAAAGGTAATTCACTTCTGTGAGGGGGTGAGGACCGTGTCAACAGGGATGGGTAGAAGGTAGTGATATGGTTAAAATTCGTCAATTCCATTGCTTGAGTAGCTGTTTGGTTTTGAGTCATTTTCATTTGGACTTATCTTTTGATGTTTTAACTACTATTTTAGTTGTCCTATTTCTGCTGTTTTTCTATACAGTTGTGGAATATATAATTTTTAGCCTTCTTCTATTCCTTGTTTTCTCAATATATATGTTTTGGGGTAGTTCATGTTGGGAGAAATTGTCCTCTCAATTTTTTCATTCTATTCCCAAGTGCTTTTTTCTAGCTTGTGGGGATAAGGAACACCCTTCAGGTATGCGACTGATCGGGTCGGGTGCAGGTTTTCAGAGCAATACGGTTCGGTTTGTTATATTTTGGATTCAAATGGAGGCTTTTCCTCAAGAATATTTTTTTAGTGATGTCTGCTAGATTGGAGATAGGATTTTTCAGGACAAGAGTGGTATGCTACGATGAGTGTCTGGCCAACCCTTGTCATAAATAGACTACAGTTACCATGGTGTGTCGGGATAGGTTTCTATAGCATTGGTTTTTTCATTTGGAATATCAATTTATGTTTTTGGGTTTTCTAGTTTGAACTGAGAACTATTATTTGTCATATCATTCTTATGTTTTAGTATATAGAAGTATTCCTCTGAGATGTATTCCATATGTTCCTCGAGAAGGTGTAGCTGATGCTCCTCAAGTAAATACACCAATGGATCAGAATCTCATTGAGACTGTCGTACATGTAGTCTGTGATGTCAATTATGATGTGCCGTATGTTCAAAATATAGTGGTTGATGTAAATATAAGAGCTGGAAGAAAAAGAAATAAATCATGATAGTTTTTGTGCAAGAATCCACCATCCTTTAAATTGATGAATAAACATAAATATCTAGAGGATTTGTTGGACATGTTCGATGTAATCATCAACTTCCTAGAGACATCAGAGAATAATAGGTGTATGTGCACTAAGTCCAGACTGAAGGGTTCTGACACGAATTGGTGGGACTCTATGGTCTAGGAAGATAGACATATGGGGTTAGAATAGATGGGTTTTAAAACCCTATTTTTTAAGAATTTTTTTATAGAGACTCTACTGTAGAAAAAATCTCTAGAGATCCTATCATTGTAGTATGGAGAGCATTCAGTGTCAGCCTACCCCAACTATTTTTCTATGTCTGTCTGTTTTTTCTCCGGATGTTGTAAGGAATGACTGGTTGAAGGCGTAGAAGTACTTACATGGTTTGATAATGGACAATAGATCATAGGTGTTCATGTGGAATATTTCTACCTATTCAGAGACATTGGACATAATAATGATTGGAGAGATGGAAATAGAAGGCATGGTCGTCGTTGCTGCTTATTCTCTTCCATATGGTGATAAATTTAGTTGCATGCAGGGGAAGAAGAGAAATTGGTCGGACTGTTGTAGGAGTGGTGGATGTGGGTCTCAGTATCAAGCCAACATCATACCATCTATTGTAACTGGTAGTGTGCCTCTGACATGATATCAATGTGGCTAGGGGCTCACACCAAACATTATTTTCCTATGCACGTGAAAAAATGAAATATATGTGGACCTATGGGTCACTTGCAACGTCTCTTTCAGGCTATGAATATTCCCTCTTATAGTCTAGGTTCATCATATCCAAAGGCTACTTTGGTGCAGTGAAAAGCTTCAAAGATTACAAGGATATTTCCACAAGCATTAGGAGTGAATCATTTACACATAGTAGATGAGTGCCTAATGGAAGTTGAAGAAGTTCTAGAAATAGGGGGAGGTGTGCTCCATATTGACTCTTCAGTAGCTACTACATTGTTTGGTACTGGTGCATCCCACCCATTAATAACTACACATTTTTTTTGATATGCTTAAACATACAATGGAACAAATCCCATTTAAAATGGAGTTAGTGGTACCCCTTGGAATGAGGAAATATATGGGGTTATGGGGTCTTGTTCCTTCACGATAACCGAGATGGATTTGGTCTGTGATTTTATAGTTCTTTAAATGGATCTATTTGATTTCATCATCGGAATGTATTGGAATGTTTCTCATTGTGCTGAGGTTGATTTTTTTCATTGGCTTTTTTAATTTCATTATGTCGATGGGAGTTCTCATATGATTCAGGTGGAGTGGGATCCGAGATTAGGTTGTGCACGCGTTTCCCACTAGAAACTCAAGAGTTTGTTTCCTGCTGTTGTGTTTGAGCCCGATGACATGTATTCTATTGGTTATCTACCTATTGTGGTCCAAGACATTAAATTTTTTTCCCAGATGATTTCACTGGTCTTCTCCCAAAGAGGTAGGTATTGTTTATAATTGACCTATTTCCATGGATACAACCAATACCAATGTCTTCATACCATATGACACTAGAAGAGTTGAATGAACTCAAGATTATTTTGTACGGCCTATTAGAGAATGGTTTTTTCATCATAGCGTTTCACCATGGGAATCCCCTGCTCTCTTTTCCAAGAAAGTGGATGGTTCACTGTTCTTATGTGTGGACTATCAAATATTAAACCGGGTAATAGTTTAGAACAAATATCATCTTCATCATCTGGATGATTTGTTTTATTAGTTAAAGGGAGAAATTTTGTTTTCAAAGATAGATATTTGGTCGGGATATCATTAGCTGAGATTTCGAGAGTTTGGTATACCAATGATGGACATCAGATGCAGGTATGGAAATTATGAATATCTTGGGATTCTATTTGATCTGACTGACGCTCTTTTAGTATTTATGGACATAATGAATACGATATTCCACCAATATCTTGACAATTTTTTGGTAGTGTTCATGGATTTATTTTGGTTTACATAATGAATGAGTGTGAGCATGAGAACCTTTTGAGTTTGGTTCTAGAGATTTTGAGAAATCATCATCTATATGGAAATATTTCAAAATTTTGTTTTTTGGATTCAACAATTCTTGTTCATGGGGAACATAATTTTGGGGCATGGATTATTAGTTGATCTAGGGATGTTAAAAGCGGTTTTGTCCTGGAAAAAACCACAAAATGTCTTTTAGATACAAAGCTTCCTTGGTATTATTGGATACTATCTATGTTTCTTCATGTATTTATCTAAATTGGTATCACATTTGTTTGCTCTTAACATGAATAATGTGAAATTCTCATGCGATTAGAAATGTCAGACATCCTTTGATGAACTAAAATGACTTTTGACATTAGCAACTGTTCTGATCTTACCCAGTCCTGGTAAGGGGTATGTGGTGTTTTGTGATTCATTTGGTGACAATTTCAGATGCATACATATGTTGGATGATTATTTCACAACTTATGGATCTCATAAGCTCTGAACACATGAGAAGAACTACCCCACTCAGGATTTAGATCTTGCTCCAATGATGTATGTGCTTAAATGTTGGAAGCACTATCTCTTTGGGGAGAAGTTCATAGTTTCTTTGATAATAAGAGTCTGAGCTATATCTTTTTCCAGAAGTACATGAATATTAGACATAGATAATGGGTAGAATACCTTCAGAAGTTTGACTTCGACTTCACCTATATCCTGAGGCAAATGAATTTAGTTGCAGACTCTTTATGTAAGAAGGTAACATCATAAGCAGTTCTAAAATAAAAGGGGGAGTATAATCTGATGGGGATTTTTACTTAATTTCACATGGATGCTCATTAGGATGTTTCAGGTATGGTTATAACAATTTTATAGTTGAGATCATCTCTCATGGTGTATATATTTCTATGTCAACAATAAGATGAGTAGTTTCATAAGATTTTTAAGGATCATTATAGTGGGGAGATAGTTCCTGGTTAGTCTCTTTCTTCAAATGGAATACATCACTTCCTGAAGTGAGTTGTCATTCCAGCACTTGTGGGAAGGTTTCTATTATTAGATTTTCATATCTCTTTGTGGGTCATTCATTTAGGAGCAACAAAAATGTATTATGACATGAGAAGTTGGTTCTTGTGTCAATGTTTGAAGAATGAAATTGAAGATTATGTTTCCCACTATTACACCTGCCAATGGATAAAGGCAGATCAGTTGAATCCATCTAGTATGGTTTAGCCTCTTTCAGTACCAGTTTGGAAGTGGGGCAAGGTGCCCATGGAATTTTTTATTGGGTTACAATGGACACCCTGAGGAAAAATTCTATCTAGGTGGTTGTTAATCAAGTGATGAAGTATTCTCATTTCATTCAAGTCAAAGTCACCACTAAATATGATGATTTGTGTAAGTTGTATGTGCATCAGATAATGAGGTTACATGGGAGTCCTTTTGACATTATTTCAGATAGGGATCCTAGGATTACTCAAGGTTCATGAGGATTCTTTATGTGGTAATTGGGACTCATGTCAAGTTGAGCACAGCATACCATCCAAAGAAAGATGATCAGACAAAGTGTGTAATTTAGATCATAGAGGATATACTTTGTGTCCACGTCTTGAATTTTAGTGGATCATGGGATTAACACATGTTACTTTTTTATTTTTTGTACAAAAACAGATACTAAACATTGATTAGATTGGATCATTTTTCTGCATTTTATGGTCACCTCGGCAGATCACCTCTATGTTGGGAAGGGGTGGGCGGAGTGGCTTTGGTTGGACCAAGTCTGGTTCAGGAGACATCTAAAAAGGTTCAAGAAGTCGGATGACGTCAGGTTATAGACTAGAGTTGATATAAATTGTGGGTAGATCTGCAGCATCTACCTTCAGAGTTTCTATTCCTAACTGAGTTTTATAGAATGTTTCTCCTTAGTTAGGTAACCATCGACATGGAAGAATTGGAATGATGGCTCTGAGATATGTTGGAATATTATAGATCACATAACAACATGGGAAAACTTCTAATCTACTAGTATTATAAACTCAGTTAATGGGTAATCATGACATTTTCCACATATCTCAGCTCAAGAATTATCACCCTAATCCCACTCACATTTTGAGTTGGGAAAAAATTGAGTTAGACTCAAATGCTTCAGTTTGGAAGAAAATAGTTGAGATCATTGACTCTCAAGAGAATGCCTTTTGTGGGAAGTCGATTTCATTGGTCAAAGCTCTATGGCAATAAGGATCAGATTCTCATGTGACTTAGAAACATGAGCCATTGGTGAGGGAGCAGTGGTCTCATCTTTATCCGGGGAGTACATCTTCTATATGATTTCCTTGGGGAATATAGTCTTTATGGTGGTGAGATTTTAACATCTTGTTACATTGATCGGGTATGTTTTTGAATTTTTTATGTGCCCTTCTAGTTTTAAAATCCTTATATTTGATTTTCTAGGATTACTACAGTTTTTAAAATTGGTATACATTGGGTACCTAAGGTAAAAATCATGTACTGAGTGATGGATACATGTAGTGACCATGGAAATCATGTTGTGACCATGCACACATTAGGTATATGATGTACACAGAATTTTGTGGTTAGATATTTAATTTTAAACCTGAGGTGACAGTTTTTTTGGTGTATCTTTTCTAGTGTGGCCTAAAAGTCATGAAAAGGGGTACATGTCATGACCCGGACCATGCTTAGGTTTAAGTCACACATTTTTCTTGTTTCTCGTGGCCTTTTACCACCCAAAACTATTGGCTCTCGGCCCTAAACTAATCCTATGAATTTTTTAATGGTGTCTCAACTTCCAGATCAATCTGATCGGCTCTGGTTTATCATTGTTTCTATGGTGTGTCTCTCCAGGAAACTGTTCACTCCAATACTTCCTTCCAATTGATAATTATAGTGACCTGACATTGTGTAATTAGATATACTAATCCATGATGGTTTATTCTTACTGTCTTCTTTTAGATATGTTGTGATATCTTATCTCGAAAGATTTTCCTCGGCTAGTTGTGGTGTAGAAGACGTTAGTTCTAGAGGTACGTGGGATTTCTTCTATCCACCAACCCCTATTCTTATATTTTTGTTTCATACAATGTGGATTGGGTTTGATTATAGGGCATTTTTTGATGAATTTTTTGGGTTTAGATTATTTTGGATTCAGTTGTGGGCATGTGCAAACCAAACATTGGGGTAGGTTGTTCCTTCTCTTTCCCATGATAATGAAACTAATTTTATACTAGGAAAATTTCTTTATAAATTGATTTATGAAATTTTCTTGATTGTTTTGTAATTTTAAAAAGTCTTTTGAATGAAAAATGTTTTTCCCTAGAATTTGATAAATGAATTATAAATGGGTTTGAATGGTTTTCAATGAATAAAAATGGGTTTTTGAAAATGAGAACATGGGTTACATTGGGTACATAGGTGTAAGGTATAGCTTGATCCTGTCGTCCATTGATTTGTGATTATAAATGAAGTTTTTCCAGGTTGTTTCTTCTATTTCCAAGCCCTGTGTTTCTAGGGGACCGATACTGACATTTGGGGGGATTACTCTTGGTGGTTACCACTGCTTCCAAGGTCCATTTTTCTTGGATCTTTTTGTGCACATGATTATTTTGGAATGAGTAGGCTACTACCTAGAACTATTGTATTCCATGGTGCTGTGACACCTATGCTTCTATTTTTTATTTCCTGGATTTCTGAGTTAGCCTTGTTGTGCATGTTTATGATTGTGGTAATTGACATAGAAAATGATTATTGAAAATTATATACCTGATTTATTAGAATTGTGGAAAAGGGAATGTTTTCCATGTTTTCTATAAAATTAATTTACATATCATATTGCATTGTTTTAAATTTTAAATAAACATACAAGAATTTTTATATGGAGACTTGTTATGGAACACCTAGGTTGGATCTTTTTGAGCATGTTATCTCGCACCCTTTTCACAGCTTCAGTGGTGGATTTACAATTTTTTATTTCATTATAGGGAAAGGAAGGGCACCATAGTGAGGTGGTGAGGTTCATTTCAGCTATGATGGGTAGATAGTGGTGAGATGGTTGGAATTCGTTTTTCCCTTATTGGATTAGTTGTCTGGTTTTGAGTCCTTTATAACTAGACTTGTCTTATGTAGTTTTAGATACTATTTTCTTTATCATGTTTCCACTATTTTTCCTTACAATTATGGCATATATAGCAGTTATTCTTTTTTTGTTTCATCTTTTCTATATATATATATATGTTCTGTGGTTGTTTAGGTTGGGTGAAATCGTTCCCTAAGTTTTTTCGCTCGATGTCCGAGCGCTTGTCGCCAACCCATGTGGATTGGGAACACTCTTCAGGTATGTTATAGATCGTGTTGGGAGCTGGTTTTCAGGGGAACCCTAGTTGGTTCATTACATGTTGTATCCATATAGGGATGTAATTCTTGGAAATCATTCACTCTATCTTTTACCAAAATAATAGAATATTTTTATATACTATTTATCATTCATAGAATTAAACTTAAAGGAATATCCCTTGGGAATGAAAAAAGTTTTTTCATCCTCATCATGAAAATTTAACAAACCCTATCTTCTCATACAAAGACATTACATCATTTTTTCATAGAACATAATACATTTCCCAAATAGATTCCCAGTGAAATTATATTTTTTAGTTCCTTTAAAAATAAGGAAACAAAAATGATTGTTCATAAATCATCTTCATTATCTCCCACTAGTTTATTCATGACTATCACCCTTCTTAGACACATGATACATAATAAATATCTTCATAAACTAGGTAATGGAAACATAAAATGGTGTGACCAAAAATACTATATTCTGAAATCTAGTGAGAAATGTAAGCATAATCCTGAGGATAAGGGTATGAGAACATTGTTACAACATTATCAGATCATACACTTCTTATAAAATAAATTAAAGAGTTATAGAATAAGTATTTTATATTAATAATACATAAATACTAAGGGAATAAATTGTTCAATCCATGAAATAATCACATTTGAATAATAAATGGAATTATTGAATAAACATAATAATATAAAATGACATCCATAATATTCACGGAATAACATCCAAAATCATATTAATGAAATGTATTCACACCCAAATTCTTCATAGTGGTCATTATTTACACCCAAGTCCATATTAATAGACAATATCATTTACTAAACCATGTTCACCCCTATTATAGTCATGTATATCTCATGATATATAAGTCATTACCCAATTAATTGAAGGAAGATATAGTCCCCACCAATCACATAATTAAAGAAAACATTCTTATTCTATAAGATGATAAACAATCATCATATCAAAACCTAAGGGATTAATTGGGTATCATAAACGTGTCATTTTATCATAACTAGTGGAATAGAGAATGGGTTCACAACAATTTCATCAAATAATACACCATGAAAGAGGTAGTTTTCATATCACTTTTATTTATATTCCTATGGAATAAAAATTAATTTTATAAGAATATAACCTGTGAATGTGAAAAAGGTTTCATAAACATATAACCAGTGATACAGTAATTTGTTTCATAAACATCATTAAATCAAAACATACATTATTTAGAGAAATAAAATGAATTGGAGAAATGATTCTAATGAGTTAAACCAAATATTGTCATTCATTATTGAAAATAATTTTGAAAAATCATTTAAAAATATTTCTTTATGAAAATGTCCTTTATTCTATGAATAAACTCTTTTTAAAACACAATAAATTTTTGAAACACTTTTTCACTGAAAATAGATTTGAAAATGTATTTAATAATTATTGAAAACAATATATCATTTTAAAAATAATTTTCCTTAAAAATGTGATAAAAAATTTATTACAAAAATATTATTTAAAACGTTTTTGAAGTCTTTTTCCTTGAATAAAATATATTTTTGACCGAAGAGAGAAATAATGTGATATTTTTTTGAAAACTTTTTATTAATTATCATAAGTACCAAAGAGTGGTAAAATGTTAATAATTAAATAATATATCTTCAATAAACTTAAGAAAATAAAATTCATCAGTTTTATTAATATATGGATTATAATATTTCATTAATGGTAGCATAATCATATACATTCCCGATAAATGATGAGCTTATCATAATAAACTCATACCTCTTTGGTAAATTTGTGTCAATCTACCCATTAAAAATGACATTAAATGATACATAAAATATAATGATAATAAGTATATTCAAGATATAACATGTCATATAAAAGTATATACACCACAAAAGAATATATAGGAATAAGAAAACATGTGCCTCAATGAAGGAATATTGAGAAAAAATTACAATTTTGATTTGGTAACCTTATAAACATAATACCCCATTAAATATATATCATAAAATGGATTAATAAATAACCATACTATTAGTTATTATAATCATATAATAAATTTATGGGAATTATATAGACCACACAAAAAAGAAAGTTGTTAATAAGGAATATGTCTTCCTAGAATATTATTTGTAACGCCCTGCCCCTAGATTCCTAGAGTCGGTGCCTTATTTTAATACATTGGGATGATTACATAGAATCAACTCCCAAAAGACCGATTAGTTTAGCATTCATGGAAAATAGATTACATAAATGGACGTTACATTACACTTTCTAACATACATCACAAAATGAAAATAATACTTTGAGAATTCCATTGCTCTATTAGCTTAACCCAACATCTCAAACATAAAACACTTCTTGGGATCCTGGAAAAATAAAACACATTAAAGGGGTGAGCTTAGATGCTCAGTAAGGGTAAATAATTTAGAAAAATATAACATAAACAGTAGGCATGTTGAATATTTGAAAATTCATGCCTTTAAATATAATAAATATGAAATCTTTATGGAAGAAATATGAGCTGAGTAAATAATGCCATAATTAAACATAGTCATGGGTATTCTAACAGTCGGATAACCATATTAACCATGAATATTATTTTCCTAATGAGGGAATGTATAATGCCAGACATTATAAATTTTTTTGTCAAGGCTTCAACCAAGACGTCTAAAAATTATTAAGGCCTCGCCCAAAACCATATAACAAATTGGGAAAGGCCTTGGCCAATTCCACTTATAATTGTCTCATGAGACCAACTGATGAATCGAGGAGCTATATATGGCTCCGCTCGTCACATACAATGTCCAATACATTTCTCATATGTAATGGTTGAAACATAACATAAAAATTCATATTAGAACAAGCATACGAAATATCAATACTATTACCATAATCCATGAATGGTATAAAAATAACACATCAATAGTCAAACATATCAAAAACCCTTCAATAAAATATGGAAGATTTGTACCATAATAAATCATCATCAAACATGATTAAAATCCATCAAAGGATGTTGGTATAAATGAAAATTATTTGTTAAAATATTTGAGAGAAATATCCATTTTTCATGAAAACATTTAAAAGTCACACAATTTAGAAAGGAATATATTTAAAGGAAATTTTGAATCAAAGTTTCCCATACCAATTTTAAACTTTTTAATGGAATTAAAATTTAAAAAAAATTCATGTCCATATAAATAAATCCTTAAAAAACCATTTTGAAAACATGGACATTAATGAGAAAAATTTAGAAGAATAAATATTTAAAACATTTAAAATGATGTTTTAATAAAAAATACCCTTAAAACGAATCCATTTGAAAACTCTTTTATAAAACATTTATATGAATTATAAATATGTCCCAGTAGATACTTACATAAAAAAAATCTCAGATAATAAAGAGATTGTGAAATTAACCCTTACCTCGTTGTAATCAATCGAGTCTTATGAAAAATAGTTAATAGCCACAAAATTAATCACATAATATCATGAATATAAAGAGAATAATGATAATATATACCATATGGCAGTACAAAATACACGACATTCAATAAATAAGTGGTGAACAATGGAAATCTCACGGAATTAAACTTGAGATAAGAAACCCCTTACCTTGCACTTTCCTTTGGTCAAAAGTATGTTTAACATCATGTATAATGGACATTGTATGTTATTAGATTATACCACGAGCATATTCATATTTATTATATCATACATGATTAATTTATGACTTTATACTACCCATTTAATAATTATTTTCATGTTAAATTAACATTTCAGGTAATAATCGCTTTCTTTATCATACGTATTTTAACTTGTTATTATTAACCTTATCATTTAGCTAATGATTTAAATAATTCTATAATATAAACCTTGATTAATATATCATATATTTTTAGAATATTAATATTTATTATAGATAGATATAAGAAATGGAAAACACCGTTTATGGAGACGGTAGGTCATACGTACGCATAAACGTTGTTTCGGTTTTCATATCGTATTGAACGGAAGTAAGTGAATAAGACATATGTAAGTATATAAATAAATATATATATAAATAAATATATATCTCCTTTAGAATTATTATTTCAGATATTACATACTTATTAGTAATATATATTTTTAAAATCATCGATGAATGGTCAACGTGGAAATGAATCTCATCGCATTGTGGAGACGGTAATCGGTATGTACGCACAAGCGACAATATAATTCCCTTAAAGGTGTCTAATTGGATGGTATGTTAACTTTATAGAGCAATTATCTTGTCATTTTCATTATTTATATACATATTACTCCTCATTATATCCATCTAAATAATATAGTGTTGAATAAAAAATTACACCACGGCGTGGAGATGGTAAGCCGTACACACGCACGCATGGTGACATTATCATTTACAAGATGGATATAATAATGAATATAGTTGTGAAATATTTATAATAACATCCCTTTATATATAATATACTGGATTTATTGTTTTATAATGGAAACAATAAAGAATGAGTAAGTGTAAGAATAAGAGAACTAGAAAAGAGGGTGGTGAAATCATTACCTCTTCTTCAGGTTCTTCCTTTTTGTTTAATCAAAAGGGCTCCGTATGTTGGATTTATAATTAATATATGGATTTTAGGATGCTTTTATGATATTTGGGAGGATATTTGGGTAGGTTTTGGCCAAGAAAATGGTTTTGGAGGTGTGAATTTGAGAGAAGGGGAAGTTCCCTTTTATAAGAGGGGTGAGGGGTTCCTTAAGAAAAACATAAAATATTATTTTATAATAAATTCATTTTATCTTTATAATGGCTCCAAAATGAATTATTTAAAGGATAATGTGAGTGTGGGTCAGAAAACACTCAACAAATAGGTTTTAGACTGGTTTTGGTCATTATATTATCCTTATCTTTCAAATTTAAATCTTCGTTAAAAAGTTTGACATTTACCATGTCTCTTTGTATTTTAATATTATATGGTTAATAAACTTACAATAAATTTCCCAGAGAACCCCAAGTTGTTCATTAATGACATATATAATATTATTTAAGACTTTTTTCTAAAACATAGATTTTTAGGAATATAATACCAATTAATAATATAATATTTGTTTTAAGAACTCTTTTATGTCAATTTTGACAATATTTGGTATTTTGTTTTTTCTAAATTCATAACAGCATTATTACATCTAAAAAAATTCATTTAATCAACCCTAATATGTCATATTAACCTATAAAAGTAGTTAAATTCATAAAAATTGTCAAATTACATTTATTTGGGTATTTATAACATCAATTATTTTAATATTTTATTAATAAGGTAATTACTGCATCATTATTGTGTCAAAAATAAAATAAATTATTTAATTTCTAAAAATTATAAATAAAATACCATTATGTAGGAAATATTTTTATCCTTCTAATTAATATTTATAGTTTAATTTTTCTTTTGTGAAAACCAATATAAAAAATAGTTTATTTATTAAACATTGAATTTAATACTTTTGACACTTCATTGAATTAAATTATAATAAATGTCATAATATAATCCAAGTGGACCTAAAGTATCATATTTTATTACTAATGTTTGTTTTGGTCTAAATACACTTATCCAATATAATTAAGACTTTTTTAGGGTAAAAATAATAACATTTTTACCCTTAATTACCCTATTTACTTTTAACTACGGTAAATAAAAGTAAAAATTTACTAATCACCAAAAATTATTTAAATCTTATTGAACCAAATTTTTCTTAATGATATCAACTGTTTCCCTCAGATTTTTTAAATTACACTCACAAAAGTGTTAAAATTATGTTTTAGGTGAATTTCCAAATTCTCCTAGGAGGCGGGTCAAAGGTAGTAAAAAGTTCAATAAAATTTTTATATATCTAAACTCTTTATAAAATGAATCCAATGAATTAAATTGAACTTATATAGTTATTATGTATCTATTTTGACCAAAAATAAATTTAAATAAAATAAATAATTTTTTATATGAAAAGTCGGTTTTAACCAATAACGCAGTGTTTCTCACTATTCATCAAAAACTGAACGTTTTCAGAAAAATACCAAAACATCACCCTAAGAAAAATTTGATATTCCAAAACAAAAAATGAAGTCTATTTTACAAAGTTCAAAACATATAAATTTAATTTATTAATTTAAAATTTATTCCCACTGTCAAAACCAAAAAGCATATTTTTAAGAAATAATAACTAACAAAAGATTGACATTTGTTTATGTCAAATTTCAAAGTGAAATTACTTACATTGACCAGCATTGTATTAAATGGTAAAAATATTATCAGATAATTCTTCCAAACCATTCATATGTATTTTTTAATACTATAAATTATTTTGATTAAAAAAGTTGCTTTCTGTTAAAATTTATTATTTTTTACTATTCACCAAAATATGAAAGTTATCAGAAAAACACCAAAAAGTTATCAAAACTAAATTTTTATATCCCAGTTCTAAATAATTATTTAATTTCAATAAATTGAATATATAAAATTGTTAAATATTGGTTTTTAAAAAAATTTATCCATTAAAAGGCGGTAAAATTCCCGTTTATTTTGAAAAATACTTCATTATCTGAAAAATAGAATTTTTTCTTAAATTATGTCTAAGAAAATTATAATTTGGATTATTAAATTATAAGGATTATATAAATTTCAAAATTCTATTAATACTATTCATAACCGCTTTTGATCGTCTATTTTTTTAAGTCGTGGTGCGCATGAACTCGGTGTTGCATGTAGTGCAAGTTATTGAATCACATTGAAGAAATAACCTACTATAAAATCTTGGAGTGTTACATTCTTCCATCCTTCAAAAAATTGCATCCTCTCAATTTGAAATAGTTCATAGAAAATAAAACGATGAAAATAGAAAATACCTTTTTGGGAAAACCCACATCAAAAATTAGGTTATTAACATTTAATCTTAATAAGAGGAAAATGAAAGCGAAAGTGTCACCACCAAATTATGATCTCGATTCGGAGAAAATTGGTTGAAATTAGAGACACATAATTAGAGGAAAAACTGAAATATTTATAGGGAGTGATTGAGGTCACCAATCACAAACAAGTGTAAAATTGAGGGCCTCAAATCCATCAATCTTTGATGATTTGAAATACTATCGGTTCAACAAAAAATAAGGTATTAGGATAAAAATTTTTGGTTTTAAGATCCCTTAAAAAATTTTAAGAATTAATTTACCCATAAAATAAATGGGAAAAAAATTTATATATATATAATTTACAAGTATAGTTTCATCCTTCAACAAATTCCTACCGCAAAACACATCTTTCAGTCAAAAATAATTTTTTAAATAATTTTATATTTATCCTAATCGTATTGGGTTCCAAAAATAATGAATTCATAATTCACCTATCAGAACCTTAAAAAAAGATTATATAATCCAAGATAACATGTAGTTCAGTGGTAGGTGATGCACACTTGTCACCCTTTAGTTGCGGGTTCAAGTCTCGTGGCCTTGTCGGATGCGACTGGTTGTCACCTGACCTCTGGGTTATCCTTTTTATGAAAATCCAAAATTAACCATAACAATTATATCCAATTTCAAACTTAATCCATTCCAACCTTTAGACTGATCCAAAATACTTCTATCAAAATTCACAGTCAAAAATATTTAAGGAAGTTAATCACAATGAAGATCCTTTTTCCAGGTAATAACATGTGAACATCTTCATCATGTACTCTTTTAAAACATGGAAACTACCTGAATTACCATAAAACCTTATTGATTACACTCATTCTCCCTTATTCTTTATAGAATATTGGATATATCACTTATAACCAAAATTTATGAATATTGCAATAATGATGAAATAAACAAACTATTAATCGGTTCCAAGTGAGTCAAGAATATCCAAATAATTTATTCAAATCAACCATCTCTTATTCCAAAAATACTACCTAATTATCACAACCATATTAAGGATTACCTTTCCTTCAACCATGTATTTTCTAAAAAGTGCAACTTACTATTAAGGCAATTTTCTTAGAACTATATAATCTCAAATCCTCAATAAAATAGTACTGTAGTACAATACATATTTATATCTATATTCATATAACCAATATATTGTTGATACAACACTTAAATGAAATAATATTATAATAACTACATAAGAACACTGGTCATTTCTCTACATCTGAGGTAGTATCATAACTTGATTATTATCCAGTAGCATCATTTGTTGTATACTCTGATGACTGGGAAACTGATTCCCGTAGTGTCCCAACACCTTGTAGATGAAGCATTTAACATTTGAAACTTTTTTATTACCATTGAAATCATGTACTTGGTGTCCTTTTTCTCCACACTTATACCAAACTCCCATTCCCTTTAATTATTTTCCAATTTTATTCTTTCTAAATTTATCACATATGGGGTAATCCTTCATTCCTCTCTTCTCATTATCCTTATTTCTCTCGACCATCCACTTCTTCTCTTGCTTCCCACCAAAGCCATAGGACTGAGAGAATTATTTACTTATCATATAAAAATATGATATTATTTCTTCATATGTTGGGAATACATGGGAGACTATTTCCTTTCAATATGTTGGCTTAATACCATGAAAGATATGATCATTCCTACTCTTTGGATCATACGTATTGCTAGAGTTCTAATTCTATCTACTAGGATCCATTTCTAAACAAAGGCATACACTAGCCCAGTTTATGAATTGAAATGAATAATTCAAACTTGTAAAATACCTAACATAAATTGAATAGTTTATGGATATAATCTATAATAATAAAAAATGTTTTCTTGGAGGAAGTATTTACTCCTAAATACTTTATAATGGCATGTAATGAAAATGTGAGTTATCCTAAGCATATCCCCTGGGAGTTTCGTAACCTAGAGTGAAGCAAGGTCCATTTTTTTGCACCAGTTCCCATTCAAGTCTAGCTCAAAGTGGTGTTTTCGGGTTTTACCCCTAGGTACATCTGTGCCAGAGCCGCCTCTACCTGCTAGTATCCAGACATTGATATATTACTTGGGAAACTCAAAAAATATCTACGGTACCAAAACTCTAAGAAGTTCTTCTATAATAATCCTCAATGTTTATCTTAGGGTAGTAATATATAATCAGTGTTTATGTAAATCTATTTCCAAGGTTGTTTCTAAACTTCCTCTGATACCAACTGTAACACCTCGACCCTAGATTCATAGATTTGGTTCATTATTTTAATACATTGGCATGATTACAAGGAATCACGTCCCTAAAGACAGATCAGTTTAGTAGTCTTTGAAAATATATTACAAATATGGACATTACATTACACTTTCTAAAGTAAAACACAAAAAAATAATCCTTTGAGAATTCCATTACTCCATTAGCTTAACCCTGCATCTCAAATATAAAACACTTCATGGGATCCTAGGAAAATAAAACATAATAAAGGGGGAGCTCAAATGCTTAGTAAGGGTAAATAATTCAGCAGAAGATAACATAAACAATACGCATTGTGAATAATTGAAAACATATGCATTTACATATAATAAACATGAACACTTTATGGAAGAAATATGAGATGAGTAAATAATTCCATAATAAAACATAGTCATGGGTATTCTACTGGTCGAATAACCATATGAACCATCAATATAATTTTCATAATGAGGTAATGTATTATGCCAGAAATTCTGAAACATTTTGTAGAGGCCTTGGCCAAGATGTCTAAAAATGATTAAGGCCTTAGCCAAAACCATATATCAAATTGGGAATGGCCTTGGCCAATTCCACATCCAATTGTCTCATGAGACCTACTGATGCATCGAGGAGCAATATCGGGCTCCACCCATCACTTACTATGTCCAATACATTCCTCATATGAAAAGGTTGAATCATAACATAAACATTCGTATTAGAACTAGCATAAGAAATGTCAATACTTTAACCATAATCCATGAATGGTGTAAAAATAACACATCAATATTCAAACATATCACAAAACCTTCAATACAATATAGAAGATTTGAATCATAAAAAATCATCTAAAAACTAGTTTAAAATCCCTTAAAGGATATTGACATAAATGAAAATGATTTGTATAACTCTTTAAGAGAAATATCCCTTTTTCATGAAAACATTTAAATGTAACACAATTTAGAAAGGATGAAATTTAAAGACATTTTTTAATCAAAGTTTCCCATAACAATTAGAAACTTTTGAAAGTAATTAACATTTTCAAAACATTCATGTCCTTATTAATAAATCCTTAAAAACCATTTTGAAAACATGGATATTAATGAGAATGTTTTAGATGAATAAATATTTAAAACTATAAAAATTATGTTTTAATAAAAAAGCACCTTAAAAATAATCCTTTTGAAAACTATTTTATGAAACATGGACATGGGTAATAAATATGTCCCAGTGGATACTTACTTAAAAACTACCTCAGATAATAAAGAGATTGTAAAATTAACCCTTACCTCATTGTAATCAATCGAGTCACATGAACAATAGTCAATAAGCACCAAATGAATCACAGAATATCATGAATATAAATGGAATGATTATAATATATATGAAATGGTTGTACACAGTACACCACATGCAATAAATAAGTGGTGAACAATTGAAATCTCATGGAATTAAAAGTGAGATAAGAAACCACTTACCTTGAACTTTTCTTTGGTCGAGGGTACATTTAGCCTCTTGTATAATGACCATTGTATGTTATTAGATTATAGAAGGAACATATTCATATATATTATATCATACATGATTCATTTATGACTTTTTACTACCAATTTAAAAATGATTTTCATGTTAAATTAACATTTCAGGTAATAATCACTTTCATTATCGTACGTATTTTAACTTGTTATTCTTTACCGTATCATTTAGGTAATGATTTAAATAATTCCATAATATAAACCTGGATTAATATATCATATATTTTTAGAATATTAATAAGATAGATATAATAAATGGAAAACACCGTTTATGCAGACGGTAGGTCATACGTACGCATAAACGTTGTTTCTATTTTCATATCGTATTGAACGGAAGTAAGTGAATAAGATATATGTAAGTATATAATTACATATATATAAATATATATATCTATAGTAGCATTATTATGTCAGATATTACATACTTATTAGTAATATATATTTTTATAATCATCGATGAATGGTATACGTGGAAATGAATCTCATCACGTCGTGTAGACGGTAATCTGTACGTACGCACGAGCGATAATATAATTTACTTAAAGGAGTGGTATTGGATATTATATTAATTTTAAAGCTACATTATCATGTTATCTTAATTATTTATATACATATTACTCATCATTATATCCATCCAAATAACATATTGTTGAATAACAACTTACACCACGGTGTGGAGATGGTAAGCCGTACGTATGCTTGCATGGTGACATTATCATTTATAATACCGATAGATTAATGAATATAGTTGTGAAATATTTATAATAAAATCACAGTATATAGAAGATAATGGATTTATTATTTTATAATTGAAACAAAAAATAAAGAGTAAGTGGAAGAATAAGAGAACTTGGAAGAGGTTGGTGAGATCATTACCTCTTCTTCGGGTTCTTCCTTTTCATTTGATCAAAAGGGATCTATAGGTTGGATTTATGATCAAATTAAGGATTCTAGGATGAAGTTAAGATAGTTGGTAGTATATTTGGGTAGGTTTTGGCTGAGCCAAATGGCTTTGGAGGTGTGAATTTGAGAGAAGGGGATGTTCCCTTTTATAAGAGGGGTGAGGGGCCCCTTAGAAAAAACATAAAATATTATTTTATATTAAATTCACATTCGGTTTCTAAGGGCTAAAAAATGAATTATTTTAATTATAAGGTGAGGATTAGTTGAAAACCACTAAACCAATAGGTTTTAGACAGGTTTGGGTCACTATATTGACCATATCTTTTAGATTTAACTCTTAGTTAAACAGTTTGACATTTATCATGTCTCTTTGTATTTTTATATTATACAGTTAATAAACTTACTATAAACTTCCAAGAGAATATCAAGTTGTTAATTAATGAAATATATAATAGTATTTAAGCCCTTTGGCTGAACCTTATATTTTTAGGAATAGAATACCAATTAATAATATAATATTTTTTTAAAAAACACTTTTATGTCAATTTTGACACTATATAGTATTTTGTTTTTTTAAAATCAAAAAAGAATTATTACTTCGAAAAAAATTCATTTAAGAAACATTAATATGTCATATTATCCTATAAAATTAGTGGAATTCATAACAAGTCTCAAATTACATTAATTTGGGTATTTATAATATCAATTATTTTATTATTTCATTTTTAAGGTCATTACTGCATCATCATTGTGTCATAAATAAAATAAGTTATTTAAATTCTAAAAATTATAAATGAAATACCATTATATAGGAAATATTTTTATCTTTCTAATGAATATTTATAGTCTAATTTATCTTATTTTTAACCCTATATTGAAAAAGGATTAGTTATTAAACTTTGAATTTAACACGTTTAACACTTATTGGAATTAAATAATAATAAATGTCCTAATCTAATACAAGTGGACCTAAAGGATCATATTTTATTCATAAGGCTGTTTTTGGTCGAATTACAATTATCCAATAGAATTATGACTTGTTTTAGCGTAAAAATAATACAATTTTTACCCATAATTATCCTATTTACTTTTAACATTGGTAAATAAAAGTAAAATGTTACTATTCACCAAAAACTATTTTCATTTTATTGAACCACATTTTTCTTACTGATATCAATAGTGTCTCTCCGATTTTGAAATTCCACTCACAGAAGCAGTAAAATTATTTTTTATGCGAATTTGCAAATTCTCCTAGGAGGTGGGTAAAAGACGGTAAAAAGTTCAATAAATTTTTTATATATCTAAACACATTATAAAATAACTAAAATTAGTTTCATTGAACATATATAGGTATTATGTATATATTTTGACCAAAAATAAATTTAAATAAAATAAATAAATATTTAAATGAAATGTCGGTTTTAACCAATAATGTAGTGTTTTTCACTATTCTTCAAAAATTGAATGTTTTCAGAAACATAAAAAAAATTCACCCTAAGAAAATTTTGATATTTTAAATTCAAAAATGAATTTGATTTTACCAAATTAAAAACATAGAAATTGAATTTATTTATTTTATATTAATTACCATTGTTAAAACCAAAAATAGTATTTTTATGAAATAATAACCACCAAAAGATTGACACTTGTTTTTGTCCAATTTCACAGTGAAATTACTTACAATGACCAGAATTGGATTAAATAGTAAAAATATAATCTAATAATGCTTTCAGACCATTCATATTTATAGTTTAACGCTATAAATTATTTTGATTTAAAATTGATTTTTTGTTAAAATTTAGTATTTTTTACTATTCACCCAAATATAAAAGTTATCAGAAAAACACCAAAAATTTAAAAAAACTAAATTTTTATGTCAAAGTTCTAAAGAATAATTTAATTTCATTAAATTGAATATATAATGTTTTCAAATATTGGTTTTAAAAAAAGGTTCTATATTAAAAGGCGGTAAAATTGCATTTTTTTAGAAAAATACTTCTTTTATCTGAAAAAAATGAATTTAGTGTTACATTATGTCTATGAAACTCATAATAAGGATTGATAAATTATAAGGATTATATAAAGTTAATAATTTAGTTAATACTATTCATAACCATTTTTGAACGGCTAGTTTGGTAAGTCGTGATGCGCTTGAACTCAGTGTTGCATGTCGTGAATGTTATTGAATTACTTTGAAAAAATAACGTACTATGAAAAATTGGGGTATTGCATTATTAATATTAGAATTCCCATTACCTTATGTATTGACTGTCCTTGTAAACATTTAAATTGTTTTTATAATAAAAATAGGTTTTTTATAAATATATTTCACATCCATATTAAATAATATCATACCATATATGATTTTATTAGGACCTAGTAATTAATGTTTATTAACACTTCCATGTTAATGTTAGGTTTCAGTTAAAAACCGATTAGTTTTTCACATGTGTTTTTATTGATAATATTTTTTCCCTCATACTTATATCATTATTTAATCATATCCATGTTGATAAAAATGAAGTAAATATAATATCTATTATGTTTATTTTTATTTATAATAATCTATATTATATTGAAATATGAAATTTAATACACTGTTCATGGAGACGGTAGGTCGTATGTATCAACAAACATGTTTTACATTTTCTTTTCATATTGAAAGAAACAATGTAAATGAAATATATGTATATATATATTATATAATTTTATTATAATTATTCTTTAATATATATCACATATCATTTTTAAATGAACCATTAATAAATTCCATGTAAACTATAATTAAATCACATCACTCTTAGGAGGCGTTAGTCCACACATCCAGAAATGAAGTTATCATATTCTGAAAAATTATAATTATGAAGGTATATGTCATATAAAAATTCATGGAGAATAAAAAATCATATATATCATATATACATAATATAAAAACATAAATCCATTAATTATTAATAAGTTTTAATAGTGGAAATTAAAGAATGAATGTCATCGATTAATGAGGTAGTAGTCCTTCGTACACATGAACGACTATGGAGTATATCATTAAATATAAGTGTGTTTCAGTCTATTTAATATCCATAAAATAAAAAAATATCATTATATTTAGGATAATTATTTTTTTTATAAAATAATTTACTAATAATTATAGATGGTGTTGTGAATGAAATAAAACCAATGTGTTTGTTGAAGGAAGTTGCCTCTATATTGTGTAGCTCATTCTAGTTTTCACCCAGGGGCATCCTTGTTTGGATTTCTTCCCAAATGGTGGATAATATTATTAAATTTGGGATATTTGGATGAGATTTTAGTAGGATTTTTTTGGAAAAAATTGCATGATACACATAAAAAATTATGGGGTGATCTCCAACTTTATAGTGGGGGAGGAGTGGAATTCTTGTAAATATAAAAAGTTAGACAATATTGATAGGTCTCCCTTAAATAATTTGTCTCCTATAATTTTCCATTTTCCAGAAATTTAGGGAAAAGGGTGAAATGTGTCAGTAAAAAGGATTTATGACAAGTGAAAGCATGCTTATACACATTATTTCTAAAAATTTACCAATAAGTAAAATTGTTTTATCTTAATCATTGTAATTAATTTTATTTACATTCACTAATTTTTTAAGTCAAATAGTAAAATCAAAATTTTCTATATTACAATTTATTCTTATTGAAAATATTTAATCCATTTTATGTAATTAAAAACTAATAATAAGAAAAAATAAATATAAAATTAATCCCACAGAAATCTTGTGAATGTGGGGTTTTAATGGGTAAATGTTTAAAAGTATGAAATGTTTTATATCCAATATCATTTTATGTTTTTTTATAACAACCTATATTGGATTAATTTATGTATAATCGAGCTAAATATTGTTTAAAACAAAATTAAAATATAAATTTAATATCTAAATAAATGATATGAAAAAGTAGTTTTCAATTAATATTCATTAATTTTCATTATTCATCTAAAAATTGTTTTTTTAGAAAAAACCCCAAAAAAACCTTAATATAAATATTTTTATTATTAATTAAAATACTAAGTTCATTTTATCATATTTAATTTCTAAAAGATTCTAAAAATAATTTAATTATTATTCACACAAGGACATAAAAAAGTAGTTCTTCTAAGAAAATCATATTTTTCAAAACTTTTATACACTGTTGAAAGTTATATATCTCATATTAAATATTATTTATAAGAAAAAATTATTAGTCATTAATACTGTTCATAATAAAAGTTAAATTTTAATTTTTTGCTGTATTTTTTAAATAATTTAATAATAAAACTCTATTTCTTGGAAACTTAGTGTTTTATGTAACAGATGCTAAGTTGAAGATGCGAGTAGTGGAAGATTAAATTAGTGTAGACTATATGTAATGGTTAACATGGTATATTGTGAAACAAAATACATCAAATAATAATAATTTATTCAAATAAAAGGGTTATTAAAAACATAGGGTGATAAAAAACCATTAGTGTGGTGAAAACAAAAAATCTCATATAAAATTTACATTTGTCTTCGATGTTCTATGAGAATATTAAATAAAAAAATTCACATGAAATTATTTTTGGATCAATGAAATTAATTAAATCCCATTGTAATCAATTAAGTCTCTTTTATGTGACTTAGTGCATCACATACATAAAAACCTTTTAAAAACCATTTAATTGAAATAACTATATGTATGACTACCAATATTATCATTATATAATGAATTAGAGAGATATAATGGGATCAACTATGGTGATGTAGGACACAAAATCTTATATTTATAATGGTCTCACACACCACTATTTGGGCTTCCCTATTGTATAATCTATAAGGTTCCCACCAGAGTTTTTCTAGGGAACCCTGCCTTCTTCTATTAATGGGCTCACTCGATGCAATCTCAGACACACCATTGTATGAGATGTTACCAGCACAACAAGAACAATCTAAGATACCCCATAATTTAATTCTCAAACACCTATATATGCATAAAATCCTTTCATCATTAAACACTTTTAAAAACTCTGTTAGATACATATAAAAACACTTTGGGGTGAAAATATCATTTTCTTTTAATATACCATTTATCAAAAAATATCCAAATTCATTCAAAAAAATTAAATTAATTAAAACATAAATTAAATGAACATAATAAATATTATATTTACATATAAATACAATTTAAATTTCATTTAAAAAGCATGAATATAGAAAAGAATGGTAGTATGAATGAAAACCATAAAAGAGAATTGTTTTCATAGAAAATAAATTTATCACTTAATAAACACGTAAATTGTAAACCCAATTAAATTTTGAAATTCAAAAAAATGTTAAATGTAATTATAATATTTAAATTTTAGAAATATAATGTCAAAGGGTATTTATATACATCTTATAAAACAATTAAGGTTAAAGACATCAGCAATTTCCTAAATGAATTGAAATTGATATGACATCCCTTACCTTGAGTCCGACTTAACATGTGTGTCTAGATCATCATGAATAACAATTCTATGTTAGTTATTTATTTGATTTATATCCTTTTTAAATATTATTTTTCTTATTATTTCAATTATTACAATGTTATATACAACTACCTAACCAAATTGAGTTATTTCATGTGTGTTGACCATATTTGTTTTATGTGTCAAAAACAACTTTGGTAGGTCAAGAATAGTTAAGTGGTCATTATTTTAACAAATATATAATAATAATATTTACATAATTATCATAATTATACATAAATTATACTTTTTAAACCCATCATGAGATATTTTTTTGAAAAATAAACTATCGTTATGATCATAGAGACGGTAGGATGTACATATGCATGAGTAATGTTTCCACTTTCAATTATCATTATTGAAATAATTTAAGTTAAAATTTATTTTATAGAATTATAGTTATATCATAAATACAATACTATTTAATCATATATTATTCTACATTTAATTATTTTAATTTAAACAGAATCACATCGATCCGAGGAGGTGGTAGTCCACATGTCCACAAACAACTTTATCACATTTTTTACCATGTAAAATGGAAATAAGTAAAACATTATATCATATTTATAGAATGATAAATGTAAAATTAATATAATAATTATTTTATTTATATCATATATAATTATTATAGTTAACTTTATTTCATTCCATGTAACATGTTTTTAAAAACACATCACATCGCATCGCAAGGCAATAGTCTGTCATACACCCAAGTGATGTTATTGTATCCGAATTTTTAAAAGTGTGTATATTATATAATGAATAAGTATTTATAATTATGTTTAAAAAAATAAATATAATATATAAATATTATGTCAATCACTGTTCCCAACCATGATAGGTGGTAATGGATAAACAAATTACATCGGTTCACGTGGTGGTAGTCTTCCGTATAGATGAATGGTGATGGGATATCCCATTTGATGGAAACATGTTTGGATCTAGGTCCGAATATTAACATAAAATATTTTTAAATATTGATGAAACATATTTTATTATATAATAATTTAACAAAAACAATTTATGGGGTGGATAAATAAATAAAACAAAGTTCTCATTGAAGAACGTTAACTCTTAGTTGGTTAACACCTTTTGGATTCCACCAAATGAAATACATTATTTCATTCCATTGAAAGTTCTAATAAAATTTTAATATGATGGAATTTGGGAGTTTATTTTTCCAGGGTTTTTACAATCAAAATGACTTAAGATTTATAATAGGATGGTAAATTGAATGTCCTTTTATAGTGGATGAGGATCGCTATTATTGTAAATAAAAAAGATTAACACTACTGTGAGGCCTCCCTTAAATCGCGATCCAACAATAATTAACAAAATTCTCTAAATGAATGGATATGGTAAAAAGAATTCCCTAAAATAGGTTTTTGATAAATATTTGGGTCATTTGGCCACATCTGATTAATGGTTAACCACCACGTAAACTCATTTTTACCTTCATCCGTGTAATTAATTTTAATTTAATTTACAAATATTTGTGTTCAAAGACTAAATATAACCTAATATAAATTATAAATTTTTTTTATTCAAAATAATTAAAATATTTTGTCCAATTTTATAGAGACTAGTGGTGGGATTTATTTTAATATTAATCCTACAGACGAGATGACAATGTGGGGTTTAAAATTCAAAATGTAAAAATGTTTTCAATGTTTTTATATTTAAATTAATATAAAAATGATTCTAATGTCCTCAATTGAATTAATATATACCCTAACTAACATTTATTTAAGCCAAATTAATTATATAATTTATCTTTATAAATTATTTTTAGGAAAAAAATGTTTTCAATTAAAATTCATTATTATTTATTATTCCATAAAATATTAATGTTTTCAGAAAAATAGCAAAAAAATAACCAAAATGAAATTTTCCCATTAAACATTAAATAAATCATCATTATTTAAAGAATAATTTTTGTAATATTTTCTAAATTTCGTTTTAGAAAAATATCATCCATTATAAGGCGGAAAAACTACCTTTTAGAAAAAAAATATACATTTTTTTAAAATATGATTTATTATAATTGTAATCCTATAAAAATAATTTGATTAATGTTAATAAAATTTATTCCATATATATAAATTAATTTCATTATAACCATTAACTATAATTGATTAATATAACAAATTATGATAAATCACATTTGTGGGCATCAAATATTCTTCAAAAAAAAAACACATCCTTTATATTCAATTAGTTTTTATTTAAATTTCTAATTAATTGATTTCCAATAAATTTTTTTAATAAAAAAAATTAAACCAAATTTTAAAAATTATGTTAATATAATTCATTATATATATTCTAATGGCTCATTTATAACTATCACATTAAATAATAATCTTAATTATATATATATTTTTTGTAAAACATAGTCTTCTATGTAAGAAATTTTATCTAGGAATCAATTTGTTTCATTTAAGGTAAGATAACCAATTTATTTAACATAAAAAATCTATTAATGAATTGGAATTCATTTTTAATAAAATATTTCTTAAAATTTATGGATGTTACATCCACCCCCTTAAAAAGAATAACTCCCTTGAAAATCATATTGGTTATCTAGGGTTTTACATTTTAAGAATTATTTAATTGAAACTGATGTCGTAAAAAGGAAATAAATAAGATATTCGATTAAATGAGAATGTGGTAAACATAAAGGTCCCTTAACATTATGAATAACTTCATTCCTGATTAGGTACAACATTTTTGAGAATTTTAAAGATGTATTTTTAAGGGAAAATTAATTCCCATGGACTAATAGAGAGTGGTAGAGAATGTTGTCAAGGGGAATTCAATGAAAACAAAACCACAAGTCAGATATGTGTGTAAAAGGTCTTTTATATCATCACAATGGATATTAATATGATATCATTTTATGCCAAAATTCATTTGGTAATTTTAATGGATTTTTTCACAATATATACTAAAACATAAGTAAATATACTTACTTGATGAGTATAATTCATACACTAATAAATACCCACCACATTGTCCTATTTTTATCCATTAAATGAGTAATAAAGATGTATTTTTAATTTTATAGGCACTAATATAATATTTTAATCACCACATGACAATAAATAGTGTAAAAAATAGTCCTCCATTATTTATACAATAACAAAAACCAAAATGTTTATCACATATTATGAAAATTACCAATATTATAAAAAATTCATGTGATGAGATAATATAATAACATTTGATTTTCAACAATAATACAAAAAGTTAAAACTAAATAAATTGATATATATATATCATATGGTAACAAATTCCATTAAACTTATTTTCAAAAATTTATTGGTATTATTATTCAAATTAAATTTAAACATATACCTCATAAATCTATAAAAACTCAACATATATCTCCAATAATATTTATAGTATTTAAAAAATTAAAAGAGGGATTCCAAATAAATTATTATTAAAATCAAAATACAAAAAAATAGATCTCCCTTGACCAATATCCACTTCAAAAAATAGACCAACATAAATAGTATAAGGAGAAATTTTTTTTCCACCCCCTTTTCATTCTAATCATAAATTTTCAACATTCATTGTTTAACTTCATACATACATTATCATAAAAGGTCAACTCATTCCAACTAAATCATCTCACGATAAACTAGATATTAGAAATCTCATTCTTGGATTGTTCATGAAACTTTTCATTATAGTCATGAACCATAGGAACAAACATACCACACTAGTAACACATTATAGATCCAGAAATGAATTACAAAATGTATATTACAACACATAGAAAAGGTTTTGGATTGAATCCAGAATTCATAGTTGGTTTCATCTACATTTCATGCCTTTTTGACCATTTACACTACTTTCATTTCATGGAAAAAGTGTCAGTAAACACCATATCTGGTTTCTCATATCTTTTAAATTATTTTGGGGTTGAATCTTTTCAGAGACATGGTTTTTTCTTCAGTAAAATCTATAAATTTTACTATGAATTTATTGATTAAAATTTGTAACATACATTTATATTCATTTTATGTTTTCTTTCGATATTAAAATGGAATTGATATCATTTTTATTTAATTCCAAGAATCATTTCTCCATCATATTGTAATATAAATTCAGATATATTTATCAATAAAAATATTCTTAAATTTGTCCCATTCCACCCCATAAAAATAATATTTGTCTCTTTTATTCTTAACTAATGATCACATCAATCATCTTTAGCTTAAAAAAGATTTATTTAAAAGGTAACCTTTTCGAATTTCGAACATCCCATGACATCAAATATATTCCCTGTGGCATTAATCCATCAATTAACTACCATTGGGTCTAATGATCTATTTAATGATAGAGGATATTTTCTCATAAAATTCTCCACTATAGATATGTTCCACATTGGTAGATCAATTTCCTCATGGAAATGGATATCAACACATGTTATAGATTGTTTCTACTTATCCATCAATGAAAAAAATGTTTTGTTCCAATTCCAACTATCTCAGGTTGCTGATTTCGAACTATATTATCCTCTTCATGGCTTAACACTACACCTTTCTTATTTTCCCTATAGAAGCCCATTATTAGTATCAATATTTTATATTAAACAATATGTTAATATTAAAATTACATTCCATTTCAACTTGTCAATAATGTAAAATCTAAAAATGGAATCATATTAATACTATAATAGTCTCCAAATTTATCAAAAAAATAACAAGACACCAACTATAAGGACATATTTTTAAACATTACAAAATATAGAGTATTAAGTCAATAATTAATTCCCTTAATTTTGGGGATCTTTTTGGATTTAATGTTTTTAAGAATTAAGGAATAATTCATGTATAATAAAACTTTGAAATACAATGTAGACACATTAATTTATCATCCATTTTCACATAATTTAAATAATATGAAATGAATCATAATTTCATTACATGAAATATATCCTCATCCTTCAACTTTACTTCTTACATTCATTATGTCTTATAAGAAACATTTACAAAAATTGGATGAGAACAAAAACCTCAATATTGGATACACAATGAAGGAAAACTGTTACTCTTGTGAATAAAAGAAGAACCATATAACATTTACCTTGATCTTCAATTTTCTATGAGAATGTGAAATAAAACACTTACACGTGATGAAAAATCTCAATTTTCATAATGTAAACCATTTAAACCCATAGATAGAAATTATAACCAATATAGATAAATTAAAAAATCATATACGTAAAATCCTTTCAAAACCCTTTTAATTGGAATTACTATATAACCAAATTGTAATATTATCATTAGACAATGAAATAAGGTTTATAACATGATCACCTAGTACTATCAGGTATGCCACACCATATTGATAAAACTTTCCCATTATGTTCTATCTGGTCCACCCTATTAAATAATTTTTCATGTGATCACCTGGTGCTATCGGTGCCTCCCCATTATATAGCTTCAATATGCTCACCCAATGATATGCTGGCTTCCCCCATCATATTGGCTATAACCATCTCAACTAGCACTTTTGGGATGCCTCTGAATGTAATTATCATGTAACAATTCATGAATAAAACACATTTTTGATATTAAATGTTAAAAAAATTAACTCATATGAAAACAATTTCAGATTAAAATATAACTTTCTATTAAAAAATTTTTTAAATTTTTTCTCTATTGAGAACCATTCAAGAAAAATAAAAAATACATATAATGAACATGATTAAAAATTTATTCACATAATAAAACATTTCAAATATTATTTTAATAAAATAGACAAGGAAAAGAATGTGAGTTTGAAGGAAAACCTTAAAGGAGTAATTTTTTCAAAGAAAATCCCCTTATCAATTGAGAAACAGCTGAATCATAAAACCTATTAAATAATGAAATTAAAAAGGATTTAAATATCACAAGAATAGATGAATTATTTCTTAATAATGTCAATATGGATGTATATACACATTATATAATAATAAAGGTGCATAACATCAACAATTGGATGAATGAAATAAAATTGTTATGAAACCACTTACCTTGAGTCTAACATGACACGTGGGTTTTAAATTCATGAATAATATAGATATGTAAATTTTATATCAAATTTATAACTTTTTATGTTCATTATTACATTTATTTCACTTATTTCCATGTTTCAAACACTAAATAAATTAGGTTTTCATCATGTCTTTTGACAAAATTCAGTTTATGTCTCAAACAATATTTGGTAGGTCAAATATGGTAAAAGTGTTCATTATTTAAACATATAAAATATAAAAATGATGAAATAATATTAATATTTATACATAAATTAATGTTTTAAAAGTCATCATGATAGATGGATTTGAAAAATTAACTAACGTTGTGATCATAGAGATGATATGCCATAGGAACTCATGAGTAACATATCTATTTTTCAATTATCTTTATGCATATAAGGTAGGTAAAATTTTATCATTATATAATGATAATTATATAACAATAAAATTAATATTTATTAATATTCAAATATTTATTTAATTCTTGTTATGTAAATGGAATCACTTCAAATCAAGGAGGTGGTAGTCCATACGGTCACAAGCGGTGTTTTTATTTTTTTCAATGTGTGAAAAGGTAATAATGAATAAGATATATTGTATATATAGAAATATAATTATTTATTTTATATAATAATTATTTAATTTTTTTTCATATATAATCATTATACTTATTCTTATCACCTTCCATGTTACTAGTTATTTAAAATGTAGTAAATCTTCCTTTTGAAAAGATGTTATATGATATAATGAATATACCACCTTTTTATTTCTAATAAAATTCTTACCTTAAAATGTGGTAAGACTTCCTTTTGAAAAAATATAACTTTTTATGATTAAAATTGTATTTATTCTTATATTTAGCCTATAAAACATAATTGTTGAATAAAAAACATTTTATTGATAAAATTACATAACATATTAATTAAAATAATACCCTAATATTTATTAATTTAATTTATTATGATAAAATTCCTTTTGGGGGCTAAAATAGTTTTTTGTAAAAACAAATCATTTATATTGAATTGGTTTTTATTTTAATTTATAACTAATTTTTAACAAATGAATTCATTTAATTAATAATTTTAAAACATATTTTAATAATTTAGTTAATTTCATGCATTACCTCCATTCCAATAGATAGATGACAATTATCTCATATAATAATAATATTAATAATATATTGTTGGTTGTTAAAACACAATCATGTGTAGGGGAGAATTTATTTAAAGAACTCAATATTGTGTGTAATTCAAGATACACTATGCATTATGTGCAAAAAATCTGTTAATCAATTAAATATATTTTGAAATAATATATTTTATAAAATATAGGGATGTTATAAAGAAATATTAATTTAGAGTCGTTAAAATCATATACATGATTTTTCTACTGCCTTCAATGGATACTTAATGATGTTGTGTGCAAAATTAAGGTAATAATTTCAAAAATAAAAAAATAATTTTGATTAAAATTAATTTAAATTTAAAATAAAAATTATATTAAAAAGTATTTTTTATAAATTTTTTCAAATATAAAAAATATTAACAACTTGAGAGTTATACATTCCACTTTATCCTTTACATAAAGTATTATAAAGGTCAAAATAAAATATTAATGGAAAAAAGTTTTATTTTTAATGTTTGGATAATTTTGGTTTAAATAGAATCACCCAATGAAGTTATGTTTTAAACCTATTTAACCCAATTTACCCCTACTCTGGTTAATTTTTTTTATTGTTACTATTCATATTAAGGTTAAAAATAAGTTGACCATGTTACCTAATATACATTATTATTACTAAAAATATGTATATCGTTTTATTAACTTAAATTCGATGAAGTGGTATAATTTAATTTATAATTAAACACCAAATATGTGATGAAATGAGATTTTGAAGAAAAATTTATTATTTTGTTTAAAAATGTTTATCATGAAAACTCATCTATAATTTTTATTCCAATTACATTTATAGAATTATTTTTTTATAAAATGAACTATTTAATTTTTATAACTATTTTTTAATATAAGGTTACTATTTATATACAAAAAAAATGAAAAGGTAGTTTTCAATAAAAATTAGTTTTTTTAACAATTAATTTAAAAAGTAATTTTTTTAAAAAGTTCTCAAACAATCATCCAAATATAATTTTGACATGATCAATTATATAACGATTCATTTTTGACAAATTTAATTTATCAGTTTTTGAGAAATTTATAATAATATTCACTGAAAAAATTAATAAAAATCATTTTTGAGGAAAATATATATATTTATAATAAAAACACATTACTAAAAATTGATTTATTAATTACTAATAATAAATAAAATATCTTGAGTAGGACCTGTATATATTTTTGAATAATTTTAATCATATTAATACTCTCCAATGTAAGAGTTCTATTATGATTGTCATATTTAAATAAAAATATTGTGTTTGTTTAAGCTCTGTGTTTAGTGTTGTATACAATAAAAACATAAAGTTCACATTAAGTAGTGTTATACTACATTCTCCCCCATTATTAAATTTTATCTTGGAAATTTTTTCTTGATATATGTAATTTTCATGACCCATCCCAGAGGGGTCTGTGTCGTGACTCCCGAAGCCCGCCTCCAAAATGCCGGAGGATGGTGACTAACACCGAGTAGGTATATCACTATCATGGGAGGAATTGCGTATGTACCTGTACACACACACACAATTATGAAAGTAAATCACTAAGTAAACCATGCATGAAAACCACATTGTATGACATAACCAGAGTGAAATAGAAAAGTAAAGTATAATAGGGTGAGCCAGGCAAGAATACAAGCCCACCAAAATTGAGGAGTCTGAAATGAAAATATTGAAGCTCCTATAAAGAAAACTCTATCTGTAGGGTATGTGAAGGGAAGCTTCCTGAAACCATAGGAGTATTCTGTATCTGTCTGATTTTATTGGGCATCACCCTATCATGGACCACCTAAGTGTCTGTCAAAACACCAGTATTCTGGACAAGATAGGATATGTATGGTAAAATCCCCTACAGGGGTTAGTAAATTAGTACTCAGTAGAATGCCTAGAAACCAAAAAGGAACTACCACAAAGGAAATCACAATAGAATTATAGTATGCTCACATAGTTATAAGTATATATCTTTATAAGAATGATTACTAGACGTAATCCTAAAACACTTAGTATTGATGAGGAAAGTAGTCCTAAGGATACTTTCACAATGACGAGTCACTTATAAATAATGAGTCACTTAGAACTAATAATTACCTTAGACCCAATGAGTCACCTAGACTTGATGATTCACTTAGACCCGAAGAGACATAGTGTTAAAGCCACTTCTACATCCTCTCAGATACTCTCCATGTCACAGCTGGCCACCAGATTCTTCTCATAGCATGCTTGTTCCGAGATAACCTACTCCTCAAGAAAATGTTAATCTGTCAACTTCCACAAAACAACGATTAGAGTATCTCAAAATGATCATGTAATTGTGAGGTTTTCAAATTTTCCAACATCTTTTCAAACAGACACACATTCAGAATATTATGGGTAATTTAGTAAAAATGGGCTGGTTGGGTTCAGGTCCAGTCTGCCACTCTATTGTCGACCCTACCATACCCGACCTGACCCGGTTGGGTCTAGGGAAACCAAAACCACATTGGCCCAAAGGCCATGCACGTTTGGCCACTGGACCATGACCTACTTTTCCCTAGCCTAGTCCACTAGTGTGGGCCTGTTCGTCTAGGCAAGAATAGTGGCTGATTCACCCCTCCCTCGTGGAAGATGCATTTGAGGAACTGTGTCACTCGGGTACACGCGGACTAGCTGCATAGAACGCGGTCTGGCCACAAGGCCATATCACACCCACAATAGAGTCATGAGTCTCTTATCTGATGCGTCTTGGATAGCCCCATCCCACTGGTGACAAGGCCTCCTACCATGGCAGGTCGCTTTTTCCTCTAGCCTCATGTAGCCATGTGGCCGCACCGATGCCGCCGTGTGTCTCCGCCACTAGTGGCCATCTTTCCATGGGTCACCACCATCACCGTGGTGGCTTGTTTTCTAATCCATGAGCACCCTTGCAATCCATGGGTCGTCGTATCCACTACAATGTGCTACAAATTATCTCCCCGTAGATCTGATGGTACCGTAACGTTTGAAACCTCTTGGAATGAATTTGATGGAACATTATCAGTTTGTTAGTGAAAAATTCAATAGAGATAGAGCCACATGAGCACCCAAGTAATGAACGTCATCTTTGTTTGTTCATACTGCATTCATCCAATTTGAAAAAAGGGGGAACAAAAAGAAAATGATAACTAATAAGATATAACCCCCTTTAACCCTGAATCAATAGTACCCATACCATATGAACAATTGACCCACATATCAAACTATAGGTTTGTTTATATGTGATCATTATTAAAATAAATAATGAGGAAGAATGATCACAAATAATTAAAAATCTCTACCAAGGAATTTATCAATATCTATTGTGGATTCGTTGTTGATGATTAGTTGAAGAGCGATCTCGATCCTTGCCTCCATCATTGTTGAAAATTCACCGTTCATCACCAATCATCATCCACCAATGTTATTTGTCCATAGGATGAAGGTAATTCTCTAGAATCATCCTGAGTTCCTGCGTCCCTATCAAACTACTAATTAATGAAAAATGTTTCAATGTTTCTGTGTCACTGAGATGGAGCATCTCCATGATTCTTCATTAATGAAGTGTAATGGATTCTTGGTTGTTGCATCATAGAACCACATCTTGACGTTTTAGATGAAAAGATATAATATTCTATATGTTTATTTTTCTTTTCATTAAAACATAAAAAAATTATCTTCTTCCCTCCACATGTGATGGTCATGGTTAATCCCCGCCTAAGGTAAATTCGTCATTTCTTAACGAATGGTTACCTTATATTTTTGATCCAAGAAACAATTTAGAAGATACTATAACCACACAAGATAGCATAAAAAAAGAACAAACATTTATTATGGGCTCCCCCGGACTTGGAACCCCATGTCATATGATTGCCTAGTTTCAATATAATCCATATTAAAAAATTACATGGAAATTTTGGGACTTTACATTCACTCTTACAAAGGGATTGACACCCTCGAAAGAAAATACAATGGAAAAAAACTAATGAGGATACTGAGCATGAATATGAGTCTTCAACTCCCATGTGATCCCCTAGAGATTCTTATGATACCAATGAAAAGACATGATAGGAATTGACCATTCATTATGTACTTGTTCCTATAGATCCTTTATCTCCATTAGGAACTCCATAAACATATCCCCTTCATCAATGTCCAGCTCACCCCAGTCGATGACATGTGATGGATCATGAACATTCCTCCTCAACTGTGACACATGACACACATCATGAACCTAATTAATCTAAAGGGGTACATCTAGGTGGTATGAAACCCCTCCATCTATACTCAGAATCAGATAAGTGATGATAAATCTTAGATAAAACTTGTTTCCCTGACCAAATCTCTGTAATAGCCATCTAGCTGACACCTAAAGAAACACATGGAATCTCTCATCAAACTCAAAGGGCCTGTATATCCTATCATTATATGATTAATGGCTACTCTATACAGTCCCCATCCACTCATGGATGACCCGAACCTTCTCAATGGTAACCCGTACCATCTCAGGACCCATGTGTCCTTACTTCTCTGGGCATGTCAAGAAAAGCAGTGACCAGCATGGTCTCCCAAACATGTCCTCGAGCGTTTCCATTCAAATGGTGGGGTGGAAGCTATTATTGTATGTCAACTACACCAGTGGTAGGTGATCCTCCCAAATGTGACCAAAGTCCAAGATACAAGAACATAGAATCTTCTCAAAAAATAGGATGGTCCTCTCTATCTGGCCATCCTTTGGGGGATGAAACGATGTGCTCAAGAGAAAAAGAGTCCCAAATACCTCATACAATCCCCTCAACAGTTGGGATGTAACGCGATCATCAGGATCTAGAACGATCATTGAAGGAATCATGTGAAGATGAACTATCTCCTGAATGTAGAGGCATCCCAATGCCTCTCCCGAACCATACTCCCAGATGGGTAAGAAGTGGGATAACATGGTGAGTCAGTCTATGATTGCCCAGATGGTACCATTCCCCCTAGACAAGTAAGGTAAAATCTTCATGAAGTCTATCAATATTCCACCCTACTTAAACTCTATCATGTCATGGGGCTGAGTCAAGCCTGTTGAAACCTGATGCTCTGGTTTCACTTGATGACAAGTGAGGCACTGAGAATCAAAATCCACCACTTACTTCTTCATCACCAGCCATAAGAACTGAAATCAAATACATTGGTACATATTTTCCGCACCTATATATACTACCAAAGGGGATTTGTGAAACTCCATCAAAACCACTTCTTATAACACCACTTTTACAATGTTGTGCCCTCATAAAAGAATGACATGATCCCCAACTATCTAATATCAATAAGGGTATTTACCTATAGAAAACTGAGCATGTAGGGTCTCATATTTGACATCTAAAAGCTCTACCTCCATAACTAGATTTAAGAGTAGAGGAGTGAAAACCATTGACTAGAGGTAATATACTCCATCACCATCCATGAAGGAAAATTTCATTGCGGCCAATTTCTGCAACGCCTCACTCAACAATTGAAATCTAGTTCCCTTACTGAGCACGTATGCCACCACATTCCCATTCCTAGGAGTATATTCAATTATTATTCCATAATCCTAGATGAACTCCTACCATCACCACTCTATCATGTTGAGATCCTTCTACGAGAAGATATAATTGATACTTTTTTGGTCATAATAGATAGTAAACCTATCACCCATTATGTAGTTCCCCCATATCTTAAAAAAATACCATTTCTTCTATCCCAAGATCATCAGTCACATAGTTATTCCCATTCCTGCTAATGTTTTATGAACTTTAGGAAATAAAAACTTATCCTGGCCTCCAGAAACAAATTATTCTGGTCCCTAAGGCATCCAAGAACACTTTATACCCAACACCCTCATTTAGTTTTCACAAGATGGGGGGTTCTTATCAACCTCCTATTTAGCTCCTGGAAAATCTGCTAACATTTATTCATCCACACAAAAGGATATTCCTTTCATGTAAAAATTGATAAGGGTGATTCCACCATAGAAATGTTGGGAATTAACCACCATTAGTACGTAGCCAATCTCAAGAAGCTTCGCACCTCATCCACGCTCCTAGGTGGCTCTCTAGAAAGCACCACCTCAATCTTCATCGGATCCACTACAAATATAGAGTCCAATATGAATTGTCCAAAAAAGTGGACATCGTAAATCCAGAACTAATACTGCTAGGACATACCATAAATATGGTTCTCTTAAAGTGTATCTAGGACCATCCTCAGGTGTATTAATTGATCCCCCTCAGATGCCGGGTACACCAAAAATTCATTAATGAAGACCATGATGAACCAGTCAAGGTAAGATAGAAAATTAATTTCATGATTCACACAAACATTGTTGATGCATTAGTTATACTGAACAACATCACTATGTACATATAGTGGCCATAATTACATCTTATGTATGTATTTGATACATCATAATATCGTACATGAAGATGATGATAACATGATCTGAGGTCTATCCTAATGAACCACCTTGCTCCCTTCATTTAATTGGAGAGGCCTCAATTCATAGAAGCAAATATTTGTCCTTCACAGTCACCTAATTCAGTTGAAGGTAGTCTAGAGATAGTCTAAAGCTATCATATTCCTTCTTGGAAAACAAAACTAGGGCCACCCAAGGTGAAACACTGGGCCTCCTAAAGCCCTTCCTCTATAGGTCCTCTAATTGTGCCTTCAACTCATGAAGTTCTTTCAGATCCATGTGATATGATGATGTGGATATCAGTGTTGTCTAAAGGTACATGGAAATATAAAATTCAACCTCCCTATAAGGAGGTAATCTCAGATCATTCTCAGGGATTATTTCCTTGTACTCATCCACCACTATTGGAAATTAAGGAATCCTATTTTCCACTACACTAAGGTTAAGGCTAGAAAACTAGTGAGTAATCATATGAATCCTACTTTGAGAATTTCCAACCTATAGTAAAAGAATTACCCTTTCACCGGTAACAGAAAAAATGTCCCCATATCCATAGACACATCATACTCTATGCCTAAAACTATCAATCTATGCATGGACTATGGATAACCAATCCATACCAAAATGATATTGTAATGCCTTTATGCCAGTACTAGGATTTGAAAATTGAAACTCCCACATCCAAGAGTAAGATCACACTATTAGTACTAATATTTGATTGTTGAATCCCCTCCCATAAGATTTTCTTAGAAAAATTATCGAGCCAACAACATCACCAAAATCTCTGAGCACCGAAAAAGGAATGTGATAAGGAATGAGTTACTAGCACATGTGACTATAAGGACTGCGGCTAGGTTGGACAAGACACAAATCAAACCACTAATCCTCTATGTAGAATTGGGATCTTAAGGCCTTATCGCCTAAATATGGGCTTGTACCTATCTACCGGCTCCGAGAGAGAAAGGTGGACCACATAGGGGTGGTGGTGGTAGTACTGCCTCGAACATCCTCCCATAATATGTTGCTCTAGCTACTCCACTACCACATCTACCACCATGAAGACCACCCCGATCGACCCTATGCCTCAAACTCAGAGGTCCCTTTACCATATATTGGTCATTTTCCTGAAGAGTCAGGCAATTATGATCCATATTCCCCTGAACACTTCATGAGTAGAACGAATATTTATTATGATGATTTCCTCTATCATGTTTGCCTTTAACCGTAGACCCTGTCTCTTGGGGTTTTCCCATGGAAGGCTTGACACATGTGGTTCATTGTGTTTTCTAGATTCTACCCCCTGCTGAGGACTCTGCTACCTAATGTCTACTCTTTTCTCCCGCTGTTGGCATATTCTCTTCCTAGAATCTATGCTTGAGTAGAACTCACTCCATTACCCCACCCAGAGTAGAGATGCTAAGAGATACCATGGCGTCCCTGATATCTGAATGTAGTTCCTACTAATAAAATCGGGACCTGAAGAACGGGTCATGCACCATGTCTGTGGAGTAATGAGAATTCTCTATAACCCTCACCGAGCACTCCGTGACTATCTGGAAACCCTATCATAGATGCTGGAGCTCCGGGATGTGTACTGAGCACAAAGTCACCGAAAGACATCCTCCTAGAAAAGTCACTGAAAGGAATCCCAAGAGAGTGGATCCTCATCATGCGTCTGGATCACTAAGCTCCACCATTGTCCCGCTGACCCCTGAAGACGGCTCACAGCTAGGACTGCCATCTGATCTTGCGGCATTTTTACATGGCATAAGATACATGCAACTACCTCTAGCCTATCCTCGTCCACATAGGGGGTAGTCTCACACATAATCCATGGAGACATCTACCACTAGAACTCATGAAATGGATTGAGCCTACGTGTATCCTCTCCATATAGTTCTAGTAGAAACTGATGATCAAAAAGTGGGGGTATTACTGGTGCAACACCTACTGGGTCTATCATTTGTATTGGTCCTTGTACTGATACCACATCAATTGTAATATCATCCTTGTGGTTTGGAAATGGAATCATGAATGGATGTTAGCATTGAGGATTCCTGAAATAGATGAAGATAAAACATGGTCAAAAGAGCATACTTTGTGAGATGACTCAAGAAGGAAAAGAAGAAAAAATCAACATTCTATATGATGAATGTACTATTTATTTCGTTACAACCTGTTTTTACATGTACAATGTCCGAAACAGATGTCCAGAGTCCTAGTGTATGGATTTGTCGACCACTGAACCAATACTAGAGTCGCTGGCCTGAAATATGAACCCAAAACCTTTAACACTATTTTCCCAAAACAACATCACGTACTCCCTATCCTAATGTCAAACCGAACCTAGACCTCTGATACCACTCTCTCACGACCTTCAACAGAGGGGTCCATGCCGTGAGTCCCCAATCCCACCAACAAAATGCTAGGGGTTGGTGACTAGAACCATGTAGGCGTATCAATATCATGGGAGGAATTTCCTATGTACCTATATTTGTGCACACAATGTTGAATGTAAAACACTAAGATAACCATGCATGAAAACCACTAAGGATAACACAACCATAATGAAACAGAAAAGAAGATTACAATAGGGTGAAATGGGATAGAATACAAGCCCAACAAAAAGGATGATTCAGAAATGTAAATACTGAATATTATCTGTAGAAAACCATACCTAAAGGGTAAGTGATGATTAATTTCTTGAAGTCATATGAGAATGATACATCTATCTGATCTCACTAGGAACCACCTGGTCCTCAAACACCAAGGTATTTGTCAAAACTTTCGTCATTTTAACAAGATACGACATGTGTGGGAAAAGCCCATGCAGTGGTGAGTACTATAGTACTCAGTAGGATGCCAAAAAATTTAAAAAGGAAAGAAAAAAAGTTAAGCACACGAGAAGTATAGTAATCTCACATTGGTATAAGTCTAAACCATGAAAGGAACAATTACCAGACTTAATATTATAACACTTAGTATTGATGAGGAACTTAGTCGTGATAAGAATCCAAGCCCTGATGAGTCACTTAGAACCGATGAGTCACATAGACCCGAATAGTAAATAGATCTAATGAGTCACTTTGAGAAGATGATTCACTTGGACTCATAGAGACTTTGTTATGAAGTCATGTATACATCAATTCACATATTATCCACTTCACATCTAGCCACAAGAATCCACTCATAACACACTTATTCTAGGAGAACCTACACCTTAGGAAAATAGTCATATGTTGACTTCCAAAAAAACCAACTTAGAGTATCTCAAAAGGACTGTCAGATCCTAAGGGATCCAATTATATAAATGGATCATTAAATGGAGACACAGTTTGAATGTTTTAGAAAATATAGTGAAAAGGGGCTGGTGGGTTCTGGGTCCAGTCTGACCCAATCGGGTCTGGCCTGACCAGAACTAGTCTGGACCATTTGGCCACTATACCATGGCCCGATTTTCCTCGTCCTAACCTTCCAGCATGGGCTGGTTCATCCAGCTATGTCTGGCCTCTTCTGCACCCCTCCTTGCTGGAAAACACGATCGAATGACCGCGTCTCCCTTGCCCAAACTTTTCGGCCGCATGGTACACGGACCATCCATGAGGAATGGTGTCTAGTCGAGTGTCCAGATCACCCCCATGGAAGAGAAATAGTTCTCTTGTCTGATGTGGCTCTGAGAGCCGCATCCTACCAGCGCAACCATTGTCCCTTCTAATTTATGTTGACACTATAACTTTAGTGGTCCATTTTCTGAACCACGAGGACCCTTGCAATCCATGGGTCTTCATATCTACTTCTTTGTGCTCCAAATTATCTTGCTATCTATCCGAAGACTTGGACATGCTTAGAACCTCCTTGGAAAGGATATGACGAAACCATTGGTGTTTTTAATTGTAGAATGAAAGAGAGAGAGAGAGAATTATGAACACCCAAGGATCAAACATCAACATCATTCATTTGTCCTTCATTCATCTTATTAGAGAAAATGGAACTAAAAGATACTGATAACCACTATGGTAAAACCCCCTTTAATACTAATAAATATTACCCATACCACATGATTGATCAATCCAAAAATCATCATGTTGGTGGGATGATATAATTTGTCGTTGAAAGAAAGAATATGGAATAATGATTACAAAAAATTAAAACCCCTATGTGATATTGGATTATCCGATGTTGTGAATTCATCATTGACGATCCGTAGAAAAAAAAACTTGATCTGTACCTCCATCATAGTTGGAAATTCATTGATCATAACCACTCAACATAGGCCAACATCATTTCTTGATATGTTGCAAGGAATTTTCTAGGATTATATCTAGATCCCTTATCCTTATTAAACTATTAATTTAAGAAACGTGTTTTAGCATTGATGATTCGATAAGATGCATCGTCACCATGATGATTCATTTATAAAGGGTAATGACATCTTGATTGTTGTGTTGCGACAACATTGCAAGACTTTTTAAGATAAAATGAAATAACCATCTTTAATTTTATTTTATTTTTCTTTATGAAATCTGAAATTTAATGTTTTCCCTCAACCTATGCCGGTCGAGGATAAGCCCCACCTATGGTAAAGTATCTGTTCCACATATAATGGTTCCTTACTTTTTTGATTCGGGCACCGGTTCAGAATTTACTAAAATGATGAATTTGCACTTATAAAATGTTCAAACATTTAATCTGGGATCCCCTGGCCTTAGAATCACATGCTTTCTCAACGTCTAATATCTAAATAATCTATATAAAAAATTACATGGAAATAATTTGAAATTATAGTAATTAATTGATTGATATTTGAAATTAACTTTTTTGAAATTCAAAATCATAAAAATGGTTTATAGAACATTCATTTTAGAATAAGGATAGGGTAATATTAAGCTCACCTTGAGTAACACATACAAGGTTTCAAAATAAGAGAACATTATATAGAAGATAAAATATAGACCTGAATATTTTTTTTATCTAAATAATGATAGAGATTGACATAGAACATTGATCATTAAAAAGTGAATCATCATGATAAATTCAATAACCACAAAACCATATACCACTAAGGTGTAAAAAAGAAAAATATTTCATTAAAATAATGTTAATTGCATAATATTTTTTATTTCACTAACCTTTTCCATGATTTTAGGAATCACATTACCATCTAGTCAAATAGCATAAGGAATTAAAATTGGGAATTAATGTTTTATCCCTTAATCAATTTATATGATAATACCATATTTTCCTCCAAACACCGGGTATTCAAGATGACTTTTCCTTTCATAATGAACAAAAATCAACATATATCGGATTACATAATCTAAAAAAGGGTGAATATATTCTCCCCACATATTTTTATTTTTTACAAATGAAAAATGATGATCATAATTTAATGTAATACCCAAAATGTATAATCATTAATACGACTAAATATAAAAATATTCTCCAAAATTCAACAATAATACAAAATCTTCTACAAAGATCCTTAAATAAATAAATAACCATATTTACCAAATAACCTCATTAACATAAAGAATAATTAATTTTATTTTACTAAAAGTGGATCTCATAACTTTTTCATTCATCCCCAGAAAATTAATAGAATTATTCAAAAATAATAATTCATGTTAACCCTAAGGGTTACATATACCTTAATGCAAGACATTAAGACATTAAATATTGAATGTTATGTTTGATAGCAAGTTTGAAATGAAACCCCAATATTAGAAGTGAATTTTAATCCTTGAGAACTTATAATATATCTATTTTTTTATAAATTAAATATTTTCAATATATTTAGATGCACACAATCATCATGTTTAAATGAATGTAATAAATTATTAAAATAATATTATATAAATTTAATATTTATAACCTAGATAATAAGCTGAAGGATATGAATGAGAATAAAAAAAGTTTGAAAATTATAATATTTAAACATTTATAGAATAAATTAAACAGATATATATATAAGAAATAAAATGTGATTTATTTGATATAAAAATTAATTTTTATGAATAACAATATTTTTATAAAAGTTGGTTTAGTCGTTCTTTGCACACATATTTTAAAATTTATTTTTTACAATTTTTAAAAAAATATAATATTAATTTTTCTAATATACATGTACAAATTATCATTAAATGAATTATTTGGATTTTTATGAATAGATTATTTGTTTGATGAATCGTGAAAAATATTGATTTTTATTAAAAACTATATTTTTATTTAAATAATTTACATAGATAAATTATTTTTTGTATTGGTTTTAATGTTAAATTAGTTACATTTTATTATAATTTCACTAATTTAGGTCATCATATTGAATTGAAATATAATTTTTCATATGTTATATTGTTTCTATATGGAAAATTATTTTTTCGATGCGCCTGCAAGGTTAATTTTAAATCGAATTATACAAATTATGTGAATTGAATTTATAAAAATGGATAATATAATTATATTAAGAATAGTTTATATTATCAAGTAATTTCCAATTTTTTTCGATAACGAATAGTGAAGAAATATAAAATTAATTACTACTAATAAGGTAAAAATGTATTTATCAAGGGTTAAACTAAGAAGATAGTATTTAAAAATAATCTATAACTTTTCCAACACCCATTATATGGATATATATCTACCTTTCTACATCATAGTATTTATAATGACCGATTTTGGATGTTTTTTTATTAGAATAATTTGTGTATAAATTTTTATATTCATAAATTCCAATTATATACTATCTCCCACTTTTAATAGGCATAACACTCTCCTCTCGTCTTCATAAATTCATAAATAATTTCAAACAATTAAAAAAAATATCTAAATAAATTTACTCCACATTTCCTACATTAATTATTTTTTTCATAGATCCCTCCTATGATGGAATTATGTATAAACCTAATGAGGATTTTCGATGAATAAGTAAAATTATTAAACATGCCTATTTTTTTTATTTATTCATCCACTTATTTTAAAACCTAAACAATATTGTAATATAATAAAACCATTATATCCAATATATTTATATGTTATAATGTTAATGGAATAAATTATATCAATCCACACTTCCATAAAAAGGAAAAATAAACTGTCGATCATATGGATGACATACTTCATCCTCACGAGCGTATGCAATCCATTTTCAATCACAACCATTAAATTATAGATATAATGACTGATTTAAAATATTTATATCTTATTTATTAAATTATTATACTTATTTAATAATTATGACATATAAAACATCTTAAATAATTCTCCATAGGGGGCTATGATAACATTTATCAGGTGTAAATTAGATTATGAACTTAAGAAGTGATGTGATTTGTTTTTTATATTACCTTTTAAATAGAAGTATGTAAGGAACAATTTATTGAATATACATGATATTAATGATACAACCATACATATGGATATTTATTACAACATTTAACTTCTTACCTTCAATTTTGTTGGAAAACTATAAATTCACTACTAGGTATGTGTGTAATAACGCCTCTGTGTAGCGATGTGAAATGTTTTAAATTTTTTTTTAACATGGATGTTAATAATGTTGTATTTGATTAATAAAAATTCTATATATAAAATAAAAATTATTTTGAAATTTGAATATATATTTATATTTTCCTTCACCCTATCCGTCTATAAATATGGAAGAATTCTCATTCATACATATGACTTTCCTTCTCCATGAACGATATAAAACATTTTCCATATCTAAATTTTATTTAATACTATAATTAAATATATAATGAATATATAAGAAGTTTACATCATTTTTAGTATTCTAGATATTATATTACCCTAATCAATATATTGACCCAAGATTTTTATTAATAAAAATTGCATTTTTTTAGAATAATATTAAATAAATTAGATAAAAGAACTCACGAGGAGTCTAATAGTTTAGTGTCTTTAGAGACTAGGTACATAATCATATACTTTGGTGAAATATTATAAAACATTCCCATATTGGTATTCCCTGTTAGTAATATTTATAAAAATACATGACTTAAACCCTTTCTTCATAACCTGAGAAACGACATTATAAGAATTGGTGATCTTAAGTTACCAATAGGGGAAAACGAGGTAGATACTTAATTCTAACATGAATATAACTATTTAAGATCATGAATAATACATTTGAAAACCATACCCCTTATAAAAATAAAAAAAATATTGATTCATGGCATAAATATTAGCTATTAATAAGACATTAATCATAATGGAATCAATTAAAAGTATCCATTAGAGGGCATCATCAGAATAAGACAAAGAATTTCAGCACACATATAATAATAAAAAATATTTTTTATAGTAGTCAAGTATCACTTCAATAGATAATATAATAAATAAAAAAATTTATAGCAATCAAGTATCACCTCCATAGATAACATAATTATATTCATGTCGTACATGTTGAATCAAATATCTTATTCATGTTTTTGGTAAAATCAAAATAGGAATATTTTTTGCAAAATCAAAAGAATATTCATTTCCAAAAAAGTCATAAAAGAAAAAAATCACATTAATTAATCATTTAGGTGTGTTAAAAATATATTTACAAAACATGTTTTTGGAAGAAAAATGAGTTTTTTTATTTAGGATGGAATGGAATATGATTTTTCTTAAAAAAGTTATTTTGAACTCATGGTTACATAAAAGTAGAAAATGAAGGGAAATTTTTTTATTAAACATAATGAACTAGAGGATAAAAAATTACACGATTTTGTTGATATTTATATCATAATATTTCATTATTCGAGTGATAATCAAGAGAAAAACTGATTAAATTTCAGATTTTATCATAAAATACGTACCATATTTGTAACATTAATTCATAATCCCCAAAAAATAATAATATTAAATGAAACATATAATATAACAAGAATAAATAAATTAATTATGATACATGTTAATGAGGTTGTATATGTATTTTATAATGCATATGGGTCCATAAGATAGCATATTTTTAAAGAAGTTAAACAAGGACAAACATGATTTACCTCTTTGGTATCATTTGAACTATAAACCCTCATCATGTTAGAATAAAAAAATGGATAGTTAAATCACCAAAATTCTCAAAATAATCAATATAATCAACATAATTTAATATTATATACTCCGATGAGAAGAAACAAGTAGTGAATATGGTATGTGTCTAACAAATTTAAAAAAGTGAGATGGAAATCCCTTAAAACTTTAGAAATCATTACAATCGTAATCCCAAAAAAATATTCACATAGATGTGACTTTTAATATAATTAAAATGTGGAAATTAATTATATAACATGTTAGCAATGGTATTATATAAACTACACAAAATAAAAAATCGTGCAATTTTCATGTGTGTTCTAGAAATAAAAGAGAGACCCTAACCAAAAGTGTTGACTTCCTTCAAACATAATTTTACCACCTATATAATAAATTATATATTATTTTTAATATAATATGGACCAAGAATAACACACACACACACATATATATATTTATATATTAATTATGACCATTTATTATCTATTTATTAACAATTCGTTGATATATTCATGTTAAAAGTAATAATATCATTCTTTTTCTTATATGTTTTGATTTTTGATTTTACTTCCTCTAACTTTGATCATGGTTACAATATCTGTAGTGTAATAATGATGTCATATTTTAGGGGTTTATCTTACTAGTAAGCACTGCATAGTTCTATATCTAAGGTTGGGGGTTCAAATTCCATGGAACGTAGGTACTATAGTAGTACTATTGCAACTTAGGGAAATGTAGTAGTGGAGAATGTGACTATAACTACAATGAGTATTGTAGTAGATGGTACTATAGAAGGCTGGGTGATATATAAGTAATACTTATAGAATGGGCCTTTGGGCCAAATTTATTTCCAGGTTCCATGTGATGGGCTTCATCACCACGTGGAGATTAGACCAATTATATATAATGTTATAAAGTATCTCAGTGGAGGAATTATACTTTGGGGGGAAATGAATTTTCTTTATGGACTGTGTGTGTGTGGTGTGTGACAATTTAAATGTATTTTTACCTCCAAGAACATAATATATTATAATAATCAGGATATATCTATCATATTAATATATTAATTACACTTTTAATACTAGTAAACAAATATGGTTTGGAAAATTATTTATGTTACAATCATAGAGATAGTAGGTCATACCTAAAAAAGTGTAACATTTCCAATATAAAAAAAATTTATAAAAAGGAGGTAAGTAATATATTATCACAAAAAAATGATCATAACATCATCAATAAAAATTATTTCATTGAATATTCATATAAATATATTTCACGTGGTGTGGGGATGAAAGATGGAGTCACACTGCTTTGTGAAGGTTGTAGTCCACATGTACATGAACAACATTATCATATTTTATTGAGTGAAATGTTAATTAATAATATGAAATATTATCTTTTCATCATCATTAATATAGAATAATTATCAAAATAATGTCATATATATCACTTATATTCATAAATTTTAAACATAATATCTTCTATGTTATACATTATTGAAAATGAATCACATCGCAACATGAGGTTTTAGTCCACTTTACACATGAATGCAATTATTTTAGTCCATAATTTATGTAATGTAAATATTTTTACATGTTACATTGAATCAATAGACATAATAATGTTATAAATATAGTATATATACTTTATATCCATCAAAATATCCATCTATGTGATGCAGTAATGGGAAAATGAATGACATCGGGTCGTGAGGTTGTATTCAACTACACATAGGAATAATGATTTCATAAACACTTGATTAAAGTGGATATTGTTATAGGTATTTGAAATAAATTAACAAAATATATTTATATGTAATATCCTGAGTTTATTATATAATAATTTTTTAATAATAATTTCTAGGAGGTGGAGGAAGGAATAAAAAAACTCTCATTGATGTATGTTATCCCTTCTTTGTGTATCTTCTATAAGATTAAAATAAAAGACATTATTTTTTACATTTATGAAAAAATAAGTCTTTTTGGATTATCTATATAAAATTTTTATGTTATTTTGTCTTTTCACGGTAAAAACAAAAGGATCTGATGGTGTGATGTTGACTAGAGAGGTGTGACCTTTTACAAGTTTTGTGAGTGGAATACTTGTAATTTTTGAAGAGAAAAAGTTGTAACCTCACATTTCAAAATGGAAAGAGGTAGATATTGAATATTATATATCCTTAGAAATTATAGGGTCGAATTATTTCAATAAAACATATTTTTTCAAAAAAAATATATTTATTAACCAAAATATTTTAAGATTAACCCCTTCCCCCGTAATTCAAATTTTATAGTTTAGTCACCTAAAAATATTTTTAATATATTTACTGTTAATATTTTTTAATATTTAATTATTACTTTTTAGATAACATAAATTATGAATATTCCAAATATGGAATCCATCTTTAAAAATTACATTCAAATAATTTGGAAAATTATGTTAAAAATTAATCCAACAAACGTGAAGATAAAGTGAGTTTTCAAAGGAAAATTATCAAATTATTACAAGATTTATATATCATAATTCAATATTAAAATTATTCTTAAGTCCTCAATATTATTAATATATATACTTATTAACTATTTTTTATTTCAAATGATTTTAAAATATTAATTTTCATTATATATAATTTAAATGAATATATAGTTCTCAATTATTTTTTCTATTATTCACCAATAAGTTATGCCTTTTTTGAAAATTAAAAAAACATACAACCTAATATTATTTTTAAATTAATAGTCCAAAAATGAAGATTTTATTTTATAATATTTTAAGACATTTGAATAAAAAGAATTTCTCAAAAATGCGAAAAAACTACTTTTTAGATAAATAATGTCTTTAAGTGTAAGAATTTATTTATTACTACCTCTCCTATAGAATAAAAATAGCGAGTGTTATATAGTTAATTTAATATATAATATAAAAATATGACTAAAATAATTCACCAAAAGTGTTTTGTTTTAATTTTTTTATGTATACTTTGTTTATTTTCATGAAAATATTTTTTCCAAAAAAGATTTTCTTTATTTTACAATGGTTTTTATTTCAATTTTTAAAAAATTAGTCACCAAATAATTAATTTTATATACATTTTTAAACCATATAGTTTCATTATTTAGTTAATTCAATTCATAGTCAATATTCCAACGACTAATTGATTACTATTTTAAATTAATAATTTTATAATATTGGAAGATTCTTTTAAACTATGTGTTGCATGTATTTAAATATAAAAATTGTTTTACATGGAAATAAAAATATGAACAAGATTAAATTAATTTTTTAAAAATCCAAAAAAGTAGCGGGGTTTAAATTCTTCCCCCCTTAAAATGAATTATTCGCTTAAAATTTATCATGGTAATTAAAGGTTTAACATTATAAAATTAATTCTTATAAAACCACAACATATAAAGTGTTATTAAACTATAATCTTGAGAAAGATAAATGGATTTGTGAATGTAATATGAAATAAAACACACTCATTTTCCCAATAGTAGAATATAAGTGGGATTGGGAAACATTTACATATAAGAGAAAACTAACACCCAATTTTTTAAAGAGAGTATAGAGAACATGGTGAGGATAAAGTTGATGACCATAAATACATAAACCAATGAAGCATGAAAATGTGTATTGATATCGTCAGAAAATATGTTAACCAGAAAAAATATTATTTCAGGATCTTATAAATAATGTTATCAGATTCCTTTTCCATCTAGACTAATAACTTAATGAAATGTAATTACATAATATGTTTTCATTTTCATAAGAAAAATATGATTATTTGGTTTATTGTTGATCAAATTACACCTCATCTCGTACACTATGAGAAGATTTTTTCTTGTCTAAATAAATATATAAGGTCAATAAAATAATTTTTAGTCAGTATTTATATCAGTAGTTAAAAATATTCGGAGACTAAATATTCAATATGGGTAAATCAATATATTGTGATGTAATAGCATAATATCCACAATAGAAACCCATGATTAACATAAACCATTCTATAAATGGATGAAATTAAATCCCTTAAAAAATTCAAAATTTATTAATAATGCTATTATATTTGTCGAAATAATATTAACATCAATCCCACATATATCATTGCAGATATTTATTTTCAAAAACCAAACATCATAATACCATTATCATGCATTCTATTAAAAAATTGTAATAACCAAAATTATAGAAAAACCTTATTGATAGTAGTCCTTATTCCTAATTCCATACATAAAACACATTTTAATTGATATATTTCATAAATCTAAGAAGATAATAAAATACATCAATGATTAAATAAACCATTTTTCATCAAATTATTATTTAGTTCAATGGTATTCAGTAATATCCAACATACTCTATCTATATCAATAATTATTTTATACCAACATCATTATCTCACATCAAGAATAAATTATGTGTTATCTTCATATTATTAACATGAATAACACCTTTCAATTAAATCACTTTTCTACGTGATCAACATAAATCAACATATTGTTTTATATCCTTAATGAAAATTTTGAACTAAAAAATCATTATATAGTTGATAATTATTTATTCCAATACATAAACAATTTAATCAATCTAATTCATTAATAAATCATTAACAAGGTAGGGAGATCTTATTCAGTAGTATATCTTTTGTTTTTATATTTCATTATTAGTCTAATCATCCTAAATAGAAGTAACATTACTCACATTTCCATACAGATTTAATTCATGATCATTCACATTAAGAAAATGATTTTCATAATTCACATACATTAAACATTTAAAAAATTCAATAGTCAATGATACCTTATGGAGAACATTATTGTCATCCATTATGTTAAATGAAATTTTCATTTTTCCTTTTCAGTTAATTTCTTTTTTTAAATTTACACACCCAAAACATCAACTCATCCCTCTATGAAATTTCTTTTAGTTATTCTTCCATCTTTCTTGACATATAATAATCTAATGATTTTTTCATCCATGGTCTTCCCTACCTGATATCATGGAAAAATCTACCATTTTCTTTTTTAGTGGGTATAAGAGTTGGTTAATGTGCACATTGTTAATCATTTTCCATGATAGTTTATTATGCATAATGATAATATACATCCATCTAGTCAACATTATATTTGGATTGTAATAAAAAAATTTACACACATTAATTATTAACCAAGTTCCTTATGGTTCCCTTTATTGACTAAAAGCAGAAATCATATTGTGAGAAAGGATAATCAAATAATCCTGAAAATAACATATAGGATGTATAAGTCACCAAACCTTCGTTTAATCTATAAAACTATGGATTTAACCTAGGTCATTTGTAGTCATCATCCATTTATATAATTCATGATGTGTTATTATGTGTTTTAAAATTTTCAATGCATATCCCTCTGGAGTTTCAAAACAAGTTTGTTGAAAAGACCACATTAAAAGACTATTTGATAAACAAGACTAGATCAATTATCCATTTTTGATTCATTATACCTATTCACCGATGTTTCAGATCCAAATACACTATTTCTATTTAGATAAGGATATAATTTTTTGGAAACCATTTTCTCTATCCTTCACTAAAATTAAAAGACATTTTCCAATTCTTTTACCCATCCATAGAAATATCCACATAGAAATCCAAGGAATACCCTTAAAAATATCCAAAAGATCTCATTAATGTTTTCTCATCCATGTTTCTAAAGTATAACAAAAAAGTTCATTCGATTACCATTATAGAGACCCAAGATTTTTGTACATAGATAATACATCTTATTAGATTAATATTCAATACATTACTCAAACACACACCTATGGACCACACTAGTTTAGTGTCCTTAGAGACAAGGTAAATAATCATATGATTTATTTAAATACCCTTAATATATTCCATAAGTATCTTCCCATTTATTAATCGTTACATATATAACTGACATAGAACCATACTCAAAAACTGGGGAGAAGATATATTTGAAAAGGTGAGCTCATGTGCACAAAAGGTAAAATATGTTGACATATGAGAATATCATGAAAGTAAGGGAATTAGAATAGAGGAATTATATTTGAAAATCAGACCCTTTATATCTGAGATCACAATGTCGAGTCATGGAAGAAATATTATTAGTTATTAAGAAATGATTCATAAGTATTTCAATCAACACGATCCATAATTGGTTAACATTTAAATAATACATTGAACAATATTATAATGTTTAGAATATAAAAATAATTTCCACAGTAGTTATGGACCAATTCTAATGCTATTATAGTGGAATGGGTTTTCTCTAAAAACCATCATTGTAGTAAACTTTAACTCCTAAGACCACAACTAGATAAAAATTCCCTTGCTAATATAGGTTCAATCCATGTCCCAGTCCAATCTATATATGTGGATATATGTCATTACACAATGATTTATAGAGAGGAATAGGTCCAACATCTCATATAATGAAATTAATATGTTTTTGTGCTAAAAGATCATAAAAAATTAATCATATCATAAACCAAGAAACGAAATGGGTTTGATAAAAATTTCACCCTATCATAACGTAGGGAAATGAGATATGTTTATTAATAATTCAATTACTTCATCATATAATTACCCATTAAAAAATGTGAGTTTCATATGAATTTTATTTGGTATAACCCCTTGAAACGAAATGGGTTTCATTATCTACTTTTCATCATAAAAATAAACCATTCATAGAAAGAATAAAAATGGTATCCTTGGAACATATTCAAAATACAATAAATGCTACATCCAATGACATCATCATAGCATGAATATTATTTGGATTGATAAATAACATATAAAATTTCATGAGGAAAATAAATATTCTTGGGAAATCAAATTTTTTTAGAAAAAATCTCATAAAAATGTTTAAAATTATTTTATTTTTCAATATTCTTTAAATCATAAAAAGGATAGTTTAAAACGCATTTAAATTATTTCTTTAGAAAAAAAATTCCCTTTGAAAAAAAATATTTAAAATTCACAACTTCATAATCATATGTTCTTTGAAACTAAAATAAAAAATTCACAATGGAAAAGTACATTAAAATAATGGTCATGATAGAATAAAATTCCATTAATTACATACTTTAAAAAATAATGATTCATATAATATTTTTAGAAAAATTAATATTGTATTTTTTTATAAAATGATGTAAATATTACATTAATTTTTTTTAAAATTAAACATTAGTAAGAATTTCCTTAATAAAGAATTTAATGAGTGAACAAAAAATTGAGAATAAATTATTAAAAATGGTTTATGAATAAATAAGATTTTTTAGGGAAGATAGAAATAAAAGAAAATTTTCTTAATCATTTATTAACTGTTTAGTACAAATATACTTGAAATTCATGTGAAAAATATATTCTATAGAAATTTAAAAAGGATAACAAAAATAATTACTTTAATTTGTGGTAGAACATATGTTTTCATTAATGGAATAAAAATCATGAGGAATCCTTATAAACGATGAGATGGTAACATAAAAACCTTACCACATTGGTAACATTGAATAATAAGCCCCAATAATGAATTAAATTAAATAAAACACATAATAATATAATATAAAATGAATTCATGATATTAAATTTCATAGAGGATGTATATACACATAAAAAATAAGAGAGGATTATAACATAACATATGTCTCAACAAAAGAAAATGTTGGTAATTATCCATTACCATTGCAGTATATTTTGAACCGCAAACCATGTCAAAGTGATACAAAAAAATATATAAATACTAATAATTATCATGATAATAAATATAAAATAAATTAATGGATATTAGATACACCACATATAAGAAACAAGTGGATAATATGTCATGTATCTCACAGATGTAAAAAATTTGAGATGAAAATCCATTATTGCTTTAGTAATCATTTCAATCACAATAAAAAATAATGTGTATCATAAAATAAAAAATTAAATGTAATTAAAATTATTGTATTCATGATATAACCTATAAAATCAGTATGTATGTACACCACACTAAATAAATGAGTGGTCCATTTCCTTTATCTAATATGAATAATATAGATAATAGGAATCCCTTATCGAATCTATCAACACCATCATTAAACATTATAGAAATATTTATAATATATAAAATTATATTACAAATATATTGTAGAACCATGAATATATATGTCATTTCATATATTATTTTTTATGGTCATTTAGTACCTGTTTATTAAAAATTACTTGTTAAAATGATGTCTGGGTTAATAATCAATTTGTTTTCCATATATGATCTAATTTTTTATTTTAAGTACTCTGAATTTGATCATATAGCCATCATATGTAAAATAATAATCATTATGTAATTAAAAATTTATACATATGTTATAATTTTATGACTAATAATGAATATAGGTTTTGAGAAATTATGTTTGTTACGATCATGAGGACAATAGGTCATAGGTATGCATTAGTAACATTACCATTTTTCTAAAAACATTACATAAAAAAGGTATGTAATAAATTAACATTATAATAAGATAATAATAACTTAACTAAAATAATATATATTTAATATACTTATAAATACCATCCATGTGGTGTGGTGATGAAAGTGAGAGCCACATAACATCATGAAGGTGGTAGTCCACATGTACATTAACGACCCTATCATCGTTCAATGAGTGAAAAGGTAGGATAGGAAATGATATATATTATTTTAAGAATGATAAATATTTAATTAATATCTAAAATATTTCATATATATCACATATATTAATTAATTTTTCCTTTATAATATTCTATGTAAATCATTTGTGAAAATGAATCACATCACATCGTGAGGTGATTATCTGTCATACACATGAACAAATTTTTTGTAATTCCTACAGAATGGAAATTTAAAAAGATATATATGATATAATAAATATATTTATATATATAATTACTTTATACATATAAGATATATAATTTATATCCATTATAACACCCATTCGTGAGTGTTGTTAAGAGAAAAAGTGACATCGATTCACATGACGGTAGTCCACCGTACACATGAATGATTATTTCATATCCAATTTGATGAAAGTGCAACTAGTTTTAGGTCATTAACACAAGAAAATATCAATTAATGAAATATTTTTATGTTATTATTTAATAATTTTTTAATAAAAATTTAGGATGGGTGACGAAGAAATTTTATAAAAACACTCATAGATGAATGTTACATCTTCATTGGGTATCCTCTTTAGCCTTTCACCAAAAGAAAAACTAGGATTTCATTATAAAAAAAATTCATAAATAATTTTATTAATGGTATTTAGATATTTTTTTCAGGAATGTTTTAATGAAAATAGTTTTAATGGTTTGAATTGTATAGAGAGATGGGGTAGCCATTTATAAGCAAGGTGAGTGGCACACTTGTAATTTTTGGAATGAGAAATCTATACTCATGTCTACTAGATTAATATAGGGTTAAAAGTGTACTATTATTGAGAATTATACACTATCGGGTCGAAATAATTCCATATAATATATTATATACATTTTAAGTCATTTTAACCCTGATCTGTTTCGTTTAACCCCACAATAACTCCATTTTTACCTTAACCTCGTTAATTAATATTTATAAGTTTTTGTTTTCAATATTGTAAGAATTTACTCTGATCATATAAGGTAAAATATATTATTATTATTCCAAATATGGTATCATTTATGAAAAATGCAATTCCCATAGGTTAAATATTTTTATTTAAAATTAATCCTTCAAACGTGATGAGAATATAGGTTTTGAAAGAGAAAATATTCCAAAGGATAAATGGTTTTATATAAAACTTAAAAATTAAAATAAATCCATAAAAATATATTAGATTAATGTATATATAATTTTACTAATGATTATTTTAAACTAGTTTAAAATATTTTTTAACTTTATAAATAATTCAATCAAAAAGAATGTTTTCAAGTAAAATTTTGTATTTCTTATTATTCATAAAAAAATTAAACATTTTAGGAAATTATGAAGAATATACCTATATATAATTTTTATCACTTTATAATATAATATAATGTATTTTCTTAAAATAAATTTTCTAAATTTGAAAAAATAGTTTTAAAATTTGTGCGCCAAAAAGAAACAAATCTATTTTTTTGAAAAATATTTTTTAATCCTAAAATAGGATTTATTAATATCTCCAGTAAAGAAAAAACAAAATATGAATAATTGATATTTAATTGAATATATGATATTTTAATATTGTTGAAATAAATCACAAATAGCGGTTTGTTCAATTTATTTAGGTAAAGAATGTTTTTTTCATAACTATAGTTTGGAGGAAAATATTTCATTCATTTTCATGTGTTATTTATTTTAATTTAATTAATTGGTCAATTAATAATTAATTTTATATACATGATGAAAAGATATATTTTCATACATTATATAATCCTATTCATAGACAAAATTCTAACACCTATGTGATAAGTATCACATAAAAGTATTTTTATAATAAGATGCATTTAGTTTTAACTCAATATTTCATGTATGAAAATAAAACCTCATTATGACATGGAATGAAAAATAGAAAAATGTTTAAATTCATTTTTAAAAATAATAATCCACAAAATATTTTGTTGTTATATTGTACCCCATTGAAATGAATTTCACACTTAAAATTTACCTCAATCATCCAATGGTTATCATTTGAAAATTCCTTCATTGAAACCCACATCATAAAAAGGTTAATTAAACATCCTCTGGGAAAAGGGAAAGGGATGTGTGAAATTCTTATTCAATAACTCATACTAGTATTTCCCATATGATATGACACATGTGAGATGTAAAAACATGGACATAAAAGAGAAAACTGACACCCAAATACAGATGGAGAGTGACAGAGATCATGATCAAAATAATGTTAACTACCACATTTCAGTAAACCAACGACTAATGAAAGAGGCCATTAATATCATAAAAATAAGGAAAATAACACAATTTATTATTCAAATATACTTTTCCTAATGCTTTATAATTCCTTTTGTATCTACACTAAGAACATATGAAAATATAGTTAATTAATATCTTTTAATTTCATAGGCACAATTTAATCCTTTAGATATTCAATGGTAAATTTCAACTTCATCTCTTACTCAGAGTGATGAGTTTTTATTGTCCAATGAACTACATAAGATCTATAAAGAAATGATAAGTCATTTCATCAATGTCTAATTATAAAAATGTATACAATTAGTTATATAATATGGATATATATTTATATGGTGAAGTAATACATTAATAACTAAAACCATATCCCAATATCATCTTATTCCATTCCACAAATGGTTTACCTTATATCACATCCAAAATAAAAAATTTATATATACTAAAACTATATTTCCCTAAATCAACTTAACATTAACCCCCCATATATCATAAAGTGAATCTTTATTTTCACATACTAATCATGTGATAAACACTATCCTTTTTCCTCATGAAACATAGTAATAAATAAAATTATCTTAATACAATAGTGAAGACATACATTATGACCTATTGCATTAATAAAACATAGATTATTTGATGTTTTTCATAAATCCAAGAACATAATAAACTCCATTAATAATACAATAAACCACTTTTTCAATAAATCTGTAATAAATTCCAAGGTAATCCATAATATCCCATTTAATTTGTCAATATAAATGATCTCTTTATCCTAGAATCATTGTCTAATCATTACAAACATGTTACTGGTTTTATATCATTTAAACATTGTTTTCCAAGAATATATCCTTTCCATTAAATCACTATTCTAGATCATTAAAACCATTCAACATATAATTGTAAATTCAATATGAAAAATGTACAGTTAACCATGCTTATATATTTCTTAATTCTTGGATTTCAATATATATATACACATAATAGTTATACCTCATTCTTATACCATTAACAATTCTTCATCATCTTACTCCTCAAAACCTATTTCCTTCCATATGTCATTCGAAGTGTCATCGGCTTCCATAAAAAATTCATTACTGAAATATATTTTAGGATTCTATTTATGATATTTCCCCTCAATATATATATTTTAATAATTATGAAAAAATTCCACATTTAAAACATTCAATATAAATTTATACCATATGAATACAATTATTTTCATCCATTTAGTTTAAAAACATTTCAATTTTTTCCTTTTTAATCACATTTTTATGTACTTTATTCCAAACCCAAAATATCATTATGCCTCTCTAACACATTAACTTGAGTGACTCTTCAATCATTTTCACCTTATTAAAAAACTAAACCTTCTTTCTTCATATGTCTCCAATACCTGAAATCCTTGTGAAATCTATCCTTATATTCATTGGTGTGTCTGACTGATGGTTACAGAGAACATTATTAATCATGTTCTGTGATATCTGATTATTAATATTCCAAATATACTTCACTCCAATTATCTTCCCATTTGGCTACTCATTGGAAAATTTTCCTTCACATTACATACTATACTAGTTTATCAAAGTTCCCTCTTTTTACTAAAAAAATCATATTTTGATAAATGATAATCCAATAATAATGAAAATAACTTATATAATGTATAAATCACGAAACATTATTTTCAATCTATGAAACCTTAGTTTTATCCTTGGTCATTCCTAATCCTCGTATATTTAAATCCTTCATTATTGTTTATAATGTTCTTGTTATTTTCCAATGAAAATCTCTTAGGAGTTTCAAAGGAGGTGTGAATGATGGTCTGTTTTAAAACACCAAATGACCATTGAGTCCATCACAATGCACCCATTTAATATTTAATGAACATATTTACCTAGATTCCAAATCCCTAACCACTTTTAGTATGTAGATAAGGACTTTATTTAATAGAAACAAATAGCTTCATCCTTTAGAAAATTTATCAAACAATTCCCTATACATTTCCTCATACTTATACTTTTCTATAGATAAATTCACAGATATGACCTATAAAATATCTCTAGGGGTCTCACTAATGTTTTCTCATAGTAGTTTCCAAAGGGGAAAAAATAACTCCTCTAATAAGAACTATAGATACCTAATATTTTCATACATACAGACTACATCATTATATATTAATATTCTCAAAATTAAACAAAAACATGAATTAGAACCATAATATCTTAGTGTATTTGGATATTAGGCACAAAATCATCTAATTTTGTGAAGTATCATTAATATATCCCATAATGATCATCACTGTGAGGAATCTTCAAAATCATACAGCACATAAAACCTCTATTCATAATCGAGGTAAAGGAAACATAAGAAAGGACGGGATTAGGTTCATTAAAGGATAAATAAATAATCTTTATAAGTATAAATGTAATATATATGTATGATAAGATCACCTGAACATTTTAAAACCATAAAATTTACATCAAATATAAACATATTGAGTCCTAAAATAAAGATTGGTAGATCATAATACATGAATACTAATGGAATAAAAAAACATATACCATGAGAGTGTAGCATTGGCATAACACATGAAATTTTTTCATCCATATAATTATTTAAAAACTCTATATTGTAGTCAAGGCTCAGTTCCAAGGAATTTATAGTTGAATTGTTTCACTCCCCAAAACCTCAAAATAGTTATGGTTCTCTCCCAAAACCCATATAGTAGACAATGTCCATTACTAAACTCGGTACTCTCACCATTCTATTATTGTCAATATCATGAGTTATAATTCACTAATCAATGTTTTAATCCATTTTTATAGATGCAATTATTAGATTCCATGAAATGAAATATGTTTCATATATTTTTTCAAATTAATAATTTGGAGCATCTCTTAAGGAAAAATTATTTTCGTCAAAAATGTATTTAGAGACTAAACATTCTTAAGTCATTTTGAAAATTATTTTCACCAAAAATAATCCTTAAAACTAATAACTGCATCTACAAAAGTGGATTAAGACATTTATTAATGGAAGTTTTTTTCTACATTGATAAAAAAATTTATTCCTAAATCATTGTGATAATTATTTTCTTTGAAAACTACCATGAAAATTTATAAAGGAATGTAAAAATAAAATAGTGTTCATATAAATGGGAATTTTTCTACATGTCAAACATGTAAAAACAATGATTCTATTCACATTTTCTATAAAATCCTCATAGAAATTTTAATGAGAAAATACATGAATATTATTTTCAATAAAAAATATACTTGTCATAAATGTGTAAAAATAAAATTATTAAATAGCTTAATGAGTGTTAAACAAATCTTTCGGAAACATTTAAAAAAAAGATTAATGAAATAAATGAGTTTTTGACCAAAGAGGGAAATTACGACGCTTTTTCATATAAACATTGTCTTTAAATATTCAGTACATAAAGAAATGAAAATAGTGGGATGCAATTTATTCTCCATAAATAAATATAGGATAATAAAATTCAGGTGTTGTTTAAGAGTTATATAATTATATTTCACCATTCAAATCATAATCTTGACCAATCCTGATATATGATGAGTTTTTAAAAAAACCTTACCACTTTGGTAAAATTGAATAACAAGACCCAAGAAAGAATAATAATAAATGAGATAGAGTATATTATAAGAATAAATAACTTCAATATATTACATTTCAAAGGGTATATATATACTCCTCCCAAATAGTGGAGGTGCATAATAGAGTATAAGTCTCAAAGAAGGCATATTATAGAAAAGATACCACACCACTTGGTTATCTTTTAACCTAAAATTTCCATGAAAGAGAGATAAAAATAAGGATATTTAAATCCCACTATTTTAATGATAAAAAATATAAATTTAATTCTTCCAAACTATATATATAAAATATAAGAAACAATTTGTAAATATAACATGTAACTCAAAGAAGTAAAAATGATGGATGAACATCTCTTACGATATTAGTAATATTTTGAATCGTATGAACCAATATATTATTACATAAATTAATCATTGAATATAATGAAATGAAGTATATTAATGATATAACATGTTACAACCTGTCCTCGGGGCCCATGCCATGACTACCCCAAGCCTGCCTTCTATATGCCAGGGGCTGGCGATTAGCACCAAAGGCATAAATCCCGTTAAAAGGGAAGGAATTGCATTTATAAAAGTAAAAAACACAACAGAGTATGCAACAAAAGTAAGAAATAAGTAAAACTGAATAAAAAGTAAGTGCTGAAAGGAAAGGGGCTGGAAATACAAGCCCAACAGTATGTATAGTACAACTGAAAAGCATCTACAACTACAGTAAAGTAAAACAGAAACCACCGAGTCTTCTTCCGAGAATCCCACCTGAAGGGTGGGTACATATGGTCTCCTCAAAACCTCAGGTCTGTCCGTCTACTCCGTGTATGTCTCGTTGAGTGGTCCCCCTCCGGGTATCGTCCAGCTCCACAAGTCTCCACCTCGATAAATGATGTCTGTCGTCCGCATCCAACACAACGTAGTGCGAGTATAGCCTGTGTAGGGGTGAGTATATGATACTCAGTAGGGACCATGAGACCCCCAAGGGTCTCCCATAATCCACGAAGGATAAACCACAATGGAATGATACAATCAAGAAATATCAACCAACTCTACTTAGGTATATGACCATACATATACCTATGTTAACAATCTCGATTAAGCTCCAACTATCGAGCTGAACCACAACCCAGTCCACACATGAAGTAAAGTCAATCACATTGATGATAATGATCGAATGTCTAGACTCAGTTCACATAGGTATTAAACTCATGAAGAGGGGTGGAGATGATTAGATGTAGCCTTTGAATTATCTTCTCTGCTGAACCTATGTAGGATCATAGTACAGAATTCGTTGCTGCCAAACCCACAGAGGATCCAAGTATAGTAATCATTTCTGTTGAACCCACAGAGGATCCGATGTACAATAGTCATCATCGTCGAACCCACAGAGGATCCCAGTACAGTAGTCATCACAGTCGCAGCCAGCTCTAGGGTTCCTACACACAACATGCTCGATTCCAGGAGGGTCTGCTCATCGAGTTAAGGGGTCGATACACCAACTATCATGAAGTCTACTGTTGATGTATCCCGATGTTTCGTCTCGTCAAAATAAACCCAATTCAAAAGACGGCGCGTCAAACGGACACCCGGTCTGAGAGATATTGGCTTTTCCGTTATAGGGGCCCGGTTGGAATTACACTCGTTCCAAACCTGGTCATTTCCAAGGTCGTCCAAAACTAATTTTAGAGTATTGAAAAAGGAATGTATCATCGCAAGGGTCCCAGTTTCGCAGATGGAACATCGATCGGACGTGGGGTCTTTATGTTATTCGTGTTTAGGTGAAAACAGGCCTGACCCATTAAGCCCAGTGGGCTGGCGGGTGGGGTCTTCTCAGTTTTGGTGGGTCTGACCCGACAGAGGGTCAGACTGGCCCAGTGAATCATGTGGCCCGACTAGGCAGGGAGTGGCCCAAATGGTCACGGCACGACCGGCTGGCTGAGCGATCAGGGAGGGGGGGGGGGGGGGGCTTTCCCAAACCGGCAGCACCGAGTGACGCCACCCTCCTATCCGGTCATCCGAAGCCAGCCAGCTTCTCCCACACAAGTGGCCTGCTTGGGTGGGCTGCTATATTCTGCACGCGATGTCAGGCGGTGCTGCGGCCTCCTCCAACACGGCCGGCCGACGAACCGGCCAGTTCTCCCACCGAAGCGGCCCGTGGAGCATGACCCACGGTTCTCTATAGTGTAGCGCCACTTGTGGCATCGCAGTCTTCCTTCAGCGTGTCTGGATTTTTCCAGCCAGTTCTTCTTCGGCCGATCGTCCCGCAGTTGTAGGACGCGGTTCATCCGCATGCGGCCGACACGCGGCCACCGCCTTCTTTCATCGCTTCCTCTTCCAACATGCCACGTTAGCGAATAATAAACAGGGATCAACAGAGGGTCGATGGGCCGTGTTCGTTCATCCCGCACCCACCGTGTTAGGCAGTATCACATGGCAAAAGAAAAACCATTATTTTCAATGAAGATTAAGAAAATTTTAATCAGTTATAAAAATTGAACATAATCCTCCTACCTCAATCAAGGCATATTAATCGCAGTCGCGGAAAACGATGTAGATCCGTCAACATCGAAGAAAGATCTGTCGTCGTTGGTGACATTCCCCGTGGCAGTGTCTCATCCCTTGTCATGGAGGAAGAAGAAGGTTGGAGAAGTTATGTCATGTCCTTCAAGTCGGGGAGTGTTCTTCGCGTTCTTTGTGGAAGAACTCTTCCTTTCTAAATCCCCCCACAAATATTTTCCAACCAAAATAATAATAAGGCCCTCTCATAATATAACATTTCCAGGTATTTTGAAATTAATTCAATATGTAAATTGAATTAATTAAGGCATTGAGTTGGAAAAATTAATGTATGGGAGACGGAGAGGCTCCACATTTAAGTAGAAGTCTAAAGTTTTAATGTGGGTTGTCAAAAATTAAATTAAGGGGAGTGTTAATGGGGAGGTAAAATAAGATAAAAGGATTAGGGATCGTGTGGGCCCCAACACATTAATTCCTCTCATGGTAGGTTATGTGGCTGTGGGTCCCACCCCTAACTCCACATTGTAGGAATTAACGAACATCTTTAAATAAAATTGTGTGCTACAATTTTATTTATTTTATTCTAAATCCCAAAATATTAACTCACAACTCGTATAAAACAGAACTACGGTAAAGGTACCCTTAAGTGATTACTGGTGCTACGAGTTCAACGGTGTCCTCAGATTTCAATTCCATGCAATGGTTCAAAATATAGAAAAACCAGCACGTACGTTTACCGAACGTACCTGAAAAAAAATTCAGAAAATGATTCTGGGCACACCGAGCCTCAGAATCAAGTTCCATAAGAAACCGCAGACTAGTAAAATTTTAAAGAATTTATGAAAAAAATTACCTTTAAATTTTCCAAGTCTTTACATATCAATTCAGATAAAGGATTATATATATTAAATGAAAGATAAAAGTGGAATTTTTTCCTATATCTGCATGAAATAAAAGAGAGAACCTAAGTCTCATATCGTATGTATTATATTCCATTATACAAGTTCAAACCACATGTATAAAAATATAATTTTATTATAAAAAAATTATTTAAATTAAAAAAATATATCATATCATATTTAAATTAGTTGTAACAATTTATTACCCATTTATTAATCATTTCTTGATAAAATCATGCTCTGGGTTATTACCACATTATTTTTTATATGTTTTGATTTTTTATTTGGAGTCCTATTACATTAATCATGGTTAAATCATATAAATAATAATAATAATGGACTAATTATCATCTTCATACATAAATTATTCTTTTTTACCAACAATTAATGAAATTTTTGAAAAATGAATTTTGTAACGATCATGGAGACGAATGTTAGTTCATCCCCAAGAGTCACCTTTCTCTTTTTTCAAAAATAAATATGGAGAGGAGGTAAGTAATATATTATCTTCAAAAAATGATAATAATTTCATTAATAAATATCATTTTTGTTAATATACTTATAAATACTATATTTGTGGCATGATGATGAAAGAGGGAGTCGAGTCACTTCATGAAGACGGTAGTGAACACATACACGAATGAAATTATCAAATTTCAATTAGTGAAAATTTAATGAAGAAAATGATATATTATCATTTTAGAATAATAAATATTTCATTAATATCATAATTATTTCATATATATCACACATACTTATTAGTTTTATACATATTATCATTCTTGTAAAGTGTTAGTGAAAATAAAAAACATCTCTTCGTGAGGCAATAGTCCACCATACACAAGAACAACGTTTTTGTATATATTTATATCTATTATTTTACACAGCTATGGGAGGTCATATGGGAAAAATCAATGACATTACTTAATTGGGATGTAGTATGTCATTCATATGAATGATGATTTTATTACCCGTTTGAGGAATGTTGATGGTTTTTGGTCATTAGCTTAAAATTAAAACCACTAATTATTTGTAAGATACCTAAGTAGTTACATCCAAATGGATAAATAACAATTGGATGAGGATGGAAAAGAAACAAAATAAAAACCCTCATTGAATAACGCTACCTCTTCATTAGGTATCCTCCTTCTGTTAGCACCAAAATCCTTCCTTGAATGGATTAATGTAAAAACTATAGTTTATAGGTTGAGAAGAATAAGTTGTGGAAGTTATTTGGCCATTTCATCGAAGTAAAAAAATGGTTTGAAGGTTTCATGGAGAGAAGAGATGGTGTGGCCTTTTATATGTGTGGTGAGTGATACAGTAGTAATTATTTTAAATTAGAAGGTGTACCCACCTTTTTCCTTTCAAAAAGGGGCCCCAAATGGAGTTTTATAGATACTAAGAGCTTATAGAGTATAAATATTTCCCTAAAATATATTTTATTGATGTTTATAGATATTCTTAACACTCATCATTTTTGTTTTACCACCCATGACCCATAACATCATTTTTACCTTAATCGTAGTAAATAAGTTTTTTAAGTTTTTTGTTTAAATTTTGGTAAAAATTGAAGAAATATGTTTTATAAAATATTTCTTATGAAGAATAAAAAGATTAAATAAATTTTTCAAAATAAAATTCATATAATTGAAATAATTTAATTTTATATTAATCCCTTAAACATGACGAGAAAACAGATTTTCAATCAGAAAATGTTCAATGTTTTACAAGGTTTTTATAAAAACGAGTTATTGTGAAATTTATTCGAATTATTAAAATATGATCACTAGAAATTTATTAAAATAATTTTTGTTTAAATAAAAATTAAAAATATTATTTAACAATAAAATTAATTTAAACAAAAAAGGCATTTTTCGATTTGAATTTAGTATTATTTATTACTCAAAAAAATTAATAATTTCATAAAATTCTGAAAAGGTACCCTAAAATAATTTTAAAAATATTATTTCAAAAAATGAGTATATTATGTCAAATAAATATTCAAAAAGTTTCAAAAAATAATATTAATTTCAAAAAAAGTTGACAAAACTTAAAAAAATACCATTTAAAGCACAAAACTATATTTATTATATCATATCTAAAAAGCACATAATATTAATTTTAAATTGTCTATTTAATATATTATATATAATTTTCTATTACATTATTCACTAAAACTAGTTTTTAAAATTTATTGTTGTAATACATTTCCTTTTTTATAAAAAGAGTTATTCATAAAAATTTTCATTTATTTTAAAATATAATTCATTTTCATTTTTAAAAAATTTTACACAAATATTAATCATTTAAGATACATTTGGAAACAATATATTTTGGTAAATTAATTAATCATATCTATACCAACATTTATAATATTATAGTTTTTACTATAATATAATAATATATTAATAATATGACACGTTTCTTTTATATTGAGTTCTGCATGTAATCCAATCTAAACATTGGGTTACATGTAATGAAAAATATCAATATTACTAAATTCGTTTTAATTAAATTATATATCATAAAAAATCTGTGTTTTATAATAACTGTTAAAGGACTGAAATTACAAAACCAAACAAACATGAAAAATGAAGCAATTTTCACATAAAACAATTATTTTAATGTAGAAATATTAATACATGGATGATAAAAGACTACAAGTAAACAAAATTTTTATTAAATGTATGTGTATGGTTATTAATATATATATATATATACATTTATTATATTTATTATATATTATGTTTTAGAAAGTAAAAAAATTAAATCAGACCTATGTTAAGGGTGTCTCATTTCTCTATTACTTTCATGAGACATATGACATATAAACCCATTCTTACATTTTTTAGTGTATAGTATACCAATTTTAAGATTTGATATCATTATTATACTTATATTAATTCAATTTGAATAATAATTTGATGATAATAATTTCATTTTTCCTATGATTCAATAGTTACCAATATGGTGAGGGTTTATTTCACAATATCATCATTATTTGGGATTATTAATTTTTAAGTCGCCTTTAGTGGAAATATTTTATATTTATATCAAAAAATATATTTATATCATTCTTTTATTGTTATTAATGAACTTTCCAATGAAATTATACCATTTCTACACTCTTGTACATTTATGATTCTAAAATTATTTTTAATAAAATATGACTTCATTTATCTATTTAGTTGAAAATATTATTTCCTCCAAAACCGATTTTTCTATAATTTTTTTACGTTATAAAAATGATTATATTAATGAAATAAAAACCAATTATTTAGATTAGTAAAATAATTTACAAGAATATTCCTTTAATTTTTCAGATAATTCTTATTTTGATTTTACTAAAAAAGAGAAATTAATATTTGTTTTAACATGTAAATCATGAATGGAATATCCTAAAATGATGGGAACTCAGTGTTTTAAATCATATTTCATATTATTAAAATATTATATTCAATGAATTTATGTTTTAAAAGATTTTTTGAAATTTTATTAGACAAAATATTTTAATAGTTTGATTTTTAATTACCTTTAGAATTTTTTTAATGTATTTTTATAGTGATTATACTAATCAATGACAAATATAATTTAATTTAAACATGATACACTATAGATATTTAGTATTGATATCATAATTATTCTTTCATCGGCATGTTTATGATTTGTTTTAATGAAGACATACTATTTTATTACTATCCAATATATTACTCTTAATAGATTATGATTATGTTTATTGACTAGGGTAAGTATTATCATTATGTATATTTTCTTAGTATCAGTATTTATTTTATTTGTGTTTCACCTATTTATAATAAGAATTTATTTTACCTATTAAGTGATGTGTAGGCCCCGATATATATTTCTCATTGTTTTAATTATATGTTTCTTGAGACAAATAAGTTATCAAAATAAATGATAAATTTAACCATGTGTTTAAAGTATCTTGTGAATTTTCATGATGGCATATTTAAGATGAAAAACATTATTTATTCCATCGTTATGATATTAGTTATTAATATTCATGTGATTTTTCTATTACATAAAATCTCAATGGAAAAATTTCAAGCTCATGTGATTTTGAATAGTGATTTATTTGAACTTCATTTATTCCTTCCATGTTATGATAATGTATTTATTTAAATGTTATGAATTTTAGTTACTTATATTTCTATGTTCATTTTTCTTACTTTTAAATGATATTTTCCATTGTAAAATTAAACTCAAAAATCATTTAAGGTCATTATTTTCTTATATTTTATTACAACAAGAAAATGGGAACAATTTTGTGATTGATATGTCTAGATTTGTTAATGGGAAATAGGTATTTCTTAATGAAAACATTTTATGTATTTTATGTTTTCAATTTTAATGTGATATTCATGTTTGTATCTTGTTTACCAAGATAATAAAACTATCTGGTCGTTCTGGATTTGATACCTTATATCTTCGAAAACTTAATAATGTAACCACTAACTATGGGCCCATATGGTTAGGGTCATTATAGATGGTGTTATTTATTGTTTAGTTAAATTAAAATGCAACATGATTTTGGAAAAAATTATCCTATTAATATCACATTATGACTTAATGTAATGGTATGTCTATGTGTAGAACAATATCATAGAGTTTTGGTAATGTATATATATTTTTTAACAAGAAATAAATCCCTTTTGTATACTATATATATATTTAGTTTGATCGTTGATATAATTGGATGTTATAACTCCCAAAAAGAGAATCAAACATGAATCGAACATTACCTTGTACATGGAAATGAAATTTATTGTGAACATGTATTGAATATCCAAGGGTATTTTCTTAAGACAATTCATAATTTCCGTAAAATCCATAATGAACGATTTGAAAATATTTTGTTTTTGTTTTAGAAGAATTTCCAATGAAAACATGATTATGATTAATAAATTATCTATGATTATATTTTTTTTGATTTTGATAATTATATCACTAATTTTTTTATTCTACCTTATGAATCATAAGTTTTTGATCTAATATATTCTATTCCATTATTTATAAATTTAACAATGTGGATGTAATTGGAATCATATCAATGCATTTAATTGTTGTATAGATTCCCTAAATGGGAAATAAAATGAACCTAGAGATGTAGTTATATTTTGAACTGATAAAACTATTACCATATTGGGGTAGCTTACTAATGTTATGTGAAAAAAATCCCAATATATAGAATCTTAAATACCACTATGTTATGTATCAATGACCAATCACTTCATGCATCAATAATCTCTAAAACTCAATCGAACTAGTTATTTATTTTTAGCTAAAAAATTGATAATTTCTAGAGAGAAGACATTTTAACTAAGGGTAGTAATAAAGGTGGAAGGTATTCAAGGAATCTAATCACCTCTTAGGATGTTTAGATCAATAATGATCACGAATATAGAACATTGATGTTAAAGTATAAATTTAAACATGGAATATAAGGAATTAAAGATACATTTTAGGGAAAATATCTCCCTTATGAGTAATGGAAGGATAATGGGAGAATATTCTAATGTATGATACAAAATAAGGATGAATATATTACTATGTATGAAAAAAACTTTAAACTGATATTAATGACTGCTAAAAACAATATTCATAAAACAAAGACAAATATTGACATTTTTATGGGAATAAGAAAATTATTTAATGGGAACTAATATACCCTAAATTCTCATCATAAAAGGATGTGATATCTTTTTCAATAAATATAGAGAAATAATTACCTAACTTTATGTTTAAAAATGGAAGAAAAATATGAATAGAAAAATATAGGGAAATATGTATAAATGAATGTAGGTAAAGAAATAATTTTCCCTGTGTGATAATTTTGGAAATAAACACAATGGTACTGTTTGAATGGAATGGGATTTTTTACAATAATGGAGAAAAAGGCCACCATGTGCATTAATTCAAGGGTAAGAATGAATTTTACACTATTTTTTTCTTCAAAAATAATGTTTTGAGTAATTATATAAATGAATTTCCCATGTTCCAATAAAACATGCATGAGACGAAGCTCGGGGTCAAGGTCAAGAGTATGCTATTAATATAGCTAAAGGTAGACAATTAATGTTATTGAATACCCGGATTAAATAATTAATTTTTAGAAGTATGTTTAAAAATAGTAATTTGATTACATGAATCACTCAATGAATAATTATTGTAATGAAGTACTTTTTTTATTAGGATTTAATGAATATATTGTATATTACGAAGAAATATTCTTCAATGGAATTTTAACCATTTTTGAAAACAAAATATTGAGGTATGATAACCCTTAAAATCTTCTATATGTTGAGATAAAAATTATAGAGATATTTTTAGGGAATGAAATTAATTACCATGAAATTGGTTAGTAATTTTTTGGATTATTTTATCATTTATATATTTTATTTCATGTTTGGGTTTAAAATATATACCTAAACACTATGATTTTTTTTGAAGAATTCATGTTTTCATTAAGGTTTTATTTTGATCTAGGTATAACTAAAATTGGATATTTACATTAAGAGACAGTTTTTATTGTTTGGGGAATGTAATGATTTAGTGACGTTCTTTTAAAATTTTAAGACATTTATTTTTTTCTAAAATTGTTTTGACGAGTCTTATCGTGATGTATTCTTGAAATTGATTTTTTTATGAATATTTAGAGTTTCTATTAAAGTATTATGGGTTATTGTATTATATTTGAAATGCTTTTATACATTTTTTTTAATGACAAGAGGAATAGATTGTTACTCATTTATGGAAATTATGTTCTATTAAAAGTTTATTTGAATACCTCAGTAAAAAAAATTCATTATGGATATTCAATTCATAGTGTATTAAATGAAATGAAAACTTATCGAAGAACAAAATTGGATTAAATTATATATAAAAATCTGTTAACTAATTTTTTTTGTATTTTTCTATCACGATAGTAAAATAATTCTTTAATGTTAAGAAAATAAAATTGAAAAAAATGTTATTGTATGAAAACCACAATAGGTGGATCAAATGGTCTTTCAAATCTTCATAGATTTATGGTTTTCATATCCTTTCCATTTATGTTTTAATTTTCTTTATTTTGACCACTTATATTCATCACCCTCTACAATTATATATGATTTTCTTATATTTCAATATATTCAATTTCCACCTTGGTTTTCCTACTTGTATTTCCTATAATTTGTTATTATGGATGTCTTTTGTATGTCCCTTTCTCTTTTAATAGGATGAAACTTTTTAACCCTTTTTAAAATGTGGGATTTCTATAAAGGTAATTCTAAATTTCAAACCCCAGATAACTGATATTTGGATTAAATTGGGAGGAATAAGTTTATTGGGGGGGGGGGTAGAGTGTGAAACCTTGAGATTTTAGAAGAGGGTCGGATTTTTTGATAGAATGTATGTCCGGAAAAGAATGACTGAAAAATATTTAACACCAAATTAAATTATAAAAAAATTATTTTTTTAAATAAATTCAATCTCTTTGATTGCTTATGATGCATGCAATACCAGGCCTAATTATAACATGATACTCTATTAAAATATTATTCATTAATCATGACAATTATAAACTCCCCATTAAGTTGGAAGGTATAAATAGGAGTAACTAAATTAAATAATATATATGGAATTCAATAATATATAAAAAAATTAAATGGTTATTAATTTATTCAGAATAAAATAAGAATCCATTTAAAAAAATTGGTGTCTTCTGAAAAACTGTATTTTCATAAAAGGAAATTTAGTTGTAGTTTTCCGAAATAATTTATGTATAATAATTTAAAAAATTTATAAAATTTAATTACATAAAACATCATCTTATAAATCTAAATTTCAAAATTAACTATGGTGTAATTTTTGGTATTTTTCAAAAAGGATGAATATTTTTATGATCAGTGAAAAATATTGATTTTTTAATGAAAGAAATTATTTAAATAATATATAATGTTAAATAATATTTTAAATTGATATTAAAGTAAAATTTTAATAATAATGTTAAAATAAATTTAATTTTGTCATTGTAATCAATTTAATATTAAATTTTGAATGAAATTTTATTAGCCTTTGGAATTATTTTTTGTAAAAGAATATTTTCTCGAAGTGTTAGTGGGTTTAATTTGGAGTTCAATTCTACCACTTATGTTAATTGAATTTTAGAAAAAGTATTATATATTAGAAATAAAAATAATATTCATTATATAACATGGTAAATTTTTCTTACTATAATGAATGGTGAAAATAGTAAATATTTATTACCGCAGTTGTTGTAAAAATGGCTATTATATTAGGTTAATCATTGAAGTTATGTGTTAAAATGACCTCAAACATTTCCAAAAAGAATTTTATGGCCCTATTTTAACCCTTTAACCTATAAGTTTTTATAATGACCTAATTTTGGAATTTTTAATTATAAAAACTTGTAGATTACATTTTTTTTAAAATCACCATGTGTTTTCGCACCCCCTCTTATAAATGGACACCCCATCTCCTATAAACATCACATATAAAAAATTATTTATTTTATCCAATACCTTAAAAAATATATTACTTAATTCCACAGACACATACTTGAATCAATTTTTCATTGTTAATCCCTTCTAAGAATGCTTCATGGATATACCTAAAGAGAGTCATCAATGATGTGGTAAAATTGTTAAACATACATATTATTATAATCTATTATACCATGTACAAAAATCATCTTAAAATATGATCATAGAATAAAAAATATATCCTTATATATAGATATTATATTTTTTTAATGTTATAAAATATATCCTTATCAACAACCGTCAAATGGAAAACAAAAACATTGATTGGGTGTGTGGCAGACTACCACCTTGTGAATTAAAGTAAATAATTTTCTATAACTACCATTCAAGGATTGGTATAATGATAAATTTTAAAAATTTATTATTTCAATTAACTTATTATTCTTATTCAATTTTAATATCATATAAACCTCTTTACATAACATTCTATTGGGGGATACAATTTTATCACTTTTCTGTACATCGAAATACCATCTTTGAAAGTAATGTTATTTCTTTTTAACTTCTGCATTACATGGAAGTTATTATGGATAATTTAAATAATATATGTTAAATTTCAGAACTAACCACTCTTATTTAAATATAATATCATTTCAAACTTCATACCTTCAATTATCTTTGAATACAATGACATCGTTTGTGTGTACGTGTGGACTACTACCCCCCATATAGTGATGTGAAATGATTTTCGTATTATTTTTAAATATATATTAATAAGGTTGAATTTGAATAATATAAATTATATATATAACGTAATATTTATTTGTAAAGGTAAATTTAAAAATATTTCCCTTTCATTCTATCAGACAAGAATATGGAAATATGGTTCACGCAAACATACAATATACTGCCACCCAAAACGATGTAATCCATTTTCTATGCGTAAATCTTATTTATTTAAAAAATTAAATATATAAAAGAATATATACTATATTTATATCATGGATGTAATTATATGGATTGTGGAACCATGATCAAATTAAAATGACCAGAATGGCCAAACCAAAACATACATGAAAAAAGAAGGAATTATCACTTGAGGTTGTGTTTTTAATAATGAAATTTTAATAAACAGGTAACAAAAAAATATTTTTAAATCATATATGCTATATAATATATTGATATATATTTTTAATATATTTATAATACACATATTTTAATTATAAAGGTGCTCTGAACACATATGAATGAAATTATTAATAAGATAAGGGTTTCCCACCTTACTTATATTTCTGTGATATATATTCCATATTCACCACTTAGTCCATTGAGTTCTGTTTATATTTCCATTTTTATATTTCACATCTTGATTATATTTCCTTTTAAACTATTTAAAGTTTAATTAAATTTTATTTTTTAATGGTGCTTATGATCTAAATGTTTCCAATGTGGTATGAGGTTATTTTACAATCTCATCCTTATTCAGGATTGTTTAAGGTTAATTCTCTATTAAGGGAAATTTTTGTATATTTATATCCTAATATAAATCTATTTTTTTTCTCATATGGTTATTCATAATTTTTTTAAATTAATATTACCCTTTCCACTACTTTATACATATAAATATTGAGAAAATGTCCCCATTAATATACTACTCCATTTCTCCATTCGGTCGAAAATCAGTTTTTTCCAAAACAATGATTTATTAAGATGACTTCTTTTTTTGAAAATTTCAACAAATTATTAATTAAAGCCTTATTTACCAGTGTTTTACAATGAAAAATAATAATTTTCATAATATTCATCATGTCATTTTCAAAATGAGGGGTTTTTTAGTTTTAACATAAATTTTAAAGGAATATATGTTTTAACATGTGTGACATGTACAGAATCTCCCACTATCATGTAAAAAAGAATGTTTTTAATTAAACCTTTATAAATTTAAATATTTATTTGCAATGAAATATAATTTAAATTATTTTTATAACATTAAAGTTTAAAAATATTATCACAGGGAAAATGCCATTTTCCTCAAAAATGTTTTAAATAATGTTTTTATTGTATTTTTATTCATCAATGATTTAAAAAATTTATTTTAATTATGATCCACATGTGATATATTTTATTTATGTCATTATTATTGTTTAAATGGATTTTTTAGGAATATTCTTTTGTATGAAGTACAATTGTGTTACCATTCACTTTATTACATGAGATATTTTATGATTATGTATGTTGATTATGGTATGTATTAAAAATTCATATTAAGGTTTTTAATTATGATTTTTTATGTTGATTATGACTATTGATGATACATTGTGACATATTAAGTGACGGTTTATGACTTGTAATATATTTCCCATCACTATTTCCATAGGTATTAGGAGACAAATAAGATGGTCCAATTAAATATTGTTTTACCCATAACATTAAACATTAATTTGAATGGCCTTGATAGTTTTTTTATATGATTGAAAATATGCATTTTTTCATTATCAGACTAGTAATCGATTTCCATGTTATTATTTGATTACTTATAAAATACATCTAAAATTTTAAGATCATGTGATTATGTATATAATTTATTCTATCATCATTTATTCATATCATTTTATACCAATGTTATTATTTGAATTACGTGTGTATAAATTATGTAACATTACATATTTATTGTTCTTATTTATTCATGATATAATCCATTGTATTATTAACCTTGATGATATTCGAAAGTCACCCATTTATTATGTTTTATTTCCCATAAAAAACAATCATTTTTTGTGCATTATAATATGATATATTCTAAAGGGAAATAGGATATTATTATGGAAGTCAATTTTGTGTATTTTGGGTTTAAAATTTTAATTTTTGATTTACGTTTTTGTCTATTTTACCAATAATAATAATCCTTTCGATAATTCCATATTTTTTCTCCTGTATATTATTCTAATTTAATAAAATAACCACTCCCTATGGTCAACTAGTTATTGGGTATTTAAACATAACCTAATTAAATTTCCCACAAAATATTTTTATTCACCTCTAAATAACATCACTTAAAATATCCAAATGGGTGCATTGTTATTGAACATATGATCCAACATAAACTTAATAACCCTTATTGTTAACCATAATGTTAATATAACATCACATTAAATAAAATAATTATTCAATGTTGACTAATCATTTCCGAATCACCAACTATAGTAACCCCAAACCATCACTTACAAACCATGATCTAAAACATCATCTTTACACATATGGTTTTGAGAAAAATTAATGTGACATAGATTTATCCATCTAAATCTTATAACATTATTAGTAATTATTGGATAACATATATACTAAATGAAATTCTAGTTTTACTGTTTTACTGAGTAAGGGAAAACTATTATGTAACAATACATATGAAATTATGTGACAATGCTTCCCTTATACACCCAATATTTCATATTCTATATTATGTCTTCAATAAATTCTATAAATATTTTCACACATGGAATCATTATTCAATAAAATAATTTAATATAATTTTTCATAACCTAGGGATATTGAAACATAATAAGGGTGATCTGAAAATGTTTAGTAAGGGTAAACATAAAATTAACAATTAAATGTCATTTGAGAGAATAATATTTGGGTAAAATTTTGATGATATCATCAAAGTGAATGAGCATAATATAATATATTTCATTAAAATAAAAACCTAGATCATTAAACATGTCACATGGAATAAATATTTAATAAAGTCATGAGTTATAGTAATTAATAATCATTTTCCATGTGATGTACATCATTATAAAAGGAAACACTAAAAATACAAAGAATTCTTAAAGAAAATGTGTTATTACCATTGACCATTATCAGCATATATACATAAAAATAACCCATAATTTTTTTTATAAAAATACCAATATAATAATCAAAATCTTTTTGGAGTAGTCAATAAATTAGTTCATTCATCCATCTCGTATGAGTGTATAATATTCTGTCAAATACAATACCATTACTCTATGAATTAGAGAGATATAAAAAACCCACTAATTACATATTGAAAAAATTAACCAAAGGATATGGGATCACTCCCCAATCTCTCTTTCAAAAAAACATTTAGGTATTATATCATTATAAAACCATTAAAATCTTTCAATATTAAACAAAATAATACTATATGTTATTTAAAAGCATGATTTACCCATATAGGTGAAATGGGTTTAATCAAAATATCTTTAAAAATCATAATAAATCCATATAATATCTATTTATGATTTCATTACCATATATCCCTATGAAATTTAATACCATGTGTTTTTGTAATTGGTTAATATAATGAAAAATTAAAATAATTTTAAAAACATTCAGTAAGAAAATACCATTTCAATATTTAAAATAACTTCTAAAAACTAAAATTTCCCATCATATTTTAAAAATCCTTTTAATTGAAACTAAAAAATTAATATTAAAAATGTGAATTTAATGAAAATATGGACCATTTTGATGAAAAAGTCAATTCATGTTGCAAACTATTAAAATGTTGTCTTCAGTATTTTATAATGAGTGTAAAATGTGACCCATGACGAAAATGTTATGAAATTTATAACTAAAAAAATTAAAAATAATTCCAATGACCATGAAAACAACTATTTTAAATCGTTAATGTTTTAAAATAACATTCATGAAAATATTTTAGAAAAAATCGATTTGGGTTGGACATTTTACGGAACCAAAAAAAGATAAAATATTGGTACCACATACAACAAACATTATTGATTTTTCATTAATAAATATGGGAAGAAATAGAAAATAAATAAATGAACCTCATTAATTGGTATAGGATATTGAATGATTTTTTGTTGAAAAAATTAAATCATTTGATTTAACCCAATGGAACCTTGAAAATAATAAATCTCAAAAAGAATGGTGGTTATAACACAATGCCTTTAACACTTTTGAAAATTTCAAGTAAGAAGTCTTTTAAATAATTGTATGATATGGTTCTATAAATAATATGAATTTTAATAATTAATTTATGTGTATGTAATTAACCATATGAAGAAATAATGGGGTATGACATGAATCATGTCTCAAGAAAATGATATTGAAACTAATATAACACTTGTAATGATCCTAACTCTTGATGTGACAATTAGTCCTAGATCTGATTCATTAGAAATATTGGAATCCACCTAAAATAATTTTAAATAAATAAAAAAATATTTAGATATAAATTAACACATACTCATGAAACAAAAAAGTTAATGATATAAAATTTTATCCTAATAAATAGAAATTGAGTTATAGAACCCCTTAATTAATTATAGACTTAAATTTAAATAAAAATTGATGAAAATATTTCAATTAAAACATAAAATTATAATATTTAAGAATTATTAAGTATAAATAAATCAATAAAGAATTATATACACAATATAAAATATATTTAGTGATAAACATTAAAATATTCCTCAATTAACTGAAATTGAGACGAGATCTCTCGCCTAAAGTGTAGATATTGGAAACATGAACATCAACTCCTATATAATAAACTCATTTAAATTATTTAATTTTCCATGTACAAATTAAGTGTTTATTAAATTATCAATAAACCATTTCTCCATTTCAATTAAAGTAATGTTTAATTAATTTATTGGTTAAGTCTATGTCATGTGTTTTCTGGAAATTAAGTTTATAGTTGCAAAATGAATTTTTTTTGTTAACCCTAGTAAATGATTTTATTTTTCTCTAATTTCAAGAATAATAATCGTAACATATTTTTTATTTTTCATTTTATGTATAATTTTTTAATTACCTATTATGCATTTTTATAAAATATGAATTTGGTTATGATCATGGAGATTGTACATTGTACGTATTCATTGGTAACGTTTCCCATTTTCAAAAAAAATTACACTGAAAAGGTAAGTATTATTTTATATTTCTAGAATTATGATTTTATAATTAATATTTTATTATATCATTAAATACTTTATATATACCCTCCATGTGATGGGGTGATGAAAAGTTATTCTCATCACTTCATATAGGTGGATATCCTCCTGCATGCATGATCTATATTATCATTTTCCAATATGTGGGAAGGAAAAATTATTTCACATCTTATATTTATTTAATTATGATTATTTAACAGATTTTATATAATCACATTAAATATATCATTATAACTAGTTGTGAGAGGATGTGATATAAAACGAATCACATCAGTTCGTTAGGTAGTAGTCTGTCGTGCACATGAACGATGATTTATTTTCATATTTGGGGGAAGATGATATGGATATCTATTTTCTTAATAAGATAACAAAATATTATCATATGTATGATACTAATTTTATTATTTCTTCTTGGATGAATAATTTTTTAGGAATGTAGAGGATGAAATAAATTGAAAGTGGTCGTGATGGAGGATTACATATTCTTCAGTAGACATCCATTATATACCTTCTAAAGAGCCCTATGAATTGTATTTTTAGAATACTAGAACCTCTGAATCCTGAATAGAGATGGGGATAATAGATTTTTTCTGGATTTTTATCTCTATATGTCAATGTGTTGTAATGAAGGGAAAGTATTTTTGTCCTTTTATTATAGAGGGAGGTGTATTTTTGGCTTCAAATGAAGTAGTAGAAGATAATATATAATTTACACATTTAAAATGTTTCTAAAATAAAATTTATTCGAATATAATAAGTATATGATATTAAAATCACAATCCATGTAATTTATATAGTTTTATATAATATTTTAAACATTATCATCTTGTTTTAACCCTTGGTTAACCAATTTAATCATTAATAGTCACCATGAAGTTTTTAATTCTAAAGGGTTATAATTTATTTATAATGTAAAAATTGGAATATAAACAACATTTAGATGAAATTTTACACCATTTAACAATTTAATTTTCATATTGAAATATTTTTATTATTTTTGTTAAAATTTATTCAATATTATTTAACATAAAATATCTTTAATGTTATTTTTTTATTTTTCATTTACTTTTACCTTAAAGAATCTAATATTTTTATTCAATTTAAATATAAATAATTCAAACATGATTAAAATGATAAATTGGTCTAAAAACACCATGGGACACTATGACTCACATAGATAAATTTACTTTTAGTGTTTTTAAAATCATTTACTATATTTTTCTATATAATACAGAATAACTCATTAATCATTAAATTGATATTCAAGGTAATTAATTAATAACTAATTTTTTTTTAAAAAATTCTCATAATCAAAAAATAATTTATATTTCAAATATAAACTTCTATGCGAACATATGTTGTTTTCACCATTTCAATAAAATTGAAAATAATATTAAAAATATGAGGTTCATATTTTTTGCATTAAAATTTATATAAAATATTATAATGGTCAAACTAAATGTTAAGTGGAAAAACTATGTCATATAATAAAATATAGGATTATTATGGAATAAAAAGTCTCAATAAATTAAAATAATAATATATTATGAAATAATTTTAATCCCTATAATATTTTCATTAAATACTTTGAAACCATTTTTCATTTACCTTTGTAACCAAAGTTTATTATGGTTAGTGTTCACATTTCCAAAAAATGATGAGTAAAAAATATAACCTAACATTAATTATTCATATTCCAAATAATAAATAAATTATTTAAAACAGAATTCTTAGATGTGTATGAATTTAATTTAAAATTAAATCAGTAATATGTAATGAAAAGTTATTTTCTAAAAAAAATCATTTTTACGTATACAAAATTTTATTTGAGAAAATGTAAATATAATATAGATTCCAATAATATTTATAATATTTTATTAATATAAATTTACTAATGATGTTATAAAACTAATCCAGAATGTAATTTTATATTTTATATACTAAAAAATAAAAAGTTTTTTTAAAATTGTATTTTTAAAACACTATTTAAAAATCATTGATTTTGAGAAAATTATAAAAAATTCATCAAAATATAATTTTTTTAATATTAATTCAAAATTGATTTATTTCGTTTCAAATAAATGTTCTAAAATTTAAAAAAATTAAATAAAATATTTTCTCATAAAGAAAAATAAAAATCATTTTGAAGAAAATATATTTTTAAGCATCAAATGACTACTGAAAATTGAGTTCATACTTCCTATGAAATAATCAAGACATATACATTGAGTATGATATATATATATATATATATATATATATATATGATACTGTTGTTATTCATATTCATGCCTTCCAATTTAACAGAAATTTCATAATGAAAATTTTTAAATAAAAAAATTTCAGAGTTCATTTAAGGTCAATGTTCTAGGTTCAATAAACATTAAATATTCTGTTCTTCTAAAATTTTAGGATATCAAATAATTTATAGATAAGTATTGTGGAAGGATGTTTTTAGCATTTTGTGATAATATTTCCAAGAGTAGATTATCCATAAAACACATGATGTACTAGGGATCTATATTTCAAACTAGTGTATTAGTATTTTTTAATCAGAAGTAATATATTAAATTCTTCCTCCATCCATAGTCTAGGCTCTAAGGGTTAGGGTGAAGTGGATTCCATTTGGTATAGAATTTACTATTTTAGTTGGAGTTCATATTTTCATGAATTATGTATATAATGATTATGAGTTGATGTTTGGGTTGTATTTTTCATTCATTATATTCCTGCTATTACAGATACAATAATACAATTCCCATATTAGTTTGGACTAACTATATTAAAATCAATAAATAATGGATTTATTTATGAGGAGTGATATATATTTTATATTGTCGGAGAGCATGATTTTTTAGTTGGTGAGAGAAACCAATAGATGGGTCAGAGGCATGCTAGTTTATATATTCTATAATGACATAGGTGACAATGAGTTCAATGAAGGATCATTCAATGATGATTCCTAGTTTGTTAGAATATTTCTTATAAGTCTTTCAAAAATTTCTCATAATGAATCCACCTTATAATGAAAATTACTTTTATATAGTTTTTTATTGGGTGTCTCTCTTATAGAGTGTAATTTGTATACGGTGGCTCCTTCTGATTTTCAAGAGATATCGATATATACTGATAATATTATCTATAACGATTTTATCCAACCAAATATATTATATTGATGGGATCATTTAATTTTTGAGAATTAGAAATTTAGTAGTAGGTGTCCATGTATTGATTACCATCGCTAGAACTAGTGAAAATGGTGAACTAATAACCCCTTCCATGGGTTGAAGATATATTCAGTCAGCTAAAAAGAGATTTGTGGTTCTTAAAGATCAATTTTTTTCCTATATATCATTATATTCAAGTAACAGATGAATATATAGTATGGAATTCTTCAGGTGTCACTATTGGCACTATGATATCAAGTAACTTCCCTTTATAATCATGCATACGACTACAATGTATGTGGGACTAATTAAATCTTGGTTTTTTTGAGTTACATGACCATTTTTATGGTATTAATTAATGATATCCCTATATAAAATGAGTTCTATGAAGAGTATGTAAATAATATATGATCCATTGAAGATATTATTTTATAAAATCATTTATTTGGGAACATTTTGATCTGTATTTTATATTCCCATGAGGTTGAATCTTTGGTCCATATTGTGTCTTTGTGAGGAGAAGTTATGGATCCTCTAAAGATGAAAGTAATTGTATCATGGGTGTCCCCTAGGAATGTTGTGGATGTTTGGAAATTACTTTGTCTAATATGTTATAAGAATTAAAATTTTCCATATTTTCCTAGATTTTCACCCTTATGAAAGCCTTGACATTGAAGGATTAAGATCTGATATGGAATGACATTATAAAACATCTTTTCAGAACAAACATGTGAATAAAATAAATTATGGAGTTCCCTATTTACCTGTGGAAGGAGTTATGTTTGATGTTTTCTGTTATTCTTTATTACTTCCTTTTTATTGTATTTTTATGTTTCTAATATGATAAATAATATATATAGAGAGTCTACCAATTTATACTTTTTATTAAATTATTTTAACCACAATTAACCATTAAATACAAACTAAGTATCACTAATTGTTGTGTCTTTTGAATATTATGTACAAGTTTATAAAAAGTGAAACTAAAATAAATTCATATTTTATTCAAACTCCATAATAAGTTCGTAAAATAATTTTAAAATGCACATAATAACCGAAATACCTATGGAATACATGAATAATGGGATGACAAAAATTACCAGTAAGGGAATAACGATAGGAATATATAATAACATGAGTTAGAAGGTATACCATGATGACACAGAAATTCATGGTATAATAATCATCATATGGAATCCTAAAATATAGAACACAGGATAATGTAATCATGAATATAAAGAAATGTGGTTAAAACATACAATTGGACATAATTGTGAGTCCATGCAATCTTCCAAGACAATATCACGTGGTGGAAAATGTCCCATAAAAGAATTTTGTTTACTCCATATACCATCATGATGACTTCTGAGAATGAACAATATCCAATTAATTAGAGTGGTATATGGAAGAAACCATAATAAAATCTTCATCAATATGTTTTACACATGAAGAATTAGCCAAAATAATTAAACATAATGGTTACCCGTCGAATGAAATATTTATCGGGATCATGTTGTAATTAATTGAAAAGGGAATATCATAATATTTTACAAGGAAGAATGGATTTAAATCTAACATGGACTTTCATAAGGAACACTATTCTTATATCATGACAAATTATGTCCATATAAAATGAATTTGTTTAATAAATTGTTCAAGAAACTATATAATTGAGCCACTTTTCTGCAGTTTATGGGAAAATATTAAGTAACCTTAGAAATGGAAGAAATCATAACTATTTACAAAAAAAATGAAATGAAAAAACATTGTTTTTAATAATAAAATGTGTGTTTCTAGAAAAAATCTGGTGAATGAAAATAAATTATAATGTGTGCATTATAATTGGTATGAAATTTTTATGTTCCCTTTAATCAGGTTTACTTATCAGGAGAATTAATAAGTGAACCTTTAAAAAATGTATTTCTCTATAAAATAATGATGAATTGATATGGATGTATATTTATCAACCATATAATTATAATTTATAAGAAAAATATAAATATCAGTAATAATTAAATTTGGGTAGAGAGAGAAAGTGTAACCCATTTTTAAATTTGGATGTTCGGAGAGAATCCCTTACCATATGTGTTAAGGTGTTATGCACTTTTACATAATGTCATGGAAAATATAATTATAATACGTAATTCACTAATTATCAACATATTATACAATTATTTTATATAGTATAATTTTATTAAGTTCATTTATCACCTTTTTGACGAGTTATATAATTTAATTTCAATATTCTAGGATCATTTTTTATGATTTTTTGATCGGTTCCCTTGTAATTAATTTTAGGAGTTCTTGTACAATGTAATAAAAAAATACAAATGTGTATTGATATGAAATTAAAATTAACCCATATTAAAAATGGTTGGAGATATCATTTTTTTGGAAATAATAATTATTCATTTGATAAAACATTAATGAAAAATGTTTGGTATATTTTTGAAGGTTTTTGATCATATCGTACTATTTTTGTCGTATTTCATAATATAATGTTTTTATATTAATTGCAGAATAATAAAAATGATAAATATTAATTTTCCAATCTGGTTGAACCATAATAATGGGTTTATGACCCGAATTGATGGTAGTAATGAAAAATGAAAACTCTTCATCCATGAAGTTGGTGAATAGACATGTTATGAAGGGTGGATTCATTTTTATGATAAAAAGGGAAGGTAATAGAGTTTATGATTGAAATTACATTATCATACTAAAATTTTAGTATATATATAATACTGGATTTTTCATATATCAGTGTATTGTAGAAGAAAAGTGGTGGTAGAAGATAGAATGAATTTAAAGATAAATGTGGGGGATTTTACCTCATGTATAACGTCTCCTTATAACCTCATTAATGCACATGATTTTCCTTTTATTTAGACTATAATCTTCTAGAAATGGGGAAAATTCATCGGAAGGGAGTAGGGAGAATTTGGACATGATTCAAGGTTTTGAGGTATTAGGAGATGGGGTGGTAATGGGTGGTATTTATAGTGGATGGAGAAAGGGGTTTTTGATTATTTTATTCATTTATATGTTTTTTTTCTAATTACTATATATAGTGCTTATTCCATGGAATAAATATAGTAAATTTATAGTGGGTTTCTGATCTAATGGGTGATTACCTCATCCATTCACCATTCATGACTCAATAATTCATGTATTTGATAAATAACATAAATTAACACATTTCTCTAATCATTATAATTAATCTATTTTATAAAAATATAAAAAATCAACCCAACCCTTTTAAGATGTTTATATTTCAAAAATAGAGTCCATATTCTGATATTATCTTCAAAACTCTAAAAAAAATTTATTTAAAAAATTTATTTATTTGAATAATGAATATTGTAAAATTATAACAAATTTTATGAAAATTTGAGAATCGAATTAAGGTATAATAAATTATTCATATAATATAAAGAAACCATCACATTACTTTTTCATTCTATTTTTTGATAAATTGTGCTTTTAAATAATTATATTATTTACAAAATTGCAAATAAATTTTTTTTTCATTGAAAAATTATAGAAATTAATTAATCATTTTTTAAACATTTATTTACTTATTCTATGATTTAAATATATCATATTTTCATTTATAAGATTCTTTATTTTTATTTATATATTCATTGGTGATGTTTTTACTGTAAAGTATATTTTACTATTAATAATGGTAACAATACTATTCCGATGATCGAGTAAGTATTCCATGAGTGCAGGTTCTGTAATTTATATAAATAACACTCATTTAATTCATAATTTATGAGGATAATGTTTTTATTAGGCTTTATATGTTATTTTTAGTTGTTATTATACATGGAATAAATCTAAGAAAGCAAATTTTATTGATTAAATTATGTGTTTTTATATTTTTACCCCTTATGAAACTTCACCCACAAAATTTAATTTTTTCCATACATTAGATATTTGTAATTATCACCTTCCATGTTTCATTATTTTATATTATTTACCACATAAATGAGGTATTAAATTTCTTCTTATTGTCATTTCTTTAATGGTAATGGGTTCATGCATCATAATAGTACCTAAGGACATATTACAAGTCATTTACATACTTTATCAAAATATAAGCCTAGAATTGTGGATTATATTGATGGGTGAATTAATAAATCAATGAAAATTTAAAGTTAATATATTTTTCTGAAACATATTATTTAACATGGTTTTTATAAACCAATCTTACAAATTCATCAAAAAAAATAAAAATAGTGTTTTTATAAATCAATTATTATATCTCCCAAATATAGAAATCTATAATGAGATACATACATGATATTTATAGGTATCTATCTTTGGTAACATCTAGAATATAATTTAGTTATTTTAGTGTTTGAAATGAAGAGTATAATTTTAAAATAACCTAAATATACTTCCCAAGCTTATCATGATATGAAATATGAGATATCCTGATTCTCCAATGGAAAATAAATGGTCCATGAATGAAATAGGGTGATGTTATATGTATTAGATGCCTCAAAATGTTGATTTCATGTAATATGTATTTTGGAAAAAGATTCAATGTCATTTGACCATGTTTTTTGGACAATCATTTGAAGTAGTTCTTTAGGACTAAATATATGTTTTTTTCATGATCATCTTCCATCCTTATACTAACTATTTAATAGATAATAAAATTAGGGGTCTTGAATTCTTATATAATATGTATATAAGAAAAATATTTAACATAAAATGATAAACATGAAAATGAAAAGTATATTCTAACATGTCATTCCCTAGGTTACAATCTAGGATATCCATGGTGGTTAAATTTCCTAAGGGTTCATAAAAAATTATTAGAATCCTAATCTCCAATAATAATTAGACCATGATCTGATACCAAATATAGTGAAATAAACCTTATAAACATATTATTACATTCTTTTAATCAGAATTTAATATCAAATAAAAATCATGGATTTTATAGTCTAATGCCTTTATAAGATTAGGTATATAATTAAAAAAATGATAACAAAGTAAAGACATATGTTTTTTAAACACCATAATGAGATACTAACTTCAATTGATCTCTTACATCCTTATAGAATAATATGGGAATACAAGAACAAAGTTATGAGTTAAAAATCAAAACAAGTGAATAAACATAGGAATAAGAAATATAACATGAGTTAGAATGAATAACAAGATTATATAAAAATGATTGAACCAAGAATAAAAATGTTGAATCATAACATATATAACATGAGATAATGTATTAATGGATACATTTTAATATGTAATCAACATGTAACAAGACATAAACATGATCCAAGGCTACCCGCCAAGACTATATGACATGGAGGACAAAGTCTCATAAAGGAAATAGGTTTACACCCTATACCAACATGACTTGTCATGAGAATGAAAATTACTCAATTCATTAGAGATCTATCTAGGAGAATCCATGATAACATTTTGTTTCATATTTTTTCCATATTAATATTGAATCATACCAAATAAACATAATTGTTACCCATGGAAATAAATGGTTATCATAACCATTTATAAAGTAATCACATAGAGAATTTCATAATGGTGTACAAGTAAGAATAAATTTAAATCATAAATTGAAAAAAATAATGGAAAATTTGGATATATAATGATGAATTAAGTCTAAATAAATTTAATTTTTTTATAATAGAGTGCTTATGAAATATTTGAAATGAACCACTTGGGTGCAGTTTCGGGGAAAATATTTAATTGTCTTAAAAACGGAAGAAGAAATATTTGTTTGTATAAAATAAAAAACTATGGAATATATATTTTCCTTAAAAAATGAGTGATTTTATATATATTATAGTGAGTTTAATAAGATTATGTTATGTTCATGATAATAGTAACGAAATTGGGAAGTTCCCCTTAATCAGGCTTTCTTATTGGGGGAATTGAGAAGTGATCCTTTTAAAAAATTGTAGTTTCCCAAAAAACAGGGATGAATTGTTTTGAATAAATATTATTGGGGCATGTAGATAATCTTTATTAGAGTTATGTTAAAATAAATAAGAATTAAATTATAGTAAAGAGAGAGATAACGTCACTCAATGTTAAATTTGGATGTTCAGAGAGAATCCCCAATATTATATTTTAAATTATTCTAAACATGTACTTAATGTCCATGATATCAAAATTAGATTAATTATTTTATTAATAAATAACAAATTATACATTTATTAGTTTTATTATAATTTCATTACATTCATTTTTGACCTTTTGGATGATTTATAAGAATTAATTTCATCATTTCGAGAGCAGTCATTTTATAATCTTATGATCAATTCTCTTTTGTTTAACTATGGGATTTCATTTAAAATGGAAGTAAAGCTCATGAAGTGCAATTATATGGTATTACAATATTTCCATTACAATAAATGGTCCCATATATAATCTTACTCCCTAATAAGAGTGATTTGTTAGATAAAATGTAAATGAAAACAGATTGGATTATATTGGATGCTTTTCAATCATAAAAAACTAGTTTTGATTTATTATTTATCATTATGTATATATATTAGTGTAATAAAAATAAAAAAATATAATATATATATTTCATTATTTTCATGAAATTGTAATGGTTTTATGAATATCCTTCGATACGAAAATTAAAAATGAAAACTCATCATCCAAGAAGGCCGTGAATCATTATGTCATGGATGATGGTTTCATTTTTAAGATAAAAGGTGAAGGAAAAGGATTTTATTAATGAGATTACATTAAAAAATAAAATTTAGGAATATTCATAAAACTAAAGTTATAATGTAAATTTTTGTTGTGGAAGGATGGAAGAGGTTGAACGATGAAATAATTTAAAGAGAGTGGTGGAGGATCTTACCTCTCGTATACTACCTCCTTCAAAGCCTCCATAGGGAATATGGTTATTTTTTTTTTGAGACTAGAAGATCCTATTCTTGGGGAATATTCTTGGTAAGGTAATTCATATTACTTTTGAAAAGAATGAAGGCATTTGTTATGTGGGGTTAAGGGATGATAAGGGGATGTATTTATTGTGTAAGGAGAGGGGTGTTTTTGATTATTTTATCTATTTGTTTATTTTTTTTATCACGAAAAACAATAGTATTGATTCCAATGACTACATTTTGTAAATATCTCTCGATTGTTTCAAAAAATGGTTTCTTACCTCATCCATACATCATCTTTGACTCAAAAATTCATGTATTTGGTAAATTCCAAAATTAAGTAATTTCACTATTCATAAAAAATTTAGCAATATTAGAGAAATTCCAAAAGATTCACCCAAACAATTTTTTGGGTTGTGATTTCGAAAATGGACTCAATTTTATTGAAATAATTTTATAAATATGAGATACTTTTTTAAAAAAATCGATATGATCATTTAATCCAAAAATATGATTTTAATATTATAACTGATTTTATGACACATTGAAAAATTAATTAGGCCTCATAAAATTTTCATATAATCATCTGAAAACATTATAATGACCTTGAAATTCTGTTGAATAATTTTTCATAAATACATGGGAATTTTACGAGTCAGTGAAAACTGACGGCGTGTGATTCCGAAGCCCGGTGTGCCCGAGATCAGTTTCTGAAGTTTTGTTCGGGTACGTTCTGTAAATGTAAGAGTGGGTTTTTATAACTTTTGAACCCGTTCTTGGAATTGAAATCCGATGGCACTATTGAACACACTGCACCGATAATCTCTTAGGAAGACTTTCACTTCAATGGTAGTGGGTCGAGAATAAAAGATAATTTTTGGGTTTTCGTGGAAAGTAAAAAAATAAAGTGAGCTTCACATTAATTTATTTGAGCCTCCAGGTGGGTGATTGGTGGTTAAAACCACATCATGGATGTTGGAGGTGGGAGAACCACACCTTAACCTCCCATGAGAGGTTATGGTGGTGGGTCCCACCCGATCATAACCTCCCACGAGAGGTTTCGACGTGGAGACCACACGAGGTTTAACCCCCTATTCACGTAAGAGAGAAAAACCTCTCAACTCTCCCTCATTAATAAGGGATAGCCTCTTGACCTTCCCTTTAATTAAATTGTGCCAACTCACCTAATTAATTTGTGCCAACCCTCCACATTAATTACATGAAGCCAAGTAATTAATTCAATTTTTTGAATTCTTACCAACGAATTAATATATTTTCTAATATATTATTTGGCACAACTTTGGAATTTGGGTGGATGTTGTGGAAGAGGAGATCATGGGAGGATTAGAATTCTCCCAATTAAGAATGAAGAATGAAGAATGCATTCTTCCTACGAAGAATGCTGCTGACGATCCTTCTTCGACTTCTTCCTCAGACATCTACCGATGTGGAGCATCTTCCACAACCGACACAACTTGGGATTGGAAGCATGAAGCATATGCAAAAAACGAGGAACTCCTTCATATTCTTCCCACGACTTCAATGTTGACCAACAAAAATAAAAGGTAGGGGGTTTTATATGCGTATTAGATGTTTTCTTTTCTCATCTTCGGTTGGAAAGGAATCGATGCAGAGATTGTAAAATAATTATTGTTCATCATACTTCTTTGATGAACCAATTGATACCACCCTAAAGGAAGAGGGTGCGGGCCAAACCAACATGGCCCGAACCCTCCACTGATCTTTTTTATGATGAACTTCAGCATGATGATGAGTCAACAAAACAGCGAAGGCAGCAATGACAAAGGAAGTGATACCCAAGGCCTCCGTGAACCGCGCCACCCCCGCCGCGCTTCGGTGCTCCCGGCTGAACACCGACGGCCCGTGCCAGCTTGAGCCGTGCCAAACCGGCCTGCATGACCACCTCCTGGCCGCTGGCAAACCTGGTTGCGCCCTGTATGGCTGAACACCGCCGGCCCACGCTGCGCCGAACTGGGATGCCCGTCAGCCTCCCGGCCACCAGCCCGCCTTACCGCCCCCTACCCGGCCAAACGCTGCCGACCCGCCTGCCAACCTCTTCATGCAACTAGCGCGCCTCCCTGAACTGGCCTTCCTTCCATCCTCTATGTGCCCCACGCTCCTCCCTTAGCCGGATCCCTCGTGGCCTCGCAGTCAAGCCGGCGTCCTGGATCCCTCGCGGCCTCCAGGCCGAGCCGCCATCTCAGCTCCCTCATGGCTTCCCGGCCGAGCTGGTGTCCCGGCCTCCTCGCGGCCTCCCAACAGAGCCGGTGTCCCGACCCCACTCGTAGTTCCCTAGTCAAATCATTCTGTCCATGCCCTCTAGTCTGAGTCGCGCCCTCGCGGCGCTTTGGGCCGAACCGGCCCCCGACCCGGGCCAAATCGCCCCCGCGGCCTCCTGGGCGAGGCCCAGCGGGCCGAGATGAATCTAACAGGATGGACCACTGAAGGGATAGGCCTGACCCATCAGGTCTAACCGGGGCGACCTAGACTAGGTCGGCTCGGACTGGGTTGGGCCGGGTTGGTTGGACCATGTCGGACAAGTCTCAGGCCCACCACGACACTCTATGTTCTTTTGGCCATATATTTGGCACCAGATGACCGTTTGATGAACCATCAACGACACTAGTATTCTGGGAGCATAATAGTTCCTTTGTGTATACCCCACTAGAGTTCAAGGTAAATTAGAGATATGATTTGGTTGGAACATACCTGAATCCAACAGGCCCCCTAGGACTAAAAGACTAATAACTCACAGACCAGGCATCTGATTAACGCGTCGTCTATTGCGTTGAGACATTTATGATGTGGAAGACCTTTGAGATACTTTTTAATGGAACTTCTTGGTATTTGGGGCATCGACCAGTAGCTTGTGGAGTAGATCTACTAGGAATGAGCAAGCTTTTTTGTGGGAACCAAGTAGCTGGCTAGGACCTGACGACAGGTGGCCATTTGACTCAGAGTGATTCTTCTAGCCCAGTGGGTAGAACCATTGTTTCATGGAATAATCACATTGGGGAGTGCCTTGGTGTCGTAGGAGACCATCGGTACTTGATAGGAGGAGTACCTCAGCAGGTTACGAGGGGGAGCGCCTCTGTGTGACGCGACAAACCCACTGTGGAGAGCGCCTCCGTGTGACACAGCAGACCAATTGTACTCGATATGGGGAGTACCTCAGTAGACCAAGGTTAGTGGGAAGAACCTATGTGTGACATTGTTGGCCCATAGTACTCTATATAGGAGGAGTTCTCCTACAGCGGAGGGTTCAAATTGATACTACCCCTAGAATAAAATCCTGGTTGAGCCGAGTCAGTGACTTTTGTGTTTATCACATGACTGAGATGAATTACATGATAACTTAGGTATATGTATGGGAATATAACTAAGTGGGGTTATATATTGAATTTATAATTTGTAATTTATCATTGTGGGATTTTGTGAGACTTTGGGGGTCTTGGGGTCCCTACTGAGTATTGTTATACTCACCCCTGCACGAGCTATGCTCGCACCTTGTTGTGTTGGTTGCAGACGATGAACAGTGCTTACTGAGGCTGACAGTAGTAGTACTTGATGTCACCCAGTAGTGGACCACATGTCGTGATGGTACACGAAAGAGACGGACGCATGTGGAGCGCCTTGGAGGCTATATGTACCTACCCTTCAGGTAGGATTCCCCAGAGGATGTCTCGAAAACTGTTTTAGTTTTTTTCAGTTGTACTTGTACTTTCCTATTGGTATTGTATTTTTTGTCCATTTTACTATTCATAACACCATTATATACAAGTTTTCTTAGTGTTTTACTCCCAGCTCATACACTATTGTGTGTGTTTACACTTTATAATGGCAATGACTTCCCAGTTTTAGGGATTTACAGCTTTGGTGCTAGTCGCCAGCCTGCGGACTATAGAAGGTGCATTTGGGGTAGTCATGACTTGGGCCCCAGGGGACGGGTCGTGACAAATTTGTATCAGAGGATTCGGTTCTACCGCAGAACATAGGACTTTGATCTTTCTTTTCTATGAATAAATAGTGTTAAGGGTATCGAGAGTGGTTTTCAGTTCAGGGAGTCTAGTGTTGGTGCAGCTGCCAACGTATCCATACACCAGGACCCTAATTACTGATTTCTAACTCATTGAATGAAAACAAGGATTACATGTGTGTTTTCAAAAGTTTTCTTTAAGTCAAATCAACAAGGTCAGCTCACCAGGTATAATCGTTTGACCGTGTCACATCTTTTTCTTTCAGGATGCCTCCCCGTGGATTTCCAATGAGAGTTTCAAGATTTGTACACATAGATATCCCACTGAGTGACTAGGCCTTGATGCATGTCCCTTTTCCAGTAGAGGTACCAGTGGTACCACTCCCCGTTGGGCCATTGATTCCACCATCCACATCAGCAGACAATGCACACCACTTGAGTGCACTGCATGAGTTCCAGCGCTAGTGGACACCTAGTTTTAGGGGAGAGATGGACCAGCAGGCTACTGAGAATTGGCTGGAGGCTATGGTGAGAGTTTTCTGACTGGTAAGGAAACCAGTAGACTTCATGGTGATTCTTGGTTCCATCCCTCTACAGGAAGCAGTTGGAAGATGGTGGTGCCTGATGCTCCATGTGCATGATGAGGCGACACTACTTTTGGAATACTTCGAGAGCCTGTTTCAGGTGGAGTTTGTCCTAGCCACCCTATGTGCAGTACGGATATAGGAGATACTTCATCTGAACCAGGGCAGCAAGACAATGGACGAGTACTCTGCGTGGTTCACATACCTCTTGTGCTAATCCACAGATATGGTGTGAGACCCATTGTTCAGGGCCCAAACCTTCATGTAGGTTCTTAGGTGAGAGATCAGGGCTTCTATGTTCTCCCTCAACATCTCGAAGCAGGTAGGGGTGTTGGAGCGAGCCCTCCTAGTGGAGAGTTTTCTTGCTGAGAATTCTTCAACAGCGAGACCAACCACTAGCTGACATGTAGCGGTGTGTTCTACAGCCTGCAGTACATAGATGTCGCATAGTTCCAAGAGGACTAGACCCATGGGTGGAGGACAACATGACTCAGGATCGGTTGTACGGGGCACCTAGGGTGGAGACACACATGCTAGGAGTGGGCAGTGTTACTCATGTAGAGCACATGGTCACATGGCTCGTGACTATCTAAACCGCCGTTAGGATGATCAGTAGACAGTTGAAGGACTACCCAAGCAGAGACAAAGATTCAATTGAGATAGTCCGGAGGGAGCAGACGGTCATGGGAGAGGAGCTGGCCGAGCAGCTGGTGGTGGGAAATGTTTCTAGGTGTTACCCCCACCACCACCCAGAGGTCCACCCCGACCGTAGGGAGAAGGTGTACAGGAGAGATCTCAGCTTCAGGAAGATAAGGAATATAACCATGGAACTCCAAAGATGATTCGAGGTATGATCTATGTCTACTCCACCTTAGCTGTAGTTCTTATGGACAGAGGTTCCAGTCACTCTTTCATTGCCACTGCCCTCATTCGGAGCTCGGAGATTCCGAAAGAGCCGTTGGATCGAGCCTTATGGCTAGAGACACCTAACGGAGAAGACTCGAAGATTACGCACTGGTGCTGGAAGTGTGAGATTACTCTAGAAGGTGAGATATTTGGCTGGGATCTCATAGTAGCGGCGTCGAGGCCTTACGATGTCATCATGGGTATGAACTGGTTATCTACAGTCCATGATCAAATTTATGGTATTAGGCACAATGTGTGGTGTGTCTGCACAAATGGGACCAGGTTCACCTTCACCAGTGAGAAGGGAGCCTTTACAACACAGGAAGAACTTACTCAGATGGTGCAGATGATCACTCACTAGTTGGCTTGCCTTACCCTTGGAGTAGTTGATGTGAAGAGTCTGACTTATCCTGTAGTGATAGACCAATATGCGGATGTTTTCACAGATGATGTCCCAGGTCTACCTCCTCATAGAGAGGTGGACTTATACATTGACCTTTACCCTGGGATGACACCGATATCTACACCAGCATATCGGATGGCTCCCGCTAAGCTTTGTGAGCTGCGGGTATAACTAGAGGACTTACATGGGAAGGGAATCATCTGGCCCAATGTTTCTCCCTGGTAATCCCCAATTCTGTTCTCCAAGAAGGCGGATGGGAGCTTGAGGATTTGTGTCGACTACCGTCACCTAAATTAGGTGACCTTGAAGAAAGAGTACCCTCTCTAGAGGATTGACAACCTCTTTGATCATCTGAAGGGAGAATGATGGTTCTTGAAGATAGACCTCAGCTCAGGCTATCACTAGATCAGAGTTTGAGATGAGGATGTGCAGAAGAAAGCCTTCAGATGTCGGTACAACCACTATGAGTTCTCGGTTATGCCTTTTTGCGTAACCAATGCTCCAGCGGGGTTTATGGGACTCATGAATAGTATCTTCCAGCCTTAACTCGATCGCTTTGTCATAGTCTTCATCAACATCATTTTGATCTACTCGACTACGGAAGTGGAGCATGCCTACCATTTGCATTTAGTACTGGACACACTCCGAGATCACCATCTTTATAGTAAGCTCTCGAAGTGCGGATTTTGGATCCAAGAGTTTCACTTTTTGGGGCATGTCATCTCAGAATATGGAGTTGTAGTGGATCCAGTGAAGATTGATGCAGTACTTTCTTGGGAGCCACCCAGAAGTGTGATGGAGGTATGGAGTTCCCTGGGTTTGGATGGCTATTACGAGAGATTTGTGCTAGACATTTCTAGAGTTTCAGCAGCACTATCAGCCTTGGAAAAGAAGGGGAAACCCGCTATGTTGTTGGAGAGAATCCATCAAGGATTTCAAGAGCTAAGATAGAGGATCACTAGTGCCCCCATATTGAGGATTTCAAAGGAATGAGTAGGGTACGTCATCTACTACGACACATCAAGGACTGGAATCGGGTGTGTCCTGATGCAGGAGCGAGCAATGATCACATATGGTTCTCGGCAGCTGAGAAAGCATGAGAAGAACTACGCTACCCATTACTTGGAGTTAGCAGCAGTGGTCTTCCCCTTGAATATGTGGCGACACTATCTGATGGGAGAGCATTCTACCGTGTACTCTAATCACAAGAGTCTCAGGTATATATTCTATCTTAAGGACATGAACCTGAGATAGTGTCGATGTCTTGAGTTCCTCCAGGACAATGACTTTGAGAGAGTCTATACTCATGGGAAGGGGTATGTTGTAGCATATGCACTTAGCTAGAGATCTAGTATACAACTACTAGTAGAGGCTATAAATAAGCTGGTTGCCTTACAGATATCCTTTGTGAATTGAGACGGAGCAGCCTTTCTCTAGTCTCTTACAGTCACTCCCCGACTTCTTCAGCGAGTCAGGGAGGCACAACATGGGGAAGCTGACTGTAACACATGATGTGCTCTGATATTTATAGGACATGCACCTGATGGAAGTTTTTATGGTGGGGATCATGTCATCCTCTTCAAATGATGTAATATGGTACCAGTGTCACTTCAGGAGTAAGTGTTGATGGACTTCCACACATCCCCTCTAGTGGTAAATCTAGGAGTGGTGAAGATGGAACAAGACCTTCGATGACATCACTGGGGGCCTGGTATGAAGAAGGCATTAGCGGGGGTTGTCTCTCGATGCCTCACTTATCAGCAAGTGAAGGCACAGCACCAGGTACCAGCTGGCTTGGTTCAGCCTTTAGAGGTCCTAGAGTGGAAGTGGGATGAGATATCCATGGACTTGATGATAGGACTTCCATGTACATCCATGGGTCACAACTCAATTTGGGTGATTGTTGACTGACTCACCAAGTTGGCCCACATCCTACTGATTAGAGAGCAGGGTTCTATAGAGATATTGTGCCGCCTCTCTGTGTAAGAGAGTTTGCGTCTACATGGAGTACCTTCTTCTATTGTCTTTGATCATGATGCACGATTTACATCCCAGCTATGGAAGGGGTTGCAGGAGGATTTTAGGACGTAGCTTCACTTGAGCACCGCCTTCCATCCTCAGATAGATGGTCAGACTGAGTGGAACATTCAAACTCTCATGTACATGCTCCATGCGTGTGTCCTCGACATCTGTTATAGTTGGGAGGATCACTTACCATTGGTGGAGTTTGCATACACCAACAGCCATCACTCCACCATTGGGATTTCACCTTTCGAGGAATTGTACGGGCAACCATGCAGATCACCCTTGTGCTAGAATGACCCTAGGGAGTCAGCATTAGTGGGACCAGAGATGGTACGAGCTACCATATAGAAGGTGTAGATAATCCAGGAGCGGATGAAGATTGCATAGTGCATGCAACAGTCATATGCTGACATGATACAGAGACATCAGGAGTTCGAGGTTGGCGACCACGTCTTCCTATGGGTCTCACCAGGATGAGGACTATAGATATTTGGCTGAGGCAGAAAGTTATCTCCACTTTTGAACGGATATTTCAGGTCCTCAGCAGAGTTGGTGAGGTTTCATACTGCTTAGATCTTCCACCTCAGTTGCACCGGGTGCATGACGTCTTCCATGTGTCTCAGATGAGGAGATACGTGCATAACCCTTCTGACATCATCGACCATGGAGATATTGAAGTTGACGATGGGGAGAATTTTATGGAGGTTCCAGTGGAGATTAAGGGACAACAGGAGCGGGTCCTACGTGGACGGTCGATACCTCTGGTGCACGTTCGCTCAAAGCACGAGAACCTCTAGGATAGAACATGGGAGAGGGAGGCTCAGATGCAAGCTCAGTACCCCCACTTGTTCCCATAGTTTGAGTTGTAGCTTATGGGGATGTAAATCCCTAAGGTGGGGAGAATGAAAAGACCTGGAAATTCTGTAGAAATGTTTTTCTTAATTATATGGGTATTTTACGAGTCTGCGAAAAATGACGGTGCATGATTCCAAGGTCTAGTGTGCCCGGAATCAATTTCTGATGTATTGTTCGGGTACATTCAGTAAACATATGAGGGGGTTTTTATAACTTTTGAACTGATGCTTGAAATTGAAATCCAAGGTCACTGTTGAACTCGTAGTGCCAGTATTTTTTTAGGAAAACTTTCACTTTGATGGTAGTTTGCCGATAATAAAAGATAATTTATTGGTTTTTGTGGAAAGTAATAAAATAAAGTGAGATTCACTTTGTTATATTTGAGCTGCCATGCGAGTGATTTGTGGTTAAAACCTCCTCATGGAAGTTACAGGTGGGACCACCACACCATAACCTCCCATGAGAGGTTACAGTGGTGGGGCCCACCTGAGCATAACTTCCCACGAGGGGTTACGTCATGGGGACAAAACGGGGCTTAACCCCCTATTGATGGAAGAGATTAAAACCTCTCAACTCTGCCTCATTAATGAGGGAGAGCCTCTTTAAATTCCCTTTAATTCTATTGTGCCAAATCCCCTAATTAATTTTTGCCAACCCTTCACATTAATTATGTAGAGACAAGTAATTAATTCATTCTTTTTGAATTCATGAAAATGAATTAATAGATACTTCAAAAACCATTGGGCACAGGTTGTTGCAGAGGTACAATAGTGGTACGGTAGCAGCGACAAAACTGTTCATCAGCAGGTACTGTAGCGGTGGAAGGGCACTGTAGTGGCGGTGGTACTGTGCGGGTACTGTAGCAGGCATGTTACTATTCACATAATGTGAATTGGGCCAAATATTTAGGCTTACGGGCTATGTAATGGCCTAAAAGCCCCACTGGGCCTTCGTGATATGTAATGGGTTTCCCTCTACTCAGTTAAAAGAGGTATTTTCTTTGATTTAATAATAAAAATGAGGCTTCGGCCTGAACATTAAAAAAATTGATACTTTAATATATTATTTGGCACAACATTGGAATTTGGGTGGATGTTGGGGAAGTGGAGAGGTTGGGAGGATTATAATTCTCCCAATGAAGAATGAATAATGAAGAACCTGTTCTTCCAACAAATAATGTCGTCAAAGATCCTTCTTCGACTTCTTCCCCGGACACCTACCGACGTGGAGCGTCTTCGAAAGTCGAGGTAACATGGGTTTGGCAGCATGTGATGGATACAATGAATGATGGAATCCTTCTTCCTCTCCCTACGACATCAATTTTGATGACCGACAATCAAAGGTAGGGGTTTTATTTGTGTACTATCCCTCTTCTTTTCTCATATTCAGTTAGAAAAGAATTGATGCAGAGATTGTAAAATAATTGTTGTTCATCATACTTATTTGATGAACCAATTGATACCACCCTAAACGATGAGGTTGCGGGCCAAACCAACATGGCCTGAACCCTCCGCCAATATTGTTTATGATGAACTTCATCATGGAGATGAGGTGACAGAACGGTGAAGGCCTCAATGAAAAAGGCCACGCTACCCGGGGGCCTCCGCGAACTGTGCCGAACGGACCTGCCCGGCCGCTGGCCCTCCAGGCTGCGGCCTGCCCAGCCGAACATTTCCGTCCCGTGCCATCCCAAGCCGCACCGAACTGGCCTGCCCAGCCGAACACTGTTTTCCCCAGCCACTCTGAACCGGCCTGCCTAGTCACCTCCCGGCCGCCAGCTAGCTTGGTCGCACCCTACCTGGTCGAATGTCGTCGGCCTGCCTACCAGCCTTCGAGAGCGCCCTGTGTGCCTCCCTGAACCGGCCCACCAACCAACCTCTACACACCCCGCACACCTTCCCATGCCGGCTCCCTCGCGGCCTCCTAGTCGAGCCAGCTTCCCATCTCCCTCGCGGCCTCTCTGCCGAGCCGACTTTCTGGCACCCTCGCGGCCACCCAGCCAAGCCAGAGTCCCAGGCTCCTCGCGACCTCCCACTCGAGCCGGTGTCCAAGCCCCCTTGCGTCACCCTGGCCAAAACGGTCTGGAAGCGCCCTCGAGGCCGAGCCATGCTAGGCCGCGCCTTTGCGACGCTCCGCGTCAAATGGTCCCCGAGACCAGGCCGAATCGCCCTCATGGACCATTGGGCTAGGCCCTGCGGGCCAGGCCGAACCTAACAGGATGACCGATCAATGGGTTGGGCCAAACCCAATAGGTCTGACTGGGTCCACCCAGACCCAGTCATCCAAGACTGGGATTGGCCGTGTCGGTCCGACCGGGTCGGACCAGAACTGGGCCCACCACAACCCTTTACTTTCTTTATGCCATATCGTTGGCCCCAAACAACCATTTGACGAACCATCAACGGCGCTGGTATTCTTGGAGCGCAATGGTCCCTTTGTGTATACCCCACCAGAGTTCGAGGTAATGTTGAGATACAGACAGGTTGGATCGAACACGAATCCAACTAGGCCCCCTGGACTAAAAGGCTAATAACTCACATACCAGACATCCTATTGATGCACTGTCTATTGCGTTGAGACCTCTACAATGTGGGAGAAATTTTAAATACTTCTTTGTGGGACTTCATGGAAGTTGGACCAGCGACCCGTAGCTTGTTGTTCAGATCTACTGGAAATGAGTGAGCTTTTATGAGGGAACCTAGTAGTTGGCTGAGACCTGATGACTGCTGACCGTTTGACTCGAAGTGATTCTACTAGCCTAGCGGGGAGCGCCATGGTGTCGCTGAAGACCCATAGTCGGGAGAATCGTGGTGTCGCGGTAGACCCATGGTACTCTACAGGTGGAGTACCTTAGCAGGCTATGAGGGGGATCACCTTTGTGTGACGCAGTAGTCCCTTGGTGGGGAGTGCCTCTGTGTGACATGGTAGACCTCCAATACTCAATAAGAGGAGTACCTCAGAAGTCCAAGGTTAGTGGTAAGTGCCTCTATGTGACTTTGTATGACCACTTTACTCAATAGAGGAGGAGTTTTCCAGCATCCGAGTGTACAGATTGATACTACCCCTAGAATAAAATCCTTGTTGAGCTGATTTAGTAACTTTTGTGTTTTCCTCATGGATGAGATGTATTAATTTATAACTTTGGTATATGTATGGGCATATACCAAATTGGGGTTATATATTAATTTGGTACTCTGTAATTTATCCTTTTTGGATTTCGTGAGACCATGTGGGTCTCGGGGTCCCTACAGAGTATCATTATACTCAACCCTACACAGGCTATGCCCACACCTCGTTGTGTTGGTTTTAGAAGACATATAGCACTAACTGAGGCTGAGAGTAGTAGTACTAGATGACACCCTACGGTGGACCACATGACATGATGGTACACGGAGGAGACAGACGGACGTGGATCACCATGGAGGGTATCTACAACTACCATTCAGGTAGGATTCCCCAGAGGATGTCCCAAATGTTGTTTTACTTTTCTTCAGTTTTACTTGTTTTTCAGTTGTTCTTGTACATTCTTATTAGTCCTGTATTTCTGGCCCCATATAATTTTCAGCACTCCTTTGTATACCATTTTTCATAGTGTTTTACTTCCAACTCGTACTCTATTTTGTGTGTTTACACTTTAGAAAGGAAATGCCTTCCCAATTTTCGGGATTTACGCATTTGGTGCTAGTCTTCGGCCCCTAGCTAATGGAAGGAGGGCTTGGGGTAGTCATGACACTGACCCCGGGGGACGAGTTATGAAAAAAACAATATTTATCAATTAATATATTATATGAAAATAGTTTTTCATTTAAATAGAGATAATAATTAATAAATTGAAAATAATCATCTTTATTTTACACAAATACCAATACATAATTTATCATTTTAAAAACATTTATTTAATTATTCAAGGATATAAATATATCATAATTCATATATAAGATATATAAATTATATTTATACCTTCATATGGGAGGTTACTAATATGATGTCTATATTACTATCTTTGATGGTCACATTTCAATTACAATGGTCATGTTACTATCTTATTAGTTCAGGTTACTTAGTTTATATAAATACCACTTATCATATTCATAATTTATGATAATAATGTTTTTAGTAGTTTCTAAATGTTATGTAGGTGTTTTATATTGCATGGAATAATTATAAGGGTGAAAATTTTATTGATAAAATTATGTGTTTTTACAAAATGGGTATCGATAGTTATTTCCCCATGAAAATAACTACGATACCCATGATCCCATGACTTCCATTATTGTTTTTATCATGATTATTTGGGGATAATATCTCATTGGTGATTGATTTATGGTCTTTTTAAATCATGATAATTTGGGTTATATATTCTCACAGTGTTAATTGAACTTGTGATAATGGTAGTGTATGGAATTCTTATAGTATTTTGACATTGAGATTTCCAATACAATGGGGATGGGGAATGTTATTATTAATTCTCCAAGTAGAAATTCATATGTATATGATATTTTTTAATCTATAGATTCATAGACAGTGATGGAGGAGTATGTAGTGACACATCTTCATATAGAATATTTTTATTGTTGTTGGCCTCTCTAATAGATAACCATGTGTTTATCTTAAAATTAGCTGGTAGAGGAATCACTACTCGAAATATGATCTATACCAACGGTTTTGGACAAACCGTTGGTAAAGTTCACTAATTTGACCTAAACCAACGATTTGGCCAAAACTGTTTGTATAGGTCACTTATATGGAACTATACCAACGGTTTTGGACAAAACGTTGGTAGAGGGGGGACCTATACTAATGGTTTGGTCAAACCATTGGTATAGGTCCCCCATGTACCAACAGTTTGTCTAAAACAGTTGGTATAGGTCCCAAAATCATATAACATATACCAATGGTTCTCAAAACCATTGGTATAGGTACATGTGTTTTTAATGGAATCTTCATACAACAGGCATTAAATAAATAAAATTCTATAATACTTATGATAATAAATAAATATATATATATACGTATATTAATGAGAATATGTTCACAAAAGTAAGTTAGGTTAGTGGTTAGGTCGTTCAATCCCAAACAAGAGGTGCTGGGATCAAAACAAACTGGATGATTATTTTTTGAATTACATATACCAATCGTTTATGGAACCGTTCGTATAGATTTTCATATTACGTATTCCAACGGTTTTCAAAACCATTGGTATAGGTCTATAGCAACAGTTTTCCCAGAACTGTGGGTATAGACCTATCCTCACGACTTACTTGGAAATGGTTCTCCAAACCATTGGTATAGGGTATTTTTCTAGTAGTGAGTCTTTGTTGGGATATTTTGAGTAGGGTGCTTGGTGTTATAATGTTTTTTGTAGGGAAACCCCTAAGATATTATTTGAGGGTGATTGATATTAGGTGTGTTTATAAGGAAAGATATCCAATATCATAAGAAAGTATATAGAGACCCATACTTTCCAAACATCGATATTACATCTAAAAACAAGAATATTTGGAATATGATAGTATGATCCATGACATAATCATATTGTATTAGTGTATTTAGAAACATGATCACATAAAAAACATGTTTATAAGACGTAAAAATCACCTCCCATTGATATTTTTATAATTTGATGCCCTCTAAGACTTTTCATACAAAACACATTTCTTCACAACCTCTTGAAAGAGAACATATGAAAGGGTGAGGTTAGATAATAAGTAAGGGTATACAATGAAGATATTAATGATTACTTAAACATATCATGATCATAAGAGTATGATGAAAGGAACATAAAATTTAAAAACCATTCCCTATATATCAAAGATCATAATCTTGTTTCATCAAATAAAATATGAATGTTAATAAGACATGAATTATAAAGTAATCAACTAACATGATCCACGAGTGAATAAGATTGGAAAAAGAAATAAATCTTTATCATTAAGGAAGTAATAAGCTATAATTTCCTTAATAACATAGTCAAACTGAAATATATATCATAGAGTATTAGATTAACTCACAAAACCTCTAAATAATTAGAAAATTTTCACTCCCATAAAATTCATAATGGAAAGGGTACTTTACTAAAATGGGTTTACTCCCTAATCTTGTCCTTTTTAAATCATGATATATCCATCATTACAATATTAATTAGAAGGCTATATAACTTCAAGACCACTTTTCAAATAATTAATATAATTCATATGTGTGCTACAAGATCAGAAAACATTCATAATTTCTAATATATGTAAATTAAATAAGTTTTATTAAAATTAATTACTTCATTATAGAATAACCCAGGTAAAATAAAAAAGTTTCATAATGGTTTCATCAAAACATAATTAACCCATTGGAATAAAAATATTTCTACTGAATCAAACTTAAATTATCATCATTATAATCTATATAAATAATTTAATTGGATGGTATCATTGGTTCATAACCCCAATAAAGAATAAGAAACCTCAATTGATGTTATCATATATGAATAATATAATTAAAAATATCATTGTATCATTTAATGAGGAAAATATACTTTTAACATTGAGATCATTTATTTATAATATTAAGAAATCAAAAATATTAACGATTTTTTTTAAGAATTTTAAACATTGAATAATATAACTTAATATTAAAATAATTTACCATTTTTGATCAAAGTATATTTCATTCATTCGGTTCATGAAAAGATAATGATTCATTTCTCATTTTCGATTATCAGTTAATAGAAACTCATTCATAAAATTACATGATTATTCAATTTAATAAATTTTTATAAAAAATTAAAACATGGATAATCATAAAATTAAACATTCATAGGATAATATTAAAAATATTCTTGAAAACATTTATAAAAACCATGCACATGGAATAAAATGGATTTCCAACCAAAGAGATAAATAATGTATTTTTTTAAAAAAATTATTTTGGTCTCTATAGATAATGAAGAGATTAAAATGAAATGAAAAAGTTTATTATCAACAAATAAATAGTGAATTTTTTTATTGGATTTTTTATTTTTATATCATGATATTACATCACATGAAACATAATCATAAACAATCTTGGTAAATAATGAGATTGTGACACAGAACCCTTACCACAAGGATGACCTGATTAAAAAGTGATTAAAAAATTTCTATAATTCTTGAATGTTTAATATTATTTTAATTATTCCTATAAATATTCATAATATCATATGTGGTATAATTATAACTTTATAACACCCATTTATTAACAATTTATTGTTAATGTAATTCTTATTATGTGTTAAGAAATTTTTTATCATGTGAATTTCAGTTTATCATATCTAGTTCTTGTACATTGATCATGGTTCCATAATTTTAATTTTTCTATTATTTATACAAATATTATAATTATTCATTATATATATATATTGAGTCATTACTAATCTAATGGTATAGAAAAAATTATTACATCATTCAAAGATATAGTAATCCATATATAAACACGAACATTATTTCTACTTTTTGAATAATGGAAAAAATACGATATATAATAATTCAAATTTAATGAATCATTATTATATCTTGTTAATATAAAATGTATTAATTAAATTTATATTTATTACCATCACTATAAATACGAACGTAAAAATGAATCACATCACTTCATTGAGGTGGTAGTCCACATGTTCGCATGAGCGACGTTACCGATTTCAAATGGATTGGAAGGAAGGATGGTAAATATGATATTATATTTTCATTACTTTTTTTTATCATATATAACATATATAATCATTATTCCCATTATAATAACCCTTATTAAAAAATATTTATTTAAAAATAAAAGTATCACTATGAGGTGGGGGTATCCCACACGTATGAACAAGTGATACGTTAATAGTACATTTAATGGAATGGATGGTGGATATTAGTTCTTTCATAATTATTATAACATTTAAATATATTTAGGACACATATGTTTTTATTTTATGATGAATACCAAATATTATGTGGGGGTATTGAAAGAATTAAATTGATAGAGGTCGAGGGTGATGATTACCTCTTCTCGATAGAAATACTTTAGAAAGGACCCTTGGAATGGTATTTAATAACGAATAGAGAATATTAATTTTTTCTATAGATGCTTATAAGATAATTGTTTATGGTTTTGTTAATCTATAAGGACCAATTTTTTTTATAGGAGAGATATGTGGGGTTTTGTTTTAATAGTAGAAGAGTGGATATAGTTGGAATTTCTATAAATAATAAAATATAATAATATAATTCTCAAGAATAAGTATTCATAATGGAAAAATATTAAATTTTGGGATAGTATTAGGTATAAATAGGGCAATAAAATAGAATTTATAAACGTTTAACTAGAAAATTTACCCATTTAACTTACTTTAACCCCCACCCAAAATAAATTAAATCTAACTTTCACAATGTACACACATTTGTATTATATTTACTAGTCATTATAAAAATAAGTAGAATAATAAAAATTTAATAAATTTTTATTGAATATATTGAATATATTTTTTCAAATTAAATCTCCAAAGAATACAAAACTACTTTTTATATTAACTCTCAAAACACCTAGAAAATTTATTTATATGAACCATTTTATTAAGTATTAATAGATTTTATAAAAATATAATAAATTTCAATGACCATAATTGAGTTATTAATTATCAAATTTTTAATTTAAAAATACTAAAAAACTAATCAATAATTTCTTTATATGAATGATATTTTTTTAGTAAAAATTCAATTTTTTCACAATTCATGAAGGAAATTATGATCTCAAAAAATTATAAAAACATCCTCAAGGATAAAATTATCATGTTGATTTTAGAGAATAAGTTTAATTTTCAAAATGTATTATTTAAAATATGAAATTAAATTACGCTTGATTTAGGCATAGGGGTTCATGTATCACATGCTATCATGGAAATTAAATTTATTTAAAAAGTAAAATATTATTAAATCCTTGTGTGTCACGTTATACAGCACATAAAATGAATTTCCCTGCTAAAATTCTATAATTACAATACAAAAAATTAGGATATCTTTGTTTCAACACTTACTCAAGTTCCTCAATAGCTTTTTCTAATTTATCATACCTCTATAGAATATTAAAATGATGATTAGTCCTATTCTGTAGCATATTGTCGACATATAACAATATTTATACTGGGTTTTCTTTATATTAAATATCATTCTCAAGAAGTATGTCCTTTTAGTTCAGTGCATGTAAAATATGAATAATGTACTTCCTCAATAGATAAACATGAAAACATTATGATATTTAGAGAGGTTCTAGAGAATCACTAAGAAAAAAATATATTATTATCACTCCTCAAAAATCTCCAAGGGTTCAATATATACTATAGTTAAAATTTCATTTCATTCTGAATTTCATAACCATATTGATATTTAAATTCATAAGAATAACTTTATACTAAATATAAATTTTATGTTTCTTTAGTTATTTTAATTATAAATTTTTTTGGGTCTAAGAAAAAATGATTTTATACTAAATGATTATTTGGTTATCTTCCAATTTTTCTTCTTTCTAAGGTACCAGTATCAATCATGATATAAATTAAACATTTCACATTGTTATTATACACATATTTCTATAGAGGGCTTTACAAGTATCCAGATTAATGATTGAGTGACTTATATAGTTACAAGAATAATTGATTAGTGTAATTTATGGATACAAACAACCTTTTTTATCCATATAACAAGACCACAATGTATCTTCCAATGATTTAATTCCCCACTCAAACTTACTATATTTTTACGGACGACACTAAGTAATAAAAAAATCTCTGAGTGAAGATCTTGAGGAATTCATTGATTAAAATTTATAGGTGATACTCATATCCCCATAAAATACAATCAAATGTGGTAATCCATGAAATCCTACCACTTCCACAATGTATATTCTAGAAAAATGATGAAGATATAAATTTTCTTGGATTTAAATTATTTTTTCTAGATTCATATGGTTATCAACTAAAACAAAAATCGAATTATAGCCTTTTTATGGTTTAGTGGGTCTAATGATAAAATAATTACGGTTGTTTTCCCATTACCATTCTAGAATGGGTAATGGCTATAGAATCCCCATATACATCTACTTATCAATATTAAGAAGCAATCATACCAAGAATAAAGATACCTAATATTTAATATATCTCTTTATATTTTAAAGCAATAAATACATATGAGATCACTATAATGTTTCATACAAATGTGTTTAGTAAATAATTTTGAGCTACGTGATTAATCTAAAAACTTCTTATTTAAATCATTTAATAAAGAAACACACATACGGTTCCTCAACCATAATATTCCATCAATGTCAAAGTTGAACTAAGGTACATTCCATTCCTTATTAAATAGTTCATTATCTTCCTTTTATTTCTCTTTAATAATTACCTAGATAGATGGTATAACAAATAAATGAGTTATATAATATTTTCCCCTTCCATTAAGATTTCCTTATCCATAATTTTCAAAATATGTTTTTATTGGATTATTTTTTAATTCATCATAGATAAACCAACATGATTGTTTTAACTAAGAGTATTTTACACCTTTTTTTATTCTCCAGGTGGCATTATGTTTGGAATTCATTACATTTATTGTTACAAAACCATCTAATATACTTTATATTTTTCATTTTTTAGTTAATATATAATTTTAACTCTTATGATTAGTATATATGTCATAGTATTCGCAATAAAGATAATTAATCCAAATATTTGATGCATAAATTTTTGTTACATACTCCAAGTCATTTGCCTCGTAATATTTCAAATTAACCATTAATTTTCTTGAGGATTAAGCTATAAACAAATCATTCAACATGATAACCCATTGAATTCCATTCTTTTATGTATCAATATATATCCCAAACCCTTCCCAATGAAAGGGATGTATAATAAGAGGTGATATTACTATCCATCACTTTAGTTCCATGAAATTTTCATTGCATTAATTTTTTCAATGGAAATTGGCTCCCTTTTGGGTTAACATGGTGATTGAATTATATTTTCATGAGAAATTTTCAATAATGTCTTCATAATATTTAGAGAAACAATAAACACAAGGGTTTTCAACCATAAGGGCTTGTATAGGAAAATGTTCAATAACTTCCACCAATGATTTATACATATATATACCCTTGATAGATATTATATAACCCAAAAAAGTAACAACATTTTTGAAAATTCACACTTGGGTTATTTTTAATACAATTTATGCATCCTTTGGATATTTTATTCAATAATTAAGTGATCTTAATGATATTGGTTTCTATTTAATTGTATAATGATTTCATCTATAATGACTTCCATAAATTGACCAATGTTCTCTATAAAGACTATATTCATCAAATATAGGAATATTATAGGGGTATTATTGCCACTAAATAGAATCAATATAAATGTATAGTGTCTGCACCTTGTATGTAATGATGATTTGCCTTTTCCTCCATCATCAGACATACTTGATGATATAAAAAATTATGGTTAATCTTTGAATAGTATTGATCTCTATAAAGTTGATCAAAATATTGATCAATAAATTTTACTGCATACATGTTCATGATTATGTTCTTATGCAGTTACAAGTAATTAATGCATATAATCCTTGATCTATATATTTTTTTATAATAAAAATAACTTGTTAGATACATAGTGATTCACATGGCTAAATTAATCCCGTAAGAATATTATCCTGGACTATCTTCTTTAATTAACAAAACATAATAGGGGATATTCTATATATATTTTTAGATGTTAGTATAGCACTAGGAATGAGTTATATTGAAAACTCAACTTCATGATTCTTGGGAAGAACATTAACCCTTCTAGAATGACATCAAATAACTTTTGAATAAATTGTATATCTCTGATATTGAGTTTCTCTCCATCTATATGACATAATATTCCCTTTTGAGTATCATTAAAAAGATATATAATGTATTTTATTTCCAATAGAATATCATATTCATCCTCACAGGAAAGGATAATCAGTGGTTGGTTTGTGATATCAAAACTGAACTTCCATCCTTAGTAATTAATGGGGGATTTATGGAAATAAATCCAATTCATGAATATGATAAGAGGAAATCCAATTAGAGGGAGAACAACAAGATTTTTAGTAAACTCATTAAATAAAAATTAAACTCGAGAAGAATCTTAGACATGATATGTGACCACAAAAATATTAGGATATTTCACTACAATTTTACAATCTAAACAATAGTGTGGAATGTTTATAACTACAAAAAAAGATTTTTATATTATTAGTGGGAATATCTAGAATAAAAAAACATTAGCAGTTATAGAATTAATATTAAGTGTACCTCTTTCCACAACATTTTTGTACACCTCATCTGTAATTGTGATGATTTGAAATTTATATTTGTCTCTATTCTTAAGAGGTTTCTTATGTCTGTGTTCATCATTAACCTTTTTTTGAACATTAGAGAGTGTATTTCTCATTCCCAATATTTCTAAAACACTATATTGTGTATCGTTTTTTAAATGTAGTTTTCATTCAATTTGACTCATTATCCATCATATTCCATCACATAAGAATTAAATAAATTAATGATCATTCATTCAACCCATAATAAATTTTCCAGTACACTTAAGGAATTTTTCCCCGAGTTTTCTTCCCCACATATAGAATAAAAGAAATCATATCTTCTCAATTTTATGTTTGTAAGAATTTCCTTTTAATTAAATATCTTTTATTACCAGTTCAATGTGATTAATAGGTAGCTACAATATCCATTTCCACCTTGATATATTATAAATTGATTTCATCATATCTACTAATGTCCCTTATGTATAACTCTCTTCAATGGAATGGTTTTATGTTACTGAATAATTTATGAACATTAATTTTAGGTTAGATGATAAATCTAGATGATTATATATCATGTCTTATAAAATTTACTTAGATTTTTAGCAATTTTATCATGTGTTTTTTTATCTCAAACAATTATTTTACCAATTTCAGATGGTGAATACATGGAATGTCCCTATTGAAAAATAATATCATAAAATAATCCCACTCCTTGTAGCCAATTTTTTCCAATGGCCTTGTATTCATGAAACATTTCCTAAACTAGTATACATATCCATACAAATGAAAAAAAAATCTAAAACCCCATTTTTAATTTTCCAAACACTAGAGAATTTAAAATATTTTTTCAGTGGTATTGATTCATTTCTCAAGAACAAGTGTATCCTCATACCCAATAAAAGAATGTTGACGTTTCTATATAAAGGATTTAGAGAACTATTCTTCCATTTATTGATTTTTTGGAATTTTATTCTGATATATATCTGGAAAAATATTTACAAGAATAGATACTATAATTATCATTAATGGTCCTATAATATATGGTTCCTCCTAATAAAAAAAATTTCATTATTTTTCACCTTTATAATTAATAGGATTCCTTATATATCCAACCATTTATTAAAATCAAAAATCGTAGATTGAAAAAAAAATCATTTTGGAAAAAATATAATAATGAAAAATATTTTCTTCGATTTATAAATCTGTAAACCTTATTTTCAATATATGGCACCATATGTTTAACAAAGGAAATTCATAGTCATCACATATTAAAATCATTTATTATGGTTAATAAAGAAAATTTGAGTGAACCAAATAATATCCCATAGGAGTTCAATCATCGTGTTCCCTATAGGAATAATAATAGTGAACTAGAATTTTGTCCATGATACAATAAAAAAACACTTTTTTAGGTTATTACCACTAGATGTAACTACTCTAAACACATTTCCACTCATCGTATCTAGACTAAGATGTTTTACATGGAAAACCCCTCCCATTTCTTTACGAGATTATCAAAATATATCTTATAATTATGATTATCCTAAGGAATATAATTAATGTTTTCTCATTCTAAATTGAAATGGTTACTAATCCATTCAATGATACTATTTATTTAAAGCCATACATTTGTCCATATATTTTATAACTTAATATATGAATATTCATTATTTAACATTAGAATCCATATAAATATATACAAGTTTAGTGTTTTTAGAAACATAGATACATAAAAAACATGTTCATAAGAGATCAACACCATCTCCCATTGAGTTTTTCATAACTAGAATCCTTCATAGTTATATCACACAAAACCACATTCTTGAAAATCTAGGGAAATTAATAATAAGAAATGATGGGGTCAAATACTATGTAATAATAAACAAGGATATTTTCAATTATCTCTTTAACATAACCTAAGAATGTGGGAATGAGAACATCAAATTAACCTTTGAAAACAAAAAAAACTATATATCATATATAATAATATTGAGTCATGGAAGACAATATTACAATTCATAAGATATGAATCATAATATAATAAATGGAAATAATTGATGATAGTATTATATTGTTATAAGATATATGTTTTTGTAATATACATAAGAAAATAAAATAATTACCTTAGTAGTCAAGGATTAATTTAGTAATTTCATAGTTGATTGGGTTCTCCTACATAACCATTACATCCTTATTCAATGATAAACCCCAAGATTATCATTTTTGATAGAGTATCTCACTTTACTAGGTTTACTCCTCTCTGCATTTCGTGTCATATAATAAAATATACATCTTTAAGTAATTCACGAGGGAACTATATAATTATTTCTACACATTTTACATAAAAAAAATCATACAAATGTGTGTACTACGATCATAAAACATTCCTAAAAAAATCACTAATGAAAAATAAAATGGTTTTATTGATATTTCATCATATCTTTATATCATAACCCATGGAAAACATATCAGTTTCATAAATATTTCCCCATAAATTAATTAACCAATGTTAAAGAAACAGGATTCAAAGAATAATATTTACATCCCCAAAATTATATGATATATAAACATTGAACGTGGTTGGTATTAGTAGATCAAAAACTAATTAAATACTATGTTATATGGAATGATGTAATCATGCATGAAAAATGATTTTAAAATATTCTAGGTTTATTTATGAGAAGAATACCATTTTAATTTTAAAATAACCAAATTTAAATGTAACATTTTTAATTTTTAATGAGATAATCATAAAAGATTATTCATATTTCAAAAATAAATGCGATATCATATATATAATATATATTCATTAAATTTATCATTTTTACAATCCATGTGAAGAATAAATAAAAAATGGATCACATCGGTTCGTAGAGGTTGTTGTCTGCACGAACCCATGAGAAACATTATAATTTTCAAATGGATTTTATTATAAGAAGTTGGATATTATTTTATAATTATTTTTTCATATTTATTGCTGAAATTTCATTTATAACCCTTAAACCTATCAAAATAACTTTTAATAAATAACAATTATGGGAAATTAATTATAATGCTCTATTAAGGTGGTAGTCCACACGAATTCATGATGATACTATAACTTCACATAGGATGTACCATTCAATATATATTTTTCGTAAAATAAAGATAATAAAATTTATGTATATTATGTATATTTTTTATAATTTTTTTTATGAATACATCAAATTTTGACTAGGTGGGGGAAAATATAAATTAAAATAGATTTGTTAAGATAATAACCTATTTTTTAGCAGACATCTTCAAATCCTTTATTAACGACAATTGGAAAATTATTTTATGAATAAAATAAAATATAACTCCCTTCTTTTGTTTTTAGAAGATAATTCTATACGTTTTGGTTGAGATAATATTCTTAATGTAGTAAAAAATAAAAAAGAACGGTTCCCTTTTATTAGTGGGGGTGGGGGACACATGTAATTTCAAAAAATAATAAAATTTAATAAATTAATTTTCGAGGAGAATCATAACCAATGTCCTAATATTTTATGATAGTATAGGATTAGTAATAAATAAATATATCTAATAAAATTTATAAATGTTTAATTAGAAATTTCATCCATATTTTATTTTTCAATCTCCCCAAGAAACATGTTTCAACATTAACTATAGTGAAAATTTTATACTAATAAAATTTATTTTGACAAAAAATTAAGGATACCTTATTAAAAAATTTACATGAAGATTCAAAATATATAACCTATAATATAAGACTAAATATCTAAAAGTGGAAGAAATTAATTTTAAATTAAACTCACAGAACATAGTAAAAATTTTATTTTTATAAATACAATTCACTTATAAAATGTTAATATGAAAATCAAATTCATTCCAATGACCATATTTAGATAAATAATTAACTAATGATAATTTTAAAACAATATTAAATCAAAATGGTTAATTTATATTCATTTAATGAAAATAACAGTTTCAATAAAAATAATTTTTTATTTCCTGAGAAATTAATCTTTTATTGATAATTCATAACAAATATATGTAGGATTATTATTAAATGTTGATTTCAAAAAAGAAATAAATTTTTCAATAAATTTTATAAAATTAAAATAAATTTATTATATTAATTTTCCCAAAAATTAAATGAAATCCAATTTATTTTTTAATTTTCTTTATAATAACAGTATTATAAAATGAGTAGTTATTTATAAATATAATTTACTTATATGAAAAATTAATAAATGTTTTTAAATGTTTTTATTTCCATTAAAACAAAAAAATTAAATTTTAGGTTATAAGATTATATTATATAACAATTCATTTATTCTTATGGTTTCATGTATCTCAAGCAATCAAGGAAAATAAATTTATTTTAAAGGAAATTGATCATACGATCTAGGGGTATTATAATGAGGGAGGAGGTTCTTCATGAGTTTCTCATCTCACCTATGAAAATTCATCCTAGTATCGATATGATTTATTGGGAACCGAGGAGTCAGTTATTGTGGTCAGGTATACAAATATCATATTTAGAGTTTGTATCCCATTATTTAGTCTATTGGTTGGTGATTGTGGAATATATTTTCCTTACTAGGTGGGTTCATCCATTAAATGTTCTTCAGTGGAAGTAGAAGGACATATTGATTTGTTTTTTGAAAAATGTTCCTTATTATCATGGTGTTTATTTTTTAATTTTTTAATTTTATTTTGTTTAATAAATTCGTTTCACTTCATAATTATTAATAATTTGGGCTCAATTTATATCTTGTTGAGGTATTATTTGGAAGAGATTGTGTCATGACCAACATGGGAGAACCTTCCATGTCACCTGAGTTAGCTCAACCCATGTCCTAATGTGTGTTAATAATATCATTATTATTGTGACTAGAATGATAAAATTGACATAATATCTAGAGATAATGGTTTCTACATTGAATAAGAATAAATATGTAGCCTCAAATAATAGAAAATCTGACATAGTGAATCTAAAAATTTGACATCATTTTATATAAAACAGATTTATTTAAATAAAACCTAATCAAATAGGGAATTAAAAATAATAATCTACCATGATAACATTTAAAATATAGGTACAACATCCTTAGGGTGATACATAATAAGGACCCAATATAGGGAAAATAAATATTCAAATAGTCAAAGGACTATATTTCAGGATACATCCCTACAATAACAATGGACCAGAAACATGATCCAATAATTATATTTCACCAAGATAACCATGTCCACTCACTATATCCCAATATATCCATCATAGAACCAATATAAATAACATCCAGTGTGGTTAAAAACCTAGGAACATGCATAAAAACATTATTACTACATACAAATTTTGGTCTGTATAGTGTGTGAGTTAAATGGGCTTAATGGGATTTCATAAAAGTTTCTATGAAATTACTTTTATAAAAGAGTTCATAAATGCTACTTTCCATCATTTATAAATTAGGATTTCCAAATGTATAGTAAAAATTAAACAAGTTTCATTAATACTTTGATTAATAAAATTCTAAGGGTATAATATTTTGGAAAATGGAAGAAATATTCATCTTGAATTTATTTTAGTCATTTAATTTAGTTCATATTATTTTTGAAATATGTCACTCAAAAACTCATTTTAATAACCAAGGGTTAAATAATAAATTTAAAGATGAAAAAAATAATTTAATATACATAATATAATGACCAAAAAATTTAGGAAAATTAATCCAATTTTTTTCATTTTACAAAACATTACACAAGATATCCCTTTTAAAAATAAAGTGAAAAGTAAACTAGAACATACATGAAATAAGTAACATTATCAACCATGGAGTATCATGTTAATAAAATTTTATTTCAGAAATAAAAAAAATACTATAAATCATTCCACTAAACCAATACGAGCTCAAGGGTTATAAATAATGTTGAAAATATGAATCCCCAAGATAAAATAATCACCAAATAAACTAATCATCATGGGAAACTCACCATGTACTAACATGAGACGGTCCTCAATTAAATTTGAATAGAATCAAATAGCAGGATATGTTTTATTCCAATAATATGATATCCCGAGTCATTACTGTAGTCTCATCAAGGAAATCCCTGACTAATTACTTGATTCGAACTATGGGACACTAGAATGTGTTGTCACTAAATCATGATTATCATTAACTGGTATCTCTCACTTATTTTTCGTGATATCCCACTATATAATCAAAGTGGAGGATAATAACATAAATCCACATGATCTTAATATAAATGAACAATATGGAAAGATAAATAAACTCATCTCACCTCCGCTGCACTATCAAGAATCATCCCCTTTTCAAAATATTCAAACAATAACCATATAATAATTAATTTCATCCCACATGGGAAATTTATAGATAATATACAACAAAGGTCCTAAAAACAAGTGTGATACAATAGTTATGAATTCATTTTGACAGTGTTATTACTGATACATTAATAGTAATTTTTATTAACCATTTATAAAATCGTCCATGTTATATATATATATATATATATCTATATATATATATCCAGGAAAACCTTTTATTATGTGTCGTACGGGTCTTTGATTCCAACATACAAACTGAAATTATAAAACATATTTCCGAAACACACAGGGATCAATACATTAAAAATAACTCCTACCAACCATAAAAGTCATTTGAAATTCAAACCCTATTATCTAATTTCAATAAAAAATTATAACAGAGGTGACACTCATTCAAAATAAAATCATATCCAAAATTGTAACACCTTAATATTCTAAAAATAGAACATTGTATTCTATATAATATTTGAAACGCAAAGCTGATCATAATTATGCCACAAAATATATTTAATTAATTTTAATCTCTTCAATAGATAACGAAACATGCAACCCAAATTCTAAATGAACAATAATATATTATACCATTATAACCAAGATATTTAATAAGAAGGTAAGAATATTAATAAGTAAATTATTAGAATGATGGTTATCAATTATGTATAAATAAAATAATATTAATATAAATATAATAAATATTTTTTGGAAATACTATTTTTCAAAATGATAGTTTAGTCTCACTTTGGACACATAATTAAAAAAAAATTCTACAACATTTAGACAATTAATTTTTAAAAACATATATAAATTTTTAATTTTTAATATGAAATTATATTAGGGTGAAATCTTGGGATTTTTATTGGGTATTTCATTTTTTTAAAAATAGTGATACATACTAAATTTTATTCACGACCGCATTTTTTCAAAATTATTTATAATGTAAAATTATATTATAAATTGGATTTAATAGATAATTAGTTAATATATATATATATATACTAATCCAATGTACATCGTTGTAATTTTTTCAACATTTAATATTAATATAAAATCAAATTAATCATTTTCACATTCTCTCTTTCAAAAAATGATTTATCATCACATATATAGGATTAATTTTAAATCAATATTTTCCACATTTTTGAATATAATTACGAAAAAATGGACTAAATATTTGGAATCAAAAAATTTATGTTATCAAATAATTTTAGTTTTTCTTCACATTATTGTATATTGAAAATGTAAAATTTTATTTACCACGATTAAGGAAAAAATATATTTACATGGATGTTAAACGAAAATGATAAGGTTTATATAGACCCATAAAAACTTATAAAATATATTTGATGGAAATATTTCACCTGAATAATTTAAAATTCCATATACTATTACATTTTGAACCATTTTTCACTAGGAAAAAGTGGGTACACCTATTTCTTTTAATATATTACATCTATGACACTAGCCTCTCTTATAAAATGCCATCCACACTCCCATATTAGTCTCAACATTATATGTTTTTGTATTGGATCATCCATACCCGAAATAAATTTCAATGATCCATTCACTCATTGTACATGCCTTATTTTTGGAATAAATCCAACCTAGGTAGGATTTTGGTTCAAAACTATAGAAGTTACCCAAAAGACAAAAATGTTCTTTCCCAAGTGTTTTTAGTTTATTTCATACTCAACCTACATAAACTATAATTAAATAATTATTATATAATAACAAATATTTTTCATGTATAATTTGGTGTTTTCATTTTAATGAAATTGACTAAAATAATCCCTACATATATAAAATGGGGTACGAAATTATAATTCATATGTATGACAGTCTACCATGTCACAATCTGATGAAATTCATTTTTCCATTACTACATGTCATGATTGGATATAATGATGTAATGTGAATCATTGTTCACTATTGTTTTTAATTGAAGATGATAAAGATAAATTTAATGAATATATCTAATATAATTGAAATATAAATTATTTTAATGACATATTTATATTTTTTAAATGATCATGTATAACTTATTTATAACCATTTCCCACACATATAAATGATATCATTATATGTGTAATTGGATACTACCACCTTCAAGAAGTGATGTGACCCTATTTTAATCACCACACTCCCCTGATTATATATATAAATATATTAAATGAAATAATATTTTATTTCTGATTTTATTATAGTTCTGTGAAAATAAAATATTACTTACCAAATTTCCATAGTTATCATTGATGAATGGAAACCCTACACAAGAATACATATGGCCAACCATCTCCATGACTATAACATACTTCACATCTAAAAACCATCTTATATGATTGGTATCAAAAGTATAATTTTTGAATAGATAATATAATTAGTTCATAACTATTCTTATGGTGATGATGTAATGATACAATATAGACAATAAATTGAACATTCATGACCCCAAATTATTGTGAAAACAGGGCAACATACAACTGAAATAATTAAAATAATGAATGATTATTATAATATAGGTGATAAGAAGTTAGAAAATGATCTTGTAAGACATAATAAATTTTAATATGGTTTTGCAATAAGTTAATAACATGATTAAATCCACTATATATGTGGGTATTGGATGTTCAACCAAAAATAAGTTTGAGGTAAGGGTCTTCATACCAATTTCCATTCACTATGGAGTCTTTTAATTTCTAAAACATAGTTTGTTAATTATGCTGTATTTAATTTACTTTATAAATTTAATTTCATGATTAACTAAATATTTATGGTATTTTATCTTTAAAATTATATAATTTCATCAATGGGGATTTTACATGAAAATTACAATGTGGTAAAGAATTTAATAACTCAATTATTTTTCATTAGAAAATACTACATCATCAATGCCATTAATATAATTAAATAAATGGTTACTATATTTTTAATATATTACATTTTATTTCTAATATTTTTATTTGGATTTATTTTTGATACCCATAGTCGCCTAATTTTTTAATTCTCACATTATATTTATGACAATTTTATGTGTTTATTTCACAATATAATTATAATAATGATTATTTATGGTTGAATTTCCGATGAAAAAAATTATTTGATAATTGGAAAATAAACCCCATTCATTTTATTAAACTTTATTTATTCGTGTAATATTTCTGTTTTCCACTGTTTATTATGTAAAATAATTGTAATTTTTTTTGCAAACTTGACATCATTTCTCTCTTCAGAAAGAAATCCATATTCTTTCAATAGAATTTTTTCATAAAATGTTTTAAAAAAGTATTTTAACCATTTTAAAATGTTTTATTAAATGAATTTTTTACCTGTTTTTTAATGATAATAATTTCTTTAAAGAATAACCATCATGTATTTTTCAAAACAAGGCTTATTTTATTTTATCAAAAAAGTGAAAGGAATAGTTGTTTTAATGTGTGAATAATTTATGGAATTTACATCCAAAATGGCCACGAAATTTTTTTAAAACATCAATTATAAGGTTAAAATACTGTTTTCTAAAAATTATTTTATTATTTTATATTTTAGTCTTAAAAATTTATTTTCAAAACAAAATTTATTTTTTAATGAAGATTTTTTAAACATTTTATGGTATTTATACTCATGGTTATAAAGAACACATTATTCTTACTAAAATGTTAATGTTTTGTATTGATATTATCCTTATTATATATATGGATATTTTTTATCATTTAGAAAAAGGAATGTATTGATACTTACTTTGTTGATTAATATTTATATTCATGATCTTTCCCGTGAAAAATTTATCCACCTGTGATAGTTGAATATAAAAATATTACTAGATATCTATATTATTTATCATGGATTTTTTATTTATTAAACTGTATATCTCCTATCCATGTTTTGAACCACAATTTAATTTATTTTTTATTTAGGGGAATATTGAAAAATCTATATTCTTTATTCAATACATATATTTGATGATTACACACAATGTTGTATACCTACCCATATAATTTAAAATTTAATGAGGATATATCTTGATTATAGAGGTATCAAAATTCATAAGATATTGACATCCAAATTTTTTTTAATTCCATCACTGATAATTCACTTGTTTTTATACAAGAAATTTAAACAATGATTTTATTTATGGATACATTTCATTACATATTTATTGATTATATGGGATGCGTTTTCATTTATTTAACTTTCCAAATTTCTTAATCCATATATAGTAACGTTATTGAAAAAGAAAGTATTTTTATTTATTCCCCATTCCATATGGATTATGATTTATCTAAATATGATAAAAAATTATTTAAATGGAAACAGAATTTACCTGTTTACTATTCCTTTTCATTTATTCTTATTGATTCATGATATTATTTTTTGTACTTAACCCTTAATGAAAATTTGAGCATGATCATATTTTTTTCATTCTTAAGAATCCTCGAAGTTTAAAAAGTGTGGTATGAAATGATATTCTTGGGGGAATAATGATATTATAAAAAAATGTTGTAATTTTTATTTTATACATTAACATTGGAATCATGTATGTATCTAGTTTACTATGACTTATAAATAATTTGGTCTTTTAAGGTGATAGACGTTATATATTTATCAAATGAAACAAAGTATACACCAGATCATTATTATTGGGTTTGAGGTATCTATAGTTGTTATTATGATAATTTTAGTAGAAACCATAGGAACATGATATTTGGAAAACCTATATTGTGGATAATAACCATATGATAGCCTTTGAAGATATCTAAATTAGAAGATCCAAATGTTATTGTAAGGTATATATTATGTTGTTTTACATATAAAACATCAAACTCTAGATTCAATAACTAGACTTAGTTATAGAATAGATTTATATAGGGACAATTACTCTAAAATTGAAATATTGGGCATGACCGGATCATCACCTTGTTCACGAAAATGGGCCTTATGGTGCAATAATTTTGACACTCCCACTAGATATTTATAGGATAATTTAAATTATTATTACAAATAATATGGAATTATTTTACTAGATAATAATAATTAATAACCTAGTGTTTTCATATGGTGTTTTATAGTGAAAAAAATGTGTCATGATTTAGAAATACTATAAATTATTTAACAGTTCTACAACTGTGAATATTATTTCTCACACTATGCTGTTTGAGTTTATTCATTGGATGGAACTCAATGGAATCAGGTTAACAATGAATTATATAGAAGATGATAAGACTAAGAGAAACCAAATGGGATAATTATTTTAGTAAAATATATATTGATTATTCTTAATTATTTATCCATAAATATATTTAAAAACCAATACATTTACTGTAACTCGAACTCACCAAAGAAGAGAATTTCAGTGTTCCCAAATATCTCTAGTGGTGGAGACCATTTTTAAAAAAATTCTTGATTAAATTCATGTTAGAAACGTGGGATGAGATATCCTAGAATGTGTCTCGATGGAATAGAAATTTTTTTTGTGTGTTAAAATGAAAGGCATAAAGAAAATAATTTCTTTGGAAAAGTGACTAGTATGATGGATGAAAATAGATATCATCATGGGAATACATTTATTTATAATTATCCCAAATGTGAAGAAACTGGGAATTAACCTAGTGAATTCCCTCTTATAATGGTTAACTCACAGATCAATGATGTAATTGTAATAAAATTTAATGGATACAATATTTATTTATTGGTGTTCAGAATATAAATTGTAGAAGTAATTTTTTTTTGCAATGGTATATTGCTGATAATAATTATGAAACATACAAGGATTGTGATAAATTTGTAATGTATATATTTCATCATTAACTTATTCTTGATAAATACCATAATTGATTTATATGATTAATGGTTGATCAAAATTTCAATGTATTAAACAACCATTTAGAATTTTATTTGGAGGGATATAACATGATTGTTCAAATTTTAGGAAAACATATATGGGAATACACCCATTGGTTTCTTATATGTCATAGAAAAGAAATATCTCACAATAAATTCCCATACATTTTATAGGAAAAATTTTAAACTTATTTGTAACCTTGGGGGTTTATATAATCAATGATATTGTGTTAATTTTAGGTTATTTCAATTTGATGAATGTTATAGGAATTATATTAATATATATTTATAAAAAGGTCAACCCATGTTCCAGGTGACAACATGTCACATCTGGTACGGCCATGGGGCTTGAACCCACAACTAAAGGATGATAAGGTTTTAACACCTATAAATTCATTATGTGACGTCCTAGTTATTATGTCATTAGTTTTAAAATTTAGAAAATAAATATTCATGATGAACAAGTTATGTTACTGTTTAGATTTAGATATTAATGTATTAAATTAGGTAACTTGTGATAATTGTATTATATATTCAAAATATTAAGAGATATATTTATAAAAATTTCACTATTTTCTAAATCATATGATAAATTGAATGTGAATTTTAGTCCTTCATACATAAAAATTTATTTTCTAATTTCTTGGAGAAATTAGTGAATTAGAAATTGTTCAAAACCAAACCAAATGATGAAATGGTTCTTATGAATTGGAAACTAATATAATAAGTAAATTTTCTTATATTATTTTATTGTAACTAAAATATTCCACTAAATGAAAGGATGCTGATTAAAAAATATTTTCTTATTAAATACATTAATGATTAACCAAAAGGCGTTCTAAATTTTCATGTATTTATGGGTTGAGGTCATTAACTTTCCAATGACTATTCAATTTATTGTGATCAATCATCTTTTTCACTTTGTATAAATATTTATTCTTTTATTCATTTTTTATATCCCCAATTTCTTCCCAAATTCTTTTAATTTGAATACTAGTTATTTGTTATTCAATATGAACTTTTATTCAACACTTTCTCTCTTATTAATATGATTTATTTTAAGTATTTTTACAGTGTGGGTTTTCTACACATTAATTTTCAAATAAAAAAACATTTGTTAGTGAGATACTTTTTTAATCGTAAGGATAAAATTTATTTTAGAATGAAATAATATAAAAACATCAAATAATAAAATAATGACATTGTATTTAATATTATATGCACCATAGTACACCGTGATTAAAACCCACAAAAATATATTTCATAAAATTTAATCTCTTTCATAGCTTCAAGAACATGCTACTCGAAAAATATATGAACCATTTTATAGTACAATGTTATAACATAGTAGTTAAATTTGAGGGTATGGATATTAATTAATATAGTATAAAAATAATTATTTTATATTAATTATAAATAAAGTAAGAATTATCTAAACGGAAAATGACTATTTTCTAAAAAACGATTTTTTCCAAAAACAATTTCGTTCCACTTTGTGATGATAATTTAAAATAATTTTTTTTCTAATTATAGAGAATATAGTTTAAAAAAATATAAATATTAAAAACTATATAAAAAAATATATTATGGTTAAATTTTGGGCTTCATGAAATATATCATTTTTTATAAATAAAGATGAATAATCAGTTTTAATTTAAAAATTAATTTTCATATGAAATATTTATAAAGATAAATTATATTTTTAATTATATTAAATGTAGAGTTAGATAAACTATATATATATATATATATATACATATATTAATCCAATTTAGTTGATTATAATAATTTTTATTTTGAATTTTAAAATACATACATTGTAACAATTGAACATTTTCCCTTTGAAATTGGGCTTTTTCATCGCATCAATAGGATTAAATATGAAAACAATTTACACTTCTTTTTTTGGAATTCTAAAATATGTATTAAATATTTTAAATAAAACTAATTTATATTATCTAATAATTTCAACTTAATTATTATCAATAATTAAAAATAAAAATAAAAAAATTCAGGGTTAAGGTAAAAAATGATTTACCATAAGTTAAACTAAAATAATAAGAAATATAATTTACTAAAAACATGTCAAAAACATTTTATCATTCCATATATTGACCATATAATGTCTTATGCTCGATATAAATAAATTTTGGACTCTAATGATATGTGAAAAATGTTGGAACATCTATTTATTTAAAAAAATTACAAGTGTTACACTCACCTCACATATAAAATACCACCCATAATATTCTCTTAATCACGACATTAAACAATTTTCCATCCATTACATACAATAATATCTTCTTAAGATCAATATCATCATTCCAAAATCCAAATTCTTTGCATAAATCAATCATAGGAATGATTTTGGTGCATACCTAAGAAGGTTACATAAATATGAAGAAACATTCTTCAATACGAATTTTTCTTTTATTTCTACCTACAAGTCATTCATTTAATAGTATCCCCTGAAGAAATAATTACAAATATATCATACATATAATTATATTCTTTAATTTAAATGGAATTACCTACAGAAATACCATCTTCTATAAAATTGGTCATAAGATCATCGTTCATGTATACATCGCATTACCGCCTTGCAAATTGATGCAATTATTTTTTCCATTATCAATACTCACTGGTTGGGAATAATGATGTATCTAATGTATATATATGATATTTATAAGATAAATATACCATTGGGGTAATTATTTCTAGTATGATTTTTACATTATATTCTGTAGGGGATATGATAATGTCTCTTATTTTTATGGTGGATTACCTCCTCGTGAAGAGATATGATTTTTATTTCAATAACACAATAAATGGAAGGTGATAATAATAAATTTTGGGAAAATATTTTATATAAAAGAAATAATTATTAATTTTAAGACATATTATTAATTAAAAAATTATATTATATCATTTATTTCTTACCATTTCACTCACTTAATAATGATAACACTGCTCGTGTATGTGTGGACTACCACTATCATGAAGTGATGCGAGTCACATTACATCACCAAAAGATGATCGTATCATAGTTAATTTATAAAAAATATATTCCATTACTGTTCTTAAAAGTATAAAATATGTATGTATTTCATAATTATGTCGTGATAGTTATTCTTTAGATGATGTAAAAATATAATATACATAAGAACCGAAACATTCATGATAAATAATGAATGATAAAACAAATAAATTAACACTTGAACCAATGAAAATGGTTAGTTATTATTAATTAAAAGGTGATAAAATTTTATAAAATCATCACATATGATATTAAAAATTTTAGTATGCCCCTTTTATATGTTTATAACATGTATAAGACCATTGTATAGAATTTTAATGAAATATCAACCAAAAGGATGAATAAGGCCATTGATGAATATTTATAGTTATACTCTTATTTAATTTTATATGGTGTATATACAACCTTATTGACTTGTAATATCATAATTAACTAAAATATAATGGTATTTCACATTTAAATTTCAATTATTTCATCCATGGGTTTTTGATATTAAAATTACCAAGTGGAAAAGAGTTTCCAAACTCAATTACTTTTCATTGGGTTATATTACTTCTTAATAGTTATTGATATTTTTATAATTTTCATGTAATTAATTCTTTTTATATTATGTCGTATTTACTATTTTTTATCTAAATTTGAAACACATAATCAGTTCATGAAATAATTCTCATATCATTTCCATCACAATGGTTAATTTCACAATAACAATCTAATCAAGATTATTTCTAGTAGAATTTCCATTAAAGGAAATTATTTGGTCATTTTATGAAAAAAACAATATAATTTTCATCTCCTTTTGTAATTAATTATTTTTCCCATAGTAGTTCCATTTTCCACTGTTTTTTTACTTAAAATAATTATGAATATTTTTTTATTAAAATCAAGATTATTTAAACTCTTTAGTAAGAAATTATATTTCTTCTAAAACTATTTCTTTTTAACGTCTTTTAAAAATGATTTCATCATTTTCTAATGATTTTCTGAAAACATTTTTCCCCTTTTGACTTTTTACAAAAATGAATAAAATTTTAATGTAATTTTTAAAATAAAGACATTTTTTATTTTACAAAAAATGTGAAGAATACACTAGTTTAAGTCATATGACTTGAATTAAATTTCCATCCATAATGGACACTAAAATGTTTTTTAATTCCACTATAATATTCAATGATATTTTATAGAATTTTGTTTTCAAAATGTATTTTTAATTTTAAGTGTTAGAATTTATATTTAATATTAAAAGTTTGGTTTCCTTAAAAAAATTTATGATGATTATTTGGTATTTATATTCATAAATTAAATAAAAACATTATTATTACACAAATTTTTATATATTGTATTGATATATTTATTATTCATACTATGGATAATTTATGAAAAAAATTCAGTGGAATTTTTTGATGCCTAATTTCATAATTCATTATTTTAGTCATTTACATTCTCTATAAATATTGACATACTTGTGATCATTAGAAATTAAATTTCAACCAAATATCTATATTATTTATCATCAATAATGTTATTTATTAAATATTATATCACTTATACATACAGATTTATAAATTGAATGTTATTTTCTTATCTGTGGATATATTGATAATGTTTAATTATTTACTCAATATAGATATTTGATGATAGGATATGTTTTTCAGGCATTAAATTGATTATTAAATATATGAGGAATTCACTGGAAATGCAGCCATGGGTGGGGTGTAGTTATAGAAAAACCCTTGATGCATTGGTATTATGATGAGATCAATCAGTTGGCTAGCCTTAATTAAATAGGTTTTTAGTGAATACATACCTATATGTTTAATACATTAATATGGAATGATCTTGACAGTTGAGGTATCATGATGCTTGGGATCATGACATTCAATAGTTAAATATATCCCTCATTATTAATATATATATTTTTACCCATAATATTTTCAAACATATATTATCTATAGTTTCATTTCATTATTTGTGTATCGATTAAATTTAATGTGTTTTCCATTATTTATCGTTCCATATTGATTATGCCTTATCAAGTCAAGTAATTTACTTGGACTATGTTTTTAGTTATTTACATTAACATATTAGTTCTGACTAATCTAATAATGATAGTAAAATTTTTTAAATATCTTGTGTATTTAGGTATTTAAAATTCTATGACATTTATACTTAATGATTCAAGATATATTGCTCTATATATAAACCTAAATGAACACTTGATCTGAGACTAATTTTTTCCATTCCCAAGAATCCAGGTTGTGTACTAATAATGATAGGTAAGGATATAATATAGGTAATAATGATATTATTCAATTAAATTTTGTTATTTTTTAAAATGAGGTATTGTAATTGTGAACATATCTAGTTTACCAAGACTAAAAAACTAATTTTCACTTTGTGATTTGATTCCTTTTATCTTATTCTAATGTGATAAAAATGTCACAGGGTCTAGGTTATTGGGATCAAGGTCACTAAAAACCTAATTTTATTATCAAATTAATTTTAAAATAGTCTCTCATACTTTTATAAAAATAATTTCCATACATAACATTATATATCATAATGAATACTATAAATTTATTTAATATCCATTTATTTTATGTTTTAGAAATTTAGAAAACATTTGAGAATCCCATTAATGGTAAAAAAAAATAAGTACAACTTTATAATTTAATTCATTTACAAAAATAATTCATTTTTTGATTGTGGAAATAAAGTTATTTGACAAAAAACTACCTTTTCATCAGATATTGGTCTTCTAAATGATAAAATCCAATCCTTTAGAATGAAAATTTCAACAATAACTATAAAATAAATTCCCAAATATTAATCCAAACCAAACCAAAGGATTAACCACTTTGTATATATGGTTTCATGGGACCCCAATACGTCTATAAAAAATGTAAAAAAATATAAAAATGATTTAAGGAAACTCAGCTTCTAAATCCATATGAAATACAATGAAAAAGTGGATTGAAATGCTTTTATAATATGAAGTAAGATCACATTATCTCTCCATATGGATGAAAAATTAATAAGGATGGGTAGGTTCAAATGAATTTAAATTATTTAGGGGAAGAAGATTAAATTTGGTTTTTAAAATTCTAGGATGGAAGCATTGTTTGGTCGTAAGGTTTAGGAATCTATGCAACAACCATGTGGTTTCCACTAGGATGAACACCCCTATGTAATAGTGGGTAAAAAATATTGGACACACATTTTTACCTAATAATGCACTAGCCATGTAGGTTTATCTCATATATATGTAAAATATAAATTGTTTAGTCGCATGGTTTGAAGAACCATGCACCAATCATGAATATATATCTTGAATCTCCTCAATCTCCCACATGGTCTATGTGTAGGGTTTTTAATCCCCATTTTCTAATACTTTTATTAGTCTAGTTTTCACCATTTGGTAGGATATGAATCCTGAAACTTCATAAAAATACAAAAAATATACAATAGTGGATTAATATTTATAAATATGGTTACATGGGGTCAAAAAATTCTTGATTCCATACCACATTTATTTCTATGGAATTCATTAAAAAAATAGAGTAGAAAGAAACAAGGAAAAAACCTATTCACCCAAAAATATATTCAATGATTGAAATATAAAAAAGTATAAAAACTTCATCTCTTGTTAAATAAAATCATATCCATAAAAAATAAAAATTGAAATCAATGAAAATATCTCAGACCCACCCAAATCTATAAAGATACATGAGGGTAGTCTCTAGGAATGAATACGTGTCCAACTGAGAAAATTACATATGACAAACACATATATCCCAATACTCAAATATCATATGTTAACACAATAAAATCCAAATAGTTAGATAAGAAAACCAAAGAGCACAAAGACCAGTAATAAGTCTATCCACTATTTAGAGTATAACATAAAACAATAACATAAAATATAACACTCTCATGAGATATATATCACTGAAAACAATAAGTTTCTTTGATCATGAACCGAATAAATTATTATATACCAGCTAAAAAATACCACTCATAAAGAAACTATAAAATACTTAAGGGATGAATAACAAAAAATATAAACCAAGAGAACAAACAATTTTTCCATGAAGTCCATTAATTTCCTAAAAAAAATTAAAATAAATTATACATAAATAATCAAATATTCCTCAATAAGAAAAATTACAAGATATAAACTCATGTCACAAAACTAAATGGAAAATTAATACGAGGTATTGCTTTTGGAACTCCAGCACACTTTTAACCTGATAAAAATCCAGCTAGGTAAAAAAATATAATAGAGGAACCATCCAACACATAGTCTAATATATTAAAGTAGTTTTATCGGATATCCACACACATACATAACGATCCTCATGATAAATTTATAAAAATAAAAACATCCTCACTTGGAAAAATCTTATATATAAACATCAAGAAGAATAAAAAACACATGATTCATGATCATTATCCAACACCTCAATATACAATATAAAATAATATACCCAAATAATATATTTAATATGTATTTACCATGAAATGATGTATTATAACTTCACCAAGAATAAATCCAAAATGAAATTGTCACCCAGATTTTGGCCACATATAATATTCCTTCTACTTCAATAGATAATCCATCTTATCAAATATCTGAAGATAACCTTTAAAATATAATAAAAAAATTTCATATGAGATCTCAATCAAGATGTATTAGATTTTCTTGGTTTCCCATATTGGAAGAACATGAGTGATATCTTGTTATCACAAGTAACATCAAAATAGTAAGAAGACTAACACTCACCAAAATTACCTTACAATATGGGTTCATCCTACTTTTAATTCTCGCATGTCTGGACATCCATTATCATATTGGGTTGAATCAGGGAATCAACTATCATAGGTTTCCTTATATAATATTCATAAACCACCATAGATATTATAACTAATTTCTAATAGTAACCTAGGAATAATACATATTAAAATGATATGTGATCTTGGAGAAGGACTTATATTTATAATCAATCCACAAAAGAGTATTTGGGTTCCATATAAAGATATAAGAGAACTAAATCTAAAATAATATCATTATAATACATCATCATTCTATCTCTATTATAGAGACACATGAATTTATTATCTTTTTCCCAACCATATATAATAACATAGACATTATGCATATGTAATTTTATTCCCAATATATAATTGCCTTTTCTTAACATAAAGTATAATACATCCGATATAAATGAAATCCTTTTTATTACACAAAAATAGAAAATTACCTAAGAATTATAAATATATAGTATATAATAAAAAATATTTACAATAGATATTAAAATAAAATAAAAAACAACAATAATTGAAAATTTTAGATATTTTTGGTCTCTGAACATTATCTGACCTACAAACAACACTTTAGAAAAGAAACATATAATTAAAAATGTTATCATAATATTGATGTGCAGAATATACATCCTTGATATGAATTTTAGTGAATTTTGAAAATTTAATATAATTTATATTTATAGGATTTATAAAGGATATATGATCTTCAGAAATATGACTGTTGGAAGAGTAACAAAACCATTGCAATTATAACCCAGTTGTTATAATAACAAAATAATATTTGGGCACATTATGAAATAAACATATAATGATTTTATATAAGAGAATTAAATTAAATATTTTTGTATAATAACACATATATTTGACAAAAAAAGTAGAATCAGGTTTTTGGGAAAACATTTAGGCGTTACATTCAGTAACATTTATTTTATATCATAACATTAAAATTTTAAAATATTTTTTTTATTTTCATAAAATTTAATTGAATACAATAATTTTTTAGATATATAATATTGCATTTTAATGAAATCCTATGTAAAATTTTAAGGTATAGAAATATGATTGTGTCATAAATATGTGTATAGTCTAATAAATATAGATTATTTTAAAAAATTAATTTATCTTATTTAGATGATTTTTCTGATAGAATAAATGGGGTTTGTTGAATTATTACATAAAAATAAGGTTATTTTAAATTTTTTTATTATTAAAAAATAAGTAAGATATAGAGGTGAATAGAAAAATAAAATATAACTACATTTTTTTCAATACAGTATGTGAATATTTTTTTTGAGTCTTCTTGAAATAATATGAATTTTTTTTGGAAAAAATGACTCATATTTTTTTTTAATTTTACCAATTTGAATTATTTTTACAAGAAAATTATGATGCATGTTTCTCTAAAGCGATATTAAAGAATAAGTAGTGGAATAAGGTTATATATATAAATATATATATTCCTTTTTTCTATTATTTTTTAGTGGCCTTGGATGAACATAGATGAATTCTAAACAATATATTAGAAGTATTCAAGAAAATTATAGTTTGAGAATATGTTGTGATAATTAATAAGCCGTGGAGTTGTTACATTTTCTCATAAAGGTAACATGTAGTGATTGATAAATATAAATAATTTTAATGTCATGTTTATAACTAATAGAGCCCTAAAGTATACGTTTGTATAGAAGAGTAACAAGGTTGAACATTATGTGAATTGGAAATGTTCTTAATGGGATGCATAGTGAATCTTATTTTTCCACCATGGATTCATAAGAATCATTTTTATAAAAAAGAAAAATTTATGAAATATTTATATGAAATTTAGAAGAGTCATTTTTCTAATTCATGTTCATTCCATAAGAGTCATTTCATAAAAAATGGTAAAAATATAAGGGACTTCCCTAGAATTCATAATAGAATTTTCTAATACAAAGGGGAAAATTTTAGGCTCATTTATTTATCATTATAAGATTAATCAAAAAGAAAAGGAGAAAATCAAAGTGGTAATTAAAATATTCATATTTTGTGGATTTTAATATCAAGATGTTCAAATTTTTATTTACAATATCAGTAATGGATAATAATTATGAAATGAAGAGAGATATGTAGAAATTAATGTAAGATTAAGTTAGGATATTCATGTAAATAATATTCAATTTGTATTCATTTTTGTAGATATAATATTTGACAAAGAATATCACCATAATTTAATATTCCACCGCATAATTACTATGTCAATTACCTTTTAAATAAATATTATCCTTAATAGTTTACATCACATGAAACACCAAACTAAAACAAACCACAACATATTTTATCAAGTAGAAAATATTAATATTAAATATAATTATTTTAATATAGATATTGTGTTGTAAGGTATAAATACATATAATAAAGCTATTAAATATATAAAAGAATAAAAAATGTTATTTTTAATAGTAATGTATTTAAAATATCCAAATAGTGTTTCTTATGAATTAATAAAATAATTTTATTCACATAAATTTCATTTATAGAAGCTATTTGTTTTGTTATATTATGGTTGAATAATTATTTTAATGGATGTTATTAATAATATATACAATAAAACAAGTTATCATCTATCAAACAGTTATTAATAAGAATGTTATAAATTAATATTATTTTTAGAAGTTTTAGTTTTCCTAAAATTGATCTTATGTGATATGCCCACTTATATTAATGTTAATTTTAATCACTTGTAGAGAAATAATCAAACAAAATGACTTAAATCTTTTTAATCATTATTTTTAAATTAAATAAAAAATAAAATTTCATTTATTGGAATAAAAAATGATTCCGATATTAGATTCAAGTACTATGTTAATGGTAAAATGAGTTATTTTAAAAGAATTATTTTCATAAATATTATTTTATTTTCATTTAAATAAATTTAATTTATTTATTTGAAAAAATAAATCAAATTGTTTTTATATAAAAAATAAAAAAATTATATTAACACTGAATTAAATAGTTTTTTATGTGAAATAAGAATAAGAATAATTAATATTTTAAAAATACATTTTCCAATAAAAACAATTTTATTTGTAGTTTATACTTATATATGATAGTTAAATAAGAATATTATATTATTTTAGTTTGAGAAAAAACATTCTTTTTCAATTAAACACAACAATATTGAATATGAAATATTTTTTTTGTATTCTTACAAAAAATATTTACTTCTTGGTGGAAAGTAAACAATATTGTTTTTAAAAATATAGTGACTTTTATAATATCAATAATATATAATATTAGTAATATGTATTTGAAAAATTTTTCTAGACCAATTTTTTTATAAATAAAATTATACATTTAAACATAAAAAATTTCATTTAAAAACCTATATTTTAAAATATAGAACATAAGTTATATTTTCAGAAAAAATGATTTTAATGTGTTAATCGTTAATTATTTTAAAATTAATTTTCACAATATATGAAATTGAATATATGAAAATTATTTTAATATTTGGAATCATATGTTCAAAATTAAGTTTCAAGATCTATTCTTTAGATATTAAAAATAAATTACATTATTAAAAATATATTTCAGTTTAATAGTACCAATCATATAATTGTTAAATCTAGGTGTAAATAGCTGATAAATATTAATAACAAGAATTAAAATTTGTTTTTTATGTATTGACTAACATTGAAAAATATTATCACCAATATTTTCCAGTTTTTGATCCAAATTCCATGAATATTTTAACCCTTATTATAAACATTTCAGTCCATTGACTTGTAAAAGGAGTCATTCTCCACCTCACTTCACTACATAACAAAATACAACTATTTTGACCAAAGTCTACCAAAATACCTCCGAAAAATACTAATTATAATCCAATAGGTTCTCTACTCCTCAAAATACCACCCCTAAATGTCTTAATCAAATATAGAGAGGATTTATTCCAAGGAGTAAGGACAAAATTACCAAATCAGTCCTTTTCCATTTTTATTTCCTAATGTCTTCTTCTTCAATTTAAATTCAATTATACTATCCTAATTTAATTTTTTAATTTTATCTATTATACTGTTGTATTGTTATATTTATGGAACAATCATTAACTACCATAAAGGGTTACATGGTTTGAATGTTATGGGAAATATTATTAAAAGGGGCCGGTGGGGTCCAGGTCTAGTCTGATCCTATCAAGTCTGGGACGACCCAAACTGGCTTGGAAGATTGGGCCACTAGACCATGGCCAAATTTTCCCCATCCTCACATGCCAGCATGGGATGGTTTTTCTAGTCACATGTGGGAGCTTCTACACACCTCCCTCTAGGCGAGCAAGATCGACCGACCACATCGCATAGGTTCACACATACTAGTTGAATTGCACACGGACCTGCCAAGTTGAATGTGGTCTAGATGAGTGTATATCTCACCCCCACATTAGAGAAATAGTTCTCATATCTGACATGGCTCGGGGAGCTGCTTCCTACTAACACAGCAAATGGCCCTCCTTCTGCGGGTCCCCACCTTCACCTTTGTTGTACATTTTCTGAATTGCGAACACCCTTGTGATTCATGGGTCTCCATCTCTACTTCCATGTTCTCTAAATTATTTTTCCCTCGATCCAAAGGCTTGGACATGTTTGGAACCTCCCTGGAAAGGATTTGACTCAACAATAGGGGTCTGTCGATTTAGAATTCAAGAGAGATAGAGAGAGAGAAACATGAACACCCATGGAAAAATAATCATCCTTATTTTTCAGCCTTCGTTTGTCTTGTTAGAAAAAGGGAACTAAATGATACTGATAACCACTACGGTAAAACCCCCTTTACTCCTAAGCCATAATACCCATCCGATATGAATGATCTATCCTAATATCAACATGTTTGTGGGTTGATCTGCATTTGTCATTGAAAGATAGAATATAGAAGAATGATCACACAATATTAACACCCTTACTTGCGACATGAATATCTGATGTCGCAATTTGTTGTTAACGATCCATAGAATAGAAATCTTGATCCATATCTCCATCGTAGTTGGAAATTCATTGATCATCACTGCTCATCATAGACTAAAATTATTTCTCCATAAGTTGCAAGGAATTTTCCTAGATCGTCCTTAGATCCTGCATCCCTATCAAACAATTAATTGATGAAACGAGTTTTAGAAATTATTTTTTTGTAAGATGCATCGTCACTATGATGCTTCATTTGTGAAGGGTAATGACTTCTTTATTGTTGGGTCACAAAATCGTTATTAGATGTTTTATGAAGTAATGAAATAAACTTCTTTCAGTATAATTTATTTTTCCTTCAAACATATAATATTTAATGTTTTACCTCGATATACGCCAGTCGAGGTTAATCCCCACCTAAGGTAAAGTCTTAGTCTGAGATGCAATGGTTCCCTCCCCTTTTTGATTCAGGCACCATTTTAGATGTTACTAAAACCAATAATGTTAACTTTCAAAAATGTTCAAACATTTATTTGGGACACCCCGGGCCTTAGAATCACATGTCGTCTCGACTTCTCGCTTCCAAATAATCCATATAAAAAATTACATGGAAATCCTTTTACATTATAGTAATAAATATTTTTATATTACAAAATAACTTTTTTGAAATCCCAAATCATAAAAATGGTTTATAGGACATCCTTTTTTAAATAAAGAAGGGTAATATGTAGTTCACCTTGAGTAACACATTCAAGGATTCTAAATAGAGGGTACATTTTACAGAAGTGAAAATATAGACCTAAAGGAAAAAAATTTTATCCAAATACTTAAAGAGAGGGTTATAGAACATTGATCATACAAAATTTAATGATCATGAGAAATTCAATAACCACATAACCATTATCAAATGAGGTGTGTAGAAGACAAATAATTCGTTAAAATAATGTTAATTGGATAAGATTTATTATTTCAAAAACCATTTCCAGGATTAGAGGAATTACTTTACCTGCTAGTCAAATAACATAATGAATAATACCTGGGAATTATAATTTCATCCTATAATCAATATATATGATAATATCATCTTTTACTCAAAAAAGTGTAATCAAGTGGTCTTTTCCATGAATAATGAACCAAAATAAACTTATATCGGATTACATAATATAAAAATGGATTAATATATTCTCCTCATATATTTCTATTTTAGAAAGATGTAAAATATTGAACATTATTTAATGTAATACCCAAAATCTATAATCCGTAATATGAAGTAATAAAAAATTAATCTCCAAAATCCAATAATAACACAAAAGCTTTAATGAAGTTCATTAAATAAATAAATAACCTTATATACCAAATAACCTCGTTAACAAAATTAATAATAAATTTTATTTTACTAAAAGGGATTATCATACCTTTTTCATTCATCCTCGGAAAATTAATATAATTACTCCAAAATAATTTTCATGTTAACCCTAAGAGTGACATAAACCTCAACGCAAGACGCCAAGACATTAAATGTCGAATTTTATATTTGATAGCAAGTATGAAATAGAACCCAAATATTAAAATTGAAAGTAAAACCTTCAGAACTTATAATATATATATTTTATAAATAAATTAAATCTTTTCTATAGTTTTTCATGAGCACAATCATCTAGTTTAAATGAATGTGATAATTTATTAAAATACTATTCTATAAATGTGACATTTATAACCTAGCTAAACACCTGGATGTTATAAATGTGACTAAAAATATTATGAAAATTATATTATTTACACATTTATTGTATAAATTAAACTTATATATATATTAGAAATAAAATGTGATTCTTTTGAAATAAAAATTATTTTTTTTGATTGGATGTATTTTACTAAAAGTTGGTTTAGTCGTTCATTTCACACATATTTTAAAATTAATTTCATTTACATTTTTATAATTTTTTTGAAAATACAATATTCATTTTTGTAATATACATGTTGAAATTATATTTGGAATAATTATTTGGATTCTTTTGAATGAAATATTTGATTGATGAATAGTAAAAAATACTGCTTTTTATTAAAAACTATATTTACATTTAATTAATTAACATAGATAAATTATATTTTATTCTTCTTTAAAAGTATAATTAGTTCGATTTTATTACAAATTGACTAATTTAGGCCATCATATTGAATTATAATATAATTCTTCAATAGTTAGAATATTTCTTTATGGATAATAGTTCTTTCCATGCATTTTTGGGTTTAATTTTAAATCAAATTCTATAAATTAGGTGAATAGAATTTTTAAAATTGGATAATATATTTATAATATGAATAGTTCACATTATCTAATAATATCAAAAAATAATTACCATAATGAACAGTGAAGAAATGAAAAATTAATTACTACAAATAAGGTAAAGATGGGTTTATCATGTGTTAAACTAAGACGATAGTAGTTAAGAATAATCTAAAACTTGTCCAACAACCCTTGAATGAGAGTACATCTAACTTGCTATATCATAAAATTTATAATTCCCCATTTTGTATGCTTTTTTATTAGAATAATGTGTGTATAACTTTTTCTATTCGCAGATTTAAAATAAAAACTCTCCCCCACTTTTAAAAGGTCTCACACTCTCCTCCTGCCTTCATAAATTCATAAAAAATACCCAAAATTTTAAAAAATTATATATTTTTATATTCAATCCTCATTTACTACAATAATTATTTTTGTTACAGATCCCTCATATGATGGAATTAGTTATAAAGATAATGATGATTTTCGATGAATAGGTAAAATTCTTAATCATCCTTATTTGTTTTATTTCTTTATCCACATATTTGAAAACATAAAATATATTGTAATATAATAACACCATTATAGAAAATATATTTATATGTTTTAATGTTAATGTAAGAAATTATATCCATCCACACCTCCAACAAATGGAAAAAGAAACTATCGATCATGTGGATGGAATACTTCATCCTCAGGAGCCTATAAAATTTATTTTCCATCATAACCATTAAAGTAGGGATATAATGACTGATTTAATATATATATATATATATATGTTATTTATGAAATTATAATACTTATGGGAAAATTATAACATATAAAACTTCTTAAATAAAATTCACTAGGGGGATATGATAACATTTATCGGGTGTACTGTGGACTAAGACCTTAAGAAGTGATGTGAGTTTTTTTGTATTACAATTTACATAGAAGTAAGTAAGGAAATATTTAATGAATATAAGGGATATTTATGAGACAACCATACATGTGGAAAGTTAATATAACATTTAACTTCTTACCTTCAATTTATTTGGAAAACAATAACATCAGTCCAAGATATATAAAGAATAATGCCTTTATGTGGAGATGTGAAATGTTTTTAATTTTATTTTAACATGGATGGTAATAATGAAGTATTTGATTAATAAAAATTAAATACATTAAATATTTTCTTTTTTGAAATTTTACTTTATATTTATTTTTTCTTCATTCTATCCTTATATAAATCTTGAACAATTCTCATTCATACGTATAACTTACCATCTCCATGACTGGTGAAATACATTTTCTGTCTCTAAATTTTATTGAATACTATAATTAAATATATAAAGAATATATATGAGGTTTAAAAAATATTAATGATTCTGGATAATATATAGCCCTGATCAATATAGTGACCCAATATTTTCATTATTATAAACATCATCTTTTTAGAATAATATTAAATAAATTAGACAATGTAACACATGAGGAATTTAATAGTGTAGTGTCGTTAGAGACTAGGTATATAATCTTATAATTTTGTGAAATATTATAAAAAATTCCCATAATTGTCTTCCCCTTTATTACTCTTTATAAAAATATCTTACTCAAACCCTTTGTTTATAATCTAGGAAACAAAATCATAGGAATGTCTAAGATAAAGTTCTCAGTAAGAGAAAACAAGGTATATACATGATAATAACATGAACATAAATATATATGATCATGAATATTAAATTTTAAAACCATAACCTTCATATCAATAATAAAAATCACAAATTATAGCATAATTATTATCTATTCATAAGCCATAAATCCTAATGGAATCAATGAAAAGAAGCTATGAGAGGGTAACATCAGAATAAGACATGTAATTTCAGCATACATATAATAAAATAAAGTAATTTTTATAGTAGTCATGTTTCACTTCCATAGATACCATAATTGAACTGATTCAATCCCTAAATAATAATTATAGTCATGGGTCGCTCCCAATACCATTATAGAGGGAAAAGTAAATTACTAAGTTTGGATTACACCCATTTTCCAATCATTATTATCCAATTCGATATATATATTTTGAAAATTAATTAGAGATTGATATAGGTCCCACCTATCATACAATGAAAGTCATATGTATGAGTGACACAAGATTATAAAGAATTAATTATATTATAACCCCTTAAATTAAATTTGTTTCATAAAAATTTCCTCATAACATACCCAATGTAAAATATATAGTTTTTATGATAATTTCATCATTTGATGATAGAACAACCTATGAATTAGGGGGGGTTAATAATAATTTTATATTGGTGTAACTCATGGAATAGAAAATAGTTTCGAAAAATTTCCACAATAATAAAAATAATCCATTTTGAGAAATATTAATAATGGTATCCTTGAACAATATACCTAAAAATTAAAAAGTTACATCAAAGGATATCATCTTAGTTGGAAAAAGACTTTGGAAGATAAATCAAATGGAATATTTCATTACGAAAATAAAATTTCATTAGAAATATTATTTAATAACATAAACCTTAACAAAATTGAAATTATTTTCATTGAAAATATGATTTCAAACTTATAAATGAATGATTTAAAATCATTTAAAACATTTATTATAGAAAAAATTATTTCCACTATAAGAATATATTTTAAAAAATAATATATATAGAAAATACATTTCTTTGAATATGAACATGAAAACAAATAAAGGTGTATTTAATGAAAATAGTGTTAATAGTGGTGGGAAATTATGTTCATTTCGTACAAGTTGAATAAATATTTCATTCATGTTTTCTTTAAAATATAAATAGGAATATTTTTAAAAAATAAAAAGATTTTTCCATTAAAAAAAATTAAATAGTCATAAATGAGAAAATAACATTAATAAATCAATTATGTGTAATAATTTTTTTTAAAAAAAACATGGGTTTGGATGAATAATGTGTTTTCATTTGAAGATAGAAGGAAATATGATTTTTATTAAAAACATTATTTTTAAATCATGGGTACATAAAAGAAGAAAATGAAGGGAAAATGTATTCCACATAAATAACTTGAGGATAAAAAATTACATGTGTTTCTAGATATTTATATCATAATATTTCAATATTCAAATAATATTCATGAGCAATACTAAATAAATTTCATTTTTTAGAATAAAATTCATACCCTAGGGGAAACATTGTATCACAATACCCAAAAAATAATAATATTAAATGAAACTTATTATATCAAAACAATAAGTTAATTAATTATGCTACATGTTAATGAGGTTTTATATGTATCTAATGATGAATATGGGTGAATAATATGGCATATTATCAAATAAGTTAAATTGATACATAGATCATTTACCTCTTGGGTGTGATTTGAAATATAAACCCATGTATTGTTGTTATAAAAAATGGATCTGTAAATCAACATTATTTTCCAAATAAACAATATAATTAACATTATTTGATATTATATACACTAATGAGAAGAAAAAAGTGGTGAATATGGTATTTATCTAACAGATGTAAAAAATTAGATGGAAATCCCATACAACATTAGTAATCTTTGGAATAATAATCCCCAAAAAAATATTAACAAAAAATGTGATTTTAATATCATGAAAATGTGGATATTAATGATATAACATGTCAACATGGGTAGTATATACACTATAAAAAATAGAAATGTTTTGAATTGTCATTTGTCTCCTAGAAATAAAAGGGATACCATTACCATAAGTGTTGAATTCCTTCAAACCAATTGTAATTTATATATAATAAATAATATTTTATTATTAATATAATTTGGAACCAAAAACACACACACACACTTATATATTTATATTAATTATAACCACTTGTAATCTATTTACTAATTATTCCTTGAAAAATTCATGCTTCAGGTAATAATATATTTATTTTTTTTATCTTTTTAAATTTTTTATTTTCCTTCATCGAATGATGATCATGGTTATAGTATCTCTAGAGTAATAATGATGAGATATTTTAGGAGTTTATATTACTTTTAATAACTACGTATATCTATTTCCATGGTTGGGGTTAAAATCCCATGGAGCGCAGGTACTATAGTAATACTGAAGTTGAGGAGGGCACTATAGTAGTAGAGGATGTGACTGAAGCAGCAGCAAGTAATGTAATATGGTAGTACTGTAGCAGACTGGGTACTATAGATGTACTAATCTTAGTATGGGACATTAGGCCAAATTTCTCGCCAGGTGCCTTGTGATGGTCTTTATCCTCACTCAAAGATCACACCAATTATATATAATTTGATAAAGTGGCTGGGTAGATGAGTTATCCTTTGGGGGATATGACTTGCCTTTTAAGACTGTGTGTGTGGTGTGTAAGTATTTATATGTATTTGTGCCCCCAAGAATATAATATAATAAAATAATCATTATATAACTATATTATTTATATATTAGTTATACTTTTATTACTAGTAAACAATTATGGTTTTGAAAATTATGTACAATACAATCATAGAGATAGTAGGTCATACCTATGAAAGAGTAAAATTTTCATTTTGAAAAAAATATATGGAAAGTAGGTGAGTTATATATTATCAAAAAAAAATTATCATAACATCCTAAATAACAATTCATTTCATTGAATATTCATATACACATCTTTCATGTTGTGTGGTGATGAAAGATGGAGTCAAGCTGTATTGTGATGGTGTTATTCCACGCATTCATGAACCATGTTATCAAATTTTAGTGTGTGAAATGTTATGAAATAATATGATATATTATCTTTCCATGATAATAAATATATCATAATTATCATAATAATTTCATATATATCACATATATTCAATATTTTTAGACATATTATCTTCTATGTTATGCGTTATTCAAAATGAATGACATCGCATCATGAGGTTTTTGTAGACTGTACACATGAATTATATTATTTAATTCCATAATGAGTGGAATGTAAAATGGTTTAAATGTTCTAATGATTCAATAGTTATAATTATTCTATAAATATAATATATATACTTTATAACCATCTTAATTCCCAACTGTGTGTAGTGTTAATGTGAAAATGAATGACATCTGGTCATGAGGCTATATTCCACTATACATACAAATAATGATTTCATAACCCATTTGATGAACATGGATTTTTTTGGTAGTTAACGTAAATTAACAACGTCTATTTATATTTAATATCCTAATTTTATTATATAATAATTTTTTTATAATATTATTATGAAGGCAAAAGAAGGAATAAAAAAATTTCATTGATTTATGTTATCTCTTATTTGTGTATCCTAAATAGGATTGAAATTAAAGACCTTATCATTTACATTAATGAAAAATAATGCTTCATGTACTATCTAAATAATTTTTTACGTTATTTTGTATTTTCCTAGTAAAAACAAAAGGATCTGAAGGTGTGATATTTAGTGGATAGGTGTGGCCATTTATAAATGATGTAAGTTCCATACTTGTAATTATTGAATAGAAAAATTTGTAACCAAATTTTTCACATTGTAAAGGTGTAAATATTGTATATTATATATCATTAGCAATTATAGGGTGAAAATATTTCCATAATAAAATAAATTTTTTTTTATGTTTTACTAACAAATATCTTTTTAGATTACCCCCGATATACCAATTTTAAACATTAGTCACCAGAAATAATTTTTACTATATTTCATATTAATTATTTTCATAAATTAATTTGTACTTTTTAGATGACATATATTATTAATATTAAAAATATGGAGTCCATTTTTAAAAATTACATTCAAATAATTTCGAAAATTATATTAAAAATTAATCCCACATACATGATGAGAAAGTGACTTTTCTAAGAAATATTATCAAATGATTACAAGGTTTTTATATCATAATTAAATATTAAAATTATTCTTAGGACCTCAATGTTATTAATATATATACTTCATAACTATTTTTTAATTTAAAATGAATTCCAAATATAAATTTTCTTTATTAATAATTTAAATGAAAAAGCAGTTTTCAATTAAAATTTATTATTTTTTTCATATTCAACAATAAGTTATACTTTTTTGAAAATTAAAAAAACATTCATCTTAAGCCTATTTTTAGATAAATAATCAAATAATGAAAAATATATTTTAAAAAAATTTAAAAAATTTGTATAAAAATAATTTCAAAAAAATGAAAAAAACAACTTTTTCCAGAAATATTGTATTTAAGTGTAAAATTTGATTTTTTATTATCTCTTCTATAGAAAAAAAATAATGAATGTTAAATAGTTAATTGAATATATAATATAAAAATATCACTAAAATAATTCACCAAAAAGGTTTTCTTTTAATTTTTGATTTACAATTTGATTATTTTCATGAAAATATTTTTTTTAAAAAGATGTCCATTAATTTCAAATGTTTTTTATTTCATTATTTATTTAATTAGTCACAAAATAATTAATTTTACATAAATTTTTAAACAATATGCTTTCATAATTTAGTTAATTGAATTTATATTAAATATTATGACAGCTAAGTGATAACTATTATTAATGAATACATTAATACTATTACAAGATTATTTTAAACTGTGTGTTGGATGTATTGAATGATAAAATCAGTGTTACATGAAACTAAAAATATAAAAAAGAGTAAATTAATTTGAAAAAAAATAAAAGATGCAGTGGCATTTAAATTTTACCCCGTTAAAATGAATTATTCATTAAAAAAATTTCATTGTTATCCAAGGTTTAACATTTTAAAACTAATTGATATAAACCCAAAATATTTAAATTGTTAATAAAAAATCATCCTGAATAAGATCTAGGTTTTTTTGAATTTAATCTTAAATAACACATACTCAGTTTTCAAATAGTAGAATATAGGTGGGATGGGGAAACATTGAAATATTATATAAAACTAATACCCAAATTTTTATAGAGAGTATAAAGAACAAAGTGATGAGAAAGATAATTAACACAAATAAATAAACCAATGAGGCATGAAAAAGGTCATTGATATCATCATAAAAGATTGTAACAAGAAAAAAGTTTATTTCCTGATCTTTTAACTAATGTTTTAAGATTTCATTTCCATCTAGACTAAGAATATATGGAAATGTAATTATGTAATATTTTTTTAATTTAATAGAAAAAAATCAATTATTTTGTTGTTTATTGATCATCTTACTCATCATCTCGTACACTATGAGATGATTTTTCTTATCTAAATAAATATATATGATCTATAAAATAATTTTAATCATTATTTATAACACTAGTTAAAAAATTTTAAACACTAAATATTCTATATGGGTAATTCTTTATATGGTGAAGTAATACCATAATATCTAAAATTGCATCCCATGTTTAACATAATTCATTCCCAAAATGGATAAAATTATATATGTTACTAAATTAAAAATTTACAAATAATGTCACTATATTTCTCAGAATAAAATTAACATTAATCCTTCATATATCATATTGGATCTTTGTTGTCACAAATCAAACATATGAATACCATTACAATGTATTCACTTAAGAAATTCTAATAACCTAAATTAAAGAAAAACCATATTGATAACAGACATGATTCTTTATTCCCAACATAAAACACATATTATTTGATATATTTCATAAATCCAAAAAGTCAATAAAATCCATCAAGGATTAAATTAACCATTTTTCATTATTTTAGTAATCAGTGAAATGGTATTCAGTAATATCAAACAAACAATATCCATATCAATAATCACTTTATACCAAAAAAATTAACTTGGTATTAAGAATCTATTATGTGTTATCTTCGTATTATTACCATGAATAAATACTTTCAATTAAATCATTTTTGTAGGTCATCATCATTATCCAACATATTGTTTTATATCCTTAATATAAAATTTAAGCTAAATAATATTTATATAGTTTATAATTACATACTCAAATACATAAACACATAAATCAATCTAATTCATTAAAAAATCCTTAATTAGGTGGGGATATCTTATTAACTAATACGTATTTCCTTTCATATTTCATTTATAATCTCTTCATCATCAATATAGACAATAATACTCATATAACCATACTGATTTTATTCATGATCATTCACATTAAGACATAAATTTTCGTAATGCCCATACATTCAACATTTAAAAAATTCAATAGTCAATGATTCCTTATGGGGAAAAATATTATCATCCATTTTGATAAATGAAATTTTCATTTTACCTTTTCAGTTACTTCATTTTTTCCATTTACATACCCAAAACAATAACTCACACCTCTATGACATTACTTTTAGTGATTCTTCCCACATTTTTAACATATAGGAATCTAAATCTTCTTTCATATATGGTCTACACTACCTGTTATCATGGAGAAATATATCATATTATTCTTTAGTATGTTGGAGAGTTCCTTATAGTGCACAATGTTAATAATTTTCCTTGATAATTGATTAGGAATAATGATAATATATGTCCATATAGTCGTCATCCCATTTGGAATCAAATAAAAAAAATATCACATTATTTATTAACCGAGTTCCCTATAGTTCCCTGAATTGACTAAAATGATAAATTTTTACGACCCATCCTCGGGGCCCATGCCGTGACTACCCCAAGCCCGCCTTCCATAGGCCAGGGACTGGCGACTAGCATCAAAGGTGTAAATCCCAATAAATGGGAATGAATTGCCTTTATAATACTAACACACCCAAAAGAGTACACAAGATGAATTAAGCACAACATAATACTGAAAACAAAGTAAGTGTTGAAAGGTAAATCGGCCAGAATACATACCCAACTGAAATGTACAGTACAAATAAAAGTCTAGTACAATAGCAGAAAAATAAAATAGAAACCACTAAGTAGTCCTTCGAGAATCCCACCTGATGGGTGGGTATATATGGTCTCTTCGGTACCTTGGGTCCATCCTTCCTCTCCATTTATGTCCCTCCATGTGGTCATCCTCCGGGTACCGTCCAGCTCCTCTACGACGATCAATGATGTCAGTCGTCTGCATCCAACACAACGTACTCCGGGCATAGCCCGTGCAGGGGTGAGTATAACAATACTCAGTAGGGACCCCGAGACCCCCGAAGGACTCCCAAAATCCCCGAATGATAAAAAAAAGAAAATATACAATCACAATGTATCAACCAACTCTACTTAGGTATATACCCACACATATACCTAAGTCATCAATCCCATTTCGGCTCCAACTCTCGATCCCAAGTACAACCCAGTCCACATAGGAAAAAAGTCAATCACACCAATGGAAATGACTGAATGTCAAGAATCAGCTCACATAGGTAAACATCCTTCGTATAGATATAGAGATGATCAGATGAAGTCACTGATTCATCATCTCTGCCAAACCCTTGGAGGATTTCAGTACAGTTGTTGTCGCTACCGATCCCACGGAGGATTCCAGTATAGCTGTCGTCCCTGCCGAACCCACGGAGGATTCCAGTACAGTGGTCGTCGTTGAAGAACCCATGGAGGATTCAAGTGTAGTGGTCACCATCGCCGAAACCGCGGATGATTCTACTACGGATTTCGTCGTCACTGAACCCGCAGAGGATTCCAATACGGTTGTCGTCACTGCCAGCTCAAGGGTTTCCGCACATAGCACCCTCGATTCTGGGAGGGTCCGGTCCTCGAACCAAGGGGTCAATACATCAACTATCACGAAGTCTATATTTGATGTATCCCAATGTTCCGTCTCATTAAAAGGAACCCAATTGGACAGACAATGCGTCAATCAGACACCCGGTCTGAGAGTTATTAACATTTTTTCTCCGATGGCCTTGTTGGAAATAAGATCATTCCAAACCTATCCATTTTACAAAGTTATCCAAAAATCACTTAGATTACCACAAAAGGACCACCACTTCATGAGGGTCCTAGTGCCGTAGACGGCGCGTCGATCGGACGCTCGATCTTAAAGATATTCACGTTTAAGTGATAACGGGCCCGACCCGTTAACCCTAGTGGGCCGACGGGTCAGGTCAGCCCAGCTTTGATGGGTTTGACCCTGAAGAGGGTCGGTCCGGTAGGATGAATTGTGTGGCCCGGCCCACAGGAGTGTGGCTCAGCCCGAAAGTGCATGGCCTATCCCGGAGGGGCGCGGCCCGAGGGGGCCGAGCTGTCTGGGGGGGCTGCCCGAACCGGTGGCGCCAAGCAGCCCGCACGGGCGGGCCACGATGCCCTCCTAGCACCGTAGGTCATTCCCGTCCTGAAATCCGGTTTGACCTCTGAGGGTCCCGCAGAATGCGGGCCGCAGGGCGGTGCCCCTTGGGGCACCGCGGTCTTCCTTTGGCCTGGCCAGCTTCGCCCAGCTTCTGCCGACCGGTTCTCCTTCGGCCGAGCGGCCCGCGGTTGCGGGCCGCAATTCTTCTGCACGCGCCTGGCGCATGGCTGCCGCTTCCGTTCGTCACCACCTTCATATCACGATCTCCATCACAATCAAAATAGAATACAGAGGGTTATTGGGCCATGTGCGTTCGGACCACGCTCTCTGCGTTAGGTGGTTGAAGTTGGCCGAAAATAAATAATGATTTCCAAGGAAGAATGGGGTATGAGATAAACACTTCAAAATGAACAAACCCCTACCTCGGTTTCAAGAGAAGAAATGTGGAAACAGAATTTGTAGACGACGTCGGGGTGCGTCTGAGGAGATAGAGGCGTCTCCTCACTAGTTTTAGTGAAGAGAAAGGAAGGCATGTCGTCTTTTTTCGAGGAATCAGCATTTTTCATTGAAGAAGACGTCATTCTTCAGGGAATAAGTAAACTCTCTTCAAATTCTCAAGAGCTCTACCAATGTTTTCCAACACAACAAAAGCTCCAAATAAAATAATAGTTCATGATTTTATTTTTATTCACACAGAAAAAGATTAAAAAAAACTTAATTAATTAATTAGAGAATCTCATTTAATTAATTAAAAGGTTGATATCTTAATTTGGAGGAAGATGGTGAGGCTCCTCATTTTAAATGAGGATAGTTGCCAAAGAATTAATGAAGGGAAGTTAAAGGGAGTTGGGAGGAGTTATGGGGAGATGTATGGTTGGGGAATCATGCGGGACCCACCTCAAAAATATCCTACCATGGGAGGTTATGTGGGTGTGGGCCCCACCACTAACTCTCCTAGGGGGGAAATAACCACCCAACATAGATAAAATTGTTTTCCACAATTTTATTCTTTTTATTCATTTTATTCTAAAACCCCAAATATTATCTCTCAACCCGCATAAAAATAAACTAGAGTAAATGTCTCCATAAGAGAATACTGGCACTGCGAGTTCATCAGTGTCCTTGGATTTCAATTCCAAGAAGCGGTTCAAAAGATAGAAAAACCTGCAAGTATGTTTACTGAACGTACATGCACAAAACTTCAGAAATTGATTCTGGGCACATTGTGCCTTGGAATCAAGTGCCGTCAGAAGCCACAGACTCGTAAAATTCCAAAAATTTATGACAAATAATTCCTTGAAAATTCAAGGTCTTTAAATTACACCCACCTCAGGGATTTACTTCCCTGTAAAGATATAAAACACACTAGGAAAACTAATGGGGATACTGAGCTCACATCTATGCCTCCCACTCCCAAGTCCTCTCCTGGAGGTTCCTGTGCTGCCATCAAACGCACACCAGAGGAATCAATTCTCCACGTAGGAAAAATCCTGTCGATCCTCAATCTCCATCAAGACCTCCGCAAGTGTTGCCCCGTCATCGATGTCCAGCTCCCTGTGATTGATGATGTGGGTCAGGTTGTGCACATATCTCCTTAGATGAGATATATGGAAGACGTCATGCACTCAGAGCAACTGAGGTGGAAGGCGCAGACGGTAAGCCACCTCACCTACTCCGTTGAGGACCTATAATGGTCCGATTAAACAAAGAGATAACCTGCAGCCCCGACCAAATCATTGTAGACCCCATCGAGGTGAGACCCATAAGAAGACGTGATCACAATCCTCGAACTCCAGTGGTCTCCGCCTCATATTAACATAGGACTTATGTTTGATCTGTGTAGTCTTCATCCGCTCCTGGATGATCTGCACCGTCTTCGTCGCCTGAACCATCTCTGGTTCTACAAATGCTGACTCCCCAGGGTCAGTCCAGCACATAGGTGATCTGCAAGGTCAGCCGTACAGTGCCTCATATGGTGCCATCCCGATGGAAGAGTGGTAACTATTGTTGTATGTAAAGTCCACCAAAGGTAGGTGATCCTCCCAACTGCGACCAAAGTCAAGGAAACATGCACAGATCATTTCTTCGAGTATTTGTATGGTCCTCTCAGTCTATCCATACGTCTGAGGATGGAAGGATGTGCTCAAACGTAGCTGCATTCCAAAAGGATCATGTAACCCCTTCCATAGTCGGGAACTGAAATGATCATCTAAATCAGAAATGACAGTCGATTTCTCACCGTGAGGCTATACGATCTACTGAATGTAGAGGAGTCCTAATATCTGTATTGAGCCCTTCTCTCTGATCGGTTGGAAGTGGTCCGACTTGGTGAGTCGGTCTACGATCACCCAAATAGTGTCATGTCCCCTAGATGTACGTGGAAGCCCTATCACGAAATGAATGGATATCCCATCCCACTTCTACTCCGGGACCTCTAAGGTCTGTACCAATCCAGCTGGTACCTAGTGCTCCACCATCACTTTGTGACAAGCGAGGCATCGTGAAATGAACACTGATATAGCCTTTTTCAAACCCGCCCACCAATGATGTCGTATGAGGTCCTGAAACATCTTTTCCACTCATTGATGTATTGCTATAGGGGATGTGTGGAACTCCCTTAGAATCTCCTCCTGCAGTGCATCTGGTACCATAGTACTCCCCTCAAGAGGATGATGTGCTCCCCTCCTTCATAAAATCCATCAGGTGCTTGCCCTGAGGATATTTGAGCATGTCATTTCTCACAGTCAGCGTCCCCTCACTGTGCCTCTCTAACTTGCTGAAGGAGTGGAGGATTAACTATGAGTGACTGTAGAAAGGCTTCTCCATCTATATCCACAAAGGATATCTACAACGTGGCTAGCTGCTATGTCACCTCTCCAAGTAGCTGAATGCCTGATCTCCTAGTGAGAGAATCAGCTACAACATTCCCCTTAATAGGAGTATAGACTATCTCAAAGTCATAGTCCTAGTGGAACTCAAGCCATCGACACTATCTCAGGTTCAGGTCCTTCTCCAAAAATATGTACATGATAATCTAGTGGATAGATTAGACTGTAAAGTGCTCACCCATCAGATAGTGCCACCACATATTCAAGATGAAGACCACTACTACTAACTATAGGTTATGGGTAGCGTAGTTCTGCTTGTGCTTTCTCAACTTCCATGAACCATACACGATCACTGCTCGCTCCTGCATTAGGAAACACCTGAGTTTGGTCCTTGATGCGTCGTAGTAAACTATCTACCCAACACCCTCCTGCAGTAGCCTCAAGATGGGTCACTGGTCAACCTGTACCTCAACTCTTGAAAGCACTACTGACATCTATCTGACCACACGATGGGTTTCCCCATCTTTGTCAAGGCTGAAATCAGTGCTGCAACTGTGGAGAAGTCTGGAACAAATATTCGATAGTATCTTGAAAGACCCAAGAAACTCCACCCCTCTATCATGCTCCTGGGTGGCTCCAAAGAACACACTACCTCGATATTCGTTAGATCCACTACAACTCCCACCTTCGAGATTACGATTCCCAAGAAGAGAACCTCTCAAATCCAGAACCAACACTTTGAGAGCTTACCATAAAGCTAGTTCTCTCAGAGTGTATCCAGACCAACCCAAAAGTGGTAGGCGTTCTCCTCCTGAGTAGTTGAGTAAATCAGTATGTATTTTATGAAAACTATGACAAAGCGATCGAGGTATGGATGGAAGATCATGTTCATGAGACTCATGAACACTATTGGAGCATTGGTTACAACGAAAAACATAACCAAGAACTCGTAGTGGCCATACCGACACCTGAAGGACATCTTATGGACATCCTCGTCTTGAACTCTGAGCTGATGATAGCCTGAACTAAGGTCTATCTTAGAGAACCATTGTTCTCTCTTGATCTGATCAAAGAGGTTGTCAATCCTCGTGAGTGGATAAATGTTTTTCACGGTCACCTGATTCAGGCGACGGTAGTCGATACATAGTTGCAAGCTCCCATCTGCCTCCTTGGTAAACAAAATCGGAAAATCCTAGGGTGAAACACTGGGTTAGATGAATCCATTTCCCTGCAAGTCCTCCAACTATACCTGCAGCTCTCGAAGCTTAGTGGGAGCCATTCGATATACTGGAGTAGATATTAGTGATGTCCCGGGGTACATGTTTATGTAGAAGTCTACCTCTCTACATGGAGGTAGTCCTGGAATGTCGTCAGGAAAAACGTCCGTATACTGATCCACCAAAATAGAACAACTTAGACTCCGCACATCAACTACTCCAAGGATGAGACTAGCCAGCTGATGGGTGATTGGGTACCCTCTCTTTTGTGAATGTCCATCTTGCGCTGCAAAGGCTCCCTTCTCGATGGTGAAGGTGAACCTGCTCCCATCCGTGCGGATACACCGTACCTTGTGCCTTATACGGTAGATCTAAGCAAGGACTATAGATAACCAGTCCATACCCAAGATGACGTTGTAAGGACTCAACGCCGCTTCATGAAGATCCAAGCCAAAGCTCTCACCTACTAGAGTAACCACACACTGTCGGCACCAGTGCGTAATCATCAAGTATACTCCCGTAGAAGTCCCTAGATGAAAGTATTGATCCAACGACACCTTTGGAATCTCTGAGTTCTGAAAAAGGGTAGCAGAAATGAAATAATGACTCACACCCGTGTCTATTAGTACTGCACCAAGAGTGGTGTAGACAAATATAGTATCTCGAATCTTCTCAGGTGCTCCATGGTCGTAGGACTCGACTGCTTGGAGCTGATCCTACCTCTGTCCGCTAGCTCCCTGTGGTCGTGGTGGACTTCCTGGTGGTGGTGGAGGTAGAGCATAGAAACATCGTCTACCACCTGTTGCTCGGCCAGGTCCTCTTCTGTATCCGCCTGCTCTGGATGGACCGCCATGGTCGAACCTCTGCCTTTTCCTGGGAGGTCCCTCTATTGTCTGATGCTCGTCTGCTCGGGGTGGACTTCCTAGTCGGCTTGGACCTCTGCATCAAATGTCTATATCTAGTTGTAGAAGACTCTTCTATGTGTCACCCTATGGTGGGTCTCGCTACCAGTGACTGCTCATTGAGAAATCTCTCCACTAGAAGGTCTCACACAAGCACCCCTTCCAGTGTCAGATTGTTGAGAGGAATCATCGAAGCTATGATCTCATGCCTCAGTCCCTGCTCAAATGTCTGAGCCCTAAAGAACGGGTCCCATACCATATGTGGGGAGTTGCGTGAGAGGTCAGTAAACCTCGCTGAGTACTAAGCTACTATCATACTGCCCTGTTGTAGATGAAGTAACTCCTGAATCCACACCGCACGAAGGGTTGCAGGAACAAACTCTGAGTGGAAGAGACTCTCGGAGTCTATCCAAAGTAAAGATGCCTCATCATGCACCTGGAGCATCAAGATCCACCATATGTCAATAGCTTCATGCAAGAGACATGCTACAAGGATCACCATAAGATGAACTGGTGTCCCTACTAATCTGAAAACCCTGATGACAGCCTCCCACTAACCCTCGACTACATGAGGGTCCATATCTCCATGGAACCTGGGCGGCCTCTGTCGCTGAAACTCATGCAACACACTCAGGTGGAATGCACTCTCTACTGCTGGGGCTGATAGTGTCAGTGGCTCAACAGGCAGTGTTACCGTTGGTGCCTCCACTGTGATGGGGTCCTACACCGAGGCCTCATCACTCGGTGGGCTGCCATCTCATACAGGACTTAGAACCCTAGCTGGTTTTCTTCGTGGGTCCATCCTGAAAATAAACAGGCGTGCCACGGTCTAAAAAATATACCCGGTGAGATGATAAAAAGTAATCACAATTAAAACTCTAGAAATACACATGTAATCAGTGTTTTCGTGTACTGAGTTGGAAATCAGAGGTCAGGGTCCTGGTGTATGGATACATCGGCCACCGCACCAACACTGAACTCCCTATAAGGAAAACCACACTAAATACAGTTAACAATATTACTTCATAGAGATGAAATATCAGAGTCCTGAGTTCTGCGGTAGAACCGTCTCCTCTGATACCAATTTGTCACGACCTGTCCTTGGGGCCCGTACCGTGACTACCCCAAGCCCTCCTTCCATAGGCCAGGGGATGGCGACTTGCACCAAAGGTATAGATCCAAATAAAAGGGAAGGCATTGCATTTATAATAGTAAAAAACACAATAGAGTACACAAGCTGAAGTAAACACAAAGTTACACTGAAAACAAAGTATGTTCTTAAAGGTAAATGGGCTAGAATACAAACCCAACTGAAATGTACAGTACAATTGAATTTCTAGTACATCATCAGAAAAGTAAAACAAAAACCATTAGGTCAGCCTCCGGGAATCCCACCTGATGGGTGGGTACAGATGGTCTCCTCGGTACCTCGGGTCCATCCGTTCGCTCCATGTACGTCCCGCCAAGTGGTCCACCACTGGGTATCGTCCAGCTCCACAAGTCTCTACTATGATCAGTGTTGTCCGTCGTCTACATCCAACACAACATAGTGTGGGAATAGACCGTGAAGGAGTGAGTATAACAATACTCAATAGGGACCCTGAGACCTCCGAATGTCTCCCAAAATCCACAAAGGATAAATCACAAGGAAAATATACAATCAAGAAGTATCAACCAACTCTACATAGGTATATTCCCATACATATATCTAAGTCATCACTCCCAGTTCGGCTCCAACTCTTGAGGCCAAGAACAACCCATTCCACACAAGAAAGAAGTCAATCACACCGATGGTAATGATTGAAAGTCAAGACTCATCTCACATAGGTACACATCCTTCGTATAGTGATAGAGATGATCAGATGAAGTCACTGATTCATCATCGCCGTCGAACCCACATAGGATTCTAGTACAGTAATCATCGCTGCCGAACCCACGGAGGATTCCAGAACAGTTGTCATCACTGCCGAACCCACGAAGGATTCTAGTACAGTTGTCTTCTCTTCCAAACCCATGGATGATTCCATTACAATTGTCTTCATCACCGAAACCATGGAGAATTCAGTACGATTGTCGTCGTCACAGAACCCACGGAGGATTCCGGTACGGTTGTCGTCACTGCCAGCTCTAGGGTTTCCGCACACAACACACTTAATTCCAGAAGGGTCCACTCCACGAGCCAAGGGTTCGATTCATCAACTATCACGAAGTCTAGAGTTGATGTATCTCGAAGCTCCATCTTGTCAAAAGGAACCCAATGCGACAGACGACGCGTAAATCAGACGCATGGTCTGAGAGTTATTTGCATTTTTGCTCCGGGGACCCGGTTTGAAATACGCTCGTTCCAAACCCGGACATTTTCCAAATTATCCAAAACTAACTTATAGTATCTTAAAAGGACCTCCACTTCATGAGGGTCCCATTTCCACAGACGGTGCGTCGATCAGAGGCACGGTCTTAATGATATTCATGTTTAAGTTATAACGGACCCGACCTGTTAAGTCCAGTGGGCTGACGGGTCAGGTCAACCCATATTTGACGGGTCCGACCCAGTAGAGGGTCAGTCTAGCTTGATGAATAGTGTGACCCAGCCTGATGGGTGCGGCCCCACACAAAGGGGTGTGGTTCGGCCTGGAGAAGCGCGGCCCGGCCGCGGCTCGTCCGACCGGCCGAGCGATTCGGCCAAAGGGGGCTGAGCGGTCCGATGTGGGGGGGGGGGGGCAGCCAGCCGGCTGCCCAAACTGGTGGCGCGAAGAGGTGCTGCCCTCTATATCCGGCTGGCCTACATGGTACATGCAGCCCGCACGGGTGGGCCGCGGCTTCTCCAGCGCGGTGCCCTCCTGGTACTGTAGGTCTTTCTTGCCCGGCCGGCCGGTTTGACCACTGAGCGGCCCATGGAATGCGGGCCACGGTCCTCCGCAGTGTGTCAACCCTTATGGTGCCACGATCTTACTTTGGCCCGACCCGCTTCGGCCTACCGGTTCTCCTTCAGCATAGAGGCCCGTGGTTGCGAGATGCGGTTCTTCTGCACGCGGCCGGTGCACGACTTCTGCTTCCGTTCATTGCCACCATCAAATTATGATCTCCATCGCAATCAAAAGAGACTAGGGAGGGTCGTTGGGTCATGTGAGTTTGGCCCACTCCCTCCGCATTAGGTTGTATTTGTTTTTTGAAAATAAACAATGATTTCCTACGAAGAATGGGGTACGAGAAAAACACTTCAAAATGAACAAACCCCTACATCATTTTCAAGAGTAGAAATGCAGAAAGATAATTTGTAGATGACATAGGGGTGAATCCGAGGAGAAAGCAGAGTCTCCTCATTAGTTTCGGCGAAGAAAAAGGAAGGAACGTTGTCGTACTTCGAGGAATAAGCATTCTTCGTTGAAGAGGACGCCGTTCTTCATGGAAGAAGGAAACTCTCTTCAAATTCTCAAGAGCTTTCCCAAATTTTTCCAACCCAACAAAAGCTCCAACTAAAATAATGGCTCATTCTATTATTTTTATTCACACAATAAAAGATTTAAAATACAAAACCTTAATTAATTAATTGGATAATCTCATTTAATTATTTAAAAGGTTGGCATCTTAATTGGGAGGAAGATGGTGAGGCTCCTCATTTTAAATGAGGGGAGTTGTCACAGAATTAATGAAGGTAAGTTCAAGGGAGTTGGGAGGAGTTATGGGGAGATGTTGGGTTGGGGAATCCTATGGGCCCCACCTCACAAATTTCCTACCATGGGAGGCTATGTGTGCATGGGCCCCACCACTAACTCCCCTTCGGAGAAAATAACCACCCGACATAGACAAAATTGTGTTCCAAAATTTTATTCTTTTTATTAATATTATTCTAAAACCCCAAATATTAACTCTTAACCCACATAAAACAAAACTTTGGTAAAGGTCCCCTTAAGCGAATACCGGCACTGCAATTTCATCGGTGTCCTCAAATTTCAATTCTGAGAAGCGGTTCAAATGATAGAAAAACCTGCACATATGTTTACTGAACGTACCTGAAAAAAACTTCAGAAATTGATTCTAGGAACACTGGGCCTCGGAATCAAGTTCCATCAGAAGCCACAGACTCGTAAAATTCCTTATAATTAAGAAAAAAAATTCTTGAAAATTCTTGGTCTATATATAAATCATATTGTGAGAAAATATAATTAAATAATCCTGAAAATCCCAGATAGGATGTATAAGTAAAAAAACCACACTTTTAGTCTATACAACCATAAATTTACCCTAGTTCATTCATATTCATCCTCTATTTATATCATTCATGATGTTATGTTAAGTTTTTGTGTATTTTCAAAGCGTATACCTCAGCAGTTTCAAACCATGTGGGTATAAAATCCCACATTGACGCAACATGTGATGATCAAGACATGATCAATGATCCCTTTTTTGAGTTATTATACCTAGAAACCGATGATTCAGAAGAAAATATAATATTATTATCTAGATAAGTATTTAAATTCTTAGAAAAAATTATCTCTATCCTTTTCAAAAATTAGCATATATTTTCCAATTCTTTGACTCATCCATAGGGATATCCATAGATAAATCCCATGTAATATACTTAAAAATATCCCAAGGATCTCACTAATGTTTTCTCATCCTATTTTCAAAAGGATAACAAAGTATTTCATTCGATACCAGTTATAGAGTTCCAAGATTTTTATACACAGATATTAAATCTTATTAGATTATTATTCAATACATTACTGAAACACACAAATGAGGACCACTGTAGTATAGTGTCCTTGGATTCAAGGTACACAATCATATTATTTATTTAAAAATACATAATATCTTACATATAAATCTTCTCATTTATTACTCTTCATATATATAACCAACATAAAACCATACTATTAAACTGGGGAGAGGAAATATAAGAAAAGGTGAGCTCATGTGCTCAGAAAAGGTAAAACATTTTTATAAATGAGAATATAATGAACATAAGGTAATTAGAAAAGAAGAATAAAAATTTAAAACCAAACCCTTTATATCAGAGATCACAATGTCGAGTCATGTAAGGAATATTATCAGTTAATAAGAAATTATTCATATATACTACAATGAACATGATCCACAATTGTGTAACATTAACATAAGACATTGAACTATATTCCATTTTTACGAATGGAAAAACCATTTCCACTCTAGTCATGGACAACATCCAAAGCTGTCATAGTGGACAAGGTTAACTCCAAAAACCATCATAGTAGTCTACATTCACTCCTATGACCACAATTGGAGAAAAATAACCTTGATAATCCAGGTTCAATCCGTGTCCCAATCCAATCTATATACATGAATATAAGTCATTACCCAATGAATTATAGAGATGAATAGGTCCCACCTATCATATAATTAAATTAATATGTGTGTGTGCCAAAAGATCATAAAGAATTCATTATATCATAAACCATGAAATGAAATGGGTTTGATAAAAATTTCATTATATCATAACCTAGGGAAATGAGATAGGTTTCTTAATAATTCAATTATTTCATCATATAGTTACCCATGAAATGATGTAGGATTCTTATGTATTTTATATAGTCCAACCCCATGAAGTGAAATGTTTTTCATTATCACCTTTTCATTATAAAAATAAACCATTAATAGAAATAATAAGATTTTTATCCATGGATAACATTCCAAATAAAGAAAATTCTACATCAAATGAAATAATCAAAGCAGGAATATTATTTGGATTGATAAATCACATTGAACATTTCATGAGGAAAATAATTTTTCATTGGAAAACCATTTTTGAACCAAAAAATCTCATAAAAACTTTTTAAAATTCGTTTTTTATAGAAATATTTAAAACATAAAAAAACTATTTTAAAAATAACATATTTCATGATCAATTTATACATTCCCCTTTGAAAAAACATCTTATAAATTTCCACATTTTAATCCTATCTTCAGTGAAACTAAAATAAATTTTTTTAACGGTTGTATAAATTAATATAATGCTCATGATAAAATGAAATTCCATTTATTATATACATGTGAAAATAATGATTCATATAAAAAGATTCAAAAAAATCAAATGGTATTTTTTTTGAAAACGATGTAAATATTACATTAATTTTTCTAAAAAAATAATCATTGGTAATAATTTCATAAATTAATAATTTAATGCGTGAAAAAAAATTAAAATGAAATATTAAAAATGTTTTATGAATAAAAAAGATTTTTTAGGGAATATAGAAATAAACAATGCAACACCCTGACCCTAGTTACCCAGAGTCGGTGCATTATTACATAACATTGGAATGATCATAAGGAAATCATATCCCGAAGGACCAATACATTTAGTTTTATTTGAAGCATGATTCATACATAAGTTCAACTTTACAACTTGAAAATAAATAAAACACTAATTTATTCCATTAGAAACATCCAAGCCTCCTAGATTATTCCTGCATGTCACTCATAACTAACTTCTTCATATCCTGGGAAATTGAAACATAAAAAAGGGGGGAGCTCAAATGCTCATTAAGGGTAAGAAATACAATAGAAGATAAAATAAATATTAATCATTGTGAATAATAAAAAACACATGCATTTACCAATAATAAACATGAACACTTTTATTGTAGGAATATGAGCTGAGTAAATACCACCATAATAAAAAATAATTATGGGTATTCTATTAGTCAAATGAACAAATGAACCATAAATATTATTTTCATAATCAGGGAATGTATAATGCTAGAAATTATGAAACATTTTGTCAAGGCCTCGGCCAAGACGTCTAAAAATGATTAAGGCTTGGGGCCAAACCATAAATCAAATTGGGAAAGGCCTCAACCGATTCCATGTCTAGTTGTCTCATGAGACCTACCGATGCATCGAGGAGCTATAGTGGGATCCACCCGTCACATACTATGTCCAATACATTCCTCATATGAAAAGTTGAATCATAATATAAACATTTCTGTTAAAACTAGCATAAAAAATGTCAATACTTAAACCATAAACCATGAATGGTATTAAAAATAACACATCCACAGTTTAAAATGTCAAAAAACCTTAAATTAAATATGGATGATTTGTATCCTAATATATAAACTTCTAATAAGCTTAAATTCCATCAAAGTATGTTGACACAGGTGAAATCAAAACTATCTAAGAGAAATATCTCATTCTATTTTTAAATCATTTAAAATTAATGTAATTATAAAACAAAACATTTATTTATTAAAATAATCTTATAATCTTGTAAGTGAAGCTTCGATGATGTTATAATGCCGGAAAATAGCCACACTTACCCTATATGTTAAAAAAACATTCTTACCTTAATTTTTTCGAAAATGCCATAAAGTACCTTGTTTGGGAAATGACTGAAAGATTCCGTTCAAAAAATATAAGGTTAAATAAGGGTAAAAATTACTTTAACAAATTGTATAGTAAATAGTAAAGATGTTTTGAAATACAATTCTAAGAAACATGGATATGGATGATAATGAGATCCCAATAGATACTTACGTAAAAAAACATCGAATAATAATGAGATTGTGAAATTAACCCATAACTTGTACATTTCCTTTGTCGAAGGTACATTAACCTTTGGTATAATAGTTAATTAATTGGTATTAAATTATACAAGAACTATATACAAAAATATTATATCATATATGATCTTCTAATATTGCTTTGGTAATAATAATTTGGTACTATCGTTGTTTCAGGTATTAACTGATTCGTCTTATTTTATATTCTTTGTTACGTAAGTAGTTTTTTTATGAATAGGATGTATCATATTCATATTCATAATGATATTAAGCCTTTAAAAATTATTTTTAATCATCAAATTAAAATTAATCTTGAATGGAAACAATGGGGAATGAATCTCATCGCGTTCGTGGAGATGGTAATCCGTACGTACACACGAGCGTCAATATAATTCTTTTGAAATTAAAAGCATATATAATTGGAAGGAATATCATATATAAAGCGTCATTATAAATTTATATTAATTATTTACATCAATTATATATCATTATAATACCCATCAAAATAATAATGTATTGAATAACAACAACACCATGACGTGGAGACGGTAAGCTGTACGTACGAACGTATGGTGACATGTCATTCAATGGATGAATAGAATATTGCATATGGTTGTACCATATTTTTAATAACGTCACAGTATATATTAGATACTGGAGTTATTATTTTTGAATAGAAACAACAACGAAAGAGGAAGTGGAAGATGAAAAGAACATGGAAGGGGTGATGAAATATTTACCTCTTCTTCAGGTTATTCCTATTCATTTGAACAAAAGGGATCTTTGGGTTAGGTTTATAACTAAAGAAATGATTCTATGATGAAGGGAGGATAGATGAGAGGATATTTAGGAAGGTGTTTTTCAATCCCAAAGGCTTTGAAGGTGTGAATTTGAGAGAATGGGGAGTGTACTTTTATAAGAGGAGTGAGTGGAACCTTAGGAAAAGATTGAAATATTATTTTATAATAAAATCATTTTCGTTTTCTAATGGATCAAAAATGATTTATTTAGAGGATAAGGTGGGTGTGTGCCGAAATATTCTCAACCAATAGGTTTTATATAGGTTTAGTTCACCATTGTATCCTTATCATTTAGATTTAACACTTAGTTAAATAGTTTGACATTTACCAAATCTCTTTGTATTTTTACCTAATATGGTTAATAAACATACAATAAACATACAAAAGAACCTCAAGTAGTTCATTATTAAAATATATAACCTTATTCAAGTCATTTTTCCAAATATTAGATTTTTAGGAATATTATATAGATTAATAATATAATATTTGTTTTAAAAACTCTTTTATGTCAATTTTGACAAACTTTTGGTATTTTGTTTTTTCTAAATTCAATACAACATTGTTACATCAAAAAAAAAATCATTTAATAAATCCTAAAATGTCATATTAACCTATAAAATTAGTGAAATTCATTAAAAGTCCCAAAATACATTTATTTGGATATTTATAACATCAATTACTTTAATATTTCATTAATAAGTTAATTATTGCATCATCATTGTGTCATAAATATGTTAAATTATTTAATGTCTAAAAATTATACTTAAAATACCATTATATAGGAAATATTTTTATATTTCTAATAATTATTTATAGTCAAATTTATATTGTGTTTAACCCTATATTAAAAATGTTTTAGTTTTGAAAACTTGAATTTAACACTTTTAACTCTTCTTTGAATTCAATAATAATAAACGTCCTAATCTAATAAAAGTGGACCTAAAGGATCATATTTTATTCCTAATGTTATTTATGGTCGAATAAAACTTATCCAATAGAATTAGGACATGTGTTAGTGTAATAATAATATATATTTGTTCTTTTAATTACCTATTTACTTTTAACTGTGGTAAATAATAGTTAAATGTTACTATTCACCAAAATTATTTTTATCTTATTGAACCACATTTTAATCCTTGATATTAATCTTGTGTTTATGATTTTTGAAATTCAACTCACAGATGCAGTAAAATTATGTTTTATGCAAATTTGCAAATGCTCCTAAGAGGTGGGTAAAAGACGGTAAAAAGTTCAATAAAATTTTTATATATCTAAAATTATTATAAACTAAATCTAATTAATTACATTGAACATATATAGGTATTATGTATCTATTTTGACCTAAAATAAATTTAAATAAAATAAATAATTATTTAAATAAAAATTTGGTTTTAAACAACGACTTAGGGTCTTTCACTATTCATAAAAAAATTGAATGTTTTCAGAAAAAACCAAAAATTCACCCTAAGCTAATTTCGATATTTCAAATCCAAAAATGAATTCCATTTTTCAAGATAAAATTTATAAAATTTAAAAAATAGGTTATTACGATTCATAAAGACTTGTTTGATTGGTCACAGTGTGTTGTAATCTCGAAGTTGCGTACAGTGCAAGCTATTCCATTATTCAAGGGGAAACATACCGTGGAAGATTGGGGTGTTACATTATCCCCTCATTCAAATAATTTATTCCTTGAAATTTCTAGAATGTTACTGTAGAAATGGATTTAGGTGGTTCTTCATCATATGTTCTCCGGTTCCCACATTGCCTCTTCTATCTTATGGTTTCTCCATAGAACATTTACCAGACAAGTTGTCTGGTTTCTCAACAACTTTTCTCTTGTATCAAGAATCTTGACAGGCTCTTCACAATTAGATAGATCTGGTTTCAGTTCAATTACCTCATAGGTGAGTACATGCATTGGGTCAGGCATGTATTTTCTCAACAGTTATACGTGGAACACATCATGAACTTTGGAGAGTCTTGGTGGAATTTCCAAATGGTAAGTTACAACCCCAATTCTTTATATAATTTTGAAAGGTCCGATGTACCTGGGACTAAATTTACCATTCTTACCGAAACGTATAGCACCCTTCCTTGGAGATATCTTCCAGGAAACATGATCTCCTACATGAAATTCTAAATTATTCCATTGGTTATCATCATAGCTCTTCTGCCTACATGGAGTTTCTTGGATGTGGGTTTGGATTACCATTACCATTTCCATTGTTTCCTCAACATGTTTTGGGCCTATGAGTTTTCTTTCACCAACTTCATCCCAACATGTTGTTGTGTGACATTTTTTCCGTATAACACTTCATATAGTGCCATCAGAATACTTGAATGAAAGCTATTGTTATTGGAAAATTCTACCATAGGTAAATATTGATCCCACATACCTTGGAAGACAGGTGAACAAGATCTCAACATGTATTCTAAGGTTTGAATAGTCCATTATTATTTTCCATCAGTTTGAGGGAGGTAGGGAGTGCTCAAACGAAGTTCAGTATCTTGGGATTTCTGAAGACTTTTCCAGAATCATGATGTAAAACGGGGACCATGATAAGAAACAATCGATATGGGTAATCCATGAAATCTTACAACATCATTAATATATTATCTTACTAAACGTTCAAGTGGTAAATCTTCTCTTATAGAAAGAAAATGTGCTGACTTAGTAAGACGATCAACAATGACACATATTGCATCGTTCCTTCTAGGAGTCTTTGGTAGTCCCATGAAAAATTCCATCGTAATATTATCCCATTTCCACTTAAGTATGGGAAGAGGTTGCATAACTCCTCCAAGCTATTGCCTTCCATCTTTCACTTGTAGAAAAACCGAACATCTTGACCCGAAATCAGCAATCTCCATCTTCATGTTGTCCCACAAAAGATATTCCTTCAAATCTCTATACATCTTGGTGCACCCATGGTGTATAGAGAAGTTGGATCTATGAGCATCGTTCAATAGTTCTATTTTTAGATCAAGTATATTGGTAATGCAAAGTCTCTTCCCAAATTTCAAAATTCCACCTTCATATACGAAGTCACTCAATCTCCCATTATTCACAGCTTTCATTTTCTTTTGAAACTCCTCATCATCATCCCGAGAACATTTTATCCTTTCCAGTAAAGAAGGCTTGGAAAAAATTTGAAAAAGCATTAATGTTTCACCTTCCATGGTTATTCTCATATCCATCTTTACTTGATCAGTGAAAATAGGATCCCTTTTAACTCTCATCATATTCAAAACTCCATGATCCTTTCTGCTGAAAGCATCCGCCACCTTATTTTCCTTCACCGGGTGGTAGTGTATAGTGCAATTCTAATCCTTGAGTAGTTCAAGACATCACCTTTGCCTCATGTTGAGTTCATTCTGTGAGAAAATATACTTCAAACTCCTGTAATTAGTATAAATATCCCATTTTTTCACCATAGAGATAGTGTCTCCAAATATTCAATGCAAAAATTACAGCAGCGAACTCAAGATCATGAGTGGGATAGTTTTTCTCATGATGTTTTTGCTATCATGATTAATAGGTAATAACTCCATCATTCTGCATAAGGACACAACCATGTTCTTTCTTTGAGGCATCACTATAAATAACAAACCAATCATTCCCAGATAGTAGTGTAAATATAGGATCATTGAATAATCTTCTCTTCAATTTTTCAAAACATTCATCACACTCTTTTGTCCAAACAAATTTAAACCCTTTATGTGTGAGCTTAGTTAATGGGTTTTCCAATTAGGAAAAATTCTCAACGAAATGATGATAATAACCTACTAAACTAATAAAACTGTGTACCTAAGTTATACATGTCAATGCTGGACATTCTTTGATTGCCTTTGCCTTATAAAGGTCAACAGAGATTCCATCCTTAGAGACAATATGGCCAAGAAAAGAAATCTCTTGAAGCCAAAATTCACACTCGCTAAACTTCTCGTATAATTTATTTCTTCTTAGGGTTTTTAAAATGGTGCACAACTTATTTTCATGATCTTCATATCTTTTGGATTATACCAAGACATCATCAACAAATACCACAAAAAAGTCATCAAGATATTCCTAGAAAACTCTGTTCATTAGATCAATGAAAATAAAAGGTGCATTAGTCATCCCAAAAGGCATTACTGTAAACTTGTAATGCTGGTACCTCATTCGAAATGCTGTCTTTGGGATGTATTCCTCTTTCACACACAACTGATGATATCCAGATCGAAGGTAAACCTTTAAAAATATTGATCTCCATGAATATGGTTGAATGAATCATCAATGCAAGGTAGGGGATACTTGTTCTTTATTGTTATAGCATCTCCATGTAGTCAATGCACAACCTCATAGATCCATTATTCTTATTAATAAAAAGAATAGGGTCTCCCCATGGAGAAACACTAGGGTGAATAAATCCCTTATTACTCAATTCCACTAGTTGTATCTCTAGTTCCACTAATTCTATAGTGGTCATTCTATAAGGGGTCTTCGATATGGGCCTTGAACCAGAAATTAAATCAACGGAGAACTCAATTTCTCATTTTAGAGGATGTCCAGGTTAATCTTCTGGAAATACATTAACATATTCTTTTATAGTAGGTAAATCCTCTATTTAAGAATTCTTTTCCTCACCCATAGTTATTTCATTCTCTTCCTCTCCAATAATTGAATTTAGTTTAGCTACTGGGGGTGGATTCAGATAATAATCAGGTGGTGGTGATTCTTCTCTAAAGATAAGATGTTCTTTATCATCATAATCAAAAATTGTACCCTCATTCTTATAATAAATTTTTTCATCATGGTCCAAAATCCAATCCATAACGATAATTATATAAAATTAAATCATGGGTATGATGATGAGATCAGCAGATAAATAACATTTATGTGCCTTAATGGGAACTGATTCACAAAACATTGTTTCAATGATATTTCCCTTAGGAGTTTTTACTCACAACTCCCTTGTTAAATCAAATTGGAATTATCTAATTTTCATAGCAAACTGGGATGATATGAAATAATGTGATGATCCAAAATCAAATAAAGCATTTGATAAAATTTAGGAAACCATTAAATTACCTACCACCCCATCTTTCGGAACATTAACCTCAGTAGTAGTGATTTCATATGATTGGCCTTGATCCCTTGGCCTTTTCTGAGGTATGTTTCTTTGAAACTTAGGACATTCATTTTCATAATGTCACATCTCCCTACAATTTTAGCATTGAACATTGGTAGAATATTTCTTTTCCTTACAATCACCAGTATGATGCCCTTCTTGTCCACATTTGTAGTATACTCCTTTTCCTTTTAGACAGGAACCAGTGTGCTTCTATCCAAAATTATCACATGGTGGAAATTCAATTCTTCCCTTCTTCCCTATTTATTTATTTCCTTTCCCAGAGTGTTCAATAGATCTCTTCTTCTCTTGGTTTGCTTTAAAGTCGTAAGGCATAAGGAATTCCTTTTCTATCTTGATAGCACACGATATAATATCATCATATGATGAGAAGGATTGTGATACTAATGCTTGATGAAGAAATGGTTTTAACCCATCAATAAAATGGTTAGTCTTACTTCTTAGGTTACGTATATAATCAGGGACATGCCCTGCCAACCTTGTAAAGTTGGACTCATACATTGTGACATTCTCATCCTCATTTTACCTCAGACTCAAAAATTTTCTTTCCATATCCACTCGATGGTCATGAGGAAAGTATTTTTATAATAAAATCTATTTAAACTCCATCCATTCCATATTTGATACTTAATCATCTTTTTTTAATCAATGACCACCATTGATCAGTATCTCCAGTGAGGTGGTAAACTGCCATGACTAATTTTTCCCTTCCGCTACTCCCCAAGGTTTGGAATATTTTCACTATGGAATTTATCAACTTCTCAAATACTAATGGATTTCTACTCCTATTGAATATTGGTGGTTGTTTCCTCATGAAGAGATCAAACATTTATCCTCCATGCTTTGGATCAGGGTGCTCCATATGGGTAATGTTAATATTCATAACCTGAGTGAGTTGTCACAGTATGGTGAGAATCTAATCAGCACGAGTTCCATCCCTAGCTCTACTATAATTATATTGAGTAGGTGGGAAATCCCTACATGGATTATTTACATTGATAAGGATTCCATTCCTTCCACTAGGTTCCATTTCAATACAATGGCATAAACTAGATTAGTTTATAAATCGTAATACATAATTCCAAACTTGTAAACCACTTAACATAAACTAAACAGTTTATAAATATAATCAATAATCATAAAAAAGTTTTATTTGAGGAAATATATACTCATAAACTCTTCATAATTTTTTTTAAATAAATTTAGAATTATCCTAAGCATATCCCCCAGGAGTGTCGTAACCAAGAGTGCATCAAAGCCCGTTGTCATGCACTGGTTCCCGTTCCACTCTAGCTCAAAGAGATCTCTTCGGGTTTTACCCCTAGGTAAATCTACACCAGAGCCGCCTCCACCTGGCTATATCCATATGTGGATTTATTTCATTTAAAAATCACAAAATATCTACATTACCAAAATTCTCGGATGTTATTCTATACTAATCATCAACGTCTATCTTAGGGTAATGTCCTCTAATCAGTTTTTTCATAAGCTAGTTTCCAAGGTTGGTACTAAACTTCCTCTGATACCAACTGTAACACCCCAACCCTAGTTACCCAGAGTCGGTGCATTATTACATAACATTGGCATGATAACAAGGAAATCGTGTCCCGAAAGACCAATCAGTTTAGTATTATTGGAAACAATATTCATACATAAGTTCAACTATAAAACATGAAAAGAAATACAACACTAATTTATTCCATTAGAAACAATCAATCCTCCAAGAATATGCTAGAAAGTCACTCATAACTAACTTCTTCAAAAATTGAGAAATTGAAAAATAATAAAGGGGTGAGCTCAAACGCTTAGTAAGGGTAAGAAGTACAACGGAAGATAACATAAATAATAAGAATGGTGAATAATTAAAAACACATTAATTTACCAACAACAAACCTGAACAATTGTATGGAAGGAATATAAGATGAGTAAATAATTCCACAATAAAACAAAATCATGGGTATTCTACTAGTCTAATGACCAAATGAACCATCAATATTATATTCATAATGAGGGAATGTATAATTCAAAACATTCTGAAACATTTTTTCAAGGCTTCAACCAAGACGTCACAAAATGATTAAGGCCTCGGCCAAAACAATAAATAAAATTGGGAAATGCCTCAGAAAATTACACGTCTAGTTGTCTCATGATACCTACTGATGAATCGAGGAGCTATAGTGGGCTCCACCTGTCACATACTAAGTCCAATACATTACTCATATGAAAATGTTGAAACATAACATAAACATTCGTATTAAAACTAGCATAGAAAATGTCAATACTTTAACTACAAATTCTGAATGGTATAAAAATAACACATCCATAGTCAAAAATATCAAAAAACCTTCTATAAAATATGGAAGTTTTCTATCATAATAAATCGACTTCAAATAAGCTTAAAATCTATCAAAGGATGTTGACATAGATGAAATCAAAACTATTTTGGAGAAATATATCTTTCAATTTTGAAATCATTTAAAATTCATATAATTATAAAAGAACACATTTATTTATGAAAATATTCTTATAATATTGTGAGGGAAGATTCTATGATGTTATAACGGTGGAAAATAGTCGTACCCGCTGTATAAGTTAAAAAAACTCTTACCTTAATTTTGTCGAAAAGTTCATAAAGTACATTGTTTGGAAAATGACTGAAAGATTTATTTCAAAACATATATGTTCAAATATGTTTATAATTACTTTAACCCATTGTCTAGTAAATAGTAAAACTGTTTTGAAATGGATTTTTAAGAAACATGGTCATGGATGATAATGAAGCCCAAGTAGATACTTACGTAAAAACAACCTCGAATAATAAAGAGATTGTGAAATTAACCCTTACCTTGTTCTTTTCTTTGGTTGAGGGCATGTTAAACTAATTTATAATAGTAAAATAATTGTTATGAAATTATAAAAGAACCATATTCATAAATATGATATCATATATGATCATCTAATAATACTTTGGTAATAATATTTTAGTTTTATCATTGTTTCGGGTGTTAACTGATTCGTATTCCTTTATATTATTTTTTATGTAAGTATTGATTGTTATGGATTGGATGTAGCTTATTCATATTAATAATTTTATTATGTCTTTAAAAATTATTTTTAATCATCAAATGAATATTATTCTTCAATGGATACGATGGGGAATGAATCTCATCATGTTCATGGAGAAGATAATCCGTACCTACGTACGAGTGACAATATCATTCTTTTGATATTAAAATTGTATATAATTGGAAGTAATATAATTTATACAGAATAATTTTCATGTTATATTTATTATTTAAATAAATTTATATCATTATTATACCCATCCAAATAATAATGTATTGAATAACAATTACACCACCACGTGGAGATGGTAAGTCGTACGTACGCACGTATGGTGACATGTCATTAAAAGGATAGATAGAATAATGAATATAGTTTTACCATATTAATTATAACATCAAATTATATATAAGATATTTTATGTATTAATTTATAATAGAAACAACAAAGAAAGATGATGTGGGATAAGAAAATAACATGAAAGGGGCGATGAAATATTTACCTCTTTTTCGGGTTCTTCCTTTTGATTAGATCAAAAGGGCTATATAGGTTGGATTTCTCACTAATGTAAGGCCTCTAAAACGAAGGTAGGACAGTTTAGAGGATATTGGGGTAGGTTTTGGACAAGCAAAAAAGCATTTAAGATGTGAATTTGAGAGATGGGGGAGTTCCCTTTTATTAGAGGAGTGAGGGCCACCTTAGGAAAAGATTGGAATAACATTTTATAATAAAATAATTTTCGGTTTATAATGGATATAAAATGATTTATTTCAAGGATAAGGTTGGTATGCATCAAAATATTCTCAACCAATTGGTTTTTGATAGGTTTAGGTCACCATTTTAGCCTTATCATTTAGATTTAACTCTTAGTTAAATAATTTGACATTTACCATGTCTCTTTGTGTTATTATATTATATGGTTAATAAACTTACTATAAACATCCAAGATTACTCCAAGTGGTTCATTATTAATATATATATCCTTGTATAATTAATTTGTCTGATCCTTAGATTTCTACGAATATTATATCAAATAACAATATAATATTTGTGTTAAAAACTCTTTTATGTCAATTTTGACACTTTTTGGTATTTTGGATTTTCTATATTCATAACAGCATTATTACTTAAAAAAAATTCATTTAATCAACCTTAATATGTCATATTAAACTAAAAAATTATTGTAATTCTTAAAAACCCTCAAATTAAATTTTTTTGCATAATTATTATCACTTATTTTAGGATTTCATTAATAAGGTAATTACTGGATCATCATTGTGTCATAAAGAAATTAAATTATTTAATGCATAAAAATTATAAATAAAATACCATTATGTATTAAACCATTTTATCTTTCAAATTATTATTAATAGTCTATTTGATATTGTGTGTAACTCTATATTAAAAATGTTTTAGTTATGAAAACTTGAATTTAACACTTTTAACTCTTCTTTAGTTAAATAATAATAAACGTCCTAATCTAATCCAACTAGGCCTAAAGGATCATAATTTATTCCTAAGTTTGTTTTTTTGTCAAATAACTCTTATAAAATAGAATTAAGACATGTTTTAGTGTAATAATAATATCATTTTTACCTTTAATTACCCTATTTACATTTAACTGTGGTAAATAAAAGTTAAAATTTACCATTCAATAAAAATAATTTTTATCTTATTGAACCACATTTTACTCTATTATATTAACCATGTATCTCGGATTTTCAAAATTGTACTCACAGAAGTGGTAAAATTAAGTTGTATGCAATTTTTCAAATGCTCCTAGGAGGTGGGTAAAGACGTTAAAAAGTTTAATAAAATTTTTTTATATCTAAGATTATTATAAACGTACAAAAATGAATTAAATTGAACTTATATAGGTATTATGTATCAATTTTGACCTAAAATAAATTTAAATAAATTGTTAGTTTTAAACAATGACTCAGTGTTTTTCACTATTCATAAAAAATTTAATGTTTTCAGAAAAATACCAAAAATTCACCCTAATCTAATTTAGACATTCTGAATCCAAAATGAAGTCCATTTTGAAAGATAAAATTTAAAAAGCGGGTATTAATCTTCATAACGGCCAGTTTTATTGGTCACGGTGTGTTATAATCTTGAAGTTGCATACAATGAAAGCTATTGTGTTATTCAATGGGAAACATGTCGTGGAAGCTTGGGATGTTACAGGCAAAATTTTTCAAATTTTTTTATTAATTGTTTAGTAAATATATACTTGAAATTGATGTGAAAATGTGTTATATATAAATTAAAAAAGGATAATTAATTTAACAAATTTAATGAGTGGTATATCATTATTTTTCATCAATGTAATCAAACTCTTGAGGAATCCTCATAAATGATATGATGGTTACAAAAAACCCTACCACATTGGTAACATTTTATCATAAGTCCTATGAATAAATTACATTAAATAAAACATATAATAAAATAAGAATAATGAAATAATGATATTGCATTCCATATAGGATGTATATTCGTATCATAAATAAGATAGGATTATTACAGAACAAATTTCTCAAAGATGGTCAATGCTCGTAAAGATCCATTACCATTGTAGTATCTTTTAAACTGAAAACCCAATAAAACTTACATCCAAAAAGTGATATATAAATAAAAATAATTATCATGATATTAAATATAAAATAAATTAATTCATATTAAATACACAAAATTTAATAAATAAGTGGATAATAAGTCATGTATCTCACAAAAGAAAAATAAAGTGAGATGGTAATCCATTACTACTTTAGTAATAATTTGAATAATAAACCCAAAATAAAGAGTATCAAAAAATAAAAAATTTCATTTCATTTCAATTAGTATATTCATGACATAACCTATCAAATGGTTATGTATATACAACACACAAAATAAATGAGTGGTCAATTTTCATTTCTCTCGTATAAATAAAAGAGATAATATGAACACCTTATCGAATATATAAACACCCTTCTTACACAATATATAATTATTTATAATTAATTAAATTATATTATTAAGATAATATATAGCCATGAATATATATATATCTTATAATATAGTATTTTCCTATGGTCATTCATTATGCATTTATTAAAAATTCAGTGTTAAAATGACGTTTTGGTTAATAATTTATTTGTTTTCCAAATATGTTCTGATTTTTTATTTTAAGTAATCTTAATTTGATAATAGACCCATAATATATTGAATAAAAATAATGAAGTAACTAAAATATTTATACATAAATTATAATTTTAGGACCTACCATGATTTTAGGTTTTGAGAAATTAATAATGTTACGACCATGGAGGTAATATTTCATAGGTATGCATGAGTAATGTTTCCATTTTTTGAAGAGAATTATTTAATGGAGTTAAGTGATACTTTAAAATAATAACAAGATGATAATAACATAAAAAATAATATTTATTTTATATAATTATAAATAACATCCATGTGGTGTGATGATGAAATAGAGAGCCACATCACATCATGAAGGTGGTTGTCCATATGTACATGAATAACGCTATCATCATTCAATGAGTGAAAAGGAAGAAAATAAAATGAGATATCTATTTTAAGAATAAAAAATATTTAATTAATATGTTAACTTTTTCATATATATCACATATATTAATTAAATTATTCCTCTATAATTTTCAATGTAAAACATTAGTGAAAATGAATCACATCGCATCATGAGCTGGTAGTCTTTCATACACATGAACTACATATTTGTATTTCCTAAAGAATAGAAATTTAGAAAGAAATTTATGATATAATGAATATATTTATTTATATTATTACATTATAGATATAAAATATAAAATTTATATCCTTTATAATTCCCATTCATGAGATTTGTTAATGGAAAAACCAATGACATTGGTTCACTAAACGGTGGTCTGTTGTACACACGAACGATTATTTCGTAACGCATTTGATGAAAGTGGTGATGTTTGTTGGCCATTAACATAAAAAATAATAATTAATGAAATATTTTGATGTTATTATATTATAATTAGTTAATAAAAATTCACTATGGGGGAGGATTAAATTTTATAAAAACACTCGTTAAAGTATGTCACATCTTCGTTGGGTATCCTCTTTAGGTTATCACCAAAAGAAAAAATAGGATTTTATTCTAAAAAAACCATATATTATTTTAATATGGGTATTCCGATTTTTTTCGAGTACTTTTGAATGAACATTGTTTTAATGGTTTGAGTTGTAGTGGATAGGGGGAAGCCATTTATGAGTGAGGAGAGTGGAAAACATGTAATTTTTTAAATGATAAACATATACTCATGTTTCTTAGATTATTATAGTGTTAAAAGCGAACTATTAATGATAATTATACATTAAAGGGTCTAAATAATTCAATATAATATATTTTAGAAATTTTTATTTCATTTTTACCATTATATATTAAGATTAACCCCACAGTAACCCCATTTTTAACCTAACTTCATTAATTAATATTTAGTATTTTTCAATTTCATTATTATAAAGAATTAATTTTCCCATATAAGATAATATATATTTTTATGATTCTAAATATGGTATCCTTTAATAAAAATTCCATTTACATAATTGAAAAATTTTAATTAATATTTAATTCTTCAAACGTGATTCGAATTTGAGTTTTGAAAGAGAAAATGGTCAAAAGGATAAGTTGTTTTATTTGAAAATTAAAATTTAAAATATCTCTATTAAGATATATTGTATTAAAAAATATAATATAAGTAAATATAATATTAAAATTTTTAAAAATATAATATTAATTTATAAATAGTTTAATAAAAAATACAGTTATTGATTAAAATTTTTTATTTCTCAATATTCATAAAAATTAAATGTTGTAGAAAATTATGAAGAATTTACCCATATATAATTTTTATTAGTTTATATAAAAAATTATGATAATTTATTATAATAATTTGTCTAAATTTGAAAAAAAAATATTATATCATTAGTGCACAAAAAGAGAAAAATTTACATTTTTTAATAATATTGTTTTAAGCCAAAAATTGGAATTATTCATAACTATAGAATAGAAATAAAATATGAATATTAGATACTTTATTTAATATATGATATCTTAATTTTTTTATAATCCATTAAAAAGAGTGGTTTGTTCAATTTATTTAGTTAAAACCTGTTAATTCTCATAACAATAGTTCGGAGGAAAATATTTCATTCATTTTCATGTAGTTTCATTTTTATTTTAATTAATTGGTTACCAAATAATTTATTTTATATAAATGATTAAAACATATATTTTCCTAATTTATATAATATTATTCATACAAATAATTCCATCGAATACTTGATAACTATCATATAATGATATTTTAATAATAATAAACCTTTCGTTTCAACTCAATATTGCATGTAAAAAAATATAACATCATTGTTTCCTAGAACGAAAAATATAAAAAATAATAAATTTATTTTAAAAAATAATAATTCACAAAATATCTGGTTGTTATTCTGTACCCTTTGAAGTGAATTTATTGCTTGAAATTTATCTCGATCATCCAGTATTTGACATGTAATGCCCTGACACCAGTTACCCAGAGTCGGTGCATTATTACATAACATTGGCATGATCACAGTAAAGATCAAATCTCGAAAGACTGATTAGTTTAGTAACCTTGGAAACATCAGATATATTCATAAGTCTTACATTACATCGTAAAGTGAAAACTACTACTAAAACATCTTGTCTTCAAAATCCACACTCATATCCCCTGATACTATCCCTATAGTTCATTCATAAATTACTTCTTCACATCCTGCGAAAAATAAAATACTAAATGGGGTGATCTCAGATGCTCAGTAAGGATAACAGTATAGTGGAAACATTCATAAATAAGAATAAACATTTAAGGAAATGTATAACTAAAACAAAAGCCTTTTAAACTTGAACATCAGCATAATATGGCAAAGATAAAATGAAAAAATTCCATTTATTTATTCACATTGATATTCTACTAGTCAAATAATCACATGCAATATCAATAACCACTTTCATAAAGATGGAATGCATAATGCCAGACTATCATAACCACGTAGCCATGGCCTTGTGCCAAGACTAAAAATAAGATTTTTTCAGGTCTTTGTGCCAAGACACTAGTTTGTCTCGAGATACCTACTGATGCATCGAGGAGCTATAGCAGGCTCCACCAATCACTTATTAAGTCCAATGCAATCCTCATGTGAATAGGTTTAAACATAACATAAACATTGGTATTAAAATATGCATACGAAATGTCAATACTTTATTCATAAACCATTAATGGTATAAAAATAACATATCCACAGTCAAACAGATCACAAAACCATCAATATAATATAGGGGTTTTCTATCATAATAAATAAACTTCAAATAAGCTTAAAATCCATCAAATGATGTTGACATAGATGAAATCAAAACTATTAGAGAGAAATATATATTTTCTTGAAATAATTTAAATGTAACATAATTATAAAATAAAATATTTACTTTGAAAATATTCTTATAAGATTGTAAGGGAAGCATTGACGATTTTATAACGGGGGAAAATACCCGCACCCGCCGTATAAGTTAAAAAAGACATTCTTACTTAAATTCTGTCGAAAAGGTTAAAAAGGACCTTGTTTGGAAAATGACAGAAAGATTCCTTTATGAACTTCTTCTAAAAATTCAATAAGGCTATAAATGAATTTATACCATAGTCTTCAAAATATTATGAATGAGTTGAAATACATTTTTAAGAAACATGGATGTGGATGATAAAGAGGTCCCAGTAGATAATCACGCATAAACAACCTCGGATAATGAAGAGATTGTGAAATAAACCCTTACCTTGTACTTTTTCATAGCCGATGTTATGTTAAACTCCTGTATAATAGTTAAAAAAGTGTTATTAAATAATACAAGAACCATATACATAATTATGATATCATATATGATCTTCTAATAATGCTTTGTCAATAATAATTTAGTATTATCGTCGTTTCGTGTGTTAACTTACTCGTTTTCTTTTATATGTTTCGTCACATAAGTCGTGTTTTTTTATGGATAGTTTGTATCTTATTCATATCCATAATTATATAAAGTTCTTAAACATTACATTAAATCATCAAATGAGAATTAGTCTTGAATGGTTACGATGGGGAATGAATCTCATCGCGTTCGTGGATATGGTAGTCCGTATGTACACACGAGCGACAATATCATTCTTTTGATATTAAAATAATATATAATTGGATGTTATATCATATATAAATAATAATGATCATGTTATATTTATTATTTACATGAATTAAACATCATTATTATACCCATATAGATAATAATATATTAAATAACCATTACACCACGATATGGAGACGGTAAGCCGTATGTATGCATGTATGGTGACATGTCATTAAAAGGATGGATAGAATACTGAATATGGTTGTAACATATTTATAATAACATCACAATATGTAGGAGATACTGGAGTTATTATTTTAGAATGGGAATAACAATGAAAGAATAAGTTGAAGAAGAAATGAACTTGAAAAAGGATTGTGAAAACATTACCTCTTCTTCGGGTTCTTCCTTTTGATTTGATCAAAAGGGCTCCTTAGGTTGGATTTCTGATCAAAATAAGGCCTCTAGGTTAAAGTGAGGGAAGTTTAGAGAGTATTTGGTCAGGGTTTGGCCGAACCAAAAATCTTCGAATGTGTGAATTAGTGAGAAGGGGGAGTTCCCTTTTATAAGAGGGGTGAGGGCACCTTTGGAAAAGCTAGAAATATTATTTTATAATAAATTCATATTAGGTTTATAATGGCTAAAATGTGGATTATTAAATATCTAAGGTGGGGATGGGTCGAAATAATTTCAACCTAGAGAATTTAGACAGGTTTGGGTTATTATATTAACCTTATCTTTTAGTTTTAACTCGTAGTTAATTAGTTTGACATTTACCCTGTCACTTTGTATTTTTATATTATATAGTTAATAAGCATACTATATACATTCGAGAGACCCTAAAGTGGTCCATTAATGATACACCTATCATTATATAAGTCTCATTGCCAAACCTTATATTTTTTGGAATTGAATATCAATTAATAATATAATATTTTTTTAAAAAACTCTTTTATGTCAATTTTGACACTATTTGGTATTTGATTTTTGTGAAAATCATAACAGCGTGATTACTTAAAACAATAATAATTAACTAAATAATAAAATGTCATATTAACCTATAATATTAGTGGAATTCATAAAAAGTCTCAAATTAAATTTATTTGTGTATTTATATTATCAATTATTTTAATATTTCATTAATTAGGTAATTACTGCATCACCATTGTGTATTAAATAAATTAAATAATATAATTTCTAAAAATTATAAATAAAATACTATTATGTACGAAATCTTTTTATATTTATAATGAATATTTATAATCTAATTTTTCTTATGTAAAACCCTATATTAAAAATGTTTTAGTTAATAAACACAGATTTTAACTCTTTTAACTCTTCTTTGAATTAAATAATAATAAATGTCCTAATCTAATCCAAGTGAACCTAAATGATAATATATTATTCCTAAGGTTGTGTTTGGTCGAGATACACTTGTGAAATAGAATTAGGACATTTTCTAGGGTAATATTAATATCATTTTTACCCTTAATTACCCTATTTACTTTTAACCTTGGTAAATAAAAATAAAAAGTTACTATTCACCAAAAATTATTTTCATCTCATTGAATGAAATATTATTCCTTGATATTAACCATGTCTCTCTTATTTTTGAAATTCTACTCATATAAGTGGTAAAATTATGTTTTATGTTAATTTCCTAATTTTCCTTGGAGGTGGGTAAAAGACGGTGCAAAGTTCAATAAATTTTTTTATATATCTAAAATTATTCTAAACTAACTCCAATTAATTACTTTGAACATATATAGGTATTATGTATCAATTTTGACCTTAATTAAATTTAAATTAAATAAATAAATATATAAATAAAAAGTCAGGTTTTAACTAATAACCCAATGTTTTTCACTATTCATCAAAAATTGAATGTTTTTAGAAAAATACCAAAAATCCACCCTAGGCTAATTTCAATATTATGAATCCAAAAATGAAGTCCATTTTGAAAGATAAAATTTATTAAATTTTAAAAAGTGGGTATTACTATTCATAACGGCTAGTTTGATTGGTTGTGGTGTGTGTTAGAACTCGAAATTGCATACAACACACACTACTATATTACTCAAAGGGAAGCTTACCGTGGAAGCTTGGGGTGTTACATTCTCCTCTCCTTCAAATAATTTCATCCTCGAAATTTCTAAAATACTACCGCATGAAAAGACTCGGGTGGTTCTTCATCATATGTTCCTCAGGATCCCTCTTTGCATCTTCCATCTTATGGTTTCTCCATAGAACTTTTACCAGACGAGTCGTCTGGTTTCTTAGTACTTGTTCTCACGTAACAAGAATCCTGACGGGATCTTCACAAAAAGACAGATCGGGTTCCAGTTCTAATTCCTCATAGGTGAGTAAATGAATTGGGTTAGGCATGTATTTCCTCAATAGTGATACGTGGAACACATCGTGAACTTTGGAGAGACTTGGAGGCATTGTCAAATGGTAAGCTACAACCCCAATTCATTATAGAATTTAGGAAGGTCTGATATACCTGGGACTCAATTTACCCTTCTTACCAAAATTTATAACTCCCTTCCATGGAGATACTTTCAAGAAAACATAATATACTACATTTAATTCCAAATCCCTCCTTCGGTCATCGGTATAGCTCTTCTGCCTACACTGAGCTTCTTTGATGTGGTTTTGGATTACTTTTACCTTTTCCATTGTTTCCTCGACCAGTTCTGGGCCTACCTGTTTTTTTTCACCAAAGTCATCTCATCAAGTTGGTGTGCGAAATCTCTTTCCATATAATGTTTCATATGGTTCCATCCGAATACTCGAATGAAAGCTATTGTTATAGGAAAATTCTACCAGAGGTAAATATTGATCCCACATACCCTGAAAGTCAAGTGAGAAGGATCTCAATATGTCTTCTAAGGTTTGAATAGTCCGTTCTGATTGTCCATCTGTTTAAGGGTGGTAGGCAGTGCTCAAATGAAGTTCAGTATCCAAGGCCTTCTAATGACTCTTCTAGAATCTTGAAGTAAAACTGGGATCATGATCAGAAACAATTGATAGGGGTACTCCATGAAGTATCATAACTTCATTAATATATAGTCTTTCTAGCTGTTCAAGTGGTAAATCATCCCCTATGGCATGAAAATGTGCTGACTTGGTAAGATGAACAACAATGACCCATATTGCATCGTTCCTTCTAAGAGTCTTTGGTATCCCCATGATGATGTCCATCGTAATATTATCCCATTTCCACTCATGTATGGGAAGAGGTTGCAATACTCCACCAGGCTATTGCCTTCCAGCTTTCACTTGCTGACAAACCATACATCTTGACACAAAATCAACAATCTCCCTCTTCATGTTGTCCCACCAAAAATGTTCCTTCAAATCTCTATATATTTTGGTTCTCCTAGGGTGTATATAGAAATTGGAACTATGAGCATCGTCCAGAAATTCCCTTTTTAGATCAGGTATATCGGGAACCCAAAGCCTCTTCCAAAATTTCAAAATTCCATCTTCATACACAAAGTCTCTCAATCTCCCATCATTCATAGATTTAATCTTCATTTGAAATTTTTCATCATCAGTCTGAGAACACTTAATCCTTTCTAGTAAAGATGATTTGGAAACCATTTGAAAAAGAATTTATGTTTAACCTTCCATGGTTATTCCCATGTCCATATTCACTAGATCTATGAAAATTGGATCCCTTTCAATTCTAATATTATTCAAAACACCATGATCTTTTCTTCTCAAAGCATCTTCCACCTTGTTTGCCTTCCCTGGGTGGTAGTGTATCGTGCTATAATAATCCTTGAGTGATTCAAGCAATATCCTTTGCCTCATGTTGAGTTTTTTTTGTGAGAAAATATACTTCAAACTATTGTGATTAGTATAAATATCACATTTTTCACCATAGAGATAATGTCTCCATATATTCAAAGAAAAGAATACAAAAGCTAACTCAAGATCATGAGTAGGATAGTTTTTCTCATTAAGTTTTAGCTGTCGTGATGCATAGGCAATAACCCTATCATTCTGCATAAGGACACAACCAAGTCCTTTCTTTGATGCATCACTATAAATAACGAACCCATCATTCCCTGATGGTAGAGTCAATATAAGAGCATTGACTAATATTCTCTTAAGTGCCTCAAAATATTCTTCACACTCTTTTTTCCAAACTAATTGAACCACTTTACGTGTGAGCTTCGTTAATTGGTTTGCCAATCAGGGAAAATTCTGGACAAAAGGTCGATAATAACCTGCTAAACCAATAAAATTACATACCTCAGTTATAATCATCGGTGCGGACCATTATTGGTTTTCATTGGTCTTAGAAGGGTCAACATAGATTCCATCTTTGGAGACAATATGGCCAAGAAAAGAAATATCTGGAAGCTAGAATTCACACTTGCTAAACATCCCATATAATTCATGTCCTCTCAGAGTCTTCAGGATAATGCCAATGTGATTTTCATGATCTTCGTAGATTTTGGAGTATACCATGATATCATCAATAAATACCACCAAAAATTCATCTAGATATTCTTTGAAAACTCTATTCATTAGATCCAAGAATACAGAGGGCACAATAGTCAGCCCAAAAGGCATTACTATAAACTCGTAATGCCCGTACCTAGTTCGAAATGTTGTCTTCAGAATGTCTTCCTTATTCACACACAACTGATGGAATCTAGACCAAAGGTCAATCATTGAAATGTATTGAGATCCATGTAGTTGGTCAAATAAATCATCAATGAGAGGTAGGGGATACTTGTTCATTATTGTTATATCATTGATTTCCCTGTAGTCGATACATAACCTCATAGATCCATCTTTCTTCTTAACAAAAAGGATAGGGGCTCCCCATGGAGAAAAACTAGGTTGAATAAATACCTTATTACTCAATTCCTCTAGTTGTTTATTTAGTCATACTAATTCAACAGTGCAAATTCTATAAGGGGTCTTTGATATAGGCTTTGATCTAGGAATTAAATCAATAGAAAACTCAACATCTCGTTCTAGAGGATGTTCAGGTAAATCTTCCGTAAACACATCTACACATTCTTTCACAATAGGTATATCATCTATTTGAACATTCCTTTACTCACCCATAGTCATTTCATTCTCTTCCTCCACAATAATTAAATTTAGTTGAGCTACTGGAAGTTGATCTAGATAAGAATTAGGTGTTGATGATTCAGCTCTAAAGATAAGGTGTTCCTTATCATCATCATCAAAAATAGTATCCTTTTTCTTCTTATAATAAATTTTTGCATCATGTCCTAAAATACAATCCATACCGAGGATTATATCAAACTCAACCATAGTTATGACGATGAGATCAGCAGATAAAGAACTTTTATGTGCTCTAATGGGGACTGATTCACAAAACATTGTTGGAATGATACTTCCCTTAGGAGTTTTAACTGAAAACTCCTTTGGTAAATCAAATTGAAAATATCTAATTTTATTAGAAAACTAGGAAGATATAAAGAAATGCGATGATCCAGAATAAAATCATGCATTTGCTACCAAGAAGAAACCATTAAATTACCTTACACCACGTCGTTCGAAGCTTCTACCTTAGCAGTAGTGATAGCATAAGCTTGGCATTGATCCCTTGGTATTTCCTGAGGTAAGTTCCCCTAACTCTTAGGACATTCATTGGAATAATTTCCCATCTCTCTGTAGATGTAGCAGTGAACATCGGTAGCTTCTTTCTTCACCTTGAAATCATGATCTTTGTGGCCTTTTTCACCACACTTGTAGCAGACTCCCATTCCGTTCAAGCAAGTACTAGGGTGTTTCTTCCCACATTTACTATAAGATGGATATTAAAATTTTCCCTTCTTCCCCTTATTTACATTCCCAGATTGATCAGTAGATCTCTTCCTCTCTTTCTTTTCTTTAAAGTCAAAATTCTTAGAGAATTATTTTTCTGTCTTGACAACACATGAGACAATATCTTCGTACGACGAGAAGGATTGCGACACAAATGCTCGATGAAGAAATGGTTTTAACCCATCATGGAAACAATAAATCTTACTTCTTGGGTTACATATATAGTCTTTAGCGTACCTTGCTAACCTAGTAAAGTTATCCTCATACTTTGCGACATTCTCATCCTCCTTTTGTCTCAGAATCAGAAATTTCCTTTCCATATCTTCTTGATGGTCACAAGGAATGTATTTTTCTAAAAACAGATCTTTGATCTCCCACCATTCAACATTTGAAACTTCATCATCTTCCTTCATGTATTGAATCAATGACCACCATTGATCAACATCTCTAGTGAGGTGGTAAAATTCCATGATAACCTTTTCCCTTTCACTAATCCCTAAAGCCTGAAATATATTCTCTAGGGAACATATCCGTAGCTCAGCTACCAATGGATTTGTACTCCCATTGAATGTTTGTGGTTGTTTCCTCATGAAGCAATCTAACATTGATCCTCCACTCTGTGGATCATGGTGCTCCATACTGGTAAGGTTATTATTTATAACAGGAGTGAGTTGTCCCAGTATGGTGATAAGCTGATCAGCACCAGTTGTATAACCAGCTCCACTATAATTATCGTGAGCCGGAGGGAAATCCCTATATGGAGTGCGTGCATTGATATGGTTTCCATTTCATCCACTAGGATCCATTTCTAAACAATGTCATAAACTAGATCATTTTATGAATCAAAATACATAATTCCATACTTATAAAACACTTAACATAAATTGAACTATTTATGGATATAATCCATAATCATAAAAATGTTTTCATTGAGGAAGTATATACTCATAAACCCTTCATAATTATTTTTAATGAAAATGAGATTTATCATAAGAATATCCTCCAGGAGTGTCGTAACCAAGAGTGCAGCAAGGCCCATTGTCGTGCACCAGTTCCCATTCGAGTCTAGCTCAAAACGTTATTTTCAGGTTTTACCCCTAGGTACATCTGTTCCAGAGCCGCCTCTACCTAATCGTATCCATAAAGGGATTTATTGCTTGGAAAACTCACAAAATCTCTAAAATACCAAAATTCTAGGAAGTTCTTTTATACTAACCCTCAAAATCCATCTTAGGTCTATGTGCTCAAATCAATGTTTATCTAAATCTAGCTTCCATGGTTTGACCTAAACTTCCTCTGATATGAAATGTAAGGCCCAGAACCCAATTACCCAGAGTCAGTGCATTATTAAATAACATTGTCATGATCACAGGAAAGATCAAATCTCAAAAGACCTATTAGTTTAGTAGCCTTGGAAACACTAGATATATTCATAAGTCTTACATTACATCATAAATTGAAAACTACTACAACAACATCTTGTATTCATAATCCACAATCATATCCCCTCATACTATCCCTGTAAGTCATCCATAAATTACTTATTCACATCCTGGGAAAAGTAAAACATTGAAAAGGGTGATCTCAGATGCTTAGTAAGGATAACAATATAGCAGAAACTTTCATAAATAATCAAAAACATTTAAGGCAATGTCTAAATAAAACAAAAGCCTTTTAAACTTGAACATCATCATAACATGGAAATGATAAAATGAAATAATGGCATTTAATTATTCACATGTATATTCTACTAGTCGAATAATCACATGTAATATCAATAACCACTTTCATAAAGATGGAATGCATAATGCCAGACTATCATAACCACGTAGCCAAGGCCTCGTGCCAAGACTACAAATAAGATTTTGTCAAGGCCTTGTTCCAAGAAACTAGTTTGTCTCATGAGACCTACCGATGCATCGAGGAGCTATAGCGGGCTCCACCCGTCACTTATTAAGTCCAATGCATTCCTCATATGAAGAGGTTTAAACATAACATAAACATTCGTATTAAAACTAGCATATGAAATGTAAATAAATTCTTCATAAACTATGAATGGTATAAAAATAAAATATCCACAATGAAACATATCACAAAACCATCAATACAATATAGTGGTTTTGTATCATAACAAATAAACTTCAAATAAGCTTAAAATCCATCAATGGATGTTGACATAGATGAAATCAATATTATTTGAGTGAAATATCTATTTTTTTGAAATCATTTAAAAGTCACATAATTATAAAATAAAAAATTTACTTCGAAAATTTTATTATAAGCTTGTAAGGGAAGCTTCGATGATTTTATAACGGCTGAAACTATCCACACCCACTATATAAGTTAAGAAATACATTCTTACCTTAATTCTGTCGAAAAGGTTAAAAAGGACCTTGTTGGGAAAACGACAGAAAGATTCCTTAATGAACTTCTTATAAAAAGTCAACAAGGGTATAAATATCTTTATACCATAGTTTTTAAAATAGTAAGTACTATTTGAAATTCCTTTTTCAGAAACATGTATGTTGATGATAAAGAGGTCCTAGTAGGTAATCACGTATAAACAACCACGAATAATGAAGAGATTGTGAAATAAACCCTTAGCTTGTACTTTTCCTTAGTCGATGGTGTGATAAAATCCTTTATAATAGTTAAAAAATTGTTATTAAATTATAAAAGAACCATATACATAATTATGATATCATATACGATCATCAAATAATGATTTGTTAATAATACTTTAGTATTATCGTCGTTTCGGGTGTCAACTTACTCATTTTCTTTTATATGTTTCGTTATATAAGTGGTGTCTATTATGCATAGGTTGTATTTTATTCATATCCAGAATGATATAAAGTTCTTAAACATTGATTTTAATCATCAAATGATAATTAGTCTTGAATGGATACGATGGGGATGAATCTCATCACGTTCGTGGAGACGGTAGTCCGTACGTACGCACGAGCGACAATATCATTATTTTGATAATAAATAATACATAATTGGATGGTATATCATATATACAGAATCATTATCATGTTATATTTATTATTTACATGACTTACATATCATTATTATACCCATCCAAATAATAATATTTTGAATAACAATTACACCACAACGTGGAGATGGTAAGCCGTACGTATGCACGTATGGTGACATGTCATTAAAAGGATGGATAGAATACTGAATGTGGTTGTACCATATTTATAATAACATCACAGTATATAGGCGATACTGGAGTTATTATTTTATAATGGTAATAACAAAGAAAGAAGAAGTTGAAGAAGCAATGAACTTGAAAAAGGGTGGTGAAAACATTACCTCTTCTTCGGGTTATTCCTTTTGATTTGAACAAAAAGGCTCCTTAGGTTGGCTTTATGATCAAACTAAAGCCTCCAGGTTAAAGTGATGGAAGTTGAGAGAGTATTTTGGTAGGCTTTGGCTGAACCAAAAGTCTTTGAATGTGTGAATTAGTGAGAAGGGGAAGTGCCCTTTTATAAGAGGGGTGAGGGTCACCTTTAGAAAAGCCAGAAATATTATTTTATAATAAATTCATATTCAGTTTCTAATGGATCTAAAGTGGATTATTCAAATTCTAAGGTGGGTATAGGTTGAAATAATTTCAACCAACAGAATTTAGACCAGTTTGAGTTATTATATTAACCTTATCATTTATTTTTAACTCGTTGGTAATTAGTTTGACATTTACCATGTCACTTTGTATTTTTATATTATATAGTAATAAACATACTATATACATACAAGAGACATCCATGTGGTCTATTAATGATACAAATATCATTATATAAGTCTCCTGGCCAATCCTTATATTTTTTGGAATTTAATATTAATTAATAATATAATTTTTTTAAAAAAACTCTTTTATGTCAATTTTGACACTATTTGGTATTTGATTTTTTTGAAACTCATAATAGCACTATTACTTCAAAAAAACATAATTAAATCAATACTAACATGTCATAGTAACCTATATAATTAGTGTAATTCATAAAAAGTCTCAAATTTCATTTATTTGGGTATTTATATTATCAATTATTATAATATTTCATTAATTAGGTAATTACTACATCACCATTGTGTCATAAATAAATTTAATTATTTAATGTCTAAAAATTATAATTAAAATACGATTATGTAGGAAATATTTTTAGATTTCTAAATAATATTTATAATCTAATTTATCTTATGTAAAACCCTATATTAAAAATGGTTTAGTTAATAAACATTGATTTTTAGTCTTTTATCTCTTCTTTGAATTCAAAAATAATTAATGTCCTAATCTAATCCAAGTTGACCTAAATGATACTATTTTTTTTCCTAAGGTTGTTTTAGTTCGAGATACAATTGTCCAATAGAATTATGACATGTTTTATGGTAATATTAATATCATTTTTACCCTTAATTGCCCTATTTACTTTTAACCGTTGTAAATAAAATTAAAAAGTTACTATTCACCAAAAATTATTTTCATCTCATTGAACGACATTTTACTCCTTGATTTCAACCATGTCTCTTTGATTTTTGAAATTCCACTAACAAAAGTGGTAAAATTATGTTTTATGTGAATTTCCAAATTCTCCTAGGAGGTGGGTAAAAGACGGTGGAAAGTTAAATAAATTTTTTATATATCTAAAATTATTCTAAACTAACTCCAATAAATTACATTGAACTTATATTGGTATTATGTATCTATTTTGACCTTAATTAAATTTAAATAAAATAAATTATTATTTAAATAAAAAGTTGGTTTTTAACTAATAACCTAGTGTTTTTCACTATTCATAAAAAATTGAATGTTTTCAGAAAAATACAAAAAATTCAACTTAGGCTAATTTCGATATTCCGATTCCAAAAATGAATTCCATTTTGAAAGATAAAATTTATAATATTTTAAAAAGTGGGTATTACTATTCATAATGGCTAGTTTGATTGGTTGTGGTGTGTGTTAGAACTTGAAATTGCGTACAACACACACGATAGTATTATTCAAAGGGAAGCATACCGTGGAAGATTGGGGTGTTATATGATAGTTGAAAATTCATTCATTAACACCCACTTCAGAAAAAGGATCATTAAATATCATTTGGGAAAAGGAATGGGATATGTGAAATACATATGGAATAACACATACTAGAATTTCCTATATGATAACACATGTGGGATATGAAAACATGGACATAGAAGAGAAAAATGACACCCAAATACAGAAGGAGAGTGTTAAAGATCATGGTCGAAATAAAGTTAACTAGTTTATTTCAATAAACTAATGAGGAATTAAATTGGACATTGATATCATTATAATTATGATAATAATAAAACATATTATTAAACGATTCATTTCCTAATGCTCTATATTTTCTTTCATATGTACACTAAGAATATATGGAAGTGTACTTAATTAATTTATTTTAATTGAGGAGGCACAATTTAATCCTTTGGTGGTTCTTTGATAAATTTCTACTTCATCTCTTATTCTAAGTGATGAGGTTTTAATGTCTAATGAACAAAATAATAACCATAAAATAATGATAAGTCATTTCCTAAATGTCTAGTTATAAAAATGTGTACTAGTTGTTTTATAATATGGATATATTTTTATATGGGGAAGTAATACATTAATAACTAAAACATCAACCAAATATCTTCTTTTTCCATTCAAAAAATGGTTAACCCTATAACCCAAGAAAAATTAAATATTTATTTAGACTGAAACTACATTTACCGAATTCAACTAAACATCAACCTCTCATATATCATAATGTGGCTCTTTATTTTCACATACTAATCATGTGATAACCATTATCATATATTCTCATGATACAAAGTAATAACTATAATTATCATAAAACCTTAATGAAGACATACATGATTCTTTATTACTTAAATAAAACACAAATTTTTGGATATATTTCATAAACGCAACAATGCTATAAACTCCATTAATGATATAGTAAACCACATTTTCGACAAATCATTAATCAATTCCAAGGTAATCAGAAATATCCAATTTGATTTATCCATATCAATCATATCTTTATCCTAGAATCAATGACTTATCATTAAGAACATATTACGGGTTTTATATCTTCTAAATTTTTTTTCCAAGAATATCGTCTTTCTATTAAATCATTTTTTAGGTCATTAAAACCATTAAACATATTATTTTAAATTCAATATGAAAATTTTATAGTTAACCATACATATCTATTTCAGAATTCTTGGATTGAAATATATATACACTTAATAGTTATACATAATTCTTAGACCATTAAATATGCTTCCTCATCTTACTCTTCAAAACCTATTTCCTTTCATATGTCATTCGACGTATCATCAATGTCAATAGAAAATTCATTACTCAACCAACATTTTTTATTCTCTTTATGATATTTCCCATTAAGATATATGTTTGAATAATTATAAATAAATTCAATATTTAAAACATTGAATATACATTGAAACCATATAAAGAACATTATTCTTACCCATTGAGTTAAAAAAACTTTACATTTTCTTCCTTTGTAATTACATTCATTATGTACTAGATTACACACCCAAAATATCTTTATGTCCCACAGTCACATTCCCTTGACTGAATCTTTAAAAAGTTTCACCTTATTTAAAAACTGAATCTTCTTTCTTTGTAGGTCTCCAATACATGAAATCCTCATGAACTCTATCTATATCATAATTGGTGAGTATGAGAGATGGTTATAGTGAACATTATTAATTATATTTTGTGATAACTGTTTAGGAATACTCCCAATATACTTTACTCCATTCATCATCCCATTTTGATACTCATTAGAAAATTCTCTTTCACAATAAATTTTATCCATGTTCATTCTAGTTCCCTCCATTTACTAAAACCAAAAAATCCATTTTTAATATTTGATAATCCAATAATCCTGAAAATAAATTATATGTTTTCTGAATCATGAACCATTATTTTCAATATATGAAACCTTAGTTTCATCCTTTTTCATTCATAATCATCATATATTTAAATCCCTCATGATGGTCTGAAAAGTGCATGATATTTTAGAAAGAAAATATCCAGGGAGTTTTATAGAAGGTGCGTAAAAAGGACTATTTTAAAACAAAAACTGACCATTGAGTATATCCCAATGTACCCTTTTCATTTTTAATGACCATATTTACCTTGATTACAAGGCCCCATCCACTGGTTGTATCTAGATAAGAATTTAATTTCATAGAAACCAATAGATCTATCCTTTACGATATTTATCAATTGTTTTCATATGCATTACCACATCCTTAGACATTTTATTAGATAAATACCTATATATAACCTATAAAATATCCTTAGGGGTATCACTAATGTTTTCTCATAGTTGTTTCCAAAGGATAAAAAAATCAATCCTCTAATACAAACTATATAGACCCATGATTTTTATACTTATTGACTACATCATTATATATTAATATTTTAAAAATTAAATAAAAACATGCATGATAACAATAATAGCTTAGTTTATTTGGATATTATGAACACAATTATCTAATTTTTTGAATGATCATTAATATCTCCAAAAATGATCATCCCTGTTAGAACTCTTTAAAAAACACTACATAAATCCTCTCTTCAAAATCGAGATAATGGAAACAAAAGAAAGGGTGTGATTGGGTTCATGTAAGGATAAATAAGGGATATTTATAAGTATAAAATGAATATATGGGTACGATAATATTACCAAAACATTTTAAATCATTTAAATTCACATCAAATATAAAAATATTGAGCAATGGAATAAAAATTGGCATATAATAATACATTAATCATAATGTAATCAGATAACATATAACGGGAGAGTGTAACATTGTCATAACACATGTAATTGTGTCAAACGTAGAAGTATTTAAAAACTCTACATTGTAGTAAAGGATCACTTCCATGGAATTAATAGTCAAATTTTTTCACTCCCCAAAACATCATAACAGTTAAGGTTCTCTCCGAATGCCCCTATAAGAGATGATGTCCCTTTCTAAACTGGGTACTCTCACCATTCTAGTCTTGTCAATATCATGAGTTATAATTCACTAACCAATGAATTGGAGGGATATAATGGTCAATCATTTCAAATATTGAAAATCATATGTATGTGGTATGTAAGATAATAAAAAAATCATCATATCAAAATCCATGTAATGAAATATGATTCATAAACATTTAATAATACCATAACATGTGAAAAAAATACAGGCTTCATAATTATTTCATTACATTATCATAGAATAAACAATGAAAAGAATGGGGTTTAATTATTATTTTATTATAGTAAAAATTGTATAATAAAAATAGGTTTCTTAAATATCCTTTAATCAAAATCATAAGCAATGTAGAGGAATATCAATAATGGTATCCTTGTATGATATCCATCATAAATGAAAATTAACTTCAAAGGATATAGTTTTATATAGATATTTATTTTTTCAATTAAACCTTTGTAGAATCTCTTAAAAAAGACTTTCCATAAAAAATTCCATTAGAGACTAAACATTTATATGTCATCTTGGAAATTAATTTCACTGAAAATAAACATTGAAACTAATAATTTCATCTTTAAAAATGGATTAAAACATTTATTGAGGGAAATATTTTTTCTACCTTGATAAAAAAATTAAAACCCAAAACATTTGGATAATTATTTTCATTTAAAAGTACCATGAAAAATTATAAAGTAAGTTTAAAATAATTTAATGAGCATACCGATGAGAAATTTGTTTCATGTAATATATGTTAAAACAATGATTCTATTCACATTTTTAATAAAATCCACATATAAATTTAAATGGAAGAAAAAATGAATATTAAATTCAATAAAAAACATAAATGTTATAAATGGGTAAAAATAATATAATAAAATAATTTAATGAGTGTTAAAAACACTTTTGGAAATATTTTTAGAAAACATTATTAAAGAAAAAATGAGTTTTCAACCTGGGATAAATTAAGATGATTATTCATATAATTTTTTTTAAATATTAAGTACATAAATAAATGAAAATCAATGGATGAAATTCATTTTACATAAATAATTATAGGATAATAAAATTCTTGGGTTTTTTGATTGTTATATCATAGTATTTCACTATTCGAATCATAATCTTGACCAATCCTAATAAATTCGGATAATTTAAAAAACCATACCACTTTTTTAACATTGAATTAAAATACCCATAAATGAGTAATATTAAATTAGAAGAGTATATTATAAGAATAAATAAATTAATTATATTACATGTCAAAGGGTTTATATATACACCTCATAAATATTAGAGTTGCATAATAGAGAATATATCTCAACGAAGGAATTTTTTGGCAAAGATATCATAAAACTTTGTTATATTTTCACTTGTAATACCTATAAAATAGATATAAAAATATGGATTTTTAAATCATAAAATTTTAATGATAATAAATATAAAATTTATTCATCTAAACTATATATAGAAAATATAATAACAATGTTGTAAATATAACATGTAACTCATTGAAGTAAAACATATGGGTAGAAATATCATACGACATTAGTAATCTTTTGAATCATAAGAAACGATATAATATTATGTAAATGAATAATTTAATATCATGAAATTCAGTATATTAGTTATATAACAAGTCAGATGAAGGAGTATATACACTACACGAAAGAAACAATTGAATAATTTTCATGTATCTCTTAGAAATAAAAGAGAGAATATAAATCATATATCATAAGTATAGAATTCATTTATAAAAGTTTAAACAACATGTAAAATATTATAATTTGATTATAAAAATATTATTGAAATTAAAATAATTATATCATTTCATTTATTAATTAATTATGACAATTGTCTACCAATTTATTACTAATTTATTAAACATTTTTTAATTAAAATCCTTCTTTGGGTAATTACAGCTTTGTTTTTTATACATGTTTTGATTTTTTATTTGGTTTTATATCATATTGATCATGTTTCAATAATATAAATAATAATAATTGGATAATTATCATATTAATACATCAATTATACATTATTTACCGATCATTATTTATTTTTTTGATAAATAATGTTTCTTTTGATCATGGAGACGGAAGGTCGTACATGCCCAAAAGTGAAATTTCAATTTTTCAACCATCACTATGAAAATGAGGTAACTAATATTCTATCATCAAAAATGATTATAATTTCATTATTAATATGTTATTTTTGTAAATTTACTTATAAATATTATCCATGTGGCAAGGTGATGAAAGAGAGAGCCACATCACTTCATGGAGGAAAAAATCAACACATACATGAATGAAATTATCAAAATTCAGTGAGTGAAAAGGTAACATGGAAAATGATATATTATCATTTTATAATAATAAATATTTCATTATTATCATAATTATTTAATATATATCACACATACTTTTTAATTTTAAACTTATTACCTTTCTCGTACTGCATTAGTGATAATGAAAAACATCAGTTCGCTAGATGATAGTCCACTATAACCTAGAAATGTGTTATCATATATATTAATATCTATTATCTTACACAGTTGTGGGAGGTGTAATGGAAAAAACAAATGACATCAGTTAATGAGGTTGTAGTCTGTTGTACATAGGAATGATGATTTTATTACCCATTTGAGGTATGTTGAGAAGGTTTTATGTCATTAACTTACAATTAAAACCACTCATTATATGTAATATACTTAGGTTGTTATATCATAATGTATTAATAATAATTTAATGGATATAATAAATAAATAAAATAAAAATCACATTTAATAATGTAAAATCTTTTTTTGGTATCCTACTTTCGTTAACACCAAAATCCTTCCTCGAATGGATTTATGTGAAAACAAAGTTTTATAGGTTCAGAAGAGTTAATTTTGGAAGTTATTTATCCATTTAATCAACTAAATAAAAGGGTTTGGTGGTATGATGGGAATAAGAGATGGTGTGGCATTTTATATGTGTGGTAATTTATATGCTAATAATTATATAAAATTAGAAGGTGCACCCACATTTTCGTGTCAAAAGGGGTCCCAAATAGAGTATTATAGATACTAGTGTCAAAATATTTCTATTAAATATATTTTATTCAAATATATTTTTCTTATTAACCCTTATCATTTTAGTTTGTCCACCCACGCCCCTTAACGATATGTTTTCCTTCATCGTGATAAATGATTTAAATGATTTCTGTAAAAATTATGGTAAAAATTTAAGAATTTTTTTTTAAATTATTAAATATGAAGTCTAAAAATATGGAATAAATTTTTCAAAATTCCATTCAAATAATTTTAATAATTAATTTAAAATTAATCAAATAAATATGATATGATAGCGGGTTTTTAAAGAGAAAGTTTTTAAATTTTTAGAAGGGTTCTATAAAAAAATTCACTGTGAAAATATTTCTTATTACCATAATTTGATCACTAGAAATTTCATGAAAATAATTTTTACTTTAATGGAAAATTAAAATAAAATTTAACATTAAATTTAGTTTAAATAAAAAAGGCATTTTTTGATAAAATTCAACATTTTTTATTATTGAAAAAAATTAATAATTTTAGAAAATTTCAATAATGGTAAAATAAATAATTTAGAAAATATTAGTTAAAAAATGTGTATTTTTTAAAATACGTTTTCTAAATTTTTTTTAAAAATATATTATAAGCACAAAATGGTGAAAAAACTTTGTTTTAGAAAAATACAGTTTTTAAGTGTAAAACAACATTAATTATATATTATTTCAAAAACACATAAGATGAATTTTAAATTGTTTATTTAATATATAATATATAATTTACTATAACATAATTCACTAAAACTAGTTTTTAAAATATATTGTAGCAATGCATTTCTTTTTTTATAAAAATTGTTTTTCAGAAAAAGATTTCGATTATTTTAAAATACATTTCATTTTAATTTTTAATTTATTTTCCCTAAAAATAAATAATTTCATATAAAAGTGGAAACAATATGTTTTAATATATAAATTAATCGTATTCATTACATCATTTATAATATCAAGGTTTTGACTATAATATAATAATATTTTTAAAATATGACATGTTTATTTTAAACTCATTTCTGCATGTAATATAATCCAATCATATGGTCATGTGTAATGAAAAATATCAATATGATTAAAATCATATTAAAAAAATTCTATATCATAAAATATCTGGGTTTTATAATAAATGTAAAAGGATAGAAATTACAAAACCAAAAACACATGAAAAATGAACCAGTTGTCAACTAAAACTATTATTTCAATATAGAAATGTTGATAAATGGGTGATAAAAGACTACAAGTAAATATAATATGGTATAACATATATGAATATGGTTTAGTAATATATTTATACATAAATTATATTTATTATATATAATGTTTAAGCAAGTACAAATGATATCATACCCATATTAATGGTGTCCCCTTTCACTATTACATCCATGAAACATATGCCCTATTATCCAATTATTCAATTATATTGTGTATATTATAGAACTTTTGAGATGTGATACTAGGATGATACTTTTAATAATTATACTTAAATCATAATTTGTTGCTATTTATTTCATTTTCCAAATGATGCCATAGTTACTAATGTGGTAAGGGTTTATTTCATAATCTCATAATTATTTGGGATTGTTTATGTTTAAGTATCCCTCAGTGGAATTATTTGATATTTATATCAAAAAATATATTTATATCCTTATTAAATTGTTATTAATGAAAATTTAAATGTAATTGTATCATATTATAATGACCTGGAAATTTCCAGGAAAATTTATCTTAAATACTATGGAATTTTACGAGTCTATGATTTCTGATGGAACTTGAATATGAGGCTCGGTGTGCCCGGAATCAATTTATGAAGTTTTGTTTAGGTAAGTTCAATAAACATACATGCGGGTTTTTCTATCTTTTGAACCGGTGCTCAGAATTGAAAACTGAGGGCACCGATGAACTCAAAGTGCCGATATTTTCTTAAGGGGACCTTTACACAAATTGCGTTTTATGCGGGTTGAAAGTTATATTTTCGGGAATTCATACTACATTAATAAAATTTTTGGTACACAATTTTATTATTTAGTGGTGGTTATTTCCTCCCAAGAGGAGTTAGGGGTGGGTCCCACACCCACATAACCTCCCATGAGAGGATTTAGTGTGGTGGGGCCCACACGATCCCTAATCCTTTCATCTCCCCTTAACTCTCTTAAACCCTCCTTAATTAATTAACTCCTCCCCTCATTATGGCAGAGCCTCTCCACCTCCCAAACAATGATGATTCCAACCCATTTAATTATTAAACTTATTAATTAATTGGAACTTCTCTTTTGTGTTAATTTGAAATGCATGGAAATTCTTTAAAACTGGAGAAGTCTATTATAATATTTTCCTTAGAAAATATTTCTGTGGGGGAACCTTTTGAGAATTAGATGAGTTCATTCTTCCTTGAAGGACGTCATCCTCTGTCGATGAAGAACGCTGCACGAATTCTATTACCTTTTTCTTCCTCTATGTCAAGGGAGAAGACACCGCTCGTAAGAAGGTTCGCCTACGTCAACGAACCTTCTTCCAAAATTGATTGGACGACACCATTCTCCACAACGCCATCATCCACGACACCTGACAACCGCGATGCTCGTCTTCCGCGGCTTGTTGACGTGCGATGTCAATTACGAGGTAGGGTGCTTTCTTCAATTTTAATTCAATAAAATTTATCTTCATTATTCATTGAAACCATGTTTTATCTTCAGCATATGATACCACCTAACGCGGAGGACGCGGACCAAATGAACATGGTCTGATAACCCTCCGTTGATACTCATTTTATTTCGATGGAGGCGGTGACGGATGAGGTAGCGGCGAATGGAGGAAGCGGCAGCCGAATTCCGGCCACATGGAGCAGAATCACAGCCCACATCCACGGGCCGCTCGGCCCAAGAAGAACAGGCCGGCTGAAGCCGGCTGGTCTAGAGAATCGCGACACCTCTAAGCCACCACATTACGGAGGATTGCGGCCCCCACACTGCGGGCCGCTTCGGCGGCGAACCTGAAGGTCGCTTGCCGGCCGGGTTGAAGGACCCGCAACACCCACAGGTGCCGCGCAAAAGAACCACAACCCGCCCCAGGGGGCTGCTCGCGCCGGGAAGACCGGACGGCTTTGGGTGACTTGACAGGAGGGCGGCGCCGCTCAACCTCGCCGGTTCGGGAAACTGGGGGGGAGGGGGGGTCACCCCTCGCATCCGTCGGCCTGTTGGGCCAAGCCGCAGCCAGCCAGGCCAGGCCAGGCCATGCCCCACCGGACAATGCACTACACCAGGCCGGTCTGACACTAGATGGGTCGGGCCCACCAAAACCAGGTCAACCCGACCCGCCAGCCAATTGGGCTTAATGGGTCGGACCTGTTACACATAAATGCTAATAACATCATGACCGTGTGTCCAATCGACGCGCCATCTATGGAATTTGGATTCTCATGAAAAGGAGGTACTTTCGCGATACTCTAAGTGAGTTTTGGATGACATTGGAAAACAACCAGGTTTGGAATGAGGGTAATTCCAACAGGGCCCCTTGAATGGAAAAGCCAATAACTCTCAGACCGAGCATCTGATTGACGTTCCATATGTCGCGTTGGGTTCCTTCTGACGAGAGGGAATTTCAAGACCCATAAACACAGGACATCGGGATAGTTGATGTATCGACCCTCAGATCGAGGAGCGGACCCTCCGGGAATAGAGCGTGATGTGTTCGGGAACCCAGAGCAGGCTGCGACTACGATGACTATCGTACTGGAATCCTCCATGGGTTCGACAATGATGACAATGATACTGGAATCCTCCATGGATTTAACAGGAATGATACTGTACTTGAGTTTTCCATGGGTTCAACAACAATAAGACTGTACTTGAATCCTTCGTGGGTTCGACAGCAATGAGAATGTACTTGAATCCTTCGTGGGTTCGACAATAACAATAATGGACTGGATCCTCTGTGGGTTCGACAGTAACGAGACTGTATTGAATCCTCTGTGGGTTTGACAGCAACAACATACTTCTATATTAGGTTTCTGCAGGTATCTTCCGTTCGACTGTGAAATATGATTCAGTGGCTACAAATATTCATCTCTTACTCACTTTATGTTGTGTATACCTATGTGAGCTGAGTATTGACTTTCAATCATTTTCTTCGATGTGATTGAATTACTTTCCTGTGTGGACTGGGTTGTGATTGGGATCAAGAGTTGGAGCTGAACTATGATTGAAAACTTAGGTATATGTATGGGCATATACCTAAGTAGTGTTGGATGATACTTCATGTTTGTATCCTTATTTTTTTGTTTACCTTTCGTGGATTTTGGGAGACCTTCGGGGGTCTCGGGGTCCCTACTCAGTATCGTATACTCACCCCTTCATGGGTTATGCCCGCACTACGTTGTATTGGATGCAGATGACAGACAACACTGATTAAGGTGGAGACCTGTGGAGATGGACGGTACTTGGAGGTGGACCACTAGGCGAGACGTACATGGAGCAGACGGTCGGACCTGCGGTTCTGAGGAGTCCATCCGTACCCACCCTTCCGGTGGGATTTCCGGAGGACGACTCAGTGGTTGCTGTTTTACATTACTGCAGTTGTACTAGTTTTTCAGTTGTACTATACTTACTATTGGGATTTTATTTCCGGCCCCGTTCCTTTCAGCACTTACTTTTGTATTCATTATTACTTAGTTCATACTTTAGTTGCATAATCTGTTGTGTTTGTTACTTTTTAAAAGGCAATGTCTTCCTTTTTAATGTTATTTACTCCTTTGGTGCTAGTCGCCAGCCCCTGGCCTATGGAAGGATGGGATGGGGTCGCCACGACATCGGTCCCGAGGACGGGTCATGACAAATTGTTATCAGAGGAGTTAGTTCTACAGCAGAACTCATGACTATGAACTTTATTTTCTGTGCAGCAATATTGTTAAGGGTATTGAGTGTGGTTTTTAGAGCAGGGGGTCCAGTGTTGGTTTGGCGGACAATGTATCCATACACCAGGACCCTGTCCTCTGATTTATGACTCAGTGCACGAAAACACTGATTGCATGTGTGTTTCAAAAGTTTTATTTTTGATTACTTTGTGTCAGCTCACCAGGTATATTGTTCTTCCCATGGCACACCTGTTTTCTTTCAGGATGGCCCCATGAAGACAACCAGCTAGGGTTCTGAGTTACGTATGGGATGGTAGCCCACCAAGCGACGAGGCCTTGGTGCAGGGCCCCATCACTGCGAAGGCACCAGTGGTACCACTACCCATTGGGAAACAGATACCACCAGACCCAAAAGCAGAGGGTGCACACCACTTGAGCACGTTGCATGGGTTCCTGTGATAGAGTCCTCCGAGTTTTCGAGGCGAGACAGATTTTCCGACTGTCTATTACTGGATGAAGGTTGTAGCACGAGTTTTCCACACAGTTGGGACACCCACTGACTTGATAGTGTACCTAGCTATTAGTATCTTTCAGGGAGAAGCAGTGAGGATGTGGAGCCCGATGCTCCAGTTTTACGATGAGGTGACCCTCACTTGGGGAGACTTTGAGGGTATTTTCAGGGCGGAGTTTGTACCAGCGACATTACGCTTTGTGTGGGATCCGGAACTACTGCTCTTTCCACAGGGTTTTTCGACCGTAGTGGAGTCTTCTGCAGCCGCCAGTAGAAAGATGACACAGATTTCCAAGCGAACTAGGCCAACTAGTGGGCGACCCAAGGATACAGGTATGGTTGTGCGGGGAAAACAAGTTAGAGCCAGCCATATGAGGAGCATACAGTGCTATGCATGTGGCGAGCATGGTCACATGGCTCGAGACTACCTGACCCATCCTATAGATGAGCACGAGGTAGTAGAGGGACCTTCCAGGCAGAGGCAGAGGTTCAGCCGAGGAGGTCCGTCGGGAGCAGGCGCACGTGGCAGATGATCTAGTGGAGAAGCAAGTGTAGAGGAGCGGGACTAGCTCTAGACATGGAGACCATTGTTATTGATGATTCTAGATTAATTCATTTAATTTTTTTGTGGATGTTTTTTTCTTTTTACTTTGAGCTTTAGTAATAAAAGACACTTTTCCTTATGATGTTTTCTTTCCTGCCCTTTTTTTGTGTTTGATACTGAGAGGTTCCAGTTATAACCGTTGACTTGACCCTCACATTCGATATTCCTACTGGTGGAGACCCAGTGACGACACACTGATGCCGATAGTGTGACTCAACCCAGGAGGCGAGAGTGACTATTGGATCTCTTGGTAGTAGCGTCGAGGCCTTACAACATCATCCATGGCATGAAATAGTACTGTTCATGTCAATATTGACTGTATTAGGAAAAAACATTCTTTATCCAGGGAATGAGACTAGATTTATCTTTTCGGAAAATGAGAAATCTTAGAAGCTCTTGCATGATATAAGTGAAAAATGGTGTAGTCGAGTTCTTTACAAATCGCTGGTCACACCAATAGTTTGTTGATTGAACGGTTTATGGTTTACTATAATCTCAAAACTCTCAGGTATGCTTACTCGTAGAAGGACCTAGAACTGAGACGGTGATGTTGGCATGAGTTCCTCCGGGACTATGACCTTGATATAGTCTATACTCATGGGAAAGGGAACGTTGTAGAAGAGTTATCATCACGATGCTTCACTTGTCAGCAAGTGAAGGCGGAGCACCAGGTACCAGTTGGCTTGGTACAACCCTTATCAGTCAAAGAGTGGATGTGGGATGGGATATCTATGAATTTCATTATGGGGCTACCACGTACATCTAGACGACACGACTCTATCTGGGTGATGGTAGACCAAATCACCAAGTCAGCCCACTTCCTACCGATTAGAGAGTAGGGCTCAGTAGAGAGCATATGACGTCTCTACGTTCAAGAGATCATATGGCTTCAGGGTGTGCCATTATCTATCGTTTCCAATGAAGATTCTCGTTTCACTTCCCGGTTATGGAAGGGGTTACAAGAGGCTTTTAGGAGGCAGCGACGTCTAAGCAATGCCTTCCATCCTCAGATGGATAGTTATTATAAGTGGACCATTCAGACACTCGGGGAAATTCTCCGTGCATGTGTCCTCGACTTTGGTCGTAGTTGGGAGGATCACCTACCCTTGGTGGAGTTTGCGTACAACAACAGCTACCACTCCACCATCAGGATGGACCTTTATGAGGCATTGTACGACCGACCTTGAAGATCACCTCTGTCCGGGACTGACCGAGGGAAGTCAGCACTTGTAGGACCAGAGATGGTTCAGGCTATGAGATAGATAGTGCAAATCATCTAGGAGTGGATGAAGACTGCACAAAGAAGACAGAATCCCTATGCTGATAGGAGACAGAGGCCACTGGAATTCGAGGATGGCGACCACATTTTCCTACGGGTCTCACCTCGACGAGTATTACTGAGATTTGACCAGGGCGACAAGTTATCTCTTTGTTTCATCAGACCTTTCCAGGTCCTCAGCAGAGTAGGCAAGGTCTCCTACCATCTGGACCTTCCACCTTAGGGGCACCATGTGCCTGAAGTCTTCCACATATCTTAGCTAAGGAGATATGTGCACGATCCGACCCGCATCATCAATCATGGGGACCTAGACATCAATTTCGGGGCGACATTCATGGAGGTCTTGGTGGTGATCGAGGATCGATAGGAGAGGTCCTACGTGGATGGTCGATTTCTCTAGTGCGCATTCACTGGCAGCATGGGAACATCCTGGAGAGCACTTGGGAGTGGGAGGCTCAGATGCGAGCTCATTATCCCCATTTATTTCTTTAGTGTGTGTTGTATCTTTAAGGGGACATAAAGCCCTGAGGTGGGAGTAATGTAAAGACTTGGAAATTTCAAGGAAATTTTTTTCTTAAAAACATATGAAATTTACGAGTCTGCGGTTTCTAACGACACTTGATTCCGAGGCCTGGTGTGCCCGAAATCAATTTCTGATGTTTTGTTTGGGTACGTTCAATAAATGAACATGCGGTTTTTTCTATGGTTTAAACCAGTGAATGGAGTTGAAAACCGAGGACACAAATGAACTTGCAGCACCAGAATTTGGTTAAGGGGACCCATACCGTAGTTGCATTTTATGGGGGTTGAAAGTTATATTTTTAGGAAATCATACTAAATTAATAAAATTTTTGGTACACAATTTTATTATTTAGTGGCGGTTATTTCTCCCAAGAGAAGATAGAGGTGGGGCCCACACCCACATAACTTCCCATGAGAAGATTTAGTGTGATGGGGCCCACACGATCCCTAATCCTTTCATCTCCCCTTAACTCCCTTAAACCCTCCTTAATTAATTAACTCCTCCCCTCATTATGGGGGAGCCTCCCCACCTCCCAAACATTGAAGATGCCAACCTATTTAATTAATATCCTTATTAATTAATTGGCACCTCTATTTTGAGTTAATTTGAATTTCAGGTAAATGCATTAAAATTGGACAAGTCTATTATAATATTTTCCTCAGCAAATCATTTATAGGGGAACCTTTGGAGAATTAGAGGAGCCTCATTCTTCCACGAAGAAAGTCATCCTCTATTGGAAAAGAACACTCCACGAAGTCTCATAACTTCTTCTTCCTCCGCATCAAGGGAGAAGACACAGCTCGTGAAAATCATCGCCTACGACAACGACTCTTCCTCCAACGTTGACGGTACGACATCGTTATCCACGATTCCATCTTCCTCGATGCCCGACTATTGCGACGCTCATCTTACATGGCTTGTCGACGTGCGATGTCAATTATGAGGTAGGATGTTTGCTTCAATTTTAAATGAGTAAAATTGTGCTTTGTTCTTCATTAAAACCATGTTTTATCTTCGACCATATGATACCGCCTTATGCGGAGGGCACAGGCCGAACGAACATGGCCCGATGATCCTCCATTGATCCCTGTTTGATTTTTATGGAGGCGATGACGGAAGAAGTGGTGGAGACCAGAGGAAGCGACAGTAGTATGCCAGCCGCGTGGAGAGGAACCACGACCGACATTTGCGGGCAGCTCGGCCGATGAAGAACCGACCTACTGAAGAAGGCCGGTCTGGTGAACTACGTCACCTTTGAGGCGTCGCGCTGTGCAGGACCGTGGACCGCGCACCGCGGGCCGCTTCGATGGTGATCCGGCCAGCCGCCTACAGGCCGGGTTGAAGGAGTCGCGACACCCATAGGTGCCACGTAGGAGGAACGCGACCCACCCCAGCTGGCCGCTCGCGTCGGGAAGACCAGACGTCTTTGTCCAGCCGGACAGGAGGGTGACACTACTCGGTGCCTCCGGTTTGGTAAAACGGGGGGGGGGGTGCCCCTTGCATCGCTCGGCCACCCGGGCTGAGCTGCAGCCAGCCAAGCTGGGCCGCGCTGCGCTGGGTCAGGATTTGCCCCGCCAGACCGGGTCATGCCGGACTCTGCCCCGCCATTCCTGGTCGTGCTGTGCTGTGCCCCGCCGGGCTGGGTCATGCCCCGCCGGGCCGCGCCTCACTGAGCCAGGCCACGCCCCTCGGGCCGATCCATGCCCCATCGGGCCAGTCCGTGCACTACACTGAGCTGGTCCGACAACAACCGGGTCGGACCCGCCAAAACTGGGTCGACCCAACCCGCCAGCCCAATTGGCTTAATGGGCTGGGCCCGTTACGCTTAAATGAGAATAACTTCACGACTATGCATCCGATTGACGCACCGTCTACGACACAGGGATCCTCGTGACAAGGCAGTCATTTCTCGATACTCTATGTGAGTTTAGGAAGACTTTGGAAAACATCCTGGTTTGGAACATACGTAATTTCAACCGGTCCCCTGGAACGGAAAAGCCAATAACTCTCAGACCGGGCGTCCGATTGACGCGCCGTCTATCATGTTGGGTTCTATTGGACGATACAGAACTTTGGGATACATCAACTTAGTACTTAGTGATTGTTGATGTATCGACCCCTTGGCTCGAGGAGCGGACCCTCCCGGAATCGAGCGTGTTGTGTCCGAGAACCCTAGAGCTGGATGGGACTATGACGACTACTGTACTGGAATCTTCCATGTGATCGATGATGATGACAAATATACTGGAATCATCCATGGGTTCGACAGCAATGAACTGTACTTGAATCCTCCATGGGTTCGATTGCAACGAGACATTACTTGAATCCTATGTGGGTTCGACAACAGTGAGACTATACTTGAATCCTCCATGGGTTCGACAGCAGCGAGACTGGACTGAATCCTCCCCGGTTTCGACAGCAACGAGACTGGACTGAATCCTCTATGGGTTCGACAGCAACGACATACTACTATATTAGGTTTCTGCAGGTATCCTCCGTTCGACAGTAATAGATGATTCAGTGGCTATAACTATTCATCTCTTACTCTCTTTAAGTTGTGCATACCTATGTGAGCTGAGTCTTGACTTAAAATACTTATCTTTGATGTGTTTGACTTACTATCCTGTGTGGAATGGGTTGTGATTGGGCTTGAGAGTTTGAGCCAAACTGTGATTGATAACTTTGGTATATGTATGGGCATACACCTATGTAGAGTTGGTTGATATTTCATGATTGTATCCTTCTTTTTTGGTTTATACTTCATGGATTCTGGGAGACCATCAGGGGTCTCAGTGACCCTACTTAAGATCGTATACTCACCCCTTCATGGGATATTCCCACATTACGTTTTGTTGGATGCAGACGATAGACCACACTGACCGAGGTGGAGACTTGTGGAGCTGGATGGTACCCGGAGGTGGACCGCTAGGCGATATGTACATGGAGCGGACAGTTATACCTGAGGTGTTGAGGAGGCCATCTGTACCCACACTTTAGGTGGTTTTTCTGGAGGACGAATCAGTCGTTGCTGTTTACTTTACTTCAATTATACTAGCTTTTCAGTTGTACTATACTTACTATTGGGCATGTATTTCTGGCACCTTTCATTTCAGCACTTACTTTTGTATTCAGTATTACTTAGTGCTTATGTTAGTTGCATACTCTGTTGTGTTTGTTACTTTTAAAAAGGCAATACCTTTAATGGTATTTACGTCTTTGGTGCTAGTCTCTATCCCCTATCCTACGGAAGGCGGGCTTGGGTAGTCACAACACGGGTCCCGAGGACAGGTCATGACACATATTTCCACTCTCTGCAACATATATTATTCAAAAATTATTTTTAGTAAAATCTAACTTCAATTCTCTTTGGATATATAGTGTTGATATCATAATTATTATTTATTTGGATAGTTAATGAATTATTTTACTAAAGACGTATTATTATATTACTATTTAATGTATTACACTGGATGGTTTATGAATATGTTTATTGATTGGGGTATGTATTGAAATTATTTATATTTTGTTTTTAGTACAAATATTTATTTTGATTATGTTTCACCCATTTATAATATGAATTTATTTGACCCATTAAGTGATGTGTGGGCCCAATTTTGGATTTACCATTTTTTAATAGGTTTTATGAGACTAATCCGTTAGAAAAATTAATGGTAAATTTATGAATAGGTTTAAAATATCATATTAATTTTCTTGATGGTGTATTTAAGATGAAAAACATTATTCATTCCCAAATTATGATATTAGTTATTGATATTCATGTTATTTTTCTATTAATTATAATATCGATGGATAATATTCATGCTCATGTGATTATTAATAATGATTTATTTTATCATCATTTCTTCCTTCGATATTATAATAAATTATTTGTTCAAATGGAAATATTTCTAGTTATTTATATTCCTATATTTATTATTCATATTTATACATGGTTGTTTCAAATGTAAAATTACCCTTACTAATCATTTTAGACCATTCATTTCTTATGTTTTATTTCCCCAAAATATTAAGAAGAGTTTTGAGACTGATATTTCGAGATATGATAATGGGAAATAGGTATTTCAAAAAGAAAACACTTTATTTATTTTATTTTTTAAATTTTAATGTTATATTAATGTATGTATCTTGTTCATTATATTTGTTATTATATAAAGTTTGTTTGAAGAAAGTAAACATGATTTTTGGAAAATATTGGCATGTTAATAACAAACGTCTTAAATTATTGTTTTATCTATGTATTGGACAATATCGTAGAGTGTTGGTAAATTATATATTATTTTTTATAGGATATAAATCCCTTTTGTATACTATAGGTAATTTTAGTTCGATCATTGATATACCATGGTGTAATAACTATAAAAATGTAGAATCAAGAATGAATTTAGAATTACCTTGTACAAGACAATGAGATTTATTTTGAACCTGTATTGAAGATCCAAAGGTATTTTCTAAGGATAATTTATAATTTCCTAACATTCCATTATGAAGGATTTGAACATATTTTTTTTGATTTATAAGAATTCTCACAGAAACCATAATTATGATTATGAAATTAGCTATGATTATATTTTTCAATTCATGATAATTATATCACTAGTTTTTTATTCTACCATATGTTCTATAAGGTTATGATATAATCTTGTGTATTCCATTATTTATAAATTTTACATAGTGAATGTAATGTGAATCGTATCAATTCATTTAATCATTTTATAGATTCCCCCCATTGGAAATCTAATGAAGATAGAGTTGTAGCTGTAGTTGGAACAGATAAAACAATTATAATATTTGGGAAGCTAACATTGTAATATGAAATAAACATTCCTATATAGATAATCCAATTTATTCCCCATGTCACATAACAATGTTCAATCACATCATGCATTAATAAACTCCAAAATTCAATTGAACTAAATATCTATTTTTATTTAAAAAATAGATAATTTCCATATAGATGATATTTTTAACTAGGGGTAGTAATAAATTGGATAAGGTTCTCTTGGAATTTAATCACCTTATAGTATATTTTGTTCAATAATGATCATGTATTCAAAAAATATAGGATAGAGAAGAAATTTAATCATCGAATGAAAGGATTTAAGGATACATTTCAGGGAAAAATATTTCCCTCATGAGTAATGAGAGGATATTGGGAAAATATTCTGATGTATGATACAAAATAAGGATGAAGATTTAACTATATATGAACCCAACTATACATTGATATGAATGACTACTAAAAACAACATTCACAAAAAATTGAAAGATTGACCTTTTTATGGGAATATAAAAATTATTTAATGGGAACTAGTATAAAAAACATTCTCATCATACAATGAAGTAATATTTTTTCTATAGAGAGATAAAAATAATTCCCTAATTTTATGGCTGAAAATGGAAGAAAGAGTATACTAGGAAAATGGGGCGAAATATGGATAATGGAATACAGGTAAAGAAATAATTTTTTTCAGGTGAAAATTTTATATAGAAACACCTTGTTTCATGTTTAAAGGGAATGAGATTTTTTAACAAGTGTGGAGAGAAAGTACATCATGCATGTTAATTCAAGGGTATGAATGAATTTTCTACAATTTAATTCTTCAACAATAAGGTGATGTAGAATTACATAAATGAATTTACCATGTTTCCATAGAACATGCCTCAAAAGAATCTAGTGCTCAAGGTCCATATTATGTTATTAAAATAGTTGAAGGTTGATAATTAATGGTTTTGTATATAAGGGTTAAATAATTAATTTTACAAGTATTTTTACAAATAGTAATTTGATTATGAGAATCATACAATCAAAAAGGATTGTACTAAAGTTGATTTTCTATAAGGATTTAAAGAATATATTTTAAATTACTATGAAATATTTTTTAATTGAATTTTAACCTATTTATAAAGCAAATTATTGAAGTATGATACACCTTATTATCTTCTTTCTGCTGAGATAATAATTATAGAGAAATATTTATGGAATTCCATTAGTGACCCTGAAATTGGTTAGTAATTTTTTGGATTAATTTATCTTTTATATATTTTAATTCATATTTGGGATTACGAAATATACTTGACCACCAATATTTTTTTAGAAGAATTAATGTTCTCATTAAGGATTTTTTGATCACGGTATTAAAAAATTGGATTTTCACATTAAGAGATAATTTATATTTTCTAGGGAATGTAATTATTTAGTGACATTATTTTAAAATTTTAAGACACTGAAATTGTTCTAAATTTTTTTGATGAGTCTTATGGTGACCTATTTTTCAAGTGGATTTGTTTTGAATTTTTAGAGTTTATATTGAAGTATTATAGGTTCTTGTTTTATATTTTCAATATTTTTAACCATTTTTTAACGATGAGAGGAATAGATTTTTAGTCATTTATGGATCTTATGATTTATGAAATGTTAATTTAAATACATTATAAATAAAAAATTGATAATGGATTTTCATTTAATAGTGTATGAAAAGATGTGAAAATTGATCAAAGCACAAAATGGGTTAAAATTATATATAAATATATGTTAAAAAATATTTTTTTTTGTTTTTTTCAATCATGATTGTTAAATAATTCCTCAATGTTATGAAAATGATCTTGAAAAAAATTTATAATACGAAAATTACATATGATGAATCAAATGGTTTTTTAAATATACATAGATTTATTTTTTTAGGTCCTTACTATTTGATTTTTTATTCACGTTTTTTTGATCAATTATATTTATCACTCACTATATATATTTATGATTTTCTTATACTTTAATATATTTTATTTCCACCAGGGTTTTCCTATTTGTATTACCTATAATTTTTTATACTAGATGTCTTTTATATATCCCTATCTCTCTTATTAAGTGAAAACATTTTAAACATATTTAAATGTGGGATTTCTATAAAGTTAATTTGAAATATCAATCCCTTGATTAGTGATATTAGTATTAAATTGCGAGGAATAAAATTATTTTGGAGTAGGGGATAGAGTGTGACACATTGAGATTTTAGAAGAGGGATGGTTTTTTGATTGAATGTATGTAATAAAAAATGAATGACACACCAATATTTAACACCACAAGACTTTACAGGGTAATTATTTTTTTAAATAAATTCAATCTATTTGTTAACTTATGATTCATAAAACAACTGGTCTAATTATAACATGAGATTTATAAACTCGCCATTATGTTGGAAGGTATAAATAATACTGAATAAATTAAAAAATATATATGGATTTCACATATATAAATTTTCTTAATGGTAATCAATTTATTTTGAATAAAAAAAGAATCAATTTAAAAAAAATTATTGTCTTTTGAAAAAAATAATTTTTTTAGAAGGAAGTTTAGTTTTAGTTTTCAGACATAAAATATTTGTAATAATGACAAAATTTTATGAAACATAATTAAAGAAAATTTCATTTTTTAAAACCACATGTCAAAATTATCTATGGTGGAAATTTTTGTATTTTTTTCTTAAAGGATGAATATTTTGATGAGTATTGAAAAATAATGAATTTTAAATAATTTTTTTATTTAAATAACATTGTAGGTAAAATCATATTTTAAATTGATATAAAGTAAAATTAGATTAATAATGTTAAAAATAAATTATTTTTTTCTTTGTAATTAATTTAATATTAAATTTTGATTTAAATATTATTAGGATTTTGAAATATTTTCGATAAAAGACCATTTTCTCAATGTGTTAATGGATTTAATTTAGAAATCAATTCTACCATGTATGTTAATTGAATTTAGGAATGCGGTTTATATATTTAGAATAATAAAAAGTATCATTTTCTAATATGGTAAATTTCTTTTTTACTACAATTAAAAGTGAAAATATTAAATATTAATTAATGTGGTTGAGGTAAAAATGGCTATTATCTTGGGTTGATAATAGTATTTAAGGGTTAAAATTAGTTGATACTTTTCAAAACTGCATTTTATAGGAATATGTTAACATTTTAACATATAAGTTTTTAAAATCACCCAATTTAGGGCTTTTCATTATAGAAACTTGTATATCACTTTTTCTATTGAAAAACTCCCTGTATGTCATCTCCCCCTCTTATAAATTGCCACCCCATGTCCTCCCAAAATCACATAAAAAATAATTTTTTTCATCGAATACCTTAAAAAATATATTCCTCAATTACCTAACCACATAATAGAATCATTTTTTATTATTAATCCCTTCTATGAATGTATTAGTTATATACCCAAAGAATACCCTCAATGATGTGGTAATATTGTTAAACAAGAATATTTTAATTAGTTATTATACCATATATATAAAATAATCTCAAAATATGATCATATATTTAAAAATTTATCCAATATATAGAGAATATATTTTTTAATAGAATAAAATATATCCATATCGACATCCATCAAATGAAAAATGAAAACCTCGATTGAATGTGGGGTAGACTACCACCTCGTGAACAGATGTAAATAATTTTCTATCACCACATTTCAAGGATTGATATAATGATGAATTTTAAATATTTTATTATTTTTATGTAATTATTATACTTATTAAATTTTTATATCAGACATACCTTCTTGCATACCATTATTTGGGGGATATGATAACACCGCTTTTCAGTATATCAGAATACCATCTTGGAAAGTGATGTTATATATTTCACTTATGCATTACATATAAGTTATTACGGACAATTTAATGAATATATGTTAAATTTATGAACAAACCACAATTATTTAAAGATAATATCATTTCTACCTTCATACCTTCCAATATTTTGGAAAAATGACATCGTTCATGTGTACTTGTGGAGTATTTCCCCAATGTAGTGATATGAAATGATTTCTATTTTATTTCTACATATATGTGAATAATTTAGTATTTCAATAATATAAATTACATATATATATATATATATAATAATTATTAAAGGTGAATTTGAAAATATTCTCCTTTGATTATATCAGACAAGAATACGGAAATAGGGTTCATGCTAACAAACAACATACATCCACCCAAAACTGTATAATCCATTTTCTATGTCTAAATTTTTATTTATTAAAATAATTAAATATATAATGGATAAATATAATATTTAGATTACAGATGAAATTATAGGGATTATGTGACCATGATCAAATTAAAGTTACCAAAATCACCAAACCAAAACATACATGAAAATTGAAGTAATTATCACCCGAGAAAGTGTTTTTAACAATCAATTCTTAATAAACAGGTAATAAAAAACTATTAGTAAATCATATATGGTATATAATATATTTATATGTTTTTAATATATTTATAATATACCTATATTCATTATAAAGGTGCTTTCAACACATATGAAGGAAATCAAACTTAAGATAAGGTTTTCTCATCATACTTTTATTTCTGTGATACATATTCAATATTCACCACATTGTACATTGATTATTGTATAAAATTCTCCTTTTATATTTCATATTGATATTATATTTTATTTCATGATGTTTAATGTTTAATTTTATTTCAAGTTTTCATGGGGATTATGATCCAAATGTTTTCAATGTGGTAAGGGGTTATTTCATATTCTCATCCTAATTCGGGATTGTTTAAGGTTAATTCAATTTTAGGGGAATTTTTTATATTTATATCCAAATATAAATCTATTTTATTCTTATATGGTTATTCAAAAGGTTTTTAAATTAATATCACCCTTTTAAACTTTTTTTTACATAAATATATTTAGAAAATGTTCTTAATAATATACAACCGTATTTCTCCCATCAGTCGAATATTTGTTTTCATCCAAAACAACGCTTTATTAAAGTTATTTTAATTTTTTTGAAATTTAAAAAAAATTAATATATTTTTTACCAATTTTATATGTTTTGAAAATATTTTTCAAAGGAATAATGATGTCATTTTTCAAATAAAGATTTTTTTTGTTTTAAAAAAATAATAAAGGAATATTTTTTTAACTTGTGGGACACGAACAGAATATCCCACCATCATGTCAATTAAATGTTTTAATTAGACCATTATATATTTAAATAGTTATATTAAATGAAATAAACGTTCAAAATATATTTAGAACATTTAATTATAAAAATATTTTCAAAGTGAAAATATTATTTTCTAAAAGAATGTTTTAAATGACATTTTTATTTAATTTTTATTTATGAATTTTATAAAAGATTTATTTTACTTATGATCCACTTGTGATATATTGTATTTATATCATCATTATTGTCTATATGGATGTTTAAGGACAAATGTTTCTAAGGAAGTGAAATTGTGTTACCATTCATTGTATCACACAAGGTGTTTTATGATTATGTTTATTGATTATGGTATGTACTAACATTTCATGTGATAGTTTTTCAGTATGAAATTTTATATTGATTATGAATATGTAAAATAAATTGTGATATATTAAGTGATGGATTAGGCCATGTAATATATTTCCTCTAACTATATCCACAGGTCTCATGAGACAAATAAGTTGGTCCATTTAAATAGGGTTTTACCCATAGCTTTAAACATTCATTTAAATGATCTTGATATATTTTTTATATGCTTCAAAATATATATTCATTCATTATCAAATAAGTTATTGATTTCTAAGTGATTATATGAAAGCTTAGAAAATCCATGGAAAATGTTAAGATCATTTCTTTATGTATAAGATTTATTTTATCATCATTTTCATGCCATATTATGCTCATGTTATTGTTTGAATTACATGTTTATATGTTATGTACCATTACATATTTATTGTTCTTATTTATTCATGGTAGAAACCATTGTATTCTTAAAATTAATAAAAATTTGCACTCACCTATTTATTTTTTTATATACCATAGATCACAATAATTTTTTCCTTATATTATGTGATATTCTAAGGGGAAATAAGATATTCTTAATGAAATCACTTTTTTTTATTTTCTGTTTTCAATTATAATTTCTGATTTAAGATTTTATCTATATTAACAATAATATTAAGCCTTTCGATAATTTCATATTTTTTTCCTTGTATGTTATTATAAAATAAAAAAAAATAATCACTCCCTATGGTATACTATAGACAAGTTCTTTAAATATATCCTAATTAAATTTCCCCAAATATATTATTAATCACCTCAAAATAACATCACATAAAACCTCCAAATTGGTTTATTGTTATTAAAAATATGATCCAACATAAACTTATAAACCCATGATATTATCCATAATGGTATGTTAACATCACATTAAAGAATATTATTATCCAATGTTGACTAATCATTTGTCAAACACCCAATACAATAACCACAAACCTTCACTTACACGTCATGTTCTAAAACATCATCTTTACACATCTCGTTCTAAGAAAAATTAACGTGACATAGATTTAGCCATATAAATCTTACACCATCATAAGTAAATATTGGATAACATATATAATAAATGAAATTCTAGTTTTATTGTTTTATTGATTTAGTGAAAACTATTATGTAATAATACTTTTGAATATATGTGATAATTCTTCCCACATACACCCAATATTTAAAATTATATATTATTTCTTCAATTAATATCATAAATATTTTCACAAATGGGAACGTTCTTGACACAAATAATTCAATATATTTTTTCATAACATAGGGATAGGGAAACATAATAAGGGTGAGCTGAAAATGTTTAGTAATTGTAAACATAAAATTAGAAATTAAATTTCATCTCTGAGCATAATATTTGCATAACATTATAACGATATCATCAAATTGAGTAAGCATAACAGAATATATTTCATTAAAATAAAAACCAAGATCATTAAACAAGTTACTTGGAATAAATATTTAATAGTGCCAGGAGTCAAAAGAATAAATAATCAATATCCATGTGATGTCAATCATTATAAAAGGAAATCCTAAAAAAAATAATTCATAAAGAAAATGTATTCTTACCATTGACCATTATCATCACATATCAATAAAAATAACAAATACAATTAGGATAAACATACCAATGTAATATTTGAAATCTCTTAAGATATGTCAATTAACTGGTTCATTCATCAATCTTGTATGAGTGTTTAATATTCTATCAAATTCATCATAATTAATCTATGAATTAGAGAGATATAACAAACCCACCCAAAAACTATTGGAAAAATTTACCAAAGGATCTAGGTTCACTCTCAAATCTCTCTTTCATAAAAACTTTCGTGTATTATATCATTATAAAATAATTAAAATCATTCATTATTGAACATAATAATAACAGATGTTATTTGAAATCAAGATTTACCCATGGAGGTGAAATGGGTTCCATAAAAATATCTTTTAAAAATCAAAAAAACCCATTTAATATCTATGTATGGTGTAATTAAAATATATCCCTAGTGGATAAAATGTAATACGATGGGTTTTTGTTGTTGGTTAAAAAATGAATGTTAAAATACATTTAAAAACGTTCAGGAGGAAAATACCATTTCAAAACCGAAAACAATTTCTAAAAACAGAAATTTCACAACATATTTTAAAATTAATTATCATTGAAAATAAAAATTTAATATTAGAAAGGGGTATATAATAAAAATAACGATCATGTTGATTGTAAAATAAATTACTGTTTTAAAGCATAAAAATATTATCTTCAACATTTTATAATGAGCGTAAAATGTGATCCATGATGAAAATGTCATGAAATTTCTATCTAAAAAAATTAAAAATAAAGCCAATGACCATGAAAAAAAAGTTGATAAATCATTAATGTTTTAAAATAACATGCATGATTTTTTTTGAGAACATCGATATGGGAGGGAAATTTTCCTGAACAAAAAAATATTATATATCGGTAACACATACAAAAAACGTTGTTGATGTTTCATTAATCGATAAGGGAGGAAATGTAGAATAAAATAATAAAACTCATTCATAGCTATAGGATATTGAAATATAATTTGCTAAAAAGTTAAATCTTTTGGTTTACCCCAAAGAAACCTTGGAAATAATCAATCCCAAAAAGTTTGGAGGTTATGACATAATGTCTCTAAAAATTTTAAAAATTTAAAATAAGAATTATATTAAATAATTGTATGATATGGTTATATAAATCATATGAAATTAATTAATTAATATATAAAAATTAATTTATGTGGATGTAATAAATCATATGATGAAATCACGGTGTTTGACATGAATCATGTATCATGAAAATGATATTGAAACTAGGATAACACTTAAAAAGATCCGAAATCTTGATGTGATAATTAATCCATGATATTATTATTTGTAAATATCTGAATCCACAAAAAATAATTTTAAATAATATATAAAAATGATTTAGATATAAATTATCACATTCTCATGGTACAAAAAAGTAAATGATAGAGAATTATATCATAATAAATATCAATTCAGTTATGGACCCCCTTAATTAATTATAGACTTAAAATAAAATAAAATTAGATGAAAATATTTATATTTAAACATAAAATTACATGATTTATGAATTATTAATTATAATGAAATTAATAGATACTAATATAAATAATTTAAAAGAAATTTTGTGCCTATCATTATAATATTCTTCAATGAATTGAAATTTAGATGAAATATCGTGCCTATAGTGTAGACAGTCTAGACATGACGTTCTGATCCTATATAATAAACTCAATTAAATTATTTAATTTTCTGAGAACATGATATGTGGTTATTAAATTATCTATAAAACATTTTTTCATATCAATTAATGAAATTTATAATTAATTTATTGGATAATTCTATATAATGTGTTTTCAGGATATTAAGTTTATAGTTGCAAAAAAACATTTTTTTTCGTGACCCTACTAAATGATTTCATTATTCGATAATTTCAAGAATAATAATCATAACATATTTATTATTTTTTCTCTTAATAATTATATTTAAACTTCCTATGATGTATGGTTATGAAATATGAGTTATGTTATGATCATTGAGATTGTAAGTTGTACATATGCGTTGGTAACATTGCCCCTTTTCAATGAAATTTACACCGCAAAGGTAAGTATTATATTATATTTCTATAATTATGATTTTATAATTATATTTTATTATATCATTTAATATATTATATATGCCCTCCATGTGACTGGGTGATGAAAATTTAATCTCATCAATTCATGTAGGTCGATATCCTCATGAATGCTTGATCAACAATATAATTTTCCAATATTTGGAATGGAAAATAATTCTTTCCTATCTTATATTTATTTAATTATAATTATTCAACAAATTTCATATATACCCATTAATTAAATAATTATAACTAGCTGTGAGAGGCGGAGATAAAAAAACAATTAAATCAGTTCGTGTGGGGGTAGTCTATCATGCACATGAATGATGGTTTCTTTTCATAATTGAGGGAAGAGGATATGGATATCTATTCTTCTAATAAGATAATAAAATATTATCATATGGATTATACTAATTTTATTATTTCATCTTGGATAATAATTTTTTGTGGAGGTAGAAGAATACATAAATTTAAAGTGGTCATGATGGAGGATTATATCTTCTTCAGTAGAGCTCTTTTATATCCATCTTAAAGGACCCTATGAATGGTATTTTTAGAATACCAAAACCTCTATATCATGAATAAGGATTTTGATAATAATTTTTTTTGTTTTTTGTCTCTATATATATATTTGGTGTAATAAATAGAAAGGATTGGTGTCCATTTATAATGGAGGGAGGGGTATTTTTGGATTCACATGAAGTACTAGATGATAATATATATGCAACACATTTAAATTTTTTATAATATAATGTATATTCATAGATAATAAAGATATGGTATTAAAAATATTATCCATTAAATTTATATAGCTTTAGATATTTTTTTAACATTATCGTCATGTTTTACCACATAGTTAACCAATTTAATAACTCATATTGTTCATGAATTTTTCAACTCAAAATGGTTATAATTTATTTATAATGTAAAAATTGGAACATAAATAACCAATAGATGAAATTTTACACCATTTATGAAATTTATTTTCCATAGTTATATATTTTTATTATTTTCTTAATAAATTAATAAATATTATGTAACATAAAATATATTTAATTTAATTTTTATATTATTCATTTACTTTGACAATAAATAATCTAATATAGTAATTCAATTTAAATATAAACCATTCAAACATCCGTAAAATTATAAATTTAACTAAAAAATCCATGGGACACTATAAATCACTTGCAAAAATTTGCTTTTACTGAATTTAATATCATTTACTCAATTTTTATACATCATAGAGAAGAACTCTTTCATCATTAAATATATATTTAAATTAATTATTTAAAAACTAAAAATTTTAAAAACATTTCCCATAATAAAAAAAATTAAATTTCCAATAAAAATTTATAAGTTAATATAAGTTATTTTTACCCTTTTAAAAATTCATAATAATATTAAAAATTTATATGATATATTTTTCACATTATCCTTTATATAAGATATTATAATGGTCAAAATAAAATTCAAATGGTAAAAAATGTCATATTATAAAATATAGGACGATTATGGAATAAACAGTCTTATTACATGAAATTAATAAACTATTTTGAAATAATTTTAAGCCTCATCACACATTCATTTACTAATGTGAAAACATTATTCATTTACCTTTGTAAGAAAAATTTACTATGTTTAGTATTAATATTTCCAAAAAATATTTGTTATCAATATAACCTAATATTAATTATTCATATTAAAAATAATGAATAAAATTATTAAAACACAATTCTTAGATGTGGATGAATTTAATTTAAAATTAAACACCTAATACTTGACGAAAATTTATTTTCTAAAAAAATTAATTTTTATATATAAAATGTTTTTATAGAAAATGTTAATATAATATTTATTATAATAATATTTATAGTATTTAGTTTAAATTTTTTTACAAATTATGTTTTAAAAATAATCCAAAATGTAATTTTACATTTTATGTACTCAAAAAGAAATTTTTTTAAAAAAAATAATATTTTTCAAACATTATTGAACAATCAATGTTTTTGTATATATTATCAAAAAATAATCATAATGTTATTTTTATATTATTAATTGAGAATTTATGTATTTTTTATCAAATTAATGTTCTAAAATTTATAAAAACTAATTTCAATATTCTGTCATAAAAAAAAATTAAAATAATTTTAAAGGTAACATATTTTTTATGTATAAAATTACTAATAAAAACTGAGTTCATATGTCATAAGAATTTATCAATACATTTTCATTTAGTATGACATATATATATATGATAAAGTTTTTTTTCCATATTCTTGCCTTCTAATTTAACTGCTATTTCCTAATGATAATTTGTAAATAATTTTTTTAGTGTCCATTTAAGTATGATGTTCCATGTTGAATAAACATTCAAAATTGCGTTCTTATAAAATTTTAGGATACAAAATCTGGGATATATAGTTCATGTGGAATTATGTGGTTAGCTATATGTTATAATTTTTCCAACACCAGATGATCTGTATGACACATGATGTACTAAGGATATATGTTTCACAGGGGTGTATCAGTTTTTTTATTCTGAAGATATACATTGCACTAACCCACCATCCATAGTCTAGGATCTAATGGTTTGGGTGAAGTGGCTTCTACTTAGAATAGAATTTATTATTACAATTGGAGTTCAGGTTTTCATACATGATGTATATAAATATTATTTGTTGATGTTAGGGTGCATTTGCCTTCAATTATATTCATACTCTTCAAGATATGACAATAAAATTCCCATATTAGTTTGGACAAATAATATTAAAATTAATATATCATTTTTTTATTTATGATGAGTGATATCAAGTTTTATATTGATAGAGGGATTGATTTTTTAATTGTTTAGATAAACTAATATATGTGTCAGAGTCACGATGAGTTATTATCTTCTATAATGACAGAGGTGACAATGGGTTAAATGAAGATTCATTCAATGTTGATTCCTAGTTCGGTAAACTATTTCCTATATGCCATTCCAGAAGTTCTCAAAATAAAACCCCTTATAATGAAAATTATTTTTATATAGTGTTTTTATTGTGTTTCTCCCTTATAAATAGTTCTTTCTATATGGAGGCTCCTTTTTATTTTCAAGTGATATCAATTTATATTGATAATATTCTCTATAATGGATTTATCTTTCCCAATATGTTATATTGGGGAGATCCTTTTTTTTGAAAGTTAGGATGTTTGTAGTAGTTTCTCGTGTATTAATTACCATCGTTGGACAATGTGACAATGATGAATTATTAACCCCTTCCATGGATTGAAGAAATATTCAGTTAGCTAAAAGGAGATAAGTGTTTCTCAAAGATCAATTTTTTTTCTATGTATCATTGTATTCAAGTAACAAATGAAAATATACTAAGGAATTATTCAGGAGTCACTATTGGAACTATGAGTTTAGGTAATTTTCTTTTAGAATCATGCATGAACATACTATGTATATGGGACTAATGAAATCAATGTTTTTTTAGTTACATGACCAATTTTTGTGGGTTTTATTGATGATATCCTAATATATTATGTGTTTTAGGAGGAGTCAATAAATAATATAATAGCCATCGAAGATATTATTTTTTAAAATAATCTATTTGGGAAGGTGTTGATCTTAATGTTATATTCCCAAGAGGATAAATATTTGGGACATGTTCTATCTTTGTGAAGAGAAGTTATGGATCCTCTAAAGAAGAATGTAATTGTATCATGGGTGTCCACTAGGAATTTTGTGGATGTTTTGAATTTCCTTTGTCTAACATGTTATTAGAAGCGCATTTTTCTAGATTTTTCCTAGATTTTGACCATAAAGAAATACGGGTCATAGAGGGATTAAGATTTTATATGGAATGAAAATATATATAATATTTTCATAACAAATAAGTGAAAATTGTAAATTCAATAGTTCTCTATTTACCTATGGAAGGAGTTATGTTTGTTGTTTTATGTAATGTTTCATTATATCTATTGAATTGTCTTTTGATTTAGCCAATAGGATTAATATTATATATATAGAGACTCTATACATTTAGAAATGTTATTAAATTACTTTAAAAATAATTAAATATCAAATACAATCGCAAGATCATAAAGTGTTGTGTCTTTCGAAGAATATGTACATAATTAGAAAAAATGAATCTAAAATAAAGTCATATTTTATTTAAACTACAAAATGTGTTCCTTAAATAATTTTATAACATACATATTAAAAGTAAAACCTATGTAATACATGTATAATGGGATGAACTATAAGTACGAGTAAGGGAATAAACATTGGAATATGGAATAACAAGAGTTAGAAGACGTACTATGATGACATAGAAATTCAATGAAGAAGAGTAAACATATGGAAACATAAACTATAGAACATTGGAAAATTTAATCTTGTATATGAACTAATATTGAGGAAACATATAATATGACTTAATCATGAGTCCAGACTATCATCCAAGACTATATCCTGTGGTGGAAAATTTTCCATAAAAGAATTAGGTTTACTCCCTATCCCAACATGATGTCTCCTGATACTGAAAATTATCTAATGAATTAGAGTACTATATTGGAGAACCCATCATAAAATTATCATGAATATTTTTGAGACATGTAGAATTATTCACAAGGAATAGACATAATGACCACCCATTGAATGAAATGGGTATCATGACCATGTTACAAAGAATTACAAAGGGAATATCATAATAGTATAGAGGGAATAATAGATTTAAATAATAAATTGACATTCGTAAGGGACACTATAAATAAATCACGATAAATGATGCCCATATAAAGTGAAAGCATGTAAAAATAGAGTTCAATAAACTATATTATTGAGCCACATTGCTTCAATTTATTGAAAAATATTAAGGATCATTAAAAATTAGAGAATTCATAACTATTTGTATAAAACAAGAAATGACGAAATGTAGTTGTTCATAATAAAATGTGTGTTTCTAGAAAAAACAATGATGATCCAAAATAGATTATGGTGTATACATTATAATATGTATGAAATTTTTATGTTCCTTTTGTGGAGGGTTCGAAAAGGCCACACAAGGGAATTCCCTTCAAGAAAGAAGGTATACTTATCATGAGAATTGAGAAGTGAAACTTTAAAAAAATGTATTTCTCCATAAAGTAAAGATGAATTGATATGAATTTAAAATTATCAAACATATAATTAGAATTTATTAAAAAATATAAAATTAAATAATAATTAAATTTGGGTAGAGAGAGAAAGTGTAACCCATTTGTAAATTTGGAAGTTCGGAGAGAATCCCATACCATATGTTTGAAGGTGTTTTTCACTTGTACATAATTTCATGGAGAGTAAGATTATAATAATTAATTAATTAATTATGAACATTTTATAAATTAATTTTATTTATTATAAATTTATTGAGTACATGTTTTCTCCTTTTTGATAAGTTTTATAATTCAATTTCCTCCTTCTGGGATCATTTGTTTTATCATTTTATGATCAGTTCCCATGAGTTTAATTGTAGTAGTTCTTATCTAATATAATAGAAAAACCAGAAGTGGAAGTATATTGTATTGATGTTAATAAAAATTTTAAATGTTCAAAAGTATCATTTTTTCCGAAATAAGAACGATTCATTTGATAAAACATTAATAAAAAATGATTTGTTTATTTTTGTAGGGTTTTTATCATCTCTTACTAGTTTTGCTGTATTTCATAATATAATGTATATATATTCATTACAAAAAAGAAAAATGGTATAATATAAAATTTTCAATCTGGTTGAACCATAAAAATGGTTTTATGACCCAAATTTTTGGCATTAATGAAAAATGAAAACCAATCATCCACAAAGGTGGTGAATAGAAATGTTATGAAGTGTGGTTTAATTTTTAAGATAAAAATGGCAGCTAAGATATTTTGTGTTTTAAATTACATTATCTTACTGATATTATTTCATATATATGATACTGTATTTATCATGTATCATTTTATTATAGAGGAAAGGGTGTGGTGGAAGATATAATGAAATTAATGTGAAATGTGGGGAATTTTACCTCTTGTATAACGTCTCCTTATAACCTCATTAATGCACTAGTTGTTTTTCCAAATTTTGAGACACTAAGCTCCTAGAAATAGGGAAAACTCATGGGAAAGGAATGTGAAGAATTTTTACAACATTTATGCTTTATTGGTACGAGGATATGGGGTGGTATTTATAGTGGATTGAAAAAAGAGGTTTTTGATTATATTATTAATTTATTTATTATTTTGTCTCATGACTATCAATAGAGTTTATTCTTATGAAAAAATCATAATAAATAGTATGTGAGAGTCTAAACTAATTGGTGATTTCCTCATCCATTCATCATTCATGGCTCAATAATTCATGTATTTGATAAATAACATAAATTATCATATTTCATTAGTCATGAAAAATTTTCTATTTTAGAATATTATAAAAAATTATGCCATCCACTTATGATGTCTATAATTAAATATAGGATCCATATTATGAGAATATTTTCCCAATTTTGAGAAAACAAAATATTTAAAATTGTTATTTATTTGAAAAATTCAAATTTTAAAATTATAACCAATTTTATGAAAATTTGAGAAATTAATTAATGTATCATAAATTATTCATATAATCTAATGATATCATCCTATTAATTTTATAATATATTTTTTTTTGAGAAAAATGTTCTTTTAAATAATTGTTTTAATTATAAAATTGTAAATAAATATTTTATTCTTAAAAAAATTCATGTAATTAATTATTCATTTTTTAAACATTTATTTGCTTATCCCTTGATAAAAATTTATCATATTTTCTTTTATAAGAACCATTTTGTTTATTTATACATTTATTGGTGAGGATACTATTCTAATTTATGTTTTACGATTATTAATTGTAACATTACTACTCTAATGATCGAGTTAGTATACCATGAGCATAGGATCCTTAATTTATATAAATAACACTTATTTCATTATTAATCTATGTGGATAATGTTTTTATTAGGATTTTATGTTATGTATGGGTGTTATACAACATGGGATAAGTCTATGAAGTTAAATTTTATTCATAAAATTAGGTGTCATTATATTCTTACCCCTTTATGAATATTCACCCACAAAATTTCAATTTTTCCATATATTATAAAATCATAATGATCACTTTCCATGTTTGATTATTTAGGTTATTTACCAATTAAATGAGGTATTTATTTTTTTTCTATTTCCATTTCCTTTAATGATAAAGGGATCATATATCATAATGGAACCTAAGGATATTTTCCAAATCATCTACTTCCGTTATGAATATAATACTCCGGAATCATGTATTATATTGATGGGTGTATTGGTAAATCAATGAAAATTTACATCTAATATATATTTCTCAAACATGTTCTTTAACATGTTTTCTATAAACCAATATTCTCCATTCATCAAAAAATACATCAAAATTGAGCTTTTGTAAATAAATTTTTATATTTCCCAAAGATTGAAATTTATAATGAGATACATACATTTTATTCAGAGGTCTTTATCTTTGTTAACATCGAGAAAATAATTTAGTTATTAAATATATTGAAATAAAGAAAATAATTTTGAAATAACCTAATTTTAATTCCCATTCTAATTATGATAGGAAAGATGATATTTCAAAATTTTACAATGGACAATACATGGTCCATGATGTAATAAGGTGATGGTATATATATTTTACGCCTCATAATATTGCTATCATGTGACATGGATTTTGGAAAAATATGCAATTTCATTTGATAATGTTTTTAGGATAATCATTTGAAGTAGTTCTTTAGGAATAAGGATAAGTGTTTTTCATGATCATCTTCCATTATTCTATTAACTATGTAATAGATAATAAAATTAGGGTTCTTGAATACTTAGATAATAGGCATATATAAAAATATTTAAAATAAAATGATAAACTTGAAAATGAAAGTATATCAAAACATGTCATTCCCTATGTATCAATCTAGGTTATCTATGGTGGTTTAATTTCTTAATGTTTCTTACAAAATTATTCAAATCCTAACCCCCAATAATAATTAAACCCTTATCTGATACCAACTATAGTTATCTAAACTATTTAAACAAATTATTACATTGTTTTAATCATAATTAAATATCAAATAAAAACCATGGATCTTTTTTTCTATCGTCTTTGTAATATGAGGTATATTATTAAGAAAAATAAAAAAAATAACGAAATATTTTATTTAAAAACCATAATTAGATACTATCTTCTATTTATGACATACATCCTCATAGTACATGGGAATACCAGAACAATGGTATGAGTTAAAAATCCAAACAAGTGAATAAACATAGGAATAAGGAATATAACATGAATTATAATGAATTACTAGATTACACAAAAGGAATTAAACATGAATAAACATATTGAATCATAAAACATATAACATGAGATCGTGTATTCATGGATACATTGGAATATAGAAGAAACATACAACAAGACATAAACATTAGTCAATGTTACCTGCCAAGACTAGATGGCATTACGGAAGACTAGATGGTATTACGGACAAAGTCACATAAATAAAATAGGTTTACTCCCTATACCACCATGACTTATCAAGAGAATGAAAATTACCCAATTCATTGGATATCAATCTGGGATAATTTAAAAAAATAATTTCTTTCATATTTTCTCCCCATTAAGATTCAATCATAATGAATAAACATAATTGTTACCCATGAAATGAAATGGGCATCACAACCATATTATAAAGTAAACCCAAAGGGTATTTCCTAATGAAGTACAAGTAAGAATAGATTGAAATCAAAAAAAGGAAATTAATAATGGAAAATATGAAAATATTATGATTAATTATGCCTAAATAAATTGATTTTTTTTAAATATTATTTATGAAAAATTCAAAATTAACCACTTTGGTGTGGTTTAAGGGAAAATATTTAAGTGTCTTAAAATGGAAAAATGTAAATTTTTTTGAATAAAATAAAAAATTAAGGAAAATAGTTTTTCAATAAAAAATGAGTGATTTGATCAATATTAGAGTGATTTATTAAGATTACGTTTTGTACAAGAGAATGGGAATGGAATTTAGATGTTCCCCTTAACTGGGCTTTATTATTAGGGAATTGTGAAGGGATCATTTTAAAAACTATATTTCCCAATAAAAAAGATCAATTGATCTGAATACATATGATTGAGGAATGTTGATAAAATTTATTGTAATTATATTAGAATAAATTAGAATTAAATTATGGTAAATAGAGAGAAATTGTTACCCAATTTTAAGTGTGGTTGTTCATAGAGAATCCCTTACATTATGTTTGAAAGTTTTATAAACATGTACATAATGTCCAGGATAAGCAAAATAGATTAATTATTTTTTAATAAATAAATTTTTTTTATTTATTATTTTTATTATAATTTCTATACATTAATTTATGACCTTTTGGATGAGTCATAAAAATTAATTTCATCGTTTTGAGAACAATCATTTTATAATTATATAATCGGTTCTCTTAGGTTTAAATATGGGATTTCATATAAAATAGAAGTAAAACTCTAGAAGTAGAATGATATGGTAATAATATACATTCATTACAATAAATTTTCCCATATATAATATATTCCAAGATAAGAGTGATTTATTAGATAAAATTTTAATGAAATCTGATTGGTCTATTTTGGATTTTTTTTCCATTATCACAAAGTATTTGGGATTTATTATTTGTTGTATGTATATATATTAATTTAATAACATTAAAATATAAATTATATATATGTTTCATTGTTTTTTTTAAAATAATTATTTTATGAATGTCCTTTGATATAGTAATTAAAAATGAAAACTCATCATCTAGGAAGGTAGTGAATCGATATGTTATGGATGATGGTTTCATTTATAAGATAAAATTGGATGAAAAAATATTTTATTAATGATAATCCATTAAAAAATAAAATTATGGAATATACATTGAAATGACGTTATCAGGTAATGTTGTGTTTTGTAAGAAACGTTGAGGTTGAATGATGAAATATTTTAAAGAAATAGGTATTAGATTTTACCTCTTTTAAACTGCCTCTATTAGAACCACATTAAGGAATATGGTTTTGGATTGTTTTTGACATGAGAATCTCTAGTTCTTGGGGAAAATTATTTGTAAGGTAACTGGGATGACTTTGGACAAGAATAAGGGCTTTATTAGCATGGGGTTAAGGGGTGGTGAGGGGGGGTATTTATCGTGTTAGGAGAGGGTTATATTTGATTATTTTAAACATTTGATTATTATTTTTTAAGAATACAATCAATATCATTGATTATTATTATAAAATATTGTAAATGTCTCTTGAGTGTTTGAAAAAAACGATTTCATGCCTCATCTATACATCTTCCATGACTCATATATTCATGTATTTTTTAAATTGGAAAATTAAAATATTTCACAATTCACCAAAAATTTAACAATATAAGATAAATACTAAAAATTATCCCAAACAATTTTTTGGGGTATGATTTCAAAAATGGACTCCATTTTGTGGAAATAATTTTCTAAACACGAGTGATTTTATTTTAAATTTCAATCTTCATTTATTCAAAAAGTATTATTTAAATATTACGACTGATTTTATGACACAATGAAAAATTAATTAAGGCCCCATAAAATTTTCTTATAATCATATAAAAACAAAATATTTATCAGAGAATATATTATAAGAAAATAATTTTTATTTCAAATCATTTTTCTAGTTAAAAAATTTTAAATAATAAATTTTTATTTTACAAAAATACCAACACTTAATTTATCATATTTGAAAAATTTATTTAATTATTAAAGGATATAAATATATCATATTTCATATAAAATATACATAAATTTTTTTTATACAGTCATATGTGAGGTTACTATTCTGATGTCTATATTATTATTTTTTATGGTCACATTTCAATGGTCAATTTACTATTTTATTAGTAAAGGTTACTAATTTTATATAATTCCACTTATCATATTCATAATTTTTTTGATTAATGTTTTTAGTTGGTTCTAAATGTTTTTTAAGTGTGTTATACTACATCGAATAATTATAAGATGGAATATTTTATTGATAAAATTATGGGTTATTACAAAATGGGTATCGATAGTTATGTCCCAGTTAACATAACTATGCTACCCATCATCCCGTGCTTTCCACAATTTTTTTTCTTATGATGATTTGGTGATACTTTTTCATCATTTATTGATTTATGGTCTTTTTATATCATGAAAATTTGTGTTATATATTCTCCTTGTGTTAATTGAACTTGTCATAATAGTAGTGTATGGAATTCTTATATTATTATGCTATTGATATTTCTGAGTTGGAATTCATATGTATGTGGTATTTGTTAATATATAGATTAATAGATAGTGATGGAGGAGTATGCAGTGGCGCATCATCATATAGAATAATATTATGGTTTTGGGCATCTCAGATAGATAACAATTTCCTTATATTTAATTTAGTTGTTAGAGGAATCATAGTTGGGAGACTTTGAGGAGGGTGTTTGGTGTGACCATCTTGTTTGTGGGGACACCCCTAAGAGATTATTTGAGGGTGATTGATATTATGATTTTTTCTAGTGAAGGATCTCCAATATCACGAAATATAATATAGGGACCCATACTTTTAGAACATCGATATTACATCTAAATAAAAGAATGTTTGGAAAATAATATTATGATCCATGACATAATCATATTGTATTAGTGTATTTGGAAACATGGAAAAATAAACAACATGTTTATAAGAGATCAAAATCATCTCCCAATGATATATTTATAATTATAATCCCTCTTAGACTTATCATACATAAGACATTTCTTTATAACCTCTTGAAAGAGAACATATTGAAGGGTGAGGTTATATAATAAGTAATTTTATAAAATGAAGATATTAATGATTAAATAAACATATCACGAGAATAATAGTATAAAAATATTAATATATAATTTTAAAACCATTCCCTGTATATCATAGATCACAATATTGTTTCATGAAATAATTCCCAGATGTTCATAATACATGAATAATTATGTAATGAACAAACGTGATCCATGAGGGAATTAGATTGGCATAAGACACGAATTGTTTTCATTAGGGTATGAATAGACAATAATTTTTTTAATAGTCGAGTCAGACTGGAATATCTATCATAGTGGATTGGGTTCACTCATGCAACCTCTATATCATTAGAAAATGTTCACTCCCATGAAATTCATAATGTAACTCTTAACTTACTACAATTAGTTAACTCCATACTCTTGTCCATGTTATCCCATGAGATCCCCATCATTAACAAATGAATTAGAAAGATATATAACTCCATGAACACATGTCAAATAATTAAAATAAATCATATGTATGATACAATATCCGAAAACATTCATCATTTCTGAAATATGGGAAAAAAAATTAGTTCAAAAAAAAATTCTTAAATTCATTATTGAAAAACCCATGTAAAATAAAAAAGTCTCATAATGGTTTCATGAAATCATAGTTTACCCACGAGAATATAAATATTTTTATTGAATAATCCTTAAATCATAATTATTATATCCATACAAACAATTTAATTAGACGGTCTCATTGGTTCATAACCCCAATAAAGAATAAGGAACTTCAAATTTTGTTATCATATATTAATAATATCATTAAAATATCATTGTATCATTTCATTAGGAAAATAAACATTTAAAATTTATATAATGTATTTAAAATATAAATAAATTAAAAATCATAATGATAAATTATTCTATAATTTGTAACATGGAATAATATAATTTAATATTCAAATAATTTATTGGTTTTGATAAATGTATATTTCATTCATTCTGTTCATGTTACGATGATGATTCATTTCACATTATCAATTATAATTCAAAAGTAACTCGTTCATAAAATTAAATGATAATTCATTTTAATAAATTTAGAAAATATTATAACATTTTTAATCATAAAATTAAACAGTCATAGGATATTATTAAAAATAATCTTGAAAACATTTAAATAAAACATTAACATGGAATAAAAATGATTTTCAACCAAAGCGATAAATAATTTAATTTTCTTGTATTTTTTTTCTCTACAGATAATGATAAGAGAAATATGAAATGAAAAAAGTTTACTATCTACAAATTAATATGGAAGAATAAATTTTATTGGATTCCTGATTTTTATATCATTATATTACATTACATAAATCTTAATCATAAAAAATCCTGGTAAATAATGAAATTGTGACACAAAACCCTTACCTCAAGGTTGACCAGAATAAAAAGCGATTAAAAAATTTATATTATTAATATATGTTTAATATTATATAAAATATTCCAATAAATATTTATAATATCACAATTGATGTGATTATTACTTTTTAACACACTTTTATTAATAATTTCTTTGTCAAAATAATTGTTAATATGTGTTACGTACATTATTTATCAAGGGAATTTTAGTTTTGTATATCCAGTATTTGTACATTGATCATGGTTCCATAATATTAATTCTTCTAATATTTATATAAATTCCATAATTATTCATTATAAATATATATATATATATATTATTCATTCATAATGTAATGAAGTAGAAAAAATAATTACATCATTCATAGATATGGTAAGCCATATATAAGCATGAACATTTTTTTAACATTTTGAATAATGGGTAAAAATAAAGGAAAATAATAATTAATATTTAAAGATTTATTATTATATCATATGAATATAAAATGTATTAATTAAATATATCTTTATTACCATCCCTATAAAGAATAATTTAAAAAATGAATCACATCACTTCATTGAGGTGGTATTCCACACGTACGCATGAGCCACGTTACCTATTTCAAATGGATTTGAAAGAAATATTGTAAATATTATATTATATATTCATTAAAAACATTTTTATCATATATAACATATATAATATTTATTCCCATTATAATATCCCTCATTGAATGATGGTGATAAAAAATTAAATGTTTTACTATGAGGTGGGGGTAGTCCACACGTATGAACAAGATATACATGAACTTTACGCTTAATTAAATAGATGGTGTATATTAGTTCTTCTATAATTATAATAAGAATCAAATATATTTAGGATACATATGTATTTATTTTATGATGAATACCATATATTATGTTGGGGTAGAGGATGTATTAAATTGACAGAGTTCAGGTATGATGATTACCTCTTCTTCGATAGGAATCCATCATATTCATAAATAAGGACCCTTGGAATGGTATTTCATATAGAATAAAGAATATTAATGTTTTCTCTGGATGTTCATATGATAATTACTTATGGTTTTGTCAATCTATAAGGATTATTATTGTTTATAGGAGAAACAGGTGGGTTGTCCTTTGAAAAGTTTAGGAGAGTACATAGTCGGAATTTAATAAAATAATAAAATATAATAATATCATTCCCAAGAATAATTCTTCCTAGTGGAAAAATATTTTATTTAGGGATATTATGAGGTATAAATAGGGATATAAAATATGATTTATAAAAGTTTAACTAGTAATTTTACCCAGGTCTGTTGGTTTAATCCCCCCAATAAATGAATTCTAAACTTCACAATGTTTACACATTTGTATTATTTTTACATGTCAATATGAAAAAAACTAGATTCATAAAAAAATTTAATAAATTTTTATTGAAAATATTGAATAAATTATTTGAAATTAAATCTCCAAAGGAGTAAGGAACTACATTTAATATTAACATTCAAAACACAGAGGAAATATATTTATAATATTTTTTTTAATGTATAAAATGAATTTAAAAAAATATAATAAATATTAATGATAATAATTTACTTATAAATTATATATTTTTAAATTTAAAAATATGAAAAAATTAACTGAATAAATTCTTTAATAGAAAAGGATTGTTTTAGTAAAAATCAAATTGTTTCACAATTCATGAAGAAAATAATCATCTCAAAAAAATATTAAAATTTCATTACATACAACATTGGCATGTTGATTTCATAAAATAAGATCAATTTTCAAAAGGTTTTATTTAAAATATGAAAAAAAAATTCCGTTTATTTGGACATAGGGTTTCATGTATCACATGATATCAAGGAAAATAAATTTATTTTAAAATAAAAATATCATTAAACCCTTGTGTGTCACATTATACACCCCTTAAAATTAATTTTACCCTAAAAATTCTACAATTACAATACACAAAATGAGGATATATTTGTTTTTACACTTCGTCATGTTCCATAGTAGCTTCAACAAATTTATGATACCTATAGAGAACATTAACATAATGAGTAGCCTTTTTATGTAGCATATTATAGATATAATATAATATTTTAATTGAGTTTTCATTATATTAAATATCATTCTCAAATAGTATGTTCACTGAGTGTAGCGCATGTGAAGTACCAATTTTTACTTCCTCAAGAGAGATACATGTTAACATTATTACATTTAGAGAGGTTTGAAAGAATCACTAATAGAAAATATATTATTCCACCTCTTTAAGAATCTAAAAGGGTTTAATATATACTAATATTAAAATTTCATTTAATTATGAATTTTGTATCCTTATTGCATATTTAAATTAATAGGAATATGATTATAATAAATAAAACTTTGATGTTTCTCTAATGATTTTAATTATAACATTCTCATTGGGTGTAAGCTAGCATTATTTTAAACTAAATGATTCCGAGGTTATCTTCCATTTTATCTTCTTTCCCAGGTACCAATATCTATCATGACAAAAATTTTCCATATTATATTGGTATTATTCACATATTTCTATAGAGGGAATCACATGTATCTAAATGAATGATTGGGTGACTTCTATAATTATAAGAATACATGATTAGTGTAATTTATTGATCCAAACCACTTTTTTAATAAATGGAATAAGACCTCATTGTATCCTCCATTGTTATAATTTTCCACTCATACTTACCATATATATAAGGATGGCATGATGTACTAGAACAATACTTTGAAGGCAGATCTTAGTTATTCATCAATAAAAATTATAGCTAATACTCAAATCCCAATAAAATACAATACAATGTTGTTGTCCGTTGCAATCCTACCACATCCATAATGTATATTCTAGAAAAATGACCAAGACACAAATATTCTCAGATTTAATTGATTTGTTCCAGATTCTTAATGTGATCAACTAAAAAAAATCATTATAGTATTTTTATGTATTAGTGGGTTTGATGATAAAATCCTTAGGGCTATTTTCACATTTCCTTTCTCATATGGGTAATGGATCTAACATCCCCATATACATATTCTTATCACTATTAACATTCTATCATTCAAAAAATACTGATACATAATATGTAATATCTAACTTCATGTTTTCATTCAATAAATACATTTTAGACCACTATAATGTTTCATACATATGTGATTAGTAGGGAATTATGAACTATGCGATTAATATAAAAACTCAATATTTAAATCATTTAGTGATGAAACACATACATGGTTCCTCACCCTTATTTTTCTATCAATGTCAACGTTCAACTAAAGAAAATTTATTTCCTTATTATATAGTTTTGCCTCTTCCTTTTATTTCTCTTTAATAGTTACCTTTATATATGGTATAGAACTCATTTGAGTCAGATAATTTTTTCCTCTTCCATTATGATATACATATCCATCATTTTCTAAATATAATTATATTGGATTATTTTTTTCCTCATCATAGATAAACCAACATGATTGTTTTAACTAAGAGAATTTTATAACTTTTTTCATTCCTAGGGTGGAAACTTGTTGTGTATTCATTATATTTAGTGAAATATAAAAATTTACTCTACTTTATATTTATATCTATTTTGAGAGAATATATTATTTTAACTATTATGATTAGTATATATGTCACACCAATACCTATAAAAATAATTACTCAAAATATTTGATTCATAAATTATTATATCATACTCTAAGTCACGTTTCTTGTAATCTTTCACATGAACCATTAATCTTATTAAGGATTAATTTATAAACAAATAATTCTACATGACAACACATCGCATTCCATTCATTGATGTATCAACATATATCACAAACCCTTCTCAACTAAAAGAATTTATAATAATAGATTATATGAGTACCCTTCTCTTTAGTTCCATGAAATTTTCTTTACACTAGTTTTTCCAATAAAATTTTCCTCCCATTCAGGTTAACATGGTGATTGAATTATATTTTCTTCATAATGTTTCCATAATGTTTTGATAACATTAAGATAAGCCAAGACAACTATGGCTTTCAGCCACAATGGTTTGCCTAGGAAAATGTTCAATAACATCCACCACTAATTTATACATATATATACACATGATTGGGATTATACGACCCAAAAAATTAAAATTATTTTCAAAAAATCACACTTGGGTAATTTTTAATACAACTAATGAATCCTTGTTATATACTATACAATCATTAAGTGATCTTAATATTGTTAGTTTCTCTTTAATTATATAATAACTTATCCTATAACAAATTCCAGAAATTTACCAATATACTCTATAAATACTCTATTTATTAAATCCATGAATATAGTGTGGTCATTAGTGACACCAAATGGAATCACTATAAATTTATAGCGTCTGTACCTTGTATAGAATGATGCCCTACCTAGGTAGTCCTTTTTCAGACTCAATTGATGATATCCATATTGATAGTCAATCATTGAATAGTATTGATCTCTATGAAATTGATCAAAAAAAATCATCAACAAATTATAGTGGATATATGATCAGGATTCTGTTCTTAGGATGTGAATAACAATCAATGCATAAATTCCTTGATCAATCATTATTCATAATAAAGAAACATGTTAGCCACATAGTGATTCACATGGCTTAATTAATCCCTTATGAATATTATCATAGACTATCTTCTTTAATTAATGAAACTCAATAGGGTATATTCTATATAGATTCAATGATGTTAGTTTAGCATCAGATATGAGTTATATTGAAAACCCAACCTCACAATTCTAGGGAAGAGTAGTAACTCTTCGAGGAAGACATCAACTAACATCTGAATAATTTTTATATCTTTTATATTGAGTTTCTCTCCATCCATATAACATAAAATAATTTTTTTAGTAAATTTAAAAACCCATATAATGGATTTGAATTCCAAAAGAATATCATATTTACAATTTCATTAACATATTATCAATGATTGGTTTGTGATATCAAAAGTGAACTTCATTCCAGAGTAATTAATGTGTAATTTATGGAAAAAATCCAATTCAGTAATAAGATAATAATAAATTCAATCAGAGGGAGAATAACAATGTCACGACCTGTCCTCGGGGCCTGTGCCCTGACTACCCCAAGCCCACCTTCTATAGTCCAGGGGCTTGCGACTAGCACCAAAGACGTAAATCCAGATAAAAAGGGAAGGAATTGCCTTTATGAAACATAAATGCACACAAATAGAATACAAGCGAAAGAAAAATCTAAGTAAAGCAGTATAAAAAGTGTGCTGAAAGTAGAATGGGGCCGGAAATACAAGCACAACAGAAAGGTACAACTACAACCGAAAGAAAGTACAAATGAAAAGATAAATAGATGGAAGATGGAAGCAGCTGCTGGATCGTCCTATGGGTTCCTACATGAAGGGTAGGTTCAGATTTAATCCTCATCACTCTGAGTCTATTAGTCTAATCCGTTTGTCGTCATGATGAGTGTCCACCTCCGAGTACCATCCAGTACTTGTACGCTCTACCTCGGTCATCGCTGTCTGTCGTCTACATCCAACAAAACGAGGTGCGGGCATAGCCCGTGTAGGGGTGAGTATAACGATACTCAGTAGGGACCCCGAGACCCTCACGGTCTCACAAAATCCAACAAGGATAAATCACAAAAAAATATCTCAATAGATAACCTTTAATTAGATATACGCCCATACATATAACTAAGTTATCAAGTAACCCATCTCAATCATGGGGAATACACAAAGGTCATTGGCTCTACTCAAACCAGGACTTTCATTATCGAAACCACAACTACTAGAGAACTCCTCAACTGTCACGTATAGTGGCCCTGTCATGACTCCGAGGTGCTACTCACTAACCTTAGACAACTGAGGTACTACACCTATCGAGTACCACAGGTCTGATGCCAAACCGGGCGCTCCTCCACTGTGGGTCTGCAGCCAAATCGGGCGCTCCCCCTAATAGCCGCCATAGGTACTCCTCCTATCGAGTAATGCGGGTCTGATGCAAAACCAGGAGCTCTGTCCGCCATGGGTCTACTTCCAAACAAGATACTCCTTCTACTGGGCTAGTCGAATCACTCTGATTTGAATCAGTCAAGCAGTCGTAAGGTCTACAGCAACTAGGTCTCCACACTCTGTCTGCTCGTCTTCGGGAGAATCCAATTCACGAGTAACTTGTTGATACTCAAAGTGTCACTAATTCTCATATAGAATTATCTCAAAGGGCCGTCTCGTCATAGGGGTATCAACGCAGCAGACGGCGCATCAATCAGACGCCCGGTCTGTGAGTTATTAACCTTTTGGTCCCGGGGGCCTAGTTGGTTTTGTGTATGAACCAACCAGACTATATCTCAACTTTACCCCAAACTCCCATGTGGTATACTCAAAGGAACTATTTCTCAATGAGATTACCAACACCGCTGACGGTTCGTCAAATAGATGTTCAGTCTGAGAGTTATTCGCTTTTCCGTTCCAAGGACCTGGTTGGTTTTTAAGTTAAACCAACCCGACCATACTCCAATAACGTACAAAAATCAAGGGGAGTATGCCAAAAGGAATGTCTCATCATAAGTAATCCAGCGTAGTTGACAGAACGTCAGTTGGACGTCCGGTCCTTTTGTTATAGGTGTTTCCGCTTTGAGGGCCCGGTTAGTTTCGGTTTCAAACCAACTCGGTCGTACCCAAACTTCGCCTAAACCTTGAGTGTAACATATCAAAATGACCATCTCAATCCAAGGATTTCTACGCAACTCACGGTGCATCGATCAGAGGTTCTTAGATCATTTTATGGTAGAATGACTTAAAACGGTTCGATAAGGGGGGTCTGGCCCCGGTCCGACCCGGCCCAACCATGCCTTGGTCGGCCCGAACCCGGTCCAGGTTCGGTCTGGTAGGGCACGGCCCGGTCCGGCTGGCTGAGCGGGGGGGGGGGGGGGGGGGGGTGGGGTGGCCCCCCATCAGATGGAACGACATTAAGCCACGCCTCTCCAAATTTGGAACGGTAGAGCCATTTCAATTCCTCCCACCACCGCGGCCCAGCCGCAGTAGACTATTCCGGCGGCACGCTGCAGCCGCCAGAGGCCGGCACCACCGTGCCAGCGTGGCACCCCATCACCGCCTTCCATGGACCACCAAGCGCACTCTGATGGTCCGTTTCACCCACCTTCTACGCCTATGTTCATCTTATGACCTGAACTCCACTACTAATGCTCCAAATCACCATTGAGGTCCCGTTTTTTTGTTTCCCGCCAATCCGTGCATATACAAACAACCTACGGAGGGTCGTCGGGCCGTGTTTGTTCGGTCCGCACCCTCCACGTTAGGCATTATAAATTGGCCATAAAAAACACTTGCTGTAATCAATGAAAAGGGTATAATTTATTCAAAATAAATTATACAAACACCCTACCTCAAGGTTTGTCATTCGTTGACAATATCACGAAAATGCGGACATCAGTTATTTGACATTGTCGGAAGGGAGGAGATGAAGGTGTCGACGATTGTTGGAATTTTTCGCTCCCGCAAAGTGCCTCCGATCCTGGCTTGAGTGTCATTTGTCAGAGGAAAAGGTCGATGGTGATGTTCTTCACAGATGTTGCCATTCTTTGTTGGAAGAAGACTCTCCCTCTTCTCCTCCTTCTCCTTAGCTTTCCACCAAGACAAAATGCACCAACTATCAAAATAATAGCTTGGATATTATTTTATTCCCACACATACATTTCAAAAATTAGAAGAGCCATTCAATTAATAGCTAATTAATTTACTATGTGGTGGCACATTCATGGGTGGGAGGTGGAAACTTTAGGAGTTAAGGGGGATTATTCAAATTAAATACAATGGGAGATAAATGGGTGGTTTCAAGTGAGTTGAGGGGAGGTGATAAGTTGGGGCTCATGTGGGACCCATCACCCTTAGTTATTTTCTCCCATGGGATGTTAGGTGGGGTGTGGGTCCCACCACCAACATCCTTTTGGAGGAAATAACATCAATTTAAATAAAATTGTGTCACAATAATTATATTTAATTCTTATTGAATCCCCATATTTTAACTAGCACATACGAAAAAACAGAACTATGGTAAAGGTCCCCTTAAGCGAATACTGGCGCTACAAGTTCATCAGTGCCCTCTGATTTCAATTCTGAGTACCAGTTAAAATGATAGAAAACCCCGCACGTACGTTTACTGAATGTACACGAACAAATCTTCAGAAACTGATTCCGGGCACACCGGGCCTCGGAATCAAGCGTCATCAAAAACTCTAGACTCGTAAAATTATAAAGAATTATGAAAAAATATTTCCATGAAATTTATGGGTATTTAAATTACTCCCACCTCATAATATTATATCCTTGTAAAGCTACAACACAAACTAGGAATATTAAAGGGGTACTGAGCACACATATGAGCCTCCTACTCCCATGTGCTCCCCTAGAGGTTCATGTACAGCCAGTGAATGCGCACCAGAGGAATCGACTGTCCATGTAGGACCCACTCCAGTCGATCCTCAATCTCCAATGGTACCTCCGTGAATGTTGCCTTGTCATTGATGTGGGACAGGTCATGCATGCATCTCTTCAGTTGAGATACATTGATGATATCATGAACCTGGTGCAACTGAGGTGGAAGGGCCAGGTGGTAAGCCACCTCGCCTACTCTGCTGAGGACCTGGAAAGGCCCAAATAATCATGGAGGTAACTTGACACCCCAACCAAATCTCAGTAGACCTCTTCATGGTGAGACCCATAGGAAAACATGGTCGCCAACCACGAACTCCAGTGGTCTCCGTCTCCTATCAGCATTGGACTTCTGTCTGCTCGGTGCAGTCTTCATCCGCTCGAGGATCTGCACCTTCTCGGGTAGCCTCAAGATAGGCGCACTGGTCAACATCTGCCTCAGCTCCTAAAAAGTTCTGTTGTCATATCTCTGACCACACGAAGGGTTTCCCATTCTTCGTCAATGCTAAAAGCGGTGCAGTAACTCTTGAGAAGTCTGGCACAAATCTATGTATGGCTGAATCATGAGTGATCGACTGCACCCACTTATGCATGATTCCATCCTGTGCTTCCTGGGGATTCCTTTTCACTAACCAAGGAAAACCCATCCCAACATTGTAGATAAACCAAAACACTTTTTCCTAACATAATCAATCTATGTATGAAATGTGATTGCACAGTCCACACCCAAACTAACGTCGTAAGTCCTCGACGCTTCCACCAAGAGGTTCCTACCGAAACTCCCGCCCCAAGGGTCAGATCACACCGTCAACGTAAGCGTGATTATCGAGTCTTCTCCCAACATTATCTCCAGATTTGAGGGTCAAGACAACGACATAACTAGAAACTCTAGATCTGGGACAAGATTTTTGGAAGGAAGGAATGATACATATCAATGTTTATTGTTACGGAATCTAGTAGTAGACACATACCATACCTCGAATCATTCCAAGAGCCCTTGGGTCACACTCCTTGACCACACAGAGCTACTCTCTTCCCCTACCATCCTGCTCCCTGAGCCTGGTGGGGACTAAAATGGCGGGTTGTTGTAATATGTCGAAATGTACACCACCTAATGCTGCTCTCCTATCTCTACTTACATGTCAGCTGCTAGGAAGATTCAACTATCCTTAACACTTCCTCTTCTTGAAACATTTTACATTCCCATGTCTCTAAGACTAGTGCCAGCCTCCTACTTTCCCACTACTAACATTCTCTAGTTGTATCCTTTCATCCAAAGACAATTCAACCACAAATGTTCTCTCTAGTACCATATAATAAGTAGGAATGCATAATGGTAAAGTGTTGGATCAGATGTACTTTAAACACACCTCGCTCTTAGGCCCGAGCTCTAAATCACTGATCTGATCATATTCATCAAGTACCAGGATTGATCGGTACGACTCGATGAATACTCATCTACCGATTAATCGTCCTGCAAAAGATGTATATGCTCTAGAAAACTCTTAGCCACCTCCTCAAGCCAGTCCTCAGCCGCCTATGAGTCAGGCTCACCTCAGAACCTAAGGGGTATCTGATGCTGAAACACGTGTAAGGCACTAAGCCTACCTGTGTCATCTACTGGTATGTCTGATTTTAATTGATGAACAATAATTTGTGATATAGCTAGCGCACTACCCAAAGGTACTATCTCAGACATCGGTCCACATACCGAAGCCTCATCACTATATGGACCGACCTCATGGTCACTCACTAGGAAAAACTAGTAGCTATGATCACCATATGCTCTACTAGTGTCTAAAATAGGTGTATAACTCTAGTAATCACCTCCAGACAGTCCAGTACTACCTAGGAATCTGTCTCACCTTGTAACCTCGGAGGCCTCTACTGCAGGAACTAGTGCAATGCGCTCTGTCAGTGTGCACCGTCCGCTAGTACGGCTGGCGGCATCTACTGCCCAATGGGGTGGTGGTGCTGATGGTACACCACCCGAATGTGACATCATAGTAAGAGGGTCATTCACCGGAGCCTCATCGCTCGGTGGGCCGTCATCTAGTACTATCTCAGAACTCCAACTGACTGTCTGCGTGGAGACATCCTGAACAGATGCGACACGGTCATATGATTTAAACCTGGTGAGCTGACCTGGTTGAGCTGACTAAAACATAAATTATTAAAACAGACACACAATAAGTGTTTTCGTGCACTTAGTGGGAAATCAATAGTCATGGTAATCATGTATGGATACATCGGCCGCCGCACCAACACTGGATTCCCTGAACTGAAAACAACACTCGGCAATCTTAAAAATATTGCTTCACAGAAAGAACGATCACAGTCCCAAGTTCTGCGGTAGAACTGACTCCTCTGATACCAATTTGTCACGACTTGTCCTTGGGGCCCATGTCGTGACTACCCCAAGCCCGCCTTCTATAGACCAGGGGCCGACGACTAGCACCAAAGGCATAAATCCCAATAAAAAGGGAAGGCATTGCCTTTATGAAATGTAAGCACACACAACGAGAGTAAAAGCAGAAGAAAACACTAAGTAAAGAAGTATAACAAGTGTGCTGAAAGTACAAAAGGGCCGGAAATAAAAGCCCAACAGAAAGGCATACCTACAACTGAAAGAAATTACAACAGAAAAGACAAACAGCTGGAAGATGGAAGCAACTCCTGGATCATCATCCGGGCTCCAACCTAAAGGGTAGTTATAGATGTCCGCCTTAGCACTCCGCATTTATCGGTCCACTACATGTGCCATCATGCTGAGTCTTCACATCCAGGTACCATCCAGTCCTCGTACACTCTTCCTTGGTAAGTGTTTTCCGTCATCTGCATCCCACACAATGAGGTACGGGCATTGCACGTGCTAGGTTGAGAATAATGATACTCATTAGGGACCTTGAGACCCTCAAGGTATCACATAATCCAACAAGGATAAATCACAAAGGATGATCTCAACAGATATCATTTACATAGATATATTCCAATACATATACCTAAGTTATCAAGTAACCCATCTCAATCATGAGGAAAACACAAAGGTCATTGACTCACCTCAAACCAGGATTTTCATTATCGAAACCACAACTGTTGGAGAACTCCTCATACGCTGAGTATAGTGTCCATGTCGTGACTCCGAGGCGCTACTCACTAACCTTAGACTACTAAGGTACTCCTCCTTTTGAGTATTGCGGGTTTGCTACCAAACTGGGCACTCCACTGCTGTAGGTCTTCCGCCAAACTGGGATCTCCCCCTAATAGCCGTCAGAGGTACTACTCCTGATGAGTACTGCGGGTCTGTTTCCAAACCAGGTGCTCTGTCCTCCTTGGTTCTGGTGCCAAACTGGGCTCTCCTTCCACTGGTATAGTCAAATCACTCTGAGTTGAATCGTTCAAGCAGTCGTCGGGTCTACAGCTACTAGGTCTCCGCACTATGCATTCTCGTCTCTGAGAGGATCCGCTCCATGAGCTATTGGTTGATACTTCAATTGTCACAAAGTCTCAGGTGGAAGTATCCCAAAAGACCGTCTCGTCATAGGGATCTCAACGCAATAGACGACGCTTTAATCAGACGTCTGGTCTGTGAGTTATTAGCCTTTTTGTCCCGGGGCCCCGGTTGGTTTCGTGTATGAACCAACCCGACCGTATCTCAACTATACCCCAATCGTATCTCAACTGTACCTGCAATACTCGAAAGGAGTAGTACCTCAGCAGTATAGGGTTATTGGGTTGCGCCTCAAAGTCATGATAGGGCCAATGTACGTGACAGTCGAGGAGCTCTCTAATAGGTGTGGTTTCCATAATGAAAATCCTAGTTTGAGCTGAGTCAATAACCTTTGTTTATTCCACATGATTGAGATGGGTTACTTGATAACACAGTTATATGTATGGGCATATATCTAGGTAATGTTTATCTGTTGAGATCTCTATTTTTTATTTATCCTAGTTGGATTGTGTTAGACCTTGAGTGTCTGGGGGGCCCTACTGAGTATCGTTATACTTACCCTTGCACGTGCTATGCCCGCACCTCGTTGTGTTGGATGCAGACGACGGTAAAAACTAAAATTTTCTAGATTTATTCTTTCACCCAAAGAAATTTCAACCACAAATGTTCTCTCTAACACCCTATCATAAGTAGGAATGCATAGAAAAAAACTGTTGGCTCAGATGTCCATTAAACACACCTCGCTCTGAGGCCCGAGCTCTAATGCACTGATCGTATCGTATTCATAAATTACAAAGAATGATAGGTATGCCTCGATGAATACTCATCTACCGACTTCTCGTCCTACCAAAGCTGTATAAGATATAGAAAACTCATAGCCACCTCCTCAAGCCTGTCCTCATCTACTTGTGAGTCGGGCTCACCTCAGATCCTGAGGTGTGTCTAATGCTGAAACGCGTCTAAGGAACTAAGCCTACATGTGTCATCTACCAGTACCACTGGTTGTAACTGCTGACCAACAGGTTGTGATATTGCTGGAACACTACCCGAAGGTACTATATTAGGCATCGTTCCACGTACCAATGTCTCATCACTATGCGGACCAACCTCATGGTCACTCACTAGGAAACACTGGTAGCTAAGATCACAATATTCTCTACAACTGTCTAAAATAGGTGTAGAACTATAGCAATCACCTCCAGCCAGTCCACTGCTGCATGGGAATCTGTCTCGCCTCATAACCCCAGAGGCATCTGCTGCAGGAACTCATGAAATATGCTTTGTCATCATGCACTATCCGCAAGTACAGCTGGTAGCATCTGCTTCCCAACGGGTGGTGGTGCTGCTGGTAAACCACCCGAATGTTCCATCATTGTAAGAGGACCCTGCAGCAGAGCCTCATTGCTCGGTGGGCCATCATCTTGTACTCTCTCAGAACTCCAACTTACTGTCTGCGTAGAGACATCCTGAATAGATGCGACAGGGTCAAATGATTTAAACCTGGTGAGCTGACCTGGTTGAGCTGACTTAATGAAAATTTATGAAAAAAGACACGCAATAAGTGTTTTTGTGCACTGAGTTGGAAATAAATAGTCAGGGTCCCCGTGTATTGATATATCGACCACCACACCAACACCTGACTCCCTGAATTGAAAACAACACTTGGTACTCCTAATACTATTGATTCATAGAAAGAATGATCAGAGTCCTGAGTTCTGCAGTAGAACCGACTCCTCTGATACCAATTTGTCATGACCCATCTTCGGGGCCCATGCCATGACTACCCCAAGCCCACTTTCTATAGGCCAGGGGCTGGCGACTAGAACCAAAGGCGTAAATCCTAATAAAAAGGGAAGGCGTTGCATTTTAGAAACGTAAACACACACAACCAGAATACAAGTAGAAGAAAACACTACGTAATGTAGTATAACAAGTGTGATGAAATTAAAAATGGGTTAAAAATACAATCCCAACAGAACGGTACTACTACAAATGAAATAAAGTACAACTGGGAAGAAAAATAGCTAGAAGATGGAAGAAACTCTTGGATCATCCTCAGGGTTCCTACCTGATGGGTAGGTACAGATGTCCTCCTCAACACTCCATGGCTATCGGTCCGCTCCGTGTGTCGTCACACTGAGTGTCCAACTCCTGGTACCATCCAGTCCTCGTACACTCTGCCTCGGTCAGCGCTGTCCGTTGTCTGCTTCCAAAACAATGAGGTATGGGCATAACACGTGCAAGTGTGAGTATAACAATACTCTATAGGGACCCCCAGACCCTCAATGTATCAAAAAATTCAACAAGGATAAATCAAAAATAATGATCTCAACAGATAACCATTACATAGATATACGCCTATACATATACCTATGTTATCAAGTAACCCATCTCAATCTTGTGGAATACACAAAGGTCATTGACTCGGCTCAAACCAGGATTTTCATTATCGAAACCACAACTGCTAGAGAACTCCTCAACTGTCACGTACAGTGGCACTGTCACGACTCTGAGGCCCTACTCACTAACCTTTGACTACTGTGGTACTACTCCTGTCGAGTACCGTGGGTGCAGTTGAGATACGGTCGGGGTACAGTTGAGTTACAGTCGGGTTGGTTCATACCCAAAACTAACCTGGCCCTCGAGACTAAAAGGATAATAACTCACCGACCGGGTGTCAGATTGACGTGCCTTCTATTGCGTTGAGAACCCTATGATGAGGAGGTTCATTGAGATACTTCCACTTGAGACTTCCTGAAAATTGGAGTATCGACCAGTAGCTCGTGGAGCGGATCCTCCCAGAGACAAGCAGATAGAGTGAAGAGATCTTGTAGCTGTAGTCTTGACTAATGTTTGACTAATTAGACTCGGAGTGATTCGACTAGCTAAATGGACGGAGCGCCCAGTTTGGCGGTAGACCCATGGTGTACGGAGGACCTGGTTTGGCAGTAGACCCACTGTAATCAACAAGAGGAGTACCTCTGACGACTACGAGGGGGAGAGCCCGGTTTGGCGGTAGACCCACAGTAGAGGAGTGCCCGGTTTGGTAGTAGGCTCGTGGTACTCGACAGGAGGAGTACCTCAGTAGTCTAAGGTTAGTGGGTAGCGCCTTAGAGTCATGAAATGGACACTGTACTTGATAGATGAGGATTTCGGCAGCAGTTGTGGCTTCGATAATGAAAATCCTGGTTTGAGCTAAGTCAATGACCATTGTGTTTTCCTCATGATTGAGATGGGTTAATTGATAACATAGGTATATGTATGGGAATATATCTATGTAATGGTTATCTGTTGAGATATTTCTTTGTGATTTATCATTGTTGGATTTTTTGAGACCATGTGGGTCTCGGAGTCCCTACTGAGTATCATTATACTCACCCCTGCATGTGCTATGCCCACACCTCGTTTTGTTGGATGCAGAAAACAGACAACACTGACTGAGGTAGAGTGTACGAGGACTAGATGGTACACGTAGGTGGACACTTGTAGTGATGGCACATGGAATGGACCGATAGACGGGGAGTGCTGAGGAGGACATATGTACCTATTCTTCAGGTAGGAACCCAGAGGATGATCCAGGAGTTGCTTCCATATTCCAGCTGTTTTTCAATTAAGTTGTACTTTGTTTCAGTTGTAGATATACCTTTTTATTGGGCTTGAATTTCTGTACCCTTTTTACTTTCAACACACTTGTTATACTGCTTTACTTAGTGTTTGCCTCCGCTTGTACTCTGGTTGTGTGTGCTTACGTTTCATAAAGGCAATGCCTTCCCTTTTTATCGGGATTTATGCTTTTGTTGCTAGTCGCCAGCTCCTTTCCTATAGAAGGCGGGCTTGAGGTAGTCATGGCATGGGCCCCGAGGATGGGTGGTGACAAACAAGAATTTTAGTAAACATATTAACACAAAATTAAACTCGAGAAGAATCATAGACATCATATGTGATCATCGTAAGTGTAACGACCCGACCATAGTTACCCATAATCGGTACATTATTGCGTAACATTGGCATGATCACAAAAGATCACATCTCGAAAGACTGATTAGTTTATTGGCCTTGGAAACACTAGATACATTCATATTTTTTTACATTACATCATAAAGTAAAACAAAACTACAACAACATCTTGTCTTCATATCCCCTCATACTATCCCTACAGGTCATTCATAATATACTTCTTCACATCCTAGAAAAATTAAAACATTGGAAGGGGTGTGCTCAAATGCTCAGTAAGGATAACAATATAGCGGAAGCATTCATAAATAAACATTAACATTTAAGGCAATGTATAACTAAAAAAATCTTTTTAAACTTGAACTTCAACATAATATGGAAAAACAATAATGAAATAATGCCATTTACGTATTCACATGGATATTCTACTAGTCTAATAATCACATGCAATATCAATAACCACATTCATAATGATGGAATGCATAATGCCAGACTATCATAACAACGTAGCCAAGGCCTCGTGCCAAGACTACAAATAAGATTTTGTCAAGGCCCCGTGCCAAGACACTAGTTTGTCTCATGAGACCTGCAAATGCATCAAGGAGCTATAGCGGGCTCCACCCATCACATACTAAGTCCAATTCATTCCTTATATGAAAAATGGTATATAAACATTTAGGAATACCATTTTCTTAAATACCATTTGAAATTAACTGCGGCATCAAAATAACAGTTCAATTTTTAGAAGATACTTTCATTTAAAATTAATCAAATATACATCAGTGTTTTTCTGAAAACATTATGCAAGCTTCTGAAAACAAAATAACTAATTCTGAGACTGCTCGACTAATTACAGGCCATGATGTGTCCACGCCCAATCCCTTCCTATCCACCACACTCGAGTGTCGTGTTTTCTGAAAACAATTTTAAGCTTGGATTAAATACATATACATTTGCACTGGGTTTTCATATATTAAGACTCGTAAACAACGTTTCATACATACCATTTTCAAAACCAAAATAAATGAAAAGTAAAACATGGTATTTGTTTTTCACATAAAAAATGTTATGGCAATTAGAGGAATCCAGAACTCAAATAATGGTCACGGTGGCAGGGAAGTCATTGTCGTCGCATACGTAAGAAGAAACATTCCTTTTATCGTTTAGTAAAAGTGCTTCTTATTAAAAGATTCCTTTTTAATAAAAGTAAAAGTCAAAGGGGTTTATACTCCGTATAAAATAATGTTGTGTATAAAACAAAATATGCCTTAATGAAAGGAGATTGAGTCGAAGTCCCTTAAAAAGATCATTTTTTAAATAAAATAGATCTATTATGTAAATTCACTATAAGTACACATAAATAAAGTACAAATACATGATAGGACATAATAATATCATGACATAATTTGAAATTATGAGATTAACCCAAAGAATGGAAATTGGGTTAAGAAGTTCACTTACAACGTGTCTGACTTGACTCGATCGTTCTTTAACCTCCTGAATAAAAAACTAGAGTTAATTTATATTTTCTTAAGAACCTTTTTCATGTTCATTATTCGTTTTATATCACCTATTACCATGTTATGAACATTATGTAATTATTTAAGTTAATAACGGTCATTTTGTCCGTCATTTGTACTTGAGTCAAAAATAAACTTCTTATAATTACAAGTTATTCATGTGGTGAAATATCCATTATATACTGAATTATATTCCTGATGTAGATATTATATATATCATATATATCTAGTATATACATGCATTTATAATATTACATAACATTTAGAGGTAAGAAATGAAATGCACCATTCATGGAGACGGTAAGCCTTACGTATGCATGAACGCTACTTTCATTTCTATTTCATATTTAATGGAATGAAATAATAATGATATAAATGTGTATTATAATTCCAGTATAATATCATATATAATTTCATTTACCCCATCTTTTATACGTCCCATATATGTTGTTAACGATTCAAATTACTTTTAGGGGGCGGTAGTCCGCACTTCCTAAAATGAAATTATCGCGTTTACCCACAATGGAAGTCATAATGGTATGCCATAAATGAGAAATACAGAAGCATAAGCAAAAAAATAAAAATAATATATATATCATATATGAAAATAGTGTCATCATAATGGCCACCAATAGAGGTGTTAAAAGAAAATTGAACAATCATCGTTTCCTGAGGCAGTAATTCGACACCCACAGAAACAATATGTTTTTTAACCATTAGAAGATGGTGTGTGTAAGTGTAAGTAAAATTAATCTCATAAAAACATCCAAGTATATTGAGTATACTGGTGTTGTTAGAAAATAAAGTAATAAAAATATTTTAGGGGGTTGGAGAAGAAAAATGAAACAAAAGAACACAAGACAAGACATTACCTTAAAATAGGGTAAATCTTTTTGATTTGAGCCAAATGCCTCCTTGGGATGACTTCTTGCCAAAGTGAGGCACTATGAGTAAGAGAGGGAAGTTGGGAGAGTATTAGGGTAGAGTTTTTCTGAGAAACATGTCTTGAATTTGTGAATAAGGTGGTAGAGGTGGGGGCCTTTCATAAGAGGAGAGGAGGGGCAGTCTTGGAAAGTCATGAAATATTACATTATTATGAAATGATTTTCGGATTTTAGAGGTCTCAAAATGATATATTTATAGGATAAGGTTATTAGGGTTAAAAATATACCCATCCAATAGGTTTTAGACAAGTGTACATCTTAGATTTTACATTATCTTTTCATTTTATTTAAATCGTTAATTAATGAGGTAATTGCTGCATCATCAAGGTGTCAAAAAAATTAATTTATTTAATGTCTAAAAATTATAAAAAAATTACCTTGATGTAGGAAATGTTTTTATATTTCCAATGAATATTTATAGTCAAAAATTTAACTTATATAACCCCATGTAATAATTTTTTTAGTAAAACAGCACATGTTTGTGACATTTTTATTTTTACTTTAAATAAAAAGTTATTAATGTCATTTTCTTACCCAAGTGGCTCAGTGGGGTCCGCAAGTTGACACATGGAATTTATTGGTCGGCCATGACTCATCTAATAAGGGTAGACAAAGTGTAAAGATATTTTCATATTTTTATAATATCATTTTTACATTAAATTTCACTAATTACCTTTAATCGCGATTAATAGAACTTAAAAGTTACTATTCACCAAAAATTATATTAATCCAATTGAACCAAATTTTACTTCCTAATGGAAACCATGTATGTCAGATTTTTGAAAATCAAATCATAGAAGTTGTAATGTATCATTTAAACGAAAAATCTGTTTTTTTAACTACCACTTAGTGGTTTCACTATTCATCAAACATTGATGTTTTCAGAACAATGCCAAAATTTCACCCTAATCTATAACTGATATTCCGAATTAAAAAATGATGTATATTTTACAAAATTCCAAACATATAAGTTTCATTAATTAATTTTATAATTGATTCCCGCTGTCACAACAAATAGCGTGTTTTTATGAAATAAAATATATCCAATGATTGACAATTGTTTATGTCCAATTTCAAAGTGAAATTAATTCTAATGACCACCATTGGATAAAATGGTAAAAATATATTCTAATTATACATTAAAACCAATCAATAGTATAATTTTTCACTATAAATTATTTTGATTAAAAAATCTTTTTTTAGGTATTTTTCATTATTCATAAAAAATAGGAAGTTCTCAGAAAATTACAAAAAATTCAACTTAGGATAATTTTGATATTACGAATACATAAAAGAAGTCCATTTTGAAAGATAAAATTTATAAAATTTCAAAAAGTAGGTATTAATATTCATAACGGGTACTTTGATTGGTCGCGGTGTGTTAGAATCTCGAACTTGCGTACAATGCAAGCTATTGAATTATTGAAAGAGAAAGGTATCGTGGAAGCTCGGGGTGTTACATTATACCCTATTTCAATAAATTTCGCCCACGCAATTTGAAATTTTTCTTTTAAAATAAATGGTTTAAAATAGAAAATATCATTGTGGAAACCCCACATCAGAAATAAGGTTAAGAAAATTAAGCCTTAATAAGAGGGAAAGCGAAATGAAAAAGTCACCACCAAATTATGTTCTCGATAAGGAGAACATTGGTGGCAATTAGAAACATATAATTGGAGGAAAAAGTAAATATTTTTAGGGTGTGATTGTGGTCATAAATCACAAACAAGTGTAAAATTGAGGGCCTCAAAGCCTTCAATCTATGTTGATTTAAAATATTATCAGTTCAACAAGACATAAGGTATTAGGATAACATATTTTTTGTTTTAATATCCCTTTACTAAAGTTTAAGAATTAATTTATTCATATAATAAGAGATAGGTATATATATATATATATATATATTTATTATTGAAAAGTAGAGTTTCAACCTTCAACTAATTTCTACCACAAACTCATCTTTCACTCAAAAAGATAATGGAACTCAAAAATATTATAATTATTTTAATCGTACAAGGTTCAAAATATTAACACATACCATTTAGATTAGGAAAACTATTTTGTAATAACCAGGGACTGCCTGTAGGCTAGTGGTAGGTAATAAAGGCCTGTCGTACTATGGTTGTGGGTTCGATTCCTATAGCTTTGTCCGACGCAACGGGTTATCCCCCGACCTACAGGTTGTACTTTTCCTAAAACTATAGTATTATAATATTTCAAAAATAATATTCAGAAATGTTTTAACCTTAAAAAATTCTATCCAAGGTTCAACATAATCCATTCCAACATTTATAGTTATCCAAAATACTTCTATCCAACTCACAGTCCAAATTTTATAAGGAAGGTAAACATAATGAAGATCCTTTTTTCCTGGTAACAACATGTGAACACCTTTATCATGTATTCTTTTAAAACACTGCAAAATCATGAATTACCATAAATCTTTATTTATTACATTCATGATTCCTTATTCCATATAGAATACTAGATATACTCCATCTATCCAAAAATTTATAAAAATCATTAATCAGTTTCAAGGAAGTTAAGAATATCCAAAATAATTTATCCAAATAAATCATGTATTATTCGAAAATCACTATCTCGGTATCAAAACCATATTATGGTTTATCTTTCTCTCAACCATATATTTTCCAAAAATTTAACCTGCTGTGGAGTCACTTTTCTTGGTTCCACAGAATCTCAAGTCCATGATGAAATAGTACTACCGTACAATCCTTATATACTCCAGAATTATTATAAACATTACATCATTGATACAACACTTAAATGAAAAAAATTCTTTAATAACAACATAATAACACTAATCATTCCTCCTCATCTATGGTAGTGTCATAACTTGATTATTATCCAATAACGTAATTTGGGGCATACTCTAATGATTTGGACATTGGTTTGCATAGTGTCCCCACTCCTTGCAGATGAAGCATTGTACATTTGGATCCTTTTTCTTACCCTTGTAGTCACGCACTTAGTGTCCTTTTTCTCCACACTTATATCAAACTCCCATTTCCTTCAAGAAAGTTCCAAGGTGTTTCTTCCCAAAATTATCACATATTGGAAAATTCTTCTTTCCACTCGTCCATTTATCCATCATTCTCTCTTCCATCCTTTTCTTCTCTTTCATCCCTTTAAAGCCATAATACTCAGATAATTCTTTACTTATCTTATTAACACATGATACTATTTCTTCATATGTTGAGATCACATGGGAGACTGTTTCCCTTCTAAATGTTGGCTTAATACAATGAAAGATATGATCCTTCTTACTCTTTGGATCGTACGTATTGATGGAGTTCACATTCCTTCTACTGGGAACCATTTCTATACAATGGCATAAACTAGGTTAGTTTATGAATTTCAATGAATAATTCAAAACTTGTAAAATACTTAATGTAAATTGAATGGTTTATGTATATAATCCATAATCATAAAAAAAATGTTTTCATTGTGGAAGTATATACTCATAAACCCATCATAATGGTTTGTAAAAAAAATGAGAATTATCCTATGCATATCCCCCAGGAGTGTCATAAACAAGAGTGCACCAAGGCCCGTTGATGTGAACCAGATCCCGTTCAAGTATATCTCAAAGCAGTGTTTTCGGGTTTTACCCTTAGGTACATCTCTGCCAGAGCCGCCACTACCTGCTCATATCCAGACATGGATGTATTTCTCGGAAAACTAAAAAAATATCTATAATATCAAAATTCTAGGAAGTTCTTCTATACTAATCCTCAAAGTCTATCTTTGGGCTATGTTCTCTAATCAGTGTTTATCTAAATCTAGCTTCTATGGTTAGTACTAAACTGCCTATGATACCAACTATTTTTCCCCAAACATAGTTACCGAGAGTCGGAGCATTATTGCGTAACATTGGCATGATCACAAAAGATCATGTCTCGAAAGACCGATTAGTTTAGTAGCCTTGGAAACACTAGACATATACATATTTTTTACATTACATCATAAAGTAAAACAAAACTACAACAACATCTTGTCTTTATATCCCCTCATACTATCCCTACAGGTCATTCATAATATACTTCTTGACATCCGGGAAAAATTAAAACATTTGAAGGGGTGAGCTCAGATGCCCAGTAAGGATAAAAAAATAGCAGAAGTTTTCATAAATAAACATTAACATTTAAGGCAATGTATAACTAAGACAAATGCCTTTTAAACTTGAACTTCAGCATAATATGAGAAAAATAAAATGAAATAATGCCATCTACTTATTCACATGGATATTATACTAGTCGAATAATCACATGCAATATCAATAACCACTTTCATAATGATGGAATGCATAATGCCAGACTATCATAACCATGTAGCCAAGGCCTCGTGCGAAGACTATAAATAAGATTTTGTCAAGGCCTCATTCCAAGACACTATTTTGTCTCATGAGACCTACCGATGCATCGAGGAGCTATAGCGGGCTTCACCCGTCACTTACTAAGTCCAATGCATTCCTTATATGAAAAATGGTATATAAACATTTAGTAATACCATTTTTTTAAAATACCGTTTGAAATTAACTACAGCATCAAAATACCAGTTCAATTTTTAGAAGATACATACATTTAAAATTGCTCAAATATACTCCCGTGTTTTTATGAAAACATTATGCCAGCTTCTGAAAACAAAATACCTAATTCTGAGACTGCTTGACTAATTACAAGCCATGATAGGTCCACACCCAATCCCTTCCTGTCTACCACACTCGAGAGTTGGAATTTCTGAAAACAATTTTAAACTTGCATGAAATACATATTCATTTGCACTGGGTTTTCATATATTAATACTCGTAAAAAACATTTGATTCATACCATTTTCAAAACCAAAATAAAATAAAATTAAAACATGGTATTTGTTTTTCATTTAAAAAAAGTTTTGGATATTAGAGGAAGATGAAACTCAAATAATGGTCATGGAGGCATGGAAGTCGTTGTCGCTGCATACGTAAGAAGAAACATTCAATTTGTCGTTTATTAAAAACTATTCTTATAAAAAGATTCCTTTTGAATAAAAGTAAAAGTCAAATGGGTTTACACACCATATAAAATAAAGTTTTGTATAAAACAAAATATGCCTCAATGAAAGGAGATTGAGACGAAGTCCATTACAAAGATCATTTTTTTAAATAAAATAGATCTCTTATGTGTATTCACTATAAGTACACATAAAGAAATTACAAATACACGGTAGGACATAATAATATCATGACATAATTTGAAATTAAGAGATTAACCCAAAGAATGGAAATTGGGTTAAGAAGTTCCATTACCTCGTGTCCGACTTGACTCGATCATTCTTTAACCTCCTGAATAATAAACTAGAGTTAATTTCTATTTTCATAAGAACCTTTTTCATGTTCATTATTATTTTTATATCAGGTATTACCATGTTTTGAACATTATGTAATTATTGAAGTTAATAACGCTCATTTTGTCGATCATTGGTACTTGAGTCAAAAATAAACTTCTTATAATTACAAGTTGTTCATGTGGTGAAATATCCATTATATCCAGAATTATATTCATGATATATATATTATATATATAATATATATCTAGTATATACATGCATTTATAATAATACATAACATTTAGAGGTAAGAAATGAAATGCACCGTTCATGGAGATGGTAATCCGTACGTACGAATGAATTCTACTTTCATTTCTATTTCATATTTAATTGAATGAAATAATAATGATATAAAGGTGTATTATAATTCCAGTATGATATCATATATATTTTCATTTACTCCATCCTTTATACATCCCACATATGGAGTTAACGATTCAAATAACTTTTAGGGGGCGGTAGTCCGCACTTCCTAAAATGAAATTATCGTGTTTACACATAATGGAAATCATAAAGGTATTCCATAAATGAGAAATACAGAAGCATAAAAAAACCTAAAAATAATATATATTTCATATATTAAAATAGTGTCATCATAATGGCCACCATGAGAGGTGTTAAAAAAATATTCAACAATCATCGTTTCGTGAGGCAGTAATTTGCCACCCACAGAAACAATATGTTCTTTAACCATTAGATGAAGGTGTGTGTAAGTGTAAATAAAATCATTCTCATAAAAACATACAAGTATATTGAGGATACTGGTTTTGTTACAAAATAAAGTAAAAAATGATTTTAGGGGGTTGGAGAAGAAAAATAAAACAAAAGAACACAAGACAAGACATTACCTTAAAATCGGGTAACTCTTTTTGATTTGAGCCAAAGGCTTCCTTGGGAAGACTTCTTCCCAAATTGAGGCTTCTAAGAGTAAGAGAGGAAGGTTGGGAGTGTATTTGGGCATATTTTGGCCGATCCAAATGGCTTGAAGGTGTGAATAAGGTGGTCGAGGTGGGGGCCTTTTATAAAAGGAGAGGAGGGGCACTCTTGGAAAGTCATGAAATATTACATTATTATGAAATGTTTTTAGGATTTTAGAGGTCCCATAATGATATATTTAGAGTATAAGGTGAATAGGGTTCGAAATATACCCATAAAATAGATTTTAGACAAGTGTATGTCTTAGATTTTACATTATCTTTTAATTTTATTTGAATCGTTAATTAATGAGGTAATCGCTGCATCATCATGATGTCAGAAAACATTTAATTTATTTAGTGTTCTAAAAATTATAAAAAAATTACGATGATGTAGGAAATATTTTTATATTTCTAATGAATATTTATAGTTAAGAAGTTAACTTATATAACCCCATGTAATAATTGTTTTAGTAAAACAACACATGTTTGTGATAATTTTATTTTTTCTTTAAATAAAAAGTTATTAATGTCATTTTCATACCCAAGTGGCTACATGGGGTCCCAAAGATGAAAAATGGATTGTATTGGTCGACAATGACTCATAAAATAAGGGTAGGACAAGTGTAAAGATATTTTCATATTTTTATAATATCATTTTTACGTTAAATTTCACTAATTACCTTTAATTGCTATTAATAGAACTTAAAAGTTACTATTCACCAAAAATTATTTTAATCCCATTGAACCACATTTTACTTCCTAATGACAACCATGTATGTCGGATTTTTTAAAACCAAATCACAGAAGTGTTAAAGTTTCATTTAAACGAAAAATCAGTTTTTTAACTACCACTTAGTGGTTTCACTATTCATAAAAAATTGATGTTTTCAGAACAATGCCAATATTTCACCCTAAGATGTAATTGATATTCGAAATTCAAAAATGATGTGTATTTTACAAAATTACATACATATAAGTTGAATTAATTAATTTTATAATTGATTCCCACTGTCACAACAAATAGCGTGTTTTTAAGAAAACATATATATCAAAAGATTGACAATGGTTTATGTCCAATTTCAAAGTGAAATTAATTCTAATGACAACCATTCGATAAAATGGTAAAAATATATTCTAATTATACATTAAAACCACTAAATAGAATAATTTATCACTATAAATTATTTTTATTAAAAAAAAATTTATGTATTTTTCATTATTCATAAAAAATTGGATGTTATCATAAAATTACAAAAAAAATAAACTTAGGTTAATTTTGATATTCCGAATAAAAAAACTAAGTCCATTTTGAAAGATAAAATTTATAAAATTTTAAAAAGTAGGTATTACTATTCATAACGGCTACTTTGATTGGTCCCAGTGTGTTAGAATCTCGAACATGCGTACAATTCAAGCTATTGCATTTTTGAAAGAGAAGCATATCGTGGAAGCTTGGGTGTTACAGTAAGTTTTGGATATTTCACTACTATTTCACCATCTAATAAATGGTGTTGAATGTTTATTACTATAGAAAACATTTTTCTTATTTCGAGTGGGTATATCAAGAATAAAAAAAATTAGTAGTTATATACAGAATAGTAAGTGTACCTCTCACCACAACATTATTATACACCTCATATATTATAGTGATCACTTGAAATTATAATTTGTCTCTGTTATTAAGAGGTTTATTATGTATATATTCATCATTATCCTTTTTTTAACATTATATATCATTGTTCTCACTCTCATTGTTTCTTAATCACTAGATTCTGTGTGCTGCATTAAATGAATATTCAATCTATTTGAAACATTATCCAACAAATTACCATCAAATTATAATTTTACTTATCAATGATAATTCTTTCAAAAAATAATAAATTTTCTAGTACACCTAATACAACGTCCTCATTGTTTTCTTCCTTACATAGAGCATAATGGAAATCATGTCTTCTCTTTTCCATGTTTTTATGAATTTATTTTTTAATTACTTATTTATTATCTTACTCGTTAAATGTGATTTATAAGAAAATCCAATATAAATTTTTTCCATGATGGAACATAAACTGATTTCATCATTACTACTGATTTCCCTTATGGATAACTCTATTCAAATGCATGGTATTATGTTACTGAATAACTGATCAAGATTAATTTTTGGTTAGATGATAATTCTAGATGTTTATATCAAATGTATTAAAAAAATTTACCAAATTTTTTAACAATGATATCATGATCATTTATACTTATCTCAAAGAATTATTTTACAAATTTTAAATGAATAATACATGAAAAATCCATATTGAAATATAATATCATAAAATAATCCCACTAAATGGAGCCAATTTTTTCCAATATCCTAATATTCATGAAATTTTTCCACCACTAATCAACATCTCCATACAAATGAAAAAAATATAAACCCCCATTTTTGATGTTCCAAACACTGGATAATTGAATATATCCTTTCAGTGGTATTGATTTATTTTCAACAACTATTGTATCATAAGACCCTCTAAAATAATGTTGATTCTTCCATATAAACGACCTAGAGAACTATTATTCCCTCTATTTATATTTTGAATAGTTATCTTGATATATGTCTAGAAAAATATGTAAAATCATAGAAACAAGAATTACCATTCCTTGTCCTAAAAAATTTGGTTCCTCAAGATAAAAATAATTTCATTTTTTTCACAATTATAATTAACATGATTCCTAAAAGTTCCAACCATTTATTAAAATCAGATATCAAAGATTGAGAAACAATAATGATATTGGGAAATAATATAATAATGAAAAATATTTTATAGGATGTAAAAATCATGAGAGATTCATTTAAATATAAGACACCATAGGATTAACAGAGGTAATTCATAGTCATCACATATTAAAGTCTTTTAATATAGTTGATAAAGAAACTGTGAGTGAACAAAATCGTAACCTTGAAGAGTTTCGAACATGGTGTGCTCAAAGAGAATAGTAATAGTGAACTAGAGAGATCACCCTAATAAAATAATAAAAACCTTTTTAAGTCATTTATTCTAGATGTAACTACTCTTAACACATTTCCACTGATGGTATATGTTCTGGGATGTTTTACTTAGAAAAACACACTCATTTCCTTACAAGAACATTATAAATTATCTAATAATTATGATTATCCAAAGAGTTTTCATTAATGTTTTCTCATTCTAGTTTACAATGGTTACTAAGCCATTCGATGATACAAATTATATAAAACCACACATTAATTCATATATTTTATATCCTAATAGAAGAATATTAAATATTTAACTTTACAATCCTTATTATAAATATATTGGTTTAGTGTGTTTTGAGACATAGAAAAAAAACTTTTTCCTAAGAGAACAACATCATATCACAATGTTTTTTTCATAACTAGAATTTTTCATAGATATATCACACAAAAAAAACATTCTTAAAAATCTAGGGAAGAGAATAATATGAAATGATGAGATCAAATAATATGTAATGTTAAACAAGGACATGAAAATTATAACATAAACAGAACCTGAGCATACGAGTAAGAGAACATGTTATTAACCTTGGAAAAAACATTATATATCATATATAAAAATATAGAGTGATGGAAGACAATATTACAGTTTATAACATATGAATCATAATGAAATAAATGGACATAATCGATGATAGTGTTATATTTTTATAAGACATATATTTTTTGTATACACATAAGAAATGAAAATCATTACCTTAATAGTCAAGGATTAATTTTGGTACGATCATAGTAGATTGGGTTCACCCAGAAAACCATTATTTCCTCATTCAATGCTAAATACCAATATTATCATTTTTGATAGAGTCTCTCACATAACTAGGTTAACTCCCCTTTATAGTCAATTTCATTGCATGATATATCCATATTTAACTAATGAATGGGAGAACTATATAATACTTGTCACACATTTAAGATAATAAAAATCAGACATATGTGTGCACCAAGATCATAAAATATTCATAATTAAATATCCAAAGGAAAATAAAATGGTTTTAATAACATTTTCACTTAGCATCAAAGAATAACCAATGGAAAAGATATTAGTTTCATAAATATTTCCTTATAAATTAATTTATCCATCTGAATAAAATAAGTTTCGTATAATCATTTTTATAACACAAAAATTATAAGACATATAAATAATTAATGTGGTTGTTATCATTAGACCCGAACCTAATTAAATATTAAGTATCATTGAATGATGTTATCATGCATGAAAAAATTATTTTAAAAAATCTTGTGTTAAATGCATGAGGAAAATACCATTTTGAGTTTGAAATAACATAATTTTAATGTAACAGTTTTTAAATATTAACTATAAATATTAAGTAAAATGCACATAGGAATGATAAAAAGGAAGTTTCAAATCATTCATCATTCATGACAATGTGAAATTCCATTCCTTCTATAAATTATAAAAATCATTCTTTTCACATTTTCAGTAAATAGAAAAATGTACTTCATGAAGAATGAAAATACGATTCCACCTAATAATAATTTTAAAAAATAAAATATGGATAAAATGATATTAATAGATCCAAGGATAAAAATAAAAAAAATTATTGAATTTTTTTCATTAATCATGAACATGAAAGAAAAAATATTTTTTACCAAAGAGACAAATAAAATTTATTTTCCGCAAAACAATTATTTCAGACTCTTATATTCAAAAAATGAGTAAAATGTATGATAAATTTTATTATATATAAATAAATATATTATAACAATTTATATTAAAATATTTATAGTTATATAATGAAATTACATCACTGGAAACATAATTATAAACAATCTTGGTAACCAAAGCTATTACAAAACGAAACCCCTTCCTTGAGATTGAATTGCATTGAATGCACTCTATAATCTAATATAATAATTATAAATTAATTATATATCTATAAAATAGTCATTTATATATTTATAAAATCATATATTATCATATTATAACATTTTAACATCCATTTAGTTTATAATTCCTTATTAAAATCGTCATTTATTGGTTTTAACCATTTTGATTTTCATAATAATTTAGAACCAGTAGTTTGATATTCATTTCGAAATTGAATATATAATATATATAGTTTTAATAATGTGATAGATATCAAAAATAATACTTATAAATATTTATATATTTATCAATAATGGATGGATAATGAAAAATGAATTACAACGTCCAATGAGATGGTAAGTCACACATACACATAAACGCTTTTATAATTTTTCATAGATTGAATGAAATAAACATAAAATATAAATCATGTTTCCAAAATAAATATGATATGATATATATAAAATATATTCATTATATTTATCATTGTTACAATTCATGTAGAGCATAACTGAAAAACGATTCACAACGGTTCTTGGAGGTTGTTGTCTGCATATACCCATGAGTGAAATTATAATTTTAAAAATGAATTTTATTATAAGAAGGTAGATATTATTCTATAATTATTTGTTTATATGTATGAACAAAATATAATTTATAACCATTAAATCTATCATAATAACCTTAAATAAATTATAATGAGTGTAAATGAATTGTAACGCTCTGTGGAGGTGGTAGTCCACACGAATGTACATGTGATATGTTAAGTTCACATATTATGTAATATAGGGTAGATATTTTTTGTAAAATAAGACTAATATCATTTTATTATATTATTTATAGTTTTTATATTATTTTCTTATGGATACCAAATTTTTTGACTAGGTGGAGGAAGATATAAATTAAAATAGATTGGGTAAGATAATAACCTATTTTTCAGCAGACTCATCCAGAACCTTTATCAAGGACCCATGGAAAATTATTTTTAGAATGAAATAATATATAATTCCATTCTAGTTATTTTTAGAAGATAATATTTTATTTATTTCTAGATAATTTTCTCAATGAAGTGAAAAGAAAAAAAATGAAAGGTTTCCTTCTATTAGTGGGTGTGGAGAAAAACATGGAATTTCAAAAAATATAAAATAAATTCATCATCGAGGATAATACTTAAATATGTACAGATATTTCATGGTGGTATAGAGTTAGGATTAAATAATTATATATAATAGGATTTATAAAAGATTAATTATAAATTTCACTAAAGTTTCGTAGTTAAATCCCCCCAAGAAACCTATTTCAACATTAACTACAGGACAAAATTAATACTATTTATAAAATTTCATATAAAAATATATTAATGATAAATTATAAAAAAAATTACATGACCAATCACAATATATAAGCTATAATATAAGATTAAATATCTAAAATTTTAATTAATTAATTTAAATTAAACTCACAAAACATGGGGAAAATTGTATTTCTAGAAATATTATTCACTTTAAAATGTTAATATTTGAATGAAATTCACTCCAATGACTATATTTGGATAAATCATGAACTAATGATAAATTTAAGAAATATTAATTAGAAATGGATGATTTCAATTTCAGTTAATGACAATATCATTTAAAAATCATATTTTTCACTATTGATCGAGAAATTAATATTTTTAGGAAATTACCTTTAAATAAATCTATGATAATTATAAAATGTTGATTTCAAAAAAGAAATACATTTTTCAATAAATGTTATAAAATTAAAATACATTTATTATATTATTTTCCCACAAAATTAAATGAAAAATATTTTGGTTTTAAATAATAATATAATAACATTATTAATAAATGAGTAGCTATTTATATATATATTTTATTTATATGAAACACTAATACTTGTATTTAAAATATGGTAATTCACATTAATAACAAATTAAATGTTATGTTTTAATATTATATTATATAATAATTCATTTATTCTTGTTGTTTCATGTCCGTCAAGCTATCAAGGAAAATAAATTTATTTAAAAGGAAATAGGTCACACGATCTAGGGGTGTCATAATAAGGGAGGAGGTTCTTCATGAGTTTCTCATCTCACCCCTAAAAATTCATCATAGTCATGATATGATTTATTGTTAGAAAGGGAGTCAGTTCATGTGGTCAAGCATAATGATATAAGATTTAATGTTTGTATCCCATTGTTTAGTCTACTGGTTGGTGAAGGTCGGATATCTTTTTCAAACTAGGTGGGTTTAGTGATTATATGTTCCTTAGTGGAAGTATAAGGACATAATGATTTATTTTTTAAATTTTTTTCCTTATTATCATGGTGGTTATTTTTCAATTTTATAATTTTAGTTTGTATAATAAATTCATCTCACTTATTAATTATTAATGATTTGGGCTCAATTGATGTTTTGTTGAGGTATTATTTGTAAGATATTCTGTCATGACCATCTTGGGTCAACCTTCCATGTCACACGAGTCAGCTCACCCTTGGTCCAAATGTGTGTTGATAATTTCATTATTCTTCTAACATGAAATATATCATTGATATAATATCTTGACATAATTATTTCTACCATGAATATGAATAAATATGTAGCATAAAATAATTGATATTCTAGCATTGTTCATCTAAACATTAGACATCATTTTATTTGAAATAAATTTATTTTAATAAAATATAACAAAATAGGGAATTATAAATAATTATCTAACTTGATAACTTTTAAAATATAAGTAAAACATCCTTATTGTGATACATAATAAGGTCTAAATATATAGAAAATAAATATTTAAATAGTCAAATGGCTATATTTTATGATACATCCCTACACTAAAAATGAACCAAAAAAATGATCCACCAATTAGGTACCCCCAAGAGAACCATGTTCACTCATCATATACAAATATATCCATAAAATAACCAATATAAATAACATCCAATTTGAACATACATAAAATCATGAGTTCTACATACACATTTTGGTCTATGTGTAATGTGTGAGCTTAATGGGCCAAATTGGATTCCATAACAGTGTCTATGTAATTACTTTTTCAAAATAGTTCATCAATTTTATTTTTCAAATCATTTAAAAATTAGGATTTCTAAATGAATAATATAAATTAAACAGGTTTCATTAATATTTCCTTTAATTAAATTCACTAGGTAAAATATTTTGGAAAACTAGAGCACAATATTTCTTTACATTTTTTAACTAATTTAATTAAATTCATATAATTTTTGAAATATCTCACTCATAAACTCATTTCAATAACCATTGGTGGGATAATAAATTTATAAATGATGAACATAATTTAATACACACAATAGAATGACCAATATGATTATTTAAATGATTCAAAAAGTTTTTTCATTTTATTAACCAATACCCAAGATACCACTTTTCAAAATAAGGTGAAGGGTAAACCAGACCGTGTATGAAATATGGTAAATTATAAACCATGTAGTATCATGTTAATGAAATATTATTTTACGAATAAAATAAACTAGAAATAATTATGCTAAACAAATATAAGGTCAAGGGGGTATAAATATTGTATAAAATATGAATACCCAAGATAAAATCATCAAAAAAGAAACTAATCCTCAAGGGAAACTCACTAGTTACTGACATGATATAGTCTCCAATGATAGTTCAATAGAATCAAAAAGAAGGATATGTTTTATTCTTAATAATCTGATCTACCTAATCATTCTTGTAGTCACATAGAGTCAATCCCATAGTAATAACTTGATTTGAACTATGGGAAACTAGAATGTGTTGTCGGTAAATCATGTTTATCATTAATTAGTTTCTCTCACTTATTTTTCATGTTATCCCACTACATAAAAAAATTGGACGTAAAAATAATAAATACACATCATCATAATATAAATAGACAATAGTGAATGATAAAAAAACCTCATATCACCTCAAATACATTGTTAAGAAACATCCCCTTTACAAATTTATCAAAAAATAACCATTTGATAATTCATTTCATCCCACATGGTAAATTTATAGAAAATAAATTGAAAGTTTCTAAAAATAAGGGTGATACAATAGTTATGAATTCATTTTTTAGATTTTTTTGACTGAGAAATTAATACCAATTTTTAGTGACATGTTATAAAACCATATATTATATATATATATATATATCAAAGAATCCTTTTATAGAGTGTCAAACGAGTATTTGAATCCATCAAGGAAACTGAAATTATAAAACTTATTTTACAAACACACAAAGATCAATACACTAAAAATAAATCCTAGAAACCCTAAAAATCATTTGATATTCAAAACCTATCATTTAATATAAATAAACCATTAAAACATAGTATACAACCATTCAAAATTAAATCATATCCAGAATTGTAAAACCCTAAAATTCTAAAATTAGAATATTGTATTCTATATAAATTTTTTTTCACACAAAACCAATCATAAATAACCATCAAAAAATATTTCATTAATCATAATCTCTTCAATAGATTATGAACCATGGAATTCCAATTCTAAATAAACCATAATATATTATATCATTATAACCAAGATTTTTAATTGGAATGTGAGAATATTAATAACCAAATTATGAGAATAATGGTTAAATATTAAGTATAAATAAAATAAGATTTATATAAAAATAATAACTATTATTTGAAAATAGTATTTTTCTAAATGAATGATTACTCGAACATTGGAAACATAACTAAAATACAATTTTAAAAAATTTGGTCAATTGTTTTTATAAAAAATATATAAAATTTTAATTCATAATATAAAAATTATATAGGGTCAACTATTGGTATTTTTCAAGAATATTTCAGTTTTAGATGTATAGTGAAACATTCTGAATTTTGATTGAAAACCTAATTTGTAAGAACCTGGTTTTTGGTATAAATGTCTTTGGAAAGTTCTTGATGTTATTCCAAAGAAGGGCGTTCAGAGAGCGTGCAATTTTGAGGCCCAGTGTGCCTATAATTATTTATTTAAAAATGTTGTTAAGTTTTTTTATAATATGAGCATGTGGATAACTAAAGAAAATGTGATATCCCTTGGAAGATTGATCGGATCAGAAACCCTAGACCACACTTGGGTCTGGAACGTGGGGTTTACCCTAGGCGCGACCTAAAATGAGTCGGCACGGGACGTTCAGACCCCTCGCTCATTTGCATTGTGTTAAATGGATAATTAAATTATCAAATTATTCATTTAATAGTCCGAACCTGAAAACACATAAATGGTAACTCAGATCAGAAATCTGAGTGCACGGTTGCGTCCGGAGCGTGCCGTTTACCCTAGTTGGGGGGTAAAAGTTGCGAGTGTGGGCCTGCTGTGACAGATCTCACATAGGGGAAGAATTGTCTTTTTGAATTAATGACTTATAAATTTTTATCACTGGCGATCTTTTCAAATAAAATTAAAATGGAGTCTCGGAATGGAAATTTGAGACTTAAATTGAGTTCGAAATGTGGTGTTTTTCCTAGGCGTGATATAAAATGCGCGAGCACAGAGGGTTCAGAATCCGCACCCGTTGAGAGAGTTTCAGTGAAATTTTATAAATTCACTTATGTGTAGGGAGGGGAAAAAATATTATATATATATATATATATATCACTCTCTCTCTCCCTCCCTCCCTCTCTCTCTAACGTTTTTGGTGTTCTTCACTGTTCTTCACCGGATCGAGGAGTGATCTTCGCCGAATTTGCAGCGGATCGAAGTGGGAGTGAAAAGAAGGCATTGCCAACGACTAACGGATCCAATGAGGGATGGTTCTTGTTAATTTTCCCATTCCCTTGTTTTCAATTCTTAATTTATTTGAATCCTCATCATTTTATCTTTTTCTAATTATCATAACCGATGGCTGCAAGAACACGACCATCGATCTATGTTTGGAACTTTGTTCTGGGTTGAGTTCTTCGTGAAGACATGCTATAATTCTCAGATGCGTCAACGGACTGTTGAATCTCCGATCAAAGGTAGGCACATCAAAGTTCTTCTCACATGGATTGCAAAAACATCATCAGATCTGGAATCAGGTGTCTGATCAAGTCGTGGTGATCCGTCGAAGAAACCACCGGCAGGAGCGGCCAGCGGCTGCGCGCGGCAACCGCGGTTTGTCGCGCAATGGAGCATCGTCAGGTGTGTGGTAGTTTCAGGTGTATGGGAAACGGCCAGCTGAAGGTGGTGCAGTCAGTGGGTAGTCATGGTTGCACGACGGCGCGAGCAGGGGGCACCCGGGGGGGGGAGCTGTGCATGTCGGTGGACCCCAGTGGTGCTTTTGGGTGGCACCGGTGCGGAGAGGCAGCACGGGCCACAACGAGGAGCGCTAGTATGATCCAGGGTGCACCGACCATCGTGGTCAAAGGGGAGCCCGAGTCCAGGCCTTGGGCATGCGGAGGAAGCTAAGACCCCTGCATTGCGGGTCCTACTGGCGTGCTGAGGAAGACTGGCCAAGTGATCGGTCTGTTGGGAGAGGAGGACCCGCGAAGCATGGGTCTTGCTGGGGACGCGATGGAGACTGGCAAACTGGCCATTCTGTTTAAAATATAAAATGAAAAACTGGACCTGAGGTGGGTCCGGTGCGGCTGGAGCGGGCTGACGGTTCGGTCTGGGCCGGCTGGGGTGAACCGGCCTTGTTGGCCCCCCTTGCATTCAGGGGCCATATTTTCTAAACAGCACACCCGTTTGACACATCGTTTATAGCTGCAGGTCCATGTCAGTGAGACGAAACTTTTGAAGTAGGTTCTGGGAATTTTTGGGTTCTATGCCCGACGATGGGTGACCCGAAGAGCACTGATTTAATAATAATAATTTTTTTAAGTAGCGACAGACGTGGCTCGAAAGCCAGACATCCGTTTGACATGCCTTCAGAGGGGTGGTGGCCCCCGAGCTCAAACGGTCCTTCAAAAGTTGGTTCGGATACTCTTCTGGTAGGTTTTGTTGCTCGGTGGCACAAAACGCTAAATGTGAGAAATTAATTAATTAATTAATTAATTAATTGTTGCGTCAGAGATAACTCCTGTTGGGATGTCCAATTGACGCGCTGTTAGCGGCAGCGTGACCCCAGTCCTCGGACGAACTTTTTGAGATTCATTCCGAAGTGCTTGGGCAAGAGACAAGGTGCGGGCCCCATAGGGCTTAGTTCGCACGTTGTACGGTGAAATGCCACCTTTTCACCCGACATCCGTTTGGGGTGTTTGAGTGGTTGTTTCTGAGTGTTTTTCCAAGGGGATTGTAATGGCGCAATCCACCTGCCTGAATTCAGATTTGAGGTGTGGGCCCCACAGGGCCCCGTTTTCCTATAATGCAGTGAGTTGAATCTTCTGCATCCAGAGTCTATTTTGGGCACCTTCAATGGCGTTGTGACCCTAGTATCGATATGATGTAGTCCAGGGTGGCTTCAAGCATTGAAGTCGGAGTTTAGGTGTGGGCCCCAAGCGCCGTCATTGAGTTGCGTGCAATGTACTATGACGTTTTCATCAGGCGTCCATATGGGGTATATGAATAGTGGATTTGACATGTTTTTTCCAAGAGCATCACGATGGTGCAGTTCGCCTGACCTCTATCGGGACCGAGGTGCAGGCCCCACGAGACAATGTAAGGGAATAAAGCAGTGTGGAATAACTCATCCACCGGGAGCCCGTTTCCAGCGAGTACGTAGTCTATCTCGCATGTTTTTCGTGAGGATTACAATTGTGTAATCTGTTTTTGGTGTTCGGGGCCTTTTTTGATAACTCATTAAATGAAGAAACATGGGAGGGCGTTGGTTGGAGGTTCCTTTGAAACACGCTGAACTTACGCATAGTAGCAGTGTTTGTGACATCCAGTGATGACACAGTTAGTGCGTAGATATCAGACCAGTATGAGTTTAACCTCCATCAGGGCTGGGTAGTGGGTCACTTGATGTTTTATTATGTTTTACCCTCCAGTGGGGCTGGGCAGTTTGTCACTATTGACTTATTCGAGGATTACCCTCTAGTAGGGTTGGGCAGTGGGTCACCTGATGTTTTATTATGGTTTACCCTCTAGTGGGGCTTTCTAGTGGGTTACCATAGACTTATTTAGGGGTTTTCCTCCAGCAGGGATGGGCAGTGGGTCACTCGATGATTTATTATAGTTTACCCTCCAGCGGGGCTTGGTAGTGTGTCACCATCGACTTATTTAGTTTGTACCCTCTAGTAGGGCTGGAAAGTGGGTCACCCGATTATTTGTTACGATATACCTTCCAGCATGGCTGGGCAGTGGGTCACCGTTGACATAGTGGAGTTTACCCTCCAGCGGGGTTGGGCAGTGGGTTACCCCATGACTTATTTCAGACTCAGTCGTTTCTATGAGGCTAGTCAGTGACATTTCTGTGACTACTGAAGCAGGACCCTTGATTATACGGGCCAGTGATGTGATAGCTTTGACTTTGAGATGACCAATCGACTGTGTGACAGTGACGAGGTGTGGTTTGATATTCCCCAGAACTCTCATGAATGAGGGGATCTTTCCCCACCGAGACGTTTCCTTGTGATGCGACCTAAAACCGTATGGGTGAGTCAGTGCCGCCAAAAGCAGATAGTATCAATATGCGGTGATTTGAGCCCCTTGGCTTGTAGTTCGGGGCAAATGTGCGTGATACAAGGCATCAATGGTGTTTTCTTCTGGGATGGTTGGCGACTCACTTCTTTGGACTGAGCTATGAGAAGGATATCCCCTTATGATCTTGTTAGTGTTTCTTGTTTGAGCATATGGATATGTATATACCTTGTTCCAGTACCCACTTCTTGGGTTTTTGATACTCTCCTTCTAGGAAAGGTGAAGACGTGCGGGGTATGCCACGGGCTTTCCATGTCTAGCTTTTCATGGTTGTATGAGTATACTCTCCTTCTATCAATAGAGAAGGCTCGACGGGAAGTTCATCTTCTCACCGTTTCTAGCTCCTTGTGTCATGACAAGTTTACTTCCTCTTGTTGGGTCAAGTTGTACTCTTTACTGCACTCTCTGTTGTACTCCTTTACTACTCCCTATTTGATCTACTGCTCACCCATCGATACCTCCATTGTTTCTCCCTCAAGCCTTCAGGGTATCCTATTGAGTATTTTTATACTCACCTCTTCTTGAGATTTGCCCGAACATGTTGTGCCATTGCAGACGACTGACAGGTTGCTCGTGACTACATATGAGCTTAGGAATTCAGGAGCATAGACCGCCTGTGGTGGTCATACCCAGGTTATAGGTGTGTGACTCTCCCTGCTGTTTTACTTTTGATTACTTATTTCTGGGTTGTGACACTTTTCTGGTTGGGCGTGTGTTTTGCCCTTTTCTTTTTAGTTTACCTTCAGCACTCACCTTGTACTTTTTAGAGGTCGATGCACCTTTTGTGGTATGTTTATAGTAGTTGTCACTTTAACTTACTTTTCATTTCTTTTTTACTCTGCACTTATATATTGAGTGGGATTTGTTTGGGTGAATAGGTACTTATTCAAAGGCCTCCCCGAGTTGTTTATCCTTTGGCGCTTGTCTCCAGCCCCTGGCCTATAAAGGGCATGCTTGGGGTAGTTGAGGCTCGAGCCTGGGTAGGTTCGGGTCGTGACATAATTTTTTCCAAATTATTTATAAAGAAAAATTATATTATAAGTTATATTAAATAAATAATTAGTTAATATATATATACTAATACAATGAAAATAATTGAAATTATTTCAATAATTAATACTAATATAAAAAAATTGAATACATTTTCCCATTTTCTCTTTCAAAACATGCCTTCTCATAACATATGTAGTATTAAATTTAAATTATAAATTTTCCATGTATTTTGAATAGAAATTGGAAAATGAATTAAATATTTGTAATCACAATAATTTATGTTATCTTATACTTTAAACATAGTTTTCACAATATTGAATATTAAAAATGAAATGTTTTATTTACCTTGGTATGGAAAAAATTGCTTTACCTAGAAGGTAAACTAAAAAGATAAGGTTTATATAAACCTATAAAACATATTAAATATATTTAATGGAAATATTTCACCTATATAGTTTATTCCCCCTACTACTACATTTTGAACTCTTTTTCATCTGGAAAATTTGTCTACACCTTTTACATTTAATGTATTACATATGTGACAATCACCTCAATTATAAAATCTAGCCACTCTCCCATATTCATCACACAATTATACCCTTTGGGATTTGCTAATCCCAACCTTAAATATATTTCGAAGATCCATACACTCATTTAATATTGCTTATATTTGGAATAAATCCAAAATAGGAAGGATTTTGGTTCAAACCAAAGGAGGTCACACAATGAAGAGATAATGTGCATTCACAATTTTTTTTAGTTTATTTCATCCTCAACCTACATTAATTATAATTAAATAATTAGTAAATAATAACAAATATGTGTTATCTATAATTAGATGTTTTCATTTTAATGTAATAGCTTAAACTAATCACTACATCTATCGAATGGGTTACAAAATTATAATTCATGTGTATGACAGTCTACCACATCACAAATGAATAAAATTTGTTGTTCCAATCCCACATCTCACGATTGAATATGATGATGTGATGTGAATCATTATTCAATAAAGATTTAAATTGAAGAAGATAATGATAAATATAATGAGTATTTCTAATATAATTGAAATATTAATGATATTAATGACATATTAATATTTTTTAAATCATCATATTTAATTTTTTTCTTACCATTTCAGACACTTAAAGATGATATCATCATTCATGTACACAGAGACTACCACCTTCAAGAAGTGATGTGACCCTATTTTCATCACAAAACACCCTAGATTATATAAAAAATTATATTTAATGATATAATATTGTATTTTTGATACTATTATAATTCTGTAAAAATAAAATATTACTTACCAATTTTCCATAATTGTCATTGATGAATGTAAAACCTACCCAAGCGTACATACAACCTACCATCTCTATGACCGTAATATACATCATTTATAAAAACAATCTTACATGAATGGTAAAAGAAGAATAATTTATGGATAGATAATATAATAATTTCATAACTATTCATACAGTGATGATGTAATAATAAAATATAGTCTATAAATGGAACATTCATGATACTAAATGAATGGGAAAAAAGGAAACAAACACCTGAAAAAACGAAAATAATGAATTATTATTATCAAATGGGTGATAAATTGTTATAAAATGATCACATATGGAATAATAAGTTTTAATATTGTTTTGGAAAAAGTTAATAACACGCTTAAAACCAATACATAAGTGGGTAATGTATGATCAACCAAAAGGAAGGGTGAGGTATGGGTCTTTATCTTAATTTACGTTTAATATGGTGTCTTGTAATTTTTTAAACATAGATTATTAATTATGGTGTATATAATTCCCTTTAAAAATTTAATCTCATTATTATTTACCAATTTATGGTTTTTTACGTTTAAAATTTTATTATTTCATCCACGTGGATTTTATTTCAAAATTATAAAGTGGTAAATAATTTCATGACATAATTATTTTTCATTAGATCACATTGCATCATTAATGTCTATAATATAATTAAAATAATGTTTCCTATAATTTTAAGACATAAGGTTTTATTTCTATTATTTATATTTGTATTTATAGTTTCTATCCATAGTTGACTATTTTATTAAATCTCACATCATCTTTATATCCTTTTTTTGTGTTTATTTTACAATATCATGATAATCATGATTGTTTATGCTTGAATATTGAATCAATAAATTTATTTGACAATTGGAAAATAAACCCTATTATTTCTTTATACTTTGGTTATTCAGGTTTTTTTCATGTAATATTTCCATTTCCACTATGTAGTATATAAAATAAAAGTTTTTTGCAAAACAAAAAACATTTTCTTTCTTAATTAAGAAACCCAATTCTGATAATACCATATTTTCATACAATGTTTCAAAAATGATTTATTAAATAAATTTTTTACAATTTTATAATTATAATATTTTTTTAAAATATTTTTTATGTATTTTTCAAAACAAGGGTTATTTTATTGTATGGAAAAATTGAAAGGAATAATAATTTTAATATGAGAATAATGTCTGGAATATGAATCCATAATGGCCACTAAAATGTTTTCGAAAATACATTATAATGTTAATATAATTTTTTCAAAAAAATATTTTAATTTTTTATTTTTGTTTTCAAAATATATTTTCAAAACAAAATTTATAATTTATTTAAGATTTTGTTAAATATTTTTTTGGTATTTTTAATCATAATTATCAATGACCCTTTATTCTTACTAAAATGTGTATGTGTTGGATTGATATTATTATTAAAATATATATTGACTATTTTTTATCATTTCAAAAAAGGAATGCATTAATATGCACTTGCTTCATTCATTTTTATATTCATGACATTTCTCGTAAAATATTCATCCACCTATGATAGTTTAATATTAAATTTATTTCAAATATCTATATTATTTAACATGTATATGTTTATTTATAAAAATATATATCACTTATCCATGTTTTAAACCACATGTTAATTTATTTTTTATTTGGGGGAATATTGAAAAATCTATATTCTTTACTCAATATAGATATTTGTTGATAACACACAATGTTGTATACCTACCCATATAATTTAAAATTTCGTAAGGGTATATCTTAATGGTAGAGGGATTATTATTCATGAGATATTAACATCCAACAATTTTGAAATTCATTTATTGAGATTTCAATTATTTTTATACCTATGATTTTAACAATGATATTATCTTTGGATTTATTTCATTATCAGTTTATAGATAAAATAAGATGTGTTTTCATTTATTTATGTTTCCAAGTTGATTAATACATATGTAGTAAAGTTATTTAAAAAGAATGTATTTTCAGTTATTTACCATTCTATATGGATTAAAACTTATCTATCCATGATTTTAAAAATTATTTAAATGAAATTTGAATTTAGTTATTTACTATTCCATGTCATTTATTCTTATTGATTCATGATAGCATCTTTTGTACATAAACCTTAAAAAACATTTGAGCACACTCATATTTTTTTCAATCCTAGGAATCATGTAATTAATATAAGAGAGGTATGAAATGATATTCTAGAGGGTATAATGATATTATAAAAAAATATTGTAATTTCTATTTTCAAAAATAATATTTGAATCATGTATGTATCTAGTTTACTAAGACTTCTAAATATTTTTTTCCTTTGGGGTGATAGACATTATATCATTTTCAAATTTAATAATGTATATATCAGATCTATATTATTAGGGATGAGGTCTCTATAGTTTTTATTAGGAGAATTTTAGTATAAACCATAGGAAGAAGATTTTTAAAAACCTAGACTATGGATCATAACCATATGATAGACTTTGAGGATATGTATAGAGGAACGTCTTAATTGTATTGTAAGTTAGATATTATGTGGTTTTCTATATAGAAACATCCATTTATATATTAAATAATAGGATGTGGTTCTATAATAGATTTATATAGGGATAATAACACTAAAATGGGAATATAGATCATGACCTGATCATCATGTTCATGAAAATTGGAAATAATTTGAACTAATTTTGATATTCCCACAAGATTTTTATAGGATAATTAACAATATAATTACAAATAATTATTATTTATTTGAATAAATATTAATAATGAATGACCTAGGTTTATCATATGGTTTCATATATTGAAAAATAATTTTCATGATTTAGAAATACTATAAATGATTTAATATTTTTAAAAATATGATTAATATTCTCACACTATGATTTTTGGATTTATTTATTGGATGAAACTCAATGGAATCATGTTATCATTGTATTTGATGGAATATGATGCGACTATGAGGAAAAAAATTGGATGATGACTATATTAATTTTTTTGATTATTATTAATAAGTTATCCCAAAATATAATTAACAATTGATACATTTACTAAGTCTCAGACTCACCAAAGAAGATATAGATTGATTTCCTTAATAGATCGAGTGGTGGAGACCATTTTTAATATAAGGCCTGATTCCAATCATGTCTTAAATGTGAGATGAGATATCCTTAAGGTGTCTCAATGGAATGGAAAAATTAATTATGTGAGGAAATGAATGGCATAAAGAAAAAAATTCTTAGAAAAAATGACTAATATGATGGATGAAAATGAATATCTCCCTAGGGAAAAATTTATTGATAGTTATCCTAAATGTGAGGAAAATGGGAATTTACCATGTCAATTGTCTCTTATAAGGGTTAAACCATTTATTAATGATATAATTGTATTAAATTTTAATTTATAGAGTATTTATTTTTTGGTGTTAAAAAAATGTAGAAGTAATTTTTTTGAAAAGGTATTTTGGTGATAATAATTATGAAACATATATTAATTGTGATAAATTTTAGAAGAATATATTTCATCATTAACTTCTAATTTATGGATACCATCATGGTTTTATATGATTATGGTTGATCAAATGTTCAATGTATTAAACAACCATTTTGAATTTTTTGAGGATATAATATGATTATTCAAATTTTTGGAAAACATTTATGGGAATACAACTTTGTGGTTTAGTAAATTTCATAAAAAAGAATTTTATTCTAATTAATTAACAAGAATTTTATAGGGAAAATGTTAAAGGTATTATTAAGATATGGGATTTATATATTCATTGATATTGTTGATATTTTTGGTAATTAAAATTTGATAAATGTTATGGGAATTATCTTAATATAGATTTAAAAAAAGGTCAACCCACATTCAAGGTGAAAACATGTCACATTTGGTAAGGCCATGGGGCTTGAACCCACATCTCGAGGATGATAAGGTTTTAACACCTAAAAATTAATTATGTGATATCCTAGTTAACATTTCATTAGTTATATAATTTTAAATAAATATTATTAATGAACAAGTTATGTTACTATTAAGAATTACATATTAATGTATTATATTGCATAACTTGTGATAACAATATTATATTTTAAAAATATTAAGAGATTGATTTATAGACATTTCACTATTTTTTAGATCATATGATCCATTAAATGTGAATTTTTGTCCTTCATACATAAAAAATCATTTTCTCATTTCTTTAAGTATGCGGTGAATTAGAAATTGTTAAAAAACCAAAGGATGAAATGGTTCTTGTGAAAGTGAATAAAATGTAATAAGTATATTTCTTTATATTCTATGATATTAATAGAATTATTCAACTACTGTAGAGTATCTTTATTAAAAAATATTTTTTGGTTACATTCTTTTACGATAAACCAAATGGAATTATAAATTATCAAAGACTAATGGTTTTTAGGTCCAAAAAATTCCAATAACCATTTACTTTCCTATGATCAATGATCTTTTTCATTTTGTATAATTATTTTTTCTTTTATTATATTTTTATATCCTAAATTTCCACCAACATTATTCTACATGGAAACATAGTTATTTGTTGTTACATATGAACTTTTTACATCCCTTTCTCTCTTATTAAGAGGATTTCTTTTCACCTTTTTCATAGTGTAGGTTATCTGTAATTAATTTTACAATATAAATACCTTACTTACCGAGATAAAGTTTAAATCTTGAGGGTAAAATTTATTTTAGATGTAAAGAACATAAAACCTTGAAATTATAAAATAATAAAAATTTATTTAATATTATATTCTTCATAAGACACCACTATTAAAACCCACAAAAAATATTTCATAAAATTTAATCTCTATGAAATATTCTCGAACATGAAACCCTGACTACAAAAGAACCATAATATATTATAACATTATTACATAGTAGTTAAATTTTAGTGAATGAATTTTAATAAATATATTATAAAAATAATGATTATATATTAATTAGAAATAAATTATGAATCAGATAAAAGGGAATGGAATGTTTTATAAAGAACATAAATTTCCTAAATGATTATTTAGTTACAAATTGTGAGGAAAATTTATTACAAACATTTCACAATTTTAGATAATTTTTTTTTTAAAAAAATTAAATTTTAAAATCAATATATCAAAATTTGATTATGGTGAAATTTTGGCTTTTTAAAATATTCTATTTTTATAAATAGATATGAATAATGAATTTTAATGGAAAAATGGAATTTCATATAAATTATTTATAGTGATAAATTATATTTTAAATTATATTAAATGAAAAAGTAGTTCAAATATATATAAATATATGTATATTAATCCAATTTAGTTAATTATAATAATTTTAATTTTTAATTTTACAATAAATACATTGTAACAATTTAAAATTTTCCCTTTGAAATTTTTCTTTCTCATCACGTCTGCAAGAATAATATAAAAAAAAATTACACTTCTATGAATGGAATTTTTAAATATGAATTTTATATTCGAAATAAAAATAATTTGTATTATCTAATAATTTGAACTTAATTAATAACATTAATTAAGAGTAAAAATATTAAATATTATCAGGGTTAAGGTAAAAAATGATTTACCATCTGTTAAACTAAAAATATAAGAAAGAAAATTAATTAAAAACATGTAGAAAATATGTTATCATTCGATATTTGGACCATATAATGTATTAGTCTATATATAAATCAATTTTGGACCCTTATGACATATAAAAAATGTGGGACTACTTTTTCTTTTCGAAAAGTACAAGTGTGACACTAACCTCACATATATAATGTGACCCATAGTCTTCCCATAATCACACAATTCGATACTTTTGTTTCATCAATAACCTAGAAAAATCACTTCTTAATATCAATACCATCGTCCAAAAATCCTAATTTTGGGCATAAAACATTCCTAGGAATTCTTTTGGTGAAAACCAAAGAAGGTTACATAAAAAAGAGGAAACATTCTTTAATGAGAATTTTTTTTTAATTTATACCTACACTTCAATAATTTCATAGTAAACCATTACAAAATAATTACTAATATATCATAAATATAATTATATTCTTCAATTTTAATGTAATTACCTACAAAAATCCCAACTTCCATCAAATTGGTCATAATCTCATAATTCATGTGTACGTCGAACTACCACCTTGAAAATTGATGTCATTCTTTTTCCCATTGTCACTACACACTGGTCAGAAATGCTGATGAATATTATTTATATATATATAATATTTATAAGACATTAATATCATTGGGTTAATTATTTAAAATATAATATTTTACATTCTATATCATAGGGGATATGATAATGTCCCTCATGTGTATGGTGGATTACCTCCTCGTGAAGAGATATGATTTATCTTTCACTCACGCTTTAAATAGAAGGTGAGAATAGAAAACTTTAGTCATATATGGGATATAAAATAAATAAATTTTATTCTTATGAAATAATTTTCACTCCAAAAATATAATATATCATTTTCATTATTTCCTTTTCACTCACTTAATTATGAAAACATTGTTTGTGTATGTGTGGACTACCACATTCATGAAGCGATGTGAGTCACATTAAATCACCAAAAATAAACGTAACATACTCCATTTATAAAAAATATATTCCATTATTGTTCTTAAAATTATAATATATGTATATATTTGATAATTATTTCATTATAGTTATTATTTAGATGATGTAAAAATATAATATAGACACGAACCGGAACATTCATTGCAAAGAATAAATGAGAAGACAAATAAATTTACACCTGAAATAATGAAATTGATTTGTTTTTATTAATGAACTTGTGATGTATTTTTATAAAAATCTCACACATGATATTACAAATTTCAATATGGAACTTTTTTAAGTTGATAACATTTCTAATACCACTATATATGATGTTAATGAATTATCAACCAAAAGGTTGAATAAGTCCATTGAGGAATATTGATAGTTATACACCACATTAATTTTATATGGTGTATATACAACTTCGTTCACTTAAAATATCATCGTTAACTGGTATTTCATGTTATTTTAAATTCAAATATTAATAATTTTATCCATGGATTTTAACCTGAAAATAAACAAGTGGTGAAAAATATCCCAACTCATTTCCTTTACATTGGGTTATATTACATCTTAATTATTATTGATATTTTAAGAATATGTTTGTAATGAGTTATTAATATATTATTTTGTATATATTATTTTCTGTTGATATAAATTTTATACACATAATCAATTCATTAAATAATTCACACCTTAATTCCTTCATAAGGGTTTATTTCACAATAAAATTCTAATCAATATTTTATTGTTATAATTTCCATTAAAATAAATTATTTGGTCATTTTCTAGAAAACCAATAATATTATTCTCCTTTGGTTATTCATGACTTATTCATATAATAGTACCATTTTCCACTCATTGGTACATAAAATAATTATGAATATTCTTTTACAAAAATCAATCTTAATTAAACTCTTCAGAATGTAATTCTTTTTCTTCCAAAACAATGTTTTCCTATTGTGTTTATAAAAAAAATTTCATCATTTCCAAATTATTTTATAAATAAATTTTTCCAATTTTGACTTTTTACAAAAAAGTTAACAAAATATTAATGTCATTTTCAAAATAAGGACATTTTTTATTTAACCAATAATGTGAAGGAACCACTATTTTAAAACGTATGACTTGTTCAAAATTTCTATCCATAATGGCCAATTTTTTTTCTGAAGTCCTCTATAATATCCAATGATTTTTCCTAAAAATGTGTTTTTGAAAATGTATTTTAAATTTTGAGTTTTAGAATTTAAGGTTAATATTAAATGGATAGTTTACTTAATAATGTTTTTAATGATGTTTATATTGTATTTATATTCATCAATGACATAAAAACATTTTTATTACTCACATTTGTAGATGTTATAATGAAATAATAATTATTATTTCTATAGATAATTTATGAAAAAAAATAAAAAGAATGTATTAACTCCAAATTTCATAACTCATTATTGTAGTCATTAACATTACCTATAAATATTGACATACTTGTGATTAATATACACTAAATTTCCCCAAAATATCTATATTATTTATCATTAATATAGTTATTAAATAAATATTATATCACTTAAACATACAGTGTTCTATATTAAATTTTATATTTTTCTCTATTGAAATAATGATAAAGTTTAATTCATTACTCAATATGGATATTTGATGATAAGAAATGTTGTTTATGAATTAATTTGATTATAAAATATATATGGAATTCATTGGATATGTAGACATGGGTGGGGTGTAGTTATAGAAAAACACCTGATGCCTTGGTAGTATCATGAGATCAATGAGCTGGGTAGCCTTAATTAAATAGGTTTCTAGTGTATACTTACCCATATGTTTAAAAATTATTATGGAATGAACTTGATGTTAGAGGTATCATGATTCATGGGATCATGACATACAATATTTAAATATATCCATCATTTAGAATATAATAATTTTTATACATAATATTTTGGAACATATATTATCTCTGGTTTCATTGCATTATTTGAGTATAGATTAAATTTAATATTTTTTCAGTTATTTATTTTTACATATTGATTATGGATTATCCAGTCCAGTCATTTAATTGGAATGTGAATTTAGTTAGTTACATTTATATGTTGGTTCTGACGAATCAAATCATGATAGAAATATTTTTAAATATTATGTGTATTTAGGTATTTAAAATTCCATTTGATTAATAATTATTTATTCGTGATAGATTCTTTGATAAAAAATACCTTACTAATAACTTGAACTCAACCTAATTTTTTTCCATTACAACGATTCCATGATGTGTACTAATAATTATAAGTAAGGATATTATATAGGGAATAATGATATTATTAAATTAAATGTTCTTATTTTTTTCAAATGTAATATTGTAATCAGGAACATATCTAGTTTACCAGTTATACTAAATTATTTATCTATTTGGGATGTGATTCCTTTAATATTATTCAAATGTGATCAAAAAGTCATAAGATCTAGGTTATTGGGTTCAAAGTCACTAAAAAACCCCTTTTATTATAAAATTAATTTTATAATTGTCTCTCCTACTTTTATAAAAATAAATTCCAAATATAAAATTTTATTTCATAATGAATACTATTAAATTATTTAAATTCCCATTATTCCAAGTGTTGAAAATTTGTAAAAAAACTATAATCCCTTTAAGGGTACCAAAATAAGTACAACTTGATAATATAATTCATTTACAAAAATCATTCATTTTTTGGTTGTTGAAATAAAGAAATTTCAATAAAACATACCATGTCCTAAAAAATAGGCCTTCTAAATGATAAAAGCCAATCCTTTTGAAAGATGATTTAATAAATCCATACAAAATAAGTTCCCAAATATTAAACCAATCCAAACCCAAGGATTAACCTGTATATATATGGTTTCCAAGGACCATAAAAAGTCCGTTTAAAATTACAAAAATATTAAAAATATTAAATTAAACTCATATTCTAAATCCATATGAAATCCAATGGAAAAAAAGGCTTGGATGGATTTTATAATAATAAGTAAGCTCATTTGAAATCTCCATATGGATGACCAAATTAATAAGGATGGGTATGTTCAAATGGGGTTAAATTATGTAGGGGAATAAGAGTAAATTTAGTTTTTAAAATTCTAGGATGGAATCATTCTTTGGATGTAAGTTATAGGAATCCATGAACCAACCATGTGGTTGCCACTAGGAAGAACACCCACATGTAATAGTGGGTAACACGGTTTGGACACACATTTTTACCTAAAAATGGACCATCTATGTAGGTATATCTCATAATTATGTAAAATCCGAATGTTTTAGACACATGGTTTAGAGAACCACGCAACAATCATGAATATGCAATAGTAATCTCCTCCATCTCCCACAGGGTCTACGTGTAGTGTTTGGAATCACCATTTTCTAATACTTCTACTAGTCTAGTTTTAACCATTTTATATACTATCAAACATTAAACTTTATTAAAATAAAAAAAATATTGTAATTGGATAATATTTAATAATATGGTCAAATGGGGTGGAAAAATATTCTATGCCATACCACATTATTCCATGTAAAATTCATTAGAAAAATACAACAGAAATAAACAAGGAAAAAAACCACTTCACCCAAAAATGTGTTCAATGATACAAAGAAAACCAAAAAAATAAGAAAATGATATTATTTGTTAAATAAAATAATATATATACAAGGAATAACAATTGAAATCAATGAAAACCTATCATATCAAACCATATATATAAAGATACATGAGGGGTGGTATCCATGGAAGAAATTATCTACTACTGAGATAATTACACATGACAAACACACATGTCCCAATCCTAAAATATCATCGGTTACCAATACAAAAATCCTAATAATGACATAATAAAAACATGAACACGGATACTAGTAAAAGGTATCCCCACTATCAAGAGTATAACTTATGATGCTGGCATAAAATATAACACTCACTTAAGAAATATATAACCAAAACAGATATGATTCTTAGATCATGAACTGAATCAATAATTATCTACTAGATAAAAAATAATACTAATGAAAAACAACTATAAAATACATAAGGGAATAATAACATAAATTATTACCCAAGGGAAAATAAAATTTGTTCAATAAGTCCATTAATTTCATAAAAAACAGGAATATAAATGACACATAAATAAAAAACATTCCTCAACAAGAAACATTAAAATATCTAAACTCATGTCACAAATCTAAATGGAAAATTAACATGAGACATCGCTTATTGAACACTAGCATACCAAGAACCTGATAAAAATACAACAAGGTAATAATATATAATATAGGAACCAACAAATAAATAATCTAAACTAGTGTAATCATTTTCTCAATTATCCAAACACATACATAATGATCCTCTTGAAAAATTCATAAAAATAAATACATCCTCACTTTTAAAACATCTTATATATAAACATTAAGAAGCATAAATAACAATGATGAATGATCATTCACAATCCCCTCAGAATATAATAGAAAATAATCTACCAAAAAAATTTATTTAGTATATATTAACCAAAAAAAGATGTATTATAATACCATAAAGAATAAATCTCAAAATAAATAGTCCACTAGATTTGGGCAATATATAATACATCTTCCAATTCCATAGATAATCCATCTTATTGAATATAGAAAGATGAACTATATAATCTAACAAAAAATTTGTATATGATCTCTCATTCAAGAGGGATTATATTTTTTGGGTGTCCCACATTAGAATGACATTAGTGATATCTTCTTGTCACATGGAACCAAAAAATAGTAAGAAGATTAACCCTCGTCAAGCTTAAATTACAATAAGGGATCAACCAACTATTAACTCTCACATGACTAGCCATCCATTATCATATTGTGTTGAATCATGGCATCACCTATCAATGGTTTCCTTATATAACAAGCATCTACCACCACACACCATATAACTACTTCCTGATAAGAAGCTAAGAATAACACATATAAAAATGATATGTGATCTAGGAGAAGCCCTTATATTTATAATTGAGCCACCAAAGAGTTTTTGATTTTTAAATGAAGATGATATAATAAAACCAAATAAAAAATAATATCATTATAATACATCCCCATTCTCTCTCATTATAGAGACAGATGAATTTATTATCCTTTTCCCACTACATATTCTTAGGATAATGACACAAACTAAACACAGTCATGAAGAATTACCAAAACAGTATCTGTTTTCACTAATATGGGATTATAGACTCTTACAACACACAACTCATACATTAAATCATGTCTCAAATAGCCTTTGCATTCAATAATTATATAGTTCCTAGAGAATAAAGTATTTTAACAATCTTTTCTTACAAACCCATAACAAAATTGAATCATTCCCACCATGGATAGAAGGTGAAAATGAATTTAAAATTCTTGTACTAAAATGGAATATATCAAATTTAACATAATATTTCTATTATTGGAAGAATAAATAAACCAATGTAGAATTATTATGAATCAATAGGAATGATCCTGAGTACCTTCGTTATAAACTAAATTTCCACCCCACATCGAGACATCTCTTAAGTAATATTTTAAATAAAATGAAACATAAAATTGATTAATTATTAATTATTAATTTGATTAAAATATAAAAATATAATCCAAGATATGTCACGAAAAATAAAAATTCATCAATACAAAGGAAATAATTTACAAATAGTATAACTACCATTATTTTTAAATCACAATAATTTGATGATGATTTCAAAAATAATATAAGTTACTAAATAGTAAAATCACCATACCCCTTATAACAAAATCATATAATTCCAAAAATATCACCATAAAAATATATAATTTTTAAAACACTAAATTAGAGTAAACATCCTTTATAAAACCATACAAAACTGGTATTAAAATAAAACCCATATAGGAACACCTCTTTTCAAACAATTATTACCTTTAAAACATAATGAGAAAGAACAAAATATATTCCATAAAACCATCTTTTATCCCTCAATAATAAATGATAATTACTTTACAATAATCTATAAATTAAATGGGGTTTAATCATTAAATACTATAAGGATATAGAAATTTGCTTGGTTTGGAAGCAATATTTGGTTGACTATCAACCAATGGCATGGTTAGAATAGTTTACATAATATCAAAAAGGTTTATAGACCAAGAGAGATAATCTTATACCTCTTATTAATCTTTTAATTTTACCTCTAATCTGAAGGAAATCCCCAAAATATCTGTTATATATCAATGGTGTTAAAACACCATCCTATGAAATCAAAACACATAAAAACTATTCAATATCAAAAACCATTTTGAGGATATGTAAGGAAAATCATGTATCATCAAGAATGGAGGAGATCAAGTACCTACTTTTGACCTAACACCCAGGTTCCAACTGTAATAACATACACATTATGCATATGGAATCTTATTCTCAACATATAATTGAATTTTTTAATCATAAAGTATAATACACCACATATAAATGAAATCTATTATATTACACAAAAATAGAAAATTAAATAGGATGCATAAATACACATTATAAAATAAAAAATATTTACAATAGATATATAAAAAATTTAAAAAAACTATAATTAAAAATTTTAGATCATTTTGGTCTCTCAGAATTATCTAACCTACAAAAAACATTTTTAAAAAGAATCATATGATTAAAAACGTAATTATAATATTAAATTGACCAAAATACATCCTTGAGATGAGGTTTGGTGAATTTTAAAAAATTAATATAAGTGATATTTATAGTATTTGTAAAGGATATATGATCTTTGGGAATATGACTATTGAAAGAGTAAGATAACCTTTGCAATAGTATCCTATATGTTATAATAGAAAAATAATATTTGGTTACATTATGAAATAAAAATATAATTATTTTAAATAATATAATTAAATTAAATATTTATGTATAATAAAACTTATATTTGACACAAAAAAAGTAGAATTGTATTTTTGGGGAAACATTTAGGCTTTATTTTCACTAAAATATATTTTTTTATCATAACATTAAATTTCGAAAATAATTTTTTATTTTCATAAAATTTAATTCAATACAATAGTTTTTTAGATATATAATATTGTGTTTTAATGAAATGCTAAGTAAAATTTTAAGGTATAAAAATATTATTGCGTCATAAAAATGTGTATTTTCGAAAAAAAAAATAGATTATTTTAAAAAATTAATTTATATTATTTAGAAAATTATTTTGATAGGTTGAATAATGTCTTTGGAATTAATACAAAAAATAGGTTATGTTGATTTTTTAAAACAAAGTAAGATATAGAGGTTAATAGAGAAATGCCACATAACTAAAAAAAATTAATACAGTATTCAAATATTATTTTGAGTCTTCTAGAAATTATATGAATAATTTTTTTGGAATAATGACTCATGTTGTTGGATGTTTTTCAATTTGATTTATTTTTACAATAAAATTAGGATGTATGTTTCTCTATATAGATATTTGAGAATATGTAGTGGACAAGGGTTATATTATATATATTCTTTATTGCTATGATTTTGGAGTGTCTTTGGATGAACATGGATGAATTATGACTTAAATTTTAGAAGTATTTTAGAAAAGTATAGTTTGATAATATATTGTGATAATTAATAACTCTCCTGTCATAATTGTAAGTAGTTATTTTTATAATAACCAGTGTTAGATAAACATAAATGTATAATATTTATTAAAGCTATATGTAAGAGTAATTTTGGAGGCACTATGATGAATAGATATGTCTTGGAGTTGTTACATATTCTCATAATGGTAACAGGTAGTGGTTTGTAAATATAAATAATTGTAATTTCATTTATATAACAAACAGTGTCCGAAAGTATATTTTGTGTATAAGAGCAACTTGGTGGAACATTATTTGAATTGGAAATGTTCAAAAAGGGGATGCATAGTGAATCATAATCAGCCTCTATAGATTCATAGGAGTCATTTTTATAAAAAATGAAATTGTTATATATATATCTGTGTGAAACTTAGAAGAGTCATTTTTCTGATTCATGTTCGTTCCATAAGATTCATTTCACAAAAAAATTATAAAAATATAAGGTACATCCATAGATTTTGTAATATAATTTTCTACTATAATGGGGAAAATGTAAGACTCATTTTTGTACCATTATAAGATTCATCAAATATTAAAGGAGAAACTCATAATGGTCATTAAAATATTCATAATATGGGGATTCTAATATGAGGATTATTTAATTTTTTTTACAATTTCAGTAATGGATAGGAAATATGAAATGGAACAAGCCATGTAGAAATTAATGTTGGATTAGGTTATGATATTCATGTAAATAATTTTTTTTTCATTTTTGTAGATATAATATTTGACCAAGCATCTCACCATCATTTAATATTCCACCCCATAATTATTGTATCAATTCCCTTTTAAATAAATATTATCTTTGATAGTTTACATCACATGAAACACCAATCTAAAACAAAACGAAAGATATATTATCAGACATAAATTATTAAGATTAAATATAATTATTTTAATATATATATATATTGTGATGGAAGGCATAAATAGGGAGTATAAATCTCTTAATTATATTTAGAAATAAAAAAAATTTCTTTTTAAAAGAAAAAAATTTAAAATATCAAAATAGTGTTGCTAATGAACTAATAAAATACTTTTATTCATATAAATTTCAATTATAAAAGCTATGTGTTTTTTATATTTTTTTAAATAATAATTTTAATCGATGTTATTGATAATATATACAATAAAACAATTTATAATCTATCAAAAAGTTATTAATAGGAAATTTATAAATTCATGTTATTATTAAAAGAAGCATTTTTCTTTAATTGTTCTTATGTGATATTCCCACTTATATTAATGTTAATTTTAATCATTTTTTGATAAATAATCAGACAAAACGATTTAAATATTCTTAATCAGTATGTTAAAATTAGATAGCAAATAAAATTTCATTTCTAGGTATAAAAATGTTCACACGATTAAATTCATATAATATGTTTATGGTAAAATTAGTTATTTAAAAAAATTGTTTTGTAAAATTTTTTTTGTTTTAATTTAAAAAAAATTAATTTATCTATTTTAAAAAATAAATAAAATTATTTTTAGATAAAAAATAAAAATTTATATTAACACTCATTTTATTATTCATTTATAGTAAATAAGAATAAGAATAATTAGTAGTTTTAAAATAAATTTTTATATAAAAACAATTTTATTTATATTTTATACTTCACTTTAATAGTAAAATAGGAAAATTATATTATTTTAGTTTGAGAAAAAAAGTAATTTATGAAATAAACATAACAATATTGTATATGAATGAATTTTTTGGATTTTTATATAAAATATTGACTTCTCAATGGAATGTAAAAAATATAGTTTATAAAAATACAGTGACTTTTATGAAATCACCAAGATATATGATTAGTAATATGTTTTTGAAACATTTTTCTAGACCAATGTTTTATTTTATAAATAAAATTATACAAATAAACATATTAAATTTTATTTAAAAACATATATTCTAAATTTTAGAATATATGTTTTATTGTCCTAAAAACTGATTTTAATGTTTTAATAATTAATTATTTTAAAATTACTTTTGACAATTTATGAAGATGATTATAAGAAAATTAATTTAATATTTGGAATCATATGTAAAAATTAAGCAGTATGATCCATTTTTTAGATATTAATAATAAATTATATTGGTAAAAATCATTTACCAGTTTAATAGTATAAATCCTTAAATTGATAAATCTAGGTGGAAATCCATAAAATATATTAAAAACAAGAATTAAAATTTTTATTTTCTATCCTGATTTACCTTAAAAAATCTTATCACCAAAATTTTCCACTTTTGGATCCACATTCCTTGAATATTTTTGGCCTTATTATAATAATTTCAATCCTATCACTTATAAAAGGAGTCATTCTACCCCACACTTCCCTACACAAAAACCTTATTAGATTGACCCAATCATAACAAAATACCTCTTATAAACTCCAATAATAATTCAATAGGTTCTCTTCCCCTCAAAATACCACCCCTAAAAGTCTTCATACAATTTAAAAAGGAGTCATTCCAAAGAGTACGGTAAAAATTACCAAATCACTCATTTTCATTTCTATTTCCTATTGTCATATCATTCTATATAAAATTTAATTATACCATGCTATTTTTTTTAATTATGACTAATATAATAATGTATTGTTATATTTATGGATCAATCATTAACTACCTTGATCCATTCTCCGTATATAAATAAATTTGTTGTCCATGTGTATGTACGAACAACACCTCCATAAATTTTGTATTTTGTTTTTCATCCCCAGCTCACATGGTTTGTTATTAGAATGTATTAAAGGAATTAATAATATATTTATTATATATAAATAATATATAAATATAAAATATTTTTATACATTTTTTCTTCAAATAATTAGATAATTAAAACATATCATATGCATACGTGTGGGCCATCACATCTATGCACGATAGGATTTGTTTTAATTACTGGATTACATGAGAATATATAAAAATTTATTGGGTGAGTATATATGTGTTTTAGTAGTAATATATTTCTTGAAAAGTTATAATAAAGGATGAAACAACAATAAAAAATCATTATAAATTAATTTGTTAGTGTCAGTTAATTACCCAAAAAAGGTGCATCATCGATTTTATCTTCAAATATCATAACTAAAAATTTCATGAAATGATATTGTAACATAATAAATAAATAGGAAAATTATAGGAAATTACATTCTATAATATTTTAATTATTAATTTTTTAGAAAATAATTTTGGATAAATATCCCCATTACAAAATTAATGAAACTACTAAAATCTAATTATGATAGTAAAGTAAAACTGAAAAATCTATTTTTTAGAATTATTTTAAATGAATTATATAAAAGTATTAGATATTAATATAGCAATAAAATAAAGAATTAACATAATTTTTTTTATTTTATAAGAAATTTTTACACTTTCATTGAATCCAAGAGTTAGGATCATGATTTCCTTATCTCGATTTTCATTATTTGATACATATTTTATATTCACCAATATTTTTAGATTCTATGGGGTATATACTTTCATATGGATGTTTTCATAATTATATTAATTATGTTCATGGGTTCTAAAAACCCATCCAATTTTTTTTTGTATTTCAATTTCATCTTGATTCATGTGTCATTGAAGTCATATGGTTTTTATTGAATAAACCTTTTTGATTAAAAAGGATCCCTCATTGACTACATTAGTAAATGATAGTTTTATTCTACTCAATGATTGTTTTGAATTTAATTTATACCTTATTTTTTTGGAATTAAATTTTAACAGCAAATATCTCTTCTTTTATGTAATTTTTCAAATAAAATTTTGTGTTCTTAAAAATAAGTCACATCATCTCTAAATTATCTCTTTCTCTTCCATGTACGTATTCACTCCATTCAACAATGTTAACCTTTATTAATTTGAAATATAGAAATTTTATTATTTCATTTTTAATTTAAATATTTTTGGAACACATTTAAAATGGATTTTTTATCACTCTCTATACATTGTGGGTTTCAATATTTTTCAATATTATATTTTTCTCATTCCTGATCAAATATTTTAATATACATTCCATATTTACACTATAAAAACATTATTAATTTTCAAATATATAATATTAAAATTTTTATCCAAATAATTTTTGAAAGATACTTCACTTCTACTCCTCAAAAATAATTTTCTTGAAATTGACTCAGAATGTATTCTCTTTTCAACAATACTAAAAATGTTTTCAGAAGTCAATTTTTCAATTCAATTCAATATTTATCATTATCTATAAAGGATCAATGTCCTATGGAGTAATGTTTTTCTATAACATTAATATTCTATTATCAAATACTAAATATTGGATGATTAAATATATGGTATCGACTGACCAAATTTTTTGTTCAATTTTTCTGATACCATTTAAAAATTTTACGAATCCCATTTTCATTCTTGGGTTGTTTGTGATATGATAAATTATTTATATCATGTTGGTCATATATATATATATGTATATATGTATATATATATGATTATTATATAATGAGTGGGGTCATATATCACCTTCTAAAATTTTGTACATGGATTTATATCTCAGGATATATTGAAAGAGTTGTGTGAATTAGATATCAAGTAGTTTTTTCCAAAAGTTGTTTTTTTGTACATGATTTCAGATAACATTGATCACAATTATTATTGGGTAGAAAATACTGTAGTAGCGTTTTCACAAAAATCCATGGAAATGATTATGAATATATTTATTAATAATTTTGTTTTATGTAAATCTTGTATAGCTTCATTCCAATGTTCATTATGTGGATATGATTAAAAAATATCATTGTTATAAAAATTATTGACCTGATTAATAATAGGTTTGATCACAAGTTTTTTTATGAAAATAATTTTTTATCTTTTTTATCAAGAATTCCTATGGATATATTTTCATATACTACTTCTAAAAATGTTATTATATTCTATGATTATTATTATTACACATTTCTTCATAATACATTTCTTCGATAATCTTGGGATAATGTCAATTATCTCTTGTTTACACACTCTTATTCCTTGTAACATGATTGATAATTTAATATTATGTAAACAAATATAATAGGTTCCTTCCATTTCTCTTCAAATATTTCTCACATGATCTGGTTTTCAAATATTCTTATGATCCAACAATTAATAACTCATTGATATTTATTCCATTAATATGAATTTTATATCACACATTTCTTATGTTTTCCATTCCTTATGTTATGTAGAAGAGTATAACATATGATATATCTGGAAAGCTATATAGGTTTTTCTGATTATTGAGAAATGTTCATAATGATATTTTTATGTAGATAATTTTCAATTATAGTAAAGAATTAGGGATTTATATTGTGTGATGATTTAGATATAAAATTTGTTTTATGGAATGTATATATTTACAGATTTAGTTTTATCACTTTTTATCAATGAAATGGATTAAAATATTTATTTTTCAAACCAGATTTTGGAATACAGGTCTTGGATTCCTTAGTTCGCATCAGATTAATGATTTTTTATTATGATTATATAAATTTAGAAAAACACTTAATGATAATTAAATGTATAGGATAACATCAAAATGTTTCTGTATATTAGAGATTGTTTGGTTTCCTATAAATTACATTCCAATTTAAATACTATCAAGGGTATATAGGATCGATTATAAATTAATCATTGTGTCAGAAAAAAGAATATACATGTATTATCTTGATCATAAAATGGTGATAAATTAATTTTTTGGCTACACACTAGGTTTTACACACTCTAGGTGTAAGATTCAATAATTCAAATGGATTTTATGGACTACTGTGTGGGATTTTAATATATTTATATTAATTCACCTAATATGAAAATAATTATAATGTTCCACATATTGAAATGATATTATAAATGGCTGAAATATCTTAGTAATTTTTTCAATTTCATTTTTTTAATTTTTTTTCATCAGATATTATTATAAAAATTTGGTTTTATTATTTACTGGGAATATGGATCATGAAACCGATGATATGAAAGGTCTGTCTCTATAAACCCATATGTTATACAAGCCAACTAGAGAATCTTTTTTTCCATAAATGCTTATGGAACACTGAAATCAAGACATTTTTTTATTATGTGAACAATTATTTTTCTCTTTTCGTTAACTTATTATTGAGGTAGAGATCTCATTTTAAATTATCCCACATGTATTTTATATCTTATTGATTCCCGTAGCTATTTTACTTAGTAAATGTTAATTAAAATTGTGAGGAATATATTTATTTGAGGGGGAGAATGTAACACTATGTTATTCTAGTTTCATGATTCCATTATATAAATATTATTCTTATTAGATTCTATCATACTAAACATATAACTATAATAAAAATTATTAAAATTTATTATGAAAAAATTATTATAAGTAAAGGAACTAATTATATTGTATCCATTATGTTGGAGGATATAAATATATGTTATTGTGACATGAAATATTTACTAAAACGAAAATAATAGACATTTTAATACATAATTCATTTCTAAAATTCATCTTTTCTATCTAAATAATCAATAAAATAATTTTATGCATAAATATTTTCCTTTTTAGGTGTAGTTCATTTTTTATACTATAGTAAACTAATAATTTTATTGAAATTTATTGATAATATATACAACTGAAAAACTTAACATCCATCCAGTAATTAATACTGGGTAAGTATTAATTTTTTTTTGTTATTAGAAGATTAAATTTTACTAATATTTTTTTAATGAGTAATATGAACATATAATAAAAATATTTTTTATCATTTCTATTAAATTATTTGGATAAAATGTTTTAAAAAATTTATTCAACTTGTTAAAATTAGGAAATAATGATAACGTAAATTTTAGGAATTAAAATTTATTAATGAAATTATAGTTATTTTCAATGATAATGGTAAAATGGATTTTTAATGAATTCCTTCCACAATAATTGTGTAAATATTATTTAATTAAAATATATTTTTTAATTTAAAATAATGAATTAAATGTTATGTTTTAATAAATATAAAAAATAATAACACTAAATTAATTAGTAATAGTCTGTAAATAATAAAAATAATAGTTAATATTTTAAAAAATTATTTTCATATAAAAACATTATGTATTATATTTTATCATTAAATTTAAATGTATAATTTTAATATTTTAATATTTAATTTTAATGAAAATAATTTTTTTTTGATTTAGCATAATAATATTATCATAGGTTGAATATTTTCTATTTTTCTGATAATATAGATTTTATTGTGAATAGTGAAAAATAACTTTTTTATAAATACCACTTCTTTTATGATATATTTATGATATAATAATAACTTCCAATATATTAGTCTTTTTTCATTACCAAATATGTATTCAATATTTAATATTATACTTTTAATACATTATTAATTTATTATTTTGGAATATATTTATTTCACTTATAGAAATTGTTTCTAATAAAATTGATTTTATATTTAGAAATAGAAGGTCCAAAATATTTAACAAGTCTCATAATTTTTTTATAAAGAATAAATGACATAAGTTAAAATTAATCAGCATGATAAAATTCAATATGGTAAACATGATAATTATAAGGGTTAAAATATGAAAAAAATGTTTAAAACATGTATCTAAATGACCTGTTTATATTTTTATAGCATGTTTCCTACTCTTTTATCGGGGCACACATCTGTCTTCAGAGGATGTGCAGATTGTTTCCCCGTATTGCCACATTCCAATGGTTGGTGGCATCTATCGCTAATTCAGGGGTGTTTTATCCTTGATCGAAATAGGATAATGGGATGTTGGTTCCTCTATTGGTGGAATTCTCCATGGAAGGGGGAGCCTAGTATTGGTCTCCCTTAAAGATTAAGGCATTGTTCTTGAAACCCTTCCTAGTTCCATATATTTGTGGACACCAGTTAATTACATTGCTTCTATTAGGACATTCCAATTGGTCAAGTAACGGAAGAAACCTTCGATCGGGAGAGTAGTCCCATTGGAAATCCTTTGTGTGCATGGAAACTTAAAAACTTATTTGTAGGGGTTTATTCTCTTTATGATAGGGCTTCTCGATGGTGTGGATGCCCAAGGAATACCACATTGAATATAGGGAATTATATTCCCTAGGCATGTCTCTGATGTTTTCCTTAGCTTATGTTGTTTAATATTGGGTATTCCGCAAGTTTAACATCTTTTGGGGATGGTTCGAATTGATCAGAACACTGATAGGAGTGGATCTATTTGGTGCATTCCCAATAAGGTTCACCTAGGAGTTTTACCAGATGAGTGGATCACAACGTATAGTGAATACGGATCTGAGGATTCTTGGGTCCCTCTAAAGGGGATGCAGAGGTTTACCGTTGTTTGGGATTTATCCTCATTTAGGTCTCTTATATTCCCCTTCTAGGATATGGGGATGAAAGCCCTTATAGTTCAAAGGGAGAATCATGGAATCCGATTGTACAAAAAAGACATTGACCTGAAGACATGATGAGACTTATGTGTGGTTAGCGGCCTATGTACTTCTAGGATCACTAAGGTGGTGGATGACATGATCTCACTGGGATGTGGTGGCATGGGTAAAACAAGGATGGATGATTAAGGGTTGAGTTATTTGGGTTAAGAATGAGATAGAACAGACATGAAGATGTTAGTGATGTTGGTCTTGAACCTCAAAGAGGCTTCCTACGTATCCTTATGGTGGGGAATCAAAGTCCACGTAGTTTGGATCAATTATGGTACACCGTAGGAGGTGACATCTGACAATGGAATATTGGATATGACCCAGAGGAAGTGGAACCTCCGATTTGGGGAAAGACCATTCTGAAACCTAAAGGCTCAATAGAGAGAATAAGATGATTCATAGGTGATGGGATTGAATCTCATGGAGGCTACCTAGATATCCATGTGGTAGGGAATCAAAGTCTACGAAGTTTAGGATGTGGCATGGAATTCGGGTTTGGGTAGAGGATAGTGACCCAATTAACTACTGGGGGCTTATGCGTGATTAGCGGCCTAAGAGTTGTGTCTAGCATATTGGGGGAGGACCAGTGATATGGGTCCCAGCAATGGGGGACACAACTTCTTATCACTGGTTGGGGGATAAAATGGATAACTATTGGTTGGGGCTACAATGGATTACAACTAGTTCAAGGCTATAATAGCTTACCACTGGTTAAGGATTACAACGACATACCATTGGATGGGGATTACAATGACTTTTCGCTGGTTGGGGTTTACAATGGCTTACCACAAGTTAGGTTTTACAACTAATTATTGATGGTTGTGGTTGATCCTCATGAAGTATTCCTATGTACCATGTATATAAGACTGGGATCAAAGACCACATAGTTTAAATGGGTAGATTTTAGTGCCATGCATGATGAATAGGGGGGCATACAGTTTAATGTCGTGTAGGACGAAGGTGAACAAACATGGAGTGGTCGGGACATGTAGGTGTTGGGCTTTTACCTCTGGGGGCATCCTAGGATCCTCTCTTGAAATGGGAAAGGATTGAAGTACGCATAGTTTAGAATTGTTATGATGTAAAGTGGTTAGGACCGGCGGGTGATTGGCTAGAACATCATGAAGGATTCTTACTCACCATGCTCGAAAATGGCTATGATCAAAGTCCACGTAGATCAGAAGGGGTGTGGGGCTTACTCTCTATGGATTATTGGAGAGAATGTCAGGTTAATTGTTTACTATCTTCCCACATGAGTAATGCTCGGTGTGAGAAACAAGAGGCAACAAAACACCAGATGATCACGTCGTGAAAGGTGTGTCCCTGAGAAATGAATTGGGGCTTATGTGTGATTGGTAGCTCAACAAAGAAATAGGGTCTTCTGCTTGATTAGTGGCCCATGGAGATAGTGATTGGGACTTACTTTAAGATGTAGGTCTGATTGTAAAAAATCTCAGAGGGAGAGGGTTTGGGTAAATAATGTCCATTTTCCCCTCTCTCCTCTTGTATTTGGAATGAAAGAAGAGTGGAGGACCAGAGATCCAATCTCACACAAGAAAGGCTAAGGGCTTACACCAAGATGGTTTCCCTTCCTCACAGACAAATTCCACTCTAGAAAAGAGGATCTCATTCCATGTAATAAATGATTCCACTCCCATGGAGACCAGTTTTCATGGATAATGTCTGAGGCGAGGCGCCTAGTATATATTTCACGGGGAGAGTACGCAGTTTAATGTCATGTGTTGTGGATGATAGTTCTTGGTACTTTAATGTCCAGCATCTCGGACAAGGTAGGTTCACTTCTCACACCAATGACATACATAAATAGAACACTTTAACCCTTGGTGATGGTATAGAACTATAAATTCCATAGTGAGGCAGTGTTATGGAGTGATCGATTGAGGGGCTCATTTTATCATGGCTATGCAAGGAAGCAATTGTAATTAGCATGCCTATGTGACAAAGCTTGAGGCTAAGAAGTGCAATATAAAGCACCGCCTAAGGGACCTTAAAATTACTCTGCATGATCCTAGAGGGTTGTATTTGAAGGCAGTGTTTAATGCATTTGAATTTGGAAATATGCGCTTCATGAAGAGGATGGGGTTTTTTATTGGTGGCCCTCACGAATGGAAGGGAATTCAAAAAGAGGGGGGTCTTTGAAAAGGTAAAGGGCATCTTTAAGAGGGAGGCATTTGTTAATGGAATAGGATTTGTGAAGAGTAACCTTGGATTGAGCATAGATTCTCCATTGTGAGTCCTTTCATTGGAGAGGATTCATGAAGGCTCTATGCTTCGTAAAACCTTGAGCACCATGAACAGGCCCCTTCCTTGACAAAAGGTATATTCCTTCATGAATGGAATCTCCACCATAGGTGTAGGATGTAATGAATGGAATGTTATATAGATCGTAGAGGGAATGTAAATTTTGGTGATCCATATGAGGGTTTTGTGAAGGTAAATGTGGAACGAAAGCTTTGGATGTTGGAAGGGTAGAGTCACAGTGCTTTGGAAGAGGGGGGAGCCTTCTATTTATAGGAAACCCTGGTAGGTGGGGGTCACCAAACCTGCTGTAGAGATGGGTGATGCCATGAAGAGGAGCCCCTCCATCACCAACTTCATCATAGTTGAGTGGAATTAATGTCATGTAGTTTTCCGTTGATGTAGTCGTAACAGTGTGGGCTGCGGAGGGGATCACGACGTGGAGGGGCTTCGGGCCGGCATTAGACTCGCACCCATCTGAGATTCCTTAGAACCTCTCATGTAGGAATACATGTAGAAACATGCCCGCCTAAAAGAGATTTCTTAAAGGGCCATTTTGGGATGGATTAGAGGAACATAGACCATTTCGGGGGGTCGATTCACTCGATCACATCATTGAGTCCACAGACTTAGTGGGACCCATATTTCAACACCAACAAATGCCCCCCCCCCCTTAGAATTGGGCTGACAGAAAATGAGGGTCGAATTCCGAGGGAAATATGCCGAAGATACTTGGATAATTGATCTCGCTACAGATCGTTGAGGTGGGTGCGAAGATGGTTCCCAAAGGGTGGTGCTTTTCCCATTTTTATAAGGGTTCGTTGCAAATCTGCCTCATTACGTGGGCCGAAGGGTGACACAAAGAGCCCTAGGGTTTCCGCGAAGAGCCTATGTTGTTTTCTATGACGCTGGCACACATTGAGCCTATATATAGTGGCCCGGAGCAATTTTTCCACACCTGGATCTTCGCAAAAGACATTTCTTGTGATCTATCTTCATGGAAAAATCCTCTTCGCGAATGCTTTAGTGGACCATAGTCTTTGGTCAAGTTCTTCACGAATTCTATTTAGCGAACTGGAGCATTGCAATCTGCTGCTTCCTTTGTGTCATAGGCTGATGTAATGATTCTCTATAGCGTAGAGGGACTTCGAAAAGGGTATTCTTAAAGGTTCTCCAAAAACATTTCATTCCTCATATATCGTGAACCGGACTCAATTTTCTCCAACACCTTGGATCGAGTGGCTACTCAAGTGGCTTTGTGAGAGGTTTGTATTGATGTAGCTCGGAACAAGGCCATGGAAAACAACCTAAAAATAGGTGAGTACATCTGAAGCACCTCTGATCACAATTTTTTGATAGAGAGATGAACATAGGAGCAGAGGGAATATCCGCTATTCAAGTGCCTTCCATTATATGGTTCAAGCTTTCAGGACTAAGTCGTCATTCCCAACACCAATAAGGATGAGCCAGACTATTGGTTCAAGAGTACCCCCAATCAATATTAGTGGAAAAGGGCTACAGAAGGGCACATCATGAATGATTATTCCCTAGCCACAAAAAAATTGTGTATATAACTATGCCAATAGAATTGAAGGAAGGTAATTAGTGTAGGATACATCCCCACCCCTGTACAAGATGATCATCATGGCCAGGATCAGAAATCTAGACAAGGGGTGGATGAAAAGTTAGGACTTGTGCCAAGTTAGCATCTTCACAGACAGCTAGGCATAGGCATACTGAGCATGCATGTTCTGTGAAGAGTTTTAGAATATCCATAGATAGTTTGGACTGTATGGAGTGGCCTGAGACTCAGAATTCATAGTCTCCCGATAGAGGAAATTTATATCAGAGTTGCTGAGTTAATGGTCTCTAGATACCAATAAATTCCACCTGTATCACGAGGAGGTTGGCATAAACCTATGGGATATCCATCATATTTCCAGCATCATAATCCCGGGAGGGATGTATGATGAGTTCCTCCCCCCATTAATTTCTAGTGGGACAGGGGCCAAATTCCCCCTCTGGCAATGACATTGCTAAGGCTAGTGCTATTCATAAATGAGGACAAAAATAATACTTGAGATATCCACTTTAAGAAGTGTTTCAGTTATTTAATGATCTTCACCACAATGGGGGAAACACTACTGGTGAGGCCCCCTATTTTATCTGATAAGAGCTCAATGGGTTAAAGTGGGTTCATAATATCCGACCCTGAAAGATAGCCAAGGGAAAATGTGGGGATACAACATTATGACTGAGCAGTGGCTTGTAGTCAGGCTTGTTGAGTTTATCTCAGCGCTGATCTGTAGGTGAATATTACCTGTAAGAGTTTCCCGCATGGGGGTGATACCAAGTATATTCATTATTTAGGCTTAACTAGTTTGTGGGGAACACATAAAACAGGGTATACCAGTGATGGAGATGTTTTACCATATACATCAACACATTAGTGAGGGGAAGAGGCTACTGTGAGTGTCCATGCCATTCCACTTTTGGTACAACTGGATCTTGGTGCACATGAGAGGATATTAAAATCATAACCCCATTTCTCCCCCATAGATACATTCTCGACCAGAAATATTGAACATTGTGTAGAGTGCCCTGCTGAATCTGGATGATATGGCCATTTTCTGTAAGATGGGGCAAGAAAAAAAATTCATCTTCCACCCATTCCTCTTTCCAACTAGGGCCTAATACAATGATGCAAGATATATGAGATTGAAATTATTGTATATAAAATCATTCCATAGTAGTGTGCTGGTGAAATGACTAGATTTTGAACCCATATGTGAGCCATATACCCAGCACCAGTTTTCTCGACAATTCAGTTGCATGCAGAGGAGGACTCCCCAGGTGTATATAACGCGTGCCAAGAGAATAAATCGTGCATGATGAGACATCTCTGGATAATTATTTCAATGAATGATGGGAAGATGTTAAAATAATTCCTCCCTCTAAAGTAGTAATTAGACTGGTTCACAAGTATTCATAGAGTTGGGCGGCTTCCTACCTTGGTGAAATGCTGATGAAAGTGACCATCCAGACCCGCAAGGTGGTTCATAGACCTCGATGTCGAACAATTATGATAAGGGGATGTCAAGAAGGTGCTAAGATCAATTGGTATGGCAGTGATGATATAAATGCAGTGGTGGTAGTCCATGAATGAGAAAATCCTGGGTTAGTGCTGGCTAGGAATGAAGATGGAGAGGGTGTAGTGTTAGGCCCGATTTCTCCATCTAGGAGATATCAGGCAGAAGGTGAATCATCCCAAGGCATTCACAAGATATCTCCTAAATATCCCATGAAGTATCTGTCTCCAGTATCAATACCCTCTAATGTAGTGATTCCAAAGGCAAGCAATGGTTGGGAAAATAGAAAACAGTACCTTGAAATTAATGGATCGTGGAAGAACATGAACATTGACAGAATGATTCTGTGGGAGTTTCGATTTGCAAATTATGACTTCAATGCTAACCCTAATTAGGGGAGAATGTTTGTAATGGATCTAAAAAAAATAATACATTCCTGTGGAGGCAAGTGGCTTCTGTTGCACCAGAAATGGGTGCGGCTGAATATGAAGACTCCTGCAGAACTGGCAGCGGCTCAATTGGTATAGAATTTCCCCTTGCTCAGCAACATAGACAAATAATAAGGAGAAGAAGTTAATGTGAGAGATTTCCACTAAAAAATTATAGGATATTCAAGGAGGGAATATCATGAAGAAAGCGAGATATCGACCATGGGGGGAATCTCTATGGGAAAATTCTCCATAATATTAGAAGTATGTCTCCACTCCATTTCAGTGCACTAATTCCCTCCATACCTTATCTTGATTTCTAAACTAACGCATATTTGTATATGAGAAACATCATTTGTCCACTCTCACAGACGAGGAAAAAGTTTCAGTAGTCGTGGAGGACCCAACATCTGGGTCTATATCAAGATATATGATGTTTTCTGGGATCATCGATACTGGGGAAGCATGGGTGGCCTTATCAGAATCCTCAGATCCCAAAATAGTATGTGGAGGACCACCACCAGGCCTCCAATTGATTATAATCACAAGGAAAGACCAAGCACCATACCAGGGTATATCTCATACTCCAGAGATGTACCTATTATCTGGTCAGTCAAACTGGTTAACATAACATTTGCTTACATAATTTCTAGGATGTTGAATATGTTTACGATTCAAGTGACTGGAATACCCGATACTCCACTCCAAATAAAGGTGTCACTCCCTATCACACTATGATCTCTACCTGACAAGGCCATAGTTACCTATGAGAGGCTGGTGGCAGTGGGGAATGATATCAGAAAAACAGTGCATAAAATTGGTTAGGAAGACATCATTGAATTGGAATCTAGTGAAAATGACCAACCCAAGGAATACCCTGCAGGAGATATCCTAGAGGTATTTTCTAAATATAAACCTTTTGACCAACATGACCAATACAACACTGCTTCTGATGAAGAGGAAAGTAATTTCATTCATCATTGATCATGGAAGCTGATCATAGACTTTATCATGGAGACCCTGCAAGCATAATGTATATATCAAATGGGGAGTCATTATTCCATGTTGTATGAAATATGCACCGGAGGAGTAAATTACCAACTACCTCATGTTCTTATTCGGGACTACCATTTAGAGAGGGTGTGGGAGGATTCTCATAGTCTTAGTGTAGGTTGGTATAGGAGAAAGGTATTCAATGTTAAAAGGCTCCAGCAGACTAAACATGAGATCCAACATTTGAGGGTGTGGCCGAATTAGAAGTCTGCTTCTCTCAATGCACAATCATTGCTCATATTTCCCATGAAGGCCCAACTTGAAGGGGTTGAAGAACAGAGGAGGCAAGTATTTAAAGAGATGGCCCTTATCCAGGTGGACAAGGATCATACCTAGATCAAGGATGATGAACTATGCTGCCTTCCCATTGAGGAGGATCTGTAGCTTAGTAGGAAACAACATATCCTGGACACCACGACCAGTGAGTGGTTGATCTTAAATGCTCTATTGAGGAGGTCAACCCATCAATGGGAGGAGCTGATCCATAGGTGATATAATTTGTGTAAAATAATAAATGTTATTTTATGATTTTCTTATTTATATTGAATGCATTCATGAGTTCTTTTAGTTTTCCTTAGTTTGATGCATTTCAACCACATTCTTGAAATATCCAGCCATTCGTCCCTAAGATCACGTGGGTCCTACCTGATGTGAGAAAAAAGGATGACCAGGTCATTATTCTATCCGAATATGATTGTGAAATCCAATGTTTTGGAATCTAGGGTCTGAACAAATGACCAATATTTCTGGGAAGAATGAGGGAGGCCTAACTAAAGAATGAAGATCATAGAGCAGTCTAATTTTCTATTTTCCCAACATGCACAAGTGCATGAGCGGGGTAACAATAGAGGCATTAGAATCAATATGAAAAGAGGGGATTGTAGGTGTGAATCACGATACCCAATATTTTGGAACACTATAGGGATTGAGTGACAATGAAGTACAACTGTTGACCATGTTCAAAACATAGTATCCCTATTTTTTGGCCTGAAATGGGGATAAATATTTATAACTGACCATTGACCATGTTTGAAACATATGGACTAAATCGAGATGTCATCCATTAGTCATCTGGAACATTAGGTGATGATAGTATATGAGCCATATGCTGAGCATCCATACTATTAGGGGGTTCCTTCAAGCGTGAATGAGGATTAGGATCTAGTTAAAGGGAACACAAAGTATGGAGGGTGGATTGATGGGTTCTTTGAATGTAGTCCAACACTCTTGAATTTACAAAACCATGATGGTAACACATTACGTGAGTGCATCAGTCTGATCAGGGATCCTACCTACTTCTAGACATGACCTCTATAGTGAGGACCATGAATGACTAGTAGTTTTCCATCATACCAAAAATGATGATGGACATGTAGATTTACACCATACACTGAGAAAAGTGAACAATGTTTTAAGGTAACACTATATGAACCAGGAATAACAGTTTAATTTCATGTTGCGTAGAATATTGGATCTCAGTTTATGGTCATAGATACTAGGTTTTGATCGAGGCTATGGGGCCATAAGGGTTAATCACTTTGGGCTAGGCCCGAGGTAAAACACGTGGGCAACGATATATACCCCATAAGAATTATAATGAAGAAAAATGTTGTTCTTGAGCACAACATGGTTATAAAACAGTGATAGTGGCGGAAATCCTTTTTGGTGAGGAAGCCAATGCATCTCATAATAATCAGGGGGAATCCTGAACTTGTTCATTGTAGAACCAGAATTTAATGTCATGTGTCAAGGACATGGTTACCCAGAAAAGAAATGTGCAACATGGTACATATCCAGACATGAATGGGGACATAATAAGTCCACATCCCACTACATGTCCTAGAGGGATTCCTTAGTTCATTGACCCGATGTGGCCTAACATGGTTCCAAACCCAAAGGAAAGTGTTTGGGCATATCTACATACCCCTTGTGGATGGGAATCAAGCCATACATAGATCATAGGATGAACATTATCATCATGTGGTAAGAGAGGCTTGTGCAGTTAGACTACACCAGTAAAAATCCTACCAAAACCACTAATCCCGCATGATTAATGCTCGGAGTGGGAAAGAAGGAGTAGTGGTGGGACATTCTTGGTACATGGAGGAACAAATAAGGGGTAATGAAACACTATGTGAATGGAATCCCAAAATTATTGACCCTCCTCCTTAACAGACATTATTACATGAAGGTGTAAAAATGATTTTCTTGGAATCCCACAAGAACAAAATGGTTTGGAGAAATGTGAATCATGTCTCTTGAGATATGGATCACAATGATAGGTGCATGAAGATTACAGATAGTTTTTTCCAAGTTCAAAACACAAAATTATATTTTTGTAAGTGTCGAACGGGGACAGACAAATGAGGATCAACTGTTGACTATGTTCGAAACACAAACCATTTTACAAAATGTCATCCCAAGTCTTCTGGGGCCTTATCCCAAGAGAATATGTAAGCTAATGTGGCATGAGACCAAGCCGTAAAGAGGGCACCTCTAGACATGGAAGGGGATGGAAATCAAAATAAAGGGCTCCATATGTGTGTTCATGAAATGATGGAATGTCCATTCTAGTACTCCATACATTGGTCTCTTTTCCACAATGCATTTTAGAACGCCAATTAGGTATTTCAAATAAGGGAAGTCAAACCCCTTTCAAAGAACAAGGGTCATGGAGATGCAAGCTCTTAGTTAAAGAGGTTCCTTGGTTTAATGGAATTATTATAGGGTAGGGGAGTATCCAAACCCGATGTGTGGTTCATGTGGGAAGATCATAGTTTTTGGTTGTAGAACTCAGTCCAGGTTGAAAATAGAGAAAGGAGACACATGGTGAGGTTGTTGAAAAACCTGATGTGAATGAGGACCTAAGAGGTACTTACCACACCACATTCCCCTAATACAGTTAAATCCAAAGAAGCTAGAAAAATTAAAGGATTTAACATTCATGTGGCTCAACCCATAGGCAAAACATCAGGGAATTCCTACATATCCCATGAGGATGTTAATAAAGAAATACATAGTTCTAGAAAATTTTGTGCAGTTTAGTGTCCTATGAAATGGATGGTTGGATCTTAGATTTAAGATCATAGAGTTTAGACTGTAATGGAAAGGATCAAGGGAGACACATGGTGCGACTATGGGAGAACCTAATGTGTACGAGGAAATCAGGAGTCTGTATCACACCATGTTCTCCCATGGGAAATTTATTGTCAAGGGTCCAAAATTAAAGGTTATGCTAGGCCAAGGGAAAAGATTCCAAGCCTTCTAATGTACCCCATCATGATGGGGATCAAGCCATATGTAGTTCTAGAAGTGGCATGGTTGGGTACCAATGCCTTGGTCAATACTGTTGTGCGGGTCTGTCCCCCGCACTAAAAGAAGCATCATTTGATCAATCATGTTTGTTTTTTAGGATGGATGTGTGTTTAGTTTCATGAAATGACCACATGAAAGAGAATATGGGAATATTTGTAGTAATCAAGCCATATGTATTCCTTTAAAAATGGAATGGTTGATGACTAATACCAAACATGATTTCATCTTGAGAGAGGTCATCACAATGCGATACCATTTTTCGCCATACGTCCCAGACAATAATGTAATAGTTTAGGGTAATGTGACTAGACCAACCTACATATTTTAACGTCATAATGAAAAAATGTAACAGTTTAGAGTCATGTAGGTCCATGCATAATATTTTAAGGTCATATGGCTTGGAAACATATAGAAGAACAATGTTTTATATGGAATGAGCATGTTTTGATAAGGCATACCTAATGTGAATGAAGACATAAGCCCACACCACACCACATACAACTCCATAGGAAAAACCTCAGGCTGAAGGGCCACGAAAAATTATAGGATATGGGGATAGACACAAAGATTAAATGTCTACATTTTCCTACATATCTCATGAGTATGGGAATCAAGCCATACATAGTTCTGAGGTTAGAGTTTAATATCATGCAGGGTGAGAGGAAAGAGATACTAGATCCCAAAAGGGAAATATGTGGTGGAGATTTTAAAAACCCGACATGAATGAGGAAATAATCCCATATATTCCACAATGAACAATCCTATAAAAGTATGGTCAAAAAGGCTGAATATTAGAGAAAATTAATGGAACTTGAGCTTGAACTAATGATGAAATTTCTGGGCATTCCTATGTATCCCATAAATATGGGAATCAAGCTATACGTAGTTCATATAGATGTCATGCAATTTAAAATCTTGGAATAGGGACGTGGTACATCATAGTTTATAGTCATAGATCTCAGACCATGGGACGCGAGAATCTTCCAAACTAGCATAAACCGTGACCAAATCCCTAAGCCCACGTGAGCTGCACTCGATGTCAGAAATAAGGGCAGAGAGGTTCTTCACAACACGTGGAATACATGAAAAGAGGAAAATAATGTGGATCCCCGAATGAGGGATCACTGGGGATTTTTCCTCTTAACAAACAACTACACACTTAGGGATAACACCAATAGTGTTGAAATTCTACTTTGACATTATGGAGTGGAAAATGATGTGAATCATGAAACCACTATTTAGGGATTAATGGGGGTGGATAAATGATGGAGGATGATTTTTGACCATGTTTGAGACATAGGAAAAATATCATGTGCCCTGAAATGGGAACAGAAAATGAGTGTCAACTGTAGACCATATTCCCAATACATGAATTCTATCAAATTGTAGTCTATAATCCTCATTGTGATTAGCCCGAGATGGTAGGAGAGCCCTGTGGCGTAATGTCTATGTCATTTGGGGGTCCATTCGGGTGTGAAAGATGCTGAAAGTCCAAATAAATTGGAACATGAAGCATGAAAATTGGCAATAACATGTCTACATAAAATCCAACACTCTAGGCCCTGAACTAGAGTGGTCCTGGAAATGCTGGTGAATTACAAAATTGGGTTTAGGGGACCGATTGAAGAGTAGAGGAATTGAAAATATTAGTGCAGAACTAGAGGAAAATGAGCACTCAAGGTGGATATGTACGTCATGTGGCTGTTACACACGAAACATGAATGAAGACATAATCCCATACCACACCACATACCCCCTCCTGGAGTTCATATCCCAAGGGGCCAGAGAGATGAGGTCTTTTCTATGAAATTTGTCTAGACCTAAAAATGAAATTTCTAGGAGTTCCTACATGTCCTGTGGGGGTAGAAATCAAGCCAGACATAGTTCTGAATGATGGAATTCAGCTTAATGTCATGCGGTATGGACTAAGATAGGAGGTTGTATCTTAAAAAGTAATGTTTATGGATTGGAGAATAACCAATCATGAATTAGGGAATAATCCCACATACCACACACCACTAATTATTCCCATAGAAAACATGGGCCAAGAGGCTGGGAGAAAAAATAAATAAACCTGGGATGGACCCGAAGACAAAATGTCTTGGATTTCCTATGTATCTAATGAGTATTTGAATCAAGAAAAACATAGTTTTAGGATATGTTGTGCAGCCTAACATTATTCAATAAAGACGTGGTAGATCTTATTTTATACTCATTGATCATGGACCGTAGATGACCAGTTTAATGTTATGTGAATGGGACAGATGTGTGGAAAGGGTGGATCATCATGCCGTCCATGAGGGGGACAATATAACGATAATAATTATTGAGGATAATTTCAAACCATTTTCACAACATAGTATCTGTTTCATCACCTGGAATGGTGAAAAAAAGAGTGTCGACCTCTGACCATACTCTAAACACAGTACTCATATCAAAATTTCATTTAGAATACTTGGGGATGTTGGCCCGAGATGGTAGGAGAGCCCTGAGGACTAGAATCTATGTCATTCAGGGGTCCATTCAGATGTGAAAGATGATGGAAACCCAAATGATGGGATGCGTAAACCATGGTGGGAGCTATGCAGTTTAATGTCTGGTGGAATGGGAAAATGATGGAGAGGTATATCAAGGGGATGTATACAGTGTGGAAAAAAAGCCCAACATGAAGGAGGACATAGTGTCCACACAACTCTACACAATCATAGGTGTGAACTTGGGCCAGGGGCCTGAAAAGGTCGAGGGACTTTAGTTAGGTCCTCGGAGCCCAACATGAAGGAGGACATAGAGTCCACACCACAACACATAATCATAGGTGATAACATGATCTATGGGCCTAGAAAGGTCGAGGTACTAGAGGATGTGACCCGAATGGAAATTCAAAGCCATATTCAGGTTGATCATCACGCGGGATGAGAGTTCAGTGGTTTTATGCCCCTTAGTGATGGATGGATTGCGTAGTTCTACATCGTGCAATGAGGACAATGGTGATCGTAGTTTAAGGTCATAATCTCATACCATGATCGTACAACCCTTTAGGGGGGTATGTCCAAACCAATTCTCCTATGCCCACATGAGTAATCCACTGTGTGGAAAATAAGGAATTATATTAGGTTCTCCCCATCATATAAAGGAACGATAAAAATTGAAAGAGATCGGGCGGGGTCGAACATACCCAGACCAACATCCTTGCTCGAGGAATGTGATGTTTAAAGGGAAAATAGGAAAAAATGAATCACTACACACAATATTTGGGACATAGAGGGGTGGAGATAATGTATGAGGATGGTTGTTGACCATATTCAAAACACAACATCCATATCGTGTGACCTGAAATGGGAACAATCAAATGAGAATTGACCACCGACCATATTCAAAATGTGGGAATTATATCAAATTGTAATTCATGGTCCTCTATGACATTGGCCCAAAAAGGTAGGTGAGCCATAAGGGCAATCATCCATATCGTTCAGGGTTCCTTTCAGATGGGGATGCTGATGGAGACCCAAATAAAGGGGGCTCGTAATTCGTGAAAATGCTCATGGTCTAACATCGTGGTGGAAAGGGAGAAATAGGTGGAAATATCCATCGAGTGGGATACATTGTTTTGTCATGATAAACATGACTTGAATCAAGGATAACAAATCATGCACCACACCATGAGTTTTGAGAATAATCTTGGCCAAGGGGGCAGATGCAAGGGGAGATCTTGCAGTTTGGGGATAGGCCTATGGACAAAATCTTTGGGTGTTCTTACATATCCCATGAGAATGGGAATCAATGAATATGTAGTTCTGAAAGGGCCATGCAGTTTAATGTAATGCAATATAGATGTGGATAGGATAAAAGAATAAGAGGGGAATATGGTGTGATCATTGTAATGCCGACATAAATGGGGCCCTAAGAAGTCTACATGATACCATGTTCAATCCTCTATGAGATCTATACTTAGGGACAGTCAAGGAGAACAATTTGGGGCTGTACTCTAAGACGAAACATCTAAGGATTCATACATATCCCATGAGGATGGGAACCTATCGATACATAGTTATTGAAATGTGGTTTAGTTTAATGTCATGTGGAAAGGATGTATGGAGAACATAGTTTAAGGTCATAGTCCTCAGACCATTTTGTAGTTTATCATCATGCAGGATTAGTACTAGGATGTTTTACATCCTTCATCCTGGATAGATCACATAGTTTAATGTCATGCGGTGAAGACATCACAATTTATGGTACTTAGGACTGATGTTGGTTACTCAAGGAAAGTACTACCGGAGTAATTTGGTGTTTGTGGGAGGGGTGATACACTCCCCATCCAATGTAATTAGGGAGAATGTGCCATTAGGGTAATAATTGTGAATGATATAAGGTTCTTCTCACATGGGCACTAGTTTGGGTGGTTTCTTGCCAGGTATCATTGTTGTTCTTAGGGCCAAGACCATGACACCATATAAGAATGATAATAGGGGATAATTCTTGTTTAAATATATGGATATATTTCTCTGATGCCTCTCCAAATTGTGAAGGTGATAATGCCTGATCTTCTCGAGCACTTCCAATTCAGTTAAAAGAATATCTTCTTCTTAATCTACTATCTTCTCATCGTAGACAATAGTGAACAATAATGGAAACTGAATATTAATGGGAAGAACCTCCTCTATTCCATACACCAAGTAATATGGGGTCACCTCAGTGGAATTTCAATTCAACATCCAACAAGACCCGAAAGCGTTGGGGAGTTTATCTAGAAAACTATTCTTGTTCTGACCAACCATCTTCTTCATAATGTTAAGGAGGGTGTCACTGAACACCTTGATCTTCCCATTTTCTTTCATGTGATAGTGGGGGGGGGGTATGGTTATAACAGATGTGGTACATGGCGTACAACATCTTTAGTTCACATTCCTGGATGTTGAAGCCGTTATAGGTGAGGAAGACATGAGGGAATCCGAATCTGTAGTCTATATTGGATCTCACAAATTAAATTATAGAATAGGCCTTGTACTCCATGAGATGAAATTCCTCTTCCCACTTTGATAAAAATACATAGAAGTTAGAATTCATCTACATTGGTGAGCTGTCGTCAATGGACATGGTCCCATGACATCGAGTCCCCAGAATGAAAAGGGACATGATTACATGGTAGGGTGGAGAGAGGCTATAGTGGATGATCTACAATGTTAGCATGGATCTGGCATCCATGAAACCTCATGGAAAACTCAATACATCCGCAGATCATGGTGGGCCAAAAATTCCCCAATCTGCGTATCTAAGGAGATATTTTTTCCCTATCTGATCAACCACACAGTTACATGCGTGAACCTCTTATTTAACCTGATAAATCTCACCTCCATAAATGCAACTGAGGAGAACCCCATCAAACCCACGTCTATAGAGGATCTTCTCATGACCAGGACCACTCTGGAGGGTAAAATGAAATGTTTGGCATCTTATTCTCTCACACATAGCTTAATCTACCACGAGATTTATATGTTAGAGATTCTCAATAAAGGGGGTTCTCTAGTCGGGAGTCACCTCCGATACAATGGTAGGGGGACTTGAGGGTCCTGACATGGAAGCACTATGGTAAGGTAGCCTACCTGCGGGCTACCATAATCTTCTGGAATGATGGGATAAATGACTCTCTGGTGAGCTACATGAATAATCAATTCATCCTTATCTAGTTCTGTAAGAGATATTCCATTTTTAGCCAAGGTGTTGGCTTGACCGTTCTTCAAATGAGGGACATGAGTAACTTCTAGACCAGATGGGACCTGGGCCATAAACTGGTGGATACATTCAAATAGTGGTATGAGCTCCAACTTCCTGACTATGTAGTCACCATTGAACTATTTGATGACTATTTAAGAGTCCGTTTTCACATGTGAGTGGGAAACTTCAATCTCGTGGGCCAGCTCGTGGCCAGTAATGAGATCCTAATACACTACTTCATTGTTCTTACAGCCTTAACAAAACAAAAATGAATATGGAAGAACACCTTGTGCTAGCATGATGATGATGATACCCATACCCATTATGTTGAGTCTACAATCATTGAGTCTTCTTCCGGCAGGGCTTCTGGAGTTTTCATCAAAGTTAATTTTCCAACACAAGATGACTTTGTCTACAGAAAGGATTTCCTCTTCACGAAAATAAATATCCCTAGATTATTTGATGGGAGATGGATGGGCGGCAATGAAGTATGCCAATGAATATCCCATAATGGCCTTCTGGGGTACAAGTCAGATATCGAACTACTGAAGGATCACTGACCACCGAGCTAGATGGCCTGTCAACAAAGGGCTGTTCAGAATGAACTTCAGCATATCGACTCGGGACACAAGCAATATCTTATGATGCTTCAAGTACTGTAATAATTTTTTCACCATGGATACTAGTGCGAGGTAGCTCTTCTCAATATATGAATAAATTATCTATATATCAGGGAACATTTGACAGTGATAGTACAATTTATTCTCTCTCCCTTCATTTCTTTTCGGGGTGAGAAGGGTGTCGAGAGATCTCTCAAGAGTGGTCACATTAGGGACCGACGACTTTCCAGAAATGGGTGGAATTAGAACTAGAGGTAGTAATAGGTTATACATGATTTCCTCAAAAGAAGCCCAATACTCCTCCACCCACTAATAATTAGCACCATTCTTCATGTCCCTGGAAATGGGCTTTCAAATGCCAGCTATATTTGTGATGAATTATCATATATATGGTAAGCCAACATGAAATCCTCAAAGCTACCATATATTTCTCAGAAGAGACATCTATATTATTTCCCTGATCATCAATAGATCGATCTTGATGCCTTTATATCTGACTTCGACACTGAGAAATTTTTTGAAGGTGACCTCGAAGGATAAATTCAATGGGTTCTTCTTCAGATGGTAGGACCGAAGGAAACTAAAATCTTTTTTTGAAATCTTTGATATGGTCTTGGTGATGACGATATTTGAACACCAGATCATCCACGTATCATTCCATAAATTTTCCTAGGATCTGGGTAAATATGTTATGCATTTAACAATGATAGGTGGCACCTACAATTTTTAGACCTAAGGGAATTCCCTGGTAGAAAAAAGTACTTTTTGGGGCCCTGAAGGTTTTATACTCTTTATCTTAGTGGGAATTTGAATTTTGGTATACCTAGAATATCCACCCATGTAAGAGAGACCCTATAACACCGTAGTTGCGTCAATATATAGTTCCATCATAGGAAGGGAACATTCATCCATTGGACAATGAATGTTGAGATCCCATAAGTCAATGAAGACTCTAATATGTCCATTATTCATTCTAATGGGAACAATTTTATCCAACCATATAGGGTATTTGACCTCATTAAAGAAGCTAGCTCTGACGATGTTGTCAAAATCAGCCTCAAAAATGACACTGGAAGAAGAGTTCATCTTTTTGGGAGGTTGTTTGAACTCGCGATGATTACTCGAAGAACGAGGCAGTGGACGGTGACCCGAGGATCTAGTCCTGGTATCTCATCATAACACTTGGAAAATAAATCATGATGATTCTTTATAAAGTTTATGGATCATTATTTCTCTTCGAAAAGAATATCGGCACTGATCAATGTGGGTTTCAGATCCATCTTGTTACCAAGGTAAACCTGTACCAACTCGTCGACTGTGGAAGAGAAGCTTTCCTAAATTACAAGTGGGGAATCTTCCAAATCATCCTCACCATACAATGTGAGAGGATCCTTGGATGTGTGTAATTTTACCATGATATTTGTTCCTATAGAAAAACTGGTACCATCCTAAGATCCTAGGGAATCTTCATTAGGATAATCTAGAACCGCTGAGACCATTGCGACAGAAGCTGTTGATCCGATTCTGTCTAGCCTTCAACCCAGGGGCCAGGATTGAAAATATCAAAGTTCTAATTTTGAATCAGCCTTAGATGGGTCATCCTTTCTTAGTGGAATAAACATGTATGATGTTTCATTGTTTCCATGGGGTAGAAATCCTGATACCTCACCAGGGGAGGGTATTATGGACAAACTCTTCCTGCTTTGTATAGGAATATAACATGATCTTCTGATGTCGCTTATACATGGGAATGTGTATCCCGTTCATTATAGAGAAAAAAATTAATTCCCCCAAATCCATATTTGTGGTCTCCAGTTGTTGTATCATGATCATATTGGAACCATCTTGGCCTATCCATGGGTCGGTCGCAGCTGTAGCGGGTTCATTCTCACTAACCTGAATCTGCTTGTCCTTGAACTTGTAATTGTCAGCATCCAAATAGTGGGATTCCAAAGAGTCAAAGGGAGATGCATAACCCTAGAGTATGCCTACTCGATCATTTAGGGGTTACATAATGAATTGGTTATATGAATAAGGGACCCTTGCGTATAGGTGGAGCCATGGACTACCCATCAATGCGTTCTAGGTTGTGTCCTCCAAGATAACCATGAACTTGGTGCTGGTTACCAGGCCACTGAAAAAATTATTCTATTGTATCTTTCAAACCTGTTTTTTTTTCTTCATTTCACTTCCATGATTTTTTAGGTCATAGTGACTCATTTCATCCTTGGACAACCCAATTTTTATGAGTGTCAAGGTTGGTATAAGGTTGATCTCAGACCCTGTATCGACAATACAATAGTGAACCTCCACACCATTGAAATGACTAGTGATGTACAGTGGGATACCGTTCCTCTATATGGGAGAACATTCATCTTCTCAAGATAATGTGATAATGTCATAACATTATGTGTGCTCGACTAGATCATTATTGAAGGCTTCTATGACTACTACATCTGTCTCTAACTGGAGGGGCTTCTTAAAGACTTGGAAATGGATTAACGCATATCTGCTGATTGAAGGAGGGCCTTAATGTTATATATCCTCATAGGAATGGTTTTATGTTTCTAGATAATATCATTCATCTGTGCCACGTGTGAACATCTGCTGACAGGAGATTACTTTGTGGGATAATGTATGGTGGGCCCTTATAGATGAACCAGCAACAGACTGGTGTGGGGAATGTCCTGTTGATCAATATCTGAAACCCCTAAAATGACTTTTGGATAAGGGCTAGTTGAATGAGGCTAGTTTGTAATAGAACGATGCTGATTGTGGCATGGTCGGGGTGGCTCCGCCTAATTAAGTAGCCAAAAGATGGTGAAGGTGGACCTAGTGAAACAAGATCATAAGGATATGCATGATGAGATCTATAGTGGGTTAACACCCCGACCCCAATTATCTAGATTCTATGAATTATTACATTACACTATAATGGTCATAAGAGATCTAGTCCGGATATACTGATCAATTTAGTAGCCTTGGAAGTAGTAGACACATACATATGTTTCACATTACATTATGAAATGAAATAAAATATTGTGTATCCATTGAACACACTCATATTCATTGGCGTATCCCTGTAGGTATGTCATAATATACATATTCGCATCCTAAGAAAAATAAAACATAAGAATGGGGTGAGCTCAGATGCTAACTAAGCTAACAATATCGTAGAAACTATCATAAATAAGCATAAACATTTAAGTCAATGTATAAGACTAAAACTCAAGCCTTTTAAACATAAACATCAATATAATATGGAAAGGATAAATAAAATAATGCCATTTACTTATTCACATGGATAATCTACTAGTCGAATATTCACAATTAATATCAATAGCTAATCTCATAATGATGGAATTAATAATTCCGGATATTATAACCACATAGTAAAGGCCTCGTTCCAAGAATAAAAATAAAAATATTATCAAGGCCTTGTGCTAAGACACTATTTTGTCCCATGCGACAAAATAATGCATCGAGGGGACATAGAGGTCCCCTCATGTCACTTACTATGACCAATTAAATCCTCTTATAAAAAGGTTCAAACATAACATTAACATTCATATTAAAAATAACATACAAAATCATAATACTTTATCCATGAACCATGAATGGTATAAAAATAGAACATCCACAATCAAACATATCACAAAAACTTCAATACATTTTGGAATGTTTTATCATAATAAATCAACTTCAAACAAGAGTATAATCCAACAAGGGATGTTGACATAAATGAAATCAATTCAAAAACTGTTTTAGTGAAATATATATTTCTACATTGAAATCATATAAAAGTAAAGAAAAAAAAATTATTTTGAAAATTTATTTATAAGCATTTAAGGAATGCTACGAAGGTGTTATAATGGCGAAAAATAGTATCACACTCCATATAAGTGAAAAAAATATCCATTCCTTAATTTTTTAAAAGTTCATAAAGCACCTATTTGGAAAATGATAGAATGATTCCTTTCAAAACATTTTATAAAATGTAAAAAAATTATATATATGAAATTAACCCAGAGTCTAGTAAATAGTAAATATGTTTTCAAATAAATTTTTTTGAAACACAGATGTTGATGATAAGTATGTCCAAGTAGATACTTATTATTAACAACCTCGAATAATAAAGAGATTGTAAAATTAACACTTACCTTGTAATCTTCCTTAGTCGAGGGTGCATTAACCTATTGGATAATTGTTAAATCATTGTTATTAATTTATACAAGAACCACATACATAAATATGGTATCATATATGATTCTCTAATTTTTCATTGTCAATAATATGTCAGTATTACCATTGTTTCCGCTGTTAACTGATTAATTTTCCATTATAAGTTTTGTTACGTAATTCGTGTTTTTTATTAATAGAATGTACTTTATTCATATCCATAATGATATTAAGTTCCTCAACATTATTTTTAATCATAAAATGAAAATTATTCTTTAATGGTTATGATCTCGATTGAAATCTCAGCGTGTTGTTGAGATAGTAAGCCATACATACACATTAGTGACAATATCATTATATTTATGGTGAAATAGTATGTAATAGGATGGTATATTAAATTTATAGAATCTTTTAAATTTTATATTTTTTATTTACATCAATTATAGTCATTGTTATACCCACCTAAATAATAAAGGGCTGAATAAAAAATTATACGATGACTTGGAGATGGTAAGCCATATGAACATATGTATAGTGACTTTTTAAATCATAGGATAGATAGAATAATTAATATGGATGTACCATATTAATAATAACATATTAGTATGTATAAGGTACCATATTTATTATTTGTGTATGGAATAAACAAAGAAAGAGGATGTGGGAGAAGAAAATAACATTGAATGAGGTGAAGAAATAATTAACTCTTCTTCGGGTGTTTCCTTTTGATTTGAACAAAAGGGCTCCATTGGATGGATTTATGATAAATTTAAGGACTCTTGGTTGATGTGAGGGTTGTTGGAAAGATAATTTATTATGGTATTTCTGGGCCACATGGCTATGGAGGTGTGAATTTTAGATAAGGGGATGTACCCTTTTATAAGAGAGGTGAGGGGAACTTTTGGAAGAGCATGAAATAGTAATTTATTATAAATTATTTTCTATTTATAATATATCAAAATGGATTTAAATTGAGGATAAGGTGTGTATGGGTAAAAATCCTCTCAAAAAATAGTTTTTAGACATGTTTAGTTCATTATTAACCTAATATTTTAGATTTATCTTTTAGTTAAATTGTTTATCTTTTACCATGTCTTCTTGTACTACTATTCTATATGCTTAATATAGTTAATATAAAATTAAAATAGAACCTAAAGTGGTAAATTAATGACATATATAAAATTATATTAGTACATTGGCTGAATATTATATTTTTCGGAGTATTATTTCATTTAATAAATAGTATTTTTTTAAAAACTCATTTATACCAATTTTGACATTATTTAGTATTTTGTTTTTGTGAAAGTCAGAAAAATATAATAACTTAGAAAAAATTACATTGAATAAAATCTAACAAGACACATAAACCTGTAATATTCGTGTATGTCATCAAAACATTTAAATTATAATTATTTTTATATTTATAATATCATTTTTTTTGATTCATTCATTAATAATGAATATACAACATCATTATTGTGTCATAAATAAATATATTTATTTTATGCCTAAAAATTATAAATAAAATATCAAGATGTAGGAAATATTTATATATTTATAATGAATATATATTGTCTAAGGGAACTATTATATAACCTCATATAAAAATTTTATCAACGAAATATCCATGTTTATGTTATAATTTTCTACACTTTAAATTAATTATTATAAAATGTAATTTTCACCTTCATGTGGCTCCATGGGGTCCCGAAATCCACCCAAGGAAGACCATGGTCTTAAATATATCATAAAATAAGATTAGGACATGTTTTAGGGTAGCTTAATATTGTTATATTATTAATTTTTACCCTTATTTAACAAATTTACCGTTCTACCATGGTAAATAAAATAATTAGTGATGTTACCATTCTTAAATTCCAAAAAAATAAAATGTACCTATTTAAAAAAAATTAATTTTAGTTTCCAAATTTGGACTTCAATTTTCTAGATCCCAAACAGAGAAGATTTTGTAATTAATTTAGAATTAATTCCTGTTGTCAAAACCAAAAAGTGCATTTTTATGAAGAAAAAACTATCAAAAGATTGACATTTGTTTATGTACGATTTAAATGTGAAATTATATCCAACAATATAAATTATATTAAATGATAACAATATAATTTAATTATACTTTGAAACCACTCTAATGTATAATTTAACACTATAAATTACTTAGATTTAAAAAGATGTTTTTAAATAAAATATTGAATTTTCACTGTTCATCAAAATATGAATGTTATCAGAAAAATACCAAAAAATCATCCAAAGATAATTTTGATATTATGAATCCAAAAAATTAATTCCATTTTAAAAAATAAAATTTATAATATTTCAAAATTTATGTATTACTATTCATAACTGTTTTTTGAGCAGCTAGTTTGATTGGTCGTGGTGAGCTAGAACTCGGAGATGTGTACATCGAAAGATATTGCATTATTAAAAGGGAAGCATATTGAGGAAGCTTGGGGTGTTACATTATTACCTACTTAAAAAAATTCTGTCCTAAAAATTTCTAGAATATTATTGACTAAGAATATTTGGGTGGTTCTTCATCATAGGTTCCTCAGGTTCCCAGGTTGCCTTTTACATTTTATGGTTTCTCCAAAGAACATATATCAGATGAGTCTTCCGGCCTCTCAACACTTATTCCATGGTATCAAGAATACATATAGTCTCTTCAAAATAAGATAGATTATGTATCAGTTCTATTTTTTCAAAGGTGAGTACATGCATTGGCACATGCATGTATTTTATCCACAGTGATACGTGGAACACGTCCTGAACATTGGAGGGACTTGGTGGCATTTTAAAAGGAAGGCTAAAACTCCATTTCATTCTGGAATTCCGAAATTTCCAATGTTACAAGGACTTAAATTTCCCTTATTACAATACCATATAACACCCATCCATGGAGATACTTTAAAAAACATGATCTTCTTCATAAAATTCAAAACCCATCCATCGATTATTGGCATAGATCTTTTTCCTTCTTTGAGATTCATAGACATGGGATTGAATAATATTCACCTTTTCCATTTTTTCCTCAACATGTTCTAGGCCAATGAGTATTCTTTCACCAACATCATCCCAAAAATATGGTGTGTGACATCTCTTTCCATATAACGCGTCATATGGTTCCATCTGAATACATAAATAGAAGGTTTTGTTATAGGAAAATTCTACCAAACGTATATACTAATCCCACATACCATGAAAGTCATGTAAGAAAGAAAAAAACATGTCTTATATGGTTTGAATAATCTATACTGATTGTCCATAATTTTGAGGGTGGTAGGCAGCACTCAAATGAAGCTTAGTATCTAGGGTTTTCTAAAGACTTTTCCAGACTCTTCATGTAAAATGGACATCATGATCATAAATAATCGATAGGGGTACACCATTATGTCTTAAAACTTCATTAATATATAGTATTTCTAAAAGTTCAACTGGAAAATATTCTCTTATAGTAATAAAATGTGCTGAATTGGTGAGATGATCAATAATGACCCATATTGCATCATTTCTTCTAGGAATATTTTGTATCCCTATGAAAAAGTCCATCGTAATATCATCCCATTTCCACTGTGGTATGAGAATAGGTGGCAGTAATTCTCTTGGATGTTTTCTTCCATCCTTCACCTGTTGACAAACCATACATCTTGCTAGATAATTATCAATCTCTCGCTTCATTTTGTCCCACCGAAAATGTTTTTTCTAATCTCTATAAATCTTAGTGCTTCCAGCGTGTATAGAGAAGTTGGAGCTTTGAGAATCATCCAACAATTACCCTTCTAGATCAGGTATGTTGGAAACACAAATCATATTCAAAAATTTCATAATTAAATATTTATATACAAGGTGAATCAAGTTCCCATCATTCACAGCTTTAATTTTCTTTTGAAACTCTTCATCATCAGTCTATGATTTTTTATCCTTTTTACTAAAGATGGTTTGGAAACAATTTGAAAAATTATTGATGTTTCACCATCCATGATTATTCCCATATCCATCATTACTTTATCCATGAACATAGGATCCATTTCGACACTCATCATGTTTGGAACTCCATAATCCTTTCTTCTCAAAGAATCTTCCACATTATTTAGCTTCCCCAGGTGGTAGTGTATAGTGAAATCATAATATTTGAGTAGTTAGAGCAATCTCTTCTACCTCATGTTGAGTTATTTATTTGAGAAAATATAATTCAAACTCTTGTGATCAGTATATATATCACATATTTCACCATAGTGATAGAGTCTCTATATCTTTAGAGCAATGATTACAGCTACTAACTCAAGATCCTGAGTTGGATACTTTTGTTCCTAAATTTTTTATGCAATGACGCTTAGGGAATAACTCTATGATTATGCATAAGGACACAACCATATCCTTTATTTGAGGAATCACTATAACAAAAAAACCCATCATTACCCAATGGTAGAGTCAAGATATGAACTTTGACTAATATTCTGCTTAATTTTTCAAAACATACTTCACACTCTTTTATCCCAATAAAGTTAACCATTTTGTGTGTGAGCTTGGTTAATGGGATATACAATCGCAATCAATTCTGAACGAAATGCCTACAATAACCTGCTAAACCAATAAAACTACATACATTAGTTATACACATTGGTGTTTTCCATTCTTGGATTTTCCTTGTCTTTGAAGGAATAATAGAGATTAAATCCTCAGAGACAAAATGACCAAGAAAAAAATCTTTTGAAGCCATTCATTCACAATTTTTAACCTTCCCATACAATTTATTTTATTCTAAGAGTCTTTAGAATAGTGCGCAAAATATTTTCATGATCTTCATAGATTTTGGATTATAACAAGATATCATCAAAAAATACTAATAAAAATTCATCAAAATATTTATTGAAAACACAATTAATTATATCCATGAAAACATAGGGTGCACCAGTCATTCTAAAAGGCATTACTGTAAACTCGTATTTCCCATAATTGGCTCGAAATTCTATCTTTGAAATGTGTTCCTTCTTCAGGCACAACTGATGGTATCCAAATCGATGGTCGATCTTTGAAAAAAATTTAGATTCCTGATGTTGATCAAATGATTCATCAATAAAAGGTAGGGGAAAAAATTTATTTATGGTTATAGCTTTGCTTTCCCTATAGTCACGACACAACATCAGAGATCCATATTTCATCTTAACAAAAAGGACAAGGGATCCCCATGGAGAAACACTAGGGAGAAAAAATATTTTATTACTCAATTCCTCTAGTTGTTTCTTTAGATCCAATTATTATAAAGTGTCTATTCTATAAGGGGTTTCCGATAAGGGCTTTGAACTAAAAATAAAGTCATTTGAAAACTCAATTTCTCATTCCAGAGGATGTCCATGTAAATACTCAGGAAACACATCATCATATTCTTACACAATAATATATCCTCTATTTGAAAATTCCTTTCCATACCCCTAATTATTTCACATCCTTCCTCCCAAATAATTTTATTTAGTAGAGCTATTGGGGATGGATATAGATGAGAATCTAATGGTGTTTTTTGCTATAAAGATAAGGGATTCCTTATCATCATCAAAAATATAAGATTCTTCTTATTACAATAAATTTTCACTTCATGGTTCGAAATCCAATCCATACTGAGGATTATATCATATTAAATCATGGGTATTACAATTAGATCAGTAGATAAAGAATGTGTATATGACATAATGGTAACTGATTGAAAAAACATTATATCTATGATACATCCCTTTAGGGGTTTGACTGAAATATCCCTTAACCATCCAAATTGAAAATATCTAATTTTCTTCCAAAATTGGGACGATATGAAAGAAGGAGATGATCCAGAATCAAATAATGCATTGGCTAATTTTGAGAAAATTATTAATGTTTCTAGAAATGCATCATTAGGAACATTAATCTCAGTAGTAGTGATCATATAATCCTGTCCTCTCTCCCTTTTCCTTTTCGAAAGAATGTTTTCTTGATGATTTGGAAATTAATTTTCATAATTCTCCATCTCTTTACAATTGTAGCAAGGAACATCAATAGCCTCTTTCTTTCCCTTGCAATCCCAAGCATGGTGGCCTTTTTCTCCACACTTGTAATAATCTTCGATCCCATTTATGCATGTACCAGGGTGTTTTTTCCCAAAATTACTACAGGATGGAAAGTCAACTTTTCCCTTACTTACCTTATTTCTAATTTCAGAGTGCTCAGTAGACCTCTTATTCTATATCATCACTTTAAAGTTATATGGCATAGATAATTCATTTTCTATCTTGATAGCACATGAGACTATATCATCATACAGTGAGAAGGATTATGATAATAATGCTTGACAAAGAAATGGTTTTAACCCATCAAAGAGTCAACCATTCATACATATTGGGTTATGTATTTAATCTGAATCATTCCATAATAACCTTTTATAGTTATCCTCATACATTACGACATTCTTATCCGCTTTTTTCCTCAAACTCATAACTTTCATTTCCATATCTGCTCGATGTTCATGAGGAATGTGTTTTTCTATGAAAAGATCTTTAAAATCTCTCCATTCTATATTTGATAATTCTTCAGCCTCAATTTTTTTTTGAATTTATGACCACCATTTATCTGCCTCTTCGGAGAGGAACCAACCTTCCATGACAACCTTTTACCTTTCAGTACTCCCCAAAGTATGAAATATTTTCTCTAAAGAACTTATCCATTGATCAGCTACAAATTAATTTGTAGTACCATTGAATGTTGGTGGTTGTTTCCTTATGATGTGGTCTAACATTGATCTTTCAGGTTACGGATCAGGGTGCTCCATACGGGTAAGGTTATTATTGATATCCGGAGTGCGTTGTTCCAGTAAGGTTATAATATGATCAGAAACGATTTCATAACTAGATCCACTATAAATCTCTTGATTAATAGGGAAATCCCTACATGGATTACATGAATTGATACCGGTTCTATTCCTTACACTAGAGGACATTTCTAAACAATAACATACACTATATTAGTTTATAAATTGTAATACATAATTCAAAACATGTAGAATACTTAACAAAAATTGAACAGATTATGCATATAATACATAATCATAAATTTTTTTCCTTTGGGGATTTATTTAATCATAAATCCTTCATAATTTTTGGTAAAGAAAATGGTAATTACCCTAAGCATATCCCCTAGGAGTATGAACCTCGGTGCGCAATAAGGCATGTTGTTGTGTAGTAGGACGTTTTGGGTCTAGCCTGAAACTCCTTTTCATAGTTTTCACTCCACGATATATCTATTCTAGAACCACTTCCACTTATAGAATCGATCCAGGGTTTAATTTATTGAAAAAACCACAGAATATCTATATTTCCAAATTTTTTTGATGTTCTTCTATATTAATCCTCATAGACTATCTATGGTTAATTTTATCTAATTACAGTTTTTCTAAATCTAGTTTCCATTGTTTTTACTAAACTTTCATTAATACCAACTATAATTCCTTGACCTTAGTTATCTAGAGTGGTTTCATTTTTATATAACATTGGAATTACCACAAGAGATCATGTCCCGAAAGATTGATCAGTTTAGTAGCCTTGGAATTACTAGATACACAAATAAGTTTCACATTACATTATGAAATGAAAAATAAAAATTGTGTCTCCATTGAAAAAACTCATATTTCATAGCCTATCAATGTATGTTAGTAATAATATACTATTAGCTTTCTGGTAAAAATAAAACATAAGAACGGGGTGATCTTAGATGCTCGGTAAGGATAACAATATAATGTAAACTATCATAAATCAGCATAAACAATTAAGGCAATGTATAAGACTAAAAAAATAAATTTTAAAATAATTTTCATCCTAATATGGAATGGATAGATCAAATAATTCCATTTACTTATTCATATGGATACTCTACTAGTTGAATAGTCACATGTAATATCAATAGCTATCTCATAATTATGGAATACATAATGTTGGACGTCATCACCACATGGTAAAGGCCTCATGCAAAGAATACAAATAAATATATTTTCAAGGCCTTGTTCCAAGACACTAGTATGTCTCATGATACCTACTAATTCATCGAGGGTCTATAGCGTGCCCTTCCCATCACTTACTATGTCCAATGCATTCCTCATATGAAAAAGTTGAAACATAACATAAACATTCATTTTAAAAATAGCATAAAAATTGTTAATTTGTTAACCATAAACCTTGAATGGTATAAAAATAACACATCCATAGTCAAACATACATAAAACTTTAATACAGAATGAAATATTTTATCATAGTAAATCAACTTCAAACAAGCGTAAAATCCAAAAGAGGATGTTGACATAGATGAAATAAATCCAAAAGTTATTTGATTGAAATATCTCTTTGTACATTGAAATAATTTAAAATTATAGGAAAAATTATTTTCAAAAATTATTGTATGCTTATAAGGGATGCTTCGAATGTTTTATAATGACAATAAATATCCACACACTCTGTATAAGTTAAAAAAACAGTCTTTCCTTAATTTTTTGAAATGGTCATAAATTACCTTGTTTGGAAGATGACAAAAAGACTCCTTTCAAAACATTTTAAAAAAATTCAAACAAGGGAATAAATGACAATAAACCATATTCTAGGAAATATTAAATTTGTTTTTAAATATATTTTTAAGAAACACATATATGGGTGATAACGAATTCCTAGTAGATATATACATATAATCAACCTCGGATAATCAAGTGATTTTAAAATTAACCCTTACCTTGTACTTTTCCTTAGTATAGTGTACATTAACCTCTTGTATAATTATTAAATCATTGTTATTCAATTAAACAAAAACCACATAAATAAATATAATATCATATATGTTCCTCTAGTATATATATATTTATAATATTTCAGTAGTATCATTGTTTCTTGTGTTAAATAATTCATTTTCTTTTATATGTTTCATTATGTAATTAATTTTTGTTATGGGTAGGATGTATATGATTCATATCATAATGGTATTACATTCTTAAAAATTATTTTTTATTAATAAAATTAAAATTATTCTTGAATGGTTATGAAGGGGAACCAATTCTCATCGTGTTGTGGAAATGGTAAGTCGTACGTACGCACAAGCAACAATATCATTCTATTGATGGTAAAATCGTATGTAATTGGATGGTATATTAAATTTTCAGAATCATGAACATGTTATATTTATTATTTATATAAATTTTACTAAGTATTATACACATTCAAATAATTAAGTGTTTGATAACAATTTATATCACGACATGGAGATAGTAAGCCGTACGTACGCACGTATAATGGAATTTTCATTTCATTGGACGGATAGAATAATGAATATGGGTGTAACATATTAATAATAATATATCAGTATATAGAAGGTACTAGATTTATTATTTTATTATGGAAACAAAAATGAAATAAGAAGTTGAAGAAGAAAATAACGTCAACTGAGGCATTGAGATGACCCATATAACAACGACTCTATCGACGCTGGTGGTGTTTGGGGATGTTGGGAGGATCCGTATGGAACTGATAATTCTCTAGAATCATGTAGGGGTTTAACAGATCCATGGTTTTAACCAAATAGCACCATTGGTCATCACATGAAGAATCAACCACCACTGAATAGATATGGGAGCATTTGCTATCTCCAGGGGAATGAAATCATTGACAGTATGGGAATATGATGGCATCGATGGGAAACATTGTTTTTCCTTGAGCTACCATTGCATATACTTCTGAGGAGAGGAAGACTAAGTTGTCGATGTATAAGTAGTGGTTATGTGTTACACCGAAACATCTAAAGGCTTAGGTTGATTCCAACGTGTGGGGATAATACCATGAACATGGGAGACTTCTCGACAAGCCATCCAATTTTCATATTTTTTGGACTCACCATTAGGAACCTTCTTCCAGTCCCCTTGGCTATCATTGTTGTTGTCGAGTTGTATGAATAAACATTCCAAATGTGTCGGGGATGGGCCTAGCCTGACTATATTGGCATCAACCTAGACATGAAGTCATTCTTTAAAAACCTAGAACTACTTAAAGGTGTTCCCAATGATCTGGTGATTGGGGAAATAATTAGGGTGGTCAGTGAGATCTGCCTCTTCAGGTATCCTGAACTATGGTAACCGTAGAAATACGTGTTCCAATGTAGTTCAAAAATAACTGGGGACTTGACCCTCATTAAATGATTATGTCTTTTTTACTTCTATCCATAAAGGGGCTCTCTGAGCATGGCCCTGATAAGGGGCTGTAGATGCATATCGAGAAGGAAAAACCTAGTTATCTTGTTGAGGTGGTGGTGGTAAATTACATGGGGGAACCATCCGATACTGAATGGGTCGCTGATGGGCTGGAGGCGGTGCCTGAGGTGGTGGGTGTCTACGAGGCTATGGAGGTGTCTCTACTAGTAATAACTCCAGCTCCCCAGGGGACACTATTTGGGCTACCATGGCGGCCTTGACAGTAGCATCCCTTTTTGTAGAAACTATAGGAGGCAATGGACGTGCATTTTTTTCCTACTGCATGGATTCCTCCAGATGCTAGGCCTTCTCATTAAAATCCTAGAATCCCCAGGGGTATTCTAGGTGATGAGAGTGGTGTCCAATTCAGTTTTTACATTTCCCATACACATTATCAGGAGCTATTCCTGAGTCAGTGGAATATCGAGGGAGTAGGTGAGGCATTTACACTGGGTGAAAATGTACGCAATGTGCTCATCAGGCATCTTCATGCATGTGAAGCGGTCTGCAATACTCATCTTCTGGGTGGTAGAGATGAACTGGTAATGAAACTACCTATGAACTACATCCAAGATAGATACTAACCCAATGGGTAACAGGTTGTACAAAAAAACCCGAGGCCTTCCATTGTTTGTACGAAACACAAGAATTTGGTGGCCTCTTGCTACACTGGAGTTCCCAGTATGGGTCCTAACCTTGAGATGACGTGGTCCATATACTGAAATTGATTTCGATACCAATTAATGGGTGAAAAGAAATGTTTTCAAAAACTATGGATGTCAGCATATCATCAACCCATGCCAGATATGACTGGGCATCAGGAGGAATTGAAACCATCCAAGATTCTAACGCCTTGAGGTGACCAATGTGCATTGCTGTTGGATCATCATGGGGTAATTTTTATCTAGACATGGATCCATGACCACTAGTGCATTAGAAGGTTCCTCAACATGATAAGTAGTCCTAATTACTCCTAGAGATGCTAGTGGGATGACCTGTGAAGTAGCCTAAGGAGCCTGAACTAGGTCCCAAGGACTGTTTTAATTCACTTCAGGTGGATTTTTAGAGCATAAAATTCCCTCTCACCATATTCTCCAGCCACTATACAATCTATGTGGGTAGATTGCTGGGGTTCACTCAGAGTAAATTTGGTGGGGGGATCAATACCTTCCCCTAAAGTCCATGTCGAGGATCACTATACTTTGGTCATCACTCCACATCACGTTCAACAAGGATTTCATCGACCATATTTTTATTCTCCCCAAGCTATTGATGAAAAACGTCCTTTTGAGGATCATCATCTATATTATGCACTAAACCAGATGGATTGATAGTTTTGATGGTTCCAAGATGCACTTTTCCCTTTTTGGGATTCTGACTGAGGGATAATGACTCGAAAGGTACAGAATGACGCACCAAATTTCTTTACAAGCATGTAATTCTTCCCAATGGATCCAACATGTGTGGAAATCCCTAAGGGGGTAAGTTCTCTTTAAGTATCTTAAAATTGTTCTCTCCCTATGTGAGGTCGGCCATGTAAATAGAAACTCTACCAAAAGGAACGTCCTCAATATGCCCTGGTAGGTTGGTCTAGCTTCAAATAGATCTGAAATGAAGGGAAGAAAACTGCCCCAACCATGGACATGAACATGGGGGTGGGTTCCTCCTCGAAAATCCAACGAAGAAATTTAAAACTTGGAACACATCATTACTAGAGGGTCTAATGGCGACTGGGAGACTCAGGACGATGGGCCATAGAGAACATAGCCAAGTCAACCATGTGTCATTTCTAGCTATTATCTTTAATGTGTAATGGACATTTTGGGTAATCCACTCACATATAATGAAGACGGAACTGCATCATCCAGAGGGTTTGTAGAAAACACATGACTTTTTCCTCGGTAAACTATTCTGGTGCACCGATGTTTGTGGTTGAAATTGGCCAGAACATCATTGGGAAATGGTCCTCAAAAAGGATGTCCCACAAGCTTCTTGGTCTAGAATTGGGATCATGACCTTGGTTTCTCCATTCAACGACTGGGGTTGGCTGTGGGACTGGTAATATAATAGAGTAAGATCACTGAAATTTTCGATTGGCGGGTAGAGAATACATCGAATGGGCTGACAAGAGGCCACAACATGGGTTGTATTATGTATCATGCAATGACTGAGCCACCACATTCCAGTACGAAGAACTGGATATCATAGTTTCCAATGTTGGTGTTGTGACTACTGATGGTGGGCCATGCTATTTTTCATACACCATCAATCCCTAGAATAACCTACCATGATCACAAGTTGAGGTAGTTAATGACCCTATTGATTATAAGGAGGTTTTCATAACCTGACCAAATAAAGGGGCCATATCCTCCTCCTCGTGGTTGTATATTCATAGGGAGGTGCGAATTTGGTGGACCTTGCATTCAAGAAGGATGAGGCTTATACGCCTTGTTCCGGCCTGGACCATTGACACAAATGATCAGGGTGACAACTACATTATCAAATCACATTCTGCCTCAGAATTAGAGTAGCAGATGAGTTTAATCACAGTCTAAAACATCTCACTATTCTTCATATGGTGGCGGTGACCCACCCTCCTTCACTGGGATGGTTTTTCAGAAGAAGGGGTATTTTTGAATCGAGGAGGACCTTTGGCCAAACTGATGCTGGGGTGGAGTGGACTTCCCCCTTGGTAATTTGGGGTTCGAGGAGCACATAGACAAGTGTCAAAAGGAATAGGTGGATGACCTATATGTCCGATGGCTGATGTGCGGAGGGAATCTCTATAGGAAGTACTAGAGTGGGTAAGTCCTTTGCTGAAACTGGTAGTATCATGGTCAATATCTCTAGGTTTTCCCCCAAACAGTGATGGTACAAGGGGGCCATCATAATGAGAAAATTAAAAATGGGTAAAATCTCTATGATGGGTTCCAATGAAGTGAGGTAGAACTCTAGTCATCTGATTTACGAGATGAAGAGGAACTTTTTCGGTTTCCATAAGAACATGGGGAGGACCCCCACAATAATTCATTTATAGAAAGGTAGGATCTTCACTTAGGCAACCTATAATAGGAGGAATAACTCCATACAAAAGATTACGGGTGTAAGGAAAGCCTCCATGCTGGAAATTAGTGTTTCGGGGAAGGCCTTAGCTTGAACTGATGGTGGTATGGTGAGGGCCTCCACACCGATCATGGGAGTAGGGAGGACTTATGCTTTCATTGGTGGTTGCATGATGAGGACCTCTGTCCAATATTTTGTCACTGCGGCTCTACTTGCGATGGATGCCACCTTTTTCGGTGACTAGGAGAGTTGTCCCAACCTGCCCGTGGGGTGGTTTTGGGCCTTGATTTGGGTCTGGTGTATAAGTGCCCCTGTTATATATAAACAAGGTATTATTGAAAGATGTAAGTGGTGTAATGAGCCATGTTAGCCTTTATAAATACGTCCGCCGGAAGGCCTCCTCCTCAGCTTCCACCAGATGTTGGCATTAGGTTAATTGTATTAGGGTCGGTGGTGCAGGTGCATAACTCACCTACTACAAATCTAGTGGTGCTGATGCGGCCTAGTGGGAGCCCTCCTTGGTGGCCCCTAGGAAGGGATCACAATTGGGATGGCATGAAATTCCTTCACCTCTTCAGCATAAGGGAGTGATTCATCAAAGAGCTCATGGGAAAGGCTCCCAAAATGATTGTAAGATGGAGTGGGGAGTCGTTTCTCCCTATGCCGACCATGGGGGAGGCAGTTACAATGAGGCATAAAAGCCTCGTGGTCATGTTGGTCCACATATAGATTTGGGATAATTCCCTCTTCCTCGTATCATCGAATGAGGTTGTTAGTCACCAACCTATGAAGGAGTTCAGATAAAGATATGGGGCATCGGCACCTAACAGTTTTAGATGTGGAGTCTGTCATAGAAGAGAGATGGATACATGAAATATCCACAGTTTTATTTCCCCGACCCACGCGTTGTTGGGTGGGTGGTGATCAGTTTCTTGGCATGACTGGTTGGGACCTACAAAGTAGAGAGATTAAACCATTAGTTCTGAAATAGAGAAAGAAACGTCCAGTTTCCCATCACCGCCCTATATCCCATGGTTGGTAAGAAGTTTCCACAGTGACAACATCGCAGACGGGGATGTCCAACGTTTAACTGCCCAAATCTCTGGTGAGTTTCATGACAAGCCCACTATTTCCATGGTAGGACCTGGTGCCAAATAGCTAGATCTAGTTACATGCTTATCCTCTGATGTCTTAAATTATACTAATCTCTACATCGAGGAGAATATTTTCATGTCTCGTTCACTAATTACATTTCTGACACTTTCGTTGGGGCATGCATCGGTCTTTGGAAGATGCGCTGGTTGTCGCCCTGCATTTTCTCTTTCCAAAGGCGGGTGGCATCAATCGTATTTTCAGGGAAGTTTTCTCCTTTATTGAAATCGAATGATAGTATGTTAGTTCCCCCTTCAATGGATTCCTCTTCAGAACCTGTCACTTAGTCATCGACTCTCTTAAAAATAAATATGTGGTTTACCAAACTCTTCCTAGCGCCATTTCATTGTGAATTTTGTTTAATTACACTAATTATGTCAGGAAATTACTAGGGGTGAAGTCAGGGAAACATCCTCTGATTGGGAGAGTATTCACGTTGGACATCACTGGTGTGTCTGGAAAATAAAACATCGATTCATCTGGTTTTCATCCCCAATTGATAGAGATTATTGAGGCCGTGGAAGCTCGATACTTCCCCCATTGAGTGTGGGGAATTATAGGACCTAGGAATGTCATCAGGGTTTTTTACATCTTTCCATGTTTAAAAATGAGTTTGGCGTGAGATTAATGTCATGTAGAGATGGGTTAGACTGATCAGATAGAAGGATTCTCAAGAGGGAGCACCTAGAGTTTTTTCCGAAGGAGTGGATCAGAATTTACAGGGAAAATGGATCCATCGATGCTTGTGTTCTGATAAGGGGGAAGCCAAGGTTTACCTTTGGCTAGGATTGAACATCATGGAGGTTTGCTACGTACCCAATCTAGGATACGGGGGTCAAAACCCACATAGTTAGAAGGGAGAATAATGGAATCGGGGTGTACACAATGGGAATCAACCCGAAGACCTACTGGGGCGTACACATTGTTAGAGGCTTGGGTACTTCAAAGATTAGGGAGGAGGTGGATGACTTGATCCCACCAGGATGTGGTGGCCTGAGTAAAACCATTATGGATAATGAATGGTTGAGTGATGTTGCTGAATAATGAGATGGAATTGATGTAAAGATGATGTTGATGTTTGTATTGAACCTCAAAAAGGATTCCTACATATCCCTGTGTAGGGAATAAATGTTCACATAGTTAGGTAGGACGATGGGACACCATAGGAGGTGACATATGAGAATTAATGCATGGATGGGACCCAGAGGAAGTGGATCCTCTGGGTTGTGGCATGACCTTCATGAAACATAGAGGCTAAAGGAAGAGACTAGGATGAGGCGTAGGTCATGGGATTGATCCTCATGGAGGCTTCCTGCATATACCTGTGGTAGAAAATAAACTTCCATGTAGTATAGGATGGGGCATAGAATCAGGGTGTGTGCAGAGGCCAGTGACCTAAGGACATACTGGGGGCTTATGAGTGGTTAGGGCCCAAGAGATGGGTCTAGTACCTTGGTGGTGGACTATAGATGTTTGTCCCAATGAAGGGGACTAGGAATTATTACCTCTTTTGGTGGGCTACAATGCCCTACAACTAGTTGGGGGATACAATAGTTTAACGTTGGTTAGCGGCAAGAACGACTTACCGCTTGTTACGGTATACATCATCTTACCACTGGCTGGGGTTTATAATGACTTTGCATTGGTTGGGGTTTACAATGGAATACAGTTGGTTAGGGTTTACAATGGCTTACCACATGATAGGGTTGAGCCTCATGAATGCTTTCTGCATACCATGTCTAGGAGACAAAGATAAAATCCCACATAGTTCGAATTGGTATAGTTTAGGTTCATGCGAGATTAAAAGGGGGAATATATTTTAAATTCATGTAGGATAAAGGTAAACCAATGAGGAGTGGTCAGGACAAGAAGGTGTTTGGATTGAACCTCAGGGTGGCATCCTACGTAACTTGCTCAGAATGGGTATGGATTAAATTCCATGTAGTTTTGGATGTGGACTGACATGAAGTGGTGGGGACTGATGGGTGATGGTATACAACATCATGGGGTCTTCCTACATACATTTCTCAGAAAGGAAAAGGAATAATGCCAATTTATTTTGGATGGGGTGTGGGGCTTAGAAAATTAGGCAGCCTAGAGAGAATTTCATGGTCATTTATTACTCTAAGCCCACATGATTCATTCTTGGTGAGAGAAACAAAAGGCAGGATAAACCTAATGATCACGTCGCGAATGGTGCATCCATGAGTAATGAATTAGGCATTTTGTGTGATTGGGGTCCCAAAGTGGAAACCGGGGAATACCCTTCATTAAGAGCCTAGGGAGATGGATATTGGTACATACTCCAAGATGGGGGCCTGATTGACAAAAATCCCATATGGAGAGGGATGTGGTAACAAAGGTCTATGTGCCCCTCTCTCCTCTAGTCTTTGTCATAGATGAAGAGAGGGAGATAAGAGATGCTAAATCCTGCAAGAATGTCGATGGGATTACACTAAGATGGTTTCCCTTCATAATAGTTAGATGAAACTCTAGAAAAGATGATCTCGTTCCATCTAATGAATTATGTCACTCCCATGGAGTCTAATGGGCATAGAGTGTGACTGAGGCAGGGTTGCCTGTATATATTTCATGGGGTGAGGCCATAGTTTAATGTCAGGTGCTGTGGATGATGGTGCTTGCTAGTTTAACATCATGCAACTTAGACAAAGTGGGTTCACATCGCACCCATTGGACATACATAACTGGTACAATTTAACCCTTGGTGAAGGGAAGGCACCGAAAATGCTATGTTGAGGCAGTTTTATGTAGTGATCCATTGATGGCTCATGTTAGCATGGATATGCGAAGAAGCAATAGCCATTAGTGTTCATATGAGAAGAATCAGGAGGATAATCAAAAAAATATGAAGAACCACCCAAGGATCCATGAAATCACTTCACATGATCCTAGAGGGCCATATGGGAAATGGGTGTGTAAAGCATTAGATATTGAAAAGAGATGCTTCCCAAAGAGGATGTGGATAGAGAATGATAGACACTTCTTGAAGAGGAAGGTCCTCATGTAGAGAAAGTACTTCAAAAAGATAAGGGGATTCCTGAAGGTAAAGGTATTCACAAAGAGGGATACCTTCATGAAGGTAAAAGGCTTTGTGAATAGAAAACTTTTAAGGGGATGTGATTATTCTTATCAAATCCTTATTTCTTTGGAGAGTATTTTCTGAAGGCTCTATTCTTCACGAAACCTCAATTACCCCGAAGGGGCCCCTTCCACTATGAAGGGAATATTCATTCACAAAGGGAATGTCCACCATTGGTGGAGGCTAGAAAGATTGCAATGGGGTAAGACCTATAGAGGTAAAAAACCTTGGACAATCCATTTGGGGGTTTTGGAAAGGTCTATGTTAAACATGGGATTTAAAAGTTAAAAGGGTAGAGTCAAAATGGTTTGGAAGATGGGGGGATCAATCTATTTATAGGAAAAATCCATAGGCAGGGGTCCCTGAACCCACTGCAGAGACAGGTGACGCCATAGAGTGGAGCCCCTTTGTCGCCCATGTTGTCCTCGCAGAGGGGAATTGACGCCAGGCAACAGTCTATTGATGCGTTCTTCACAGTGTGGGCCGTAGAGGGGATGACTCCAATGAGGGACTTTAGGCTGGTTTTAGACTCACACCTGGCTAGGAAACAATAGAGACTGTCACAAAGTCTTCCACATATAAGCATGCCCGCCTCATGGAGCTTTTACAGAGGGGCCATTTTGGGATAGCTTGTAGGAACATAGACCCTTTCCGTGGACGAATTACCTTGATCACATCATTGAGTCCACAGATTGATTGGGATGCATTTTTTGGCACCAAAATTGAATTTAACATATCCCAAATCCATTATTATCAATTTTGGATCCCCATTCCCTGAATATCCCATTACTTATTACAAAAAATCGATCTCCTCTCACTTATTAATGGTTTCATTCATAAACACACATATCCCAATAGAATAGTCCCCTTAGTTTGACTTAACTCAACAAAATTATTCTATAAAACTCTAAAACAGGTCCTAGAGGTTCTAGTTTCTAAAAAATAACAACATAAATTGTTTAGTGTAATTTATAAAATTTTTATTCAATGGATTGTGGTAAAAACAATCAAATCACTTATTTTCATTCATATTTTATAATGTTTTATCCTTCAACTAGAAATTATATTATTACATCTTAAATTAATAGCATCAATAACAATAATATATTTATCTTCTATTATATTTATTGAATAATCATTAATTAGCATACCCCCCCCCCCTCATTATAACTATCAATACATAGTCCTTGCTTATGTGCAGACTACAACCTCTATGAATGATATAATTTTTTTCATCACCACCTCGCATGGATTGCTTTTAAAAAATGGTTATTGAATAAATATGATAGTTATGATGTAATTAATACTATTTAAGGATTAAATAATTATCTAACTTCCTACCCCCTCCCATTATTTAGAAAACTTCTATTTTTCATGTGCTTACCTATAGACTACCACATTCATGTATGACATGTTTTGTATCAATAAATTTCTTAAATTTCTATTTATAAAAACATATCTTCTTAATAAATATTTTATTAATATAGATATATTTCTAGAATATGGTTCTAAAAACAATAATCAATACTAAATGAGCATTAGAATGTAATCAAATAATATCGATAAACTACTAGAAACAAGCTCGTTATCAATTTCATCTTTACAATTCAAAATTAAAACTCAAATGTAATGATTGTGGAACATTATAAATATTTTTATAGGATATAATATATTAAATTTAATAATATATGAATGATAACCATTTGAACAAATAATGATGATCGATATTGCTATAATGAAACTCGTATGAACTAATAATTTTTTTTAACAATTTATGATGAAAAAACTATAAATAAATAATATATTTGTGAAAAAATATAATAATTGATTTATATAAAAAGTATTCATTATGAATAATGTTTTTAAATTAGTTATCAATATCATTATATTTATTATAGATGATTTTAAATCACTTTTATTGATGTTGAGAGTTAAGGTATGCTTTTTCTTATCTAGGTTTTCTTTATTTCTGTCATGTGTCATATTAGCCACTTGTTTTTTCATGGTAAATATATTTAGCTATGGATTATTTTCATCATATGATTCACAAAATTAATGTTACTTTAAAATATATATCATGTTAGAGTTTTCATTAATTTTTCAATCCTAGTGTTTCAAAATATGTAAGGGGATTCCTGGACTCAACCTTTTTTATTGAGTAATATTATAAGGCCCCAGCCTTAAACCTTACTTAATCTTGAGTTATTACAAGATTACACATTGAGGATCTTTTCGGGTTTCGAGTTTTAGAGAATTAGATCATAAAACTTGCATTACACTCCACATATAAACAAAGTGGTTACAAAAATATAGTATTCCTCATTCCCATCAATGGAAACACATTTGAATTAAAACATGGATTCTTTTTGACACATCCTTGACCCTATCATCTTATCATGTACCTTTCCCTTGACCTGTGAAAAACATTTCAAAAACTTGGGATGAGCATAAAAACTCAGTATGGGTTATAAAAAACATGGAAAGGAAACATGAGTTCATATGTACATAAGAATGAAATCATACTTTACCCATAAAACATAGGCACTTTAACACGCCTCATAAAATCATGAATAAATCATAGAAACCATAAGACATAAAGGTAACTTGAGGCATTCATAACATTCTTACGTAGGGAGGAACCCTCTTGGTTACGTTTGGAATACCCATCACAGTATATTCCCTGAAAATCTCTTCGGAGAAACCTTAATGTTTCACTCCTTCGCGTTACCCAATGCATTGGAGAGCTATAACGGGCTCACCCGCCCTTAGTTTATCACGGAACCACCCGTTCTTCATAATAATGCCCAAGAACCTCAACATAATCGTATCACATAAAACATGCATAAAGGAAACATAAAATTTCCACCATTCAATCACAAGATATCAATACCACACATTGATATAAAAATATTATGAAAACCATTTTCAATACCAAAATAAAAGAAAAGTAAAACATGGTATTTATTTTTCTTATAAAAAGAAGGAATGGCTTGTAGAAGAAGCCGAAACTCAAATAACGGTCACGACGGCGGAGAAGTCGTTGTCGCCGCATACGTACGACAAAAACATTCCCTTTTGTCGTTTAGTAAATGCTTCGTATAAAAAAGATTCCTTTTGAATAAACGTAAAAGTCAAAGGGGTTTATACACCGTATAAAAGAAGGTTGTGTATAAAACAAAATATGCCTCAACGAAAAGAGATTGAGACGAAATCCCATACAAAGATAATTTTTAAAATAAAATAGATACATTATGTGTATTCACTATAAGTACACATAAATAAAGTACAAATACAAGATACGACATAATAATATAATGACATAATTTGAAAGTAGGAGATTAACCCAAAGAATGGAAATTGGGTTAAGAAGTTCCCATACCTCGTATCTGACATGACCCGACCGTTCTTTAAACTCCTGAATAATAAACTTTAGTTAATCTCTACTTGATTATGAATCTTTTCCAAGTTCATTATTCCTTTTATACCATGTTATGAACATCATGTAATCATTTAAGTTAATAATGTTCATTTTGTCGGTATTTGGTTCTTAAGTCAAAAATAGACTTCTTACACTTACATGTTGTTAATTTGGTCAATGTTTCATTATATCCAGAATGGTATTCATGATGTAGATATCATATATGTCATATATATCCAGTAAATTCATGCATTTATAACATTACATAATCATTTAGAGGTAAGAAATGAAATGCACCGTTCATGGAGACGGTAAGCCGTACGTACGCATGAACGCTACTTTCATTTCTATTCGTGTTTTATAGAATGGAATAATAATGATATAAAGGTATATTATAATTCCAGTATAATATCATATATAATAACTTTAAATCCATCCTTTACACGTCCCACATATGGCATTAACGAATCACATCACTTTTAGGGGGCGGTAGTCCGCACTTCCTTAAATGAAGATATCGCGTATACCCATAATGGAAGCCATAAAGGTAAGACACAAATGAAAAAAACCGAAGCTTAAGGAAAACATAAACATATTATATATCATATATAAAAATAGTGACATCATAATGGCCACCTTTGAAGGTGTTTAATGAGTGTTGAACAATCATCGTTTCGGGAGGCAGAATTTCGCCATCCACGGAAACCGTATGTTCTTAAACCATTTGATGTAGTTGTGTGAGAGTGTAGCCCAAATAAATATTATAACAACATCCTAGTATATTGATGATACTGTTGTTGTTACAAAAGTATTAAATAAAAAGAGATTAGGGGGTTGGAGAAGTAAAATAAAACAAATAAACAAGAGAGAAACAATTACCTTAAAAAGTGTAACTCCTTTTGAGTTGAGCCTAAAGGCTTCCTTTGAAAGGATTCTGCCCAAGGGGAATCCTCTAGGATGAGGAGAGGGATGTGGAGAGAGCAAAAGGGCAGGGGTTGGCCGAGACAAAGGCTTGAAGAGGTGTGAAATGAGGTAGAGGTGGGGGCCTTTTATAAGAGGAGAGGAGGGGCACTTTTGGAAAGTAAAGAAATATAACTTAATTTGAAAATGTGTTTCGGTTTTAAAAGGTCCCACATTGATAGGATTCGTGGATAAGGTGATAAGGATTCGAAATCCACTCATCCAATTGGTTTTGGCCATGTGTAGGTTTTAGATTTTACATTATCTTTCCTTTTTATTTAAATCGCCAAATAATGATGTCATCGCTGCATCATTATTATGTCATACATAATTAAATATATTTAATGTATAAAAATTATAAAAAAAATACTATGATATAGGAAATCTTTTTAGCTTTCCAATGACTATTTATAATCTAAATTTGGACTTGTATAACCCCACTTAAAAATTGTTTTCGCAAAACATATTATGTTTGTGTCATTTTCACTTTAACATTAAATAAAAAGTAATTTATGTCATTTCCCAACAAAGGTGGATCCATGGGGTCCCCAAGTTAGGCCATGGCTTATCTTGGTCGGCCATGACACAACCAATGAGGTTGGGACATGTGTCTAGGTCATTTTATATTATTAAAGTATTATTTATACCTTAAACTACACTAATTACCACTAATCGCGATTAAAAACTTAATAAGTTACTATTCACCAAAAAATTATTTTAATCTCATTGAACCACATTTTACTTCTTAATGACAACCATGTATGTCGGATTTTCAAAATTCAATACACATTAGTGGTAAACTTTCATTTAACTGAAAAATCAGTTTGCTTGATTACCACTTAGTGGTTTCACTATTCATCAAAAATTGATGTTTTTCAGAAAATTACCAAAAATTCACCCTAAGCTATATTTGATATTCCGAATTCAAAAATGAAGTCCATTTTACAAAATTCAAATCATATAAGTCACATTAATTAATTCAATAATTAATTCCCGCTGCCAGAGAAAACAGCGTGTTTTTACAAAACAATAAGTATCAAAAGATTGACACCAGTTAAAGTCTAATTTCAAAGTGAAATTGATTCCAATGACCACCATTGGATAAAATGGTAAAAATATATTCTAATTTCACTTCAAAACCAATTCAAAACATAATATAATCATATAAATAAATTAGATTAAAAAGTAGTTTTGATGTAAAATACAACATTTTACACTATTCATAAAAAAAATGAACTTTATCAGAAAGGTACCAAAAATTTACACAAAGTAAATTTTGATGTCCCGATTCTAAAGAAGAGTTATATTTGATCCAAAATAAAGTATAAGAGTGATCAAAACTATATTTAATGACGGTTTGCCATCAAAAGGTGATAAGTGAACCCTTAATAAAAATTAGGGTATAAATTCCTAAAATTGAATTCTTTCCATATTTTAAGTCTTTATCTTTTATTGGATAAATATAAAAACACTTAAAAACATATATAATCATATTTTAGTTATTTCTATCCATTCCCTCCAATACAACGGCTACATGTTAACTAACATTTAAAATAATATTATTTTATTACTAGTCTGCAACGTAAGTTTTCAAAGGAACTCATCGTTGTGTATCGGGTACGCTATCGAACATAGCAACCCCTTTAAAATAGAATTTAATATTTAATTCATAAATATTAATAAATATTAAAATTATTTATTCTTCATTTACCTGGGATGTTACAAATATGCATTCCAAATTGAATATATTTTTAAAAAAGACTCAAAAATATGAAGATATTATATTTCTATTCATCCTCCATGTATATTTAATTAAATTTACACATCAAATACATACTCTTTCAGGGATTTCATTAATAAAAAATTGATGATGTGAAAATAATTCAAATCCACTCGGAATGACCTCTTTATCTTCTATACTAATATTTCCTACAGTGGATATTGATCTAAATTATTAATTTGAAATAAAAATTTGTTTTATTTCAAGTTATATTAAAATTTCTCATCACCATAGTGGAATTATAATATTTATCATACATTTTATGATATGGTTTTCAGTAATGGTTTTTAAAACCATTAATTGAAAATATTTTTCCTTTCATGATTATAAAATTTATATTCCCTACTATACTTCATCAATAGAATATTTACATATGTTATGGGTATATTATAAAAACATTGAACAAAATAATAACTTAATATGTTTTCATTTCAACTTTTTAAAAATATTTTTTAAAATTTTCAGTCGAAACCCCTTCTCTTTAAGTTAATTTTCTAAAACATTTTCTAAACACTCTTACATTTTGATGTCCTTTTTTAATATAAATATAAATGATTTATCACTTATAGAATTATATTTTATTAATAAATTTCTCAATTCTCATATAAAGTGGAGATTTAGGTGATTAAAACTTTGGTAACTACTTATCTATTTCATCATGTCATTTTTAGGATGTTGAAATTTATTGATTCCATGTGGAACACAAATGTTTGTATCATAAAGAATTAATGGTTATAATTTCTCCATAATGATTCCTTAGAGATTCCAATTTGAATATATTGAAAATATTTCATTTATTTAGTCTAAAGGATGAATGAAAAATATTTTTTGAATAAGAAAACTAGATGTTGTTTTTGTAGGGGAGACTATTAAGAGAGGATGAGTGGTTGATGTAAATATATACTCTGAATATATGAAATATAAGAAATATAATAAATAAATTTAAAACACCCTCATGGGTTATTAAGTTCAAATTTAGTTTTTAAATAATTATTATAAGATGTTTACATGTTTTCATTTCCATTGTAACTCATATGTGATCATAATGCATAGATTGAGAAGAAGAGGAAGTGATCCATGTATAGATAGTTTTTACTTCTGATTCATTTTTAAAACCTATAATTATTAGTATTTCTACCGATTATGTCAATTTATTATCAGTGTATGATACTTGTACTAGCTAGTTATGGTAATCAAATAAACCAATCGTTTTTCTATATTCAAATTCATTAATAGAAACGTGTGCATGTATTGACTATTGATAAAATTTACCCATTCAGGAAAATATGAGGAAAAGATCTCGTGCTATGAAATATAAATAAAATAAAATAATTAACCAAAATTATTTTTTATGTTAATTGTTGAAAAAAACCAATGTAACTATTACTACTATTACACATTCCAATTAATATTGAATCATAAAATTGGATACTATTTAATAATATAAAATCTTATTCTAAATCATTCATCTACTCCCCTTATAAAAACCACCATTAACCACCCATGTTCTCCTAATATATAACATCTTCAATAGATAAATATCATCTCAAATATATATTATATGTATCCCATATATTTTCATCATGGAATGGTAATATCAAAAGTATATTCCTAGAAGTCTTAAGGTGAAATTTTAAGGAGGTCATCTCAAGGATGAAATTATGTTACATATCATAATATTATTCCATTTCTTCATTCTTTGTTTTATTTATCTTCCTATAGAATGTAATAAAATATTCATTATTCATGAATATAATAATATAATTCAAAAAAATATGAATTATATCATTGTAAAAATAAATAAAAAACCTTTTTTGGGTTGTTTAAAACATTTTACCCATTATTATCATTTTAAAATACTTATATGGTTAATGTTATAAATCATATATTACTTCATTAAATGTATTATTTCAAAAATATAAATAATTAATAAAAATAATATTTATATATTAATTAATATTTTATAAAAAAAAATATTTTTATATTAATGGTATTAATAAAAAATAATCAAAGTAATTGTTACCACAAAGAACCAGGGAATAGAGGAAACATTTCTATTTTTAATATGTTTGGACCATCTATATAATTTTATAATTTGTTTCTATTAAAATGAGGAATAATAATAAATGTGTAATAATAAATTAAATATACATAAAATTTGTATGAAAAATGTATTTAATAAAATAATGTTTTTATTCATGATGATAGATGGATGTTCTATGAAATTAATGAACTGAGGTAAGAAAACTCCCGAAATACCCTCTTTTATTTTATGTTTCGTTTTATCTATCATTTCCACTTTTTATATTTATTTGTTAACTTGTAAATATTCTATATTCATTAAATATATTTCTTAAATATATGCCTATTATTTATTAAATTTATTTTCTACGGATATAGATGTTTTTCAACACCTTTTTTCTAAATTTTCTTTTAAAAAAACTTATCAAAGAGAACTTTTATATTCGTTATTTCTTTTCATTTGTAACTCTTTTAAATTACATTAAATCAAATTAATTTTCAAAATATGAACTATTCTATGGTAATATATTTTATTTTATTAATATTTTAATGTAAAAATCAATGTTCTTAAATTATATAAAGGTTTTATACTCATTTCATAAAACAATGTTTATGAGGTCCATTTATATTCGTTCTTCTATATTAATTTCATCTATAATCCTCATTATTGGAACTCCATATATAAGGTATAGTTTTATTTATTCATTTAAAAATATGATAATTTATTTAATCCCATTATCTCTTTTAATTTTTTAATGATATATAGTTTCTTATTCTTTGAGAATGAATTTTTTAACACATTTCCTTCCCATGATTTCTTATATTGTTATTACTTATATATGATTTAATTTCCTCATTTACAAAACATATTAATGTACGTATAATTATATGTAGCAGTGGAATGTGAAACATACTATCCCTAAACAATGGGTCTGAGCTGAAATGCCACATGACCTCAGGCACACCACCCTGTACACTAGAGGTTGCAGATTAGCTGCAAGGGTCTTGTGTGGAACTAGGGGGAGACTATAGAATCCATATCATTTCATGGGTCTAAAAAATAATAAAATAATTATATAAATAAAATAATTAATTATAAAAAATCATGTAGATAATAAAATATAGAATACATCATACCGGAACAAAAAAAACAAGGATCTCATGAATTGGTAAATGTATTAAATAAAGTCTGTAGAAGACGTCTCGTCTGAACACCATCCAAAAATGATCGAATCATCCAATTTCATCTACTGAACCATCAATAATAGGGTCATTTCATTTTATTGGTTATCTGGTCAGGAACTCCACAAGCACACCAAAATGCATGAGTGGTATGTGACTTCATGACTTGGTAAGACCCCAAAAATTGACCATAACATAAGTGCATAAAATATAAAAGTGCATTTTGTGTAAATAAAGAAGGTATAAACATACTATCTATATATAACCAAAATACCAAACACATTCTAGTTTGTTTGGGTCTATCTTTACCTGATTCATCACTATGATAGGATAAACCTACATACTTCATCACAACGCTCGGTGGTACATAGGTAACCAGTTTACCACATGCCCTCCATGGAATACCCAAAAGTATGTTAGACACATTCCTATTGATAGGGATATCCAATGTACATTCCAAACTATTTAAAACAAATCCCACAAAATATATATTCCAAAATCATACATCAAATCTCACAAGTTGACCAATGTCAAAGACATCCATCTCATATGATAATCTAGAAGTACCTAACACATCCCACCAGGTGGAAAAGTCTAAATGTACATACTAGAAAAATTTATGGCTTATTCCACTTGGGGGATAGTCCTATGCCTGTGGAATGTGTCACATGATTTCCATGTTGACCAAACATGTGTCAGATCTAAAATGGATCCCAATAACCAGAACCTATATTATCAACTGCAGTAGATTGAAATTCAATATATATCATACGTATTTCAAATAAAATATCAAACAATACATCATATCAAACATGATCATTATTATAATAATCACAATCAATATGAAAACATCACAAGAACATGTCAAAGGCTATACAAAAACATAAAATCCATGTCATAAAACGTCAATCATAGGTCTTACAGGAAACACATGCACACCAAAAATAACTCTAATAACCTATATAAAACATGCACCATTGTTAAAGAATTTTTACATTTTCTCCAAATTTGAAGGGTGATGAGCATTGATATCTCAGTTTAACTTCACCGATGAAACCTCATTTCATCTTGAATAAAAAATATTGTTAAAATTAATCTCATTGAAATAATCCAAATGAATAAATAGTGCACTGATCTAATCAATGTCGGAGAATATATCAATGATTGATGTTTCGAATAAATAATTTGAAAAAATAAAATTTGAGGAGAGAGGGAGTGATAAGGGATATATTATAGCATAAATAATGCGAGGAATGATATTTTCATTCCCACACAACTTTAAAAATTTCATTCGTAATTTTCATTAATTAATTATCATTACAACTATATTAGTTTAATTTATATTCTCTATTAATTGACTATTCTCTCTCTCTCTATGCGATAGACCCCAAAATAAACATCACTCGTTATTTCTAAATAAAACTCCTCAAAATACATATTTGATAAATATATTTGAATACACATTAAATATATCTTAATGTCATTCATATATATATATATATATGTGTGTGTGTGTGTGTGTGTGTGTGTTTGTATGCATATTATATATATATATATATATTAATATCCACACATATATTTATACTTATTTTTAACCAATATATATACACATTATATATATATAACCAATATATATTCATGTTATATATACCCATCAGTATGTAAATACATACACCCACATGTATATATAAATATACATTTTTCTTCTATAAATACACAATAATATTTACTTTCTAAATTTAATATCAATATTAATATTAATAAAAATTATTAATAAAATTATTTATTATTTCCAATCATTTCTATAACTATAATTCAATCAAAAAATGCATTCAAAACTGACAACGGTAAATATATTTTATTAACCACACTCAATTTCCCATTTTTAGCAAAACAAATAATATCACAATTATTACATTTTCCTCTTATTATTTTTATTGTAACAAAATTATTATTCAATGATGTATATTTTCATTTTTTTGACAAAATGTTAATAATAATAATAAAATTATTATTACTTGTTCTATATTTCAAAAAATATATATTTATATACCGATTATTATTACCCTTATATACTATGTTAACAGTCACATGGAACACAAAATAAATATGTCATTCTTAGGGTAAATATCATATTATGGATCTCATTATGGTATCATACCTTCCATCAGAAACTCTAAATAGAATAAATCTCATTATTTTTATAACAAAATATGATAAATATCATAAAAATAATCCTTCTATGTGATGTTACCAAATGCATGATGCAATAAAATATTATCTTTCCCCTATTGTAATCTAATCACCCAGGACCTAATGGTTCTCTCTTTTTTTCTCACAAAATTCACCATTTGGGAGATATTATGTTTTTTGACAAAAAAATTTCATGTGAGAATAAAATATATTTAATATTTTTTCCTATCAACATCATTATTCTACAGAATTTAGAATCTCACACTAACTCAACCCCTAAATATGAAAATATTCTATAAAATTATCCAGAGGTGTTAAAAAGGCTTATGACCTTTTATAAATCTATAATAAAAACAATCATTCTAAATTAAATTTTCACACGAAAATAATTTTAATTTATAATAATCTTTTGGTTTTTAATATCATATAAAAAATAGGATGTTACAATTATCCCTCAAATAATTCTCTTCATAATTGAGTATCATTTTATATCATGGAACCACCACTCTTCTAAATATGATTCTCCATCTTAAAAACATTTTAAATTTAATAATTTTAAATCATAATATTTCAAATTCCACGAAGGTTGTTTACAATCAATGAATTCCAAATCCAACAATGTTTCTTAAAGGGAACACACAATAATATTACCACCTTTATAAAGAATCTTTTATATTATTGAGAACATTATTTTTTTCACAAAAAATATATAAAATCATGCATAGAATACACCATGGAGAAATTTAATAATACTAGAAATAATGAACCATGGAACCTTTCATAATTTCAATAGTAATTTAATTATTTGGTCTTAATTTAATTCATGAAACATGTATATATGTTATGTGAACCTGTGTGACTAACATTATGAATGAACAGAAATCCGAAGACATAAATAAATTATCAAAATCATGTGCACCACCCAATGTGAATTTAATCAACAGTAACTATATGACATAATTTCAGCCGTTTTTGGTAACATTGAGGACCTATATAAAGTGGTGATCAGACACTGACCTAGTTACCCTATCTGAGTCACAACCATCAAATATTCAATATGTTCATATCTTAGGCCAAGGAAAAAAATAGAAAGGATAAGTTAGTGAATATAGATGTTCCTATTCCATTTTTTAACATCCTGACTGGAACCACATTGTCAAAGCTGAAATTCCACATGACCTCTCGCATGAAACCCCATATTCCTGGGTTTTCTGACTAGAAAAAAGGGTCTTGAGTGGAACCATGGTGGGATTATACCTCTCGTATCATGTTATGAGACTAATAATTAACAACATAACAATGTAAATAAAATAAGTAATAATTCTAATACACACCGAGACTTAAATTTAGATTATATGATTCAATAATCTAATCAATCTGAAGTTTAGGTAAATCAAATAAATACAGGAAGTATGAGACATCCCAAACAAATACCATCAAGCACTGACTGCTTCCCTCAACAACACCTGCTCAACTATCCACCATAGGGAATTTTCCCTTCGATGGGTCTCTAGTCATGATGTATGCAAGAACACTTAAATTCCAAAGTATAGTGTCAGTACAAGACACCTTTGGACACCACCAATATCACAAAACATTAGTTAATAAGATATAATTGTTTCATGATAGGGACATAAATAAATTATAGTTATGAAAACTATAAATCAAACAATTACCAAACAAAATTCAGGTTTTGGGGAACGAGTCTAATTAGTTCTAGACTATGTCTGGAGAAACATAAATACTTCAACCAAATTCCAGATGGAACATCGGTAACCACCAGGACACATCTTCACAAGAATATATCCAAAAATCATGTATGACACATTTTTCTACTTTGTATAGCCTGAGTAAATAATTTTCAACGTCAAGTATATCCCTATCTATAGATAGTTAATAATCATCCATCAAATCTCAAATGATGAAAAATGAAAATAAGATCCATATTGGAGGATAACCCATAATTATACAATACACACAACAGGCTGGAACCATACTGATGAATATTATTTCCAAATTCCTTGGGTATTCCACTTAGCAGATAATATGATTCTTTTAGAATATCTCAATTCTTATCCATGTCGACCAAACTTATGTCCTATCTCACATAGAGACAAATTTGCAAAACATGCACACTCAACTATAGTAGAACAAATATGATACATACAATACATAATGAAAATTACATATCATGCATCTTTTCATTTAAAAAAAATCATAGTCATAAGCATCACATTTTATCTTCATACACCACTAGCACATGTCAAAGGCTACACACACACACGGTATGTTATGAAACATAAAACACATGTATCATTTTCCAAATATGCATGTGAACAATCATGACAATATCATATTTAATTCATACACTAATATCATTGAATTCATATCTTATATATAATTATTAATGACGATATGGGTTGGAATCTTTGTTTAACATCAATATTGAGACCTCGTTTCCTATATGAAAATATATTTTTAAAATTCTACCAGTTGTTATGACCCAAATGACAATGATGTCTTGTCAATATAATCCATTTATTAGATGATATCGATGATATATGTTCATAATAAATAATTAAATAAAAATAAAAAAATTTAGAGAGAGGGGTGATGGTAAATAACACATGGTGAATAATGTGAGGAATTAGATATGAACCCCACCCAGGTATAGCATTTTTTCTAAACTCCCTTCATTAATTTTTAATAATTCCTCTATGAATTTTATTTACATATTTTATCAATTTACAAACCTCTATCCCTCCTTGCATCAGACCCAAATTCACATCATGAATTTTTTACTTTTTAAAACTCCTCAAAATATATCTTTAATTAATATATGTAAATACTAATTAAATATATTTTAATTTAATTCAAATATATATACATCAGTACATATATTTATGTATATATTTAATGCCTAAATACACAACATATATGTATATATAACCAATATATATGTACATATAACCAATATAAATATATATTACCAAAATATATTCATGTTATATATATACCCATTTACATATATATATATATACACCTGCACATGTATATGTATACATATATATTTTTGCCAAATATATACACACACACACACTCCATTATTAATATTAAACATTTAATATCAATATAAATATGAGTAAAATATAGTTTTAAGATAATTAAATATTCCACATCATTCCTACCAATAGCATTCTAAAAAAACATCCATTAAAGCTAATAACGGTAAAAAAAATTAACCAAAGTCGATTTAATTTATTTAGAACAATTAATAATATCACAATTATTTCGATGTCCGTTTATTATATAAACCATAACACCATTATTAGTGAAGGGAGAATTTTTATATTTTTCGATTTTGACACAAGAAAAAATAAAAATAAAATAATTATTATTTTTATTTCTACCTATTAAATAATATATTTATATATAAGATATTATTACCCTTACAATTGAGGTTACAAAACACTCTACATGAAAAAAAACTAATGTTGTGCCTAGGGTAAAATCAATATTCCAGACCTAATGGTGGTCTCATATTTTCGTTCAAAAACACTTTTTGGGAGATAATCTATGATTTACATTGGAATAATTATAAAATATATTATAAGTTATCTTCATGTGTGATGTTCCTAAAAGTATGATATAGAAAAGGTTATGTGGTTTCTAGGGTGACATCCTCATCCCAAACCTAATGGTGCTCTCTTTTTTCTAATGTGATACATTGTTTGGAAGATATTCAACTTTTTTGATAAAAAAATACATGCGAGTGAATAATATATAATTAATATTGTTATTCTATCAAAATCGGGGATCTACGGCCTCTATATCTTTCACTGAATCAATACCTAACTCTAAAAACATTCCATAAGATATTCTAATGTGTTAAAAAGGTCTTGTTCCATTACCTAAACCCATAAAAAGCACAATAATTGAAAAATTAAATTATCAATACAAAAAAGATATAATTTATCAACTAATATGGGGTTTTAATATCATTTAAATTAATTATGTAAAATAATGGAATTATACTCCCCCTAAATGTTTTGAGTAATTTTTTTCATCTCTTATGATAACATTTGTGGTGCATGTGTAATAAGACCAACAGACTATGTAATATTTACTTTGTGGGGGAATATAAATTATTCTAATGATGTTATGTTTTATATTATTTCCAAAATATTTTTATGTAATGATATTATGATATTAACTTATTTATTCCGACATTATATTTGATTATATATAACACTCATATTTTATGATATCATGGTATGAATCTTAACTCATGTGATATAATCTGTTATCGTTATTTTCCACTTATTGGGCTTTATAACTCACTCTTATACTTTTTACATATACCCCAAGTTTCATTTGAAGTAATATAAATTCAAAATTACATTCAAATACACTATAATGGTTAAAATATCATTGAAATTATTGTTAATATATTGATGTACAATGTAGAACATAATATAAAGACACCGGACCTCTATCTTTTTAGGATATATGTTATATATTTTTATGTTAAAAACCATGTAATATTATGTATGCGACTCATGTCTGTATACTAATAGTATAATATATTTGATAGAGGATTCCCAAATTATGAAGATACCTATAGTACTATTTTTTATTGAACAGACTATAGTTAAACTACCACATCAGTATTGTCAGCCTTCTATAAGACTCAAAGCACATTCTAGATCACAATGTTCTAGAGATAAGACACAAAAAATCAAAACAATAATGTTTTTAAATAGTTTGAACATTGAAAAAAATAAGTGAGCATAAAATCCAATAAAAATAAATAGAATGTCCATATACTAGACATTAATGCATATAAAATAAATTAAATAATATTTAATCTAACCATACAAGGAATAAAAAATAATAATTTTCCAAAAAATGATTTAAAATAATAGTGAAACATTAAGAGTTTGATGCATAACAAGGTCCTGATATTAAAGAAACCAACATATAAATAACATATTTTTTAAATTTTCTGATAAACCTTAACCCAAAAGAATCCAAAAACACAATCCACTACTTGGATATCGCTATGTTATCTATAAAGACTCATCATATCCCAATAAATCTGCTAATATGAAATCATGATCAAAATATAATATAGATCAAAACCTGGTAACCTATATAATATCTTGAGGGATACAAACACACATATTTGTGTATATATAGTATGTGCCAAATACATGTGATAGGATATCATGAAAGAGTATTTGAATTTTTTTTAAAACAAATTCCAAAAATAATTTTTTGAACATCAATTAGAAATAATGTTTTCCAAATAAAATATTTAAAAAATAAATGTATCATACATATTTTATTTTTCCAAATTAAAATGGTGGATGTTTTTTGTATCATAAGTGTACTGTTAGGTGTGAAAATATATATTTTAAAATCATGTAATAATCAAAATTATTACTCTTAAATCCTTGATTTGAATAAAAATTTAATAACCAAGTGTTGGATAGACCTTCTTAAATTGGAATGAAACACTAGAAAACATTGAAAAGATGGACCTCTATGATTATGAAAAAAATATACCCATTTTTCTTTCATTAAATCTTTTGACAAGAACTCCCATTTTAAAAAAGATCTAAATTTTATTTAAAACATGCAACATGGAAGTTATATGATCAACGAGGAACCACCATTTCAAATAAATATAATATAAGAAAGTAATAATAAATTTTTTTCCACCAAACAATGATGATATCAAGTAGAAATAACTAAAATATATAATGGAAACCCCATGATAAATATATAATATAACAATAACATTTAATGGGAGAATCAGTAGGCCCAAACATGAGATGATCCAAGATGTTACTCATGTTGAATCACCTATTAGTATTTTTCAGATTACTATAAATATAAGCTGTAAAGACACTCAAATAGTCTCATTGTAGAACTCTACAAGAAAGTACATGATCTATACTATAGGAATATTTCAAGTGTAGTAACATATGATAGTGTAGTATAAACCTGTAGATCTTACTATTCTACCTCAACATCCTATGACATAATAAATGTTGAGGTGAGAAAACAAAAAAAAAGCCTGATCATCATATAACACGACAATAAGGAATAACAAATAAACCTCATTCCACCTCTAACTCCATCTTAATAAGCAACCCCATTTCACAGATTCATACAAGAATCATATAATAATTCATCTCATCCTATAGGGGGAAAATTCTAGAACATACATTTCATATGGGTCTTACAAAAATGGTAATAACATAGTCAAGAAATATCATTTTATAAGTTGTCATGCATGCCTTTAAAACCAATGTATATCCTTATATTCTAGGAATTTAATATATATAAATATAATAATAATATATTTATGATGTTCTTTATGAGCCTTAATGTCCAATATTAAAAACCATTTTAAAAATCATCCTATGAAGATATATATGGATTAATAGAATACAACATCCCTTATAAGTTGATTAAAAATCACAAAACATCCATAATTGAAATAAAACCTTCAAAATTGGGTAACATAATTTCTAAAAAAATATAATTAGCGTAAAGTTATTTTGAAAAGGCCTTATATGTTTATTAAAAAACAAATGGCATACATAACATTTTAGACAATATGAACACTGGAAATTCATTGAAAATACCTCAATTTCTGGAAAAGAAAACCTTTTATAAATTTTGAAAACACATTTTAGGTATAATACAGATGTATGCCTTGATATGAAAATTAGTTAAAAAAATTAACCATTATATGACCAGTGTGATAAATTAATTTTACAAATATACAATAACTAATCACCACATACCAGATACTTTTCCCCTCTATCATCAAAATGTAATGTAATCGAGAAGATTAACTCTTTATAACCTAGATAACAAAATAACCCTGTTTAATCCAACCAAAAATCATTATTTATCAACTATGGATGTTTAGGATCACACTAGTAATGGAATTCATGAGGAAATATTTGAATGGATGATAAAGAAGACAAATAGGGAAATCAACTTCTAAATCCACTTGAAATCCAAATTTAAATACGATTATGTAGATTGGAGATGAAAAATGACCCTTCTACACTCCCTAGGATAACCTAAATCAATGAAGACATAGTGGAGGGTAAAATATGGGTAAATCAATTAGGTTAAAATTAGTAAATTCACGTTTTATAATTATGGGATAGTTGTACGGTTTGGACACATGATTTGAGAAACCCTGATTCAGTCATCTCGTTCTCAACGGGAAAATCACCAACACATAAGAATAGGATAGGGGGATTTCTTACACGATTTTCATTTACTATGAACCAACCATGAAGGGTCATCACATATGTATTGGTAATATTCATGGTTTTCCAAATGTTTTACAGATAAATGTACCAACTATGAACATGCAATATGATTCTCATCTACCTCCTACAAATTTTAGATACATGGTTAGCACTGACACCAGTATAGTCATTCTATAAATTCATCATCCCCAATTTCTCAGAATCTCAAACCTATAACTCTAAAAAACACACAAAAATCCTAAAAATCCATTCATTACATAATATCAAATAAAATAATTAAGATATCTATACTCAAGTACACCCATATATGGTTCTAAAACATATTCATCACATACCTAATTCGATGTTGTCCAATTAAAACTATTGTTAACAATTTATAATTAAATTACCAATTTCTAGAAATTAGTCACATACATAACCAAGAAAATTTAGGGTTATAAATTCATTGCACTATGATAAAAACATCACATAACAAAACCCATGTCTTTCTCTTCAAATGTGAATTTTCCAATTATAACATGATTTAGTTATTAAATATCAATATATTAACATCACTTTAAAAATTATCAATAGATGATAACCTTATATATATCATAGATAATATCATTCTATATACAATGGGTAAACAGAAACTTAAGAAATAGTGTGCTTAGACACTGTAAGGGTAAGAATGGGATATATCAGAATATTATCATAAGTGATCGAAATATACTATAGGGTATGAGAGAATTATAAAAACATAAAAAACTCATACCCAACCTATCAAAGATCATAAATAATGACTTATCTAATGAAAATTCTTTAAATCACGTGACAAGGTTCATAAAATTAAGGAATCATCAACAATAAATGATGAATCAAGATAGTAAATCATTAGAATAAGAATTGTTCATTGGATTTTATGGTAAAATAAAAATAATAAAAAATCATTTCATTAGTAAAGGCACACTTACACAACCATCATCTTATGGTGTTAAATATACAATAATTTATTGGATTCACTCCCCCACATATTTTCATTCTTGGAGTGGATTCACTCCCTATCATCTTTCATATTATATAATGTGATATCACTATTTTACCTTATGGTGTTAAATATAAAATAATTTATTGGATTCACTCCCCCACCTATTCTCATTCTGGGAAAGGATTCACTCCCTATCATCTTTCATGTTATATAATGTTATATCACTATTTTCCCACCCATCACCTATTGAAAAACTTATATACATTTCCTAAAAGATATTAAATACAGGAATGATTATATAATAGATTAATTTTCTAATGGAAGGAAATAACTTTAATGAAATCATCCTTAAATCATCATCACCATATTACATCTACAAAAAGAAAGTTCAATATATCAGAATATCTTTATCCCAAATAATAATAACATTCATCGAAATAGTTTTACAAAAAATAAATATATCCTTTATTAGATCATTATATATATGAATTTAAATAAAAAAATACCATTTCATCTAGTGACTTTTAAAATAAAAAATTAACCAAATTTTGGGAATATGGTTTTTTATAAAAGAATCTAATATTTTAAGGAAATATAAAATAATTAAGAAATAATTTAATAGAGTAAAATCCATCCATTCCATATTTGTTAAAACTCAACATTATTTTCATACATACTAAAAATTCAAAAGTGGTTCGTATTAAAAAACATGGAAAGGTTTCATTTTTATCATACAAAATGGTTTTAAAATTTAGTGAAATTTAACTTTTATTATCATCAATTTATCTGCAAAAACATATAAAAACATTTTTATGAACAAGGATATATAATATAAGCAATCTCATTTTAAAAGATGAAATATATTTGGTATTTAATAAAAACATTTTCTCTATAATTTTAAGATCCAAATTGAGTTTAATGAATGAAAACCATGAAGAAACTAGAAATAACTAGAGTAGAATAAAATATATAGGGTTTAAAATATAATTATCCTATAAATTTTCTCTTGAGATATTTAATATGGATACCCCCAAAAAGAAATAATATTTTAATATAAATAGTTACATCCTTCCGCACATTTAACTTCAAACCACATGAAAGAGGGAACCATAGTTGGATTTGTAAAACCAACTAACTTTCATGAAAGAGCATATAAAATTAATTTATTGTAATTATATTAGGAATAACAATTAAAATAAGTGGTGATTTTGTAATAGGTCACATGAAAATAAATGTCATATGAGAAACCATTACCTCTAGTCCAGATTTGTTTTATACATGTAAAATAAATTGGAATATTATCCATATATATATATTATTCATCTAAAAAACATATTCCTAATAATATTACTATAAATTAGTCTTTTAATACCCCTAATTAACATTTATCAGTAATTCATCATAAAAATCAACATTCAAGTGTAAACCTTCCTTATTTCCATGCTTGTTGTGGTTTATAGATTTTGGTACATGCACTTAGTTCATGGTTTTATCATATTATTACTATTAATTAGGTTATAAATATCACATTTTTCATTTTATTCACATTTATTAATACATAAAATATACAGTGTTTTAAATTTTATTACATTACATTATAGAAATGGAAGTCGTCATATACTAATAATTGACTAATTCATTTTTCAATTAATATAAATGTATAATAGTAAGTAAAAATTTATCATTATGGAATAATATTTATATATTAAAAATAATATATTTTCAATAAATATACCATTATTACAAGGAATGTAATGGGGAAATGAAAATTGAATCACATCACCTCCTAGAAGAAGTACTCCACCTATATGTATAAGAGATATTATCATTTTCCAACGAATAGTATAGTGAGAATGTAGATGATATATTATATTTTCGTAATAATAATAAATTTATAAACATAATATATATCAAATAAATAACTCATAATAACTTTCAATTATATGCTGAAATAGAAACTAAAATACATTTCTTTTTATATATTTTACTCCAAATTTAGGAAAAAAATTATGTTTTCATTTTTCATTATATGATTATGAAATAGAAGATGGTTGTGAATTTAATATAAAAACATTTTCATAGTGTAATGTAACTTATATCATTATATTAATATGTTTTTATAATAGTTGGATATGGTTTTATAAGAATCAAAATTCAAATAGATTAGTAAAAAATATATCTTAATCAGGCATCCTCCTTTCGATTGAAATAAAAACCATCAAAGTAGATGTTTATGGACATGCAAAAGGTTTTGGAACATGTAGTAGGAAATTTTTTAAGTTAGTTGGGTATAAATTTTTGATAAAATATAACTCATATATTGATTATGAATGGATATATTATGTCCTTGTTTTTTGGAAAAAATATGTTGTTTAAAAAAAAAACAATTCATTCAGGGTCTTTAATGCAATATCAAAATTAATAAATTGAAGTAAAATAAAAGAATTATGATATTTTAGAACAAATATAACCTCATTTTAAATTTTATAATATTACAATGATTTTTAATTTAATTTATAAAATAATTTTCAACATTAAATATTCTTAATATATTTTGTAGGCTACTCGTGTATGCTTACATGTAAACCCTAAAGATAACAAATGAGATTGAATATTAACATTTAAAACAACACAAAAATTTAATTTTATTCCATAGAAATTGTGAAATTCATTAAATTCATGATGAAAAATTTCTTTTTAATACTTTTAATGATATTAACATTTAAATTTCACATTCTCTCTCAAGAAATGAAATAGTGATGCCTAAGTGTTCTAGCCAATTATTCAATTACAAATTATTTTAAAAAAAATTAAAATAATAAAAATTATTTATTATTTTTCCATTTTATTCTATATTTATTTATATAGTAATTCTATATATTTCCTTGTCATGAAAATACATCATCTTGGAGAATGTGGCCTTTTGGAAAATTTTTTATGTTAAAATAATATAAAGGTCCTAATCAATATAAAATTTCATAAAATTTATATATTTAAAATATAGGAATTTTTTAGTTGATTTAAACTAATTAAATAATATAAAACCAGTTTTTTGATATATATGGAGGCTTTATCTCAAATAATTAACCTAATTTTACCCATTTTACCTTTTTCCATAGTTACAAACATTAACCCTGGTAACTATATTGGATGACTAAAAATGATACTAAATATATTAAATATTTCAAAAATGATGATTCCAAAAGTTGAATTAATTTCTTATGACCAATTTTCATGAAGTTGTAAACATTTTTCTAAATATAAGTTACCAACCCACAATGAAAATCAACTTTTTAAGAAAAAACCTTTTTAGAGTGAAAATAATTACCCTAAAAATATATATATTATTGATTCAAATAATTTCAATTAGATCAATATTTAAAAAAATTATTGTTATATCACATCTATGTGGTAGAAAAGTTGAATGGAAAATTCCAACCACACTTTTATCTAAAAGAATCTAAAAAGATATTTGTCAGAATTAAATATATCTTATGTTCCAGAAAGTTATGAATGTGTTATAAAATTAATGATGATGTTTGGAAATTAATTAATTTAATCTTTAAATCCCAATTGGGTTGATATAAATGTTATAATTATTTTAAAATCAATTATATATCATGATGATGTCATTAAAGCTAAAATATTCGCATTATTCAATGTAATAATAAATTTAAAAAAAATAAAAAATTTATCTTAAGATAAATTAGATATATTGAATCCAAAAATTATTTTTATTTTATCAAATAAAATATATAAAACATATAAAATACATTAGAATACCCACAAAAATTTGAATTATCTCCATTTTTATAATAAACTAAAGAATAAAAGTAATTTATTGTCTTTATATTCCTAGAATAAACCATTGAATGATTAATAATTTATTTTATTGAATAAATTATCAATGAGAATCAATAAAATTCTTAATAAATGATGATTATTTTATTTTTTTATGATAGAAACTCAAATTATACAGAAATATAGTTTTTAGAAATCATTCATTTTTCCATGAAATGTTATTCTCTTTATTTTTAATTAATTAATGATTATTCATCAATTTTAATTACTCATTATTTTTTAAAATTTTTTATGTAATATAATAAATTTAAATTTTAAATGATAAATAAATAATATATTGAAAACACTCTTTTTTAGAAAAATAACCCTTTTAAATATTATTTTCTCATAACATCATAAAATTTAATTGTTATAATTCTAAATTGAGAACTTTTTCCCAATGAATTAATTAATTTTTTATTTGGAATATATTTATGCTATATTTCATAATTTTGTTACTCCCATTCAAAACATCCAATTCAAAAAAACTGTTATGACTATGATAATTAAATAATAATGTTGTGGTTCATTTGTGTTTTGTCTTATATGTGGTAAATGGATTCAAATATAGTAGCTATTGAATTTACTATAAAATATAATCATATGGATTTACATTCAACCCCATAAAAATATGTTGTGTCCACTTTATATTATCTCATGTCTAATGGTTAATGGTTTTAAACATTTCCATAATAAATTCCATAGAGTTGAGAATATACACAAGTGTAAGAAAATATATTTTAATCCACATAAATTACATTTACATTTGAAAGGGATTATAATTTTTTTTAAAACATGTGGACTAAAAATTTACTATATTTTTTCAAGGCCATCTGCATATTATAAAACCCATATATGTTAATAGGTTTCTAAAAAAATATCTAGATAGGTAATATATATTTTATATATAATACTTGATAGATTTATCATCCTATTTATTTGGTGCAATGAATTGTTTTACCATTGTGATAGATAATGGGAAATAATATACACACATGATTTGATCAAACAGTTTGTCCTTTAGTTTTGTTTTGAGAAAATTTCCACCACATCTTAATGTCATTTGATAAAAAATATTAATTATTTTATCATGCATAAAGAATTAAAATTAACTTTTGACATAACATAATATCAAAAAAAGGTATGAAATATAATTCCCCTGAACTTATTCATTTAACAAAACCAAATTATTTTTTAAAAATTTAATAAAATACCTGATATGAAAAACCGTTGAATGGATAAATTATAAATTAGTCTCTAATGTATCCATAATATAACCCAATGATCAAAACGATAACTTTTATTCGTAAATAACCTTACAACTATTCAAAATATGCCTGAACAAATTTGAAACCCAAAATTAGAAATATTTTTTATCATAATTTTAATTAATTATATTCCATGTTAATCGATGAAATATTTTAATTAATATTTTTAATGATTGGTGATGAGTCTATAGAGGATTCAGAGTCATAGGGAACATCATTGTTGATAAAGGACTAAAATTAAAAATATTATGTCACGCACGTGAATGTTTGTAAAATAAATGAATAAATCTCAAAAATAGTTACATTTGAGAAAACTAATAACTCCTGTAAATATTGAATCATTAATTTAACATTTGAATTACATAACTGTTGTGTGTATCTAGTGTTTTCATTAAATGTGTCCATCGGCGAAATGGTAAATAAATAAATAAACTTTTTATTTATTGTTTAATAAATTGTAAGACCTTATCAGAAACTATATAATAAATCAAATTTAATACACCTTGGGTTAGACGTATAAACCTAGGGATAAGATAAGAGTCATTAGAGGAGTGTTTTGGATAAATGGAAATAGATCATGGATTGGTCATCAATTTGAAAAGGAGCTCGATGATATCACCCATGAAAATAGTGTAGAACCACTCTTCATCAATTATAAATCCAATATTATTGTTGTTTTTTATGATTTTTTAATCCCAATATGTTTTATCCCTTATTGAACTGGAAACAATCATTCTATAAAATTGATTCACAGGTCAAGCATTGATTTATGGGTGTTGATTTATCATCCTAGAATTACGAATCGATGAAGTATTAATTATTAAATTATAATAAATTGTCTTTTATGATATATTTATTAATTAATATAATTTATCTTGAACAATGTCCCATGTTTATTCCTTATATTTATGATTCATTCATTTTACAACAAGTACTTCATACAATCATTTCTGGTGAACCACTAATCCAACAGTTTGATAATACCTTGGACCTTATTATGAATAGTTGATCTTTAGGATAAGAAAAAATTTATAGGGGTTTTAATTCACGGTCTAGAGTATTATTTACATGTTAATAATTGTTATAAGAGATCAGAGATGAATCTTATATTGTTAAGGTATCCTTTAGTTTTCCTGTTTCAGAATGAAGTGGTGCTACTCGATGGGAGGCATTACATTAGTGGTCAAGTGACCAAAATGAAGTAACATAGAACAATTAAATCTTAAACAATATTATATCCATGATTCAATGTGGATTTTGTGGATGAATTAGATGAGAATACATCACAGAATGAAATTGGTGATGCATAGGGGATCCCAAAAATCCTAAGTTACATAATGTTTAGTTCGGATGAAAACATGACATACAGATCATTATTGTTGGGGACTGTGTTTATACATATTTAAAATATAACATTACATGTGACTCATAAACATTTTCATGATACATTATTGGGAACCTAGAATCTGCCTCATGGTATATAGTAAAGGGCACAACAATAGACACACGAACCAGTAGAGTGCATGGGTATTACAATGTACATGAATACAACCATTTCCTCAGTTATAGATTGGTACATATTGACCACTAGTGTATATTTTAAAGACTTAAGTATTTCTTAACATGTTAATGAACATGGGAATATATCTAAGTATGTTTGAATTTAGCGGTACATGTCGTGTACTCTTAGAACCTATTGTGTACGTTTTCCATGGGTGGTTTGGGCCCCCATTCTCTTTTGTATAGACTAGTAACTGTTGGAAACATTCCATTGGTCCATCCCCTTGAGGGTATAGTGAGGCCTCATATAATAAGTATAATATGTAATCTTTTTATGGTATTAGTGTCGTGTAAGCCCAGTTATCTCTTTTTGTGGAAAAAGGTGTGATTCTAAATCATTTATTAACATGTTTAGGTAAGGTATCCCGGTATCAACTATTAGGGTGTGTGATCCCAATCCTTGGAAGTTTACTACATGTAGGATCAAGTGTCTCCCATAGGAAGTAGGTTTCATCCCCTATCTATGTAAAAAAATCTTCTTAAATACAATATGTTCATTATTCATGGAGAGTATCGATGAAAAAAATCAATAGGTTGACTGTCATAAGTGATAACATGACTCATGGAGTGAGTTATTTGGGATGAGAATTACATTAATTCCACGAACGGAATAATATGTTGTTATTGTGTTTTGGTTGTTATGTCAAATCATTGTTCCTTTCTAATGTATGTCTAGGATATCTCTTTTATTATCACATAAATTGATTGCAATAACCTTATCCTGATGATCTGAATACTTATTGATGATTGGGTTTTGGTGATTTCAAGGTGTCCTGCATGGTTTGTTATATCACATCGGTGTTTTCTATTCCAACACATGTATTTAATAATACAAATGATAGACCATATAAATATGTAATAATTATACCACTTGTAGGAAGAGCATAATTTGGTTGATATTCCATAGTATGTTATAGTACAAGTAATTGTTAAAATCCCTCTCCTTTTTAGAAGGTTTGAATTTTTTATAGTACCATTGGGATTGCATTAGTACCCTTATAATTCCACATACTTGGGTCATATTCTAATGTGGTATTCAGTTTTATAAATTAACTTTGGTTTCAATAGTATCATTACATAATACATTATATTGTTGGTTTGTGATGTGTGTTAGTGTGTGATTGATATAACAACTTTGTGTTTGTTGTCTGTGTTAGGCCAATTTGGGGAGGGGATGTAGTCTCACAATCGGATTTCCACTAACGTAGATGGACTATGTTTGTTAGGTCATGGGAGAGTTTTATCAGAGGAGTAAAATCATAGGACCAATTATTATAGATTTTTTAGCAATGAGGTTTTGTTTGCATACTCAGGAAATAATGTTATAGTATCTAGGATAGTGAATCCATTATTGGTGTGGTAGGAAAAGGATCCTTTCTTCAGAAATCTGATAATTTTATTATTAACAAGGTATGTGTTGACATTGTATTCATGGAAAATGATAGTAAAACCAAAATTTAGGAAAAAAATTTCCTTAAAATTTCTTTTTCGTGTCATCTCCCCATATATAATATTTTAACATGCTATATCATGAAATTTTTAGTAAGTCATTATGATAACATCTAGTTGTGATTTGGATGAAATATCATGATGATGGTCTTCCAAGTGAGGATACTTTGGTATGGGGAATTTTTTATGAGGTGGTACCTCTGGGTGGATTCACATTATTTCCACTAACCACTAACAACCAGTTTACACCAATTGTACAAATGAATGATTTGTCTAGTAAAATAAAGCATCATGTGTTTTGGAGGTATATTACCTTCGTGTGTCATGGGGATCTAGACCCACTATAAGTAGAGTACCGACTTGAGTCTGTTATGATAGTTCTCCACCATGTTCGGAACCCTCATAGTCAGATGGTTGTCATTGCATTGAGTATTATCGATGGTTCTAAAGGGTTATGGTGGAGTTTTTTTACTCAGACACAAGAGAATGAAAATCATTTTTGGGGAGAGTATGATCTTCACGTCAAGGAATAGTTCTAATTATCTTTATTGTGTGAGGTATGTATCTATGACATTTGGATTCTTTTGAAGCTTATATAGATTGTTTCAAATTATTCATGGAGAATTACTAACCCCATGTGACACTCCATGAGTATGGGTTGAGATAAATTATATTGCTAAAAAATCTTCAATCATGGTCTATGTTGCAATATCTAGGATGGTGTGATACCTCATTTAGTTATTACTTAAGATTTAATGATTAATCATGCCTTGGTAGTGGAGGTATTTCGAGATGAGAAGAAGCAATATAGGGAGTATTCATTGGGAACCCTGGAGATGAGATATCATCAACTAAAAGATGATGTCAGAAACATGGATCAAGGTGATTCATGAATTTTCATTGATATTCAAATGATAGAGGTTCAAAAGTTGTGGAATATAACGAGAATTCAGGTTATCTGAGGGAGAGGTCATGTTTCTCCAATGAAGTACTAGAATATCTCATGTGATAATTTCCAAACTTCTATGTGGAACATTTAGAGATAGTCTATGGGCTCCCCATGAAAAGGTAGATGCTAGCCTAAGAAGGACCATATGATGGAGATCATAGACTAAGAGCTAGGAGAGTAGTATGTGCCAACCAATGATTCGATCTATTTCCTCATCCAATCCAGTGTTCTCCACACCATAATCAATGAGATTTTGTTAAAGGAGGAATACAAATATAGGTAGTGGATTCCAATAACCAACAAGCTATAGTTATGATTCTATGTATGATCTATGTATTCATTACATTAACTTCAGTTTTGATTAAAGTAATCATGATCCACACATTTACTTCCACATACCATTTCTGAGATCTAAAAATTATATTTGGGGATTTGGATCATCAATTTTGGTCAAACACACCTACAATTATTGATTCAAGGATCACACACCTTTGAAATTAGTGCAACCTTACTCTTGGAGGAGAGTGATTCCATTATTATCTTTTCATGGCCATGATGTGTACTTTTAAGGATATTATAGGCATGTAATGTCTCTCAATATATCTTGAAATGATTGACTATTTCATGTGGATGATTTGGTTTATCAATTTTTATTTGATGGGTTTTTCCTTCCTTGGTGTAAATGAAACCCAGGAAGAGCTAGATGTCCTACTCCATATGAGGATAAAACTGATTAAGCAAAAGATGTATTGTATACAACATGGAACAATAGATGTTGGAATCTGTTAGGTTCCTATTTTGTTGACATCGTATGAGGAAATATCCTTGGAGGATGTGTTGAGATTGATAAACCATTGATACGTTGAATGTTATATATAAATACACTAAGTTAATACCTAGATAAAATTTCAAATATATCACATTTATAACATAAATATTTTATAGATAAAGGTGTTATTTTTGTATTTGGATAAGAAGAGACTTATCAAGACACGTGTGTCTGTCTGGGTATACACGGTATTTTATCTAGGAAGTCAGATGGGTTACTGAGGTAGTGTGTTGATTATCGTTAACTAAATGAAGTGAATAGAAAGAAAAAGTATAAATTTTCTAAATCGATGACCTATTCAACCAGCAGAAAGGGGTGAGCTAGATCTCAATGATTGACCTCAGGTCGAGCTATCACCAACTCTGAGTTCTAGCTGGGAATATACCAATGAGGCTGATCTGATGTCACTAATATCACTGCATTTACATGGTTATTCCTTTTCCAGGATTAATTCCATAAATATGTTCATGGGACTAATAAACAATATTTTTTTATCCTTTCTTGGATCAGTTCATGGTAGTATTCATCATTGAAATCCTAGTATACACATCATTAGTTGAGGATCACATGAGACACATGAAGATGGTATTGGATGTACTATGAAGTCACCATATTTATAGTATGATAGTTCTGTGTAAGTTAATATTTTTGGAGGACCACTTCCTAGGACATGTCATCTCAAAGGAGAGGGATGTTCTTGACCCAATAATGTTTGAGGCAATTCTAGACTGGGAGCTACCGAAGAACGTGATCTAGGTGTAATGATTCCTTAGTATGTAATACTACTATAAAATATTCATACCATATTTCCCCAAGATTTTAGAAACATTTACTCATTTTTCCTAAAATGGATATACTTTTTGTTGATATATGGATACCACCAGGCCTTTTAGGAGTTTTGGAAGAGGCTTATGAGAACCACCATCTCAAAACTTCTAGAGGAAGATTTTCTGTGTTTAGTTCAATTTTATTCCAATAGAACTACACATTCATGTGTACTGATGTAGAGGGATTCAATGATTACCTATGGATCTTGATATCTCAGGTTCTATTAATATATCTATGTGACCCTTGATCAAGATTTGGCTGTAGTGGTATTCACCCTTATGATGTGGTGACACCACCATATGGGTGGGAATATTACTATCTATTCTAAGTAAAATATTATCATTTACATCTTATCATAGAGGCATCATAACTTGAGATAGAATATATGGGTATAGTTTCTCTATGATTTTGACTTTCAGATAATCTATAGTCTAGGGATAGGTGACTTGGTGGCAAATAAAATCATCAAAGATTTTTTTGATGTTTTTAGAATGGTGTTGGAGTAGTTGTCCTCATTATATTATTACATAGTGGATAAGGATTCTTTATCTTACCACATTTTTAGGGTTGTTACCCCCTAAATTTTACATCATATTAGGGAGAGTAATCATTGAGACACCAAAAACGACATGCTATCTATTCATGGTTCTCTTGGGTGTTATCCGGATGAATTTTTTGAATTTGGGGAGCACATCATCCTTTTCAGAGGGAGAATGTTGATACCATGGAAACTAGGATTAGTGTTTTTTGGGTGTTCCATATATCCCAATTATTCATATATCCAGGAGAGGAAAAGATATATTAGTACCATCAGTGTTAGTTTTCATGGACATTGATGAAGATGTCTATCGTAGTGTTTTTTCAATTATGTCCACAATTTTCGGCAAGTTCAGGTTCACTCCCAGGTTCGAGTAAAATTAGATAAATTATTTTTAGTGCCATAGTGGATATGGGATGGTATATATTAGGATATTGTGATGGGGTTTCAATGATTTATTATATAAAATTATTCTATATAAGTTATTTTCAACTGAATAAAAAATCCACTAGAATTCTTATTCATATCAGAGAATATTTCATTAGAGATATTATGATTCCTTTAAAAGATAAATATAATCATATTGAATCGACTTCGCTTCATCATAATTCCAAACAATGATGTTTTCTTCACTACAAGAGTTGGGAGAACTTTTTTGGACACATTTACAGCTCAGTTGTAGTTGAGAATAGTGTTTCAACCTTATACTAACATCCAAACTAATCAGACTATTAAGGTACAAGTGTAAAAGTTTCAACATTTCTAGTTTCTCTTTGGTCATATTCAATATAACCAACTACCCGTGATGAATTTTCTATATAAAATGATTTTACACACAACCATAAGTGTATCACCATTAAATGTTTTTTTCTTTAATACCCTCAAGGTCACCACTTTTCTAGAATAGTAATTTTTAGTCCCCATTTATAGTCCAAGAGATGGTGTGAGAACTAACATATAGGTAAGAAATTATCTAGGAGCTAATGGGTAAATTAAGAGCCATTATATTTATTTTTTGGATTGATGTCATATGACATTGGATTTCGATGAGGGTCATTATTTTGGCATGAAGGCTCCACTATAGTAAGGATTAATGAGATTTGTTTGGGGGAAAAATTTATAATTGAGATCAATTACCCATTTTAGATTCATTTTTTGGTTTGTAACATGGTGTTTCACATATCCCATAATCCATAGTTAGATTGGGAACATGATATATTCCATGTTTCATAAATAAATATGTATATTCATGAACCATCACATGTTTTCAATATGGGATAACTAGAAATAGAGGATGAATCTACCTTTATAAACTCTCCAGTATATATTGGATATTATCTTGAGATGATCCTTCATGGTTGATCCATTCCCTTGGTATATGTCAAGTGGTAGCATGATAATATTTAGGAGATAAATTGAGAGTGAGATAACAAGATTAAATCATAATAAGTAACCCGGTTGACCAATTTTTCACATTTTAGGATGAGAATAATTATGCTAGGGATAATGTACTTACTTTAGTTTTCCTTGGTAAATTATGGAAGATTTTAATGATTATTTCTAAGTTAGGTTCTATGTCACTATGGGATTATAGGATGTGAGGAGCCTCAGTGTTGAAATAATAAAAAACTATTATATCATGTATGCAAAATTACTCTAAAATAATGAAATAACTCTAAATAAGTTTCTTCTATGGGACAATCAGGACTTCCATTCAATATTTAATGATAGTTTTACCCTATGTGTGATATAACCCCTTTTCACATCAACAAATTTATTTTTATTTTTTCAGGGAAGGAAATAGAAATATAAAAAATAATCTTTTAAATTATTGATTATTTAATTGTTAGAATGAATCTTGTTCTATATAATCCCACTTATGGAAAGTCCCTTGGGATATCCGCATAACACTGGGTATTTGATAAGAGCCACAAGGGTGTTGAGTTGAAAATTTTAATTTATTTACTTTTCCATTCTATTAGTTTGGAAAATGATAATAACACTATTAAATCTGGGATTACTAAATTTTATATATCCTAGAGGTTTTATTATGTTTTTCTAAAAAAAGTATTTTATACTAAATGAAGAAGTAGTTATAATATAATAAGAATATTTAATTTTAGTATTCAATTCAATTCATCAAATTGAATGTGAGTCTAGTTCATCATACCCACTTATATTGTGATCCATGTTTAGAATTAATTTAGGTATATTAGACTGAAAGATGTCAAGACCATCATACTCTTATAGGTACTGATACATTGGACTAACCATTATTTATTTTATTGGATTTACTCACAATAGTAATGTTAATTGGAATATCCCATCATTGTAATTAGAGTATAATATTTTTTTCTATCGAACAAAATAATGGAGATCATTGTAATAGTGATAATCTATCTATTGTTGGATATTTGGTTATATCTTATAAGTAAAGATCAAAATATTTATCATTGTGAGTTATCATGTGAATGTAATTTTAGGGAATATCTTTCAACTCTAAAATATGATTGATAGAGATTCAGTAATAAATTGGCTTTTATTTGATGATATGTCAAATGATGCATTCATAATTGATGTCATCATAAGATTTATCTGAGTGAAGATATTGTTACTATTCATTGTAATTATTTATAGGTTTGATATTCTGAGGAATAATTGTCATGATTTTATGTTCTATAGAAAAAAATTTATTTTGTAGTAGATTTTTTATCATCGTATTGATCGAGGGATTCAAGAGACAGGAATATGGTGAATCTCATCCATCAGATCGAGGGCCACTGAGTCTTGGTTGACAGAGTCAAATCAACTTATTGAGGGATTACAAGTGTAGGATGACATGGACTAATTATTCATAGTTTTGAGGATTTTCCAATTAAAGAACGACAGACCTTAAAATATTTAAAAAACATTGGATACTTTTAGACAAGTTTTTTATTTACTTTAGCTCATAAGATTAAAGAGAGAATTATTTCATTAGTTTTATAATCTATTATTTTTATAAAAATTTTATTTTAGTTTCCATTACATGTCAATATTTCAACTATGAATAAAATCTATAAAGTGATTTTTTACTTATCCTTCTAAAATTTATTTTATAAAACTGATACTGATGATGATACACATTGATATATTAAAAAATTTATTGAATCTTATTCAGTCTCTTGGATAATAATATGAAACATGAGTTTGAACTATTTAGATATTGTGGTTTTGTTTTTTCATTATTTCTTTTTTTAAAGTAGATTTCACCCCCACCCCCACTTGTATCAATCGTAAAGTCATAAAATCAAAAATAAATCATCAGACTATGTTTTAATTATTTTAATTATATATTTTTTAAATTCCATATCAATTGAATGTTTATCCAGTTTTCATATAAACTTATTGTTTATTACATTTTCTCACAATGAGGAGGATTTATTGAAAATAATTTCTATTTTTCTTAATAAAGAAGGACTTAATTTTGGTACATGGGAAAATCTCAATCATAGTCAACCACAAATTTTTTAGGGTAATGATTATGAGTATTAGAGAGAAATAATGAGAATATTAAATATAAATATTGGAGTTGATAATTTTTTAATACTTACTACTGATTACAAGATACTTATGAAGGAATTTACTACATTCAGTCATCAATTGAAAAATAATTATCAATTGAATTACAGAGTAAGGAATACTTTTTTCTATTCTATTATTTGGAATATATATATATCTGGATATCTTATTGGGAATCTTATAGTATAATATATATAAATATTGAAGTTGGTCCCTTTAAAACTTATAATGTTGTTGATACTAAATGGGGTGTGATGGGAGAAGAATATAATGCCTTTTAATTCCTACCTTGAGAATCATTTTCCAAAATGCATCAATGATTTATAACTGTGTTAGAATGTTTTCACTCAATTGGAGAAAAAAGTATTACGTATGTAATTTTTGTTGGAATCATTATAGATATGATGCCTAATGAATGGGAATCCAAAATAATATCCTTGGATGACATATGGAATATAAAAAACCTAATGTATGATTCTATTATCGGTTTCATCATGAAATATGAAGGTAGATTTAAAAGGGTTGTTGACTAATTTAAATTGAATAATGTTGGTGTTTCTTTTTTGACAACATAATATGTTCACACTAAATATTAGATAGTTGAAATATTGTAGAAATCTTCTATTAATAATAAATTTTTAATTGAATATGATTCTAGTTCATCATATCCTTTAAATAATGAGTTTTTAAATCATTCTTTAAGTTTTAACAAGATCATAGGAAGGAAATACATTCAATACAGATATAAGAAAAATGAAAAAGATAATAATGAAATTAACGAGTCTTCTGAATTAATATTTTATGAATGTATGAAGACAACACCCACATAATGGAATTTTACTAGCATGAAAAGGAAATAAATTAACGATTGAAATATAGACAGAAAAGAAAATTAATATTATAATCAAAAAATCAAGAAGGGTTTAAAATATTCTAACAACTTGGGTGAAAGTGGAGGAGGATTTTCTTCCAAAATATCTGTTTAAATTTAAAAATCTATCTAAAGGTATATTGTATTATTTGATGAATTAAATATGGTAAATAAATTTCTTACAATATTGGTTCACCCTATTGAATCCCATGACAATCATTTTTTAAATTCATATAATCCTATAACTGATAAAGGTAAAAATTAGACATCCTTTGATGATGAATATTCCATAGCTGATGGGAATAATACTATACCTATTTAGAAAAAGGTATATAGGTTTAAAAAACATCACGAAAATGAAAATTTTAATGTTTTTAATAAACATGATAATGCATAGGAAAAAACATACAATTGAAAAATCAAGGATAACTATTTTAACTAATGAAATATCATATATTTCTAAGGATCGAGATAAATCAAATATTGAAAAATATAATATTTCAAATGATCTTAAGAAAATTATTTCATTAAAACTTATTTACAATGTAATTTTTTAAAATATAGTCCTATTACTATTACAAATAAAGACATAAACATAGTTATAAAACTAAAATATGAAATAACTAATTTGAAGAACCTTTTATCCAATATTACCACTATGAATGTAAACATTGATAATAATCATAAGTAAATTAGAACTCGTACTATTGTTTATGGAATGGTTTATACCAATAAACCCCTATTGTTTTATAGAAATGACATTGATCACAAATGTGATCAATTTGTCACAAAAAATCCAATGATGTGGACATTTAATTAAGGATTTTTTGTTAAACATATTTCAATAATTAGGTTTTAGTAGTTAATATATTAAAAAGATGATATTATCTAAAATTAGTAATGTTTTCCAATGTGGATACATAAAACATTACTTTCCAATGAAACCCGACCCAAGAAGGTTTGGGTTTAAAAAATATAATTTTTTATCAAAAGAAATAATGTCACATCAACAATAACATTTGGGTCATAGAAAACGTGGTTGTTCTAGATGCATGACTAGAAAAAAATGATTTATTTAAAAATATTATCAAGTGGAATGGTGAGAAAGTAACTTTAATAGATAATTATTAATGATTAAATATTGGTAGAAGTTATTTTAAATGTTATTATTATTCATTTTAAGTATACAATTTTCATCTTTCCAAAAAGGGGGATATATTTGAATATAAATCCTTCCATTTTACTTACCATTCCATTAGTTTTAGAAATCAAAAGTATTATCTTAAAAAAAATAAACTTTTATATATCCCAAGTGTTTTACTAGGTTTTTTTTATAAAAATTTTTTTTATACCAAATAAAAAAAATAGTTATAACATAATGTGAATATAATCATTAATGATTCAATATGATCCAATAGACTAAAGTTTTTTTGGTTCATCATACCCAGCAATGTTATTGTTTGTGGTTATATATATGTCTTATCTATCAGACTGAAAAAATTCATGACCATCATACCAACAGTGGTAACAATACATCAAAATAACCATTATTTAGTAAATCATATTGAATATCAATAATGAATCCCATAAGAATATCCATTATTTATAAGAAGTTTATAAATATTTGTTTATATCTGACAGAATATAGAAGAGAATTATAGTTGTGATAAAATAAATGATTTCATACATTTAGTTATTTATTATATTTCATGATCAAACTCCTGATCATTATGAGTTTTCAAGTGAAATATGTTTGAGGCCATTGAAATGAACATTGAAATATTAAAATTTGTTCTTCACCTATAAATATTTGTTCATTTCTATAGTTGGGAGATGGTACATTTGCATCTCAAATTGTCCAAATACTTCTCCTTATGAACATCCCATTCCTAGTATTTTTATTTATTTGTAGAGTTTATGGTCAAACGAATTCTTGTGAGAATTATATATTCCTTTGAATAATTGTTCTTTCTATTATTTTTCAAATTGGGGAATTGTTCAAGGGATTATGGAGATAGGATGATATTGAATTTGATCCATTAGATTAACTGATTCTTGGTGTAGGAATATAGATTCGTCTCATCTTATCGAGGGATTTTAGGGATAGGAAGACATAGTGCACATAGAATTAGGTAGAGGTATTTAATGGTATGGAGAGATAGACCATACAATAGGTATAAAATTTAAGATAATTTTTATAGGGTTTCTAGCTACCAACACTCTTAAAGTTAAATAGATAATTATTTTATTACGATTTTAAGTCATTATTATATTTATAAGAATCGTATTTAAAATTTTTTACCTTTAAATATTTTTATAACATTAAACTTTTGAAAGTTTTCCTTTTAATATCATTCCAAAATTTTTATATCACACTGATAGTAATACTGATAACATCTGAGATAATTGTGATGTTATTGAATTTAATTCTATCAATTTGATAGTTAGATGATTCCCTAGTCTAATAATTATATATAAAGAGGTTTTATGATTTGAAATAGTTTAAATTTTTAAACTACAATTTACCACCCCATCCCCTCTTTTTGCCTTTACAAACTCATACGATCAAACATGGGGAAGATTTATTGTTGAATTAAAATGGATCATTTGTTGACTCTAAATTTGAAAAATATTTCAGGTAACTGACCAAAGATATTGATGTAGAAATATTATTTTTTAGAGATCGACCCAAACATTGGGTAGGTGGATTTTTATATTGGTTTTATCCACATTTTTTGTTCTACATCGAATTTGAAAAAATCATCCAAATAAATTTATTATACAGTTGAAAATTAATGTAATTTTTTTTATTTATCTTCCAATAATAAGGAATTGTTATTTTAATGATTATTCATTTAATGAACTTCAGTTCAACACTATCTTATACAATGAATATAATCTAAAATGAACAACATCCATTATTCATTCCATACATTGACAATTATTACTTTTCTCCCCATGTTCATTGTACAATAAAATTTGGTATTTGATTTGGTTGATAGCTTAACAATACCTGAATCCAGATCATTGTACAATCGATCTTTGGTGCAAAAGAAAATTTTAAATTTTCTAGATTAGAAACTGATATGAAAATTGAGGTGTGATGTGGTGTGATAGTAGATCAGTGATAGATTGAGTGTAATTCGATTCAAAAGTTTTTTTTTGTGATGGTGTGACTTGATATGAGGAGTTTCTCGAGTATTTAGGTGGATGAAATCTAGCCACCAATTAATACTTGAGTGTATAAAACCGTAAACCGTAATATTTAGGCGGTTTTTGTGGTTGGAACAAAAGGTGAAAGGATAAAATGATAAAAAAATAATGAAAACTACATAATTCATAAAAATTCCTAGTTTCATGGTGTGTAATTTAGATGAATACATGATTTGTGGAACCTTATTATTGATTCAAGGGATTAAATTCCGATAAAAATATAACAAATTATGTGAAATATCATACACCATGTGACACATTACATGTTGTGTGACATATGACAAGTGACCTCTTTTTTTACCTCTAGAAAAAAAAACATGATTGGAGTACACAAGCATGACCATTTACATGGGCATAGACACATACTCAGACATGTATTTTTATAGTGACACAACCAATGTGCATGGGAATGACTATTCAATATGAGAATTCCCCAATAAACATGATAATGGAACTAGTCAAGACGATATATTATTGGGAACGATGTGCACTCCTAATAAAAGTTGTGTATATATTCTAGGTATGGTTGGGGATGTTTTTCTCTTCAATGTAGATATGTATATATTTGGTGCATTCCCTTGGACTATCCCTATGATGGTATAGTGATACACCACATCGAGAGTATGATATGTGGCCCCATTTAAGGGATGTGTGTCATATATTATTAGGTATCCCTTTATGTGGCATGAGGTGTGATCCTCTATCATTTCTTCAATGGTTGTATTATGTATCTCCTTACAAACTTAGAAGTAATTTGTTCCCCATCCTTGTAGGTTTACTCCATGTAGATTTAGGTGTCCCATTAGGCCATGGCTGTTAACCTTAATCTATGTATCATCAAATTATTTGATCCAACATATACCTTTTTTATGGAGTGTCCCAAAAATAATTACATAACGGATAAGCTCCATCAATAATATAAAGTCTCGTAGAGAGATTTATTTTGTACAAGACTTACCTTGAAGTATAATGAAAAAATACTAGGGTATTAGTATACTTATGAATTTATCAGGAAACATGGTTTCAATCATCTATATATCCTAGTTATCGGTGTTACTGTATCATATTCTGATTGAAGTACCTTTATGATGCTGAATTTAAAATACTCATAATGCTTTATGTTTTGTTGTGTCGGTGGTATGTTTTAGTCACCCCAATACAGCCTCTACCAACATATTTAAAATATTATGCAGATGAAATACATTATGAGGGTGTCATGTGTAGACTAGAAGTAGGTATAGTATATTTGAGCTAGATAGACAAAAATTGGTTCAGAGGGATCCATTTGAGAGTTTTATCCTCATTAATAGAAAGTTTTAGTCTATTATAGTTTTTATTGGATTGAATGTTTCCATTTTTATTTTTATGTTGGTTTTTTGATATTTTGATGTTTGAGTTTTTTGTATGTGTTTTCTATGGTATCATTTAAATCATTGCATTATAAATTATATGGGTTCTTGAATATATGTGTATATGTAGGTACTATATTCTACAGTCTTCCATTTTTGTGACATTCCTAGAAAATGATTGTATCTAGACCTAATCCTAATGGAGGAGTGTGTGTGTGATGTTATACTCAACATTATGCCATCCATAAAGGCCATGATGGGCCTGATTATTACAATATTATTCTAAGTATAACTTAAAATTTAACGTAGAAAAACATTAATCACATGTAATGTAAAATAAAAAATTCAATACTCCCAAATAAAATATTCGAAAAAATTGCAATAATTTCCCAAAATAACATGAATATATTTAATACCATAACAAAGTATTTGTTTTTCACATGTTAAATAAATAATTATTCTTATAATAAATTCACATCATATAAAATAATTTCTTGTTAACCTTTACCATAAAATAATCCCAATGTTTTGAGTTTCTTTAGAAGTAAATTTAGTCACTTTGTAACCAAACCATTTTCAATCCCATTGGTATCATGTCATGAACCCCTCCCACCCAAGGTACCCCATCATTGTTAGAAATGAGAGAATAGAGATAATAATTTCCAAATACAACCACTAATTGGCCCCAAGATGTAGATGAGAGTTGAGGGTATACCATACCCACAGATTGGAGGCATTACAAAATAAAACCTGAAAATTAATAGAGATGATTATTAAAATAGAAAATAACACTTTTAGATAACAAAATACCAATAAATATCAATTAAAGATACAAAGGAAATTATATTAAACTAGAAGAAATAAATTTAGTAGAACAAATTCTCTATGGCTACCATGAATATCTAACAGCTCCTAAAAATGGCTCCAACTGGAAAAGTATAGATTGATCGCCAACCTTCCCATGTGGACCTAAAAATAGTCGTATATACATAGGGCGAAAAAATAATGTATATCCAAGAGGATAATCCATGTAACCAATCAGTCACAATGTGAATGAAACATACTAAACCCTCATGTGTTAAAAAATGAATTCAACCCATCACATAACAAGGTTCACTACTCTTTTCCATCATCTCTAAGGCTATCTATCACCAAGTATCTTTCAAAATACATTATTAAATATAATTATAATAATTGGTACCTTAAAACATGAAACACACTAGTTTTGGGATCCAACCCAATATAAAGCTCCATAATCCATGTCTGTCCAAAATAAATTTCAATGAAACTTGATCTAAAGTAATATATATTTCAATCCATGTATCACATCATTTAATTATCCCAACTATATTTTAATATAGTAACTGGGTAGTTTTCAGGATCCACTATATATATTAATTCTTTTATGATACCTCAATCCATCACAGATTATACACAACATACCTATAATAACCATTATGATATTTTAACATTAGATATTTACATACGAAACAACAGTGAGACAAGACATCCCACTACACCATTAACACGATTAATACCAACACATATTTCTACTAGTATAATAGGGTGGGGAAAGAGGTGGTACTCATCCATATGTTCCCTACCGACATTGTTCATGGGGAAAACACCCTCTACGAGTCCAGTGGTTGTTTGCAGCTACACTGAAATGAGATGGGAATTGTATAAAATCAAATAACGTATATTATATATATTTGGATTACAACCCTACTAAGGGAAACTAAATATATATATACTCATATTTTACTAATTTCCAATGCAACTCCAAGATTCAACTTGGGAGGCCTAGGTATCGAATCATACATGCATCTGGTTTCATTTAATTAATAAATTAATTGTTCATTAAATAGTTATTACCATATTATTTAAATTATTTTCCCCTTTAATCCTCTAAGATATGTTCCAATGAAAATATTTAATTATTATTTTATTGTGAATTATTCTTATATCATATAAAAAATCATGAAGTATTCATGTTCCTTCAATAATTATATATTCATTTCATAATCATCTGAAAAATCTAAGACTTAACTAAAGTGAGAAAATAATTGATACAATCAATGTGTATATTATAAAACATATTCACATGGTTAATAATTGTTTCTTTAAAAAAAAATCATCAGACCAGTCAGAAAATTAGATTAATTATTAATCAGGTTTCCATGATTTTCACACAATAACAATGGGTAAGCCTAGATTAAAACTATTACAACGATACTTTTTCCATCCATGACACCACTATACATAAAAACACATCCAATGTCCCATTCCACCATCATCTTCATAATTTTTATAGGAACCAAATTCCACAAATATCATCATCACCAAAACCCCATGAAACCATCATAACCTCAGGAATCCCCACCATATCATCACAATAACTAGAACAACATTCCACTATAATAGAATCAGGCATCCCTGATCATTATTGAAACCACACATGGTTAATATTAAATAATAACCAGAATATAATTCCAAAATAGATAAATATAAATTTATATATATTTTTCCGCACATAACTTCAACTATAATTAGGGACAATGAAAATATGAAATACTAACCAGAATCAATAATTTAAACCTCACTGAACCACAATTTGATGATATAATAAATCATTTATTTTTCCTAACAATTTTAATTATTCTATTTTTAATAGTAAATTTTAAAATATCTATCCTTATAAATATCCAATGCTAAAAATTAATTATTTAATCCGCGGTTCGTTATTTTGTTTCTTTTTTTTAATATTAATGATTATTATTTGAAAAATGCCATCTTCATCAAAACAAATCATTAATAGATTTAGGTTGTATTTTAATATCAAAAAATATAAACCATTCTTAATATATATTACTATAAATGAAAAACTATATCTACTAAATATGGGAGAGAAAAAATTAAATTAAAAACAACATTATCATATATCCCTAATATTTTAACATGAATATATTTATTCATAGGTGAGATAATACTTATAGTTACTAGACTGTAAATAAATTCTAGAAAGTGAAAATATTCAAAAATATGAACAGTTATTTTGGGGATGAAATAATATTCTTAATGAAATAATAAAAAAAAAATAACATGTGTTAAATAATTCATTTTTCATAAATTAACCACTGAATTTAGCAATTATGCCCATGTGTGATCCAACAATCATTTCATTAAACAAAATATGATATCTATATAGAATTACAATTCTCATTTTATTTCTATAAAATGAAGAATAATAAAAATAATTGTTATTAACATTACGTAGTTTATGTCAATAGTGTAAAATATTTTCATGTTATAAAATAATAATTTTTTAAATTTCATGTTATTATCATTTTTTCAATCCATGATAATTTCTAGAATAATTATATTTATTTTATAACATGACATTTATTTTTTTCCCTTTTTTCTTATAATCATATGGATTATCACACATTGTTATCTTCAAAAATTGATAATACATTAAAATCTATTATTTAAAATTATAATAAATAATATTCAATCCAATAATTAATTTGCATATTCTTTGATAATATTATTTATCTCTTGAATGAAATAATATTTCTTAATACAAATACATATATTATATAATAATATGTTAACAAATTTCTTTTAAAATTAAAATTCAATTTCATCATTGAAATAATATTAACACATTAAATCTAATGGATGAAATACTAGTATTATCATCTATATTAATTCTTCTAAATAAAATAATTTTTTATTTAATATTATTGAATAATAAACAGAATTATAAAACATACATTTTATCATACACTTTTTATATAATTACATATATATTAATTAAGTTATTGTCTTCTATATTTTTATTATATTATTTTTAATCAAATATATTAAAAATTTTAAATAAAATTATTTTGTCATTGGGAGACAAAGGAAATTGATATTTTAAAAATACCCTGCATGGGTAAGAATGGTTCACGGATTGCAGCCCAACAGAGGAATAAGGAATATTTCATCAGGCTTGAAATATAGGCTATGTTCGTGAGAGGGAAACTCAAATCAATTTTAGATAGGTTTAGAAGTCCCTAGAGATGTATTTTATTTTATCAAGGGTTATGAAGTAAAAATACATTGGGGAGACAAGGAATTCCAATGACATAAATATAGTCTAATCATGGATATTGAATTCAAATTTTAATAGTTTTGAACTAATTACAATAATAACCAACTTTTAATTACTAAAACTATGAGAACTCAAAAACATACATTCAAAACTCATAAAAAATAAAACAACCACCTATTTCACTTTTATTCCAATAAATTTATGTTCAAAAAAATAAAATGATGTTCATTAAGGAAAATATAGATTTTTTAAATAATTTCTATTACCAATATATAAGAGTCATGTATTTATTAGGGGTAACATGGTTTTACCATTACGTAGTGGGTTACCCTTACCCGATCAAAATAAATATAGTATGAACCATATGTAGGATTTATTATTCTAATGGATACCCTTATATTAGATTAAAATACTTTTATGTGAGAAACCACTTACCTATACATATCCTTATGAAATTTAGTGCTACCTTTACATAGCTACGAGGTACCATTCCACCTGAAGAAGGATCCTAGATGTACCCTTACATATTGGAGGTCTACCCTTACAGAATTAAGGATTTAATATATTATCCTTAAATGAAAATTAGGAAAAACAAGCAACCCTTAAAGATCTAATAATAAAATATTCTTACCCATGCCCAGGGAACAACCTTCAATTAAATTGTTTATATAATATCAGGACTATATTTTAAAAACACAAGTAATGACACTGTTACCATTATACAACTCCAAAAAGAAAAACATAACCATATTTATAGAATAAAAACTCATGGTTTCCTTTATAAACCCCCTTAAAAACAAATTGTATCCATCCACAACTACATGTTCATGCGTGACGTTTAATATTTCAATGAAATTTTTACATTTTAAATTATATTATCTTACAAATAACATTGAAATGGTTTTCTTATCAGTTAAAAAATAACATAAACACATTGAAAGAATATTACCACCTTAGAGACATCAAAATAAATATTCCCTAGTAAAATTTAATAAATTTAAATTGTTTCTTAATTTTGAAAAATCATTTTAAATCCTCTTTATAATTTTCAATACCATATATAAAAAAATCTAAAAATTTCTAAAATTACACCCAAACAACTAGAAATCCTAAAATTGAAATGGAAGGGATTAGAGAAATCCATAATCATATATTAGATACCTCTCAAAAAAGTATCATCCACCTGAATTAAAAAAAATGGGAGAGGGAAAATAATGGTCATATAACTTTACCTACACACATGATACCCATCATGGTTTTTGTTATATTTTTTACTCAGAAAATACTATAAACACAATGTGTATAACTAAAAAATAGTTGAAATTATTATCTTGGGGGAGATATTTCTGAAATAAGAGAAATAAGATTAATATAAAATTATATAAATATGAGAATCCATGCCATATATCATCATGAGATCACATAATTGATCCCAAAATAATAAAATATTAATCAAATTGGATTATTGAGAATTGATTTATAACTCTCATTCCAAAGAATTTTCTTATCAAATTCTAGATTGAGAACCAGAACAAACCCTTCCAACTATGTATATGAATCGACACAATACTATATTAGGAAACACCTTATAGAAAATAAAACAAAATTTTTTAAGAGCGAAATAATAAATTTTCAATAATTTAAATTAATAATATCAGTAAATAAAAAATAAAAAATTATTTATGTACATTTATTATTCAAGAATAATTAATTTACAATTGTTAGAATAAAGCATTCATAACATTTCATGAACAATGTAGATTAAAAAGATTTCATAGAATCGTATTAAAAAAATTAGATATTTTATGTACAACCATTCATTATGTCATGTTGGTTTGGGAGTTCAAAAATAAAAAACCTTCATCCAAAGGATTATAGTGTTTTTCATAATGTATCTCAACATTTCTCATTAAAATTAATTAAATTTTAAAAAAATTAATATATTTTCACCAAGTCTCTTGTGTTTATAATATCTAAGGTAATGAAATCTTCAAATGAACCCCATTTATAATTGTTCTTTATAAAAGGATATTTATAAAAAAATATTTTTCAACAAATATTAAATATTTTTTTACAATAAATTTTAAAATAAATACATGCTTCATATATGAATCAAATTTATTTATTGAATAAAAAAATTTATTACTAAATTTAAAATATTTCAAATTGTTCTAATTAAAAATTATTATAAAATAAGAATAAAAATGTTAGGGATGTTGTATTCCATGTATGTTTTATTTTTCAAAAAATATTTTATATTTAACATGAATTATGCGATAACATGAGTACATATGTAGGTAACATATTTTAATAAAATTATTCTTCAAACAACTCTACTATCTTTTTTATAAAATTAATATTTTATATAATATCGAAAACATGATGAATTAAAAATTAAACCATGAGATGAATGAACAAAAATCATGACGTTCGAATAATCCATTTCATCCAACTAAAAATCATATTACAGATTTTTAAAAAAAAATATTTATTCACAAGGGGAACACTCATGAAAATGAAAAACAGGATATAATAACCCATTTACCATTGGTGGAAGACATTTTTTTTCATGATTTATATACCAACATCACATAAAATTCAACATATAATTACATTTCATATGATTAATAGAGCTACTACAAGAATGAATGTCAAAGGAAACCATCCACAATACCATTATATTATCCTCTTTGGTTAGTATTGACTTTCCCAAATGGTTTAAATCATATTATAATTTAACTTGTTCAAAAATGTGACTTTTACCCTCTTTTAAATTTTGAATAGACCCAACATATTTTAATTTAATGGGGGAAATACATTCAAGGGGTGTAAGACACCCATAAACCAATATATCAATAACAATGACACATGTCCAACACACAACACATATGAATTTAATTCCCAATAGAGAGAGTAATTAATCCAACACAAGGAATATTCAAATTAAAATTAAACATTCAATATTGTTTATTCCACAAGCTGAGGCCTTTATCAACTAGAATGAGTGTGGTGTATAATGATTCGAAAAATTAATACATATATGAAACCCTTATCTAGGAAAAAATATCCACTGTATTAGGCCCCTCAGAAAAGCATATGATAGACATAGTGGTAAAAAAATGTCCCCCAACCAATAAAGGGTTTTAGGATATAGTAATAGAGTGACTTCAATAAGGTGAGAGAATCCCTTTCCAAAAATTACATTTCTATATCAACACTAGGACTATGGAATGAGTAACAATTACCATATTTGTAGCTAACTGGGTTTAAGTTGTGAAATAAAATATTGATGTTATACAAATGAGTATGGATCAATGATTAATTAGGTGGGTTAAATTGAGGGAACAATAAGGTTTCACAATAACAATTATGAAGGAATACAAAATGATGAGGTATGATAAAACTTTTAAATCTCATAAAGGTTCTAACTATCAATGGATTTCAGGATCAATAATGAAATTAAATGGTTTCAACACATATCAAAACCATAGGTCATAATTCCCAAAATAGATGGAAAATATCACTGACCAATAATTCTCCCCCCTTGGGGTTCAAGAATGAATCCAAAAATTGAAACTGCCCATAGAACATCCCCGTAAAAAATCCTTTCCTAAAAAACAATGACGAATTAGGACAACCAACATCATGCTGATCCACACAAAATCATTACAAAAAATAATACTCTTCACTCCCTCTGATTAGGATTAAAACCAATGGATATCACTACACCCTCTATGAAAATGACCTTTTAATGATACCAACATTATCAATCAGACATCTGTGGACTCTGGAACTAAAATACAGAATGATTCCACGTTTAAGAAATTTCATTATTATTATATAATTTGATTTTTTTTCTTATGTATCTTGTTGAGAATAATGGTATAAACCTGATAGGGTCATTAACGAGGAGCCACTCCTATAAAACAATATATGATAGGTACTCCTAAACTAAGGAACATATTAATTATGGTCAATTAAATACTTAATTTTTATCCTTTTCTCATGGTAAACGCCATTCAGTGACCAGAACATACAAGCATGATATACGATCCTTTCAATTGTAGCTACCAAATAAGCATCATCACTTCACATTGAACATCTAATATAATTGATTTTCCAAGAATCAGATTATAAAGGTGCCAAAAATCATATATCCTAGAGAGTATACCATATTTATAGCATGTATTTTGGTTAATTGACAGAATTTACCTATAAACCCATGAATCCCCACAAGTACTTAACTTCAAACCCCAACTTATCTCATAACCATCGCCTTATATAAGAATCCTCCATGACATGAAACCCCCAACGGTTTCCCTCCTTGGTTGGAATGGAGATAAGATAGATAATAAAGCCTAAATCCCACCTCTAATAGGACACGTGTTGGTGACTAGCACTGTCGGTAAAACATACACATAGTTGGGATTTGTTTCCCTCTATGATTTGAAATATAAGAGATATGAATAAATCAACCAAAAAAATATTTCTCCTAAAAAATAATAAGAATTCAAAATAAATGATATGAAGGTAATGACATATAACTTATGCAATTGAAGACAATTTAATAATTTAACATTAGTGGCCACAATGATCAAGTGGCTCCAAAATAACTCCACAAACTGTAAAAGTTAGGATCAATCATCAACTAACCCCTATTTACCTCACAAACTATTTTTATATACTTAGGGTGAGAATAAAATTAATACTCACTTGGATTCACTCTAAAACGTCTCTTTAATTAAGTCAAAAAATAATACTAAATCCTAGTTATTATATAATTGAATCTAATACATCATATGAAAAATTATACTTTTCGTTTACCATATTCTGTATGTCTATTACCACAAACTATCACATAAAATAGATCATATTTTGTAATAAAAACCTGGGATACACCGCTATCACATCCCCATTGGTTTACTACCTGACCGCAACATCACAAGTACAAGGACGTCTCACATCAAAATACACCTCAATGAATCATAGGTTAAATAATATAGCCTACAATTTGTGCATCACATAATATAATTATCCCAAAAACATCCTCAAATTGCAACAAAGTAGTTTTTAGAATCCTTCATAGATATTACTTCATGTATTATACATCCAGACATCACATACCAAATACAACATACCTATATTAACTATTGGAAGACTATATCTAGAGATTAATGTGGGTGAAATAAACTCATGACATAAAAACCTCATACATATATATAGAATTATAACCACCATTCATACCAAAATGTAATATTACTAGGACCAGAGAGTGATCTCATATGTCCATTCATAGATTTATCACCAACCTAGATGTTGGTGAAAATCTTCCCATTGTCTACTAGGTTTTAATATCCCTACCAACATAGGTGGGTATCATATTAAATAAAAAATATATATGATAAATATATATTAGTCGCATAACCATACTAAGGGAAATTACCTATCCTTGGTCACATCTACTGCTAATGTCGCATGGTACTTCTAATAAACACTACTAAGGTCTTGGTATCACATCATACAATAGTCACACATCATGTAATAAATAAATTGTTTATTAATTAATTATTACAATAATATTTCTAATATTACACTTTAATGTTTTGATGCTTCTTCGAACAACACTATTAATTACCTTATTTTATTCTGGAGTATGTCATCAACATGAATAAATAATAAATAACCAACCCCATTAATTCATTCAATAATTAATCAATTCATAATCTTTGGGTGTACATTATGACTGGCGCCAAGATTCTAAATTAAATATGTAGTAATTATGAATAGTATAAAACTACCTTCTAAAGTTGGAAATTTATTATATAAAAACATCCATTCACTGCTCTATTGAAAAAAGATTCATTGACAACAATACCACCTAGGTTTTAACACTTCCAAAAAGGGAAATCCTAACTTAAACCTATTTTATCAGTCTTTGTGCCATCACAAACACCACTACACATAAAAACACATTTTACATCCCATTCCAACATTTTTATCATGATAGCAGGAAACCCGATCCACCATATTCATCATAAACAGAACCTCATTCCACTATCATAGCCTCATGAATCCCCACTAATATCATCACCATAAATAGCACATTGTTCCACCATCACAACATCTAGAATCACTACACATTATTCCAACCACAAAAGGTTAATATTCAATCATATCATGATTCTAAATCCATACATCATTAAATACTATATATATTTATTAATCAATTAATAACTTCAAATTAAAATAATTAAAAATAATTCATGGAATCCCCTAACTTATCATTAAATTCTGTCTTGTATGGTGATAATTTAAGAAATAATTTATTTTTAATAATTTTCATTGATTATTAGATTTATTGAAAAGACCAGGAAATTACATGAAATTGTTTTTAATTATATAGAATTTTATGAGTCCGTGAAAATTTACACCGCGTGATTCTGAGGCCCGGTGTTTCCAGAATGAATTTTTGAACTGTTTTTCAGGCACGTTTAGTAAATGTGTGAGGGAGTTTTTGTAACTTTTGAACCAGTTCTAAGAATTGAAATCCAAGGGAACCATTGAACTCGCAGTGCCAATATTCATTTAAGGAGACCTTCACTCTCGACCGTAGTAGGTCGAGGGTAGAAGTTAGTTTTTCAATTTTTTTCATGGTTGAATAGAAAAATAAAAATATTAACATTTTTGTTTTTCTTGTAACCTTATTTTCGGTTATGGAGGTGGGGACCACTCGAACTAAATTTTCCCAATTTGAATTCATATGTGGGGACCACCTGACCCTTGAACTCCCCCTTTAATGGGAGGTAACTCTTGGACTCCCTCCCCTTTAATTATGCCACATCCATTAATTAATTAATTATATCAACTCCAAATGTTCCATAAAATTAAAATTCATAAAAATATTTTATTTAGGTTGGTTCCAAATTTTTCTAGGGAGAAATCATTGGCGAAAGGGAGTCTTGGAGAAAGCTATTGGAGAAACTCATCCTCTAATGAATAACACACTCTCCAACGATGAACAAGCTCTCCAACAAGGAACGTCTTCAACAGAAACGAACCAACATCAATCCTTCCTTCCTCCCCGACATCAAAAAACCTTCGAGGTAGGGGTGTGTTTTTGATTGATCATCATTAATTTTTCAATCACGTTGAGTCACCTCCCTTGAGCTACTTGATACCACCATAATGCGGAGGGTACGGGCCAAACGAACATGGCCCGACCTCACCGAAAAATCATTGTGGTTGATGGTGCGTTCTTCACGATGGAGGAGGATGGAAACCGACACCGGTGGGGCTTGGGAAGGGTGGCAGGAACTACTGCCGGTCGTGAAGACGGTGGTAGTGGTGCGCATCTGCGCCGCCCGATGATAAAGGGTCACTGCTTTTTGTTGCTATGACGAAGGGTGGGCGGTCGGCCGATCAGGCCATCGTCGAAGGAAAGGCATGCAACCGCGTCGACGGAGCAAGAAGTCATGGTGGATGGTGGAAGGCAAAAATCATTCATACATCCGAGGATGGGGGTCACACAATGCACTACCAGGAGGAAAATGGGCCCATCCATTTTGGATGGTCGATCTGTACCGAGCGGGACCTGCGGTGAGTCCCCACGTGCTTCCTATCCACCAAATGGCTTCGTCCATTCAGTGATTGAGGGGGGGGGGGTGTGAAACTCCCCCCCCCCCCTCGCATGCGGGAAGGCCATGACACCCAACGCGGACTGGGCGAGCCCTAGTGGACCGGGTCATGCCAGGTCAGTCTGACCAGGTCTGACCAGACCCTGATGAGTTTCAAACCATTCGATACTTTCGGCCAATACATGATCTATGTGTGTCCGTTCGATGAACCATATACGGCTCCAGAAAACTTGGAAATATAAGGTCTTTTTAGTATACCCCACAAGATATTTTGATAATGTTGGGGTACGTTCGGGTTGGATTGAGCACAAATCCAACCGAGCCCTCAGGAATATAGGGCCAATAACTTAACGACCGAGCGTTCGATTGATGCACCATCTATTTCATTAAGACCAATTTTTTGTGGAGGTCCTTTGGGATACTTCTTCGTTGTACTTTGTGGAAGATTGAGTATTGAATTTTGGATTGAGAAGAAGACCCTCCCGGAGACAAGCGAGCTTAGTGCAGAAACCCTATAGGTGGATGTAACCTGAGAAAGGGGTCCTATGTGGGTATGTGATTTGGGATACATTGTGGGTCTATTATTGTGTTTTCCACATGAATATATTCTAGGAATCCATTTGGGAGAACTCTAGGATCTCGTGTTGGTCTGATGATGTACTAGGATCCTATATGGGCATGATGGTGTACTAGGATCCTATGTGGGTCTGATGTTGTACACGGATCATGTGTGGGTCTGATGATTTACTAGGAACCTGTGTGGTTCAGATGGTGTACTAGGATCTTGTGTGGGTTTGATGATGAATTATGATGTTACGTGGTTCTGCCTCTTAACATAGTAAGATGATTGAGTAGTTACAACTAATAATCTTTACAACCGTACCTATGTTATATCTTGAATGAGCTGAGTCCTTACCTTCATGGTGATAACTTTGTGGTATTCTTCTGTGTGGCATACATTTGTGGTATTTACCTTCGTGTAGATACATTTGTGGTATTCTTCTATGTGGCATACCTTTGTGGTATATACCTTCGTTTTATTCCTTCCTTTATGGAACAGTCGAGCTTTGGGCTAATGAGTTGGGCCTTATGTTTCATCATGATTAATGTGGGTTTACATGATAAATTTGTTATATTTAAGAGTATATAACATTGTAGGGTTGTCAGCTTTTTTCATGCTTTTTTGATTTAGTGAGACCATGAGGGTCTCCGGGTCCCTATGAAGTATCATTATACTCACCCCTCCATGGGCTATGCCCACAAATTTTTGTGTTTTGTGCAGACGTCAGACAACGCTGACTGAGAACGAGAGTACCAGGATTGGAGGTAGCTTTGAGGTAGACCTTAGATGAGTCATACCCTAGAGATGAATGTTCGAGAGCCGTACCTACCCTTCAGGTAGAATCCTTGGTAGGTGTTTATAGGTGTTTTTCTAGTTTACTTGTACATTTCAGTTTCATGTACTTTTCAGTTGGGCTTGTATTCTGTCCCCTTTTATATAATGTACCCACTCTATTTTCTATTCATTTTACTCGTGTTCTTATATTTTTGTGTGCTTGGTTGTGTGTGTTTACTAGATATAAAGGTAATGCCTTCCCAGTTTTAGGGAATACGCCTTTCGGTGCTAGTATCCAGCTCCTGGCCTACAGAAGGTGGGCTTGGGGTAGCCACGACATGGGCCCCAATGGATGGGTCGTGAAAAATTGGTATTAGTGGAGTCGGTTCAACTATAAAAAATTGGACTATGATACTTATAATGATATGAGTGTTAAGTGTAGTGAGTGTGGTTATCAGTTTAGGGAATCTAGTGTTGGTTCGACATCTGACGTATCCATACACGAGGACCCTGACTTCTGATTTCTGATTTAGTGCATGAATACATAGATTGTGTGTGTGTTTTCCAATGTTTTCATTGTGATATTTTTGAGTCATCTCACCAGGTATAACTTATTGATCATGGTGCACCTATTTCTTTTCAGGATGCCTCCACATAGACATCGAGCTAGTGTTCTCAGTGTAGTATGCGATGATATCCCACTGAGAGATGATGCCTCGGTGTAGGGCCCTCTTTTAGTAGAGGCACTAGCGGAGGAAATAGCATATAGTTTCCCATTGGTCCACTGATTCCTCTATCCCCATCTGCAGAGAGTGCACGCCGCTTGATCACATTGCATGAGTTCTAGCACTAGAGGCCACCTATGTTTAGGGGTGAGACGTACACATAGGCATCTGAGGATTTGATGGAGGTCGTGGTGATAGACTTCTAACTGGTAGGGACACCAGCTAATCCCTTGGTAATCTTTTCCATCAGTCTTCTATAGGAATCAATAGGTAGATGGTGGAGCATGATGCTAAAGGATCACGATGAGGTGAAGCTTCTCTGGGAAGACTTCGAGAGCCGGTTTTTGGTAGAGTTTGTCCTAGAGTCTCTTCATGTAGTACACATTAAGGAGCTTCTTCATCTACAGAATGGAAACATGATTCTGGCTCAGTACTAAGCAAGGTTCACTGAAATCTCACGCTACACCACTAGTATGATGCGGTGCCCATTCATCAGGGCCCAAACCATTGAGTAGGGACTCAGGTGGGAGATCAGGGATTCGATGATCTCTCTCAGCATCCCAATGCAGACATGTGTGTTAGAGAGAGCCCTCTTAGTGGAGAGTTTCCTTGCTGAGTAGTCACCAATAGTGAGACCCACCACCGGATTTCACATAGTGGAGTCTTCTACTACTGGCAGAAGAAATATGTCACTGAGCTATAATAAGACCAGACCTATTGGTGGATTACCACATGACTCAGGATCGTTTGTGGAGGGTATCAGAGACAAAACTAGTCATGCGAGGAGTGAGGAGTGTTTCACATGCTGTGGGTAGGGTCACATGGCTTGTGACTGTTCAACCTTCCATAGGGAGGATCACCAGACAGTTGAAAGACTACCCAGGCAAAGACAGATGTTCGACCGAGGAGGTCTGGAGGTAGTAGGTAGACATGGCAGAGTAGTTGGTCGTGCAACTGGCGGTGGGCAACGATTCGAGTTGTTACCGGCACCACCACCAGGAGGTCCACCCTGATCACAGAGAGTAGGTAAATAGGGGTGATCTCAGCTCCAGGTAGCTAATGCCTATGACCCTGGAAATTCGAAGAAGATATGAGGTACAATCAATGTCTAATCAACCATAGTTGTACTACTTATAGACACAGGTTCCAGTCACTCTTTTATTTCCACATCCCTCATTCAGAGCACAAATATTCCAATAAGGCTTTTGGCTCGATCCTTACGGCTAGAGACTTCTATAGGATCATATTGGACGATTACGCATGAGTGTAAACTGTGCGAGCTTACTCTATCAGAATAGAGCTTCTATTGGGATATCCTAGTAGCGGTGCCAGGGCCTTACAACATCATCTTGTGTATGGAGTGTTTATCTACAGTCCATTATAAGATTGATTGTACTAGTTTCAATGCGTGGTGTGTCCGCACGGATGGGACATGGTTTTCCTTCACCAGTGGGAAGGGGGACTTTGCAGCACATGATGGACTTACCCAGAGGAGAGTGTGTCCAATCACACAACAGTTGGATATCCATACCTTTAGAGTGGTTGATGTGGAGAGTCTGAGCTATCCTGTAGTGGTGGATCAGTACACGAATAACTTCCCTAATGACGTTCTAGGTCTACCTACTCATAGTTTGGCAGAATTTAAAAATTGAGTTGTACCCCAAAACGACACTGATATCTACACCGGTGTTTTAGATGTCTCCCACTGTGCTCCATGAGTGACCGGTATAGCTGGAGGACTTACAGAGGAAATAGTTCATTTGGCCCTATGTTTCTCCTTGGACTGCCCTGATTTTATTCGCAACAAAGGTAGATGAGGGATTGAGGATTTCTATTGACTATCAGTGCCTGAACTAGGTGGCCGTGAAGAACAAGTACCCACTCATCAGTATTGACGACCTCTTTGATCAGCTGAAGGGACCATGGTGGTTCTCAAAGATAGACCTCAGATCAGGCTACCACCAGCTCAGAGTGCGAGCTGAGGATATGAAAAACACGAATTCCTGATGTCGGGATGACCATTATGAATTTTTGGTTATGCCATTCGACATAAACAAAACACCCGCAGTGTTCTTGGGACTCATGAACATGAGCTTTTATCCATACCATGATCGCTTTGTAGTAGTCTTCATCGATGACATTCTGATCTTCTCAGCTACTGAAGAGAAGCATTCGTATCATTTTCAGTTAGTTCTAGACACACCCCGAGTGCACCAGCTCTATGGTAAGCTGTCGAAGTTCTAGTTATGGATATAAGAGGTTCACATTCTAAGACACGTCATATCAGAGGCTGGATTTTTCATGGATCCTGCGAGGATTGAGGCAACAATTTCTTGGGATCCACCCAGGTGTGTGACGGAGGTATGGAGTTTCTTGGGTTTGGCCGGATACTACCATATATTTTTTCCAGATTACACCATGGTTTCAAGACCTTTATTAGCATTGATGAAGAAGGGGAAACCCTTCGTGTGGTCGAAGAGATTCCAATGGAGTTCTTAGGATCTGAGGCAGAGGCTGACTAGTGCCCTAGTCAAGAGGCTTTTAGAGGAGGGCATTGGTTATGTAGTCTACTGTGACACATCAGGGACTGGGCACGTTTGTGTCCAGATATAGGAGTGAGGAATTATCACATGTGGTTTTCGTCAGCTAAGACATCATCAGAAGAACTATGCTACCCATGACTTCTATTTAGCAGCAATTGTCTTCACCATGAAGATGTTGTGACATTACTTTATGGGTGAAAATTTTACAGTCTACCTGGATCCTAAGAGTGTCAATTATATTTTCTCTCAGAAGGACCTAAATTTGAGACACCGGTGTAGGCTTGAGTTCCTCGTGGACTATGACTTTGAAAGAGTCTATACTCCTGAGAAGGTAAATTTTGTAGTAGATGCACTCAGCAGAAGATATGAAATATAACTACTAGGTGAGGCATCGACATAGCTGGCCACTCTGTAGATATCCTTTGTGGAGCGAGACAAATCAGATTTTCTTTAGTCTCTTACAGTCACTACCCCACTCCTTCAACGATTTCAGGAGGCACAACATGGGGAAAATGACTGCGAGGCCCGGCGTGCTCAAATATCCACAGGATAGGTCCCTAATGGATTTTCTGAAGGTGGGGAGCAATTCATCCTCTTCAGAGGACGTACCATGGTACCAATGTCACTTCAGGAGGAAGTGTTGAGAGATTTAGAAACATCCCCACTAATGGTACGTCTAGGAGTGCCAAAGATGTATCCGGATCTTTGACGACAATACTGGTGGCTTGGAATGAATAAATAAATAGCAGAGTTTGTCTCTTGGTGTCTCAATTATTAGCAAGTGAAGGCAGAACATCAAGTACCAGGAGGCTCAGTTCAGCCTTTAGAGGTCCCATAGTGGAAGTGGGATGGAATATCCATGGACATTGTGACAAGACATCCACTTAAATCTAGAGGTCATGATTCTATATATTTGATTGTCGACCGACTCACCAAGTCGGCCCACATCCTACTGATTAGAGAGCAGGGTTCCGTAGAGATCTTATGATGCCTCTCTGTGCAAGAGATTGTGTGGCTACATGGAGTACCCTCAATTATTTTCTTCGATTGTGATGCATGCTTTACTTCCTGGCTATGGAAGGGGTTGCAGGATTCTTTCGGGACTCAGCTTCATTTGAGCACTACCTTCCATCCTCAGATGGATGGCCAGACTGAGTAGACCATTGCGACCCTTGAGGAGATATTTCATTCATGCGTCCTCGATTTTGGTCATAGCTGGGAGGAACACTTTCCTTTTTTTGGTATATTTTTCATACAACAACAGCTATCACTGCACCATTGGGATGGCACCTTTTGGGGTGTTGCATGGGTGACCTCACAGATCACCTTTGTGCTGGACTGACCCAGGGGAGTCAGCACCCATGGGACCAAAGATGGTATGGGCTACCACAGAGAAAGTGAAAATCATCCACAAGTGGATGAGGACTACACAGAGCATGCATAATTCTTATGCCGATAGGAGACAGAGACCTATGGAGTTCGAGGATGGAAACCATGACATTCTATAGGTCTAATCCCGATGACATATGTAGAGATTTGGCCAGGGCAGCATGTTATCTTCAAGGATCATTGGACCCTTACCAGTCCTCAATAGAGTTGGAGAGGTGTCTTACCACTTAGCACTTTTCCCTTAGTTAAACCGAGGCATGATTTTCTCCATGTATCCCAGATGAGGAGATATGTTCACAACCCATCTCACATAATCGACCATTATGAGTTGGACGTCAATGATGGGGAGGCATTTACGGAGGTTCTAGTGAAGATTGAGGATCTACATGAGAGAGTCCCTCATGGGAAATCAATAACGTTAGTGCGTGTATGTTGGAGGCACATGAACCTCTAGGAGAGAACATGTGAGAAGTAGGCTCAAATTCAGGCTCAGTACCTCCATTTATTTTCCATGTTTTTGTGATGTGGATTTTGGGGATGCAGAGCCCTGAAGGTGGGAGAATTTAATGACATGTAAATTCCATGTAATTTTTTTAATTATATGGAAAATTAAAATTCCTAAAAAATTTACGATGAGTGATTCTGACGCCCGGTGTGCCCAAAATGAATTTTTGAATTTTTTTCGAGTACATTCAGTAACCGTGCGAGTGGTTTTTGTAAATTTTGAACCAGTGCTCGGAATTGATTTCTAAGTGCACCGTTGAAATCGCAGTGCCGATATTCACTTAAGGAGACTTTCACCTCAACCGCAGTAGGTCATGGGTAGAAGTTAGTTTTTCACATTTTTTGTGGTGGAATAGAAAAATAAAAATATTTACCAATTTTATTTTTCTTGTAACCTTATATGGGGTTATGGAGGTGTGGACCAACAAAACAAAAAACTCCCAATATGAATTCAAAGGTGGGGACCACTCGACCCTTGAACTCCCCGTTTAATGGGAGGTAACTCTTGGACTCCCTTCACATTAATTATGCGAAACCCATTAATTATTTAATTATTCCAACTCCATATGTGCCAAAAAAATTATATTTGATAAAAATATTTTATTTGGTTGGATCCTCATTTTTCTAGGGAGAAATTGTTGGTGAAAGGGATTCTTGGAGAGAGCTCTTGCAGAAACTCATCCTCCAATGAAGAACGTGCTCTCCAATGGAGAAAAAACTCTCTGACAAGGAACATCATCATCAACAATGTACTTACATTCATCCTTTCCTCCTAACTGATGCCAACCAACCTTAGAAGTAGGGGTGTGTTTTCGATGGACCATTGTTAATTTTTCCCTCATGTTGAATCACATCCCTTGAGCTTCATGCTACCGCCCAAACACGGAGGGTACCGACGAAACAAACATGGCCTAACCCCCACCAATAAATATTTTTGGTTCTTGGTGTGTTCTTCGCGATGGAGGAGGATGGAAACCGACACTGGTGCGGCTCAGGAATGGCAGTCAGAACCACGACCGGCTGTGAAGACGACAGTGATGCAACCACGCTGCCGGAGAAGGGCCGCTGCCTTTCGGCCGCATCAGAGCAAGGGAAGTGGCCGGCTGAGGCTAGCCACACGACATGGGTGACTGAGTATGTCTGTGCGGCCCAATGAGTAAGGGCTACGGCTTTGTTCCATGGAGGTAAAGGGTGGGAGTCTGGCCGAGCCAACCACTGGTGAAGGCGCGGCGTAAAAGCTTCCTATTAGAGCAAGTGGCTGCATCACACTTTTCCATGGAGGATGGTGGAAGGGAGTTGATGTAAGGCCATCCATGGAGGGGTAGCACACAACATGTCTCTGGGAGGAGAAAGTGGCCGGCCATTTCAGTCGGCTGAGCTATACCAAACAGGACCTTCTGTGGGTCACGTGTGTTGTCTGGCGACTGAACAACTTCAGTCGTTCGGTGATTGAGGGTGGGGGGTGCGTCACACCCCCCCCCCCCAAGCGCATGCATCCAGGCCGGGCCACCTAGTGTGGGACGGGATAGACCTAGCGGGCCGGGTCGACCAGAACCTGGTCGGATCAGTTTCGAACCATTCCACGATTTTAGCCATAAAATGAGCTACGAGAATCCGTTTGATGAACCGTCTACATTGCCATAAAACATGGAGCGAGATGGTTCTTTTGATATACCCCACATTAGATTTGGATACTGTTGGAGTATAATTGGGTTTGATCAAGAACGAATCCAACCGTGCCCTCTCGACTAAAGGGGCAATAACTTACAGACCATGTGTCTAATTGACGCACCATATTTTGCATTGAGACCCCTTTTACGTGGCTCTACGTAGTGATATTTCTTCATGGGAATTTGTGGCATTTGAATTATCGACCAGTGGCTTGGGGAGTGGACCATCCTAGAGAAAAAAATCTTAGTTTGGGAACCCGATAGCTGGCTGTAACATGAGAAAGCGGTCCTATGTGGGTCTGTTCTTTGGTATCCTTCGTGGTTCTAGGTTTGAGGGTTCCACATGGATCTGCTTAAGAAATCCATGTCGTACCACTCTAGGATCATGTGTGGGTTTGATGATGTACTAGGATCATGGGTGGGTATAATGATGTACTAGGATCTCGTGTGGGTTTGATGATGTACTATGATCCTATGTGGGTCTTATGATTTACTAGGATCCTGTGTGGGTCTGATGGTATAATCGGATCCTGTGTGGGTCTGATAATGATTTAGGATCTTACATGGGTCTTCCTCTTACTATATTAAGTTGATTCAATAGTTATAACTAATCCTATTTACTACCGTACCAATGTTATACCTGGTATGAGCTGAGTCCTTACCTTTGTGGTAATAACTTTGTGGTATTTTATTGTGTTGCGTACCTTTGTGGTACTCACCTTCGTGGTGATACCTTTGTGTTATTCTTTTTTGTGGCGTACCTTTGTGGTACTTATCTTAGTGGTATTCCTTCCTTTGTGGAACAATTGAGCTTTGGGAAAATGAGTTGGGTCATGTGGTTTCTCATGATATAGGTGGGATTACATAATAACTTAGGTATTTGTATGGGCATATACGTATGTAGGGTTGTCAGTTTTTTTCATGATTTTTGGATTTTTTGAGAACTTGAGGGTCTCGAGGTCCCGACTGGGAATTGTTATACTCACCCCTGCATGGGTAATTCCCGCACTGTGTTGTGTTTGGTGCAGACAACAAACCACACTGACTGAGGATGAGGGTAACAGAACTCAAGGTATCTCCGAGGTAGACCCTAGATGAGGCGTACCGCAGAGACAACCATTCAAGAGCTGTACCAACCCTTCAAGTAGGATCCTTGGCATGTTTTCATAAGTGATATTCCAATTTACTTTTACTTTTCAGTTTCTTGTAATTTTTAGTTGGGCTTGTATTCTATCCCCTTTTAAAAACTGGAATCACTCTATTTACTATTCATTTTACATGTGTTTGTATCTTGATGTGTACTTGGTGGTGTGTGTTTATAGGATATACGGCAATGCCTTCTCGGTTTCAGGGAATACACCTTTCTGTGGTAGTTGACAGCTCCTGGCCTATGGAAGGTGGGTTTGGGGTTGTCAAGACACAGGCCCCGGGGGACGAGTCGTGACATTTATAATAATAAATATCATATTTTCTAGAGTTATAATTTTACATGGATAAGTATAATTTATTTAATTTACCCTTCCACAATAAGATTATTTTTCATTTATAAATGATGAGGATGATTATTCTTTCAACATCCACCTCTCACTAAAAAAAATCAATAGAAATTTTATATTATATTTTAATATCTCTGAATATCAACCATGATTAAAATATATAACAATAGACAACACACTATATAGTAGAGTTTATTAGAATCAAATATATTTTAAAATAATGTAATCACATTTCGCAAATATTTCAAAAAAAATATTTAATCCCATATGGAATTGTAATTATGGTTAATAGAATTTATTAAATTATATCATGTGAAAATATACTTTAATTAAAACAATAATTACTCACATGAAATCATTATCTTAACTAAATAATAATCATGTAAGAACATGTGTAAAATAGTTATTTCCCCATAATTTACCTTCAAATATATCAATTAAGCCCAAACTTGCGACAATAATCATTTACTGAAAGAATTTTTAATTCTCAACATGGTATACAATTCAAATTTCAATTAATTAATATTTAAAATAAAAAACAAAATTATAATAAAAATTAATCATTTTTAGATTATTTAATGACTTAATTTTGATCATATAAAATATTAATTTATATGATATCATTTTATTTTTCATTTATCTATCCTATATAATTTTATAAAAAATAATAATTATTTTACAATAAGTATGTTCTTGTTTTATATTATTTCTAAAAATCATACATAATCATATAACTTTATTTACTACAAGTGATAATAAATTAATTTACTTTTTTGAAAATGATACTCAATAATATTAATTTAAATAATGAATTTCCAGACTTTAAGATAACAATATTTATCATTATAATGGAGTATTATCCCCAATTCAATGTTAGAAACTATACAGCTACAAATTAAATATTTTCTAGAAGAAGTAATCTTCTATTTCAGTTCCGGAAATAATATCAACATATTATATCTAATTTTGAATATTCATATATTATTACAAGAAAATTATGCAATATAAATTAACATTCCATTTGAAATTATAGAATAATCAATAGATTTACACAATATCCTTTTTATCAACCCATTAATTTTTATCTCATATTCATTGTTCATGTGATTACATACCATATTTTTATTAATAATGGTTAGATTCAGACATTAAAAAACAGTACAAAACAATGTAATTTCACATTCTCACAAAATTAAAATGTATACATCATGGATCCCATATCAGGATATGTATGGTTTATGCCTTTCAACACTAAAAATAGGATAGAATAATATTTCAACTTCCTAAAAATCATGTTTATTTCATAAGGGATAAGACCATATCAACTGAAGATATATTAACAAGAACCTAGAAGTGTTTTTGAGATCATCTGGTATCAATAATCAGTAAAATATCAAAAGGGGTAGATTTATCAGTTTATATTAAATATATATAACCTCCTTAATGATATTAAATCTACATTTAAATAGTTCATCACTGATCCCATGTGTGACCTACTCATAACTCATGAAGTTTGGAGATTTCAAAATTTTACATTTTAAACTCTAAATGTAGACAAACACCACTAATTTTATGTTTATTCCCATTAATTAGCATTAATAATGTGTTAAAATTGTCTTAGTATTTGAAATATAGAGTTTTTAGAAAATTTTCAATTTCTATATAGAGGAGGTATGCACTGTGTAAGGGTAAAATGGTTTTACTGATATGATTATGTTTACTATTATGTTAAAATATTAATCTTATTAGGACCCTAACATTGGATTAATGATTCTCTTTGTTACCATTATTCTAGATTCTGATATGTTTATGTGAGCTTTGGCTTACACATATATAGCTTTAACAATTCCGTGCTACCATTATAAATCCAGGGGTACCATTAAGAAAGAATTAGGATCCTAGATGTACTGTTATATAGCTATGTACTGCCCTTATGTGTCTAGGGAAACAACACCTATAATTTATCGGAGAATAATATCATACAATATTCCCTTACACTACTACTAATAAAACTGGATTTCCCTTACTCAAGGAAGAACATAACATTAAGAAGTTCATATGGGATGATCTATGCAATTACACAACATGATAGATACAACTCTTATGCTTTTTAAACTAATGAAAAACATCATGTACCCATACATATTGATTGAGAAAACATTCTTACCTTTATGAAACACTTTGAGAATAATACATCCCTTACACATTTTCATGTTCATGCATAAGGGTAAATGTTTCATTGGAAATTTTACATATTTAATTAAAAAAACATATAAAAAATATATATTGGGGTATATTATCACTTCTAGAATCCTAAAAAAATATCAAAAATTTTATAATCACATTCAAAATATTCAAATAAATTTCCAAAATATAATTTTATGACATAATTTATTTTCATAATTTTCAGAAGGGTTTAAATATTCATAATAATTTTAAAAAAATTCTAAAAAACAACTAAATGTTTATGAAATTACCTTCGAACCACTAGAAACTCCTTATTGAAAAATTAAGGGCATTATAAAATCTAGACCCTTTCACATGTACACATATATTGCCGAAATACAATCACCACTTAATTTTAATAAACTATAATTAAGTCAACATAAAAAATAATAAAAGTGAAGGTTATTTGTTTATTTTAAATTATTTCCCCAATAACATTATTCTCATTTGACATAAAAATAATTAATATATTAAATTTAACGGTTACAAATACCTTTAATATAAATTAAAACCTAACGAAATCTTCCTAAAATTTAATTTGCTTCCTTAAATTATAATCACATTAATCATCAAAATGATTTATATGACATTAAAATAATTATAATACAAAAAATATATACCATTAATGGTATCAATAACACATAAATTATATTTATATTAATCACTTATCCTCTATATTTGTCTAATGTCCTCTATGATACCAACTAATATTTCCTAAGACCCACACAATAATATGTTGTGACAAAATTACTCTTTAAATGATGAATTTAATAAAAACCAAAGGAAACCAATTTTTACTATCGATAATTCAAATGTTAAAATCCCGCATTCATTCATATAAATAAAAAATATATTTTAGTTTTAATGTTTAAATCATCAAGAAAACCAGCTTTATAAAACAGAACTCATATATTTTTCCTCAAATGGGAATTTTTTTCATTATACACATATTTTCTTGTTCTATAATTTTCCTCGAAAATCACTTAGTAATACACCACATATGATATGGTACTTGAAATTTCTTATTTAATAAATTCTCTGTAACCAATTTAAATGAAAATATTAGAAAGGATAAGATCATATTCTTGGTAAGGTAAATCATGATAGATATCTATCAGTTATCAAAACTCGCTATAACATAAAAAAATTATATGATAGAAATATAAAAATATAAAAAACTCATACACAATCATACATAGATAAAAAACTATAATTATTTAAAAAATACATTCTCATAACATGAAAAATGGTTTATAAAAGTGATGAATTTCCAATAATCAATCTTGATCCATGAGATCATATGATTTTAAAAAGAATATATCATAAGAGTGTCTAGATGAATGAAAATAATAGAAAAAAATTAATTACTCTATTATCGTGGGTGAGATCATCATCGCATTGTGTAAGCATTCCCTTAATTGATCGAGCTCACTCCTCTACTAGTTTTCATTCTCCGAATGGGTTTGCACCTCAACCTAATTTATATTATCTCATGAGATGTGACTGTTTACCCAATTCAATGGAGGGATATATAAATATTAGTTGAAATTTCATAGTTTAATTATATAATGTAACAAATTGGTTTTGATTAAATAATTATTAAAACATCATCATTATAAAAAATTAAGGTAAATAAAGATAAATTTATCATAAAATCATATCTCCAAGGAAAAATAATAAACTATAAGGTATGTAACCATGGATAAACAATATATTTTAAAAATAATATGAAATATTATTTTAAAATAAAGGGAGAAAAATTTATTTTCTTTTGGTAACATTTAAAACAATCATAAAAAAATGGTAATATTATTTTCTTTATAAACAAATTAAACTTATAAATAATTATTCACGGTGATGGAACGACATGGTAGTTATAAAATCTACTAATATAAAAATATTTTATAAGAACATATTCATTTAAAATTTTATGAAAATTCAAAAGTGGTTCATTCTTAAAAATATTGAAAATATTTCTTTTAATAAATTGTAAACAAATTCCACAATAGTGAAAATAAACATTAAAAAATATTGATTTTGGGTAATGAATTATGGAAACAAAATCAATAAACCTAGCATGTAAGAGAAATATTTTCGAATAAAAGGAAGAAATGGGGATGGATTATCCTAAAAAAATCTCAAAATTTTTACATACCAAATAGATGATAATGGAATGAAAACCTGGAAACCCCATAAATAAATAAATGATACAAAAACATACCATTTATAAAAGATATGTATCATAAAATTTAACTCATTGGATGATAAACATTGGTAATTATAAAAAGAAATGACATTATAACATATTCCATTAAATCATTTTTATCCAATTAATTAAAACTCCATTAATGATATAAAATAGACTTATTTATAAATCCCTATAATTTTTACAAAAATAATAATAAAATACTTTCTTGGGATGTAACATAAACCCTGAAGGCTTTAGTCACCTTTTAATTGATCCTCATTAAAAATAAAAACATAGATGGATTTATAAATCCCAATAATTTGGACAAATAATAATAATAAAATACATCATTGGGAATTATATAAACTAGAGTGTAAAAACTAAATAATGAATATGGAATATGTCTCAAGGAATGAAAACTGAGAAGAGAACCCCATACCTCAAGTCCTGATTTTCATATGTGTTTACACATCTAAAATTATAAATATATATTTATTACGAATATAAACCAAAACAATATTTATAGTCACATTTCTATATATAATTCTATTAAAATACAAAATACCAATTTAATAAAAAAATTCCCAAATTATCGTTCGACTGTTAACAGTTTTGTGTTCAACACTTGTTTTTGTTTAAGTATTATGATAATTTCACATTGGTCATGGTTTCAAAATATTTTTAATATGAAAATTTTCATAAAAAAAATATTTAATAATTATAAAAAGTATTAAAATCATCTAAATACTAAGTGATGAAAAATTAATAACATCATTTCATCTAGATTGGACTTTGTATGTACACACGAGTGATGATTTCATTTTCAATGAATGTAATATCAGAAAGATAAATAAAAAATTATTGGTCATGAATAATATATAAATCACAGATATCATATATTTTTATTAATTATATCATTATGACCGGTGACAAAATTTTTAAATGAAAAACAAATCACATTCCATCATTGAGGTGGTTGTCGACATGTATGCATGAGAGAAGTTATTTTTTCCAACTAATTGGAAAATTTTATTATAGATGATAAATTTGAAATATAGAATCATAAATATTTCATAATAATTATATATATCAAATAAATTTTTTAATATAAATTGTCAAGAGAGGTGTTACTGAAAAATAAAAAATTTGATTCATGGAGACATTAATTCGTAAACAAGCCTGAGATATGTTTTAATTTTTTATTAAATGGAAGAGATACCAAAAAGGCATTTAAAATCAAGATAAAAACGTTTAATTATATTATATATTATTATTTTAATATTTTATTAACGTTATATATTTTTTATATGTATTAACAAAAAAACACTTGAAATAGATCGATAATGGAAATTACAACTTCTTTGGGTAACCTCCGTTTTATAGAACATTAGGACTTTAGGGGAGAGAATCATGGTCAAGCTATGGGCTTGGTAACATGGTATGGGATGTGTGTATATGTATTTGGGAATTATTCTTAGACAAAAACTAATTAATATGTTTCTTTTGAATGTTTATATTATATCTATCTATGTAGAAAAAAATTAAATGTTTTTCATAAATATTATGTGTATAAGGAAATTGAATGTAATTTTAATGTTTGGAAGTTATCACCAATGGATAATGGATGTGATTTTAAATAAATACACACCCCATGTTTTTATGATATTATTTCTAGTATTTTTAATCCTAATTATAAAATATTATATAAAATTAAATATTCTTAGATGCATTTTAATTCATTACATATTTTTTGACACTAAAATTATCATGATATCAACGAATTTAATAATTAATTATTTAATGTATTACACAAAATTTCATCCATATCCAAAAAATCATGAAAAACTAGAAATTAACCAAAACAAATGAACTTCAAAATTTTTAGAACAATTTACATTCATTTTTCACTTTATTGTATAAGAAATGCATTAGTGATACATAAGAGTTATATATAATTATACATTCAACAAAATTATAAAAAAATTATTATCATAAATATAAATTATATTTGATAAAAATATTCATATTTATTAATTAATATATTATTCCTATTTATAAATTATTCAGAAAACATAATAAGTGAGAAAGAGTGAAATTTTGAAAATATCCATGACCTAACAATGGCCTTAATAGAAATAGAATTTCACCAAATTTCTATATCAAAAAATATAGTATGTTTATATTGTAAATAAAATAAAAAATAAAATAAAGAAACATTTTTTTTGGGATTTTGAGGCTGTATCCCACTATTTAAACATCGTTTAACATAGTTTTCCCTTAACAGCGGGGATAATTTTTTACAATGGTTATTATTAATTATTACTATAAATGAAATCCAATATATTACATTACATAAATTTTAAAATTTAAAATATTGATTCAATATTCTAATATAAAATTTCTAGAATTGTTAGAAAATAGTTTTAATATATGGTCAAAAAACACAATGATAATCCATTTCTTATTATATGTTTTAATCATAAATATAATTTTTACAGTAAAATTATTCATATTATTTATTATCATTACTTATTTGGATTATAAAAAATAATAATTCAATAAAACATTTGTAACATGGAAAAACTGAATAGTACCTTCCAACCATACTATAATTTAAAAAGATCCAAAATAGTTTATTATTATAATAAAAAATTACATGATTTTAAAAAAGTCCAACATGAGTTTCAAATTTAAAAAATGATGGTTTATATTCATTATTTTACTAATTATACACATATTTTTCTTATAAAAGATTTAAATAATTTTTAAATCTTGCATACATCATGTTGATTTCATTAATATTATGAAATTTGTTAAAAAATCCTAATTCACCAAAAAAAATCATCTTTATAAATATAATAATAATTGATTCTAACCCAGATTAGATATTAGAAATTGAAAAATGAATTTTATTTTTTGAAATTTTATTTCCTAAAGTGGTAGAAAATAATTCATATATCCATTCATAAATTACCAAAATAATTTTTTTTAGAAGAAAAATATATATTTTTGTAGCATAAAATTTATGTGTTTTTATTATATTCTTGGTAACAACCATTAGATGATTTTAAATTAAATTAATTGAATATACTATAAATATGTTTCTTAAAATTCATTAATTTTTTTACTATGTTAATTTCAAATGATCAATTTAATTTTCACAATTACAATATATTTTCAACAAAATTTGTCATCTTACCAATAACTAATTTTATCTTCATTTATATCAAATTTGTAATCAATGTATGAACTATAATTTAGTTTTTTTCATGAGTAATTTTTTTTTCTACATAAATTAATTACTATAAATATATTTTATTTAACTTTTTAATGAAATATAATAAATACAAGGATTACCATCATTAAATGAAAAATAAGCATTCTAAGCATTTTCAATTATTAATTTTATATTATTTAATTATTATAATAAATGAATTAGTTATTATTTGAAGGAATAAGAAAATAAATTTATATTAGATAAATATTATACCCATGTTTTAAAGAAACTATATTCATACTATCCCATTCCACTACTAGGTTATGGGTATCATACATATAAAAAAATTAGTGCTTCATTTATGTTTCATTTTGTGTGTGGTAAAATCTAAAAAAAACTATTCATTTAAATAAATATAAACATAAATCTAGGGTTGTCACAATAATGACATGTGGAAGTCACAAATTGTTAGTATCCAAGGTAATATTTGCTTTTTTATCACTTATCGCGATCCCCATTTTACCACATCGATGTGGAGAGGTCATAAATGTTCTTTTAGCCCCCAATTAAGACTTGGAATAAATTTTCACTCAAAAAAATAACACGATTTATAAAACTCTACATACCGTGAAGGTTAGTTTGTTTTTATGAATTCTCGATTATGGGATTCCATGGGAGAAGTACCTACCTGTAGTTGATTTTATACGGAATAATAGTTATCAGTGAACCATTTTTATGAATACATTGAGATATTTTTATAGATTACATTGAAGATCTTTGTTATGTCGGATTGTGGTTAGAGAGTTAGTATTTCTCATATCAGAATTGGTGTAGATCATTAAAAATACATTGAAGTTAATTTTTTAAAGGATGAATGTCACATTAAATAAAAGAATATGTATATTAGTTATTAGAGGATTCCTTAATAATTTTCCATTTAATGTCATGTGTGTGTCAAGGTATCTAATCGTCATTGGATAAAAATCCCAGTCCATGAGTGTATGATTTCTCCTCAATTCATTTGTCATTTCTCGGTGTTCCAGTCCATTAGTGGGGAAACGTATAAATTAGTGATCCACCCATAAATGAATCTAATATTTAAAAACAAACTAATTTTGTACCATCATTTTTATCATTCTATGTAGAGATTTGGATATTCAATATCATTCAATATTCATGATATTGATTGTTAAGATACAAGACCACCACAGGATGTTGTTTTATGGTAATTATATTCCCTTGTTTGTAACCAATGGTGAAATAGTGTAACAAGAGTGTGTACTTATGAATTTGTGTCATAAATTTACGCTCAATAACCAATGATTCAAGATTATTGATTTTATTGAGATTAAATTTATGCCTTTGTACTGATTATTTGGATGTTTTAAATGTTTTTTAATTATTTTACTCTTCATATGATTGGGTAGTTGATGTATTATTATATATAGATATCTAAGAGTCACCACAATGTGTTTTTTTGGACCCGTTTTCTATTTATTTCGTAAGATTTATATTAATTCCCGAAGAAGAGAATCATTTGGGTGGTATATAATTCTAGAGTCTATAGTTTCATAAACCCTTCCATTTAAATTTCATGTGTTTTGAGATAGAACAATTATAGTTAGAGGTAATCTGTAAAGATAATGCGGGTGGTTTTATAGATATTTGGGAATCATGTCATGATGGTATGAAATGCAGCATGATGTAATCTGTTGAGGCATGAATTTGGGTCTTGGATTGGGCGTCTTTGGTAGTTTAGAATTTTATTAATCTTGGATAATTTTATTCTCACAACATGACTAGAATTGGTCATTTTGTGATGAGTCATAAAGAGGATTTGGGAAAAGTGGGAATCCCTTACGTATTAAATGATAAATTCTAAAATATAGGTCTAATATCCGGTATTTTATTTTCCGTTTTTTCATCCATGGTATAATGGATGTTTACAATTCCATGATGTCTATGATGATGAGTTTCTTGGTTGTTACTTTTTGGATATCATTTTTAATGCTAAATAGGCCAGGCTATGTTATTTCACTAGGTTTGGTCAAGAATAGGAAATAATTTTGATGTTTTACAATGATTTATGGGGATGTGAGAAATGTGTAGTGACACCATTAGCCATGTTATGAAACCCCTATTTTCATATAATAAATTTCCATTGATCAGGATATAAATTGGGAGATTCATGGGGAGATCACATCATGTTTATTTAATCAAGGCTCACTACGACATAATGATTCCTTATCGTGATTTGACACTGTGTTTTCAAGTGTTTTATTTAAATTTACGGTGAATACCGAACTATTTATATTATCTCATTCTCCTATAAACCACTATGTGACATAAGATAATTTTGAAATAATATCAGTCTCTATAATTTATTCTTATCCCATTGTTTTGTACAATGAATACCTTCATTCAATGGTTACTCTCTCAATCGATTATATCTTGATATTCCTATCAATTTAATTCTTACACAAACATGGAATTATATTTTCTCAAAATATTTATTTGATTTGAATTAGTTATTAATTAATGATTCTAGATGGCATGATGTTACATTGTTTATGGTATAAGGACCCAGCCTTAAAACATTACATCATCATGAATTAAATGGGTAATTCACATTGTGAGTATTTTCAATATTAGAGTATTAGAGAACTAGTCCATAATGATTACATTACATCTCAAAAATTACAAAGTAGACCCTTCAACTAAGATTCCATTTTTTCAAAAAATAAAAACTCATGAAAAAAAGAGTCATATGTATTTCCATGTTTTAGAAAGAAAGGCGTTCCCTTTATCCCATCCTTGACCCAATTAAACTTTAAGTATTGTGAAAAATTTTCAAAACATGGGGTGAGCATTAAAAGATTAGTAAGGGTTATTAAATAAAACAGAGAAAACATTAGTTCATCAATACATACATAACAAAACCTCTTAAGTATACCTCACGAAATAATAATATTTATCAGTAACACATAGTAATAAAAAATAATAAAGTTAACTTCTAGCATCCATAACAAACTTATGTTATAGCTTTCACAACTACATAGGGAGTCAGATTTAGAATACCTATCACAATATATTCCCTAAATCTCATAGTAGAAAAAGTTCCATTTACCTTTTTCACGTTACCCAATGAATTAGACATCTATCTCTGGCTCACCAACCCAAGGTTTATCACAAAACAATCCATTTACGTAAACAATTCCCAAGAGCCATAACATATTCACAACACATAAAACAAACATAATGTAAAGATAACATTTCCACATTTAAATCACAATATATCATTAAAATATATAAATATAGCAAATAAATTATCAAAAACAATTTTCAAAATCAAAATATGTAAAAGATTATATGGTATTTATTTTCTTTTTAAAAACATTACAGCTTGTTAAGGAAGCCATAGATTAATTAATACCCGAGGAGGCAGAAATGGTTGTTGTCACCGATTAAGTTAAAAGAAACATTCATTTTTTCGTTTATTAAAACACCTCATAGAAAAATATTCCATCTAAATTTAAGTAAAATTCAATGTTGTTTATACACCATATAAAATAATGTTGCATAAAAACAAAATGCATCCCAATGAAAGGAGATTGAGATGAAGTCCCTTACCTCGTGTCAGACTGGAATTGCTCATTTATTAATGTCCTAAATAATAATATAAAGTTAATTTCTATTTGTTTAAGAACCATTTTAATGTGTATTGTTCCTTTTATATCACTTATTGTGATGATATAAACATTATCTAAAAATATATGTTAATAATGGTTGTTTTGTCGATATTTGGCACTTGAGTAAAAAATGAACTTTTATAATTACATGTTATCCATGTGGTCGTAATTCCATTATCTACAAAATGATATTCATGATTAAGATATCATATATATCATATATATCCAGTATATATATGTATTTATAATAGTACATAGCATTTAGATATAAGAAATGAAATGCACTGTTCATGGAGACGGTAAGACATACCTACACATGAACGCTACATTCATTTATATTTTTGTATTTTAATGGATTGAAATCATAATGATACATAGTTATATTATAATTACTATATAATATCATTAATTATTTCATTACCACTATCCTTTATAATTCCCACATATGTTATGAATGAGTCATATTACTTTGAGGGGTCGGTAGTCCGCACTTCCCCAAATAAAATTATCATGCTTACTCATTATGGAAACCATAATTGTGTGCTATAAATTGAAAATACAGTAGCATAGAGAAAACAAAAAACATAATATATATCATATATAAATAAATTTCCATTTTAATGTCCACCATGAGAGGTGGTTGGAGATATTTTAACAATCTTCATTTCATGAGGCGGTAGTTCGCCATCCACAGAAACAATATGTTCATTACCCATTAGATGGAGGTTTCTGTAAGTGTAGATAGTACATTCTCATAAAAAACCTATAATATTGAAGATACTCTTATTGTTATAATTGAAATTAATGAAAATATTTTTGGGGTTGGAGAAGTAAAATCAATTAAAAGAACTTAAGAGAAGACGCTTCCTTTAAATTGGGTATCTCCCTTTCGTTTGAACCAAACGGGTTACATGAAGTTCCTTCTTCCTAAGGTAAGGCTTATAATATGAAGATAGGGATTTAGAGAGATTAATTTGGTAGATTTTGTGTGATTCAAAGGGCTTGAGAGATACTTGTAATGGGATAGAGGATATGGCTTTTTATAAGGGGAGGGGGGCTCTTTTGGAATGTTTGAAAATATTCTTTTATTATATAATGATTCTCAGTTTATAAAGATACAAAACATATTAAAGTTGAAGATAAGTTAAATCATGTTCAAATTTTAATATGCCAAGTATAATTGGACTGGTTTTGGATGTTGTTTTAAATTTTATAATATTATTAATTTAAATCATTCTTTAATTAGGTAAACATTACATCATTATTGTGTCATAAATAATTTATTTATTTGATTTCTAAAAATTATTAAAAAAATATCATGATATAGGAAATATTTTTATATTTCCAATTAATATTTATAGTTGATGATATAGCTTATATAACCCCATCTAAATATTTATTTAATAAAAATATTTTCTTATGTCATTTTTTCCATTACATTAATTTAATTAAAATAAATTGTCATTGTCACTCTTAAGTGGATCCATGGGGTCCCAACATCAACCCAAGGACATCCAGGGTCGGAAAAGTATCAAAAAATAGAATTAAAACACGTTTTTGTGTAATTCTATATTAATTTAAAATTATTTTTTACCCTTATTTGAAAATTTAACCTTTTAACCATGGTAAATAAAATATTTACTGAAGTAAATCGTTAAAATGTCTAAAAATAAAAGATACATATTTACCCAATTTGGACCTCCTGATTCCAAATATGGAATCCATTTTTTGAAATTCAACACAGAGAAGTGGAAGAAATTAATTTTAAATTAATTCCCATTGTCAAAATAAAAGGCGTGCTTTTCAAGAAATAATAACTATCAAAAGATTGAAACTTGTTTTAGTCCAATTTCAAAGTAAAATTACTTCTATTGATCATCATTGGTTTAAATGGTAAAAATATAATCTCATTACACAATAAAACCAACTAAAAAGTTAATATATCTATATAAATAAATTATATTAAAGATAGTTTTTAATTAAAATAAAGTATTTTTCACTATTCGTTAATAATGATTTTTATAAGAAATATACAGAAATTTCATCCAATGAAAAATTTGATGTCTCCATTTTATAGAATAATTTTATTTGGTCAAATATAACACATAAAAGTGACCAAAACTATATTTAAATACGGTTCTCCATCCAATGGTGGTAAATCGACCTTTTAAAGAAAATTAGAGTCTTTGTTTAAAATTAGATTCGTTCACATTTAAAGCCTCTAAATATTATTTGATGAATTAAAAAAATTTAACAAACATGTATAATCATATTGTAGTTAGTTCTGTTCATTCCCACTAATACAACGGCTTGGCCTTAACTACCATTTAAAATAATATTATATTATCATTTTTCTATATGACCCAACATTGTGTGAAAAATAATATTTCAAAGAAACCCGTTATTGCGTATCTGGTAAGCCATTAAACATGGAACCCCATTTAATCTAAAATTAATATTTATTTCACAAATAATTATAAATATGAAAATATATTATTTTTATTTACTTGGGATGTTACATCCTTTCCCCCTTTTGGAAATTGCATCCTCACAATTTTTATTCACTTATAAAATAAGTGGGGGTATTTATCCCCCATAGAATTTTAATATTTCCACATTGCCTCTTCAACCATTGGGCTTTTAACAAAACTTTACCTGATTGATTACCTTATTCCGCAAAACTATTTCTCTTTGCTCAAGAATGTGGACTGGGTGTTCCTCAAAATAGAGATTCTCTTCCAACTGAACTATCCATGGGATCAAAAAATGAGATGGATCTAGCATATACATTCTCAACATTGAAACAAGAAAAACATTGTGTACCTGGGATAAAATTGGAGGTTAAGACACTCAATAAGCAACTGATATAACTTTCTATAGGATTTCATATGGTCAAATAAACCTCTGACTCAACTTTTTCTTCTCACCAAAACATATCACACTTTTCCGTGGAGACTCTTTGAGAAGGACATGATCACCTACCTCAAAAGAAATATCCTTCCTCTAGTTATCCTCCTAACTATTCTGCCTTCTCTGAGCTATTCTCATGTACTTCTAAATCAACCGAACCATTTTTTCCATCTCTTCTACCAATTCTAATTCCATCAGATTTTTTTCACCAAATTGATTCCAAAAAGCTTGAGTTCGACACCTCTTACCATAAAATAACTCTAATGGAGCAATCTTTATACTGGAATGAAAACTGTTATTATAAGAAAATTCATCCAAAGAAAGATGTTGGTCCCAACTTATCTAGTAATACATTGAAAAAGCATGTAACATATCCTCCATGGTCTGAATTGTTCGTTCTGACTACCCATGTGATTGAGGATTAAAATCTATACTAAAATTTAATTTAGTACCCAATAACTTCTAAAGGACTTTCCAAAAGTTATTAGTAATCCTAGGATCATGATCATATACAATGGAGAGGGGAACTCCATGAATCCTGAATCTCTCTTTAACATACAATCTAGAAAGTTGATCTAGAGATAGAGTATATCAAATATGAAGTAAATGAGTATATTTACTCAATCAATAAACAATAACCCATATTACATTATTACCTCATGATGTATTTGGTAATTCCACAATGAAGTCCATGGATATGTTTTCCCACTTCTACTCTCGAACTGGTAAATACTGAAGCATCCCATTAGGTAACTACCGCTCTGTTTTAACCTACTAGAAAGTCAAAAACTTATCAGTAAAACCAGAAATATCTATTTTCATTCCATTCGACCAGAAATACTCCCAAAGATCTATGTACATCTTAGTACTGCTAGGATGAACTGAAAATGGAGAACTATGAAATTCACATAACAACTCATTCTACAACTATGAATCACAAGCCACACATATTCTCTTCCCAAACCTCAACACACAATCATTATCAACATTAAAATCTGGAAACATACCCTTCTGAACCAACTATATATTTTTCTACAAATCACTATCTTCCATCCGCGCTTGCTAAATTTTCATTGAAAGAGATGATTTCACTGACACTTGAAACAAAAAAGAGGAATTTCCTTCACCAACAACTTCTGTGCCAACGTTCATCAAACCAAAAACAAAAGGATCTCCTTCGAATCATTTCATGGTTAATGAAGCATTAATTTTATGACTCAAAGAATCCGCCACTTTATTTTCCTTTAATGGATGGTAATTAATCATGTAATAAAAATCCATGATTAATTTCAACCATCTACATTGTCTCATGTTTAATTATTTCTGGGTGAATATATTCTTTTAACATTTGGGGTAAGTATATATTTCACATTTTACTCCATAAAAATTATTCCTTTAAAATTTTTAATGAAAAAACAACATCAAATAATTCCAAATCACGTGTAGGGTAATTTAACACATGGGGTTTCAACTGACGTAAAACATAAGAAATTACCTGATCATTATGCATAAGGACACAACAAAGTCCTTTCAACGATGTATCATAGTAGATAATAAACCCACCATTTTTGGAAGGTAATGCCAAATCAATAGCATTCACCAATATTCTTTTCAATTCTATAAAACCATCATCAAATTCTTGTGTCCAAATGAACATAACACCTTTTCAATTTAACTTACTTATTGGGCTAGATAACCATGAAATTTTTTCAATAATCCTCTAATAATAATCTGAGAAACCATGAAAAATATGGATCTCGGTTATATTTGTTGGTCATTTCATTTCTTCAACAAATTTTGTTTTAGTTAGATAAATATTTATGACATTTTTGGAAACAATGTGACCAAGGAATTATATTTTTTGTAACCAAAACTCACACTTTCTGGTGTTCCCAAATAATTTATTTTCATTTAAATTTTGCAAGAAACCCCTTAAATGACATTATTTCTCCACTTTACTTTTATAATAATCCAAAATATCATCAATTAACATGAACAAAAACTTATCCAAGAACTGACGGAATATTTTATTCAAAATATCCACAAATACAGTAGGTGGATTGGTTAACCCAAAAGGCATAACTAAAAATTCATAAGGTCCATATCATGTACGAGACACAGTCTTTAGAATGTCTACTTCCTTCACATTGAACTGTTGGTATTCCGACCTCAGGTCAATCTACGAAAAATACTGAGCTCCCTAGAGCTGATCAAACAAATCATCGATATGAGGCAAAGGATACTTTTTCCAAACTGTGATGTTTTTAAATTCTATATAAGCAATGAAAAGTCACGTTGGACCATATTTATTTTTGACAAAAATACAGGATCCATTCATTGTGATGTGGTAGGTCAAATGAAACCTCAATCTGACAACTCATTCAATTGACTCATTAACTCTAAAAGTTCAAAATTTTCCATTCGATAAGGGGGTTTTGAAATTTTATTAGCATTGGGAAATAATTAAACAGTAAATTCAACTTCTTGATTAGGTATAATACAAGGAAATTCGTTAGAAAAAAAATAAAGACAATCATTTCACATTGGCACATTATTAATCTGGGAAATTACATTGTTTTCAATAATATGTGAAAGGTAACATTAATTTATATCCATTACTATTTTCTCACCTTCCCGATATGTTATCAAAAGTGAGGGTTCATTATTGTACTAAAATAAAAAATCTTTATCAAAATAAACCTATTAAGCTCTGCAGTTAATCTTATCATCATAAATAGAAAGGAAATCCATACTCAAAATAAGATCAAACTCTACTAGAGGCAAAACAATATTGTTTTTAGATATATATTTCCACACATAGGGACATGGAGGTTCTTATAATTTCATTTTTTCTAATCACATTCCCTAGTGTTTTTACAATATATTCTGGATTCATATCATGAGATAGAATTCAAAATTTACGAGAAAACATCTCAGAAATGAACAAATGTGTAGACACTGAATCAAACAACACATTGGCATAATATTAACAAACAAATAGTGTACCTGATACTACATCACTTGATGTCCGAACATCTACTAAAGTAGTTACAAAGTATTTTACCACCCCTTTCTACTTGTAGTCCATTTTATTTCCCTTAGTTGAGTTATTTGTTGGACACACACTTGAATAATGACCTATTTCATTGCATGTAAAACATTTTACGAAGGGTAAATCAGATTTTCTCTTACCATTAACCTGATCTTTATTACTTCCATCACGATCCTTATGTCTTATTTAAACACAGCAGTATCACTTACCAGAATTCAAAATACATTCCCCAGGATGCTTCTTACCACAATTTTCACAAACTATAATCTTATGTTTCTAACAATAAGACTTTTTTGAAGATTTCTTCTTTTTTATCCTCCACCTTGACCTCTTAATATTTTGTTTTTCAAAGAACACATGATCATTGAAAAACATCATTTCCAACTTTTCCACACATCAAACAAATTTTTCATAACTTTTGAACTCATAAGAAGCTAAATCCTTTCGATACATTGGATTTAATCAGAAGTAATAACATTTGATTTTACTATCAATATCTCTTATGAAATTTGGATAATATCTTGCCAGTCGAGTGATTGTTTCTTTATAAGCACCCAATGAGTCATCCACCTACCTCAAATCCAAGAATTGTTTTCCCATCCTATGATGAACCACCTTAGGAAAAATATTTCTCAAGAAACCTACCATTAAATTTATCCCAATCAAGAGCATAAATCTCCTCACTATCCCTGATATTTTTCACCATCGACCACCATTGATCATCTTGATGTTAAAAATGGAAAACAAAAAGACTATCCTTTTTTTGTTCTAAACACCCCATGGCATCGAAAATATTCTCCAGTGATTTAATCCACCCTTCAGTCAGCACATGGTCGATGTTCTTCTTAAATCAAGGAGGATGTTTCCTCATGAAATGGTCTTCTACAAACATGTTCCTTTGTGGTTGATCGTGTTGATCTCATGCATGGATACCACCTCTATTTATTGCATTAGTCAAATATTCCATCACTGCAAAAAAAACTATTTTGTTCTGATTTTGACCATCTGAGGTTGCTGATTTGGATGTTTTTCGTCCTCCAGATTTCATCCCATCATAGTGTCCCCATTTCCTCTATAAAAAACCATTCACAACACATAATTATCTTAGGCGAAGAAACATGGTAATATTTAAATTCCATATCATTTGAAAATCAACATAAATTAATTTATGGATATTAATTTAACAATATACTATATTTTAAAGTTATCCAAACTGACCTCTAATATCAACTATAAGGACCCAACCTTAAAATATTACGGAATATTGAATTAAATGGACAATTAACATTGAGGATCTTTTCAGGTTTAGAGTTTTAGAGAGTTATTCCATAAAAATTACATTACATCTCTGAAATTACAAAGTAGACACATCTAATCAGTTTCCATTATTTTTACAAAATAAAAACTCTTGAAAAAAGGTGTAACGTATAGTTCCGTGTTTTAGAGAGAATGACTTTTCCATGATCCCATCCTTGAATATATTCATCTTTATGTCAAGTGAAAAACATTTCAAAACATGGGATGAGCATAAAAAGATATTTAATGGTTATAAAAAAATGAAAACCATAGTTTATCAATACATACATAACAAATTTTCATTAGCATACCTCACGAAATGATATGATTTATGAATAACATATAGTAATCAAAAATCATAATGGTATCTTGTGGCGTTAATAACACACTTATGTTGTAGATTTCAGAACTACATAGGTAGTCACATTTGGGATAACCATCATAGTATATTCCCTAAATATCTTAGGAGAAACACCATGTTTACCTCTGTCACGTTACCCAATGCATTGAAGAACTATATTGGGATCACCTACCCTTGGATTATCACAAAAATACCCATATATGTAAACAATTCCCAAGAACAATAACATATTCCCAATACATCAAACAAACATAACAAAAATAAAAGATTTCCACAATTCAATCACAATATATCATTTAAATATATTTACATAACAAATCAATTATCAAAACCATTTTCAATACCAAAATATGAAAAAGAGAATATGTTATTTATTTACATTTTAAAAACATTATAGCTTGTTAAGGATTCTATAGATCAAATAATACCAACAGCGGCGAAAAAGGTCATTATCACCACATACATTAAGAAACATTCCTTTTTTTTCATTTAGTAAAACACCTCATAGAAAAAGATTCAATTTGAATGAAATAAAAAGTAAAAGGTGTTTATAAACTGTATAAAAGAATGTCATGTATAAAAAAATAGGCCTCAATGAAAGGAGATTGACACGAATTCCATTACCTCATGTCCGACTTGAACCAATCGTTCTTTAATCTTCTGAATAATAAAATAAAGTAAATTTCTACTTCTGTAAGAACATTTTTCATTTTTATTATTCATTTTATATCATTTATTACCATCTTGTAAACATTATGTAATCATTTAAGTTAATAATGGTCATTTTGTCGATATTTGGTACTTGAGTCAAAAATGAACTTCTTATAATTACATGTTTTCCATGTGGTCATAATTAAATTATCTTTAGAATGATATTAATGATATAGATATCATATATATCATATATATAGTATATATTTGTATTTATAATAGTACATAGCATTTGAAGATAAGGAATGAAATGCACTATTCATGGAGACTGTAAGTCGTACGTACGCATGAACACTACTATCATTTCTATTTTCTTATTTTAATGGAATGAAAGCATAATGATTAATATTTATATTATAACTATACTATAATATAGTATATAATTTCATTATCTCCTTCCTTTACACATCCCACATATGGTATGAACGAGTCATATTACTTTGAGGGAAGGTAGTCTGCACTTCCTCAAATGAAATTATCCCATTTACTCATTATGGAAACCATAATGGTGTGATATAAATGGAAAATAAAAAATCATAGAGAAAACATAAACATAATATATATATATATATATATCATATATAATTAGAGTTCCATAATAATATCCACCTTGAGAGATGGTAGGAGATATTTAAACAATCATCGTTTCGTAGGGCAGTAGTTCGTCGTCCACAGAAACAGTATGTTCATTATCCATTAGATGGAGGTGTGTGTAAGTGTTGTTATAATACATCTCCTAAAAAAACCTATTATATTTAGGATATATGGTTTCGTTATAAATTAAAGGAATAAAAAGAGTTTAGGGGGTTGTACAAGTAAAATAAAATAAAAGAACTTAAGAGAAGACAATACCTTTAAATTGTGTATCTCCCATTGGTTTGAACCAAAATGTTTTTTTGAAGTCCATGATACCTAAGGTAAGGCTTCTAGGATGAATAAAAGAATGTAGGGGGCTTAATTTTGCAATGTATGGATGAGCCAAAGGGCTTGAGAGGTGTGAGCAATGGTTTAGAGATGAGGGCTTTTTAAAAGGGGTAGGTGGGGCTCTTTAAGAATGATTGAAAATATTATTTTTCATATAATTATCCACAGTTTGTAAAGATCCAAAACTTATTAAATTATATGATAAGATGACTCATGTTCGAAATAAAATAACCCAATAAAAAATTTATAGGTTTTGTATATTGTATAAATTTTTATACTCTCATTTATTGGAATCATTCATTAATGAGGTAAACACGACATCAATATTATATCATAAATAATTTTAGTTATTTGATGTATAAAAATAAAAACAAATATCATGATGTAGGAAATATTTTTAGATTTAAAATTAATATTTATTGTTGAATATATATCTTATATAACCCATGTAAACATTTATTTACTAAAAGATATTTGTTCATGTCATTTTTGTGTTTAATTTAAAATAATTAAAATAAATTTCCATTATCACTCTTAAGTGTCTCCATGTGGTCCCAAAATCGACCCAATGATTCCTATGTTCGGAAAGGTATTGGAAAATAGTATTAGGACACATTTTAGGGTAATTTTATATTTTTATGATATTATTTTCTACCCCTATTTACCATATTTACTCTTTTAACCATGACAAATAATATATTTACTAATGTAAATATTTAAAATGTATAAAAATAAAAGTTACCTATTTAAAAAATTTATAACTCATGATTCCAAATAGGGAATCCATTTTTCCATATTAAAAACACATAAGTTACAAAAATTAATTTAAAATTAATACCCGTTGTCGAAACAAGACGCTTGTTTTTTATGAAATAATAACTATCAAAATATTGACACTTATTTATGTCCAATTTCAAAGTTAAATTTTTTTCCAATGATCAAAATTGGATTAAATTATAATAATAAAATCCAATTAAACTTTAAATAAAATTAAAAATATTATCTATCCATATAAATAAATTATATTAAATGATAGTTTTGAATTAGAATACAGTACTTTCCATTTTTCGGTAAAAAATGAATTTTATCTGAAAAATACCCAAATTTAATCCAAAGTAAAATTTGATGTCCAGATTCTGAATAAGAATTTTATTTTTTTATATAGAACATATAAAAGTGAAAAAAACTATATTTAATGAGAGTTCTTTATCTAAAGGCATTAAATTGACCTTTTAAAGAATATTAGAGTCTATGATTAAAATTAAATTCATTCAAATTTTATGCCTCTAAATTTTATTGGATAAATGTAAAAACATTGAAGACAAATTTATAATAATATTCAACTTAGTTCATTTCATTCCATCCAATAAAACGGCTAGCATTTAACTACCATTTAAATTACTATTATATTATTATTTATTAGTATGACCCAACGTTGTGTGCAACATAAGATTTCAATGGAACCTGTTGTTGTGTATCATGTATGCCATCAAACATGGAACCCCCTTAAAGAAAAATTAATATATAATTAAAAATTATTAAAAAATATGAAAATTTCTTATTAATTATTTACTTGGGATGTCACATGCTGTTTCCTTGTGAGGGGGAATGTTGGTGTTATTCCTATCTTTTTCTATTCCCATTCTGCGCACATTGAATCTTTTATCATGGCCTAGGATTCAAAATGTATCCAATATAATTATGTGTAAATATCATGTAAATATTCTTATTTTTATAATGGTTAAATAGTTTATATTTACACAATTAACAAAATAATACATAATTTAAAAAATGAAGGGGTGGTTGTGTGTGTTTATATGTGACTGATACTCTTCATAATGATTATTCAATTATTATTTTTATTTCATTATGAAGTTTTTACATATTTTGTAGCGCATCACATTGATTAATTTATGAATTCATGAAAACTGTTTATGTTTAAAATTGATTAAATCCCATGAAGATAGAAATATAATGGGGTTAATGATTTTTGGAATTAATATAATGGTCACCTACATTTATTATATGGTTACAATATACATTCATAAACTAATTGATATAGTGGTACATGTTCAATATAATTTTTTATACTCTATTATTTGATATTTCATTTTTTATATTAAAATATTGGTTCCCTAATTATGATTTTAAATGGAAACCTATTACATTTGGTTGATATTATTAGGATTGAATTGTGTGAATATTGTTGTAGTTGATGTTTGATAAGATAAATAGTGGGATGGTGTGGATTACCATTAAATGTGAATATAATGATGTTGGAATTGTTTGATCATTTTTGGATTCCTTCATGATTGATTTATTCTTTTAAATTCTTGTTGTTTTATACATTCACAAAATGAAAATCCGTTCATGAGTATGAATTATTGTTTCATTCGGTCCTATAAGCATCGAATGTAATAGATTATGAATTATTGATTGGAGGATAGTTCATGGAATTTTATGATATATAGAAATGGGATATTATTAAACAAATTATGAGGATTAATCATTATAAAAGCATGGATATCAACACTATAATTATATTGTTAATTTAATGTGATGTTTTGAATGGTCAATGTTAATATTAAACCATAAAATAAAGATAAGATATTTTGAATTATAAGTATTAATTAATATTTAATGGTGAGATAGTGTTGACCCATGATTCTTGTGCATTTAGGAATGTATTAGATTCCTTATCAATAGTGATGGAATATGGATTTTCATGCAGGATATTAGTTTTCATTGAATTATAGATCATTTTTCCAATATAATGATTATGTTCTAGAGTATTCATTGTGTTTGATATTTTTTAAATTCCATCAAATATGTTATATGCGGAATATATTGGATTGAAAAGTGTTTTTTGTTATAAATTTTCTTAATAAGTGGAGTTTTTATCATGTAATAAAGAAGAAAAAGTTTCTTTTAGGTGTAGTGGTATCTTCAGGGAAGATTCAGAGAAGTGGAGAACATGTATACACTACTAATAATTGTGATGAGAAACCACGATGTCAACAAATATCAGGATCTTTGATTCGAATATAATTTTCCTTGATTTAATGAATGATCGATTTAAGTTTAGAAGTATAAAATGTATTTTGGAAATATTAGAGTCACATTTGGAATAAAATATGTATGTTGTGAATGGATTATAGGTTTGAATGAATTATAATAGGACTCTTAGTGGTGTGTATTTTTAATTGGTTTAATTATTGGAACATTGAAATATTTTTTCGCTCTATGAATTGATGCATCATGACATGAATTATGATGATATCTAAAAAGTATAAAAGTCCATTGATCATCATAAAGTTCATTTTCCATTTTTGAATGATTCATTTGGTTAATAATAAAATGTTTCATTCATTTTAATATTTTTTTACCATGTTATATGTTGAAACATAGTTATTGGGCTATGGAGGATGTTTTGTAAAATTTCAGTTATAATAGAAATAAGGTTCCCAAGTAATGGAAGGAGTGGACCACCATGAAAATTTACATTGTAAAATATACTTAAAGGGTACAGAACTATAATTCCCACCCGTGTAAAATAGATAGGGCCGTTAATGCTTATTCCACGATGATTCATCATTGGAATTGTAGTATATAGTATGAAGTTGATGATAAATCTATAACTGGTTTAATGGGTGAAATATTGCAGGAATCATTACATGAATTATATGGTTTTAAATTGAATATATTCCTTCATATTTTATATATATAATTATTTACTATATAGCACACCGGGAATAATAGTACCATTCCCTGAAGTGGGTGATGTTCTGAAGCTCACATTTTAATTTAAGGATTCACTTCATGAATGGTTAGATTTAGATTCATTCAAAATTAATTTATAAATTAATTAATGGGTTAATAGATCAATATTTCAAGAAATAAATCAGATATATTTTATCTTATGGACCATAACAAATTCATGTTATACACTTTTCTTGAATTTTCTATAATATAGACAGAGTAATTAATTCTAACACATTGATTATTACTTATATATACGTTTTATATGGAAAATATAGTAAATTATTTTAGATAAGTGATTTGAAAACAATTCCCATATCTATATCAAATAATAAGAATAGGGGATCAAGGGAAATATGAAAAAAATTGGTCATGGGATTAATAAGTTTAGACAATGACTAATATTATTGTCACAACTCATTTAGTTCTTAAATAACAGGGTTAAGAAAGAAGAATAATGATTAAGACACAAAATTTTATTAGAAATGACGAATAGAAATAATATAATTACACTATAGAATTAATGTTATCTAAAATAATAAGACGTTATTATTTTTATATTGTAAAATAAATTTATTATTATCCCACACTAAGGGGATATCTTATTATGGAATATAATAATGGAATAACAATGATGTGAATGAAAAGGGAGCATCATTTATTGAGGAATGATAAAAATATTTTTTCATTTTAAATGTATTTTTACCACAATTTTCAAAATCTTTTTAATAAGAGCTTAATTTATATAAAATATCCAAGCATTTTATTAAGAAATTGAATAGTTAGACAAGAATAGGGGGTTCCCCTAATTCGACTATGCACCATTATGAATCATTATATCAACAAAAAGTGAGTATAGAGGATTATGTAACACTATAACAATATTGATTGTATACTTCTTTTATTATTCCATACTGGTCAATAATGTAAAATCCATATTTTTTTCAACATTAAATTCTTCTCTAACATTTATTATTTCTTTTAATCAAGATAATTGATAATGATAGATTTACTGTATTCCTACTTAAAAAAGGATGTTATTTTGTCGATAAAAGAACCATCATAAAAGGGAAATGTCATCAATCTTCCAAAAAACCAGATTCACCCTAGGTTTACCGATGATCCTACCAGTGGTATAACATTAAAAAAAATTGACATATGGTTGAATAACTATATCAAGATTTAATTTTTTTCACAAATAGAATTGATAATTAACCACCATTTTCTACATATCTAATTTTCATGGATTGTAGAAATAAATTCTCACATTCCTTAATGACATTGGTATAGAGGTGTTACAGTACATTTTTTAGGATATCAATTCGATGAATAAAATATATAGGAATAGATATTAAAGGAATAAAAAGATATTAAAAAGATCATTTTCAAATGATGTTACAAATAAAATCAATTGTTTTCCTAAAACATTTGACATATGGAAGATCCTATAACAATTTAATAGAAAATAATAATAGCCAATAGTGGTTGTGATGAAAAAACCTGAAGAATATTTCCAAATGGATCATTATATAAATTAATTGACCATGGTTTGGGAGGAATTCATTATATAATAACGAGTAAAGAAAAAAATATTAATAGGAATTCATCAACGTAGTTGTACCCTCCATCCGTGGAAGAAAATTATGAATCTTCTATTAACTATAAAACAATTTTTTATAGGAATAAGTTAATTGGAATATTTGGATATCCCCATAATAATTTGAAATGATTTTGATGTATTTGAAGAGAGGGAAATTAATACTAGTTTACTATAAGAAGAATTATCAATAAGTGAACAAGAAAAGAACCGATAACATATATATGAATTTTGAACAGTTGGGATAATATATGAAATGGATTTAGAAATAATTGAAGATTTTTAGAATGAAAATAAAATAATAAAAAGTGTTTAGGTTTTATTTAATGTTAATATAATGAAGATGATAGATTAATGATGATCTAATTTGATCTACTGAAATAAAATTCTCAAGAAATAGGAAATAAAATGGTGATCAAGAATGAGTTGAAATAATGAATCATCCTTCATTCGATAGAAAATTTAGAGTGTATAAAATATAGGAATGTATATAATTTAGTTATTATGGTGATTTATAACGAAATAACATTGAAATATAAAGAGTTTTATGATATTGTATCTGTAATCATATATTTAAATATAAAATAGAAAATGAAAACAATCGTCGTTGAAGCCATGAAATTGATTGACACAAGGTTTCAAATATACAATCTATTAATAAATGTAACAAGTTTTCTAAATATGAATTTTATGGATCTCAATGTAATTTATCTTTGGCATGTTGATATTTTTCAAGATTCGGATGCACTCTATGTGAGTATCTAGATTCCCAAGGTCTCAATGGTATAAGAGAACCTATTGCAAAAATATCATATCTATGAAGAGAACACAAAATAAATTAATTCTATAGTAAATGATTTGTAATTTATTAATCAGTTCACATGGAAATAGAGAAGTGTAAATATAGAGTTCCATTACAAAAAATGGTACCACCTTGTCCTAAATTATCCTTACAAACAAATTATATAAGATTTAAAAAAATGATTTTCTGATGAGGAATGAATCCACATTTTCAAATGGTAAAAGTTTTAAATTGATTAAGGATACAATAAGTTTTGTCATGTAAACTAGTAGTGTAATATGAGATATGATGTTGTAAAAAATAATGGGGGAGAATAAAAAATCCATATTTGGTTTTTGATAGAATCAAATCATTGCATAAAAATTCATATCATTTTAATTGTAAATATAGTGATTGAGGGAGTATATATGATAAGTAAAAACATATAGAGTTTAAAGAAATGGTATGAATGTATGAACTCATAATATATATGATAAATACCCTCCAAATATTTATAATCAATGATAGATTCTACATGAGAAATTTGGACCTTTTCATATTTACGAAAATGGGTATGAAATCAAGGAATTGTAAATGTATTCAAGAAAAAATTGAAAAAAATAAAAAGGGGGTGATTATTGGAACCAATTGTGTTTGGTGTTAAATTTTTTTCTAGTAAATTTATTTTTTATTTTAATCAATATAGAATGAAAAATATCAAACAGAATGAGAATGAAATTCATTGGAGATACATAGATGAAATTTACATGTATGCCCTGGCGGAAAAAAACAATAAACAATGGTATCTCTGTATATAATGTTCTTGGTTTGAAGTTTATGTGAATTGATTTTAATATGGTTATAATTAAGATTATAATACTGAGTATTATAATGGAAATATAAAAATAATGAAATGAATAAAAGATTCATGTAGGGAATTGATTTGTGTTTTGAAATATTTTTTAATGTTTTATCATGGGATAATTATTAGATGAATCATTAAGGGATTATCATAGGAACCATTCATGTTGTCAAATCATGCATCACTTATTGACTAAGGTTTATGTTGAAAAAATAATAATGTACCTTTAGATTTGAAAAATTCTTTATGGATTCTTGTAATTATAATTATGTTTAATATATAAGGGTTCTTAATTTACTTTTTTTTGAATTATACATTTTATTACATAGTCATCATTCCATAAATTTTTTCTTAGAGAATTTATGTGTTTCTAGAAATCAGGTGTATTCACAATCAAATAAGTTGGGAACCATTAAGTGATATATTTTAATATATAATTGAACATAAATTTATATCAACTACCATCCATGAAAGAGCTAAAGGGAAATGAATTTTTACTCATTGATTGTTTAACACTAGAACAATGGTACAAAACATAAATTAGTTCATCGTGTCATGATGGGATAAAAGGTTGAGATTATTAGAAGAATAATGTAGAGATTATCATGGATTTATTGAGAAGATATTCTATTGGATTTTGTGGATATAATGATTTTTTATACACTACAATCTTAAGAATATTACCACAAAATTATGTAACAAATTTTGTGAACTTCACTCCATGATGTTAGGATTATTTTCATGATAGGGTAATTTCTATATAAACTTGAATATTCATTTGAAAATAAAAAAGATAATTTATTATCTCATGTTTATTGGTATTAACTAATATTTATTTGTAATTTATGACCATAATATGTTCATTTGGTTTACATGGAATGATATTAATGTAATATTGAAATAGGAATAATTTACAACACTCAAATTAAGGGAGAAATGTTGGTGGAATTTTACAATTGAAATTATAAATTCTAGAAAAGTGATATGAAAAGAATTTAAATATCTTAATTATAGAGGAAGAATATTAAATCATAATAATTTTATAATATTTTGGTTCATTGAAATAATAATTTTACCCATATATGAACATAATTTTCACAACAAGTTTTGTAAGTAGATAGGAGTGTCAATAAATAATACGAAGGATTAAATGGATACATCCTACTGAAATTGAAGAAATGAGTCAGGATAATTTCAGTGAGTAATTATCTTAATATGGAATAAGTTAATTTTAATGTTGTTATATTATTTAATAAATATATTCCACCCACGCATAAAAGAATTTATCTCATATGATATTGAATAATGGAATCTCAATGATGTGAAGAAAAATAGGGCATCAATTATGAGTGATGAAGAAATAATAGATTCATGCTGAATTTAGTCAAGACACTCAAGACACAATATATTATAAACTACCAAAAAGTATATAATCATTTTATGAATTTAATTAATGTACATCACATTTAGAAAACAATAAGGTCTTACCCTATATTTTTAGTGCACCATTACAGAACCATGTATCCAATAAATGTGAGAATTCTCAATTTTGGGAGAGCACCAAAACACCATTTGTATTCTCCTTGAATGATCTATTAATAGTGAACCAACATAAACCTATGTGCTCTCAATTATATAATCCATGAATATATATTAATAATTTATAGTTAATTATCCATTATAGAATAAGATATTTGACATTTTTATGCTAAAATGTGGGCAATAATTTTATGGATAAGATGAATAACATAAAATATAAAATATTTAAAACTAAAAACCTCATAAATCAACCACTCCCCCAAAAGGGTGTATTTGGATTATATGATAATAAATTCCTATATTTTTAATTTTGTTTTTGATTCCTTCCAAACTTATAGGTTTTTGAATATAAAAATTGGTTTTTAATCCCCCTACCCCACTCTCTCATTTATATGTGATGTGACATATAGTAATATCTAGGATATGGTGGAATAAAAATTTATATTTTGTTCTCCTCAGTTTTTTAGTGGATCTTTTCCATGATAAACAATAATTTTTGAGTTGTGGGAGGAAAATTTTATAACATATAGGGGAATCCATGGTTTAATGGTTCATAGATACAACATATGGATTTATGCACAAACTGTCACGAACCGAATCTGGTCGCCACCAAAACCGGCACCAAACCTAGCCCATGACATGACCCGAAGGGCGGTCCCTATCCCCAAGGTCTGGCATAAGTGCCCGTGTATCATTTATTTTTGTTTGGGAACGATTTAACCGAATATGAAGGCATAAAACATTAAAAACAATCAATAAACTGAATCTGAAAAATGTAAACAAAAATATGTTTAAAAAAACCAGAACTGAATAAATATTTTTAAAGACACTACATGTGGTCTAGAAACAAATAATGAAAACATAAATACATCCCCATGGACTCCACATGACAAGGGAGTCATCACCTGCAAGCCTTCTCTGCAACTCCGCCCCAACGATGGGGATTAACACCCTGAACCGCCATCACCCTTAGCCTTCCCTTTACCTGAGTCAAGCATAAGCAGGTCTACTTACACCCAATGGGTGTAATTAGGGTGTGATCCTAAGCCCAATAGGATACCACCAGATGATTCCAAAGAGCATGCAATACAATGTGAACAAAACAAGCAATTTTAATACACAAGGTGAAACAATGTTAAAATTCAATGAAATGAAAATTTCAAATGAAAACAGTTTTCAATCCAAGAATTCCAGTATGTTAACACATTAAATAGACATGTGAGATACTATAAAGTACTTACAAAACACCCCAAAACAAGGGTAAATACCACAAATCCAATGAGCATCAAAATCGGGAACACCCCTAAGCACTAGGTTGTCTCGGGCCCTATGTACATCGTACCTCAGTGTAGAGTAACGATAGAAAAATCCATTCTCGTGCACGAGCCACTAGTAGGGAACATACCCATAACCTAGTGGTCCCCAATCATCATCCACATATTTTAGTTAGAGTTGTCGTTATCCAAATGCTAAGTGGAATAGGGACAAAACCCATCCGATCCACTAGACGTACTAGTACAAATCCGCCCCACCTAGGTACCCGGGCATCCCCTTTTGTGCTCAAACAATTTCAGAAAACAACACACATCATTTTGCATTTAAAATTTCACTACTGGTCACAAACAAATAGTACAGTAGATACACACATTTTATACCATTTAAAACACACAATAAAATAATTTTATTTTCAATAAAACAACCTCTCAAAACATCACATTGTTTTGCACCCAAAGCTCTTTAAGGTATCCACTTTGAACACTATGTGAACACTTTCAAGTCATTAATACAAAATTTCAGTTCAATACCCTTTAATGAAACCAAAAATTTAGTTATGGGGCAGCCCAATGTGAACCAATAAGTTATATATTTTAAAATCCACTATTTTCACACAAACATGGCACTTAAAGCCCATTTGCTTCCCAAACACCATTTAAGAAAACATTCACAGCAACAACAAAAAAGAATAAAAATTAAAAAAATTATATTCAGTCATAATACAGTTAAATAAAATAAACTAAGTAATTATAGGTCATCCCAAAATGAACCAATGGAAGATTTGAATGAAAAAACCCCAATTTCACCAAAAATTGGAACTTAAAATTCATTTTCATTATAAATGCAACTAAAAAAAATGTTTACAGAAACATTCAAGGGAAATAAACATTAAGGTACCATGAACACAGCATGCTAATTCACAAAAATTGCACAAAAAATGGAATCACCTACCAAAACCAAGGAAACCCTTGAACCCTTTGTGCGAAAACTCAAACGCACCACCGTCGCACCTCAAGGACAGTAAAACAGACCTAAAAAAAGAATTCCAGACCTTGTAACAGAATATAAATCCCTAATTTTTAAACCCTAATCCCTGGACATTAGGAACCTCAATGATAAGGGAATAAACCCTATGTAAATTGGATGTAACCCTAAACAAATTGAAAGAAGAAAGAAGGAGAACAACTTACTTAAAATATCCTGTAGAAATCTCCCACAAAAATACCAGTATCTGATTTTAAAAATACTCAAACCTTTAAGGTAGGTTCGAAAAAGGATATTGAGATAATTTAGGAATTTGAATGGGGGAAAAGAGTAAAAATTGAGAGATATATGAAGGAATGAACTTACCTCTTCAAATCTGGACGATTTGATGAATCCTATGATGTTCAGCACCAAATCTCAATAAACCAGAGCTCCAAAGAGGGGGAGAGAGAATGGTCGCGCGGCTGGATTCATTGGGCTTGGTCGACATTTAGAATCACCGAAAAATCCCAAAAAATTAATAAGATAAAACATAATCAAAATTTATTTTTAAAACAGGAATTGGGCTTTCGGGCCGGCCCAAACCCTTAGATAAAAACCCAACTAAAATCTGGTTAGGGATTTATAAAAGCTCCAAATTACCTTGGTGGTGTTAATGGGTTAGGGGAGGTCAAGTAGGAATTTGAATGGATGAAAAATGTTGAAAAATGAAAATGTTATAGAAGATACAAAATTTATTTTTTAATTTGAAATTGGGCTCACGGTTCGGCCCAATTCATGAATACTCATATATTCCTCCCTAAAACCTAGGTAAACCCCCAAAACAAAGCAAGGATTTAAAGTAAATGAAAAAAATAACTTTAAAATATGTCTTTTATATGACAATTCTCCCCACCATAAAGAATTCCACCCCCGGAATTCCACAACAAGACCAGATGCAAAAGGATAGCATAAACGATAGACCAATACAAACTTCATTGCCACATTTTCACCCGCTTCAAAAAGGAAGAACATCTCCAGTTGATCAAATGAAGGAAGATAATACTCTCACCAACCAAAAAGTACCCCACTTACATAAAATTATGAAAAACATTAAAAACACATCCCAAAACAAAACACCTCAAACACTACAAGACGACGCTCATGCAATCCACTTGAAACGAACAACGAACTCGAATAACGCTACCATAACATTACGTAAACAAAACCATTGGGTGTTCTCCAACCCCAAAATTACACAAGTAAATTTTTTTTGGATAGATTGAATTGAATGATACTACCTCCAACCTAGAATACACCAAGGAGAAAACTGGGTCACTAGTACGGGTGACCCAATCTGGACATCCCACCACCAGGGAGAACTCAATTTTCATAGATAGAATAAGGATAACAATTTGGGACGGAACGAACGGTCCCCCCATCATAAGGGTTAAACTAAAATTATTCCTTTTCCAAGAGAACATACATGATACCCATGATGGGTCTCCCCACCATAATAATGAACACAACTTTCTTTAAGAAAAAATCAAGACACTAACAGGGGGCCTCGAAAGGAATTCCCAGCATTAGGGGTAGATTAATATCAGAATTATTCCAACGAAACTTAAATGAGTCCCATTGTGGGTATACCCCAAACAAAACCCAACCATAGTAACTAAATAGTATGGGATAAAAACAATAAAAACAACAGAATTGTAGGGAGCTGGCATGGCCGCACAGTTGGTTCACATGGTTTGGGAAACCGAAAGTTAATTGTGCGGATAATTCTATCCAAAGAGGAAACTTCACACAGTTTCCTTGGCCAAGGATCATGGACGTGTGGAGACCATGCAGTAGCTACTGTCTCTTATCACATGATCCCCTGGTTTGGCACATGGTTACTTCTAACCACGTACAAAATATGCACTTCAACCTGCCTAACCCAAATTTTAAACTTTTCTCCAAAAACACAAGGGACCCAAAGGGAAAAAACAACTCAGGGTACAACATGGGAACAAGGTACTCACAGCTCCTTCCACTAAATGTGAGAAATTGGAACAAGACGACGACACTAGAGGTTTAAACTATTCCTATCTTTCATATTGAGGATATGACCTTGTCCAAAAGTTTGAACGACTCTAGGATTTCCCCTAACTACGTGCCAACTTCTCTCTGGGGCCTATGGCTGGAGCTCAATGGATTGAAGCATCTTCGGCCTCGTAGTTAGGATTTAGAAACCCCTAAACTGAAAATCTTCTTCCAGTTCCAAAAACAATTATACTGTAATCTCAGATGGTCTTATTGAGACATGACACACTTCAAACCCGCTTTTCCCCAACCCATCATTTTACCAAAACAAGAACTTAGAGGATGCACACACATCGCCCTTTTTTTCTTCGGATTCTAAATAGCTGAATGATGGACATATAGAAACACATTCCTCTAGAACATAGGATTTAGAATTTCCTATAGGGAGACACACATCCAACAAAAAAATAGTGAATCTCATAAGATTTCACAATCTTCACCCTTATAGTCAAATGAACACATGACATCGCAAGGCATCACCGAACATACCCATTGTGGATAAAAGAAAACACAAAGAGAGGGACCTTGTACTAAGTCCAAAATAGCACATGATTCTAGCAAGTGTCTATAATAGCCACTCTTGGCCAGATCTTGCACACCGGTGGCCTAACAAGAACTCTTTATTCAATGAGACTGACTAAAGACCCAGAGGCCCTTTAAGACATCATTCTACCCAGAAAACCCTGAACTTCATTGACCTTAGAGAACATAGGAAAAATAAGAAACTAAGTGCTATTTCAACCTCCCACAAACACTCTCCCACTATAGGGGGATCCGCATAATTGAAAAAGAAGTGGGGTAAACACAATCTCCAAACCTCAATAATAATGTCCTTATGTTGATCAACTGGAGGATCATCCAACGGTGAATCACCATATGCCAAACATAAATCATACATTAACACTTTATGGGGGCATACCCTGGCCAACAGGAAAACCCAAGGACCCAACCAATCTGGTCATTTGGTCACAAAAGACCACAAACATGAACCGAACACATGATGGGAGCCACCACATTGGCCTCCGAAACGTTTCCTCAATAGAGACCACTGACCAACACTTCATTCCAACTTATCAATGAAACACCAAACCAAAACATTGTTCAGACAAGAGGGGTTATTGAACTCGAAACATCCCACAATAATAATCTCGAAAACACATAATCCATACCTCCCAACCATACATTATCAAAACACAACACTTTCCATCAAAAAAAATTATTTAAAAAAAACAGTGTTGGTGGGTTGCGCATTTACCAATGGTATCTAAGGAGCCTCACACATGCATGTTTACATGCCACACTAGGAACCCACCTCATATCCATCCATATTCCCAAATAAACCTATGCATGTGGTCACCCTTGAGAGCACCAATTACCAAAAATCAAACCTTCCCTCTTTTTAAAATAAAAACTTTAACAACAATTTTCCTTTCTCAAAAACAGTAACCACAATATCAATACCCAATTTTTCATCTCACAAACCAATTTAGAAAAGAATTCATAATTCCATAAAAGAACATATTAATGCCTTTCACAATTGTTTCAAAACATTTCATGCCATTTCAAAACACTTCTAATTTCATTTAAAAAACCATTTCATAAGTCTCCATTTAATTAAAAACTCAACTCTTCTCATTTCAAGAAAAGTTTATAATCATTAATATTTTTTTGTTCAGTAGTCACCAAAACCAAAATCCATCTTCAACCCCCACACAAAAATTCTAGAACACTTAATTCAATCGAAAACACTTTTCCACAGTTAAAAAAAATTCCATTAGAATCATATTTTCAAAACCCCATTTAACATAGTTCATACTTTCAAAAGAGGTGTAAACACATAATTTACCCTTTTGAAATAATTCTAAATTTTCATTTATAGGCATTAAAAAAACATAAAACCATTTTCAATTTACTAGAAAATAACTTCACAAAAATTCACACTCCTTAAAGTGAAGTCATTTTTTTTGCTTAAAAAAACCAAGTTTCCAAGATTCCAAAACAAAGAGACACAAGACAATGTGAGAGGAAACTTGTTTCGGTGGGTGACTTGGACATATGGTTGGAAGACATATTCCAATCACATCGCTATCATAGAGAGTATTCTAGGGAAACATACATGGCTCCACATGGCTTGCCAGGCCCTGCGAGCTCACTGAGATTATTCTCCCAACTCTCTTTTCATTTCCCATAGTAATCATTAAACCAAGAAAACCAGAGGACTCAGATAAATCCATACTACCCATGGTGACTTGAATCCCTTCATGAGGTGTGCAGGCCAGGAACACTACCCATGACTGAAATTTCAAGTCCCAAAAATCCTATCTCCAGACTATGCTGACTCTTCCCCAAATAACATGACCCAAGGAGCGAACCTGATCTGATACAATTTTGTCACTAACTGAATCTGGTCGCCGCCAAAACCGACACCAAACCTAGCCTGTGACATGACCCGAAGGGTGTTCCCTATCCCCACGGGCTGGAAAAAGTGCCCAAGTATCATTTATTTTTGTTTGGTAATGATTTACCTGAATATGAAGGCATAAAACATTAAAAACAATCAATAAACTGAATCTGAAAAATGTAATCCAAAATATGATTAAACAAAAACCATAACTGAATAAATATTATTAAAGACACTACAAGTTGTCTAAACACAAATAATGAAAACATAAATACATCCCCATGGACTCCACATGACAAGGGGGTCGTCACCCTCAAGCCTTCTCTAAAACTCCGCCCCAACGATGGGGATTAACACCCTAAACCGCCATCACCCTTAGCACTACCTTTACCTAAGTCAAGCATAAGCAGGTCTACTTACACCCAAGGGGTGTAAGTAGGGTGTGAGCCTAATCCCAATAGGATACCACCAGATGATTCCAAAGAGCATGCCATAAAATGTAAACAAAACAAGCAATTTTAATACGCAAGGTGAAACAGTGTAAAAATTCAAAGAAATGCAACTTTCAAATGAAAAAAGATTTCAATCCCTGAATTTCAGTATGTTAAAAGATTAAATAGACATGTGAGCTACTATAAAGTACTTCAAAAACTCTCCAAAACAAGGGTAAATACCACAAATCCAATGAGCATCAAAATCGGGAACACCCCTAAGCACTAGGTTGTCTCAGGCCCTTTGTACCTCATACCTCAGTGTAGAGTAACCATAGAAAAATCCATTCTCGTGCACGAGACACTAGTAGAGGAACATACCCATAACCTAGTGGTCCCCAATCATCATCCACGTATTTTAGTTAGAGTTGTCGTTATCCAAATGCTAAGTGGAACAGGGACAAAACCCATCCGATCCACTAGCCGTACTAGTACAAATCCGCCCCACCTAGGTACCCAGGATTCCCCTTTTGTGCTCAAACAATTTCAGAAAAAAACACACATCATTTTGCATATAAAATGCCACTACTGGTCACAAACAAATATTACAGTAGCTACACACATTTTTTACCATTTAAAACACAAAATAAAAATAATTTTATTTTCAATAAAACAACCTCTCAAAACATCACATTGTTCTGCACCCAAATCTCTTTAAGGTATCCACTTTGCACACTATGTGAACACATTAAAGTAATTAAAAAAAATCAGTTCAATACCCTTTAATAAATCCAAAAATTCAGTTATGGGGCAGCCCAATGTGAACCAATAAGTTATATATTTTAAAAACCACTATTTTCACACAAACATGGCACTTAATGCCCATTTGCTTCCCAAACACCATTTAAGCAAACTTTAATAGCCAAAAAAATAAATAAAAATTAAAAACATTATTTTTAGTCATAATACAGTTAAATAAAATCAAATAGGTAATTATAGGTCAGCCCAAAATGAACCAATGAAAGATTTAAATGAAAAACCCCAAATTTCACCAAAAATTGGAACTTAAAATTAATTTTCATTATAAATGAAACTAAGACCAATTTTTACAGAAACATTCAAGGGAAATAAACATTAAGTTAAAATTAACACAACATGCTAATTCAAAAAAATTGCACACAAAATGGAATCACCTACCAAAACCAAGGAAACCCTTGAACCCTTTGTGAGAAAACTCAAACGCACCACCGCCGCACCTCAAGGAAGGTAAAACAGACCTAAAACCAGAATTTCAGATCATGAAACACAAGATAAAACCCTAATTTTTAAACCCTAATACCTGGACATTAGGAACCTCAATGATAAGGGAATAAATCCTATGTAAATAGGATGTAACCCAAAACAAATTGAAAGAAAGAAAGAAGGAGAACAACTGACTTAAAATATCTTGTAGAATTCTCCCCCAAAAATACCAGTATCTGATTTTAAAAATACTCAATACTTTAAGGGAGTTTCGAAAAAGAATATGGAGATCATTTAGGAATTTTAATGGGGGAAAAAGAGTAAAAATTGAGAGAGATATGAATGAATGAACATACCTCTTCAAATCTGGACGATTTGAGGAATCCTATGACGTTCGGAACCAAATCACGACTAACCAGAGCTCCTAAGAGGGGGTAGAGAGAAGGGTCGCGCGGCTGGATTCATTGGGCTTGGGCTCCACTTGGAATCACCGACGAATCCCAAAAAATGATTACGATATAACATAATCAAAATTTATTTTTAAAACAGGAATTGGGCTTTCGGGTAGGCCCAACCCATTAGATAAAAACCCAAATAAACCCTAGTTAGGGATTTCTAAAAGCTCCAAATTACCTTGGTGGTGTAAATAGGTTAGGGGAGGTAAAGTAGGAATTTGAATGGATGAAAAATCTTGAAAAATGAAAATGTTATAGAAGATACAAATTTTATTTTTTAATATGAAATTGGGCTCACAGTTCGGCCCAATTCATGAATACTCATCTATTCCTCCCTAAAACCTAGGTAAACCCCCAAAACAAAGAAAGGATATAAATTAAATGAAAAAAATACCTTTAAAATATGTCTTGCATGTGACACAAACTATAATGGATTATGGTATATGAGTATTTACATAGTATATGAAATATCGATGAAATAATATGTGATTATGGGGTTGTTATTATTACGTTGATACGATTATTTTGGAGAGGTTATGATGTGATTTCATTGGTATACATTATAACTTATGTAGAGGATGATAGAATAAAGAAGTAAGACATTTGGGGTATATGGTGACTTATTTTACAGAAATTTGCAAATGGATAACCTTTTATCTATATATTCAATATATATTAGGTTACCTAAATATATTTAGTACTTGGTGAAATAGCATTGGTGAGTATGGGAATTTTGATGACCTGATTTATTAAATGAGTTTATTTTTCTATTTATTCAAAATTATATTACTTTGGTTCTTTAACATTTTAATTGTAGGTTTTTTGGGTGAATTTACAGATTATACTGATACTATCCCCAACACACACACACACACACACACACATATATATCATGTTTTTGGTTCATTGCTTTGTGATGGTCATCGAGTTGGGCCTTTCTTTCTCATGGAGGGTTTTTAGGGTAACTAGTGTTCATGATCATTGTTATTGGAGATTCTCATTGTATTGTGATATATTGGTCTTTCATTTTTTGTAATTTCATGTTCTAGGATTCTTTATCAAATTTAATGAGTTTATTAATGTATAATTTCAATTTCATAGGAATTTTGATGACAATATCCAAAATATGTGAATTTTCTATTCCTTGAGTGGTACTCTCTAAAATATATCATGTTGGGGGAACTATTCAATGATCCCAACAATATTTACTATTATACTATAATTTTTACCCTTAGGTTTGGGTCATGAAATCATAATTTTGAAACTTTATAATCTTTTCAAAAGTTTTAAAGCAGTGTCTCACATGATAAACAAAACCCTACCAACTGAAGTCATCAGTAAAGGCTTTTATGTTCTTATAACTACCATTTTTATCATATCCATTATTCAATATATATCTATAAATATAATATCCATTGGTTCGTTATGACTTTTTACTTTTCCACTAAAAGGTTATTTGGACAGTTCTCATTATAACCATGATCCGAAAAAATCAAATGATTCATAATAAAACAATTAAATTAGTCTTTCTATTTGCTTTTTTTATATGTGTTTCAAATTTATAAGTAATTGGAATCAATGGCAAAGTTAATAGGGGGTTGGAATCAATTTTGGCCATTTATTTTGGATATAAAATACAAGACTATCGATTTCCAGAATGTATAAACCATTTACAATATTCCTTGTTCCATATAACATTCTATTCATATATAAATATATATATTGTTATATATAATGAATGAAAACCCATTCTTTAAAAAATATACAAATAAAATTTATATTAATATCTGGATCATTATAATATTTTCTCAAATAATGAATCAATATGCTAGGTAGATTTAGATCATATGTATTGACCTCAGAGGTAGTAAATCTTTTCATATTACCAACACAATGATCAAATCCAACTTTTGTATTTTTTATCATATATCTTTGACTACGTTAACCAATTAAAATTTGTGATGAACACTCAATATCTAATTCCAATTAGTAAGAATTAATGAAATTTATTTATATGACAGTCACATTCAAAATTCTTTCAATAAATCTCATTGAGAACACTTCTCAACTATATATACCAAAAAATATATATTTTTAATATATATTGGAGGTCTCAATATGATAACAAATATTCATTCCATATTCTATAACAATAACATACATATGGGTTAGTATAATGTTGTATTTTATTTCATTATGAAATTTTAATTAATGTGCACTCACTAATATGGTGGCCTCTAACGTCATTACCTTTAATTATATAATATAAATATTTCACTATGAATTATGTTTACATATTTGGTTGTATCAAAAAACTAACTATATATAAACCAAATAATTGTAAAAACACGATACATTACATTTTATATCCATTTTAAAAATATTCAATCACTTCGATTGCTTTTGATGCACAAAACACATGGTTGAAATGAATATAATCTATTAAAATATAATTTTAAAATATCCATTAAAACCTAAACATTAAAATTTTAGAATATGAATAAGAATACTTAAATTATGAATACTATATTTATATTACACAAGTGAATTGGTAATATATTGATTATAAAAAGAAATAAAATTCATTTGGAAGTAAAAATTGTTTTTAGAAAAAAGTTATTTCCTTTTCAATGAAAATGGTTTCTTCACTTCGTGCGACATTATAAAATTTTTTCCTTGTGAAAATATAAGATTAAATTGTTATAAAACTATAATATTTGACAAATCATATAAAAATTATCTTACGATGAATATTTGGGTTTTTTTGAAAACATTCATTTATGAAATGAATAGTGAAAATCACTAATTATTATTGAAATATGACTTTTATTTTAAATTATATACAATGTTAATTTATATTTTAAATGGATTTTAAAGTATAAATATTATTATAATATTATAATATATAAAATCTATATCCATTTTTCCAATTTTATATTAAATTTTGATATTGAAACCTTATATACATATGTTTATTTTCTCTTTGGAAACCATTTTTTTAATTATGTCTATGAATATAATTTAAAATTGGATTCTGACACTTATGCGAATTTTACTTGTACAAATGGACTCCATATTTTTAATAAGAATAATATATATGATTTAATACCGTCAAATTAAAATTTATCCCTTTTTAATATTATAATGAGTGAAAAATAATTTCCATCATTAGCATAAAAACTGAATTTATTGGGGTAAAACATAAATGATAATAGTTAAAAAGAACGGGAAATACTTCAAAAAGAATTTTTTTCACATATTTAGGTTTTTTATAACATGATGGTTGATAATGATCCATTTTTAGGATTTCCAAATAAGAAAATGGGTAATTAATTAATCCTTAAAAAAATCCATGTGTGTCCTCTCACTCTCTTATAAAAGGTCACACTTTCTCCTCCTCTATTCACCCATATTCAGAATTTTTTAGTCAATAATATTCCAAATAATTTAAATAATCACCATCCAAAATCATAGAACCCATTATTATCATAAATAAATCCTAATAAGTCTTTGGTTCAATTATAATGTGGTCATCTAAAAATTAGATAGTCTTCTTAAATGAGTATTTTTATTTTATTTCTCCTTCCACATTCTTAAAATCATGTTAAATAAATATATTATTATAAAAATACTATATACTATATTAATATTTTTTTATTATATTATTTTAATGACATATATCCATATCCTCTACTATCAAATGGGTAATGAAAATGTTGATCATGTGTATGTCGGACTAACACCTCAAAAACAGATAAAACTTGTTTTCTATCATCACCTCTCATAGTAAAATATAATCTTGGGTTTAAATTATAAAAAATATATTTATGATATAATTATACTTATTGGTTTATAATATCAATTATAACATAATATTTTTATCATATTTATAATATAATAATGTTGCTCGGCTGTACGGTGGACTACCCCCTTGTGGAGAGATGTGATTCGTTTTTCATATACACATTATATGGATGGTAGTAGGTATAAATGTAAAATATATATATGTTTTATATTAACTTATATAAATAAATTAAAATTATTCAATGACTAACTTCCATTCACATTCACTGATTAAGGTAATGTTATCTATGCTTCTGCGTATATATTGCCTACCATCTCCATGAAGTGATGCGATTCATTTAACATTACAAAAAAGAATTAATGTTTATAATATATATATATAAAGAGTAAATATGATATTTAAATAATTATTATAACTCTGTATATACTGAATTTATATCTTATGTAAATTAAATATAACATTCATCAAAAAACATGTATGAGGCAATAAGGCAATTAACTCCCAAAACAAATAAAATGATGAAATATTATTTAAAATCATGTGGTAAAATTTTATAAGAGGATCATATTAGATATTATACAAATTTTTATGGATCTTTTTTACATAAATAAAATATTTAAAAGTATTACACATTAGTTTAAATCATTTTCATCTAAAGGAAACTGTTAGTTAAGGTATTTCATCTCAATTTCCATTTCATTGATTCATATCTGTTATTATGAACATATTCTCATTTATATGGTGTATATAAAGAACCACTAATGTATATAGAATGATGATTTTGTAATGACATAGATTTACCTAAGGGCACGATATTTCAAAAAGGAACATTAGGATTGAATCAATCGTCTGTTGGTTCATAAAAATGGAAAATTCATCAGATAATTCACACATTATTTAAAATCCATTTTTATATAATTGAAAATAATTATATAACCAAGTAATCATTTATTCTATTTCAAATATTAAGGATGAATAAATGTTTTAATTTTTTTAATGTGTTAAAACCTATTTAGAATTAATCATAATGATTTAAAATTCATATTATTTTTAGTTAATATAGTATATTCCATTTTTTGAAATGGTTTCTACATTGAATATGGGTATTATTACTTATAATAAATTTATATATTTTTATATTGAGTGATCCCATATAGCTGTTATTGGATATAATTATATGAGAGAAAAATTAGGGAATATTATTCTGGTTATTTAAATTAAGATTTCTTAGAAATAGGAACCTATTAGAAACCATGATTATCTTATTTCTATTATCTTGAATATATATATGTCCCTATATTTTGGTGGGAGAACTAATATAATGGAATCCACAAAGTGAATTGAGTCACTTGAAAATATATAAATGACCTTTGGATGCAATGAAAAAAAAATAATTCATTTGTGGTGTATTTTCTTAGAAAAGATGTTGATAATTGGTGGTAATTGATACAGAATATTAGGGAAGATTAATAGATATAAATCATGAAATATAAATATTTTATTGATACATGCTTTTAAAAATATTTCTATTTTTAGATACAAATTTAAATATATTGAAATTTAATTAGCTTAATGAAAAAAGGATGAAACTATTGTTGGGTATGAGGTTACTATTAAAAGTTTATTCATGTATGATATGTATTTCATATAAAACATGAAGTGCAATACTGGCCATTTCATTGAGGGCACAAAAATTTTTCCCAAATTGTTCATTCAAACAATATTTTCATATTATGAAATAGTTGTATGTTCCATTAAAATGGAGAATAAATTCTTTATATCATATAAGTGAATTTAAAATCAACAAAAGAATAGGTCGAATGATCATAAAGAAAAATGGAATGTGTCAAATACGAATAAGAGAATGAAACAATTTCTATCTTATGAAAACTATTGAATGATTCATCCTGGGAAATATTTGAAGGGATGTTATAATTTTTTAATTATGCAGATAATGTTAATCAGGATAAGTAATTTAATTGGAATAAATAAAACACTATTGTTCAATGTTTCAGAAATATGTTGATAGGGAACTATGTAAAATAATCCTCCAATTTTCAAGGCCATCTACTATAGTAGAGGCTATAGGGAGATGTCTAACATTATGTGATCACATAATCTAAGTATTATGTATCAAATAATTTGGTGGTAGATTAATTAATCATAAAATAAAATTCAACAAATTTATTATTTGATTATATATCCTCAAGCTATTATTAATCATATTTTTTTCAAGAAATTTAGATATATCACTAGATAATTAATAATAGATTTTTCAATCATAGCACTGAATGAAATTATCACTACAATAATCATGAGTCATTAAGTCCCATTATAAAATATAAACATGCTTTATTTTTTGACCTTATTATTATACATTTGGTTTAATTTTATATAATCAATGTTATGTAATATATTTAAATATATGAAATGAAACATTAAGGTATGTTGAAGGAAATTATGATTTATTATGATGATATATAATTCCTTACATTTTGAGTAAGGACATCATCATCTAAAACATGTCTAGATCCACCCCCTATTGCACTACTGAATGGAATTCATGGGGATGAAGTGACAAAAAAATCTATAAAAGGATACAATAATAATGAAATTGAGGATGTACATATTATACATTAATATATTTATTTGTTTCAAAAGTAATTACTTAGAAATCAAATATATTGTGAATTTATGTTTTTCATTGGTTTAATCAATGATTTAAGACCAATATCAAACAGTCCCTATAGAATATCCATCATGGAATTAGTGGAGTTATAGAAACAAAAAGTTGATTTATATGATAAAGGAGTTATTATTATTAGTGTTTCATCATGGGAATCCCATGTTGCCTTCAATTAGAGGAAGGATGGATCCATTAGGTCACGTATTAATTTTTGTTAAATCAATGCAATTATAATATTTAACAATTTTCAATTACGATGTATTATGAAATCTCAGTGTATTATTAAAGGAGTATCATTCTGATTTTGTTATCATATTCATTGATGATATCTTAGTGTATTATGAAATCTATGAGTACCATGAAAGAAAATTTTGGATCATACCTGATATACTTAAAACGATAGAGTTGTTTGGGAAATTTAGTAAGTTTAATTTATATCATCAATGATTTTCGTTTCATGGCCATATTAAATCCATAGATGTTGTCTCAGTTGATCCTACAAAGAAAAAATGAGTTATAGAATGTCCTATAAGAATGAAAAAAGCCAAGTTGCATAGTTTCATTGGATTTGTATATTAAAATTGGATATTTTTTCCGAATTTTTTCCAATTGGATAACAGATTAACAGATATTACATTCAAAGGGGTTACGTTAATTTGGAAAAAAATGTGAAAAACATATTGATGAACAGAAGATGAAATTGTCCAATAGTCCAATTTTGAATCTTAAATATTGAAATAATGATGTTTTATATATAGGGATTTCTCTAAGAAGGTACTTGGTTGTTCTCTAATGAAAAATGACAATGTTATTGAAATTGAACCATGTAAATTGAAGACTCTTGAATAGTAATATTAAAAACCACGATCATGAGTTGGATGCTATAATGATTTCATTAATGATTTTGATAAATTATCTCTATGATGAATTATTAGAGATATACAGAAATTATAAAATCGTAAAATATTTTTGTTTCATATAAATATAATAATATGAGAGAATGGAGATAGATTGAGCTACTAATATATTATGATTCTACAATACACTACCACTTGGGGAAAGAAAATAAGACAGAAGATGAATTGAGTAGAAAATATTATTGTGATCTCACCAAAATGAGGATTGAGAGGGATCCAATGTTCGTAGACGTAATAAATATGGAAAAGGGAGTTACTAAATAAGTGGATACGTCACTCCATTTTCAAATGGTAGTAAAAAAACATTATGGGAAGTGATAAAATTTTATCAACCACATAATGAGAAATGTTGGATGAAAATTAATGTTCTGAATGATGGGATACATGAAAAGAGAGTTTTTCAACATGGTGTTCTAAAATTTTTAAATATATTATGTGTTCCATATATTCATGATCTCATAAAGGGAATTTTTTAATTATTCTTGTATATCAAATTTCTTTATACACTAGTATAGGACCCTGATGTATAGGAATTTTATGGAAATATTTTTGTGGGATAACAAGATGTCGAAAATTGTCAACTATGTATTAGGTTGTTTGGTTTTTCAGTAGGTCATGGACGAGGGAAAAAATCATATATAATTTATGTAACTTCTTCCTATTACTATGTGGAAATGGTATTTCATTTATGTGGTATTTGTCACGGGACTAGTGGAGACTCTGTGGAAGAATGTTACAAAATGGGTTATTCTTGAACAACTACCCGAATATTGTCATTTATTCTCTATAATTTAATATTTACCTCTTCATATCCTTAAAGTTATTTATATTAATTTAGTTTTAAGAAATCATGGTGAAAATAATTCATTTGTATCCAATCATGAACCCATTTTACATTGAAATTATGGAAGTCTCTTCATAAGTCAATGGATACTGATCCTTATTTGAGTACTTCCAACCACTGTAAAACTGAAATAAAATCTAAAATTAATATTTAAAAAATGTAAAATAATGATGAAGTCATGATAACATGACATTCAATGTGTGTGAGATCATTATTTACCTTTAGTAGAGTTTTCGAGTAATAATAATTTTCATTTATGTACTCAAATAGTTTTGTAAAAGGCAATATATGGAATGGGATTTTATCATCCAACTAATGGTGAAGAATTTTGTGAATTGAAAATTATAGGCCCAAAAAAATTTATACGAACATAAAAAAGGTGATGGTTTTTCATGCTCATATTAAATCATCACAATTTAGAAAAAACATTCTTACATAAAATCAAAGGGAGGATTTTGAAATCCTTGTGGCAGGTCAGGTTTCTTGGAGAGTATATAAATGGATGGGTGTTATAAGTAATTGTAAGAAATGGAAAATAAGCCCCACGAATATTAGAAAAATTAATATCCTTAAAATATTTTTTGTTTTTCTTTATAATTTTGCAATTCCACCAAGTCTCTCAAATGTACAAGATGTGATCAAAATACCATTTTAGAGAAGGTCATGCTTGACCCAATGCATGTGATCACTTATGATGAAATATAATTTCATACCAATATATTAAACATCAATAAATCCATATATATTATAGATAAAATTTATGATGTATTGAGGAATCAAAAAAAATTCCAGCTTCTGGTAATTTAGAGAAATCCAAAAATAGAGGAAGAAATATAGGAACCAGCAAATGTTATGAAGAAGAGGTACCTGCATTTTTCAAATTTATTATCTCTATAATTTAAAATAAATTTTTTTATATGATGGAATAATTAAAACCCTACTAATTCAAAATTTATTCTCTTTTAAATAAATTTACTCTCTTAGATTGATTTTGATGCACACAACATATGGTTTAAACAAAAATAAACTATTAAAATATTATATAAACATGTAAGTTATAAAATAATATTTAATTTGAAGTTATAAATTGTAAATAATAAATTATGAAAAACATATATAGTTTAAAAAAAATTAATTAGATAAAAATTATTTATAAATAAAATAATAAGATACATTTGAATGATTTTTTTAAAAAATTATGTATTTTTACAAAGAAAACAGTTTCTTTTGTTCATTCACAGAAGAAATAAAATTTATTTGTCACGGTTTATGAAAATTATTATAATTAAATGAAGATAATTTTTGAAATAATCATATACAAATTTTCTTAGTGTGAATTTTTGGGATTTTAATAAAATTTCCATTTTTTGATGAATAATGAAACATATAAAAGTTAATGAAAACTCTCATTTCATTAAAATTATTTAAAAATATAAATTATATTATAAATTTATATTAATGTACAATTATATAATTTATATTATAAAATAAAAAAAATTATTTTGTGGAATATATTTTTTGATCAAATTTCATATTAGAGCTTTTCATACATAAGAGAATTTTATCATTCAACACAAATATTTTGTCACGACTACTAGAATATTTTTAAATTGAATTCTTCCACTTATATGAATAGAATTTTAAAAAAGTCATTTCATATTTGAATTGATAATAACTAATATTATCTAATAATTTAAAATAAGTTTTTTTCCATTATGAATATTAAAATCGATAATAATTAATTACCATGGTTAAGGTAAAAATTAATTTATCACAGGGTTAATCTGAAAAGATAATGTTTAAAAGGAAATACCATCATATAAAAACAATTTTATGGAAATATATAAACCTTATCAGCTATAAGGGTCTATAATGTAATCTTTTAGGCTTTTTCAATGATAAAACATGTTAGTGGGATTGATTCTTTTCTCAATTTACATGTCTTCCCTCTCCCGCACTTATGAAAGGTCATCAAATATCCTCCACCCATCACACATAAAAAGTAATTTAATTTAGACTATACCTAAAAAAATAACATTCTTAGTAACCTAAAAAAATTTATATCCCATGGATTTATCATAAATCCATCATAGGATGGATCTTTGTGGAAAACAAAAGAGGATATGTAAAGAAGAGGTAACATTCTAAAATGATCTTTTTTGTTTTATTTCTTCTTCAAAAACCATCATAAATTATTAATTAATTAATGATTTATAAAAAATTTAAATAAGTTAAATTTATATTTTATTATGTTAAGGGAATAATCTCTGTATGTCTCCCCTTACTTCAAATGGGAAATGAAATCATTTATCACGTGTACGGTGGACTACCAACTTGTGAACCGATTGAACTCATTTTCCATTAAAAACTATGACAGTTTTTTTATAATTTTGAGTTTAATGCATATATATAATAATTTTTGTATAAATATACTTCTGGATTATAATATCACATATACCTTCTTAAATTCTATTTAGGTTAAAATATGATATCATTGAGCGTGTGTACGACAGATTGACGCCTCATGATGTGATGTGATTTGTTTTTCCCACAGGCCATACATAGAAGGTAGTGAAGATAAATTTAATGAATATACATCATATATATGAAATGGGACAATTATTTAAAATTATTATACAATAAAAATCCATACCCTCTACTCATTGATCCAATGATATCATCAATCCTATGTACCTACGACCTACAGCCTCCACAAAGCGATGTGGATCATTTTCAATTACCTATTTTGAAGAATGGTAATAAAATGTATATAATGAGTAAATATGATATTTAGAAAATTATTATAAATATATATATAATTTATTTATTTCCAATATGTAATAACATTAAAAACCATGACAAAACACGTAAGATAAAATAATAAAATTTACACTTGAAACTGGGAAAATAATGAAATATTTTTAACTAACTAGTGGAAAAATGTTATAAGAGGATAATATATGTTATTTAAATATGAGAACTATCATCATATAAATTGATAACATACATAAAACCATTATAAAATTTTTAAGGAACATCATAATAGAGGAGGGTGTGAGGATAGGATGTCATCTAAATTTCCATTCCATAGAGACATGTTTTTAATATGCACCTATTCAATTTTATCTTGTCTATATACTCTACCGTTGATTTATATATCATTAATAAATATGTATTGATAATTCATAATTATTACTTATGATTATTCTTCAATGTGTTTTAATTTTAGTGGTTCTATAGGGGTTGGAATTATATTATAATATAAATTTCATTGGGGATTGTTTATTTCCCATGACAAATTAACTTTCATAAGTCATTTTTTAATTACACATTATATTTTGATTAAATATCCATATTATTTTATAATAGAAATTTATATTTACCAAACTATATACTAATATTACATATAGTGTTTACTTCAAGTGTTATTTGATTAACTGGGGAATTATTGTAAAATATTTATCATCTACTTAATATGAATAATTGATGATAAGGCATATAGATTATGATGTAAATATATTAGAATTAATAGGATGAATTATTTGGAAATAAAGATATTTGTGGGGATTAGTTTTTCATATCTAATAAATTAATTGACATGTCTCATGAGACTAATATATTTTCCAAATAAGACGGGGTTTTACCAAAAATTTAAACGATATTGTGAATTGTTCTGAAAATATAGGTCTTGTGATGTATAAAACAATGCATCCAAATAAGTAATAATTTCCATCATCGATAATTTAGTTATTTTTATTATCTATGAGATTATCACATTGATATTATCTTTAGATAATTTTCACACCCAATTTTTATATTTAACAGAATGTGTGTTCAATTAATTTCCTGGCTATTGTAATTATATCTTTAATTAATGCCCATGTTTTGAATTAAATGGAATTTGGATCTGTCATTTAGTTTTCAATGTTGAATATTCTGTTTTTACTCATGATAATTTCACTAAATCTAACCCTTTCTAAGCATTAAAGATGTATCTTATTTTAATTAATTTCCCTATGATATGAAGATGAATTATTGGAATGAGGTCAAGTATATAAGACCTTTTCTATTACAATTAATTGTATTTTATTTCCCCAAATAAAATTGGTATCATATATGAATTTGGATCTTGAAAACAACTATATTGATCATTCCACTGAGACATGAACCATTATATCTATTTGAATATATTATTGTAGACATTAGATCATTGTTACTATCAAGGGGGCCATTAAAATCATGCCAATAAAATCACATATGGATGATGGTTATTTGAGTGGAAAAACCTTTTTACAAATCCATCATATAAAAAACCTATCATTATTCCTCTATAAATTGATATCATAGTGTTTCCCACCTAGTTTCAACAAAATAACACAGTGGATATTGGTTACCTAACTCGTAGGGTTATTTATTTCCACTATGATTACATGAGATAATCCATAGGAAACCAAATTTTGCATTAAATTTCCCAGTTAAATGGTTGGAGTCATGATATGTGTTTTCTTAGAATTCTATATTTAAATTTTTGATTGAGTGTTACCTTTGTTTTCCAGTCTCAGATATATCCCATGATTACCATTTCATAACTATTACGATTTGTGAAAAAAGTGTTCTATAATACCCATTATTTTAGAAAAATTTATCTTTAAATAATATTTCCCTTCATTGGCCTTCCTAAAATTTAATACTGATTTTAAATGAATCGTGATACATTATTAAAATTATAATAACTTGATGTGATGGTTATAACTAAGCTTTTAATTTGCTGAGTATGAATATTATCATCAAATTTAGAAAATAAATAAATATATTTCATATTAAATATAAATGTATTGATATATTGTTAGTAAATCATCGTTTAATTTATAGAAAGTTCATTTTATTCGTCAAAAATAAATTTTCTCCGAGAATGATGTTTCAAATGAAAAAATATTATTACTAATTTCTAGAAGTTTTAGAAATTTAATTTGACAAGATTAATTTCATTTTTAATTCAACATTTCAAAATTATCTTATGATTAACTTGTGATAATTTTCTAAAAGATTAAATTTTCAATAAATAGTTAAAATTACTATTTTTTAAAATTATTTTTCATTAAATGTATTTAAAAAGTAAAATTATATTTTCGTTATTAATTACATTTTATTAATTACTTTTTAATTAATATTAGTAAATTTATTTTTATAAAAAGAATATTTTATAATTTAATTTATTTTTTAAACTTTTTATATTTGGAAACCGTAATTTAAAAAAAAAAACAATTTTTCGTATCATTTATTTTCTTATTTCTAAATAAAATTCTACTACTTTTTTTATGAATTTTGAAAAATGGATTCAATATTTTTAATTAGTTATTCTAACATTTTTAAATATTTTCATTTTATTTTTGGTCAATGTGAATATTAATATTTTCGATTTTGTTATCATGAAAAATATAAAAATGTGTAACTAATGTTCTAAATAAAATGATAAGAACGTTAAAATTACAATATCACATTCCTAAATTTTATTCATTACTTATATATCATACATAATCATAAAAATGTCAAATTTATGACCATTCTAGGACACTTGTATGAGATTATCTATTAATAATGATTTATTTAATGAAAATTCAAAAATGTCAAGTTCTTGTTCTTTGTAAATAAAATATTCTTAACATGAAATTATCCAAATTATATTATGAAATATAAGTATTATATTAAGATATAACGTATTTATCTTCCTTATGGTAATTAAATTTCAATTTTTCTTGAATAAATAATTACTCTCAATTCTTACACAATTTTGACACTATAAATTTTCAATTAAGGGAAAAATAAAAATAATAGTTTTAAATTTCTTAAAAAATATTAATTTGAAATAATTGTTGTGATCTTGAAATATAATAAATTAATATATAATTTTTTGGATTTATTAAAAAAATTAATATATTTTTTATTAAAATCGGTGTAATGAATACTATAAAAAATTCAGTATTTATATTTTATGAAAACAATATTTTTTTAAATTAAGTAAAAATTATAAAAATATTAATTAATAAAAATTGGGTTAAATAGGATATAAAATTTTATTAAATTTTAATTTCTTGTCAATTTAGAATACTTATCCTCAAGAATTGTCTTATTCTAATTTAATCTATTGTGAAATTAAAAATGTGATCTCCACTTCAATAATAATGGGGCCCTTCTCTTGCACATATTTACACCACCTTGATAATTTTATCCTAACCAACCACTAAAATTTCTCTTCTAAAATTCTGTATTAACATTTTTATCTTCTCTTCATTCCAATACACAAACGTTAAATTCCTTTATAGTCGATCTAAATGGGTCATTTTGAAGAATAGATCATCACCCAAACTGATTGTGTTCTTTTTCTACTCATATTTACCTAAAACAATTTATGATATTCATCATAAAATATTAAATTATTTATCATAAATACTATTAAATATTATTATTCTTATAAAAACACCACTTTAAATCCTCATTTAAATCATGAAATAATTAAATGTATCCCTCATGTGTACGTACGACTTACCGTCTCCATGTAATGATATAATTCATTTTTCATGACCATAATTTATTAATGGACATTATGAAGTGTTTAATAATTATATATGATATTTATAAAATAATTTTTATTATTAAATGATAATAAAATAACTACTTTATTACCTTCCCAACCATTAGAGATTGATAATATCCCTCAGGCATACGGGTAGACAACCACCTCCACAAAGTTATAGGATTTTCTTTCCATTTTTTTAGGTGGATTGTAAGTAGGATAGATATGATTAATATTTATGATATACATGATTTAATAATTACTATGGAAATTTGAATTATTATTTACCTATATGTCATTAAATCCTTTAAAAATTAAATACAATGTTCATGTGTACGTTTAGCTTATCATCTACATGATTGTTGTAATTCATGTTTATATCTACCGTTATGGATGACATTCAATATATATATAATGAATATATACATAATATTAACCATTTACATGATTCTATTATATATTTATAATAAATTTTAATTTATTATATTATATATTCAAGAATGATCCAAGGAACTCAGATCTATGTTAAGATATTTTCACCTCAAATTTATTTTTATAGGACACATTCCTTATACACAACATGTTTTTTGTGGGGTGTTTATAATTATTGTGAATGTACATTATGATTAATATCATTAATTTTATTCAATATACATATCTGACTAATTTTATTTCCAGCAATGGACTTATGACTAAAGTTATAGCAATGTAGTATAAGTTTATTTCAAAATGTCATGATTATTCTATACTATTTAGGTCTCAGGTAGAATATATTTCCCTTACATTTCCACGACTTCAAAAAAAATTAATTTTTTTTAATAATCCTATAATTTTTTAAAATCATTTATACCCATTTATAACTTTTTAATAAATGTATTGAAAGGAATCTAGATTTTGTTTCTAAAAAGTGACATTTGGACTTTTCCAAAAAAATAAAAAAAGGATTGTTTTGTATAACATATATGGAATGATATTATTTTAACTTTTTAATTAAAACCAAATTATTTTTTGTTACATTAATTTTTTGGTTTTTTATTTTCAAATAGAATGTCAACATTTATAAGTGTGATGTTTTTTTAAAAAATAAGTTGTTTTAAAATAGATATTTTATTTTCTTAACAAATTATTCCATGTGATCATTATAAATAATTTTTCATCAATGATAACATAATTTTATATTAAATAGGATTTAATCTATATATGATCAATATATACCATCGTTATTCATTATATATATTCTTCAAGTTTATTATGATGTAGGGTTTATGAAAAACATTGCCTTTCTTCAGGTTATAGTTTGATTAAATGATGAAATGTTTATGGAACATGTTTCTCTCCCATGAGTTAAGATATAATGGTTTTTTATGAAACTATGTTATTTTCATGGGTTAAAATTTTATGATCTTTTTAATATTTTTTTCACATATGTGTATGGGTTTCGTTATGTAATGTTAGTAATGTAATAACCACAGATGAGAGTAACATTATTATTAAAAGTGATGGTTTTGATATAAAAAATTATGGGTGGGAAATATATCTCCCTATAATGCATTAGGAAGAGATTGATGACTCATAAGATAAAAATATTATCCATGAAATGAATTTCATGTTCATAATTTTAGGTATGGGTCTAGTTTACATGTCTGTAATATTATGTGTGGACCTCACTTTCATGTCCATATGTTTTCCATAGATCCAGTATTCATAACTATAATATCATGAGTGGACCTTGTTTCATGTCCAATGTAAAGACCCATAAAATTCAAGGGAATTTTTTTCTTAATTTTCTTTAGAATTTTACAAGAGCGCGGTTTCAGACGGCACCTGATTCCGAGGCCCGGAGTACCCGGAATTAATTTCCGAAGTTTGGCTCGGGTACGTTCAGTGAACGAACGAGCGGGAATTCCTAACTTTTGATCCGGTGCTCGGAATTGAAATCTGAGGGCACCGATGAACTCGCAGCGCCGATATTCGCTTAATGAGACCTTTTCGGGAGTTGCGTTTGTTGCGGGTTGAAAGTTACGTTTTGGGGTTTTTAGTTTGAGTTAAATAAAATTGTGAAGAACAATTTTATTACAACAAGTTAAAACCTATCAAAGGAGGTTGGAAGTGGGACCCACACCCACTTAACCTCCCTTGGGAGGATTAAGTGTGGTGGGGCCCACACGAACCCCTAATCTTTTCAAATTCTCTCAACATACTTAACCCCTAATTAATTGGCTTAAGTTACTCTTAATTAATTAAGGGAGTTAAGTCTTTTTGAATTTCAAACATTGAAATTCTTTTGTGTTGTGTGTTAATAAAATAAGAGGTAGTCTTATTTTATTTTGGGTTCTCTGTTTGTCATTTTGAGAGCTTCCTCTTCATCTTCAAACTCTGACGAAGAACGAAGAACGCTCAAACTCTGACGAAGATCGAAGAACGCTCAAACTCTGACGAAGATCGAAGAACGCTCAAACTCCGACGAAGAACGACACCTCTCTTCTTCGTCCTCGGTGTCAACAAGAGGGAACGCCGCTTCCTCCCCGGACCTTCTTCGTCGGCAAACGAAGATCTGCCAACGACGTGTCTCTTCGGGCATATCTCTTCGTCAACGGATATGACGAACGACGACCGCGACGCCCGACCTCCGCGACGCCGTCTTCCGCGGAACGTAGACGATTCTTCGAATCTTAAACCCGAGGTCGGGGATGTTGTTTAATTCTTAAATTATTTCATTTCTTGCTCGTGGATCGCATGTCTACGTGAGGTTTTGAAATATTTATTTTAAGTGATTATAGCTAACGCGAGGGGGGCCGGACCGCACGAACATGGCCGAACCCCCCCTCCATTGTTCATTTTATTCATGCGGGCGGAAGCAAGTGGCGTGGTGCCGTCGCACCACGCGGATGATCGTGCTTATATTTTACGCGGCGTCGTCGCGCTACGCCGTGGAGATTTTTCAAGAACGCGACGCCGTCGCGCCGCGTTGGAAGGAATCATGGCACGGAGAAAGGGGCGCGGTGCCGTCGCACCGCGCCGGACGACGAATACCGCGGCCGGTTCCGGGTCGCGGCGGGACGAGGAGACCGCGGCCGGTTCCGGGCCGCGGCGGGACGAGAAGACCGCAGCCGGTTCTGGGCCGCGGTGGAAGAAGAGACCGGCGGCCGGGCCGCCGGCGTCGGAAGTCAAAGGCGGGACCGGAATTTCCGGTCCCGTTGGTAAAAACCGGCCGGCCAGCTGGCCGGCCGGATGACTTAAAACCGGGGAATTTAATTCCCCGGCCAAACCTTAAAACCCCCCTCTTAATGAGGGGGGAAGCGGTTTCCACGGGGGGGGGGGGGGGGGGGGGGGGCAGGCGGCTCCCCCGGATCTCCTTCAAAGCGGGCCCCCAGGAGGGGGGCCGTTTTACAAAAACGGCGCGGCAAAGCCGCGCCGCCATCCTGAACCGCGGGGCTTAGCCCCCGCGTGCGCAGCCTTCCCGCGGCGCCCGGCCGCCGCGGCCCGCCGCGCCGCCCAGGGGGGGGTCGGGCCGGACCCGGACCCCCCCGTTTCGAACCAGTTTTGGTTTTTGGCTCATAACTTGAGCCTCGGACCTCTGATCGACGAACCGTCAGCGGCAACGCGATCCTTGGATCGAGACGGTCGTTTCAGTATATCGCACTCAAGGTTTTGGATTACTTTGAGTTCGGCCGGGTTGGTTCGTTCACGAAACCAACCGGGCCTTCGGAGCGGAAACGCTCATATCTTGAGCTACAGACGTCCGATTGATGTGCCGTCAGTCGCGTAGTGTTCCTCTTAGTGAGACGGATCTTTTGGCATACTCCGCCCGAGGTTTGGACGCAGGTGGAGTACGGTCGGGTTGGTTTTGCCTTAAAAACCAACCGGGCCCCGGAGACGAAAATGCCAATAACTCTCAGACCGGGCGTCCGATCGACGCGCCGTCTGTTGCGTTGAGTTCCTGTTGACGATACGGAACTTTTGGATACATCAACTTCGGTCTTCGTGACAGTTGATGTATCAGCCTCTCGGCTCGTGGAGCGGACCCTCCGTACGAGCTTGCTGTGTGCGGGAACCCTAGTGCTGGCTGCGACTGTTCTACTGCTACGACTGCTACTGTGACTTCGACGACGACAGTACATAGATCCTGTGTGGATTCGACGACGACAGTACAGAGATCCTGTGTGGATTCGACGACGACGACTACAGCACTCAGCGATCCTTCGTGGATCAGTGCTACAGGTCCTGTGTGGGCCCGATCCTGTGTGGGTCCTTGCGCTCAGCCGTTCTGTGTGAGCCAGCGCCTACAGGTTCTGTGTGAGCCCGATCCTGTGTGGGTCTTTGCGGGGGTTAGTTACCTATCGATCCTTCGTGGGTCCGACTACTTAGATGGATCAGTGATCATCTTTATCGTCCTTGAAGAAGTATACCTGTGTGAGCTGAATCCTGTTGCTTTCCTGTGTGGATTGTGTTGTGCAATCCTGTGTGGATTATGTTTTGCTTTCCTTTGTGGAATACGTATACTTTCCTGCGTGGACTGAGTTGTACTTGGGCTCGGAGGTTGGAGCGTATTTGAATTGATGACTTAGGTATATGTATGGGCATATACCTAAGCAGTGTCGGTTGTTACTTCGTGATTGTACTTTTCTTCGTGGTTTATCCTTTGTGGATTTGAGAGACCTTCAGGGGTCTCGGGGTCCCTACTGAGTAGCTTATACTCACCCCTGCACGGGCTTTGCCCGCACTACGTTGTGTTGGTTGCAGACGACGGACAGCGTTGACCTTAGCTGAGGCTTGCACAGCGGGACGGTACCCGAAGGTGGACCACTGGGCGGGACATGCTCGGAGCGGACGGCGGGACCCGTGGAGCAGAGGAGCTATCTGTACCCACCCTTCAGGTGGGATTTCCAGTGGACAGCTCGGAGTAGCGGCTTTTACTTTTCAGTTGCTGTTTTTTCCCTTTTCGAGTTGTACTTTACTTTCAGTTTGGGTTTGTATACTGGCCCATTTACTTTTCCGCACTTCAGTTGTACTCTACTTTGTTTAGTGTATACTTTCCGCTTGCTTACTCTGTGGTGATGTTTACTTTTCAAAGGCAATGCCTTCCCAATTTACTGGGATTTACGCCTTGGTGCTAGTCGCCAGCCCCTGGCCTATGGAAGGCGGGCTTGGGGTAGTCACGGCACGGACCCCGAGGGCGGGTCGTGACAAATTGGTATCAGAGGAGTTCGGTTCTACCGTGAACTCTGATCTTTTCTTTGTGAAGCAATAATGTTTAGCGTATTGAGTGTGGTTATCAGTCCAGGGAGTCCAGTGTTGGTGCGGCGGCCGACGTATCCGTACACCAGGACCCTGACTTCTGATTTCCGACTTAATGCACGAAAACATTGATTGCGTGTGTGTTTCAAAGTTTTCTTTGTGATTACTTATATCAGCTCACCAGGTATACTGTTCTAACCGTGGCGCACCTGTTTCCTTTTCAGGATGGCCCCACGACGGCAGCCAGCTAGGGTTCCGAGAGTCGAGCGAGACGACAGCCCACCGAGCGACGAGGCCTCGGTGCAGGGCCCTTTTCCAGTAGTGGCACCGGCGGTAGTTTTACCCGCCGAGCCCCCGATGCTTCCAGCAGCAGCCGCTGACGATGCACGTCGCCTCAGCGCACTGCATGAGTTTCAGCGCCAGCGTCCGCCCAAGTTTCGCGGGGTGACGGATCCCCAGGCAGCAGAGGACTGGCTGGAGGCAGTGGTTCGAGTGTTTAGGCTAGTGAGGACACCAGCAGACCTCATGGTGATCCTCGCTGCGAGCCTATTACACGCAGCAGCAGGACGATGGTGGAGCTTGTTGCTCCAGGTGCACGATGAGGCATCTCTACTTTGGACGGACTTTGAGAGCCTCTTCCGCTCTGAGTTCGTCCCGGCCACCCTCCGAGCGGTGCGCATCCAGGAGCTTCTACAGCTGCGGCAGGGCAGCATGACGGTCGCTCAGTACTCGGCGAGATTTACCGATCTCTCGCGCTACTCGACCGACATGGTACGGGATCCATTCTTCCGGGCCCGGACCTTCGAGCAGGGTTTGAGACACGAGATCAGGGCATCGCTGATCTCCCTCAGCATACCGACTCAGACAGGAGTACTGGAGCGGGCTCTTCTGATCGAGAGCTTCCTTGCTAAGTCTACACCAGCACAGAGACCCACCGAAGGGCGGCACGTGGCAGAGTCGTCTGCAGCAGGCAGTCGACAGATGACTCAGGGGTCCAGACAGACCAGACCTTCAGGCCGACGATCTCAGGGCACTGGCTCAGCAGTACGGGGCACACAGCACGGAGCCAGTCTTCCGAGAGGTAGACAGTGCTACTCGTGCGGCGGGCAGGGCCACATGGCTCGCGACTGCCCGACCCGTCGTGCCGAGGAGCAGCAGTCAGTTGATGGACCACCGAGGCAGAGGTAGAGGGTCGACCGTGGCGGTCCGCAGGGAGGAGGCGGACGAGGCAGAGGAGCTGGACGAGCAGCTGGTGGTGGCCGACGCTTTGAGGCTCTACCACCACCACCACCAGGAGGTCCACCCCGACGACAGGGAGCTGGCGGGCAGCGACAGGCACAGCTCCAGGCAGCAGAGGCCTACGACCACGGCGCACCCGAGATGATTCGAGGTACTATCTGTGTCTAATCCACCCTTGCTGCAGTTCTTATAGACACAGGAGCGAGTCATTCTTTCATAGCCGCTGCCCTTGTTCGGAGCTCGGAGATTCCGACAGAGCCGTTGGCTCGATCCTTACGGCTAGAGACTCCTACTGGAGCAGACTCGACGATTACGCACTGGTGACAGCAGTGTGAGCTTACTCTAGGAGGCGAGAGCTTCGGCTGGGATCTTCTTGTAGCAGCGTCGAGGCTTTACGACGTCATCTTGGGCATGGATTGGCTGTCTACGGTCCATGCACAGATTGACTGTTTTAGGCGCAAGGTGCGATGTGTATGCACCGACGGGAGCAGGTTCACCTTCACCGGCGAGAAGGGAGCCTTAGCAGCACAGGATGGACTTCCGCGGAGGAGAGGACAGCCCATCACTCATCAGTTGGCTAGCCTTATCCTTGGAGCAGTTGACGTGCGGAGTCCTGGTTTTCCTGCAGTGGTGGATGAGTTTGCGGACGTTTTTCCCGACGATGTTCCAGGGCTACCTCCTCGCAGAGAGGTAGACTTTTATATTGACTCGTACCCCGGGACAGCCCCGATATCCACTCCAGCATATCGGATGGCCCCCGCCGAGCTTCGAGAGCTACGGGTACAGTTGGAGGACTTGCAGGGAAAGGGATTCATCCGACCCAGTGTTTCACCCTGGGCTTCCCCGATATTGTTCGCCAAGAAGGCGGACGGGAGCTTGCGACTTTGTGTTGACTATCGTCGCCTGAATCAGGTGACAGTGAAGAACAAGTATCCGCTACCGAGGATTGATGACCTCTTTGATCAGCTCAAGGGAGCACGGTGGTTCTCGAAGATAGACCTCAGGTCAGGCTATCATCAGCTCAGAGTCAGAGACGAGGATGTGCAGAAGACGGCCTTCAGATGTCGGTATGGCCACTATGAGTTCTTGGTTATGCCTTTCGGTGTAACCAATGCTCCAGCAGTGTTCATGGCTCTCATGAACAGGATCTTTCAGCCATACCTAGATCGGTTTGTCGTGGTCTTCATCGACGACATTCTGATTTACTTTACGACAGAGGAGGAGCATGCCTATCACTTGCGAGTTGTTCTTGACACACTCCGAGAGCACCAGCTTTATGGTAAGCTCTCGAAGTGCCAGTTCTGGATACGTGAGGTCCACTTTTTGGGACACGTTATCTCTGAGGCGGGAGTTGCAGTGGATCCCGCGAAGATTGAGGCTGTGTTAGCATGGGAGCCACCCAGGAGCGTGACTGAGGTTCGGAGTTTCATGGGACTAGCTGGATACTATCGGAGATTTGTTCCGAACTTCTCCAGAGTTGCGGCATCACTCACAGCTTTGACGAAGAAGGGGAAACCCTTCGTGTGGTCAGACAGTTGTCAGCAGAGCTTCCAGGAGCTGAGACAGAGATTGACTAGCACACCTATCTTGAGGTTGCCTGAGGAGGGAGTAGGGTACGTAGTCTACTGCGATGCATCAGGGACCGGACTCGGATGTGTTCTGATGCAGGAGCGGTCAGTGATCGCCTATGGATCACGACAGTTGAGGCCGCATGAGCAGAACTACGCTACCCATGACCTGGAGTTAGCAGCAGTGGTCTTCACTCTGAAGACATGGAGACACTATCTGATGGGCGAGCGTTTTACAGTCTTTTCCGATCATCAGAGTCTCAGGTATATCTTCTCGCAGAAGGACCTGAACCTGAGACAGCGACGATGGCTCGAGTTCCTCCAGGACTATGACTTTGAGATAGTCTATACTCCTGGGAAGGGGAACGTAGTAGCCGATGCCCTCAGCAGGATGACGGGCATTCAGCTACTCGAGGAGGCGACGGAGCAGCTAGCCTCTTTGCGGATATCCTTCGTGGATAGAAATGGAGAAGCCTTTCTTCAGTCTCTCACGGTCACTCCTCCACTACTGCAGCGGGTCAGGGAGGCACAGCGTGGGAACGCTGACTGTGAGACACGGCGTGCACAGATATCCTCGGGACAGGCACCTGATGGATTCTCCCTTGGAGCAGAGCACGACATCCTTTTCAGAGGACGTACCATGGTACCAGTAGCTTTGCGAGAGGAAGTACTGAGAGAGTTTCACACTTCTCCTTTGGCGGTACATCCTGGAGTGGCGAAGATGTACCAGGACCTCAGACGACAGCATTGGTGGCCGGGCATGAAGAAGGCTGTAGCAGAGTTCGTTTCTCGATGCCTCACCTGTCAGTAGGTAAAGGCAGAGCATCAGGTACCAGAAGGCTTGGTACAACCCTTGGAGGTTCCGGAGTGGAAGTGGGACGACATATCGATGGACTTCGTGACTGGACTTCCACGCACATCCAGAGGTCACGACTCCATCTGGGTGATTGTTGACCGACTCACCAAGTCGGCACACTTCTTACCCATCAGAGAGCAGGGCTCAGTAGAGAGCTTGGTACGTCTCTACGTTCAGGAGATTGTGCGGCTCCACGGCGTGCCATCATCTATCGTTTCCGATCGAGATGCCCGCTTTACTTCCCGGCTTTGGAAGGGGTTACAGGAGGCGTTCGGTACGCAGCTACGTCTTAGCACAGCTTTTCACCCTCAGACAGATGGTCAGACGGAGAGGACCATTCAGACTCTCGAGGACATGCTCCGCGCATGTGTCCTTGACTTTGGTCGTAGCTGGGAGGACCACCTACCCTTGGTGGAGTTCGCGTACAACAACAGCTACCACTCCACCATCGGGATGGCACCGTACGAGGCGTTGTACGGCCGACCTTGTAGATCTCCTTTGTGCTGGACAGACCCTGGGGAGTCAGCACTGGTGGGACCAGAGATGGTCCAGGCCACGACAGAGAAGGTCCAGGTCATCCAGGAGCGGATGAGGACAGCTCAGAGCCAGCAGAAGTCATACGCTGACAGGAGGCGGAGGCCACTGGAGTTCGAGGATGGCGACCACGTCTTCTTGCGGGTCTCGCCTCGACGTGGTATTCGGAGATTTGGCCGAGGCGGCAAGTTATCTCCGCGCTTCATCGGACCCTTCCAGATTCTCAGCAGGATTGGCGAGGTGGCTTATCGCCTGGCTCTACCACCTCAGTTGCACCGGGTGCATGACGTCTTCCACGTTTCCCAGGTGAGGAGATACGTGCACGACCCGACGCACATCATTGACCATGGGGAGCTTGACGTTGACGATGGGGCGACTTTTACGGAGGTCCCGGTGGAGATAGAGGATCGACAGGAGCGGGTCCTGCGTGGGCGATCGATTCCTCTTGTGCGCATCAGATGGCAGCACGTGAATCTCCAGGAGAGCACATGGGAGAAAGAGGCTCAGATGCGTGCTCAGTACCCTCTTTTGTTTCCCTAGTTTTTGTTGTATCTTTACGGGGACGTAAAGCCCTGAGGTGGGAGTAATGTAAAGACCCGTAAAATTCAAGGGAATTTTTTTCTTAATTTTCTTTAGAATTTTACAAGAGCGCGGTTTTAGACGGCACCTGATTCCGAGGCCCGGAGTACCCGGAATTAATTTCCGAAGTTTGGCTCGGGTACGTTCAGTGAACGAACGAGCGGGAATTCCTAACTTTTGATCCGGTGCTCGGAATTGAAATCCGAGGGCACCGATGAACTCGCAGCGCCGATATTCGCTTAATGAGACCTTTTCGGGAGTTGCGTTTGTTGCGGGTTGAAAGTTACGTTTTGGGGTTTTTAGTTTGAGTTAAATAAAATTGTGAAGAACAATTTTATTACAACAAGTTAAAACCTATCAAAGGAGGTTGGAAGTGGGACCCACACCCACTTAACCTCCCTTGGGAGGATTAAGTGTGGTGGGGACCACACGAACCCCTAATCTTTTCAAATTCTCTCAACATACTTAACCCCTAATTAATTGGCTTAAGTTACTCTTAATTAATTAAGGGAGTTAAGTCTTTTGGAATTTCAAACATTGAAATTCTTTTGTGTTGTGTGTTAATAAAATAAGAGGTAGTCTTATTTTATTTTGGGTTCTCTGTTTGTCATTTTGAGAGCTTCCTCTTCATCTTCAAACTCAGACGAAGAACGAAGAACGCTCAAACTCTGACGAAGATCGAAGAACGCTCAAACTCTGACGAAGATCGAAGAACGCTCAAACTCCGACGAAGAACGACACCTCTCTTCTTCGTCCTCGGTGTCAACAAGAGGGAACGCCGCTTCCTCCCCGAACCTTCTTCGTCGGCAAACGAAGATCCACCAACGACGTGTCTCTTCGGGCATATCTCTTCGTCAACGGATTTGACGAACGACGACCGCGACGCCCGACCTCCGCGACGCCGTCTTCCGCGTAACGTAGACGATTCTTCGAATCTTAAACCCGAGGTAGGGGATGTTGTTTAATTCTTAAATTATTTCATTTCTTGCTCGTGGATCACATGTCTACGTGAGGTTTTGAAATATTTATTTTAAGTGATTATAGCTAACGCGAGGGGGGCCGGACCGCACGAACACGGCCAAACCCCCCTCCATCGTTCATGTTTATTCATGCGGGTAGAAGCAATTTGCGTGGTGCCGTCGCACCACGCGGATGATCGTGCTTATATTTTATGCGGCGTCGTCGCGCTACGCCGAGGAGATTTTTCAAGAACGCGACGCCGTCGCGCCGCGTTGGAAGGAATCATGGCACGGCGAAAGGGACGCGGTGCCGTCGCACCGCGCCGGACGACGAATATCGCGGCCGGTTCTGGGCCGCGGCGGGACGAGGAGACCGCGGCCGGTTCCGGGCCGCGGCGGGACGAGAAGACCGCGGCCGGTTCCGGGCCGCGGCGGAAGAAGAGACCGGCGGCCGGGCCGCCGGCGTCGGAAGTCAAAGGCGGGACCGGAATTTCCGGTCCCGTTGGTAAAAACCGGCCGGCCAGCTGGCCGGCCGGATGACTTAAAACCGGGGAATTTAATTCCCTGGCCAAACCTTAAAACCCCCCTCTTAATGAGGGGGGAAGCGGTTTCCACGGGGGGGGGGGGGGGGGGGGGGCAGGCGGCTCCCCCGGATCTCCTTCAAAGCGGGCCCCCAGGAGGGGGGCCGTTTTACAAAAACGGCGCGGCAAAGCCGCGCCGCCATCCTGAACCGCGGGGCTTAGCCCCCGCGTGCGCAGCCTTCCCGCGGCGCCAGGCCGCCGCGGCCCGCCGCACCGCCGCCGGCCACCGCGCCGCCGCCGCCCGCCGCCGCCGCCCGCCGCGGCCGGCCACCGCGCCGCCCAGGGGGGGGGGGGGGGGTCGGGCCGGGTCGGCCCGGACCCGGACCCCCCCGTTTCGAACCAGTTTTGGTTTTTGGCTCATAACATGAGCCTCGGACCTCCGATCGACGAAACGTCAGCGGCAACGCGATCCTTGGATCGAGACGGTCGTTACAGTATATCGCACTCAAGGTTTCGGATTACTTTGAGTTCGGCCGGGTTGGTTCGTTCACGAAACCAACCGGGCCTTCGGAGCGGAAACGCTCATATCTTGAGCTACGGACATCCGATTGATGTGCCGTCAGTCGCGTAGTGTTCCTCTTAGTGAGACGGATCTTTTGGCATACTCCGCCCCAGGTTTGGATGCAGGTGGAGTACGGTCGGGTTGGTTTTGCCTTAAAAACCAACCGGGCCCCGGAGACGAAAATGCCAATAACTCTCAGACCGGGCGTCTGATCGACGCGCCGTCTGTTGCGTTGAGTTCCTGTTGACGATACGGAACTTTTGGATACATCAACTTCGGTCTTCGTGACAGTTGATGTATCAGCCACTCGGCTCGTGGAGCGGACCCTCCGTACGAGCTTGCTGTGTGCGGGAACCCTAGTGCTGGCTGCGACTGTTCTACTGCTACGACTGCTACTGTGACTTCGACGACAACAGTACAGAGATCCTGTGTGGATTCGACGACGACGACTACAGCACTCAGCGATCCTTCGTGGATCAGTGCTACAGGTCCTGTGTGGGCCCGATCCTGTGTGGGTCCTTGTGCTCAGCGGTTCTGTGTGAGCCAGCGCCTACAGGTTCTGTGTGAGCCCGATCCTGTGTGGGTCTTTGCGGGGGTTAGTTACCTATCGATCCTTCGTGGGTCCGACGACTTAGATGGATCAGTGATCATCTTTATCGTCCTTGAAGAAGTATACCTGTGTGAGCTGAATCCTGTTGCTTTCCTATGTGGATTGTGTTGTGCAATCCTGTGTGGATTATGTTTTGCTTTCCTTTGTGGAATACGTATACTTTCCTGCGTGGACTGAGTTGTACTTGGGCTCGGAGGTTGGAGCGTATTTGAATTGATGACTTAGGTATATGTATGGGCATATACCTAAGCAGTGTCGGTTGTTACTTCGTGATTGTACTTTTCTTCGTGGTTTATCCTTTGTGGATTTGAGAGACCTTCAGGGGTCTCGGGGTCCCTACTGAGTAGCTTATACTCACCCCTGCACGGGCTTTGCCCGCACTACGTTGTGTTGGTTGCAGACGACGGACAGCGTTGACCTTAGCTGAGGCTTGCACAGCGGGACGGTACCCGGAGGTGGACCACTGGGCGGGACGTGCTCGGAGCGGACGGCGGGACCCGTGGAGCAGAGGAGCTATCTGTACCCACCCTTCAGGTGGGATTTCCAGTGGACAGCTCGGAGTAGCGGCTTTTACTTTTCAGTTGCTGTTTTTTCCCTTTTCGAGTTGTACTTTACTTTCAGTTTGGGTTTGTATACTGGCCCATTTACTTTTCCGCACTTCAGTTGTACTCTGCTTTGTTTAGTGTTTACTTTCCGCTTGCTTACTCTGTGGTGATGTTTACTTTTCAAAGGCAATGCCTTCCCAATTTACTGGGATTTACGCCTTGGTGCTAGTCGCCAGCCCCTGGCCTATGGAAGGCGGGCTTGGGGTAGTCACGGCACGGACCCCGAGGGCGGGTCGTGACATCCAAAAATTTAAGATGCGGAAAAATTTCATATCCTTAAATTACTGAGTGAAGATATTTATATTTATACGAGTTCACATAGTTATATTTTTATGCCAAAATTCCATGTGTTATATCTGTTCTATTCTCTCATGGATTATGTTCTTAGATTCCATCAGGATTCTCATCTTCGGAAATACTATGATTTAGGAAATGACTCCTATTTTTGATCAATGATATATTTTCTATAAAAATTATATGTTTTGATAGAATTCACATTTTCTTATCTTATTATTTATTATGATAATTGATTGATACATCTCATGTATACCATTACTGTGAATCTGTTCACACCATTTTGTATGTTTTCATTCCCTAGGATAGGAATAAAAGATTGTGTAGGGTATTTATAAAAATAGTAATAAATAAGGAGATATTAATTGGAGATGGTGAAAACCATTCTTGAATTAAGAGGATTGTATATCTATTATATAAAGAGACTAAAAATATATGATCCTTGTGTATGGTTCCTCTAAAATTTATTGAATATTCATATACAAATATGTAATATTTATGTATGAAAATCCTCAGCCAATGTTTTTGGAATCAATGAATTGATTAGTTGAAAATGTGATACTAGGGATAGAAAACATTTAAAAAAATCCCATAGATATGTATAAGTATAGGATAACATCTAAATGTTTTGGTAAGGACGCGATTATGTCATTTTCCAAGATAATACATCTCTATCTATATACATCAAGTGGATAAGGATCTTGAATAGTTGTACCTAGAGATAATCACCTTGAAAATGGATAATTGATCAAGACTCGATAATCACGTAGAACATAACAGCATGCCTTTTTTCAAACTTGGTTTGACACTCTCACAGGATAAGTTTTGGGTTAATAAATATTTTCATTGTAAACCATTATAAAGGATTTGAATAGATGATAATAAGAGATGAGAAAGGATATACCGAAGGTTTCATATATTTGAATGAAAGTGTTATGATTTATATATTCTATAAATTATTATTTGGTTTTTGAAAATGATTTTGATTTCTCATACAATGATTTTAGTTCTGGATAATTTAGTGAATAAAGAGGATATATGTTTATGTTAAACGTGATCGATAATGTAATGATTGCTGTTTTCATCAACCAAATTAAATGGGAATATTAATGAAAAACAATTATACTTTTCCTAATTATGAATCTTTCAATATAATAAAAAATACCAATATATGTGAGTTTATTGAAAAAACTGACATAATGAAAAATGAGTTTCATGATGACCACATAAGATAAAAAAATCAAACATTCATCATCCCAAGAATATGGGAAGAAGCATTTTAGAGAATTATTCAATGAAACACTATGATATTTTATATGTGGAATCTATTTACATAGATAAAGTAATTCTAAGAAAAAAAAATAATGTTTTGGTTAACATAATTGATGTGAATAATGGTTTCAATACGGTAACAACATTGGTCTAGTTGAAAAAATGTGGATATTATAGGCATTATAAAAATCTGTTCCCAAAGGCGAAATGTTGAGGAAATTGTATTCATGGTTTTATGAGTAATGGATTGATCATTGATAATTAATATACCATCAATGACATATGAAATCAATGCAATGTTATTGAATAAGGTGATGAATCATGGTTACTTTTTTAAGAGGTTAGTGCAGTGACTATAATTGTTATATATTTGTATATGATAATTATTTTCAAAATAATTTTATAAGTATTATTCTGCATTATATGAATCAGGAAATAACAATGGATTTTTCCACATTTTATATTTATATAAACGAAATAACATTTTGAATGATACTGATAACCGATAAAAGTGACTTAGGGGAAATATGATATTCTAGAAAACCCATGACTGAATGAATGATAAACACTATTATATGTCTAATGTGATGATAATAATGTTTAAATAATAAATATAGATTTTTCAAACTAATGGGTTAATAATACTAACCTTGAAATTTATTACTAATTTCATAAACATGTGATTTATGTAAACTTTGATAAATCTTGTCAGATTTGTTGATTTAACGAATATATTCAATAGTGTATGGATTTTTTGAGTAAAAAATATAGTAATGTTTTTTTAATGAATGAATATTTTCATTATGGTTTTTTAATTTAGTTTATTAACTTCTTCCTGGGAATATATGTCCATGGTGTACACATATTTGTTACATGACATTAACAGATACTTTTGGGGATTTTTTTGCAGATCATTTTTGGAATCATAGTGACTTTCTATCAAAATATTTTTGTCATGAAATTTTTTTGACATATTTTAGAGGAGTTTATGATTAAATAAATATGTATTATATTATCAAAAACCATTGGTAATAACTATTGTTGTTTTATAAATTATTGTATTTATACATATAAGATATCATATACTAACTATTTTGGTTCTTGGTTGATATATTAAGATATAAATATTATGTTGTTATTAATTTTTTCTTTATATTATCTTTTAGATGATGACATTAGAACTTGAGGCATAAAATATTCATCTTATTCATCTTCTAGAGAATAGTATGTTAATTTTTAAACAATTGAGAAAATGATTAAATTCTACTTGTAATGTAAGCATATATCTTTATTTTTTTATTATAAATTGAAAATAATACAACAAATCTATAAAATTAATATTATTATATAAATTTTTCCATATAACATTAAATTATGATGAATTTATGGTTCTTTTTATATCTTTGGTTTATGCTTTTTCGATTGTTAATTTTCTTAAGATCATTCATTTTTTATCAATTATATCTCGACATTACTTTCTTCCATATTCTTATATTAACTTCCCACTAATGTTATTCTATTTTTAAATCTAGTTTCTGTAATCCCAAATAACCTTCATACTTATCCTTCTCTCTTTTTAAGGGAAAATTTTATTATACATTTTAGTTATGTGGGTTTGGGAAAAGAGTTTTCGAATGTCAAACCATTAATTACCAAGAACACATTCATTGTTTGAGGTAAATATTTATTACAGGGGGAGAATTTAATACCACTATATTTTATAATATATATATATATATATAATTGTAATACTTCAATGGATTTTATTACACATAACACAGAGTTCAAACAGACCATGATAAACTATTAAAATATTATTATTTCATTGGGCAATTATAACCTATCCATTAATATAATGAGTATGAATATGATTATGTAATTTATGATATATTTATATATAAATAAATATAAATATATTGATAAATTCATGGTAAATAATAATTCAATTTTTATTAAAGTTGTTTTAATCTTCAAAAATATGTTTTCTCGAAAAAATATTTTTTTGGTTATTAAATATTAAAATTACATTTTGAATGTACTATAAACAGTATTTTAGGATTTTAATATTAATTTTTAATTCATCATTTCAAAATTATAATATGATGGAATTTTTAGAAACATTTGAAAATATTGATTTTTTATGAATGGTGAAAAATATCAGTTTTTATTGAAAACTATATTTTTAATTTAAATTATTTAAAAATCGATATTATATTATGATTAATATTAATATTTTTTTTATTTATTTTTATTTTAAATAATTAAATTATTGTTTTAAAATAGATTTTATACTTTTATTTTTTATAAATTAAATTTGTAATTAAAAATAAAAATTTTCAGAAAAACCATTTTTCATAGTTTTTTCTGTTGAATTGTTAAATAAATTATACCACCGTTTTTTGTTGAATTTATAAATTGGATTCCACATTTATAATGGGTGAGTAATTATTTTTAAATAGACCCATTTTATTTTTACAATATGAATTGTAAAATTACTAATTTTTTTATCATGCTAAAGGGTAAAACATGAAATTAATATCAAACATAAAATTATAAAGAAAAAAAATTTCCTTATTACCTAAAAAATATTATTTTATTCCTATATCTCATGTAAAATCCCCAAAATTTAAATTTTATGACCTTTGAAATACACTTTTATGACATTATTACTTTTATAGTATTTTATTTAATGAAAAGTCAATCATGTAGACAACTTGTTTTCTAGATCTAAAATATTTTTAACAAAAGGTTGTCTATAAAAAATTATATAATATAACAATTATTTTGAAATATAATCTGTTTATATTAGTCATGGTAATTTATATTTAAATTTTTGTGAAAAAGTAATATTATAAATGGTTTCACAATTCTTACACAAAATTTTTTCAATTATTGAAAAAATGTTATTAAAAATATCAAAAGTGTTAAAATATTGGATTATTTATGTGATACATGAAATTATTATATGATAATAAAATGTTAATAATTTATTTAAATATTTTATTCTAATTTATATATTTTATTTATTATATAAAATTCAACATCATGAATAGTTTCAAAATTGAAAGGGATGGTATTTAATAAAAATAACATATATTATAATATTATTTAAAAATCATTAAAATGTTAAATAAAGAAAAAAATGATTATATATGGTATAAAATTTATAAAGTGAGCCTGAAAAATTATAAAAGGTCCCCTCCTCCCTCACTTGTTTATAACACATGGATTCTTCAAGATTACCCCACCCTTTGAAATTATCTTCCCCACTTCATGCTTCAAATTTTAAACTTCTAGTATTTCCAAAAGGTCTACCCCATTTCCATTTAGAGGAGAAATAAGTGACTATTTTTAAGGAATATTTAATCCATATATCGGATCACATTCTTTTTCTACTCTTATTAACCTCATAAAAAACTATGAAAGCATCATTACATAATAAATTCAGTATATTAAATATTAAAAAATGTTATTATGATTATGATTACACCACTATCCAGTCTATTTCCAATAAAATAAGAAATTAATGTATAACTCGTGTGTTAGTATGGATTATCATCTCTACATAATGATACTTTTCATTTTTTCACACTATATTTATGGACGGTTATAATATTTTTATAATGTTTATATATTTTATTTATAAAATAATTATATTTCATAAATTATTATAACATATCTAATTTTTTACCTTTTAAACCGTTGTAAAATGATAAAATCTCTCATGCATACGTGGGGACTGAAACCTAAATGAATAAATGTGATTCAGTTTTCAATTTTTTTTACATTAAGGTTAAGGATGATGGATATGATTAATATAGATGTTATGAATGATATAATAATGATTCATTAATATTTAATTATTATTTACCTTTCTTCCATTCAATCCTTCACAATTTTAATACAATGTCCATTTATACATAATGTCTAATAACTCCAAGAATGGTCTTTCATTATATCACTCATGATAGATGACATAAAATATACATACATATATTGAATATATATGATATAATAATAATTTAAATTAATTTTTTATTTTTATAATAAATCTATATTTATTATATATTAGGTTAATGAATATTAAATGGATGTCATACAAAAGGTCTATTATTTTCATCATACTGTAATTTCTATAGGACACAAGATGTATAAACTATGTTATTATTTTTGCGGGGTATATACAAAAAATAAATATATTTTATTATTCTTATCATTAAATGGTATTTCTTGATTTAATGTCTTTAACATAAATAGTGAAATGTTTTCAATTATACATTTTTAAAAAGTTATAAGATTATGCCATGAATTTTTTATCTTATATTAATGTTATTATCTCATGGATTTTCATCTTTTATTCCGTCATTATTAATGTTTTGCGAACTGATATGATTTATTCCATGAGTCTTGTTTATTATCCATGATGTATTTGGTATAAACTTGTTATGTTATCATGACCTAATTCTTAACTTATACAAAAACCTATCCTTAAACGTTACATATTATTTTGTTTTATAACATGAATTCACATTTGAGGATATTTTCAGTTTACCGTTTTATAGAATTAAAAAACTCTTATAAATTGAACCCATACATTATAAGTGGACAATTATACTTGGAAACCATTTTTTCCACCAAAGGAACACCATTTAAAATTAATACATTATTACTTTTCTTGACACATTATCAATAACTTCTTCATGAAATTTAATTTGTCCTTAAAAACCATTAATCGCTAACTTTTTTTCAAAACATGGGTTGAGAAAACAATTCCCTGTAAGGGATACACAAAAAAGGAAAAAATTTAGTCTTGTGAAGACATATAAACTATTAAAACTATATACAAATGTAATAATACCACAATTAAGATGTAGTAAATAATTACTTTTAATATAATATCATATCATTCACTTTTTTATTAAAATATTACCATAAACCCCCTCTGAAGAATATATAACATATAAAGGTATCTTGGGAAATATTCATACTTGAATAAAATAACCAGGTGGATGACAACCATATATGTAACTCTTAAAAAAAGTAATATCCATATATCCAACTGCCATACAAAATTAATTAGAAGTCATAATGTATCCACACATCCTTGGATTATCATGGATCCTTTACATGGTTTATCATATAAGCACCAATCAAATTTCCATGTACCATTATATAATCATAACACAGAAAACATTTCACTTCTAAACATTTCCCCCATAAAATTTATTTTGAAATCCCAGGAAACTATTTGCAGGTATATAAATAATAAATCAATTCCCAAATCCATTTTTACTACCAGAATTCCAGAAAAATAGGATAAGTGAATTCCATTCCTTTTAAAAACATTAATGCGTGTAGAAGAAGCCAAATATCTAATAGTAAACACGGTGGTAGGGAATTCATTGGCACCATATACATTAGAAAAAATTAAATTTATCAATTTTCAATAAAAAAACTACCTATATAGAGATATTATTTTTGAAAACCTTTTAATTAATGTAATATTAATAAGGGTTTTTTATACACCTCATAATAGATGGAGGGGTATAATAACAAAATATGTCTCAATGAAAGGAGGTTGAGTCTAATTCCATTAACTCCTGTATAATTCACCACGTATATTATTTATCTTCCTGAATAATTAAATTAGGATAATTTATACTTTTTTAGAACATTTAATTTTTATTATTCCTTTCATATTAGTAATTAAAATGTTACAATAGTTATTTTATTATTTATGTTCACGTTAGATGGTTTGATAATATTCGGTACTTGAGTCAAAAATGAATTTGATATGTCATAAATAGTCCTGAGTATTTTAGCTATATAATAATATTCATCACATAATAATCACATTAATACATTACATATACTTTTATATCAAACCATTTATATATGGTTGTGAAAAATAAGCAAAGTTATAATCATGGAGATGGAAGGCCTTACGTACGCATGAGTAACATTTCAATTTTTAATGATCATTATTGATAGAAGGTAATTATAATTATATCTGACATAATTATAAAAAATCATCAACATCATAATAATCATTAAAATCATACTCAAACATATATATATATATCGAGAAATTGATATGTTGAATAAAAAATGAATCACATTGATTCGGGGAGGTAATAGTTCACTCATACGCATGAATGGAATTATCACGTTATGTTTATGGAAAAGAAGAATGTAATTTATATATTATTACCATATAATGATTAATATTTCATGAAATCACAAATTAAAAATGATTTTTGTCCTCATACCTTTTCTTGTGAGATGGTTATGGATAATGAATTATATCATTTCATAAAGGTGATAGTTCACACATACACGTGAACATTTAATTCATTTACCATTTTATAGAAGTAAGGATGGGTTTTGGTGATGAAATTAACATTACCAAATCATATTATATTAAGGATACCATAGTTGTTATTTCATCATGGTTGTATAAGATTTGAAGGATTTGGATGAAGAAATAAAACATAAACACATGATTAAAAATTATACATCTTCTTTAGTAAACCTCAATTGATTAGAAACTTATCACCAATAAGTAGAGTGTTATGCAAAAAATAATGAATATAGAATGTGGGGACGGATTCTTGGAATGAATTTTAGTAGATATTAAATGAAACAAAATCTTTTTGAAGTGTTGATAAATGATAGAGTGTATAGCCTTTTATAAGTGAGGTTAGGGGTACTCTTGGAATTTTTTATTATATTAAATTAATATAAAATAATTCTAATTAAAAATGTTTCCAAATTGATTTATTTGAATTATATAAAGTTTATGTGACTAACTAAATTCATAAAATATGTTTTATACATTATTTGAATATTTTTTAATCCATATTGTTGGTTATCACTTTTAACATATACCATTTTACTAAGTAATTAAAACTTTAAGGGTCAAATAATTACCATAACATGCCAAACAACCAATAAAAGAGTCATTTATTTCATTTGTGGACTTATCCAAACTTTTTGGTTAAATATTTTGTTTAAAAAAAATTTAAAATATATTATAAAATATATTATATTTTTAAATAACAATACTGTCATTTTTGACACAATTTATTTCTTACCTTTTTAAAATTATCATAAAGACATTATATAGTAACAAAACTATTTTTAAACATCACTAACATGGAAAATTCATCCTTAAATTTTTTTTATTGAATCGGTTATGTAAAATTATGTTTATTTTAACTTTAATAATATCCTCTATTTGATTCATTCAATCATTATGAAATTGATTCATCGTAATTATATCACCATTAAATTTAATTATTTATTTTTTAAAAATTATAAACAAATTGTCACGATATTGTTAATATATTTTTATGTTCATATATTAGTCATATCTGATGATATAGATTTCATAAACCTGTAATTAAAATAATTTACTTGTTAAAAACTAAACTGCAACAAAAATGACTTTTCATTGAATATAACATTTTAAATGAATTAATGTCACCTAAGTTTCTATTTATGGTCCAAAAATAGGGAAAAAAATCTATTTGTCATTAAAAACTCATATATGTTTGTTATGTATAGGTTTTGGGTAATTTAAAAAAATATAAATTTTTACCTTCAATTATACAATGTACCCTTATCCATGGTAATAAAAATAAGTACTAATGATACTATTCATAATATTTACATATAAAAGGGAACTATTTAGATTATTTACACCTGAGGATTACAAATATGGAATCAATTTATCTAAATTCAAAACACATAAGTGGAAGAAAATATTTAAAAAGTAATTTCGTCGATGAAATAAGAAAATGGATTTTTAAAGTAAAATGTTTAGAAGTTCTTATCGTTTTTATATCAAATTTAAATAAAGAATTGATTCCAATGGAATATTATTGATTAAATGAAAAAATTATCTAATTATACTTTAAAATCAATTGAAATAATAATATAACTATATAAATAAATTACATGAAAAAACTGTTTTGAATTAAAATGCAATATTTTCACTATTCATTAAAATATAAATTTTATCAGATTAATATAAAAACGCAAAAAATGTAAATTTTGATATCCCACATAGGAATAAGAATGTTATATGAAAAAATAGACCATATAAAATTTTCAAAAAAAGATTCATAATGGGTTCTGTATTAAAATGTGGAAAAAATTCTATTTCTGAAAATTAAAGTTTTATCCATAAAACTAGTTTAATAATATATGTTAGTGAATATATTGTTGATTTTAATTCATATATAATTAATAAATAAGGATTACTATATCAATAAATAGGTTATTACATTCTTCAACCATTAATGAAATTATGTCCTCCCAATATTCTTCACCTATTAAATAAGTGGGGGTATTTTCCTATCATAGGATTTTCAGATTCCCATGTTGCATCTTCAACCATGTCGTTTTTTCACAAAACCAGAACCTGATGAATCACCATATTTCAAAACACATTCTATATGTGGTCAAGAACATGGAATAATTATTCCTCATATGAATGATTCTCTTAAATCATAACTACATATCGACTCAAAACAAGTGAAGGATCTGGAATATACTTTCTTAATATTGAAACACAAAAACATTCTATACATGTGATAAACTCGGAGGTAAAAACACATTATAAAATACTAATACACATTTTTATGGGATATTATAGGTCCCATTTATCCTTGGACTCAGATTATGATTCTTACTGAAACACATCATATTTTTTATGGAGAAACATTGAGAAAGGCATTATCACCTAAATCGAAATAAGAAGCCTTTCTCTAGATATATGGAAATAAAATTTATCTACTCTAGGATATCCTCATGTGTGTATGAATCATTTAAATAGTATCTTCCATTCAATATACATGTTCTTGTCCCATCAGCATCCATTCACCTACAACACCCTAAAAAGCTGTAGTTTAAAATTGCTTTCCGAATAATGCCTCAAATGGTTCAATTTGTATATTAGAGTGAAACCTTTTATTATAAAAAAACTGAACGAAAGAAATATGATGATCCCATATTTTTGGAATCTATTAAACATGATCATAGAACATCCTCCATGGTTTGAATTTTTCGTTCTAATATCCCATCATATTGAGGATGAAGAACTGAACTGAAATTTAATTTAGTACCCAAAAAATTATGAAGAAAATTCCAATAGATAGTAGTAAACCTTGAATCAGGATCATATAAAACGAAGAGGGTAACTCTATGTATCCTTACAATCTCTCTAATATACACATGTGAAAGTTGATCTACCGATAGAGTGTCTCAAATAAGAAGAAAATGGACAAATTTAGCCAATCATTCAACAATAAACCATATCAAATTATTACCTTTAGAAGTCTTTAGTAATCCTACTACAATGTTCATAAATATATTTTCCCATTTAAACTCCACTACCATAAAAGGATAATTCATCCATTTAAATAACTTCCACTCTAATTTATCCTACTAAAAATTCATTCATATTAGCTTAAAACCAACAACAACTCATTTCATTCCATAATGCCATTAATACTCATGAAGGTCTCTGTACATATTAGTGGTTCTCAGATTAACTGAAATAATATAACTATTATCTTCACAAAACATATATTTCCTCAACAATTTGTAAAAAATAAAACATATTCTATTCTCATATTTCATAAATTAATCTTTATCAATAATATATTCAGGAAAATGTCCATTTTGGACAATTTCAACCTTTTTATACAGATCATTGTCTTCCTTTTATGCTTGATTAATTCTGTATGACAAAGATTATTTCACTGACATTTGAAACAGAATAGATATAGATCCTTCAAAAATAACTTCCAAACCAAAATTCTTCATACCATTAATCAAAGGGTCATATTCTTAATTAATCATGATTAATGTAGCATTACTTTTCTAACCCAAAACATCAACAACCATGTATTATTGGAAATGATTGTAATGAATAATGAAAACATAAAACATAATTAGTTCCAACCACACTATTTGTATGATGTTAAATTATTTTTGAGTGAATACATACTTCAATATTTTTTGATCAATTTATATTTCACACATTACGCTATATAAATGATGCCTGCAAATTTTTGATGAAAAAATAGAATCATTTAATTCCAAATCATGTGTTGGATAAATTAACTCATGAGGAAAAAATTATATTTCATATATTAACATAATGATTCTTGTTACAAAAAAATTCCCAATTGATTCAGAACATCATAAAAGAGTGGATTATGAAGGTCTTAAATAATTCAATACAATGTTATATTCACTAACAAGATCCACACATTATGGGTGAAGACTTCCTATACAATATAAAATAATCATGGGGTCATCTTGGGTTCATTTGGTGGGTGAATAAACTGCCACAATGTTTCCATACCGAAATGTATTAAGAATTAAAACACCATCAGTTAAGAGTCTTGTGTATATCTGAATGTGATAAATAGTAGACCATTGAGTTGATGCATTATCATTTAAAAAGATTAATACAACAACAGAATATGTTTTTATGAGAGACATATGCATATTGTGCGGAATACAAACTTCCAGGTCATTTAGGATAGAAAATTCTTCCTCCATAGTAATACAACACAGTTTTAAATATAAATTGAAATTCATGAAACATTGATTTATGTAGATATTTATTACTATCCATTAAATATAATATATCCACTTTGATTTTAATTTCAAAAAACTATCATCTATATTTCTGAATAGTATGTTATTTAGAGTCGGATGGAACCAACATGGTTTTTTTGGAATAGTATCATACCCTTATGAATATTAAAATGATTAGAAATATGACCCTAATGAATAGGAAATTTTATTATTATTCTATTTTCTTATAGAATTAACATAATGACATCTTGATTAGTTTTTCAAGGTGATATAAAATGATTTATTCTTTTAAGATTGTCATTTTTTGAATAATGTATTATTTTATTTAAAAATAAAATTGAACATATTTATAATTTAATATTACAAATATTTTATTTCAATTTTTAAATCTAAACATTGAATAATTCATAGTGTTAATTTTTGTTATTTTCATTGATATTCGTGAAATTTTATGAATAGTAATATATGTTAATATACCGTATATTAAAATAATCAGTTAAATGTGCTATTTTTTTGCGTCATTTCTGATATAATTCTACTCTTTTTGAACTCACAAGCTCTTTTTAATATTTTTATCGCATGAATTGATACTATTCATATTCTTGAAGAAAAATATTAAAATAAGATTTAAAAAATTTTAAAATCCCTTATCTCTTCCACTATAAATATCACCCTCATTACCCTATTCCTATCACATGTCTCAAGTTATGAGAATTGACTGTGTTCTAAAAATTACCCTCCCCAAGGCTCTTCTCTACATCATAGACCTTATCGTCTCACAAAAATACCAAAACCAAAGGCCTTAAGCAAGGCCTCAAGGAGAATTGATCAAGAGGTAATAATCCTCTTTCATTTTCTTGTGCTTTCTTTTCAATTATTTTATTTTCATATATTCTAATCAACTCCACTAATAGAAGAAGAATAAAAGATTAATCTTGATATATATTATTTATTTTTAACATTTTATGGGATAATTCATCATCTTTCTACCTCTCCTCATCCTCACATTATCAAAATAAAAAAACTGTATGTGATCTGCCGATTTACTGAAATCCTGGATGATGTGTTTAGAATATCCTTCACATTGTTCAAACCTGGGTATAAACCCATTTTAATGATTCAAAAATTATTTAAATTGTATGATATATCATTTTTCATTCTCATGAGTTTACATATATACATAATATTTTGTTATATAATGAAACTATTTCGTGATTATCAATGAACCACAAAAATGATCTAAATGGAAATCACAAAAGATTTTTCTAATGATTATTCCTTATACCAAATAATTAAAATGAGTTATGGAATTATTTAATATTATTGAAACATATGAATTCCATTTCATTCCACTTTGGAAATTTCATTTCCCTATAAACATGAATAAATTTGTTCAAGATATTAATAACACTCTTTTAACCATTATAAAAGTTATTTAAAGACATTTGAAATAAGATGAACATTAGGTCAGGGAATTGTTAACCCAGTTTCAAATCTTTGGGTTAACCTTATACTTCATGAATTATGTGGTATGATGATTATTTTTATGATGATTTTTTTGTGTATATTATGTTTTATAATCTTTATTTACTAATCATACACATATCTATTCCTTTATATTAAATTTTTGTCCAATTATATTTATGAGGGGCTTTCTGTTTAAAATCCTTTTAAAAGTCACATTTTTAACATTTTGAATGATATTTTTTATATATATGGAATGAGTGGTTTCTAATGATATAATGATAATTTATTACAATTTTTTATTCCTTGGACTTGGTTATGTTGGGATAATCCCATTATATCTCATGATATGTTGGGTTGATCCCGTTATAGCACAAGATCTGACAGGTGAGCCCCATTATAGCTCTCCAATGCATTGGGTACACTGAAGATGGAATTTGACAAAATGGTTATTCCTTGTGTAAGGTTTATTGAAAGAGTTATATGGTAAATATTTCCCAATGAAACTATATTATGATTCTATGAATGTTATTGATTTTTTATAAAATGGTTTTTATTGGTTTTTATATTATCACTTGACTAACAATTTCATTCCATATATCTATTTAGGAGTTCCTTATTCCAATCCATTGTAATTAAATGTATTTCACATGTTAGATAGAAGTTTAAGAGAAAGAAGAAATAAAATTTAAAAGGAAATATGATTTTTCAAAGAAATTCTGTTTTATTTGAATATTTTTATATTTTGAAAAATAGGGATATTGTTTTATTAGTATCCACAAGTTAGTTTTTGATTTTTCATGTAGGTTTTATGACAAAATTACCTTAAACACTAAACCTAAGAAGATATTAAATGATTAATAATGTTTTTTCTTGTCTTAAGATTTGTATTTTGTAATGTACTAAGGCTTGGATATTATATTTGGTAACATAATATGATCTAGATAAAATTTTGGGTTTGTATGTGGTTAAAATAATACTATAAATTATTTTTACTCATTGGTTAATTTTAAATGGTATAGAATTTAATGATTACCAAGTTTATTCATCTATTGTATTTTTTTAGAATGGTTTTCTATAGAATAAATAGGGATGTTGAAGTAGGAAGGCACCAAGAGGTAGATGTTTTTCCAAATCTGCAACATAGAATTGTGGGAATCAGAACTGAGATGTTTGTGATAGTAATGGATTTGTTGAATAAAGGGATAAATGGTGTTGGTATCCACTCTAGAGAAGAACATAACCTAAAATTAAGAAACATGTATTTTTTGGAGCATTTTATGAGGCAGCATCCTCCAACATTTAGTGGAATCACAGATCCAATGATAGCATAATTATGGATCAATACGATAGAAATGATATTTGATGTCATGAGATGTTCACAAAGTCAAAAGGTAAAACTATAAATTTATCATTTGGAAGGGGAATCTAATCAATATTGGTATTTGATTAAGAATATGAGATAAATTTATTATCTTAATAGTCTCGAATGGGATAATTTTAAGAGTCTTTTTTGGAAAAATGTTTTCCTAAAAATGTTATAATATAAAATGGAGAAACAATTAATATAACTTAATTAGAAAGAAAATTATTCTAGGGAAGTGTATGAAGCCCATTTTACAATACTATATGGGTATGTACCAGATATTACTCGATATATTGATAGTAAAATTAATAGATTTTATACTGGCTTGAAACCATTTGTACAAAGATTATTTTAATCACAAGAGTATAAAATCTATGAGAAATGTGTTCATTGTTATAAAAAAGTTGTGATGTATTTTTCTATCACGTATGTGTTTCGTGAAGACTATAATAAAAATATTTCTGTTTGGTAGGGATTTCGGAAAAATTATTTAATGAAATCTAGATGTAAGAGGATCAATTTCCATTCTTTTCGGAAGCATGGTAAAAGGAATCTTGGTGAATGTGTTTTAATTTCTTGGAAATACTACTTATGTGGAGATTTAGGACACATGTCTCATGAGTGTAAGGATAATTATTGGAAAATTAATGAGAATCTAATTTTGATTTTCTTAAACTCTAAGGAATTGTGGAATTTTTCTTTTTTTGCTGACGTTGGTCACTCAGGTAGGAAATAAACATGATTGTGACACTAATGGTGTGGAAAAATACTTAGAAACCACATCAGTAGATGATGAGATGTCTAATGAGGTGGTGTCAGTAACATTTCTTTTTTTTAAAAAAAATTCAAATGTGTTGTTTGATTTGGGGTCTAAACATTCCTAAATTTTTGAGAAATTCTCCAAAAATATGGAATTGAACCTTGTGAAATAAAACCAGAGCTCATTGGTCAAAACAACAGGATGAATATTTTGTTAAGAATAAATTATAAGAGTCATCTAAGCTGTGTTTTTTGATATATTTTACCTGATAAACTAGTAATATTGCCTCTAATGGTTTTTTATGTTATTATGGGTGTGGACTGTATTTTTTCAAGATAAGATAAATTACAGAGGAAAATAAGATTTTTTTCAAATAGAGATTCGATTTTTATACAAGAAAGAACCCATTCTATTGATAACATATCAGTAATCTAAGAAACTTTTAAAAGATGGAAATGAATGTTATCTTGCTCATATTTTTAAATATAAGGGTACTATCAATTTTAATGATGTAGCAGTGGTAAATGAATACCTAGATGTTTTTCATGATGATTATCTAGGTGTTATACCTAATCGAGATGTTGAGTTTACTATTGACTTAGTTTTGGATTCTATGACAATTTCTAAACCACCTTATCAAATGGCTCAAATGAAACATCTAGATTTAAAAAAGCTATTATAGGAACTATTATATAAAGGCTTCATCTGACCTAGAACATCAATATAGGTTTCTACAGCCTTGTTTGTTAAAAGGAAATATGGTTCAATGAGAATTTTATTTTATTATGGAGACTAGAATAATGTTACTGTTAAAAAAAAGTATCATTTGCCTCATATTTATTATTTGATTGATCGGCTCTAGGGAGAATTTTATTTTTCGATGCTTGGCCTCAGTTTTGGGTAACCTCGATTGAATATAAAGGATAAAGACATCCAAAAGACTATGTTATGTACTAGATATGGTTATTATTAATTTTTAGTTATTTTTTTAGGATAAATAATGCGCATACTGTATTCAAGGATCTTATGAATAGAATATTTCTTGAGTTCTTGGATATGATTGTGGTTGTGTTTATTGATTACATTCAGGTATATTATAGAAGTAAAGAAGAGAATGAAAAACATCTAAGGGTGGTTTTGAAAACCATAAATGAAATGAAATATTACAGAAAATTCAGAAAGTTCAATTTTTTGTTGCAACAAATTTATTTTCTTGGGGACAATGTAAATAAGGATGGAATAACGGTTGACCCTAAAAATAAGTGGTTGATGAATGAAGATGACCTACAAGTGATATAAATATTCATAGTTTTTTTTGGATTAGCTGGTCATTTCTGAATTTTTGTTCAAAAATTTCATGGTTATCTATCCTGCTAAATAAGCTTACACGAAAAGTGGTTATATTTATTTGGACCTAAGAATGTGATTTTTGTTTTCATGAACTGAAGAAGAGATTGGTGAATGCTTATGTTTTGGCCTCACATTATTGAAATGGGGAGTTTATCATCTACAATGATGCTTTATTGAAAGGAAAAATTTTTGTTTTGATATATAATAGGTAATTTCTTATAATTCAAGACAAATAAATCCTCATGAGTAAAATTATCCAATTCATGATTTGGAATTGGTAGCTATGGTTTTTTCTATGAAAAATTGGAGGCATCATCATTATGGAGTAAAATGTAAAATATAAACTGATCATAAAAACTTTTAGTATGTATTTATAGATATGTAATTAAACATGTGATATATATGATATCTTGAACTAATCAATTATTATGATTTCCCGATTCATATCCATCCTGGGAATTTAAAGAGAGTGGATAATTCTTTGGGTAAGAAAATTAATTCTAAATTAACCATTATACATTTAGAAATTGACCATTTAATAAATGATTTGTTATACATTGTATTGTATGTTATTGGTTCCAAAAATTTCCCTATATTGTTTCAAGTTTCAGTCCAGTTATCTTTATTAAATAGAATTAAGCATTCACAGAAGTCAAACAGGGAATATCAGTAAAGGTAGAATCTGTTAAAGTTGGTGTGTTTCCAGAATTTAACCATGATAAGGATTGTGTTTTATGATTTTCAAAAAGGTTATGTTTTCCTTATGATTCCCAGTTGAAGAAAGAATGATTTTTGTGAATCTCATAGTTCTCTATTTTCAGTCCATCCAGGCATTACGATGATGTATAAAGACATTTTGGAACATTACTAATGGGATAGAATGAAAATAGATATTTCATAATTTACTATGAAATATTTAATATTTCATCAGGTTAAAGTGGAGAAACTGTTACCTAATGGGTTGCTTCTTCATTTTCTATGTACATAGTTGAAATTGGATAGTGTATCCACAGACTTCATGGTTGGACTACCAAAGACTTATCTACATAACAAGTAAATATTGGTTATTATTGATCGACTGACTAAATATTCTCATTTTCATTATATTCAAAATACATTGTATTTAGATCATATATCTTGACTATACCTCAAAGTTATTGTGAGGTTAAATGGATTTCATTTTTCCATTGTATCTGTCTGGGATCCAATGTTCACTTCAATCATTTGTAAATTCCTCAAATAGTAATTGGTAATATAAATAAATTTCACTAAATATTTTCATCCACAATTACATGGGAAGTCAGAATGACCGATTCATACTTTGGAAAAAATCCAATGAGCTTATTAAATGGACTAACAATGATGTTGGGGTCAACATATGTAAATAGTTATGTTTTTTATAATAAAATATTCTATTACAGTATATATATGGCACCATTTAAGGCATTATATTGGGAGTGATGTAGAACTCCATATTTATGTGATGAACTCAGAGAAAACATGTTTATGGTACCACAATTATTAGAGGATGTGGTTGAGAAATTTAATATGATCTAGAAACCCATGGGGACAGCTCAGAGATTGCCCAAAAGTTATGTATACAATAGGAGGAAAGACTTTTTCTTTTGAGGTAGGTGATCATGATTTTCTTAGAATATCACCATGGAGAAGTCTTACGAATTTTGGTAAGAAAGTAAAGTTATGTCAATGGTTCATTGGACCTTATGAAACTCATGATAACGTTGGAAGAGTCACCTATAGAGTAGCTTGTCCACTATGTTTATCTCAGGTACACAATGTTTTTCATGTTTTAATGTTTAGAATGTATGTTCCATATTCATCTCATGTCTTGAGCCCCGAAGTAGTTTATCTATAAGAGATCAGTTCTTATGAAGAAAAACCAATTAATATTCTTGATAGAAGTGAACAAGTAATGAAAAATATAGAAATCCACTAGGTAATGTTTTTTTTGAGAAAGCACATGATTGAGGAAGAATAATGGAAATCTAAAAATACCATGAGAGAACGGTACCCTCACTTGTTAAATAAGTATATTAAATTAAGAAAATGCAATTTACAGAATATGGGGGTAATGTAACACACAAAGGTTCTAAAAATAAATTAAAATTCATGAAACATTACTTTATATATATAGTTTTTTTGGAATTTATAAATAATTTTAATCTTTAATGATTTGAATTTCAAAAAATGATCATATACGGTTATTATCGGTAAGTTATTTGGACTCTGATTGAACCAACATGATTTTCCAGTGAATAGTAACACACCCATATGAATCGTAATATGAATTGAAATATGACCCAAATGAATAGTAAATTGTGTTAGTATTTTATTTTTTAAGGATTTAAGATAATGCCATCTTGATTAATTTTTCAAGGTGATATAAAATGAGTTATAGCTTTAAAATTGTTGATTTTTGAATAAAGTTTGATTTTATTTAAAAACTAAATTAATAATATTTAGAAAATTAGATTCAAAAAATTTATGTCATTTCTGAATACTACACTTTGAAAAAAATTTAGGGTGAATTTTTGGTATTTTCCTGAAATTCCACAATTTTTTATGAATAGTGAAATACAATAAAATACCTTATATTCAAATTGTCAGTGAAATACTCTTTTTTTTTTGACACAATGTATAATGTAAGACCATTTTTTTATAACTCACCAAATCTATTTAATTTTTTAATAATAATAATGGGGACAATTCATAGTATTACTCATAAATAATAAAATAATGTTCAAAATAATGTAAAATCCCTCCTCTCCTCCACTATAAATACCACCCTCATTCTACTCTTCATCTCACCCCTCCAAGCCATTAAAATTGTCTATGTTTGACTAAATCCCATACCCCTTGATCTTTCCCACGTCCGAGACCGTCTGGTCTCACCAAAAGTCCAAAAAGAATGCCCTTATGGAGGATCTCAAGGACTAGAGATTAAGAGTTAAAAATATTGTTTCATTTTCTTATATTTTCGTCTCAATTTTTTTCATTTAATATAATATCTTCCCGACACCATACTGAAGTGGAATAAAATCTCTTACATTATTTTTTTATTTTAATCGTGTTTATTGAATGATTCATCATCATTATTTCTATATTCTTCCTCATATTCTAAAAACAAAAACATTGTTCATGATGTGCCGATTTACCAAAATCATGGATGATGTGTTTTAAATTTCCATTAAATCCTTTTAAACTATTTATAAATCCTTTTTAGTGGTTGAAACATTATTTTAAGTGTATGATATATCTTTTTGATGTTCTTGAGTTATCATATATACATGATATTATGTTATATAAGGAAATCAGTTTGTGATTATCATAATACAAAAAATGATCTAAAGAGATATCACTAAAGCTTTATCTAATGAATTATCCTCATACTAAATAACCAAAATGAATTATGGAATCATTAAATATCATTAAACCATATGAATTCTATTTCATTCCACATCTAAAATTTCATTTACATATGAAAAGAAAGTCAAATACAAAGCGGACATTGAAATCATGCAAAGAACGCACCTAAAACAATGTAATGAAAAAAAATACAAATAATTAAATGGTAAAATTATGTAAATAAATTGTCACATAAGGTTTTTTTACACATTAATAGGTTTATGTAAGATACTATAAACACTCTTTTAACTCTTATACTAGAGTTTTAAACATTTTTTATGTAATATGAACACTAGGTAAGGGAATTATTAACCTAATTTCCAATCTTTTGGTTAACCTTCTACTTTATTCATTATGTGAGAGAATGATTATATGAGTGATGAAAATTTATTTATATTTTTTTGTATGATGTTTATTTATAGTTTATACACATATTTGTTACTTTCAATTAATTATCACTCCAACTATATTTGTAAGGGACCTTCGTTTTTAATCATTTTAAATTTCTCTTTATTAAAAATCAAAAAGTTTGTTTTTTATATATATAGAATGAGTGGTTTCTCATGATATAATTATACATTATTACCATGGTATGTTCCTTAGACATCTTTATATTGGGTTGAGACCATAATATCTCAATATATGTCTGGTAAAACCCGTTATAGATGAAGATATGACGGTTGATCCCCATTATAGCAATGGGTACTTCTGAGATGGAATTTGACCAAATGGTTGTTCCATGTTTAAGGGTGGTTGTAAGATTGATATGGTAAATATGTCCCAATTCTACTACATGATTTTTTTCATTCATTATAATGAGTTTTTATGAATTGGTTTTCATTAGTTTTTATGTTATCATGTGACCAATGATTTCATTCCTTATATCCCTTACTGGGATTTTTGTGTTTATACCATGTTATTAAAATTTTTTCCCAGGTTATAATGATGTGTAATAGAAGGAAGTAAAAAAATTCAAATATAATGCATATTTTTCAAGGAAAATATGTTTTATTTTAAAAGTGTTATATATTAAAAAAAATATATTTTTTAATAGTAGTAGAATGTATGATTATGAGATATTATGAATGTTTATTTCCAATTTATATAAAAATATAAAAATAAAAATATCCTCAATGTGTGGGTTTGTATGTTCTTGTCAAATATTAAGGATTTCTTAACATACTGAGGCTATGTTCTTATTTCTGTAATCGTGATTCCTCGACCATAGTAGCTACATTACGCAATTTTTAACCATCTGTTACTATCCTAAATCACTATACCGCCACACATCAAAAAAATATTACACAACCCATCCACATTGAACTTCAGACCACTATAAGGGGGATTCCTACAAATACTTCTTCCAACTCTTGCAATCTCCTCCACTACTTGATGTTTTAGTGAATTACTTGGTCCCTATAAGAGTAATATTAGATTTTTTTGTCCCACATCTTCACCAAGTTGCCCGACACCACCCCAATACACCTTTAAAAAACATGAATCTCTAATGAAGAGCTATGAATGCCTTATGTGTGTGCTATGTTCCTATCATTCCAAATGGTACAACATCCCGCAACCATGATGAATTCCCTAACATTTCCTACATGATCATTACCTTCATCACCTTGCTTTCCATTTAGTTGTAATCTACCCACATCGATATTTTGTGTGTCTAAGACAGTAGTATTAGTAAGATAACTCCACACAAATGAGGCCCAATCCCTCTTAACGAAAAGATGATCCTTCCTTTACATATTCCCATTATGAAAACCCCATCACTGTGAAACTATAATAATTCTCTTCTTATATATTTCATCATATGTGGGTATGCATGAATTTCAAATACCCCATAGTAGTAAGTTATATTTAACTAGATTTTCTTTACACAGGAACATAATATTGAGAAAATTATTACCCGACTCAATCATATGGGCCTTCCTATAATCCATAGCAATGAAAACACATTTTTCTACATTAGTGATGATATGAAGGTCACTTTCAGATGTTATCATGAAACCATCAAATATACATTACTGATGTTGATGAAGCAATACATTGATGAATGAAGGGAATTTTCTTTACAAATGAAAATAAATATTAGTTGTTTGATAGCCTAGGAAGCCGAGAGGAGTGACTACCCAGTTTTCAAAGCATAATTTTATGTTTCCACTGTCCACCATCCCCTATGAATGTTGTTGAATAATTGGAATATGTACACAAAGGGACCTCCATAGCCATGAAACCATTCCCCTTAGAGCCTCAGGAGTGGACACGTACATACCTGTAATGAACATTCTCTAGAGGGATCACCATATTTATGACCTACCAAACCATTTATCCCATAAACAAGTCCTTGATACCTCTACAATACATAGATTTATTCCCCCTCATGAATAGGTTTGGACATCCTCTATAAAGAAGAACAATGGTACCTACCTTCCCCGTGAAAGTCCCATAAAAAGATCATTGGATCTTCGCAATATTTTCCATCACCCCCTTTGAAACATTGATGATATATTACCCATGAATTATGATAGATGTAAGAACATATTTCACAAGGGTAATTCTACCATAGAAGGAAATGAAATGTGTTTCCTAGTTGTTGACCCTGCAGATGATTTTATCAACCACTCCCCTACAATGGCTAATGTGTAATCTTCTAGGAGAAATCTGAGCCCCTCAATATTCCAAGGGAAACTATCTTCTATAAAATCCTAGAAATTCATTCATTTTTCGAATATGAATATCCGATCATACCCACTCAAGTAGATACTACTTTTCTCATAATTTATTTTATCACCACTCCTTATGGAGAATTCATCCCACTCTCTTTTAAATCCTCTACAAGATCATCATGTTCCATTGGTGAAGAATATAATATCATATGTTTACCTGAGGTGAGATAATCCCTGAAATATTTTCCTTTATTTAGCGGATTTAATACTTCATTGTTCATGTTCATATTTGGAAATCCAGACGAGTGAATATAGAACCAAGATGAAAATATAAGGAGACAATATATTTCCTAATATAAGATCACATTCGAATTTGATGAATCCAATTCTTCAACCCAACAATGAAATTGATTTCCTAGAGGAGTTATAGCCTTAGAAAAATAAATAAAAATCCCAATTGAAGAATCCCATAAACTCCATGATTTTTAGGATATAACTCTATTCGACTCTAACAGATGACTTGTCCACATCATTTTAAAGGATGAAATTAGAATCATTAAATTTCTTATTAATACCTGGAATCATTTCCTGAGAAATTCCAATAGCAGCTCGAGGAGATCCAACCTTTATAAAACAATGTTCCTCCATAAATACTCATTCATGATTTTTATTAAATAATCTCTTATTAGGAATGCTATCCCAAATTATATATGAAACATTTAATATAATAATGGTATGAAAGTGATTATTTCATGTTGGATCCTTTAATTTACATATTTGTATAAGAAAGGTAGCATAGATTTCTTGTGGTAGTACTCCTCTATTAAAAAATTCTTGAATAGATGCAACAAGGTCATATTTAATGATCTCCCATGAGAACATATAAATGAACGATGGAAAACCAACGGGCCTTGTAGAACAATTTTGTTTTAGTGATTTAATCTCAATTAGAACCTCGTGATCATTTTAAATGGACTTGAAATACATATTCTAGGAATATGACATCACATGAGAAATACAATTGAATCATTCACTATGTCCTCTAGGATATCCACCCTATAATTGAGGATTATTATCAGTATGAATTGATTAGAAATAAATATAATCCATACTTATAATGATGATAATATCATTAGAAAATGATCCATCTTGCCTATGAATATTCGGCATGGACCCACATTTTTTCAATCAGATGCAATCTGAGATGTATTCTTTAATTTTATGTCCTTATTTTATCCAAATCACCCTCACATAGTCTCAAGACACCCTTTCCTACTCAAGTAACAATATATTTTGCATGTTATTAATTTTGAGTATTAATGAAAAGATTTCCTCATTCCAAGATTATTCTAGATTGGCTTCCATGCTGACAATATCATTCTTAGTGCATTTAGATCTGCTTAGTCATCGAGTTGCTGATATTTCCATGAGGGAAGGTCACCTCATAGGGTTTAAAGATTGTAGTGAAAGCATATCAATGATGATCAATGAGTAGGTTTATTCCACGATGATCACAATGTTTTAATGTACTCCATGATCATTATAAAACTCTTCGAGAAAAAGAACTAATCAATGGATAGAATCCTCTTAATCATATTAATGAAAAACAATGAATGATTTGATATTGAACAGATAAGATGATTCACCCCCACATCAATAAAATAGGAAATGGCCTGTATATTAGCTAAGAATTGGTCCAAACTACTCCATGTATACATGAACCCTCATTGTTTGTTACACTGAGTATAATTGTCACTGATGAAGCCCAAATCCATCAACCCATTTTGGAAACAAGTGATGTGAATGATTTACCATAAATCGATATCTAAATACCACCAACATTATTTTATAATATATCTTGAATATCATAAAATTCAACACCTAAAAACCAAACTACAATGCCCACAATAAATAATCCATGATCCCCTTGAGATGATCCCTTTCATGAGGGTCACACTACACATAGATAAATGATAAGAGTGTTAAGACACAACCTAAACTAATCTTATTTGTGATCTGATGATCCGATACAAACACCATATCAACTATTATTGAATACTACCATAAAATCTTGATATTTTGATTATATTTTTCTCTATGAAGGAATCATCGCATACTAATCTTATGAGAAAAGACCACAATTTGGGAAACATACTATTTAGGTTCAAGAACCACCAGCAGATCAATCTTACTACAACGATCATCATTTTATATGACATATGTCTTGAATCGATCTCTAATAATATAAGAATTATATGCAATGATAGGGATAATTTGAAAAAATGTCACTCGGTTTTGGCCCCAAGTGATTTTTATTAGTTTAAACTATGAGAAGATAAGGATCCCTCCCGTTTCCGCCTCAATCGAGTACATATACATCTGGAAGCTAGAGAAGGCTGAAGACATTATTGGACAACCATATGATCCTCCTGAGATAGAATATTGTTTTTCATATACATATTGATGGAAGATAAAAAATAAGGATCTGGTCTAGGAACATGAGAAACTGTAAAATAAGACATTTCTGCATCCACATCCCCACAATCCCTAGGAGCATAGCACATGTTAATACGAGTAAAAGATGATTCAGTGTCTCCAATATGCAACTATGGTAGGCCAGAAGGGACCTGGGAAAATGTAAAATCAACCAATCGATTAAAGAATCCATCCAAAAAACACTTATTAACTATTGACTTACAGACTATTAGATTATATACATATCATGAAGGACCCAATACATAAAACTAATAATAAGAAGTGGGGTCCTCATGTCCATAAACCTAAGGAGAAGGAGAGATCCTCCACATCCAAGAAATAATATTAAATTGGTCCCTCAATATGAGTAAATGGAAAATAGGTAGAAAAGAGGAAAACCATTAAAATAGAGAATGAGAAATTGAGAGAGGAATAGAAAGAAATTCCATGCGATTGACAACAGTAGCCACTAGGATCAAATAAAGTAATAAATGAGAAAGGGAAACCTAAGATAGATCTAATGAACCACTATCATCATCATGACAAATTAACTCTCACCTCTCCAGATATCGATATAACTCTACTATTGTATCCAATGAAATATCCTTGGACACAGAGTCTGTCTGTTGAGAAGGGGCAGGCTTGAACCCAAACTTTATGGACACAATCATTGAATGGCTGGGGAGATAACATGAAGAGTAAAAGAGACTCACTGATGTAATAAAACAAAGGTTTTTTAAAACCAGATTACATTCAACCCATAGAAAGATTCCCAAAAAATGTAATGAAGATAATTCAATGCAAACAAATATTCTTCCTAAAGAAAAATATTGAAGCCGGATGGTCCACTAGTCAGCATATAAAAATTCCTCATGAAGATTTCCTATACTTCAGAGAATTGATATATTGTGAAATGGAAGTGGGAGCCTAGGAATGTTGATCCACACTACCTCCATAAGAGAATCTTGGAACCAATGGACCTTCATGAACTATAGAGAAAGTGAAAAACTCCACCACCAGATGGATCTCCATTTCTGAGACCATGCTTTGACAAAATCCTCTTGTGAGGGTAAACCAATGCAGAATGACCTTCTATTAATCAATGAAACAAAGGTTGGACTATCTAACCCACTAGATCACACAAAAGATATTGAAAAATCCCATGGTAGAATTATCTGCACCAATACAAGAAACCAACATCCTTCTATGAAGAGTTGTAACATCTTGAAAGGAAGATACTTGAAAGGAGACCGAAGTAAAATCATTCATAGATCATTCATGGGATGAATCATGTGGAACTTCTTGAAACTTTGGAGGTCAAGGGTCTCAACATGTTGATGGATTTCAAGGGAAATCCTTACGTGACAGATCGATAGAAAGATCATGATCCCTAGGGAGAATCACAGGTGTACGGTAAGTAGAAGACACAACCGTAAGAAAGATAGGATCTGGAGTTTGTGGTAGATCCTCCACCACAGAACCCTCCAAGGCACCCGAAACCACTATAATGGTGGGAAAATTTCTAAATTGTAGTAGTACATGTATCACTTTCTCAATAATGATATCTATCATCCCTTTATGTAATTACAAATCATACATCTTATTATAACGCATGAGGATTCAAATGAGATGAAGAATATGAAATTACCTGATCATTCTTCATTGTGATAAACCATGCCCTTCCAATGAAACATAACTATAGATAAGCAATTCACCATTTATAGAAGACATGGACAAAATTGGAGCCTTTACAAATCTTCTATTCAATTCCTAAAAATAATTGTCACATTATTTTTTCCTGATGAACTTAACTCCCTTACATGTCAACTTAGTTATTGAAGTTGATAACTAAAAAATGTTTTCAAAACAACATCTGTAATAACCCACTAATTCAAGAAAACTATGAATCTATATGAAATTTTTAGGTCATGTCCACTCTTCGGCAATTCTTTTTGAAGGTTCAATAGTCTTGACATCTTTATAAATAGTATCTCCAAGGAATGATTTATTTTTCAACCAAAATTCACTCTTACTAAATGTTACATATAGATTCATTTTTTTAATGGTTTTTTAAAAAATCAATATGTAAATTTCATGTTTCTCTTGGATTTTAGGATATTCAAAAATATCATCTATAAACACAACCACAAACTGATCCTAAAACTATTGAGATAGACCATTCCTAAATTTCATAAATATAGCATGTTCATTAGATAAAAAAGTGAATAATTATAAACTCATAATGACCTTATCTCATCCAGAAAGAAATATTTGGAATGATAATTTAATTTCTAATATTTTCTGTGTATTATTTTTAAATATTTTATGGAATTATTAGGAGAGAAGGCTTTTCAAGGGAATGTAATTCCATGGCCCGGAGTTCCCAAAATAAATATTTGAAAAAAATTAATCTTTTAAACAGTGGATGCGAGTAGTTATCATGAAAAAAGTGGAATAACATTAAATGGGTTCCTATATTAGAAATATGAGGGCGCCATTGCATTCAGAACAACGACTTTACGTTAGGCGGGGCATACCTTCGACTGACGCAAGACTGTGGAAAAATTTATTTTTTGGGATTATAAATGAAATAAAATAAATTAAGATTTTAATTTATTTTAAATTTTTACACAAACACAGAAACCAAATCCCATGCTATCAATACATTTTTATGGAAATTTCAGAGGGATAGCTGCATAACCCTATGAATTGAGGATTTCCATTAGATCATTGGAGGAGAACTTGTTGGCGGAAGACGATGATGAAATCGATCAATGCATCTCGGATTCGACGAACCTCACCAAAGAATGTGATGTAATATACCATTCGTCAATTGAATCGAGGTAGGGATTTATAAATCAAATCTTCCCTAACCCGTTCTTGGATTAACTGTGAATGTATATCAACCCACAAACTAGGTGATTTGAGGATCATGAGTTCTTGTGAGAGGGTGTCAATTTACTTTTCATTTGGTGTTTTTGATTCAAGATTTGATTTTTATGATGATTTTTGAGTTTTTATATTGATTCACAGGTTAAAACTATATACGAGAGTAGATCGATGCCATGATGAATGACAGTGGTGGTGTGTTCCTCCATTGTTTATTGTTTCCTTCTCCCCTTCTGACCATGGTTTCTTTGCATTCTTCATTGGGTTATGAAAAATGTATCATTGAAAATCCATTTCACAACGAAATGATCCCAAATTGAAGATTCAACATCTCGACAACCTAGAGGAGGTGTGACGATGATGGCAGACAAAGAATCGTATCAGATTGTGAGATACCATTCTTCAAGAGATATTCACATGGGAGGATCAATACATGTTTTCTGGGCCGATCGGTTGCCCGAAAATAGTGGAGATGACATTGGTATGTTAGGGAGATTGTAAAATTCGAGTTTCATGGTGAATTGATCGTCAAATCGAAGATCAGAGCATGAATATGGCATGGAGGATCAGGTTTTTGTTATTGAATTTTTCTTGAACACACGACGAGTATCCCGAAGAACATATCATGTGGTTTGAGAGGTAGTGGCTAGGGTTTGCGTGTGGCACAAGATGAATAACACATAATTCCCCTGGGGAGACATGGTGTCTGGGCCGCACCCAGCGGCGGCTAGAGCTCTAGGCCATGGAAAGCACTAACACGGCATGTGGCCATTGTCACAGGACATGTGGGTCCTTACATGAACTCAGTGTATGTCTCAGAAGACACAAGGACACTAAGAATCTACATGGTCATGTACTCTACCATATGGTTTGACCAGGCCAGTCGCATAGGCCAACCCACGTACTGGTTACATGGGATGGCACCCACATGGGTTGAACACATGTATGGGAACAAGACCTTTTATAAGGAGGGAACCCTTGTTACTAGGACACGACGTGTGGTTCGTACTACATGTTATGTACTTACCTTTTGACATGAAATGTTCCTTCTGGCTCGGGCCATTTCACATGGGTAGTACCCAGAGTCGAGATACATGGAATTTGAAACTTATACACATCATGTATATCCTAGAACATGGATTGACCATTTTTTCCATTGCATCTTGGTCATGGTTTGTATGGGATAGTTCCGATTTTTCATGTTCCCCTGGAAGTTAGGTATCATTTCCATCCAGGGGAGTATGATCCCTTCAGCCGCACATTCTAAGATAGGGTAAGGTATCACTCTAAGAATCCCAGAGCGAGATCCACTATCCATTCTTGACCCTAGGTATAGTAAAATATCAATGTGACAACACCTTCAAGATGCCAGTCCTCTAAATAGCAGGTGAATCCGAATGAGTCGCGGTATTTGCGAAGGCCCTGGAAGTGATCCTCATCTGTGTATCGTGATCTTCCCCCAATCAGGAGTGTGTTTTCCCAGAAGGATTGTATCTATCTCTTTTGGATTTTCTCGATGAACAATACAACTATGACGGACGCCATCAGTGCTATCATGATTGTGGAGTGATTTCTCCCAGACGAATGCATCCTGGATCCTTGAAACTAAATCACTAGCATGGTTATGTTGTTGTGTGACTAGTATATAGAATATGAGTATGGGTTTTGAGTATATTTTTATGCATTTCTATTATTATATGTTTAGTATACATATACTGTGTAGAGCTGACTGTAAATTTTTTTTGGGTATTGATTTATGGTTTTTGGGGTCCTCTACTAAGTATTGTTATACTAATCCCTGCATGGGTGTTTCTAACATGGGTCATGTATTGTGCAGACGAGCGGCCTTTTGATGGAGTCCAGGGTGGACCAGGTCCGGACTAAGATTTCTAGGTTCCCTAGATGCTGTGGTGTTCCTATGGCTATGAGTAGTAGTATGAGTACCACTTTGTTCTTATAGGTTGGACTTCATTGATTGTAGAATCTTGTTTTTGTGGGCGTGTATTATTGTCCTGTTTTATATTCTGCACTTTACTTCTATTGTAATCTATTGTTTGGGTTAGTTGTATGAATGCATTTTTCTCCATATTTGTTTTTATATTTCCTCATTTGGGGGCTTGGAGGTGTGTGCCTGTGTACAGGTTCATAGGTAATGTCTCCAATGATAGTGATATGCCTACTCAGTGCTACTCACCCACCCCTAGCCTATTGGAGGTAGGCTTGGGGAGTCGCAGCATGGGCCCCACTGGGATGGGTCATGACAGAGTGGTATCATAGGTGGTCTGTTATACCTTAGGACCAAGAGTCTGTGATTTTTGGTTAGGGAAAACAATGTTATGTGTTTTGAGCTCAGCTTTGAGGCTAGAGACACCCATGTTGGTGTAGGTAGTCGATGTATCAATACACTAGGACTAAGAAACCCTAATTTTTGACTCTTTTCATGAGAACACTAGTTATAGGGAAGTAAAATAATGGTACATGAATCATATAGGAATGGGTGGTGTTTTCCATGTCCTTTGTGTTAGCTATCCAAATATACTCATTGACCATGATACATCTTGTTTCATTAGAGGATGACTCTTTGAGGTATACCTGCTAGGATTCGGCCATGTGATCACAAGGATGACCCCCATAGTGACAAGGCATCGATATCGAGACCAGTTCCCTAGTCATTAGCTCTAGGTGGTGCACCTTTTATCTGACCACCAGTAGAGAAGCATGTGGTACATATAGTACCGACAGACGAGGGGTGCACTCTAAGAACACTCCATGAGTTCCTGAGATAGATACCCCTTAGGTTTAGAGGAATTCCTAAACCTCAGGCACATGAGGACTAGCATGAGGTGGTGACCGGAGTTTTCCATTTAGTTAGGACACCAGCATACCAGAAGGTGATCCTATGATAGATCCTTTTTTAGTGTTCAGTGGGATAGTGGTGGAGTCTGACCACAAAGACTCACAACTAGGAGAATCTTTCATGGATGGAGTTTGAGAGACTATTTAGGGAGGATTTATCTTCTGTTACGTTGAGAGCAATGCATATCTAGGATCTTCTTCAGCTGTAGAAGGTTATTTTTATGGTGGATAACCACTCAATGAGGTTTACCAACCTCATCATGTACTCGATGGATGTGTTCAAGGATCCGTACTTAAGAGCTTGGACATTCGATCAAGGTCCAAAACTAGATATACAATCTAGTTTCGTGGATCAAAGCTTTTTTAATTATGCTATAGTGCTCGAGCGGGCCTTGGTGATCAGGAGCTTCCTTGTATAGTTGAGATAGTCGACGGCAGTCTGCAGCAAGCAGATGGGTGGGGAGTCCTCAATAGTAGGGAGCCAACATCAGGCACTTTGATTAGGATGTGGAGGATTTCATAGGAGGACCCAAGACAGGGGATCAATAGTATAGGGATCTCAAACTGGATCCAGTTAGCCTATGGATAGGTGATTATACTCATGCGACAGTAGGGGACATATATCTAGGGATTGTACGACCCATTGAGCTTCTGATAGAAAGGTGGTGGATAGACCACTGAGGAAGAGGCAAACAGTGGAATAGAAAGACCACTAGGAGGCAGATGTGGAAGAGGATTAGGAAGAAATTAATGTGTTGGGAGACTATCTGATCTACTTCCACCACCACCCCCAGGAGGTCCGTACTAGGATTAGGGAGCTCGGGGGAAAGGGGTGGGGGCCGTGGCATGTGGTTGAGGCGTACGACCCAGGGACTCCAGGAAGGATCTGAGGTACAATATTTTTCATTAATACCATATCTTATGTACTTATAGACACAGGTGCCTGTCATTCATTCCTCACCACTTATCTTATGCGAATCATTGAGATTCCAATATAGACGTTGACTCGACCCTTACACATAGAGACACCTATGGGAGGAGACTAAATGATCGCGCATCTTTGAAAATAGTGTGACATTACCCATTGAGGATACAGTTTTAGTTGGAACCACTTGGTGGCAGCATTGAGGCCCTATGATATCATTATCGGTTTGGATTGGTTATCTTCGGTCGATGCCCAGATTGACTGCTTTAGGCGAAGAGTGCATTGTGTCTGCATTGATGGGACGAAGTTTTCCTTGGTCAGTGAAAAGGTGAACCATGAATAATAGGATGAGATCCTGGATATTAGGGTGCATCCGATCACTCACGAGTTGGCTAACCATACCATTGGAGAAGTATATGTTGTGAGAATTTATCTTCCAGCAGTTGTAACAAAGTATGAGGTTGTATTTCCTGAAGATATTCTAAGACAACCCTTCCACCATGGGATCGACATCAGCATCATCTTTTAGCCCGAGATGACACTGATATCCTCTCCAACATATCAGATAGCTCCCGCAGAGCTACATTAGATGAGGGTGAAACTATAGGATTTGTAGAGGAAGGGGTATGTGTGACCTAGCATTTCACCCATGGTGGCCCTAATTTTGTTTTCCAAGAAGGAAAATGGAAGTTTGAGGTTGTGTGTGGATTAACGGCCCCTGAACAAGGTGACAGTGAAGATCATGTATACACTACCATGGATGGACGACCTCTTCAATCATCTAAGAGGGGAATAGTGGTTCACGAAGGTTGACCTTCGGTTAGGTTAACACCAGTTACGAGTACGGGATGAGGATATACTGAAGACAACATTCAGATGTCGCTACAATCACTATGAGTACTTAGTGATGCATTTCAGCATTACGACCACCCCCACAGTGTTCATGGGAGTTATGAACTGGTTCTTCCATATGTACTTGGACCGGTTCGTAGTGGTTTTCATCGACTAAATCCTTGTTTACTAAGCATTATAGGAGGACTACGCGAGACACCTACACACGGTTCTGGACGTACTCCGAGAACACCAACCTTATGGGATGCTCTCAAAGTTCCAGTTCTAGATTTAGGATGTCCACATTCTTGGAAATGTCATTAATCATATGGGGAAGTTATGGACCCAACAACGGTAGAGGGAGTGTTAGCAGTAGAGCTACATGAATGCGTAATAGAGGTGCGAAGCTTCCTTGGGATGGCAGGATATTATCGGAGATTCATTCCGGATTTCTCCAGGATATCAGCTCTCATGACTGCCTTGACCAGGAAGGTGAAACCCTTCATGTGTATGGAGATTCTCCAGTAGGATTTCATGTAGTTGAAATAGTTTTTGACGAGCAACCCTATCTTGAGATTACTGGTGGAGGGTGTCAAGTTCATAGTTTTTGGCCATGCATCGAGGAACATGCTTGGTTGTGTACTGACGCAGGGATAGGGGATGAGTTCATGTGGTTCATGCCAGCTAACCGTAGTATTATAACTATGCAAACAATGATCTCTAGTTGGAAGTGTTAGTCTTATATTTGAAGATGTGGAGACACTACCTTATGGGATTGAGGTTTATCGTCTACTCTAACCACAAGAGCCTCAGATACATCTTCTATTAGAAGGATCTGAATCTAAAACAAAGGAATTGGATATAGTTCCTCTAGGACTATGATTTCAAGATCATCTATACTCCTAGGAAAGGGAACAATGGAGGAAGATTATCTTATCAGGAGATCAAGCTCACAACTATTGAGTGAGGCTATAGAGCAATTTTCCACATTACAGTTATTCTTCGTGGACATAGAGGACTCAACCTACCTTCAGTTGATGGTTTCCAGCCCTCCACTCTTACAGTGAGTTAGGGATTCACATAATGGTGATGTATACTATGAGAATTTATATGCTCATTTATCCATAGGACATTCTCATGATGGATATTTTCATGGAGGAGAGAACGTTGAACTTTTTAGGGGGCGCACTGTTGTACTAGTAGAATTGCGGGAGGAGTTCCTAAGGGAGTTCCATACACCCCCTTAGTAGAGAAACATGGAATTGTGATGATATTCAAGGATATCAAACGGTAGTTTTGGTGGTTAAGTATGAATATGGAAATATCAGAGTTCATTTCTCGAGGCCTTTCATGCCAGCAGGTGAAGGTTGGGCACCAAGTTCCAGTGGGGTTAGATCACCCTTGGATTTTCTAGAGTAGAAGTGGGATGGAATATCATTGGATTTCATTCCAATATTTACACGTACATCCAAAGGGAATGATTCTATATAGGTGTTCATTGACTGATTCACCATGTTGGCCCACTCCTTTGCTAGTAGGGAGAAGAGCTATGTAGAGAGCTTGTGATGCCTTTACCTTCATGAGATAGTTTATATTCATGGATTCACATAAAAAATAGTCTCATATCGTGATGAACGTATCAAATCCCTTTTTTGGAAGGGACTGTAGGAGGCATTCAAGACTCAGCTACTTATGATCATGACATTCTATCCCCGGGCTGATGGTAAGATTGAGAGGACCATTCAGGTTTTGGAGGATAGGTTGTGGGTATGTTTATTGGAAATTGGTCATGGTTGGGAGGACCACATACCACTGATGTATTTTTCACACAATAACAACTCTCACTCCACCATTGGAATGACAATGTTTGAGGCCTTACTGGGGAAACCCTGCAATTCATAGCTTTTCTAGACCGATCCCGGAGATTAAGTGCTCATGGGTCCAGAGTTGGTGTGAGCTACCACCGTGAAGGTGCACATAATCTAGAAGCGGATGAAGAATACACAAATCCAGAAGAAGTCGTATGATGACAAGCGATAGAGACCTCTAGAGTTATAGTAGTGAGACTGTGTCTTCCTTCAAGTCTCATCTCGATAACAGCTATAGAGATTTGTCTAGGGTGATAAGTTATCTCCAAGATTCATCGGATCATCGTAGAAACTATCAAGAGTTGGCGAGGTGGAATACAACTTATCCCTACCACTATAGATGAACCAGGCATAGGATGTCTTCCAAGTGTCGTAGTTGAGGAGGTACGTGCATGACGCATTACACGTCATCAACTAGGTAGAGCTGGACAATGAGGATGGAGAGACCTTTACTGAGTACCTGGTGGAGATCGAGGATCAGCAGGAGAGGATACTTTGTGGGCGATTGATTCACTTAGTGTGTGTCCATTGGCATCACCTGAATCATTAGGAGATCACATGGGAGTGGGAGGATAAGATCCATGCCCAGTACCCACATCTTTTTGAGTACCCTTTATTTTTTCTTTTCTGGGATGCAAATCCCCAAGGGGGACAAATTGTAATTCTTTATATTTTCATATATTATTTTTAAATGTTATATATAATTACTATGAGACCATTCTTTTCAACATCAAGTGATTCTGAGGACCGTAGTGCACAAAATAATTGTTGGAAATAAATTCAACTCTTAAATAGAATAGATGATATTTTTAGCTAAAATAGTTGAATAAAAATTATACGAGTTCCTGGATCATAAATATGACGGAACCATTGTGTTCATAGAAGAAACATTACCATAGGCATGGACTAACAACGACTAGTGTGGGTCTGTAGAAAAAGTGAATTTTTGGGTGTTTTAAAAGAAATAAAATAAATTAATAATTTATTTTATTTTAAATTTTTCCTTAAATATAGTGAAATAATACCCCATATTAATACCTTCTTATGGAATGTTCATCGGGTAATCTTCATAACCCTGCGAATTGAGGATTTTCCATTATAGCATTGGAGGAGAACCCGTTTGCGGATGATGAAGATGCAATAGATCGACGCATCTCAGATTCAACAAAACTCACCAATCAAAATGATGCGGTGATATTTATTCATCTAAATAGAGGTAATGGTTTATATTTCAATTAATCTATACCCCATTCATAGATTAAATGATGAATGCACAGCAACAAACAAACACAGTGATCTGTGGATAGTGCGTTCTTGCGGGAGGGTGTCAATTTCATTTTCTTTTGGGGTTTTTTGAATCATAAATTTATTTTAAGGATGATTTTTTAAATATCATTTTGATTAACTTGTTAAAAATATTAATGTGAGAATATCTATGTCATGATGAATGACGGTAGAGGTGTGTTCCTCTATTGATTATTGTTTTCTTCTTCCCTTCTTACCTCGAATTCTTCGCATTCTTCATGGGTTATGAACAACAGATTGTTGTGCATCTGTTTTGCAACAAAACAATAAGAAATTGGGGATTCTAAATTTTGATGACCTAGTAGAGGTGTGCCTATGATGGTGGAAGATGTATTGGATCAGATCAGAAGAGACCATTCTTCGAGCATTCCTCATGCTAGTGGATCGATAAGTGTTTTTAGGGAATATTAGAAGCCCAAAAACAACCAAGACAACTTCCATATGTCGAGGAGACATTATCTTTTAGTTTCATGTGGATCAGATCATCAAATTGAAGATCTGAACATCACCGAGGTGCAGTAGAGCAGGTTCGCACTTCTGGATTCCTCCAGAACACACAACGTGTGTCCCGTAGAACTCACTGTTTGGTACTGGTGACAAAAGCTAGGGCTTACATGCAGAATGCAATGAATAACATGGCGTGCCCATAGAGAGACACAACATGTGTTCCCCACCCAGAGGTTTTTGCAGCTATGGGTGATGAGAAGCACTAACATGGCTTTTGACCATTGTCACCTGGAATCTTGGTCCTCACATAGGCTCGCCATGTATCGTAGAAGAGACAAAAACACGGGGTGGGTACATGGTCATGTACTCCACCACACTGCCAAACCAGGCCAGTCACACGGGGTGACCTGTGTACCAGTTACATGTGATTGAACACACATAGGTTGAACCCGTGTGCGGGAACATGACCACGTACATGGAGGGAACCCCTATTACTAGGACATGGCATGTGGTCTATACTACACACTAGGTACGTACGTTTCGACATGGCATGTTCTTTCTCACTCAAGACATTTCACATGGGTAGTACGTAGAGTCGAGAGTCACGATGTGTGACCATTGTACACACTGTTTATATCATTCAACATGGATTGAACATCTTGTCCATCGTATTATGGACATGTTTCTTTGGTTTTAGTTCCCCATTTTCTCATTCCTTGGAAGGTTAGGTATCATTTCTATCCAAAAGAGTATGATCCTTTCAACATGAAATTCTATGATAGAGTCAAGTGTACCTTTGAGAGTCCTGGAGTAAGATCCTATATCCATTCATGACCATAGGAAGAGTCCGATTTCGAAGTGTCCACTCCTACAGGACGTCGATCATCTATATAGAATGTGAATCTGGATGACTTGTGGTAACCTCCTAGTCCCTTGTAGTGATCCTCATATTTTTATCTTGATATTTCCCCCACTCAAGAGTGTGTTCTCCCAGAATGAGTGTATCTATCTATCAGGGATTTTCTCAGTGAATAATGGTTCTCGGATAGACCACATCAAGGATATCAGACTGGTAGAGAAAGTTCTTTTGGACTAGTGCTTCATGGAACCTTCAAACTAAATCCCTAGCATGGTTATGTAGTTGTGTGACTTTTCTCTAGAATTCAAGTATGTGTTTTCAGTATATCTGGATGAGTTTCTCTTATTATATGTTCATTAGGAATATACTATGTAGAGATGACTATACCTTTCCTTGGGTATTGCATTGTGATTTTTTTGGTCCTCTACTGAGTATTGTTATACTCACCCCTACATGGTCTTTTCCATATGTGTCATGTCTTTTGTAGATGGGTAGCCTTTTGACAGATTCCAGGGTGGACTAGGACCAGACCGAGCATTCTGAGTTCCTTACAAGTTATGGTGTTCGTATGGCTATGATCAGTAGTCCCAGTAACTCTTTGTGCTTATAGGTTGGACTTTGTTGTTTGCATACTCTTATATGCTAGGGCTTGTATTCTGGACCGGTTTTATATTCATCACATTACTTCTATTGTCCTCTTTTGGTTGGGTTAGTTGTATGAATTCATTTTTCTCCTAAGTGGTATTTTCATTTCAGCATTTGTGGGCTTGGAGATGTGTTCATGTGTAACAGTACTTAAGAAATGCATCCCTTGTTGTTGGGATTCCTACTTGGTGTTAGTCACCAGCCTTTAGATTACTAGAGGAGGGCAAGGGGAGTCACGACCTGGGCCCCAATGGGAAAATTCACGACAATCATCCTCCTTCACATTCAGTTAAGGGTACCTATATCTCAAATCATTCATAAAAAAACATACTGAGCTCCCTGGAGATGATAAAAAAACATCAATATGAGGAAAATGTTATTTTTATAATAGTGATGTTATTAAATACTCTATAATGAATAAATGTTCTGATGGAACTATACATAGTTTTCATAAATAAAATAGGAACACCCAATTATGATGTGTTAGGTCAAATGAAAAATTTATGACGAAATTCCTTAAACACATTTTTCAATTGCAATAGTTCCAGTTGAGCCATTTGATAATTATATTTAGAAATATTCTTATAATTGGGCATTATATCAATAGAAAATTAAAACTCTGGATCAAGAACAAAATAATTAAATTAATTAAGAAAAACATCTTTAAATTAATTCACTATTAGAATGTCACTACTCGTAACAGTTTGGTCTTTTTAACAACATGATGTGGATAAATTTCATTGCTATCTTTAATCAATTTCTCAGCTTCTTGGTATGTTATCAAAGTTAGAGAATAATATAATGAAAATTTAATGGCATTGAAATCTATTTTTTCATGATAAACAGAAAGATAATCCATACCCAAAATGATATCAAACTATACTATGGTATCATAGATATGATTTTAAGGGAATACCCTCACATAAATGATAACATGATGATTAATAAAAGTCACAGATGAATTAATACTTCCTTCTAATGTATTTAATAAAAGTTATATATCATTTTCATGAGGTGATATTTAAAATTTTATTGCAATGATCATAGAAATTAATTAATGTGAACATGCAGAGTCAAACAGAGTACTGAAATTTTGGAAAAACATATAACATTCCAATCACCAATTCATTTTATGGTCCCACATTAACTAAAGTAGTAAAAAATGATTTTCCCCACTTTTCTACTTTTTATCATGGTGATTTCAACCTGTGGTAATGAAATTTGGACACACGTTTCCATAATCATAGAACTCATTGCAACTAAAACATCATACTATTGGATTTTCAGGTCCTCTAATCAACTCTCATATAGTCACGAGTAGTTTAACATCCCTTACCACATTAGATGCACAAATAAAAAATTAAAATACATTCTATAGGATTATTTTTATCACACATATCACACTATGGAAATTTAATTTAATTTTCTCAAATATTATTCGATGAATTCTTTCCCATTACGTACCAACTGGACCTCTTCTTTTTCTTACACTCATGAAGCACATGGTCACAAGAAAACACCATTTATACATATGAAGCCACAAAAAAAATTACACTTTTTTATCAATTCCATGAAATTCATATCTACTCTATGTCAATAAAACATAGGAAAATATTTTCTTGAAGAATAAATTATTAAATTGATCCCATGCCATGGCAATAATTTATTCAATTAATATGACATTTTTCTCCATTGACCCCCATTGATCAGCCTCACTATAAAAATAAAAAAAACAATAGTTACATACTAGTGATATTAACAAACCATGATGTTGTGTATCATTTCTAGGGATTTGATCCATAATTTATCTAGGATGGGGTCACATGATCCTCAGAAATATGGGTCATGTTGTCTCATAAAATGATTCACAATCACCATGTTTCTCTATGGTATATCAGGTTTCTATGATGCATGGAAACTGACACCATTTATCACATGAGTCAGATTGGCCATCACTATAGAAAACTACTCACTTTTGATTCTCACCATATCAGGATGGTGATTTAGAAATGTATTTTCCCTCTTCATTTCTTCCCAAAATAATTTTTTTTAAATTTTTTTGAAATCCATTATAAACCAAAATATTACAGTTGAAGAAACACGGTGATCATCAAATTCTCTAACATTTTAACTTGATCATAAGTTAAATTCATTAAAGGTATTTTATTAACATTATCCTAACCTATAATGTTATACAAACCTTAATTTTAAAATGAATTTAATGAAATGGCCTTAAAAATTACATATTCTAGTGTTTTCATAAATATAAATCACTTTTGAAGAAATTTTCAGTTTAGAGTTTAATTTAATTATGAAAAACACTGAAAAATGTACCCATGCATTACATGTGGACAGTTGTACTCAGTATCCATTTTCCCGTAAAAGAAACCCTTCTAATATAAAACATGATTTTGTTTCATGAGACATATTGAATAGTTTAATCATTACACATACTATTTCATTAAAAACATTTAATCCCTATGAAAAAACATTTCAAAACCTATGATGAGCATAAAAATATTAGTAGGGGATACAAAAATAAGAAAAAAAATTAGTCATGGGTAACATGTGATCCATTAAAACTTTATCATAATGTAATTATACCACCGTTAAAAAGTATTCAATAATACCCTTGAATATAAACTCATTTTTATCCATTTTTTAATAAAAAATTACCATAAAATCCATATAAATAACATATTCCATATAATGAAATCCTTGGGTATATTCATACATAAATGGAATAACCATTCAATCGACTTCCATACTTATCACATTTAAAAAATGGAATAGCTACACATAAAAATTACATATCCAATGCAATGGAGGTTATAATGTTACCTCTTATCTTTGGGTTATAACAGAACCACACATCATTGGTTTATCATGTTTCCCTCCATTAAATTTAAAAGTACCATTATATACCCATAATATATAAAAGATTTAAATTTTTATGATTTCACTCATAAAATTTATTTTATGATCATAAAAAATCATTTCATTGTATTGAAATAATAAATCAATTTCAAAAACCATTTTCAATTAAAAAACGTAAATAAACGAATAAATTATTTTTTATCCTTTTCAAAACATTAAGGGTGGTAGAGGAATCCAAATATTAAATAATGGTCAAGGTTACAGTTATGTTTTTATTTCTATATACATTAAAAACATTCAAATTGACATTAATAATGAAATTAAAATGATTAATATAGAATAATTTGTTATCAAAAACATTTAATTAAATAAAATGTAATAAGGGATCATTTATATATCTCATAAAAGAAGGTGTTGTATAATATAAAAATATACCTCAATGAAAGGAGATAGAGACAAAGTCCACTACCCTGAGTCCAATTCACCACTCATGTTCCTTATGTTACTAAAAAAAATATGTTCATTTATACTTTATTCATAACCTTATAACGTCTATTGTTCCTTTTATATCATTAGTTACCCTTTTATAACAATTATTTTATTATTTAATTTCACGTTTGATGGTTTGAAAATATTCAGTACATGAGTAAAAATTATTTTAATATGATGCCAATAGTCATGAGTCCAACATATCTAGAATAATATTCAAGAAATAATATTATTTTTTATAGATAAATTTTTATTTTAAATATAACCATATGTGTATGGTTCAAAAAAATGAACAATCTTTTAATCATGGAGATTGTAGGTCGTATGTATGCATGAGTAACATTTCTATTTTACAATAAAAATTATGGAAAGAAGTTAATTATAATTTTATCATCCATAATGATAAAAAAAACATAATTAACACAATATTAATTATTTAAATATACTTATATATATCATAAATGTGATTTTTTGAATAAAGATGAAACACATCGCTTCGTGGAGGTGATAGTTCACAGGTACGAATAAAAAATATTAACTTATTTTGTGCATGGAATGTAAGAAAATAATTGATATATTAACATCATATAATTACAAATATGAAGTTAATATCACATATTGACATTAATTCCCTAATTATAACCGGTCTTGAGAGATGATTATAGAAAATGAATTATATCAGTTCTTGGAAGTGATAATTATGTTATACGCATAAACGATTAATTATTTTCCAATTTGATAGAATTGGATATTGATTTAGATGAAGATATTAACATAATATAATCTCATTATATTGAGGATACTATAGATATTGTATCATTGTCATTGAATATGATTTTGTTGATGTTGGAAGAAGAAAAAAAATACTTGATCAAAAATGATACCACTTCTTCGGTAAACCTCCTTGATAAACACCATAACACCACTAAGGTCGTTGTCTCCCAAAAATATTTGAACTATAATGTGTGTATTGGTACTATTAATTTAATTAGGTAGTTATTGGAAAATAAAAAAAATTGACTTTATTTGTCAACAAATGATAGTAAGTAGTTGCTTTTCAAAAGATAGGGGACAAACAATCTTTATATTCATCCAAATATTAAATTAATATATTTTAATTTTTTATTCTTAATGGGTAAAAATTGACTTATTTCTAAAATAGTATGATTATGGGTAAATCAACATTCATCCCAAAAAAATTGGACATGTTTTGAATATTATTTTTATCCTCATCTTTTTATTTTATCCCTTTTAACTATGAGTGTTTTATTATGTAATTTTCAATTTAAAGGTCAAAATACTTACCATAACATGAAAAATGACATATGAAATTGTAATTTAATAAATTTAATGGATTATACCATCTATTTTTATGAATTAGGGATTTTTATGAATTTTATAAAATTTTATAAATTATTTTATATTTTTAAATACCAATAGTGTCAATTCTAAAACAATTAATTTCATCACATTTTAAAAATATCATAACTTCATCATATAGTAAAGAAATATTTGAAATCATTTCTATAATTAGAAATTCCTCTATAAAATTCATGGATGGTATCAATTATATCAAATTATATTTATTTTAATATTTTTAATATTATTTATATGATTATTTCATTAATTAAGAAAAAAATCATCATTGGGTCACAATTTAATTTAATTCCATAATCCCTATAAAATATAATAAAATTACGATGATTTATGAAATATGTTTTTATTTCTAAATAAAATTTATAGTCGGTCATATCTTCTATATATCGTCATAATAAAAATACTTTACACGATAAAGACATATGTGTAACAAAAATGACATTTCATTGACTATAATATTATAAACACATTATTGTCTTTCATGTGGTACTAAAATCTAAAAGAGGATAATATTGGTCGAAATAAACTCATCCAATTTAGTTAGTAATTTTTTTCATAATTTTATATTTATTTAATATAATTTATTACCTTTAGTTTCCCAATTTTCCCATAATCATAGTAACAAAAATAATTATTAAAATTAGTATTCATAATGTCTAAAAAATGGAACTTTTTAAATAATTTCATCCTTCTAATTCTGAATATATATTCAATTTTTTTATTTCATAACACATAATATTATGATATTAATTAAAAATTAATCTTGTCGGCAGAATAAGAAAACATGTTTTTGAAGTAAAACACTCATAAGTTCACATAGTTTACATATCCAATATCAATATTAAATTTATTTTAATGACATATATTAGATTAAATTACAAAAAAAATGATCTAATTTTACAATTAAAATAATTAATAAAATAATCTAATAATATAAAAAATTAGATCAAAAAATATATTTGAATTAAAATGTTATATTTTTCATTGTACATTAAAAAATGAAATTTAACTGAAAAATATGAAATATTATAGTAATGTAAATTTTTATATCCTCATTCCAAATAATACATTTTTTCAAAAAAAACTTATAAAATTTTCAATACAACATGTGAAATGGGTTCCCTGCCAAAAGGTAGAAAATATGCATTTTTTGAAAAATAATGTTTTTAACCATAAAACAAGTTTAATGGTATATATTATTAAACATATTATATAATTTAATTACTATATAATTAATATATATTAATAAAAAATTATTCTATAATTACCAGGACGGTTACATATTATGCTTTCAAATGATCATAGATTAATATATCTCATGTTTATCATCACTGAGAATATGAGCTTACCCTTTCTTATGTTTCCTTTCCTAATGTGTTAATGAGATTTATTATTTCTACAAGGATTAATAAAGGGGGAGATATTTATGGGGGATGATGAATATATTTCTTGAAATAATAGGATCATGTATCTATTATCAAAAGACAATAAACATTTATGGTCTAGGGACATGTTTTTGCTACAATGTATTTAATATTGACAAATAATGATGTCATATTTATGTATGAAAATCATAGTTCATTGTTTTTATTAAATCTTGTTTTATTTATAAATTTATTAATTATTCTAAAAATACTATTTTAGAGTAACAATTCCCTCCACCAAATCAATATGTTTGATCCATATTGATAGTCCCCTCTTTACCCAACTCATAGTTTGTGTTACAAACCCATATTTGAAGAAAAATATATTTTTAATTATCTAAACTCATCCGATGAATGAGGTACATAAAAACCATTCATTTAAAGGATTATAAATATATTATATTTATAATAACTATTAGCTTATATATGGGGAAATATGTTTCCAACACCCACATGTCTAGATAAGGGATAATCATATTAGCCAGTGAGCAGTTAGACAAAATGTCCCTCTACCAACAATTCATTTCTCAATAGAGTCTTAAATTCTATCGTATATATGACATCTAATATGTATAATATATAACAATCATATAAATTCAATATTAAAACATAAAAACAATACAAATTCAAGGATGATGATAACAAATTCTTATGTTTAAACCAATTTCATATAATGCATTCTATGGTTATTTTTTAAGAACACATTTATCACATAAATTTAAGAATAAAAATTATTAAAATAATTTAATTTAAGTTTAAAAATTAATAAGTAAGTATTAATAAATTAAATATATTATTATTTTACATCAGTTGAGTAACATTCGGGAAAAAATGTTATCAAAACGAATTTCTTAATGATCTAAAGTTAACAAGATTTAGGATGGTCCTAAAGGGCCATTTTAGATAATATTTTTAAAAAATTAATAAAAAATTAATTAATTTGATTTATAATTATAATTGATTACACAAAAACAATTTTGTATTTTTTTAATCACGTGGTCAAATCATAAACCATGTTCATATTTGACATCATTTTGGGTTAACATGTCATTTCATGATATGAATTTTGGCCTTGTTAATTGTCTGATATTTTCATTTTGGATAATTACTCTAAATGAGAAGCATGAAATAGTAATCTATTTTTTTGTAAATCATAGTATAATTGTCAATGACAAGTATATGGGATAACAATAGTCAACTGGTGTCAAATATGACACTCTATTGTACACAATTCTTCACAACACCTATTTCTTTTATGCTAATGTATTATTATATGACCATACCCATTTTTATAGATTTATATGATATTATTAGATTAATAATGAATAGAAATCACTATTTTGACTGATGAATGTTATTTATCCTAAGAAAAAACCATTTCATTCTTAAATGATGGACCATTATCTTATCGATTTAACATAAATAGTTTCTCTAGTACCACTGAAGGGTGGGATCAAATCCCTCATATAAACACAACCATAATGAAATAAAAAAAACATATAGAATAATTAAAATTACACTACTCAATAGGTCATAATGGTTTTTTACCCACAATGGTACTCATGATAAAATATCTAGACTTCATCATCACTCATGTGAAATAGTACCTTAGAATTTGTTAGCTCATTAACCATTGTTTTGATACAACTAAGGAGACATTGGTAAACAAAAATTTCCCTTTATTATGTAATAAAAAACAAATATCATACCAAAAAATATTCCAAGATAAAATTGTAAGAGTAAAATTATAAAACAAAAATCTATCCACATCTCAGTAGCCATAATTTAAATATTCAGTAAAAGTGATTTTGATTGAGTTATGTTAGAAATGAACAATTAGTTCTTACAAATGATTCTATCCATAATCCACTAGAAACATAAAACAATTTTTTGGAACTATTATATAAGAATAGTTCATTGAGACCACATCCAAGTAAAATAGATAATAAATATGTCAAGATATATTTATCTATATAATAATAATCATTTGCACCTCAATAAAATGTTCAAACTCCATTATATGGGATATATGACTCAAATAAAAATGGAAAATGTATTTAATAACATTTTAAACCATATAAAATGGAAAAAACAATTGGATCCCACTTTATTAATAATATAATTGTTAAAATAATATTAATTTTATCATTATTGTAAAACATATTGTTTTGATGGGTAATGGACAGTCAATAATTGAATATAATGGTTTACTAGATTAGTTTCTCTTACATTTCTCCAATGAAAAATGATTTTGTGTAACAAACCGTGAATAAACAACCATCATGGTTTGATGACCATCACTAAATAATTTTCTATTATTTTTCCATATATTTCATCATATGATATCATTGTATTATAAACTAGCCTAGGTAACCAACCACATCAAACTATATGATCCTCCACACGGGTCAAATAATTCTCTAGATAATTATAGGTTGGATTCAAGTTCCAAGGGTATATAAACCAATTAGGAATGATTACACCCTCTTAAACCTTTAATTAAATCAAAATACACCGAATGGGAAATTGAAATGAGATACCCATATATTATGTAATCAATATATCAAATGATTTTTTTTAAAAAAAATACAACCATTCAAATAAGGCATAGTTAAATTAAAATTATAAATAAATTAATAACAAAAATAAACATAACTCAATACCTAATGTCTACGAAATAGGTGAGAAAAAAATGTTAAAAAGGATGAAGTGGTTGATACATTCACATGCCATAGAAACCAATAAGTTCCCAATATATTATACATAATATCTTTTTATTACTGACAGTAGCCCCACAATCATCATGCCATGAAAATAAAAAAATAATCTTACAAAAAACATCACTAAAATTGTATTACTAATTCAATTTACCATTATCCAATTTGGGAAAAGTTTAATTCAACTAATGAAAATTTGTTGCATTTAATATAATGACTGGTTGGATTCAACCAACACCATATAACATATATATTAAATATAATGATAAAAATTATAGTTTCAATTATAATAGAGAAAATATAATGTCATCTCTTTTGATAACTAAATTTTAAAAATATTTAATTTTTTTTCTAAACAATTTTATTTTCATTTAAAATGATCAGAAAGCATGTTAGTATAAAACCATGGTTATGATAAAACATATAATTTCAAATAAATTAAAACAAATTTTAAACAACATGATGAGAAAACATAAATATAATTTGGGTAAACATAAATTAATCTGAGATGATTTAAGACCATGATAATGGAACCACTGACCAACCTAGGGTGCAACCCAACTAGCTTGGATACTCAGCATCTTGCAAAAATTAGATGGAAATTATCTAATAAGATGAAATCATGACTAGAGTGATGATCTATAATTAAATCATTGATCAAGTAGCACCATTCCAAAATTACCCAACTAATTCCCAATGATCTCATGTAAACAGACATATCCATTCCCAAAACATGCAAATAAATTCCTCCAAACCATGTATCTAATGGGGCTCAAATAAAATAATGTGTAAATAAATAAATACCAAATAAGGAATATAATTGTTTATTTATAATCCATATAATAAATTAAAACCCCAAAATACCATGAATTTGAATCTAACACCTTCTAAAAATGATTTATAATTCTATTAAAATTAAAATTTCATTTAATAGTTTTTTGAAACACTTGATAAGAATAAAAAATACTACCTAAAATATAACCATTATAAACCATGTGAAACACAAAATTTCAAACCAGGATAAATAGAATCATATGTTAACAACTATGATTGGATCATATAATACACTTATTTATTTTCATATAACATAAAAAACACTTCGAAACACATAATAATACAGGATATGTCATGGAAGAGTTATCAATATTGAAACACCGATGAAAACAAATTATAATTGTCTTTCCTTCCTAAAATTATTATATTTTTTGATAAAAAATAGCCCTCATGAACCATAGAGGTAAAATTTTAAATATTATCCCAATCCTATATTATAACATAGAAATAAAATCCACCGAAGTCAAGGATGATAGAATAACATCAAAGAATAGGAGTGAATGTGATAATAGGAAGAATACATGAAAAAAGGGATTATGGAATTTCTTGAGAGTACCTTCAGGATGATGAAGAAAGACCAAAGACACTATAGGTTGTATATGACATTAGATATGGAAATCAATCTTTAATCATCTATTCTATGTAGTTAGAATAAGACATATTCTCAAATAATATAGATATGAGAAAATAAATTTTTTATATTTTTGCTACATTGCATTCATTCATCACCTGATTATAGAATCCATGAACTAACCATATAATGGCTTCTAGAATTTCCCCCAACCCACCCATGTGTATAATTAAAAAGAAAATTCATAATTAACCATGTTTTGACCATTTAATATAATTTTCCCATAAAAATATACACTTTTAAAAATTCAAAACTCTCAAAACATCAAGAATAATATATACAACAAAATAAATAAAAACTCATGATTTCCTGGGTGACACGGATATGATAAATTATTACGAAATAGACCTATTGTTAATTTGGGCAGATCTTAAATCATTGTATTTATAGTTTTTTTAGTGTCTCGATTTTGATAAACATCTTATGATGATATTAATTCTCATAAAATATATGTATGTATTCATACCTCTAATGATTTTCTTAAATATCATAATATTTTATCCAAATCACTATATTCTAAAATTTATTAGTACACAAAACTAAATATTTCTATTCAATGATATTACATAAAAAAATACTATATAATTATATAAAAAAATATATAAATGAATCCATTTAATAATTATATAAAACCCATTAATGAGATAGATTAGAGTCATACAAAAAATACAATCCTTTCAAGATAAGGTATGGTGAGATAGGTAAAAATCCCCACTATCTAATATATATCCTATTATCTCACATCAATGGAAAGTTTGACCCAAAGTCCCATTATCCATAGAACAATTATAAATAGGGTCATAAATTAAAATAAAATCCTAACACCATATTTATTTAAATCAAAATTATCCTTTATTATTGAGTTTCTAAAAAGATAAAATTTCACATTTTTGGTTCAATGAGTTAAAATTAAGTACTCCTCTTATCATATAAATAATTATATCTATGGTATATAAATTAAAAGAAATAATTTAAATAAATTAAATTAGATTATTATTATATTCATAATATAAAAAAATTATATACATGATTATTATATTTTAATTTAATTACAGAAACAAATTCCAATATTCTTCAAGATTTCATACAAATTGTAATATTTAAAAATTTTATCACAACACATTTTGATACTATATAATGTCATGTTGATTGGATTCCACAATAAAGAATGTTTTGGAGTGTTTTTTTAAAAAATCACTCCAAATAACCATGTCAATGTTCTATATCATAAATTATCTATATATGTTATTTTTGACCAATAATTACATTATGGTTATACTATGAACCATAATATTTTTCACTTTGTCAATGTCCTGCATTTTTCATGAAAATATAATTACCCCAAACCATTACCCTTATTTATCAAAAATTAAATTTTTGAAACATAATTTTATGATATTGTGTTTATTTATAGGAAAATATATATCTTCCTATAATGATATAATTTAAATTAAAATTTTACAGAAAACATGATGTTATTTTATTTTATACATCTTGTTTTTTCAAATTCTATATCATGGATCCAATATTAAAATCATCACCATAATTAGTATATATAAACAATAACAACGATACCAGATCAGGGTCTTTTAAAACATATAAATATCTAAATATGATGGATGAAAACACAAAACCTAACAACATGATTTTCCAAGATAGGAAAATATAGGAAAAAATGAAAAATATAATCAATTTGAAGATATTTTTTTATCATCATCACGACTTGATCAATGAGTATTATGGATACATTTTATTTAAAAAATGAAACCCTCCCAATATTTATGTATCCACCAAAAAATGGAATCAAAAAACACTTTTGTAAGAACTATTCTCTGTTAAATAAGTTGAAAACCTGACAACCATTTTTACTGAAGTGTGGATAACTAGATATATATTTATCTTGTATTAAAAAAATTTCTAGTATCTAAAATAAGTATTTTAACTCTATTAAATATGATTCTATCATTAGAAAATAGAGTCTCTAAGATTCTTAAGACTTTATATTTTATAAAACATCTATCTTTGGTATTTTCTCTATTGTATCGGTTTAACATTATTATCATTAATTATGTTTTTTAAACTCAGTTAAAATTTATGTAATCACCTTAAAATAATAGGATATTGTATCCAAACAAAATTCGTGATGATCATGATAGGGTAATAATACAAAATACCTCTTATATTAATCTTGATGGACATTATGACATGTAACGAAAATAATTCTATATCACAAACTGTAATTTGGTAAACATCACTATATCACAGTTTAATCATTAATTCTTATATCCAACATAAATATAATACAAAATTTATGTGTTTCTAAAATATTATTCAAATAAATATTATTTTATTTTGTTTCATGAAATGTATATCATCCGCAAAGGCACTTTAATACGATTCTTTAAAATTGATAAAAACATATTTTCTAAATGAAATGATATATATTTATATACTTTCATGTATGATTATTGTGTGTTTGATATTGTACATTACTAGATATTGTTTATTATTAGGAAATAGGTTTGAATACCATAGAAAATTGACACTTAGTTCAATGTAACTTGATTTTATAACAAGCCATAACCCACCATCCCAAATCCTATTTGGAAATCGATAACATTATATTCCTGATTTTGATGTTGATAATTATGACCCAAATTATTTATCAAAACCATAAAACATTAAAATTATACCACATATCACCAAAAAATTGGGGTACCTTTTTGTTTTGGAGTTTAATAAAATTATGGGAAACTCATACATAAACAATTCACTTGAAATTAAATGTGTATTTATCACACTTAACCTCGCTTTTTGTTTTCAGAAAAATACATCAAGATCCTCTATATAAAATACCTTATAGGCCTAAATCATTCAATATCATTCTTTACATCCAAGTAATATGTTAATATAATAAAAATGAAATAAGGTGTTCAGTAAGGGAAAATGATGGGATTAACAGTTGAATGTCATCAGTGAACATAATATTTGAATAAGGATATGATAACATAATAAAAATGCACGAATATGAGATTTGATTACTCATAGCTATAAATACATGGATTATAAAAAATAATATAATTTCATAAGACAATTCCTAATGAAAAATTCATAAGAACCAATAAACATGTTCCATTTTATATCAGACTTGATCAATGAATCATTATATTCATATTGAAATAATATATATGACATGGTGGTATCCGAGAAAATCATCTCATATAACACTTACAAAACCCCTTTATAACCCTTAAAAACCATTCATCTTAGATAAAAAATACTGTCTACTTCAATATTTGATTACCCAATACCTCAGAGCATTATCTAGGTGCAACAATTGTATATTATATTACCGGATAACCTGATCCTATCTAGGATTTCCCATAATTTATAATTTCCAAGAAAACCAATATTAATAAATAAAAATAGAGAAATTGTTTCCTAATAAATCATTAAAACAAACTTTATTGTTTATTATATTATTTACTCTTGGAAATGAAATGGGTTCTAAAATAATCTCTTTGAAACAGGATTAGCCCATGGAAAACAGATGGGTTCTATAAAAATCACATTTAAACATGATTAACCAATGGAAATAAAATGAGATCCATAATAATATCTTTGAAACATTATTAACCCATGAAAAAATGGGTTCTATAAAAAACTATTTGAAACATTATTAACCCACAAAAAATATGGGTTTGATAAAAATATCATAGAAACACAATTAACCCATAGAAAAGAAATGGGTTCTATAAATAACTCTTTCAATCAAAATTAACTAGTGGAAATGACATGGGTTCCAAAAAAACCTATTTGAAATAATCATAAATCATTCAAAATAATGAATGATTATGGTTTCAAAGAAAAATATCCTTATTGGATGAAACTTATAATCAAGGGTTATTCAGGTTGATGAATGAAAAAACCATTAAATGATCAATAAAATAATTCCTGGGGGAAATAATAATTAATCATTCCATAGTGTACCATAAAACTTTGAAACATTTCAATCATAATCCCTAAGAAGTAATAACATTAAAAGAAAACTCTAATATCATGATATTAATGAGATTCATTATATATCATGTTAATGGAGAAGTATATAGACCATAAAAAATAAGATAGGTCTATGACATAAAAAATGTATCCATGAAGGAAAATTGTGAAAAAAATCCATTTCCACTTTTTTATCTTTGAGATTATAAACTCCCTAAATTATAGATCATCAAAAGGATATTTAAATAAACCTAAATTAAATTTAAATAACAATGAAATACATTTTTGGTATGATGTTGGGAAAAACTATCCAGGTACCAATGTAGTGTTTTGGGGATGATTATGTTTGTTGATAATGATAGTTTCCATTGTTAATTATGGTGTTCCAAATAATTTTTTACAAGGTATGTTGACAAGGATTCAAGATAAATGAATTTTTATTACAAATGTGGTGAAAATGAAAATTTTCACTATGGGGAGCCGTTTTATAGTGTTTTCCAAAAATTTGGATCCAATGTTTTTGGAATGATGGAATGTTTTTTAAGGAATGGATGTTGTTGGAATGATTTTAGGTTATTTGGAATGTTTTGAAAAAGTAATTTTTTGGGATCATTGTATCATGAAATGAAAACGAATGAAACATGTGAAATATTTAAATTTGAGTTAATGATGTCTTTGTGCGCCAAAGGTTGATATGTGAATACCCTCAAAATAGAGATGAATCGATTATAGAAGAATCATTTGAAACACCCAATTTAACATATAAATTAGATTTATATGCATTTGGAAATCCTATGCACTGTTTTAGCTAAGTATATTAATACGTGGATACCCCCTTTATTCATAATCTCTACCCATATTGAAATATGAATCTCAGAATCACATAAGAATCATGTGAAAAGGGAGTTATGAATAATAAGTTATTTTCACATAATAAGTGGCTTTGTGAAGAATGAATAATACTTTTGTGAAAAATACTCAAAATTTGTTTGAAAGATTGATGTATCCAAATAATATATTTTTAAAGGGGTTATCATCATTTATATTAAATTATCAATTAATGATACACTAAATGAAATGGAAAATATTCTAATTCAAGCGGCCAAAGAATATTATTTTTATGGTGAAGGGAGAAAACTTCGTTTGAGATAAAAGTGAGCATCCAAATTGTTTTTTAACAATGAGGGACATCGTGTCTTCTCCAAACATTGTAATGTCAGTGATCCTAGTGATAGAATTGATCTATCAAGAACCTCTATTCAATGGCGACCCATAGTTGATTTGGAACATCATCACATAATTTTTGTTTGATACTTTTATGTAGTCTGGCGCGAGTGAAACAAGTAAACTTTTTGTGTTTTGTTCATGATTTAATTTATTTTCATACATTGCTACATGAATGAGAGAGAAGTGTGTATCTTTTAATGACCAAATGAGATCTAAAGGGGTATTTTTTTTAAACTTTCATACCATGATTCACCCTCCCTCACAGGGTATTGAACCTATTTAGGAAAACAATTATTATCAGAGGAAAGGTATATTTCATTGTTTCCCTAAAAATGGGTTTCAATGGATGTTGTATACCATAATGAGATTCTGATCTTTGATGGAAAAAAATTTCAATTATATAATAATTAGATGTAGCACAACTTCCAATCATTCTAAATTGATGTATTTACAATATTCAGGCATGGAATTTCAGATACTGTGGATAGTTGTGCATTATAAAAAGATGAACTAGTGGAATTAGATCTTGAAAGTATGGGAATCATGGAATTAGGATAGCCCTATATAATGTAATCGAAATATAATTAATGTTTTGTAAGACATCACATTCTTTGTTGGGTAGACTGTAAATAACTATGAGGCTGACTGACAAGTAAGAGAGGGAATTTTTTAAGTACTTTGAAATAAGTATGATGATCTAAAAATGCACTCTAATGAGTCTGTTGATGCATTTATTAATCAGGGGAATATTATTATGGATGACATAAGATGTCTCAAGGATGTTTTTTAGTATTTTAAGATTATGAAGAACATACATATAATACCTCTACCTCATTTAAATCCAAATGTTTCCATATTAGAATATAAATATTTAATAAAATAGACATTGGATAGAGTGAACATTACCATTATTGAATATGAGATGAGAAATGATGATAATGGTTCTGTATAGAAAGGTATCTTCAATGAAGCCAAATTTACATCCATGTAGAATCTCACCATTAAATATGGTCATGTATAAGATAATATGGAAGAGGTAAAGTCATTCCATCCCTAAAATTGTTAAAGTTTTCACGAAAAATTCAAATCAAAACTCCTACATTCATGATTTTGAGGTCGAATGGTTGAAAAATATTATAGAATGGTGACACAAGAATATTCAAGAAGATTATAAGGATGAATATTTAAATCACATCAAAAATACTTCATCCCATGTGAATGGAAAGAAAAATTTGAATATAAATTTATTCAAAAAGAATACTCTCCATTCCCAATAAAATGAATGTTCATAATATTATGAGGTTTAAGAGATTGAGAAATTCAAAAATCATGGAGAGGATGTTTTGGTGGTAGTTGTTGTTAGTTCCTAGAAAAGGGGAAAATGTAAAAATGATAAATAATAAGCCAGTTTCAGATTTTATATGCTTGAATATATAGATTCCACTCTTGAGGAGATCGATTTTCTGAGGGACAAAATCAAGACATCTAAAAAAGTGGTTCGTTTTTGAAATGCATATATATTTTATTATGACGAATAGAATTTTTATATGATGGAAAAAATTTAAAATCTTAAGTATTTCTTATAAATTGAGTTAGAAAAATATGGTGAGCACATGCTCAATGTTGAATAATAAAAAAGGGTGATTGATGGTTTGAACAACATATCAGAAGAAGGATTCGAACACATTGAAAAACTTGAAGAGGTTGTCATTGGCCTTTGAGGAAAAGTTACAGTCAATAAAAAATAATGATTTCCAAGTATTTTATAAGGAAATGAAATAATTTACGTGAGAAAATGATAGAATTGGAGTATATTGTTCTATAATAATATAAGAAACAATCAAATCGAATTGATAAGGATGGTATGTGGATTGAAATAAAAAATAAATCAGTCATAGTTGAAGTCAGACCACAAGAACTTCCTCTAAGATTGAAGATGATTTTGCTATTATGGAGAATGAGAATATTCATAGAACCCAATGGAAAACCACTAGTGTATAATTGACATGGTGGAATTCAACATGAATCATGATTTATTACTATGGAAGGATTGGGCATTCACAAAATCAGTGTTCCAAAGACATGTTTTACTGAAGGGAACAATAAAAACATAGTCTTACAAACAACGAAGAGATTGACATATCCCAATAGGTGAAGGCCCAACAACAAAATGAAGAGATTGTAAAATAGGATGTATCTGGCTGTCAGGAACCTGAATCTTCGTAGAAGCTTGGGAACACTATCCTCTATCAAACTTTTAGAAAAGGGGAAATTTCAAAGGACACTTACCTTTCCATTAAACAAAACATCTTCACGGAAAAAATAAATAAGGGGTTTAAAAGATCTCCTTAATCTCTCTTTATCTGAGTTTACCCCTTGATTTATAATCTGTCTCTGAATGCTCCAGCATCTTGATGGATTTTGTCTATGATTCTGATTGTGTTCTGCTCTTTTTTTGGATTCTAATATGATGTATCTTGCTATAACCTGGATTCTGGATTTCTCATGTTATGATTGTCTTTTATTTTGAGCTGCATTCTGATATGTTTGATGGCTGGTTTGGAAAACCTTCTCGTATTGCATTGCTAGCCAGAACAGGATTTTCTCCCTTATAGATGAGGTAGATCAAGACTGGGTTCTCATTTGGAATTGCAAAAGTATTTTACTTCAAAAGCTTCAACAATCTTTGGTTTCCTGTCAAGATTGTTATGGCCTGTTTGTTTTTAGTTAGTGTGGATATCTTGGATCTTGATAAAACCTTCACTACTTGGGTGGCCAAGGGATAAATTGGATTCTTTTATCATGCTGGTCTACTGTTTATTTTTTACTAACCTTTGAGATTGAATCCATTTGGGACTGTGGATTTCTATCTAGATCTTTGAGAAACTCTTGATGCAGCACTCATCTATTGAATATTGATAAAGTTTACAATGGTTGCTGCTTTGAAATCTGTATGTGAAGGAAGGGTGATCACATGCTGTTTGGTTTCATGTATTGGTATGGTGTTTTTTGAGTATTCTCTTGTACCCTACATTAATTCCCTACTAGTGTAAGTACATTACACCTCGTGTTTCTATTGCAACTTTTGATTTTAATAAATTTTTGGGGGAATGGTCTAAAAAAATTGTCTTACAAACAACGATTAATTCTATAGGAATCTTTCAAGGGTCATTTATTTTGGTATATATGACTTGAACACATGGGAAGATATTGTCTATCAACTTTTCATAGGAATATTCTGAATTAGAACAAAATTGGTCATAAATAGAAACATAATGAATCATCAAGTGAGGTGAAAACCCAAAAATTATTTGTAGCCCTAAAACTTGATTTTGGTGCATCAATATCTGAGGAAGATCAATATTCTCAATATATAATAGGTATTCAGTCAATGTAATGAATTAAAAGGGAAATAGCTAAGAAGGTAGTGGTTTCCCAAATTTACCATGTATCAGATCATTCTATAGTATGGATCCTTGATAGGGGATATGAATCCCATATGAAAAGAAATAAGGATCCCATTACAAGAATGTAGTATGAAATGTAAGGTTTTTTCATATTTATAAATGATTATGGCCTGGAGATAATCATCTTTGGAAAATCCATGTTTTTGGGAAAATAAATGAGATGAGCTGATGTCTAATTCCATTATCATCTTACTAATAACCTTCTTAGTTTCATTCAACTATTTGATTGAAGGAATACTGCTTTATTTACTTAGAATATTTTTATCATACAATAATGATATTTTATAGTTTTTCTACCGGGAAAAAATAAAAAATAGGAATATCAACCTTCTATGTGTGAAAGAAGATATGTAATTTTTATCCATAGAGGATGAAAATAGGTTATCCAATAAATGACTTGTTCATCTATGAAAACTATCTAAGGAAGATCTAGTAAAAGGTGATGTAACTTGAGACTTCTCTAATTTATCACGTAATCATACTCATAAGTGAAATTATTTTAAATAAGGTAACATCATTACAAATACATACAAGGAATAAGTGAAAAAGTAATATAGAGTAGTTTAATTGGTGCGTAAATATGTATGCGAACCTATCTCACCAAGATCCATTAATGGAAAGAGGTACTATGTTCTATTAATTGATGATATCATTAAGATGGAACTGGAGTTTTTCATTTCCCACTCGAATGATGTGTTTAATTGCATAAAATACTATCAGTGGAAAATATAAAGGATACATGGACATAATATTATGAAGACTCATACGGACAATGGAACAAAATTCACAAATAGTTACGAGGAATATTTTCTCAATAAACATGTGATAAGGCATCATGTTTTAGTAGTGAGAACTTTTAAACAAAGTGGAGTGGTTTAGAGGTGAAATAATATCATTACCTACATGTTTAGAATATTTATTACTGAGAAAAACCTATAAGTGAAATTCAAGAAGGATGTCATCTTGACATAATTATAAATATCCAAAAGGGCTCTCATATGTATGAAGAAGAATAGAAACCTTATGAAATTTGGTATGGGAAGAAAAAATATAGAAATACACTAATAAATTTATGTAATAGTATTATTCTAAATAAGGAGAAACTCATTAAATTTCATTCATGATGAGATGATGGGAAATTCCTTTTATGCTCAGGAAAATGAAAATCATGTAAATTATTCAACAAAAGTCTAGGAAAATTAGTTGAAAGCAGTGATGTAACTGTAATTTATAATGAATTTAATTTTATATAATACAATGAAAAGATCTCAAATGAAAAGGATGAGGATATTGGAATATTAGGGGGATTAGAAGTGAAAAATATTGACTAAAAAGAACAAAAAGATGATGAACGTAAAGAAGTCGAATCTGTATCTTTGCATAACAAAATGAGTCGAGGTGAAATTGATAGAAAAAAAATCATTTGGGACTAGACATAGCCCGTTCATGCCTAAATAATAATGTCCTTATAGGATGAATATTTACTATCTCATGTGGAGCCCAAATGTTTTGGTGAAGTATCTAGAGATGAGAACATGGTACCAGCTATGAATTAATATCATGATTGTATTTGAGGAAATAGATATGAGATATTGTTTTGAATAAAATCATAATAAGGTCACTGAAAAGAATGGACTATAAAAAAGATTACTGATAAAGGTATAGTCATTCAAAAAAAATTCATGAATTGTGTGAAAAAGGGAACGACTAGATTGAGGTATCAACCATGAAGAGGCATTTTCACATGGTTCAAGGATAAATTAAATCATGTCATTCATGGTCATAGTTGTACAATTAATGTTAAAATTTTTCTATATGGTTATCAATTAAGAATTTATGATTGGGGTTATGGATGTAGATTTATATATTTAGCTTTAAGATTTTATTTCTAATTCATGAAGAGGATAAAATTTTATATTGGGATGAAAGGCACATTATGGTATGAAGTAGGCACCATGATCATGTTAATATAGGCTAGATCCGTTCTTGAAGAAGCTTTGTATTCCAAGTTGTGTATTTGATTACAATCTCTATGATAAGAATGACAGTAATAAAAGGACAACGATGCTTTTGTATGTTGATAACAAAATAATTGGTGGATCAGATGATGTGAATTGTAGAACGTGCAAAGAATTCAGGAAAAGAGAACTATAAATTTTAATAATGGTTGAACTAACATGATCTCTTTGTTTTCATGTGACAAAAAGAATGAATTTAACATTCATTTATCTATATACAGATAAAAAGGAGGTTCTAAGAATAGATGAATTGGATAATTCCATGGATTTGATGAATCTAAAGGATACCTAGATGAGTGTTTCATGGGATAATGAGGAAAAAAAGTTAACCTCAAAGTATAAATGGAGATTAATGGGTGTATGTTCTACTTAACCGCAAAAGACCTGAAATTAATTTTTCCACAAGATAAGAAACACAGTATCAATGTATTATTATGTAAATACACATTCTTTTAGTGAAATTAATACTTCATTATATCTATATAAGGGTAGATTTCAGTTTTTTATTCAATGAAAAAACTCAACTAGAGCAATTTGGCTAAAGAGATGTAAATTTTCCTGGTTTAGTAGATGATACAAAATCAACATCATGTGGTTTATTTTTTCATGTATGATTGTGTTTTTATTAGAAAATTATGAAACAAGACTATATTTCATTTAGAATAATAGAAGTTGAAAATATTACAGTTAATAAGTCATGCATAGAATTATTGTGGGCAATGTAACACCTTGATGATATAGGAGTTCACGTGATATGTCCGGTTGGAATCCATTGGGATAATTCATATGCTATAAATCATATAAAAAATATATTCAATCACCCAATATCAGAGATAAAATAAATAAAGTATCATTTTAACATGGAGAAGGTTGATAAAGGTCTAGTGATATAGGATTATTTTCCTACGAAACTATATGTTAAAGATATTCTAAAAAAGGTCATACCCGTGTAAGAATTTAAATGGAATTGAATGGATCTGGGTGTTGAAATGACTCCCCGTAATTGGAAACTTGTAGACGTGGGGCCCCCTATCCATGAGGTATGGTGTGTTTTCCATAATGTATTGATATGTGTTCCTTACACAATTGTAGATCATTATAGAGTGACCTTATGATTTGATGAAAAAGGGAAGAATTATGGATAAAAGTGGATAAAATTCTTTAGTCAAGATAGGGGAGATACTGAAGGGGGAATAATGTTTTTAATGGGTTTTGACCAACCATAAAATTCCATAATGACATGATTATAATTTTCTGTTATGAGGAAATATTTAGATATTATCATGGACATCATTAAGCATTCAAAAACATGATAACATAGTACATGAAGTATGAAGAGTTTTACATATTATGATACTAATGATGCTCTATTAAAGGATATATATTATTACATATGGAGTTCATGATGAAATTAGTTTACTGTTATTTTGAATTAAGTGTTTCATTGATTTTTTGAGACTACTCTGGTTTCTCATACCAAACATGGATCATGTGATCAAAGATTGTGTGTTGAGTACACCATTTATCTCTATCATAATTTCAAAATATGAGTGTTGGTTAATGATAGAAGAATATTTTATAGGGTATTGAATTTTGAGAGTTGTCAACAATCTAAAAGGGGGGGATTGATGGAAAAAATCCATCAATGTAACATTTTAGTGATTTTGGGGTGACTTTGTTTGTTGACAAAACTAGTTCCCATGATCATCTGTGGAGTTCCAAATTGATTTTTGACATGGTATATTGAAAAAGATTCAAGATAAAGGAATGGATTCACTATAGGTGTTATAGATAATAAAAATATAATTTTCTATGATATTCTTGTTTTGGGATCACCATATCAAAATATGAAAAATTAAAGAAACACATGAAAGATTTTAATTTTAACAAAAGATATGTTTGTGCTCCAATTATATAGATGCATGTTCCTGTTAAATAGAAATGAAGTGACTCGAACTGAAGGATTTTACATTATAAATAAAACATAAAAATTTATATTACAATCGTGAAGAAATAATACCTTTGAAGTGGAAGAAACATAATGTTCTTATTTCTAGGGTCTTCCATTTCTATAAAAAAATGTCTACCCAATTCTTTAAGAAGCTCAACCCATAAATAAATATGAGTCTCAAAATATCTGATGAATTGTGTGAAATGTGTGTTGCGCATAAGAAAAGAGTTTATATTATGGATATATTTGTGTGTAAAAATAGTTTTTTCATGAAAAGAATAAAAATTTCATGCATGTAACTCTATGGTCATGTAGAATATTGATGATTCCACTTAATATTGTATTAAATGGGAATTCATCATGTTGATGAATGTCGAAGATAATGATACACTTATGGAAGTGTAAAACATTCTGAATCAAGGGATCATATATATATTTTTCTAAAGTAGTAGTGTGAACACATTAGTTGATAGATCAGTGAGATTTAAAATTGTTATTTGTTGTAAACCAGGATGGATATTAATTCCTCTCTGATCTTTGTAATGAAAATGAGCTTGGTAATATATGTGATCTAGCCCGAACCAATTTTTTGTATTGATCATTAGTGTATTTGGTACATTGAATCATCATTATTGTATTCTCCTTGGACATATTATAGTGAGGGAGAACCAATTAAAATTTACGACTCTCATGTGTGCTTTAATTTCTATTCATACATTTCATCATGATAGAGAGAGAAGAGAGTTTTGTTTAATGACATAAAAAAATCCTAAGGGGTAGTTTTTTCACATTACAAACATTGATTCACCCCCTCCCCATTTTCTTGTATTTAACATATTTTGGATAATAGAACTATATACACCACACTTAAAAAAAGTGATTAATTTAGAATTAATCTCACTCAAATAAAAGTGAGATGACAAGAATTGTTACTACTTTAGTAAATTTTGAATCAGGATATTGATGAAAGTATAACACCAATTGAATCATTTAATATCATGAAATAACTTAAATTAATTATATATTACATCATATAAAATTATAAAAATTACAAAAAATAAACAATTATTGGATGTGGAATAGTATTTTAGAAATAAATGTGAGACTAGAAATTCTCATATAACTGTGGTAACATCTTAATTGAAAACCCAAAAAGTAATAAAAATCAATTGAAAAATTAAAATAACATAAAGGTAAAATAATAAATGATATACTATATCAAAATGGGTAGTATATTCACAAAAATATATATATAACTGGTGAATATTACATTTTTCTCATAGATTTAAAAGGTGAGTTGAAAATACCTTTCAAATATCATATCAATGGAATAAAAATAAATCAATTAAATAATTTTGTGTCACAAACGTAAATCCCAAGTATAAATGTTTAAATATATTTTAAAACAATCATAGTTAATTTTTACACATATACTTGAAATAATATAATCAATACATAAGGTTTTTAACTCAATGGATAAAAATTCAGCTATGAAATCACTTACCTAAAGTAAAATTCATCATGTTTTTAAAATTAATCCTTGAATAATATAATTAGACTAATTACATAATTTATTTAGAACATTTTTAAATTTTCTTAATAATTTTTTTACCTCTTCTAAATGTTTTATATACAATTAATTAATCAATAATTATTAAGTCAGAGGGTTTGACCATATTCAACTTATGTGTCATGACAAACTTTGATAGGTTGACTATGGTGAACAAGGACATTATTATAACAAATGGAGAATGAAAAAAATTAAAAATTTATCATATTTTTACTTATATATACATTGGAATTCATACATGAAATATGGTTGTGGAAAATTAACCAATCTTACGATCATGGAGATAGTAGGTCATACGTACACATGAGAAATGGTCCCATTTTTCAATGATCATTATGGAAAGAAGGTGAGTAATGTATATCATTCCAGACAGATCAACATATCACTAAAAAAATATTATCTAATTATATATAAATATACTTTAACATTCATGTGATGTGGTGATGAAAATAAAAGAACCACATCCCTTCGAAGAGGTGGAAGAGCACACATCCATGAAACATCTTACCACTTTAAATTTTTTAATAGAAAAAGGAAAATATATGTACTATATATAGATAGATAATTATTTCTTGAATATTATTAATATTTCTTTAATATTATATCTTTTTAAACCAATATTTAACACATTCCACATAATGTGTGAACTTATCACACCACTTTAAGGAGGTGGTAATCCACACATCCACAAATGATGTTCTCATATGCCCACTAAATGGAAATCATGAACGTGTCTGTTATATAATTTTTAAAAAATATTGAATACATTATAAATATCATAAAATTCATATGGAAATTGTATTTACATCATAATTCACTCCCATAAGTGATGGTAAAGGAACAAATGGAAGATATTATGTCAGGAGGTAGTAGTTCCCTATAAAAAAGAATTGTACTTTAACTGCCCATTAGACATAACTATTTATAACTTTATGTCAAACCCCAAATGAAAAATATAATATATGGTTAATAATAATGAGTTTTTATTTAATAATTAAATATATAAAATTTTATTAGCTAGGAATGAAATAAAAAATCGTTCTCATAGAAGAATGTTACCTCTTTTATGGGTAACTCGTTTACCTTAACACAAAATCACATCATTTGATTAGTTTATTCCAATAGTGAGGCATCAAAGATTAGTTGTGGTATTCTTGAATCTAGCCTGGGAATGTTTTCTATCATACAAAATCTCTTGATAATTCTATAAAAGTGAGGTGGATAATACATTTTTATACTGTAGGGGGAGTGTAATTCTTATAAACATAAAAAGTTAACGAATATTGGGAGGTAACCCTTACAAAATGTTCCTAAAATAATGAACCAAAATTTTAGAAATTAGGGATATGGTCATAAAATTTCCATCCAATGGTTTTTGGAACAATTTATTGGATATATGTTATTATAAGATTAAATTTTAACCACTATTAAAACAAATTTTAATGTTCATTATATTAATTTATTTTAGTTTCTTCAACTATTTTTTTGGGAAAAACATACATCACATTCCTCTAAATTAAAAATTATACTCATTTCAAATAATTCATCCATTTTTAAATTAAAAAATTGAGTATTTGTCATAAATTAATTAAAATTTATTCTTGTTTATGGCATGAGATAGTGGGATTTTGAAGATAAAAGTTCGAAATTTTTTAAATGATTTTATATTGAGTATTAGTGTGAAATATATTAAAATTACTTATATTGGATTTATATAAATTTATTTGTAATTGAACAAATTAATTCTTAATATAAATTGAAAAAATAATGTATTTATATAAATAAATAAGATCAAAATGACATTTCAAAGAATATTTTGGGGGGAACTGTGGCCCGCAACGCGGGCCGCGTGCGCTGGACCGAACCGGCCCGCTACGGTCGGCCGGGGCAGAGGAGGAGGCGGCACCATTTGACGTTGCCGAGAAATTCTAGACCGGCCAGCAATGTGGACTGGGTCCACGGGTGGGTCGCACCCCACTGGGTCTGGCCGACCCCCAGCCGGATCGGACCCGCTGGATCGGATCGGGCCGACCCGACACCCCACTGGGCTTGACGGGCCTGGCCCGTCTTCACTTCAATGCGAATAACTCCTAGAATACACATCTGATCGATGCGATGTCTATGGAACTGGGACCCTCGTGAATAGGCAGTCCATTTGGGATACACTATGTGAGCTTCAGACATTTTGGGAAAACGGTCGGGTTTGGATCGAGCATAAATCCTACCGAGCCCCTAGAACGGAAATTCCAATAACTCTCAGACCGGGCATCCGATTGACACGCCATCTGTCGGTTTGGGTTCCTTATGATGAGAAAAAACTACAGGATACATCAAATCATTTCTTTGCGATATTTTATGTATCTTTACTTGGCTTGAGGAGCGGACCCTTTCGAAAACAAGCGTGCTGTGTGCGGGGACCCTAGGGATGGCTGCGACTGAGATGTACCGGAATCCACTGTGGGTTTGACTGTGATGACCACTATACCAGAATCCTACATGGGTTTGAAATAAATAACTACTGTACCGGATCCTCCATGGGATCGACCGTTTGGACATCAGTTCCTGTATCCTATGTTGGTCTGACAGAATAGCTGGTCTTGTATCCTGTGTGGGTCGGACAGCTTAACTGCTCATGTATCCTATGTGGATCCGATAGCTTAGATGAATAATTGACTACATCTGATCATCTCTATCACCCTAAAAAGATGTATTCCTGTGTGAGCTGAGACTTTTCTTTCAATCATTATCATCGATGTGATTGACTTTACTTCCTTTATGGACTGGGTAGTGCTTGGGCTCGAGAGTTGGATCCAGAATGTGATTGATAACATAGGTATATTTATGGGAATATACCTAAGTAGGGTTGTTTGATACTTTGTGAATGTATCTTTCTACTGTGGTTTATCTTTTTTGGATTCCGGGAGACCTTTGGGGGTATCAGGGTCCCCTACTGAGTATTTTTATACTCCCTCCTGCAAGGGTTTCACCCGTACCTTGTTGTGTTCTGTGCAGACGATGGATAGTAGTTATTGAGACTGAGTGTGACAGACGGGAGGTTGCTCAGAGATGAACTAGAAGGGATTTACCACAGGGATGAGTTGTTCGAGTTCTGTACCGACTCTTCGGGTAAGATTCCCCAGAGGACGATCCAGGATATGTTTTCCATTTTTACTTGTACTTGTTGTTCAGTTGGATCTGTATACTAGCCCACTTACATTCAGCACACCTTAAATTTCTATTTTAGTACTTTTTTCCTCTAATTCATGTGTTCAGACTATGTGTGTTATTGGTTTTAATGCAATACCTCTCCTTTTTATCAGGGATTCTCCTTTGGTGCAAGTCGCATGCCCCTGGCCTATGGAAGGCGGGTTTGGGGTAGTTATAGCACAGACCCCGAGGACAGGTCGTGACAAATTATACCAAATTCAAAATTTAGTTTGAATTATATAAAATACCTTGTTTATCTTTAGTATCATTCAACATTGAGTCTCTTCAATATCATATGTTACGTGCAAGATCAAATTTTATGAAACCAAAAAAATCTTATTAATTTTTAAAATTGAATGTATTATGTAGTCAATGGAATTTATTTAATGAATTTTATTAAAATAATTATGATAATATAGTTTACATGTGTTTATAAAATTAATTTATTCTAAATATTTAGAATTGAAAATTAAGAAAAAATTATATAAAGTGTGAGTTTGTATAAAAGATTATTTGTCATTACCTATGTGATGTTTTATAATAATAAATTAAGATAATCACTATTGGTGAATTTTATTAATTAAAATTATATATTGTGTATTTAATAAAATGATTTTCAATTAATCCAATAATATTATATGCCTTAAATAGTGGAAAGTCCAATTTTAATCATAAAATGTTATATTTTCCCAAATTGAAATATAGTAACCTTTTAATAGATACTTTTTTAAAAAAAAAATTCATGACTATTATAAATTTTATTTTACAAAATAATCATTTTTTAAAGATGAATAACAAAATTTAAAATGGATAGATTCTTGGTATTTTTCTAGAGATCATTCACATTAGGATATTGAATATCGAATGAAGACACATGCTTATGTGATTGTCCATGTTTTTATTAATTAGCGCATGTGTGATGACGTTGTCGTTGGTGACATTCTTTGCGAGGGGTGCCTTCCCATTGTTTCCCCAGTTGGAAGGGATGGAGATGGCGTCATTATTCTTTGATGGAGACAGGCATTCATTGTCGAGAAAATTTCTTTCCTACAAGAGTTCTCTGAAAGCTCCACAAAATTTTTCAACAAAGGAAAAATATTCCAACCCCTACCATAATAATATAACACATATTTTAATTCTAACATAATGAATTCAAACTAATTAAAATTTGAAGATCCGATTAATTAATGGAATGTTTAGTTAATTAATTGGGAGAGCAAGTTGGCACATTAAGAGGGAAGGTGGAAAGTGAAGAGTTTACACATGTTATGGGAATTCCAAGGGATAAATAGGGTTAAGGAGGTTGAGCTCGTGTGGACCCCACTGCATAATATACTCCCATGGGAGGTTATGTGGGGGTGGGCCTCACCTCCAACTTCACCATGGAAAATTAAACCACCACTTACATAAAAATATGTTAGTTATATTTTTATTTAACTTATTTAGAGAATCCCGAAAATTAACTTCCACTCGTGATAAAACGCAACTACGGTAAAGGTCTCCATAAGATAATATTGGCACAAAAAGGTAATTGGTGTCCTCGGATATCAATTCCAAGCACCGGTTCAAAAGATATAAAATCCCTCCCATAAGTTTACTAAACTTACTTGAACAAAACATCATAAATTGATTCCGGAAACACTGGGCCTCGAAATCAAGTGCCGTCAGAAACTGCGGACTCGTAAAATTCCCATGTATTTAATAAAAAATTCCACAGAATTTTTGGGTCTTTACATTCTCCCCACCTTAGGGATTTACGTCCCCATAAGCTACACCACACACTAAAGGAACAAATTGGGGTACTAAGCCTGCATCTGAGCCTCCCACTCCCATGTGCTCTCCTGGAGGTTCTCGTGCTGCCAGTGAACATGCACTAGATTTATCATTCTTCCATGCAGGACCTACTCCTATCGATCCTCAATCTCCACTGGAACCTCATTGAATGTCACCCTGTCATCTATGTCCATCTCACCATGGTCAATGATGCGTGATAGTTCGTGCACATATCTCCTTAGCTGTGATACGTGGAAGACGTCGTGCTGCAGGTGCAACTAAGGTGGAAGATCCAAGCAGTAAGCCACCACACCTACCATGCTGAGGACCTAAAAAGGTTCAATTAATCATGGAGATAACATGCAGCCTCGACCAAATCTACTTAGACCTCGTCAAGGTGAGAACCTTAAGAAAACGTGGTCACCATCCTCGAACTCTAGTGGTCTTCATCTCCTATCATCATAGGACTTATGTCTACTCTGTGTAGTCTTCAGCCACTCTTAGATGAACCGCACCTTCTTCGTCGTAGCCTGCACCATCTCTGGTCCTACAAATGTTGACTCCCCTGGGTCAGTCCGGCACATAGGCGATCTACATGGTCATCCATAAAGTGCCTCGTAAGGTGCCATCCCGATGGCAGAGTGCTATCTAGTGGTATATGCAAACTCTACCAAGGGTAAGTGATCCTCTAAGATGCGACCGAAGTCGAGGACACATTCATGAAGATTGTCCTTGAGAGTTTGATTGGTCCTCTCAGTTTGGAAATCCATATGAGGATAGAAGGTAGTGCTCAAGTGATGCTTCATCACAATAGCATCCTGCAACCCATTCCATAGCCAGGAAGTGAAATGAGCATCTCGATCGGAGACGACCGTTGATGGCACACCATGAAGTTGTATGATCTTCTGTACGTAGAGGCATCCCATGCTCTCTACTGAGCCCTGCAACTTGATCGGTAGGAAGTGGCCCGACATGGTGAATCAGTCTACAATCACCCAGATAGAGTCATGTTCTTTGGATGTATGTGGAAGTACCATAATGAAATCCATGGATATCCCATTGAACTTCCAGTCTAGGACCATTAAGGGGTAAACTAATCCTACTAGAACCTGGTTCTCTGCCTTCATATGATGACAAGTGAGGCATCATGAGACAAACTCTGCTACTACCTTCTTTATACCTGGCCACCAGTGCTATCATCGGATGTCCGGATACATCTTCGTTACTCCTAGATGTACCACTAAAGGAGATGTGTCGAACTCTCTCAACATATCCTCCTGAAGTGCAACTGGTACCATGGTACATCCTCTGAAGATAATGATGTGCTCCCCACCTTAAGAAAATCAATCAGGTATATGCCCTAAAAATATCTGAGCACATCTTGTCTCAAAGTCAACGTCCCCACGCTGTGCCTCCCTGACTCACTGAAGAAGTCGAGGAGTGACTGTGAGAGACTGTATAAAGGCTGCTCGATCTCTATCCAAAGAGGATATCGGCAACACATCCAGTTATTTTGTCTCCTCTCCTAGAAGCTGAATGCCTGATCTCCTACTGAGATCATCTGTTACAACGTTCCCATTCCCAGGATTATGGACTATCTTGAAGTCATAGTCCTGGAGAACTCAATCCAACACAATTGTCTCAGGTTCAAGTCCTTCCACGAGAAGATGTACCTGAGACTATGGTGGTCAGAGTAGACTGTTAAATGTTCACCCATAAGACAGTGTCACCACATCTTCAAGGCGAAGACCACTGCTTCTAACTCCATGTCTTGGGTAGTGTAGTTGTACTCGTGCTGTCTTAGCAGATAAGAACCATAAGTTATCACTGCTCGCTCTTGCATTAGGACACACCCATGTCCGTTCACTGATGCATCCAAGTAAACTACATACCAAACACCCTCCTCCGGTTGCCTCAATATGGGAACACTAGTCAATCTATACCAAATCTCCTTAAATCTCTAATGGAATCTCTCTGACCACACAATGGGTTGCCCCTTCTTCGTCAATGATAAAAGTAGTGCTGCAACTTTGGAGAAGTCTGGCACAAATATCCGATAGTACCCAGCCAGTCCCAGGAAACTCCGAACCTCCATCACACTCCTGGGTGGATCCCATGTAAGCAATGCCTCAGTATTCGCTGGATCCACTGCAACTCCAGCCCCCGAGATGATGTGTCCTAAGATGTGAACCTCTCAAATATAGAACTGGAATTTAGAGAGCTTACCAAAAAGATGGTGCTCTCAGAGTGTGTCCAGTACTACCCACATATGGTAGTCATAATCCTCCTCAGTAGTCGAGTAGATCAGTATGTCATCGATGAAGACTACGACAAAGCGATTGAGGTAATACTGGAAGATCCTGTTCATGAGACTCAAGAACACTGCTAGAGTGTTGGTTACTCTAAAGGGAATAACCAAGAACTCGTAGTGGCTATACCGACAGCTGAAGGCCATCTTCTGCACATCCTCATCTCGAACTCTGAGCTGATGATAGCCTGACCTAAGTTCTATCTTTGAGAACAATTGTGCAAACTTGAGCAGATCAAATAGGTATTCAATCCTCGAGAGTGGGTCCTTGTTCTTCACGGTCACATGATTCAGGCGATGGTAATCAACACACAGTCGCAAGCTCTCATCCACCATCTTGGATAAAAAAATTGGTGATGCCTAGGTTGAAGGACTAGGTTGGATAATTCCCTTCCCCTACAAGTCCTCCAGCAATACCCGCATCTCCGGAAGCTCGGCAGAATCCACCTGATTTGCTGGAGTAGATATTGGTGCTGTCCTTGGGTATCGGTCAAAGTAGAAGTCCACCTCTATGAAAGGAGGTAGTTATGGAATGTTTTCAGGGAAAACATCCGTGTACTAATCCACCATAGTAGGAAAACTCAGACTCCACACATCTTCCACTCCGAGGATGAGACTAGCCAAATAATGTGTGATCGGCTGCCCCCTCCTCTGTGTAAGTCCATCCTATACAGAAAAGGATCCATTCTCACCGATTAAGGTTACCCAGGTCCCATCTGTGTGGATACACCGTACTATTCACTTAATACAGTCAATATGATCATGAACTATGGATAGCCAGTCCATACCCAAGATGACGTCGTAAGGTCTCGACGCCGCTACAAGAAGATCCCAACTGAAACTCTCATCTCCTAGAGTAAGCACACATTGATAGAACAAGTGCATAATCATCGAGTCTTCTCCCTTAGGAGTCTCTGGCCATAAGGATCGAGACAACGACTCCGTCAGATTCTCCGAGCTCCGAACGAGGGCAGTGGCAATAAAAGAATGACTCGCACCTTTTGTTTATAAGTAATGCAGCAAGGGTGGAGTAGACACAGTTAGTACATCGAATCATCTCAAGTGCGTCATGGTTGTAAGACTCAACTACCTGGAGATGATCCCACCTATGTCTTCCAGCTCCCTATGGTCAGGGTGGACCTCCTAGTGGTGGTGGTGGTAGAGCCCCGAAATGTCGTCCACCACCCGCTGCTCAGCCGACCCCTCTCCCATGTCCACCTTCTCCAGGTGGACCACCATGGTTGAAACTCTACCTCTTACTAGGAGGTCCCTCTACTATCTATTTCTCATATAAATGGAGGGCCAGGTAGTCACGAGCCATGTGGACCTACCCACCGCATGCATAACAAGACCTGCTCCTCGTATAGATGGCTCTCTCTTGTGTGCCCCACAAAACTGAACCTGTATCCTGGGGTCTCCCTCCTGATGGCCTGGTCCACTTGGACCTCTGGGACATCTGTCTGCTACCAGCTGTAGAAGACTCCTCTATGTGTCACCCTATGGTGGGTCTCTCTACTAATGACTGCTCAGTGAGAAATATCTCCACTATAAGGGCTCTATCCAGCACCCCCGTCTGCGTTAGGATGCTGAGGAGGATCATTGAATCCCTGATATCATGCCTGAGTCCCTACTCGAAGGTCCGGGCCCTAAAGAATGGTTCTCGCACCATATTTGTGGAGAAGTGTGAGAGATCGGTGAACCTCAATGAGTACCAACCTATTGTCTCACTACCCAAATTCTGATGAAGTAACTCTTGAATCTGCACTGCACAAAGGGTGGATGGAACAAACTCTGAGCGAAAGAGACTCTTGAAGTCTGTCTTGAGTAATGATGCCTTGTCATGCACATGGTGCATCTGGTTCCACCATCTTCCTTCTTCTGTATGCATGATACTCACAACAAGGATCACCATGATGTTGGCTGGTGTCCCTACCCATCTGAAAACTATCACTATAGCCTCCAACCAATCGTCAGCTGCCTATGGGTCCATGTATCCCCCGAACCTGGGTGGCCTCTGGTGTTGGAACTTGTGCAATGCACTCAGGTGGCATGCACTCTTTTCTGCTGGAGTTGGTTGTATCGGTTGCCCAATGGGTATTGGTACCACTGGTACCTCCACTTTGATGGGGCCTCGCACCGAGGCCTCGTCGCTCTGTGGGCTACCATCTCGTACGTAACTCGGAACCCTAGCTGGCTGCCTTCGTGGGGAAGTCCTAAAAAGAAACAAGGGTGCCACGGTTAAAACAGTATACCTACTGAGCTAACAAAAAGAAATCATGAAGAAAACATTTTCAAAGGAAACACACACACAATCAGTGTCTTCGTGCACTGATCCGGAGATCAGAAGTTAGAGTCATAGTGTATGGATACGTCGGCTGCAGCACCAACACTGGTTTCCCTAAAATAATAACAACACCCAAAACACTTAACACTATTGACGTAAAATGAATCAGAGACTGAGTTCTGTGGTATAACCAACTTCTCTAATACCAATTTTTCACGACCTGTTCTCAGGGCCCGTGCTGTGACTACCCCAAGCCCGCCTTCCATAGGCCAGGGGATGGCAACTAGCACCAAATGCGAATCCCTGATAAAAAGGGAAGGCATTTCATTAAAACCTATAGTACACGCAGTATGAACACAAGGAGTAGAGGATACAAGTACTAAACTAGAAAATTAAGGTATGCTAAAAGTAAGTGGTCCAGTATACAAACCAAACTGAACATCAAGTACAAGTAAAAAGGGAAAACAACTCCTGGATTGTCCTCCGGGGAATCGTACCTAAAGGGTAGGTACACAACTCGAACAAATCATCCTTGCGGTACATCCTGTCTAGTCTAGCTCTGATAAGCCTTCCATTTTTCACCCTCAGCCTCGATCAGTGTTGTCCGTCGTCTGCACATAACACAACAAGGTGGGGGCGAAGCCCTTGCAGGGGTGAGTATAACAATACTCAGTAGGGGACCCCGAGACCCCCTATGGTCTCCCAGAATCCACAATGGATAAACCAAATTAAAAAGATTCATTAAAAAAGTATCAAACCACCCTATTTAGGTATATTCCCATACATATACCTTAGTTATAAATCACAGTCCGACTCCAACTCTCGAGCCTACGCAGTACCCAGTCCCTAAAGGAAGTAAAGTAAATCACATCGATGCTAATGATTGAAAGAAAAGACTCATCTCACATAGGTATACATCTTTTTTAGAGTGATAGAGATGATCAGATGTGGTCAGTGATTCATCTATACTATCAGACCCACACATGTTACAGGACCAACTAAGCTGTCAGACCCATACAGGATACTGGACCAGCTATTCTGTCAGACACACACAAGATTCATGAACAGATGTAAGAACTGTCGAACCCACATAGGATCTTGGTACAATAGTCATCACTGTCAAATCCACATGGGATTCTGGTATAGTAGTCATCTCTGTCGAACCCGTGGAGGATTTCAGTACATCTCAGTCGCAGCCAGCCCTAGGGTCCCTGCACATAGCACGCTCGTTTCCAGGTGGGTCCGATCCTTAATCCATTTATTGATACATAAAATATCACAATGTCCTATGTTGATGTATCCCGTAGTTGTTTCTCCTCATAAAGAACCCAACACGATAGACAACACCTCAAACGGACGTCCGATCTAAGAGTTTGTGGCATTTCCGTTCCATGGGCTCAGTTGGATTTACGCTCAATCCAAACCTGTCCATTTTCCAAAATTATCCAAAACTAACTTAGTGTATCCCAAAAGGACATCGTCTTCACAAGTCTCCCAGTGCCACAACCGGTGCATCGATCAGATGTGCGTTCAAGGAGTTATTCACATTAGAGTGAAGACTGTCCCCAGACTGTCAAGCCCAGTGGGATGGCGGGCCGGCCTGATCCGGTCGGGCGAGTCTGATGTGGCTGGGGATTGGCCTAGCCTGGCGGGGCACGACCCACCCGGGGACCCGGCCAAGATTGCGGGTCGGTCCGGTTCGCCCAGCGGCGCCGCCTCCTCCTCTACCCCGACCGACCGTCACTGGCCAGTTTGGTCCAACGCACGTGGCCTGCACTGTGGGCCACGGTTATCCCCAAACGTCACTTGTTAGCACTGCGGTTCTCCAGCCCGGCGGGCACGTCGCCTACTGGTTCGCCCAACTGAGTGGCCCGCCGATGCTGGCCGCATCATCCTCCATGGGGTGCCTTTGGGCGTCGCGGTTCTCCAGAAGGCATGCCGGTCATCCCACGGTCCGGTTCCATGGTGGTCGTCTCGGCCATCTTCCTCCACACCTCCATTTCGGCGCAATGGTGTCGTGGTCCTGCTGCCCTCCACGCTGTGTGATGGCACCGTGCCACCACCGCCACAGTTCTTCTCTGGCAGGGTGCGACAGCAACCCGCCCTTTCGGCTCCGCCTCCGATGTTAACCAAATAAGATTATCTGGAGGGATGTTGGGTCGTGTATATTCGGACCATGCCCTCCGCATTAGGTGATAACAATTTGGCCACCAGAAATCCGAAAATAAACTTCAATGTACGTGGGTATAATTCATATGTTAAAACAATCCAATTCCCCCTTGCTCGCAATCAGTGATAGCTTGATGGTGTCGCGGGAAGACAGAGTCGTTCCATTGACTTTAGGAGGGAATGAAATTGTTGTTGGTGACGTTCTTCATGAGATGTGTCTTCCCTCTCAGGACCCCGTTGGAAGGAAAGGAGATGGCGTTGTCGTTCTTCGGTGGAGATGGGCGTTATTCATCGATAAAATATAGTTCCTCCAAGAGTTCTCCCAAATCTCCACCAATTCTCTGAAAAAAGGAAAAATATGCCAACCCCAACTAGAATAATATAACACATACTATTATGCTCACATAATGAATTCAAATTAATTCAAATTAGATGATCCAATTAATTAATTTCAGGTTTAGTTAATTAATTGAGAGAGTGAGTTGGCAAAATAAGAGGGAAGGTGGAACGTGAAGAGTTCCCACAAGTTTTGGGAAATCCAAGGGTAAATGATTGTTAAGGGGGTTTATCTCATGTGATCCCCACCACATAATATTCCATGGGAGGTTATGTGGGTGTGGGCCCCCCTCCAACATCCCCTTGGAGGATTAAACTATAACTTACATAAAAATATGTTAGTCATATTTTTATTTAATTTATTTAGAAAACCCACAAAATTAACTTCCACTCTCGATAAAACGCAACTATGGTAAAGGCATTCTTAAGTGAATACCAGCATTGCGAGTTCATCAGTGTCCTTGGATTTCAATTCCGTGCACCCATTCAAAAGATATAAAATCTCGCTCGTACGTTTACTGAACGTACCAGAACAAAACCTCGAAAATTGATTCTAGGCACAACGGGCCTCGGAATAAAGCCACGTCTTAAACTGCGGACTCATAAAATTCCCATGTATTTTAAAAAGAATTTCAATGGAATTTCCATGTCTTTATATAATAAATGGTATCAAGGATATTAATTTTAAATAAAAAACATCATAAAATCTCAAGATGTTACATTCTACCCCACTTAAAATAAATTTCTCCTTTAAAATTTGTGTTGATTTTCAAACGATTTCTATTTTTGAATTTCTTCATGGAAACCCAAAATGTAAAAGTGGTTAACAAAAAATCATTATTTAGTGGAAAAGTGATAAAAATTGAGGTCAGTGAATGATATTCATAACTATGATTCCACATAGGGAGAAAATTGTTTGCTATTTAAAAGATCAATTTGGAAGGAAATACTAATTCACATGGATTAATGGAGAGTGATAGAGAAATTGGTCATGAGGAAGTAAATGAAAATATTAAAATAATGAAAAAAGGATGGGAAAAGTTCAATCATATCATCCGATAATATGGAAATAGGATAATAAATTACTTCAAGATCCTTTTTCTAAATACAAAGTGTTTCATTAACCATCTACACTGAGTGAATATGAATTTATACTTATTTAATCAGTATAGTTTAACCCTTCTATCAATTCCCCCTAAATCTCATATTTTATCCAAATGATGCGTATTATAGATGAATTTCTAATTCCTTGGGCACTAAATTCAAATTTTAAATACAAAATTGTCACTAAAGGGTTAACTAGTCATCCCTCTTATATTTAGGAATTAACAAAACCCAAAATGGTTATCCAATGTTATTTAATTTCCATAATTAATAAACCATCATTAAATAATCATGAAAATTCAATAGTAATACCAAATTCTGAAACTAAATCATTAAATAACCTTTTATACAACATAATCTTTATAACAACTAAAATTAATAGGATTTTATTCTTAAAGGTTATCTCATACATTTTGTATTTGAAACCCTAAAATATGGTGATCTACATTTGGCTTAGTGTTATTCACTTAGTCACTAATTAAATTTTAATTCTAGTGGTGATAAAACATGTGTTCTCCATATCCATGATCATATAATCCCAAATAGTAATTAATACCCTAAATCTTGTGTCTTCCTAAATTATGTATATTCTTCAAAATAAAACAAAGAATTACACATTATTTAACCTACTAGAATATCACTAGGAAATTTGTTAATCAGAATAAGATATAATTTAATAAAACCTCAATGGGTTTTGTAACACCCCGAGATTTTATGGGATATATTATTTTTAATTTATTTGACCTTCTATTATACACTACTCCAAGTTTATCTTGTACTATACGCAACACTGCATTAGCTTGCAGTATATGCAACATTATTCTTGGCTTACATTACACGCAATCACGACATACCTCGATAGCGTGTGTAGTACGTAATACCAGGTTTCCCAAAACAACGATATATTATTATAATATTAGTATAGACTAGTTTTAATTAATATTATTAACTAAATTTTTAATTTTATAATATTATTATTCATCTAACACATTTTATAGAATATGGTATGAGAACAAAATAAATATTTCGTGTAAAATATGTATTTTTAAAAAATTGAGGTTTTCCCACCTTTTGATGGCGCACCCACCTTAAATCTTGTTTTTGACATATCTATAAGTTCAATTTGACAAAATAAAATTCTTCTTTGGAATTAGGATATAAAAATTTACTTTGGAAAATTTTTTCATAATATTCTGATAACTTCCATATTTTAATGAATATTAAAAACACGCTATATTTTAATTAAAAACAACTTTTTTCATCCCAATAATTTATATGGTTAGATTATCTTTTTAATTGGATTTAAATTTTAATTAGAATATATTTTTACCATTTAATCCAATGTTGTTCATTGTAATTAATTTCACTTTGAGATTGGATATAAACAAGTATCAATCTTATGATAGTTTTTGTTTCTTAAAAATAGGCTATTTGTCTTGATAACAGGAATTAATTTTAAAATTAATTAATTCCAATTATATATTATGAATTTGAAAAAATAGACATCATTTTTTAGTTCAGAATATCAAATTATGCTTTGGCTGAATTTTTGGTATTTTTCTAAAAAACGTTAAATTTCGATGAAAACTGAAACCACTTAGTGGTAGTTAAAAAAACTGACTTTTTCATTTAAATGAAATTTTAGCACTTCTGTGAATTGAATTTATAAAATCCGGGAGACATGGTTAATATCATGGATTAAAATGTGGTTCAATGAGATTAAAATAATTTTGCTGAATAGTAACTTTTTACTTTTATTTACCACGGTTAAAAGTAAATAGGGTAATTAAGGGTAAAAATGTTTTTAATATTACCCCAACACATGTCCTAATTCTATTGGATAAGTTTAATTAGTCCAAAAACAATCTTAGGAATAAAAGATGACCATTTAGGCCCACCTGGATTAGATTATGACATTTAATATTATTTTATTTAAATAATAGTTAAAATTGTAAAAATCAAAGTTTAATAAATAAAACATTTTTAATACAGGGATATACACCAGATAAATTCAACTATAAATATTCATTAGAAATATAAAAGTATTTCATACATAATGGAATTTTATTTATAATATTTAGACATCAAATAATTTAATTTATTTATGACACAATAATGATGCAGTAATTATCTCATTAATGAAATATTGACATAATTGATGTTATATATACTCAAATAAATGAAATTTGAGACTTTTTATGAATTTCACTAATTTTATAGGTTAATATGACATGTTAGTATTGATTTAATTAACTCTTTTATAAATAATAATTCTTTTATGAATTTCACAAAAATCAATTACCAAATAGTGTCAAAATTGACATAAAATATTTTTAAAAACAAATATTATATTATTAGTTGTTATTTTATTCTTAAAAATCTAAGGTTCGGAAAAATGACTTATATAAGGTCATATATATTAATAATAAACAACTTGGGGTTTGTTTGGCTTGTTATAGTAAGTTTATTAACCTTATAGTGTATGAAAACAAGAAGACAGGGTAAAAGTAAACTTATTTAACTTAGAGTTAAATCTAAATGATAAGGATAAAATAGTAACCTAAACTTGTCGAAATTATATTGTATGACAGTATTTCGACCCATCCCCACCATATATTCAAAATAAATCAATTTTGAGCTATTAAAAACCAAATATGACATTATAATAAAATAATATGTTTACTTTTTCCTAAGGTGCCCCTCTCCTCCCATATAAAAGGGACCCTCCTCCCTCTCTTATACACACCACTTTTATCCTTCAAGCTCATCCAAACCCTGAAAATTTCCCTTCTAAAATTACCTAGAAGCATCCTAGAGGTCCTGGTCTTCTTCAAATACCATCTTTAGTTCCCTAAGAGGAGGTAAAGAAGAGGCGCTTCAAAGAAGAGGTAATGTCCGATACTGATTCTTTCAACATTATTTCTTCTTCTAATTATTATTATTCAGTTTTTTCATTATGAAGTAATAAAATCAGTATCACTCATATACTGATATTTTATTGTAAGTTTTAAACAACCATATTTCACCATCTCTCCATCCTACGGAAAATGAAATCACCGCGCGTGCGTACGTACGGAATACCATCTCCACACCGTAGTGTAATCTGTTTTTGACCACCACCTTACTTGGATGGGTATAATGGTGTAAATAAATAACTATATATGATTATTGAAAATTGATATTGATTCTGAAATATTATACATACACTTTAGTAGAATTCCACAATCATGGGAATTATATCATCGCTCGTGCGTACGTACGGACTACCGTCTCCACGACGCGATGAGATTCATTCTCCATGTTAACCATTCATGAATGATTATAATGTATATATAATAAGTAATCATGAAATATATGACATAATAATGATACTGGATATATATATATATGTATGTATGTCATCTACATAATTCCATTCAATTCAATAAGGAAACGAAAACAACGTTCATGCGTACGTACAGCCTACCGTCTCCATGAATGGTGTATTTCATTAAATTTATCAATATATAATATATATATGTATATTCTGAATATATATTACATATAAATCATGTTTTACATTCTGGAATTAAGTAAATCAGGATATATGTAATAATATCAAGAACAACCGTTCCAAACATTTCGATATATAAAATGATTTTACCCAAAACGCTGCTTTAACATGGAACTTACAAAAGAACGGGTAATATAAAGTCATAAGTGAATCATATATGAAATAATAACAATTAATATGATTCTGTAATAAGTCAATGAAATTATTTAAATAATTATACAAGAGGTTTGGATATGTATGAAGCATATCGGACCTAAGGTAAGTGATAGCCTTTCCAATCTCGCTCTTATCTGAGATTGTTTATTCGTAAGTATTTACTGGGGTTATTGTTATCATCCAAGACTATGTTTTATAAAAGTGTTTTTATGTATTTTTAATGTCCTTTTTACCCATTTAGTCTTTTACAACATGGAATTTAAGGAATATTTTTTTGATTACGTTATGAGGTACTTTTTGACTTTTCTGACAAAGGTACGAGAAGAATGTTATTTTTAACTTATACAACATGAAAAGATTTTTATGGTTTTATAAAGCCTTATTTTCATGAAGCTTCCTCCAAAATATTTCATGAAGATTTTCAAAAAAATCCTTTTATTTTAAAATTTCATGACATTTTGTGAAAAGAAAATGATTTTGAAGAAGAAATGATATTTTCCTCGAGAATTCATTTCAAGTATTTTATCAAAATGATTTTTCATCTAAGATGACATTATTTCATATGTGTATGTTTCAAGTATAATGTCTCTATGATTTACATGGTTTAACTTTTCTTATTATGAAATGATATCCATTTCTTTTATATGGATTATGTGATGATGGGATGCTGTTTATGAAACCCATTTTATTTATTAGGTTATTATGAATGATGTATGTTTATTTTGTGGCACAAGTAAGAATGATTTCATTTTGAGATGGGTGGGACCTATATGTTCCTCCAATGCATTGGGTAAAGATTTCTATCTCATGATATAGACATGGCTTGAATGGAAAGTTAATCTGGTTCAGTATTACAGGACTAGAACGAGGAGTGAACTCGATTCAGAAAGAGACTTTGTCCACTAAGATGGTCTTGGCAGTAATGCCTTGGCTACTATGGAAATCATATCATGTTCTTAATGTTTTTCCATAATTAAAAGTTTTATTTAAAAGCTATTTAATCATGATTTATGTTTTATTTTGATCTATGCCTTATGTACTGCCATGTTTTATGTCATTGCACAAGATTTCGATGTATAAACATTATGTACTTGTTTTTATGTTCAATTGTATATGGTTTGTTTTATTTTCTCCATGCATACCTTTACTGAGCATTTGATCTCACCTTTTTATGTTTTCTTTTCCCCTGGATATAAAGAATGGTTTTAGGTAAGAGAAAAAGGGGGAAGATCATTATGGGAGATGTTGAAGATCTTTCTCCACGATTAGAAGATTACGTTCAATGTTTCCAAAGACACTAAACTATTACGATCCTTGTGTGTCTGTTTTTGTTATGTACTAAGTATTCAACAAAAGTTATGTAATGTCCATGTACATCAAGCTTTGGGTCTCTAAAGTTGGTATCAAAGGAAAGGATTAGTTAACCTTTGGATACTAGGATGCGAAATCTTTAGTGAATCCCTAGAGATAATTCTAAGGTATGTCTTGGGATGTTGCTAAGGTTAAGGATACGTATAGATTATGGTCCTATAATTGCGCTAACGATCTTAGAATTAAATCTAAGATATTAGATATTGAAGTTACTCCCCCTTTATTATGTTGTTTTCCCTAGCACGGTATTTGCCTCTCACACTATTATTTTTGGGTTTTAGACGATCGCTGGAACCCGAAGGAACCATGTTGTTCAATGTAATGGACAATGCAATGATTGTCCTCCTGACCAAACCAATGACATAGGAGATGGAGTGAATAATCTTATTTCTATACTTACACAAGCTATGAATCATTCTGGACTTCAAAATAAGCAGAGAAAGGTGAAAAATTCTATTGAATCCTTCATAAGGCAGCGCCCACCTTCATTTAGCGGGTCTTCTGATTGCTTAGTGGCAGAACAATAGATTAGTTCCACTGAAAAGATATTTTCAATTCTACAATGTTCCGAGCATGATAAAGTCATCTTAGGAGTATATCATTTGGAAGGTGATGCTAATAAATGGTGGAATCTTATCATCAATATGAGGCAAAGAGATGAAATTGAGTCCATGGAATTGGACGAGTTCAAGAACTTGTTTTTCAGAAAGTACTTCCCTTTTATTCTTCGAAAAAAGATGGAAAATGAGTTTCTTGCTCTTATGCAGATGGATGATGAATCTGTTCGTATATAGGAAGATAATTTTACAAGACTTCAAAGGTATGAATCTGGCTTTATCATCTAACCTGAAAGTAATGTTGATCTATTTTTCAATGGCTTAAAACCAAGTCTTCGAAGGGCATTAACTATAAGAGACTTCAGTAGATATGAAGAAATTGTGCATTGTTCTATCAAGGTAGAACTGGAAGTTGGTGTAACATATCCATCTCATGTTTTTGACAAGAAACGAAATGTAGAGTTCAATGAGAAATCTCAGAACAATGATGAAAAGAAGATGAATGTTTCTTTATGCTCAAAGTGTGGAAAGAAGAATGGTGGAGATTTCCTAAAAGGTACTAGAAAATATTTTAAGTGTGGAAAAGAAGGTCATCGAGCAGTTTATTGTCGAAGTAATGGGAAAAAGGTTGATAATGATGTGAATAGAAAATAGACTACAGAGAACTCTCGACTAGAACATTAATGCTTCAAGTGTAAGGAAATGGGGAATTATGCTAATAAATGCCCCAATCAATGGGTTAATGATGATCAACGTGAGAAACCTCTTAAGGAAAAGGATAAAGGGAAGTTAAATGCATTCACTATTTGTGATGTTGAGTATGAAAATGATGTTTTGTAATGATTAAGTGTTTATTTAATGGGATTTAAAAATAGTATCATGGAATCTCATATATGGTATTGTGGAATTTTGGAATATCTATGTATTGGTTTTCAATAATTATTTGGTATTGGTAACCTTGAAAAAGTGATTGAAATATTTTTGGAAAGAAGATGAAATGCGCATAATGAAGGGATAAGGAGAAAATAATATGATTGTAATCATGATCTCGTGACTAAAATAAGGACAAAGTGATATCATGGTTTCAGTATATAGAAATTTTTGGATTTTGGTATGTGGAAAGAGTTAACTTTTGACAGCATTTATGTTTTCACTATGGTTAAATGGGTATTAATTTTTTTCAAGACAATACATGATTAAGGTATTCACATGATTGGAATGTTATCAACAATATATATTGGGGATAAATGATGGTATTCACATGCTCAGTAGATGGCATTTCTGATAATTGTTTTCTTTATACTCTAATCTTGGACAAAAGTATTTTGGATAATCCTAAAGATTTGAAATGGATTATGTTGAACATAAGTTAGTTTGAGGTTAGAACTATTTTCGATATTATCGATGGTATGTCATAATTAGGTAATTTTAGAAAAAGGAAAACCTACAGGTCATGTGACAACCCCTCGCATCGGACAAGGATGTGGGAATCTAACCCACAACCGAAGTGCGACTGGCCTATATGGAATACGACTAGCCTACAAGAAGTCCCTGGTTTGTAGAAAGTAGTTTTATTTTTTAAGGGGTATGATATATAAAGTATTAGTTAATTTTTGGAATCATATATGATTAACCTCTCTATAGATGGACTTCTGTATATTTGATAACTTTTTCTAACATTTTGTTTGAGACAGATGGAATGACACATCATTCTATCACATGATCTGTTTACACTTCACGAATAACAAATTCAACTTCATTTCTTTAAGAGATTAAGTGGAAATTGTTCAATGCATGAACAATAGTGATATTTTAACAAAATCAAGAAAGTATTTCTTCTAATTCAAAATTTTCAACTTTAGGGAAATGATATTGAAAACAAAAAATGTTTTCCTAGTGCTCTTATATCTGATGAATCAGATGGTACATTAGATCATCACAAATTTATGGCTTTGTGATTGATGGATTTTACAAAGCCATGTTCTCAACCACTCTCCATCAGAACTTGATGGTTAGATTTTCCTTCCATATCCATATTATCACCTATGTTCTCCTATATGGAAACCCAATGATGAGTTACATTGGGTAATCTCTACATTTCATACTTTAGGTTTTAAAATTAAGTTTTAGTATTCCTTTTTACGATGTGGGTTTCTATGAATATTAAATGATTTATAACCCCGGCGAATTTTGAGGAGGAAATTTATTTTAAGGGAGGTAGAATGTAACACCCTGAGATTTTATGAGATATATATTTTTTTAATTTCTTTGATCTTCTATTATACACTACACCATGATTTTCTTGTACTATATGCAACACCGCATTATCTTGAAGTATATGCAACACTATTCTTGGTTTATATTACACGCAATCGTGACCTACCTCGATAGCGTGTGTAGTACGCAATACCGGGTTTCACTAAACAATGATATATTGTTATAATATTGTTATGGACTAGCCGTTATGAATATTATTAACTAAATTTTGAATTTGATAACATTACTATTCATCTTTTACATATTCTAGAAAATGGTATGAGAAAAAAATAAATTTTTGGTGTAAAATATGTATTTTTAAAAAATTGTAGTTTTCCCGCCTTTTGATGGAGCACCCACATTCAATCTTGTTTTTGGCATGTCTATAAGTTCAATTTTGAAAAATAAAATTCTTCTTTGGAATCAGGATATAAAAATTTACTTTGGATACAATTTTCATATTATTCTGATAACTTTCATATTTTAATGAATAATAAAAACACCCTATATTTTAATTTACAACAACTTTTTTCATCACAATAATTTATATGGTTAGTTTATCTTTTTAATTTGTTTTAAAGTGTAATTAGAATATTTTTTTACCATTTAATCCAATGTTGTTCATTGGAATTAATTTCAATTTGAAATTGGATATAAACAATTATCAATATTTTGATAGATTTTGTTTCTTAAAAATACGCTATTTGTTTTGATAAGGAGAATTAATTTTAAAATAAATTAATTCCACTTCTATGTTTTGAATTTGTAAATATATAAATCAATTTTTATTTCGGAATATCAAATAATTCTTAGGCTGAATATTTGGTATTTTTCTTAAAAACTTCAATTTTCGATGAATAGTGAAAACACTTAGTGGTAGTTAAAAAAACTGACTTTTTCATTTAAATGAGATTTTACCACTTCTATGAACTGAATTTAGAAAATCCAAGATACTAGGTTAATATTAAGGACTAAAATGTGGTTCAATGAGATGAAAATAATTTTTGGTGAATAGTAACTTTTTACTTTTACTTACCACGATTAAAAGTAAATAGGTTAATTAAGGGTAAAAATGATATTAATATTATGCCAACACTTGTCCTAATTCAATTGGATAAGTTTAATTCGGCCCAAAACAACCTTAGGAAGAAAAGTTGACCATTTAGGCCCACTTGGATTATATTAGGACATTTAATATTATTTTATTTAAAGAATAGTTAAAATAGTTAAAATCAATGTTTAATAAAAAAAACATTTTTAATATAGGGTTATACATAAGATACATTAGACTATAAATATTAATTATAAAGCTAAAAATATTTCCTACATAATGGTATTTTATTTATAATTTTTAGACGTTAAATAATTCAATTTATTTTTGAAACAATGATGATGTAGTGATTATCTCATTAATGAAATATTCACATAATTGATATTATAAATACTCAAATAAATGTAATTTTAGACATTTTATGAATTACACTAATTTTATAGGTTAATATGACATGTTAGTATTGATTTAATTTACTTTTTTTGCACTAATCTCTCTTTTATGATTTTCACAAAAATAAATTACCAAATAGTGTCAAAATTGACATAAAATAGTTTTTAAAACAAATATTATATTATTAATTGTTATTTTATTCCTAAAAATATAAGGATTTTCCAAATGACATAGATAAGGTTATATATATTAATAATAAACAACTTGGGGTTCTTTTGGCTTTTTATTGTATGTTTATTAACCTTATAGTGTAAGAAAACAAGAAGACACGGTAAAAGAAAATTATTTAACTTTGAGTAAAATCTAAATGATAAGGATAAAATAGTAAACTAAACTTTTCTAAATTATATTTGATGAGAGGATATAGACAAATACCTAATATATATTCGAAATAAATCAATTTTCAGCTATTAAAAAATGAATATGACTTTATAATAAAATCATATTTTTAGTTTTTCGTAAGGTGCCCCTATCATCCCTTATAAAAGGGAACCACCTCCCTCTCTTCCACACACCACATTGAGCATTAATGCTCGGCCAAAAACTGAAAATTTTTCATATACACTTCCTTAGAAACAGCCTAGAGATCCTGGTCTCCTTCAAAGACCATATTTAGTGCCCTAAGAGGAGGTTAAGAAGAGGCGCCTCAAAAAAGATGTAATGTCCGTTACTGATTCTTTCAACTTTATTTATTCTTCTATTTATTCTTCTTTAGTTGTTTCATTATTAAGTAATAACATCAGTATAAATAATATACTGATATGTTATTGTATGTATGAAACAACCCTATTTCACCATCTATACATCCTACGGAAAATGAAATCACCGCGGGTGCGTACGTACGGAATACCACCTCCACGCCGTAGTGTAATCTGTTTTCGACCACCACCTTACTTGGATGGGTATAATGGTGTAAATAAATAACTATATTTGATTATTGAAAAGTTATATTGATTCTGAAATATTATACATACACTTCAATAAAATTTAATGATCTTGGGAATGATATCATCGCTCGTGCGTACGTACGGACTACCCTCTCCACAACGCGATGAGATTCATTCTCCATGTTAACCATTCATGAATGATTATAAAGTATATATAATAAGTAATCATGAAATATATGAAATAATAATTATACTGGATTTATGTATATATATATTTATGTCATCTACTTAATTCCATTCAATTCAATAAGGAAACGAAAACATCGTTCATGCGTACGTACGGCCTACCGTCTCCATGAACGGTGTATTTCATTCAATTTATCAATATATCATATATATATGTATATGCTGAACATATATTACATATAAATAATGTTTTACATTATTTAATTATGTAAATTAGTATATAAGTAATAATATCATGAACAACAAGTCCAAACATGTACGATAAATAAAACGATTTTACCCAAAATCTTGCTTTAACATGGAACTTACAAAAGAATGGGTAATATAAAGTCATAAGTGAATAATATATGATATCATAAAAATTAATATGATTCTGTAATAAGTCAATGACATTATTTAAATCATTATACAGGAAGTTCGGATATGTACGAAGCATATCGGACCTATGTTAAGGGATAACCTTTCCAATCTCATTCTTATACGAGATTGTTTATTCGTAAGTATTTGTTGGGGTTATTGTTATCATCCAATTCCATGTTTTATAAAAGTATTTTTATGTATGTTTAATGTCCTTTTTACCCATTTTTTCTTTTACTACATGGTATGTATGGAATCATTCTTTTGTTTACGTTACGATGTACTTTTCGACTTCTCTGACAAAAGTAGGAGAAGATTGTTATTTTTAACTTATATGGCATGAAAGGATTTTTACAGTTTTATAAAGCCTTATTTTCATGAAGATTCTTCCAAAATATTTCATGAATATTTTCCAAAAATTCATTTTCTTTTAAAATTTCGTGACATTTTTTGAAAAGAAAATGATTTTGAAGAAGAAATGATATTTTTCTTGAAAATTCAGTTTAGGTGTTTTATCAAAACCATTTTTCATCTAAGATGACATTATTTCATATGTGTATGTTTCAAGAATAATGTCTCTATGATTTACATGGTATCAATTTTCTTATTATGAAATGATATTCATTTCTTTTATATGGATTATGTGATAATGCTATGATGTTTATGAAATCCATTTTATTTATTTGGTTATTATGAATGTTGTATGTTTATTTTTTGGCACAGGTAAAAATGATTTCATTATGAGATCGGTGGGACCTATATCTCCCTCCAATGTATTAGGTAAAGATTTATATCTCATGAGATAGACATGGCTGGGAATGGTAAGTTAATCTGGTTTAGTAATAAAGGACTGGAACGAGGAGTAAACTTGATTCATAAATGGACATTGTTCACTAAGATAGTCTTGTCAACAATGACTTTGCTACTATGGAAATCATATCATATTCTTAATGTTTTTACACAATGACAAGTTTTATTTACAAGCTATTTTATCATGATTGATGTTCTATTTTGATCTATGCCTTAAGTACTGGCATGTTTTATGTCATTGCCCAAGATTTCAATGTTTAAACATTATGTACATTTTTTTATGTTCAAATGTCTATGGTTTGTTTTATTTTCTCCATTATTACCCTTAATGAGCATTTGAGATCACCATTTTTTTGTTTTCTTTTCCCCAGGATATAAATAAATGTTTTAGGTAAGAAACAAAAGGGGGAAGATCTTTATGGGAGATGTTAAAGATCTTTCTCCATGATTAGAAGATTACGTTCCACGTTTCCAAAGACACTAAACTATTAGGATCCTTGTGTGTTTGTTTTTGTTATGTACTAAGTATTCCAAAAATGTAATGTAATTTCCATGTACTTCAAGCTTTGGGTCTCTACAGGTTGTATAATACTTTGAAATTATGGTAATCCAGAAGTTAATAGTCCTATAAATGTATTAATATCACTTAATATAGAGTAGTATAATGACATATTAATCTCCAATGATATCTAAACATAACATTGATCCAAATTATAATAACCTAGAACCCACACTCACAGAGCATGTAAAATAATCCAGAACATTACATTCTCGAGGTTGAGGATGATAATTATTAACCGAATTTTTTATACAATCCATAAAACCTCAAAAGGAATATTTGTATCACTTACATAATGGAGGAAATTTTGTGATTAGAGTTCTATATTTTAGTTCAAACTCTTACATAACCAATTCAGGTGACATTAAATGAGTATTTCTACCACATAACATATCTTTTATTTTTATCATTAATACATCACATTCATCCATATGAAATACCTTATAGATAGAACTCATTGTAAAAAATTATATAAAAAATGCTCAGAATAATGTTTATGAAGGGAGTTCTCTTGTGATCAGTAAGGGGAAATGTAAGCATTAACAAATGAATTACATCATGAAACATAAGATCTGAATGATGTTATATTGACATAATATAAATTCATGATTATAACATATGAATATTCATTCCCATAAATATATGAAACATCAAACATTAAAACATGGAAGAAGTCGAAGAAAAAAATCATAAGAACCAATAATCATTTTCCATGTAATATCAAACTCGATCAAATGAATCATTATAAACGAAAATAAATAATATATATAACTTGTTGGTATCTTGGAACATCATATCATAGAACCCTTACAAAACAATTAAATAACACTTACCATTGGAATAGAAAATATGTACAACTTCCATCTATATAGTACCCTATTCATTAGAGAACAATCCATGCACACCAATCATATAAGCTATTATACACTCAACCAATTATATCTAGTGAGGACAATAATTTATAATGTCTATGAACAACGTCAAAATAAATATTATAGAAAACTCATTTCATAAAAACTCATTTAAACAATAATTATTCTCTTTAGAATATGATTTACCCACTGAATGGAAACAGGTTCCAAAAAAATCTCTTTGAAACATGATTAACCCATGGAAATAAAATTTCTTATATAAAAATCTCTTTCATTCATGATTAACCCATGGAAGGGAAATTTATTCCCTAACAATATATTTGAAATATGATTAAACCATAGAAAAGAAATGGGTTACATAAAAAACTCATAGATAAACGATTATCCCATGAAAAATAAATAGGTTACATAATAATATCATTGAAAAAAGATTAACTCATGGAAAAAAGAAATGGTTTTCTTAACAAGCACTTTGAAACAGGATTAACACATAGAATATAAATGAGTTATATAAAAATGAATTTGAAATATTCATAATTCATCAAAAATAATTACTGTGTTTGGAATAAATATAAAATATTCCCAGTTTAGGATAAGTAACAATAAGGTTTTTTTATTTTAATGAATGTAAATGAAGATAAATAATTGTTGAAAACATTCTTGAGGAATATAATCCTTATATATTCTAATGTGTCACATACCACTTTGAATCATTTGGATTATAATCTTATTGAAGGACTAACATTAAATTAATCATCTAATATCATGATAATATGGTTATTAGTTATATGTCATGTCAAAAGAGAAGTATATAAAACCATTAAAAGGGGACACTTGTATAATATAATAAATGACTCAAAGAAAGAAAAATTCCTACAAAATTACATTACCACTTTGTTAAAATTGAAACCATGGTCACCATTAATGATAGATAAAAAATGGATACGTAAATCCCCATAAAAGATTTATATGAATTATTAAAAACATGCATGGGCTGTATACACACTTGACAACAAATATAATTGGTTACTACAGAAAATATCTCACAGAAATAAAAGTGAGAAAATGAAACCCTTACTACAGGAGTAACTTTTGAATCGTGAGATATATGAATGTGAAAAATAAATTAAATCTTTTAACATCATAAAAATTTAATAAACAATATAACATATTATCGGGTAGTATACACACCAAAAATAAGAAATGTGTTTTGAATGTGTCATAAGTCTCATTGAAATAAACGCGAGACAAGAGTTTACCTTACATTTATAGTTACATCAAAATTGGAAACCCCAAAAGTAATGATAGTCAAATGAAAAAATAAAATAACAGGAAGATAAAATTATTATATATATGATATATCCAAATGGGTATTATATATATTACACCAAATAAGTAACTGGTGAATACATCATTTATCTCACATATTTAATAAGTGAGATGAAAACCCCTTATAGATATTGTATCATTGGAGTGAGAATAAATTATTGAAAAAATAATGTGTAAAAAATTTAAATACATACAATAAAATTGTAAATATAGTATAAAATAGTCAGAGATAATTTTCACTCTTATTCTGGACCTAAAAATATCAATGGAATATTTTTTTAAAACAACAAATGGAAATTAAATTAATAAATTAGTTACCTTGATATTGACTCAACATGCTTGTCCTCTATATTACTGAATGCTAAACATAGTTATTTAATTTCATGATATTATTAAATATTTTTTTACATAATTTATGTCTCAAGAAATAAATTATATACATTTACTAAGTCTATATTTTTTTAGTTTGATGTTTTGACCATAATCGTCTCATGTTTAAAAAAATGACTTTTATAGGCATACTATGGTCAATAAGGTAAATGTTTAAACAAATGTAGAATAATTACCTTGAAAAAATTATCACATATTTACATAAATTATACTCTAAATATCATACCGGGTATATGGTTATTAATATTGAATGAATGTTATGATCATGGAGATGGTAGGTCATATGTATGCATGAATAATGATTCCATTCGTTCAATGATGACTATAAAAATAATTTAAGTAATGTTTATACTTATATCCTGACCATTATATAATCAATAACATATTATTTAATTATATATTCTTATGTATATCATTCATGTTATTTGGTGATAAAGAATGAAAAATCACATCACATTGAGAAGGCAGTCGACTATTCATCCACAAATAACATTATCACTTCTCCAGTGTGGGAAATGGATTGATAGAAATTTTTTTTATGTTCCTAGATAGATAACTATTTCATGAATTTAATTAAGATTTAATTTATATCATATATGTGTTTTATTTTCATCCTTAATAAATTCCATCTAATGTATGAATGTATCACATCGCATTAAGGTGGCGGTTGTCCACACATCCATAAATGATGTTATCGTATTCCAAAAATGGAAATCCTGAAGGTAAGAATTATATAATAATTAAATAATTATGTAAAAGTTTAAAATATCATATATATATATATATATTACAAACAATAATTTTTGTCATAATTTCCAACCATTAAAAGTAGTAAAGGAAAAACATCGACTCTATTTCATGAGGCTGTAGTTTGTCGTACACAGTAACATTGATTTCAGTACCCATTTAAGGGATGTGTATGTGGGTGTAGGTATAAAAATTATTATAATTACATAATTAGTTTGAGTATATTTAGGAAATTATATAATTATTTAATATGAACTATTTGAGGCATGGAGAAAGAAATAAAACAAAAGTTATCATTTAAGAATGTTACTTTCTCTTGGGGTAAATACTTTTGGATTTCACCAAATGACTTAATTGGATTTATTTAATATAATATAATGGATTATAATATTGTAGTAGGTATTTTTTAGAATACTTTTTCAATGGTTGGATGAGGCATGATGGCGTGATATATGTTAAGAAGTGATTGGGTGAGTGCTTTTTTATAGTGGAGGAGGACTATCATTCTTTTAAATATAAGAAGGTAAAAACCATTGAGATGTATAATTCACATAATGTGTCACAAATAATGATCCAATTTTTTTATAAGTTGGGATATGTAAGAGATATTTATATCCAATTGGTTTTTTACAAGTTTATATGCCTTTTGGAACCTTAAGTCTAAAGTATAACCACTAAGTAACTCATTTTTAACATAATTTCTATATTTAATTTTAGTTTATTTACCTAATATTTTCAGTAAATACATTGTGGAAAATATTAAAATTTATATATTATAATTATTCTAAATATTTATTCCATTTTTAAAAATTTTAATAAAAGAAGTCTAATAAATTAATTAAAAATTAATCTCACATATGCGATGATACATCAGGGGTTTAAAGAGAAAAGTTTAAATGTTTGAAATGTTTTTATATCTAATTTCAATGTGAAATTGACTCCAATGAACTAAATTGGTTTTACTGAAGTACAATTGAACAAATTATTCCTTTATATAAATTTTAATTTCAATTTGACTTTATAAATAAATTATATTAAAATTTATTTTTTAATAAAAATTTTGTATCATTCACTATTCTTAAAAATATGAATGTTCTCAAAAAAAATATCAAAAATGAAACCAATTTTGTTACTATATTCTAATTTCCATTTTTTTAGTTTTTCATATTAAATTTATCAATGTTCCAAAATTTAGTAATAAATAAAGTCTTCCATTAAAAGGAGGTAGAACTACCTTTAAAAAAATGCATCTTTTATGAAAAAAATTAGATTAATTCTTGATTTGTTCATATAAAACATAATATATGAGTTTGAAAATATTTTACTAGATATATAAAATATATATTTAATTAAAATATTTCACAAATACTGCTTAATTTTTTATATCAAAAATAAATTAAATTTTTTATATAAAAAATATTTTTTCATATAAACACATCATTTATTTTCAATTGGTTTTAATACTGTTTTCAAATTTATTAGATAGAATTGATTTTGTATACAAGAATAAACTATATTTTAATAATATATTTAATATCATTCATTCCATCCATGATAATGGATATTTTATAAATATCACATCAAATATTATTAGTATATTATTGTTCTATAAAATATTATTCTACATATAAGACACATTGTGGTAGAGAATCATTATTTCATGAAACATAAGATAATCGTGGTTTTGTGTATAAAACAAGATAAAATATGAAATTCTTATAATCAAATCTTTAAAATAAATTTAATTGAAAACAAATGTTTATTAAAATCATTGGATGTCATAGTTTTAATATAACAATATAAATATATAGGGATAACTTTTCCACTAAATTTATTTTCATAGATATTATGAAATTATGATAATTAGATTTGTAAATTGTATATAATGTATTTTTAGGTTATGATTTTTTAGGTGAATATTTGTAGAAACATTAATAATTATTAGTCAATGAGTAAATATTGTGATATGAAATTTCATTATATGGAATGTTACAACCCATATATATATATTCCACAAATGAGGGTCCTGATAAACTATATTTTAAATTTTTTTTGTGTGATAGTATATAAAATAGTTTAATATATAATTAAATAAATTAGAAAACATAAATCAAATATAATAATTTAATTTAATGTATTAGAAATATAAACTCATTATATCATTTTTAATTAAAAATCATTAAATATTAAAATCAATTTTTTTTGACCAAGATATTATATATCATACCTCAAAAAATTATATTATTATAATTCCAATGGTAATTCATATAAAAATAAACAATATCATTAGAGAGTAGGAAATAATTCCTTTATATCCATTAGTAAATTACTTTATAATTGTTTTGTAACATTATATTAGAATGATATAATATGAAGTTAAAAATTATGAATAATTAATTTTAGTAATAATGGAACAAATATAAACATATCATAGGTTTTAGTTATTAATGAGAATTATACCAATAATAATCATTGTACACATGAGAAACAATAAAGATAATAAATAGATATGTCATATAAGAAACAAGATTCTGAATTTAGAGTGAAGATGATATATATAAAGGTGTATATGAAATGAATATGTTATAAGAAAATTGAGTGTCTAATCATTTGGTATTATCATTACTAAACAATGATGAGTATATTATAAAAATTAATAAACCAGTACACTAATCTAAATATTTAAACATAAATTCATAATTACTAAAAAATAAGAAATAAATTTTTTTTGATATGATAACTAATTATTTTTAAGATTTTGAAAAAATATGTTACCCTGAAAGCCTGATTTTTTGACTTTTATTTCATATTTTATAATATTTATTTTAAAAAAATGAATAATGTCTCAATATATTGTCATATGTAAAAACATATTTTCTATCAAAAAATAAGTTTTCTTAATAAAAGAATTTTTATAGGTTTTTTGTGTACTTTTGAAAATAATAATTATTTATTAGTTAATATATTTTTATAACATATCATTTAGTAAATTATTCACTCTTTTTACAAATAATTTTGATAATTAGATTTATCATATTAATAGTGTTATTTTAATAAGGTAATATGATAAATATAATAATAATATATTCATTTAATTTCATTATATAGAATGATGATTCACATGAAATAATAAAAATTTAATTATAATAATTAAAAATTGAAAATAATGGATTTGATTTAGGAATATGTATTTATATTTACATCATTAATTCTATATATTATTCCATTTAAAATTTATTAAATAAAAAATATATTCTATTGGTATGTAATATATTCTATAATAAAACAATATATTATGATGTATAGATTATTTCTAATGGAAAATTTTATTCCTCATATTAAGAGTTTTGTTATTATGAAATGGATATAAAATTTTGACAAGGTGCTTATAGTAAAAAAAATGGCCCATTTGAATCATAATGAAACTATTCTGAGTAAAATCCACTACATCAAAACTTGTATGAAAGTATTTATTTAGTAATTAAATTTATCATAGTTATATTTGTATTAAAATTAAATTTATATCAAATTTTAGATTAAAATGTCAAAAATATCCTATGATAAAATGATGAAAATTATTCAAAATAATTGAACATTATCCAATTAATATAATAAATTGTACCTTTCTAGTAGACTGTAATAGTTTATTTTGAAGTAAAATTTTTGTAATAGTCATTCTTTTCAAAATAGTGATATAATATATGAAATATCATTTAAAAATTTTCATCAAAAATATCTTATACAAACTCCCAAAAATATTGTGCATTTAAAAAATTTAAACAATATTTTCTTCTATGAAAAAACTATTTTTAATACATATCATTTATAGTTCATTCAAATGATTTCAATCAATATTGGATGGTATTAAAATTCATAAAAATAAATTAAAACAAATAAATTGGTCTATATTTCAAAAAATACGGGTGGAAAAACATTCCATAATTTTTTACTAATAATACTTTAAGAGAAATTCATCATAATTCTGAAAAAATATTTTTTCAATGTTTCAATTTATATAGAACACACTACACCCAATTATCTCTAATATATAACCTATTATAATCGTTTCTCATTAATAATTTTTAAATATATTCATTTAATGAGTTTATTATGGTATGTATGGGTGTTTCTTTTCATTATCCCAGGGTAATCTAAGTATGTCGTGGAACAATTTCCCATATATACATCCCAATCTCATCATTTTTTTATCTAAATTTCCCTGAATTATTCATTTTAATTTTCAATTATATATTATATTTTTTTAAACCATTATTGTTCAACATATTTAAGATAATTATATCCATGTGTTAAATGTTTCATTTTCATTCATAAAAATAACTCATGAAAGTCATAATACATTTATCACTCTTCGAAATGATACATAGGATTACAACTGTAAAAAGGTAATTTTGGGTATGTGGGGGTCACTCAAACCCTATTATTTACTATGTAAAAGTCCCATATTCTATTTTTACTTTGTTGGTGACAATTCTTAATCATTATTTCATTTCCCCTTATATGGACATACATCTAATTCATACCTTAATATTATTTCATACACCACTTTAATAATAAGATTAATTACTAGCATTTCTATTATCGTATTATCAATATTTTAAAAACCATGTACTTTAATATTATGGTTTGAGGGTAGTCATTAATATTATTACATCATTCACATGGTTAATTAATACCATTTATATTTAAATATATTTCATGGTTCTATACATGTATGTTTAATAAATTAAAACATACTAAACAGTCATGTCATATATTTTTGAATAGTAATCCAAGTAAATAAATTATTTTTGGTTTATACAATTAATAATACAATGGATTAATATATCACATTTTTCAATTATATATCCCCTAATAAAATATCTACCATTAATAATAATAAATTTTAAACAAATATATTAATTAATGATATAATAACTAGTCATTGAATCTTCTCCCAATCACGAGATTTACGGTTACCATTAAATCTTTAATATGAAAAATTTATAGTCAACTACAGTATTTCGGTATATTTAAAAATATATTTACAATATTATATCAATTAATGATTCTGTTGATTTATGCTCATATATCTTACCCGTGGATAAATTGTTAAGATCGATCAAATATTATTAATGATTTATATTTTGTTTCATGTATATTCTTCTTGTATTATCTTAAGACTCTAGAAAATTATATTGTGCTATCACAATTGTATATCCAATAATTCATTAAGTAATGATTAACATTTATAAATGATATTAAGTCTTTGAAGTTGGCCTAATTTTTATGATACCTTTGTGATGATCCTGATTAAGATATATATGATACCATGGTGATTCACATTTGTAATTTTGATATGATATCTTGGGTAATATCCGTAGTAATATTTTTATGACATTCATGTTCATTTATTAATTATCAAATTATTAATTATGTTCTATGATTATTCGAGTAATGATTTTGATCTAAATGAGTCTTGTATTATATACATTGCATGATGATGAAATCATCACATGTTTATCATTACATTTCTCAAATTATCTATATACAATTCATATATGATTCATGTTTGTTTACAACATCTCCCATTTGCAAGGTAATATTGTGCTCAAATCCTTGTATTTTGAAGGATTCAACATTGATATTCTGTCATGCCTTTATGATAACCTAAATAATAATATGATATCTTCATTTTATTTTTTTTCCTTATTCCAAATAAAGAATCCATATTAAGGGCTTTAGATGGTATAAATAGCATATTATTTTCAGGAAGTAATTGAATATTATATTTTTAATTACTTTTCTAGGTTTATTTAATATATTAATTTCCAAAACACAGTAGAATTATAATTCTAGGACCCTTAAAAATTATTTGTTATATATAATGAAATTTATGTATTTGTTGAATAATATCTAGAAGTACCTTTTGAGATATATTCTAAAGAATTTGTAATTTAATTCATTATATATGAAGTAAAATGATTCTTTTCATGTATATGAGAATACAAATAATTCCATTACAAAGGATATAACTAACTAAAATGAGGGATTATTTCCATAAAACATGGTTACGCCTAATATATATATTATATGCCAAACCTTTGGGAAGATAAATTGGGAATCAATTTTAAGGGAATTAGTTATTACCTAGATATATCATTAGCTATGTAGATTATACACTGGGTAGTTAGTATCTCGCAATATAGAAAAAATCAAAACGTTTTGATTTTTGATTGTTAAGGAGTTGGGTTTAATAAAATGTTTTGGAAAATAATAATCACCTTTTGATTATGTAGTAGAAATCTTATACTATACATATAGATTTGAATTATCTAAAAATTTGTCAAACTATATTAATTTTTTTATTCTATCCAAAATTAAATTCTATAATATAAATTCTAAATATATTATTGAATTTAGTATTAATTAGGTATTTTGGATGACCCGTTGGTGATCCATCAATATATACGGGAGTTTCTAGTGCATCTCCTTTTCATTATTTATTCATTTCGGTAATTTGGAAGGTTTTTTTCCATATAACATATATCAAAAACATTAGGGGACTTTTTTGAAAGTAGTACGTAATAACTAAAATATAAATGATATATTTATATTAAATTAATTGTTCGTTAGAATTAATATTGAAAATTTTAATTTCTTATATGAAATAAATCATGTTAGAAGGTTTTTTTCTTTTACCGAGATTGTTTAATTTATCTAACAAAAATTTAATTAGTGGTGAGTTAATTCAAATGAATGATGTTTTAGTATTTTTATTATTATTATTAATATCATTATTGTTAAATTTATTATTATTAATACTATTATCTTTATTTGTAATGTACCCGAGTCTAGAATTATTAGTCCTGACTCATTGATTAGATATATATGTGGTTTGGGAATTGAATAATTGTATTGTGATGATATGAAAAATTCTCACCAGTTCATCACTTATAGACTTGAATGCCCTTTTTTGGATATTCAACCATAATATTTAAATTCTTAGTTGGTGTAATCTCATCAAAGCTAATTTTCACATTTTTAACTCCGATTTATTTAAAAAAAATTTGGGTTGTGTGTTTGATCACCTTGTGAAATTTTGGGTTATTATTTTTAATATTATTACTAAAATGTGATATTTATCTATTTAGTTACGAGTTATTATTATCTAAATAAATTTATAATTAAATTTATAAAAATTATTTAGATTAAAATATAATTTAGAAATATGAATAAATATATATATATAATAATATAGCATTTTGTATCTAAATATCATTATATTTATGTTCTTACTAATAATTAAGTATATTTATATTTTCAATTATGATACTATAAAAATTAAAAAATTATTATAAAAGGTTAAAAATATATAAATATAAAATAATTTGTGAAATATTATTTAACTTAGAAAATAATATAAAATATATAATAAAACATAATATAAAATATATTTAAAATATAACCAGAGTGCGTATTCAAAAAATTATTTCATAATATCGAAGTAAAATTTATCAATTTTAATGAAATTAAATTTCATTTGAAATAAATTATATTTCTATAAAACAATTGAATTTAAAATTTATCATTCAAATTTCACTCTTGGACCAGAATTTTTTACATACCTAAATTAATTTAAATTCATTATTAATATAATTCTGTGTACTGAAAAAAAACCATTATAAAAAGAAATTATAATGATTCTAAAAGTGGACAACTAGATGATGTGATAGTGTGAGAGATTTTATTGTTAATTTTAGGATTCATAATTTAATTTAATGAATTTTAATCTATAAAATTTAACATTTAAATTTTATAATCAATATATTCAGCTTTAATTTAAATCACCATTACATCAATCAAAGTAAAATCCTTTCACATGAGACTTAAGGGAAATTTATATCCCTTTTATGGGTTCTTTTTCACTTTAATAGTTCACGATTCATAAAATAATCTTAAAGTAAAATTTTAATATTACTTTCAAAACCATCTTTCAAATTCAATATTATTTAACCACAAACAATATCCAAAATTACTGAATCCCCCATGATCAAACTATAATCCACATTGTTACACACTGACTCCAATACCCTAGAGTTGGATATTACATTATTACATAAGTACAAATGAACACTTCAATGGATCAAAAATTATAGTAGTCTTAGAAAAATTATATATAAATACTCTTTTCATTACAACTATATATAATCATACGTAAAATAAAAATATTGAAACATTATTATTTACCCATGAAATACATGTTTTTCTAGGTAGAATTATTTTGGGTTTCCTGGGAAAATGGGAAGAAAATAAGGGGTTGAACTTTGAAGCTCAGTAGGGGTATCATAAAGTTGTATCTATCATTTTATAAGAATTTTATAAATAATATATAAATAATAAACTATTGAATAATATTGTAAATTTGAATAATATATCTATGGAAAAAATGACAATATTAAAATTCACAAGGAGAACAATATCTAATTTCATCATGAAAGAATACATAATGTCGGACATCTAAATATTATCATCAAGGCCATAGAATACACAACTTATATTCCATCAAGGCCTTGACCAAGACAAAATAAATAAATGGGTAGAGGTTTCCATCAATATGATCACCTAGACCTGATGTTCAGGTAAATATATGAGTTAAAGAAAATATTACATTATAATAAAATCCTAATACATATTATGTTTATATTGATAGAGAATTATGGAAGAAATTAACTAAAAAGCTCATGGAATTTTCCTATTATATAATTGATAGATTCATATATGAAATGTATTCAACCTCTCCCAAAAATTATTCTCTTCATATAACCTTACAAACATATCATGTGTATTGATTTGTATCTGTACCGACAGGAAATAGAAAGACAAAAAATGTGTGATTTCAGATGATCAGTAAGTGTAAAAATAAAATATACTAATCAAATACAATTAGTGAAGATATGATGAGAATATTAGTGAAACAAATAAACATAAGAAGATAATGACCTAATAAAACTGAATTCACAAAACATATTAAATAATAATAAACTTCAAAAATATAATATAAAATAATTTTAAAGTAACCATTGAATATGAAAACCAAAAATTACCAAAAAATCATGATCCATGGAAGGTAATCATTTTAGAACCATGATACATGTCAAACTACTCACACAAAAAAATTGTGATTAGATCCATCAACCATGTTTAAAAGCCTTTTTTAACCTTGTTACTCACAAACCCATTCATTTAAAATATAAATCTCATGATATATAAGAAATTACCTAATTCATTTAAGGAAAATATAGGTCCCAAACATCTTCTAATGCATAAACGTGTCTTCTACATAATGACAATCAAAATATCATAAAATAACATAAAGGAAAATATGGGTTTTTTTGTAACGCCCCAGTTCCGGATGCCACCGAGAGGCACCCCGTACTGAGTTATTCACAAGGCCTCAAGCGCATTTTCTCAAATGCCAGAGGCTTCCTACTAGCAGAGAGGGCCATGAGTGTGACATTGGGGAAACTAGGCCCTCATTGGAAGATTACATAGTGGATATAAACAAAAACGCAATAACAGAAGCATTAAATATCCAATGATAATAAACAACGGAAGAATGAGATAATAAACTGCTTTAGAAAATTCATAATCAATGATGCAAAAAATGTAAGTCAAGGAAAATGTCCATACAATTCACAATGCTGAATACAAATAGTAATAAAAAATTTACAAAATAAAAATATAAATAGCACCTCAGTATCGCAAGCCTAAGTTTAGTCCCATGCTCTCCATCTTCATGGAAAGTCTAGTACATGAAGTAGAAGGGTGCTTTCCTTTATCTCTACCTGCAACAATATAATCTTTTTGGGCCCAAAATCATGACCCAAACATCGTGTGAGACTAAATCTTAGTGGAAAACCCGAAAAATATTTGTGACTAATAGTCAGTGAGTATATGAAAGGCAGTAATAAAAGGAACGCAGGAAACATGGAAACATTCAGCAATAAACATTACCACAGTTCAAACATTCAATCCACAAAAAAGTAAGAAGATAATCAAATCCAGTAAACACAAAAAATAAACCCTCTAGGCAGTAATCACAACCTAACCCCTCTGGTTTAATCAAAAAGTACTAGCAACCCTTTGGGAGGAACACACTATCTCAAATCTCTGGTTCAGCTAATGTATAGACTCTCTGAGGTAGCACTCACCGTCAATTCCCCCTATAGTCTTGTATCAATACTAAAGGCGCTCTGGGTAAGCACTCAATGTCTCATTCCCCCTGTGGCCCATGTCGAGGTCTACAGACACGCTGAGGAAGCACTCAACGTCAATTCCCCCACTGGTCTCGTAACATAAAAAATTTAGTAAGACACTCTGTAGAAGCCATTACGTCTATTATTTCTATGTTATACTACACTAAGTTCTCACAACCCTATGTAAGTCAACAAATTTAGTCCGCGTATCCACCAAGGTAAACCTAAAGTACCACATGGATAGAATTATATGGGATTTCAGTATATTAGAACAACTGTCACACCATCCTACCACAGTAGGCATGGGAATAAACAAGGCAGCCTAATTGGGTAAACAAAACAAAGAAGCCTCAACCAAAACATGCATGGGAAATTACTCCAAATAAGAAATTCACCCTATATATAATCAATTCATCCACTACTCATGCATAAAATCATAATAGGTAGATAATAGGTATACAACATTAAACGTGCAATACCCTGTTCAAGGGTATTCGAGATTTTGCACATAAAGCTCAAAGAATTTCAATAAAAAGGCACAAAACGCTGACCTTGGAGTTGGGAGATAAATATACTTGAACTGCGATGCTTGAATCACCATAGAACGTCATAGATCTACGAAAACATATATAAAGTTTAACCCATGATATCATGGAAATGAGGAGTAATTAGAAAATGATGCTTTAGGAGAAGGAAGATCTCACAGATGCGATTCCAACACAACTGATGGTGTTTGATTCAGAGGACAGATGTATGCTCAGGGTTTCGTTGAAGATTTTTGGTCATATGTAGCTCTCAGTCGAACGAGACCTAAATAAAGATTGTTCTGGAGATTAGATGTGGCCCCAATGCGTTTCATGATAAAAATGTACACGACATGTACATTATAAATTTCTAGAAAAACCTATTTTTCTAAAAAGCGACTAGAAAAAGAAAACATGCCTGAAAAGAAGATCTAGGTTCTTACAAACTTCACCCTGTAAACAAATTCATCCACAAATTTCCCAAGCAAGGTGGTGTAGAAGAAGAAACCCAAAACAACTTCGACCACTATGCTCGTACATCGGCCTCCCTCTCCCAAGTCTCATCCTACACTCACCTATGTTGCCATAGCACTCACACCAGAGGGACAAATTAGCCATGGAGAACCATTTTCCAATGAACAATCCGGATTGGATTCTCTCCAATGATGTGCCCACCTCCAACTCAACTTCATTAGCTTGGAAAGTATGAGACGGGTCTGAGAAGCAACTTCAAATATGAGAAATGTGGAAAATGTTGTCCATATCCCGGTACCTCTGAGGTAACTATAACTGATAGGCAACCTGCCCAAATATCTCCAACACCTCAAATGGCCAGACGTACCTCGGTTAAAGCTTACCCGATCTCCTGATCCTCTTATTCCCTGACCTCATTGTGACATGTAGGAAGACATGATTCCCAACCTCGAACTCTATAGGTCATCTATGCTGATCAGCATAAGACTTATATTGAGAATGTGTAGTATCCATATTCCTCCTAATCGACTCTATTTTATTTGTGTTATCCTGGACAAGACGAGGTCCCATCAAATCTATTTCTTCTACATGAAGAAAACATAAGGGTGATCGGCATTGCCTACTGTAAAAATCCTCAGTAGGTTCCATCTGAATAGTTACTTGGAAACTGTTATTGTAGGAAAACTCCAAAAGATGTATATTCTTCTTCCAAGATCCTCCAAAATCAAGACTGCATTCTCTGAGCATTTCCTCAAGTACCTAAATCGTACGCTCAGATTGGCCATATGTCTGAGGGTGGTAAGCTATACTCAGAAGCACCTGTGTAACAAAAGCTTTTTGTATCCCCTTCCAGACCCAACAAGTAAAATGTGCATCCCTGTCTGAAATGATGGATTGAAGAACTCCATATAGACATACAATCTCTCATATGTACAACTATCCCAGATAAACAACACTTAAGGAATCCTTTATCAAAAAAATGTTTGCAACCTTCATGAGTTTGTCAATAACAACCCAAACTTCATTATTACCTTGAGGTGACCTTGGAAACCTCGTCACGAAATCCATTGCAAGATCATTCCACTTCCACTCGGGAGTGGGTAACTGCTGCAAAATCCCTACTGGACACTGATGTTATTCCATCACCTGATCATAGGTGGAACACCTCATGATTAAACCAGCCACATCCCTCTGCATACCCGGCCACAAAATACTAACGGTGTAGATCACGATACATCTTAGTGACGCCAGTATGAACTTCCCAAATATATGAATAAAAGTCCCACATCAGCTCAAAGCGTATATATGATGAAACCCATACACACCCCTAGAAACAAATAATCTCATCCCTGCATATGGTTCATCCTGTAATAGGGTCCTCTCATGACACATTCTCCTATAGGACTATGCCTTCTGAATCTGATAGCATCCTCATTCACACTCGATCAAGAAGAGTATAGGTGACTACCACAGAAGATAGAAACTTCTACCCATGTCTATCGTGCGCCTCCAAATGAATCTCAGAGAATAGATCCACGAGCTTCCCTTCACTGCTGGCCTCTTAAACTAGATGTATATTAGTCGTCCTATGAAATGCATCAGCCACTGCATTGCCCTTCCTAGATGTATAAGAAATCTCACTGTCAAAGGACAGTAGGTACTCAACCCACCTTCTCTATCTCAAATTCAGATCATGCTGAGTGATGATGTACATGTGACTCTTATGGTTTGTGAAAACCAAAAAATGCTCTCCCAAAAGATATTCTCTCCAACAATGTAAGGCATGAAAAACGGGTGCCAACTCAAGATCATGCTTCAGGTAATTTCTATCATGTGGCCTCAAACACCAAGACCTGTATTCAATGACTCCATCTCCCTGCATAATCATATATCCAAGATTGATACTTGAAGCATCACAATAAATGATATAGCTTTTTCCCGACTCTGGAAATACTAGTATCGGTGCTGACGTCAACAACCCTTTCAGCTCTTGAATGGCTGACTCACAAGAATTTGACCATGAGAACATTCCACCCTTCTTAGTTAGACCTATCAGTGGTGCTGCTATGTGTGAAAAGTCTTTTATAAAGCATATGTAGTATCCACCCTTCCCTAGAAAACTACGAACATCAAATATGTTATTTGGCTGCTCCCAGGAAACTATTGCTCTCACTTTCATTGGGTCTTCTGGTACTCATGTCTCTGAGATAATGTGACCCAAGAAGTGAATCTGGTCCATCCAAAAGTGTCATTTAGAATGCTTAGCATATAACTGATGATCTCTCAATGTACTCAGAACGATCTCAAGATGTGTATCATGGGCGTGGCGAGTGTGAGTGTACACCACGATATCGTACACGAAAACAACCACGAATGAATCCAAGTATGGAGAGAACACTCTGTTCATCAGCTCCATGAAAATCGTAGGTGCGTTCGTATGACCGATCATCATAACTATAATCGTATAGACGATACCTGCTCTAGAAGGCTATCAGAGGTATGTTTGATTGCCTAACAAGAAACTGATGGTAACTAGATATCAAGTCAATCTTCGAGAACACCCGGGCTCCTTGAAGCTAATCAAAGAGATCATAAATCCTAGGCGAGGGATATCAGTTCTTGCCCATCATCTTGTTCATCTTATGATAGTAAACCGAATGCCTAAGGGTAGCATCCACCTTCTTTACAAAGAGGACTGGAAAACCACAATGAGAAGTACTGGGTTACATGAAACCCTTTGCCCACAACTCCTCTAACTACTTCTCGAGCTCCTGCAACTCAGGTGTAGCCATACTATAAGGAGGGATGGACCCCAGTGCCACTCCTGGCCAAGCTCAATAGAAAATTATACCTAAAACTCGAAAGTAAAACTTGAAAATTCCTATGGAATGAAATTTATGAAAAGGTCAATCACTAGAGATAAGTCTCACCGTGTTGTCCCCTGGTCATCAAGATATAAACTAGAAATCTTGTCTATAACTCATCCTAACCCTTGATGCTCTGGACCCGCTCTGCTCACCTGGACATCCCATTCGCCCTTATGAAGAAACAATCCACCATCTAGTGATATGAAACCCACCCTACGGTGATAGAAATCCACAACATCCTGGAACAGAACTAACCAGTCCATTCCAAGAATGACATCACAACCCTATATCTCGACGTCATAGAGATCCCAAATGAAGTGACACCCACCAAACTCAAGAGGGAACTCCTTACACTGACAAACACTAGATGTTCTCATTCCCAACGGTTTTTCATGTGTCAAGATATCAGCATAGGAAAAGATACAGAGACAAAGGCTCTCCACAATATCACTAGATATAAAGGTATGGTAATCCTATGTATCCAAAAGATCAGAAGATAAAATTGAGGCAACTAGGATCGTACATCGAACTTTATAGGGTCAGGGATCCTTATCCGGAAGGGTTTGCTCCACTACAAAGGTCGGGCATGTCCCACAACCCTGTGACCCTGCCAGACCACTATGAGTTGACCCACTCTCCAGTCGCTGGGAGCCTGGCGACTGACCCCCATGGCCATGACCTCCACCTCTGCCATAATGGTAAAAAGAACCCTAGTTCTCAGACAGGTGGGAAAATCGTGGTGCTACTCCTAAATGAGGAGCCATAAAAGAACCCCTGTCACCAGCTACCATTGAAGAGATCTCACAGAAGCGCTGAAGGTGAGCCATCTTACCGCATGATCGTCACTCCACTGGGTCTTTCATGTAGTGTGTCCTCGTATGGATTCTCTTTTCACACTCGTATCACACCACATCGCCTCCAGTAGGCGTGTCTCACCTCCTTGGATCTCCGTGTGAAGAGTCCCTATGACACATCCGACTATTTGTAGGAGGAACACTAACTCCTGATGCCAAGCCGCCCTGGCTCAAAATTCCAAAATCCTTCAGATTGCACTCCATGATCAGCGCCTGGTTGACAATAGAAATGAAGGATGTCAACCTGAAGATTTTCACCTACGATTGGATTTAAAGCCTCAGACCATCCTCAAACATCCTAGCCATGAATAACTGATCACCTCCTAGAATATGCGTGAAGAAATTTAGCTCAACAAAGAGAGAGGAATACTCCATTATTGAAAGTGTTCCCTGCTCAAGACTCATAAACTACTAGGCTCGATTGGCCCTTGAGGACTTCAGATAGAATTTGTCATTAAAGATGTGACGAAACTAATCCCACGCCAGATCCTGCGGGTGCCCCACCTGTGAGATCACATCCCACCACCTCTTGGAGATGTCTTGTAGAATATAGGTAGTGAGATTGACCATAATCTCTAGAGGCATCTCCTTATGCTCATAGATCATCAGCATTGCTTCAAGCCATGACTCTCCAGCCTAGGGTCCCCCCATCCCTTGATAATGTGGGAGGATGTTGCTGCTAAAAGACCCGCGTCAAATCTGTCATCGACGGGGTAGGAGGTGGTGCTCCTTGAAAGGTATGCATCATCCAAATAAAGCCCTATTTGAACAGCGAATTAGCTCCACAGTCACATATAACGGTTTGTTGCAGGACTTCCACAACTGGAGGATCTGCTGGAAGTCCTTGATCAGCCATATCTAGCGTCTGATCACTACCTTGTAACTAACAGACAACTGGGGGACCTCTCAGCAGCATGACTCTGCAAGGTAAAATTCACACCTTAGATCAAAAGTATCAAGTACTGAAAACATGAAGTACAATAAGGGAATAGGAGAAATAAAACATTCAAGTTTTATAAAACAACACTACATGGCATTTTCCCTTAATCCATTCACATGGGCAAGTACTTATGACCAAACTGGACTTGTAACACCCCAAACACATGTCGTGTTGTCTAAACACACGGCATGTACATGAATCCACTTCCCCTACCCAAGACCTTCTACACTGCTAGGAAGCATGTCTCTCCTAAGACAAGATTACACAACGTGTTTAATACAGACATGATGTGTACTAGACGAGCTTCACCGATCCGTATTCTCAGTTACACGACCTACTACACGGCTGACACTACACAGTGTGTTCCAAATAGACATGGTGTGTACTGGGAATGATAACACAGATATTTGTTGTTAGTGACAGGACTGGGTACCTGGGTTTCTCTACAAGGAGTGTTCCAGAAGGAGACAGTGTGTATTAGAAGGGACTCAACCGACCCTTGTTGTTAGTGACACAGCCAGGTTCCTAGTATTACACTACACAACAAGTATAGACGGTACATGGTGTGTTCACCATGGATTTACCTATCTCGTTTCTCTTTCCACATGGCCTATGACACGGTTAGAGACTGCATGGTGTGTACATATGGTACACGGCCTGTAATTCAGAAAAAAATTGTATTCCCAATCAAAATAACACATAGCGTGTAGTCAAACAACATGACGTGTATTCTGGGTTTTTTGAGACAGTAAGCCTCATAAACTACTCTGAAACCCCGAAAAACACTAAAACAGACATTGAAGCGGCCAAATTCCGATCTGTGAGGGGACATACTCCCCAATAATCAATTCGTGGAATCTTAAGAATGATATTTAAGGGAAACAATTCAAGGATTCACCAAATTCTAGTGAATGAGGGGCCATAACACCTCAGGAACCAACATTTGGGGTTCATTTTGTCAAAATTATACTCAAACAATACCCTATCAAACTGCATGTATTTTTATTAAGGAATCTATCACAGCAACATGCATATTCTACACAGAATCAATCACAACAATATGAAATTTCTAATTCACTCAAAATGGCATGGAAAGAATGCATGACATGTGATTTCTAGAAAGTTCCTATATGATGCATGATATGGAATACTCTCATCTCATCGGGTTGTGATAGAAATAGAACATCAATAACATCAACGGTAACAACACAAAACATGTGAATCACCCAACGATGAAATCAAATCAACTATAAAATTGTAAAACTAGAAAAATTGTAGTAAATGAGGTAGATTGGATTTTACCTTTACAAATATTAGCTACTCTCAGGAACAGCTTATTACCAAGAACCTATTCCATCATATCCCCGACTATAAGCTCCAAACATTAAGTCTAGAAGAAAAGAAAACCCTCTGATACCACTTTGTAATGATCCAGTTCCATAAGACACCCAAAGGCACCCCGTACCCAGTTGGTCACATGGCCTCAAGTACCTTTCCCCAAATGTTAGAGGTTTCCGACTGGCAGTGAAGTCCTTTGGTGTGATAGTGGAGAAACTATGCCCACCTTGGTAGAGTACATAGAAGAAGTAAACTAACCCACAATAGCAGAAGCGATAAATATCCAACAACAGTTAACATCGGAAGACTGAGATAATAAACAACTGGATCAAATGTATATTCAAAGATGCATGATACATATGTAAAGGAAATCAGCCAAACAAGTCCCAATGCTGAATAAAAACAGTATTAAACCAAGTACCAAAGAAAAAGATAAACATATTTTCCGCATCACACGCCTAAGCTTGGTCCCATGCTCCCCATCTACAGAGTATGTCAAGTACCTGAAGTGGAACGACGCTTGCCCTTATCTATACCTGCAACAATATAATCTGTTTGGGCCCAAATGCAAGACTCAAACATGGTGTGAGACTAAATCCCATTAGGCAACCACCAAAATATTTGTGCCTAACAATCAATGAGTATATGACAGGTAGTAAGCAATGTATCTTAATAAACAATGAAACATTCAGCAATAAACATCACCACCGTTCGAGAATTCAATCCATAAACAAGTACGAAGCTAATCAATGAAGGTAAAAAACATGTAACTATATGGGTAGTACTCACATCCTAACCCCTATATTGTAACCAAACAGAAATAGAAACCCTCTTGGAGGCACACACAATCTCACCCCTCTGGTTCAGCTAAATTATAGACTCTCTGAGGAACCACTCACCGTCAATTCCCCCTATAGTCTCGTATCGGTACTAAAGGCGCTCTGGGGAAGCACTCAATGTCTCATTCCCCCTATGGCCCATGACGAGGAACTAAAGACACTTTGAGGAAGCACTCAATTTCAATTCCCCCTGGGGTATTGTATCATAGAAAATTAATAAGACTCTTTAGATAAGCCCTTACATCCATTCTCCATATGGTCTACTACCCTAGGTTCTCAAGGCCCTATGTAAGTGGACATGTATGGCGCGCATATTAGCCAATGTAAATATCAAGAACTACATGGATATAATTCTAGGGAATATCAGTATATTACAACAATAGTCACACTATCCTACCATACTAGGCATGGGAATAAACAGGGCATCATAATAGTCTAAAGAAAACCAAGAAGCCGCAACCAAAACATGCATGGGTAATTCATCCAAAAAAATCAATTAACCATATTAACAATCAATTAGTCTACTACTAAAGCATAAAATCACAAGAGGAATACAATAGAGATAAAATAGTAAACATGCAATACCCTGTTTAGGGGTATTGGCGATTTTTCACATAAAACCCAAAGACATAAAACAGAAAGGCACAAACCGCCTATTTTAGTGTTGGGAGATCAACAAACATTAACCTCGATGCATGAATCACCTTAAAATGTCATAGATCTATGAAAACATATAATATGTTCAACCCATGACAACATGAAATTGGAGGAATCGGAAAATGATGCTCTAGGAGAAGTAAGAACTCATAGATGTGATTCCAATACAACCGACAGCTTTTTATTCAGAGGACAGACACACGCTCAGGGGTTCGTCAAAGATCTATGGCCGTATAGTGCTCTCTATCAAACGTGACCTAAAAGATGATCGTTTTGGAAATTAGATGCGACCTTGGTGAATTTAATGAAAAAAAAAGAAAGTACACAGCGTGTAATTCAAAAATTTGTAGAAAACCCCCTTTTTCTAAATAACGACCAAAAAATGAAAACAAACATGAAAAGAAGATCCAGGTTCTTACAGTCTTGATATTAAAAATCATGATATAAAGAGCCCATAATAAATAAATGGCTATCCAATAACATTATGTAAAATTATAGGTAAATACACTATATATTTATAATAATTCAAATGGTATTAACACCATATAGATAAAGGGTATGTAGTCAATTAAATAATATCCCAAAATCAATTGATGCATGGAATATAGGTGAACTGCATTTAATAAAATGAATTTTACTAGAATATTCCAAAAGGAGATTAATTAGATGAAGTGTGGATGATATAAAAATATAAATATAATGATGGAAAAAGTATGTGAAGGATAATTCATTCAAAAGAGAATTATATTACATAATTCATCTAGAAAAATAATTTAGGTGGTTACATTGGAATTATAATCATGATCAAGTATAGATTATGTCAAAGGACAATTACTTATTGAAAAAATAATTTTGATTATTATTAGGAAAAAAATTAAAGTCAATGAAAGATATGGATAATTATGACTCCACATAGGGAGAAAATTGGTTGGAAATTAAAAGATCAATTTGGAAGGAAAAACAAATTCACATGGATTAATGGAGAGTGATAGATAAATTTGTCAAGATGAAGTAAATAAAAACATAAAAATAAAGAAAAAAGGTTGGGAAAAGTACAACGATATCATCCGATAATATGTACTAGGATGATAATTTACTTCAAGATCCGTTTTTCTAAATACGAAGTGTTTTATTAACCATCTAGAGTGAGTGAATATGAATGTATACTTATTTTATCATTATATTTTAACCCTTATATCAATTTCACCTAAATATAATCTTTTATCCAAATTATGAGTATTATAGATGAATTTTTAATTCCCGGGGCACTAAATTCAAATTTTGAAGACAAAATTGTCATTAAAGGGTTAACTAGTCATCCATTTTATATTTAGGAATTAAAGAAACCCAAAATGGTTATCCCAAGTTATGTAATTTCCATAATTAATAAACCATCATTAAATAATCATGAAAATTCAATAGTAATACCAAATTATGAAACCAAATCATTACATAACCTATTATACAACATAAACTCCATAACCACTAAAATAAATTGTGTTTTATTCTCAAAGGTTATCTCATAAATTTTATAATTGAAACCCTAAAATATGGCGATCTATGTTTAGTGTAATGTTATTCACTTAGTCACTAATTAAATTTTCATTCCAGTGGTGATAAAACATGTGTTCTCGATATTCATGATCATATAATCCCAAATAGTAATTAATACCCTAAAACCTGTGTCTTAAAAAATTATGTAAATTCATCAAAATAAAAAAAATTACACATAATTTATCCTACTAGAATATCACTATGAAATTTTTTAATCAGAATAAGATATAATTTCATAAAACCTCAATGGGTTGTATAATACATTGAAATTATGGTAATCAAGAAGTTAATAGTCCTATAAATGTATTCATATCACTTAATATATACTAGTATAAAGACATATTAATATCCAATGATATCTAAACTTAGCATTGATCTAAATTATAATAACCTAGAACCCACACTCCCAGATCTTGTACTAGAATCTACATCATTAAATTCTGGATTAAAGATGATAATTATTAACCAGATTTTTTAAATAAGCCATAAAACATCAAAAGGAATACATGTATCACTTACATAATGGAGGACATTTTGTAATTAGAGGTCTATAGGATTTGTTCAAACTCTTACATAAGAAATTTAGGTGACATTAAATGAGTATTTATCCCACTTAACATAGCTTTTATTTTTCACATTAATACACCACCCTCATCCATATGAAATACATTATAGATAGTACTCATTGAAAATAATTAAATAAAAAATTCATAGAATAAAATTTATGAAGGGAGTTCTTATGTGATTAGTAAGGTGAAATGTAAGCATTAACAAATGAATTCCATCATGGAACATAAGAGGAGCATGATGTTATATTGACATAATAAAAATTCATGAGTATAACATATGAATGTTCATTCACATAAATATATGAAACATCAAACAATAAAACACATAATAAGTCAATGAAAAAAATTCATAAGAACCAATAATAATTTTCCATGTAATATGAAACTCAATCAAATGAATCATTATTAACCAAAATAAATAATATATATAACTTGTTGGTATCTTGGAACATCATATCATAGAACTCTTACAAAACAATTAAATAACCCTTACCATTGGAATGGACAATATGTACAACTTCTATCTATATAGTACACTATTCATTATAGAACTATCCATACACACCAATCATATAATCTATTATACACTCAACCAATTCTATCTAGTGAGACAAATAATTTATAATGTCTATGAACAACGTCAAAATAAAGATCATAGAAAACTCATTTCATAAAAAATCATTAAAAAATAATTATTTATTTTATAATATGCATTACCCATTGAAAGGAAACGAGTTTCAAAAATATCTCTTTGAAACATGATTTACCCATGGAAATGAAATTTCTTATATAACAATCTCTTTCATGCATGATTAAGCCCTGTAAGGGAAATTTATTCCCTAACAATATCTTTGAAATATGATTAAACTATATAAAAGGAATGGGTACCATAAAAAACTCATAGAAAAACGATTATCCCATGAAAAATAAATAGGTTACATAATAATATCATTCAAATAAGATTAAATCATGGAAAAATTAAATAGTTTTCTTAACAAACACTTTCAAACATGATCAACTCATGGAATATAATTGAGTTATATAAAAATAAAATTTAAATAATAATATTTCATCAAAAATAATTATTGTGTTTGGAATAAATATAAAATATTACTAGTTTAGGATAAGTAACAATAAGGTTTTTTTATTTTGATGAATGGAAATGAAGTTAAATAATCGTTGAAAAAATTCTTGAGGAATATAATCCTTAAATATTCCAATGTGTCACATTCCACATTGAAACATTTGGATTATAATCCTCATGAAGGACTAACACTAAATTAAACTTATAATATCATGATAATATGGTTATTAGTGATATGTCATGTCAAAAGAGAAGTATATACAACCCTTAAAAGTGGACAATTGAATTATATAACGAATATCTCAAAGAATGAAATATTATTACAAAACTATAGTACCACATTGTTAAAATTGAAACCATGATCACCATGAAATATAGAAAAAAATGGATATGTAAATCCCCATAAAATATTTATATGAATTATTAAAAACATGCCTGGGATTTATACACACTTGACAAAAAATATAATTGGTTACTATTGAAAATATCTCATAGAAATAAATGTTAGAAAATGAAACCCTTACTACTGGAGTAACTTTTGAATCATGTGATATAGGAATTTAAAAATTAAATTAAATATTTTAATAGCATAAAAATTTAATAAACGTTATAATAATTTATAAGGTAGTATACACACCACACCAAAGAAATGTGTGTTGAATGTGGCATAATTCTCATTTAAATAAACACGAGACAAGAGTTTACCTTACATCTATAGTAACATAAAATTTGGAAACCCAAAATGTAATAATAGTCAAATTAAAAACTAAAATCCCATGAAGATAAAATTATTATATATATAATATATCCAAATAGGTGTTATATATGTGACACAAAATAATTCATTGGTGAATATGTCATTTATCTCCCATATTTAATAAGTGAGATGAAAACCCCTTTTAGAGATTGTATCATTAGAGTGAGAATAAATTAAAGAAAAAATTATGTGTAAACAATTTAAATACATACAATAAAGTTGTAAATATAATATAAAATAGTCATATATAATTTTCACACTTATTCTGGACATAAAATTATAAATGTATTTTATGTCTAAAATAATAAATGGAAATTAAATTAAGAAATTAGGTGCCCTTATATTGACTCATCATGATTGTCCTCTATATTACAGAATAATAAACATAATTATTTAATTTCATTATATTATTACCTATTTTTTTACATAATTTATGTCTCAAGAAAAAAATTATATACAATTACTAAGTCCATAATTATTTAGTTTGATGATTTGACTATAATCATATCATGTGTAAAAAATGACTTTTATAGGCCTACTGTGGTCAATAAGGTAATTGATTAAAAAAATAGAATAATTACCTAGAAATAATTATCATATATTTAAATAAATTATACTCAAATTATCATACCAGGTATATGGTTATGAATAGTTAATGAATGTTATGATCATGTAGATGGTAGGTAATATGTATGCATGAATAATGTATCTATTCTTTCAATGACGACTATGGAAAATAATTTATGTAATGTTTATATTTATATCCTGACCGTTATATAATTAATAACATGTTATTTAATTATATATAATTATGTATATCATTCATGTTATTTGGTTATAATGAAGGAAGAATCATATCACTTTGAGGAGGCAGTCGACCATTCATCCACAAACAACATTATCACATTTCCAGTGTGGAAAATGGATTGATAAAATTTTTATTTTATGTTCCAAGATAGATAAATATTTAATGAATTTAATTATCATTTCATTTATATCATATATTTGTTTTATTTCCTACCTTAATAATATCCATCTAATGTATGAACGTTTCTCATTGCATTAAGGAGGTGGTTGTCCACACATCCGTAAACGATGTTATCCGTAAACGTTGTCTCCCAGGGGGGGGGGGGGGGTCGGGCCGGGTCGGCCCGGACCCGGACCCCCCGTTTCGAACCAGTTTTGGTTTTTCGCCCATAACTTGAGCCTCGGACCTCCGAATGACGAACCGTCTGCGGCAACGCGATCCTTGGATCGAGACGGTCGTTTCTATATATCGCACTCAAGGTTTCGGTTAACTTTGAGTTCGGCCGGGTTGGTTCGTTCACGAAACCAACCGGGCCTTCGGAGCGGAAACGCTCATATCTTGAGCTACGAACGTCCGATTGACGCGCCGTCAGTCGCGTTGTGTTCCTCTTAGTGAGACGAATCTTTTGGCATACTCCGCCCGAGGTTTGGACGCAGGTGGAGTACGGTCGGGTTGGTTTTTCCTTAAAAACCAACCGGGCCCCGGAGACGAAAATGCCAATAACTCTCAGACCGGGCGTCCGATCGACGCGCCGTCTGTTGCGTTGAGTTCCTATTGACGATACGGAACTTTTGGATACATCAACTCTGGTCTTTGTGACAGTTGATGTATCAGCCTCTCGGCTCGTGGAGCGGACCCTCTGATCGAGCTAGCTGTGTGCGGGAACCCTAGTGCTGGCTGCGACTGTTCTACTGCTACGACTGCTACTGTGACTGCGACGACGACAGTACAGAGATCCTGTGTGGATTCGACGACGACAGTACAGAGATCCTATGTGGATTCGACGACGACGACTTCAGCACTCAGCGATCCTACGTGGATCAGTGCTACAGGTCCTGTGTGGGCCCGATCCTATGTGGGTCCTTGCGCTCAGCGGTTCTGTGTGAGCCAGCGCCTACAGGTTCTGTGTGAGCCCGATCCTATGTGGGTCTTTGCGGGGGTTAGTTACCTATCGATCCTTCGTGGGTCCGACGACTTAGATGGATCAGTGATCATCTTTATCGTCCTTGAAGAAGTATACCTGTGTGAGCTGAATCCTGTTGCTTTCCTGTGTGGATTGTGTTGTGCAATCCTGTGTGGTTTATGTTTGCTTTCCTATGTGGAATACGTATACTTTCCTGCGTGGACTGAGTTGTACTTGGGCTCGGAGGTTGGAGCGTATTTTAATTGATGACTTAGGTATATGTATGGGCATATACCTAAGCAGAGTCGGTTGATACTTCGTGATTGTACCTTTCTTCGTGGTTTATCCTTTGTGGATTTTGAGAGACCTTCAGGGGTCTCGGGGTCCCTACAGAGTAGCTTATACTCACCCCTGCACGGGCTTTGCCCGCACTACGTTGTGTTCGTTGCAGACGACAAACAGCGTTGACCTTAGCTGAGGCTTGCACAGCGGGACGGTCCCCGGAGGTGGACCACTGGGCGGGACGTGCACGGAGCAGACGGCGGGACCCGTGGAGCAGAGAAGCTATCTGTACCCACCCTTCAGGTGGAATTTCCAGTGGACAGCTTGGAGTAGCGGCTTTTACTTTTCAGTTGCTGTTTCTCCCTTTTCGAGTTGTACTTTACTTTCAGTTTGGGTTTGTATACTGGCCCATTTACTTTTCCGCACTTTCAGTTGTACTCTGTTTTGTTTAGTGTTTACTTTCCGCTTGCTTACTCTGTGGTGATGTTTTCTTTTCAAAGGAAATGCCTTCCCAATTTACTGGGATTTACGCCTTAGTGCTAGTCGCCAGCCCCTGGCCTATGGAAGGCGGGCTTGGGGTAGTCACGGCACGGACCCCGAGGGCGGGTCGTGACAAATTGGTATCAGAGGAGTTCGGTTCTACCACGAACTCTGATCTTTTCTATGTGAAGCAATAATGTTTAGCGTATTGAGTGTGGATATTAGTCCAGGGAGTCCAGTGTTGGTGCGGCGGCCGACGTATCCGTACACCAGGACCCTGACTTCTGATTTCTGACTTAATGCACGAAAACATTGATTGCGTGTGTGTTTCAATGTTTTCTTTGTGATTACTTATATCAGCTCACCAGGTATACTGTTCTAACCGTGGCGCACCTGTTTCCTTTTCAGGATGGCCCCACAACGGTAGCCAGCTAGGGTTCCGAGAGTCGAGCGAGACGACAGCCCACCGAGTGACGAGGCCTCGGTGCAGGGCCCTTTTCCAGTAGTGGCACCGGTGGTAGCTTTACCTGCCGATCCCCCGATGCTTCCAGCAGCAGCCGCTGACTATGCACGTCGCCTCAGCGCACTGCATGAGTTTCAGCGCCAGCGACCGCCCAGGTTTCGCGGGGAGACGGATCCCCAGGCAGCAGAGGACTGGCTGGAGGCAGTGGTTTGAGTGTTTAGGCTAGTGAGGACACCAGCAGACCTCATGGTGATCCTCGCTGCGAGCCTATTACACGCAGCAGCAGGACGATGGTGGAGATTGATGCTCCAGGTGCACGATGAGGCATCTCTACTTTGGACGGACTTTGAGAGCCTTTTCCGCTCGGAGTTCGTCCCAGCCACCCTTCGTGCGGTGCGTATCCAGGAGCTTCTACAGCTGCGGCAGGGCAGCATGACGGTCGCTCAGTACTCGGCGAGATTTACCGATCTCTCGCGCTACTCGACCGACATGGTACGGGACCCATTCTTCCGGGCCCGGACCTTCGAGCAGGGTTTGAGACACGAGATCAGGGCATCACTGATCTCCCTCAGCATACCGACTCAGACAGGAGTACTGGAGCGGGCCCTTCTGATCGAGAGTTTCCTTGCTGAGTCTTCACCAGCACAGCGACCCACTGCAGGGCGGCACGTGGCAGAGTCATCTGCAGCAGGCAGTCGACGGATGACTCAGGGGTCCAGACAGACCAGACCTTCAGGCAGACGACCTCAGGGCACTGGCTCAGCAGTGCGGGGCACACAGCGCGGAGCCAGTCTTCCGAGAGGCAGACAGTGCTACTCATGCGGCGGACAGGGCCACATGGCTCGTGACTGCCCGACCCGCCGTGCCGAGGAGCAGCAGTCAGTTGATGGACCACCGAGGAAGAGGCAGAGGGTCGACCGTGGCGGTCCGCAGGGAGGAGGCGGACGAGGCAGAGGAGCTGGACGAGCAGCTGGTGGTGGCCGACGCTTTGAGGCTCTACCACCACCACCACCAGGAGGTCCACCCCGACCACAGGGAGCTGGCGGGCAGCGACAGGCACAGCTCCAGGCAGCAGAGGCCTACAACCACGGCGCACCCGAGATGATTCGAGGTACTATCTGTGTCTATTCCACCCTTGCTGCAATTCTTATAGACACAGGAGCGAGTCATTCTTTCATAGCCGCTGCCCTTGTTCGGAGCTCAGAGATTCCGACAGAGCCGTTGGCTCGATCCTTACGGCTAGAGACTCCTACGGGAGCAGACTCGACGATTACGCACTGGTGCCGGCAGTGTGAGCTTACTCTAGGAGGCGAGAGCTTCGGCTGGGATCTTCTTGTAGCAGCGTCGAGGCCTTACGACGTCATCTTGGGCATGGATTGGCTGTCTACGGTCCATGCACAGATTGACTGTTTTAGGCGCAAGGTGCGATGTGTACGCACCGACGGGAGCAGGTTCACATTCACCGGCGAGAAGGGAGCCTTAGCAGCACAAGATGGACTTCCGCGGAGGAGAGGACAGCCCATTACTCATAATTTGGCTAGCCTTATCCTTGGAGCAGTTGACGTGCGGAGTCCAGGTTTTCCTGCAGTGGTGGATCAGTTTGCGGACGTTTTTCCCGACGATGTTCCATGGCTACCTCCTCGCAGAGAGGTAGACTTTTATATTGACTTGTACCCCAGGACAGCCCCGATATCCACTCCAGCATATCGGATGGCCCCCGCCGAGCTTCGAGAGCTATGGGTACAGTTGGAGGGCTTGCAGGGCAAGGGGTTCATCCGACCCAGTGTTTCACCCTAGGCTTCCCCGATATTGTTCGCCAAGAAGGCGGACGGGAGCTTGCGACTTTGTGTTGACTATCGTCGCCTGAACCAAGTGACAGTGAGGAACAAGTATCCGCTACCGAGGATTGATGACCTCTTTGATCAACTCAAGGGAGCACGGTGGTTCTCGAAGATAGACCTCAGGTCAGGCTATCATCAGCTCAGAGTCAGAGACGAGGATGTGCAGAAGACGACCTTCAGATGTCGGTATGGCCACTATGAGTTCTTGGTTATGCCTTTCGGTGTAACCAATGCTCCAGCAGTGTTCAGGGCTCTCATGAACATGATCTTTCAGCCATACCTCGATCGGTTTGTCGTGGTCTTCATCGAAGACATCCTGATTTACTCTACGACAGAGGAGGAGAACGCCTATCACTTGCGGGTTGTTCTTGACACACTGCGAGAGCACCAGCTTTATGGTAAGCTCTCGAAGTGCCAGTTCTGGATACGTGAGGTCCACTTTTTGGGACACGTTATCTCTGAGGCGGGAGTTGCAGTGGATCCCGTGAAGATTGAGGCTGTGTTAGCATGGGAGCCACCCAGGAGCGTGACTGAGGTTCGGAGTTTCTTGGGACTAGCTGGATACTATCGGAGATTCGTGCTAGACTTCTCTAGAGTTGCGGCATCACTCACAGCTTTGACGAAGAAGGGGAAACCCTTCGTGTGGTCAGACAGTTGTCAGCAGAGCTTCCAGGAGCTGAGGCAGAGATTGACTAGCGCACCTATCTTGAGGTTGCCTGAGAGGGAGTAGGGTACGTAGTCTACTGCGATGCATCAGGGACCGGACTCGGATGTGTTCTGATGCAGGAGAGGGCCGTGATCGCCTATGGATCACGTCAGTTGAGGCCGCATGAGCAGAACTACGCTACCCATGACCTGGAGTTAGCAGCAGTGGTCTTCGCTCTGAAGACATGGCGACACTATCTGATGGGCGAGTGCTTTACAGTCTTTTCCGATCATCAGAGTCTCAGGTATATCTTCTCGCAGAAGGACCTTAACCTGAGACAGCGACGATGGCTCGAGTTCCTCCAGGACTATGACTTTGAGATAGTCTATACTCCTGGGAAGGGGAACGTAGTAGCCGATGCCCTCAGCAGGAGGACGGGCATTCAGCTACTCGAGGAGGCGACGGAGCAGCTAGCCTCTTTGCAAATATCCTTCATGGATAGAGATGGAGCAGCCTTTCTTCAGTCTCTCACAGTCACTCCTCCACTAATGCAGCGAGTCAGGGAGGCACAGCGCGGGGACGCTGACTGTGAGACACGGCGTGCACAGATATCCTCGGGACATGCACCTGATGGTTTCTCCCTTGGAGCAGAGCACGAAATCCTTTTCAGAGGACGTACCATGGTACCAGTGGATTTGCGAGAGGAAGTGCTGAGGGAGTTTCACACTTCTCCTTTGGCGGTACATCCTGGAGTGGCGAAGATGTACCAGGACCTCAGACGACAGCATTGCTGGCCGGGCATGAAGAAGGAAGTAGCAGAGTTCGTTTCTCGATGCCTCACCTGTCAGCAGGTGAAGGCAGAGCATCAGGTACCAGCAGGCTTGGTACAGCCCTTGGAGGTTCCAGAGTGGAAGTGGGACGACATATCTATGGAATTCATGACTGGAATTCCACGCACTTCCAGAGGTCACGACTCCATCTGGGTGATTGTTGACCGACTCACCAAGTCGGCACACTTCTTACCCATCAGAGAGCAGGGCTCGGTGGAGAGCTTGGGACGTCTCTACGTTCAGGAGATTGAGCGGCTCCATGGCGTACCATCATCTATCGTCTCCGATCGAGATGCCCGCTTTACTTCCCGACTTTGGAAGGGGTTACAAGAGGCGTTCGGTACGCAGCTACGTCTTAGCACAGCTTTTCACCCTCAGACAGATGGTCAGACGGAGAGGACCATTCAGACTCTCGAGGACATGCTTCGCGCATGTGTCCTTGACTTTGGTCGTAGCTGGGATGACCACCTACCCTTGGTGGAGTTCGCATACAACAACAGCTACCACTCCACCATCGGGATGGCACCGTACGAGGTGTTGTACGGCCGACCATGTAGATCTCCTTTGTGTTGGAAAAACCCTGGGGAGTCAGCACTGGTGGGACCGGAGATGGTCCAGGCCATGACAGAGAAGGTCCAGGTCATCCAGGAGCGGATGAGGACAGCTCAGAGCCGGCAGAAGTCATATGCTGATAGGAGGCGGAGGCCACTAGAGTTCGAGGATGGCGACCACGTCTTCTTGCGGGTCTCACCTCGACGTGGTATTCGGAGATTTGGCCGAGGCGGCAAGTTATCTCCGCGCTTCATCGGACCCTTCCAGATTCTCAGCAGGTTTGGCGAGGTGGCTTATCGCCTGGCTCTACCACCTCAGTTGCACCGGGTGCATGACGTCTTCCACGTATCCCAGCTGAGGAGATACGTGCACGACCCGACGCACATCATTGACCATGGGGAGCTTGACGTTGACGATGGGGAGACTTTTACGGAGGTCCCGGTGGAGATAGAGGATCGACAGGAGCGGGTCCTGCGTGGGCGATCGATTCCTCTTGTGCGCATCAGATGGCAGCACGGGAATCTCCAGGAGAGCACATGGGAGCGGGAGGCTCAGATGCGTGCTCTGTACCCTCATTTGTTTCCCTAGTTTTTGTTGTATCTTTACGGGGACGTAAAGCCCTGAGGTGGGAGTAATGTAAAGACCCGTAAAATTCAAGGGAAATTTTTTCTTAATTTTCTTTAGAATTTTACAAGAGCGCGGTTTCAGACGGCACCTGATTCTGAGGCCCAGAGTGCCCGGAATTAATTTCCGAAGTTTGGCTCGGGTACGTTCAGTGAACGAACGAGCGGGAATTCCTAACTTTTGATCCGGTGCTCGGAATTGAAATCCGAGGGCACCGATGAACTCACAACGCCGATATTCGCTTAAAGAGACCGTTTCGGGAGTTGCGTTTGTTGCGGGTTGAAAGTTAAGTTTTGGGGTTTTCAGTTGAGTTAAATAAAATTTGTGTAAGACAAATTTTATTTTTAGTTTGTTAAAAACCTACCTAAGGGGGTTGGAAGTGGGACCCACACCCACTTAACCTCCCTTGGGAGGATTAAGTGTGGTGGGGCCCACACGAACCCCTAGACTTTTCAAGTTCCCTTAATCCCCTCTTAATTGGCTTAAGTTACTCTTAATTAATTATGGGAGTTAAGCCTTTTTGAATTTCAAACATTGAAATTCTTTTGTGTTATGTGTTAATAAAATAAGAGGTAGTCTTATTTTATTTTGAGTTCTTTGTTTGTCATTTTGAGAGCTTCCTCTTCATCTTCAAGCTCTGACAAAGAACGAAGAACGCTCAAACTCCGACGAAGAACGACGCCTCTCTTCTTCGTCCTCGGTGTCAACAAGAGGGAACGCCGCTTCCTCCTCGGACCTTCTTCGTCGGCAAACGAAGATTCGCCAACGACGTATCTCTTCGGGCATAACACTTCGTCAACGGATTTGACGAACGACGACCGCGACGCCCGACCTCCGCGACGCCGTCTTCTGCGGAACGTAGACGAATCTCGAACCTTAAACCAAGGTAGGGGTTGTTGATTTCATTTTGGTTTCCTTTTCCTTTTCTTGCTCGTGGATCGCATGTCTACGTGAGGCATTTAAATATTTTATATAAGTGTTATTGTTAACGCGAGGGGGGCCGGACCGCACGAACACGGCCGAACCCCCCTCCATCGTTCTTGTTTATGCTTGCGGGTGGAAGCAAGTGGCGTGGTGCTGTTGCACCACGCGGATGATCGTGCAAATAATTTACGCGGCGCCGTTGCGCCACGCCGAGGAAAAATCTTCAAGAATGCGACGCCGTCGCGCCGCGTTGAAAAGAATCATGGCACGGCGAAAGGGGCACGGTGCCGTCGCACCGCGCCGGATGACGAACGCCACGGCCGGTTCCGGGCCGCGGCGGGACGAGGAGACCGCGGCCAGTTCCGGGCCGCGGCGGAAGAGAAGACCGGCGGCCGGGCCGCCGGCGTCGGAAGCCGAAGAAGGGGACCGGAAATTCCGGTCCCGTTTGAGAGAACCGGCCGGCCAGCTGGCCGGCCGGATGTCTTAAAAACTGGGGGAATTAATCCCCCGGCCAACCCATAAAAACCCCCCTCTTAAAGAGGGGGGCGGTTCTTGAAGGAGGGGGGGTAGCCGGCCCCCCTGGTTCTCTTGAATAAACCGGCCCCCACGTGGGGGTGGTTTCAATCAAGGGCGCGGCAATTGCCGCGCCGTTTTTCCAGGAACCGCAGGGCTTAGCCCCGCGTGCCGCCACCTCGCGGCGACTGGCCGCCGCGGCCCGCCGCGCCGCCCGGGGGGGGGGGGGGCGGGGTCGGGCCGGGTCGGCCCGGACCCGGACCCCCCGTTTCGAACCAGTTTTGGTTTTTCGCCCATAACTTGAGCCTCGGACCTCCGAATGACGAACCGTCTACGGAAACGCGATCCTTGGATCGAGACGGTCGTTTCGCTATATCGCACTCAAGGTTTCGGTTAACTATGTGTTCGGCCGGGTTGGTTCGTTCACGAAACCAACCGGGCCTTCGGAGCGGAAACGCTCATATCATGAGCTACGAACGTCCGATTGACGCGCCGTCAGTCGCGTTGTGTTCCTCTTAGTAAGACGAATCTTTTGGCATACTCCGCCCGAGGTTTGGACGCAGGTGGAGTACGGTCGGGTTGGTTTTGCCTTAAAAACCAACCGGGCCCCGGAGACGAAAATGCCAATAACTCTCAGACCGGGCGTCCGATCGACGCGCCGTCTGTTGCGTTGAGTTCCTATTGACGATACGGATCATTTGGATACATCAACTCTGGTCTTTGTGACAGTTGATGTATCAGCCTCTCGGCTCGTGGAGCGGACCCTCCGATCGAGCTAGCTGTGTGCGGGAACCCTAGTGCTGGCTGCGACTGTTCTACTGCTACGACTGCTACTGTGACTGCGACGACGACAGTACATAGATCCTGTGTGGATTCGACGACGACAGTACAGAGATCCTATGTGGATTCGACGACGACGACTTCAGCACTCAGCGATCCTACGTGGATCAGTGCTACAGGTCTTGTGTGGGCCCGATCCTGTGTGGGTCCTTGCGCTCAGCGGTTCTGTGTGAGCCAGCGCCTACAGGTTCTGTGTGAGCCCGATCCTGTGTGGGTCTTTGCGGGGGTTAGTTACCTATCGATCCTTCGTGGGTCCGACGACTTAGATGGATCAGTGATCATCTTTATCGTCCTTGAAGAAGTATACCTGTGTGAGCTGAATCCTGTTGCTTTCCTGTGTGGATTGTGTTGTGCAATCCTGTGTGGTTTATGTTTGCTTTCCTATGTGGAATACGTATACTTTCCTGCGTGGACTGAGTTGTACTTGGGCTCGGAGGTTGGAGCGTATTTTAATTTATGACTTAGGTATATGTATGGGAATATACCTAAGCAGAGTCGGTTGATACTTCGTGATTGTACCTTTCTTCGTGGTTTATCCTTTGTGGATTTTGAGAGACCTTCAGGGGTCTCGGGGTCCCTACTGAGTAGCTTATACTCACCCCTGCACGGGCTTTGCCCGCACTACGTTGTGTTGGTTGCAGACGACGGACAGCGTTGACCTTAGCTGAGGCTTGCACAGCGGGACGGTACCCGGAGGTGGACCACTGGGCGGGACGTGCACGGAGCAGATGGCGGGACCCGTGGAGCATAGAAGCTATCTGTACCCACCCTTCAGGTGGAATTTCCAGTGGACAGCTTGGAGTAGCGGCTTTTACTTTTCAGTTGCTGTTTCTCCCTTTTCGAGTTGTACTTTACTTTCAGTTTGGGTTTGTATACTGGCCCATTTACTTTTCCGCCCTTTCAGTTGTACTCTGTTTTGTTTAGTGTTTACTTTCCGCTTGCTTACTCTGTGGTTATGTTTTCTTTTCAAAGGCAATGCCTTCCCAATTTACTGGGATTTACGCCTTGGTGCTAGTCGCCAGCCCCTGGCCTATGGAAGGCGGGCTTGGGGTAGTCACGGCACGGACCCCGAGGGCGGGTCATGACAAAGTCGCTCGTTTTTAACATAATTTATTTATTTCATTTTAGTTTATTTAACTAATATTTTCAGTAAATACAATGTTGAAAATATAAAAATTTATATATTTGAATTATTATAAATTTTTATTCAATTTTTAAAAATTCTAATAAAAGAAGTCTAATAATTTAATTAAAAATTAATCTCGCTTATGCGAGGATACATTAGGGGTTTAAAGATAAAAGTTCAAATGTTTGAAATGTTTTTATATCTAATTTCAATTTGAAATTTATTCCAATGAAGTAAATTGGTTTTACTGAATTATAATTGATCAAATTAGCCCTTTATGTAAATGTAAATGTTAATTTTACTATATAAATAAATTATATTAAAATTTATTTTTCCTTAAAAATTGTGTATCATTCACTATTCATCAAAATATGAATGTTCTCAGACAAATATCAAAAAAGAAACCAATTTTTTTTTACTATTTTCCAATTTCAAAAAATAAGTTTATTTTTTCATATAAAATTTATCAAAGTTCCAAAATTTAGTAATAAATCATGTCTTCCATTAAAAGGAGGTAGAACTACCATTAAGATAAAAATTCATCTTTTTATGCTAAAAATTTGATTAATTCTTGATTAATTCTTATAAAACATGTTATATGAGTTTGAAAATATTTTATTAGATATATAACATATATATTTAGTTAATATATTTCAAAAATAGTGATTGGTTATTTATATCAAAATTAAATTAATTTTTTTATATAAAAATAGTTTTTCATACAAACACATAATTTATTTTCTATTGGTTTTAATATTATTTTCTAATTATTTAGAAAGAATTGATTTTATAGATATGAGTAAACTATATTTTATTAATATATTTAATATCATTAATTCTATCCATGATAATGAATATTTGATAAATATCACATCAAATATTATTAGTATATTATTGTTCTGTAAAATATTGTTCTACATGTAAGACACATTGTGGTAGAGAATCGTTGTTGCATGAAACATAAGATAATCATTGTTTTTTGTATAAAACATGATAAAATATGAAATTCATATAATCAAATATTTAAAATAAATTTAATTGAATTTTTTTTATGAAAATCATTGGATGCAATAGTTTTAAAATAACAATATAAATATATAGGGATAACATGTCCACTGAAATTATTGTCATTGATATTATGAAATTCTCAAAATTAGTTTTGTAAAATTTATATAATGTATTTATTGGATATGATTTTTTAGGTGAATTTTTGTAGAAACATTAATAATTATTAATCAATGAGTAAATATTGGGGGATGAAATATCATTATATGGAATGTAACAACATATATATATATATTCCACAAATGAGTGTCAGGATCAACTATATTTTATAATTTTATTTTATGAGATAGTATTTAAGATTTTTTAATAGATAGTTAAATAAATGATATAACATAAATACATATAATTATTTAATGTAATGGATTAGAAATATAAACTCCTTATATCAATTTTAATAAAATATCATTAAATTTTATTATTAAATTTTATGACCAGGATATTATATATCACATCTCAAAAAATTATATTATTATAATTCGAATGATAATTCATATAACAATAAATAATATCATTAGAAATTAGGCAATAATTCCTTTATATCCATCTGAAAATTACATTATAATTTTTTTGTAACATTATATTTGAATGACATAACATGAAGTTAAAAATTATGAATAATTAATTTAAGTAATAATGGAACAAATATAAATATATCATAGTTTTTAGTATTTAATGATAATTATACAAATAATAATCATTGTACACATGAAAAATAATGAAGATATAAATAGATATGTCATATGAGAAACACAATTCTGAATTTAGAGTAAAGATGATATATATAACGGTATATATGAAATGAATATGTTTTATGAAAATTGAGTGTCAAATCATTTGGTATTATCATTATTAAACAATGTGGAGTATATTATAAAAATTAATAAACCACTAAATTAATCTAATTATTTAAACATAAATTCATAATTAATAAAAAATAATAAATAATAAATTTTTTGATATGATAACTAATTATTTTTAATATTTTGAAAAAATATCTTTCCCGGAAAGCCTTATTTTTGGAAATTTATTTCATATATTATCATATTTATTTTCCAAATGAATAATGTATCAATATATTGTCATGTGTAAAAACATATTTACTATCAACAAATATGTTTCCTTAATACATGAATTTTTATAGGTATTTTGGGTACTTCTGAAAATAATAATTATTTATTAATTAATATATATTTATAACATATCATTTACTAAATTCTTCACTATTTTTACAAATAAATTTGATAATGAAATTTATCATATTAATAGTGTTATTTAAATAAGGTAATATAATAATTTTAATAACAATATATTCATTGGATTCCATTTTATAGAATAATGATTCACATGTTATAATAAAAATTTAATTATAATATGTAAAAATATAAAATAATGGATTTGATTTTGGAAGAAGTTTTTATATTTACATCATTAATTCTATATATTATTCCATATACATTTTATTAAATAAAAAATATATTCTATGGGTATGTAATATATTCTATATTGAAACAATATATTATGATGTATAGATTGTTTTTATTGGAAAATTTTATTCCTCATATAAAGAGTTTTGTTATTATGAAGTGGATATAAAATTTTGATAAGGTGTTTATTGTAAAAACAATGGCCCATTTGAATCATAATGAATCTATTCTGAGTAAAATCCACTACATAGAAGCTTTTATGAGTGTATTTATTTAGTAATTAAATTTATCATAGTTATATGGGATTAAAATTAAATTTATATCAAATTGTAGATTAAAATGTCAAAAATATCTTATGATAATATGATTAAAATTATTCAATATAATTTAATTTTATCCAAATAATATAATAAATTGTACCTTTCTAGTACACCGTATTAGTGCATTTTGAAGTAAAATTTTTGTAATAATCATTCTAATCAAAATAATGTTATAATATATAAAAATATCGTTTAAAAAGTTTCATTAAAAATAACTTATACAAACTCCCAAAAATATTGTGCATTTACAAAATTTAAACAATATTTTCTTCTATGAAAAAACTATTTTTTGTTACATATCATTTATAGTTCATTCAAATGATTTCATTCAATATTGGATGGTATTAAAATTAATAAAAATAAATTAAAACAAATAAATTGGTCTATATTTCAAAAATAAGGGTGGAAAAACATTCCATAATATTTTACTAATAATACTTTAAGATAAATTCATCATAATTCCGAAAAAAATTATCCATGTTTCAATTTATATAGAACACCATACACCACATTATCTTTAATATATAACCTATTATAATGGTTTCTCATTAATAATATACATATATATGTTCATTTAATGAGTTTCTTATGGTATCCATGGGTGTTTCTTATCATTATCCTAGGGTAATCAAAGTATGTCATGGATAAATTTCCCATATATACATCCCAATGTCTTCATTGTTTTATTTAAATTTCCCTGAAATATTAATTTTAATTTTCGATTATATATTATATTTTTAATAACAATTGTTATTCACCATATTTAAGATAATTATAACCATGTGGTACATGTTTTTTTCATTCATAAAAATAACTCATGACAATAATAATACATTTATCACTCTTTGGAATGATACATAGGACTACAACTTTAAAAAAGTAATTTTGAGTATGTGGGGGTCACTCAAACCCTATTATTTACTTTGGAAAATTCCAATATCCTATTTTTCATTTGTTGGTGATAATTTTTTAATCATTATTTAGATTACCCTTATATGAAAATACATATAATTCATACCTTAATATTATTTCATACACCCCTTTAATAATAAGATTAATTACTAGTGTTTCTATTATCGTATAATCAACATTTAAAAAATCATATTCTTTAATATTATGGTTTGAGGGTATTCCTTAATATTATTACATCATTCACATGACTAATTAATAGCATTTATATTTCAATATATTTCATGGTTCTATACATGAATGTTTAATTAATTAAAACATACTAAACAATCATGTCATCTATTGTTGAATAGTAATCCATGTAAATAAATTTTTTTTTATATATTTAATAATACAATGGATTAATATATCACATTTTTTCAATTATATATCCCCTAATAAAATATATACCATTAAAAATATTAAATTTTAAAATAATATATTAATTAATGATATAATTATTAGTCATTGAATCTTCTCCCAATCACGAGGATTATTGTTACCATTAAATCTTTAATATGAAAAATTTATAGTCAACTAATCTATTTTGGTATATTTAAAAATATATTTACACTATTTTATCAATTAATGATTTTGTAGATTTATGCTCATATATCTTTCCCATGGATAAATTATTAAGATCGATAAAATATTTTTAATGATTTATATTATGTTTCATGTCTATTCTTCTTATATTATCTTAATACTCTAGAAAATTATTTTGTGCTATCACAATTGTATATCCACTAATTCATTATTTAATGATTAATATTTATAAATTATATTAAGTCATTGAAGTTGGCCTATTTTTTATGATACATTCGTTATGATCCTTAGTAAGATATATATGATACCATGGTGATGAACATTTGTATTTTGGTTATGATATCTTGGGGAATATCCGTAGTAATATTTTTATGACATCCATATTGATTTATTAATTATAAAATTATTATTTATATTCTATGATTATTCGAGTAATGATTTTGATCTAAATGAGTCATGTATTGTATACATTACATGATGAGGATATAATCACATGTTTATCATAACAACTCTTGAATTATTTATATACAATTTGTATATTATTAATTTTTATTTACAGTATCTCCCATTTCAAATGTAATATTGTGCTCAAATACTTGTATTTTCAAGGATTCATCCATGATATTCTATCATGCCTTTATGATACCCTTAAGAAGAATATGATATCTATATTTTATTATCTTTTCATTATTCCAAATAAAGTATGAATATTAAGGGCTTTAGATGGTATAAATATCATATTATTTTCAGGATGTAATTGAAGACTACTTTGATTAATTACTTTTCTAGGTTTATTTAATATATTAATTTCCAAAACATAGTAGAATTATAATTCTAGGAATTTTGAAAATTATTTGTTATATATAATGAAATTTATGTATTTATAGAATAATATCTAGAGGTAAACTTTTGAGATATATTTTAATGAATTTGTAATTTAATTCATTTTACATGAAGGAAAGTTATTCATTTCATGTAGATGAGAATACAAATAATGCCATTACAAAGGATATAAATAATGAAAAAGAGGGATTATTTCCATAAAACATGTTACGCCTAATATATATATTATATGCTAGACCTACGGGAAGAAAAATTGGGAATCTATTTTAGGGGAATTAGTTATTACCAAGATATATTGTCAGCTACATAGAATATACATTGGGTAGTTAGTTTCTCACAATATAGAAAAAATCCAAACATTTTGATTTTAGATTGTTAAGAAGGTGGGTTTAATGAAATGTTTTGGAAAAAAATAATCACCTTTTGATTATGTATTATAAATCTTATAGAATACATATAGAGTTGAATTATCTAACAATTAGTCTATCTATATTAAATTTTTTGATATTCAATCCAAAATTAAATTCTATAATATAAATTCTAAATATATTATTGCATTTTTTATTAATTGTGTATTTTGGCTGATCCTTTGGTGATCCATCAATATATGTGGGATTTTCTAGTGGCACCTCCTTTTCTTTATTATTTATTTTGGTAATTTAGAATGTTTTTTTTTCAAATAACATATATCAAAAACATTGGGGGAATTTTTTAAACTAGTACATAATAACTAAAAGATAAATGATATATTTATATTAAAATAATTGTTCATTAGAATTAATGTTGAAAATTTTAATTTATTATATGAAATAAATCCTATTAGATGGTTTTTTATCATTTTTCGAAATTGTTTAATTTATCAAACAAAAATTTAATTAGTGGTTAGTTAATTCAAATGAATTATTTATTAGTATTTTATTATTATTATTTATATCATTATAGTTAAATTTATTATTATTAATACTATTATCATTATTGGTAATGTACCTGATTCTAGAATTATTTGTCACGACTCATAGATTAGATATAGATGTGGTTTGGTAATTGAATAATTGTAATATGATGATATGAAAAATTCTCACAACTTCATCACTTATAGACTTGAATGCCCTTTTTTGGACTTTTAACCATAATATTTAAATTCTTAGTTGGTTTAATCTCATCAAATATAATTTTCAAATTTTTAACTTCCATTTATTTAAAATATTTTTGGGTTGTGTGTTTGATCACCTTGTGAAATTTTGGGTTATTATTTTTATTATTATTACTAAAATGTGATATTTATCTATTTAGTTACGAATTATTATTATCTGAATAAATTTATAATTAAATTTATAAAAATTATTTAGATTAAAATATAATTTAGAAATATGAATAAAAATATATATATAACAATATAGTTTTTTTGTATCTAAATATCATTATATTTATGTTCTTAGTAATAATTAAGTATATTTATATTTTCAATTATGATACTATGAAAATTATAAAATTATTATAAAAGGCTAAAAATATATAAATATAACATAATTTGTGAAATATTATTTATCTTAAAAAATAATATATAATATATAATAAAACATAATTGAAAATATATTTAAAGTATAACAAGAGTGCGGATTCAAAAAATTATTTCATAATATCGAAGTAAAAAGTATCAATTTTAATGAATTTAAATTTCATTTAAAATAAATTATTTTACTATAAAACAATTGAATTTAAAATTTATCTTTCAAATTTCACTCTTGGACCTGAATTTTTTACATACCTAAACTAAAATTGAAATTCACTATTATATAATTTTGTGTACTGAAAAAAAAAACATTATAAAAAGAAATGATAATGATTCTAAAAGTGGGAAACTAGATGATGTGATGGTGTGAGAGAATTTATTGGTAATTTTTGGATTCATAATTTAATTTAAAGAATTTTAATCTAAAAAATTAAAAATTTTAATTTATAATCAATATATTCATCTTTAATTTAAACCACCATTACATCATTCGAAGTAAAATCTTTTCACACGTGACAAAAGAGAAATTTATATCCCTTTTATGGTTTCTTTTTCACTTTAATAGTTCACGATTCATAACAGAATCATCGAGTAAACATTTAATATTACTTTCAAAAATATCTTCCAAATTAAATGTTATTTACCCACATAAAACATCCAAAATGGTTGAATCCCCCATGATCACTTGTTAATCCACTTTGTTACACACTGACTCCAATACCCTAGAGTTGGATATTAAATTATTACATAAGAACAAATGATCACTTCAATGGATCCAAAATTTTAGTAGTCTTAGAAAAGTTTTATATAAATACTTATTTCATTACAACTAAATATAATCATACATAAAATAAACATATTAAAACATTACTATTTATCCTTGACAAACTATTTTTTCTAGGTAGAATTATTTTGGGATTCCTGAGAAAATGGGAAGATAATAAGGGGATGATCTTTGATGCTTAGTAGGGGTATCATAATGTGGTATCTATCATTTTATAAGAATTTTATAAATAATAAGGAAATAATAAACTATTGAATAATATTATAAATTTGAATAATATATCTATGGAAAACATAACAATATTAAAATTCACAAGGAGAACAATATCTAATTTCATCAGGAAACAATACATAATGTCAGAAATCTAAATATTATCTTCAAGGCCATATAATACACATCTTATATTCCATCAAGGCCTCAAACAAGGCAAAAAAAAATTAAATGGGTCGAGGTTTCCAACAATATGAACACCCAGACCTAATTTTTAGGTAATTATATGAGTTAAAGAAAATATTACATTATAATAAAATCCTAATAAAAATTGTGGTTAAATTGATAGGGAATTAGGGAAAAAATTAACTAAAAAACTCATATAATTTTCCTACTATATAATCGATAGCTTCATATATGAAAAGTATTCAACCTCTCCCAAAAATTATTCTCTTCATATACCCTTACAAACATATCATGTGTATTGATTCGTATCTGTACTGAGAGAACATAGAAAGATAAAAAATGTGTGATTTCAGATGAACATTATGTGTAATTATAAAATATACTAATCAAATTTTATTAGTAAAGATCTGGGGTTCTTCATATCTCTGACTGGGACTACACCTTCAATCCATATTCTGTAAAGAATTAAATGGTGTAGATCTGGGTAAGACTCAATGGATAAATTTGGTATTTTTGGCATCCTAAAACCCTCAATGATATTGCATCAAGCATTGGTACACCTCTGAAAATAGATCAACGCACTCTGAATGATGAGATTGGCCTCTATGCGAGGGTGATGGTGGAGGTAGATATCTCAGCCAAAGTTCCGGAGGTCATTACCTTCATTGGAAACGACTTCAAAACAGAGGTTCGAGTTGAAATTGTTCATATGCCACCATACTGTGAATTTTGTAAGATTGTTGGGGACTCCATTCGTAAATGTACGGTGGTGCAAAGCCAGGTGGTTCAAAATAAAGTGGTACCGCCCGCTGATGAAGGTTGGATGCAAGTGAGCCGCAAGAAGAAAACCAAGAACCCGACGTCGGCTCCTACAGATGTCCCTAAAATAGGTGCGAAGGTCTAGGTTAAGAGAGGAAATTACCCAGGTGAGATCTTGGGGGTTACCTGGGCTGAGAAAGTCGATGCTGAAGATGATGCCGAATTAGAACTTGAAACCATGGATGATTTACAGAAAATGGTGATGGATGAGTGTGAGTATCTGTATGACACTGAATCTGCTGCCCTGATGACCGTGTGTGATGGTACCCCAAAGGAGACTCATCAGGGGAATCCTCCACTTCTTGGGTCAGATAGTCCACCACAGGTGCCTCCATTCATAATTTGTTGTGTGGCTCTGGAGGCTTCACTGTCAAAGACAGTGGAGACTGTGCCTGATACTTCTGTGATCCCTTAGCAAGCGGTTGCTATTAATGATGGATCAATAGAGACAGAAATAAGGACAGCTGATCCTGTGATTTCTACCACCAAGGTTGATGTGCATGCTGCCCCTCAATGTAATACTACCTTGGATGTTCCAGTTTCTAGCATTCTTATAACGGAAAAATGTTTATACTCTCATGGTACGCCTTTGTGCACTAAACCGATTAATCATTTTGATAAAGATGTAACATTTAAATTGGCTGGGGAAATGGACTTATAGAGCACTCCTATCTCATACATTTCTCCTCAGTCAAATGATCTTAATGAGAAATTGGGCACTAACATGCCCACCACCAATGTTACTGTGTCTCCCTCTAATATTAATCATTGTCATATCTCAGATGTTGCTGATCATTTTCCTAATGCCACATTGAGAAAACAGGATATGAAGATCACTCCAGCCTCTTCTTCCAATCTTAGGAGGTCAAAGAGAAAAAAAAGCCTCGAGTGGATCTAAGAAGAAAAAAGGGAGCAATGGCTCCCAGCATAGATCTTAATGGATTTCATCTTTTGGAATTTCCAGGGTATTTCTATCCCTGGCACTTTATCTGCTCTTAAAAGTGCTATTTTGACACAAAAACCAATGTTTTTTGCTATTGCTGAACCAAAATTGAATTTCTCTTTTAAATTTATGCATCTTGCTTCCTCTAGTTATAATTTTTTAGGTTCCTACACTTATAGTAGTATGATTGACTCTCTTTGGATTTTTTATTATGATTCTTTGAAAGATGTTAAAATTCATAATTGCTCTGATCAAATGCTTACTTGTGACTATGTTTTTAATAATTTCTATATGTTCTGGACTTTTGAATATGCTAAAAACTGATATCAAAACTGTCGACCTCCTTGGATTGACCTGTCACATTTTTTTGATAACTCCACAGACCCTTGGTTAGTTCTTGGGGATTTTAATTCCATCCTTTCCCCCAGTGAAAAAATTGGTCCCTATCACTCCCAAATATCTTCTAGAGAGTTTAGAGCCACTATTGAGGACTGTAATTTGGTTGAGGTTAATTTCATAGGTGCTATGATTACTTGGTATAGAAGGCACTATAATAGGATGGTGGCCAAAAAACTATATAGGGCCCTTGTGAATCTTAAAACTCTCGTTGCATGGGACTCCATTTCCAGCATCACCATACATAAACTCTTCTCTGATAATCACCCTATCTTGGTCACTTTCCACTATAAGCAGGCCAAGTTGAATATTTCTTTTAAATTCATCAACGCTTGGTCTAGTGACGTAGATTTTTCTGGGATTATTCTAAATTCTTGGACATCGACGAATAATCACACCGATGCCTTTGCTTGTATCAGAAAGATAAAACAACTAATGCTCTATCTCAAAGGCTGGTGTAAGGATAAATAGATGGAAATTGATAGAGACATAGCCAATCTTGAGACTGATCTTAATAAAATTCAGAATAATGACACCCATACTGATTTATCTTCAGACCCTCAGTTAGAGATCAATATTTCAACGAAACTCAACTCTTTGCTTACTATCAAGGATAACATTCGCAAACAGGTCTCCACAACTAAATGGATCTCTGATGGAGACCGTAACAGTAATTTATACAATACTCTTCAAAGGGTTAGGAAGGTCTGTCGTCTTCTATCATTCTAAAAAATAATGACATCCTTCTTGACTCTGAGGCGTCCATTTCTAACCATGTGGTAGCCTATTTTGAGAATATTTTCAATGGAGCTTGTTCCAATAAGGTCCTTCTCCCTGGAATTATCCCTTCTTTAGTCCAGGAAAAAGATAATGATTTTCTCGTGGGAATTCCTCTTTATCACGAAATCAAGGATACTGTTTGTGGTCTAAATCCTGACAGTGCTCCTGGGCCTGATGGTTTCAATAATGGTTTCTTCCAACTCTATTGGAATGTTTTTCAAAAGGTTGTTTTCAAGAGGGTTCAAACTTTTTTCTCGACAGGTTTTCTTCCCTATGGTATCAACGCTCAATTCCTTACCTTAATACCCAAAGTTCCCAATTCCTCTGAAATACACATGTGTCACCCTATCGCTCTCATCAACTCCATCTATAAAATTATCACTAAGCTCATTGCCAATAGACTATCTCCCTTGTGTAATAGAATTGTTTCTTGGAATCAGTTTGGTTTCATCAAAGGGAGGTCTATTCAGGACTGCATTTGTATTGATCTTGAATCCATTAATGCCCTCAATAAAAAATCCAGAGGAGGCAAAATTTCCATCAAGCTTGACATTCGGAAGGCCATTGACACTATTGATTGGGGTTTGATTTTCAAAGTTCTTCAGGATTTTGGATATAATGATACCTTCATTAGAAAGATAAATTCTCTCTTCAACTCGGATTCTATCTCTATCCTCATAAATGTTTCTCCTAAGGGTTATTTCAAATGTTCAAAAGGAATACTACAAGGTAATCCTTTCTCGGCCATTATTTTTTCCATTGTGGAGGACTACCTTAGTCGTCTCCTCACCACTTTAGTTCGATCTAACAAGGTTAAGCCCATTCTGGCTGCTAGACACATCAATGTCACATCCCATCTCCTTTATGCAGATGAAATTATTCTTTTCCTTAATGGTGTAAAGCACAATATCACCACTCTCAAAGCTTCTCTATCTCATTATGAATAGATTTCGGGGCAATCCATAAATTGGAGAAATATTTTTTTTTGTTTGGTAAATCCTTCCCTGCTTCCAGAAAAACTCACATCATTGAGAGTCTTGGTATCAAAGAAGGGTCTTTTCCTTTTACTTATTTGGGTGTCCCTATCTTCTGGGGTTGGCCTCGGACCTCGTACTTTAATGATCTAGCTGACCAACTCATTAATAATCTTTCTTCCTGGAAAGGAAAAACTCTTTCTATGGAGGGTAGGATCTCCTATGTGAAAGTTCTATTATCTCCAAAATGGTTTATTCGTTATTGATTTACTAATGACCTATTCGCCACCGTAAAAAAATTAACATGTATATTAAAAATTTTGTCTAGACGGGCAGTATTTTGAAGAGAAATCTGGTTAATGTCCCCTGGTCCACCTGTTTTAAACCTATAGAAAAGGGAGGGCTTGGAATTAAAAATCTCAAGTTATTTAATGAAGCCCTTCAGGACAGACTCACTTGGACATTAAGTAACAGCAAAGCTGACTCCATTTCCTTCCTCAAATTCCGTTTCCTGGATATGCTCAAATACCACAACTTGAGTTATGTTAACTCTTCTCTCTTGCCATCCATTAAAAATTCTGTTACGAATATCATGCAAAAATCTAGATGGATGGCCTCTTCTGACTCTACACTGAAATTCTGGCTTGACAACTAGACTGGCATTCCCCTTAATTCGATTATATCTTCTAATGAAGTTCTTGATTCTATAAACTCATCCATTAAAGATGTTATGCACTCCCCTCGTTTAGACATCCCAGGTCATATCAAAACTGTGGTTGATGATTACACCTTCTCTATATATGGAGAATGTCTTCTTTGGGAACCATCTCATAATGGGATCTTGGACTCCAAAACCTATTACATGAACCTATTCTTCCACTTGGAATCCAACTTCTCATGGATGGTGTCTTTTGATAAACCCTGTATTAAGCCCTCCAGATTTAATCTTGTTTGGCGTATTCCCACAACCGACTTCCCACTGTGGTCTGCCTTCAATCATTTGGGGTTCAACTGAGCTCTAGATGTACGATTTTTATTCAACATAGGGATGACATAAATCACTTGTTTTTGTCCTGTGCTACTGCCTGTGCCCTTTGGGGTTTTGTTTCTGACATTTTTGATTTCAGATGGTTAATTGATGACTCTATTTACTCACTTCTCAAATTATGTGTGGAGATGGATCTTTTGCCGCAGATTAAAAACCACTTCCTTGCTGCTGCTTCTGAGCATATTCACATTATCTGGTATGATAGAAATGATATTATACACAATGGTGTCTGATTAAATCTTAATTCAGGTCGCTGGAGAATTCTGATTGCTATTAGGGATGCTTCCACTCTTCAGAATTCCAAATGTGCAAACTCGGTTGGCGACTTTGGCATTCTTCGTCGGCTCCATATTAAAGGGAACTAAAATCTGCCAAAGCGTCCTTTTGATGTGTTTTGGTATACTCTGATCCCTAGCTGGATAAAGATCAATGTTGATGGAGCCTTGAAAAGGAAACCGGGTCATGCGGGATGTGGAGCCATCTTCAGATACAACCTTGGTCATTTCCAGGGCTGCTTTTTTGGTAGCTATGGTTCTACCTCTGCACTGGAGGCGGAGATGCTGGTTGTGATCCATGCGATCAACATTGTTAAATTAATAGCCTGGGACAATATCTGGATTGAGAGTGACTCCACCACCATCATCCAAGCCATTTGGAATGGCATGGTTCATCTTGTCTGTCCTCTCACAGCGCTCTGGAAAATATGCCTTAGTTCTCTTCAGGAGATCAGATACATTTCCACCCACACCTACATGGAAGCTAACATGGTGGCAGATGGGCTTGCTGACAAAGGGATCAACCAGGACACCACGTGGAGTGATACCTTACCGGCTGATCTCCTCCCTTTCTATGAAAGGGATTGTAATAAAATTTCCTATTTTCGACTTTTGTAATTTTCTTCCTCTTTTTAATAATATTTTGTGTCTTATCCTGTGACCAAGACATTGCCTTTTTAAAAAAATTATACATAATAAGATAGAAAACTAATAAAACATAATTCACAAAATTTAGTAAATAAGAATAAATTTAAAAAAAATAATATAAAATAACATTAAAGTTACCGTTGAATATGAAAACAAAACATTACAGAAAAATCATGATCTATTGAAGGTAATAATTTTAAAACCATGATTAATAAAAAACTATTCACACAAAAAATTGTGATTAGATCCAACAACCATGATTGAAACCCATTTCTTACCATGTTACTGACAAACCCATTCATTTAAAATTTAAATCTCATGATATATAAGAAATTACCTAATTCATTTGAGGTAAATATAGGTCCCAAACATCTTCTAATGCATAAATTTGTCTTCTACATAATGACAATCAAAATATCATAAAATAACATAAAAGAAAATATGGGTTTCTTTGTAACGTCCCAGTTACGGATGCCACCCAAAGGTGCCCCATACCCAGTTAATCAGATGGCCTCAAGCACATTTTCTCAAACGGCAGAGGCTTCCGACTAGCAGTGAGGGCCTTGGGTGTGATAGTGGAGAAACTAGGCCCTCATTGGCAGAGTACACAGTGGATGTAAACAAACATTCAATAACAGAAGCAGTAAATATCCAACGACAATAAGCAATAGAATACTGAGATAATAAACAACTGTAGAAAATGCGTAACAAATGATGCATGAAATGTAAGTCAAGGAAAATAGCCAAACAATTCACAATTCCGAATACAAATAGTACTCAACAGAAGTATAAAACAAAAATATAAACAGCTCCACATCATCGCAAGCCTATGATTGGTCACATGCTCTCCATATCCATAGAAAGTCAAGTACTTGAAGTAGAAGGGCGCTTGCCCTTATCTATACCTGCAATAGTATAATCTGTTTGGGACCAAAATCATGAACCAAACAGGGTGTGAGACTAAATCCTAGTAGGAAACCAGAAAAATATTTGTGCCTAATAGTCAGTGATTATATGAAAGGATGTAAGAAAAGGAACGAAGTAAACATGGAAATATTCATCAATAAACATTACCACAGTTCAAGCATTCAATCCAGCCTCAGGTAAACACAAAAAAGAAACCCTCTGGGTAGTACCCACAGCCTAACCCCTCTGTTTTAACCAAAAAAGTACTAGCAACCCTTTGGGAGGCACACACAGTCTCAACCCTCAGGTTCAGCTAAATTATAGACTCTCTAAGGAAGCACTCACCGTCAATTCCCCCTATAGTCTTGTATTAGTACTAAAGGTGCACTGGGGAAGCACTCAATGTCTCATTCCCCCTGTGGACCATGTCATGGATCTACAGACATGCTAAGGAAGCACTCAACATCAATTCCTCCAGTGGTCTCGTATCACAAAAAAAATTAGTAAGACACTCTGGAGAAGCCATTATATCCATTCTTTCTTTGTTCTACTACACTAGGTTCTCACGACCCTGTGTAAGTCGACAAATTTAGTGCACGTATCAGCCTAAATAAACCTCAAGTACTAATTGGCTATCATTATATGCAATATCATCATATTAGAACAACTGTCACACCATCCTACCATACTAGGCCAGGGAATAAACAAGGCAACCTAACATGATAAACAAAACCAAGAAGCCTCAAACAAAACATGCATGGGCAATTCCTCCAAACAATAAATTCACCCTATTTATAATCTATTCATCCACTACTCATGAATAAAAACATACTAGGTAGAAAATAGGGATACAACAGTAAATGTGCAACAACGCATTCTTGGGTATTGGAGATTTTGCACATAAAGCTCAAAGACATTCAACAAAAAGGCACAATACACCTACCTTGTGGTTGGGAGATCAATATACTTGAACATTGATGATTGAATCACCTTAGAACACTATATATCTACAAAAAAATATAAAAAGTTTAACCCACAATATCTTGGAAGTGAGGAGTAATTGGAAAACGATGCTTTAGGAGAAGGAAGAACTCATTGATGCGATTCCAACACAATTGATGGTGTTTGATTCGGAGGACAGATGTACGCTCGGGGTTTCGTCGAAGATCTATGGTCATATGGAGCTCTCGGTTGAACGAGACCTAAAATAAGATTGTTCTGGTGATTAGAGGTGACCCCAGTGCGTTTAATGAAAAAAACGTATATTACATGTACATCGAAAATTTTTATAAAAACCACTTTTTCTCAAAAATGACCAGAAAAGGAAAACATGCCTGAAAAGAAGATCCAGGTTCATACAAACCTCATCCCTTAAAAAAATTCGTCCCCAAATATCCCTAGCAAGGTGGCGTAGAAGAGGAAACCCCAAAAAACTTCAGCCACTGTGCTCGTACATCGGCCTCCCTCTCCCAAGTCTCATCCTTGACTCACCTATGCTGCCATAGCACTCGCACCAGAGGGAAAAATCAGCCATGGATATCCTTTGTACTATGATCAACAATCCAGATTAGATGCTCCTCAAATTATGTATCCTCCTCCAACTCAACTTCATCGGGTTAAAAATTATGAGATGGGTCTGAGAAGTAACTTCAATGCTGAGAAATGTGGAAAATGTCATGCATAGCCCGATACCTTTGAGGTAACTACAACTGATAGGCAGCCTTCCCAACACTCTCCAACAACTCAAATGTCCAGACATACCTCGATGAAAGCTTACCCAATATCCGGATCCTCTTATTCCCTAACCTCAGTGTGACAAGAAGGAAGACCTGATCCCCGACCTCGAACTCTACAGGTTATCTCTGCTGATGAGCATAAGACTTCTATTGAGACTGTGCAGTAGCCATCCTCCAATAAATCAACTCTATCTGCTCTGTGTTCTCCTGGACAAGATGAGGTCCCAGCTAAGGTATTACTTCTACATGATGAAAACATAAGGGTGAACGGCATGGACTATTGTACAAATCCTCGTAAGGTGCCATCTGAACAGTTACATAGAAACAATTTTTGTAGGAAAACTCCGCAAGAGGTTTATGCTTCTTACAAGATCCTCCATAATCAAGAATGCATTCTCAGAGCATGTCCTCAAGTACCTAAATTGTACGCTCATATTGGCCATCTTTCTGAGGGTGGTAATCTATACTAAAAAGCACATGTGTAACAAAAGCATTATGTATCCTCTTACAGACCCAAGAAGTAAAACGTGCATCCCTATCCAAAACGATGGAGTGTGGAACTCCATGTAGACATATAATCTCTAAGATGTAGAACTGTCCCAGCTCATCAACACTTAAGGACTCCTTGATCGACAATATGTTTTCAACCTTTGTGAGATTTTCAATGACAACCCAAACATCATTATTCCCTTGAGTTGACCTTGGAAACCCCATCACGAAATCCATCGCGACATCATTCCTCTTCCACTCAGGAGTGGGTAACTACTAAAAAATCCATATTGGACACTGATGTTATTCCTTCACCAAATGATAGGTGGAACACCTCATGATGAAACCATCCACATCCACCTTCATACCTGGCCAAAAATACAGATGGTGTAGATCACGATACATCTTGGTGATGCCAGGATGAACTGCCCAAATAGAGGAATGAATGTACCGCATCAGATCCTAGCGTATATCTGATGACACCCATACGCGCCCCTAAAAACACAAAATCTCATCCACGCCTATGGTCCACCCTGTAATAGGGTCCTCTCATGAAACATTCTCTTATTGGACTAGGCCTTCTGAATCTGATAGCTTCCTAATTCGCACTCAATCTAGAAGAGTATTGGTGACTACCACAGAAGATAGAAACATCTTCCCCTGTCTATCGTGCGCCTCCAAATGCATCTCAGAGAACAGATCCATGAGCTTCCATTCACTGCTGGCCTCCTGAACTGGCAGTATATGAGTCATCCTATGCAATGCATTAGGCACTGCATTTCCCTACCCAGAACTATAGTAAATCGAAAATTTAGAGGATTGTTGATACTCAAACCACCTTCACATTCTCAAATTCAATTCACGTTGAGTGAAGATGTAAATGACACTCTTGTGGTTGGTGGAAACCACAAAATTCTCTACCAGAAGATAATCTCTCCCACAATGTAAGGCATGAAAAAATGGTACCAACTCAAGATCGTGCGTCGGGTAATTTCTCTCATGTGGAATCAAATACCAAGACACGTATTCACTGACTCCATCTCCCTTAATAATCATAGTTCCTAGCCCGATACCTGAAGCATCACAATAAATGATATAGCTCTTTCCCGACTCTAGAAATACTTGTATCGGTGATGACGTCAACCACCCTTTCAGCTCCTCAAAGGATAACTCACAAGAATTTAACAATGAGAACACGACACCCTTCTTAGTTAGACCTGTCAGTGGTGGTGATATGTGTGAAAAGTCTTGTATAAAGCATCAGTAGTATCCACCAAGCCCTAGAAAACTCTAAACCTCATGTTCTTCGGCTGATCCCAGGAAAATTTTTCTCTCACATTCTCTGGGTCAACTGATACTCCTGCCTCTAAGATAAAGTGAACCAGGAAGTGAATCTAGACCATCCAAAGTGGAATTTTGAATGCATAGAATATAGCTGATGCTCTCTCATTGTACTCAGAACGATCTCATGATGTGTATCATGGTTGTGTCGAGTGTGAGAGTACACCATGATATCATCCAAGAAAACAATCATGAAGGAATCCAAGTATGGATGGAACACTCGGTTAATCAGCGCCATGAAAACCATAGGTGCATTCGTGAGACCGAACAATAGAACCATATACTATTATAGACAATACATGCTCTAGAAGGCTATAATAGGTATGTTTGATGGCCTAACAAGCAACTGATGGTAACCAGATCTCATGTCAATCTTCGAGAACACCCTGGCTCCTCGAAGCTGTTCAAAGAGATCATAAATCATAGGCATGGGATATCAGTTCTTGACCGTCAACTGGTTCATCTTTTGATAGTACAAACCATGCCTTAGGGTACCGTCCACCTTCTTTACAAAAAGGACTGGAAAACCCCAATGAGAAGTACTGGGTCAGATGAAACCCTTTGCCTCCAACTCCTCTAACTGCTTCTCATGCTCCTGCAACTCAGGTGTAACCATACTATAAGGAGGGATGGACACCAATTCCACTCCTAGCCAAGCTCAATAGAAAAGTCTACCTAATTCTCCATAGGAAAACATGATAATTCCTCAAGAAAGACATTTTTGAAATGGTCCAACACTAGAGAAAAGTCTCACTATGATGTCCCCTGGTCATCCAGATATAAACTAGAAATCTAGGCTATAAATCATCCTAACCCATGATGCTCTGGACCCACTCTGCTCTCGGGGACATCCCATTCACCCTTATAAAGAAACAATCCACCCTCTAGTGATATGAAACTCACCCTACGATGATAACAATCGACAACATCCTGGAAGAGAAATAACCAGTCCATTCCAAGAATGAAATTGTATCCCATCATCTCTAGGTCATAGTGATCCCAAAGTAAGTGACACCCAAAAACCAAAAAAGGGAACTACTTACACTGATGTACGCTGGATGACCTCATTCCCAATGGTATGTCATCTGTCAAGATAACAGAAGAGGAAATGATACAGAGACCAAGGCTCTCCACAATAGAAATAGATATAATACTATGGGAATCCCCTGTATTGAAATGATCAGAAGATAAAAATTAGGCTACTAGGATTGTACATAGAACTATAGAGGGTCAGGGATCCTAATCTAGAAGGGTTTTCTCCACTGCACAGGTCTTGCCTATACCACAGCCTTGTGACCCTACCTGACCACTCTGAGCTGACCCACTCTCTAGTCGCTGAGATCCAGGTGACTGACGACCATGGCCATGACCTCCACCTCATCCATAACGGTCCAAAAAACCCTAGTTCTCGGACAGGTGGGAAACTGGGGGTGCTACTCTTGAACAAGGAGCCATAAAAGAACCCTGTCACCAGCTGTAGGTGAAGAGATCTGACAGAAGCGCTGAAGGTGACCCATATTGTCGCATGATCATCACTCCACTGGGTGTTTCAAGAAGTGTGGCATCGTAGGACTGCTCTTTTCACACTGGTATCACACCACAGGGCCACTAGAAGGTGTGTCTCACCTCCTTGGATCACCGTGCGAAGAGTCCCTACTGCAAATCCTACTGTCAGTAGGAGGAACACTAACTCCAGATTCCAAGCCACCCTGGATCAAAATTATAGAATCCCTCAGATTGCGCTCCATGATCAGCGCTTGGTTGAAGATAGAAATGATGTAAGTAAACCTGAAGAAGTTCACCTATGATTGGATTCCAAGCCTCAGACCATCCTCTAACATCCTTGCACTGAATAACTGATCACCTCCAGGAATATGCGTGAAGCGCTGCAGCTCGATAAAGAGAGAGGAATACTCTATGATAGAAAGAGTTCCCTGCTCAAGACTCATAAACTACTGGGCTCGATTGGCCCTTGAGGTCTCCGGGTAGAAGTAGTCAATGAGGATGTGATGAAACCTATCCCACACTATAACCTGTGGGCGTCCTGCCTTTGAGATCACATCCCACCACCTCTTGGAGGAGTATCATAGAATATAGGTAGTGAGATTGACCATCTTTTCTAGAGAAATCTCCAAATGCTCATTGATCTCAAGAATGTCTTAAATCCATCACTCTACAAACTGGTGCCCCCCATCCCTTGATAAAGTGGGAGGATGTTACTGCAGAAAGACCTGCGCCAAATCTATCATCGATGGGGCAGTAGGCGGTGCTCCATGAAAGGTATGCATCATCCTCATAAACCCTCTTTGAGCTGAGCATCATCTCCTATGTCAGGTATAACAGCTTGTTCCAAGACTTCCACAACTGGAGGATCTACTGGAAGTCCTTGATCCGCCATATCTGGCGTCTCATCACTGCCCTGTAACTAGCGAACAACGGGGGGACGTCTCAACAACATGACTCTGCAAGGTCAAATGCACACCTTAGATCAAAGGTATCAAGTAATGAAAACATGAAATACAAGAAGGTAATAGGAGAAATAAAACATTCATGTTTTATAAAACATTACTAAATGGAATGTTCTCTTAATCCATTCACATGGGTGTGTACTTATGCCAAAACTGGACTTGTAACACCCCAAACACACATCGTGATGTCTTAACACGCGACATGTACTGGAATCCTCTTCCCCTGCCCAATACCTTCTACACTGTTAGGAACCATGTCTCTCCTAAGAAAAGAGTAGACAACATGTTCAATACAGACACAACGTGTACTAGATGAGCATTACTGACTCGTGTTGTTAGTTATACAGACGACTACATGGATAACACTCCACAGTGTGTTCTAGATAGACACGGTGTGTACTAGGAATGATAACACAGATCTGTGTTGTTAGTGACACGACCGGGAACCTAGGTCTCTCTACAAGGTGTGTTCCAGAAGGACACAACGTGTATTATAAGGGACTCAACTGACCCGTGTTGTTAGTGACACGGCCGGGTTCCTCAGATTACACTACACGACATGTATGGACGGTACACGGTGTGTTCACCATGGATTTCCCTATCTTATGGCTCTTTCCACATGGCTTATGACATGGTTAAAGACAGAATGGTGTGTAAATATGGTACACGAACTTTAATTCAGAAAAAAAAGTTTCTTCCCAAACAGAAGAACACATGGCATGTATTCAAACAACACGGCGTGTATTCTGGGTTTTTCGAGACAGTAATCCTCAGAAACTACCCTGAAACCCAAAAAAACACTAAAACATACATTGAAGGGGCCACATTCCGATCTGCGAGTGACCGTACTTCCCATGAATAAATTCTTGGCATCTTAAGAATGATATAACATGGGAAATAATTCAAGGATTCACAAAATTACAGGGCATGAGTGGCCATAACAACTCAAGAACCAAAGTTTGGGGTTCATTTAGTCAAAATTTTACTGAAAAATATCCTATCAAACACCAGGTATTATTATTAAGGCATCTATCATAACAACATGCATATTCTACACAACATCTATCACACCAACATGAAATTTCAAATGCACCCTAAATGGCATGGCCAGAATGCATAACATGTGATTTCTAGAAAGTGCCTATATGATGCATGAGATGGAATACTCTCATCTCATCTGGTTGTGACATAAATAGAACCTTAATAACATCAATGGTAACAACACAAAACATGTGAATCACCCAACGATGAAATAAAATCAACTATAAAATTGTAAAACCAGAAAAATTTTAGTAAATGAGGTAGATTGGATTTTCCCTTTACACGTGTTAGCTACTCCCAGGAACAGCTTATTTCCAAGCACCTATTACATCATATCCCCACCAATATGCTCCAAACAGTAAGTCAATAAGAAAAGAAAACCCTCTGATACCACTTTGTAACGTCCCTATTCCGGAAGAAACCCAAAGGTGCCCCATACCCAGTTGGTCACATGCCCTCATGTGCCTTTTCCCAAATATTGGAGGCTATCGACTGGCAGAGAGGTCCTTTGGTGTGATAGTGGGGAAACTATGCCCTGATTTGAAGAGTACATAACGGAATTAAACAAACACAGAATAACAAAAGCGATAAATATACAACAACAGTAAACAGCGGAAGACTGAGATAATAAACAACTGGAGAAAATGTATATTCAATGATAAATGATACATATGTAAAGGAAAGAAGCCAAACAAGTCACAATGCTGAATATAAACAGTATTAATCCAATGTACTAAAGAAAAAGATAAACATCTTTTTAGCATCACAAGCCTAAGCTTGGTCTCATGCTGTCCAGCTCTAGAGTATGTAAAGTACCTGAAGTAGAAGGGCACTTGCCCTTATTTATACCTATATCAATATAATTAGTTTGGGCCGAAATGAAAGACTCAAATTGGGTGTGAGACTAAATCACATTAGGAAACCACCAAAAGATTTGTTCCTAACAATCAGCGAGTATATGACAGGTAGTAAGAAATGGAACGCAGTAAACAATGAAACATTCTGCAATAAACATTACCACAGTTCAAGCATTCAATTCACAAACAAGTAAGCAGCTAATCAATGAAGGTAAAGACAAACAAGTAACCCTATGGGTAGTACTCACATCCTAACCCCTATGGTGCAACCAACCAGTAATATAAACACTATAGGTGGCACACACAGTATCACCCCTCTAGTTAAGCTAATGTATAGACTCTCTGAGGAAGCACTCACTCTCAATTCCCCCTATAGTCTCGTATCGGTACTGAAGGCACTCTGGGGAAGCAATCAATGTCCCATTCCCCCTGTGGCCCATTTCAAGGAAATTAAGACACTCTGAGGAAGCACTCAATTTCAATTCCCCCTATGGTCTTGTATCATTGAAAATTGATAAGACACTTTGGAGAAGCCCTTATGTCTATTCTCCCTATGATCTACTACTCTAGGTTCTCACGGCCCTGTGTAAGTAAACTAGTATAGTGAACGTATCGGCCAATGTAAATCTAAAAAACTAATTGGATATAATTCTAGGGAATATCAGTAGAATATAACAACAGTCACACTATTCTACCATACTAGGCATGGGAATAAACAAGGCATCCTAATAGTTTAAAGAAAACCAAGAAGCCTCAACCAAAACATGCATGGTAAATTCCTCCAAAACAATAAAATCACCATATTAAAAATCAAATTGTCCACTAATAATGCATAAATTCATAGGAGGTAGAAAATAGAGATAATATAAGAAACACACAATACCCCGTTCAGGGGTATTGGTGATTTTGCACATACAAATCAAAGACATTAAATAGAAAGGCACAAACCACCTATTTTGGCGTTGGGAGATCAATATACTTGAACCTCGACGCTTGAATCACCTTAAAATATAATAGATCTATGAAAATTTATAAAACTTTCATCCCATTATAACATGGAAAATCATAGGAATTTGAAAATGATGCTCTAAGAGAAGGAAGAACTCACAGATGTGATTCCAACACAATTGAAAGTTTTTTATTCGGAGGATGGACACATGCTCGGGGGATCGTCAAAGATCTGCGGTCATATAGAGATCTCTGTTAAAAGAGACCTAAAAATGATCATTCTAGAAATTAGATGCGACCCTATTTAATTTCATGAATAAAAAGAATGTACACAGCGTGTACTTCAAAAATTTCTAGAAAAACCACCTTTTCTCAAAAACGACCAAAAAAGGAAAACATACCTGAAAAGAAGATCCAGGTTCTTACAGTCTTGATATTAAAAATCATGATATAAATAACCCATAGTAAATAAATGGATATCCAATAACATTATGTAAAATTATAGGTAAATACCACTAAATATTTAGAATAATTCATATGGTATTAACACCATATGGATAAAGGGTATGTAGTTAATTAAATAATATCCCAAAATCAATTGATGTATGAAATATATGTGAACTCAATTCAATAAAATGAATTTAACTAGAATATTCCAAAAGGAAATTAATTAGATGATTTGTAGATGATATAAAAATAAGAATATAATGAATGAAAAATTAAGTGAAGGATCATTCATTCAAAAGTGAATTATATTACATAAGTCATCCAGAAAAATAATTTAGGTGGTTACATTGGAAGTATAATCGTGATCAAGTATAAGTTATGTCAAAGGACAATTACTTATGGAAAAAATAATTTGTATTATTTTTAGGAAATAAATTACGGTCAATGAATGATATACATAACTATGATTCCTCATAGGGAGAAAATTGGTTGGAAATTAAAAGATCAATTTGGAAGGAAAAACTAATTCACAAGGATTAATGGAGAGTGAATATGAAATTGGTCAAGATGAAGTAAATGAATACATAAAAATAAAGAAAAAAGGATGGGAATAGTTCAATGATATCATCCGATAATATGGTAATAGGATAATAATTTACTTCAAGATCCTTTTTCTAAATACGAAGTGTTTCATTAACCATCTAGACTGAGTGAATATGAATGTATACTTATTTAATCAGTATAGTTTAACCCTTCTATTAGTTCCCCCTAAATCTCATCTATTATCCAAATGATGATTATTATAGATGAATTTTTAATTCCTGGGGCTCAAAATTCAAATTTTAAAGACAAAATTGTCATTAAAGGGTTAACTAGTCATCCCTTTTATATTTAGGAATTAACAAAACCCAAAATGGTTATCCCATGTTTTTTAATTTCCATAATTAATAAACCATCATTAAATATTGATGAAAATTCAATAGTAATACCAAATTCAGAAAATAAATAATTACATAACCTTTTATACTACAAAAACTCCATAACCACTAAAACAAATAGTGTATGGTTCTCAAAGGTTATCGCATAAATTTTATATTTGAAACCCTAAAATATGGTTATCTACATTTGGTGTAGTGTTATTCACTTAGTCACTAATTAAATTTTCATTACAGTGGTGATAAAACTTGTGTTATCCGTATCCATGATCATATAATCCCAAATAGTAATTAATACCCTAAAACTTGTGTCCTAAAAAATTCTATAAATTCATCAAAATAAAAGAAAGAATTACACATAATTTATCCTACTTGAATATCACTAGGAAATTTGTTAATAAAAATAAGATATAATTTCATAAAACATCAATGAGTTGTATAATACATTGAAATTATGGTAATCTAGAAGTTAATAGTCCTATAAATGTATTCATATCACTTAATATAGACTAGTATAATGACATATTAATTTCCAATGATATCTACACTTAACATTGATCCAAATTATAATAACCTAGAACCCACACTCTGAGATCTTGTACTAAAATCCAGAACATTACAATCTATGGATTGAGGATGGTAATTATTAACCAGATTTTTTAAATAAGCCATAAAACATCAAAAGGAATACATGTATCACTTACATAATGGAGGAAAATTTGCGATAAGAGTTCTATAGGATTAGTTAAAACTCTTACATAAGAAATTCAGGTGACATTAACTGAGTATTTCTCCCACTTAACATAGATTTTATTTTTCACATTAATACATCACCCACATCCATGTGAAATACCTTATAGATAAAACACATAGAAAATAATTAAATAAAAAATTCTCAGAATAAAATTTATTAAGGGAGTTCTTATGTGATCAGTAAGGGGAAATGTAACAATTAACAAATGAATTCCATCAGAGAACATAAGATGAGCACGATGTTATATTGAAATAATAAAAATTCATGAGTATAACATATGAATATTCATTCCAATAAATATTTGAAAAATCAAACATTAAAGCATGGAATAATTCAAATAAAAAAATTCATAAGAACCAATAATAATTTTCCTTGTAATATCAAAATCGATCAAATAAATCATTATAAACCAAAAAAATAATATATATAACATTTTTGTATCATGGAACATCATATCTTAGAACCCTTACAAAACAATTAAATAACCCTTACCATTAGAATAGACAATATGTACAACTTCCATCTATATAGTACCCTATTCATTAGGGAACTATCCATGCAGACCAATCATGTAAGCTATTATACACTCAACCAATTCTATCTAGTGAAACCAACAATTTATAATGTCTATGAACAACGTCAAAATAAATAACATAGAAAAATCATTCCATAAAAACTCATTTAAACAATAATTATTCTTTTTATAATATGCATTTCCCATTGAAAAGGAAACGGGTTCCAAAACAATCTCTTTGAAACATGATTAACGCATGGAAATGAAAATTCTTATATAACAATCTCTTTCATGCATTATTAACCCATGGAAGGGAAATTTATTCCTTAACAATATCATTGAAATATTATTAAACCATAGAAAAGAAATGTGATCCATAAAAACTCATAGAAAAATTATTATCCCATAAAAAATAAATAGGTTACATAATAATATCGTTGAAACAAGATTAACTCATGGAAAAAAGAAAATTTTTTCTTAACAAACACTTTGAAACATGATTAACACATTAAATATAAATGAGTTATGTAAAAATAAAATTGAAATAATCATAATTCATCAAAAATAATTACTGTGTTTGGAATAAATTTAAAATATTCCCATTTTTGGATAAGTAACAATAAGGATTTTTTATTTTGATGAATGAAAATGAAGTTAAATAATCATTGAAAACAATCTTGAGGAATATAATCCTTAAATATTCCAATATGACACATACCACTTTGAAAAATTTGTATTACTATCCTCATGAAGTACTAACATTAAATTAAACTGATAATATCATGATAATATGGTTATTAGTGATATGTCATGTCAATAGAGAAGTTTATAAAACCCATAAAAGAGGACACTTGTATAATATAACAAATTTCTCAAAGAAAGAATAATTGTTACAAAATTCCATTACCAATTGTTTAAAATTGAAACCATGATCGCCAAGAAAGATAGACAAAAAATTGGATATGTAAATCCACATAAAATATTTATATGAATTTTTAAAAATATTCATTGGATGTATACACAGTTGACAAAAAATATAATTGGTTACTATAGAAAATATCACAAAGAAATAAAACTGAGAAAATGAAACCCTTACTACAAGAGTAACTTTTGAATCATGAGATATATGAATTTAAAAAATAAATTAAATCTTTTAATAACATAAAAATTTAATAAACTTTATAACATATTATAGGGTAGTATACACACCACATAAAATAAATGGGTGTTGAATGTGGCATATGTCTCATTGAAATAAACGTGAGACAAGAGTTTACCTTACATCTATAGTAACATCAAAATTGGAAACCCGAAAAGTAATAATAGTCAAATTAAAAACTAAAATAACATGATGATAAAATTATTATATATATAATATATCCAAATTGTTATTATATACGTGACACAAAATAAGTAATTGGTGAATATGTCATTTATCTCACATATTTAATAAGTGAGATGAAAAAACCTTTTAGAGATTGTATCATTGGAGTGAGACTAAATTAATGAAAAAATTATGTGTAAAAAATTTAAATACATACAATAAAATTGTAAATATATTATAAAACATTCAGATATAATTTTCACACTTATTTTGGACATAAAAATATCAATGGAATATATGTTTAAAACAATAAATGGAAATTAAATTAAGAAATTTGTTACCTTGATATAGACTCATCATGATTGTCCTCTATATTACTGAATAATAATCATAATTATTTAATTTCAGGATATTATTACCATTTTTTTCATAATTTATTTCTCAAAAAAAAATTATATATAATGACTAAGTCCATAATTTTTTTGTTTGATGTTTTCACCATAATTGTCTCATATGTAAAAAATGACTTTCATAGGCCTATTGTGGTCAATAAGGTATTTGTTTAAACAAATATAGAATAATTACCTAGAAATAATTATCTCATATTTATATAAATTTTAATCTAAATATCATTCATGTTACATGGTTATGATTAGTGAATGAATGTTATGATCATGGAGATGGTAGGTCATATGTATGCATGAATAATGTTTCCATTCATTCAATGCTGACTATGTAAATAATTTAAGTAATATTTATATTTATATCCTGACCGTTATATAATTTATAAAATATTATTTAATTATATATTCTTATGTATATCATTCTTGTTATTTGTTGATAAATAAGGAAGAATCACATCACTTTGAGGAGGCAGTCGACCATTCATCCACAAACAACATAATAACTTTTCCAGTGTGGGAAATGGATTGGTAGAATTTTTTATTTTATAGTCCAAGATAAATAATAATTTAATTAATTTAATTAACATTTCATTTATATCATATATGTGTTTTATTTCCATCCTTAATAAATTCCATCTAATGTTTGAATGTGTCACATCGCATTAAGGTGGCGGTTTTCCACACATCCATAAACGATGTTATCGTATTCCAAAAATGGAAATCATAATGGTATGAATTATATAATAATTACATAGTTATGTAAACATTTAAAATATCATATATATTTATATATTACAAAAAATTATATTCACCATAATTTCTAACCGTTAGAAGTGGTAAAGGAAAAAAACGACTCTACTTCATGAGGTTGTAGTTTGTCTTACATAGTAACATTGATTTCATTGACCATTTAATGGATGTGTATGTGGTGTAGGTATAAAATTTTTTATAATTACATAATAATTTTTATTATAGTGAGGAAATTATATAATTATTTAGTAAGAACATTTTAAGGTGTGTAGAAAGAAATAAAACAAAAGTTATCATTGAATAATGTTACCTCCTCTTGGGGTAAATACTTTTGGATTTCACCAAAGGACATCATTGGATTTATTTAATATATAATAAGGTATTCTAATATTTTAGTACGTATTTTTGTAGATTACTTTTTCAGTGGTTGGATGAGGCACGATGGTGTGATATATGTTAAAAAGTGATTGAGTGAGTGCTTTTTTATAGTGGAGGAGGACTATCATTCTTGTAAATATAAAAAGGTAAAAACTTTTTAGATGTATACATCACATAATGTGTGTCAAATAAGGATCCATTTTTTTAGAAGTTGTCATATGTAAGGGATATTTATATCCAATGGGTTTTTTTCACGTTTATATACCCTTTGGAAACATAAGTCTAAAGATTAACCACTAAGTAACTCGTTTTTAACATAATTTCTATATTTAATTTTAGTTTATTTAACTAATATTTTCAGTAAATACATTTTTTAAAATATAAAAATTTAAATTTTTGAATTATTCTATATTTTTATTCCATTTTAACAAATTCAAATAAAAGAAGTATAATAAATTAATTTAAAATTAATCTCGCATATGCGATGATACATCAGGGGTTTTAAGAGAAAAGTTCAAATGTTTGGAATGTTTTTATATCTAATTTCAATGTGAAATTGATTCCAATGAACTAAATTGTTTTTATTGAAGTATAATTGAAAAAAATTGTACTTTATATAAATTTAAATTTAAATTTGACTATATAAATAAATTATACTAATTTTTTTTTCAAATTTTTTTTGTATCATTCACTATTCATCAAAATAAGAATGTTCTCAGGAAAATATCAAAAAAGAAACCTATTTTTTACTATATTCCAATTTTGAAAAAGAAGTTTATTTTTTTCATATTAAATTTTTCAAAGTTCCAAAATTTAGTAATAAATACAGTCTTCCATTAAAAGGAGGAAGAACTACCTTTAAGAAAAAAATGCATCTTTTTATGCTAAAAATTTCATTAATTCTTGATTTAGTCTTATAAAAACTATTACATGAGTTCAAAAATATTTTATTAGATATATAACATATATGTTTAATTAAAATATTTAATAAATAGTGCTTAATTTTTTATATCAAAATTACATTAATTTTCTATATAAAAAAAGTTTTTCATACAAACACATCATTTATTTTCAATTGGTTTTAATATTATTTTCTAATTAATTAGAAATAATTTATTTTATAGACATGAGTAAACTATATTTTATTAATATATTTAATATCATTCATTCCATCAATGATAATGGATATTTGATAAATATCACATCAAATATTATTAGTATATTATTATTCTGTAAAATATTGTTATACATGTAAGACACATTGTGGTAGAGAATCATTGTTGCATGAAACATAAGATAATCATGGTTTTGTGTAAAAAAAAGAAAAAATAGGAAATTCTTATAATCAAATCTTAAAAATAAATTTAATTAAAAACAAATGTTTATTAAAAACATTGGATGCCATAGTTTTAATATAACAATATAAATATATATGGACAACATGTCCACTGAATTTATTGTCATTGATATTATGAAATTCTCAAAAATAGTTCTGTAAAATTTATAAAATTTATTTATGGGTTATGAATTTTTTCGGTGAATATTTGTAGAAACATTAATAATTATTAATCAATGATTAATTATTGGGAGAAGAAATTTCATTATATAGAATGTAACAACCCATATATATATATATTCCACAAATGAGTGTCATGATCAACTATATTTTAAATTTTTATTCTATGAGATAGTATATAATATAGTTTAATAGATAATTAAATAAATTATATAACATAAATACAATATAATTATTTAATTTAATGAATTAGAAATATAAACTCACTATATCATTTTTAATAAAAAATCATTAAATAATAAAATTAAATTTTTTTGAACAAGATATTATATATCATATCTCAAAAAATTATATTATTATAATTCCAATGATAGTTCGTATAACAATAAATAATATCATTCGAAATCAGGGAATAATTCCATTATATCCATCAGAAAATCACTTTATAATTGTTTTGTAACATTATATTAGAGTGATATAATATGAAGTTAAAATTTATGAATAATTAATTTAGGTAATAATGGAACAAATATAAATATATCATAGTTTTTAGTTATTAATGAGAATTATACCAAAAATAATCATTGTACACATGAACAATAATGAAGATAATAAATAGATATGTCATACGGGAAACAAGATTCTGAATTTAGAGTGAAGATGATATATATAAATGTGTATATTAAATGAATATGTTTTAAGAAAATTGAGTGTCTAATCATTTGGTATTATCATTATTAAACAATGTTGAGTATATTATAAAAACTAATAAACCACTATTTTAATCTAATTATTTAAACATAAATTCATAATTACTAAAAAATAAGAAATAATAAGTTTTTTGATATGATAACTAATTATTTTTAAGATTTTTAAAAAATCTCTTACCTTGAAATCCTGATTTTTGGACTTTTATTTCATATATTCTCATATTTATTTTCAAAAATTTAATAATGTATCAATATATTGTCATATGTAAAAACATATTTACTATCAACATTTAATTTTTATTAATACATGAATTTTTATAGGTTTTTTGGGTACTTTTGAAAATAATTATTATTTATTAATTAATATATTTTTATAACATATCATTTAGTAAATTCTTCACTCTTTTTACAAATAAATTAGATAATTAGATTTATCATATTAATAGTGTTATTTTAATAAGGTAATATAATAATTGTAATAATAATATATACATTGGATTCCATTTTATAGAATCACGATTCACATGTTATAATAAAACATTAATTATAATATTTAAAAATTGAAAATAATGGATGTGATATTGGAATAAGTTTTGTATTTACATCATTAATTATACATATTAATCCATATACATTTTATTAAATAAAAAATATATTCTTTTGGTATGTAATATATTCTATATTGAAAAAATATATTATGATGTATAGATTATTTTTATTGGAAAATTTAATTCCTCATATTAAGAGTTTTGTTATTATGAAATGGATATAAAAATTTGATAAGGTGTTTTTTGTAAAATCAATGGATTATTTGAATCATAATTAATCTATTTTGAGTAAAATCCACTACATAGAAACTTTTATGAATGTATTTATTTAGTAATTAAATTTATCATAGTTATGAGGGGATTAAAAATTAAATTTATATCAAATTTTCGATTATAATTTAAAAAATATATTATGATAAAATGATGAAAATTATTCAATATAATTGAATTCTATCCAAATAATATAATAAATTGTACCCTTCTAGTACACTGTAATAGTGTATTATGAAGTAAAATTTATGTAATAATCATTCTTATCAAAATAAGGTTATTATATATTTAATATCGTCTAAAAATTTTCATTACAAATATCTTATACAAACTCTAAAAAATATTGTGCATTTAAAAAATTTAAAAAATAATTTCTTCTATGAAAAAACTATTTTTTATTACATATCATTTATAGTTTATTCAAATGATTTCATTCCATATTGGATGGTATTAAAATTCAGAAAAGTAATTTAAAACAAATAAATTGGTCTATATTTCAAAAAATATGGGTGGAAAAACATTCCCTAATTTTTTACTAATAATACATTAAGAGAAATTCATCCTAATTCTGAAAAAAAATCTTTTATCCATGTTTCAATTTATATTTAACACCCTATACCCCATTATCTTCAATATATATCCTATTATAGTGGTTTCTCATTAATAATATTTATATATATTCATTTAATGAGTTTATTATGGTATCTATGGGTGTTTCTTTTCATTTTCCAAGGGTAATCCAAGTATGCCATGGAAAAATTTCCCATATATACATCCCAATATCTTCATTTTTTGATTTAAATTTCCTGGAATTATTCATTTTAATTTTCAATTATATATTTTATTTTTAATATTCATTATTGTTCAACATATTTAATATAATTATTACCATGTGTTACATGTTTCGCTTTCATTCATAAAAATAAATCATGGCAATCATAATACATTTATCACTCTTCAGAATGATACTTAGGATTACAACTTTAAAAAGGTAATTTTGAGTATGTGGGGGTCACTCAAACCCTATTATTTACTATGGAAAAGTCTCATATCCTATTTTCCCTTTATTGGTGACAATTTTTTAATCATTATTTCGTTTCACCTTATATGGAAATACATCTAATTAATACCCTTATTATTATTTCATACACCCCTTTAATAATAAAATCAATTACTAGAGTTTCTATTATCACATTATAAACATTTTAAAAACCATATACATTAATATTATGGTTTGAAGGTAGTCATTAATATAATTACGTAATTCACATGACTAATTAATACCATTGATATTTCAATATATTTCATGGTTCTATACATGAATGTTTAATTAATTAAAACATACTAAAAAACCATGTCATCTATTGTTGAATAGTAATCCATGTAAATATATTTTTTTGGTTTATACAATTATAAATAAAATGGATTAATATATAACATTTTTTCAATTATAAATCCCCTAATAAAATATGTACCATTAATAATATTAAATTTTAAACTGATATATTAATTAATGATATAATTAATAGTCATTGAATCTTCTCCCAATCACGAGGTTTACTGCTACAATTAAATATTTAATATGAAATACTTATAGTCAAATACTCTATTTTGGTATGTTTAAAAATATATTTACACTATTATATCAATTAATGATTATGTAGATTTATTCCCATATATCTTACCTGTGGATAAATTATCCATATCGATCAAATATTTTTAATTATTTATATTATGTTTTATTTCTATTCTTCTTGTATTATCATAAGACTCTAGAAAATTATATTGTGCTATCACAATTGTATATCCACTAATTCATTACGTAATTTTTAATATTTATAAATGATATTAAGTCTTTAAAGTTGGCCTAATTTTTATGATACCATCGTGATGATCCTTTTTAAGATATATATGATACCATGGTGGTGAAAATTTGTAATTTTGATTTGATATCTTGGGGAATATCCGTTTTAATATTTTTATGACATCCACATTCATTTATTAATTATGAAATTTGTATTTATGTTCTATGATTATTCGAGTAATGATTTTGATCTAAATGAGTCTTGTATTATATACATTGCATGATGACGATATCATCACATGTTAATCATAACAATTCTCAAATTATCTATTTACAATTCCTATATTATTGATGTTTATTTACAATATCTCCCATTTTCAAGGTAATATTGTGCTCAAATCCTTGTATTTTGAAGGATTCATCCTTGATATTCTATCATGCCTTTCTGATACCGTAAATAAGAATATGATATCATCATTTTATTATCTTTACCTTATTCCAAATAAAGTATTCATATTATGGGCTTTATATGGTATAAATATAATATTATTTTCATGAAGTAATTGAAGAATATTTTTGATTAATTACTTTCTATGTTTATTTAATATATTAATTTCCAAAACATAGTATAATTATAAATCTAGGACCCTTAAAAATTATTTTTTATATATAATGAAATTTATATATTTATTGAATAATATCTTGAAGTAATATTTTGAGATATATTTTAATGAATTTGTAATATAATTCATTATACATGAAGGAAAATGAATCTTTTCATGTAGATTAGAATACAAATAATTCCATTACAAAGGATATAACTAATGAAAATGAGGGATTATTTCCATAAAACATGGTTACTCCTAATATATATATTACATACCATACCATTGGGAAGATAAATTGGGAATCAACATTAGGGGAATTAGTTATTACTTAGATATATCATTAGCTACCTAGATTATACATTGGGTAGTTAGTTTATCCAAATATAAAAAAAATTCAATCGTTTTGATTTTAGATTGTTTAGGAGGTCGGTTTAATGAAATTTTTTGGAAAAGTAATAATCACCTTTTGATTATATAGTAGAAATCTTATAGAATACATATAGAGTTGAATTATCTAAAAATTAGTCAAACTATATTTACTTTTTTATTACTCTATCCAAAATTAAATTCTATAATATAAATTCTAAATATATTATTTCATTTTTTATTAATTGTGTATTTTGGCTGATCCTTTGGTGATCCATCAATATATGTGGGAGTTTCTAGTGGCATATTGTTTTCTTTATTTATTCATTTTGTTAATTTGGAAGGTTTTTTTCCAAATAAGATATATCAAAAACATTGGGGGACTTTTATTAATCTAGTACGTAATAACTAAAAGATAAATGATATATTTATATTAAAATAATTGTTCGTTCGAATTAATGTTGAAAATTTTAATTTCTTATATGAAATAAATCATGTCAGAAGGTTTTTTTTATCAAGATTTTTTAATTTATCTAACAAAAATTTAATTAGTGGTGAGTTAATTGAAATGAATGATTTATTAGTATTTTATTATTATTAATAATATCATTATTGTTAAATTTATTATTAATAATACTATTATCTTTATTAGTAATGTATTTGATTCTAAAATTATTAGTCCTGACTCATAGATTAGATATACATGTGGTTTGGGAATCGAATAATTGTAATATGATGACATGAAAAACTCTCACCACTTCATCACTTATAGACTTGAATGCCCTTTTTTGGACTTTCAACCATAATATTTAAATTTTTAGTTGGTGTTATCTCATCAAAGCAGATTTTCAGATTTTTAACTCCCATTTATTTAAAATATTTTTGGGTTGTGTGTTTGATCACCTTGTGAAATTTTGGATTATTACTTCTATTATTATTACTAAAATGTGATATTTATCTATTTAGTTACAAATTATTATTATCTAAATATATTTATAATTAAATTTATAAAAATTATTTAGATTAAAATATATTTTAGAAATATGAATAAATAAATATATATATATATTAATATAGTTTTTTTTGTATCTAAATATCATTATATTTATGTTCTTACTAATAATTAAGTATATTTATATTTTCAATTATGATACTATGAAAATTAAAAAATTATTATAAAAAGTTAAAAATATATAAATATAAAATAATTTGTGAAGTATTATTTAACTTAAAAAATAATATAAAATATATAATAAAACATAAATTAAAATATTTTTATAATATAACAAGAGTGTAGATTCAAAAAATTCTATCATAATATCGAAGTAAAATTTTTCAATTTTAATGAATTTAAATTTCATTTGAAATAAATTATATTACTATAAAACAATTGAATTTAAAATTTATATTTCAAATTTCACTCTTGGACCTGAATTTTTTACATACCTAATAGAAATTAAAATTCACTATTAATATAATTTCGTGTACTGAAAAAAAAATTATAAAAATAAATGATAATGATTCTAAAAGTGGACAACTAGATGATGTGATGGTGTGAGAGTTTTTATTTTTAATATTAGGATACATAATTTAATTTAAGGAATTTTAATCTATAAAATTAAACATTTTAATTAATAATAAATATATTCAGCTTTAATTTAAACCACCATTACATCATTCAATGTAAAATACATTCACATGAGACTTAAGAGAAATTGATATCCCTTTTATGGGTTCTTTGTCACTTTAATAGTTCACGACTAAGAACAGAATGATAAAGTAAACTTTTAATATTACTTTCAAAACCATCTACCAAATTCAATATTATTTACCCACAAACAAAATCCAAAATGATTGAATCCCCATTAATCACACGTAAATCCGCTTTGTTACACACTGACTCCAATACCCTAGAGTTGGATATTACATTATTACATAAGTACAAATGAACACTTCAATGGATCCAAAATTTTAGTAGTCTTAAAAAAATTATATATAAATACTCATTTCATTACAAATAAATATAATCATACGTAAAATAAAAATATTAAATCATTATTATTTATCCATGACAAACAATTTTTTCTAGGTAGAATTATTTTGGGTTTCCTGAAAAAATGGGAAGATAATAAGGGGTTGAACATTGATGCTCAGTAGAGGTATCATAAAGTGGTATCTATCATTTTATAAGAATTTTATAACTAATATGGAAATAATAAACTATTGAATAATATTGTAAATTTAAATAATATATCTATGGAAGAAATGCCAATATTAAAATTCACAAGGAGAACAATATCTAATTTCATCATGAAAAATACATATTGTCGAACATCTAAATATTTTCTTCAAGGCCATAGAATACACATCTTATATTCCATAAAGGCCTTGACCAAGACAAAATAAATAAATGGGTAGATGTTTCCATCAACATGAACACCCAAACCTAATGTTCAGGTAATTATATGAGTTAAAGAAAATATTACATTATAATAAAATCCTAATACATATTATGTTTATATTTATAGAGAATTAATGAAAAAATTAAATAAAAAACTCATATAATTTTCCTAGTATATAATTGATAGCTTCATATATGAAATGTATTCAACCTCTCTGAAAAATTATTCTCTTCAATTATCCTTACAAATATATCATATGTATTGATTTGTATCTGTGCCGAGAGGAAATAGAATGATAAAAATGTGTGATTTCGGATGATCGGTAAGTGTAAACGTAAAATAAACTAATCAAATATATTAGTGAAGATATGATGAAAATATTAGTGTAATAAATATACATAAGAAGATAGTGACCTAATGAAAAATAATTCACAAAACTTATTAAAAAAGAATAAATTTCAAAAAAATAATATAAAATAATTTTAAAGTTACCATTGATTATGAAAACCCAAAATTATCAAAAAAATCATGATCCATTGAAGTTAATTATTTTAGAACCATGATATATGCCAAAATATTCACACACAAAATTGTGATTAGATCCAACCACCATGACTGAAAACCTTTTTTAACCTTGTTACTCACAAACCCATTCATTTCAAATATAAATATCATGATATATAAGAAATTACCTTATTTATTTGAGGTAAATATAGGTCCCAAACAACTTCTAATGAATAAATGTGTCTTTTACATAATGACAATAAAAATATCATAAAATAACATAAAGGAAAATATGGGTTTCTTTGTAACGTCCCAGTTACGGATCCCACCACGAGGCGCCCCGTACCTAGTTAGTCACATGGCCTCAACCACATTTTCTCGAACGCCAGAGGTTGTCGACTAGCAGTGGGGGACATGGGTGTGATAGTGGGGAAACTAGGCCCTCATTGGTAGAGTACATTGTGGATGTAAACAAACACGCAATAACCGAAGTAGTAAATATCCAACGACAATAAACAACGGAAGACTAAGATATTAGACAACTATAGAAAATGTATAATCAATGATGAATGAAATGTAAGTCAAATAAAATAGCCAAAAAATTCACAATGAAGAATAAAAATAATACTAAACAAAATTACAAAAGAAAAAGATAAATAGATCCTCATCATCGCAAGCCTAAGCTTGGTCCCACACTCCCCAGCTCCATAGAAAGTCATGTAATTGATGTAGAAGGGAACTTTCCCTTAACTATAACTGCAATAATATAATCAGTTTGGTCCCAAAAGCATGACCCAAACAGGGTGCGAGTCTAAATCCTAGTAGGAAACCAAAAATATATTTATGCCTAATAGTCAGTGAGTATATGAAAGGTAGTGAGAAAAGGAACGCAGTAAACATAGAAACATTCAGCAATAAACAATACCACAATTCAAGCATTCAGTCCACAAATAATTAATAAGCTAATCAAAGTAGGTAAACACAAAAAGCAACCCTCTGGGTAGTACTCATAGCCTAACCCATCTGATTTAACCAAAATGTACTAGAAACCATTTGGGAGGCACACACAGTCTCAACCCTCTGGTTCAGCTAATGTATAGACTCTCTGAAGAAGCTCCCACCGTCAATTCCCCCTATAGTCTTGTATGAGTAGTAAAGGTGATCTTGGGTAGCACTCAAAATCTCAATCCCCCTATGGCCCATGTAGAGGATCTACAGACATGCTGAGGAAGCAGTCAACGTCAATTCCCCAAATGTTCTCGTATCGTAAAAAAATTAGTAAGACACTCTGGATAATCCATAACGTCCATTCATTCCGTGTTCTACTACACTAGGTTCTCATGGCCCTGTGTAAGTCGACAAATTTGGTGCGAGTATCAGCCAAAGTAAACCTCATGTACTACATGGCTAGAAGTATATGGCATGTCTACATATTAGAACAACCGTCACACCATCCTTCCATACTAGGCATGGGAATAAACAAGGCAGCCTAACAGGCTAAACAAAACCAAGAAGCCTAAACCAAAACATGCATGGGAAATTCCTCCAAACAAGAAATTCAACCTCTTTATAATCAATTCATCCACTACTCATGAATAAAATAATACTAGGTAGAAAATAGGGATACAATAATAAACATGCAATACCCCATTCTTTGGTATTGGCAATTTTTTACATAAAGCTCAAATTCATTCTACAAAAAGGCACAAAACACCTACCTGGGCATTGGGAAATAAATATACTTGATCCTTGATGCTTGAATCACCTTAGAACACTGTAGATCTATGAAAAAATATAATATTCTTAATCCACGCTATCTTGGAAAAGAGGAGTAATTGGAAAACGATGCTTTGGGAGAAGGAATAACTCACTGATGCGATTCCAACACAATGGATGGTGTTTGATTCAGAGGACGGATGTACGCTCAGGGGTTCGTCAAAGATTTGTGGTCATATGGAGCTCTTGGTCGAACGAGACCTAAAAGAATATCGTTCTGGCAATTAGACGTGACCCCGGTGCATTTAATGAAAAAAAAGAATGTACATGACATGTACATAGAAAATTTCTAGAAAAACGTCTTTTTCTCAAAAATGACCAGAAAAGGAAAACATGCCTGAAAATAAGATCCAGGTTATTATAATATTCCTACCTTAAACAATTTCTTCACTGGATTTCCTTAGAAAGGTGGCGTAGAAGAAGAAACCCCAAACATCTTAGGCCAATATTCTCGTACATCGGCCTCCCTCTCCCAAGTCACATCCTGCACTCACCTATGCTGCCATAACACTCACACCAGAGGGACAAATCGGCAATGTAGAACCTTTGTTCTATGATCAAAAATCCAGATTGGATTCTTCTAAATTGATGTATCCGCCTCCAACTCGACATCATCAGGTTGGAAAGTATGAGATGGGTCTGAGAAGTAACTTCAAAGCTGAGAAATGTAGAAAATGTCGTGCATAGCTCGATACCTATGAGGTAACTACAAATGATATGCAACCTACCCAACTCTCTCTGACACCTCAAATGGCTAGACATACCTCAGTGAAAGCTTATCTGATCTCTTGATCCTATTATGCCTTGACCTTAGTGTGACAAGTTGTAAGACCTGATCCCCGGCCTCAAATTCTACAGGTCATCTCTGCTGATCAGCATAAGACTTCTATTGAGACTGTGCAGTAGCCATCATCATCCAAATAAACTCTATCTGCTCTACGTTCTCCTCGACAAGAAGAGGTCCCATCAATGCTATTTCTTCTACATGAAGAAAACATATGGGTGATCGTCATGGCCTACTATACAAATCCTCATAAGGTGCCATCTGAATAGTTACTTGGAAACTATTATTGTAGGAAAACTCCACAAGAGGTATATTCTTCTTCCAAGATCCTCCAAAATCAAGAATGCATTCTTGAAGCATGTCCTCAAGTACCTAAACCGTACACTCAGATTGGCCATCTGTCTGAGGGTGGTAAGCTATACTCAAAATCAACTGTGTAACAAAAGCTTTCTATATCCCCTTCCAGACCCAAGAAGTAAAACATGCATCCCTGTCTGAAACGATGGAGTTTGGAACTCCATGTAGACATACAATCTCTCATATGTACAACTGTCTCAGCTCATCAACACTGAAGGACTACTTGGTGGACAAAATGTTTACAACCTTCGTTAGTTTATCAATGTCAACCCCAACTTCATTATTCCCATGAGGTGACCTTGGAAACCCCATCATGAAATCCATCGTGACATCATTCCACTTCCACTCGGGGGTGGGTAACTGCTGAAAAATCCCTACTAGACATTGATGTTATTCCTTCACCTGATGAAAGGTGGAACACCTCATCATAAAACCATCCACATCCCTCTTCATACTCAGACACAAATACAGATGGTGTAGATCATGATACATCTTGGTGCTGCCAGGATGAACTTTCCAAATAGAGGAATGAAAGTCCCGCATCAGCTCCTAGAGTATATTAGATGACACCCATACACGCCCCTAAAAACACAAAATCTCATCCCCACCTATGGTCCGTCCTGGAATAGGGTCCCCTCATGACACGTTCTTTTGTGGTACTAGGCCTTCTAAATCTAATAGCTTCATCATTCAAATTTGATCAATAAGAGTAGTGGTGATTTCCACAGAAGATAGAAACGTCTACCCCTGTGTATCGTGTGCCTCCAAATGCATCTCGGAGAATAGATCCATGAGCTTCCATTCAGTTTTTCCCTCTGGAACATGATTTATATGAGTCTTCCTTTGCAACGCATCAGCCACTGCATTGTCGTTCCCATACATATAGGAAATCTCAAAGTCAATGGACTATAGGTACTCAACCCACCTTCGCTGCCTCAAATTCAGATCACGCTGAGTGAAGATGTACATGATACTCTTTTGGTTGGTGAAAACCACAAAATTATCTCCTAGAAGATAATCTATCAACTAATGTAATGCATGAAAAAATGGTTCCAACTTAAGATCGTGCGTTGGGTAATTGCTCTCATGTGGCCTCAAATACCAAGACCCGTATTCAATGAATCCATCACCCAACATAAACATAACTACAAGCCCGATACCTGATGCATCACAATAAATGATATAGCTCTTTCCCAACTATGGAAATAATTGTATTGGTGCTGATGTCAACCACCCTTTCAGCTCCTAAAAGGTTGTCTCACAAGAATTTGACCATGGGAACATTGCACCTTTCTTAGTTAGACATGGCAGTGGTCCTACTATGTGTGAGAAGTATTTTATAAAGCATTTGTAGTATCCGCCCAACCCTAGAATACTCCATACCTCAATGATGTTCTTCGGCTGCTCCCAGGAAACTATTGCTCTCACTTTCTCTAGGTCTATTGATACTCATGTCTTGGAGATAATGTGACCCAAGAAGTGAATTTGGTCCATCCAAAAGTGGCATTTTGAAATCTCAGCATATAACTGATGCTATCTCATAGTACTCAGAATGATCTCAAGATGTATTTCATGGCCATGTCGAGTGTGAGAGTACACCATGATATCTTCCATGAATACAACCATGAAGGAAACCAAGTATGGATTGAAAACTCGGTTCATTAGCTCCAAGAAATCCGTAGGTGCGTTCGTGAGACCGAACGACATAACCATATACTTTTATAGATCATACCATCTCTAGAAGGCTATCAAAGGTATGTTTGATGGAATAATGGGAAACTGATGGTAAATAGATCTCAAGTCAATCTTCGAGAACACCCAGGCTCCTCGATGAAGATCAAATAAGTCATAAATCCTAGGCATGGGATATCAGTTTTGACCGTGAACTTGTTCATATTCTGATAGTACACACAATTCCTAAGGGTACCGTCTACCTTCTTTACAAAAAGGACTGGAGAACCCTAAGGAGAAGTACTAGGTCAGATGAAACCCTTTTCCTGTATCTCCTCTAGCTACTTCTCAATCTCCTACAACTCAGGTGTAGCCATACTATAAGGAGGGATGGACACTAGTGCCACTCCTGGCCAAGCCCAATAGAAAATTCTACCTAACTATCCAAAGGAAAACATGAAAATTCCCATAGAAAGACATTTCTAAAAATGTCCATCACAGGAGAAAAGTCTCACCGTGATGTCCCCTAGTCATCCAAATATAAACTAGAAATCTGGGCTATAACTCATCCTAACCCATGATGCTCTGGACCCGCTCAGCTCTCCTGGACATCCCATTCGCCCTTATGAAGAACCGATCCGCCTTCATGTGATATGAGACTCACCCTGTGGCGATAGAAATCGAAAAATGCCCGGAATAGAACTAACCAGTCCATTCCAAGAATGAAATCGTATCCCATTATCTATTGGTCATAGAGATCCCAAAGGAAGTGACACTCACCAACCACAAGAGAGAACTTCGTACCCTGACGTACACTAGATTTCCTCATTCCCAACGTTTTTTCATGTGTCAAGATATCAGTAGAGGAAAAGATACAGAGACCAAGGCTCTCCACTATATCAATAAATATAAAGCTATGGGAATCCCCTATATCGAATGGATCAGAATATAAAACTGAGGCAACTAGGATTGTACATCGAACTGTAAAGGGTCAGGGATCCTAATCCGGAAGGGTTTGCTCCACTACAAAGGTCTGGCCTGTCCCACAGCCCTGTGACCCTTCCTGACCACTCTGAGCTGACCCACTCTCCAGTTGCTGAGATCCAGGCGACATCCCCCCATGGTCATGACCTCCACCTCAGCCGGAACGGTTGAAAGAACTATTGTTCTTAGACAGGTGGGAAACCAGGGGTCCTACTCCTGAATGAGGACCCATAAAAGAACCCCTGTCACCAGCTGTCGGAGAAGAGATCTGACAGAAGCACTAAAGGTGACCCATCTTGCTGTAGGATCGACACTCCACTGGGGCTTTCAAGTAGTGTGGCCTCGTATGACTACTCATTGCACACTGGTAGCACACCACATTGCCACCAAAAGGCTTGTCTCACCTCCTTGGATCACCATGCAAAGAGTCCCTAGGGCACATCCTACTGTCAGTAGGAGGAACACTAACTCTAGATACCAAGCATCCATGGCTCAAAATTCAAGAATCCATCAGATTGCGCTCTGTGATCAGCACCTAGTTGAAAATAGAAGTGATTGAAGTCAACCTGAATATGTTCACCTACGATCATATTGCATGCCTCAGACCATCCTTGAAAATCCTATCCATGAGTAACTGATCACCTCCTCGAATATTCGTGAAGCGCTGCAGCTCGGTAAAGAGAGAGGAATAATCAATGATTGAAAGAGTTCCCTGCTCTAGACTCATAAAATACTGGGCTCGATTAACCCTTGCTGTCTCTGGATAGAATTAGTTAATAAAGATGTGATGAAACTCATCACATGCCATAACCTGCGTGTGTCCCGCCTATGAGATCACATCCCACCACCTCTTGGAGGAGTCTTAAAGAATATAGGTAGTGAGATTGAACATTCTCTCTGGATGCATATCCATATACTCATATATCGTCTTCATGTCTTCAAGCCACGACTCTACAGCCTGGGGTCCCACATGCCTGGAGAAAGTGGAATGATGTTACTCCAGAAAGACCCACATAAAATCTGTCATCGACGGGGTAGGAGGTGGTACTCTTTTAAAGGTCTGCATCATTCTCATAAATCCCACATTGAATTGAGCATCAACTCCTATGTCAGGTATAAGGGCTTGTTCCAATACTTCCACAACTGGAGGATCTGCTGGAAGTCCTTGATCAGCCATATCTGGCGTCTGATCACTGCGTTGTAACTAATGGAAAACCGGGGGACATCTCAGCGGCATGACTCTACAAGGTCAAACGCACACTGTAGATCAAAAGTATCAAGTACTAAAAACAAGAAGTACAAGAAGGGAATAGGATAAATAAAACATTCAAGATTTATAAAACATGACTACATGGCATGTTCCCTTCAGCCATTCACATGGGGGTGTACTTCTGCAAAAACTGGACGTGTAACACCCCAAACACACATTGTTTTGTCTTAACACACAGAATGTACACGAATCCTCTTCCCCTTCCCAAGAGCTTTTACACTGTTAGGTAACATGTCTATCCTATGATAAGAGTACAAAGCTTGTTTAATACAGACACGACATGTACTAGACGAGCTTCACTGACCCATGTTGTTAGTTACACGGCCGACTAAATAGCTGACACTACACGGTGTGTTCCAGATAGACACGGTTTGTACTTGGAATGATAACACAGATCTGTGTTGTTAGTGACATGACCGGGTACCTGGGTTTCTCTATAAGATGTGTTCCAGAAGGACACATCATATATTAGAAGGGACTCAACCGACCTATGTTGTTAGTGACACGACCGTGTTCCTAGGATTACACTACACGACATGTATAGATGGTACACAGTGTGTTCACCATGGATTTCTATATCCGAGGTCTCTTTCCATATGGCATGTGACATAGTTAGAGACTGCATGGTGTGTACCTATGGTACATGGTCTTTACTTCAGAAAAAACAGTTTCTTCCCAAACAGAAGAACACATGGCATGTAGTCAAACAACATGGTGTGTATTCTGGGTTTTTCGAGATAGTAAGCCTTAGAGACTACTCAGATACCCAGAAAAACACTAAAACAGACATTGAAGGGGCCAAATTCTGATCTTTGAGGGCCCATACTCCCCAATAATCAATTCGTGGAATCTTAAGAATGATATAACAAGGAAAAAATCATGGATTCACCAAATTCCAGTGCATGAGGGGCCATAACACCTCGAGAACCAACTTTTGGGGTTCATTTAGTCAAAATTTTACTCAAACAATACCCTATCAAATAGCAGGTATTTTTATTAAGGCATATATCACAACAACATGAAATTTCTAATGCACCCTAAATTGCATGGAAATAATGCATGACATGTGATTTCTAAAAAGTTCCTATATGATGCATGATATGGCATACTCTCATCTCATCAGGTTGTGACAGAAATAGAACCTCAATAACATCAATGGTAAAAAAAACATTTGAATCACCCAATGATGAAATCAAATCAACTATAAAATTGTAAATCCAGAAAAAATTGCAGTAAATGAGGTAGATTGGATTTTACCTTTACACGGTTTAGCTACTCTCAGGAACATTTTATTACCAAGCACCTATTTCATCATATCCATGACTATAAGCTCCAAACAGTAATTCAATAATAAAAGAAAACCCTCTAATACCACTTTCTAACGTCCCTGTTCTGGATGCCGCCCAAAGGTGCCCCGTACCTAGTTGGTCAAATGGCCTCAAGTGCATTTCCCCAAATGTCAGAGGTTGTTGACTAAGAGAGAGCTACTTTGGTGTGATAGTGGGGAAACTATTCCCTCATTGGTAGAGTACATTGCAGATGTAAACAAACACACAAAAACAGAAGAGATAAATATCCAACAACAGTAAACAGTTAAAGTCTGAGATAATAAACAACTGGAGCAAATGTATAATCAATGATGCATGATACATATGTAAAGGAAAACATCCAAATGAGTCACAATGCTGAATATAAATAGTATTAAACCAAATTACTAAAGAAAAAGATAAACATATTTTCAGAATCACAAGCCTAAGATTGGTCCCATGCTCTCCATCTCCAGAGTAAGTCACATACCTGATGTGGATGGGTGTTTTCCCTTATCTATACCTGCATCAGTATAATCTGTTTGGTCCCAAATGAAAGACTCAAATAGGGTGTGAGACTAAATCCCACTTGTAAACCACCAAAATATTTGTTCCTAACAATCAGTGAGTATATGATAGGTAGTAAGAAATGGGACATAGTAAACAATGAAACATTCAGCAATAAACATCACCATAGTTCAAGCATTCAATCCACAAACAAGTAAGAAGCTAATCAATGACGGTAAACACAAACAAGTAACCCTATGGGTATTACTCACATCCTAACCCCTATGGTGCAACCAAAAGGTAATAGAAACCCTCTGGGAGGCACACACAGTCTCACCCCTCTGGTTCAGCTAACGTATAGACTCTCTAAGGAAGCACTCTCCCTCAATTCCCCCTATAGTTTCGTATCAGTACTAAAGGCACTCTGGGCAAGAACTCAATGTCTCATTACCCCTGTTTCCCATGTCAAGGAACTAAAGACACTCTAAGGAAGAACTCAGTGTCAATTCCCCATGTGGTCTTGTATCATAGAATATTAATAAGACACTTTGGAGAAGCCCTTACGTCCATTCTCCTTATAGGATGCTACACTAGGTTCTCCTGGCCCTGTGTAAGTCAACAAGTATAGCGGGTGTATCAGCCAATGTAAATCTAAAGAACTACTTGGATATAATTCTATGGAATATCAGTAGATTAGAATAATAGTCACACTATCCTACCATACTAGGCATGGGAATAAAGAAGGAATCCTAATAGTCTAAAGAAAACCAAGAATCCTCAACCAAAACATGCATGGGAAATTCCTCCAAAACAATCAATTCACCTTACTAACAATAAATTCAACCACTAATAAGGCATAAAATCATAGGAGGCATACAATAGAGATAAAATAGTAAACATGCAAGACCTCGTTCGTGGGTATTGGTTATTTTGCACATAAAAATCAAAGACATTAAACAGAAAGGCACAAGAAACCTATTTTGGCATTGGGAGACCAATATACTTGAACCTCGACACTTGAATAACCTTAAAATGTCATATATCTATGAAAACATATAAAACATTCAACCAATGATAACATGGAAAAGTGGAGGAATTGTAAAATGATGCTCTAGGAGAACTAAGATGCAATTCCAACACAACCGATTGTTTTTTATTCAGAGGACGGACACACGCTCGGGGGATCGTCAAAGATCTATGGTCGTACAGAGATCTATGTTGAATGAGACCTAAAAGAAGATCACTTTGGAAATTAGACGCAACCCTGGTGAATTTAATGAAAAAAAATAAAGTACAAAACATGTACATCAAAAATTTCTATAAAACCCCCTTTTCTAAAAAAACGACCAAAAAAGGAAAACATACCAGAAAAGAAGATTCAGGTTCTTATAGTCTTGATATTAAAAATCATGATATAAAGAACCCAGAGTAAATAAATGGATATCCAATAACATTATGTAATATTATAGGTAAATAACACTAAATATTTATAATAATGCATATGGTATTAACATCATATAGATAAATGGTATGTAGTAAATTAAATAATATCCCAAAATCAATTGATGCATGGAATATAGGTGAACTCTATTCAATAAAATGAATTTAACTATAATATTCCAAAAGGATATTAATAAAATGAAGTGTAGATGATATAAAAATAAGAATATAATGAAGGAAAAAGTAAGTGAATAATCATTCATTCAAAATAGAATTATATTACATAAGTCATCCAGAAAAATAATTTAGGTGGTCACATTGGAAGAATAATCATGATCAAGTATAAGTTATGTCAAAGGAAAATTACTTATGTAAAAAATAATTTGTATTATTATTAGGAAAAAAACAATTTAAATAAAAAATGTCCACATCTAATTGATATAACATTCATAATGAGTTTTTATGAAACAAAATGAAAAATAATTTCTTTAAAAACAAGGAATGTTTAGAGAGAAAGCTTCATTTAAATCTATGAAGGATGTGTAAATACATGTTCACATATAAATGTTAATAGGATAATATAATCACATTTTGATGAAAAAGACCCATAAAAATGTTAAATATTCATTAAAACATGACCAATATGTCTAGGTAAATGAATATGGCTCTAATAAGTTATTGGATCATTTATTAGGACACATAAAAATGCTTAAACTGATTATGGGTATGTGAAAAGGATTCCTCCTAGAACCAATTAAAAAATGAGGTCGGTAGTAAGAAACACTCTGGATAAAATACGAGTTTAGGGGAAATGAAATAAAGATGAATTTATATAACCATATTAATATACCCAGAAATTATGATATATTTATAAAAATAAGATTTACCTATGTGTATTATCAGTCAAAAAATATTTATTTGAAAATACGATGGGTACGGAAACCCATGCATTTTGTGTACCATTTTTTTCAAAATAACATAAATTTTGGGTATCATATATATATATATATATATGGAATATTAAAATATTAGATTACATGGCTCTTAAAACCCCACAGATATGGTAAAAGAAATTCATTAGGAAATAATCATATCATATTAAATGTATCACTATTCACATTATGAATTATGTCTCAATAATTTAAATTGGAGGCAAAGAACCTCTTATCTTGTTTCCCCATTATTTGAATGCACTCAAGATACTGTATATTGAGAATAAATTTTTTAATATAATATTTAAAAAACAATTAAAAAATTGTCCTTTTATAGACAATATTTTATGTTATTATATAAAAAAATATTATTTATTTATAATATATTTTCATGTCAGGTCTGGGTAATTAGGATTATTTTGAACAAGTTTCATAATAGTTGTTTTTTATTTGTTATTCTAATAATGTTCATAATTCCAAGTCAGTTATAGTACCAAGATGTTTATGGCATATAAATATGTAATATAATTTACCTCTTATAATCAGTACGTTATTTGTTATCATATATATTGAAATCTATAATCACAATTTTCGGTGATTTTTAACATACAAATGGTTTTTAATTACATAGTGAGTAAAATATTTATGTATTTATTCTATACCCAAAGAAGAATTATTTATAGATTTATATCATATTACATATGTTATTCTATTTTCATAAACATCCATTCTGTAATATCATAGCATTGTTCATGTAGGTGGACAAACTGACCCAAAATGAACATAACATGATTATTGATGTTTATGAGGTGATTTAGTTGAAATATCATTACAATACTAGAAAAAAAATATAAAATAATTTTTATTTATATATTAATTATAATAAATAATGTTCATTAATATATAAAAAGTTTTTATTAAAGATAATCCTTTTATTATGCTTGTTTTAGATGATTGATTTAACTAAATTTTTTTGTTTACTGTATCACTAATTTGTTTACTAAATCGTCATAATAAAATAAGAATGATATCAGAGAAATCATATCTATCACTTAAATTCATTAACATTACTATCACTTAAGGAAATTGTTAAAATAATAACATAAATGAATTGTTTAATAGAGGATGTAGTCAACATATACATATGGTTATCAATATATATTTCTATAGAACTAGAGAAATGAGTAATATGTATTATCACTTAAGAATACAAAATATTCTATAAATATAATAATTATTTATTAAATAAATAATAAGGACAATCCTTATAATGGTTTTTAAGGGAAATTAAAAATTATTCATCACAGTGGTGGTAATCTACATAACATATGAAGTTTTGTTACATTAATATTAATAGAATAGTGTAAAGGGGATTAATGATTATTACCATTGAATAACAAATATATTTCTATAAAAAATATTTACCTCACTATATAGGTATTTTAAAATTATAATTAGAAAATAAATATTGTAAATTAAAGAATTTATGTAATAATTATTAAAGATGTTGAGTACATGGGGATTTCCTTAGAAGAACCTATGGAAATGGATGGAATAGTCCACATTCTTGTGAAAACATACTCTATAGTGTAGAATGGAATAACTGGGAAAATAAATAGTTTAGGGATCCATAAATAAAACTATTTTTATGATTTCCTTTAATGGGTTGTGATAGACATATTTTATATATTGCGAGAATAGAATTTTTTAAAAAATTTCAACTAAATATAAATTCAAACCATGTTAAACATATTGATTTGTTATTCAATTAATAAATAATTTATTTGGGTAGAGATATGATCTATAAACACCTCATACACAATATTATAACTATGTTTTTTCATGTTTCTATACATTTGTAAATTAAAATATTACTTTTAAAATTTAAGATTTTACTACGGTAAATGGTTTTTTATTAAGGTAACATAATCCTTATTTAAAAAAAATAAATTGATAGTTATTAGATAATTTTTAATAAATGAATTTCACTTTCAGATATATTTAATTTTATTCAATTTATAGAACTGAAAAAAATTAATTTTTTTAAAAAATATCTAATGTGAATTTTTTTAAGAAAATTACATCTTTGTTATAAATTATAAAATTTGGGTTTTTAAATTATATTCATAATTTTTAAAAATTATATAATCACCTATAAAATACTAATATAGTCTTATAAAAAATTTCGTCAATAAATTTCACACTTATAGAGTACAATTTTTATAAATGTCATATTATTTGTAAAAAAATATATTCCACCATTCACCAAATTTTTTTAAGAAAAATACAAAAACATAATAATAATAATATATTACTATGATGAATAAAAATAATTATTAATTAAAATTTAATTATAAATTGATAATTAGATATAATGTAAAACTTTTTTATAGGAAATATATATTTTTAGATTAATCATCATTCACATTCAAAATTTATATTATTAGCTAATTAAAATATTATCGACAAATTATTCATGTAAAAATAATTTTTTTAAGGATTTTTGAAAAGTATAATTAAATATAAAGTCATATCACATAAAAAATTATATAATAATACAGTTATAATTATATAAAGTTCTTATTTTTAATTTTAGATATACTAATTGAATTTCAATCAAATTAAATGTATCCTATATTTTCATTTTTTTAAATATCTTATATGTATTTACTCCTACTAATTCCTTATAATTTAATATCAAGTTTTATTAGTAGTATATGATAATCTTTTATCAAAATATTCCATGGATTTTTAGGTTTTGGGGTTGTGTATGGAGTAAAGTATCAGTCACAATAATTTAATTAAAGGTAGTAAAATTTTAAAATTGATGGGTGTTACATCAAAATTAAAAAAACTAATTTTTTTCTTGATACATATCCATTGATATATGGGTTGTGTAATTTTGGGCCCCATCAATCACATGTTGATTAAAATTCATCCATAATATATAGACTATTTTTAAACATTATACATCATAATTAACCTTAAACATCATCGGGGAATAAGTAATCATTGGCTATCATTATAGAATTAATTTAAATACTAATTATCAATGTTTCCCCATTAAGTGGGATGTTGTGGCTAAAATGTTTATTGTTCGAAAATATATAATATTTATATGATAAACTCCAAGAAATTCAATTGGTATCCCTGGAAATTAAGTAACTCTCAATGTAAATTCACTTAAATCAAGATAATAAACTATAAGGTTTTTTCATTGTACATCATCATGGTTATATCTTTAATTATAGGTTTCTATAATCAATTGAATAGTTTTTTATCTACACTAAGACAATATAATCATATAGAGAATTTTTGGGTATTGAGAAAAAACAGAAATGGATGAAAAATAATGTTTATAAATAGTTGATGTAATGGAAATACAGAGGCATTTATTGATAATTCCTTATATATATTTAATTTCCTTTGTATCATGTGTCCATAGGAACATTGAAATGAAGTGGAAAATAGTAAATTCCATGTGAAACATTTAGAGTGATAGATAAGATACTAATATTTTAAAAAAATGATTAAGAATGTTCCTTATTTAATAAAATAATTGGGATACATTGGTTAATTTAAAACAATCAATTTTTGAAACAATATGATATCCACATCATAGTTTATAGTACTATAATTGAATAAATTATTGAATGTAGTGGTGTGAGGTATATTCATGGTATCAAGATATCAAATAAATTTGAATTTTAATCCATTCTCCAATATAGTTTATAACGATTTCATGAATTATCCAAAGCATATACTTTGAGTGTTTACAAGGTGTGTTGTCTTAAGTCTATATATCATTCATCAAGTGAAGATCAATTTTATACTCCACCATCATTTTTAGGGTAATTCCCAATAGGTTAATCTATTCAATGTATTCCGTAACATTTATGTAACTAATCCTGGATTCATTTTCTAAAAGGATTATATGGTAAGAAATTGATAATCACAAGGTTAGTCATGCTTCCCCTGAGTTCCGTAATTTTAATTTGAATAATATCCTTCATCCTAGAGAAAAAGGGTTTCCCCCACACTTATATTTAAATAGAGTATTTATAGTATAAATTAAAGTTAATTAATTTATTGATGTTATCTTGGTGTGTGAAAAATAAAAAATTTATTGAAGAGACCTTGATTGTTTGATTATAGGTAAACTCGATCATGCTATTGAGAATATTGATGCTTAAGAAAATTGAGACTCGATTTATAGAATCTCTCTTTCAAAATATTCATTACATCACCATCTGATTCTATATTATTTCAAGAGTAGTGAGCACCTAAGTCCACTTCCTTTTCATTTTAATAGTTCATGGTCTCTTCAAAGTGATTTTGATAGTCCTATTTAAAAGTTCTGGACTAGAATGAAAGGTGGATGGGGGGAATTTGCTCTTCATTTTTTAATTGTGGCTACTCATGTCTAAACTAAAAATTTAGAGAAATATGACCTATAGTTGGATGGATTCGAAGATTAATTTTCTTGAATCGACATTATATAATCATCAAGATGAGAAAACAATGTTTATTTTATTCAATAATTTTCAATGAATGATATTATTCATTCTATGTTAAATTATATTGTTTCTATCAAATAAGATGTTCTTACAGAGTGTTTTAGAGTAAAGTGGATTTTGGATGGTGAAATAAATATAAAAAAATTAAATTCCCTTTACATAATTAGTAAGGAAAACTAGTAATTATCCTTTCTCAAGGATGGTTATTAGATCATTCATAATAGGGAATGTACTTTTGACTCCATTGTTTATTATTTGTTCAACATCTTTAATGGCATATTTTTATGGGAGAATAACGAAAAGTTATATACATTTTATTGTCAGTTATAGGGAGAACATTTTTCCCACATACACCCCGTTGAGCTTTAGATTAGTAATTTTCATTTCATCCATAATTCCAATAGTACCCTTCGACCAGATGGCTTCAAAAAGTCTCTTTTCAGATATATTGGGAGGTGATTAATCTTGATTTTTGTAATTTGGTCTCCTCTTTCATTAATTCTGGTATTCTCTCTGAGGGCCTTAAAACACAATTCATCACTGTAATCCCAAAAATTGAAAATACTTGTGAGATGCAATTTTTCAGACCCATTTCCCTAGTTAATTTTTTTATGTTCATAAGTAAGTTCATTTCAAATAGTATTTCTCTTGTTTATTCTAAAATTGCTTCTTTAAAAAAAATTATTTATTGAAGGATGATCTCTCCTGGAATTTAATTTCTTAACATCATAATGTATTTAATTTATAAGGGAATTTGAAGGGGGGGGGGAATTTCCCTTAAGCTGGATATTAAGAAGTTCTTGACACTTTGGACGAGAAATTTTTGTACAATGTTCATTTATGTTTTGGTTTCAGCAACCCTGTCTTTTATTTGGTAGCCTACTTTTTGGTATTTTTTCCTGCCTCTATCCTTGTAAATGGTTCCCCTAAGGGGTGTTTTACTTTCTCTAATGTTGTTCATCAAGGATAACCCCATCATCTTTTCTCATTGTTATTGTTAAGGATCACCATGGTCAACTAATCACACACATAGTCTCACAAGGAAATCTCAAGCCTATGAAAGCATCTAGGTCTCTCAATACTCCTAGAATTCTCATCAATACTAATTATATAATAATTTTCCTTCATGGTGGAAATAATAATGTCTGTTTTTAGAAGAAAAGTTTGCATCAATATGAATGTGTTTTTGATAAATGTCTCAGTTTGGATATAACATTCATCATTTTTGAAAATTGGTTTTTGAGTCGATGAAAATTCATATTTGTTTAGATATTGGAATCCAAAAATGGAAATTTATATATTATTATCTTGGGGTTACACTTTTTTGGGTGATACCTATAGATTCTTATTTCCCTAAAATTGTTTATAAAGTCAATGGGAAACACTCAACATGGAAGGGAAAGAGGATTTTTGGGATGAGAGGATTTTTTTTATGGTTGTAATTATTTCTAAATTGAATTAGTCCTTAAAGGTTTGTTAATTATTGAGAGATATTATCACATTGATGGATGTGTATATCAAGACATTGTTTTTAGTGTAAAAATTCACAAAATAAAACTTGTCACTATTCTCTTTAAGTCCTACTGTAAATCTATTCCTAATGGTGGCATTGATATAAAGGATACTTGGACTTTTAATGACTATCTTTAATCTAGACTCACTTGGAACTTTATTATTCGATGTTATGAATCTGTGGGGTTTCTTAATGATCCTTTCCATAATTAACATATTTAGGTAGGAATGGTTTTGTCTGAATATTCAATTTTGATGTAAATTTAATCCCCTTTTAGAGTAGCAATCCATGCTCAACATTGATTGTGAGAATGAACACTAATATAAATTTTATTCATGATAATTGGAATGGATCTATTATTTTTTATGACTTTCAACAACCTTATTTGGATACTGATGACCCTATTAATATTATGTATATTTTTATGCTCTTTATCTTTTATTCCAAGATGAGATCCAGTCTACTGTTGAAGGTTATGATATTATTCTTGGTCCTAATTATATGGTTTGAGACCTGGCCAAAAATTGTATTCTTAATGGTAAGATATTAAATCAACATTTCATTAGTGACACTAATATTGATATAGACATGTTTACTACATTTAATTTGAAGTGGATCAGACACTCATGTCAAACACTCATCTAGAGGATGAACTATAACAACATCCCCATGGATGATGCTCTTCAGAAATTTGATCATCCTCTTTTCTCTGGGTTTGTTTTGTTTCACCAGCACATAGAGGATGTAGAAAATCATTTCCTCAATTGTGCCATATCTTTGGAAATATCGAATGATGAAATTGAAATGCCTGGACTGTATTGCTTTGGGTTCTCGAGACTGGATGATTTTTGGAACTGCAGTTCTTTCATCCAGTAGACTACACTTGTATGTTCTCTCTTCAGAGTTGCTATTGCTAAGGAATTTCATTATATTTGATCATCTAGAAATTCTATCCTTTTTACTAGGAAGAGTTTCTGCCTGAAGGTTTTCTTACAGTATCTATTTTCTATGGTTAAGGATTTTTGGGTTTACAGTATGTGACCCAATGAAAACAAAATAGAGGAATTCACTATTCTAAAAAAGAAAGGTGTTTTGGGAAATATCCAGACAACCATGAGTAGTATTTATGATTTTTGGTTTCCTCTATTTCTCCACTGGATCAATATTAACACTGATGGTGCCTTTAGAGGAAAACCTATACCTTCTGGATGTGGGGTTATTTTTCAAGAACATGTTGAAAATTTCAAGGGATGTTTTTATGTTCCTTATTGTGTGAATTATTATCTTGAATTGATGATTCTAGAATCATAAATGTTATTTAATTTTCATGAAAGTAAGGCTGGAATAATCATTATTTGGAATGTGACACCACTACTCTTTTGAAGGATATTAGAGAAGGGATATGTTCATATTTCATGGGGTCTTGCAGAAAAGTGTATGGACTACATGAGTACTCTTATGATCCAAAATTATTTACCACACATGTTTTCTAGAGGCAAACAAGGTTGTATATGAGCTTTATTACAGGGTTTTTCGAGTGACAATCACCTGGTTAGACACGCTCCAAGTATACATGCTTCCTTTTTTACGATATTAATAGTAATACGTCCCCATGATTTTGACTCTTGTAAATTCTTTTAATAAATAAATTCCTTATCATTTTGGTCATGGGTGCCTTTAATAAAATTTCTTTAAAATCATATGTAATATGAATTATTGAAAAAATAAAGGGAATAAGTTAAATACCCATACATTTACATTATAATTTCTAGGTAAAATAATATAATAGAATGGGATAAGAAACATCCAATTAGAAATAAATTTAATTAATGATAATACCATGGAATAATAAGCACATATGTATATATGTATATTAATTTATAATTACATTATACAAAAATTATTTTAATTTTAATGAAATGGGATTACTGGGGACCCTTGAAAAGTAGATTCTTAATGCTTGATAGGGACTCCGTAGATCAATAGAAAACTACTTGGAGTGAATACTGAGTGGTGAAATGTTATTGGATTATTAATCATTTAATTTTGAGTGGTTGTTAAGGGTTCAATGGGTGAGTATTTATATTTAATGAGGCAGTGTTTTTTTCTAAAACATTGAATATTTAGTTATTTTATTCATCCAATAATAGGTGGAACTGATTCTAATATTTTAGTGACTAATTTTTATTAAAGATTTTAGTTAAGCTAATTAAATCCTTAAAAACTAATTATAAGTCATTTATTTAATATTTTAGTTCCTTTTCAATTTAATTTTATCCCTTTTTCTTATTTTCCATTTATAATAGTAAATAATTTTCACTTTAGTAACATAATTTTAACCATAAAAAAGAATTTATATTATTAAATAACTTTGAAACAATGAATATTGAGATTATCTGAATGGGATGTTAATTTCAATCCCATCAATCTTAAGAAAACCAATGCTTATATTCCGATCAAACATCATGGATTGATATGGATTTATTGGAATCATAAGATCCTAAATGACCATGATTAATTCATTGGAACTCCTATTAGAATGGATCAGAAAACATTGGAGGGGGATCATTGATATTTTACTAGAATTATCATTGATGATAATTTGGAAATCAAAGGACCGAATAAAATTACTTTTATTGCTAATGGTAAAAATATTGATGTTATAGTGAAATATGAACATGTTTCCCATTTTTTTATGTCAACAAGATTTTTTAAACTCTATTTTGAATTTTAGGATGCCTTAAATAAACGTGAATGAGGTACCCAGAGATAAGGATTGGAAATTGGATAATCGGAACAAAATGAATAAGAAGTTATTTGAGGAAAAGGAGGGACCTTAAGAGGATACACATGGTTCTTCTAATGTCATAATTACTACTAAGATATCATAGGAAGATATTTTTGATGATGTTAAAAAATATAGGATTCCTGATCAACTTAGCCATCCTGCTCATATTATTCATGATGTGGGTAATAATGGGGAATCCAAGTGAATTGAGGAGCACATTTTCAGACAAAATATATCCTCTGAGATTTATAATTAGGTTTTTATTTTGGAAATTTATATGGATGAAAGTTTATTGATATAGGATATGGAGGAAAAAATATGTGATCTAGTGGTTTCAATATTGGAATGTGAGGAGCATCAGCCATCTGATAGTAATATGATTTATATAGATTACATTTTTTTCTATTGCACCTGTCATTGCTTCAGTTCATGATCCAGGGGAAATACTATAATACATGATATTTTCATTTGGGCTCATACTTCATCTAATGTTGATTTTTCAATACAGGGTGTGGTGATTGGGGCTCCTGCTTCATCCAATGCATGTTGTACAATATTGGAAGTGGTGATTGGGGTTCTTAATCCAACTGTTGATACTATTGCGGTATAAGATGCTAGGACGGGGGATCATGTTTCAACCAATTTTAATGATGCATTATAATATTTGGGGGTTGGTACTTTATCTGGCGGTCTAGTTAACACTATCAATTTTGGTTCATGGAAGCAAATTTGCAGTAACCTAATTTTCAAAATGGAAATGGAACAACCAGCACCTCCAATATATATGATCTCTTAAAAGGGGTATCCAGCCCTAAGAAAAAGGTTGTAAGGCATCATAATTATTGAATTTAGAAAACTATGGGGGTCAAAAAAGTGGTACTTTATCCTAGTGTTATATTTAAATTAAATTTATATTCTATATTTTCTAGGGACATGCCAATCATGATACCATGAGGTCACTTAGGATCTTCATTCAAAATTAGAGGCCTCTTCCCATTGGATTGTCCGAACCTAAAAGAGTTGTTTATAATAGTATTTATAACATTGAAAACCTAGGATTTCATTTTTTGGATCCTAATAGAGGGAAATCAGAGGTTAAAAGATTATGGGTTTTAGCTCATTATTCCTTAATTGATATTTCCCTGATTATATATAGTGATCATCATGTCACATTTTCTATAACTTTTATTGGCCTCTGAGATTTTATTTCTATTTTATTTATTCCCATTACTATTATCCAGATCATAGGAACTTATGGATGGAAATTAGATCTCATAACACTACTATCTCTAGGTTGTGGACCATTCATAGAGATTTTAATGTTATCATTAAATCTTATAAGAATATTGGAGCCATGACTAACTCCATCTCTTCATGAGATTTTAATGCATTCATTGATGATAATGAGTTCATTGATGTTAACCTTGGTGGGGATAATTACAATTTTAAAGGAATGTTTTGGATAGATTTGTTGCAAGAATAATTGATTAGGAAATTTTTAATGAATATTATATTGAATCTTGCAGATCCATTTATTATATAAATCTATCTAGAATTATTTTTTACTATCATCCCATTTTGGATGATCTTGTGGGAAAGTATCCCAATCCTCCTTAGACTTGTAGATTTAATAATGATTTGGTCAATTATCTGGAGTATAGAACATTTGTTAAACTAACCTAGAATTCTTTGAATGATTGAGATAATTACATGGCTTGTGTTATCATATTCAAACTCAGAAAAGATATTTGAAATTATAGTGTAATGTTTGTTTCATCTCTCTTGATTCTGAAATTTTCTCTCTTAAGGAATCTCTTCAACATATGCTGGAGTATAATTCTTTAAATGACATCTCTAATAATGTTCTGGGTGAGACTTATCTTTTTTTTTTCAAGATAAGTAATCTATTGAAACTGAAATATTCATTTAATAGAGTCAATTTTAGTTCTAATTGGCTGAGATATGGTGATAGAAATTTGAAAATTTTCAACTCCTTGAATAAAATTAGAATATTTCAAGGCCTATTTCATTAATCAGAAAGGGAAATATAATATTTGACAACATGAAGGATATTTCTGAGCATATTGCTACCTAATTTAATTATCTATTCCGTAGTCATGTCCCTCCAGCTAATTCAGTGGAGAATATTATTTTGAGGGTTGTCAAACAAGAGTATAATTCGTCTATTACATCTATTACCTTGGACATTGAAATCTAGGAATTAGAGTTTAATCTAAATTCTGATATCTCTCTTGGTCCCGATGGTTTCATCAATTTTTCTTTCAAACATACTGGGATATCAATCATGTTGATGTTTGTAGGTTAGTTAAATTTTTTTTTAAAGGTGAATCTCTTCCCCATGGTCTGAATGCTCAATTCCTTGCTCTCATCAAAAAGGTGGAGAATTCCAATGAGATTAATCTATTCAGGTCAGTTTCCATGGTTAACAAAATTTGTAAAATCATTTTTCAAAATATGGGATATGATTTTATCCTCCATTTCTAGTGATATTGTTTCCCCTAACCAATTTGGCTTTATAAATAGTAGTTCTATTCATGATTTCCTCATTGCTGCTTTGGATTGTGTTAATATTACAATGAAATCCACATGGGTTTATAATATGGCCTCGAAAATTAATTTCAAGAAGGGTTTTGATATTATAAATTGGAAATTAATTTATATGGTTCTTCATTATATTGTTTTAGATAATGTATTAAATAATTGGTTCAAAATAATTTTTGAGTCAACATTCATATCTTCCCATAATAATGGATAAACTGAAGTCCATTTTTCTAGTTATAGAGTTTTTAGTCATAGTGTCCCACTTTCTACTATAATATTTTTCTGTTATGGAGGATTATCTTAGTGGATTACTTTCTATTATGGCTAGAAATGGGGAAATAATGTCTATTTATGCAGGTAGTGGAATGGTTGATCCTACTCATTTGTTGTATGAAGATGATATAATTATCCTAACTCAAGGGGATAGTAGAAATATAAATAACATTAAGCATGTCATTTTACATTATGAATAATCTTTATGTTGGGATATCAGTGGGATAATTTCTTTCATATATATTGGTATGAATTTTCCCTTCTCTAGAAAGATAGATGTTGTCAAAGAATTGGGTATTCATGAAGTAGTTATTCTTTTTACACATTTGGGTGTTCCAATGTTTTTTGGGAGGAAAAAGCATTATATATTTCTAATATTCTTAGTAAAATTAGAATTCATATTGCAACATCTATGGGAAAATATCTTTACATGGAGGGTCTTGTATGCTTTATTGAGGTTGTGATTATTTATAAGGTTGTTTATTCTATCATGGTCTATAAGTGGATGGTATCTCTCATCAAAAGCATTAATGTTTATATATAAAATTCATTTGGAGTGGAAACATTTAGGAGAGGAAATTATACACAATTTCATGGAATAATTCTTATTAAACATATGATTTAGGGGTTCTTGGTAGTAAAAATCTTAAACTCTTCAATGATTATTTGAAGGAATCATTTATATGGAGGCTTCTCAATAGTAATTCTTGGTCTCTTGACATTCTCTGAAATAAATTTAGGAATCAACTCAGAAATTGAGTTTTTAATCATGCAGATTAATTTGTTTGGCATGATTTTAAATTCATTTTTTCTTTTATTGATTCTAATGCATGATGGCTTATTTCAAAGAAGTCATCTCTACACATTTGGAATTCCAACTAGACTGGGTTCCCTTTATTGATGCTCTAATGAATGATGACATTAATATTGATCTGGATGCCATGATTAAAGATCAAATTGATAATAGGGGGGATCATCCAAATCATATTTTCAATATTATAAATAGTTATTGGTTCCATAATAGAGAGATTTTTTTGGGCATTAGAACCTATTATTAATAGATTTATCTCTTCTAAAAATTTATATAAACATCCTTATCTTGAAACATAGGTTACGATTGGATGGGTTTTCTATATATGAACTTTATCAATCCTTCATAGACAACATTTTCCTAGAGACTGTCTCAAATAATGATTCATACAGACTGTTTTCTTCAACAATTGGTATTTAACTTTTCTCATCGCTTGTGTTTTTCCATCAAAAAATGGTAGACATTGATCATTTGTTTCATAGATGTGTTACTACTTCATCCATGTGGAAGGTATTTTATGATATCATTGAAATATATATTCCTTGTGTATTCTCTATCTGAGAACTCCTCCAAGGCTGGAATTAAATTATGATTTCTCCACAGTTGCTGGATCTTTTTTGGGTTGTTGCTGCTATACATCTTCGTTTTTTTATTTGAATAATTTGATTTATGACTACTTTTCCGCATCATTCTTTGGGGATTTATCATCCATTCTTTTTGTTGTGCATGAATAAGGATGATTTTTTTCTTAAACTCGGTTCTTGAATTGTCTATTCTAGACCAGATTGGTGTCATGGGAAATTTCGTGCCTCTATATGGAACATTTAATGTCTTATGGATGTAACCACTTTATGTGTGGTTAAAATTTAATTATGATCGTGCTTATATAGGTAATAAAGGGATTTCTGGATATGGTGCTATGTTCATGAATCACATATAAGATGTTCTTGTATGTTTTTATGGTTCTTATGGTATTGCTTATTCACTTTAGGATGAGATTATTGGCATCATAATTGTGGTGGAATAAGCCACAAATCAATGATGGGGTACTTTATGTATTGAGTGTGATTCTATTGTTTTTCTCTCTACTATTAGGATGGGTATTTCTCAATTGTCTAGGAAGATTAGTAATCATTGGATCAAATTTCTTGATACTCTCTTTTCCATGAGTCATATTATCACTTATATTTATAGGGAATCCAATTAGGTAGATGATGGACATGCAATTAATAAACTAGCATTGATTTTGGGAAGGTCTAATTTTCCTTCATGAATTATTAAATTATTACTCACTAGTAATTTAATAAAAATAATTAAAATACAAATACTTTTCCAATATAAAAATGTTTTTCTGAAATATTTCTTTATTCACACTGAAGTTATTTTATATACATCACAATCCAATTAAAAATTACAATATGATCTAAAAATAAAAATTTTAAACTAATTTAAATACATAATTAATATAAAATGACCTTTTTAATATGAAATTATTATTTTAAAACAATAATATTCTATTTAATTTTGAATTATTGGAATTTAATTCCTTATAATTACATTATCATTTTATGGATGCCATTAAATTATTTTACAAAAAATTTATTCAAATTAAATTAATATATTCTCATGATATAATTTAATTTAAATAAGTGTGTTTTATAATATCTTTAATTCATAAAATTAGTTTCTCTAAAATCAATGATATTTTTCGTAATTTAAATATATCTTTTTAAGTTAAAATATTCATTTATTTTAAAAATATGTTTCATCTGACTATCTTGTAATGGATTTAATTTTTTTTAATAATGTTATTTAATTTCATATTTTTTTTCCTATATAACATGATATCATACATTATGGTTTTATTTAAAGGATATTGTAAACTATAATCTCATGGTGTTATATTCTCCCCCTTAAATCAGTTTCTTCATCTTAAATATAATTTGTTTTTACCAAATGAATATATCTTATTATCGGTAAAATCATAGTTCATGATATTTAATTTCTATAGTAATAAAAAATGTATTATATTATATATAAATATTTATAAAATCTTGAATATATTATTATATTACTCAAACATCTAAATCAGATTCTAAATATATAACATGAAAACTGAGTAATTTTCTCCTACAAAAGAATTGATTGTTTTATCATTGTTAGTGATGACTTTGTAAAATTATTTTAACTATTTTTATCGAAAATATGTGAAAATATACATACGAGATCTCTTATAATTTCATCCATTAGTTTATTTGATCCATTTTAACCTATGTTTCATCTCACATTCTAAATGATGAATGAATATGGTGAAATTTTCATTCCTGTAGCATGAAAGGCAACACTCAATGGATCATTTTATCTACTAACAGAAAAATTTCATTTCTATAAGAATTAATTTAATACATGTTTTCCCACATTTTTATCAATTCGCTATAGATGAAAATTATTAGTAGAAGTTGCAATTAAACAGAGTAAAAAGAAACATTCATTTCATGAATTAATAAATTAATAACCGAAAAAAATAATTAAAACCAAGAATATATATAATACATAACAATTAAATAAATTATTATAAATAATAATAAATTTTATATGTTGAATATTTTTTTCCTAGTCCATTGATGACTAAACAACATATTCCTAAAAAACGGGATTATATCATTGTCAATACAGGGTATAAAAACCATTTTTTCTATTGTTGAATGATAATAATTATTAATAGAGGCAACATAGATCATATATTTTCATACAATAACATTAAATAATTTTGTGGAATCACATAATACATTACACCAAAAGACAACCAAAATTAGTACTGGTAGTGTGAATTTGAAAACATGGAAACACAATCACTAGTTTAAAAGTGAGTTACATTATCTATAATTAGGATCTTTTGGAATAAAATCCTTCTTATTGAAATAAAAAATAATACACATTTTCATAACATGAAATAAAGGATGCTTAAAAAGGGGTGAGATCAGATTCTTAGTAAGGGTAAACATGGTAGATATATTAATATAACCATGAACATAAGGGTATGAAAGAATGATCATGAAAATTGAAGATAATACAATGAATATTAAAAATCATAAACAGGAATCATGGAACAAATATTGGAATTTCAAATTAAATTAGTCATATATAAATAAAAGACATAATACATGAAGGCATAACATGGGAATAAGACACTGAATTATTATAAAACATAATCATTTAAAATTATTTTAATAGTAGTAATGGAATTACTGACATGCCCATCATAGTAGTGATTGTTTAATCTTAAAACAAACATGGTAGTCATGGTTCACTACCATGATCATCTTAAAAGTCATGTTTCACTCACAATTCTGTCTTATAAGAAAAATTTCTTTATTGAAGTGATTTCACTATCAATTCTCTCTTTGTTTATCTCATGAGATATAAATCTTTAGACAAGGCATTGGAGAAATATATAGGTACCACCCTTCTCATAATGAAATCATACATAAATGTGAATAATGATCATAGAAATTATATCATAACCTTTGAAATAGAATGGGCTTCATAGAAATGAAATCATATCATATCCTATAGAAATATTTATTTGTTTCATAATCATTTCATCAAATCATTTCTCATGAAAGGAAGTGGGTTTCATTAACATCAGGAAATAAAAAAACCAAATAGATAAGGAATACGAATGGTAACCCTTGATCATATCACAAATAAGGAATTATTGAAATCAAAGGATGTCATTTTATATGGGGAATAATTTGAAATAATCTATTTAAAACATATGTAGAGAAAAATATCATTTCATCATAAAAAATCATTTTTAAAACATAAAACAATTTCGCAATGAAAATTCTTTAAAAAGAGTTTGGAAACATATAATGGAATCCTATAAAACCATAAAAACATTTTTTTAATCCTATTTCATTCAAAATTAAAATAATATATCATTTTGAATACATTTTTTGAAAACATTTTAAAGAACTTTATTTTGGAATACAATCGATTTCTTACCAAAGAGAGAGATAATGTAAGAGTTTCTTAGAAATATTACCTAAATATCTTAAGATAACATGAGTTTAAAATTGAGAAAAATACATGGATATGTCATTAATTACCAAATTATGTTAATTTTTTTTTGAAATAATGATTATAAGATTTGATCAATGGAAGTATAATCATAAATAGTCCTTCTAAATGATGAGACTCCTCCAATAAATATTTACCACTCTATAACATTTAATTATTGTCTTAATTTGAGGAAATTAAATTAAATAGATCTTATAATATCATTAGAAGAAATATGTTGTGATATATCTTTTAAAATGGATGTTATACGCATCATAAATGAACATACATTCTTAATAAAACCTTTGTCTTAATGAAGGAAAATTGAGTAATTTGTTTTTCAAATTTAGAAACATTTGAACCATAAAATGCCTGGAAGAAAGATTATAAAATGGAAATTTATATTCCAATATATTTATTAATAGTAATCATATAATACATTCATATTTATTATGGACACAACACCAAATATATGTGTGGTGGATAATCTATGTGTCTCAAAAAAAATAAAAAGTGAGATGTAATTCACATACCTTATGTATTGACTCTCATTGTTCTATGAAACAAATCCAATATAATTAGTATAATTACAATATCCATTTATTATTGAACCATGTTTTTATATCTAACACCTTATATGATTTTATTATTACTCTTTATTACCCTCATATTATGTCTTCGATGTCAATGTTACGTTTCAGGAAATAATCGATTTATTTTTTAAATATGTTTTGATTTGTTATATATTTGGTAATAATACATATATCATGATATAGAGACCCAAGACATTACATATAAATCTTAATTATTTCAAGAATAATTAATCATTAGAGTACAAGACAAGGACCGTTAAGTCTATTTTCTTGGAAGACTAGGTGCATATAACATAAAACATGGGAAAAACATCTTTATTTAATCTCCATAAAGAGATTCTAACTTCCTTTCACCTCTTACATCTGCAAAGGGTACCCTGGGGAACACATGAGCAAAGGGATGAGATAAAAATCCCAGTAAAGGAATGAACATAAGGATATATCTCAATAATATGAGTTAGTAGGCATGACATAATGATATCCAAAGCATGAAACTTATAAAATCATTTAATATAAGCATGGGATCATATAAACATGGAATCATAAAAATGTGACAGAATCATAAATCATATCTTTATTAAGGTTCAAGGCTAATCGCTAATCATATTTCCCATTTTATTGTGGGTCAAGGCTAACCTCCAATCCCATTTCCCATTTCAATATGGGTCAAGGCTAACTGCCAATCCCGTTTCACATCTCATCTCATGAGACTTATCTTTACCCAATGCATTGGGGTTCAATCTGGGCGCACCCAACTCAACATTTTCTTGAATATTCTTTCCACATAAATATTCTTACCACATATACAATCATACCTAACAATCCATACATAAACATAAGGGTACCCCTGGAACGAATTGGGTACCACCATCATGACATAAATCATAACCAATGGGTGTATCATGAAAGTGTCCATGTAAGGAAAGAATTAGAAAAATACATGGACTTTAATAGGGTAAAATAGTCATATAATATGGTAATTTGTGTCAAAAATAAGTTACAAAATATGATAAATGTATTTTAGATACATTAGCATTAAAACGTATTTATGCGGTTTTATGGAAAATACTATTGAGTTTTTAAAATAGTAAAGAAGAAGTTATTTTATATAAAAACAGAACTGAACCAAGATGGTTCTAATAATAAAAATACTGAATTTACAAATACATTGGTTTCATAAAACAGAGGATACAGCGCACTTGAAATTTGGGCAAAAATTCGGGATGTCCCCTTAAAACAGGTTTGTATATCGAAAAGTTATAAGGAGGGAATCATTTAAATACATGTATATCCCCAAAAGAAAGTTATGAAAGTGTCTTGATATTAGAATCTTTTAAAAATATCCATAATTAATAAGATTAACATAAATAGATTTGATAACACCATTTTGAATGAATGATAAGGCTACCTGAAGGAACGGAGAAGGTTTGTGTAGAATTTGTTACGATTTTACCGGCATGGTGTCGGGTGCACCTAAGAGGGCTTGATGAAAGAGAAGAGGTGTTTCTCATCACATATAAAACATTAGGGAAGTAAGGGGAAGGTGTATAAACATACCTCATCACTTGGTATTACCCAAAAGACATAGCATAGTGAAAAATCTAGATTAAGAGTGAAAAGGGGAGGATCCCTTACCTTAAATCTGTTGGTGTTCTCCACTTGTTATTAAATACCATAATAAACAAATTAGGATTACTAATTAATAATTTCATAACCTCTTATATATTTAATTGATTTATTATAACCATTTTTAGTTCATTCAAATCCTTTGTTATTAGTTATAAGGTTCATTTTAATTGTTCGGGCTCGTTTGTTTACTTGGATTTAAAGGATCGATTCACTTATATACAAGTTTGGATTATATGCAAGATGAAAGTGGTTGTCCATAATTGATGTTATATTAATTAGTTCATATATCCGAGATTATATGGTTTTATTATTAATAAGGTTACTTATAGGGAAGTCGAGGTCTTATATATATATATATATATATACATGGCCATTGGGATAACCGTCTTTCTTGATCGGTGGATTTGATTACAAAGAATGTGTTTTGATTTATAACTTCATTCCATTTGTACCAAAGGATTACAGAACCAAAAATAGGATATAATACATATATAATAATCTGGTTCAACCATAACAATAATGGTTTCATGACCAGAATTAATGATAATAATAGAAATTGATAAACTGTTGTCCTTGAATGTGCTATATTAGCACATCTCAAACAATGCTTTCATTTATTTCAAATAAAAGGATGGGGAAATGGAGAAGATAATTAAATATACCACTATCATGAAAAAATTCTAGTACATGTATGTTACTGGATTTACCATACAATTATGGTGAAGGGAGGTGAGGAAAGAAAATAAAAAAGAAAAGAACTTAAAAGAAAAGAAGACATTTGGGAAGAGGAATTTACCTCTTGAGACTTCCTCCTTTGAGAACATATTATGGGGGTAGTTTTTGGTATTTTGTGGAGTCTTAGAGCTTCTGGTCATGGTATAGGACCTTTGAGAGAGATTTGGGCAGAATTTAGAGAATTCTAGGATCTTGAGAGGAGTGGAGAGAAGAGAGAGTGTAGGGGGGGGTTATATTGGAGGAGAGGTGGGATTTCATGATATTATAATCCTTGATTTGTTATTTCTTCACAAGACAAAGAATAGTAAGTATAACATGACCAATAATAGTAAATGGGTCTTGTGAATTCGAACCAAATTGGATTACATCAGTAGAACATCATCGATGACTCAATTAATCCATTATTTAGAATTTATTGTAAATTATCGGATTCTACTATTCATCAAAAATCCAAGTATTTCAGAAAAATCCCAAAAAATCACCCAAACCATTTTTCGACATGTAGAATCAAAAAATGAAGTCCATTTTTCAAAAATAATTTTCTAAATATTATTATTTTAATATTTAATTAAAATAATAATTTATTTTCAAAACCAGTTCTAAAACAGTCATTAACTTATTCTAAAATATATGTATATTGCACTTCCAACTTGAATATTTTTTTATACCACCATAGGTGAGGTTACATTTCATTAGGGTATATCACTATTCATAAGGGTATGTTACTATACATTAGGGTAGGTTACTGTTCACAAAAAAATTATGTTTTCTTATCGAACTCCAAAAAACATCTTGAACACAACTATGCATGTCATATTTCCAAAATTCCAAACACATAAGTGACAAACATATGTTTAATGGTCATTTATAACTTAGTATAGAACTATAATGTAATTTTATTTAACATTAATAAGAATGGAATTTTCATTAAAAACATTGAGTTATTATATTCTTCCCCCATTTTGAAATTTTCCCCTCGAAATTTCATTTGACATTCTAGGCCAAAAACAGATGTGGGTACTTTTCCTTCATTGCTTCCTCCAGTTCCCATCTTGCTTCCTCAAACATATGGGTCCTCGCCAACACTTTAAAAATATGGGTTTTCTTGTTGCGTAGAACATTATCTCTCTAATCCAGAATCATTACTAGCTGCTCCTCATAGAAGAGATCATCTTCCAACTGCACCACCTCTATGTTTAGTACATGTGAGGGATCAGGTATGTACTTCCTCAAGAGTGATACGTGAACAACATCATGGACTTGAGCCATATTCGGTGGAAGTGCAAGCCGATAGTCCATAGATCCAATGTAGTCAAGGATCTAAAAGAGGCCAATATACCTTGCGCTTAGCTTCCCTTTCTTCTCGAATCACAAGACTCTCTTCCATGGAGATATTCGAAGGAAGACTTTATCTCCAACGTCGAACTGCAAGTCCCTTCGATGGTTGTCAGCATAGCTATTTTGCTAACATTTATCATCTTTTATGTGTTTCTGGATGACATGAACCTTCTCTGTAATCTCTTGGACATGATCGGGTCCATGTAGCTTTATTTCTCCAACTTCATCCCAATAGGTTGGAGTTCTACGTCGCATTCCATTCAGATCTACATATGGATCCATTTGACTACTTGAGTAGATGCTATTGTTTTATGAGGACTCATCCAATAGGAGATGTTGATCCCAACAACCGTTGAATTCAAGTGGTCAGGATATTATCATATCTTCAAGCATCTGAATAGTCCTTTCAGACTGGGCATCACTTCAGGGGTGATAGGTCGTGCTGAAATTTAATTTAGTACTCGAATCATGATGAAGACTCCTCCATAATTTAGATGTGAACCTTGGATTGTGGTCAGAGACAATTAAGAGTGGAACACCGTGATGTCTCACAACTACCTTCACATATATATTTGAATGTTGTTCAAGTGAGAGATCATCCTGAATAACAAAAAATGGGATGTATTGGTGAGTCGGTCAACCACAACCCATATCACATTATTTCCCATTGAAGTCTTCGAGAGACCCATGACAAAGTCCATAGTAACATTTTCCCATTTCCACATAGGTATAGGCAATGGATGCATCATACCTTTGGAATTTTTTTGCCCAACATTAACTTTTCGATATACTATGCTCCTTGATATATATTCTGCAATATCCTTCTTCATGTTGTCCCACCAAAAGTGTTCTCGAATATCACAATACATTTTGGTACTCCCAAGATGGAAAAAAACGGCCGAGCAATGCGCATCATTCAATATATCCTTCTTTATCATTGGATCAGATGGTACACATAATCATGTCCCAAATCTTACTAATCCTTCCTCATCAATTTTGAAATCAGAGAATTTCCCATTTTAACAGCTTCCACCCTTTACTAAATTTACACATCCTTTCGTTGAGCAACCTTTATTTTCTCCAAGAGGGATGGTTGAGAAATAATTTGAGAAAGGATTGATGATCTTCCTCTATTAATGAATCCCATTTCCATCCTTTGCAAATCCCAGAAGATCATATCCTTTTCAATTATCATCACTAATAAAGATGCATGATCATTTCTACGTAGAGCGACCACCACCTTGTTTGCCTTTCAGGGATGGTAATGGATTGAGCAGCCATTATCCTTGATGAGCTCTATCTATCTTCATTGGTGCATATTAATCTCTTTCTATGTGAATATATATTTGAGACTCTTGTGGTCAGTATATATCTCACATTTTTTCCTTAGAGATAATGCCGCCAAATTTTCAACACAAAGATCACAACCGCCAAATCCAGATCATGCATGTGATAGTTTTTCTCATGGATTTTTGGTTGCCATGAGGCATAGGCTATCACTTTATCATTTTGCATTAGCACATAGCCTAAGCCATTATTATAAACATCACTATACACCACAAAGAGTTCTCCAGCTGAACGGAGTGTGAGTACCGGCATAGTGATAAGCCTCTTTTTCAACCCCTTGAAACAATCTTCACATTCTTGTGTCCAAATGAACTTTACTCCCTTCCGTGTTAGCTTGGTCATTGGGATTGAAATTCTTGAAAAGTTCTCCATGAATCATCGATAAAACATAGCTGGACCTAAAAAGCGGTGGATCTCCATTATAGAAGTTGGCCTTAGCCTCTCTTCAATTGCCTTTATCTTGGAAGTGTCTACAAATATCCCTTTCCTCGTGATAACATGCCCCAAGAATGGTACTTCCTCCATCCAAAACTCACATTTAATATACTTTTCATACAACTTCTCCCTTTTCAATGACATTAACACAGTTTTTAAATGCTCCTCTTGATCCTCCTTTCTCTTTGAGTATATCAGAATATCATCAATAAAGACAACCACAAATTTGTCGAGGTAATATCTATTGACTCTATTCATTAAATCCATGAAAATTTCTAGATCATTATTGAGTCTGAAGGGCATCACTATGAACTCAAAATGTTCATACCTCGTTCGAAAGGTAGTCTTGGGAATATCATCCTTCCTCACCTTTATTTGGTGATATCCTGACCGAAGGTCCACCTTAGAGAAATAACTGGCCCCACGAAGCTGATCAAACGAGGAATCTATCAATGGAAGGGGATACTTGTTCTTTATAGTGATTTTATTGAGCTTAATATAATCAATTTAGAGGCATATTGATCCATCCATCTTCTTGATGAAGAGGACTGGAGCACCCCACGGTGAAGCTCTCGGGTGAATAAAACCCTTCTCCATATTCTCCTATAATTGCTTATTCAGCTCTTCCATCTGTACGTTGTTCATTATGTAAGGTTTCTCTGATATTGGAAGAGATCCAGGGATAAGTTCAATTGAGAACGCAACCTATCAGTCAAGAGGAAGACCAGGCAACTCGTCGTGGAATACATCAGTGTAATCCCTCATGGTTCTCATGTCTTCAAGCATGATTCTCTCCTTTATCTCAATCATTTGAGCGATGTATGCATGCTTATAAGGAAGAAATATAAAAACATGAGACGAAGAGTCTAAAAGAGACTCATATTCCTACATTCACTTGTAAATAATTGATTGATGCTTTGGGAAGTGAAGAGTAATCTCCCTTTCCGGACAATTGATGTTGGCCTTGTACAATGATATCCAATCCATGCCCAAGATTGCATCGAACTCCACTAAAGGAAATATTACAAGATTTTTTGGAAGGTTCAGTCCACAAACATTAATATGGGAGGTTTTATAAACCATGGATGCAAAAATTTCCCTATTTTTTGTTCTCACCAATAACATTTCCTCAAAATTTTGAGGTGGTGTTTGAATAGTTCTACTAAACATTAATGGAATGAAAGAATGCGTAGAACGAGAATCAAATAGTATGTTCTATATTCTTGAATGAATAACATGTGTACCTATCACCGCATCGTTATCTAGCTCCACTGTAGAGACCCAAACCTTGAAGTACATGGACATTACATTACATTTTTATAATACTTAATACATAACAAAAACAGACACCAAAGGACCGTAATAGTTTAGTTTCTTTGGAAACATTGAACACAGTCATATAATCTTGGTGAAATATCTTCAACATCTCCCATAAAGATCATCCCCTTTTTTCATACCTAAAACCTTTATCTATATCCTGAGGAAAAGAAAAAATATAAAGGGTGAGCTCAAATTCTCAGTAAGGTTAAAAATAGCGAACATAAAACAATCTATAAACATTTGAATGCAAAAACTTGAACATAAAATCTAAACATCAAAATCTTGAGCAAAGACATAAATCTTGGAAGTACGTAAGGCATATATCATAAAGGAACATAAATCATGTTTAAATAGCATGGGAATAAAAACATGTAATTGTGGAAATCCATTAAGTACATGATATGATTTCCATTGTAGCCAAGGCATTGCTTCCAAGACCATCTTAGTGGAAAACGTCCAATTCTGAATCGAGTCACTCATTGTTCCAGCCCTGTATCACTGAACCAAATTAACTTACCATTCCATCCATGTATATCTAATGGGATATAAATCATTATAAAATGCATTGGAGGTAGATATAGTTCCCACCCATCTCATAATGAAATCATTCTTACGTGTGCCGCAACATAAACATATCTCTTTCATCATAACCCAAAGAATAAATTGGGTTTCATAAACATGATTTTATCATAACATAATCCATGTAAAACAGATGGATATCATTTCATTATAAGAAAAGAGAAACTATTTAAATCATAGAGACATTATACTTGAATCATACAAATATTAAATAATGTCATCTTAGATGGAAAATGGTTTTGATAAAACACTTGAAATGAATTCTTGAGGAAAATTTCCTTTCTTCTTCAAAATCAATTTCCTTTCACAAAAATGCCAGTCCATTTTAAAAGAAAATGTTTTTGTTGAAAGTAGTCATGAAATCTTATAGAGTAATCTTTATTAAGAAAAGGTGTTATGAAAACATAAAAATCTGTTTGTGCCGTATAAGTTAAAAAAACATTATTCTTGTACTTTTTTCGGAAAAGTCAAAAACGTACCTCGTAAAATAAACAAAAGAAAGATTACATACATACCATGTAGAAATAGTCATAAATGGGTAGAAATGACTTTAAACATACATGAATAAATTTTTAGAAAATAGGCACATTGATGATAATTATATCCCCAGTAAATACTTACGAATAAAAAATCTCGGATAAAAACGAGATTGGAAAAGTTATCCCTTACCTTATGACTAATATGATTTGTATGTATCCTAAACACCTGTATAATGATTTAAATAATGTCAATTAATTATTACAGAATCATATTCATTGTTATGATATCAAATATGGTTTACTTATGACGTTATATTACCCGTTCTTTTTTAAATTCTCTGTAAAAGCAGCGATTTTGGTAAAATCGTTTCATTAATTGTACGTTTTTCAACTTGTTGTTCTTGATATTATTACTTATATCCTGATTTACGTAATTATAGAATGAAAAAAATTATTTATATATAATATATATTCAGCATATACATATTCAGAAAAAACATATATATATATATATATATGATAGATTGATAAATAGAATGAAATACACCGTTCATGGAGACGGTAGGCCGTACGTACGCATGAACGTTGTTTTCGTTTCCTTATTGAATTGAATGGAATTAAGTAGATGACAGAAATATATAAAAATAAATAAATCCAGTATCATTATTAGGTCATATATTTAATGATTAATTCTTATATATACTTTATAATCATTCATGAATGGTTAACATGGAGAATGAATCTCATCGCGTCGTGGAGACGGTAGTCCGTACGTACGCACGAGCGATGATATCATTCCCATGATCGTGGAATTGTATTGAAGTGTATTTATAATATTTCAGAATCAATATCACTTTACAATAATCATATATAGTTATTTATTTACACCAGTATACACAACCAAGTAAGGTGGTGGTCGAAAAAAGATTCCACCACAGCGTGGAGACAGTATTCCATACGTACGTACGCACTGTGATTTCATTTTCCGTAGGATGGATAGAAGGTGAAATAAGGTTGTTTCATAATTATAATAACGTATAAGTATATAAGTTATACTGATGTTATTACTTTATAATGAGACAACTAAAGTAGAATAATTAGAAGAAGAAATAAACTTGAGAGAATCGGAAGAAGAGATTACCTCTTCTTTGACACACCTCTTTTAAGCCTTCTCTTAAGGATGTAGAGTTGGTATTTTGAGAAGACCAAAACCTCCAGAATGTTACCAGGGAAGTGGAGAAAATAAATGGGAAGGGTTTTTGAATATTCAAGGTTTAAAAGGGTGTGAAGATAAGAGGGAAGGGGTGCCCTTTTTCTAAGGGCTGAGAGGGGCACCTTTGGAGAATCTTAAATTATTATGTTCTAATAAAGTCATATTCGGTTTTTAATAGCTCCAAATTGATTTATTTCGAATAACAGGTGGGGATGGGTCGAAATACATTCAACCAATATGTTTTATACAAGTTTAGGTTACTATTTTATCCATATCATTTCAATTTAACTCTAAGTTAAATAATTTAACTTTTACCATGTCTTTTTGTTTTCTTACACTATATGGTTAATAAACATACTATAACAAGCCAAACAAACCCCAGGTGGTTCATTATTAATATATAGGTCCTTATCTATGTCATTTTTCCAAACCATAGATTTTTAGGAATAAAATAACAATTAATAATATAATATGTTTTTTAAAAACTATTTTATGTCAATTTTGACACTATTTGGTATTTGATTTTTTTTTTGAAAATCATAACTACATGGGTAGTTCAAAAAAAGTTAATTAAATCAATACAAACATTTAATATTAACCATAAAATTAGTTGAATTCATAAAAAGTCTATAATTACATTTATTTGGGTATTTATAACATCAATTATGTTAATATTTTATTTGTAAGGTAATTACTGCATCAACATTGTGTCATAAATAAATTAAATTATTTGATGTATAAAAATTATAAATAAAATTCCATTATGAAGGAAATATTTTATGCCTTATAATTAATATATATAGCCGAATTTATCTTATGTATAACCCTATATTAAAAATGTCTATTTATTAAACATTGATTTTAACTATTTTAACTCTTCTTTTAATAAAATAACAATAAATGTCCTAATCTAATCCAAGTGGACCTAAAGGGTAATATTTTGTCCCTAAGGTTGGTTTTGGTCGAATTAAACTTATCCAATAGAATTAGGACATATTTTAGGGAAATAGTAATATCATTTGTACCCTTAATTACCCTATTTACTTTTAACCGTGGTAAATAAAAGTCAAAAGTTACTATTCACCAAAAATTATTTTTTTCTTATTCAACCACATTTTAATCCTTGATATTAACCATGTCTCTCAGATTTTTGAAATTCCACTGACAGAGGCAGTAAAATAAAGTCTTATGTAAATTTTCTAATTCTTCTTGGATGTGGTTAAAGATAGTGAAATGTTCAATAAAATTTTTATATATATAAAATTATTATAAAATTACCCAAATGAATTACATTAAACTTATATAGGTATTATGTATCAATTTTGACCTAAAATAAATTTAATTAAAATAAATAATTATTTAAATAAAAAGTCTATTTTTAAATAGTAACCCAGTGTTTTAACTATTCATCAAAAATTGAATGTTTTCAGAAAAATACCAAAAATTCACCCTAGCATAATTTCGATATTCCGAATCAAAAAATTAAGTCCATTTTAAAGGATAAAATTTATAAAATTTCAAAAATTGGCTATTACTATTCATAATGGCTAGTTCAAAATAATATTATAATAATATCTTGTTTAGTAAAACTCGTTATTGCGTATTTTACTTCTGACAAAATATTATTTCAATCAATCCATTATAAAAATTTAATTGAACATTTTGTATTAAATGACATAGGGGATGCCACTGGAACATAAATAGTTATAACCAAATATAAATAAACAAAGTTATAGTAAATGAACAAAAATATTATTAGATATTGGATTTCCACAAAATATGAATGGTGACAAGTAAAAAATATTTTATTTAAATAAATGGAAAGGGGTAAGGGTTTTTGGAGAGAATTCATACGGTCAAATAATGAGAATCAATTATATTTCAATTATTAAAAAAATATTAATTTCAAATTGTTTATATGTTTATGGAATTGAGAAAATATTTATTATAATAATTCAATTTTGTGATGAGGGATATATTGTGAAATTTCTCAATGACAAGTTCACTATTTGATGTTCAAAAGGTGAGCTCATTTTATCAAATGATTAGAATGAAAATGAGTACACAATCATCATATAATAATTAAGTCATCAAATTTTTCTAAGCCTATATGAAATAAAAATTAGTATCATGGTTATGGAATATGATTCTTGGACACTATAACCACTAAACATTGATGAAAAATTATAAGAATGTGCAGGTCATGGGTCTACTAGAATATAGATTCAATTTATCCACATTCTATAATCTTTTCTAGTTTCAGAATAATAATAAGTAATGTTTTAAATATCAATGTACAGTCTCAACTAATGATGATTTACAACTATATCACATGTATCTGGTACTATAAAAGCATGATGTATAAGATGAAAAATACTATCTATATGTCTTGGTTAATGATTATTTTGTATTTTACTAGGATTATTTTCTCACATGAAAATTTTATTCATTTAATTATTTTAATGAATTTAAAGCAACTGTTATAAATTAGATAACCCTACATTGGTACCCATCCAAACAGATCATGGTGGTGATTTTGTTCCCTATAATATTGAAAAAAATGATAATATAGATATTAATAATATATATTCGAAACCAAGAACACCATATAAAAATTGGAAATTTTAACTAAGAACGATTTTTATTGAAGTTACTCATACTTTTATAAGAATGTATTTTATTTCTAGGCATTTTTTTGGTTATGTCTATTAGTATTGCATGTTATATTATAAATTATTTTTTTCATAAAACAATTATTAAAAAAATCCTTATCAGATTCCAATCGAAAGAGTGAAAAAATTATTAATTCATTATTTTTTGATTTGATGTATTCATCCAAAAAAAATTATTTATGTATATAAGATAAAATATAATTTATGGACTTATGATCTATAGTTATATAACTATTAAATAATATATACTTTTTAATAAAATAATATTTTTTTGATGAAGTTGTTTAAGTAATTTTTGATGAATCTGATCCTTTTTTTTCAAAATAATCTAAAATTTAAAATAATGATGTATTTATAAATTATCTTCTATATATATAGTATATGATAATTAGAAAAATCCTATTAATCTTCTCCTAGAAGTAATACCATCAGATTTTCAATAAACGAATGCTGCATCATCAAAGGATGTGCATTCATTAGAAGAAGATCATATTACCAAAGTAAAAAAATCTATTTATCTAACGTAATGATCCATTTAATTTCATTGTTTGAAATGAAATTCATCCAATGAATACAATTTTTTATTAATGAAATCATAATGATCACCATGACCTCCTATTTAAATTTAAAGATAGAATAATATATAATATTCTTGGTGAAAAAATTTAGATACGAGAGATACAAAAAAGTGACCAATCACTTTGAACGAACCCAATTTTGGTTCATAATTGTACATTAAATTTATATATATATAATTTTAATAAAATGGGATTTTAGGAAATAATTTTATCAAAATATAATTATTATTATAAATAAATAATGACTTTTGGGATTTGGATATTGGAAATAATATGTCATAGAACATGATGAATCTTTTTTCATTTGTATCTAGATTAAAATCTATTGTGATTTTATTATCCTTTACAACTCATATTAATTTTACAAATTTCATATGGATGTGAAATGTAATTTTTATAGTGGATATTTCTAAGAGGAAATTTATATTGAACAACCTCCTCGTTTTGGAGTTACAAATTTATATAAAAAAATTAACATAAAAAATGACATTGTGGACAAAAATATATTACCAAGATCATGGGATGATAATCCTGTTGGATATTTTCCTTAAAATAATTTTTCCAATTGTAGTTCTAATCCATTATTTTTTAAAAAAATTAGAAACATCATTGTTGTTCCAAATAATATTCATTAAATTAATTTTAGTTTAATATTAAAATTACTTTTTCATTGCTTTTTTGAACATAATAAATATTTTTGACATAATTGTAATGGGAGAACACAAATTTTTAAATGGTATTCAGATTTCAGAAAAACTGGAGTGAAATAAACTTACTATATATATATATATAATGAAATTTATATAGTCATTTTTATTGAAAATTCATCATTAATAAGTAGTCCTTTCGTAAAATCTATCGTAATTGATCATGTTAAAACTAGTAAATAAATAGATAAAAGTTATTTTGGAATTATTTTTATATGTTTTATATATCTTACTACAATTTAAAAGTCATAATGTTCTCAGTATTTTTATGTGATATATTATAAGCTAATCCAAATGAATATCATTTGAAAGTAGTGAAAATGATTTATCAGCTGCCATAATGTTACATTAGAACTATGATTATTTTATTCTTAAAAAATCATGGTGTATTGAATATTGATTATTTTTTGACTATGGTTGTTATAGGATAGAAAAAAATAATGCTAAAAAAATTTCATTTATTAAGTGAATGTTTAATTTATTATTTAATAATGAAATATCATTTCACAATAAATTCCACTAACAAAGTAGAATATTTAGCTATTGGAAGTTTCTCTAATCTGGTGTTGTGGATTAAAAACACATATATGGGTTTTTGGTTTCAGTTTTACACAATCTCTAAATCATTTTTGATATTTATAGTGTCATTTTTTTTTCAAAAAATCTAAAAAATCACTCAAAATAAAATAACATATTTGTAAGACACCATTTACATGGATAAAAAACAAAAAGGGTTATGTTTTTCTCATCTTTATCAGAAAAAATAATTATCTTTTTGATATTTTCAGAATATATCATACTAAAAATAGATTTTAATTTGTTAAAGTTATTTTGGGAATGACCACCCATAAATGAACTTGAATCCCATTATAATTTCATATATTTATATATATTGGAATAACTTCTAGTAAAATGGGGGATAAAATTTTCAAACATATATAATTTTAAAAACTACTAATTTTTGAAACATTTTTATTTTTTAACATTATTTTATTTTCAAAATTATCTGGTCTTTATGATTCTCTCAATTTCAAAATTATCTATTTTTTATTCTTACATGAAATACAGCATAACTATTTATTAAAAATTATGTTATATTCAAACATAACTGATTTAAAATCCAATATTTTAATCAAACATATTTGATTTTAAAACATATCATTTTTTAAACTACATATATTTTCATCCTTATCAGTTTTTCAACATTTATCATTTTCATAGTTATTTTTTATCGATTATTTCAATAAAATATTTATAATTTTCGATAAAAATTATTCTTGAAAAATAATATAAAATGAATATAATCCATTATTTCATAAAGATAAATTCAATGTGGTTGAACAATTTCATTTATATATTTTATTTTTCCCTAGTTATTATTGTCTATAAATGGGGAAAATATTCAAAATTTATAAATTTATTATATTATTTATTAAAGGGTAGTTTTAAAAAAATATCAAAAATGAGATTTTTCATTTAAAAATAATGAAATATTAAATTAAATTATGAAAATAATAATTATGAAATCTATTTTTCCATTTCATCAATGTATATTTATTCGGATGATTGCAATCTTAAATTCCCACAAGGACTAAAATGTCAAGGATATTCTATAGTCAACTATTCTATTCTATTTCTCATTTCTATACAAAAACATTTCACTTCAAAATAATTTGTCTAAAAGTGTATCTAAATAAGTTTAGAAGATACTCTTTGATGCTTCACACTTTTCTTACCAAATAATTAAGACTATTAGATGTAGAATATGATATATCAATATTTTTTTAAAGAATGTGAAGTTTGAAGTCTGGAAATGCATAATGAAATATTTTTTAATGAGGATATTCCTTATAAGATCCTTAATATTAGTGGAGAATATGAATATCAACATTGAATCACTTTATAGAAATATTGTTTTAGATAGTATAACAAAGTCATAATAGAATTTTGGTAGTAAAATTTGATTAAATACACCATGTTAAAAATAATTTTCTTTAATATTTAAAGAAATTTGAAATCTATTAATAAAACAATAATATATGACCAAAAAAATAAAATAGAATCGCATTTATGTTATTTATTGTAATTGTTAATATATTTTATTTCTTTTCAATATAAAAAATAGAAAAAAATAATAATAATATTCACTATTTATCTATTTATCACATATTATCTGATTAGTTTGGACCCCCTTAAACTGGGATAACATAGAATTACCCAAACTCAATTATCCAAATAACCTCTTGTGTGCCTCCCTGTACACCAGAGGTTAGCGACTAGATGTGAGGGTATATGGTGAATAAAAGGGGGGGTGTCTATACCCTAATGATCCGAGTGTAACACAATGGTATAATACAATCAATATATATAGAAATAATAAATTAAAAATAGAAATTTCAAAAACCAATAATCCATAATATAAATAAAAAAGTAATCACATCAATAAAATACATATAAAAAATTGATGATCTTGTCAGGTTATGAAATAATAAAACTCATGGGTTTACGGTAATAACAATATACAAAATTCTATACAAAATGAATAAAGAACCTATGGTTATCTTCTATAACATCTAAATAATACTTTTTGTCCTCTTCCCCCATAATACACCATAGCATGGTAATCAAACTTCCATATCCAATCACTTTCCCGTAATTGTGCCTATATCCATAAAAAATGGTTTGGTACCCAAGGACTACCCAAACAAGGTGTGTGATATACTTAGTTGGAAACTATCAATAGTGTCTAATTTCATATTTTCCATGGTTATATAATAAATATTTTCCACATAACATTAACTATAGTAAATGAAATTTCATATATAAATAAACATCATGGGTCTGGGCTCCCATGGAACAATCATCTCCATCTACCAACATCAGCCATAGAATTAATGCCTCTTAAATAAATAGAACATCAAGTATTAATTTATAATATGTCTCAGGGCCTTTCTCACATCAGAAGAGTCCCCCATGAATCATATCTATATATGATATATATAGAAATTCTATCTTAATATGTTAGGTGATGGCCAAATCAGACCATGTTCTTTTGATTGGCATATGTATAATATAAATAATTCCTTATCATTATACGTAACCTATGCCTATCTAGGTATTTATGAATTTTGAAACCATATATCACTCTAATAGTACTTTCAATCCATCACATTATATGATCATCCTTGGAATTTCTCATAGAACCCTAGAATCACTCTAGGAGTGGTTTAATGTCACCACACATTGATTATATCCTTTGCAGTCCATATAGGGAATCCATGTTTCACTCCTATAAATTACTGAAATATACTCTTTCAATACATTCATGGTATACCACATTGGGATTACATGTATCAGTCATGATTTAAAAAATAATCTTCAATCTGATTTTGTCCAAGGAAGTCCACATATGGAGTTCAAGTATCACAAACGGCACATATAATCTAGCTTCTTAGTGAGTCTATATATGGAATTACTTTGAAATCGTATATTTCACACATGAAAAACAATTTTTCCATTTTCAATTCATTTTATTAAATAATTCCTAATGATTCTAGTCATGGAGTACCTAGTCTGAACCTACATATCACTATCTTCATCACATAATGAATGGTCCAAGGCCAAATGTCTTATGAATCCATTTATGTTCAAATTTAAATTCAATTGTCTATGAAAATTAATAATGAAATTTACACAACTCATAAGTGGACTCATAATGTAGTCTACTATTATCAATATTATCCTTTCATGAATTCACCTATTTATCTCAATTATGACTTTCAGATTTATGTAACATCCAAAGAGAGAATAAAAAACTTTCAACAGTTATAGGGACATTATCTTACATTTCTACTTTATTTAATTTGATTTTTCTTTTATCAAAACATATTAGGATCTTATATGCTAGTGGTAGAATGACACACCTCATGATTGGGATCAATATAAAAGGCCATCCATGGGAATTTTATTTAATTTTGAAAAAAGACAAGGGGCGGTTCAAATTAATGGTCCTTAACCTCCAATGATCTATAAGGAGGGATCCCGAGTTACATAGTTCATGAAAATCAAGTAATTTCAGAATAATTTCCTTTAAAAAGTGTTTATAATAAAATATAATGTCTGGGGAAAAATATAATATATAAACAACAAGAAATTATGTAAAAAAGAATGTGACCACGTACCATTGATTTTTATTCGAAATCCGCATATTTTTTTGTACTCTAATTAATGATTGAATGAATGATGTCAAGAAAAAGACAAATTCCATGAAACTAGTTCAGATAATCGCATAAAAAATTAACTCTATTGATATTTAAATTAATGAAGAAATAAATAATTGGAATAGAGAGCATATTGTTATGCATCCAATGTGACTAATGCTGATGGAATCAAACAATAAATGTGGAAGATGTCTAAAATCCTTTCCAAAGGGGAAATGGATAGCTCAATGTATCTGGCCCCCAATGATTGGGAAATTAGGCGACAAAAGAGATGAATTTTATTTTAATTATTTCAGTGAAAATTAATCTGTTTACCCAACTTTAAAGGTTCGTAGGATTTGTCCACATGTTTCAAAAACAATGCTCCCATCACTACCTCAAAACATCATTCACACATGATCACTGAACGATTTGACTGAAAATAAAATTATTGTAAAAACCCCACAAGATAAGAGGTTTGTATCGCTGTAATATCCATGAAACCACGGTATCATGGTTTTAACCAATAATTTGTCCCCTAAAAAACAACTAGACCACCCTCAGAGTGTTTAGAGTAACCACACAGATGGTGTTTCACAATCTCTAAAAATTATGCATCATGAATTGTTCTTCAAAAACATGAGCCATCAAGCTCCTTAAAATCATCGTACATAAATAAAAACTCCAATTACATCATTAGGAACATCCATTAGAATAAAAATAAATAAAATAATGGAAAACTAATGGATATGTTCCACATATAAATACTTGTTTCCTATAATCTCCCCACATAAAGAAACTCATCCCTGGGTTATCCTTGTAACACCCCAAGATTTTATGAAAAATATTCTTTTAATTTCACTAATGTCTTGTGTTGTCTGCTACACCAAGATTACCTTGAACTATACGCAACACCGTATTAGTTTGCAGTATATGCAACACTATTCATGGATCGTGTTACACACAATTTTGATAATAGTTATTCTATGCAACATTGAGTATATATATATATTAAATGTATAAATGAAATATGGTTGGTTTATGTTATACAAAACAACGAAGGATTCTTGCACAACACGCAACCCTGACTTGGCTTACATTACACGCAATCATGACCTTCCTCGATAGCGTGTGTTGTACGCAATACCGGGTTTTACTAAACAAAGATATATTATTATAATATTATTATAAACTAGCCGTTATGAATATTCTTAACTAAATTTTGAATCTTATAACATTATTATTTGTCTTTCACATTTTCTAAAACATGGTATAAGAAAAAAATAAATTTTTCGTGTAAAATAAGTATTTTTCAAAAAATGCAGTTTTGCCGTCTTTTGATGGAGCACCAACATTAAATCTAGTTTTTGACATGTTTATAAGTTCAATTTGACCAAATAAAATTCTTATTTAGAATTAGGATATAAAAATTTACTTTGGATAAAATTTTCATATTATTCTGACAACTTTCATATTTTAATGAATAGTACAAACACGCTATATTTTAATTAAAAACAACTTTTTTCATTGTAATAAATTATGTGGTTAAATAATAATATTTAATGGTTTCAAAGTATAAATAGAATATATTTTTACCATTTAATATAATTTATTCCATTAGCCTTGATTTTACATTGAATTCGTAGGTTAAATAAATTCAATCTTTGGCAATGTTTTAACTTTTAAAACATGTTTGCTTAAACAACAGGATTAATTTTAAATTAATTACTGCAACTTCTGTGTTTTGAATTTTGAAAAATGGATTCCATATTTGTAATCAGTGGGTCCAAATTATGTTAATAGGTTACTTTTATTTTTTTTGATATTATGAATAGTAACTACGGTAATTTTTTTACTACGGTTAAAGGTAAATAGGGTAATTCAAGGTTAAAAGAATATTATAATTATTCAAAATTACCTTAACACTTGTCCTAACCTTATTGGATAAGTAGCGGCAGATCATGGGAATCCTTGGGTCGATTTTGGGACCCCATGGAGCCACTTATGAAAGACAATGACACATTAGATTAATTCATTTAATGTACGACAAAATTGACTTTAACAAAACTCTTTTAGTAATTAATTTTTATAATGGGTAATATAACTTATATTTTCGACTATAAATATTATTTGGAAAGCTAAAAAGATTCCCTAAATCGTGGTATTTGTTTCATAATTTTTATACATCAAATGAATTAAATTATTTATGACACAATAATGATGTAGTGTTTAACTCATTAATAAATGATTTAAAAAATAAGATTAAAATGATTAAAATATCATCCAAAACATGTCCAATTACTATTGGATGATTTTATTTCGAATATGAGTCATCTTATATTCGGCATTAATGTGTTTTGGACCTCTTGAAACCGATGAAAAGTTTATAATAAAATAATGTTTTCACACTTTCCTAAAGAGCCCCTCCACTCCTTTATAAAAGGAGACCACTTTTATGCAATTCCTCACACCTCTCAAGCCTATTTTCTCCTCCAAAATCTACCCAACTAAGCTATATAAATCCCCCTCCTCCCCCTTGAAGCCTTACATTAGGTAGAAGACTCTCCAAGAAGTCCTTTTGGTTCAAACCAAAGGAAGTTACCAAAATTAAAGGTAACATTTTCTCTGAAGTTGTTTTCTTTTATTCTACTTCTCCAACCCCTAAAATGTTTTTAATCCTTTATTTTCTGTCAAAAACAGTATCCTGAAAATACTATGATGTTGTTATGAGAATAATTATTACTACACTTACACAAACCTCCATCTAATGAATGAAGAACATAATGTTTCTGTGATGGCAAACTAACGCCTCACGAAACGATGATTGTTCGATTTTCCCCTACCGCCTCTCATGGTGGCCATTATGATGGAACTGTATTTATATATAATATATATTATGTTTATTATTTCTTTATTCTTATTTACTTCCCAATTATACAAGCCTTTACGGTTTCCATAGTCGGTAAATACGATAATCTCATTTGAGGAAGTGCGGACTACCACCCCCTCAAAGTGATGTGATTCGTTAATACCATATGTGGAATGTATAAAGGATGTTGTTAATGATATTATATAGGATATTATACTGGAATTATAATATACCTATGTATAATTATGTTTTAATTCCATTAAAATAAGAAATATAAATGAAAGTAACGTTCATGCGTACGTACGGCTTACCGTCTCCATGAACGGTGCGTTTCATTTCTTACCTCCATATGTTATGTACTATTTTAAATTCTTGTATAATCTGAATTTATAATGAATTTATTTGATATATAAATCATGATTTACATTTTTTAGGTAATTAAATCATGATATTATTAATAATAACATCAAGAACAACAAGTCCAAACACGTATGATAAATAAGAATATTTTACCCAAAACCCTACTTTAACATTAATTTACATAAGAATGGGTAATATAAAGTCATAAGTGAACAATATATGATATAATAACAATGAATATGATTCTTCAATAAGTCAATGACATTATTTAAATCATTATACAGGAGTTTCAGACACTTACAAAGCAAATTCGACCTAAGGTAAGGGAAAATATCACAATCTCATTTTTATCCAAGATTGTTTATACTTTGGTATTTACTGGGGTGTATTTTATCATCCACATCCATGTGTCCTCAATATATTATATTATTTCCATCCACCTACAATTTTTTAAATCCAATTTTACCCTTCTGTGAGTTTTTAGTAAAAGATATGAAAGGAATTGTTTGTCATTTTCCGTACGAGGTACTTTTTGACTTTACCGACAAAAGTAAGAGAAGAATGTTTTTTTTACTTATATGGAATGAATGGATTTTTAAAACATTATTTCCAAGAAGCTTCCTTTACAAGTTTTCAATTTTATTTTTAATCAACTTCTTTTAATTTAAAATTGTATGACATGTTAAGAAAGGAAAAGTGTTTTTAAAGTAGAAAGGATATTTTCCTCAAGAATGGAGTTCAAGTATTTTATCAAAATTATTTTCCATCTAAGATAATATAGGGTTTTGTTTCTATCCCTATTATTTCATTGATTTTATTATGTTGTGATGGAATTATTTTTATCTTATATGAATTGTTTTATGATGTCACGATGTTTAAGAATCCCATTTTTTTTACATGGGTTATGCTATGATGTATGGTATATGATTATGTGGCACACATAAGAATGGTATCATTATGAGATGGGTGGGACCTATATCTCCCTCCAATGCATTGGGTAATGATTTTATATCTCATGAGATAGACATGGCTGGAATGGTAAGTTATACCGGTTCAGTAAAACAGGACTGAAACAAGGAATGAACTCGGATCAGAAATGGACTTTGTCCACTAAGATAGTCTTGGTATTGAGTCATGACTAAAAAGAAATGATTATATATGATTATGTCTGTATGCCACCATGTTTCATGTTTTATGTTATGATTATTGGGATTCTATTTCACTACTATGATTTATCCCATGTTATGAAATTATGCTCTATTTTTCAGGTTAAGATTTCCAAAAGTTATGTTCTTATGAATATGATGTGATTGATATTTCTTTTGTTTACCCTTAAATGAGCATTTTAGCTCACCCTTTTGTATGTTTTATTTCCCCAGGTTAGGAAGAAGGTTATTAAGTAAGATATGACAAAAGGGACCATAGATATGATTAAATAAATGGGAGGCAAAGTAGATTCATTATGAACCAATTGATTATGTTTCCCAGTTTCTAAAGACACTATACCTATACGGTCCTTTCCTGGTTCTGTTATATGTTGTAATAAGTGTGCTTCAATTCTGAAGTAATGACAATGTATTTAACGTATGGGTAGTTATAGTTCGTATCAGATGAAAGGTTTAGTCAACCATTGGAAACTAGGATGCGAAAACGTTAGTGAGATCCCTAGAGATATTTCTAAGGTATGTCTAGGGATGTCCCTAAGGATAAGTATATGTATAGGATACAGTCCTAGAACTATGGTAACAATCATATAATTTAACCTAAGATGTTAGATATCGAGGATACTCCCCCTTTATTATGTTTTTTCCATTGAATGATTTTTGCCTCTCACGCTATTCTTTTCGGGTTTTAGATGATGGCTGGAACCCGAAGGAACTGTGTTGATCAATTTAATGGACGATGCAATGATTTTCCTCCTGAAAAAACACATGTTATGGGAGATGGAGTGAAAAATCATATAGCTATACTTACACAAGCTATGAATCATTCTGGACTTCCAAATGAGCAGAGAAGGGAATAATATTATATTGAGTCCTTCATGAGGCAACGTCCACCTTCTTTTAGTGGGTCTTCTGATCCACATGTTGCTGAACAATGGATCAGTACCACTGAAAAGATATTTTCAGTTCTTCAATGTTCTGAACATGATAAAGTCATCTTAGCTGTATATCGTTTGGAAGGTGAAGCTGATCAATGGTGGAATCTTATCAAGAATACGAGGCAAATAGATGAAATTGAGTCGATGGAATGGGACGAGTTCAAGAACTTATTTTTCAATAAGTACTTCCCTCGTATTCTTCGAACAAAGATGGAGAAGGAGTTTCTTGAACTAAATCAAAAGGATGATGAATCTGTTGGTATATACGAAGCGAATTTTACAAGGCTTGCAAGGTATGCATCTGGATTTATCATCCAACCTGAATGTAAAGTTGATCGATTCTTCCGTGGCTTAAAACCAAATCTTCGAAGGGCATTAGCTATAACAGACTTCAGTAGCTATGAAGAAATTGTGCGTTGTGATATCAAGGTGGGAATGGAAGTTGGTGTTACTTATCCATCTCATAGTTTTGACAAGAAACGAAAGATGGAGTTCAAAGAGAAATCTCAGAATAATGGTGAAAAGAAGATGAATGTTTCCTTATGCTCAAAGTGTGGAAAGAAGCGTGGTGTAGATTGTCTTAAAGGGACAAGTAAATGTTTCAAATGTGGAAAGGAAGGTCATCGGGCATTTGAATGCCGCAATGATGGGAAGAAGATTCCTAATGATGCAAACAATGGAAGTGATACATAGAATGAACCTACTACACTTCAATGCTTCAAGTGCAAGGAAATGGGGCATTATGCTAATAAATGCACTAATCCAAGGGTTAGTGATGATCAACATGAGGAACCACTTAAGGAAAAGGACAATGGGAAGTCACATGCGATCACAATTGGCGATGTTGAATATGACAACGGTGTGGTGGAAGGATTAAGTGTTTATGTAATGGGATTCCAGAATAATGTTGTATATAGTATCATGGAATATTGGAATATTTATGTTTTGGTCTATTGTGGTTTTCAATAATTTTATGGCATCGGTAACCATGAAAAGTGATTGAAATATTTTTGGAAAGTAGATGATATTCACATAATGAAGGGATAAAGAGAATCTAATATGTTTGATAGTATTCATGAGCTCATGATTGATATAAGGACTAAGTGATATCATGGTTTGAGGATATAGAATTTTGAGGATTTTGGTGTGTGGAAAGTGTTAACTTTTAACTGCATTCATGTTTTCACTAAGGTTCAATAGATATTCATTCTTTAATAGAATACATGATTAAGGTATTCACATGTTTGTAATTTGACCAACAAGATATATCTTATGATATATGGGGGATAAATGATGGCATTCATGTGATCATTTTCTTTATACTATGAGCTTGGAACGAAGTATTTTAGATAAGCCTAAAGATTGGAATGGATTATGTTGGACATAAGTTAGTATTATTTAAGGATAAAACTTTTTTGATATTGTTGATGGGATGTTATAGTAATATAGCTTTAGAAAAAGGACAACATGTAGGACGGGCAACAACCCATCGTGTCGGATAAGGCTGTGGGAATCGAACCCACAACCGAAGTGCGACTGGACTTTATCACCTACCACTGGCCTACAGGAAGTCCCTGTTTAGTAGAAACTAGTTTTATTTTATTAAGAAGTATGATATATGAAGTATAAGTCCATTTTAGGAAGCATATATGATTAATCTCACTATAGATGGACTTATGTATTTTTTGATAACTTTTCTAACCTTTTGTTCGAAACAGATGGAATGACCAATCATTCTATCACATGATCTGCTAACACATCACGGATGACAAATTCAACTTCATTTATTTAAGAGATGAAATGGAAATTGTCCAAAGAACGACAAACGGTTAGACAAAACAAAATCCCGATAGTATTTCTTCTAATTCCAATTTCATCAACTTTAGGGAAATGATCTTGAAAACCAAAAATGTTGTCCTAGTGCTCTTATATCTGATGAATCAGATGGTACCTTAGATCATCACAAATTTTTGGCTTTGTGATTTTTGGCTTTTCCATAGCCATGTTCTCTACCACTCTCCATCAGAACATGATGGTTAGATTTCTCTTCCATATCCATATTTTCACCTATGTGGAAACCCAGTGATTAGTTTATTTTGGTAACCGTTACATTTCATACTCTTTTTTTTAAAGATTGGTTTTGGTATTCCTTTTTACAATGTGGGTATCTATTAAAGAAACTTTCGAATAGTAAAAATTTTATAACCCCGATGAATTTCGAGGGAGAAATTCATTTTAAGGGGGGTAGAATGTAACAACCCGAGATTTTATGATAAATATTATTTTAATTTCATTAATTTCTTGTGTTTTATGCTACACCAAGATTACCTTTCACTATACGCAACACCGTATTAGCCTGCAGTATACGCAACACTATTCTTGGATCGTGTTACACACAATTTTGATAATAGTTATTCTACACAACATTGAGTATATATATATATATTCAATGTATAAATGAAATATGGTAGGATTATGTTATACAAAACAACAAAGGATTCTTGCACAACACGCAACCCTGACTTGGCTTGCATTACACGCAATCGCAACCTTTCTCGGTAGCGTGTGTTGTACGCAATACCAGGTTTTACTAAACAACGATATATTATTATAATATTATTATTAACTTGCCATTATGAATATTATTAACTAAATTTTGAATCTTAAAACATTATTATTCATCTTTCACATTTTCTAAAACATGGTATAAGAACAAAATAATTTTTTCAGGTAAAATAAGTATTTTTCAAAAAATGCAGTTTTGCCGTCTTTTGATGGTGCACCCACATTAAATCTAGTTTTTGACATGTTTATAAGTTCAATTTGAAAAAATAAAATTCTTATTTCGAATTAAGATATAAAAATTTACATTGGATAAAATTTTCATATTATTCTGATAACTTTCATATTTTAAGGAATAGTAAAAACACGCTATATTTCAATTAAAAACAACTTTTTTCATCGTAATAAATTATGTGGTTAATTATTAATATTGATTGGTTTCAATGTATAAATATAATATATTTTTAGCATTTAATATAATGTATGTCATACGCCTTTATTTTACATTTAATTCGTAGGTTAAATAAATTCAATCTTTGGAAATGTTTTAACTTTTAAAACTTGTTTGCTTAAACAACGGGATTAATTTAAAATTAATTAATGCAACTTCTGTGTTTTGAATTTTGAAAAATGGATTCCATATTTGAAATCAATGGGTCCAAATTATGTAAATAGGTTAATTTTATTTTTTTCATATTATGAATAGTAACTACGGTAAAGTTATTTTTTTACTATGGTTAAAGGTAAATAAGGTAATTCAAGGTTAAAAAAATATTATAATAATTCAAAATTACCTTGAAACCTGTCCTAACCTTATTGGATGAGTAGTGGCTGACCATTGCCATCCTTGGGTTGATTTTGGGACCCCATGGAGCCACTTATGAAAGACAATGACACATTAGATTAATTAATTTAATGTAAAGACAAAATTGACTTTAACAAAACGATTTTAGTAATTAATTTTTATAAGGGGTTATATAATTTATATTTTCGACTATAAATATTATTTGGAAATATAAAAATATTCCCTAAATCATTGTATTTTTAGGGAGGTGACTAATATAATTGTACATACATTTTCCATGATTTTCAAGACCATTAAAATGAATCATTGAAAATATGTACGTAAGCATCTACTCGCTACTAGCCTCTTCAAAATCGGGTGTCTCAATCATCCTTATTAGGGCATCAACCACTACATTACCTTTTCTAAGAAAATAAATATGAACAATGTTGAGAGATAGTCGGTATTAAAACCACCTTTATTGTATGATATTTGTGTAACACTACATAAATATGTACAAATGGATTTTATGGTTCACATACACCACATAATACACTAAAAATAAATAATTCCTCAAAATGTTAATGGCTTCAATAATAATAGCTAACTCGAGATAAGGTTTCATGTAGTTCCACTCATGTGGAATTAAAAGATGGGACCCATATCCCAATACAAAATCCTCATACCTCATTACATCTCCATGATTAATTTCTAAGGTATCACAAATAACTATATATCTTTTTTTAAATATTATGAATAATCAAGATTAACACATTATTAAGTCTCACACTCTACTTTAAAAAGTTATCATAAAAGGATTTTGACGTTATAAATATAACACCATTTTTTATCAAAACCCTAATTAGTTATTCTTGGACTTAGATGTCATATATAAATTTATTCTGATAACTAGATATCCATAAGTAACTCCCAATATCAATTAAATTTTTGGGATGCATCCATGAATATATGATGTCACCTTCCCTTGGTCAACTGACAATAATATCATTATTATTATATAACCCAGTAACTAATCATTATCAATCCAAAGGTTGAAATTTGATATAATAGAATATAAATAATTCTCTCCTAGTGTATTCAATATGACCTAAAGATGTTTTGAATGGTCGTGTTGAGTTTGAGAATACACCAAGATATCTTCTATGAATACCACCACAAAGGAAATATGAAATTATAGGAAAAAAAATTCATTAATTCCATGATAAATTTTGGTCTATTAATGATATAAAAATGTATGAAAAAATACATATACAATAATTTTCTACAATGGAATGTTTTATGTGGTATACCAGTTGGTGTAACATGTACCTAATGATATTTATACCTAAGATAAATATTAGAGAAAACCCATTACACTCAAATCTAATATAATATGTAATATTTATTTGATAATGGATACTATTTCATAATCATAATAAGATTTAACTGATGAAAATCCAGGAAATTATTGTGTGTACTAACATCATTCTTGGTGAAACAAACTGGAGAATCCCTAAGGGGAAGAATTGGATCATATATAAACCTTAGCTTCAAAATATTCTATCTTCGTCATGAGTTTCTACAACTAAATATTAGTCATACTATAAGGATATATGGATATCAATGTATCTCATGGAACAAGATTGATATAAAACTCTACCTCTTGATCAATAGGTAGTCATAAAAAACAATCTTGGAAAATTCCCCTAAAAATATGTACACCTAGATTGAGAGATATTTGACACATCACTTGTTCATCCATAAAAAACCAATTTGTTCTATCATCCCACCCAACCCACGATGAATGGGTCCATCATGCCTCCCCAAGACATCTTATTCACCCTTGTGAACAAATCTCCCACACTCTTTTTAACTTCTCTACCCCAGTTACCCAAATAAAGTGCATTATATTATTACATTGAAATGATTACATGAAAGTAATATTCCAAAGTACATGGTAGTTTAGTATTTTTTGAAAAATAAAATAAAATTATAAGCTCAACATTACAACCTGAAATCAAATACAATATAATACGTCCTTTAATAACTCAAATAACTCCTAAATTAAAGCTACATGACATTAATAATACACTTCTTCCTATCCTTGGGATATATAAATGATTAAAAAGGGGTGAGCTTGGATTCTCAGTAAGGGTAAATAATACAGTAGAAGTAAGGATAATCATAAACAATTTCCATGGTGAATAACTAAAAATACATGACTTTAAAAATAAACATGATCATAATATGGAAGGAATAAAAATTGATTTAATGAAATTAAATTATGGGAATTAATTGGTATTATGTTAACATTGTTCTAGCCAATAAAGATATCTAAACCGACTTATGATTTAAACTATATGGATCCAATATTAACCATTACTTAATCTAGCATATCAATACATTATATCAGTTTCTATCATTTATATGATCATTATAAATTATATTTTTATAAAAATATTTCATAAATCTAACATAGAAAACAATATATTAAAAATTGGTTAATTTGACTCAGTATTAATTTCCCACAAAATAATACTTTTCAATTTAAATGGGATTTTTTTTCATTCATATAATTATGAAATTAATTTTAACAGATTCATTGATCTAACTCATTCATAAACCCCATTAAATTATTTAATACTATGATATGAGAATATAATTATCACTAAGGTATATAAGATAATGAAATCTATTATCCCAGAAAAAAATAGAGAACCCATAAATTTACTAATGTCATAAAATTATTAATTGATTGAAATAAATAAATCATATAAATATTAAGAAACACTTTTTCATAAATAAATCCATTAAACCCCATTGAAAAAACATAATAAATTTTATAGAATTAGATTCAGAAACAATGTTAGAAAAAACAATGTCCTAGTTAAATACCTATGAGAAACCTCCATGGCATACTCACTCCGTAATTCCTCTTATGATAGGTAATACTAAATCATTAATTGGAGATCTATATATGGATCATCTAGTGTATAAGTTGGAATGAGATCAGCAATCATATAAGGTATATTGAGATCGTATGAGTTATATTTTCTATATAGATTCTCATAGTATATGTTTTATCTATATAAAACATCATATTATATAATTTTAAAGTACTATATAATTAATAAAACGTTTTATTCATGCAGTTTTTCATCATAAAATTTTACAATAACCCTTATAATTGCATATCTAAAACATTTTTTGATATTGAAAAACCCCTTCCTTTTGAAAACCCCTTTTCAATTATAAAGGAATTAAAACAAAAAATAATAATTTTTATGGTGGGATGATTCATATGCATCATATATGTTAAAATATAACATTCATTTTTCATTTTTGTATTTATTATAATTTTTTTTGAATAATATATAATACAAGATTCCTTTTGAAAACCATTGAAATAAAGTTGAAAGACAAAACTAATTTCATTTATAAATATTTTATTTTCATATAAATACATTATTAAATTATTCTATTAAATGGTATATGGGATAAATTGATATTCAAAATTAATCCTTAAGTCATTTTAAAATAAGATATTATGTTAATGTGTCACATACCTCATGTAAGATTCATTATGCATGTTCCTAATATTATTGAATAATAAAACTATGATAATTAATTAGTTTCATTATAAAATTTTTCATCTATATTATAATTCTTTTATTATTAATTATTATGTTATATATAATTATATTTTAAATTAGGTTCGCATATGATGTTCTGACGATATTCTCTTCATTAGTAATATATGACTTTGGTAAATTGCTTACTATAAAAGAGGTCACCCCAAAATCTCCAAAATAATAATCAAGATACAAAAAAAATTTAAATATATTAATTTATATTTTATTAACAACTACGGTTTATTCTTAATGAAAATAAACTATGTTACAATCATGGATACAGTAGGTCATAGGTACGCATGATTAACATTTCATTTATTCAAGGATCATGATAGAAAGAAAATATGTATTATTTTGTCTTCCCTTGATGATTATTATATAATAAATATCATGTTATATATTTAAATACACTTATATATAGAATCTATATAATGTGTCAATGAAAAATGGATTGCATTTCTTATTAGAGGTGGATATCCACACGTACGAATAAACATCATTCTCAATTTTGAATAGATGGAAAGGTAAAATAGAATATTTTATTTTATATTTATATTATTGTAACTTTTTTATTAATATCATAATTATAAATTCAATCCATCTTTATAACTATTTATTATAGGTGGTGATGTAAAACAAATTATATCGATTCATGAAGAGGTAGCATGTCGTATACACAAATGATAGTTTTGTTTCCCATTAGATGTTACATGTGATAGATATAAGATATTACACAAACATAATAATTCATTGGTATATCTAATATAGTAATTTTATGATTTCATCACAGATTATGTTTTTTTTAATGAGTTAGAAATACAAATAATATGAAAGATCTTGGTTAAACATTATACCACTTCTTCAGAAAACCTTTTTAGGTTTATAACTAAAGCCTTTTTAGGTAGGTTTTTTAATAATTCTTAGTCCACTATGATATGGTGAGGAATTTATGGAATGTATTTAGAAATGTATTACGTTAGCTAATTTTTTTATGTGTCATCAAAATAGCACTGAATGTTCTCATTTATAAGAGAGAGGAGGGGCACTCATGTAATTATCTAAAATATTAAACTAATATAAATTAATTTTAATTGATTTTTGAAGAAAATTTCATATAATTGAATTATAATATTAGTATAGTTAAAATAAGCTCATGAAATGTAATTTTTAAAATTTTATATTATATTTTTACACTTATTTCGTTGGTTTATCCACTCTTTACCCTTTTGACAATTGAGGTGAGATCACCATTTTTTAATTTTTATGGATTGATAATGTCACAATAAAAATACAATTGTTCTAATAATGGACATTGAATGATATTTTTAACCATATCACATACATTTGGCCAATGGTATTATTTCTTTGAAATTTAAATCATTTAGGAAAATATTATTTTGTATAATATATGATTACTGTCATTTTTGGAACAATTCATTCGATTTGATATTGAGAATGATGGATTAAATTATAACCTCTATTATTTAATGATCCCAAATCATTTTTATTGTTTTACTAATGAAATTCATTTTTTATTTTAATTAAATTATTTTTAATCCAAAACATTCGAAATGGTTATGTCCTGACTTTACCATTCCATAGTATGATGTATACACTTTGAAACAACATTAAATTTTAGGGAACATATCACCTTAATTCACATTATAGTTCACGAAACTATATATATAATATACCTACTATGTCTTTTATGAATAAAATCTATCAAATTCATGAAGTCACATTAACATGGAGTTGATCATACCATGAATTGAGGATCACTATACCTCATGTTAACTCATCCAACTATTTTATTGATATGTACCTACCGTGTGGGGAAACTATCTAAACAAGTGAAAAAATGAAGCTACTATGTTTGTCAATGAATTCACTACATAAATAAAATAACCCGCCACATGAAGAAATCATGTTACCATGCCATGTTAGGTAATATTTTACTTATGTAATATATGTTTATTGTGACTTTTATTATAGGTACCCCATGAGGATACATGATATGACATAAGGCCGTGACCCAACCACATAAGAAATGAATTTCCCTCATGTCAGAATGAACCAACCATGAGAGCTTTCCACATCAACAGACTATTTCAACTAACCAAGACATGCCATCCTTCCCACTGACAATACTATCTAGAAGAATGATCAAATAACCATGCATTATGTAATGATAGATTGTCACGTCTAACATAATAGTGAAAAATTTTAAATCTACAACAAAATGATTTCTAAGAATTTAATGTAGCATTAGTGTATTTAAAACTTCATTTTTTTTCTTCAAATAGATAACTTTTGAAGAAGATATTTTTGAGGTGGAAAACCCACCATTGTGTGATTGTTTGTAGATTATTTTATCTTATAAAGGATAATAGATGTTTATATATTGAAAATAAGAATCATTATGAAATCATGAATACACTCTTCTTTCCTAAACATTTTATGAAACAATTCTACTTCCATATGAATAAAAATATAGGTACTCTAGAAAACTGACCCAATTTAAATTGAAATATGTCACATTTTCATATCTTGTATCTCTTTCTCATTATATTTATGATTTAATTTGTAGTTTTTTTATTTATTTTTCAATAAATTTTTATAATGATGCCTTCTATGGTAAATTATAGAGTATATGATAATCATTAAATGCATTAATTTATATCCCCAGGAACAACTATGAAATAAGTCATGTGTGAGCTGGTGTCTTATTAATCACAACTATAACTATAGAAGATGCTATATGTCTTGACAATATTTTGTATTATTATACAAAAAATCAGATTCATGTTTTAGATAAGTTCATTTAGTAATATACTTTTTGGAAGAAAGTGATTTACATTTGTAGAGGATAATTTTATGGCTTCATATAAAACCCCTTGTTAATTTTTATTCATTAAATATTTTTTTCATTATGTAAATTTCAAATTAATTCCATTATGTAGTTAATTAAACATGATTTTACTCGGATAGTTTAATATATTATAATTTTAAATACTATGTTTGACTCATGTAGATTAGTTTCAGGAGTAAATGTTTTTTAAAAAACTATTTTAACAGGTCTATGATTTAGATTCTGAGAAACATTTATAGATATCAAATTAAATATTTATTCAAGTTTTGTTAATTGGGCGATTATATCGAATTATTATCTACTTGTTTGATTTCCTTAAAAATAAATGATATTGGAAAATCATTTCACCCCCTCGCTATTTATTTTTTCTATCGAAAAATATTATGTATAATTGGACTTTCAGAACATATTTTTACACTAATCTTGTTTTATTTATTGATCTTAAATTTATATTAATTCTAAATTTCAATATCCATTGATAATCATATACAATAAAGAATATACTCTAATCATACTCTTTGTAATAATTTTATAACTTATTATCAATGGAAATTCAAAATGAAAATTCATTTTGAGAGTATAATCCTTGATTTATGGAATATAATTGAAGATATGAATGAAAAAACTAATGCTTAGAGATTTTTTTTATATTTATTCTAATAAGTAATCATATAATTTTAATTTTAATTATTTCTATTTTTAATATTGTGTTTCATTTAATGATTGAATTAATATAATATCTTTGTTTCCTACTATATTTTATTTTTTGTATTCTCTAGCTACTTTTCAAAAACAAAAATCTATTATTAATGAAATTTGTTTAAACACTTACACTATTTAATATTATACATTTAATATAAATCATGATTAACCGTTTCGAAAATTTATCTATGGTTCAATGAAATTTATACCATTATTCACTCACAAAGAAAGATAATTACTGATAACCACCAAGTTATGTGACTTCTCATATTCATAACATAAATATGCATAGTAGATTTTTTGTCCATAAGATATCCTTGTGAAATTATTATATTTCTATTGAAAGAGATAGTTATAATGAACATGATTTATAAAAAATATCTACAAAAAAATGACTAAATTGATTAAAATAAGAGGATTTTATTAGACATTAATACATCATACTCTAAATAAATTGATAAATACAATGTTGAAATCTCAAGGTATAAGGAATCACCAACAATATGTAATGATGAGATGGAAAATTTTCCCATAAGTTTAATGATTTCATATAGAAATAAGTAGTTTTTCAAGAAATAAAAATAGTGAGGTATGTATGATAATACATGTTATTTTTGAAAATAATGGAATATAATGATTTGATCAACGAAGGAACATTATATGAATTTATGTGTAAATGAATCATCAAAAAAGACTTTCCAAAGATTAAGTATGAGAATAAATACGATGATAAAGAGAATAAATTTTCTTTTTATGAAATACATATTGAGTGCCAATTAGGACAGATCATGTGATGTAGATTTTAGAAGAGAAGTCAAAATAATAAGGCTAATATGTGTTTTATAAAAACAAACCATATAAAATAAATGTTTTTATAAATCTTAGGCTTATATTGAAAATAATTTTGAAAATGAAAACATTTAAAAAATTTGCAATGATGAATTATTTAAATACTGTAATAGGACTATAGATAAATTTAATTAATTTAATTATAATTATAAATGTTTAAATAACATGCATGTTTTGTCTTATCACTTTAAAATGATATTACTTTTGAGAATGATAATAATACTCAACTTCTTAATGGAAATAATTATCTAATATTATCTAATTATCAAAAAAATAATAATATAGAGAAATTGAAAATTGGATTAAATCCCATTACCTAAAATATTGGTAAATATAATACACTTAATTAGTGTTTTGGAATATTTTACCAACATGAATCAGGGAAAATATATAAGAAAAATTATTTCACAAGTTCCATTTTTCATAGATATCATTTTATTTATTATTCTAGTTGACCTAATAATGTTTTTATTTATGAAAGTCAACACTATTCTTATAATAAACCAGTAAGAAATGTTTTATATTCCTCAATCACATATTACTAACTTCTCTATACCCAAAAAAATATGTGCAAAAAATCATTTTCTATTGAAATATATTCTTCGGGAAACCTTCTATAAGATATATAGTATAAAATTATAGTATCTAAATAGTCTTTGTTCAAAACATATTCACAGGGACTAATCATGTTTCAAAAACCAAATCAAGGTGCATGGGGGACATTTCACCTTTGGTGAAAATTTATATGGTATGATTATCGGGGTTGGCTAAACTGCTAACTAAAGTAACATTTTATTCTATAATGTATTATTTTTAGATGGAATAAATTATATTTTACTTATCAATTTAAACTTTTGGGATGATGGATTTCATTTAATGTATGAAATCAGTTATTGTAATATTATTTATCCAAATCATGCATTATTTTCTATATCTATGTGAAATGAAAATATTTATGTTTTATATTTAAATAATTTTTTTCACGATTCTTATTTTATGATTTCCTCTCACAATGAATCATGGATTTTACATATGATACTAGACAATTACAATATTCATTAACATGTAAATCTAACCAGGAAAAGATTAATTAAGGATACTTCCAAGATATAATTTCTATTATAAAATTTCTTTAATCCCTTTTATTAGGTATAGTAGCATAAAATCTCTTTCAATCCAATGAAGGAATTTTTAAATTCTCAACCATTTGACTATATTCACATGTATATTTTGTGTTCCTTCAATTATTTCATGTTGATCATGAAAACATTATTCTTTTATGATATTGTAGATGATTATTAAATAAATGAATGGGTGTTTTATATTAGTTATAAAAGTGAATTTTTTTTATTTTTTTAATATGGTATATTTATAGAAGGTCTTAATGGATTTATAATATATACCTTATGATGTGATTGTGGTTGTGCCTTCGAAAATCATGTGGATCCGTCATTATTCTCACAAAATGGATTAAATAAAAAAATTTATACTCCTATGACCCCATAGTTGAATGGTTTAGTAGAATGAAAAAATAGTACCCTTTAAGAAATAACATAGAAAATTTTCAATGAATATGATTTACCTATCAATTATTGGGTAGAAGCTGTGAACATGGATTGAAATATAATTATTATAGTTTAAATTTAAAAAAATTAAAATAGACCCTATATGAATTATGGATTTGATGAAAACTAATATTCAATACCATCATATTTTTTTTGTAAATTCATTATACTTATTAAAAAAGAGAACATATAAAAAATTCCTTTTTAAAGAGCCGAAAGAAATTTCCTTTGATAATCTACCACCAAAAAATCATTCATGTTATTTAATAAAAGAACAAATATTATGGGAGTATTTGTATGTATCATGTTTTAGGAAGCAGACACCCATGATCCTAAGGCCCCATAAGATAATCTGATGATGCTCTTACCGACCTTGTAATTAATACTAAATCAATTTATAATTATTATAATCCTTCTATGTCACGAACCGTCCTCGGGGCTCATGACGTGACTACCCCAAGCTCGCCATCCATAGGCCAGGGGCTGGAAACTTGCACCAAGGCATAAATCCCGGTAAAGGGAAGGCATTGCCTTTGTAAAGTAAATAAGAACCACAGAGTAAGCAAGAGGAAAAGGTAAAAACTAAGTAAAAACTGGAATAATAGTAAGTTCAGAACGTAAGTGGGCCAGAATACAAACCCAAACTGAAAGTAAAGTACAACTCGAAATTGAAAACAACAACTGAAAAGTAAAGCCGCAATGTCGAGCCGTCCACTGGAAGTCCCACCAGAAGGGTGGGTACAGGTAGCCTCCCCTTCTCCTTGGGTCCAGCCGACCGCTCTAAGTACGTCCCACCCAGTGGTCCACCTCCAGGTACCGTCCTGCTCCGCAAGCCTCCACCACGATCAGCGATGTCCGTCGTCTGCAACAAACACAATGTAGTGCAGGCATAACCCATGCAGGGGTGAGTATAAGCTACTCAGTAGGGTCCTCGAGACCCCCGATGGTCTCCCAGAATCCACAAAGGATAAACCACAAAGGAAATATACAATCACGAAGTAACATCTGACACTACTTAGGTATACACCCATACATATACCTAAGTCATCAAGTCTCGCTCAGCTCCAACATCCGAGCTCAAGTAAAACCCAGTCCACACAGGAAAGCAAAATGTAAATCCACACAGGATAACACAACACGAACTACAAAGGAAAGCAAAACGTAATCTACATAGGATAGCACAACACAATCCACAAAGTAGAGTAAACAGGATTCATCTCACACATGTATACTTCTTCGAATGACGATAGAGATGATCACTGATCCATCTAAGTCGTCGGACCCACAAAGGATCGATAGGTACTAACCCCCGAAATGACCCACAAAGTATCTGACCCACAAAGGATCAATAGGTAACTAACCCCCGCAAAGACCCACACAGGATCGGGCCCACACAGGACCTGTAGGCGTTGGCAGACACAGGACCGATGAGCATTGACCCACACAGGATCGGACCCACATAGGATCAGTACCACTAACCCACAAAGGATCGCTCAGTGCTGTAGTCGTCGCCGTCGAATCCACTATGGATTTCTGCACAGTCACCGTCGTCACAGTAGCAATCGCAGCCAGCTCTAGGGTTCCCACACACAGCAAGCTCATTCGGGATGGTCTGCTCAACGATCTGAGAGGCAGATACATCAACTGACACATATTCCAAATTTGATGTATCCAAAAGTTCCGTATCGTCAACAGGAACTCAACGTCGCAGACGGCGCGTCAATTGGACGCCTAGTCTGAGAGTTATTGGCTTTTTCGTCCAAGGGGCCCGGTTGGTTTTTAAGTCAAAACAAACCCAACCGTACTCCACCTGCATACAAACCTTGGGCGGAGTAAGCCAAACGATCTGTCTCACTTAGAGGAATTCAACAAAGTCGACGGCACGTCAATCGGACGTCCGAAGCTCAAGATACGAGCGTTTTCGCTCTGAGGGCCCGGTTCATTTCGTGTACAAACCAACCCGGCCGAACCCAAAGTATTCTGAAAATTTGAGTGTGATATACCGAAACGACCGCCTCGATCCATGGATCGCATCACCGCTGACGGTGTATCGTTCGGAGGCCCGTAGCTCATGTTATGATCAAAAGACCGAAAAGGACCGATAATGGGGGGTCTGGGCCCTGACCGACCCGGGTCTGGGTCCGACCCGTTTTGGCACGACCCGACCTGGCCAGGGCGGCCCGGCCCGGCCTGGTCACGACCTGGCCGATCGGGTCGGCTCGGCTCGGCTCGGCCGAGCGGCCATGCGGAGGAAGCCGCGGGGTGCTGCCCCCCGCGGACTGAGGTGTCGTGGCCCCGTGTGGGGCCGCGCTGGATCAGCTGAGGCGGATTTGCCGCGTCCCATGTGTCACCGGACCCACGCAGTCGCGGGTCTGGTCAGCCGTCGCCGCCTCCGACTGCTGGCGCCGGCGACCCGCGTCGCCAGTGGGTTCCGCGGGCCACCGGAGTTGCTCCGGTGGTCCGATTCCACTTCTGTATGCGTCGAAGCTCCTCCCGGGTCCCATTCTTCACTACCAGGCCCTCAAATCGCCATTGCGGCCCCATTTGTCATCGTCCGCCGTTTCTTGCATCAATGAAGAACTGCGGAGGGTTTTCGGGCCGTGTTTGTTTGGCCCGTACCCTCCGCGTTAGGTGATAACAATCGGGAAAAAGATCCACACATGAAAACATAACAAGATACAATTTTAATAAATTAAAATTTTACTTTGATCTCTGGCTAATGTTTTATAAGGAAACATCTATGGGAATAAAATATTATTTTCAAACAAAATCCCTACCTCACTGTCGTCATCGAGCGTGCGTTCTTCGCGGAATTGATCGTCACGGAAGAAGAGGATCGTCGTGTCGCGGAAGGGCGTCGTGTTGTCGCGGTATACGGCGTTGCGTCGACGAACTCCGAGGATCAAGAACATACAGATTTAATTTACATGAATTAAATCCATGTCAAGAATAAAATTCCACAAAGGAATTAAAAGTTCTTCAATCTCTTACCTCAACGAATGATCGAGGATTTATCGCGGATGAAGGAACGTCGTAGAAGAAAGTCTGGGGAGAAGAATCGTTGACGTCACGGTACTTGGCGTCGCGTCGTCGATCTCCGAGGGCTCGGCGTTCTTCGTCACCCTTCGTTGGATGCCGGCGTTCTTCATGTTCTTCACGTTATTCGCGTCCTTCGCATTCTTCGTGAAGGAGGATGAAGGACTTAAGGTTCTGTCAAATCCTCTCAACGAACAACACACAAGAAGAAAAGTGTTGGTCTTATTTTATTAAAATGCCAACCAATAAAAAAGGATACGTTAAGTAACGACCAATTAATTCATAGAATTAATTCAACAAATAAAACCGCCCAATTAAAAAGAGCATTTAATAGATTAAGAAATGACCCCGTTGACTTTCAATTAATAGGGGTTTTCGCGGGTGCGTTACTTAGTGGAAAAGAAACGGTGGGACTCGTGCGGGCCCCACCTCAAAAATACCCTACCAAGAGGGTAGGATATTTTGAATTCCACCCTATCCACTTCAACTCAGCTTAAGCAGCTTAAAGTGGCTTTTAAACGACTTTATGTGAAATAGAATAAAGTTTGTCGTACAACATTATTTTATTTCTTAACTTAAGCCCAAAAATTAAAAACCACACCCGAGAAAACGCAACTCTAGAAGAGGCGTTTCTAAGAAAGTACCGGCGATGTGTTTCCATCAGTGCCCTCAAAATTCGATTCCAAGAACCGATTCAAAATTTAGAGAATACCGCTCATTCGTTCACTGAATGTACCCGAGCCAAACTTCCAAAAAATGATTCCGGGCACACTGGGCCTCAGAATCAGGTGCCGTCAGAAACTGCGTTTTTGTAAAATTCCAAAGAAAATTATGAAAAAAAATTCCTTGAAATTTATGGGTCTTTACATTACTCCCACCTCAGGGCTATACGTCCCCATAAAGATACACCATAAGTAGGGAAAAAAATGAGGGTACTGAGCACACATCTGAGCCTCCCGCTCCCAACTGCTCTCCTAGAGGTTCTCATGCTGCCATCTGATGCACACTAGAGGAATCGACCGTCCACATAGGACCCGCTCCTGTCGATCGTCGATCTCCATCGGGACCTCTGCAAAAGCCTCCCCATCATCATCGTCCAGCTCCCCGTGGTCAATGATATGCGTCGGGTCATGCACGTATCTCCTCAGCTGAGATACGTGGAAGACATCGTGCACCCTGTGCAACTAAGGTGGTAGAGCCAGGCGATAAACCACCTCGACGATCATGCTGAGGACCTGGAAAGGTCCGATGAAGCGTGGAGACAACTTGCCACCTCGGCCAAATCTCTGCAATCCACGTCGAGGTGAGACATGCAAGAAGACATGGTCGCCATGCTCGAACTCTAGTGGCCTCCGCCTCCTATTAGCGTAAGAATTCTGCCAGCTCTGAGCTGTCCTCATCCGCTCCTGGATGATCTGGACCTTCTCTGTCGTGGCCCGGACCATCTCTGGTCTCACAAGTGCTAACTCTCCAGGGTCTGTCCAGCACAAAGGAGATCTGCATGGTCTGTTGTACAATGCCTTGTATGGTTACATCCCGATGGTGGAGTGGTAGCTGTTGTTGTACACAAACTCCACCAAGGGTAGGTGGTCCTCCCAGCTGCGTCCAAAGTTGAGGACACATGCGCGGAGCATGTCCTCAAGAGTATGAATGGTCCTCTCTGTCTGAACATCCGTCTGAGGGTGAAAGGCGGTGCTCAGACGTAGCTGCGTCCCGAACGCCTCCTGCAACCCCTTCCAAAGCGAGGAAGTAAAGCAAGCATATTGATCGGAGACGATAGATGATGGCACACCGTGAAGCCGTACAATCTCCTGAACGTAGAGACGCCCCAATATCTCCACTGATCCCTACTCTCTGATGGGTATGAAGTGAGCTGACTTGGTGAGTCGGTCGACAATCACCGAGATGGAGTCGTGACCTCTGGAAGTGCGTGGAAGACCAGTCACGAAGTCCATAGATATCCCGTCTTACATCCACTCCGGGACCTCCAAGGGCTGTACCATGCCTGCTGGTACCTGATGCTCTGCCTTCACCTGCTGGCAGGTGAGGCATCGTGAAACGAACTTTTCCACAACCTTCTTCATGCCCGGCCACCGGTGCTGTCGTCTGAGATCCTGGTACATCTTCGCCACTCCAGGATGAACCGCCAAAGGAGAAGTGTGAAACTCTCTCAGCACCTCCTCTCGTAAAGCGAATGGTACTAAGGTACATCCTCTGAAAAGGATGTTGTGATCTTCTCCAAAGGAGAAGCCATCAGGTGCCTGTCCTGAGGGTAAGTGTGCACGCCACGTCTCACAGTCGGATTCCCCACGATGTGCCTCTCTGACCCGCTGCAGTAGTAGAGGAGTGACTGTGAGAGACTGAAGGAAGGCTGCTCCATCCCTATCCACGAAGGATATCTGCAAAGTGGCTAACTTCTCTGTCGCCTCCTCAAGTAGTTGAATGCCCGTCATCCTGCTGAGATCATTGAATACCACGTTCCCCTTCCCAATAGTATAGACTATCTCAAATTCATAGTCTTGGAGGAACTCGAGCCATCGCCGCTGTCTCAGGTTCAGGTCCTTCTGCGAGAAGATGTACCAGAGACTCTGATGGTCAGAAAAGACTGTAAAGTGCTCACCCATCAGGTAGTGTCGCCTTTTCATCAAGGCGAAGACCACTGCTACTAACTCCAGGTCATGGGTAGCATAGTTCTGCTCATGCGGCCTCAACTGACGTGATCCATAGGTGATCACTGCCCGCTCCTACATCAGGACACATCCGAGTCTGGTCCCTGATGCATCACAGTAGACTACGTACCCTACTCCCTCCTCAAGAAACCTCAAGATAGGTGCGCTGGTCAATCTCTGTCTCAGCTCCTGGAAGCTCTGCTGACATCTCTCTGACCACACAAAGGGTTTCCCCTTCTTCGTCAAAGCTAAGAGTGGCGCCGCAACTCTGGAGAAGTCTGGCACAAATATCCGATAGTATCCAGCTAGTCCCAAGAAACTCCGCACCTCTGTCACACTCTTGGCTGGCTCCCAAGCTAGCACTGCCTCGATCATTGTAGGATCCACCGCAACTCCCACCTCAGAGATGACGTGTCCCAAGAATTGGACCTCACGTATCCAGAACTGAAACTTTGAGATCTTTCCATAAAGCTGGTGCTCTCGGAGCGTGTCTAGTACAACCCGTAAGTGGTAGGCGTGCTCCTCCTCAGTCGTCGAGTAAATCAAAATGTCGTTGATGAAGACTATGACAAATCGATCAAGGTATGGCTGAATGATCCTATTCATGAGGCCCATGAATACTGCTAGAGCGTTGGTTACGCCGAAAGGCATAACCAAGAATTCATAGTAGACATACCGACATCTGAAGGCTGTCTTCTGCATGTCCTCATCTCGAACTCTGAGTTGATGATAGCCTTAACTGATGTCTGTCTTCGAGAACCACCGTGCTCCCTTGAGCTGGTCGAAGAGGTCATCAATCCTCGGTAGCGGATAATTGTTCGTCACTGTCACCTAGTTCAGGCGATGATAGTCGACACAAAGTCGCAAGCTCCTATCCGCCATCTTGGCGAACAAAATCGGGGAAGCCTAGAGCGAAACACTGGGTTGGATGAATCCCTTGCCCTGGAAGTCCTCCAACTGTACCCGCAACTCTCTAAGCTCGACGGGGGCCATCCTATATGCTGGAGTCGATATCGGGGTTGTCCCGAGGTATAGGTCAATATAAAATTCTACCTCTCTACGAGGAGGTAGCCCTGGGACGTCATCAGGAAAGACATCCACGTACTGATCCCCCACTACAGGAAAACTAGGACTTCGCACGTCAACTGCTCCTAGGATGAGGCTAGCTAACTGATGAGTGATGGGTTGTCCTCTCATCTATGGAAGTCCATCTTGTGCTGCGAAGGCTCCCTTCTCGCCGGTGAAGGTGAACCTTCTCCCATCGGTGCGTACACATCGCACCTTGCGCCTAATGCAGTCAATCTGTGCATGGAATGTAGATAACCAATCCATGACCAAGATGACGTCGTAAGGCCTCGACGCTGCTACTAGAAGATCCCAGCCGAAGCTCTCGTCTCCTAGAGTAAGAATACACTGCCGGCACTAGTGCGTAATCGTCGAGTCTGCTCCCGTAGGAATCTCTAGCCTTAAGGATCGATCCAACGGCTCTGTCGGAATCTCCAAGCTCCGAACAAGGGTAGCGGCTATAAAAGAGTGACTCTCTCCTGTGTCTATAATAACTGCAACAAGGGTGGAATAGACACATATCGTACCTCAAATCTTCTCGGGCGCGCCGTGGTCGTAGGCCTCCGCTTCCTGGAGTTGTGCCTGTCTCTTCCCGCCAGCTCCCTGTGGTCGGGGTGGACCTCCTAGTGGTGGTGGTGGTAGAGCCTCAAAGCGTCGCCCACCACCTACTGCTCGGCCAGCTCCTCTACCTCGTCCACCTGCTCCCTGTGGACCACCATAGTTGACCCTCTTCCTCTGCCTGGGTGGCCCCTTAACTGTCTGCTGCTCCTCGGCATGGTGGGTCGGGCAGTCACGAGCCATGTGGCCCTGCCCACCACATGTGTAGCGATGCCTGCCTCTCGAAAGACTGGCTCCACGTTGTGTTCCCCGCACTGCTGAGCCAGTGTCCTGAGGTCGTCTGCGTGGGGGTCTGGTCTGCCTGGACCCCTGAGTCATCCGTCGACTGCCTATTGCAGAGGACTCTGCTACGTGCCGCCCCGCGGTAGGTCTCACCGTTGGAGAAGTCTCAATAAGAAAGCTCTAGATCGAAAGGGTTCACTCCAGTACTCCTGCCTGAGTCAGAATTCTGAGGGAGATCAGCGATGCCCTGATCTCGTGTCTCAATCCCTACTCAGTGATCCGGGCCCGGAAGAATCTGTCCCATGCCATGTCGGTCGAGTAGCGCAAGAGATCGGTAAATCTCGCCGAGTACTGGGCGACCGTCAAGCTGCCCTGTCATAGCTGAAGAAGCTCCTGGATGCGTACCGCACGTAGGGTGGCTGGGATGAACTCCGAGCAGAAGAGGATCTCAAAGTCCGTCCATAGAATAGATGCCTCATCGTGCACCTGGAGCATCAAGCTCCACCATCGGCCCGCTACTGCGTGCAGTAGGCTTGCTGCGAGGATCACCATGAGGTCTGTTGGTGTCCTCACTAGCTTGAAAACTCGTACCACTACCTCCAGCCAGTCCTCGGCTGCCTGGGGTCCGTCTCCCCGTGGATCCTAGGTGGTCTCTGGCGCTGGAACTCATGCAGTGCACTAAGGCCACATGCATCGTCAGTGGCTGGGGCTGGAAGCATCGGTGGCTCGGTGGGTAGAGGTACCGCGGGTGCCTCTGCTGTCAAAGGGCCTTGTACCGATGCCTCGTTGCTCAGTGGGATGTCGTCATGCTCAACTCTCGGAAGCCTAGCTGGCTGTCGTCGTGGGGACATCCTGAAAAGGAAACAGGTGCGCCACAGTCAGAACAGTATACCTGGTGAGATGATACAATGTAATCACAATGAAAACTTGAAACACACATGCAATCAATGTTTTCATGCATTAAGACATAAATCAGAAGTCAGGGTCCTGGTGTACGGATACGTCGGCCGCCGCACCAACACTGGGCTCCCTGAACTGATAACCACACTCAATACGCTTAACAATATTGCTTCACATAGAAGAAATATCAGGGTCTGCGGTCGAACTGACCACCTCTGATACCAATTTGTCACGACCCGTCCTCGGGGCCCGTGCCGTGACTACCCCAAGCCCGCCTTCCATAGACCAGGGGCTGGCGACTAGCACCAAGGCATAAATACCGGTAAAGGGAAGGCATTGCCTTTGTAAAGTAAACAAGAACCACTGAGTAAGCATGCAGAAAAGGTAAACCCTAAGTAAAAACAGGTACAATAGTAAGTGCGGAAAGTAAGTGGGCCAGAATACAAACCCAAACTGAAAGTAATGTACAACTCGAAAGAGAAAACAACAACTAAAAAGTAAAGCCGCAACGTCGATCCATCCACTGGAAGTCCCACCTTAAGGGTGGGTAAAGATAGCCTCCCATGCTCCTTGGGTCCAGCTGACCGCTACGAGTACGTCCCACCCAGTGGTCCACCTCCAGGTACCGTCCTGCTCCGCAAGCCTCCACCACGATCAGCGATGTCCGTCGTCTGCAACAAACACAATGTAGTGCAGGCATAACCCATGCAGGGGTGAGTATAAGCTACTCAGTAGGGTCCTCGAGACCCCCGATGGTCTCCCAGAATCCACAAAGGATAAACCACAAAGGAAATATACAATCACGAAGTAACATCTGACACTACTTAGGTATACACCCATACATATACCTAAGTCATCAAGTCTCGCTCAGCTCCAACATCCGAGCTCAAGTAAAACCCAGTCCACACAAGAAAGCAAAACGTAAATCAACACAGGATAGCACAACACGATCTACAAAGGAAAGAAAAACGTAATCCATATAGGATAGCACAACACAATTCACAAAGGAGAGTAAACAGGATTCAGCTCACACATGTATACTTCTTCGAATGACGATAGAGATAATCACTGATCCATCTAAGTCGTCGGCCCCACAAAGGATCGATAGGTACTAACCCCCGCAATGACCCATAAAGGATCTGACCCACAAAGGATCGATATGTAACTAACCCCCGCAAAGACCCACACAGGATCGGGCCCACACAGGACCTGTAGGCATTGGCCCACATAGGACCGCTGAGCGCTGACCCACACAAGATCAGACCCACACAGGATCGGTATCACTGACCCACAAAGGATCGCTAAGTGTTGTAGTCGTCGCCGTCGAATCCACTGAGGATCTCTGCACAGTCGTCGTCGTCACAGTAGTAGTCGCAGCCAGCTGTAGGGTTCCCGCACACAGCAAGCTCGTTCGGGATGGTCCACTCCACGAACCGAGAGGCTGATACATCAACTGACACATAGTCCAGAGTTGATTTATTCAAAGGTTCTATATCGTCAATAGGAACTCAACGTCGCAGACGGCGCATCAATCGGACGCCCGGTCTGAGAGTTATTGGCTTTTTTGTCATAGGGGCCCGGTTGGTTTTTAAGACAAAACCAACTCGACCATACTCCATCTGCTTCCAAACCACTGGTGGAGTAAGCCAAAAGATCCATCTCAATTAGAAGAATTCAACAAAGTCTACGGCACTTCAATCGGACGTCCGAAGCTCAAGATATGAGCATTTCTGCTCCGAGGGCCCGGTTGGTTTCGTGTATGAACCAACCCGGCCGAACCCAAAGTATTCCGAAACCTTGAGTGTGATATACCGAAACGACCGCCACGATCCAAGGATCGCATCGCCTCTGACGGCGCATAGTTCGGAGGCTCGTAGCTCATGTTATGAGAAAAAGACCAAAAAGGTCCGGAAACGGGGGGTCTTGGCCCAGGCCGACCCGGCCCGACCCCCCTGGGTCGGCCCGAACCGGGTCGACCCGGCCCGGGTCTAGGTTAGACCCGGATTGGCACGACCCGGACCATCTAGGGCGGCCCGGCCCGGCCTGGGTGTGACCCGGACGGTCGGCTCGGCTCGGCTCGGCTCGGCCGAGCGACCGAGCAGAGGAAGCTGCGGGGCGCTGCCCCCCGCGGACTGAGGTGTCGCGGCCCCACATGGGGCCGTGCAGGATCAGCGGACACGGCTTTGCCGCATCCTGTGTGTCACCGGACCCGCGCGGTCACAAGTCTGGTCGGCCACCACCGCCGTGGCTTCAGCCGCCGCCGCCGCAGCTTCATTCGCGGCGGCTCCATCCGGCGGCGCGCCGGGGCGCCGCCGCCTCCGGCTACCGGCATCGCCGGTGGGTTCTTCGGGCCACCGGAGTTGCTCCGGTGGTCCGATTCCACTTCCATCTGCGCCGAAGCTCCTCCCGGGTCCCATTCTTCACTACTATGCCCTCAAATCGCCATTGCGGCCCCGTTTGTCATCGTCCGCCGTTTCATGCATCCATGAAGAACTGTGGAGGGTTGTTGGGACGTGTTTGTTTGGTCGGCACCCTCTGCGTTAGGTGATAACAATCGGGAAAAATATCAACACATGAAAACATAACAAGATACAATTTTAATAAATTAAAATTGTACTTTGATCCCGGGCTCTTGTTTTAGAAGGAAACAACTACGGGAATAAAATATTATTTTCAAACAAAATCCCTACCTCGCCGTCGTCATCGAGCGTGCGTTCTTCACAGAATTGATCATCGCAGAAGAAGAGGATCGTCGCGTCGCGGAAGGGCGTCGCGTCGTCGCGGTATACGGCGTTGCGTCGACGAACTCTGAGGATCAAGAACATTTGGATTTAATTTACATGAATTAAATCCATGTCAAGAATAAAATTCCACAAAGGAATTAAGAGGTCCGCAATCTCTTACCTCAACGGACGATCGAGGATTTCTCGCGGATGAAGGAACGTCGCAGAAGAAAGTCGCGGGAGAAGAATCTTCGGCGTCGCGGTATATGGCGTCGCGTCGTCGTTCTCCGAGGGCTCGACGTTATTCGTCGCCTTTCGTTGGATGCCAGCGTTCTTCATGTCCTTCGCGTTCTTCGCGAAGGAGGATGAAGGACTTAAGGTTCTGTCAAATCCTCTCAACGAAAAACACACAAGAAGAAAAGTGTTGGTCTTATTTTATTAACAAGCCAATCAATGAAAAAGGATACGTTAAGTAACGACCAATTAATTCATAGAATTAATTCAATGAATAAAACCGCCTAATTAAAAGGAGCATTTAATAGATTAAGAAACACCCCAGTTGACTTTCCATTAATAGGGGTTTTTGCGGGTGCGTTACTTAGCGGAAAAGAAACGGTGGGGGTCGTGTGGGCCCCACCTCAATAATACCCTACCAAGAGGGTAGGATATTTTGAATTCCACCCTATCCGCTTCAACTAAACTTAAGCAGGTTAAAGTGTCTTTTAAGTGGCTTTAAGTGAAATAAAATAATGTTTTTCGTACAACATTATTTTATTTCTTAACTTAAGCCCAAAAATTAAAAACCACACCCGAGCAAACGCAACTCCGGAAGAGGCGTTTATAAGCAAGTACCGGCGCTGCGATTCCATCAGTTCCCTCAGAATTCGATTCCGAGCACCAGTAAAATAGTTAGAAAAACCCACTCATTCGTTCACTGAACGTACCTGAGCCAAACTTCCAAAAAATGATTCCAGGCACATCGGGACTCGGAATCAGGTGCCGTCAGAAACTGCATTCTTGTAAAATTCCAAAGAAAATTCAGAAAAAAATTTCCTTGAAATTTACGGGTCTTTAAATTCTATAAAAACTTCACCCCCTTTTTTGAGATCATCTTGAACCTTAACCTGAAGATGCAAATGAAATTTTAGACACATCTATTACTTGAGTTGTTATGATTCGTATATATCATACCATAGATATAGTTGTTGGAGACCTATATAAAGGAACTGAGAAAAGGTATTCTACTAGAAATATAGTTGAAAATCAAACATTGTTTCACATAATTAACATAAGAACGTGAATGATGTACCAAATGACTAATTCTAGGATTGTTTAATGAAAGAGGTGTTAAAACAAATTTATTTAAATAATGTATGGGAACTAGATGAGAGACTTAAGAACTAAATAACCATTGGAACTAAATGGGTGCTTATAAATATGGTTTATTATTCAATTATAATAAATACAAATAAAGATAGATTTTTTCACAAGTATAAAATTTTAGAAAATGTATTTATTATGAGGATACATTTTCACCATTATATACACATGAATCCATTAATATGGTACATTAACATGTTGAAAAATTGGACTTGAAATTATATCAAATGGATTTTAATAGTTTATTATGAAACAGTTATGATTATTAAGATGTTTTTGTAAAAAACAAATGGATTTCAAAAACCTCACATTTTAAGTCATGTTTTTTATTAATAAAAACATTATATGGTTTAAAAAATTCAAATGAACTATAGTATAATATACTCATATTGTCTTATGATTTTAAGGGATTATAATAATATGATAGTTGACCACACATTATTTATTAATAAATTTTAATAATATGTTTTATTTGAACAAAATTATGTTGTTGATGTTATTTTTTAATATTCAAGTAATTATTTGTGTACAAATTTTTCTAAATTTAAGAAAACTGAATTTGTAATAAATTTGATAGGTAAACATATTTTTTTCTTGGTTTTCAGATTTTTCAAAATTAAAATGGAATTTTTTTAAATAAAAAAGAACACTAAATAACTTTTGAAAAATTTAAAATAGATAGAACTATGGATAATGATACTCCCAAGGGTAATACATATTAATAAGATCATGATGAAAATGGAAACTATTTAACCTAACCACCTCCAGTGGTTTGATAAGTTTTTTATTATACATTACTTCTAGATACCCCAATATAATGCATAATGTTTGTATGTATTTTTATTTCATGAAAATAAAAAATTGTCATATTTAATCACTATAAAAAGAATTTCAAATACCTTTAAATACAAACAACATAGGACAGTTTTACTCTAGATGAAAAACATCTTAATTTTATAGTTATTCAGATAAATATTTTTTCGAAAGTAAGATAGATTGAATATTTTCTTCTCGAATATGTCATTTTTTGGTAAAATTTCAAGTATTATTATATATTAATAAATTGGTCTCAATTTCACTATCAAATATTGAATCTGAATATATATATGTTGCTTATTGTTGTGAACATATTTTAGGAATGAAACATATATTACAAGAATATGGATATCCATTACGAAAATTCCATATAAATTACAATAATATATGTGTGATAAATTTTCTAAGAATCCTATATCATATTTTAGAAAAAATCACAATGACAAAACACATCATTTTTTGAGACATCATTTTCCAAAAGCTAATATATCACTTGATTTCTGTGCTACTGAGAATCATCTTGCTAATATATTTATAAAACGCTTGAATATTGTATGATTAATATATATCATAGTTAAATTGGTCCTGATAAATTATGTATAATTATTTTAATTTATCTTTTGTTATAAGTTCATGTGCTAAAATGTTTATCCATTATTTTTTATATGTTTCTTGATGTAATTGTGAAGTGAAATTCACTTTATCAATATGCCAACTGTGAGTTTTTATTCATATAGTTAGTATGCCTACTATAAACACTTGGGCATGTGGTCACTACACTTACCATGAGTATTTACTAACTTGGTTACTATTCCTATCTTAAAAACATCATTCAATTTGTTTTCATAACAATTGTGGTTTCATGATCCGCATGCATAACAACCCATTGGTCTCATAGATCCATAGTTATTAGACCTACAGTGTCTGTTTACATAGAATTTTATTGTGAAAATATTTTGGTCAGATTCCATTTAAATATTTTATTATTTTAATCTTTATGTGATTAAAATAAGATTAAAATTTGATTCTATAGTGGAATGCATTTTTTCCCCTTGATATTCTCTATAGGAATGAAATTTTTTTAGTGAATCGATTTCTCTAGTATTTAACTTCTCTCTCTCACTAACGTGAACCTCTCTATATTTTCTCTTGTATTGAATATTCATTAACTCAAAAAAATTAATATGATGTGGATGAAATACATGTGGGAACCCACTTTCATGTTTAGTCGCATCCTTAAATTATATCATATATGTATGTGTTAGATCATACCAGATACTAGAGTCAAAGAATCCACACATATTTGATTAACCATTCCATATAGATAATGAAATGGATGAAAAATGGTTTAAATATATATAATACATGTTTTGTAATGTCAATAAATAACGGGGATGGGATTCATGGTTTTAGGAAAAAAGTAAGACATTCTATTTAAATATTACTAAAAAACATAATACACATCGTGTTTTCATCTTTACAGAAAAAAATTGTACTCATAAATCAATGTTGAATGGTGATGTTCTAGATATCACCTCAAGGTGATGGGGAATGTGTTTTGTTGATCCTAAAAAGTGTAATTTGGATATTTCTATATCACATATCCAATTAATATATATCATGTTGAGTTTCTTAGGGATTTATATGAGCTCACATGGAATGTAAATCATAGTGGAACATTTTATATTGTGTTATGTGGTGAACGTATGCTACTGGTTATGTTTATTCAGCATCTTATTGGACCTAGAATATGATACTTCAGTATCTTATGAAATCAAGATATTTTTTCCTTATTTTTGTTGAAGATTTTTATTCAAATGAACCATTGTAGATTTGTCGTCTGAAAAATAGTAGAGTTCTGTAAGCATGCCCCAATGTTTATTTACATACATTACATGGAAATTATTTCATCCTAGTAATATTAAAAAGTAATAATTCTTCAAGAGAGGAAGTAATTTATTCATCATAAGGCATCTTACATTGAAATAATATTTTTAAGAAGATGAATGTAATTTGGATCTCCATGAGAATGGATTGGATGGCTCCCATAGAAATCACTGAAAAATAAATTATCTTATAGAATACACGATTAGACCAAGGGAACCTATTGATCCAATGCTTCAACAAGATGAGTTCGATGGATATTTAGATGATTACATGGATAATAGTGAGAAATAAGTATAGGAAGAAGATGAAACTATATATTTTCAATGAATAATTTGGAGCTTCTCATGAGGGTATAATGTGGGAATCTCCTCTCATGTATTTTGGATCTCTTGGATCTTCGTAACACTTTCCACCTCATGAAGAAGACCATTAGATTAAGGATCTTGATGAAGCATGTGATAATGTGAGTGGTTATACGAGTAGGATGGATGATTTAGAGGAATATTAGAGTCTTAAATTCAATTATAACATCAGTAACTTCTTTCAGTTGTTAATTTCTTAGGGATATTGAATTTTATTGGATAGGTAAACTATACATCAGAATTTGAGAATAAAAATTTGATGTTTTTAATTCTTATATTTAATGTTTTTCAATGATTAGTGAGGCTTATTTTTTTTATAGGAGGTTCTTAGAGAATCCTAGGTTTTCGGGAATGAATATGAAGTATTGGGTTGGTGTATATCATGGTTTATTATTAGCACTTTCATAGGGATTACTATGAAGGATACACATGTTTCCCATTATTTAGAGGTGTATTGTTTGAGAGAATATGAAAAGGTAATGGGAATCTATATTGGTGGTCTAAAATTTCATACATACATGAGGAATGGTTGGTTAATTGTTTGACTGACTATGTGCTGCAACCGTAAAAGGTAGAGTGTGACCTATACAGTAAAAGAACATGGTTGGGTAACAGTTTGGACATCCATGAAGCTAAACTGTGTGGCTCCGAAAAAAGGAACAAATTAATATTTTTTCCTTAGAACATTTTATTTTCTAACACCCTTTTTATTCCCCATTTCTATCCCATGAATGAATCTCATTTCTAGTATCCTCCATGGGAGTTCTCCCATGTTTATGGTTGGAAGAGGATAATATTAGGTAAATTGGAAGACATGAGGTAATAATTTTCCCCTATTATCATCTATTGAGTCATTTTTATTCATACTATAAAATTTCTATCCCCATTAAATTGTTTTAATTTCAAATTAAACCAAATAATTTTTCAATTGAACAATAATTTTTGGGTTTTGAACATTTCCTAGGTTGTGGGTAACCAAAGAGGCCGCATAAAATACACTTCTAGTTGTTTTCTCAAGGAATGTCATCATGGTAAACTTATACTAAAATAATTCATTAATTAGAACCTTTCACTATTTAATTGGTTACACTTCTTAGGTATTATTTCTAAATTTATGTTGGACTTATATTTTAGGATGCTTGCATGTTTTTTTATCTATTATGACGTGATGTGATCAGATAGTACGGCCTTTTGTGATGATTATTTATAATAAATTGTTTCTTTTAAGTAAATATTTGGGTTATAATTAATTAATTATATTTTTGTAATAAATTTTTAATTATGGTGCTTTTCATATGATACATGACTTAACATGACTCAGATGATCTAAGAAAGGACTTGGTAGTAATTGTTGGAATTTGGAAAATAAATTTAATGCTTCCAAAGGGTATTTTGATTGAAGTACCTTCCCTAGAGTATTTATTCCTGTTCATTTAGTATGTGTATTATTTGTATTTCTTCTATTTTAAAACCCAACTTTTTTTGATTTACTACAAAGAAATATTAAATTTAGTTATTTAATTTAGTAATTTAATAGATGAACAAAAAATGTCTCTATCAAAAACTATGGACTTGCTTCATACATCAACATGTCCCTGAGGATGAGTTTCCCCGATAGTATACCTCCAAAAATTATCTAACAACATGGCCCAATATAAGAAACCACCATTTACGTACTCCTTGTGAGTACCTAAAGCAAGATTCCTTTACATAAGTTCACGCATATATGATCCCTAGTAGGATGACTCACTAGTAATTTCACATGAGGGGACTAATGCATTCCCCAACATTGGACAAACCATGAGTTAGAGTGTTAGTTTTGGGTAATGTTTCTACCGAGTGTCACTTAGAAGTCACACTGAACTTGGAGTCCACTGAGGCTATGGAAATATTCTTAGGCTGGGAATTCATCCACCCTCAATATTTTACTAATTCTTTTACTCAATTATTATTGATCCATATAAGATTTCCATAAGGTATTTGTCTATTTTTTCCAATGATACCATGAACTAACCATGAATAATCTATTTCATCAATAAACCCCTCACAGTGTTGGCTCAGATGGTTAGATAAATCATGTGCCAAACATGGGTTAATAACTATTTGATATAACCGTAATCTCTCATAGTGTCTCATGGTATCTCACACAGTTCTTCCAAACCATGCAAAAATCATTAACCTACAGAAAAACCATTTTGTTCCCTTACATGATTTTTTAGATTTTTTTTACATTTTTTAATAATTGTTCTCAATCTGTGAACCTCCATAAAATCAACAAATACATTCCAAATCACTTCTAAACATCTCAAAATATAACCAAATAATATTATAAATATAAAATATATAAATAATGTTACATGTACATGAATATGAGGGTGATACATTTTCCCCTGCATTGGTATTTCCATGCATTTGAATTATAAAATTAGTGTTTTTCTGGATGATTTATTGCCATTTATCCACAGTTTTCCTCTCACGAACCCATGTTTTATCCTCAATCTGAAGATATTTCTATAAAACCTACACTAAACTGATTCTTTTCCTTCACAAGACATTCAACTTCCTTTCCAAAAATAAGTACTGGAATATAAATCAATGTATCATCCAAATATAGTTTATCATTATCCCATCGAATCACAAGGTCATGATCATGTTGATACTTATTCAATTGAGATACATTAAGCACTTAATGGAAAAAAATGAATCTTGGTCGAAAATCCAACAGATATTCCACATCACCAACCCCTTAATGTATATCAAAAGGTTTATTATATCGAGGATATAACTTTCAACACACACTAAAAGGTCATTTCCCAAGTAATGGAGAGATTCTCAATAAACCTTGATCACTCACCTATAATATTAGTGGATTTTAATAATGATCCACAAATGATATTTGATGAATATGATTTGTCTCATTACCCTTTCTAATCAAAAAATATTCTATATTTTCTCTTAGACAAATATCACACCAACCATTTTAGTCTCACCTATTTCTATGAAAAATAAGTGCAGAAAAAAATGGATTCCCATACAATACTTCAAAAGGACCAACATGTATTAATTCCTGATAACTGTAATTATACAGGGACAACACTGATGGTATGGGCTCTTCCCATGATCCATAAAAATCTTTTAGACAATCCCTGTGTATGTAGTCCAAAATTTTTGTAATAATTGTGTAGTTTCCATCCATTTAAGGATGATACATCATTCCCATTTTCATCTAAGACTCCATGGATTACTTTATGGTTTTCAAAAAATTGAGATGAATATTTCAAATCTCAGTCTAGTATTATTGAAAATGGTATGACATGAATTTCTTTCACTTCCCAGATATAAGTTTTTGAAAAGTCTTCAACAATTTTAGATTTAGTAATATGGATGAAATGGTTCCCATTTTTGTTATGAACCACTATCTCCCATATGGAATTGTATTTCAAAACCTTCAACAACAGACCTATCAAAAAATCAAAAACTATATATTCCCTTTTGATCATAGAAATTACTTAAGAAAACAACGTAACAACTAGCCCCAATTGATATATATTAACATTATAAAAGGAATGTAATATAAAAAAGAAAACTAAGACACTTTTACATTCATTTCAACCAAAAAAATTGTTCTTTAAATGAAATTTTCATATTTTTATTCTACAATTAATAGACCATCTTGATTGGTGGTAATTAGGAAGATGTTTTTCACGATAATCCGAACATATGACTATCTAATACCAAAACCAAAACACTGATATTATTCAAATATTTACTCCCTAAATTGTATCCCCAAAATTTAGTCTTCTACTCATAGAAATATATTCAAAACCAGATTATTGTTCCACTTTAACCTTCTGAACCTAATTAAAAACAAATAAACTGGAATGAAAACTAAAATCCAACCTCAGTATTTACAATCCATGTTAATTCTTTCTATCACCCACATTAGATACCATTAAGACAATGAATATTTATCCAACTAAATATATTACCATCTAAAAAATTAATCCACCATAGAGTTCCCTTTACCTATTAGGGAACCACTATTCTATATCTAATCCACAGATGTTATGGTCAAGGCCTCCAATTAGTATGATATTTTTCAAAATTATTCTACCAAAAAAACATCTCCACCTTCCATCACATTATATATCCTCTAAATAGATACTTTATTCCATCATCAGTTGAAAAAATAAGCCTTACAAGTATAATAGTTTATGTTCCCTTTGAAGATTGTCAACCAATCCATACCTATAATTAAATCATAGACATCACACTTAAGAAAAGGGAGTTCCCAAATCAAATTTTAACCACCGATAGTTACAAAACAATATTTTGACATCAAATCTCATAATTCACATTGTCTAATAAGTGTTTGATGTTTCATAATTGAAGGCATCATCTCATCATTAAAATGAAGAAGCTCCATACCATGAAAAGAAATAAATGAATTAAAAAAAACCTATATCAAAATCTTTAATAAGGGATATATTTCAAAACATTCCCACCTCTCACTATCAAATGACCCTATAGATTATCTATAATAATTTTTTTATCTGCATATAGTTTCATACTCACCATAGTTTTCTCATTATTATCATGTTGTCATTCATTTTTTGAGGAGTCACTGTATTCATATAATCACAATGGATTATAATTTTTTTGATGATATATAATATTCTACACTCAGCCAAAGAACAATATGATTCTTGAGAAGAAAGAGATGTGACCCCAGAACCCGACCTTAGATCACTATAACAATAAAAATGAGGAAGTCCAATTTGATTGTAATTGTGACGTAATCCATATGATTCTCTATTATTTTGATTCATATGATCAAGAGAAACACATTAAAAAATGGGGGTTCCAATTGATTTATGAGGAAGATTCATTTTTCCCACCATCTGATTTTGATCCATACAACCACCACATATATAAGTTTCCATTTTCCTCTAATTAATATCATTTTTGTTCCCACCAGTTACTATATGTATCAGCTTGCTTCCTCCAACAGTATTTCTTATGATGTCACACTCCACCATAGTTGCATTATTGACCATATATGAATAATATGATAAAAAATCACATTATTATTTGATTGAATATCAAGCCTCAATGTATATTAGAAAATGAATTCCATCAAGGAAGTACTTCCAAATGATTTGGTGCAATGATGAAAAATTCATAAATTTAGCTACATACTCTATCACTATAAGTGATGGCGCTGTTTTTAGCATCACTTTTCCACATAAATTTTTAAATTTTAATGACTTTGTAATATCAAAATAAATTATTTTAATTAATATTCATTAAATGTTTTCTTTTTGTACATAAGTATTAAAACAATGAGTTTTTATGTTAATATGAAATTTATTTATTAATATAATCATTTTGAATAATTTAAAATTAATTATTTATATATGGATTAACATTAAATTTATTATTTCATTGTTTTGATATCAATTATAGTTTTTCATTATTTTTATTTTTTCATTATTTCAATTTTTTTAAACAATTATTTTGTATATTATTTGACTGGATTAATTATTTTTTGATTTATATTTCTATTTCATTAATATAAAGTTAATTAATTTAATTAATTCATTAATTTATCTAATTCTTTTATTTTTTTCTATGTTTTAGAAAAATTAATTTAATCCATTACATTAATTATAAAATCAATTATTTATAGTTTAATTCTTTCTATTTCATCTTGAAATTTGAATTTATAAAATAAGTTATGTAATTATTTGTTTAATTTCGTGCATTGGATGCTATCAAACTGAACTCATAGTAAAATACTCCAATGGTGACTCTAGTGAGTCACTATTAGAGTCTTCGATGGTAAATCCTTTAATAACCATCATCTCTCCATACATAATAAAAAAATTAACTCCCATGTCACTGTCCAAAAATCCAATGGTGGCTCCACCCTCACACCCGCCATTGTTTCCATTACACATCACTACCCACACCCGTTGCTAAAAAAATCCATCCCACTTTTAGCCCAATACGTTAAACCTTTATTCAGCACCTCATGTCATTTCTGCCTCACCCAAAAATGAATCCATGATTTACCCTTTCTCCATCTCCCAATAGTGACTCCCATGAGTCCCTATTAGAACCACTCACCCACAGATCCTTTCGACCTTCATCCAACATTGTACCCGACAATAATTTTAGTCACATAAAACAAATCAACCCATCACAATAAAATTCAATAGTAGATAAACTTACACAAACAAAAAATATAAGAATAATTGATAAATTAATAAATTCTAATGTTTCCAGACTGGACGATTGAAAATAAAAATAACCCAAATGAAATAACCCAAACTTGAAAACCATAATATACCCCACATGACACTAGAGATGAAACTATACAGTATTTGAGCACCCTTAATTCCCTCTTCGTTGATATATTCCTCTTCTGAAGCCACTCATGCTTTTATCCATCACATAACATAGTCATCACTTGATACATTGCTGGAAGAAGTTCTCTCACCACTGAGACATCCATTGAACCCTTCTAAAGCTGGCGTCCACTGAAATCCAAGCTCACCAAACTGATTCCTCTATACTTAAAAGGTTCCACTACTCCCCTAACTCCCAAACTAACTACCCAAAGAACTAGATCTATCTGAGATATTTTCTCCATTCCCCATTCTTCTTGTTTCTCCTATGAAAGCCCCTCCCCCTGACATACCTGCTACCTATACCCCCACCACGTTTACACTTTTTTTGTTATATAAAATATAAAATATATAATTATAACATAAAATTTAAAAATAAAAATATTAATATATTTATAACACTATAGAATTATAATAATATTTCATTTCTCTTAATTTATTTCAATTAAAATTTTAATATTTATATAAATATACATTATAATTTCTTTATATATTGTTTAATATATTTATCATCATAAATTAACATATGTATTATTTTATATAATTAAATATAATTTGATTAATTATAATATTATTTGGATTTATAAATACATTGAAATTTGTATATATTTAATAATAATAATAATAATTCTTTATATTTATTTTTTACATAATTATAATATTTTATAAAAAATATAATAGGTATAATTAACTAATTTATTTTTTTATATTAATGTTTCATTGTAAATAATTTATTAGTTATAATTTAAATATATATATTAAAAATTATAAGTTCCCAATTATTAATATTTATACATATTGTGTAAAAATTTAATTTTTGAAGAAATGTAATCAAATTAAGTGATTTATTTTTATTTTATATTTTTTTGGTGTTGCTGGTCACTTTTTAGGTTTTGTCATACTGCAAGACATCGAAGGGTTGCTCATTCTCTTGGGATGAGTCTTTTTAATGGTTCACCAATAGAGAGAAAGAGGCATGGTGGAGGTGACATAAAGTGGATAGATATATGCTTCCAGAGCTATGACAGGAAGTAGTGGGGGGATTAGAAATACCTGGACATATATGGTTACATGGAGAGAATTTCCTAACAATCCAAACTGTTCTATTAGATCAATGAAAAGATAACTAAATCTAGACTAAATGACCACTTCTATAAGGTGATTCCACAACCAGTCTCTCGAGCAACAGATCATATATCCACTCTAGCACAACATCCATATCCTAGGGCCTGATATCAGGAGAGAAAAATTATAGATCACTAGAAAATGATCCCAAAGACCATCCAATGTAGGAAGAGAACACAAATCAGGACATTAGTGACATCTGGATATTTAGCAGGTAGAAAGATGACTCTTTTCTTTTTTCCCTTTTTTTCTCCATTTTCTGATCTGATAATCATTGTTATCAAATTTCTTAATATACTTATTTCAAATAATATAATAGGATAATCTCCCTTTTGTTATATCTCTGGAGGTTAATTTTTTTTCAAATATTCATGCATTTATCTTCTATATATTTCCTTTCCCTAATTCAATCTCGGAACAATCACTTTCGTTCAAAACATCATAAATCAGTCAAAATTGATCTTGATCAATTTTAAATTATAATTTTTTTGAATTATAGTATTTCCTTGATAAATGAATCATTCGAAAAAGAGACTCCCACTATGTTCAGCCGACATTTTGAACTAATTTATTTCCAATTTTTCTCTCACTTCATGATGGAATAGTTTCCAAATTTGATAAACTATAGCGGTTAATTTGTGAGAGGTTTTATAAAGTAATAATTTGTTCATATACATTAAATTATAACTATATTTGTTAATTATATTTCCTGAAAAAAGGGAAATCTGTTTATAATCTTGCCCGTTGATTAATCCCTTCTAATCGATTGATTGTTTTCTCTATCTTGCTATAATTCTATCTTCCTGCATGTCTTTTCTTGTCCTGCACTCACTTTCACAATCACACATAATCATCTTTCAATTCAAAATCTCACCACCTTTCACAACTTCTTCATCCATTTTTTTTATTGTTTTAAGTTTTTTTTTCATTTTTATGGCCACTAGAATAAATATTCATCCCCAATGGTTCAACCTTCTGACCACAATACTAGTGTACATTGTATGTATGATGATAAATTTTTATTTTTTCCTTATCAAATGAAACACTATAAATTTTTGGATTCATTTAACGTGAAATTTAGTGAGATTAATTATAAAAACAAAATATAAAATCATATATATATATATATAACAAATAAAAAATAAAAAATGCAAATCAGTCCAAAATACACAAAATAGTTAAATAAAATGATATAAAAAATGTAAACAAATCATAATTATAAAAACATAAAAAAAATACTCTAATAAATTTTTTGAAAATTATGTGAAATTACATAATACATGAATATAATTATCAATGAAAAAACATCTAATCTTGATTCCTTGAAATCTTATATTGCTGAAACTGAAAAACCCCTCAAAAATATGAAAAGAAAAAACTAGAGATAAAAATGGAATTCAATGAAGATGCTATGAAAAAAACATAAACAATACCCCACATATGATTGTGATCCCACCCTGTATTCTGAATCAACCTTGAAATGAAATGATATAGAGACAAACATTGGAATATATATTACTACCTACAATCTTTAGAAAACCATCATTCATTAAACTCTCACCTACATTATAAAATTATAAATTCAATAAATTCATGTTTTCTTAGCTTCTGACCTTTAATGGGATACCTAGTGAAGTATCTCTTGAATTATTTATGGACTTATATTATTGTGTCCACTAGCCTCTCTAGAGAGGCCTTGTTGGGGAAGAACTGAACTTGAGAGTTTCTGACTTCTTACCAAAGTGAAATGAAATGTATTTTTTTCAAAAGTTAACCACCTGGGAACGATTCTACAATGACATCACCATGAAATGTTATTATGTAATAATGACCTCGGAGATTGGGTTAAAAATAATTTGTATCTTACAAGATGAGAGGGAGTTATGTCATGAAAGTATGGACCTGAACTTTTATAAATATAATTTTTCTATTCTTATAACTAGGTTATATGGGATAAAACACATGCACTGAAAAGGAATCTAAATAATAACAGAATCCACATAAATGGATAATTAAATAAGTAATATTTTATGAAATTAATGTACCATATCGAAAGAATAACAACTTGCATGTCAAAATTGTAACATGCCCATTAGGAATAGTAATCCATATAATAAAATAGTAACCTCACAAGTTATAGTATTAAAAAATTTTAATCTTATATATTATTATTTGATATAATAATTTCATTGTATAAGTAAAAAAATATTTTAGAAATTATTAGTTAATTGTTTTTACTTTTTATTAAACATTAAAGAATATTTTTAATATTATAATTATTATAATTATTTGAAAAAAAGTATTTCCATAAAATAGATTCAAAACTATTTTTTTTTTCAAAATATTATAATATAGTTTTATGTGGCATAATTAATTTTCCAATGTGTTATAAAATCAATTATAATTATAAAATCAGTTTCTTACTATTAAATGATCATTTTAACTAAGAAATAAATTTCACATATATAGAAAATTATTTTCATAAAATGGAGTACATTTTTGGATTCTACATATTTAAAAATTGTTATCATGATATTTTAATATTTTTCTAAAATACATGAATGTTTTATGAATAGTAATATACAACAATTTGAAGTATATATAATATAAGTCAAATAAATATTTCTTGAGTCATCGCTGATAAATGAACCATAATCTTGAAACCCCATTAATTATTTGAATATATTTTTTAAAAAACATTAAATCTATTCATTTCCTTGAGCCAAAATACTAAACAAAGAATAAAATATTAATTAAACACCCCTCTCCTCCCCTATAAATACCACCCACATAATCTATTCTCATTACACAATAGAAGACTTAATGATTTTCTGTGTTCTACCAAATAATCTACCCAATCCCCTCCCCCACTTCTTGGATATCATTATCTAATAAAAATAACAAACCCTTTTCCCTAAGGAGGTTCTAAAGGGGGAGAAATTCAAGAAGTAAATCATCTTTGTTTATCTTTTAATTTGATTTCAATGTTTTCTTCATACCCTCTACTAACATAAAATTAAAAAATAGACATGATAACTTTAATAAATTTTAGAAACTTGGTTTTTATTATGTTAATGGAATAATTATTCTTCACTTTTATTACCTTTTTAAATCATTCATAAAATGAAGATATCATTTGTGAGGTGTCTATTAACAGCCAACATGGATGATGTGTTTTAATTTGTCACTACAACATTAAAATATGATTATAAAACCATTATTTTGGTTAAATTAGATAATATTATAAAACTATTAATTTATACAATGTTCTAGAACCAATATATAAACATGATGTTCAATAAATTTATATAAGATCATAATGGTCATAAACATTACAAATTAAATTAAATCAATTTGATTAACATTAAGTTGAATGAATGGTCCTAAAAATGACCTATTGATATATAATACCAATTAAAATTATCAATGCTCATTAATAACAAAAAAAATCCAATTCTGTTGAATCATTCCCATTATAGATTAACTTCTGTACTTATAAACTAGCGAATCGATCATGAAAACCAAGAAAACAAAAACATCCGTAAGATGAAATTGAATAATATAACTCAAATAATATCTAATAAATGAACTTAATAAAACTATAAAAAATATAAATCATGTATAATGGGTTTTGGATTTATTATTTAGAGAATTTAATTTGAAAATTTGGGATATTAATCTAATAAAATCACTTAGATATAGGGTATGTGGATTCCTAAACAAAAATCTCTTTCTTTTGGGTTTTCCTCATTAATATCATTTGGAGTATGTAAATTGAATTAATGTTCTTAAAAATAAGTTTTTTATATATCTATTATCATTTTTGTATATTAATTTTACAAATCTAATTTTCTGAAAAATGCAATGATTTTTCCAAAAAAAAAATATTCTTTCTAAACATACATCTTTTACATCACATGACATTGTTTTTTCTTCACTCAAGATTGGTTATTAATATAACTAGTGTGTTTTTATTGGTTTATGGGTACCTTACACTTATTAATTAATGATATAATTTTTAAATGAAACACATTTCCTTCCATTGTTTATTTTATTTCAAAGATTGATATTCATTCAATGTGGAATTCAATATTGTTTAAATGTTTTATATGATGGATGCCCCCAGAATTATATATTGAATGTAAATGTTTTGATATGACTGGTCCTCCCAATATTATATATTTATCAAATTCACTGGTAATGTGATATATCACATGATATAATGTCAATTATATCTAAACATGATGATATCTTTGTTCGCAGTTATGTGTAGTATTCGACCTCTAAGACAAGATGTTTTAATTGTAGGGATTTCCACATTCCAGGCATTTATTTAATGTTTCCACTCATTATTATGACCCTTTTCGTATGTTATAAAACTGATTATTATTCTCAAACCATTTATATTTATTCTTTTTCTTATTTAACAACTTATTATGCCATTATCTCATTGCTTTCATTGATATATATCTTTAGTAGGTTACCTATTCTAAGGAGAACATGAAGGCCACAATAAAGCTAGATAATAATTATATAAATACATTTTTGTATTTAATTATTTAGAATTTATGTATGGTCCTAATTTACCTGGAAAATAAACATTTAGATTCTTGTTTTATACAACTTTAATGTTTTTCAAATTATCTAATAATCTTAAAAGAAAAGTAGTGTCCCCAAGTGAAAACCCTTAGTATGAGAATAAGTTAATGCATACTCCCAAGAAGATTTATTTTAGAAAAATTGTAAAAATATGGTTCCATTATAGATAATTGAAAATCAAATGAATTATTTATTCCTGACTTGTTTACTAATTTTTTGTTAATACCGTTTCAATTTTAGAAAATAGTGGGAAGTAGGAGAAACCTGGGAAACAACCCTTGTCGGGGAAAAAGAATCAATTTCTCAAATGACACCCCTGTTGAAATTATAGGTGGAGTTAAAAATTTCATAACTATTCATACTTAGATATCTTAGGATATGAAAAATATCTTGAATAATGTGTGAATGTATGCCTTCAACTAACAGGTAGAAATTATCCATGATGTTGTTAATATGGAAATAACCACCAACATTTTATGGATCATCTGATCCACTTCTCCTAGATTAGTGGGTAAAATCAATGGAGAAGATATTTTTTGTACTTCACTATTATTGGATGCAGGAGGATACTCTTTTTGTTTCTCATTTTGATGGAGAGTCAATTTATGTGTCATAATTTATTAAGAACAGAACGTTGAAGGATGAAATTAAATATATAGAGTTTGAATACATTATGATAATGTTTTTAAAAAGGTTTTTCCATCAAATTATTCATAAAAACCTGGAGAAATAATTCATAGTTGTGATGAAAAAGTAAGGTGAATCTATCAAAACCATTGGAGAAAATTTCACAATGATTTAAAGGTACAGCTCGAGTTTTGTTATCAATAGTGATGAAAAAATTCAAAGATTATTTATTGGTTTAAAACCACATATTTCGAAGGAACTAGAAATTAGATACTTTTATAGTATTCAATAAGTTGTTTTTTGTAATCTCAAAGTGAATATGGGGTTTTAGGAATGGTCCCATGGTTATGGAGATAGTAAATCAATGATTGAGTTTCAAGATTGGAGATGTAATGAAATGGGATGGAATAAATACCATCCACCCACACGTCATAAATTCTAGAAGAACCATCATGGGAACTACATCTATGAAATGTGTAAATTCTATAAGTGTGATATATAAGGCCACTGTGATCATGAAAATCGATGATACAGAACGTAGCTAGATGATACGATGAAGGAAAGTAGAGAACCACCCTTGGTTCACTACTTCCACATTTGATAGCAATGAAACATTGAAACTCAATTCACTAAACCTCGAGTCCTTTAGGGATATATGTTTTAAGAACCAAAAAATCTATATTATAATGGGAAGGATTATTCTATCAATACAGATGACATGGGATAAGAAAAAGATGTTATACAATGTATACATCTAATTCACTCTAGAATAGAAAAAAAATAATTTGATTATAGTTTTATTAATCCATTTAGGTCTAGGATGTTTGCAATAAATAATAAATCGATTCCCCAAAACCATGAAGTAGATATATCCACAAAACACCTAATTGTTTAATCCTTGAAACTCATCTGTTAGACTCTTGTCCTATTTGTGTACATGGGAAGAGTATTCTATTAAACCTCATTATTCATCCCATAGTGAAATATGATGATATAATGGTAAAGGATTTGCTCTCATTATATGGATCCCATATCAACAATCAAGAAAAATAAATATCTTCTAATATTCTTAACCATACCATGTTCATCTGATAATTTTAGGAAGATCATGAATCCCTTGGGAAAAATCCATCAATTGTGAGGGTGTTGATTCCATGTGATGAATATTACCTCGCTCAAAGGGTTAGGTTAATTGAATGTATCAACCTAGAGGATATTCCCATTTTGAGGGAATACAATGATGTATTCCAAAAAGAGATACTCAGAAATCCCCTAGATAATTAATTATAGTTCTCAATATAAGTCATTCACAAATCAACTCATATATCAAAATGTCCTTATAGGATAGACCCGATCAAACTGGAGGAGTTAAAGAATCCACTACAAGAGAATTTCTAAAAGGGTTCATATTCCCTAGTGAATCACCATGGGGTATTATAGTTCTCTTTGTGAAGAACAATTATGGATCAATGGTTTTGTGTATCGAGTATTGGGAACTCAACACTATCTCCATAAAAATCATGTATCCCCTTCCAAGGATTAATGAATTGTTTGATCATCTACATGGAGAATGGTTCATGTAAAAGGTGGATATTCCATCTATATATCATTACCTAATAGCGAATAAGGAGGAAATTTAGAATTCCACCATCAATATCCGTTCTGGGAACTATGTGTTTCGAGTAATGTCCATCAAACATACAAATTCCCCTACAATATTGATGGATTTTTGGAATATATAATTTAGAACTTTCCATGGAAAAAATTAGTAGTTTTTATCGATGAAATTCTCACTGAATACAAGAGTAAAGAGGATAATGAAGTTAATTTAAGGATTGTGTTGGTGACAATAATGAAAGAGACATTGTATTCCATTACTAGAAAATGTGATAGTTGGATGAAGTATGTCACATTCTTGTTACCCACGAGTGGATGTGAGAGAATTTCTATGGTCCCTTCAAAGAGAAAGGAGATTGAGGAATGGACCAAACCCTATAATTTCACATAAATCCCACGTTTTATTAGTTTAGAAATTTACTATCGACATTTTGTGATAATTTTCTCATGATTTTATATCCCTCTAACTATCATAATTAGTAATGTCATAAAGTACTTCTAGATGGAATAATGTGAGGAATGTTTCATAGAGCTAATAAAGAGAATGATCACTAAAACTATACTAATATTACTAAGAAGTGGAGCATTATTTTTTTATATAATGAAAATATTAAAATAAATTATTCAGGTTTATACTCATGAAGAAAGATAATTTGATATCCTACACCTCAAAACATTTAATGATCCATGAGCAGAACTACCCAATATAGGATATGTATCTAGTATCCGTGATTTATTCCTTGAAAATAATGTGGCACTACCTCTATGGTGAGAAGTGTGACATATTTACCAATCAGAGGAGGATAAAGTATATATTCACACAAATGGAGAAACCAATTCATCAAAAGATATTGAAGGATTTAATCAAGTATCCAGATTTCTATATTTATTATCATCCTAAGAATGCAAAAACGGTTGTTGATTCTATTAGAAGAATACAATATTATACTCTATCAATGATTCATATTGAAAAATACCATATCTTCATTGACATGAAAATGAAGTATTTGGAGATCATAATAGTAATTAATACATCATACCTTACCTAAATGAAATCCCAACCACCTATCCAAGAGATGATTTAGGAGGGAAAAATGAATGATCCAGAGTTACAAAATAAGGTGAATTCAGTAAAGTAAGTGAATCTAAAAGAGTATTACATCAATGATGACGGGTTTATTTGGATTATAATTTGGATTTGGGGGCCTTCATAACATTAGATAATAAAAGAGATATTCGATAATACACATATCTCAACATTATCTATCCATCTTTGAAGTACCATGATGTACTTTGATTTACAAGAACAATTATGGCGGGACAACATGAAGAAGGGTATTGCAGAGTATATCCTAAGGTTCTTGATATGTTAGAAAGTTAATTTGGAGAGGAATAATTAAAAAGGTATTATGATACCATTTATTATACCAATGGGGAAATTGAATAATTTTACCGTATACTTCCTTACTAGTCTCTCCAAGACATCCAACAGAAATAAATAAATATGTATTGTGGTGGATGAACTCACCAAGAACACTCACAATATAGCTATTTAGAATGATTTCTCCCCCAAAAAACATGAAAATATATATTTGAAGGATGTAGTGAGGATTCATGGGTTTAAACTTTCATTCATCTTGGATCATGATAGAAGTTTCACATATAAATTATGGAAAAACTTTCAAAATATCTTAACTACTAAATTAAATTTCATCATGGCCTATCACCCCCAAAATAATAGTCAAACTAAAAGGACTCAATCGATGATTAAAGTCATTAAAAGGTCATACTCAATGGAATTAAAATGTTGAAGGTATAAACAACACCCTTTTGATGAGATCTCATACAAAAATAGCTTTTATTCGAGTATTCACATGCCTCCATATGAAACTGTCTCTGTAAATTGATGTATAACTCCAACCTATCGAGATGAAGTTGGATAAATAAAGCTATTTGGGATTGATCTTGTACATTAAATGACATATATGGTTCAATTCATCTGGTAACAGATCAATACTTCACATATTTAGAAAAGTGAAACTTTGATAACTTTTTATGGGTCTTGAGTACGATGTTGGAGATAAATTCTTCCTTTGAATATCATTATATAAGTGAGTCATAAATTTTGGAATGAAAGGGAATATTAGCCTGAGTTTAATTAGACCCTAAAATATCCTTGATCACATAAGAGAATTGGAATATTTTCTTGAGTTTCCACTATGTATGGGGAAAATTCATTATGTGTTCCACGTCTCTCCCATGAGGAAGTACATACCAAAACCCTTACATGTACTTAACTTAGAGGTGGTACAACTACATGATGATCTCTATTATGGGGAGTAAACAGTAATTATTTCGGATAATATAAATAACATTATATGAAATAATACATACTACATTATCAATGAATTGTGGAGGAACAATTAGTATGAAAAACGAAACTTGGGAACTAGAGGGGGTGATGAAGGAAATGTTCCCTCAAGTATTTTCGTAAAATGAAATTTCAAGAGGGATATTTTATAAGGGGTGAGAATGTGAAGAACCCAAAAAGAATAAATATAATATTTATATTATTATAATTATGTTATATGGTATAAAACAAATTTATAGAAAATACATCTTAATAAAAAAACACCCTCATAAATAATGAAGGAAATAAGGGATATTTGAAAAAAAAATAAGGATACTATAACAAAGGTATATTATCTTACCCATTGGAATAGTATCATAGAAATTGGGAAAAGTAATAGAGCCAATAGAATAGTAACCATACCTATGAATTTATAAGTGATATTTAGGCATATTAAAAATAATAATATGATATAATTATCTCATAGTATATGTAAATAAATATTTAAAAAATTAATAATTAAGTATTGGTATTTTTATTAAACATAATAGATTGTTTCTAATATTATAAGTATTATAATTATATAAAAATTCTAATTTTCATAAAATAGAATCATAAATTAAATGTTTTTCTTATGATTATAACACTATTTTAGGATATCTTAATTATTTTTATAATGTGTTATAAAATCAGTTATAATTATAAAATTTATATTTCCCAAGTAAATGATGATTTTAAGTAAAAAATAAATTTAGGTTTTTTATAAAATAAATTTTAAAAAATGAACTTTATTTTGTATTATACAATTCTATAAATTATAATAGTTGTTTTTTTTTGTATTTTCTAAAATACATGTTTTTTTAGAAAAATAAAATCTTGAAATTTACTGTTTATGTACATTATAAGATAAATACATTTTTACTTGTGTCATCTCTTATGGAAGAACTATATTCTTGAAAAAATATTACATATTTTAAAATAATTAGTTATATGGTTCAAACTCTTTATATTGTAGATCAAAAATAATAAACTAATGAATAATATAATGAGAAACACCCCTCTCATCCATTATAAATTTCACCCCTCACCACCTCTTCTTCTCAACCATAAAATACTTAAATATTGTCTAATTTTTACCCAATATTCTTCCCAAGACCCTCACCAATGTCCAATAACTATTGGTACCATAAATGTTTCAAATTCTTTTCTCTATGTAAAATCTCAAGGATGATAAATGTCCAAGGTAAAATCCTTTCTTATTTCTTTTAATTTCTTTTAAATTTAGTTTTTTTCTTATCGTCTACTCACCTAAAATTATGCAAGTGTGATAATAGATATTGTATAATTTACATAATTTAATTTTATATTTTTAATGGAATTACTATTATTCTAATGTCTTTCTTTTTTCCATTTATTCTCAAAATTACGATATCACCAATGGTGTGTCGATTTACCACCACTATGGACGATGCATTTTCATTTTTCCGTAAAATATTCAAGGATGGTAATAAAACCATAATTATGGTTAAATAATATTTTATTATACATATTATAATTTATATATTTTTTCCAAACAATTATATAAATATGATGTTAAATTAAATGATATTGGATCATAATGCTCGTAAAATTGCCAAAATAAATTAAATATTTTTCTTTAATTTCTTATTTAATAAATATTACTCATATAATATAAAAAATGATAGGTTATTTTAATTATACTCATTTATGCTTATTAATAACATATCATTTCATTTATAGAGACTCTATCTCATTGCACATCATCTTCCAAGATTATAAACTTGAGAACTAATCATGAAAACCATGAAAACGAACACTCTTGAATGATTAAATTGAACACTATAAATCATATAAAATGAAAATTATGCGTATAATAAAACAATAATTAAAAAAATTCAGTTATATAATGTCCTTTATTTATAAATTAACGAATTTAATTTTATTATCCATGATATTAAATTGAATGAACCACTCAGATATGTGTTTTGTGGATTAAAGAACCCAACTCTCTTTTATTGGGTTTTACCTATTTCACACCATTTCTATTATTAATGTTCCATTAATGTTATATAAATATCACTTATTTATCTTTATGTTATAATTTTTGGGATATACATGTTACAAATTGGTTCTATGAAAAATTCAATGGTTTTTTTACAAAATAACTCTTCCTTATAAAAATATAACTTTTACCTCTTATGAGATTGTTTATTCTTTATTCATGATTTCTGATTCTTATTCCTTACATGTTGTTCCTGATTTATAGGATCCCTAAATTTTGTTAAATAATGACTTATTTATGAAATTAAACTCATCTATTTCAATTTTTATTTTATGTCAAATATTGATATATGGTCTATGTAGCATGATTGATAATATAAATGTTATGATGATATAGGTGCACCTAAAGTTATATAGTGCACATAAATGTTATGATGAGACTGGAATGCCTAGAATTATATAGGACTCCAATGAACAGGGTAATGTTATGTATATCATTATGAATATTAAATATGCATGGAAATTATATTATATTGGTTCACAACTATATGTTTTAGTTGACCAATAGGATCTGATTTTTTATTTTTATGCATGGCCGCATTATATGCCTTTATCTAATTATTAATATCATGATTATGATCATAAAAATTAGTTATGATGATGATTAATTTTCACACCCCATGTTATATTGATTTTTTTATCTATCCTATTTTAGGACCATTAACTCATCCCTTTCTTTTATGAAAATCTTCAGTTGAATACATGATATTAAGGGAAAATGTGGTCCACTGTTAGGCAGTAGAGGAATGAATTAAATAAATTTTTGTATTTTATTATGTGAATGTTATGTATGGTACAAATTTTCCCAATAAACTAAAGAGTTTATACTTGGTTACTTAACTATTTTATGTTTTTGAAATCATGTATTAAAAATGTATAAATTTTGAGTCACTATAATAATACATGGGATAGATTTAGAGATTACAAAAATAGTGTAATAACCATAAATTCACCCCCCCAATTCATTATTGATACTTTTATTTTAGACACACCTGACAAAAAAACCCTTGTGTATTAATAATTTGGATTGTATTCCAGTTATAGGACTATTGAGGAGTTTAAACAGATCATTAACACACTTTTAAAAAACTCATAGCGTTAATGTTCTGGGAAAAGAAAAATTTTGGGATGTAAACATTCTCTTTCACACATTTTGAAGCCCATCGTAATTATGGATTCTACTACAAAACTAACAATACTCATAGTTATTAATTCCACCATTGTTTCATGTTTGGGTACTCATAAAAATGTTGTAAAAATTCTAATATTCCTACATAATTCTATGAGAATGCCAATACTGATTGTACTATTCCAATAATGAAATATAGAGAATATCATTTTTAAAATACCTAAAATTGCCGGTATAAAAACCACACAATCCTATCTTAGAGGGAGTTGGGTTTTCTTTAACATTCTACCCCTCCTGGATTTCACTAGCCACCTAGGTAGCAGTTCTAACACCATCCCATGGTTGAGTCATCCTATTTAAAAAGTAATGTTAGAGGTATGATTCAACCATTTCTAGAAAAAATTTATGAACAAAATAGTAAAAATTATTTTTAAAATGTAAATGATTATTCCAGAATGAATATTTTTGAAATTTAAATGCACTAGTCTGCTATGGAAATGTGCAGAAAATATAGGTGTATCCTCCTATATAATACTGATGCCAACGAAAGAGAAAATGAAACGGTTGTAACCACTAGATGTGTTCTCTAAATACACCAAGAACCTTATAGTGTTACCTAAACTACAAAAAATTAATTCTTCGATGTATCATAAATATTGAATCTTGAGAATGATGAAACTAGAAAACTAGATATAAGTTATGGAAACCCTCTAGTCCTTAGTGTACGAGCTAAAAACTAAAAAATAAAATGAACATAGAAAAAAATAAAGTAATGTAAAATAAGGCCTATAGAACTTGAAAGGATGACCAAAATTGTTAAGAAATTTTTTCCTATATTATAATTTCTATTGAAAAGAAACATTTAATTCCATTATTATATGTTATTTAAATTTCTAAACATAGTAAAAAATATGATCATTTTTATTCTCTTTTTCAAATAATTGATTAAAATCATGTCTTACTGAAAATATATTGAGAAATTTTTCTCAAACAAAAAGACCTGGAAATAATTATCAATATGTAGTAGAAATATGAGTGTAGTTATATGATATAGAATTTGATAAATCCAATTTTTTAGGACCCATGAATCTATTTCATCCCTTGAACCTTTGGGATAAAGTTGGTGATTTCAAATATTTGTGTGTTATTGGGGCTAGCATAAATATGGTCTCACTATCTCTATTTCAACACATGAGTTTAAGATTTACCCAGACCACGATAGTTTTCTACACATTTATGATTGATAAATCACAAATCCAAAAGGAAGGGTAGTTGATTTTCTAGTTGGAGTAAGTAGACACATTATTCTGCCTAACCATATATTTCATGATATGGAGTGTGACTAGGTTGTACCTATCATCATTGGTATGCCCTTTCTAGCCATATGGGGAGCTGTGATAGATTAATCTATGTTATGATAATTTTCAAAGTGGGAAAAAAATTATTAATTCAATGTGTTCAAGAAGAATAAATTACCCACACACCCAATCATTCTTATAGTTGAGATGTTAGTAGATGATTGTTCTATTGATAAAGATGAAGAGGAGTTATTGATGATGCTAGAATATATTAATTTTTAAACTAGGATCCCTATTGAAACCTAAATGGGGATTAGATACAGGGAGAAGAAGGAACCTAATTAGGAGGTTGAGGGGTGTTTTTTGAACATCTAAATGAATGTGATTTGGAACACATTCATCCCCCTTATGTTGAGCCTATTTTTAGGGTAAAGTTTTCTTTAACTTATTTTGATGGGGGGGATCCATATTCATTTCTTTATTCAAGTGTCTCAATGATGACAATTGTCCACCCAAGCCTAAGATTATTCCTGGAAGCCAATCACCACCCATTATAGAGCTGGAAAACCTCCATGTACTGATGAAATGTTCCTTTTCGAGAGAGAAATCAATCCCTCATGTCATCATATATTCCATTCTCAAGGTAATCAAAGAGGAAAACCTACCGATTATTTCAAGGATGTTCAAGTCCTTAATTTGATGTATAATTTATGATATAAAGGCTATAATTCCATCCTTTTACATGGAAAAATTCCCATAGTTCTTAAGTCTAATCCAATAATGTGAGCCCGAAGGAGACTCAATCCAAATATGAATGGTGTAGTGAGAGAGGAAGGTATTAGGCTTCCTGATACTGAGATTTATTTTTCCTAGATCTAACAATCCTTGGGTTAGTCATGTCCTAGTAGTTCCTAGAAAGTGTGAAGTGAAAGTGGTTACTAATAATAAAAATGAGAAAATACAAATAATATATAAAAATAAATGGATAGTTTTTATTTTTTACTGAAAACATAAAACCAACATAAGGAAGGATCATTTTACCATTACATTTTTGGGTCAAATGTCTGAAATGGTTGATGGAAATGAATATTTATGTTGTCATGATGGTTACCCTTGTATAACTATCTTTCTATTTCATCTCAGAATCAAGACGAAACTGCCATCACATTTCAGTTTGTGACATTTTCCTACCAGAGGATGCCCTTTGTATTGTGTGGTTATCTAGCCACATTTTAATATTTCTAGTTGATAATTTTTTTAGGCATGAATAAATTGATAATTGAAGCGTTCAGTGATGATTTTTAGTTGTGAAAAATTATTTTGAAAATTGTCTTGAAATTACAAAATCTATTATAGAAAGATGACAGGAGCCAAATTATGTTCTAAACTGGGAAAAGTTCTAGATCTTTCCTGTTGAGGGAATTGGTTTAGGTCACAATGTGTTGATAAAGGGGCTATAGTTTGATAATTTCATAGTTTATGTTCTCCAAAAAATTCCCTACCTAATAAGATAAATGGGATAAAAAGTTTATTTGGACATTATAGTTTTTAGATGGGGTTTATTAACATTTTATCTATGATGATAAGGCCCATCTGTACAGTAGTGGATAATAATATACCCTTCTTCTCATCAATCTATGTGGTGTTTTAACAATCTAAAGGATAAGAAAACTACCTCACAAATGATCATGTCCCTATATTTGAAGGTCTCATTTATGGTAATGTTTGATGGAGGTTATCTTGAATTCAGTGTCTTTTTGGGAAGAGAAAATATAGTTAGATTCTTGTCCTTTTATATTCTCGAAATATGCAAGATAATAATTAGAAGAACTATTCCACCACTCTAATGAAATTGGATCATATGATTTTTTTCCTGGAAAAATTTAGACAGTACATTATTGATTCCAAGTTTCTCATTTTTACTGACCATGAATCCCTAATGTACTTTCGGGTTAAAATTAATCAAATCCTAGGCTCATGAGGTGGAAATTACAATTTTATGAGTTCTATAAGATTACCAAGGATAAAAAGGGGCTAATTTTTTTTTGTTTTAGAACACTTTTCTTGGATAAGAAACAAACAACATTGGGAACCAATATAGATAGATAACATATTTCTAGAAGAATGTGTGGAAAATTCTTCTATGTAGTAATTTTTTTTGGTTTGCAGACTTTGCCAATTTTCTGTCTATTGGTGTCATTCCCAAGGAAATATTATAGAACCAAAAAAAATGATAATTTATGTATTAAAATAATATTTTTTAGATGACCATCATATTTTTGGATATTAATTGATTGTATTTTGAGGGAATATGTTGTTGAGAAAAAATAATACCCATACCTGTGAAGTATCATTCATCACCTTGTAGTGGTCAAAATGGAGGATATAGTACTAATCAGATGGTTTTGAAGGATAGTTTATATTGGGGTTTTTTTCTTAAATTCTCGTAGATTGGTTATTTGTTTTGAAAACATTTAGATGCATCGAAATGTTGGAAAGGTCAAGATCTACCTCAAAAATGTGTTCTAGATGATAATTTTTTGATATATGGGGCTTGGATTTCATGGGGAGATTCCCATAATCTTATGGGAATGAGTAAATACATGTGGTTATGCACAATATTTTGAAGTGGGTTCAGGAAGTGGCTCTACCCCTCAATTATTCTGTTAGTGTGGTGAAATTTTCCAAGAAAACATTTTTCCATGTTTAGAGTTCAAAGATAATTCATTACCGAAATTGTTACTATCTTCAAGAATTACACATTCCAGAATTTTATGGAGATGTGTAGATTATTTGATAAAATATGTATAACATATCCCCCAGAGTCTAGTGGGTAGTATTAAGTTCCAAATATAGATCTCAAGTTGATTTACGAGAATAAACTTTCTAACTCTTGGATTGATTGGTCGAGGATGTTAGATGAGGTAATATGGGTTTAAAGAACTACTTAAAGGACTTCTATAGTAAGTTCACCATAGAGGATGATCATTGGAAAGACATTCTCTCTGCCTATGGAATTTCATCAAATTTTTTATTTGGAAGTGAAGGCATTGAACGTTGACATCATGTCAGCTAGTGAGAGATGGAAATTAATTCTTAGGTGGATAGAATAAATGAGGACATAATCTTATTATAATTATGAAATTTTTAAAGAGATAAAAAGGTATTCATGAGAAAATAATTCAAAATAGATTTTACATTGTCGGTCATAGTTTCCTACTATTCAATTATAGAATGAATATTTTTGAATGAAAATTCATGACCAAGTGGTTAGGATACGTCACCATTTTGAGAGTTTTGTTTAACAGAGATGTGGAGTTAGTTGGAGAAAAAAAATCAATTTTTCTTCTATATCCAAAGGATAAATCATTTCATTAAATGGATTCCAAAGGTTCTGGTTTTCATTTCTCTTCTTGAATTATGAAGCTATCCCAAGTATAACAGGGGACTCTAAACTCAGTGCTTCCAAGGAACTAACCCTTACATGTTGTTATATTATATTTATATAAATTAGTAAATATATTTCATTATAATAATACATTATAATGTTTACTATGTTTCCTATCTAATGGTGTCACATGTATTTCTACTACAAGAGACCAACTGTATCTAGAAAATGGTTAATCAAAATCCAATGGGGAATTACACAACATCATATCAATTTCATCTCTTTACCACAATCTTTTTTTTAATTTTACCTGAACATTAAATTGTGTAACCTTGTGATTGTCTTCTAAACATTATATTAAATTTAGTGGACCAACCGTATCACTTCACTTTGTGCTACACAAAGGATTTTTTTTAATTCAAATTAATGGAATAGATCCCATATTCATGGAAGTGTTTTTCTTCATTTACCATTTTTATTCTCTACACCTGTTTTATTGTCATATGTATTCATTGAAGTATATCTAAGTCACCCTATGATTATTTTAAAAAAATTATGAGTTTTCACATTTAATTATTAGTAACTAGGGTCCTGTGATTTGAAAATTCAGTTGAGCTGAATTGTGAGACATTCTATACCCATTATAATCACTTTATTATTATTGTTGTTGTTACAAAGGTCACCCATTACATTTTTTTGAAATTAATATTTTTTAAAATTTAAATAATGGAATATAATAAAAAAAATTCACTTGTTTTATATTGGTGATCGATGGGATTTCTTTTTTTACATCTTTTTGTTTCTTTTCATTCCATTTTATTTGGAAAACTAATTTTCAAATTTCCCTATCACCCCTCAAATTTTTATTTTATTATGATTCTCTATAAAATATATTTAAAACATTTTAATTCTATCTCAAACTATTGTAATGGATAAGGGGGACATTATTGAGATTATATTTTAGTGGAGAGGGGTCTCTCTATGATAAAATTATGGTATCGTCATTTACCTCATTGATTTTTGTCGTAAAAATATCAAAAAAAATCAGATACTGTTTAAATTCCTTTAAAAAAATCTGCTTTTTTACTAAGGGTTCTTATGCATAAAATTTCACATAAAATTAGTCCTGGCTAGTAGATAGGAACTGTTCTTCAGGGTAGAATTGTTTTTTAAACTATTGGGGATGCATGATTTCTGAGTATATTAAAACTATATTTTAATGAATATTTTGTTTAGAAACTATGACCAGTAGTATAATAACATAGATATTGTGGAACTATGATCCTCACATTAGGAATATGAAAATTATAACTTGAATCTAGTTGACTCATATATTTTAAATAATAATCACTTTAAGGAAAAAACTCAAATGGTAACCATAGATGTCATTTGAAACTATAATAAAATGGTAAAATGGGATCCCATAGTTAATCATTGAGACTCCTGTCACTGGGTGTGTGTGTCATACCTCTATATATATCAATAAGTTAATTTTATTCATTATTTACAATTACATGACTCAGTGAAATTTAAAAAAACATTCAAAATAAATTAATAAAGTTCCATGTAACAAAAAATGAGTTCATTGGGGAGAGAGGGTTTTACCCCAGATGAGAAGGGTAAAATAGTCTATTTTAATGTTTTTTTGATTTGTGTCTATAAAAAATGATTTTTGGAACCTAGGATAAAATGAAAATTGAATTTTTCATTTTATTAGCATTTTATTTCCAATTTATCTAACCAATAAACACTCTAAGAATTAAACATGAATTGTACTTGAAATTGGGTATCATTCCATTTTATATAGGAGGCATGGAATCCCCAACAGTAAATGATTTTGTTTTCCCATCATTTCATATTGGTGTTTGAATCTAGGCATGATCTATTTTTTAGCATCCCTAGAAAATCATAACTTGTTTTTTGCCTCTATTTTACTGCATTAACATGCTCATTTCAAACTACCATTGTCAAATAATTTATTCTTATTTTAAAAAGATAATGATAGTGTATTTGAATGAAAGAAAAAAATATTTAAGGGTAGGAGGGTTTTATGTGGTTGTTTTAGTTAGACTTCTCTACACTATTTTTATATACATTATATACTTTTTAATATCAAAATAGTTTATTTGAATGAATATTTATTAACTATTACCTTTTTTAACCTAATTAATTAAAAATAACTATGTCTATAAATTTAAATTTTATTAGTTAATGTATTCATTTTAAATAATATAATATTGATTAATTAATTCTATTTTAACATTAAATTTGTTATTCTGTTGTTTGTATTTCAATTGTTATTTTTCAATTTTTTTATTCTTTCATTTCATTTTTTTTTTCCCAAATATTTTTATTTTTTTCAAATTTATTAATTATTTCTGTAATTTTTTTTATTTCATAAATGTTTTCTTCATTTTTTTTAATTAGCTCATTATCCTAATTAAATTTTTTTAATTTATTTTTTATGTTTCAAACTAATTAATTTAATTCATTACATTAAATTGAAAGTCTATTATTATTAATTTATTTTGATGTGTTTCTTTTTAAAATAATAAATTTTAAAAAATAATTTGTTGTTTTGAGGTGTTGTTGTTGCCTTTGGACTGCACACACCCGTACATACCCCAACGTTGACTCAAATGAGTAACTTACAACATCTTTAATGGTTACTCCCTATATTAACATCTAATCTCTAAAATATTAACTCCCAACTCACCTTCAAAGAGTGACTACTCATTCACATAAGATGTTACAACTATCACCCCCTACCCACCACTCCATTTGAAAAAAAATCATACCAACCATCATCCCCTTCTTCAGAAACCTCTGCCTGCACCTCATTACCATATTTCATAACCAACCATGACTATTTATGCCCCAATTTCCCTTTCTCTAAATGGTTAATCTCATGAGTCACCACTACAAAAACACACTACTGGCTCCTTATGACCATTATAAAACACTACACAGATCGGTGATTTGATTCACCTCCATGAATACCAAATCAACCCAACAAAAGAAAATTAAATAGTATAAAAACTCTACCTGCAACATTGGAGGTGATAGAATTGAAAAACACAAAAAATTACATTGTTTCTATACTTAAAGAGAACTAATTAGAAGAAAAAAACTAAATAACCCTAAATCATAAAACTAGAACCTTCATTGTGTTCCACATAAGAAGAAACCAGAAAAGATCAGTTCCCACTTCCTTCCATCATCATTTTTATCTACCTATTTTTAATTTACCCATGCTTCTATCCTACAAAGGACCTAACCAACAATAAATTCATTTTTAGAATAACATCCCACAACACTGACCTATCCACCAAACCCTTCTGAAGAAACCATCCACTGATATCTAAGCTCAACCCACTGATGTAACTTTGCTTTCTACACACCCCTACTCTCGTGTTGCACAAGCTGATCAACCACCAAATCAGAGCCCTCTAAGTCCTCCTCTTGATTCACCCTCCATCATGTTTCTCCTGAGACATCCCCTCCACTTACACCTATACTCCACCTGGACCCCAACCCCTTTTAAATTTTTTAATTTATATAATATATAATATAGAATTATAGTAAAACATATAATAATAATAATAATAATATCTAACATAATAATCATAAATAAAAATAAGTTAACTCTATAATAATAATATGTATTATTTCGTAATTTATTTCATTTTTAATATTATTATTTATATAATTATAAATGTTATTTTATTGTTTATTTTTGTTATATATGTAAAACTATTAATTTAAAATTATATTAATTTATATAATTTAATATAAATATAGTAATTATAATACTATTTATATTTATATATACATTGATAGTTGTATATATTAAATAAACTTTATGATTATTTATATTCATTTTTACAAATTTATAATATTTATCTAAATGATTTAATATATATAATTAAATAATTAATAATTTAATATTAACATTTCTCTATAAATATATTAATAGTTAAATTTTAAATATATATATTAAAACATATATGTACATAATTATATATATATATATATATTGATTAATGTATGTTCATATATAATTCTAGTGCTAATTTAAATAAAATAGGTAATTTATTTTTATTTTGTTTTTATATTTCTGTTGCTGGTGGTGTCATTGAGCAAGGGGGATTCTGGTGCATTGATTCATGTTATTTCACATTATTTGGGGAGGGAGCGTCTTTTGTGGTCACCAATAGAGATAACGAGAAACATTGAAGGTCCCACACGAAGGCAAAAGAAAAGATTCAGGAGCAATTACAAGAACATGCTAGGGGGTTAGAAGAATAAACAAGTAATAGGAAACATTCAAGGGTCATTTCCATACATTTGAGAGACTTCAATCATATGAAGGATAAGACCACTTCACCCTTCAATGAGGGGTTTCCATGACCAGTCTACCATGTAGCATATTAGAGATCCACTCCACCACTACATTCACATCATTGGGCATGAGACTGGGAGAGAACCATTCCAGCGCATAAGACCGTGATCCCATAAACCATCCACAGATGGTAGAAGAAATAGATCCAGAAATCATAGACCTCTGGATATTGACCATGATGATAGATCTGTCTTTTCCACTTTTCTATATTTTTGGATTTTCTCTTGAATATAATTTCATTGTTTTTATTTTATTTTAATATAATGATATTTAATTATGATTACTTGTTAATCTCTTTTAGGTAAATAATCTAATTGGTTAATCTGATTTTTCTATTGTTCATGTATTTATATTATACTAGATTGCCTCAACTTATTTTACACTTGGAAAATATTATTTTTTTATAAAACATCATAAATAATTGATAATTTATGTTGATCAATATAATACTAAAGAAAATTTCAATACAAGGTTTTCTTTCAAAAACGAATCACTCTCAAAAGGGAGAGGCACATTGAGTTCAGCGGACATTTTGATCGCAATGATTTCTGATTTTTTCATAGTTGGTGATCTGATTATTTTTGTAGTTGATAAAATCTAGTGATTATTTTGTGATATTTTTACAAATGAAAATTCTAGTTAGCTATATTAAATCGGATCAAGATGATTATATTCTAACTCATGAACTAGAAAAAACATGTTTATAAACTATCCAGCTAATTTCCCCTTCATCATTAATTGATTGGTTTCTTTATATTTATACTATTTTTCCATCATTTATATTGACATATGTCTCTCAATAACTTTCATAGTCACACATAATAATTATTTACTTCACAATATCCCCACCTTCAACCACTATATTATACATTTTTTTAGTTTTTTATTTTTGGTAAATTTTGTTTGTGTCTTGCTATTGCTCTCTAGTAAAAAATTGTTTTTTCATTTGGTTCATCCAGCTTTATATAGATTAAATGTATGTTTTATGTAGTATTATAAATATATCATTAAACATGATCAAAAACCTCATCATTAGTAATTTTTTTATTCTTCAAACTAATTAATTTTTTTGTTCTTAAAAAAAGTAATGAATGAAGATAAGATTATTTTTTAAATAGTTCTTCAAAATCCTCCCATGTAATTCCTTGATTTGATTTAGCCTTGTGTGGTAATTCACTCGAATATAATGAAATATAGTCTATATTTTATGTGGATACCTTACCTTTTATATCTACTAGTGTTCCCTGGAAATCAATGATTTGATTCATCCTTTTTCCCACAGTTCTTTCTTCAGTTCTAAATATCCCATTAATATCAGTGTATTTTTCTATTAGAACAAAAACTAATGATCTGCTAACCATGGTTTATCATTTATATTACCTTTATCCATGATGTAAATTTAATATAAAATACTATAGTCCAACTATTGGATCAATTGCGTCTCTGGTTCTTCCACATTTTAACAACTTCTTCTAATTGGTTTCTACAACACCTACCCAGTTCAATTCGATATAATCAATTGAATAACATTATTATCACTCTATAAAAAATTATTTCAATGAAATTTTAAATTCAGCACATAAAAAATACCACAAAATTAATTTCCAAAATTCAAAAATTTATTCATTGAAAATGTTTTTGAAAAATTGACCAAGCTTTTGGAAAATCAAACAATTTTCATCTATTTTCAAAAATCAATAATTTTTCTACAAATTATTAATCATTGCAAAAAAATGAATTATGATATCCTAGTGGGATGTCAATACTATCAATTTATTTCATATTTTTATCATCTGCTAAACCGATGATGGTTGGGTGAAAATTATTAGAAGTGTCTCAAACCACTCACATACCCATACTCCATGGTAACTTGATGTTCACTATAAAAACGTTAGTGATTACTTTTTCTACATTACATTCCATGTTATGAAAATACTAATCATTACTAAAATTAAAATTTCAATAATAAAAATTGTGACCAATATAGTATTGAACAATTTCATACAATTGGTATCATTTTTTCCCTCACTCATTTGTTTGAGATGATGCATAAGTGTAACTAAACTTAGGTGAAATCCCCATTACAAAATAGTCTAGAAATAAATTCCAAAGGATTCAAATACAATTTGGGGATGGATTTCCATTTTTAAATAAAACAACAAAACTAGGATAACAATAATAAAAAATACATATATATGATATATGATTAATAAATACAACTCTTACAAAAAGAATCAAACCAAAACCATTACAGAGTTCAAGTGGAAACCAAAAAAAATTTTCATTAAATCCAAATAAATTAACACATACCTCTCAAAATACACCATTATCCAACACAAAAATCAATTCACATGGTATCCAAATTCATCAATAATGAAATGGGATACCTATACATTATCTATTTCTAGTTATATAACATTTTTAAATAAAATATAGTTCCCAATATATGGGTGAGTAAAAAGTCAATATGAATTCCCCAATGAAAACTGAACTCATGAAACAAGGGTAAAACTTTTAAAAAAAATCATAAATCATTTTTTATAATGAAAAAAGTTTATAAAAAATCCAAAATCACTTTTCCTTTTTAAATATTAAACAATATGAAAAGACATTTTCCAAGAAATACATCAACAAATAATTAATCCATTTCTAAATTTGTGATTTGGAATAAATAATTAATTTCTTACAAACATCCACAACACACAAACAAAAAAAGTTTTTTGATTTCATTAATGGTGTGACATCACATCCATAATTGATCCCATTGATGGTGGTACTTAATGACCATTATTCATCACATTCAACTCATTACCAAATTTTATTCCCAAAACTTGTCATCCAATTTCAATAACTTCATTTTATACCGTTCTAGTCATTTATAAAAATCTTTACTTTAATCAAACCAACCATAATTTTACTATCACTATTTTAAATTATAAACATCATGTTTTCTTAAATTTTATCCAATTCCCATGAGTTCGAAAACCATAATTCAAATGAGAATTTACATTAAATCCTAGCATTCTTTTCAAAATAATTTCAAGAAAATATATAATTTTGATATCAAGAAATTATTTTTTAATGAAGATGAGTTGTGAGATATTTCACATAACTATGAAATGTAGGAGAACATAAAGAAAAAATCATAAAAATATAAAAACCCAATCTTGAAACTCCAAGATCCATCCTTAGATCTAATTCCCTTCCATACAAATAATCATATCCTATCAATAATTTAATTATATATCATGGAACTACTCCAAAAAAAATTGATAAATGATTCCAATAAAGGAAAATAGAATATATCTAAGTAAAAGTTTGATGAATTTTCACTTAATAATGAATAAAAGCCTCTAACACCCTTAGATTCTCCTTGTAATCACTCATAGATAAAAATTAATTTTATTTATAGACTTAGTTGGATGATGAAATATTTAAATGGATAATTTAGGATAAAAAATTAATTATAGGGATAACACTAGAGATATAAAAAATATTTTGATATTCAATTTAATGATTCTTGAATAGGGCACATCATTTGAAAAAATTTGCACTAACCGTGCCCAAGATACTACCTTAAGAAAACACTATCATACATGGCTCCAACTGTTTGAGAAACCATGAATCAATCATGCATTATCCACTCTCTCAAATTATAGTAGTATTTATTTTTTTTCTCTTAAGAATCCATGGGGTTTGTACAAATCATTCTCCAACCATGCGTTTGTGTAGTGAACTCTATTTTAAACCAAATTATTTGATTTAATGAATTTGTAATATCTAATATATAATATCAAATCAAGAAATACTATAAATTATAAAAAAACAATCTAAATATCATGTAAAACTCTTGAAATTTTACAAAATCATTATATAAATATAAAAACATAAATACGGGGTCGCGTACCTGAAACTAGGGGGTTGGATATTCATAGAGGTACTTCTTGAGTTCTGTCTTCTTATTCGTATTGATGTATTTTGATATCAATATATGAAACCATTTATTATGTTTTCTATGGATTCACACCATGGACTTGAATTGGACTCCTCGTTCAATGTTCTTGGGTCCTAACCCTGGTATTAATATATTATAATATGTTTTATATGGATGCACAAAATCGACTCTAAGTGGGTGCCTCGGTCAATTTCAATATGTATTTTCCCTTGTGGGTATATATTATAGTATTTTTTTATGTATTTTCTCCATGAACTCAAAGATGGTTCCTTAGACAATGGCCTTGAGTCTTATCCCCCATGGGTTTACATTAATCTATGTATTCTATATATTCCATATATGGGCTCGAAGAGGAAAACATTGTCAATGGAAATGTTTGATGGAAATCATAGGTCTGATACTTGACTCACCTAATGTAGGACGTAGTAAATATACTACCATATTTATAGTATTTTACATCATTGTATAGATTCATTCATTGTTGTGAGTGGAGGAGAGTATGGGTGTACTGAGTTGTTTGACATGTATCCCCCTATGAAAATATTTCATGCTCATAGTCATTTCTATAATTGGCCAGGAGAGGCATTATGGATTTGAATTATAGACCCAATGATAGAATTAATTTTACCTAGAATGAGTATTATGACATCGAGATTAATTACTTATTCATGGTATGTCTAGGTGATCTGGATTACGGACCCAACTATCTGTTTTGGTTTGATTAATGGTACATGTCTCCTTATTCACACACACATATATATAAATATATATGTGATAATATATGTATATAAACATATATTTATATATAAATGAAATCAACTTGTTGCAGTTTGTCCCCAGCTAGGCTGAGCACATCGCACGAGTACACGAACATATGACATCATACCTCTGTTTAATATCAACAATTTTTATTATTATGGTTATCCAGTTGAGTATATCACATGTAAATACACTTCGTTTACTGACTATGTATGGGACTATGTTGGAGGGACCCTACTATTTGTTGTAATCACACCCTTATCTGGATATTGTTGTATTGGAGTACCTGAGAATAAATTCACTTAGTTTTAGAGATGTTTAGGGATGATTCTCAGGACTGATCGAACACAGTGGCTAGAATTTTTATGTAGAGATTATGGTTGTTTTTTCAATCAGAGTTGTCTGTAGATCATTAAACATATCTTATTTTTATTTCCATAATTATGGTATATTTGATAAGCCAATGGGGTTATCAGTGTGGTATTTATGACATATCCATTTAGGATATTACTAAATTTTATTTATTACTAAATCATTCTCTTATTTAGTTTATTTACGGAATCCTCTCTATGATTATTTACTATTATGAATGATTCTAGTTATTTAAACTAGGTGAGTACATTGACATGAGGTCATAGTCTCACTATTATCATGTCATAGGTCATCACTACTAATTGGAATCCTCCTGTGTATAGGGTAGTGTTTTTGAGTCCTTCTAGTGAATCAGATCAGGGCACCAGTTTAGTTTCATGAATTTTTAGATGTCACAAATTTTAATGATAGATATTCTCTTCATGTTGTATTTCTATTTAGGATAAGGTGGATATTATTATTAATAATATGTCAGAATCATTTTTAGATATCAAACCAGTGCATCGAAAATAGTTTTTTCAATATGATGTTCAGGTTTCTATTGTTTTGGGATTTCTATTCATAATATGTTATGTTATTATTTTATATGGTTTTCTCTTTGAAAAAGGTACATTTTATTATATTGATGATTTATTACAGATTTATGGAAGTCTTCTAGTTGTTAAAATATAATTGAAGGATTTTCATCTCATAACCCATTTGAATGATTCCAATAATTGATTTTTGACTTGTGGAAAGAAAGGGAATGAGGCATCCCATGCATCATATTTGGCCCATAGCACCAAAAATTTATAGGTCTTATAGTGTGTGATTTTAATAATAATAGAGTAAATTTATTCAAATTGTCAACAAATAGCCTAAATGTTGTATTACTTTTTATTTTCATGGTGACATTCTACTCAATTTATCCAACAATCATATATATTTCCTTCTAATGGAAGGATTGTTTTATCTATAATGATATATTTGATGGTGGGGATAATGACTCATTCTTATTAAATGGGTGGTTTGGATACCATATTTGGTTGATAGGAACATGATTTCAATATGATGAACCACTCATAGGGTGTTTTTTATTAGGATTAGTTATTTAATGTTTGAGTAATAACATATATAGTGTTTTTCGACATTTCTTGGAGTGACATTCTACTTAATCAAAACAAATATTTATGATAAAACATGGATCATTGTGGAAATTATTTTTTAATTTTGTTGAATATTTTAGGTCAATTTTGGCATCTTATACCTTCATTTTAGGTGATCTAGTTGGTTCTTATTGTATACTATCGATAGAAACATGAACAGTTAATGTAAACTAGATATCAAGGCGGCACTGAAGATTATGGATACCTAGTCAGTGTCAGTTTTTTATCTTTTTCTTGTTAATATCAGGAATTATTATGGAGAATTACATTATGAAGATGATCATAGAGGTTTAAGGCCATATTATGCTGATGGTTAATAGTTTTGACACTTTTGGGATGATGTTATCATTATATCCTCTAAAGAGGGATTATAGGCACGTTAGATTCCTTGAGTTGAGAAAGGTTTGTGGATGATTTCCAACGATTTAGGACCTTGGGGAGGTCTAAATTTTTTCCTAGGAGTTTATACATTGTGATACTCAAATAATATATAATTTTTAGGTCTTGTTGGGAGATCTAGATTCCAATAGATGTGAATCAAACCCTTTTAGGTAGACGTTCTGTTTGATCGAGGTCAACCAACAAGTGAAGTTGTTCTAGGTTTATGGATTCCTTTTTAAGAAGTGATCTTGGTTTTATTATCTTATTAAGACTGGTTCAGGGGTTGTTCAAATGTTTTTCTATATTGACATGGTTAACCATTTAACATTTTTACGTATTGAGACTTGCAACGGAGGGAAAGACCGATTGGGTGCATGGCCTAGTTAATCTATACTTCTAATACTTCCAATAAAATTAGACAATAGGTATATTTTCATGAATATAAATATTTACTATGATGTTCATTCATGGAATGTTTAGGATTATTATTTTTTAATTAGAGTTACAGGGGAGATTCTATATAATGAGTTTGGTGAATGATGTAGCACAATAATCATGGAATTTCTAATGAATTACTTGTGGGTGTGTTAGTTTAGTAGTGATGATTGGGATGTATATGATTGTACACCTGTATCATATGATGTATTGGTACAAATTATATACACATATTATCTTTTAAATAATAAATCAGTTAGTGATCATGTGCGATATGAGGATCAATTATTTAAAAGAATTTATGTGAGGCTGGTTTCCAAGAAGTTGAGACTTAATTGAGGAATGTATCTTCAAGGTAAATTAGGCATAAAGAATAAATATGGATCTTGGATGTAGTTGACAATTTGTTGGTTTTGGTCATATATTATCAAGAGAAATGATGTCAGTAGTTTCATATGGAATTTTCATCCCATTTAAATGTGATATTGTCTTGAAGAGCAATACATTCCCATCCATATATTATTAGTGTACTCTTAAATAGTGTAGATCATTCCAAATTCCATTTCATAGTAATGTGTATGCTAAGAGAGCATCTTCTACAGTCTATGATACCTATGTATCTCTTTTGTTTTGATGATATAAGACTTTTAAGTGTTCTAGAGAAGTGGTTTAAATTAATTTAGAAGGTTTATAGTAATCCATTTCATATTTAAGGGTGGTGACCCAGATTTTGTTTTTATATTCAGTAAGTTTTTAGTAAAATATTCTACGTGGTAAAAAATCGGGGGTGCCATTTTTTGTTAACACCTTAGGTGAGTGATTTCTATGCCATGAATGTTGTTTTTTGTGAGAGGGATAGAGAACATGCTATCTTGATCTGGTTATCTATTAATTAGAGTGATGAAAAGTAATATCATAAGGTTAGTGTAGGATTTTTATCACTGGTGGATGATAGTCATGTGATAAGGGTTGTGGGTTATTGAGAATAGTCATTAAACATTTTTTTTTGGATCTTGAATGACATTAAATAAATATAACAATGTAAGTTTGTATTTATTATAAAATTATAGGTATGATTTAAAATATGGTCTTGGGTGAAATTTTTGTGTGGGAAATAATCGTACAGTAGATTTAAACAATCAAATTTTTTTAGATCGAGTATTATATCCAGGATTATGCGATAACATAGTGACAATTTAGAACATGTGTTGGTTCCACTAAGTGGTGTCATTGAATGTGGGATACATACTATATGTAGACAGATCTAAATGATATTGGTATTCCTTGGGTTAAAGGAATTTGAACATGTTTTGGTGTCATTTTATCTTTTGAAGTCAATATTTTTCTAGAATATTCTGCCAAAGGAAGTTTGAATTGTTTTCTTTTATATAGATGGACACGATTAGTATAGAACCTCATCTATAACAATGTTGGGATGAGATGGTCGAAGATTAATAAAAATTTGAGTATTTTCAAGGAATGTTTACTGGAACAAGGTTGATTTTATGAAATATGATTTTGTTGTTTTGTTAGATCGAGGACTGTGAGTAGTATCTTTGTGTATGACTTGGTGTTGTGATTTGAGAAATGTTTCTAAACATTTTTTGGTACACTAGAGATATCTATATTTATGAATCTCCAAGGGTTTATGTAAATCAGTTCATAGTTTTATGTGATAGTAAGAACCTATTTCTTAGAGCACTGTATGTTCATTTCTTAAAGTGATAATGATGTGACCATGTCTAAGGTTTAATGGTATTAGTTTTTCATTATCCTTGTGTATTGAAATTTTTTATGAGAATTGGATCTGTTTTGGGGTTTAAGATCCATATGATTAAAGAATTTCTAGGAAAAATGAAGGGTATTTACAAACACAATGAATCATTTCTAACATAAATCAAAATCTATGTAATTCATGTTATTTTTTTTTGATGCCCCTAAAGGCGTCTCTAGGATGAGAAGTTTTAATGATGGGATTCTGTAAGATCTTTTTATTTTCCGAGTTGGAAATTTAAAAAGGATATTTAATTTTCATATACTAAGCATGTGAAATCATAATCAGATATTTGGAATGAAAATTTAAAGGTTAAAATTCATCAAAATATTTTTTTACATTATTAATAATGCTGGGTTTATAGATTGGTGGTTTTAAGAGAATCCTGCAGGTTAGGGGAATGAATCCAACGTTTTGGAGGGGTGCACCTGATGAAGTATTGTTGGTGAAAGGTTAGGTAAAACCATATGGCCTAACTATGTTGTCCAATTTTTATAGGTGAATAGTTTGGGAAACCATGTGAAAGTCTAGGGAAACCATATAGTGGGTCTTCATTTTTCTAAAAACATGACACATGTTTGAAGAAAATATTTACTAACAGTGCACTGTAACCAAACATGGTGGAGTGTGACATTGATAGTAGAGGCCCACGGATGGAACATAGTTTTTCCAATGATTTTTCCAAACCCTAAATATCACTTAAATGGGTTAAAATACCATTTTTACCCTCCAAAAATTAAACAGTTTTACCCCATATTTCTTCCCACTTTCTCCCCCATGTGCATATCCCACTTCATCCATTCCTCTATTCGAGTTCTTAGAAGTTATAGTCAGAATAAAACATCATAAGGTGATTTGAAAACCATGAGTTAAACATATAATTCATTATCCTCTATTGATTCTGTTTTCTTCTTCTTATAAACATGGATTCCTGTCATAGGAATTTTAATTTTGGATTCCATGAGAGCATGGTGGAATAGAATACCGATGTTGGGGTTTTTTCATCAACATAGTAAGTGGGTAACTGAAGAGGTGATTTACACATTACCATGTACTACTTCATCACAGTACATCATCTTAGTAAATTTATAAATTTTTAAGGCATCAATAAATACTTTTAAATGTTTTTCTGATTCATTTTTGTGGATGATGATAGTATTTTGGTTGGTCATTATTTTGGGATATTTGTGAGTGTTTGGTAATTATTTAAATGTGATGTTATTAGTTGGTATATAATTGGGATATATACATATTTGAAATAATATATTTCATTAATATACATTTTTTGGTTTAAATTAATTGATTATATTTTTTCATAATTAATTTTTATGTTGGTATTTCTATTATGCATGATCACACTTGCCCCAATTATGCTAGGACATGCCATAGAACCTACAACAGGCCTTTGGATAATAAATGGAATGTGTACTAACATTTGGTTTTTTAACCTACATTCCCTTGAGTATTTATGCGTATTTATGTAGTAAGGGTACAATTGGGATTAATTCTATGAGTGATTCCCACTATTTAGTGTTACCCCTATTGAAATTTTAAATTAAATTTTTTAATTAGATAATTAATTGCATCAATATTATGGTCACTAACTAATCATGTGCTCCAGATTCATACTTTAAAATATCACTATGGTAGAGGGTCCCATGTATAATTCATTGCCTTTTGATCTCACCTAGAAGATATCATTTATGATTCCTATATTTACTTCTTCGTTGAGAAGACCCAAATATGGAATCCATTACTTGCTTCTTTTTTCTTAGTGGATACTTAGTTAGATGAGTCTCCATTTTTTTCACATGAGGGACCTATTGGGTAAACTAATGTTAATAAACCTATGCTATTGTGTTTAGGGTTGGGAAGAAAAGATTTTGGGTGTCAAATAGAACGAATTATGAAATATTAATCCTATGAGTATATAATATTAGTGGTGGGATGAGAATTTTCCTACCATCACTCATTTCATTATTCATTTACACAATGTGTTTTTTTGTAGTTATGATATATAAAAGTTTTTTCTCGATTTTGGATGAAAATCCAAATAGGATATGGTACTTGATAGGGATACACAAAGGTACTTCATGGGATTCAGATTCTAATCCTTTTTTATGTATATGGATATCATTGTATGGCACTATTTAGAATTTTTGTTATCGATGTTCACCAAAAATATGATGAGGATTACTCTGTCAATGACCTTAAGTAGTATCCCTATAAGGCCTATATTATGCATAGTTTTATTTTGATGCACTCCATAGACATAAAGAGTACATCTAGGTCAATGGCGTTGTGTTTTTTCCCAAGTAGGACTTTATTATACTGATTTTTCTATTGTTCCACTCCTTGGACACAAATATTACATCTAAGTTAATGTCCTTTCCATCTGGCTATAGTAATCCTTTATTATGTTGATTTTTCTAGGGATTCTCTCCGTAGATAGGAAGAGGAAACATAGATCAATGGACTTGGGTCATGGACCATGTAGGTATTAATATTAATATTTTGTTTAGGATCCAATCAATGGAATCAATTCAGATACCTAGTTCAATTCCCACAGGTCCTAGCCCTCGTGGGCCTAATACATATTACATCTGGAATATGCAATAGTTATTGTAGAACCATCAATATAGTGTTGTCAATTAGTGCATTGTTTCCATAATTATAGTTATTAGAGGTCAGTATTGATGAACCCAACATTAGGGATTGTATCCCCTTGTAATAACATAGCTTGATTTGAGACATTTCTAGCACTATGAAAACCACGTATCATCAGTCTAGATTATGGACCTAGTGATCACGATAATTATACATGGATTTAGTGGTATGAAATCCATATAAATTCCTTATTTGTGATATATCTAGGTGGTCTGGATTATGGAATGATGGATAAGGCCAGGTTTGATTAATGTTACAAGTCGATAGACTCTTGTAAATATATATATATATATATATATATATATATATTTACATATTCATAATTAAATATATATGCATGATTACGCTTTTTTCAATTGTTTCTCATCTAGGATGACTACATCACATGAGAATGTGAAATTCTGATAGCATGCTTCAATTTACATTCATTATTTTTAACTGTTATGGTTATCCATTTCAGTTTCTCGGACATCCATACAACTCACTTAATATATATATTTAGAGCTATGTTGGTGGATCCCTACAACACTATGTACTAGCACGATGCGTAGGTCATCTTTGGACTATTGTACCCTAGTAGAATTTCACTTAGTTGATGGCACATTTTGATCTATATCATAAGATTGATCAAGCATGATGGCTCATATATTAATATGGAGCTCAGTTATTTAGCTTAGATTGATATTAAATTCTAGAATTGTAATTTTATTCTATATATTTATTTTATTGCATTATATGTGATCAACCGAGTGGGATTTCAATGTGGTATGTATAACACGGTTTTTAATGCATTTACTAAATTTCATTTGTTATTACATTATCCTCTGATTTAGTATGTTTATTTATTTATGCATATGAATATTTATTGCAATATATTATTTCTGGTTATTTTTCTTGTTCTCTTAATCATATAAGAGTGAATAGTCTCCACATAATCATATAATATTCCCTCACTACTAGTTGGAAACCTCTAGAATAAGGGGAGGCATACAGGGGTCCTTATGGAAAACTAACTATGGGAATCTGTTTAGGGGAACCTAGTCTAGTACATTAATTTTTTTTATCTCGAACACCATGTATTAGTTGTACAGGTAGTTCACCTATTCAAGATTCACCTGATAAGGGGGTAAAGTCCCATAGATCTCTTAATTTGGGGAAGAACTATCAGGATTCAGATGTTGATGGGGGTTGTTCGCATGGACATAGTTAACCTATATACCAATACACTAAGAGATTTATAGAGGAATATATTATTTAAGATATATATACACAATAGATACATGAGGTGTCTCCTAGGATGACATCATCAGATTAGACTCCATATGTTATATTAGAGTTTACTCTCACCAATGTTGCTGAAGAAGCTGGGAAAGGCAATGCTCATCGTGAAAAGGATAGGGATAGTGATCCTATTATTCATGTGTAATTAGTGTATATTGATGAAATAATTTTCTATAATAAATATATATATTAATATTTAAAGGGTATTATAGTGTTTTATTGTTTGAAACTAGATTATGATATGTCCAACTCCATCCCTTCAACATTATATGTCATTAAAGATGATAAAGATGTGATCAAATATGATATGATGGATATGTTCATGCGTGATTTTGATAATTTTGAAATATCATTGTAGAAAGTTTAAAAAATCAAATATATCTAATGATATTATAATAATAGTATCACATCCTCAGTAGAGAATTTATTTCATAATTAAAATGTTGTAGAATAATATTGTATATTTTAGAGCCGGGTTCGGTTCTATCCATGTAAATATATGTGATTAGATGATTTATTTAGGACAAGTGATTATGAATTATGTGTTTCAACATAGTCCTTTTCATCCACCATATCCTTCTGATCAGTATGTTTTATACAAAGAAAACATTTGAGAGCTCATTACAGAGGAGTTGATATTTTTATGAGTTTAGATAACCCTAATAAAAATTTTATGATGGTATTAAAACACATTATTCCAATATATTTGAAGTATATTTAGAGTATTACAGTATAAGCAGTGAAGGAATGTAATATTTCAAGAAGTATATTGATTACTACCTTGGATGAATATTTAAAATTATTTTATTAATGTGTAAGTTAAGAACCATTTCCATGGATCTCAATATTTTACTTTTGAATTAATATTTCAAGTCTGTGAACTAAAATATCAGAACTATAACCCCTATTTTAGAAAATGTTTATTTTGAAAAGAGATGATTTTACTCATGTTTTGGATCACGATTCTGGAAAAGTCGTTGATCTTTCTCAATTTATGGAACCCCATCTTTATACATCTCCTAAATTCGTGCTACCTCCTTTACCTATTCTTTTATCCCTACATACTACCTCATATACAACCAATATTTTCAACTAGAATCCCGAACGAGGCATTTAGAAACATAGAACATTTTCTATATATATATTTATTGGAGATCTTGTGTCCCCATCTACTCATCAAACAACATATTTACCTTCCCCTACATCCAGAGGTATGTATCCAATCCTTTTAAAAAAATATCAGAGATATCCTTGATTCAGATTCAGATTTGGATCTATAATAGGGACTTTTTGTTATATATTTTTTTATATTTTTGTTATATATTTTTATATATTATTGGAATATCTTATTATATTTTTATTTTTTCTATAATTTATATCTTTTAATGTTCTATATTCATCGCTTTTTTACAATACAGAAAGGGGGATAAATATATTATTTTGTGAAAAATTACAATCAATTGAATTCAATTATAATATTTTATGTATTTAAGTACCCTTATATATAAATAATTCAATCCTCTAAAAATTTAATTTTTTTTAGTCAATTGGTTTCAATTTAAATATAATTATTTTTCACCAATTAAAAAACGGATATTTTGGATTTGTCCAACACCTCGAAAAATATGTTGAAATATCTTATTTTAATGATCCAAAATCATGTTTATTATATTGCTGATGAATTTCAAGTATTCTTTTAGTAAAATATTTTTTCCCCAAACATAAAAAATGTATATGTCTATGCCTTATCATTATATCTTAGCATGTGATTAGACTGAACTGTTCGTAATTATCATGTCACTATGTCACCTTACAACATAGTATATTTCACCTGAAAAAATGTAAAGTCAACCTAAAATATGTTAGATGCAAAAAATATATCAAATTCATGAACTAATACAAATGCAGGGTTTTAATTTCCATGCATTGAAAATCACATTACATCATGCTCAATCAGCCTACTATGTGACACAGATGTACTTAACATTAGTAAAACTGAACTAAAAATGCTATGTAGTGAAGTTACCATGTGATTTATTAAACTATACGCCTAAATGAAACAAACCAAATCTTGAATAAATCATGTTATCATGCCAGGGTATGTAACATTTTTATTATGTAATATAAACTGACAACGAATTGTGTTGTAGAGACCCTATGAGGAAAAATGTATCAGATGAAGTCATGAACCTACCACATATGAAACAGAAATGAACACATGAATGAATAATATGATCATGAAACATCTCAGAATGTAGTATCCTTATCAACTGATAATGAAAAGTTATTGTTCCAACAAACTATCCCAAATAACCATGAGATCAGCTAACAGTAAATTATGGGAATACCTTTATTCCATTTCTAACTAATTATTGGAGCCCTGTAACTCTCTTATGGACAATTTTTAAATGCATTAGTCAATGAATCGATGCATTTAAGACGAACTTAATTGTTCTAAAATAGCTACATTTGTATGTGGATATTTTTAATAAGGATTATCTGAGTTTCGGTAAATGGATGTTAAACATTTTCTCTTTAAGAGGATAATAGAGTATTCTACACAAAAAATAAGGTCCATTTCAAAATCTTAATGAAACACTTTTTTATTTAACCTTTTTTTAAACTTGTACAAGTTTCTTTCAACCAAAACTTCATGGACTCTAGATAACTAATGTTATTAGAATCGAGTTGTATCACAATTTCTTATCTCATATCCATTTATCTCACTATTAACACTTAAATTTGGATTTTTCTTTCTACTATTACTTATATTTGTATAAAAATCCTCCTTTTACAAACTAGAGAGCACTAGATACTCTTTAAAACCATTAATTTATAATCCCATAAAGAACTGTGGAAGAGATCCAATGTGGCCGAGTAACCTTATTATTACATTAATAAAAGTGTAAGATTCTGTATTCATGGAATTGTATGTATACTTTTGTCTGTAATACCTGATCTAGATTATAAATCATTGTATTTAATAATGAGCATCTTGGTAGTATGTGATTTTAATGTGGTGTGGATTATGAAATATATTTATACCTAACCCATTGATAAAACTAAATTATTAATGATTTATTTCCTTTCAATATATTTAAATCCAATTAGTTCTAGTACATATTTTATTGAACAAAACTATACTGGTATTTTTAACATAAATTAGTGTCTTATATTCTATATTTGATATGAGTAGATTAGATTCAAAAGGTAAAGTGTATTCAAATATATATTGATTCAGGTTTGACCATTATTTTCAGAATCATTTTTATTATTTATGTTATATATTTAAACTATTTTTGTTAATTGAGTGATTTTATTAAATTGGTTAATAATTTTTTATATTTTTTTAAAAATAAATTCTATTGGAAACTCATTTTCCCCCTTCTTAAGTTTTCTACTCTAACAAATATAAATTAAAATAAAAAAATGTAATTATAATATAATATATTAAAACACCCCTAATAAATTTTTTTATTTATAAAATTCATTCTCTACTATAAAACAACAAAAAATATTACTTTCAGGGTCAAATAATTTATTTTATTAATTTTTATACATATATCACAAAAACCAAATCATCATTGTATTGAAATTTAATGGCATTATTTCAACACTAAAAATTCATAATAAATTACCATGATAAATGAATTATTCACATTTTAGATACAAATTTATAATCAAACTCTTACACTTTTATCATTATGTAAGTTTTACAGATATAATAATTTCAAGAGAGTAATAATTTTGAGTTTTATATAAATAATATAACATAAATGTGAATATCAAAGGAAAATAGAACCAAAATTATGTACATTAATGTTTTTGAAGAATATGAACATAGTTTATCCCATAAAATGCAATTAATTAATGTTTTAGGTTGATTTTTAGAACTCACTTCTTTGTTTTAACATTGATTTACACATTTATCCCATACAAAGGTGAAAAATATCTACCACAATTACTAATCATAATAACCAAACAATTAAACGAACCTTTTGAAATTTTTCAATCGTAGTTATTAAAAATATGGAATCTATTTTTGATGATTAAATTTATATAAGTGTAATAATTTAATTTAAAATTAACTGTAAAAGATGCAACGAACAATGGGTTTTGAACAAATAAATTTTTTACATTTCAAAATATTTTTATACAAAAAAAATTATAAAATCCTTTCTAAATACCATAATTAGATTTATTTTTACTCAATAGGATCTAATGGGATTTAAAAACTACTCCAGAATAGAATTTGAAGTTGGAAATATGTTAAAACAAAATACCATTAAAAAAATTAGTATAGATCACTACTAACTAAAACTTTAACCATTCCCTAAAATTATCAAAAATTATATCTAAGTTATTCATGATATTATTATTTAAAAAAATCCATTTTATGAAATTAAATATCAACAATATAGAAATTAACCATTTCATGAAAATATTATAATATAAGAAAATTATTTTATTAATAATAAATTTGTTTCCTTTTTAATTGAGAAGTTAGTTATTATTATAATAATGAATAAAAATATATAAATTATAATTAATTAATATTAATAATAAAGTTAATTTTTTAATAAATTTTCATAGTTTTTTTCATTTTTCTTCGTTATGATAATCCATATGAGGATGTAATGGAATGCAAATTAAACCATTTTGTGAGGATATAGTTAGTCGTACCAATGAATGATGGTTTTATTCCAAATTTTATAGAAAATTTGGTGGGTCAATATTTGTAAATAAATATGATAACATTCCATTAGATTTAAAATTATACTATTATTATATTGTAATATTTATTATTGAGTTTGAGGCTGTAATAGAAGAAAATAATGATTGTGCTTGATAAATATGACTGTTTCTTCATTGAAAGAGCTACTTTAGATATCCTCATAAAGTCCTGAAAATGGGTTGTTAGGAAAATACACACAAAAATAACAATATTAAAGATGTTAATAATATTTTTTGTTAGGGTTTGGTTAAGATAAGTGTCTCATGTTGGTATTTGTAGGAGTGGAGAGGTGGTGCCTTTTATAGTGAATGAAAGAACAAACATGGAAGTAATAAACATATTAAAATATAAAAAATTCATTATCAAGTGAATGTGGAACCAAGTTTCCAGAATATCAATGATAAGATTGTATATAGTTAAAATTTAATTAGACAAGAAAATTTTGATATCTTTAAGATGTATTTTGAACCATTAATTTTTATTAACAAATTTGATAGAAAATATTAACTTAAACCACAGTAATGACTTTATCAATATTAAAGGGTTATTATTTTACTTATAAGATAATATTTTTATCATAAATAAAAAGGATTGAATTTTATACCATTTTTCCAACTTTTATTTTTCCCCAATTTTATTACTTGTAAATAATTTAGTAAAATATTATTTTTTATAAAACATCATTCAAGAAATTTTTCACATTAATAATTTAATTGTACTTTAATGAAATCTAGAAAAATATAGAATTAATATATAATACTCTTGAAGATAAATAATAATTTTTTAATGACTATAAATATATTTTTCAGCGATGATTCATCACAAAAACAATAGTTCTAATTTTATTTTGAATCAACTTTGATTTTTCTTCCAATATCAAAATTAATGTGTCATCATTATGTAATAATTTAATGTAACTATATAAACTCAAGAAATTTAAAATAATTAATAATTATTTAAATAAATTAACTAATATTAATATAAAACATTATATTACTTAAATATGTCTACATAATTACAAATATTTCATGAAAACGTATTTAATATGTTATTTTGACTTCTCGATACTTTTGAAAGAACTAAAAAGTAATTTGAATAAATCAATTGTTATATAACTACATAATTCATATCTATACAAAGAAATAAGAAATAATAAATAATATTTATTCACCATGTTTGAGAAAGAGTTATTTCTTCTCCTATATTATCTTTAGGAAACCAATTTTGAGTTTTTTATTGTTGCGCTAGCACACAATCAAGATTGAAAATGACTTCCATATTTATCATGAAGTAGATTCTAATTTATAACTTTCTAAATGTTATTTTTATATTAACATTAAATTTTAAATATTTATATTTTATATATGTTCAATAAATTTTTATATCATATTTATGACATAGGGATATCATAAAGGATACCAAATTTCAGAAAAATGAATTTTTTAATATTTCTTAATGATGTATACTCTTTGTAAATAAACTCAAAAATTATTCCTTGTCTAAATGCTACAAGAATAATCCAAAAATTAATTCCATTTTATCTAATTAAATTCATATAAGTGACAAAATATTCATTTGATATAAATCCCTACATGTAAATCAAAAATCCTTTTAAAAAATAATGCATTTTCAAGCCAAAAATAAACATACGAAAAAAATTTATAAAGATGATTCCTATGTAATTAATTAAATTATTTATAAATAAAATAAATTAATCTTAATTTAAGATAATTTTCAAATCAAAATTTTATAGTTCATTGAATTATAATTATTTTTGTTGGGAATATTTCTATTTTTCACTATTTAATGAAAAATAATACTTTTTATAAAAATAGAAAAAAATTCTGTAATATATTTTTTTGGTTTAGTTAAAAAAAATATATAACATTCACATAATAAAGTTTGAATATACTTTCATTGTTTTTTAGAATCAGGTTATATTTGAGGATATCTGTCAAATAAATTTGATTTTTAAAGGATATATTTAATAAATTCTTTTGTTCTTATATATTAAGTATTTAAATTAATATTAAAAGATCATATTCGATCACAAAAATCACACAGGTAATATGACAATGAATAAAATTTCTCACAAAAATTATAAGAAAATATAATTAATTAATATATTATTATAAATAAATTTTCCATATAAAATAAAATATTGTAGAATATTGTTCAAAATAAGGTATCAAATAAAATCAATTTGATTATTTAGTAAGTTAAAAAAATGGTCACAAAGAATCCAATCAAATAAAACCTTTTTTATTAAAATTTTGAACCCTTGATATATATTTATTATGATACACCATGCATTTCATGGAATGATATTTCTACTTACCCTTAAATATTTTATATAATGATTCCATTATATTCCATTATATTTATTTTTTATTCCTTTTCATTATTTCATGGAGTTTTGACTGAAAATTTAGAAAATGTATAAGGGTTTAAATGTATTCATTTTTTACTCATTGGATTATAGTCCTTATCACTTGAATATAATTTTCAATTTATATTGAATACATTAATTCCACTATTTTACATGATAATTAACCAGATTCTCTAGGGGAATTAATTCTCATCACCAATAAAATTATTTATGATATAAAGGTATAGTGTTTGTAAGATTACTAGCCATTATTACAAATGGATGGTTTTTATTAATGGTTTTGGACTTTTCCATATAAATTACATTCATTAATGAAATCAAAATATGTTTTTCCTTTTATATTTATAACATTTAACATTTTCTATTTTATTTAATAAAACTCTTTAAATTTTTCCCTAATTTGGGTTTTCCATAAAGGGTTTTATAAATGATTTTATTGGTTTTATATCCACTAAAAATTTATTATTGTATCTCCCCCTCCAAAATTCCAATAAAAACCCTTTTATTGTTTTTAAGGCTCAATTATTTGATATTTTTTTAATTAAATATTTTCAATAATTTTTCATCACCAATTTGAAAATCGAATTTGGGAAAAAAAATTAAAATACTCTTCTTCGGTTTCTCTCACCGTATATGAATTATTATATATCATGTATCCATTCAATGTTTTATTATGGTTTTCCAAACTATTTTAACTATTTTTGAATTTCAATTGAGGTGAAAATATTCTTATATTTTTAAAATGCTAATGAAATATTTATTAATGGAATTATTTATTTTAAAAAGGTAATTTAAAGGCATGTGTTCTAAGAGATGAATTATTTCACATATGTTTATATCTTCTTAAATAAATTTTGTTAAAGTACACTGCCTTTTAAAATTTATCTTCTAAAAGATAATTTTTTATTTTATGTTATGATTTTTAAATTTATTATGGAGAAAAAGTACTTCATTTTAAAAATATATTTTAAAGAGTTTACATGGATTTCAAAAAGGGTTATTTCCACCTCTTTTTCCAGTTATTTTTCAAATACTCATTTAATTTAATTTTTTTTCTATCAAAAAATTCCTAAGAAATACTTTTGTTACAGTAAGTATATTGTTCATACACCATAAAACATCTATTTTTGGATTTCATATAAAATTTCTAATTAAATATTATCATGAAACCAACCAATTTTACATGGTTTTATTATGTGATATTTGAAGTAAGACATTATTCATGATATAATAGAATGTATATTTATAGTTTATATTTAAGGGATAGGTAGGGTCCCATATCACAATCTAATGTACTTGTTTTTTATTTATATTTTATGGTATATTTTTTGGAATCAAGTATTGATGCTCACTCAACATTGGGATTCAGAAATTGATACATACTCCAATGTGTTTAGAAGAAACAATTATTGTTTCCTACTATATTATATTTATGGGGATCTGGAAGTGATACCTTCTCAATATTTTTATAGGAATCATGTAGTTTTTGTTTTCCTATTATATTTATGGGAAATATGAAGTGATATATTAACCAATATATTTATGAAAACCTGGTAGTGTTACCTATACCACTATGTTCATTGGATTTTTTTTTTGTTTCTATAGCTACTATTTTTTATGGGAATTAAGATGAAATAAATTATCCATTATATTTATAGAAATTAGGTAAGGTTTACTAACCTTTTTTGCCTATTGGAATCATGATTTTATACCTACTAATCTTTGTTTATAAGAGTCATATATCCATCTCCACATTGATTATTTCAATCAGGATATGATACTTAATCTACTATTTTTATGGGAATTATGTAGTGTGTCGTACTCTATTTTGATTATAGGATTCAAGTAGTGATATTTACTCCACTATGTGTATTGTAATTAGGTAGTGATTCCTACAGAACATTTGGAATTAAGTAGTGATTCTTAGTCCACAATGTCATGGGATAGAAGGTGTGATTCACACTCCACTGTTTAATGATTTCTACACCTATGTTACCATTGTATTATTCATTTCATTAATATTACCTATCTTCTATAATATGTTCATTCTCCATGTATAATTATTATTACCTCATGTTTCCAAACCAATATATCATGGTGTATGAATTCTATTTTGAAATTCAAAGTATTTATATCATGGATAATGGATAAATATTATTTTAATAGTTCTTTTTCATAATAATATTCATCTTACTCTAGTGTTATTATATGATTATGATATAACCATAAATGTATATTGACTTATTTTTTTCCCATACTGGTCATTTGAGCTCACCCATTTATTATGTTAATATTAAATAGGTTATTAATATGGGTATACCATTTGAGATATCGTGATGTATTATAACATGAAGTAATTATGAAAAAATGTAAAAAAGTAATATAAAATAATATTCTAATTTAACAGGCTCTAAAATACACTAAATCATTAATTTTTAGGATATAGTTATTATTTTTAAGATTTATAGATAATACCATGGATTTGATATAATGAAAAATTATTATCATTGGATACCCCATCATATATTATAGTATAGTTCAGGTTTTTTGGATTAGTTTTGTTTTTTGGGGGGTTAGGAATAGATAAATCTACTTAAAACCAAGGGTATGTCTATAGGATATGTCTGGGATATAATCATGATGTTTTCATAAATTATATATTATGTTGTTCCCCTATAAATTACATCACAATATAAATACTATAAAGGGGATGCATTTTTTCGATAAATTCACCTCGTGATAATAATCAAAAAACAATTGGATGAGAGGTTACTCAATCTTCACTCTAGTACATAATGAGTGGGAAAAATATTTCACCCATGGATAGATTCTCACATGAGATATTACTTGGTTAATTATTTATCTTTTTATGAGCCACTATAATAAATTTTAATATTTTTAGGTTACACATCCTATTAGAAAAGTGGCCATGGATATAATATATTAGAATGTATAGATTTATAAGTTTTGGTATATATAAATTTATATGTTTTTTACTGAATAATGGATTTTTATGATTTTCAGGGAATATATTTCAATGATTTTTTAGTGTATAATTTTCTAAGAATATTAATGTTATGTTTGGATATGTATTTTGAAGACTAGGTTATGGATTGTGTGAGAACCCAAGAAAACGAAACCTAAATTGATCCATGACTGATATATATTGAACTAAAAGTATCCCAGTCAAAATTAGGGGTATCTTGAACAATTAATTGCAAAATATTTAAATTTTATATATTTTGTTACTCAATATCCCTTTAAATATTATTTTTAACACCACAAAATTTGTATCCCAGATCAGGTTGTTATTTTATAACACTGTGATAAGATATAATGGATCACATCCCGATGGATTAAATAGTTTATTAATCATAAAACACAAGATAAATATAGGATATTAAAATTACATATTAAAATATGAAATAAAAATTATAATTATTCGACAAAATTATTATTTTATCTAGTACATACCAAAATTCAATTATAAATATATTCATGATATCTTGAGGAATTTGAAATATATTAATGGGAAAGATCAATTTCTCAATAAGGGAATGAATTTAAAAACATATGTCATAGAATGAATTAACCATGAATAATGTTGTTGAGTATGAATATAAATAATATTCCATATAAAAAATGTCAAAAAAGTGAAATATATCAACAGATGATATAAAAAAATAAATAATCACATGGAAAACAATAACTAGTTGCATAATGGCATAATAGATAATATTAAAGTTCATAATCTTACCATTAAATATTTTTTCAAGAAATTATACAGAAATTAGTTATGAGAATTCCGAATATCAAAAATTGTTTCAGTCGTGAGATATACTAGTGAATCAAGGGGCTATAATGGGCCCCTATCATCAATTACATCTCCTACTTTGTCTATAAAATTAATTTTGTCACTATTTAATATAATATATAATCAAGATAAAAATCAACCTTTGAAAAATAACATAAATACTTTTAATGTTACAAGATAGTTAAAAATATACAACCGTAATCAGAAACCATCTAGAGTGATATGGTGTATGGTATCATTTTATTATACACCAAGTAAATTATATTATTCATCACTGAATTTTTACATAGATGAAAATACTTTTAAAATATCACTGGAAATTTTATTGGGGAAAACACACTTTTGTTTTTGAAATAAATAATTGAATAAAAAAATTCTATAATATTAATAAGACTATTTTCGTAGAATGGAAACATGAAAAATAATAAAAGAATTTTCATGGATAATAATTTTCATGATTATGGGAAAAGGAAATCATGTGGTAAAACAAAAAATAATGATTCCATTGACAATGTTGTTAAAAGAAACCCCATTTGAATAAAAAATTAAAATCCCATTAAACTATTTTATAGAATGTAAAAATCTATTAAAAATAAATTTAAAATATAATTTTATAATAGTGAAAATATTCACGGAAACATTTTAAATAAAATTTATACATAAAAAACATTATTTTTGGTCGAATCGAAAAAAAATATCGGTTTAAAAAAAATATTCATTTAGTCTATTGAGTGATAAAAATGTAAAAATGAAACAAATACTTGAAATACCATGAAATATCCATTGGATAATAAAATATAGGGGTTCTAAGATAGAAGTATCATATAATTCCTCCTTTAAAAACATAAACTTAAGCAATCCCAATTAATTATGATATTGTGAAAAAAACATTACCTTAATTTTGACATTACTCATAAGTGTTTTTAACCACATCTACAATGCATTTATATTTATTATACATTAATAAAAAACATATAAAAACATACAATATCATTTATGGGCCTTTGATAACATTTCACGTCCTGTTTATTGTTAATTCTTTATTGAAATCTTCACTTTTGGGTGTCAATTGTTTAGTTTTTCTTATATGATTCAAGTATTATTTTTCTATACATGAATATTCATCATTAGTATTTCATTTTAATAATTTATTAATTAATTTAAAATATAATATAATATTATAAACAAATTTAAAATATTCCATAAATCTAGACATTAAAAATTAATCACATCACTTCGAGAAGGTAGTCGTCTACACATGTGCATGAGTGACATTATCATTTTCTTAATAGGTGTAAGCATAAATATGAAGATGATATTTTATATTAATTGAATCATAGTAATGTCATAGGTATAACAAATATATTAATTAATTAAATAATTTTATTAATCTAAGTAATGTGTTGATGAAAAATGAATTACATCACTATGTGAAGATGGTATGCTCTATATATACATGAGCAATGTTTTTGTTTAACATGGGATGAAAAATATTTGAAAATATATTTTACCATAATCACAATAAAAAATTATTATATTTCTATTATTGGTGTCCTTAAATTAGTATTTATACAACAATTAGAAAGTTTTCATAGTAATAAATAATATTTTAAAGAGATAATAAAGATAAGCACCCTTCTATGAGGAAAAAAATTTATCTAACTCTGTCATCATTAATAGGATAGTTTAAAGATAAGGAAATAAGATAAAAAAAATATAATGAATATTGTATGTATTTTTAGGGATCATCTGATCTTCAGTGCTCAATGTTTGTAAATGTGGGATTAGAATAGGTGTCATTTTATAAGTGAGGGGAAGGACCATTACAATGAATGGATTATTCCGACTAAATTTTTTTGAGAGATAATATATCTTTATGTAAAAATGAAAAATTAAAATACATATTATGTTTTATTACTATGAATTATTAATAAAACCAATTATTTTTTCCAACATATATATATGTTGATATTGATCGTTCAATACCAATATATTATTTACCAATTGTTGAATCTATTTCATTATCATAAAAATACCAACATTTGTTTAGTAACACATGAATATGATATTAATGACACTATTATCAACTAATATATTTTTATTCAATAAAAATATTTACACTAAACCATTCAATAAAACAAGATTTTATCAATAATGAATCAAGAGAAACATAGTTTATATGTAAATATGTATATATATTAGTTTTATGATTGATGTCAATTTTTATTTGCTGGAGTTTAATTAAAAAGAAGGCATCTTTGATTTTAATTTTCAAATTTTTAGAAATATTTAATGTTTTTATATTTGAAATTTTATTTATTCAATTTTCTTAAAATATTAAATTTTTTAATATCTTTAAATATTATTTATTTAATAAACATTTATATACATTTTTAGAAAAAAAAACACAAAAAGACTTATTAGGGACTCTTACTTATGGGAATATGTTCCCCATGTGATGTGTTTAGTTTGATCTCCCCCTACCCCACCTCTCATCCCACTCTACCACCTCACATCAATCCCTTCCCTACTCCGGCCTCACACCATATCACCCCACCTTATCATCCCTTATTGCCAGCTATTTCCCTCAAAAGTGTTAATCGAATCTTCATTGGATCCTTTATCATCCCTGGCCTTCCCCACTGAAATTATCACATGAACCCCATTCTTCTTCTTGAGTAGAGACCCCCCATGAACCCTCCCTCCTCGATATCCCAACACCTCAGGATACTCCATCTACCCCTCCTTATATGACATCCCATCATCCACATCCCTGACATTCATGCACAACCCAACCAAAATCCACCTTCCTCTATCACCGTAGCCTTACTCTATGTCTCCTAGAATCCCCATCCCCTCTGAACCTAGATTATCCATCACTAACCATTCTCTTTCCATTAGAATTTCTCCCACATCCATTGATTCAGAACCTTACCCTAAGTTGCAATCATATAGGTAATATATTTTTTCAATTTTATCTCATATAAAATTTTATGGGTTCCTGACATACAAAATTATTTCACAGGTCTGATAATCTCATGTTAAATAAAAAATCAAGGATTTTTATTTTCAAAATGAGCTTGGGGAATGATTTTTTGGAATTACATATAAGAGGATACTAGAAATCATTGATGATGAAACACTTGACTCCAAAAGTAGTACTAGTAGTTTTTACCTATTTTATGATGAACATAATCCTACTAAAATGGAAACAACTATGCCTATTTATGTTGTAGATGATTCCAAATTTGTGACATCAGAACATTTTGACTTATTGAACACTTCCTATCCCAATTTACAGAATGGGTACCAATGGGTTTTACTATACATAACATTGAAACATGGAGTATCACTTAGTACACATGTTCTTCATACTAAAGATGTTTTGGTGTATTGTTTACTAATCATACGAGATATGGGGGGGTTGTGTTTAGAGGGACATAATAATTTTACTTGAAGGCTACTACAATGAGAAAATAGCAAGGGGAAAATCAAATATGTGTATATTTTACTTTTTATTTGGAATTGATGCTATTCAGTTGATACTTAAACATGGGCTTGAATAATATCCATGCAAATAGTGGGGGTATAAAAATAACTCCGTGTCTGACTATGTATCTATTGAGTGGAATTAGTGGAAAATGTGAAACCATTATAAATATGGGTATGTCATGTAAAATAGAGTTACAGTTGATTATCATTGAGTTGTGGGGATTCATGAATTCCTCCAGGTATATTTTAATTAAAATGGACAAACACAGTTCCTATCATCCATGATAGATTCCAATTCTTTTAATAATCTATGTCTATTTTTTGATCACTTCAAAATTCGTTAACCCTTTAGAACCTAATTTCAATCTTACCTGACATGAACTTTTAAAAATGTTAATGTTGAATTTCATTGTCTATGTTGGAATACCTAATGAATTATTTTTTGGTATTTGATTATCTAGATTTTGAGTCAAATATGACAATAAAAATAGAGATGGAAGGGATTCTGGGATGGGTATTTCTTCACCAGATTGGTGGAAGTAGTTGATATCTTTTCTGACTAAGGGATTGTTCTTTTGAGGAAATTCATTGTACTAATATGTTATTCAATCGGTTTGTATGCATGTGCCGATCATGTATGATTTAGGGATGTTTTACGTTATTGTTTATTGAAATCATTTCATGCATTCTATACATGGTTTTTTAGGATTCGTACATTGATAATAACTATAAAACACAACAAAAGTGGTATTTTCTCTATTCAATGTATAAAAAAATTAAAATCACTATAATGATAAAAGTTTTAATGATAGATTTTATCAATATTTAACATTCCTTGGATTTCGTGATGTTCTCTCTTTAGAAATATCACATATTAAAAAAAAAATATGGATTTTAGTAATTATTAGTATTATATAATATATATAAATTAACCAATATTTTTTTAGGAAATTTGACTTCTCAGTGCCATGAACATATTTATTCATATCATATTAATGATTAAAATTATAAGCATCACATAGATTCACCATATTTCACCATCATTATTGACATTCTTTTTCAATTCATGTTGAGGTTATTTATATATGTTCATAGATATATTATTCTCACTAACTCATTATATTCTGTATTTCAAACTAATCATTATTTATATGTAATGCAGAGAAATTTAATGTAGATATAATACTTGATTAAGTGTATATAAAAAACGTGTATGTCATTATGTTATCTTAGTGAAAAAGAAATTTATATCACATTGAGTTTAAATTTATTTTCAACATGAACTAAATCAGTATTCTTAAATATACTATTGATTAAAAAATTATATTATAAGTTGGATTCAATAGTTTTTATCATATATAGTTTCTGATACCACTATGAAATTTCAATAACACTATAATATGATAGTTCAATGTGTAAATTCAATATGACTACTACAACATGTTATACATTCATTAGCCCTTGTAATGTGTCATTTCAATATTCCTACATATAATTATATAGTTAAATTATTCATTACTATGTGATTCTTTATAATTTGCATTTAAAAATTTTAACTACAAGTGAGATTCAATGGATTTTTAAAAGAACAATTTTCAAAACAATATACCTTCATCTTCATGATTGATTAATTTTATTAAATGGAAGTAAATTAGTCTCATTATATTTATTTTAGCATTTCGTTATTTATTGGCATATATTCCTGGGGATCATGTATTTTTTAACTTTCCATTTTTTGGTTATATATACTCTTCTAGATTTTGTGAGCTTAAATTATTATCAATCCTTGAATATTTATAATCTTCCCACCTTTAGAGTAGCCGTTATATTACAAATTTCATGTTCCGTATTATATTTGGGTCCATAGTCATATGGTAATTGCTCATGGTTTATTCCCAATTCAATGTTCTTTTATTGTTATTTAAATGTCCGGCTATTAAATTTGTCACGTTAGACTACCCATAAATGTATTTATTATAAGGATACATAGATTCACATGGAATGAGTAAAATTGTTGAAGAAAAATTGAAGGAGGATAATTTTTATGAAGATACAAAAGTTTTTAAGAATCACTACATGGACATGAAAAAAATAAAAATTTATGAGGTGAGATAAAATTGTGGTTCCCGTTGACTTTTAGACTACTATTATGTTGATTTTTGTGTCATATATATAATTAATTATAAATTAGTTGCTTTAATTCATTCCTTTTTAGTAAAATTAATGGTTTCTAAAGGGAAAGCAGGCTTTTTTATATGAATGGATTTTATTCAAATCCCATGATATATTACGATAATTGAAGAGTTAATTTAAATAAATTTATTTAAATTAATTTCTATGTTTTATTTATAGATTAAAACAAGTAATATATACTCTATTAAAAATATAAAACTACATATTTATTAGAGATAAATTTTCTGTGAGTATTTAATGAAATGTTTCTATAAAGTGATACTATTCTAATAAGTATCACATTGATAATCTCATTATACAAAAGAAATCTATATCGACATACTATAGATTGCTACATGAAAAAAATTAAAACATAAAAGATTGAGTTGACTCATTTCAAAATAAAATTTCCATTCCCCTACTGTGTATCCATTATATTTTAAAAAAACATTCAATTAAGGAACTAATAACATTCTACAATGTTTTATTTCATAATATATCATTAAATTTCAGTTCATTTTTATATTTTCATTTATTTATATTTTGGTTTCAATTTTTGAATATATTTTTCAAGGATATGTTGGTATACTCTTTGGTTGTGTGTTGTTTTGATCATGGATCTAACGAATGTGGAATAGAAATAAGTTGAGGTTCCTCACTAGTATAGAAGTTAACATTGTTGAGATATGAATTGAGTTGATAAATGAAAAATACACTTTCCATGCAGTTAAATGTTTTATTTTTTTTATATCTATTATTATTTCAATTCGTGTAGGTATTTTACACTTATTTTTTGGTACTCTCTTCAGTTTTTTGTGGTGTAGATATTGGATCTATAGGGTGTCGCATAATAATGACATGAGATTCCACTCTAGTAATAGAGGCGACATGATTTGTTGAGATATCAACAGTGATGTTGAATAAAAATGTTTTTTCAATAAAAATGACTTTTTTGTACTTTCACCTTGTTTTAAATTCATGTAGATATTTGGTACAGATTTATTTGTATTCTCTTTGTTTATGTAAAGCGTACATCATAGAGATGAAGGGTGTAAAAAACTAGTTGCATGAGGTTTCTCACTCGTACTACTGTATATTTCTTTAGTTTCTTATAATGGCCTATTTGTGGGTGTTGAAATATCACTATTGGAAGAAACTATTTTTCAACCATGAATGGTGGTGGAGGATTACTATTAGTACAAAACATCCTCTTTTTTAATTTTTAGGGGGGAGTGCATTATCAGTGGATACATAGATAGAACATTGATTTTTATTTTTTACAGTCTTTTGATATTAATCAATTTAAACTCAATATTGAATCATTTTTTAATGAATTTCTTTATTAACAAAATTAATCTTTTTATATGTTTTAACACGTGTAAAAATAATATTTAGTTTGATAATTATAAAAACTGTATTATATATGATACATAAATAAATAATGTTTGAAATTTTACTATCAATAAAAGTTAATATTTTTTATTTAAATGTAATTTAATAAAATATATTACATGTTGGTAATATTATTACCAAAAAATATATTTTTTATATAAATATTTTGTTATAATCATCGAACAACATATATATTATCTATTGGTATTATTATAATTGAAATAAAACTATTTTATCATTCACAACAATATTTAGTGACATGTTTTTTTCCAACATTTTAGTGGTAGGAAAATTTTTTATGGTAAACCGTTTTACTAATAGAAAATTCACTTTTACCAATGGATATACCCTTGTTTGAAAAATCTCATTATTTTTTAGTCCAAACATGAAATTACCAAAAATATATAAACAACATAAATAAATTTTCTTATGAAAGTTGAACTCAATGGTCATTTATCCGAATATAATTTATTATAAGGGAGAACTGTCATAAAAAAAATATTTTGACAAGTTAATGTGACAATTTACACTTTTGTCTTAGTTTAACCCCTAGTAAACATGTTTTAAACATAAATGTACTAAAAAATTATTGTTCTTAATAATATTTATGATCAATAATAAATTTAACCATATTAAATAAAATCAATTTTTCATATAAGATATTTTCTATATGTTTTACAGTATTCAATTTGTAAGATTTTCATAATGTTTATTTAATAAAATTATACAAACAATATGAAAACCATATTTATAAAAAAAATTATATGAATATTATTGTTTTTATATATAATATATTATATTATTTTGATTAAAATGTAATTAATTAGATTATTTTATATAAAATAAGGAGTATGTTTCTCTCCAAAAAATAGAAAACTAAAACTATCCTTGTAAATACAAGATCAAAGGATAATAACCAAAATAGTTTTTATTTCAACAGAATCCATATAATAATTTCCAAAAAATTAATCACATACTTTTATGTTATAAATTATTTTTGTATATCAATTTTCCAATTATTAAATATATTATTATTATATAAAAATATTAAAATATTTTAGTTTATTCTTGTATCATTATAATGTCATAAAATTGATAGTTTTTGTGATTTTGGTGTTTTTCAATAATAAAAATATCAACTTTTTATGAGAGATAAAAATTTATATAAAAAATAATAGAGAAATATAATTGTAAAAAATTAAATAATTAAGGAAATTAAGTATATTTAATTCTAATTTTTTCCATTAAATTTCATTCCTGAATAATGCTCTCTACATTGGGCTATTATCTCTCATAAAAAAATGTCTTATGATAAATGACTCTTGGATGATACCTTATTACATCCTTTAAATATTTTATCTTCATAATTTCTATAATTTGACCTCTCAAATAAATGTGGTTAGTTATTCATCCAATCTTCTTGAGGTTTCCATATTTTATCTTCTATCTTATTATTTCTACAACTTAGTTTTTCTTATCGAGTTTTTTGAATCCCCAACATGTGTTTTGTAATGTCAATATTCGAGATAATAAATTCAAAATATTATCAATCAGGTTTCAATTGAACTTCTTTAATAGTAAGGAAATATGTATGGTCTCAAATTTAATTCACCCCTAAATTTATATTGAAATAATCATGAACATTTAGAGACTAAAGGGAATTTCCAAAAAATATCCCACAACTCTAATTATTTCCATAATTTCAAAATGAATAATGTACATAGGACTTAGTTTCCCTTTCCTTTCTAACCTTATAAAATAATTCATATCGATATATTCAAGATAACATGATCACCCACATGGAATAAAAAAATCTTTTATTTATTTATCGTGGTTATCATTCCCTCTACATTGAGAACCCATAATTTTATTATGAATTTTTTGCACTTTTGATGTAATCTAATCCATGAGTGTCAGCTAATAAGCTTCCTTTCACCAACTACATATGAAAATTTTCAAGAATTACACCTCTTCTAATACCATGATTCTTATGGTTCTATTTGAATACTCGAATTAAGGAAATTATTATATATGAATTCCACCAATGGTAAATATTAATTCCACATACCATGAAATCCCATTTATAATGAAATCAACATGTATTATATTGTTTTACTATTACATTAATATTTAAAATGAATTCGAATATTGTAGGATGGGATCAAATGTATATTGGTTTCAGGATCTAAATTAATACTCTTCAATAGATTCAATATAATCATGGAACACAGTCTAAAAAAATCAATAAAGGATCACTATTAAGTCTCACAACACAATTAGAAGTCTGTTTCATGAGGTGATCATAATATAGATCATCCATTGTTGTGAGGAAATGTGTTGGACTAGGTATGGGGATAAATAATAACCCATATAGATTCATTCAATCTTGAAAATGCCATACAAATTCCCTAGTAATATCATCCCATTACCATGTAGGAATCAGTAGAGGTTCTATGAAGCATTTATTATATTGTCTCACATCAATTTCTTATTATCAAACTATTAATCCTGATTTATATTTATAACATTCCATTTTATAATATCTAACAAAAAATATTCTGTAATGCCAGGGTATATTTTGGTGCTACCATGGTGTATTGTGAAATTTTAGCTATGATCTTCATATAATAGTTCTCATCTATACTCAAGCATTGATAGAAGTAATATCCTCTTTCAATGTTTCAAAATAAAGTCTTTATTTATGAATTATTACAACTTACCATTATTTACTAATTCAACTTTTTTTTGAATATTTTATCATCATGCATGGAATATTTTTTCTTTTTTAATAAGATTATTATTGAAATAATATGTAATAGAAGTGATGTTTTCCATTATTTAGGATTTCCATATCTAATATTAATAAATCCATGAATATAAAGTCCTCGAAAATAATCATTTTATTAAAATATCAATGTAATTTCATACTCAATGAGTCAACAACTTTATTTTCATTCTTAGGGTGGTAGTATATGTGGAAATCCAAATCCATTAGTATTTTTTATATGTCCTCTTCCTCATTTTGAGATAATTTTGTGAGAAGCTTTATTTCAATAAATTTTTACCAATATATATTTCACGTATTTCACATTAATGTTAATTCCTTCTTATATTGGATGAAAATTTTATGAATAAAAACTCAAAAGATGGATTTGATAATTCTATTTTCGATTATTTAACTACCATGGTGGATAAGATATATATATATATATATTCATAAGGAAACATTTGATTCTCTTCGTTAATTCATCACTATATATAACCAATATATCCCTTATCAATGGAAAAATAAAAATTAGTTAATTTTCCAATTTTCAATTTAATTAATAATTATTTTCATTACATTCATATCATGATATAAGCATAACCCATTTACATGAAAAATCATTTAATAGGTTAGCTAATCATTGATAGTATCCATCAAATAACAGGAAACTACATACCTATTTTATATTCCATGGAATTGATAACTTCCTTTTCCTTTGAAGGATGAAGTAATATTTTTTCCTTAGAAAAAATATGGCTAATAATGGAAACATCATAATTCCATAATTCAAATTTTCAAAATCTGCAATATAACTGTTTTTCTCTATGATACATAATATTGATTCATTGAGGGATATTATACTATCCTTGAATTTCAATTATATTAGTATATCTTCAATAAATAACAGAATGAAATTATTGATATAATCCACAAATACCCTATTAATCTAACCAATAACAATAGAGGGTGAATTATTCAATCAAATGTGAATTATAGTAAAATAAAAAAATTCATACATCGTAAAAAGTGAAATATTTGGAATATATTCCTTCTTTACATGATGTTTATGTAAGCCACGAAAAAGGTACATTTTGAATAATATTGAGATCCTAGATGATTATAAAGTAAGTTATAAATGCTGGGAGGAGGATACATTTTGTTTATATTAATAGATTTGATTTCCCTATATTTAATAAGCATACCCAAGATGAATCTTTCTTCCTAACATAATGAATAGGGGCTCCCTATGGTGAAATAGTTTGATTTTTCAATACCCAATCACATATCCCCTATAGTTGTTTCACATGTTCATCTAATTTCATTTATTTTAACCAGTAAGGAGTCTTAGATATGCGATTTTTATCTTGGATGAGATTCATGGAAAACACAACATTAGGTTTTGGAAGATTTATTACTAGTTATTCAGGGAACTCCTCAATTTATTCCTATATAATAGGAATATAGTCTATTATAATTATAAATTCCCATTTGTATGTTTTTTCTACTCTATTTCCCTTTGAATTCCATTAAGGATAGATAGTTATGGTTGATTCAGACCAAATTTAGATGATAAAACAACCCCACTACAGAAAAGAGGTTTTATATCTCCCTCAAGAATCATAATCTCCTTCTCTATGGAATGAATTTTTTGTTATATTTTTATTGTTATTCCATACAAAGTAATATATCACATTAAACAATATGAATAATAATCATTTTTTAAAATACAAAATGGTTATCTATCGTGATAGGGAATGACCATAATATTCTTCTTATAGTCTGATTTCCAATATGATATATTATTAAGAACTCGCTTATTAAGGTGATAGGTAAATATTTAATTATCTTTGAAAAAATGGAAGATATAAAATACATCAAAGATCAAGAATCAAATAGATCATTAGGTTAACATGAGTTTACATGAAACATAACATCCATAGTATCTTTAGGTACATTGAAATTTGTTATATTGATCCCATATAATTATCAATGAATCCTTGTCCCTTTTCTGAAAAAATAATTTGATTCATGTGAAATTTATTCAAAATTATCCTCACCCCCATTATAATTAAATCATTTTACATTAGAACCATATTTATTTTCTTTTTAATCATGATATTTAATAGATTTATCTCCACACTTGAATAAAAATTGAACTCTAATAAATAATGCTTAAAACATTATTTCTATAATTATTTATAATTAGATATTGCAGACTTCCCTACTTCCATTTTACTATATTTCTGTTTCCAAAGTACGTAATTACCTACTTATTTTCTTTTTTCCATTTTAAACATAATAATAATATAATTATTTATTTTTAATCATAGTACATGACACTATATCCTCTAATAATTAATGTTTTATATATACTACCTCCCATTAAAGTAAGTATTTACCTCATTATTCAAATGATCAATAATACTCCTTGGATTATATACATAATACGCCATATGAGTTGTTTACATTTTAAATTTTTCGTTAACATTTAGGAAAACTTTATCCTATGTTTTTCTTTATATTTATTCCATTCCAATCAATATCATCTCATTTCACATTTTGAATTTATTTTTCAAATAATATAATCATAAACTTCATCTAAAACATAATATATACTTCATTCTTCTTGTTAGTATTCTGGATCAATGATCACCACTGATCAATGTATACATTAAGATGATAAACTAATATGATTTCATTATCTCTATAATTACTTGTGAATTTATAAAATATCTTCCTTAGGGACATTATTCATTACGTAGCTACTAATAGATTAATAGTAACTTTTAAGGATTGAGCTTGAAGATGCATAAACTGATGTGACATTGTAGAATCATGTTGGAATTCAGTAGGTTTCTCTATGTAGTAAAATTTATTGGTCAGAACCTAATTTAACTACAAAATATGGTTATTATTTTTTCATCTCCTACTACAGCTCTTGCTCTAGCATCACTATAATGACCAAGAGGGAAATATATATATTAATTATGTGCGTTGACATGATTTCCATTCCATCCACTAGGAACTGCTTCTAAAAATGGAATATAATCAATTCCCTTATAACATTATGAATTTTAAAAAATAATATATATTTATAAATATGGTGTAACATTTATGATAAATTTAAAATTAATACATAGATAATCTTAGTATCGTAAACAAAGTAACCTTGGGAATATATTCAAACAGTAACAAAAATTCAATATATTTTATATTTTTTCATAATGTTTATTTAAATCAACCAATTCATATTCCCCTAGTGTGTTTAGCCAAGTGTGATGTCTTAGGCCCACCCCGCTTCTATCAATGATGATCAGGTTAATATATAACCCGCCAATTTCGAAGTTTTTACCTCTTGATTCATCTACAAAATAGTTTCACACATATTATAATATCAATTCATTGATGTATTTTCTAGGAAAACCACAAAATCTATATATTGTAAAAACATTATGATATTATTCTATACATATAAGAATCTTCAAATACTGTCATTGTGTTATGTTTTCTAAACTTTTTTTACAATATAGTTCCCAAGGATAATAATAAATTTTGTACGATATAAACTGCAACACCGCAACACAAGTAACCAAGATCCAATTGTTATGTTGATAAATCAGGACAAGATATAAGGAATCAAATCCCAATGTATTACATAGATGATTGTTCTGGATGACAAGATACAAGCATCATTCTCACATTATATAGGATAAAATTAAATACAGATAAATATTTTACTGAAAATGCTATTAGTTATTCTAATAAATCCTAAAAATAATTCATATATACCTTATTCTAATCCTATGGAAATGAAAAGATAATAGAGAGTGAGATTATATGCTCATTAAGGTGAATCATACAATAGATTAAATCAAAGACTAAAGAAATAAATAATATTATATTAGTGGAAAAATTAATCAAATATGAAATATAACTAATATCATAAAATTGGAATATATACATGGTTGGGATAACATAAAAATAATCACATGGATAATAATGACTTTTTTCATGATGATAGAATTCATATCATAAGGTCTTAAAATATTACTATTAAGGGCTTGTGTCAAGACATTGTGTCGAAATAGTTATGGTTCATTCCAAATACACAAAATATTTTTCTCACGAGAACTACGAATGAATCAATATGATACAATAGCCCTCTCCCATCAAATACTATGTCCAATTAATTCAACATATGAAATTGGTGAATAGTCAATACAAAAAGTAATTAGTATAAATTTCAGTATTTGAAAACAGTCATATTATGTGTCAATATTTTCCCAAGTTAATAATAAAAAATCACAATGAAAAGAAATTGATAGTAATAATGTTATTGATATGAATATATTATATCCCTAGTTATTCATTAGATTCAAAAAATTATATTAGCATAAATTAAAATAATTTTTAGATATTACTGAATCATTTATTCAGGAAAATAGTCTTTTCATTTTGAAAATTATTTACTGTAAACAAATTAGTCTTATATGAAATTTTTTAATTTGAAATTTATAGTGAAAAAATTTAATGGAGTATTCAATGAACTGAATATTCATGACAGTATGAAATGTTTTTTGTTCCATAAATGTTAAGACAAATATTTCATTTGCACCATTGTTAAAAAGTGCATCATTTATAAAATGATAAAAATGTTGATTTTTAGAACAAGTATATAATTTATTATATGGGAATATAGACATTAATAATTTTGTTTATAATAGTAAAAACATTATTGAAATAATTTTTAAGAAAACAACTATATTAGTGAAAAACACTTGTGACAAAATGGAAAAAAGAAACTTTGTTTACATTGAAAACTTTAATTTTATATTTTTAATTCAAAAGAATGTTAAAATGGAAATAATTTTAAAAAAATGATAAATAAAAAATGTTGGTAAATTTTTCTATGATGTAAATATAATATAGTTCCTCCAATTAAAACATAAAAATAAAAATCATGAATTAGGATGAGATAGTGAAATGAGACCGTACATCAGTTTGATTATTATCATATGTTAATTTTACATCATTTATAATAAATTTATATTTTTTATAAATATATATAAAACAATATAAATAATTATAATATAATATATTATGATAAACAATTTGCCAGCACTTTATTAATAATTCTTCATTAAAATTATCAATTTTTTAGGGTTAAATATTTAATTTTTTAGGTAACTTTTGATTCAGTAGTTTCAATACCTAAGAATTTATCATCGATACCTTATATCCGAAATGTTAATCATGATATAAATATGATATATATGGATTATGAAAATATTTAAAATCATCAATGAAATGTGATCATGAATGATGAATCACATCATTTCATGGAGGTTGCGGTCCACACATTCACATGATTGACATTATCATTTTTAACAGGAGGAAGGGAAATAAGGATGATGATAGTGTATATTTATTTAATAATAATTATTCCATAAGTTATATATATATTATTTAAATTAATCTATATATCCATCCAAATAATGTGGTTATGAAAAACAAATTGCATCGCATCGTGTAAATAGATGGTCATACATATGCTTGAGTGATATTTTAATTTTTTATAAGATAAACAATAGGAGTAAATGGGAATACCTTAACAATAATCCCATATCAATATATTTATTGTTTGTTTTTCATTAATTTATTATGGACTCTATATATTTAAAAGAATGATTAATAAGATTTGTTATAAGGAGTCTATAAAGACATTATCTTATTTCTTGAGATAATTCCTTTTGCATACACAATGATAATTAATTGGATAGTCATAGAAGAAAAATATAAGATCTATAATGAAGGGACAGAATATATATTCAATTTTGTGTATTGATTTTCCATGATACAGTGGTCATTGTTTTTTAATAATGAGTGATAAGAGGTTCCCCTTTATTAGTGGTTAGAGGATGGAACACATAATTTTATAAAATATTTATATAAAATAAACTCATTTTCTTGTGAAAGTGGGACTAAATGGATAGTTGTTGTTATTTATGATGAAACTCGGTTGATATAACTTCAAAAATAATTTATGCAATTTTATGTTGGATTTTATCCCTTATCTTTTAGTTTAACACACCATTAAACATGTTTTTACCCAATCTTGTGTAAATTTTTTATACTTGTTTAACTATTACTTATGACTAATAATTGAGATTAAATTATTTTGTAATATATATTACTATTTTTATAATTATATAATTAATTTTAACAGAATTATTTATAAATGTCATATATTAATATTAATATAACAATTAACAACACAAGGAAAATCATTTTTAGAAAAATGTTTATTTTTATTATAATGTTATCTCATATAAAAAACACGTATAATTTTGATTCAAATAGAATTTATTATATTACTTAAAGTTAAATGATTGTTGATATTCTTTTAAAAAATAAAAAATATTACATTGACAATGTAAATGTAACACACCCAACTCCAGTATCCTACAGAAGGTGTTTACATTATTACATTGTTAAGGATACAAGGAATATAATACTAAAGGCCTGATCTGTTTAGAATTATTAAATAGTAATTAAATTCATCATATCACATGGAAAGAAAAAAAATAAAGGGGGAGCTCATATTCCTTGTAAGAGTTATATACAATATAAGTAATCATGAACGACTAATACATAATAAATTTCGAATGATAAACAACTAACAACACAAGAAATTTAATCATTTACTTTAGTATGAAAGGAATACATGGATAATATCAATTATGTAATCAGATGGATTATAATAACTAAATTCAAAATAAAGAATATTCTTAATCGTGGACGTTATGATTTTAGCCATAAAGAAATAAATAAAAAAAATATTTTTTCCATGAAAATAAAATAAATGGGTAGGTAAAAAATATAATCCCATTCAATATCATGTTATATATTATTCTCATGAGACTGGTTGATGAATCGAGGGGATTTTTTTTGTACTACACTTTTCTACATTTATAATGCAATACTCAATTTTTTTATGATCAACATAAATACATTTAAACTATTTTTTATTAACGAATTTACATATCATGTAAATAATAATGATTATCGATTATTCCACAGTTAAACAAATAACAATCAAATTAAAACACTTTATATAAAAAATTTATATGTTTTAGGAAATCATAATACCCATGATTCAATGAATATGGATATTTAAGTAAAATTCATTTCAAAATGATCCTAATAAATTAAATGTTTCAAAATAATGTTAATATCTATGATATTAATCAAAAGATAAGATATGAAAATATATAATATAGATTTTTATTTTATATCAAATCATTTAAAGAATATATATAAATTTAAATGAATCATTTAAATTAATAATTCATTAATTATTTTTCTTTTTAGACCCATAAAAAACATGTTGAATATCTAGAGGGCATAAAACAGTTATGTCAGCCAGAATGTTGGTTGATGCCGTATATGATAAAAAACAATATTTTTTTTAAAAAACAATGTTGATAATTAAAATTTTGTGGATGTTTTATAAATATTTCATTCAATACATTTAAAAATCCATGTATAACTTTTCATTTCTAGGATAATTTATTTTGGTTAATAAAGAGGACATTTGTAAAAAAATTAAAAAGTATGGATATAAAAGTAAAAAAAATACCCAATTAAAAGAGGTATGAGATCATATTTTCTTTTAAACAAATATTTTCAATGTGTAAGTGAAATTAATAATTAATAATAAGAAATAAATGGAATTCATGTTTAATAACACAATTGGGATGTAGGTACACCTCATAAAAATGAACATGTCTATAATACCAGTTATATCTCAATGGAGAGAAATTGGATATGAAATTCCACAAATTGAATTTGACTTTCCACATTTATTATTCCACTTCTTGATTAATAAATAATGTTCATTAATTACGTTGTAGATAAAATTATTCATGATTATAATTCCTTTTATTTTATTTATTGACATGATTTATTAATTTATATGCTCAATTAAATTCATGTCAGGCCTTTTGACAATATTAAACTCATGTGTCCAAAATGAATTCATTAGCTCGATTTTGGTCTAGGAGGCTATTATTTAACCATCTTCATAATAATTATCATTAAATAATTATGTTATTTATAAATAAATTATACAATTAAATGAAATATATAAATGTTGTTAAAAATGAACTAAGCAACAATGTTAGGGACTATATATTGTACATACATAAGAATAAAACTTTCTATTATTGAATGTTCATCATGGAAATAAGATATGTTTTATTTTATATTTTGGAAATTATAATTAAATTATAAATACCATATTATTTTTTAAATAATCTTTCATGGAAAAGTCATGTGATGTGGTGGTGACAAATGAATTGCAATGCTTCGCAGAGGTGGTAGTCGAGACAAACACATGAATAGTGTTATAATATTTTAATAAAATGTAAGGTAAGAAATTATATGATATATTAATCATATTTAATCATATTTATGTGATTATTATAGAATATAAATATATAAATATATTTATTTATTTAATTTGTCATTATAACTAGCCATGAGAGGTGGTGATGGAAAATGAATTACATCGGTTCACGATGTGGAATTATGTCGTACTCACGAATGATTGTTTCATTTAACATTTTAGGGAAGTGGATATGTAATATGGTTATGAAATTAAAATAATAATATCTAATTTTATGTTATATATATACATTATAATAAATTCAAGGTTGAATAAGATCTGAGGGAGGTGAAAGAATAAATAAAACAAAAACTCTTTTTTAAGAATGATACCTTTTACTTGGAAAACCTCTTTATAATTATGCCTAAAACATTCATTTATTGTATTTATATAAACAAAATCCTCTGTTATGTGATTAGTAATATAAGCAATGCATTTCTATAGGCAAATAACAATGCCAAAGAAGGCGTCCTTCTACAAGTGAAGGGGGTGGGTGCCACTGGAATTTACTACAGTATTAAATTAATATAAAATAATTTTCATATTAAAATGGACCAAAAATATTATAATTATAATATAAGATATTTATATATGAAATAAATATATTCCAAATAAAATATTGAAAAAATTTAGTTGTCTTCTTACCCTTATTTTGATATTTAACCATCATTGACCCTTCAGACAATTATGGAATTATAAAATATTGCTAACTTTCAAGAGTTAATAATGTTATAATAAAATAAAGAATGAAAAATTAATGAACCATGGGTGATATTTTAAACCATATAGAAATCATGTAGAATAATATATGATTTTTAAGAATTTTAATCATTGAATAAAATATTATTTATTAAAAAATTTCATTAATGTCATTTTTGACATTGTTCATTTCATATGACATTAAATAAAACCCGAAAAAGAAGGAATTAAAATATAATTATTTTAAAAATCAATATAATTTTATATTAATCATAAAAATTTTGGAATACAGTAATTAAAATAAATTTTATTAGTTTTGGTATTTTTAAAATCATTTTTTTCTATTTATTAAATAAATGTCACATCAGATTTTCACAATCATTTAAGGTAATTATTTCATCACAAAAATTTATAAATATGTTATCATGAGAGAAAAATATTTAATATTTTAATTTAATATTTAAAACTGAACATAAGATGTATATATAATTTTCATAAAATAGTATAAATATTAAACGATGAAAAGATTCATTTTTTACCAATATTAATCCCTGAAATATTGAAAATATCAAAATCATAGATAGATTAAAAAATTTATATGTTTTCAAGGTTTAGAATATTATGCAATAAATAAACTCACATAACACAATTAAAGAAATTTTTTGTTATATTTTCAATTCCCTATCACATTAATTTTAACCAAAATTAATCAATTTAACATTACCATGTTGACAATTATTTACTGAGATTCATATTCATAATGGCCATAAATTAAAGGGACCTATTAACCAAATTCATAATTCTTAAATCCAAATATAGAATCTGTTTTTTATTAGAAAAAATTTATAATTGGAATAAATTAATTTAAGATCAAAACATTGGATGAAATGTTGAAAATGTTTCATGAAAACATCATTTTAAATATAATAATTTTTTAAACAAAATTAAATCATAAATTTGGATAAAATAAACATAATTGGATTATTAAATATATTAAAGTAAAAAAATCCTATTTTTAACCACTTAAACTAGAAATTTTTAAATTCTTTAAACAAGAATATAATTTTCAAGAAAATTGTAAAACCCCAAAAATTCTAAAACAGTAATGTTTATTCAATGCATGTGTGACACATAACACTATGTGTACCGAGAATATGACATCCCAATAATTTATAATTTTAAATAAATGAAATATAATTAATATATATCAATGCACACGACACTGATTATGCATACATCACACGTAATAATGTTTTTTCATCGAGTGCTTTTGTTATATGGAATATAGATTGAGAAACATCATATAATTAAAAAATTATTATTTAATAAAATATAATATAAACATGAAGTTAAATTATCAGTTATTAATAGTATTACATATCTTACTAAGATTCATGGTTTATATAAGTTTAGTAGAAATTCATTCACTTCAAATTAATTAGATATGAAAAATAAACCGATTGAATATAAAGGAAAATATTATCATATTTATGCTCATAAAGGTGTTCTATACTAATAATGTAAATAAATGCCTATTAGTAAATGAAATTATTAAAATTTAAATTTTATATATTCAATAAAAAATTTCTAACATTCATCGAAAAGATTTTATATCAATAAAATATAAAAACAAATCTGGTTTTAAACTTAAAAATAGTATTTCTCTAAAAATAAAATCGTACAACCTTTTAATGGAGAACCTATTATTAATATGAATTTGGAAACATTTATGAATATAATTTAATGAAATAAACTTTTTTTGAGTTCATAATTTCAAAATTATCTAACGGTAAATTTTAGGTATTTTTCTATGAAACATATTTTTTTAATGAATATAGATAAATACTGCATTTCAGTTAAAACGTTTTTTTCATATAAACAATTATTAAAATTATATTATATTATAAATTTATATATATATATTAGATTAATTATAAATCTATTAATAAAATTCATTCTATTATAATCAATTTCAAATTGAAATATAATATAAAAACGTAAGAATCATTCGAGCATTTTTTAACTGTACCAGCTATTTTGTTCATCCGTGAGATTCAAATTAATCATAATTTATATTATTCTATTAATTAAATCATTTAAATGAAAATAAAAATTTTTAATAAGTGTTATATTTAGATTCTAATAAGTTAAAAATAAATTTGTATCCAAATGATTCATCAATGTGATGAAAATTAACTACAGTGATTAAGGTGTAATTAATCTTAAATGAGAGTAAACCCGGAATTTACTTTAAAAATGGGCAATAAATGTCTCAAAACCACATTTAAGGGACATATTTTGTCCATGAAACATCCATTATTTAGTTATGTTAGTTTTTTATGACATTTTTACATAATAACCTTTGTACTCATAACTTGTTTTCAATAATGCCAATTGTGTCCATCTCTCACCTTATAAAAGGCCACAACTTCTCCTGAGTCCTCCCACCTCTGAAACCACATATATTTGGTCAATAGTTTCCCAAATATTTCATAAAACCTTCCCGTTGACATTTAATCCTCACTTAAAGTGTAAAGTCGTCCATAGAAACTTGTAGGAATAAACCAACAGGAGTTTCCAAATTTAATGGTAATGATTTCCAATGTTCACTTTTCATTCATTTTGTTCTCCACCAACTCAAATATTCTTATTACATGTTCATATAACAAAACCATTATCTTAAATATACATTTATATTTTTCTTACAATTTTTATACCTACACATATAAGCACATTCTTCTAATGGGTGATAAAAAAACTATTTAGGTGAATGTTAAAGTACCACCTCACAAAATGATGATTGTTTATTCTTCCATTAACACCTCTCTTGGTGATCACTATGATTGAAAAAATATTTTCATATGATATTATTGATATATATAATTTCCTAGTTATTTTTTAATTACAATATAATACATACCCTCATGTGTTCCATATTGTGGGAAATGCGATAACATCGTTTGAGGAAGTACGGACTACCACCCCACAAAGCGATATGATTCCTTCATACATTGCATAGAATAAGGTATGTATTTAATAAAAATATTTAACATAAATAACATATATATGATATTATTGAAATAATTAATTTTCTATAATTTTAATATGTGACTTTATTTATTACAAATTTCTCACACTATAAAAGTGATAGCGTCATTTGTGGACGTGTTGACTACCACCTCCTCAACACGATTTGATTTATTTAACATAAAAAAAATTATATATAATATTATATATGAATAAATAACATTTTATTTATCATATATTTATCTTTATGGATTGATATAGTGTTACTTACTTGCTTTTCCAAAATGAAAATTTAAAAATGACATCATTACTCATGTGTATGTATTGCATACTGTCTCCATGATTTTAATGTTCGTTAATTTTTCATAAACATCATTAATATATGGTTTTAAACGTACAATTGTTTTTAAAATTTAATAATTATGTCATTAAAGTTTCTTTGAATATGATTATATAGTCACCACTTTGACCAAAATTGAGCTACTAAAGTAAATTTTGATACACTAACTAAATTTTGTAAAAACACAAGATGTAATCCAAATTGATTAAGTAAATATATTCATAATAGTAATAAATGAAATAAATTTAATTAAAAAATTGATAAAAATTACCAATAAAGTAAATAATTTACATAAGTTAATTATATAGTATGTTGAAGGACATTCACCAGAATGGAAACTCAAGGTAATGGATTTTAATCTCACCTTTACATTTGTGAGATAAAAGTTATATTAACCAATTTAATGTTTTGTGTGATCTATAGACTACCCCTATTTTTATATTATATTTATCTTCATGGTATTCTAAAAATTAATTTATTATTTTTCCTTGAAAAATATTATGATTTAAATGATTCAATATGGTATGGGACACCCTGGAATATTTAAATGTATTTCCCTCAACAATAATAATAATAATATTTTAATCGTATTTACATTTGAGGAAATTAAATGAACATGGTTAAAAAACCCATTATTTTTTTATGGTTATTCCTTACCATTTTCAAGTATTAGTACCATTTTTCCACTCTTTGGTAGTCAATATCTTTTACAAAATGATTCTATGAAAACTCATCAACAATTACATCATTAGTTGGAGAAATTGTTTTGTTATAACAACCTTGTTTTATTAATATGATTTCCAAAACACTATTATAATGATTTTAAATACATTTTTACAATTTTTTCATATACCAATGTCTTTTTATTAATATACAATTCTCTTTCCCAACAAGTCATTTTTCTAACCATTTTTACCTAAAAAAGGAATGGATATTTATACCACGTATGACCAGTATAGATTTACACACCATCTTTTCATTGATGCTTCCTTTAAAAAATAAAAAGAATTATTTTTATAGATTTTGTTAAAAAAAGTATTTTCAAAGAAAAATATTTTCAAAAGTTTTTCCAAATAATAGGTAATTTTCTTTAAATAAAATTTAATGTTATTCTTTTATTTTCATCAATGAAAAAAAACTTTAATTTCTAATCCACATGGGATTTGTTGTTTTGATACAATCCTTATTCTTATTCTCGATGGTTTATTATTGATTTGGAATATTATAGTAATCACATTCATTCCCTTGAATCATTTTTTATTCTTCTTATAATATTCAATTGATTATGATATCTAATTAATGAATTTACCCTAACTATACATTTAATTTATCATCTATATTACTACTTCCTAAAACCATATACCATTTTAAATATGGTGTCTACTTTTAAAGTCATTTTATTATTTGGGTAAATATTGATAAATCTCTTTATGTTACACCATACAGATATCTGATAAGTCGCATTGTTTAATCTATTATTTGATAAATGAGGAATGTTTTGGAGTGGTACAACATGGGTGGGTACCGATTATAGGTTTTCCCTCGATTGTTTGGTTGTATCATGGGATGTATTATTTTTATAGCCTCTTTAAGATTGGTTTTTACCATTTATGTCTTACACCATCTTATTATGTACCTAAGAATCATGGAATCTAATAATCAATAATTTTCATCAATTACTTTCATTTATTAGTTATCCATGATATTTTAATCGAAATATATTTTGATTGATTATTTTTTAGTTCATTGATTTAATATATTTTGTTTTAGTTTCAAAGAATTTGTTTTTATTTTTTCATATACCACTGTCTTTTTAGTAATATCTTATTCTCTTTCCCAACAAGGCATTTTTCTAACCCTTTTTACCTTGAAAAAGGAATGACTCTTTATACCACGTATGACTAGTATAGATTTACAAACCATCATTTCATTGATGCTTCCACTCAAAATTAAAAAGATTTATTTTTATAGATTTTGTTAAACAATATATTTTCAAAAGTTTTTCCAAATCATATGAAATTTTACTTTAATAATATTTAATGTTATTCTTTTATTTTCATCAATGACAAAAACCATTAATTTTTAATCCACATGGGATTTTTTTATTGATACAATACTTATTCTTATTATGGAAGGTTTATTATTGATTTGGCAAATTATAGTAATCACATTCATTCCCTTGATTCATTTTTTATTCTCCTTATAATATTCAATCTATTATGATCACTAATCATTGAATTTCCCCTAACTATCCAATTAATTTATCATCTATATTACTACTTCCTAGAACCATATACCATTTTAAATATAGTGACTACATTTATAGTTATTTTATTATTTGGGTAAATATTGATAAATCATTTTCTGTTACACTATACAGATATCTGATAAGTTGCATTGTTTAATATATTATTTGATAAATGTGAAATGATTTCGACTGGTAAAATACGGGTGGGTACCAATTATAGATTTTCCCTTGATTCATTGGTTGTATCATGGGCTGTATTATTTTTATAGCCTCCTTAAGATAGGTTTTTACCCATTATGTTTTACACCATCATACTATGTACCTAGGAATCATGGAATCCAATAATAAAAAATTTTGATCGGTTACATTAATTTATTAGTTATCCATGAGATTTTGAATCGAAATATATTTTTATCGATTATTTTTTAGTTCATTGATTAAAGAGAATGTTTTTTAGTTTCATAGCATTCCGTATTTATTTTTTTAAGGTATAGATTTTGTCGGTATTTCTAGAAATACATCCATATCTACATAATACAAGTGTATGTGGATTTGGAATAGATTTACCTAGGTGTTATAACTCTAACAATTAGTTATGATCCTAACTTATGGTGACATTTTACATGGAAATGGGCCTTATAGTGGACCAGGTTAGACACTCCGGGGGTATGCCTAGGATAATCCATGGGGTCATTAAAAACCATTTTGAAGAATTCAAATATATAATGGAAAAAATAATCTGGGTTAAACATATGGTATTTTAATTTGAAAAATAAGGTTTCATGATTTATAAATCATACAAATGATATTATGCATATACACTATACCATGTATGGAACGTTTTGGAAATAAATAGATCAAATAGTTAAGTATTGTGGTTGTATTGCAAACCATAGTTAAGATCCTATTTGATGATTAAAATTTAATTATATCCACTGGATTTATTTTTACCATTATATTAATAGGGGTTTTAAATGGAATACACATATACCGGGTAACAACAAATCAAATTTGGATGGGTGGTTGGTATTGAACCCATGACCGAATAATGATAAGGGTTTGACATAAACCACTATCCTACACAATGTCAGAGATAATTTTTCAATTTTTTAGTTAAACAATATGATGAACAAATTTTACTGATGAAACATTAATATTAATATTTAAAATTTAATGTTAATATATTAAATATTTTCGTTTAAAAATAATATTTAAAGAAAATTATTTATAATTTTCACTCATTTATGGTCCTGATGATCCTTTAAAAGTTTTATTTAGTGATTAATTCATAAAAAGTAATTCATTATTGGTAATTAATTACCAGTATTAGATGGATGAATTATAACTTGATCAAATAACAACAAAAATTTAGGATTGTTCATATGAAATTTAATCATATCAAGTAATAATATTTCATTATACTAATGGTAATTAGACGAATTAACCAACATTAGGAATGTAATTTTGAAATAAAATGTTTCCCTAATACCTTAATTTCTATTGATACAACTTTCTCTTTAATCAAAAATTATTTAAGGATTTGAGGCCCGCAAAATTATGTTGATCATTCAAATTTTTGTGACTCATGACCTCATTCACTCCCTATAAATATTTTCATTTTTCCACCAAGTACATATCTCTACTTTCCACTAATTTTCTACAACATTAATACCATGTTACATGGTAGTCCATTTTACCATTGTAATTCTCATTCATTATTTTCTAGAGGTTGTTATATGAACCCTTCTCTTGATGTAATATTATAATATAGGAAATATAAAACAATTTATTACCATTATTGAGATTAAATTGAGCGGGCATAATTTAATCATGGTGGGGATAATGCAACACCCAGAAAATTATAAAATACAAAACTTTATTCAATAGCATGCATGACACATAACAATAAGTGTAAAGAGAATATAATATTCAACTAATTTATAATTTTAATGAAATTAAAAATAATTTATGTCTTGAAATTCACGAGACACTGATTTATTTTATATCACATTAAAAAAAGACCTTTCATTGATTTCTTGTGTTATACGCAATATAGAGTCCTATAACGAAAAAATAAAAAATTAAAACATTATTATTTAACAAAATTAAATATAACATAGCCATTACAATGGGTTTTATGAATAGTATTACCAAACATATGAAAATATATGGTTTATATAAATTTAATATTAATTCATTTTTCCCTAATGATTAGATATGAATATATATAAACCAGTTGAATATAAAGGAAAATATTATTATTTTCATGCTCACAAAGGTGTTTTATTCCAATAAATTAAATTAAATGATATTAGTAAATGTTATTGTTAAAATTTATATATTATATACCAAATAAAATTTTGTTGATATTCATCCAATAGGTTTTATAAGAATAAAATATTTAAAAAATTATAGCTTTATGCTAAAAACGAATACTTTTCCAAAAATTCAATTTTACCACCGTTTAATGGAACAATTATTTTAAATGTGTATATTGAAACATTTAAGAATTTAATTAGATATTAGAAAATTTATTTTTTTAATTCCAAATATCAAAATTATCTTAGAGTCAATTTTTGAAATTTTTCTAAGAAATGTCTTTTTTAATGAATAGTGATAAATAAAACATTTTAGTTAAAAACTATCTTCTCATTTAAATAACTATTAGTGACAAACTATATTTAAATTTTTTTATAATTTCATATTAGATCAATTATACATGAATTTATACAATATAATTTATTACAATCAATTTCACTTTGAAGTTGAATATAAAAACACAATAATATTTTGAATATTTTTCTACCAAAACCGGTTAAATCGTCATTCTGTGATATTACTATTAATCATAATTTATTTATAATGTTAAATTAATTTATAAAAATAGACATAAATTTTTGTAATAATTATTATATTTTTATTCTAATATGAAAAACTTCATTTTTTACAAAAATGATTAGTGAATGTGATTCAAATTAATTATAGTGGTTAATGTGTAAATAGGGTTAAAAGGGGACTAAACCAAATATTTAGGTCCCAACCGATTTAGAAACTTGTCCAACACTGATTGTATGGAAATATTTCATCCATTAATATTAAATTATTGAGTTATGTAGGAAATTTAACTTTTTCTAATTATGAACATATGTACACGAAACTTCATTTCAAAAATGTCAGGTGAGTCTTTTCCCCCTTATAAAAGGCAACCACTTATCCCTATTCATAACACCTCTCAAAAAACATAGGTTCAGACATTATCTATGAAGGTATATTTATTAAATACCTACCATATATGTTTAATCCTGTATTTTTTCATAAATTCATCCATTGAACCACCTTCGAATAAACTAAAAGGTGTTACCCAATTTAATGTTAATGCTTTCCAAAGATCACTTTTCATTCATTTAATTCTCAACAACCCCAAATAATCTTACTCCATGTTCATATAATAACACTATATTCCACAATATAATTTCATGTTTTCGTTATAATGTTTACACCTACACTAATATACACCTCCATCTAATGGGTGACAAATGTATTGTTTATGTGAATGGAGAACTACAACCTCCTAAAACTATGATTGTTCATTATTCTTTTACCACCCCTCATAGTGGTCAATATTATAGACACTATATTTATATATTATATATATGTTATTTATAATTTCCTTATTTTTCATATAATTCATTTATTATTCATACCTTCATGTTATCCATAAAGTGGGAAATACGATTACATTGTTTGATGAAGTGTGGACCACTACCCCTCCAAGAAATGTGATTCATTCACACTACACATTTAAAAAGTAAGAGAAGGTTTTAATCACAAATAAGTAACTTATTTTACTTATATATTATATTCATTACATAAGTAACATTTTTAAAATAAAATATATCACTTTATTTCTTACACGTTTCACACACTTTTGCTTCTTCGACACAATGTGATTTATTTTGAATCACAAGAATTATATATATAAGTTTATATGACTAAATAAAATTTTATTTAAAATATAATTATATTTATTTAATTATATTATTTTACTTACATTCTTTCCAAAATGTTCATTGAATAATGACAGTGTTACACAAGCGTACGTACAACCTACTGTCTCCATGATTGCAGTGCTTGTTTTTTTCGATACCTCCTTTTAGTAATGGTTTTAAAATTATAATTTATGTTTAAATGTTATAATTATTCAGTTATAATTATTCCAAATATGTTTATATAATGACTGTATTGACCATAATTGACCAACAAAAGTCTTCTTTGAAAAAAAAATTAATTTTGAAAAAACGCCCAACTTTAACTTAAATGACTATGTGGTTGTACACACATAGTAATAACTGGAATAAATATAATGATAAATATGAAAAAATAAGTTAAATAATTAATATAACTTCAGTATATTTTACATTAATGTATGATCAACTAAATGGAAACTCAAGGTATGTGGTTTTCATTTTACTTTTACATCGGTGATATAATTATTGTATTGACCACTTACATATTTTTAGTGGTGTGTATATAATCCCTTTTTTATATTTTATCATAAATTTTTTTATATTTATGGTATTTTAATCATTCATTTAATTTTATTCCTTCAACATGATTCTTATTTAAAATGTTTCAATGTCGTATGGGATACGTTGCGATGTTTAATGATAATTTTCCTAAAAACAAATAATCATTATCATTCAAAGTTATTTCCATTCAAGGAATTCAAATTACCATTGTTTAATAAATAATTTTATTATCTAATTTTATGCATGATCATTTTCAAGTATTATTACCATTTCTAAACTCTTTATTACTCAAGATTTTTCTTAAAATGTTATTATGAAAACTCAACAACAAATCCCTTTTTATTTAGAGAAACTATTTTCTTCTAAAAACAGTGTTTTATCAAAAAGTTTTCAAAAACATGTTTATAAAAAAATCTGGTTGGTTCTTCTTCATAATATCCTCAACATCCCATGTTTATTCAATTATTTTATTATTTCTTTAATGTATCTTCACTATTTTATTTATTTACATCCTAAAAAATTTCTCTATAGTGTTAAAAATTTATTTAAAAAAATCATAGTATGATAGATCTTGTTCCATTTATATTTCATTTTATGGTGAGTACATTCTTTGGGTAAAGACCAGAAAATCCCACGGAAATTTTTTTAAATACATGGGATTTTTACGAGTCCGTGAAAATTTACGGCGTGGGATTCTGTGGCCCGGTGTTCCTGGAATCAATTTCTGAAGTTTTTCTAGTACGTTCAGTAAACGTACATGCGGGATTTTATAACTTTTGAACTAGTGCTCAGAATTGAAATCACAGGGCACTGTTGAACTCACAGCGCTGGTATTCACTTAAAATGACATTCAGTTCAATGACAGAGAGTGAAGAATAAAAGTTGGGTTTTGGGGTTTCGTGGGAGGTAATAAAATTAAGTAATCTCACGTTATTTTATTTTAACCACCTTGTGGAGGTTGGGTGGTTAAAACCTCCTCATGGGAGTTGGAGGTGGGACCACCACACCTAACCCTCCTATGGGAGGTTATGGTGGTAGGTCCACCTTAGCATAACCTCTCGTTAGAGATTATGACATGGGGACCACATGAGGCATAACCCCCTATTAATGGAGGGGGTAAAAAATCCTCAACTACCCCTTAAATGGAGAGAAACCCCTGGACCTTCTCCACCTTAATAGAGGAAACTCCCCTTTATTTTAATTTATGCCACCTCTCTAGCATTAATTATGGGAGCTGAGTGAATTAATTAACATTTTATTTTGAATTTTAAATACAAAATTCTAAAATAATATACAAACTATTATTTTGGTTGGAAATAATTCTTTGGTTAGCATATTCTCTTTTTGTGGAGCTTGGGAAGAGAGGAGCTTGATAGAAAAGTTCTTCCAACAAAAAACGCCGAAAAAAACCATCTTTGACTTCCCCCCTCATATCATACCGATGTGGATTGTCTTCCATAGCCGATGTAGCTTGGTATTGGGAGTCCATGATGAACACGATGAACTGCGAACTCCTTCGATCCCTTTCCGTGACACCATCAACAAACGATGACCGACAACCAAAAAGTAGGTGGTATATTACTTAATGATGTTATACATTTTATTATCTTCTTCAATGGATAGAAATGGTTTTTTGTGGACATGTTAATGATAAATTGTGTATCTTGTTGAGCCAATTGATACCTCCCTAAATGCGGAGGGTGCATGCCAACCTAACATGGCCCGCCATCCTCCATTGTTTTTCCTTCTTGTGGCATTCTTCGACATGGAGACTTAAGAATGACGAGGCGACGGAGACCGCAATGACAAAGGCCACACTACTTGTGGCCTCTGTGAACTATGCCACCCCTCGCGGCATCCTGCACCACCTCCGGATGAGCCTGTGTGTTGCTCATGCCCCACCGGCCTGCCAACAAGCTACACACGGGCCCCGCCGGCCTACCAGTGTGCTGCCCGCGAGCCCTGCTGCCTACTTGTACAATACCCGTGCGCCCCTCCGGCCATACCTCACATTGCCCGCGCCCCACCGGCATAATTGTGCCCTGTCGGGTACCCAGTAGCCTACCCAGGCACTACCATGCATGCCCCGCTGGCCTACCCACGCCCCGTGCGACCTGCCCGACACGTGCCCGGCGCCCCGCGCTGCCTGCCCAAGCCCCATATCCAAGCCGATCCGCAATGGACAACCGAGCCATCCCACGGTTTTTATCATGGTGTCGCAGTCTGAACTGTCTCGGCTTTCCAAGATGAGCCGCCCGAGCCACGCACCACGTTGTACTGGCCGAACCGGCACCAGCCTTTGTGTCGAGCCGCCTACGTGGCGACCTTCAGGACTAAACGCCCTAATAGTCTGTTTGGTCGGGCCTAGAGGACCTGGCCAAACCAAGCTGGACGACCCACCCAATGGGCCAGGTGAGACCCAGTGGGTCTAACCGGGTCGACCCAGACCAGGTCTGATTAGGTCCACCCAGACCGGGTCGGCCTAGTCTGGGTTGGGCTGAGTCAGTCCGACCGGGTCAGACTGGTCCTAGGCCCATTGTCGACTATGTTACTTCCTTTGGAAATTTCATTGGCACCAGATGACCATTTTATGAATAGTCAGTGGTGTTGGTTTTCTTGGATCATGATGGTACCTTTGATTATACCACATTCAAGTTTGGGGTAATGTTAAGATACGGTCAGTTTGGATCATACACGAATCCAATCGGCCCCCCAGGACTAAAAATCTAATAACTCACAGATCGGGTGTCTGATTGATGTGTCATATATTGCGCTGACACCTCTATGACGTGGAGGAACGTTGAGATACATCTATGTGGGACTTCGTGATAGTTTAAGTATCAAACAGTAGTTTGCAGATCGGATCTTCTAGAGATAATTAGTATTTTGTAAGGGATCCTAGTAGCTGGCCGAGAGTTGAAGACTGCTAAATGATTTGACTCGGAGTGATTCAACTAACCCTATGGGTGAGAGCCTCGGTGTCACGATAGACCCATGGTGGGGAGCCCCTCCGTGTGAGCATGGTAGACCCACGGTACTCGACATGTGGAGTACCTTAGCAGGCTACGAGGGGGAGCACCTCTGTTTGAGCACAGCAGAACCATGGTGGGGAGCGCCTTTGTCTGAGTACAATAGATCCACGGTAATCTACAAGTGGAGTACCTCAGTTGTCCAAGTTAGTTGGAAGTGCCTCTGTGTGATGTGGTAGGCCCTCTGTACCCGATAGATGAAAAGTTCTCCAATAGTCGAGGGTCCAGTTTGATACTATCGTTAAAATAAAATCTTGGTTGAACTGAGTCATAAACTTTTGTGTTTACCTCATTATTGATATAGATAACTTGATATGTTAGGTATATATATGAGCATATACTTAAGTGGGGTTATCTGTTGATTTCATACTTTTTGGAATACCCTTGTTAGATTTTGTGAGACCATGAGGGTCTTGGGGTCCATACCGAGTCTCGTTATACTCACCCCTGTACGGGCTATGACCCCACCTTATTGTGTTGGATACAGATTACGGACAGCACTGACTGAGGATTAGAGAAGCAGGACTGGACGGTACCCGAAGGTGGACCACATGATGAGTCGGTACATAGAGGAGACTAACATATGTGGAGTGCTGAGGAGGATTTATGTATCTACCCTTTAGGTAGGATCCATGGTGGATGATCCAAGAACTTCTTTCCATATTTTCTTCAATTGTACTTGTTTTTTATTTTTTACTTGTTGTCAAGACCCCAACCCCATAAGATTGAAATAATTGCATGAAACATAGTGTGAAATTTTTATTTATAAAATAGGTTTACAAAAGAAAGTAATTTGCACATTTGTCCAAATATAGATGATTGTCTCAGATTAGGATCTTGGAAAATCATATTCTACTAAAGTACTCTTTCTAAGGACATGTCAGGGTTAAGCCTCAAAATGGTTTCATTACAAAAAGTACTTAGGGCTTGAGCACAACTACTAAAAACCTAAAAAAAACATATATTTAAATGTAGGTTGAGCATAAAAATGCCCATTAAGGGGTTTTAAAACATTTGGAAAAATTAAACATCAAAAAAACCACCTTGAAAATAAACATAAAACAATTCTTGAGTGAGAGATTTAATATTTTCACAACATCAATATTTTCTAAGGGTACATGCAGACATTATTCCAATAGACCATTTTCATAAAAGATAGTTGTCCCATCTTCAAAAAATGCATCAGAGTGCACATGTGTATGAGATGTCCATAAAGTATAACATAATCAAGCCAACATCAATAACATTGTTATGAGTATAATAATTCACATCGTAATTCATTAAAACATAAAAAGAGATTCTTAAGACTTTAACATTAGAAACTATTACCTTGTATAACATGCCATTTGCACACTTGATATGCCTTGTGATCATAAATTATTCTTAAGTAAGGATCCAAAATCCCTTCGTTATACATTTACTATTCTATAGTGATGAAATGTATAATGATGGAATTTGTCAAGGCCTTACGCCAAGAACGTACGGGTAAAAAAACCCAACAAAATTGTAGTTAACTACCACACGTGGTTGTGACAAAAAAGTATGCATCATGTTCACGCATGATTTCACTTAACTCATGCGACTTCAGCACTTTACCCAATGCATTGGAGTGCTATATAATTTCGGGTGCACCCGTCACATCATATTATGTCCAATACATTCCTCATATGTCTTAGCTTGATCTCATATTCCTAGTGCTCATGTTCATAAAACATACATTCTTAGTCCATAATCCCTTTTTTCTCATGATCATACTGAAAAGGATTATGTAAAAGAATTAGACTTGTCAGATTCATATTATATAGTGACATGTATGAAAAATAATACTCTTATGCACAGGTAATAATAACATGTATACATAAAATAATGGGTTATCACATGAAAAAAAAATCTTGCATTTAAACCCTTAAGAATGTGGCCTTTTCAAAACCATATTGATACCTTTTAACATTAAGGTACTCATTTAGTCTATGAATCGTTTATTTATAAAATATTAAAGCATAAACATAAGAACCAAAGGATGTTCTTGTGAAAGATTTAAAATACAAAACATGGTTGATTTCCTATGAAGTGTTTAAGTATAAAATAAATATTTACACACGTCAGCTCATGCATAAATGTACATTAATATTTGAATAGAAAAATATTGGTCCTACCCTTTACATGATAATCCGAATTTGAAATATATATGTATTCAGGTAAAGTTGATAATTAAAAAAAATTATGTTTACATAGAGTGTGTTTTTGGGATCTGCACACCCCAAAACAATATTTAATAAATTCTTTCAACAGTTTCTTAACATAATTTAATAAGAAATCGTTTAGTGAAACTGTAATTATAACATATTTATGTATCCATACATACACAGATTACAAATAAGGGTATACAAAAAAACATGAGGGACTAGACCCCTTGCATGTAGCTTATGTTTAAAAAAAATACTCAAAAATGAAATATCACACTTTAAAGATCATAACCCGAAGTGGGTTGTCGTATATATATATATATATATATATATATGAATAAATATATATTTTAAATTTGAAATTATAAAATGGATTTAAAGAGAAATTATATACGTATATTCATATGTATATATCTATGTGAAAAAAAAATTAGTGGAGAAGGGTTCACATGTAACATTGAAAGCACGAATCCTCTTACATGTATTGTATACTTAAAACATCTTTAGAAAACTCAACATGAGTTTTGTTTTAAAAGTGATATGAAACTGTATAAATATATATATATATATATATATACATATATAAATGTATGGACCCATTTATACATAAGAGAAAAAGAGTTTTATGAAAAGGATGAAAACAAAAATAGGTGAATCCCTTACCTATCGTTGGGTAGCCATGAATGATGGGTAGGAACCGATTGAACGTCAAGATAAGAAAATCAGTGATTTTGATTGCCAGAAAACAGGGTATATATGTATGTGCGGTGTTTCACATATTTCATTTATATAACATATCATAAATATAATAAAATCAAAGACTGGACCGAATTAAAAAAAACCAGAATGTTTCTTATGAGAGAGCACGAAGAAGAAAATCAGTTATTATAATACATATACACATATATATATATATATATAAAGCTTGAAAAATATACATGAAACAAAATAAATAAAAATAATGAAAAAAAATAAAATGAAACAAAAGAGATCGGGGAAGATCTCATGGGTGGAATTAAAGGTCATGGGGCCTTAAATTAATAAGGAAAGAAAGATGGAGGAGGATATAAAAAGAAAAGATTAAAAAAACCAGGGGTTTTCACTGGTTCGTGCGCCACGGGGAAGACAACGGGGAAGAGAAACCGGGTGGAAATGGAGGGTTCAGATCACATGGATATTGATCAGACGGCTAGGGAAAAGCGTGGGATTTATATATGAGTGAACAGATTTGATTTTCTCTCAAGAGGATGGAACTGTCGATGAGGAGAACTGTAGCGCTTCGGGGTCATGAGGGATGAGAAGTGGGATCGAATCAACGTCCTGGATTGCATGAGACATGATTCAATGGCCCAAATCGCGTTTCGCCCAATAATCTACATCCTGCTTCGAAATGGGGTAAGGTGCGGGGCTTCGTTATAAGCCTGAGGCTCCGCTACACTGAACAGAAATAACAACACACACGAATTGGGGCCTTATACACGGGCTCCCGCTCCCTCTTCGCACCCCCATAGGCCTCGACATACCTGTGCCCACAGCTTCACTCCTGCGGTGGCATGCGCTCCTGCTCTCCTGTGCGCCCCTCGGGGCACCCATGCTTGGTCGTCCATAGCATGTGCTGAGTGCTAGCCTCAGCCACCCTGTGTGTGCCGCCTCCCTCATCCCAGCTTGTAAGGGCTGGCCAAATGGGTTAATTTTTTATTAACCCAAAACATCAAAATTACCATCTAAAAACCAAATATTTTACTTCCATAAAATTTGATTTATTTATTTCTTCTCATAAATCAATCTATATGGCTTTTAATTAATAAAGGTAAAATGTTTTCAAAAACATTACAAACCAAACAATATAACTTTTACGTAACAAAGGTAAAAATGTTTTCAAACATCAATACATTATACATACTTTTCTTTGACTTAATGTGGAAGAATATACCAAAACATTACGATTTTCAAATTCCATGTCTTCTAAATATTAGTTTAATTTAAATATCATCATCAATAGGATTTTAAAGCACTCAATTACATAAAACATTTCATGGTGATTTTACATATAGAGAAATCATCACAAATTTTTTTCAAAAGAAGGAAATATTTATAATTTTTCATACAAGCTATCTATTTAAAAAACCATGATGTCTAAATATTTTTGAAACATTAAAGAAATGTTTTTGAACTACGTTTTGAAACCATAAAACATAAATAAGAGTTAACTGACTTAAACTTATATTTAAAATACTTCAAAATCAATAATATTAAGAGTCAATTAATCCACCATACTCGACGGCTATAATTATATCCTATGTATACTCAATGGTTACTTAAATGGAAACGATCAAATTTTAGGCCTTATAAAACACTATTAGGGTATTCTAACACCAAACATCGAGACATAGAAGATGTTTCTCTTCATCCCCTTGATGCTTAGTACGATTGGTGTGGTTCTGGTTATGGTGTTCTTGGTAATGGCTGATCCAAAGGAAATTGACTTCTTCCATTGCATTTTCATGGTGATGTGGGTGTACCGGTGGTTTTCATTGGACTTATTGTAGGAAGTTTTGAATAGTTATGGTCCTTAGACCCTTGTTTCCATGTATCCATTTCAAATGTTTTGAATAAATGATAAGTTTTGTGTTTTATTTCGCAGAAATTTCATATATAAAAAGGTAAATTATGCCAAAAGTAATAATTAAAACCATTATTACTACAGATATTAGGTTTTGGGTGTTACACTTGTACTTTCCTAATGGGCTTGTATTTCTGTCCCCTTTTACTTTTCAGCATTCCTTTTATACAATTTTTCTTAGTTTTTTATGTCCAACTCATACTCCATCGTGTGTGTTTAAACATTATAAATGCAATGCATTCCAACATAGACATTTATGCCTTTGGTTCTAGTCGGAAGCCCATGGCCTATGGAAGGCGGGCTTGGGGTAGTCACGGCATGAGCCCCGGGGGACGGGTCGTGACAAATTTGAATCAGAGGAGTCTGTTCATGTAACACCCTGAGAATTTATGAAAAATATTATATTAATTTCATTATTGTCTTGTGTTGTATGCTACACCATGATTACCTTGCGCTATATGCAACACTGTATTAGCTTGCAGTATACGCAACACTATTCATGGATCGTGTTACACACAATTTTGATAATAGTTATTCTACACAACATTAAGTATATATATATATATATATAATCAATGTATAAATGAAATATGGTTCGATTATGGTATACGAAACAACAAAGGATTCTTTCACAGCACACAACCCTGACTTGGCTTGCATTACACGCAATCGCGACCTTCCTCAATAGTGTGGGTTATACGCAATACTGGGTTTTACTAAACAATGATATATTATTATAATATTATTATGAACTAGTCGTTATGAATAGTATTAACTAAATTTTGAATCTTATAAAATTATTATTCATCTTACAAATTTTATAAAACATGGTATAAGAACAAAATAAATTTCTTGGGTAAAATAAGTATTTTTAAAAAAATGCAGTTTTGCCACCTTTTGATGGCGCACCCACATTAAATCTAGTTTTTGAAATGTTTATAAGTTAAATTTGACAAAATAAAATTATTATTTGGAATCATGAAATACAAATTTACTTTGGATAAATTTTTCATATTATCTGGTAACTTTCATATTTTGATGAATAGTAAAAACACGCTATATTTTAATTAAAAACAACTTTTTTCAGCGCAATATTTTATATGGTTAAATTATAATATTTAATGGTTTTAAATTATAAATAGAATATATTTTTACCATTTAATATAATGTATGTCATTATCATTGATTCTACCTTGAATTCGTAGGATAAATCAATTCAATCTTTTGCAATGTTTTAAAGAAAACCCCATTATCTTTCGACAACAGGATTAAATTTAATTTAATTTCTAAAACTTTTGTGTATTGAATTTGGAAAAATGGATTCCATATTTGGAATCAGTGGATCCAAATTATGTTAATAAGCTACTTTTTATTTTTGGGAATTATGAATAGAAACTACGGTAAATTTTATTTACCATAGTTAAAGGTAAATCGGGTAATTAAGGGTAAATATAATATTATAAAATTACCCTAACACATGTAAAAATCCTATTGGATGACTAAAGGTCGACCCATATAACATAAGGGTCGGATTAGATTCATTTAATGTACTTTTTTCCATGATAATAATTTAATTATTATTAAAACCAAAGAATGTGACAACATGTCACTTTCTTAAATATTATAAGTATAATAATTTTAATTTAGTGATAAACTTCATGAAACTTCGAGAATGAATATTATCTAGAAATATAATACAATTATCTACATCATAGGAATTTATTTAGATTTTTTAGTGATTAAATAATTATCATTTATTAAGACACAAAGATGATGCAGTAATTGTCTTATTAATGGAAAATTGACATAATTGATGTTATAAATACCCAAATAAATGTAATTTATGACTTTTTATGAATTCCACTAATTTTATAGGTTAATATAACATGTTAGTATGTATTTAATTAACTTTTTTCGGACTAATAATTCTGTTATGATTTTCTCAAAAATAAATTACTAAATAGTGTCAAAATTGACATAAAATGGTTTTTAAAACAAATATTAAATTATTAATTGTTATTTTACTCCTAAAAATATAAGGTTCGGCCCAATGACTTAGATAAAGTTATATATATTAATAATAAACAACTTGGGGTTCTTTTGGCTTGATATAGTAAGTTTATTAACCTTATATTGTAAGAAAACAAGAAGACACGGTAAAAGTAAAATTATCTAACTTAAAGTTATATATAAATGATAAGGTTACAATAAGAATCTAAACCTGTCTAAATTCTTTTGGATGAAATGATTTCGACCCATCCCCACCTTAGCTTCGAAATAAATCAATTTTGAGCTATTTAAAACTGAATCTGGCTTTATAATAAAATAATATTTTTTGTTATTCCAAAGGTGCCCCTCTCCTCCATTATAAAAGGGCACCCCCTCCCTCTCTTCCTCACACCACATTGAGCCTTCAAGCTCGGCCAACCCCTGAAAACTTATCTTCCCCACTTCCCTAGAAACATCCTAGAGCTTCTGGTTTTCCTCAATGACCAATTTTAGTACACTAAGAGGGGGACTCAAAGAGGCGCTTCAAAGAAGAGGTAATGTCCGTTACCGATTCTTTCAACTTTATTTCTTCTTCCACTTCTTCTTATAGATTATTTAATTATGAAGTAATAAAATCAGTATCAATCATATAATTATATGTTATTATAAGTATGAAACGACCCATGTTTACCATCTATACATCCTACGGAAAATGAAATCCCCGCGCGTGCGTACGTACGGAATACTGTCTCCACGCCGTAGTGTAATCTATTTTCCACCACCACCTTACTTGTATGGGTATAATGGTGTAAATAATAAATATATATGATTATTTTAAAGTGATAATGATTCTTAAATAGTATACATACACTACAATACAATTCAACGATCATGAGAATGATATCATTGCTCATGCCTACGTACGGACTACAGTCTCCACGACGCGATGAGATTCATTCTCCACTTTAACCATTCATGAATGATTATAAAGTATATATAATAAATAGTCATGAAATATATGACATAATAATACTATTGTATTTATGTATATACATATTTATGTCATCTAATTAATTCCACTCAATTCAATAAGGAAACGAAAATAGCGTTCATGCGTACGTACGGCCTACCGTCTCCATGAACGGTGTATTTCATTCCATTTATCGATAAATTATATATATGTATATTTTGAATATATATTATATATAAATCATGTTTTATATTCTGGAATTAAGTAATCATGATCTAAGTAATCAGATTAATAATTACAAGTTAAAACACGAATGACAAATGAGACGATTTTACCCAAAATGCTACTTTAACATGAATTTACAAAAGAACGGGTAATATAAAGTCATAAGTGAACCATATATGATATAATAACAGTGAATATGATTCTGTAATAAGTCAATGACATTATTTAAATCATTATACAGGAGGTTCGGACACTTACGAAGAAAATCGGACCTAAGGTAAGGGAAAGATCACAATCTCATTTTTATCCGAGATTGTTTATATTTTCGTATTTACTAGGGTGTATTTTATCATCCACATCCATGTTTCCTCAAAATGTAATATTATTTCCATCCACCTAAAATTGTTTAAATCCAATTTTACACTTCGTTGAGTTTTTAGTAAAAGATATGAAAGGAATCTTTTGTCATTTTTCGTACGAGGTACTTTTTTGACTTTTCCTACAAAAGTATGAGAAGAATGTTTTTTTTACTTATACTGCATGAATGGATTTTTAAAAAAATATTTCCAAGAATCTTCCATTGTAGTTTTTCAAGTTTATTTTTAATCAACTTCTTTTAGTTTAGAATTTTATGACATGTTAAGAAAGGAAAAGTGTTTTTGAAGTAGAAAGGATATTTTCCTCAAGAATAGAGTTCAAGTGTTTTATCAAAATTATTTTCCATCTAAGATAATAAAGGGTTTTGTTTCTATACCTATTATTAAATTGATTTGATTATGTTGTGATGGAATTATATTTATGAATTCATTTATCTTATATGAATTGTTTTATGATTTCACGATGTTTAAGATTTTCATTTTTATTACATGGGTTATGCAAAGATGTATGATTTATGATTTTGTGGAACATATAAGAATCATATAATTATGAGATGGGTGGGACCTATATCTCCCTCCAATGCATTGGGTAAAGATTTTATATCTCATGAGATAGACATGGATGGAACGGTAGGTTATACCGGTTCAGTGAAACCGGACTGAAACGAGGGTGACTCGGTTCAGAAATGGACTTTGTCCACTAAGATAGTCTTGGAAATGATTCTTGACTAATAAGAAATGATTCTCTATGATTATGTGTGTATGCCACAAAGTTTCATGTTTTATTTTATGATTATTGGGATTTCATTTCACTTCTATGATTTATCCCATGTTATGAAATTATACTCTCTTTTTCAGGTTATGATTTCCAAAATGTTATGTTCTTATGAATATGATGTGATTGATATTTCTTTTGTTTACCCTTACTGAGCATTTGAGCTCACCCTTTTGTGTTTTCTTTTTCCCAGTATATAAAGTAAGGTTTTAGGTAAAAAACGAAGATCTCAATGAGAGATGTTGGAGATCTTTCCCCACAATTAGATGATTATATTCCGAGTTTCCAAAGACACTAAACTATTACGATCCTTGTGTGTGTGTTTTTGTTATGTACTAAGTATTCTGCAAAAGTATTGTAATGTCCATGTACGTCAAGCTTCGGGTCTCTACAGTTGGTATCAGAGGAAAGTTTAGTCAACCTTTGGAAACTAGGATGCGAAAACGTTAGTGAGATCCCTAGAGATATTTCTAAGGTATGTCTAGGGATGTCCCTAAGGTTAAGTATACGCATAGGTTATAGTACTAGAATTACGCTAATGATCATAGAATTAAACCTAAGATGTTAGATATTTAAGGTACTCCCCCTTTATTATTTTGTTTTCCCTAGCATGATTTTTTCCTCTCACACTATTATTGTTGGGTTTTAGACGATGGCTGGAACCCGAAGGAACCGTGTTGATCAATGCAATGGACAATGCAATGATTGTCCTCCTGAACAAACAAATGTTATGGGAGATGGAGTGAAAAATATTATTTCTATACTTACACAAGCTATGAATCATTCTAGACTTCCAAATGAGCAGTGAAGGGAACAATATTCTATTGAGTCCTTCATGAGGCAACACCCACCTTCTTTCAGTGGATCTTCTGATCCACTTGTTGCTGAACAATGGATCAGTACCACTGAAAAGATATTTTTTGTTATTCAATGTTCTGAACATGATAAAGTCATCATAGATGTATATCGTTTGGAAGGTGAAGCTGATCAATGGAGGAATCTTATCAAGAATATGAGGCAAAGAGATGAAATTGAGTCCATGGAATGGGACGAGTTCAAGAACATATTTTTCAATAAGTACTTCCCTCGTATTCTTCAAACAAAGATGGAGAAGCAGTTTCTTGAACTAAGGAAAAAGGATGATGAATCTGTTGGTATATACGAAGCGAATTTTACAAGGCTTGCAAGGTATGAATCTGGATTTATCATCCAACCTGAAAGTAAAGTTGATCGATTCTTCAGTGGCATAAAACCAAATCTTCGAAGGGAATTAGCTATAAGAGACTTCAGTAGCTATGAAGAAATGGTGCATTGTGCTATCAAGGTAGAAATGGAAGTTGGTGTTACTTATCTATCTCATATTTTTGACAAGAAACGAAAGATGGAGTTCAAGGAGAAATCTCAGAATAATGGTGAAAAGAATATGAATGTTTCCTTATGCTCAAAGTCTGGAAAGAATCTTGGTGGAGATTATCTTAAAGGGACAAGTAAATGTTTCAAATGTGGAAAGGAAGATAATCGGGCATTTGAATGCTGCAATGATGGGAAGAAGATGTCTAATGATGCAAACAAAGGAAGGGATAAACAGAATGAACATACTACACTTCAATGCTTCAAGTGCAAGGAAATAGGGCATTATGGTAATAAATTCCCTAATCCAAGGGTTAGTGATGATCGACATGAGCAACCACACAAGGCAAAGGACAAAGGGAAGTCACATGCGATCACTATTGGCGATGTTGAATATGACAACGATGTGGTGGAATGATTAAGTGTTTATGTAAGGGGATTCCAAAATAATGTTTTATATAGTATCGTGGAATATTGGAATATTTAAGTTTTGGTCTATTGTGGTTTTCAATAATTTTATGGCATCGGTAACCATGAAAAGTGATTGAAATATATTTTGAAAGCAGATGATATGCACATAATGAAGGGATAAATAGAATCTAATATGTTTGATAGTATTTATGAGCTCATGATTGATATAAGGACTAAGTGATATCATGGTTTGAGTATATAGAATTTTGAGGATTTTGGTATGTGTAAAGTGTTAACTTTTAACAACATTAATGTTTTCACTAAGTTTTAATAGGTATTCAAGAGAATACATGATTAAGGCCTTTTAATTTTTGGAAGGTGACCAATAAGGCATATCTTATGATATATGGGGATCAATGATGGTATTAAATCTCTGGTAATTGTTTTCACTATATTATTAGAATGGACTGCAGTATTATGGATAAGTGTAAGATTGGAATGGATTATGTTGGACATAAGATAGTATTGTTTAAGGATAGAAGTTTTTTTAGATATTATTGATGGGATGTTATAGTAATATAGTTTTAGAAAAAGGACAACCTGCATGACGGGCGACAACCCATCGCGTCGGACAAGGTCGTAGGAATCGAACCCACAACCAAAGTGCGATTGGACTTTATCACCTACCACTGGCCTACAGGAAGTCCCTGGTTAGTATAAACTAGTTTTATTTTATTAAGAAGTATCATATATGAAGTATAAGTTCATTTTACGAACCATATATGATTAATATCACTATAGATGGACTTATGTATTTTTTGATAAATTTTCTAACCTTTTGTTTGAGACAGATGGAATGACCCATCATTCTATCACATGATCTGCTAACACATCACGAATGACAAATTCAACTTCATTTCTTTAAGAGATGAAGTGGAAATTATCCAAAGAATGACAAACGGTGAGACTATACCAAAATCACGAAAGTATTTCTTCTAATTCCAATTTCATCAACTTTAGGGAAATGATCTTGAAAACCAAAAATATTGTCCTAGTGCTCTTATATTTGATGAATCAGATGGTACCTTAGATCATCACAAATTTATGACTTTGTGATTGCTGGATTTTCCATAGCCATGTTCTCTACCACTCTCCATCAGAACATGATGGTTAGATTTCTCTTCCATATCCATATTTTCACCTATGTGGAAACCCGGTGATTAGTATATTTGGGTAAACATTATGTTTCATACATTTGTTTTTAAAGATTGGTTTTGGTATTCCTTTTTACGATGTGGGTTTCTATTAAAGAAACTTTCAAATAGTAAACCATTAATAACCCCGACGAATTTCGAGGGAGAAATTCATTTTAACGTGGGTAGAATGTAACTCCTAGAGATTTTATGAAAAATATTCTTTTAATTTCATTAATTTATTGTGTTTTATGATACACCAAGATTACCTTGCGCTATACGCAACACCATTTTAGCTTGAAATATATGCAACACTATTCTTGGATCGTGTTACACAAAATTTTGATAATAGTTATTGTACGCAACAATGAGTATATATGTATATATATATATTCAATGTATAAATGAAATATGGTTGGATTATGATATATGAAAAAACGAAGGATTCTTGCACAGTACGAAACCCTGACTTGGCATGCATTACACGCAATCGCGACCTTCCTCGATTGCGTGTGTTGTACGCAATACCAGGTTTTACTAAACAATGATATATTATTATAACATTATTATGAACTAGACGTTATGAATAGTATTAACTAAATTTTGAATCTTATAACAGTATTATTCATCTTACACATTTTCTAAAACATGGTATAAGAACAAAATAAATTTTTCGGGTAAAATAAGTATTTTTAAAAAAATGTTGTTTTGCCGCCTTTTGATGGCGCAACCACATTAAATCTAGTTTTTGACATGTTTATAAGTTCAATTTGAAAAAATAAAATTCTTCTTTGTAATAATTAAATAAAAATTTACTTTGGATAAATTTTTCATATTATACTGGTAACTTTCATATTTTGATGAATAGTAAAAACACGCTACATTTTAATTAAAAACAACATTTTTCATCGCAATAATTTATATTGTTAAATTATAATATTTAATGGTTTTAAAGTAGAAATAGAATATATTTTTACCATTTAATATAATGTATGTCATTATCATTGATTCTACCTTGAATTCTTATGATAAATCAATTCAATCTTTTGCAATGTTTTAAAGAAAAACCCGTTTTCTTTCGACAATTGGATTAATTTTAATTTAATTTCTGAAACTTTTTTGTATTGAATTTGGAAAAATGGATTCCATATTTTGAATCAGTGGCTCCAAATTATGTTAATAAACTACTTTTTATTTTTGGGAATTATAAATAGTAATTACGGTAAATTTTATTTACCATAGTTAAAGGTAAATCGGGTAATTAAGGGTAAATATAATATTATAAAATCACCCTAACACATGTAAAAATCCTATTGGATGACTGAAAGTCGACACATATCACCTAAGGGTCGGATTATATTCGTTTAATGGACTTTTGTCCATGAAAATAATTTAATTATTATTAAAACCAAAGAATGTGACAACATGTCACTTTCTTAAATCTTATAAGTATTATAATTTTAATTTAGTGATAAACTTCATTAAAATTCGAAAATGAATAGTCTCCAGAAATCTAATACAATTATATACATCATAGGAATTTATTTAGAATTTTTAGGGATCAAATAATTATCATTTATTATGACACAACGATGATACATTAATTGTCTTATTAATGAAATATTGACATAATTGATGTTATAAATACCCAAATAAATGTAATTTAAGACTTTTTATGAATTAAACTAATTTTATAGGTTAATATGACATGTTAGTATTGATTTAATTACCTTTGTTCGAACTAATCATTCTGTTATGATTTTCACAAAAATCTATTACTAAATAGTGTCAAAATTGACATAAAATAGTTTTTAAAACAAATATTATATTATTAATTGTTATTTTATTCCTTAAAATCTAAGTTTCGTCCAAATGACTTAGATAAGGTTATATATGTTAATAATATACATATTGGTGTTCTTTGGGCTTGATATAGTAAGTTTATTAACCTTATAGTGTAAGAAAATAAGAAGACACGGTAAAAGTAAAATTATCTAACTTAAAGTTATATATAAATTATAAGGTTAAAATAGGAACATAAATTTGTCTAAATTATATTTGATGAAATTATTTAGACCCATGCCAACCTTAGATTCGAAATAAATAAATTTGGAGCTATTTAAAACCGAATTTGGCTTTATAATAAAATAATTGTTTTAGTTATTCCAAAGGTTCCCCTCTCCTCCCTTATAAAAGGGCACCCCCTCCCTCTCTTCCTCACACCAATTGGAGCCTTCAAGCTCGTCCAAACACTGCCAAATTATATTCTACACATCCCTAGAAACATCCTAGTGGTTCTGATCTTCCTAAAAGACCAATTCTAGATCCCTAAGAGGAGGACTCAAAGAGGCGCTTCAAAGAAGAGGTAATGTCTGTTACCGATTCTTTCAACTTTATTTCTTCTTCCACTTATTCTTATTAGGTTGTTTCATTATGAAGTAATAACATAAGTATCACTCATATACTGATATGTTATTATAAATATGAAACAACCCTATTTCACCATCTATCCATCCTATAGAAAATGAAATCAACGCACGTGCGTACGTACGGAATACCGTCTCCACGCCGTGGTGTAATCTATTTTCCACCACCACCTTACTTGGATTGGTATAATGGTGTAAATAATAACTATATATGATTATTGTAAATTGATATTGATTATTTAATAGTATAAATACACTACAATACAATTCAACGATCATGAGAACGATATCATCGCTCGTGCGTACGTACGGACTGCCGTCTCCACGACGCGATGAGATTCATTCTCCACTTTAACCATTCATGAATGATTATAAAGTATATATAATAATTAGTCATGAAATATATGACATAATAATACTACTGGATTTATGTATATATATATTTATTTCATATACTTAATTCCACTCAATTCAATAAGGAAACGAAAACAGCGTTCATGCGTACGTACGGCCTACCGTCTCCATGAACGGTGTATTTCTTTCCATTTATCGATCCATTATATATATTCATATTCTGAATATATATTATATATAAATCATGTTTTATATTATGGAATTAATTAATCATGATCGAAGTAATCATATGAATAATTACCAGTTAAAACACGAATGACAAATGAGATGATTTTACCCAAAACACTACTTTAACAAGAATTTACAAAAGAACGGGTAATATAAAGTCATAAGTGAACCATATATGATATAATAATAGTGAATATGATTTTTTAATAAGTCAATGACATTATTTAAATCATTATACAGGAGTTTTGGACACTTACGAAGCAAATCAGACCTAAGGGAAGGGAAATATCACAATCTCATTTTTATCCGAGATTTTTTATACTTTGGTATTTACTGGGGTGTATTTTATCATCCACATACATTTTTCCTCAATATGTAATATTATTTCCATCCAACTACAATTTTTTAAATCCAATTTTACCCTTCGGTGAGTTTTTAGTAAAAGATATGAAAAGTATCTTTTGTCTTTTTCCGTACGAGGTACTTTTATGACTTTTCCGACAAAAGTAAGAGAAGAATGTTTTTTTACTTATACTTCATTAATGGATTTTTAAAAAAATATTTCCATGAATATTCCATTACAAGTTTTCATGTTTATTTTTAATCAACTTCTTTTAGTTTTGAATTTTATGACATGTTAAGAAAGGAAAAGTGTTTTTAAAGTAGAAAGGATGTTTTCCTCAAGAATGGAGTTCAAGTGTTTTATCACAATTATTTTCCTTCTATGATAATAAATGGTTATGTTTCTATCCATATTATTACATTGATTTGATTATTTTGTGATGGAATTATATTTATGAATTCCATTATCTTATATGAATTGTTTTATGATGTCACGATGTTTAAGATTCCCATTTTTATTACATGGGTTATGCAATTATGTATGATTTATGATTTTGTGGCACACATAAGAATGGTATCATTATGAGATGGGTGGGACCTATATCTCCCTCTAATTCATTAGGTAATGATTTTATATCTCATGAGATAGACATGGCTAGAACGGTAGGTTATACCGGTTCAGTGAAACATGACTGAAACGAGGGTGACTCGGTTCAGAAATGGGCATTGTCCACTAAGATAGACTTGGAAATGAGTCTTGACTAATAAGAAATGATTCTCTATGATTATGTGTGTATTCCACAATGTTTCATGTTTTATGTTATGATTATTGGGATTTCATTTCACTTTTATGATTTATCCCATGATATGAAATTATGCTCTCCTATGCAGGTTAAGATTTCCAAAATTATATGTTCATATGAATATGATGTGATTGATATTTCTTTTGTTTACCCTTACTGAGCATTTGAGCTCACCCTTTTATGTTTTCTTTTCCCCAGGATATAAAGAAAGGTTTTAGGTAAAAAAAAGGAAGATCTCTATAGGAGATTTTGAAGATCTTTAACCATGATTAGAAGATTATATTCCGAGTTTCCAAAGACACTAAACTATTACGATCCTTGTGTGTGTGTTTTTGTTATGTACTATGTATTCCACAAAAGTAATGTAATGTCCATGTACGTCAAGCTTTGGGTCTCTACAGTTCTATCATAGAACATAGGACTCTGATCTTTCTATTCTGTGAAGAAATACTGTTAAGGGAAACGAGTGTGGTTTTCAATTCATGGTTTCCAATGTGGGTGTGGTGACCGATATATCCATACACCAGGACAATGAATTCTGATTTCCAGCTCAGTGCACGAAAACATTGATTTTGTATGTGTATTCAAAAGTTTTCTTTAAGTCATCTCGACCAGCTCAGCACACCGGGAATAATCTCTTGACCTTGTCACATTTGTTTCTTTCATGATGCCTCGCCACTGACGACCAGCTTGAGTCCCAAGAGTTATACGTAGAGATATCCCACCGAGTGATGAGGCCTAGGTGTAGGGCCCTTATTTAGCAGAGGCACCAGTGATACCACTTTACATTGGGCCACTTATTCCACTATCTCCAATATCAGACGATGCATGATGCTTGAGTGTGTTGCATGAGTTTCAGCGCCAGAGGCCCCCAAAGTTCAGGGGAGAGATGGACCTGCAGGCAGCTGAGGATTCGCTGGAGGCTGTGGTGAGAGTCTTTGGACTGGTAGGGACACCATACGACTTCATGGTGATTCTTGTAGAGCCTAATGATCTAGGTGAATGACGAGATGATGCTACTCTAGGAAGAATTTGAGAGCCTGTTTCGGGTGGAGTTTGTCCCAGCCACCCTACGTGCTATGCGGATATAGGAGATACTTCATTTGTAGTAAGGCAGCATGATGGTGGAACATTACATAGCGAGGTTCACCGACCTCTCATGCTACTCTATAGATATGGTATGAGACTCATTCATTAGGGCCCAGAAATTCGAGCAACGACTCATGCGAGAGATCAGAGCTTCAGTTATCTCGCTCAGCATTCCGACACAGGTGGGGGTGTTGGAGTGAGTCCTCTTAGAGGAGAGTTTTCTTGCTGAGCAGCCTCAAGAAGTGGGACCCACCACTAGTCGACATGCAGTGAATTCGTCTGCAGCTCTCACTAGACATATTACACATAGGTTCAAGAGGACCAGACCGACAGGTGGACGACTGCACGACTCAGGAACAGTTGTGCGGGGAACCCGAAGTGGAGACAGACCTGCCAGGAGCGGGCAGTGTTACTCATGCGGCGTGTATGGACACATGGCTCGTGACTATCTGACCCACCGTTCATCATTAGACAGTTGAGGGACCTTTCTGGCAGAGGCAGAGGTTCATTTGAGGCAGTCCATAGGGAGGAGACAGATGTGGTAGAAGAGCTATTCGTACAACTGGATGTGCACGACGTTACGAGGTGTTACCACCTCCACCACCAAGAGGTCCACCCCGAACGTTGGGAGAAGGTGGATAGGCAAGATCTCATCTCTAGGCAGCTGAGGCTTACGATAATGGCACTTGGATAAGATTCTAGCTACAATCTGTGTTTACTCCACCATATCTATAGTTCTTATAAACATAGGTGTTAGTCACACTTTCATTTCCATTGCCCTCGTATGAAGCTCGGAGATTCTGACGGAGCTGTTAGCTTGATACTTACACCTAGAGACTCCTACGGGAGAAGACTCGATGATTATGGACTATTTCCAGTAGTGTGGGCTTAATCTTGGAGATGAGGGCTTTATTTTGGATCTCCTCGTAGCGGCGTCGAGGCCTTACGACATCATCTAGGGTATGGCTTATTTATCTACAGTCCATGATCAGATTGACTGAATTAAAGTGTGGTGTGTCCGCATGGATGGGACTAGGTTTACCTTCACCAGTGAGAAGAGATCCTTTACTGCATAGGACAGACTTACTCAGAGGTAGGTGCAGATGATTACTCATCAGTTGGACTGACATACCCTCGGATTAGTAGATGTGGAGAGTCTGAGCTATCCTGAAGTGGTGGACCCGTACCCGGATATTATCCCTGAAGATGTTCCCGGTCTACCTCCTCATAGAAAGGTGGACTACTACATTGACGTGTACCCCAGGATGACACCGATATCTACACCATCATATCGGATGACTCTCACTGAGCTTCATGAGCTGTAGGTACAACTAGAGGACTTGTAGGGGAAGGGATTCATCTGGCCCAGTGTTTCTCCCGGGGAAGCCCCGATTCTGTTCACCAAGAAGGTGGATGGGATATCGAGGGTTTGTGTCGACTACCGTCACTTGAACCCGATGACGGTGAAGAAAAAGTACCCACTTCTGAGGATTGATGACCTCTTTGATCAGATGAAGGGAGCATGATGGTTCTCGAAGAAATACATCAGGTCAAGCTGTCAACAGCTCAGAGTTCGAGATGAGGATGTACAGAAGACTTCTTTTATGTGTTGGTACGGCCATTATGAGTTATTGGTCAGGACTTTGGGTGTAACCAACGCTCCAGCAGTGTTCATGGGACCAATGAACAGGATCTTCCGGCCATACCTCTATCGCTTTGTCGTAGTCTTCATCGACGACATTATGATATACTCGACTAGTGAGGAGGAGCATGCCTACCATTTTCAGGTAGTACTAGACACACTCTGAGAGAAACATCTTTTTGGTAAGATTTCAAAGTGCCAGTTTTGGATCCGATAGGTTCACTTTCTAGGTCATGTTATCTCGAAGGCTGGTGTTGCAGTGGATCCAGCAAAGATTGTGGCGGTAATTACTTTCTATCCACCCAGAAGTGTAACAAAGGTACAGAGTTTCCTGGGATTGGCTAGTTACTACTAGAGATTTGTACTGGACTTTTCCAGAGTTGTATCACCACTATCATCCTTGACGAAGAAGGAGAAACCCTTTTTGTGGTCAGATAGATGCCAGCAGTGATTTGAGGAGATGATGCAGAGGATGAATAGTGCCACTATCTTGAGGCTTCCAGAGGATGGCATAGGGTACATAGTTTACTGCGATGCATTAGGGACCGGACTCGGGTGTGTCATAATGCAGGAGCAAGCAGTGATTATGTATATTTCTCGGTAGCTGAGATAGCATGAGCAGAACGATGCTACCCATGACCTAGAGTTTGTAGCAATGGTCTTCGCCTTGATGATATGGAAACACTGTCTTATGGGAGAATGTTTTACCATATACTATGATCATAATATTCTCAGGTATATCTTCTCTCTAAAGGAAATGAACCTGAGACAACGATGTTGGCTTGAGTTCCTCCAGGACTATGACTTCGAGATAGTCTATACTCCTGGGAAGGGAACGTTTTTTGTAGATGCGCACTACAGGAGATCGATTATACAGATACTAGGAGAGGAATCGGAGCAGATGGATGCTTTAGAGAATTATTATGTGGACTGAGATGGAGAAGCTTTCCTTTAGTCTCATACAGTCACTCCTCCACTTTTTCAGCGAGTCAGAGAGGCACAACATGGGGATACTGACTGCGAGACACGACATGCTCTGATATCCACAGGTTAGGCACCTGATAAATTTTCTAAAGGTGGGGATCACATCATCCTCTTTAGAGGGCGTACTATGGTACCAGTGTCACTTTAGGAGAATGTGTTGAGGAAGTTCCACACATCCCCTTTAGCGGTACATCCAGTAGTGGTGATGATGTACTAGGACCATCCGCAGTAGCACTGGTGGCAAGGTATGAAGAATGTGGTAGCAGAGTTTGTCTCTCGATGCCTCACTTTTCATCTTCATCAGAGCACCACCTTCCATCCAAAGACAGATGGTCAGACCGAGCGGACCATTTAGACCCTCAAGGACATTATCTGTGCTTGTGTCCTCGACTTCGTTCATAGTTGTGAGGATCACATATCTTTGGTCTAGTTTGCATATAACAATAGTTATCACTCCACCATCGGGATGAAACCTTTTGAGGCCTTGTATGGTCGACCTTGCAGAATAGCACTATGCTGGACAAACCAATGGGAGACAACACTAGTGGGACCAGAGTTGGTACAAGCTACCAAAGAGAAGGTGCAGATCATCTAGAGGAAGATGAAGACTGTACAAAGCCTGCAGAAGTCGTATACTGATAGAATATGGAGACATCTGGAGTTCGAGGATGGCAACCATGTCTTTCTACAAGTCTCATCCCGACAAGGTTTATGGTGATTTTGGCCGAGGTGGCATGTTATCTCCGAGATTAATTCGACCTTTCCAGTTATTTAGTAGAGTAGTCGAGTTGTCTTACCACCTGGCTCTTCCACCTCAATTGCATCGGGTTCACGACGTCTTCCACATATCCCAGCTGAGGTTATACGTGCACAACTCTTCTCACATAATAGACCATGGAGATATGGACATTGATGTTGGGGTGCCTTTTACGATGGTTCTAGTGGAGATTGAGGATTGAAAGGAGTGGGTCCTACGTGGATAGTTGATAAATCATGTGCGCGTTTACTGGTAGCATGAGAACCTCCAAGAGAGCACATGGTAGTGGGAGGATCAAATGCGTGCGCCGTCTCCCCATTTGTTCCCGTAGTTTGACTTGTTGTTTACTGGGACGTAAAGCTCTGAGGTGGGGAGAATTTAAAGGCCCGGAAAAACCATGAGAGTTATTTTTAATACATGGGATTTTTACGAGTCCGCAAAAATTTACAGTTCGTGATTTCGTGGCCCGAGGTTCCCTGAATCAATTTCTGAAGTTCTGTTGAGGTACGTTCAGTAAACGTATGAGTAGGATTTTATATCTTTTGAACCAGTGATCCAAATTGAAAATCGAGAGCACCATTGAACTCACAGTGCCGTTATTCGCTTAAGAATTCATTCAATTCGACAGTAGTGACTTCAGAATAGAAGTTGGTTTTTGGGTTTTCTTGGGATGTAATAAAATAATGTAAACTCACTTTATATTATTTTCACCGCCATGTGGAGGTTGGGTGGTTAAAACATACTCATGGGATTTGGAGGTGGGACCACCACACCTTAACCTCCCTTGGGAAGAGAGGATCATGAGAGAAAATTTTCTCCAACGTACAACGACGTCAACAACCATCTTCAACTTCCTCCCTCAGATCCTACCGACGTCGAGTGTCATCCACAGCCGATACAGCCTAGGACTGGGAGTGTGTGATGGACACGACAAATGGAGAACTCCTTTGATCACATTCTACGACACTGTCAATGAACGACGACTGACAATCAAAAGGTAGAGGGTTCATTAGATGATGATGTTTTAACATTTCTTATATTCTTTATCAGATAGAAATGGTTTTTTACAAACATTTTAATGATCAACTGCTTATCTTGGTGAGCCAATTGATATCACCCTAAACGTGAAGGGTACGGCCAACCTAACATGGCCCAACATTCTCTGTTGTTTTTCCTTCTTATTGTGTTCCTCAGCATGGCAATGTAACAATGATGAGGTGACAGAGATGGAAACGACAAAGGTTATGCTACTCGCGGCCTCCATGAACTGTGCCGCCACCGCGGTGTCTTGCACCACTGCTAACTGAGCCCGTGTGCAACCCACGCCCCGCCAGCCAGCCCGCGTGCTGCCCTCGGGCCCCACCGTCCTGCCAGCGGGCCCCGCCGGCCTGACAGAGCGCTTCCCATGCCCCACCGGCCTATCTGCACCCTACCGAGCGCCCCACAACCTGCCCATTTTCTTCCCACGTGCCCTACCAATGTGTCTGCGTATTTCCCGCACCCTACCCAGTGCCCTGCCAGCCTGCCTGCGCCCTGCCTAGTGCCCCTCGCAGCCCGCCGATGGCCCAGCTACTGGCCGAACCAGCTGAGCCTCACCGGCCGACTGAGCCGGCCTTCAGCATCCTTTATGGCATAGCAGGATAAACCAGCTCGTCTTTCTGGGCCAATCTACCCGAGTCGCACCCCATGTAGTGCGAGTGGAACCGTCCCCGACCTTCGGGCCAAACCGTCTTTACGGCAAGCTTCAGGCCAAAACACCCCTACAGTCCGCTAGGTCGAGCCAAGTGTACTGGGATGAACCTAGTTGTCTAACCCACCCATCATGGCAGGTCAGACCCAGTGGGTATGATCGAGTTAACCCAGACCAGTTCGGTGGAGTCTGGGTTGGGCCGAGTCGGTCCGACCGGGTCGGATCGGGCCCAGGCCCATTACCGACCCTGTTACTTTGGCCATATCTTTTCCACCATATGACCGTATGACGAACTGTCAGCGGCACTAGTTTTCCTGGAGCATGATGGCCCCTTTGAGTATAAGGCTCTGGATTTCGGGGTAATGTTCTAAAAAGGATAGGTTGGATCCTACATGAATCCAACTGGGGCCTCATGACTAAACAACTAATAACTCACAGACTGGGCGTCTGATTGATGCACCGTCTATTTCATGGAGACCTCTATGACATGGAAGACCTTTGAGATACTTATACGTAGAACTTCGTGAAAGTTGTAGTATCAAGAAGTTCATTTTTGAGCATTTATTACAGATACGAGCAAGCATTTGTGAGGGAACCTAGTTTTTGGCTGAGACTTGATGACTGTTGACCAATTCAACTCGGATTGATTAGACTAGCCCAGTGGGGAGTGCTTTGGTGTCCCGGCAGACCCACGGTGTGGAGCGCCTCTATGTGAGCGCTACAGACCCACAGTACTCGACCCGTGGAGTACCTCAGCAATCTATGTGGGGGAGAGCCTCTGTGTGAGCGCAACAAACCCACGGTGGGGAGCCCCTTCATGTGAGCATGGAAGATCCACGGTACTCGACAGGAGGAGTACATCAATATTCTATGTTAGTGGGATGCACCTCTGTGTGACATGGTAGGCCCACTATACTCGATAGAGGAGGATTTTCTCCAGTAGCTGATGGTTCAGTTTGATACTATCCGTAGAATAAAATCTCGGTTGAGCTGAGTCATAGACCTTTGTGATTACCTCATGATTGAGATGGATTACTTGATAACATAGGTATATGTATGGGAATATACCTATGTGGGTTTATCTGTTGATTTAATACTTTTTGGATCATCCTTTTTGGATTTTCTAAGACCGTGAGGGTCTCAGGGCCCATACTGAGTATCGTTATACTCACCCCTGCACGGGCTATGCCCGCATCTCGATGTGTTGGTTGCAGACGACGAGCAGCACTGACTAAGGATCAGAGTAGTAGGACAAGATGATACCTGGAGGTGGACCTCATGAAGAGTCTATACACAGCAGAGACTGACAGTTGTGGAGTGCTGAGGAGGATATATTTACCTACCCGTCACGTAGGATCCATGGTGGACGATCCAGGAGCTGAATTCCATATTTTCTTTAGTCGTACTTGTTTTTCAGTTGTACTTGTACTTTCCTGTTGGGCTTGTATTTCTAGACCCTTTTAATTTTTAGCACTCTTTGTATACAGTTTTACTTAGTGTTTTACCTCCATCTCATACTCTGTTGTGTGTGATTACACTTTTTAAAGGAAATGCCTTCCCAACATAGAGATTTATGCATTTGGTGCTGGTTACCATCCCCTGGCTTATGGAAGGCGGGCTTGGGTTAGTCACGACATGTGCCCCAGGGGATGGGTCGTGACACTTTCAGTCGCGAATACACTTCCTTAACAATGAGATATGGAACACATTATTCACTTTTGTGATTCTAGGTGGCTCTTCCAAATATTAATCCATATCTCCATTTATTTCATTAATTATGAAAGGTAACATGTACTTTTTTCTTTTATTTCCCACATTATTAATCCTCAAAAACCCTTAAATTGGTAAAATTTATAGAAAATTTTATATCATACATAAATTTATAAATATTTTCTATAGTTATAAGCCTAAAATTTTTAGCTTATAAAAATCTATATTAATATGAGTCTAAATATCCTTTTCCTTTGCCATTATATCATCAAAGACATGTAAACCCACAAGATTTATTCCACCAATATCTTCAAAACATGTTAGATTATGATATCTATTTCTATATAATTTTGTTGGATTTGTTTTCCAGGAAACAATTACGTTGTAAATTAGTTTAAATATGTACTGATATTTGTGAATATTAATAAAAAAAATAATACCACATATTTATTGTTCTTATGCATAACATTGATGTGATATTATCATATAGTATCTATTTCACTGAAAATGTCATAGAATTCCCCTACTTTAATAAGATCCTTTAGATGTTTGGATGATATCTCTTAAATATAATTCTACTAAAATATAATGTATTGTGGTAGAATAAAAAGTATATATTCTTTCTTGTGAAATTACTCATAATGGGTTGAGGGTTCTTCTCATAATTTTTCATTTTTTAATTCTAAAAATTTGAGATTATTTGAATAGACTCACCAGAATAAATACTACATTATTTGGTTTCAACATATATTCCTTTCTGTGAGCATGGGTAATGTTTCCTAGACTTGAATATCTTCATTAATTCATTCCATGACCTGTGAACTATGAAATATATATATATCAAAACCATCACCCAATATGTTGGTGGTATGTTGGAAAATTTAGGTGTGTTAGGATTGACATGTCATTAGTGAAAAATTTTAGGAAGGATTTATTCCTTATAAATTTATTATAGTTGATATCTCATCATATTGATTTAAATTGAACTATAAAATTAAATTCCAAGCACATTGGGTAACGAAGTATATTTTAGATAGTCAAAGAAAGACATATCGAGTATATAGTTTGACAACAAATATGTTCAACCATATTTATGAGATTAATAGTGATAGTAATTTAAATATATTTTATATGTATTCCAAATATTGAACCCCTCCCAATTTATCAATTTTAGTTATGTGCCACAATATTTTATTTCTGGTATGTTTGGGAATAAAATGAGAAAAATTATTAATTGAGGAATTTTAATTGTTTTTAATCACAAGGGTATTTTGGGAATAATAGTTAACAAATTCTTCCAAATTTTAGGGATTATTTTTTTAGGATTCATTTATTTATGTGATTTTTCATTATTATCTAGACCAAGATCTTATTCAACCATATAAAGGCCTGAAAAAAATCATGTTGAAAACATATTCTGGATGACTAGTTTGACCCCACCGTAGTAACTGAATCATAACTCTGTCTACACACCTTCCATTGAGGTGGCTATACTTTGACTGGAATGATGATTCATTAACTCATTTGGCTATAAAATATAAGGAGTAATTAGTCAATTATATTGGCTATCAAATGAAATACATTCATGGAATATTTCTAAAAAACTCGGTCTAAACAACTCATAGTCAATAAAAATTCCAAACCATCTAATCAACCACGATTAGAGAGGACTCTAAGGGTCATTCTGATTTTTTAGAAATTGTTTATTTTTTATTTTTTCATTCTTCTCCTTGTAACACATATGATTATTTTTAATTCAAGTGTTTCACAATTCTCACATGTTCCCGTATCTTCAATCCCTAATCTATTTGTTTTCTTTCCTTATCATTCCATAATGACCTCATACACTCAAAAATGATTGGATAACATGATCCATGGCCTGAGGGAGGTATGTGGAAATTTTATTTATTCTATTCTTAAATTATTATATTTTATTAAGTATGTGATGAGCAAGAGTGATAGGTACGGGTGTGGAGAGTTTCCACTAAAAAACTAATTTAAGAAAAATTTATATTATTTTATTAAATATGTTCCCTCTATTATACAAGATACACTCTCTTAATACAATGTATTTGGGCCATTTAGTAAATTAAATGACATATGATGGAGGAATTTATTAGAATATGTCCCACTCTTGATTGTTGTGTGCTATAAACCTTGATTATTGGAGGTTATGGAATTAACATTTCTAAATTATTTCAAAATTTAAAACCACAAAATATAATAATAGTAATTCTTTCATGAGTTATTATAATTGAATTATCCATCATAATATAAACATAGAAAAATTGAATGTTGTAACTCACAAACCAAACCATAATGGCTAAGTTCTTTCTTTACTAAACTCATTTTGTCATTGCATGTTTGTTGAATCGTTAATTTTAATTAAATTTCATTTCATTAAGATATTAAATAAAAACAAAATAAATAAATATTTTTTTTGAATTAGATTATGTTATTAAACAACTGAGAAATATCATCAACTGAGTTGACCGTGGTCATCCTCTTTGCTACATTAGGGAAAAAATATTTTATCACGCCCAACAAAAGTTGTGTTTCAGAACTAGAAATTTTGTCGAGGAACCAATCAGTTAGTTAGCTTAATTTTTTTACATTATATATAGTTTTCATTATTCCCAAAAAACACTTAAAAAAATTTTCTTCCAAGATGTTTTGAAGATATCTTCCATTAAATTCATGAAAAAATTACTCACACATGCAAGGAGAAGAAATAGATTATGCACAGGTGGCCCACCAATGAAGAAATGATGCACTTATGATAATGGTCACAAATAATAATAGAAGCATAGCCACATAGATCTCACATGAAGAATTTATTTTCATGGTTGATGAGCTCCAAAATGACATACAAAGATTCAAGGCCAAAACCGAAGTCTCAGCAGTTTTCCCAAATTTCACTAAAGACATCCAAGAAGTTGAGGCCAAAATCGAGGAATATAAATAGCCTAAATATTTTAGGAACCAGATTCAAGCTTCCCAAGAAGATATAGATTGGAATCATGATGAGGTAGACATACCCGTTGGTAAATGTGTGGGAGATCAACACATTCTAGATGAATTTTGGAACTACTATGAGATACAACATGATCTCCCCATTCGTTACACAGTAGAAGTGCCGACACAACTCTAAAAGTCTCTAGAAATGGAAGAGGAGGAATCAATTAAAATGGTATAATTTGTTGAAAATATGGATTACCCAGACTACCTACCTCTATCCACTGATAATAAACTCCATGAGGCACTTTCTATCAAAGGAGTGACTAATTCTGGACCAACTCGGGAAGATGAAAAATTCATAAACTCAAACTCGTTTATTTTTATTGAAACTAAATTATCCATCAGTTCTTTATATTTTTATTTTTTAGATTCATATGACCTTTATTATGTCTGGTCGGATGATGGGGGAAAATAATATGCACCTATTAAGGAATATATACAGATCTATGGTTCCGATGAACATGAATTCTTAGAAACCTATGTGGAATTCAATGTATCTAATCCAAAGTAAATCACGATAGAGACTGCTCACACTAATCGAGGGGATTATTATTTACATTCGTCTAGATTAAATTAATAAAAATTAAAAATACATTCTTACTGAACTTTTTAAATTACAATTTATTAATCTAGCACTACAAAATGAAGACAATGTTGCACGAGTAGCAACAAAGGAAAATAATAACCCATACTTCATCTGACCCCCTCCTTGAAAACTATTCTTAATTGTGAAGGGGGAGGATCTATTTTACTACATACATGGATCATTCCTTGAAAACAACATAGAATCATAATATGAGAAAATATACATGTAGTGGGTGATTTCAATTAATATCCCCCCCACCATCTAATTTTTTTAATATCTGGTATTGCTCGTCTAGAGAAAGTAAATGAATCCAAGGCCCACATGGGGATCATACCAAGATTTATATTTACATTTTTTCTTAGAATTTATATTCATTTTCATTTTTTTTTTCTTTCTATCTTTCAATAACCTCACTCTTATATTTTTTAAATTTAATGACATGATCAATATTCTTTAATTGAGTAATTCTATTTTGTAGGTTCATTATGGAAGAAGAAAAAAACCCAAAAAATTCTAGAATAGGACTAATAATTCTTTCATAATCTATTTCCTTTTTAATTTTTACCTCTTAAATGGATTATATGTATATCCAAATGTTTTTATGTTTTAACAGAAGTGACATTCCCACACATTGACTTATGATATACATGACTTATCTAGGAGACATGAGTATCTTATAAATCCAGTGATTCTATTTGTTTATTTAAATTTTTATGAAATTTAAGGATTAAAATGAATTATGTAATAATTAATAAGAAATAGGGATATAAAATTGAGGACTTTGATTTGATGTTATTAATTGATTCATGAAAATGATAATTCCAATCAATTTTTAATGAAATGGTATTATGAAATTCATGTGAATTTATTTTCTATTACTAATAATACTTTTTGTGATTTTCCAATATCATATTCCCATCTCCAAGAGTATTTCTATACCAAGTACTTCGTATATTATCATCGGTATATTTCGTGACTGATCTTGGGACATGTCATGGACTAGAACTAGCATTTTAACTTTTCAAATATATAACTTTTCAAAAACACATTTAAAATGAATGATGACTCTTTTAATAAAACAGTTATCCATAAAATACAACCTTTTCTTCACGCTTTTTTTCCACAAGGACCATGAATAAATTTTATAGCAATGATCTATGTTTCAATCCAATTTTATCAATTCCTACCATACTCTTGGTATTTGCATGATATTTTAAGATTGATGTGTGGGGGTAATGGAAATCATAGTGGTAGGAATGACATAAATTTCAAGGAAGAAGTTTGGGGGTGCTACGTTTTGTAATCAAAAAATTTATTTTATTAATTAATGGAATTATTTATTGTCTTCTACTCATGAATAAAAAATATATAAAATGAAAAAAACATAAAAAATGTTCTATGATTTGGGAAATAAAAAAATAACCATTAAACGATTGATTATTTTTTTCAAATGTGGTTAGGTGGTGGATGAGAGGATTTTTCCATGCATAACATTTTAATAATGAAAAACTAAAACGTTTTAAAAAAATCAAGAGGCTTTAAAAATCATTCGTTATTCATAATTTCATAATGCCATTACATTAAGTTTTGGGGAAGTATATGTTTCTACTTTTATAGGGATAATTTCATTACACTTTTATTTTTTATTTCGTTAATTTTACATACAAGATAAACCACATCCGTGAACCTTAATTTTTTACGCTTCAAATTCTAAAAACATTAAGATTTAGTTTCATTTGAACCATTATTTAAAATACAATTGATTTTATATGTTTTATTTTTTTCATTGTAGAGAAATTAGCTCCTTTAGAAACCTATGCATGAGGAACATATTCTCATGGTATGAGATTAAATCCACATTAATGGTATAATGTGTTATAAGAGAAAATACTAATGTGAGGTAAATAATGATATGGCATGTTTAATAATAATGAATTAAAAAGCATGTATTAATTAAAGGATAAGGTATATCATTTCAAGTGGAAAATTAAAATGCATCATTTGACTATTTCTTTGAAAAATTCGAAATTAAATTGATATTTTATATGGAACATGCATATTTTATTGGACATTGATTATTGTTTCATTTCGTTGTGTTGGAATTTGAATATTAGTAACATTGGTTCCCTTTGAATTCTATGTAGAAATGTTATTCATGAGGACAAGAATGATTTAAGGGTGAGGAAATTTATAGAGGTAGTAATTTAAACATTTATAATATGTATTTCAAATAATTAAACACCACAAATTTATCAATTTTAGTTATATGCTACAATATTGGATTTTTTGTGCGTTTTGAGAAAAAATATTAAAAACGCATACTTCTGTAATTTTAATAGATTTTAATCACAAATATATTTTTGGAATAACATTTAACATATTTTTTCAATATGAGTGATTCATTTTTTATAGAATTCACTTAATTATTAAATTTAACATTGTCTTTGGCACCAAGAACTGAATCAAAAATATAGAGTCCTAAAAAATCAATGAAGTTGAAAACGTTTTCTAGAAGAATTTGTGGACCTCACCTCTATAACAGAAACATAACTAGGTCCACACAACTCCAATTGAGGTAATTCAACATGTAATTGAATGAGGAATCATAGAATCACCCTACAAAAAATAACAGGGATTTATTCATATATTAAGGTGGTAATTTAATGAATAAATTCAAGGACAATTTCAGGAAATATCGGCTAGAAAAAGATATAGCTGATAAAAATTACAATCTATATAGTTGACCACCATTAATGAGGGGGACAGGGCCTTTGATGATGTTTTTGGTTTCTTTATTTTCTATTTTTTTTTATATTCTTTTTCCCATGTAATACATATGAATATTTTTAATTCATGGATTTCAATATTCTTCTATCATAGTTTATCTTCTATTTATAATGTAATTCTTTTATTTCATTCTAATTCCATAATGACCAATTACTCTAAAATGGATAGGATAACCCGAGACTTGGCCTGAGGGAGGTATGTTGTAATTTCATTTATTTTGTGCTAGAATTATTATGTTTTATAATGTTTGTTATGAGAAAACATAAGTTCATGGGTGTGGATAAAATCCACCAGGACACTAATCTAAAACACCTTTATATTCTTTCATTATATCTTTTTCCTCCCTTCTTCAGCACGGAATCTCTACAAATAATGGAATTTATCCATTATGTAGATGAAATGGTATATGATGGATCTAGGTCTTATAGGATGTCACACTCTTGGTGGAGTAGTCCCATCGACCTTGATTAAAGGAGGAGGTGAAACTAAGATTGCTAAATGCGTTACAGATTTCACACACAAAAATTGATGAATAGTAATTTATTCATGAGATCACTTAATTGAATTATCAAACATAATCTACACACAAATTATGTGAATGATGGAACCCAAAAACCAAACCATACTAGCCAAGGTCATTATTTAGAAATCTTATTATGTCATTGCATGTTAGTTTAATCGCTTATTTTATTTCAATCTCATTGAAATAGTAGACTAAAAATAGTATAGGTGAATTGGATTATGCTATTAAAAAAATATGAAATTTCCTTAAATGGGACGTCCCTGGTTAGCCTCTATGATGTATTTGGAAATAATTTTTTTTACATACCCGAGGACATAATGCTATCAAAATGGATGTCATTACCGGGGTGATAATTAGATTTTCACTTTATTTTTTTTCTATTTTCACATTTTATATAGTTTTCATTTTTTCTAAAAAAAATTAAAAATATAATTTTTCATGAAGTTTTCATATGACAATTCCTTTAAAACATGAAAAAATTACTCATGGGTTCCCAAAAAACAAATATATTACACACAGGAGGATTCCAATGAAGGTTCGATACATTTATGAAAATGTTCAAAAAAATAAAATATGAATATACCCATGGATCTAACCAATATAATTAATGAACATTTGTGATGAGCTCAGAAGTGACATAAAACAACTCATGGAAAATTTGGATGTGCAATTGGTTTTCCCTAATTTCACTAAATAAATAAAAGAATTTGAGGCCAAACTGGAGGAATATCAATAGCCCATGCCATATAAAAACCAAATTCATGCAGTCCATGATGAGATAGAGTGGATTTTTGATGAGGTAGTCTTTCCTATTGAGCTATGTGATGGAGATCCATAAGATATGGATAAATTTCTGAACATGTATGAGGTACAACATGATCTCCTTATTCCATAAATTATAGAAGTTCTATCGCCACTCTAATTATCTCTAGGAATGGAAGAGGATGAATCCCTCCAAATATTACACTTTGAATAAAATTTTGAGGTTCTTGACTACCTACCTATCTTTAGAATTAATAAAAACCAATAGGAAGTTTACATCAAAGAAGAAATTGAAAATTAACCAACTCATAAAGAAAAGAAATTATTAAACTAAAAATCGTTTAATTTTATGGAAACGAAATTTTCCATTAATCTTTTCTGTTTGAGTTTATATATTCATATGAATCATATTATGACCTAGAAGATGATGGGTAAAAATAAGATACACCTTTTAATAAAAAAAATGTAAATCCCTAGTATTTATGAACATACATTTGAGGAATCCAATGTGGGATTCCAAGTAGATGATCCTGAGGAAATTAAAATAGAGATTGATCACCCTAAAAGGGGGATTATTATTTATATTATTCTTACTTAAATTCTCTCAAATTAAAAATACCATTAACCCATATTTTTAAATTATAATTCATATTTGTCACATTAAGGCTACACTAGAAAATGAATAATAGGTTGTGAATTATAAACGAGGGAAGTTGATGACCCATATTTCATCAAACCCCCAACATGAAAATTATACTTAATTTTCATAGAGGAGGATCCGGTATAGTATATCCATGGATCATTCCTATAAAAGAACATAAAAACATATGACTGGTAAAGTCACATGTGGTGGTTGAATTCAAAGAAGATCCACCCACCATTTAGTTATGGGTAATAGTTGGTACTGTGCTTTTGTAGAAAATACAATAATACAGGTCCCATTTGGTTGATAATACCAAGATTTATCATTATATTATTACTATTAATTTATATTTCATTTTCATTTTTTATAGGACCACCATGAATCCCACTCTATCTTAACTATTTGAGCATTAATGACATGATACATATTCATAATTGATTAACACTTTTTTATAGGTTCGTGGCGGTATGAGGAAGAACCCAACAAAATTTATGGATGAGGAGTAAGATTTATTTCAAAAGGGATTTGACTTTTATGATTAATAATTTAAACTAATTACATTTTTTCATAAAAAGTTTTTAGGTTTTTATAGAAATTCCATGCCCAAACATGGATTTATACATTACTTCACTTATATAGGAGACATTGGTTTCTTAATAATATAGTGATTCCATGTTTTATTTTTCAATAATAACGAAATAAAAAGAATAAAATAGATAATTGAATTTGTAATGTGATGCATGGATATTAAAATTATGCATCATGGTCTAAGGGTATTAATTGATTCATCTAAATGAAATTTCCCAACCAATTTACATGATTTTATTTTCAAAGATTCATGTTAATTGTTTTTAATTATTAATATTGACATGAGTGATTTTCAAATATCATATTTCCCTTCATGAGAGGATTTATAGAGAAATTTCATCCTATTTTATATTTACCATATTTCTTGACTGATATTGGGAACTTTCACCAAGAAGAACATTCATTTGACCCTGTCAATTATATTAATGTGTAAAAACACATTTTAAATGATTGTGGAAACTATTGATAAACCAATTTTCTATAAAATATCACAATTACATCAATACTTCTTTATCCCATAGATACCCTGAATGGAGTTTATATGGATGAGAAATGATTCAATCCATTTTTTTCCATTCTTACCATACTCTTGGTATTTTAATAATATTTTAATGTTGAATTTTGGGGGTAATGGAAATCTTGGAGGAAGTGGTGATATACATTGTCTGTAATATGTTTGTGGGTCCTCTTTGGGATAATGAAAAAGGTCATTTTATTCTTTCATTGTACAATTTATTTTTCCCCCTATTGAATTAAAAAATATTAAAGGGAAAAAACAAAAAAAATGAAGAAATAGATTTTGATTTGGGATAACAAAAAATCACCATAACATTACAAGTGATTTTTTCATATACAGTTAGTGATGAATGTGAGGTTTTTTTAAAAAAAATATTAAAAAAAATAATCAAAAAATATTTATAAAAAAATTATAGAGGGTGCCCAAATCATTTGTCATACAATATTAGATCATTACCATACATTGTGTTTGGGGATGTGGGAGTTTATACATTGATGGGGATAAATTAATTACACTTCTATTTATAATATAATGCATTATACATAAGAGAAAAATATCCTCCTTCAGCCTTAATTTTGAAATTAACAAATAATACCAACATTAAGTCTAGAGACATTTAAACCTTTATTGCAAGTCCTCTTAATTTTATGTACCTTTTCTCTTAACAAATTATATAGAGTAGTTCCTTTACAAAAATAATGATACATAACCCGATCTCATGATATGAAAAAATATCCACTAGAATTCTATCATGAGAGATGAGAAAAAGGATTCATGTGAGGTATATCATGACATGTCATGTTTTACAATAATTAATTGATGAGAATTACTGAATTAAATGGGAAGTTACATTACTTTTCAAAGGGGAAAAGTAAAATGAATTATTTCATTGATTCATTGAAAAATTAAAAATTAAATTGATATTAAGAAATTATATTTGACATTGATAATTGTAATATTTGATTACATTGGAATTTTAATATTGGTAACATTGGTGACCTCTAAAATCTATGCTGATATTTGATGCTTCATGAAAAACATGATTTAGTCAGGGGAAAATTGATAGATATAATAATTTCAACATTTGTATTTTTATTTCAAATATTTAATCCCTCCCAATTTATCTATTTTAATTATGTGCTTAAATTTTGGATTTTTTTATGTTTTCTGATAAATTGTGATTATTTTTTAATTTTGGAATATTTAAAAAATTTAATAATAATGGAATTTTTTGAATAACATTAAAAATATTAATCCAATTTGAGTGATTCATTTTTACGGGATTCAAAATTGTCTTCTTGACTAAGAGTTAATTCGATCATTTAGAGGCATAAAAAATCAATCATTTTGGAAACATATTCTAGATGACTGTGTGGACCCCACCTCTATACCTGAATCATAACTCGGTCTAAACACATCCAATTTATGTGATTTTACCTACAATGGAACGATGAATCATAGTCTCATTCTATGTATAATTACATTGATTTATTTATCTATTATGGTGGTCATGTGATGAAATACATTCAAGGAAGATTTCCATAAATCTAATTCAAAAAATTTCATATCCAATAAAAATTGAAATACATCCAGTTGACCATGATAAGAGAGGAGGAAAAGGTTCATGGTAATTATTTTTCAATTCTTTTTTCTTTTTTTTCTCATGTGGCACAAATTCATAATTATAATTCAAGTTTTTTAATATTCTTCCATATCTCTTTATCATCCATCCTTAATGTAATTCTTTTCATTTTTTCTCATTACATCATGACCTATTCCCCAAAAAATGATTGGCTAATCTGATGCTGGGACCGACGGAGGTATATAACAATTTAATTTATTATGTGCTTGAATTATTTTATTTTATTAGGTTTCTGATGAACAAGAATGATTTGCATGGGTGTGGAAATCATCCACCACGACACTAATCTGAAACTCATATCTATTCATTTACAAAATATTTCTCTCCCATATACTGGATATAATCTCTTCATATAATTGTGTTGATCCATTTAGTAGATGAAATCGCATACGATGGAACGAGTTCATTGAAGATGTTATACACTCGATCGAGGTGTGTCATCAACCTTGGCTATATATGGAGGTGAAATTATTAATTTTTAATGAATTCGATAGTTCACCCCAAAAAATAAACGAATACTAATTCATGCATGATATCATAGAATTGATTTTTCGACATAATATAAACATAAACAAGATGAATAATAGAACCCACAAACCAAACCATAAATGCAATGTTCTTTCATTACCAATATCATTTGGTCATTTTATGTTACTTTAATCTTTTCATGAATTTAAATTTCATTGCATTCTAATATTAAATAAAAATAAAAAAACATTTAGTTTTGTTCTATTAGATTAATTGATTTAAAGAACTAAGACATCTCATCAAGTGAGATAACCCTAGATAGACTTTTTTCTATATTAGGAAACAAAATCATTTTTCACACCTGAAAACATGTGTGTACCATATATATTTTGAAAAAGGAACTATATTATGAAGGGAGGAATCATATATGGATGATTTCATTGCAACCTTAATTTCAACTCATTAGTTCCTTGACCCATTGTTAGAAAGTAATATTGGACATTATGCATACCCACCTAATCCAAATAAGAAATAATCCTAGATGGGAACACACTATTTGTTTATATTAATCTCAATTAAATTAAATTTCAATTTAAAAAATGGAATAAATATTAATCTCAAGAGAGATGAAAAATTTTATTAATTTTTTTATAGATATCATAAAAAATATTTATTTAATAGAATGTGAGTAAAATATATTTTTTTTATTTTCATGAATCTTTAATAATTGGTTATTTATTTTTTTCAAAATAATTTATTTATGGAAGAAAATAAACTATTTTAGTCTGGTATTCAATAAATTTTATGTAGTTCGAATGAACCAATATTTCATCAGGTGATAAAAATTTATTTGGAAGATGGTAAATAATATTCATCACTGAGAAATTTTGCACTTTATGAACCACCTCGAGCTTCCACAGTATGCTTCTCTTTGAAATAATGAAATATTTTGTGTTGTACACGACATCGAGTTCTAGCGCACCACGACCAATCAAACTAGCTATTATGAATAGTAATAACCCCTTATTGAAATTTTATAAATTTTATTTTTCAAAATTGAATTCTTTTTTTGATTCTGATTATCAAAATTAGCATAGGGAGAATTTTTGGTATTTTTATGAAGACTTTGAATTTTTGATGAATATTGAAAAACACTTCGTTATTGTTTCAAACCATGTTTTATTTAAATAATAATTATTTTTATTTAAAATAATATTAATGTAAAAAATATATTCATAATACCTATATTAATCCAAATTAATTCTTTTCATCCATTTTATAATAATACTATATATATAAAAAATTATTTAACTACTTAACTCCTTTTATCCACCTTCTATGCACATTTTCAAATTTGAATAAAACATAATTTTAGTACTTCTGTGAATTGAATTTATAAAATTTTAGAGACATAGTTTATATCAGTATGTAAAATGTGGGTCAATTGGATGAAAATAATATTCGGGGAATAGTTAATTTTCAATTTTATTTACCACAGTATAAGGTAAATAGGGTAATTAAAGGTAAAAATGATATTATATTTACACTAACACATGTCGTAATTCTATTGGATATTTTAATTTTGAGAAAAATCAACCTTATTAAAAAATATTATCCTATTTGATTCGCATGGATTTTATTAGGACATTTATTATTATTATATATAAAGAGGAGATAAAAGTGTTAAATTCGACATTTAATAACTAATTTTTTTAATATAATGTTATGCATAAGATAATTTTGACTATAAATATTCATTAGTAAGATAAAATATTTCCTAAATTCTGGAATTTTATTTATAATTTTTATAAATTAAATAACAAAATTTACTTATGATGTAATAATGATGCAGTAATTTCGTTATTAACGAAAGATTAAAAATTTGATATTATAAATATTAAAATAAAGGTAAATTGATACATTTGATGCATTAAACTATTTTTATAGGATAATATGAGATTTTAGGGTTGATGAAATATTTTTTTTGATGTGATAAAGTTGTTATGACTTTCACCAAAACCAAATATTAAATAGTTTCAAATTTGACATAAAAGTATTTTTAAAACAAATACTATTTTATTAAATGACATAACATTACAAAATATCTATGGTTAGTCCAAATGACTTATTTAAGGTTAGATATGTCAATAATGATCCACTTGGGGTTTTATTGGCTTTCAATATAATAATTATTAACAATTTAATATAATAATAAAATAGGACATGGTAAAAGTTAAACAATTTAACTAAGAGTTAAATCGAAATGATAAGGTTATTATGGTGACCAAAACATATATAAAACCTATTGGTTGAGAGTATTGTGACCCATACCCATATTATAATCTCAATAAATACATCTTGATCCATTAGAAATAGAAAATGACTTTATAATAAGATAATATTTCAATCATTTCCTAAGGTGCCCCTCAACTCGCTTATAAACGGGAACTTCCCCTTCTCTCAAATTAACACATCCAAATCCATTTGTATAGGAAACACCTGCTCAAATATGCTCCCAACTCCCCTCACCTGAACCTATAAGCCTTAAGTTTTTCAAAAATCCAACCTATGGAGCCCTTCTGTTCAAATCAAAACGAAGCACCCAAATAAGAGGTAATTATTTCATCATCTATTTCAAGTTAATTTCTTCTTCCACTTCCTTTTTCTTTGTTTTTTCCATACCAAAATAATAACTCAAGTAACTTCTACATACTTTTATGCTATTATAAATATTTTAAAACCATATTCATTATTCTATCCATCCTATTAATGAGAAAGTCACAATACGTGTGTACGTATGGTTTACTATGTCCACGTCTTGGTGTAGTTTTTTGTTTAGCACTTCATTATTTGGATGGGTATAATAATGGTTATAACTGATTTAAATAATAAATTTAAAATGTTAATGATTCTTTATAGTTTATATACTATTAAATTAAAAACAATTTCACCATCAATAGATTGATATTATCACTTTTTCGTATGTAGAGATTACCGTCTCTGAGAACGCGATGAGATTCATTTCCTATCATAACCATTCAAGAATAATTTTTATTTTATAATTAAAAATAACATTTAATGACATATATCATTTTTTATATGAATAAAAAATAACATATCCCGAACAAACATGACTCACTGAACAAAAAATATAAAGGAAAACAAATCTTTTAACACCTGAAACAATGATACTACATAAATATTATTAACAATGAATATTATAAGATCATATATGAGGTCATATTTATGTATGTGGTTATTTTATAATTTAATAACAATGATTTAACTATTATAATAGAGTTTAAAGTACCATTAAATAAGGAAATGTACCAGGTAAAGGAAAATTTTACAGTCTCTTTATTATCTAAGGATGTTTATATATGAGTATCTACTAAGACCAATTTATCATCCACATATGTGCTTCTTAAAAATGTATTTCAAAACATTTTTACAATATAATATACTATGGTTTAAATTAATATATATCCTTGATTTAATTTTTATAAAATGTTTTGAATGGAATCTTTCCTTCTTTTTCAAAATAAGGAAATTGATGGCCTTTTCCAAAAAATTAGTAATGAATTGTTTTTTAATCTTATATGGAGTTTGCAGCTATTTTCAACCATTATAACACCTTAGAAACATCCTTTACAATATTTAAGTATATTTTCAAAAAAATATTTTCTTTTACAATTACATGACTTTTAAATGAATTCAAAGTATAAATAGACATTTCACTCAAATATTTTATGGATTGATTTCATCTCTATCATCATCCTTCAATGGATTTTACGTTTGTTTGAATTTGATTTGTTATGATACAATATTCCATATTATATTGATGGTTTTCTGATATGTTTGACTGCAGATGTTATATTTTTATACCATTCATGGTTTATGGTTGAAGTATTGACATTTCTTATGCTAGTTTTAGTACGAATGTTTATATAATGATTCAACCATTTAATATGAGGAATGCATTGGAAATAATTAGTGATGGGTGGAGCCCTCTATAGATCCTTGATGCATCAGTAGGTCTTTATAGAGAAACTAGTTTCCTCTTATAATTCCTTGACAAAATCTTATTTAAGACTTGGCATGAGGCCTTGACTATGTGGTTAGGATGTCCGACATTATTCATTCCATCATTATCAAATTTTCTTTTCTTATTACTTGTGATTATTATACATGTAGAATATCCATGTGAATATGTAAATGTAATTATTTGATTTGTTTTTTACATATTATTCTAAGTTTTATGTTAAAAAAGGAATGTGTTTTAGTTTTATAAATTGTCTTAAATTTTTATGCTTATTAGTGAATGTTTCTGCTATACTGTTATCCTTATTGAGCTTCTGAGATCACCCCTTTATAATGTTTTCATTTCCCAAGATTTGAACAAGAATATTATGATTGAATTGTAGGTGTAGGCTAAAGGATATAAGGGTGTTCAAAGGGTACCCAATGTTGTTGTAGTGTTTATTTAATGATGTAGTTTAAATCTTATGTATGTATCTAGTACATACAAGGATACTAAACTAATCGATCATTCAAGGCTTGATCTGTTATTATAATACCAAATATTATGTAATAATTCACTGACTCTTGGTAACTAGTTTTGAGGCATTACATTTGGTATCAAAGTAATTTTAGTACAAACCTTGGAAACTAGATTTAGATAAACACTAATTAGGGAACATTACCCTAAGATAAAATTTGAGGATAAGTATAGAATAAAATCCTAGAATTTTAGTAATTATGTGATTTTTTGAATTTTCAAGCAATAAATCACTCTTTGGATACGAGAAGGTAGAGGTGGCTCTAGCACAAATGACCCTTAGTGTGAAAAATATCACAATGAGTATCGGCCTTGACCCAGGGAATCCTAGTACATAATAGTGGGCCTTGCTATACTCTTTGTTACAACACTCCTGGAGGATATTCTTAGGATAATTCACATATTATTTACAAACCATTATGAAGGATTTATGAGTAAATAATTCATCAATAAAAATATTTATATGTTTATGGATTATATACAAAAATTGTTCAATTTCTGTTAGATATTTTACTAGTTTGGAATTATGAATTTCAATTCATAAACTAATATATTATATGATATTATTTAGAAATGGCTCCTAGTGGAAAGAATGGAAACCATCTCAATTCATGTAATCTGTGTAGGGATTTTCCTCAAACTAAATATAATTATAGTGGAGGTGGTGATGCAACTAGTTATGAATAGCTTATAACCGTAATGGTACAACTCACTCAGGTTATGAATGATAACCTTACCTATATAGATCATCCTAATAAAAAATGTTGAGTATAAATGTTTCAATTATTCATAAGGTAACAAAAAAAATATTCAATGAGGCTACAAATCCAATTTTACCTGAGTAATGGACAATTTCCATAGAGAAAATATCACATGCTTTGGGGAGTAATGAAAGGGAAAATGTTTTCATGGCAGTTTATCACCTCACTGGAGATGTAGATCAATGGTGGTCATTGACTTAAAACCCAAAGGAATATGATGATGTATAAAATATAGAATTGATGGTGTTTAAATAGATTTTCATAGAAATTACATTCCTCATGAACATCGAGTAGATATGGAAATTCAATTTTTTATTTGAGGAAAAACGATGATGAGAATATCAAAATGTATGAGGGTAACTTTATGATGATAGAATGTAATGTTTCATAATAGATACGTTAACCAAGGACTAATATTAATCGATTATTTAAAGAGATAAAACATTTTTTCTATAGAGAATTAGTCTAACAATCCTTCAAATCATATGAAGATATAGTCTCATTTTCTATCAAGATAGAAAATGAATTCTCTAAGTATAATTAATTTAATGCAAAGAACGAGAACAAGAGGCTTGCTGAACACTCTAGAAATCGAAATGAGGGGAAGAAAGGAAAAGTTAAATTTTTATCCTATAGTAAATGTGGGAAAAAACAACCAGGTACATGCCAGAGGGGAATGTAAGTCTGTAACAAGTGTGTAGAAAAAGGCCACCATGCAAGTGATTGCAAGGGTAAGAAAGGGGTTGTCAATGTTGAATGCTATAATTATAGATGAATGGGTAATTATAAAAATTAATTTCCTAAGTGCCAAAGAAACTTACCTCCTAAAAGGACAAGGGATCAAGGTCTAGCTTATGTGATCACTACTACTGAGGTCGAAGCTCTGAATGATGTTGTGGCAGGTACTTTAATCATTTCATCACAATTAGGAAATGCTTTATTTGATTCTGGATCATTTTATTCTTTCATATCATCCTAGTTATCGAAGAAATTAGATATTTACAATTTGATTTGACAAGGGTGATTTCAGTCAAATGTCCTAAGGAATGTATCATTGCAATATAGTTTTATCAATCAATTACCGTTATGGCATATAAATATTCTTTATATACTGATCTTATTTTCCATACCCATGATTGAATTCGTTATAATTCTCGGTATGGATTGGATTTCAGACAATTATTTGAGAATTTATTATAAGAAGAAAGTGGTTACAATTTTTTATTATGATAAGGAATACCTTATATTTTGAGCAGAAACATCACCATCTAATTCTTATTTAGATCCACCCCCAGTAGCTCACCTAAATTCAATTATTTGGGAGTAAGGGAGTGAAATAAAAATGGTTGATGAAAGGAATTTTCCAATAGAGGACGTTCCTATTGTGAAAAAATATATTGATGTGTTTCTATAGAATTTACCTGGACATCATCGAGAATGAGAAATTGTGATTTCCATTGATTTAATTCCTGGTTCAAGGAACATATCAAAGAACCCTTAGAAAATCGCCACTGTGTAATTAGTGGGAAAAAATAAAAAACTAGAGGAAATGAATAATAAATTATTAATTCCCCATATTGTATCTCTATGGGGATCCACTATTCTACATGTTAAAAAGAATGATGGATCTACGAGGTTGTGCATTGACTATAGGGAGATCAATGCTCAAATAATAATAAAAAAGTATCCCCTACCTTAAATTGATGATTTTTTTGATCTACTTCATGGAGAAAAATATGTTTCAAAGATTCACCTTCGATCTGGATATCATCTGTGGTGTGTCAAGAAGGAAGGCATTCTGAAGACAACATTTCATACCATGAATGCGCATTACAATTGTATAGTAATTCCTTTTGGACAGGATAATGCACCCACTTTTTTCATTGATCCAATGAATAAAGATCTCAAGGAATATCAGGATGAAATTGTAGTGGTATTTATTAATGATATCTTGGTATTGTCCAAAATCTATTAGGATCATGAAAATCACATGCACATTATTTTATAAACTCTTAGATAAATGAATAAAATTAGAAGTTTAGAAAGTGTGAATTATGGCTTCAAGATATTTCTTTTCATGGCCATATTCTCTCTAAGGATGGAATACATATTGAAACTTAGAAGTCAAAGGCAATCCATGAATGTTTAGCACCAATGAGTATAATTGAAGTACGCAATTTTATTTTTTTGGCATGTTACTATCGACATTTTTTCCAGAATCATTCCGAATTGACTAACCCATTAACAAAGATCACACGTAATGGGGTTAAATTTTTTTAGAAAAAAGAGTGTGAAGAATGTTTTGAGTAATTGAAGAGAATATTACTCAATTCTCCTATATTAAACATTCTATAGTGGAATAATGGGTTTGTTATTTATAGTGATTCTTAAATGAAATCACTAATTTGTGTCCTTATAGGGAATTATAGTGTTTTTCCCATGAATCGTGACAACTAAAGATTGATGAAAAAAATATCATAATCTTCATATTGAGTTAGAAGCTATAATATTTTGTTTGATGATATGGAGAAATTATGTTTGTGATAAAAAATATGTTATATATACTGATAACAAGAGTTTGAATTATATTTTCTCACAAAAATAACTCAACATGGGTAAAGTGAGACGGTTTGAAGTCCCCCAGTATTATTATTTAACTATACACTACCACCCGAGGAAGAAAATTATGGTGGAAGATGCTTTGAGAAGAAAGGATCATGCAGTTATAAACAAGATGAGAGTTGAAAGGGATCATATGTTCTTGGATCTAGTAATGTTGTATATGGGAATAATAATGGATGGTGAATCATAAATACTTTTTCAAATGGTTTCCAAACAATAATTACTATAAAGAATAAAATGTTATCAGACTAATGATGAGGAGTTTTAAAGAAAATTAATGCTGTGAATGTTGGGAGATTGATTGACTTTGTATTTGGTGATGGATTTTTGGAATTTGGGAAATGAATTTGTGTTCCTGATATACATAATCTAAAATGGGAATTTTTGGATGATTCTCATAGATCAAATTTCTCTACACACCCTCATAGCACTATGATGTATAGAGACTTGAAGGAACATCTTTGTGGGACAACATGAAGAAGGAGATTTCTATTTCTTAGTCAATATGTATGGTTTTTCAATAGGTGATGGATAAAAGGCAACATCCTAGAAGAGTCATGCAACCTCTACCCATACCTGAGGGGAGATTATAGGATATTACGATGAACTATGTCATGGGTCTACCAAAGATGCCTTGAAGGAATGATCCAATATGGGTCATTCTTGATCATCTTATGAATTCAGAACATTTTATTACTATAAGAAAAAATTTAGCACTTGAATGTTTAGCATGACTATATATTAATTTAGTTGTAAGGCTTTAAAGTGAACCTATATCAATTGTTTCTAATCATGATCCCCATTTTACATAATGATTCTGAAAATGTATTTTGAAATACCTCGATAGTGAAGATCATTTGAGCACTACCTACCACCCTCAAACTGATGGACAATCTGAATGGACTATTCAAACCATAGAAGAAATGTTGAGATCATTCCAACATGACTTTTAAGGTATGTGGGATCATAATTTACCTCTGGTAGAATATTCCTTTAACAATTTCTTACATTCAAGTATTCGAATTTCAACATATGAAGCATTATATGGAATGTGATATCACACACCAACCAGTTGGGATGATATTGGTGAAGGAAAACATGTAGGCCCATAACTTTTTGAGGAAACAATGGAAAAGGTGAAGATTATCCAAACCCACATCAATGTATCTCGAAGTAGTCAAAAGAGTTGCGATGATAACCAAAGGATTGATTTGACATTTCATGTAGGAGATTATGTTTTCTTAAAGGTATATCTACGGAATGGTGTAATATTATTTGGTAAGAAGGATAAATTAAGTCCAAGGTAAATTGAAACATTTCAAATTCTAGAACAAATTGGTGTTGTAGCTTACTGTTTGGAAATGCCTCCAAGTCTAACTGAAGATCATGATGTGTTCCACCTTTAACGTTAAAAAAATACACACCAAACACAACGCATCTAATCACCTATGAAGAAATAGAACTGGAACCGGATCTATCATATTTTGAAGAGCCTATCAAGATTCTTGATACCAGTGAATAGGTGTTGAGAAACCAGACGACTTTTTTGGTAAAGGTTCTTTGGAGAAACAATAAAATGGGTGAGGAAACGTGGGAACCCAAGGAACTTATAATGAAGAACAACCTGAGACTTTTTATGAAGAAATATTCGTCAAATTTCTAAAAATAAATTATTTGAAGGAGGTGATAATGTTTCACCCCAATCTTTCATATAACTCTTCTCTTTTAATAATGTAATAGCTTGTGTTGTACGCAATTTTGAGTTCTAACACAACATGACCAATCAAACTAGTCGTTATGAAGAGTAATACCAACTTTTTGAAATTTTATGAATTTTATTTTTCCAAATGGACTCTATTTTAGGATTTGGAATATCAAAATTATCTTGGGGGGAATTTTTGGTATTTTTCTGAAAACATTCAATTTTTTGATGAATAGTGAAAACAATGTGTTATTATTTAAAAATTAGTTTTATTTAAATATTTAATATTTTTATATAAATTTATTTTGATGTTTAAATAGATACACAATACCTCTATTAATCCAATGTAATTTATTGGGGTCATATTATAATAATATTATATATATATATATTGAACTAATTAATGCATTTTACCCACCTTCTAGGCACAATTTCAAATTTTCATAAAATATAATTTTACCACTTCTGTGAATTGAATTAAGAAAATCCAACATACACAGTTTATATCATTATGTAAAATTTGGTTCGATAGGATGATAATTATTTTTGACGAATTGTAACTTTTGAATTTTATTTACAATGATTAAAAGTAAATAGGGTATTTGAAAGTGAAAATGATATTATAATAATACTAACACATGTCCAAATTCTATTGGATAAGTTTATTTAGACCAAAATAAACCATAGAAATAAAATATTATCCTATTTCATCCACATGGATTATATTAGGACATTTATTATTATTTTATTTTAAGAACAGTTAAATGTTTTAAATTCAACTATTTATAACTAAAACATTTTTATATAGGGTTATACATAAAATAAATTAAATTATAAATATTAATTGTAAATCTAAAAATATTTCCTATATCATGGTATTTTATTTATAATTTTCCGATATTGAATAATTAAATTTATTTATGACAAAATGGTGATGCAATAATTACTTTATTAATGAACGATTAAAATAATTGATTTTATAAATATTAAAATAAATGTAAATTGATACTTTTTAATAATTAAACGAATTTTATAGGTCAATATGACACTTTAGGGTTGATTAAATAAATTTTTTCTAATTGATAACATTTTTATGACTCACAAAAACCAAATACTAAATCGTGTAAAAATTGACATAAATGAGTTTCTAAATCAAATATTATTTTATTAATTGATATAATATTGATAAAAATATAAGTTTCGAAAAAATGACTAATATAAGGTTATATATGTCAAAAATTTACTATTTTTTCTATTAATTTTTATAGTATGTCTATTAACCATTTATTATAATAATACAAGAAGACATGGTAAAAGTTAAACTATTTAACTGTGAGTTAAATGTAAAAGTTTTGTTTAATTTGGGGACCTATAATTGTCTAAAACCAGTAGTTTGAGAGGATTTAGATCCAAACCCACCTTAACCTCTAAATAAATCCATTTCGATCCATTATAAATGGGGAATTACTTTATAATGAAATAATATTTCAATCTTTTCCTAATGTTCCCCTCACATATCTTATAAAAGGGAGCTGCCCCTTCACTAAAATTTACACATCCCAGGCACTTTATATCCGCCATCCCCTACTCAAATATCATCCCAACTACCCTCAAATCAAACTAGGGGCCTTTCATTGATCATAAAACCAACCTAAGGAGCCCTTTTGTTCAAATCAGACGAAAGGACCCAAAGAAGAGGTACTTATTTCCTTACCTCTTTCAAGTTATTTTCATCTTCCACTTCCTCTTTCTTTGTTGTTTATATACAAAAATAATAACTCCAGTACCTTACACATACTGTTATGTTATTTTAAATATCTTACAACCATATTAATTATTATATCCATCTTACTAATGACAGATTCACCATAAGTGCGTACGTAAGACTTACTGTGTCCACATCGTGGGGTAGTTTGTTATTCAACACCAAATTACTTAGATGGGTATAATAATGAGTATAAATGATGTAAATCATAAATAAAAAATGTTAATTAGTCTTTATATATGATATACTATCCATTTACATACAATTTCGACATTATTATAATGATATTGTTGCTCGTGGGTACCTACATATTACCGTCTACACGAATGTGATGAGATTCATTCCCCATCATAACAATTCAAGAATAATTTTCATTTGAAGGTGAATTTAATATCATTCTGGGTGTGAAATAATATTTTCTGTTCATAAAACACATGACTTGTGTTTCAAAACATTTAATGGAAAATGAATTATTTAACACCCAAAAAATTGATAATAAGGAAATATTATTAAGAAAGTAATGTTAGATGATCATATATGATGTAATATTTATGTATTTGGATCTTTTATAATTTAATAACAATGGTATAACTATTATATAAGTGGTTAATGTACCCTTGACTAAGTAAAAGTACAAGGTAATGGTTATTTTTACAATCTATTTATTATTTAAGGTTGTTTATATGTGATTATCTACGGGGACCTCTTAATCATCAACATCCATGTTTCTTAAAAAAAATTCTCGATAACATTTTTACAATTTGAAAGACTATGGGTTAAATTAATTTATACCCTTTTTTTAAATTTTTAATAAATGGTTTGAGTGGAATATTTTTGTCGCTTTCTTAACAAGGTACTTTGTGTCCTATTTGAAAAAATGAAAGAAAAACTGTTTTTTAAATTATACGAATGGAATGACTATTTTCTGCCATTATAACACCATAAAAACATCCCTTACAATCTTATAAGAATATTTTGAAAATAAATGTTTTATTTTATAATTACATGACTTTTAAATGAATAATTTGAAGAAATAGATATTTCAATCAAATAGTTTTTGGATTGATTTCATGTATGTCAACATCCTTTGTTGGATTTTATGTTTGTTTGAAGTTGATTTACTATGATACAATCTTCCATATTGTATTGAAGGTTTTGTGATATGTCTGACTATGGATGTTATATTTTTATGCCCTTCATGGTTTATGGATAAATTATTGATATTTCATATGCTTGTTTTTATACAAATGTTTATATTATGTTTCAACCTTTCAATTTGATAAATGAATTAGAATTAATAAGTGAAGGGTGGATCCTGCTATAGTTCCTCGATGCATCGGTAGGTCTAATTAGACAAAGTAGTTTCCTGGAATAAGGCCTTGAAAAATATTAATTATATTCTTCGCACAAGGCCTTGACTATGTGGTTATGATTTCTGGAATTTTGAATTCCATCATTGTGAAATTAGCTATTGATATTACATGTGATTATTTCACGGGTATAACATCTATGTGGATTAGTAAATGGAATTATTTATGTTATTTATCTCCATATTATGCTAAATTTTAAGTTTAAAAAGGCTTCTATTTTAGTTTTATACAGTACCATTAATGTTTAGGCTTATTTATGAATGTTTTCGCTATATTGTTATCATTTCTAAGCATCTGAGCTCATCCTTTTCTTATATTTTCATTTCCCAGGATGTGAAGATGTATATTATTATTGACCTGAAGGGATATGTTAATAGATATCAGTGTGCTCAAATTTAAAACAATGTTGGTGTTGTTTTTATTTCATTATGTAATGTAAAACTTATGTACGTATCTAGTAATTCCAAGGCTACTAAAATAATCGACATTTCAAGAATTGATCTCTTATTATCAAGCCAATGTTATATAATAATGCACCGAATATGGGTAACTGGGGTTAGGCATTACACATGACATAAAATTAGAATAATAAGAATTATATTTTATGGAATGGGTTTTATGATGGTAATTATATAATTCAAGGGCTGAGGTGAAATTAAATAATATTTTGACATAAACCCTTCCTCTATAAATATATGACTATCTCTATTATATATGAAATCGAGAGACTGATAATTTTTATGAACAAAGAATTATCTCTTGAATTCATACCTCTCTCACCCACGCATGAGTGATAAATATGATAGATAATCCATTAAGATTGATGGACGAGTGATCAACATAAATGGTGCAAGGCAATTGATTCATCAAACTAGCACCAGAAAGTAATTTATAAATGATCATAGTTACAAAGACAATGTGTGGATCATAGTATTTATTTTTATCCTTGGATACTAAAATTGTAATGAAGGAAATCTAAAATGGGTCCTTTAGAATATCAAAAACATAAACAAATAAAGGATCTTAAGATAGGGTATTAATTTCCACTAGATATAAATTAATTAATTATAATTTTAACTTGAATGATTTTGAAATAGGGTTTCGCTAAATTAAATATTATATAAAATTTAATTATATCTCCCACCGACACATTCTAGTACTATTTTGGAAAGAAACTAGTGGTATCAGAATAGTAACATTAAAATTTATAATTATTTATTTTGTTGTAGATCCCTGAAAAATCATGGTTGAATTTTCATTTCATATTATTCCTTATTTTTACCAATTTTGTTTAATGTGTTATGAAAATATTAATCACATCCATTAATTATTTCATTTTCATAAATGTATAATAGAATATGAATAATGACAATATATTTCATTGTGAACTAAAAATTTTTTGCTATTAAGATAGGGTAACACATTGATTAGTTGAAGTACACATTGTATAACCGTGAACGTTGCACCTGTCCTTATTGTGGGATACACGGTAAGACATATTATTAATAACGGTGTGAGTTGAGTGTTGGATGGCACACATATCACATGAAATTAATATTACATTTAATGTAATTTTTATACATTACATGTTGTCTACATGGGTCAGTGGTGTCAATCGTTCAATCTGTGTGGCCATTATACATGGTCAAACTAGTTGGGACACAAATCCTAGAGAATTTATGATATAAATTTCATTTATGTGGTGTACATAGTGTGTATTTCATTAATTACTTCTTCAAATATTCAAACCAAGTACTTAAAAAATTATTTATATAAAGATGAAATTATAGATACACAATGTGTAGCTATACTACAGAAGTCATATAGTCTCTCACCCAAGAAAAAATACACTTTTTCATCAAGTTCCATGAACATTTAAAATTCAGACCATGCAAAATGTTTCTGTCATGTACACAATAAGTGATTTAGTCGATATACATTCTGAAGACCTAGGTGAGTATCTCGGGAACACATAAGGATGATGACATAGAGGGTAAATTGCATGTAAATTAATTTTTTTATGGCTGATTCAACATGATTATTCACCATGTGTGCAACCTAAATACATGGTAAACAAGTTATATAGACTATAGTCTCCATATATTCCATGTAGTCTCCCAATTAATTGAGTAATTTACTAACATTAAATTCAAAATAGAAACATTACATCTTTATTGATTTGATTTTGTCTTTATGTGTTTCAAATTTTAATATGTATATTAAAAAAACTTAATAAATGATTTAATTTATTATAAAAATTAGGGAAATTGGTTCTACCATTCATTTTCTATTAATAACATTATAATGGTTAACTCCCAGAGGATTCTGATGGTTATCATGATGAAAGGGTATTAATTAATTAATTAGCTAATATTTGTTTATCATAATAATAAACAATTAATAATAAGTAAATAATATCTATTTAATTTTGTGGTTACGATAAATGTATATCAATTCATGTGACTGACCAAGACCTATGCCGGTGTTGGATTTATTACTTTAATTTATTTAATGGTATTGAAATTATTTATTATTTAATATAATTTGTGTCATGTAATTTATGTATCTTAATATTATTTTATATGACCTATATGTCCATAGATATTTATGTTACCCACCTTGAACAATCCATTGGTTAACCTCACATGTGTGTGAATTATAAATACATGTAATAAATAGATTTTCTCAAGGAATGTGGAAACGGTTCAAGATGGAAATATTATAATTACAACTCATTTGATATAATGGAGGATATGTGTAATTATGTAACTCAAGGAAATACTCTTCTTGTGGGTCAATTCTTATTGGTATAAGGTTGGTTGAATGCCCACTGATTAAATAAATCATTAGATAAACATGTGATTGGGTCATTTAATTAATTTCTTATTTTTATTTATGAAATTATTTATTTCATTAATTTATAACAAGGATCACATAAATAAATGAATTATTGTAAAATAACGGAAATTAAATAAATTAAATAGGATTAAAATTATTATTCAATATAGAAAATTTATTAAGTAAAATCCACTAAATATTAATAAGAAATATAAATGATAATATAGGATACAAATTTATGAATGATAAATTAAAATATGTTAATTAAATATTATCTGTGACATGGCCTTCAATTGCTTGATTTGGAAAAAAGGATTTATAACTAATTTTTTAACCAAACCTCCTTATGACACATACTGTTAACATGAAATTCAAATTAATGATAGGGGTTGAATTAATTGGAAAACATCAGGAGAAGTATCCCTTAAAAGAATTTATTTAACAAAGAGAATAATATTGAGAAAAACTAAGTGAGGAATTCAAGAGAGGGGATTCCACTCAATAAGGCATGGTGTGGCGAACCTGCAGTTAGTGAAGGCATGCTTACCTAAATACCATAAATTAGATTTACCAACACTCATCGGTGTCTTCTTAAGGGTAATAGGGATTGTTTCTAGTAGAATTTCCTTATAACTAAACATTTAAAGTTCAATAGAGATTCATATTGGAAAATTATAAATTAGTGGGTGAATAAATAAAATAAAATATCAATTATTTTTCACATTAATTTTATTATTTAATGAAAACATAATATATTTTTTTAATATTAGATGAAAAAACCCAAGAAAGTAGATAATAATTCCTTAACTCTGCATATGTTTTATAAAATAAATTTTTTAAAATTTGGTAGAATCATTTATCAGATGCACTATTTCCATAAAGTTTGTATCATGGGTTAGAATCTCATATACCAATTCATCTATCCTATAAGGTGATAGAATATGATTGGGATTCCAAATAGAGATATGTTGCGGATTAATTTTTTGTATATTGTATTATATTATCAACCATGATAATTGATTTAATGATACATCATAAAGGAATGAATTATTACACAATAACAACACTTCATCATTCTCATGAGAATGGTTATGAATGGTTTTAAATAAATAATATTGATAATGAACTATAGAATATTGTATTCGAAGAAGTAAATCTAGTTATTGAACATTGTTTGAAAATTATTGGATATATTGATCCATTATAGAAATTGGGATACCAAATGAATATAAAATTATCTATTATTGTTACTTTATAATATTTACCATTCAGATTATCCATTTTCCCATGACCATATAAACATAATGGATATGTCACTCAAGAAAATTTTCCCATACTTCTCCAAAATAATCATGAATGTTCAAAACTTGTTTTTGCACCCCTTTTGTTAATTTATTTTAAATTGACGGTTGAATGTTCCATATATAATAAAAATCCAAAATATCCATTATAACATTCTTCAAATAGAAAAAGATTTATAGTAAAAATATTGAATATGAGAATATTTTCTTCTTTTGGGAAAATATTTTATATTGGAAAAAAATGAAATGATTTGATAAATAAATATGTTGAATCCATGTATGGAATATTCATCAATATTATATTAACTAATTATATTTTAAATACAAGATTCATAAAACATACATGTAATTAATTATATGAAACAAGAATGAATATAAATTTTTGGGAAGTAATCTCAAAATGAGTAACAAAAGGGTGATACCTGAGTCAGCAAAGGGGAGCTCGATATCTAACATTATAATTTTGTACTGATTCATATTTTTAAAAAGTTTTACTAAAACAATTATCTGATTTTCTATCTTGACATAATGTGAAATTATTAGTTTTTTAATAAATATTGATACAACACATTAAATTCTATGAAATTAGTTCAACAACTCATGAATCACATATATCCATTAAAATACATCCGGAATATAAAATATAATAATCATATCTTATTAAAACATGATTAATATTTTTAAAATAAATAATAATGTACATTAATTGTTTATTCTATTTAAATAATCATAGTCTCAATTAAGATAATGTAATAGATATACAAATAAACTACTTATCAGTTGTTAGATAAAGAATCCTTTATATGTAATTGTACATCAAAAACATTTTTACAATTAGTCAATCATGGTTATGTGAACTATTATAAATATAATGATAACTTTATACACTTCATGATATTACGTTACAAAATTTCCAAAATTCATAGTGAGGTAAATGAGTTCACCTGGTAATGATTGTGTAATATATGCAATGTAATGTTGATGAAATTTTTTCCATGTAATCATTGATCATATGTGGGGAGTAATGGTTATCCATAACTCCTGTTTCCTTATAATAATCAATGTTATTATGGTAGTAAAATTAAGATAATTGATGAGTCATATATATATATTTCAAATCATTAATTATCACATTCAAGAAATATTTCATAAAAAGAAGTCAAACCACTAAACATATTGCATCTATATTTTTAAATAGACATAATATCAAAATGTGATATTATAGGAACCAATTAGAACACCACCACATGTTTTTTCTGAAATAGTTAGTTAAAATATGGTATTATCTAAAAAAACATTAAAAAACCATTTTGAATCAATGTTAAAGATCCTAAATCCACTAATGATATTAATTTCTACTAAATAATGACTATATTTCTATAAAATAATATTATATATTTAAATATAGAGGGATAATATATAAATTATATGGATTAATGCTATAGATACACATCAATTGGTATAAGAATATTGGACTCCACTGAGCTTAGCGTGAGGAGTAGTTCATGAGCCACATACTAATTAGGGTTCATAAAAAAAGTGGTGTTTTATGTTCACTGAGGTGAGTGATACATAAATATTTATTTTAAAAATAATTATTCATAAAATTATGTAGTAAATTATAATATTATAATGTAAAAAGGTAAATAAAAATTCAAATAATATACTCCATGTATCTTGAATAAGGACTCATTTTGATGAATGTTTCAATGACTTGGTTTTGTTGGGGAGTATTCAAGAGAAACATGACATGGATGGTTCAATATGGTACTAATAAGTCATGGTTAATTATTGAAAGATTAGTCTATGACAAAACATATCCCCAACCTATCATGACTATAATACTTTTTTGATTCTATTTTTTATATTCATACATTGATGATCATCATATATTGATATTGATTTTCAAGTCCACATTAATTTGAGTAATCCTTATAGGGATGTCCAGATTACATAACCAAAAGGAATCCCAATGGCATGAGTCTATTATGAATAACTAATAGGTCAGTCAAATCATTAAATTCCTATAAGATATGTAGACTTTATAAATTCTTTTATGAATAAATCAAGCATACTGATTATAGAATACCCATTTTTGAAATAAATGAATGAAAAGTTTCTCTATCTGGTTAACGGTATAAATATATTTTCCAAGTCAAATTTGTTAGTAACATATGGAAAATGATTGTTATGTCTTATGGGTTTTTTAACACAAGAGAATGAAACATTCCCCATGTCTATCATGTCACAGAAACCATGGTCCATGGAACAAGAGCTTCATGATTGACCCATATGTTTTCTCAAATTAGACATAATAAATATTTTAACTATGCATTGAAATATAAAATTTAAAATATTTCAAGATAAATTTGATATTTTTTATAATCAATCTAGTATAACATGCATAGACATAGCAAGAGATTATCGAATTAGAGAAAATCAAAGCATTATGTGCAATGATTTAAACTCATGTTCCATGATATGTTCTAATTCTTTATATTACTAATTCATAATTTCAAAAATGGGAAATTTTATTAAATAAAACATAATAAAAAAGACTTGTAGTTAGAACTATCTGAAAATAATTTGAAAAAGTAAAACTAGATGAGATCATGGTGTCTGGATATGTGATAAAACTATTGTTCAAGGGATCTGAAAAATTATATATTTTTGAGTTCAATTTGATCTAGTATTAATTATAATGATATATTAATATGAAATATAAACGTATTACATCCAATTTTTTTCCATATCCAAAATATATGAGAAAATTGTGGCTTCTTATGTAGCATAACAAGTAGTTTTTTCAATTTAATGTTCCAATTTTAGTTTATACCAAAAGAAAGAGATATATAATTCTATGTTAAGATTTGACTATGGATTTTTTCAAGATTCTTGGATAATGACATGTGAATTGGTGGTGAATAATCATTCATATAACTGCTTGAGGGATTTTTACAAGATACTAATTTGGAAGTAAATATCTTTGTCTAAAAAACATGTATCTGTTCCAACCCTAACAATGGAAACATGTTTGTTATGGTAGTTATAACCATACTATACATAAATATATTATACATGAGATGACTAAAAAATGTTAGTAGTTGGATATAGTTATTGTTGGATTTTTTTGGAATTGGTTCCCTTGAACAAACAACATTTTACTTTGGATTAATTATATATTCAAATTAGTTGATAATAATTTAAATATCATATCCCATATTGATTTTTTTTTAACAAAATTGATGTGATAATGTCTCATACTATTTTCCACATTAATATTTTCATAGAAGTTCCCCTATTTGATGAGGAAAATTATATTTTATGATGATAAATATAGTTATATAGTCGAATAACATAATATGATAGGGTATATAGTATAGAGACAATATAGTAAGATCACTCATAAGTTTATGGGGATTCATCTCATGAATTTATCATTACATAATCTCTAATACATTAGATAATGAGAACAAACCAGCCATCGGGAAAACCGCATGTTTTTGTGTCATTAGATATTCGGATCTTTGAGCATGTTTAATGTACCATATAATTTTAGATTATCATTGATGATTGCCATGACTCACACACTTATATTTACAAACCAAAACAATCACGCAATATTTTGGTCAAATATAGGATGTGTTGGGTGCATCACAATTGAAATTTCAATAATTTATAATTCAAAGAAGTATTTCCCCATTCAATATTTAATGAATTAGATATCTCTTCCATTTTTTAGAATGTAATTGTAACATTAAATTTCATGACCATGATTTAACAATATTTATTTCTGGTAGTCAAAGAAATATGTATCAAGGACATTGGTTGATGACAATCTTGTGTAACCATATTAATGAGATATTATAACAAGGGGTCTATGTTACACAATGAGTATTCATATTTCATTTTCAACATAGTGACATTATGTTAATTCTCTTTGGTTTCTTTACCCATTGAAAGATAGAAATATTATTATTTAGACAAACTTTCCTAATTCCAATGAGAAATAATCCAAGAGGGTCGGATAGTATGTTTTTATATTTATCTCAACTAAATTATATTTTTAATTAATAAATAAAATAAATATTTTTCCCATGATAGATAGATAATTATATTCATGTTTTATTTATATTATTAAATAAATATTTATTTATTTAAAGTATTATTTATAAAAATATAATTACTTCTTTTATTGAATCTTTAGTATTTTTTTATTTACTCAAATGTTATTAAAATATGTTTCTAAGACAATGAAATATTTTATATCAATATTTAATAAATGAAATGTATTTTGAAAGAACTAAAAGCATGTCAAGAGATGAATATTTAATTTCATGCTCATAAATAATATTCATCACTACACAAGTTATCACATTCTATAAAATAATAATATTATTATTTTTATAATATTTCCTGGGGTTTAATGATGTTTATTATATTATTTAATTTGGGGAATGAAATTAAATAATATTTTAACATAAACCCCATCACTATAAAAATAAAATTGTGCTTATTATGTAGGATAATCGATAAAATATATAACTTGTTTTCCCAAAAAAAATTATCCCAAAAAATTCTTTGTCTCACACTCTCACGAATGATGAACACATGAAATAATATTTCATGATCGAAGGATAAGTGATCAATATGAACACAGAAAGGAAATGGATGCATTGCGATGGAATTGGGAAATCAATAATAATTTTTCAAAGATAAATGGAAAATGTGTAGATCATCACAAGAGGGATTGTACCCTTGGATCCTCACATCGCAATAAAGTACATTTGAAAAGGGTCTTTTGGAAGATCAACAACACCATCAAATAAGGGATCCTAAGATATATTTTATATTATATTAAAATGTAAATATATTAACTATAAGTTTAACATTAAGGATACTCACTTAATGTTTCTGGAAAATAAATATTAAAATAAATTTTAATATATCATCCACCACGACATGATTCAGCTACACCTAGAACTAACAAATACTTCTTATTGTGCTATTTGAATATATATATGGAATTTATTATCAATAAAAATTATACTAATGTCTTATGTTGATCCCATAATATTTTATTTCATGTGAGAAAGACCAAAATATGTCTTACATTTTTAATAGTCCTTTAAATCTACCCATAACTTGGGGGATTATAGGAGGGTCTAAAATAATTTTTAGTCTCAAGATCCTCTAGAGAAACTTTCTAAAATTTCTATGTAAATAATGGTCCATGATCATAAACCATTGAAAGTGGTGAACTATAATATTTTACCACATATTTAATATAGATCCTTATAATGTGATTATAAGGTAAATAATCACATATCCGGATAAAATTAGATGATTTTTTAAGATAGTCATTAATAACCCATATTTTATCATTATTTCTAAGAATTATGGGTAATCTAGTTATAATGATTATAGAAATTTCATCCAGTTTCCACATGGGGTTTTGTATTGGATACATGAATCCTATACGATTTTTTATATCAACCTTCATTTTTTGACAAAGGAAACATCATAATTCCTAATCAGAAATTTACATCTTCATAGTATCCCACAAAAATATGTTTTTTCCAATCTCTATACATATTTGTGCCACTGTGGGGATTATTGAAATTAAATCTATGATCATTATCTAATAATTAACACTTAGTATTTGTTATATATGGAACTCATAACCTCCTTCCAAATCTCTAGACACTGCCTTCATATTTGAATTATTCTAATTTACCATCAATCACGAGATAAATTTTCACTTTAAATTTCTTATCATATGGTGGAGAAATTTTATTATTTTCAGAAAAATGTTGTTTGAAGATAATTGGGAAGAGGTGTAATGTTTCTCAATCCATAATAATTTCAATATATATATTTATTAAATACATGACTACTAGTTACCTCTCAATCCTCATTTTCATTAGGACTCCATGATCTTTTATACTCATTACATCATACAGCTTATTTGGCTTACTTGGTTAGTTTTGTATTGTGAAATCATAAACCATGTGTAGAACAATAGATAATTTCGACCTAATGATTATCTCTTTTTTTAATATAAGTATTTCAAACTCTTATGATCTATGTATATCTCCTATATATCACCACATAGATAATTTCTCTATATCATCATAGAAAATATTATTGCTTCCAACTCAAGATCATAAGTTTGATATTTTTTCATGATTATTTAAGATCCTTGATGCATATTAAATATCATTATCATTTTTAATAAGGAGAGAACCATATCCCTTATTCAAATAATCCCTATATATAATAAATTCATAATTTCTTGAAGGTAGACTCAAAATCAAGGAATTCCCTATTATTGCCTTAAATGTTTCCAAAATTTATTAACATTCCATTCTCTATATGATATTAAACTGTTATGTGTATGGATGATTAATGGGATAGCCAACTATGATTTTTAATTAAAAATATTTTTATAGTAACCTACAAAACAGATGAAATTGTGTACCTTTGTTGTGCTTTCATGTGTAATACATTAATTGAATTCCTTTTTTTACGTAAACTGTGATTCCATTCATAGAGACATTAAGTCCATAAAAATAATCATTCTAAATAAATAATTCTACCATGAAAAATATTGTACGTTAAAATTTTCTTTTTAGATTCTCATTGATGAACCTGAGTTGATTATCATTTTTCTCAATTATTTTTTTATATACCAAGAGATCATCAATAAATACCACAATAAAATTAACAAGATATTTTTTGAATACTCAATTCAATGAATCTATAAATACAACTGTGGTATTATCATACCAAAATAGTGTTAGTTTAAATAGATAATGTTCATACCTCATTAAAAAATCCACCTTTACAATATCTTCCTTCATTACATTAAATTTATGATACCTAGAATGAAGGTCAATAATTTGAAAATACTTGGATCCATAATTTTTATCTAATAATTTGTCGGTGATAGTAATATGAAACTTATAAATAATCAAATAGAATTTATTTACGAATAATAAATGAAAAGCCTCGCAGATCCATTTTTCTTCTAATGGAAATTAACATGGTCTCCCTAAGTTCAAATAATAGGGTGTATAAATCCCTATTTCTACAAACCATATAGTTGTTTCCTTAAATACAAATTTTCAATTATGGATATTCTATGGGGAGTCCATGATATAGGTCTTTGTTATGGATTAAATAAATGGAAAACTCAACTTCATGATCTGACGGATGTCCATGTAATTCATCATTAAATAAATCAATTTATACTTGTAATGTAGGTAAATACTCAATTTCAATATTAACTTTTCAAACAATTTATTATATCTTTTTTTCAACCCGATGAATTTTATTTTTAAGAGATACTAAGGGTGGATCTATATATTAATTAGATGATGACGTATACTATATAAATATATGGAATTCCAAATCATCATCAAGAATCCTAATTTCTTAATATTTTCTAATAATGTTTGCATATTGTTTTTAAGTAAAATATGTATGATGGATTATATAAAAATATTTCATTGGAATAAGAATATTGTTTTCAAATAGGGAACATTTATCTATCATAATCTTTACTAACTGGGACATCCTTGTTGTAGTGATTTATCCCCCAGGAGATTTGATTGAAAACTCTCATCTTATGGTGTTAGGAAAATATCAACATTTTTTTAAGATATGGTATATATAAAAGTGTGTGAAGATCTAGAATAAAATAAATCATAATCAGAATTTGAGGATATGATTAAGGTTCCTTCCACAAAATATTTAGGGATTTAAAACTATTTTTTAGTGATCAGGTAAGCATACACATCTCCCCTTGGCCTCTTTTGTGGTATATTACCTTTATGATTCCAAAATTTATTTCAATAATGCCAATTTCTTTGGAGTTGAATCACTGGATAGTGGAAGTATCTTTACCCTCCTTATATTCATTAGCTAGATAACCCTTATCTTTACCCAAGTAAAAAATCCCATTACCTTCCGTCATTTTCCAAGATGTTTCTACCAAAAAATGTGACTTCAATGAAATTTTCAGGTACGGTTCCTCTTATTTGAACCAATACATTTTTACTACTATTCATCTGACCTCATGGATTTATTATTTATATTAAAAATATAGGATATTCAAAATTCCATATATATATTAATAGAATTGGATACTATATAATCATATGATGAAAATGGATGAGAAACTAGTTCCCTTCATAGATTGGTATTAAGCCCATCTAGAAATAGGCAATCTTTATTTACAAATTATTTATGAAATTTGAATAATTTTAAAAAAATTGTAAAATTATCATCATATGCCTAAACACATTCTTATTTCTTCTTCTTTAAAGTGGGTAAATTTCTCTACAATCTAGATCATTTTTCTTAAGGGATGTATTTGTCAATTAAAAAAAATTTAAAGTTATCTATTCATTTATTTTTAGTTCTTTAGTCTCTTTAGAGTTTTGGAAAAATGGCCACTATTAATCTGTATCCCAATTCAAACAATACAACATTGTAACAAAATTTTCACTTTGATCACATACCAATGTTACAAATATCTTTTCGATAGACTTAATTAATCTATCTGAAACCAATGGATTAGTAGTTCAACTAAGATACCAAGGATTCTATCATATGAATCAATTCAAAGTAGGTAAATCTGATTCTAGAATAATAGGTTTCCATATTAATGTATGATTATTCACCATAACATATGTAATCTACCTTAATATTTCATTGATCTTCTCATTCCAAATACATGTTGTATTACTGTGCTCATATGGGAAATATCTTCATTGTATAAGGGTATTGATTCCATTTAAAAATTTGAGAATCATAACTAAATAATGACACACATTGAGTGTTCTCATAATCATTAGGAATATTGAGCATTAAAATAAAAATCCCTATAATGGAAAAAATATCAAATATTTATGGGTTTAATATAGTTTATATATAATATTTTAGAATTTATGATCTATTTCCTATGGTTTCTACAAAACATTCTCTAACAAAAATTATAAAAACAACATATATAGTATCTCATATCTAGTGTCTAAATTATTGTATACACATATATATAAGAACCCTAATCTTGATTGGACAATCAGTTTAGTATTCTGGAAGAACATGATACATACAATATTCTCATAATACATTATAAATATAAAATAAAACTCATAAAAATAATAATTAATCATTGATATTGTTCAGAATATCCTTCTTTATATCATAGGGAATACAAAAAAAATAATGGGTGATATCATATTCCCAGTAAAGGTTAAATATAGTAGAAGCTATCATGAATTCGTATGGAATAATCAATATAGAAAGGTAAATAACAACAGACACATTCCATTTATTAAATAACTTTAGTATTATATTAATCCATACATAAAATCATTATTTTAATAACATTGATAATAATAACATAATTCTCAAAAAATTAAATGATTAATATTTTACATCAGCATTTCTAAATTATCAATTCATTATGCAAATATTGTTTAATTTATTTGAAGGTAAACACTCGAATCCAATTTAATGATATTATACTAATTTTTCTCATGTGATATTTTGATTCATAGAGGAGATATGTAATTATGAACCCCAACCTCCACTTTATTTCTAAGTCATTCCTCATGAATTGATTGATTCACATAAATTCATATAAATATTTCATATTAACATTTTTCATATCATTTAATGAATAAAAATTATCATTATTTACGAAGTGTGTAAAATAAAATTCATTGCAAAATATAGAATTTTAATATGGAATATGATTTAGGAAATATTAACACACATGATGAAAATTAAATCTATATATATGGTAAATTTAATTTCCAATTATCTTAATAAAGTGAAAATATAAAAATGAAGTTAATGTCTATGAGAATAATCTAGAGATGAGATATGACCATTAAAAAGTATATTTTTTAGTAATGTTTATTTTTTTAGATAATGGATGAAAATGAAAGTGAAAATAATTATATAACTTTTCCTTACAATTTTTTATTTTAAATTTTTTAAAAAACATTTATAAGAATCTAAATGGAATAAAATAGTAATGGGGGAAGTATTTTCCACAAATTCCATATACGTTAAAAAAATATTTTTTCTATTTATATTTAAATATGAAAATGATCCTTTTTGGAAAACATTAGAAAAAATACATTAAATCCATCTAATAAATTTTAGAAAAATTTAATTTTACTTAATAAACCAATTTATTAAATAAAAAATTACTTTGGTAAAACTAATTTTAAAAGAATACAGATATGAAAGAAAAATCTACCTGATCGAAAGAGGAATACTATCTTCCTTTCATGAAAACATAACCATTAAAATTTTAAGATAAATTGAATAATTAATTATCATGGAAACATTTATATTTATTCCAAATAAAAAACATGTGATGTATATACACTATATAAAAAGAAATAGGTTAATATTACTAATTACTTCTCAGTCAAGTGTAAATTGAGACAAAATCCCTTACCTTATGTCAGAAGATTCATACACATTATTTATCTCCATAAATTATAAATTTAATTATATTATTTACTTTATTAATTAAAGATTTTATATTTATTATTCCTTTTATTTTATTAATTGCAACGTTTTATTCAATTTATTTCTCAATTATTATTATGTCGGATGTTTTTAATGATATTTGGCTTATATGTTCATATTTACTTCTCTAGGTTAACTAGGGCCAAACATGAAATTATTTTATCATCTTTAGAAAAACAATAAAGATATAATTAAAATAATTATACATCAATTATACTTTTTAAACAATTAAATATATACGGTAATTAAAAATGAACTATGTTACAATCATGGAGATTGTTGTTCTTACATATGAATAAGTAACATTCTCCATTTTTCATAGATTATTATAAAAACAAGGTATATATTATTTTAAAGTTAAAGAATTATAATTCAGTCATAAATAACATATTTTCTCTTTAAATAATCATAAATATTCCATTCATGTGATGAAGTGGTGAAAAAGGAATTACATCGCTTCTTAGAGGTGGTAGTCCATAAGTACGAACGAGTAGCGTTATCATTTTTCAATGACTGGGAAGGGAAGAAAATAAATTATATATTGATTTTACAGAATTATATTAATTCCATGAATACAATATATTTATATATATAGATATATTAAATCCATCATTATAACCAGCTGTGGTGGATAGTGATGGAAAATGAATTACATTGGTTCGCAAGGTGGTAGTACATCATACATGCGAACAATGGTTTCATTTTACATTTTATGGAAGAGTAGAAGGAATTATTTTATGTAATTAAAATAATAAAATATAATTATTTATTATATATTTATGTGATTATATTTGTATATTTGAATAAAATTTTGACATGGAATAAGATATAAAACAAAAAATTCTCAGTTAAGAATGATACCTCTACTTTGGATAATATTATTATGATTGTATCTAAAGCGATCCATGATTTTATTTTTATAAAATAAATAATTATAGGATATATGAAGTGATTTTATTAAATTATTTATTTATATCATGGATGATTAAAAAGATTTTTCGGTGTGAAGAAAATAGTAGAGTAGGTGTCCTCTTATAAGTGCTGGGATTCGAACTTTTGTAATTTCTTAAATTGTTGAAATAATACACAATAATTTTCCAATTATGATTGATAAAAACTAAAATAATTTGAAAATTGGTTGATGATGGAATGAAATTATATTCTCTAAATAAATATGGGTGATTTTCTGTTATGTTTTTTCCCTAACCATTTAGTTTTAACACAGTGTTAACCCTTTTCAAAATTACCATCATATTAATTTTTTCTATCCTTTGAGGGTCAATAATGTTACAATAAAATGAAAAAATATACCTTAATGGATAATAATTGAATTTTTCGGTCATAAATATTTAAGATGGATGAATATAATATTTTTATTAACTTTAAATAATTTAATAAAATATTAGTTTTTATAAAATATCATTAATGTCATTTTTTATACTATACATTTAATATCACATTAAATAAATCATTAAAAGGATATAATTAGAATATAATTAATTCAAACATAAACGGATAATTTTATTTATCTTAATAAATATTATAACATATTAATTTTTTCATATTATACTATTTTTTCATTTCTAATATAATTTATTTTTTTATTTTTTAAATAGATGATTTTTCGGTGTTGTGTTAGTATTTAAGATAAATATATAATCACAAAAAACTATAAATAAACTCCCATTATAAAAAATCCTTTATATTTAAAATTAATTTTCAAAATTTTACATATGTTGAATTTATATCTTTCATAAAATAGTATTGAAATTTAAAAAAAGGAAAAGTTGAATTTTTGTCTCTTACTCTCACTTAAATATAATAAAGTTGAATATCCTAAAAAATTTGAAAAATAATTCTTATTATTGAATTTTGGATGATTATGGAAGAAATATAACCATCTAAAGAAATTATTACAATATTTGGAGTGATATTTGATACGATATCAAATTATTTTCATGTTTAATTTCTTAATTTTTCCTTTATTAGGGTGACAAGTATTTACAATGGTTAAAATTCATAATGAAAAAAAATAAAATGAAACTAATTAAAAAATATTTTCCTACCAACTAGACTTATGTAATATACTTTTATAGATTGAATTTCAATGATTCTCAGAAATTAATGAATCATTAAAACACAAATATAAATCAATGTAGTTTTTTTTTAAATAAGTTTTATGTGTAAACATATTTTTACATGAAAATAAATAATAAAATTTATTTAAATTAACTAAATATAATTATTAATCATATTAGTTAAATGATATTACAATTTAACTCTTTATAAAGGGAATTTATAAATGCTTAAAACAATAAAAAATCATTTTTATTAAAAAGTAATATTTTCACTATTCACTATAAAATAAATATTTTCAAAAAATATATATATAATAATCTAATAACAATTCAATTATTATGATTTAAATAATGAAGTTAATTTTTTCAAAAAAAATATAAAATTGGAAATAAATAATTATATAATTTTCTCCCAAGAAAATTAAATATCATTTTTTAGGAAAATATTTTTTTTGAATAATAAAATGAATTTACTAAATATATTTAGTATTTATTTCCTATTTATTGATGAATAAATTTTTATTTAGGGTGACCATCATATATATTTAATAAGGTTGTTAATACTGTTTATATCATTGAATTCCACAATTTCTTTATAAAGGTCATATTTAACAAATAATATTTCATGGTAGGTTAAGGCCTATTGTTGAATGTTGTATAAGATATCAAACAAAGTGTTCTTCTAAAAACATAGGATATCAGTGAAACACTTTTTTAATATAGAATAACTTAGAATAGTTGTTTAAACAAATACATTACATAGATTTAAAAAACATCAAGCATATATTTTTTTGTTCAATGTTAAATTTTTATATGCATTATATTAATTCATTAATATGTAGTTGGTTGAGAAAAAATGTTTCAAATATTTCATTTTATTCTAATATCAATATAATTTCATAAATTCCATAGCATTTTTTATAGTTTTTTTTCACAGTTCACAATAATTATACTATTTTGTTAAAATTACAAATTTTAACTTTAAGCTAATTTTGACATTTATATTCAAAAAATTAAATTAAATTGATCAAATTAATTTTATAAAATATTTTAGTTTATGTTTAAATCATATCTTGAAAAAATTATTATTCATTGGGTTGTGGTCACTTTAAAGAAATGATTATTATAAGTGATTCTTTTATGTTAACTTGTTGATAACCCATGTTTAACTATTTTGGATTTATTTAATAACTATAAATAAGACATGGAATGTTAAATTATAATTAGTTGGTACATATTTTATATCATATTTAAATTTTCTGTTTCAATAGACTAATATTCAATTAACTTGATGGATGGCATAAAATTTCTCATGGATTATTTATCCCTCCCGAATGATGTAATTGAAATCTTTATTGAAAAATATTATTTCACTTATCGTGTCAATTTTTTTTGAATTAGTTTTACTTGATATTAACATTATAATATATCTAACTATACTATTAATCTTTTGATATTATTATGGGGCCTTTAATGAATTTAGCTATATTTAAAAAAACAGAACTACGTCATCTTACTTAATTTGAAAATTTCCTCAAGGGACATTATCTTTATTTTACAATGCCACAAACAAAAATAAGTCTTATAATCCTTTATAAATCGCTAGATGAGGTTTATCTACCAGTATTATATACCTTTTTTATTGTAAAAAATATAGGATGTTTTACATATTTCTGTGACTAACATTTTTTCAACTATTCTATTTCGAACAAGTTTGATTGTTTTATGGAAATTGAATCTAAAATTATAATTCAAAATTATATGTTTCAAATCCAAAACAGTATAAAATAATTTTTTTCATACAAACATTTCAATAAGAATATAGCCTATGATATTGGTAAAATAAATTCTATGAATTCAAAAACTATATGGTGTACTATGTCAACGCACGGATGTATCTAAATGCACCTTTGACACTCTAGAAGTAACAAAAGAATTAGATCACCTGAAAATATTCATTTTAAAAAGGTGATCCACTAGAAACACAAATCACTATGGACCCTATGATGAATACTATTTGGAAAAAATGGTTAAATATCAATACATTACATTAATATGGAGAAAATACGAGTTTCCAGGTCATATATAATATATTAAGGTGTACACCTCATTTTAAAACAAATTTTAACTTAAGAATATATTTTATATACCCATAAAAAATTATTTCTATGTACAAATTAAAATTTTTAGAAAAATATTTATCTATTTAGGGGAAAATATAAAGCCATGGGATTTTAGAATATATTGTAATCTAATTTAATATTATGTTTGATAGCCTACTCCACATGAAAAATAAAACAAAAAATGAGATCCAACATGTTAGATGAATATTAATTTAATCATTTAGGGGCTATAAATACTCTATTAAATAAAAGGATACCACTCAACTAAAATTTCTTATATTTAGAGGTTAAATAATTAATAATATTTAATTTTAAAAAGTATTTTTCTTTCAAAAATGTTCATTTTTTAAAATGATTTTTCATTTTTTAATAATATAGTAAATCATTAAATATTTTTATCATATGTAAAATATTTCACTATTAATAAACATATTAAAATTATTAAAGTAATGATTTGGTATGAGATAATATGAATAACCCTCAGTGTTTAAACATTACATTTATCTAATAATGAAGTTTTTCTATATGTTTTATTTCATTTTAAAGATAAACATATAAATTTTAGAATGATAATTTACCATAAAGATCATTTTTCTTGAATTCCTCATACCCATATTATCCTAATTTGAGATTTTTAGATTTTTCTAAAATAATTTATTTTTAATTGAATAGTTATTAAAATACATATTTTGTTAATTCAATCACTTTTCGGAATAAAAAGTATTTTAATCCCTTTTTCAATAATATACATATATATAAGTAATATAAATCATTAAAATTTACCGTTTTCCTTTATAAAACCAATGATTATCTTTTTTGGAAATGCTAGTAATATTTTACTCCAAAAACTTATTTATTTACTTATATTAATAATATTAATTTTTCACTTATAAAAATTAATTAAAAAGGGTTTTCATATTTTATATCTATATGATAATATAATATCATAACAGAAATTTCATTTCTTGAATAAAAGTATGATTACTATGATTAAAGCCAATGACCGTGATACCTTTAAAACTACTACATTAGGAATATTATTTTATAAATATTATTTATTTTTATATAATAAATTAATTTAATTTATTCTCAAAAGTAAATTTAATATAATTTTTAATCCTATATTTAAATAAATTATCACTCATTAAATTTTTATTCTATTATAAATATGAAAATGAATTGTTAATGGTTAAATCAACATTTTTCAACAAAAATATTTTTCCATATATAAAATAAATTCATTTAATATTTAAATATATTTTAATGAGAAATAAAATTTAATTAAATAGAGATTAAATGTAGGTTTATAATACCTAAATATGTTAATATGGAATATTTTATATATTTATTTAAACATAGTATAATTCCTTAAAAAACTTGTTACCCTAGTAAATACAAAAAACAGTAAATTTAAAAATATAAGAGTAAATATCCCAAAAAAATCTAAAAAATGTGATTCAAATATGGGTTGAATATTTATCAACCCAAATAAAAAAATTCAATTTTTTAACTTTTTTGAGTAATTTTTACAATAATAGTGGAATGATATTTTTGATAAGTAAAGTGTCTCGAGATAAAGTATCATTTTTTACTTATAAATTGGAAAATTTCCACCCTTTAATTCCACACCCATTCCTATTAATACATCATAAAAATATGAAAAAAATTTCATCCTATGATCCCATATCAATTTCCTAATCCTATAGTCTAAATTATTTAACGTAATTACTTTATTACCCAAGATACATTCAACAGAATGTTCATAGTACCGAAGTGAGCATTACTTACTACTTAAAATTAGTTCAAAATATTTATCGTTAAAATTTAATATAAAGTAGCTATATAATGAACTAAATATCATCAGTACAATTACATTTATTATATTAATTTAATAAATATTATTTATTCAATTTCATTCACTTATAAATAAAAAAGAACCTTATTCATGTGTTTCATGGACTATTGCATCCGCGATGTTACATTTCATGTTTTTAAAAATTATTGTCATTATTTACCCAAACCCCATAAGATATGATTCTCCAAATAGTAAATTTTATGTAATATAATTATTCTTAATCTATAACTATATTATAAACATCCTTTTCTATACTCCCCATCATGATATAATGTGTACATGTTTTTTTGGATTAATTTCCTATTTCAATAGTGAAATAAAACTCTATCATGTACGACTATGGTAACATTCAAAAAAATATCATTATACATTTTTCAGAGAAATATGAATATTTTTTTGTATTAAGGATTTATTAATTGTTTAAATTACTATTAAATTATCATCTTTGATCACTAAAATTATCAAAATTACTCGAATGTGATTCAATTTTCAACAAAACATAAGTGAAAACAAGAAACTAAATTTAAGATAATAAGATAACAATTGTCCAATATAAAATAAAAAATATTTTAATATGTTTCCAATGAAGATATCTAATAAAATTAATTGGTGTAATTTGGATGTTATCTGAATCCACACAATAAATAAGGAACACAATAGGTGTTTCATGTTTTGATTTTCAACCCTTTAACTATATGTTATTACATCAAGTTTATTTTTGAATAGTGTATCTACTACCCCATAAATATTTTATATGAATATTAACATTAATTTAATGATTTTAAACATTATAATATTTGTTTTCATATCATGCTGTTTTGACTCGAAAATTTCTATAGATGTATGGGTTTTACTAACTCAATTTTTGATTCGTTGGGTCATAGTCTTTTCCACTCCAATATACATTGAAATATTTTTTTATATCCTTCAATTTCTCAATTTTATTTTTCATTTTATCTTATTATAACTGGAAATTAACTCTCATCATCAATAACTCACAGTCTAACCAATGTATGTCATGAAACGACCCCAGACAACCATGAAGCTGGTGCGGTTTCCTTGAAACATGGTGTGTAATTTTTGTATAACATGAAAATCTGAAATCACACACACATGTTAAACTAGAGATGATATTATTGGTTTAGGACATACAGAATCATATAAAATTATTACAATTCCTTCAAAATAGTACAAAAAATGTCTTCATTAATTAGTCACCAAATAGAGGGACTCAAATCATCTAAACCTGTAAAAGAAAATAGTTTGAAAATGTAGGGTGATCATACGACTTCCCAATAAGGGGTTTTAAAATAACATAATATACCAATTATATTCTTTTATAAAACATTCCTTTATAATTATTCAAAAAATATATTTGTTTAGGAATTCTGTAACACATCTATCACAACATAACATTTTGTCTACGAATTATAAGAGCAAAATTCATGGAATACTAACAGAGTTATAAGGAAACATGTTCCATTTATAAACATGATCATGAAGATTATATAGTGTATAGAAAAATAAGTAAAAGTAATTCTATCTTAAAAGGGTATAACATGTGAAATTTCTAGTACAAAATTGAAAAATAAGAGTAATACATGATCAGAGTTGCGCATGAAAATAATAACTTCCATTTCATCCTTCTCTACTGTGAAACATACACTTTCTAATAAATCTCTGGGTGATGCATAAATAATATGCCATAAGTTTTTAATTATTCTAATTCTCATAAACCTGTGTTCTTTATCAAAAAATATTCTACTAGTACAATATTATTTTGGATAATTAAATTACCTAGTCAAATGAAGAAAAATCATATGTGGGACTGTGTTAAGGCCTCCTACAAAGACCATAAACTCTATGTCAAGGCCTCATTCCAGGACCTTAAATTAATTTGTCAAGGCCTTTGTTCCAAGGCCATAGTTTGTCTCATGAGACCTAGAGATGAATCTAAGGGCTATAGAGGGCCCCACCTGACACTTACAAAGTCCAATGCATTCCTCATTTCTCTAAATGAAAGTGCCCATACCACTTTGATTTATAAAATTACTTATCTCTTACTTGGTTTCTTATTTCATATTATTCAAAGTGTCCCATACAACATAGAATAATTTAATTTATCATTTTAAATTATTTAACGTGTCCCATACCACTTTGAATAATTTAAATTTTTTATTCAATAAAAATCAATTTGAGTGTGATTACATCCTTTATCATTGACATATATAAAGTGAATCATGCACATAAGTGTTAAAAACAATACTATTAACTACATGGATATGGAAATAAATTACAAGTATGGAAGGTAACACATGTTAAAATAACTAAAGAACATTAAATATTGGGTTTATCACATAAAATGATAACCCCTAAAATAATTATTATGAAAGAAAACATTTTATATTCCAAAATTTACAATTCATAAATTAGGATAATTGTCATTTATTTTCCGGCATTCATAAAAACATAAATTTAGAAAAACTTTCTTATTAATCCATACCATGTATATGGATTAAATATTATATAATTTTTTTAAAAATATTAAGAGGACATACACTACGGTGACTACTGTTCTTGTTTAAATTAGGATTAAAAGTAAATTATATGAACTACATAAACACAAGGTTTATAAATGGAATTTTCTCAACCAACACAATTTTTAATAAATTATTATGAACATTATACATCTCTCATAATTAAATCACCAAAAACTAGTTTTTAGGAAAACATAATCAGTTTAAGATTAATCCCTAATGGTATATATATACATATAACCACATATAAAATCCAATTGAACAATACAATTTTGAATACATACCATATATAAGAAAAGTATGTTCACATCATTTTAAAGACTTATAAACAAATATAGTTTGTTACATATAGAATATAATTACATATATATACACTCACTATATTTTCTTATATGTATAGGTTTTAGAAAAAGAACCTGTTATGCCCTGTAATTACCACATGAATTTCAAAAACATTAATTATACATTGAAGTTCAATGTTAAAAATAAATAAAACTTGATCGAATAGGTTTTTTTTTTAATCCATATGACTATATATAGGTATATATATATAACCAATACATAAATCATATAAAAAAGTTTTTCTTGAGAAATATACACCCTCGGCATTAAAAATACTGTTTAATCCCAAAATCCAGAAGTCTTAAAATTTGCATAAGGGAGGATTATCGAAACTGTAAGGTTATATATAAATATATAAGTATATATATATATATGTATATATGTATATATGTATATATTTTCAACAACAAAATGAATGACAATTTTATTCCCCTTACTTGGTTCGATGGAGGAGGAGAGGCTTGGAGAAGCTCTCTAGAGGCTTGGGAGGATCAGGATCCAAGATGTTTTGGGAGAAAAATTGAATATCTATATTAAAATAGTTTTAATTCCACTTTCATGGAAATCGAGACCTATTTATTTTAAAATAATGCAGACTATTTCAATCTTGTGAAAAAGAGTGTAAGAAGGGCCCTCCAAGAGTCACGGGTGGGGAAAAATGGAAAAAGGAAAGTGTAAGAAGCCACTGGTGCAACACATGAAGTGGAAGAAGACGTTTGGGAGAGAAAAACTAGAAAATAAATGAATGGATGGGATTTAACAGAGATATATCTAGTGTTAGAGGCAAGTCTATGGATTTTAAAAGGAATTAATGGTTGAGATCAGAGGGGGGTAGATTGGAGGGCTAGAGGCAATTCGGAGTTTTTAAAAAATGGATGAATGGTCTGGATTAGATCATATTAGACCGGTTGGATCAGAGCGACACAATGATTTTACATGAATCAGATGAACACATTTATAATGCAATAAATCATGTGACATAGAAAAACGTGGCAGATATACCACGACCATAAGGGTTCAATAGTTGAACCAATTGAATAGATTAGATCACAAGTAGCATGATCAAATGGTCCATATCAACTCTCATCATAAAAATATTCCCTCACATTGAATCAGACAGAGTATCTTGGCTCACATATAATCCTGAAGCACCAAGCCATAGCATAGATGACTCATTCCCCCACCTGGTATCGTCTCGTCCTGGGTTCAGTGCGCGCGCTCTGCCCCCACCCCTGTCGTCTTTCTGCCCCACACGGTGGTGCACTCCAGTTCCTTGAACATGCACACTTGTTCTCCCTTAGGGCCTAAAACGCATCGTAATCAGGCATCATAGCACGCACCAAGTTAGTGCACTATCCTAGGCCGTTGTCAAGGGTTGTGGGTGAGAATCCCGTCAAGGATTTGAGTGGCTGCATATGGGGGCCCTCGGCTAGGTGGGGTACTCACCTATATTTTAGCAAAGTAAATATTTATTTTTTGTTAAATATAAAAACAAATTTTCATATACATATAAAGGTGTCTTCAAAAAAATAAAATTTCTCTTATTATGAATTAACAAATTCCTAAAACCAATATTTTCCTTAGTTTTATAAAAGCTAAAATTTTAAAACATAAAGTGATGAATCAAATTTTAATACTTAATTAAAATAACATTATACTAGTATTATAAAATCCAAAGTCATTGTTTTAGTTAAAACCTCGTTTTTATACATCTAGGGATGAAATAAATTATAAAAGATTTTAAAATACTTGAAATATTTGAAAAGTATTTGAATCTCATACCTTATTTTGAAATCATACTAAGTGTAGCTAAGATAAGAAATCATTATCCTTTTTAGTGTTTATAAAAATGGATTATATGTTGAATGTTATTATTTCAATGCATACTTTAGATTTTTTGAAATACTATTTGTACCTAGATATTTTCATTTAAACTACCTGAATGACTAATGGTTATAATTATAGCCATTTGAAACTCAATGGTCACTTATGGGGAAACAGTCGAATCGAGGACTTATATAAACATGTATCAGGGTGTTACATATTAAATACAACTTGGTGAAAATGGTGGTCATCATACCACTGATGCTCAGTGTGGTTGCGGTGGCTCTGGCCATACTAATGTTCATTGTGACAGATCCAAAAGATCCTTACTATTTGCATGGGTTCTTTGTTGTATTATTGTGTCTCCTTATATTTCTAATAGGACTCTTAATAGGTATTTTTGGGTATTATGGTTTCCTTTGATCTTGTTGTAATTTAAGCACTTTGGTGTTTAAATTAAATAAAATTCCTTGTGTTTAGTTTTCATGTTTTGTTTGGATGGCATGGAAATTAGATAGAATAGAACTGTAATATTATTATTACATAAGAATTATGTTTTGGGGTGTCACATTCTCCCCCATTCAATGAATTTCATTCTCTCATTTCAAAATACTCATAGAAAAATCACTATAAAAAACTATCACACATTTCAAAAAACATCCCTTCACAAGGACCACCTTTGAGGGTAGGGTGATAACGACTTCATGTAGATTCCTAGGTTAGTATTCAGATCCTCAATTTCCTTGGTCCAGATACACTATTGAAAACTAAGTTAAAAACTATGCATGAAGCACTCGACCTTCCATAGAGAGGCACAACAGGTGGGGAGGTCTGAGATTTGACAGTGGACCAGATCCCTATTAATCCCATGTACCATGCCATGCTTGAAAATATTTATTTCAAAGAGTTCCCCATACATACTAAAACCCTAGAGATGGAATATGTTAGTCTCTCAATAGTCACCCTCAAAAGAAGCTTATAGATACTTACCTATATCTTGGTAGTTATCCGCCAAAGTGAAACATAGAAAAAGGCCCTCATGATAATTTCTTGTTTGCCTATATTATGAAAATTTTGCATTTGAAATACGGTAATAGGAAAAATTGTTTAATTGGTAGATATGGAGAATGTTTGACCAGTTCAACACCTGATGGAGTTGTTTGTGAAAAAAATTCCTTTGAAAGTGTTTGGTATTCCTCCGATAATGTCTTTTCTACTATAATATCTAAAAGTTTGATAGAATGTGATAAGAGATTAGTTGGTGAATTCATGTCTTCTATCTGCAAATTTCAATTGATATGTTTTTTTTTCAGAAAGGCATATCAATATTAAAATTGAGACTATATTTGTCAAATCATGTTAATGTATCAAAACATATAATGTTTTGGGTGAGAAGGGCATGACGTTTTTGAAGCTAGGAGACATCAGTATGAACTAGATGTTGATATAACACGAATTATTAGTCTTTTCCTCAAGTAATTCAAATTTCATAACATGACCACGGAGACCGTATGCCAAAATTTGACATAGGTATGATACATGTAGGTCACCCTCTAGGGCAGACTCTTGGAATTCCTCCAAAGATGTATCATTCCCTAATAGAGTGAAGCATTTAAACAATCCCTCAAAGTATTTACCTTGATGTGCATAGAACATGAATTGAGATTCATCAAAAGAATATAGTTGAAGCCTCTTATTTGGTGGAGTTAGAATACATGAGGAGAATTAGATATATGGTAGAGGTGTTTTCCAGACAAACAAAGGCTTTCAAAAATCTCATAGATTTCTAAACAGGATTTTCTACTACATTTTCTAACACTTTAATTGGAAGAGATAAACGTCATGAGTCATTTACATCTATTAATTTTATGAAAATTTCAACATATTAAGAAACAATCATTTTTTGTATTGTTCTAGTATTCCAGGGTTTTCTAAACCAATCCTCCGATACCAACCATCACGCCATAGCCGTGGACTTCTCGGAAGCTGGTGTAGTTTCATTGAAACATGGTGTGCCAATTTTTAATAAATAGAAAAGATGAAATAACACACACATGTTCTACTAGAGATGATATTTTTGGTTTAGGTCATGGATAATCAGATACAATTAATACAATTCCTTTAAAACTGAACAAAAAATGTTTTCATTAATCAGTCACCAAACAGAGGGACACAAATATTTTAAACCTATAAAAGGAAACTGATTGAAAACATAGGTCGAATATATGATTTCCCATTTAGGGTTTTTTAAATAAAATAATATACCAATTAAAACCATTTTTTAAAACATTCCTTTAAAATTATTCAAAAAACATTTTCTATAGGAATGTTGTGACACATGTATAATACCATTACATTTGGTCTAATAATTATAGAAGCACATTTCAAGGAATACTAACAGAGTTATAAGGAAACATGTTCCATTTATAAACATTCTTATACAGATTATATGGTGTATATAAAAATAAGTAAAAATCATTCTTACTTAAATGGGTATGAAATGTGAAAGTGCAAGTAAATTTTTTTACTTAGAATAATACCTGATCAAAGTTGCGCATGAAAATAATAACATCCATTTCATCATTTTTTGTAGTGAAATATACACTGGCTCATAAATCATTGGGTGCTGCATAAATAATATTCCATGTGATTTTACTTATTCTAATTCTCATAAACATAAGCACTTTATCCATTAATATTCTAATAGTTGAATATTCATTTAGTTAATTAAATTACATAGTCATAGCAAGGAAAGTGCATATGCGAAACTGTGTCAAGGCCTGGTCCCAAGACCATAAACTCTGTGTCAAGGCCTCATGCATAGTCCATAAATAAAATTTTCAAGGCCTTGTGCCAATACCGTATTTTGTCTCATGAGACATACTGATTTGTCAAGGGTCTATAGCGGGCCCTACTAGACACTTACTAATGCCAATGCATTCCACATTTTTCTAAATAAAAGTGATCATACCACTTTTACTTATTAAATTGCATATCACTTACCTAGTTTCTTATTTCATATTATTTAAACTGTCCCATATCACCCTGAATAATTTAATTTCTGATTTCATATTATTCAATGTGTCCCATACCACATTGAATAATTTAAATTATTTATTCCATAAAATTCCATTTGTGTTTGATTACATCTTTTATCATTGACTTATACAAAGTTAATCATGCACAATAGTGTTAAAATCAATACTATTAACTCCCTGACTATGTAAATAAATGAAAAGTATGGTAGGAAAAACATGTAAAAATAACCAAAGCAGATTAATTACTGGTTTATCACATAAAATGATAACCCCTAAGATCATTATTATGAAAGTAAGCATTTTATATTAAAAAATTTACAATTCTAAAATTAAGATAATTGAAATTTAACTTCATGAATTCCTGAAAATATACATTTAATCATATTTTCCTACAAGTTAATACCATGTAAATGGATAAAATATAGTTTCATTATTTTAAAAATATTAGGAGGGCATACAATAGGGTGACAATTGTTCTTGTTTAAATGTAGATTAAAAGAAAATTATATGAACTACATAAACACAAAGTGTATACACGATATTTTCTCAAGCAACAAAAGGTTTAAAAAATTATAATGAACATTATACATCTCTCATAATAAAATAAAAAAACTGAAAATTTAATCAGTTTATGGTTAATAACTAACTGTATATATGTACATATAACCTTATATATAATTCAATTAAACAAAAAAGATTGAATACATACCATGTGTATGAAAAGTTTGTTCATAGCATCAGAAAGACTTATGAACAAAGCCAGTTTGTTACATATTGAACATTAGTAGATATATATACACACAATATATTTGCATACATGTATAGGTTTTATAAAACGAACTTGTTATGAACCATAATTAGCATTTATTTTTCACAAACGTCACTAATACATCGTAGTTCGATGTTAAAAATACCTAAAACTGGATCGAATATGCAAATTATGTAAACTATATAATGATATATAGGTAATAATATAGCCAATATACAATGTATATAAATATTGTTTTTTATGAGAAATATAACCCATCGGGTTTAAAAATACTATTTAATCAAAAAATCCAGAAGTCTTAAAATTGGAATATGAGAGGTTTATCTAAATTGTATTGCTATATATATATATATATATATATATATATATATATTCAACATCACAAAGCATTAAAATTTTACGTCCCTTACCTAGTTCGAAGGAGGATGAGAGGCTCGAAGAATCTCACTAGATACTTGAGAGGAGGAAGATCCAAGAAGTTTTCGGTGAAAACGAAAGATATATATATAATATGTTATACATTATATAAAATAGTTTTAATGCAACTTGAATAGATATTTAGACCTAATTGGTTTAAAATAAATCCAACTATGTTGGTCTTGTAGAAAATGTGTGAATGAAGGGGACACCCTGAGTCACGGGTGGAGAAAAAATGGACAAATGAAAGTGGAAAAAGCCACTGGTGGGCACAAGCTGAGGAAGAAGATGCCATATGAGAGGAAAAACAGAAAATAAATGAACGACTAGGATCTAACAGAGATAAATCTAGTGGTGGATGTGAGTTTGTGGATTATAAATGGAATGAATGATTGAGATCATTGGGGGGGGGGGTAGATCAGGTGGCCCGGGCGATTCAGAGTTTTTAAAAAATAGAAGAACAGTCCATATTAGATTGTATAAGATCAGATTGCTCAGAGTGACGTGGTGATTTCAAATGACTCAGACGACTGCGATTAGATCACAATGGATCTAAAACTGTGAAAAAACACTTTATATATACCGTGGCAGTGAGGGTTCGATAGCCCAACTGATCGAATGACTTAGATCATGCATGTCGTGATAGGATGGCCCAGATTCGATCCGAGCATAAAAATCCCTTCCCATATCAAATTGAAGGTAGTTTTTCGGAACCCTTAAAAACCTATAGTTTCATGCCTTAGTTCATATTACTCCTTCCCCCCTCCTGGTACTACCTCGTAATGGGTTTTGTGAGTGTGCTATGGACCCACCGTTGTCGATGTGCCACCCCGCATTGTGGCATAATCTGATTCCTTACACATGCACACATGTGCTCCCTTAGTGCTTATTGTTCATCCTCAATGCATATATTAGCACACACCATGCAAGCGCACTGCCCTGGGCCATTTCCAAGGGTGATGGGTGAGAAACCTATCAAGGCCTTGAGCCTATGGTGTCCCTCATCTAGGTGGGGTACTCGCCTATATTTTAACAAAGTAAAAAATTTATTTTTCCCTAAATATAAAAATAGGTTCTCATAAACATATATAGTTGTTTTCAAAAAAATATGAATTCTCTTATTATTAAATAACAATAACCTAAAACCAATATTTTCCTTATTTTTATAAATTCTAATCTTTTAAAAGATATAATGATAAATCAATGTTTAATACATCATTAAGAAAATCATATACTAGTATAAAAAAACAATGACATTGTTTTAGTTAAACCCATGTTTTTATATATCTAGGGATGAAAACATTTATAAAATCATTTCAATACATTTGAAATATTTGGAATGTATTTGAAATCCATAGCTCATTTTGAAATCATACTTTTTGTAGCTAAAAAATTATATCATTATCCTGTTTGAAGTTTATAAAAAGGGTTTATATTTTTATATTTATAATTTCAATTAATACTTGATATATTTTTCAAAAATAATTATACCTAGTTTTTTTTAATTTAAACCTCTACAATAACCAATGGATATAATTATAGATGTTAGAAAGACAACGGTCACCTAAGGGGAACTATCAAATTCGGGCCTTATATAAACATATATCAGGGTGTTCCATATTCAATACAACTTGGAGAAAATGGTGCTCATAATACCACTGATTCTTAGTGCGGATGCGGTGGCCCTGGCAATACCAATGTTTATTGTGACGGATTCGAAAGACCCTTACTATTTTCTTGGGTTGTTTTTTGTATTGGGTGGTCTCCCTATAAATCTAATAGGTCTCATAATTGGTATTTTTGGGTAATATGGTTTCCTTTGATCTTGTTTGAATGTTAAAAATTTGGCTTTTTAATTAAATGAATTATCTTATGTTTAGTTTATAGTTTTTTCATATAGCATAAAAATTAAACAGAATAAAACAATAATATTATTATTACATATTAAATATGTTTCGGGGCGTCAAAATGTAAAATTTTACATAATTTTTACATTTTTCCTTTAAAAATTGTATTAAATAATAAATTCAAAATATGTTTTGTATTTTTTATTACTTATATTTTCTATTTCCTATTTTATGAAATGTAATTTTGTCCAATTTTTTTCAAATTTTATTCCAAAAATTGTATTTAAAAATTTTACAATACATATTATGTCCCTTTAAAGATAATTTTACGATATCCCACTCCACATTTCCTCTAAAAAACCTATATAACTTTAAACTATAAAATATTGGATAATTTTTGAAGAATTATTTTCAATAGTTTTTATTTCCCATTTTTTGAAAGTATCATTTAGAGATAAAACATTTTATAAAATTAGTGTTTATTTTCTCTCACCATTTCATCAACCCTTCTTGCAAATATTCATTTCCATGTTTTAAAATGTATTTCCAAATGATTATTGCTATATGTTATTTTAAATAGAACATGATATAATATTATATGATTGAAAATTAAATTATTTGTATCTTTAATATAATTAGTAATGAGGAAAAGTTACTTCAAGGTAATCTATTTTCAGATGATGTTTTCATGTAATTTTACATATTCTCAACGAATTATTTAGAAATCATTATTATCCTATAACTTTTATTGTAAAAAAAATAAGTTGGTTATAAATGATTAATATTTAATTATTTATCAAACATAAGTATTCATTTTAATGAAACCACTTCAATGTAGTTTTCATGCCTTTAAAAAGTGGTTATTCTAACATATTTTTCAATTGATTTGTCCAGATGTCTTATATTTTTTTATCTATCATAATATCCTTTGGAATCATTGTGTCGTACTAGGGATATTTTTAATCCATAAGAAAAAATCATTCTTGAGATGACATGATGAATTTTATAGTAATGCCTTCAATGAAACCAACCCCTTTTCTATGGGTTAGCTTACTGATGTTTGAAGAATTTATTTTTTCATGTTCTAATGTAATGTATATGTATTGAAGCCTTTTAATTGGTGGTTGGGGTCATATATCATCTCCAATGTATTGGTTTATTATTTACATCTCAATAGGTTTTTATGTGAATTTGGTATTTATGTTATGTCTACTATGGGAAATGGGAAGTGATACATTCTCCACTATGATTGTTGGAATCAACTAGTGTTCCATGTTCCACGATGTTTATAGGGATCAATAATCAATACCCACTCCACAATATTTAGGGATATTATGTAGTGTTAGTAGCTTCACTATGTTTATGGTAATTTTTTAATTTTTCTTGATCCTCTATGTTTTTGGAAATTAGAAAGTGATACATGCTAAAAAATATTTATGGGAATAAGGTAGTGTAATTGTATCCCATTTGTTTTGGGTAATCAGCTAGTTATACAAATATCACTATTTTTAATGGAGCCAAGTTGTATATGGACCAAGCCATTAATGTTACATAATCTTGATTTATGTCAAGAATTCATATTGGGGATCTTTTCAGGTTTTTACCGTTAGAAAATTAGGCCATAAGTATTACATAACAAAAACATATAAATAAAAAATGGACACTTCCAATAGTATCCATTTCTTCCATAACATAAAATCTGTTATAAAGAAACATGGTTTTTTTCATGTTTAATCACTGAAATTTTTCCTTGATTCCATCCGTGAATCTATTCTACCTTATATCCTGTGAATAATTTTAAAAACATGGTATTAGCACAAGAATATTAGTAAAGGACATAAAAGTAAATAAAAACCACTAGTCAAGTTAAAACCTGATAACCCATTCAAGGTTTTTTTGGTGGATGAATCAAAAAAAATTACATGAATAACACTCATACTTATTTCTTAATGACATTCACTAAAAGAAATAACAAGAGATTAAAAATCATTTAGGTGTCATAGAACATCATATACAAATAACCTTTCAAACAAATTCCAATGGTAATAACTATATTCTTTACATCCAAAATGAAGATCTATAATGAAGATCACCCTTCATATAAACTATATTGGTCTCACCCATGAGCTATAATGGGGCTCAACCCTTCGTATATGTTGTGTCGGGCTCACCCATTATCTATAATGGGACTCAACCATTCGTGTACGCTATATAAGAAAAAAAAATTCATATAATTCTCAGGTACCATTTCGTGAATAAATCACCTTCATCCTAAAACCCCTTTTTTAAAATATTATTCTAATACCATATGAAAAATAATTGGTATAAAAATACCATTTTAATTTAAGAAACTATTATCAACACCATGATTACCTTGTAATGAAATAAAGGAATTAATTTCATTTTAATGGAAATCTATTCTTATAGAGGAGTCCAAATATCAAATAATGTTTATGGTAGTGGAGAAGTCATTGTCGTCGTATACGTCAAAAAAACATTCCTTTTGACATTTTGTAAAGAAAATAAAACACTCCATATAAGAAGATTCATTTTTTAAATATTAATGAAATTAAAGTTTGATGTAAAATTTGTTGTATTTTACTTTTATAACTATATAAATGTTTATGTAATTTAATATCAAGGAAAAAAGATTTGATAATTTAATCATTAAATGTTCAATGTAAACCTTACAACATTGAACATTTAAATATTAATATCCATGATTTAATAAATAAAATTATTATAGATAAAATATGGGAACGATATGACATTGTGAAGATATATAAACCTTGTAAAATATTAATGGTTCATATAATCAAGAAATTCCTCAATGATAGGAGATTGAGACGAAGTCCCTTACCTTGAGTTTGACTTGTATGATTCATTATTTAAATTATTGAATAATTAATATATGTTATTTTTTACATTATTTATAAAACATTTAATGTTTATTATTCATTTTATATCACTTATTACCATGTTATAAAAACTGGTTATTTATTTGAGTTTATATTGATTGTTTTGTCAATGTTCGGTATTTGAGTAAAAAATGAATCTGTTTTGATGAAAACTGTCCATGTGGTCATAAGTCCATTATCTAAAAAATATTATTCATTATCTAAATATCCAATATATACAGTATATATGTATATATAATAGTCCATAACATTTATAGATAATAAATGAAATGCATCATTCATGAAGACAGTAGGTCGTACGTATGCAAGAACACTACATTCATTTCATTGTCATAATTATGGTATAAAGAATAATATATACATATTTATATTATAATTCTATTATTATATTTATGTTATATATGTTTCATAAGTTAATTAAATCCATCTTTTATAAATTCCATGTATGGCATGAATTAGTCATACCACTTTGAGGGACGGTAGTCCACGCATCCTCAAATGAAATAATTATATTTACGTAATACAGAAAGTATAATGGTATGTTGTAAATAAAAACTACAAAATAATAGAGACAATATTAATATAATATATATAATATATAAATACATCTCCTTAATAATGTCCAAGATGAGTGGTGGTAGAATAAAATTGAACAATCATCATTTCTTGAGGTAGTAGCTCCCTGTAAATAGAAACTATATGTTCTGTATCCATTAGAAGGTGGTGTGTGTAAGTGTATATCTAACCATTCTCATAAAAAATTCTATTATACAAAGGATACTTGGGTTTTTATAGTTTAATTGAATAATGATAACATTGGAGGTTTCATAAGGAAAATAAATTAAAGAATCTTAAGAGAAGACGTTACCTCTAAATCGGGTAACTCCTTTTGATATTAGGAAAAAGGCTTTCCTGAATTTCCTAAATCACAGTGTAAATAATCTACAATTAAGGGAGGGATGTTAGTATATTAATAGAGAAAAATTTTTATTATACATCGGGCTTGAGAGATGTGAGTAAGTGTGCATATTTGGTGGCCTTTTATTAGAGGGAGGAGAGGCACTTTAAGACAGTCTTCAAATATTAATTTATTATAAATTTATTTTAGTATTATTATTATTCCAATGTGATATATTTAGAGGTTAAGATGAAAAACTATCTAAATCCACTCAACCAATGGGTTTTATAATGTTTTAGATGACAACATAAACCATATTTTTAGCTTTAACCCTTAGCAAAAAACATTAACTCTTACCATGTCTTCTTGTATTTTCATAATATATGATTTCTTATAGATACAATAAAATGACAATAAACCCAAAAGTGAAACATTAATGAAATTTTTTATATTATATAATTCATTTTTACGAATATTATATTTTTCATACTATTAAGTCATTTAATAAATTTAAATTTGTTTTTAAAACTCATTTCAGTCATTTTGGGCACAATTTAGTAATTGATTTTTGTTAAATTTGAAACAATAGGATTACATCAAAAAAATGGAATTAACACATCCCTCACATGTCAATGGTTTCCAAAAAATTCTTTTATATCGTAAAAATGTTAACATTTAATATATTTTAATATTTATAATATGATTTATATGAATATTCCTTTAATAAGGTAATCATTTCATCATCATTGTGTAAAAAATAAATTTATTGGTTTAATTTCTAAAAATTATAAATAAAATATGATGATATAGGTTATATCTTTAGATTTATTATTAATATTAATATTCAATAATATCATTTATAAATACCAAATTAATATTTTTTTTAGTTAGGAGAAGCATTTTTTTCTTATATTTCCCTTTTCTTAAAAAAACTTATTATAAAAGGTCATTATCACACCCAAGTTGCACCATGGGGTCCTAGAATCGAACCAATGATGACCATGGGAGGCCATATCTCATCAAATAGGATTACGACATGTGTTATGGTTGTTTTATATTATTATAATATTATATCATACCCTTATTTACCTGATTTACCCTTAAACTATGATAAATAACAATTGTTACTGATGTCACTATTCATAATTTCAAAAAATTAAAGGCACTTATTTAAAAAATTTGATCCTTATGGTTCAAAATATGTAATAAATTTTTTTAAATTAAAAACACTAAATTTACAGTAATTAATTTAAAATTATATTCCATTGTCAACACTAGAAAATGAATTCTTAAAAAGTAAGAACTACCAAAAGATTGACATGTTTTTATTTCCAATTTAAATGGGAAATTACCTCCAATGAACATAAATGGATTAAATGTCAATAAAATATAATTAATATTTTAAAAAATTAAAATTAAAATATAACTATATAAATAAATTAGATAAAAATTCATTTTTTAATTAAATTGATATATTTTTCACTATTCATAAAAATATTAGTTTTAGTAGAAAAATATTAAAATTTCAACCAAAGTATGTTTTGATGTCCCACATATAAAGTAGAAGTTTATTTTATCAATATAACTAAAAATAGTGATTATTTCTAAAAAAAAGCGTTCACTATAACACCCCAAGATTTCATAGTACAATACTTTTCAAAGTAATTCAACAACTTGCACTACACGCAACACCAAGTTCTAGCGCACCATGACATACCAAACATGGTGTTAAAAAAGGTTATTAATAGTATTAACATAATTTTGATCTTTATATAAACCATATAATTTTAGAATCCATATTGTGAGTTTCTTAGACATAATGTAAGAACAAGTTCATTTTTTCAGATAAAAGAAGTATTTTTCAAAAAAAATGCAATTTTAACACCTTTTAATGGAGAACCCACATTAAATAAAATATATGATACTTTTATATATTCAATTAGACAAAATAAACTTCTTAGTTATAATCAGGAATTAAGAATTTAGTTTAAATAAATTTTGCGTGTTTTCCGGATAACTTCCATATTTTGGTGAATAGTGAAAAATACTATATTTTAACTGACAACAAATTTATAAATCAAAATAATTTATAGTGTAAAAATATACATTTAAATGATTTTGAAGTATAAATAGATTATATTTTTACAATTTAATTCAATTCGGGTCATTTTAAGTAATTTCACATTGAAATTGGACATAAACAAGTGTCAATCTTTTGATAGTTATTATTTCTTAAAAATATTTTCTTTGGTTCTGACAACAGGAATTAATATTAAATTAATAATTTCAGATTCTAAGTTTTTATTTTTTTTAAATGGACTTTATTTTTGAATTCAGAATATCAAAATTAGCTTAGGGTAAAATTTTAGTATTTTTATGAAAACATTGAATTTTTTATGAATAGTGAAAAACACTATATTATTATTTAAAGAAAACTTTTTATTTAAATAATTATTAATTTTATATAAACTTGTTTTAATTTAATATATATATATATAATACATATATATGTTCAATGTAATTCATTTTTTTTATTTTATAATAAAATTATATGTATAAAATTTTATCGAACGTTTTACAGTCTTTACCCACCACCTAGGAGAATTTGAAAATTTGCATAAAACATAATTTTAACACTTCTAGGAGTTGAATTTCAAAAATCCAAGAGACCTGGTGGATATTTCTATGTAAAATGATGTTCAATAAGATGAAAATAATTTTTTTGAATATTAACTTTTAACTTTTATTTACCACGATTAAAAGTAAATAGGGTAATTATGGGTAAATATGGGATAATAATTACTCTAACACATGTCCTAATTCTATTTGATAAGTGTAATTCGACCAAAAAAACATTAGGAATAAAATATGAACCATTAGGTCCACATGGATTAGATTGAACATTTATTATTATTTAATTCAAAGAATATTTACAAGTGTTAAATTCTATGTTTAATAACTAAACAAATTTTTAATATAGGGTTACACATAATATAAATTAAACAATAAATATTAATTAGAATGATAAAAATATTTCATACATAATTTTATTTTATTTATAATTTTTATCCATTAAATAAATTAATTTATTAATGGGACAATGATGATGCAGTTATTACATTATTAATGAATTATTAAAATAATTGATATTATAAATAACCAAATAAATGTAATTTGAGACTTTTTATGAATTAAACTGATTTTTTAGGATAATAGGACATGTTAGGGTTGATTAAATGAATTTTTTTAAGTAATAATGCTGTTATAAATTTAGAAAAAATAAAATACCAAATAGTGTCAAAATTGTCATAAAAGAGTTTTTATGACAAATATTATATTATTAATTGGTATTCAATTAATAAAAATCTTTGCTTCATCCAAAGGGCATAAATACTATTATATTTTTCATTAATTAACCACTACGTGTTCTTTTGAACGTTTATAGTATATTTATTACCCATAAAACATAAAAATACAAAGAGACATGGTAAATGTCAAACTATTAAACTAAGAGTTAAATATAAACGATAGGATAATATAGTGAACCAAACCTGTCTAAAACCTATTGGTTGAGGGTTTTTAGACCCATCCACACCTTATACTTCAAATAATTAATTTTGGATCCATTATAAACCGAAATTATATTATTAGAAAATAATATTTTATGATTCTCCTAATGTGCACCTCACCCCTCTTATAATAGGGCACTTTCCCTTTTCTAAAATTCACACCTCCAAATCCATTTAGCTCGGAAAACCCCTACCCACATATCCTCCAAACGATACTACCTTCATCCTAAATATCTTCCTTTGGTCAGAAAGCCTACATAAAGAGCCCTTTTAATCAAATCCAAAGGAAGAATCCAAAAAGAGGTAGTGATTTCACCACCCTCTTTCAAATTCTTTTCTTCTTCCACTTACTCTTTCTTTGTTATTAATATACTAAAATAATAAATACAGTAAATTATATATATTGTGATGTTATTATAAATATGGAACTACCATATTCATTATTCTATCCATCCTATTAATTATAATGTCACCATGCGTTCGTACGTACGGCTTACCATCTGCACGCCACGGTGTAATTTGTTATTCAACACCATGTTATTTGGATAGATATAATGATGAGTAATATGTATTTAAATAATGAAAATAAAATTATAATGTCTCTATAAAATTAATATACCATCCAATTCCACACCTTTAAGTAAATTATATTTTCGCTCGTGTGTACATGCAGATTACCCTCTCCACGATGCGATGAGATTCATTTCAACGTTCACCATTCATCGATGATTATAAAAATATATATTACAAATAATTTTGTAATATGTGAAATAATAATAATACTGCAGATATATATATTTATATATATGTGTGTGTTTATTTCTGTACTTACATATATCTTATTCACTTACTTCTGTTCAATACGATATGAAAACAAAAACATCGTTTATGTGTACGTACAACCTACCGTCTCCATAAATGGTGTTTTAAATTTTATATATCTATCTATTATAAATATTTATATTCTAAATATTTAAGATATATAAATCCGGGTTTATATTCTGGAAGTATTTAAATCATTATCTAGAGGATACAATCAAGAATAATAAGTTAAAACACGTACGATAAAGAAAGTGATTATTAACATAAATGTTGATTTAACATTGAAATAATTATTAAATGGGTGGTAGAAATTCATAAATGAATCATGTGTGATCTAATAAATACGAATATGGTTCTGGTATAATTTAATAACTTACTATGGTCATTATACATGAGGATAAATGTACCCTCAACCAATGGAAAGTACATGGTAAGGGTTAAATTCACAATCTCCTTATTATCCGAGGATGTTTTTACGTAATTATCTATTGGGACATATTTATTATCCAAGTATATGTTTCATGAAAGATTTTTCAAAAGGATTATTTGAAGGTAATTTTTACAAATACATCATTTTAAATGTTTTAAATATTTATTCCTCTAATTCATTCTCATTAATGTATATGTTTTGAAAATGGTTTTTAAGGATTTATCTATATGGACATGAATGTTTTTAAAATGCTAAATCATTTCAAATGTTTCAAAGTGGTATGGGACACTTTTATTCAAAAAATGTCTTTAAATGTATACCATTGTAAATTGTGTGGCTCTTAATTGTTTTCATGAAAAAGGGATATTTCTTTCAAAGAGTTTTACAAATTATTTTCATCTATGCCAACATCCTTTGATGGATTTTAATATTATTTGAAGTTGATTTATTATGATACAAATCATCAATATTGTATTGAGGGTTTTGAGATATGTTTGACTATAGATGTGTTATTTTTATACCATTCATTGTTTATGGATAATATATTCACATTTCGTATGCTAGTTTTAATATGAATGTTTATGTTATGTTTAAACATTTAATATGAGAAATTAATTGGAATTAGTAAGTGATGGGTGGAGCCTACTATAGCTCCTTGATGCATCGGTAGGTCTAATGATACAAACTAGTGTATTGGCACAAGGACATGACAAAATCTAATTCGTATCTTTGCACAAGGCCTTGAATATGTTGTTATGGAAGTATGGAAATATGAATTCCATCATTATGAAAGTGACTATTGATATTGTATGTGATTATTTCACTAGTATAATATCCTTGTGATTAAGTAAATGGAAATATTTTGATAGGTATTTTACATATAATGATGAATTTTATGTTGAAAAGTATTTTTATTTAGTTTTATACATTGCCTTAAATGTTTATGCTTATTTATGAGATTTTCTGCTATATTGATATCCTTACTGATATTTTCAGCTCACCCCTTTCTTATGTTTTATTTCCCTAGGATCCCAAGAAGTGTTTAATGTTTGAGATGCACGGTTAAGCAAACAGAAAATTGACATCCTCAAAGGATTTTTTTTGTTGTATGTTAGAAAGTGTAATGTAACGTTCATGCATGTAATCTATTTTCTAAGGTTGCTAAACTGATTGGTCTTTAAGGACATGATTCCTTCTAATCATGCCAATGTATTAAAATAATGCATTGACTCTGAGAATTTGGATAGGGTTGTAAGATTTGGTATCAGAAGAGTTTAGCAATATCCTAGGAAACTATATTTACATAAACTCTAATTAGAGAACATTACCCTAAGATAGACTTTGAGGATTAGTATAGAATAACTTCCTATAATTTTGGTATGGTATAGATTTAAGGAGTTTTCCATGCAATACATCCATGTCTGGATACGAGCAAGTACAAGTGGCTCTGGCACAGATGTACCTAGGGGTAAAACCCGAAAACACTGATTTGAGCTAGACTTGAACGAGAACAAGTGCACGACAGCAGCCCTCGCTGCACTCTTGGTTATGAAACTCCTAGGGGATATGTATTAGATAATTCAAATTTTCATTACAATCTATTATGAAGGATTTAGGAGTAAATACTTTATAAAAAAACAATTTTATGATTATGTATTATATCCATAAACTATTCAATTTATGTTAGGTATTTTACAAGTTTGGAATTATGAATTGTGATTCATAAACTAGCCTAGTGTATTCCCTTGTTATTAAATGGCATCTAGTAGAAGGAATGAGAACTCCAGCAATACATATGATCCAAAAAGTAAAAATGGATAATATCGTTCCTGGTACTAAGCAAGAATCTAGAAGGGAAATAGTCTCCCACATATTATCAACATATGAAGAAACAATATCTTGTTTTAATATGATAAGTAATGAATTCTCTGAGTCCTATGGCTTTGAAGGTAAGCAAGAGAAGAAAATGATTGTAGAGAGAAAAATAGACAATGGGAAGAGAGGAAAGAATGATTTTCCCATATGTGATAAATGTGGAAATAATAACCTTGGTAAATTATTGAAGGGAATGGGAGTTTGTTATAAGTCTGGAGAAGAAGGACACCAAGTATGTGATTTCAAGGGTATGAAAATAGTTTCAAATGTAAAATGCTTTATCTGTATGGCATTGGGACACTACACGAATCAATGTCCCAGTCATCAGATTATACATCAAATGATGGTATTGGATAATAATAAAGTTATGATACTACCTGAGATGAAGACGAATGACTAGTGTTCTTATTTTGTTATTATATAATTATTTAATTTGAATGTTGTATCAACAATATAATGATTATATGAATTATAGGGATAAATAAGGATTGTAGTACTGTACTATTTTATTGAGGATTGGAGATTATATGGTTCTACGAAAAGTGACTTAATAGTAAGATACAATTTTTGGAAAATAAATGGTTGAAGGAAAGGTAATACTTAATATGGTATTGACAATGAGGTGGTGATTTTGGAATAATAGATGTTTGATTTGGATAAAATATATTCGATATTTTTTACTTCCTGGGAACTGATTAATAGTTAGTTTATTTCATCATGGTTGAAATATTCAAAATTTTTGGATATAAGGAATATATCAAGTATTATATAAAGCATAAGGGAGAATGAATTAAATAAATAATGTTTTATGGTAATTCAGGGTGTTACCATGTTTTAAAAGAATACATGATGAAGGTGTTCACATGTTATTAGGTGGAAAAAAGGATCTTCATTGTGGTTAACTTCCTAATAAATTTTGGTATGTGCATTTGGATAGATGTATTTTGGATAAGTCTAAAGGTATATTAAGTTTGAAATTGGATACTATTGTTAATGTTATTTTTGGATTATTATAAAAAGGACAACACACAGACCGTGTGACAATCCGTCTCGTCGGACAAAGCTACAGGAATAAAACCACCAACCATAGTTCGATTGAGATTTATAGCCTACCACTGGACTACGTGAAGTCTCTGGATTGTATAATGTAGTTTTTTAAAGGGTTTGCTAGGTGAATTATAATTTCATTATTTTTTTAGAACCCAATAGGATTAGGATAATTATAATTTTTTTTGAAATCTTTTGTAGTGAAAGATGAGTTTGTGGTAGAAATTAGTTGAAGGATGAAACTCTACTTTTGAAGTGTATATAAATATATATATATTCCTCTTATTATATGGTTAAAATAATTCTTAACCCTTATGGAATGGATTTTAAAACCAAAAATTTTTTATTCTAATACCTTATGTTTTTTTGAACCGATGGTATTTTAAATCATCATAGATTGATGGATTTGAGGCCCTCAATTTCACACTAGATTGTGATTGATGACCTCAATCACATCATATAAATATTATTTTTTTCCACTAATTATGTTTCTAATTTCCACTAATGTTCTCCTAATCGAGATCATAATTTGGTGGTGACCCTTTCATTTCCCTTTTCCTCTTATTAAGACTAAATTTTATTAACCCAATTTCAGATGTGGGATTTACCACAAAGATATTTTCTATTTTTAACCTTTTATTTTCAAAAAAACAATTTCAAAATTCGAGGACACAATTTATTGAAGGTGGGAAGAATGTAACACCCCATGATTTCGTAGTAAGATATTTAATCAAAGTAATTCAATAACATGCACTACACGCGACACAATGTTCTAGCGCACCATGACTTACCAAACTAGCTGTTTAAAAGCGGTTATGAATAGTATTAACAGAATTTTAAAATTAATATAATCATTATAATTTTAGAATCCATATTGTCAGTTTCATAGTCATAATGTAAGAACAAATTCATTATTTTCATATAAAATAATTATTCTTCAAAAAATGCAATTTTGCTTCTTTTTAATGGCGAACCCTCTTTCAATCCAATATTTGAGAATATTATATATTAAATTTGACAAAATAAACATCTTCTTTAGAATCGAGAGATGTGAATTTAGTTTCAAGAATTTTTTTTTGTTTTTTGGATAACTTTCATATTTGGGTGAATAGTGAAAGATACAATATTTTAACTAAAAACAACTTTTTTAATCTTAAGAATTTATAGAGTTAAAATATAAATTTTAATAGCTTGTAATTATAAATATATTATATTTTTACCATATAATCCAATTCTGTTCATTGTAAGTAATTTCACATTGAAATTGGACATAAACAAGTATCAGTCTTTTGATAGTTATTATTTCTTAAAAATACGCTTTTTGGTTTTGCCAACGGTAATAAATTTTAAATTAAGAAATTAAGATTCTATGTTTTGAATTTGGAAAAATGGACTTAATTTGTGAATTCAGAATACCAAAATTAGTTTAGGTTAATGTTTTGGTATTTTTATGAAAACATTCAATTTTTGATTAATAGTGAAAACACTGTATTATTATTTAAAACCGAAAATTTATTTAAATAATTATATATTTTATTTAAATTTATTTTAAGTCAATATATATATAATACCTATATATGTTCAATGTAATTCATTGTATTCATTTTATAATAAAATTAGATGTATAAAATTTTATCGAACGTTTTACTATCTTTTACCCACCACCTAGGAGCTTTTTTAAATTTGCATAAAACAAAATTTTACCACTTCTAGGAGTTGAATTTCAAAAATCCAAGAGAAACAGTTGATATTATTAAGTAAAATGTGGTTCAATAAGATTAAAATAATTTTTGGTGAATAGTAACTTTTGACTTTTATAAACCACAGTTAAAAGTAAATAGGGTAATTAAGGGTACAAATGGGATCATAATTACCCAATAACATGTCCTAATTCACATTGATAATTTTAATTCGACCAAAAACTACCTTAGGAACAAAATATGATAATTTAGGTCCACATGGATTAGATTAAGTCATTTGTTATTATTTAATTCAAAGAAGAGTTAAAAGTGTTAAATTCAAAGTTTAATAAATGAACCATTTTTTAAAATAGGGTTACACAAAGTATAAATTCAACTATAAATATTAATTATAAAGATAAAACTATTTCATAAATATTGGTATTTTATTTATAATTTTTAGACATTAAATAATTTAATTTATTTATGACACAATGATGTAGTAATTACCTTATAAATGAAATATTAAAATAATTGATATTATAAATTACCAAATAAATGTAATTTGAGACTTTTTATGAATTACACAAATCTTCTAGGTTTATATGACAAGTTAGGGTAGATTAAAAGTTTTTTTGAAGTAATAATGATGTGATGAATTTAGCAAAAACAAAATACCAAATAGTGTCAAAATTGATATAAAATTGTTTTTAAAAAAAATATTATATTATTAATTGTTATTCTATTCCTAAAAATCTAAGGATCGAAAAATGGGCTTAAATTCTATTATATATGTCATTAATGTACAACTTGGTTTTCTCTTGGAATTTTATAGTATGTTTATTTACCATATAATATATAAATAAAAAGAGACATGTTAAATATCAAAATATTTAACTAAGAGTTAAATATAAATGATAAGGTTAATATAGTGACCGAAACCTTTCTAAAACCTATTGGATGAGTGGTTTTCAACCAATCCACACCTTATAATTTAAATAATTCATTTTGGAGCCATTATAAATTGAAAATGATTTTATTACAAAATAATATTTAATGTTTTTTCTAAGGTTCCCCTCACCCCTCTTATAAAAGGGCACTTCCCCTTCTTTCAAATTCACAACTCCAAAGCCATTTGGCTTGGCCAACCCCTGCCCACATATCATCCAAACTATCCTATATTCATCCTAGAGGCCTTCCATTGGTCAGAAATCCAACATAAGGAGTCCTTTTTATCAAATCAAAAGGAAGAACCCAAAGAAGAGGTAATGATTTCACCATCCTCTTTCAAGTTATTTCCTTCTTCCACTTACTCTTTCATTGTTGTTACCGTACTAAATTAATTAATCCGGTACATTATATATAATATAGTGTTATTATAAATATGGAACAACCATATTCATTATTCTATCCATCCTATGATTATAATGTCACCATGTGTGCGTACGTTCGACTTACCGTCTCCACGCCATGGTGTAATTTGTTATTCAACACTATGTTATCTAGATGGATCCAATGATGAGTAATATATATATAAATAATTAAAATAACCGGATAATGTCTCTATAAAATTATTATACCATCCAATTCCACACCATTAAGGAAATGATATTGTCGCTCGTGTGTACGTACGGATTACCCTCTCCATGATGTGATGAGATTCATTTCCACAATCACCATTCATCGATGATTATAAAAATATATATTATTAATAAGTATGTAATATGTGACATAATAACAATACTGGAGATATAAATATATTTATATATATGTATTTATGTACTTACATATATCATATTCACTTACTTTCATTCAATACGATATGAAACTAGAAACAATTTTTATGTGTACGTACGACCTACCGTCTCCATAAACGGTGTTTTCCATTTCATATATCTCTCTATTTTATATATTTATATTCTAAATATATATGATATATAAATCAAGTTTCATATTCTGGAAGTATTTAAATCATTATCTAAATTATACGATCATGAATAACAAGTTAAAACACATATGATAAAGAAAGCGATTATTACCCGAAATGTTAATTTAACATGGAAATCATTGTTAAATTGGTTGTATAAAGTCATAAATGAATCATCTATGATATAATAAATATGAATATGGTTCTGGTATAATTTAATAACATAATATGATCATTATACAGGAGGTTAAATGTACCCTTGACCAAAGGAATGTGCAAGGTAAGGGTTAATTTCACGACCTCTTTATTATCTGAGGTTATTTTTACGTAAGTATCTACTGGGAAATATTTATTTTCCTTGTCCATGTTTCATGAATTGTTTTCAAAGGGATTTTTTAAGGTAATTTTTACTAAAATATCATTCTAAATGTTTTCAATATTTATTCCTCTAAATCATTCTCACTAATGTCCATGTTTTCAAAATGGTTTATAAGGATTTTTCTATATAGACATGACAGTTTTTAAAATGATAATTCCTTGAAAAAGTTTAAAAGTTGTATGGGACACATTGATTCAAAAATGTCTTTAAATTTCATCCATTCCAAATTGTGGGACTTTTAAATGTTTCCATGAAAAATGGATATTTCTCTCAATGAGTTTTACCAATCATTTTCATCTATGTCAACATCCACTAATGGATTTTAAAATTATTTGATGTTTATTTATTATGATACAAATCTTCCATATGTTATTGAAGGTTTTGTGATATGTTTGATTGTGGAGGTGTTATTTTTAAACCATTCATTGTTTATAGATAAACTATTGATATTTTGTATTCTATTTGTAATATGAATGTTTATGTTATGCTTAAAACTTTTCATATGTGGAATGCATTAGACTTAGTAAATAATGGGTGGAACCCGCTATAGCTACTCGATACATCTATAGGTCTCATGAGTCAATCTAGTGTCTTGTCATAAGGCCTTGACAAAATATTATTTGTAGTCTTGGCATAGAGCCTTGACTCTGTTGTTATGAATGTCTTGTATTATGCATTCCATAGTTATGAAAGTGGCTATTGATATTGCATGTGATTATTCGACTAGTAGAATATCTATGTGAGTAAGTATATGGAATTATTTTTTATTTATATTTTCTATATTATGAATATGTTTCTATTGAAAAGGATTTTTTTTTAGTTTTATACATTTCCTTAAATGTTTGTGCTTATTTATGAATGTTTTTGCTATATTTTTATCCTTACTGAGCAATTGAGCTCACCCTTTATTATGTATTATTTTCCCAGGATCCCAAGAAGTGTTTTATATTTGAGATGTATGGTTAAGATAAGGGATCAATAGCATTATCAATAGATTTTTTTTCTATTGTATGTTAAAATGTGTAATTTGACGTTCATTCATGTAATCTATTTTTCATTACTACAAAACTGATCGGTCTTTTGGGACTTCATTCCCTGTAATGATTCCATTGTATTAAAATAATGCACTAACTCTGGGAATCTAGGGTTGGGCATTACATTTACCATCCAAAGGTGCTAGACCGTCCTTTTAAAAATATTAGAATATTTGATGCTTTTTTTAATTGGATTCATTCTCATTTTAATCATATAAAATTAATTAGATAAATGTAAAAACATTTAAAAAATATTTAAAATAATAAAATAGTAAATTATTTTCATTCCCTCCAACACAACATCTACCCGTTAAATACCATTTAAAATTATAATATTATTGTTGTATTAATTTTTGAAATAACTCAGTGTTGTGTGCAACAAAATATTTCAGAGAGATCCATTGTTCTTTGTCAAGTATAAAATCTTACATAGTTCCACCTTTATACAAAAATTAATATTTAAATAAAAAATATTAATAGATATGAATGTGTATTATTCAATAAATACCTTGGATGTTACATCATTCCCCCATTTTTGAAAATTGTGTCCTTGAAATTTCTATATTTGGTTCAGTAACATCATTGAAAATACCAAATCAGAAAAAGGATTAATAAAATACCACATTAAAATAAAGAAAGAGAAGTTCAATGGTCACCAGAGATAACACATACGAGGATTCCATGTATGAAAACAATATATATAATAAAAACTAACCGTCTTTTTCTGATGGAGAGTGATAGAAAACTTTACATGGAGAATGTTAAAAATAAAAAAACCAACTACATTTGATGCTTTAAATGGTCTTTGATTTCCTAGTAGGAAAAGTAAATGAACAATGTTTTTTTTAAGGCCATTTTCATAATGTTGAGAAATTTATTTACGAGTGTTTCTAGGAATATATGGAAGCCTAATTACTTGATGTATTTATATTTTATAAGAACAATTTCATCCTCATAATATTCCCATAATATGATGTACATCACTAGGAAAAACCCTGAGTACAAATGATCGCACCAACCATACTGGATATAAATATCTTAAAACTGAGTTCCAAAAGTAAAGGCACACATCCACATTAAAACAAATCCATACATAAACATAACCCCACAAAATATCTCCCATATATATCCTTAATAACTTGTTATCACGTCATAGAAAAAATTAGAATCTTGGTCTAAAACAATGAACATATGGTTATCCTTCAAAAAATACTAGGCTCTCATGAGCTTCCATAACTTCACCAGATGTCTCAACATCAACTATAGTAGAATAAATTTTTTATCTTAAACCATTTTGTCCCTGATCATTATGATTTCTTCCATATGTAATTAACATTGTGCACTTATTTGAATAATGTCACAACTCATTGCATCTCATTATTGGACTGTTCAGGACCCTTTTCATTGCAGTCACAAACCATGTGGGAAAATTTACAACATTGGTAACACTTTCTAGATCATTACATGGATTCCCCAAAATGTTTTTTACAACACTTTGAACATGTTTGGGGCTTACCTTAAGATTTCTTATTTTTGGATTCTCCTGTTCCTGGAATAATCACCATTTATTATTATTATCAACTCATGGAACATAAGTGTCCCTAAAACTCTATTTCAACATTCTCATCACACCAAATCAATTTTTCATAAATTTTAAATTCATAGGAGGCCAATGATCTGTGTAGCCCTAGTTTCAATCCAATATAAAAACTATTAATTTTAATGTTAATGTCTCGAATAAAATATGAAAAATACCAAGCCAATATAGTGATGTTCACTTCATATGTGGAAACTAAATCATCATCCTTTTTCATTAATTCCAAAAATTATTTGTCAATAATAATTCAAACAGCATTAGTGATCTATTTCTCATGGATAACATCCTTAAAGTATTCTCAATCCATGGAATCAAGATCATTTTTATCTATAGTATTCTTAACTAATGAACACCATATATTAGCTTCACCTTCAAAATGATTAATATAAAGAGTTACCTTTTAACGTTCTATACATCCCATGACAACAAATATATTTTTCAGTGTATTATTTCATCCCTCAGCTACATCAGGGTCAGATGATCCATTGAATGATGGGGGATGATGACTCATAAAAAGTTCCACTACTAACATATTATTCTATGGAATATCAGGATGATCTTGGGTATGTACACAACTACCATTAATAGCCTGAGTCAACGTCTCTATCACTACAACAAACTATTTATTTACAATTCTCACAACCTAATATTGTTTATTTTAATGGTTTTTTTCCTCTCGATGCCTTCCCATTATAGCTTTGCAATTTCCACTGTGGAAAACCTTTATAAGAAGACATTGTTAAGATGAAGGAAAAAATAAATCTTCAAATTCTAAATCATTTAAACATAACCATAATGTCAAATCTGGTAATGGAGTAAAATTAACACCATCCAAGTATCTTAATTTATTTAAAACAACCTTGTATACCAATTATAATGGTCCAAACTAAAATGGTACATAATCCCGAGTTATATCACGTATCCACATGGAGGATATTTTCTTGTCTAGATCTTTAAATAATTAGTTCATAAATATTACATGACAAAAACATATAAATACAATGTGGAAAATTCCAACAACATCTCTTTCTTCCACAACATTAAAAACTTTTAAAATGAAACATGTTTTCTATTCATGTTTAATCATCGTAACATTTCCATGATTCCATCCATGACTCTATTCTCCCTTAAATCCTATGAAAAATTTCAAAGACATGTGATGAGAATAAAAATCTCAATAAGGGACATAAAAGTAAATAAAAACCATTAGTCTAGTTAAAACCTAATTACCCATTCAATGTTTTTTGAGAAAATAAAAGAAAACATTTTCAAATGAATAACACTCATAAATATTTCTCAATTAAAAAAAATACAAAAAATATAACAAAATTAAAACTCAATTAGGTTACATAGAGAATAATATATATAAAACCTTTCAAACATATTCCAATTTGAATAACCGTATAGTTGAATTCAAAATTGGAGATCTGTAATGGGGATTATCCATCGTATAAGCTATATCGGGCTCACCTAGGAAATATAATGGGGATCAACCCTATTTATAGGCAGTTTTGGTCTCACCCATGAGCTATAATGGGGATAATCCCTTCATATAAGCTATATTGAACTCCCTTATTTCATAAAATGCTCATATAACATTTCATGAATAAAACACATTCATCACAAAATCCCTTTTTCAAAGATTCTTCTAACCCCATATGAAAAACCATTCTCTCTAAAAATAGCATTTTCATTTTTGAAAACATTTTTGATACCAAGATACCGAAATAAAGGAATAACGGATTTATTTTTATTTTAAAATTCATTAAGGATTATAGAGAGAGCCATATATCAAATAAGTGTTACGATGACAGAGAAGTCATTGTCGTCGTATATGTTAAAAATCATTTCTTTGATCATTTTTAAAATAAAGTAAAATAATTAATATAAAAGGATTACTTTTGAAAAAATTAATTGAAATCCATGTTTGACATAAAATTTCTTGTATAATCTTTTTATACCCATATAATTTAATATTATATTTAGTATCAGGATGAAAAAGATTTGTTAATTAAATCATTAAATGAACAAGGTGTCGCATACCAATTTGATCATTTAAATAAAAATATAAATGATTTAATAAAAAAATTATTATACATAGAATACAAATATTAAATATCACAGTGGTTTTATATAAACCTTATAAAATAATAAAGGTTCATATTATCATGAAATTCCTCAATGAAAGGAGATTGAGACGAAGTCCCTTACCTTGAGTCTGATTTGTCTCGTTCATTCTTTAATTATTAAATAATAAACATAATGTAATTTATATTTTCGTTAGAACTTTTTTATAGTTTATTCTTTATTTTATATCACTTATTACCATGTTATAGTAATTATTTAATTATTTTTTTCCATATCAGATGTTTTGTTGATGTTTGGTATTAGTGAAAAAATGAACCTGTTTTGGGAAAAAATATCCATGTGTTCATAAGTCCATTATAACTGGAATATTATTCATGATTTAAACCCCATATATATAAAGTACATATATTTATTTATAACAGTCCATAACACATGGATATAATAATGGAAATGCACAGTTCATGGAGATTGTTTTCCATTCTTACGCATGAATGTTACTTTCATTTCATTATCATATTAATTTAATAAAAAACGATACATAGGTATATTATAATTCTATTATGATATCTATAATATTAATAAAATCTGGTCATTATCTACATCCTTTATACATTCCATGAATGGCATGAACGAGTCATATCACTTTGAGGGGATGGTAGTCCACACTTCCTCAAATTATATTATCGTATTTACACATTATGGAAAGAATAAATGAAAGATTTAAATAAAAATTACAGAACTATAGACAGAATATAAATATATTATATATAATATATAATTATATTTCTATAATGATGGATAGAAGGAAAGGTTGTAGAATAAAATTGAACAATCATTGTATTGTGATGCAATAGTTCGCCTTACACAGAAACAATATGTTCAATATTCATTAGATAGAGGTGTCTTTTATTGAAAGTCGAACCCTTAGAATAACAACATACTAGTATATTGAGGAAATTTTTTCTGTTATATTATAATATTATAAATATAGTTTGGGGGGGTTATAAAGTAAATAAACAAAAATAACTTGATAGAAGAAGTTATCTCTAAATCGGGTAAATCTTTCCGATTTTAGCCAAAATGATTTAATGAATTTCCTTCATCCCAAAGAAAGGATTATAGGAGGAAGGTAGGGATTTCAGGAGACTATTTGAGTATAATTTGGAATATACAAGGGGACTTAGGGGTTTGAGTAAGTGGGTAGATGTTCTGGTCATTTATAAGAGCGAGGAGGGGCACTTTAGGAAGGTCTTGGAATTATATTTTATTTTAATTTTTTTCGAATTATAAATGATAAAAAGTGATAATTGTAAAGTATACAGTTAGTATGTCTCTAAATACTATCAAACAATAAATTTTATACATGTTTAGGCCATAAAATTGACCTTATCTTTTGGCAATATTCCTTAGTTAAAAACATTAACTCTTACCATGTTTTCTTGTATTTTCCTAATATATGGTTACTGTAGTAACTATAAAATGAAAGTAGAACCAAAAGTGGATCCATAATTACATATAAAAAATTATATAATCCATTTTTATGATTCATAGATATTTATTACTATTTTACCATTTAAAATAAATCATTTGTTTTAAAAACTCAATTTTCTCAACTTTGATAATATTTATTAACTAATTTTTTTAATGGCATAACAACTTGATTACCTCTATCCAAAGGCATTAACTCCTCCGTAATGGGTAAATGTTTTCCAAAAATTTATTGTATGGCATAAAATTGTTCAAATTTTATTTATTTTAGTATTTATAATATCATTTATTAGAATATTCCATTAATAAGGTAATAATTGTATCATCATTGTTTCAAAGATAAATTTATTTATTTAACGTATATAAATTATAAATAAAATACCATGACGTGGTAAATATTTTTATATTTATAAAGAACATTTGCAGTCAATGATATCATTTATATAAAAAGTATTATATTTCTTTTTGTGAGGAGATACATGTTTATGTTATATTTCCCTTTTCATTAAATTAAATATTATAAAAGTTCATTATCACACCCAAGTAGATCCATGGGGTCTTAAAATCGACCCACGAATGACCATGGTTTGAAATATCTCATCTAATTGGATTAGGACATGTTTTTGGTGGTTTTATATTGTTACAATATTATATTTTACCATATTTAACTGATTTACCCTTTAACCATGATAAGTATAAATAATTAATGATTTTTAGATTCATAATGTCCAAAAAATAAAAGGTGACTATTTACAAAATTTAGAAATTTAGATTCCAAATATGGAATCCATTTTTATAAATTAAAATCACAAAAGTGGTAGTGATTAATTTAAAATAAATTCCTTTTATCTGAATGAGAAAAGGTGTTTTTAAGAAGTAAAAACTATCAAAATATTGACATGTGTTTGTATTCACTTTAAATGTAAAATTACATAAAGTGAACTTAATTGTAATAAATGATAAAAACACAGTCGACTGAAACTTTAAATCCAATTAAAAGGAAAACCTATCTATATAAATAAATTATCTGAAATGGAAGTCTTGATTTCAAAAGCAATATATTTCACTATTTATAAAAATATAGATTTTATCATAAAAATACAAAAATTTAAACCTGAGTAAATTTCAATGTACTACTTCTAAATGAGAAGTTTATTTTATCAATAGAACTTATAAATGTTACAAAAACTATTATTAATAATGGTTCTCCAAAAAAATTCATTAGAACAACCTTTAAAAAATATTAGACTATTTTATGATTTTTTTAATTGGATTCATTCTCATTTTAAGCCTCTAAAATTCATTGGATAAATATAGAAACATTTATAAAATATGTAAAATCATAATATAGTTAAATTTTCTCATTCTTACCAATGAAATAGATAGGCGTTAAATAGCCTTTAAAATAATAATATTATTGTTGTATTATTCTTTATTATAACTTAGTGTTGTGTGCAACATAAGATTTTAGTGAAACCAGCTGTTTCATGTCGAGTACACTATCATACATAATTACCTCTATAATTGAAAAATAATATTAAATTAAAAAAACTAATATATATATATATATATATATATATATATATATTTGTATTATTCAATAAATAAATCGGATGTTAAAGGTATTATTGCATTATCTGTTGTGATTATGGGAATTAGGAAATGATACTTGATCAACTATGTTTATAAGAATCATGTAGTGATAACTTCATCACATTGTTTATTGTAACCCTGCAATGGTTCCTTATCCACTATGTCAATGGGAATCATGTAGCGATTCTTGATCCAATATGGGAATCAAGAAGGTATTTATACTCTACCATGTTTTGGGAAACTAGTAGTGATTCTAACTCTATAATTTCATGAATTTTACACCTATGTTAATGCCACATTTAATGTTATTATTAATTTTCATGACATTTCATATCTATGTGAAAATTATTATGCTCCATGGATCGTGATTATTTTCTCGCATTCCCGCATCAATATGCTATGGTATATATTTTTTTTGTGATTTCACGTCTTTCTATAGTGTCTTATGAACAATTGTTCAGGTTTTATATTCTTTTTATTAATAAATTACTCCCAGCATATGCTTTCCCATAATTCTATTATCTATGAAATCATAAATTTATGATATTTTTATATCATAATAAGTATTTGAGCTAAACCCTTTCTTATATTTCCATTACCCAGGTTATGAAGATGAGTACAGTATGTGGGAAGTCTCAAAGGATTATTGGGTGGCTCAATAATGGAAAAAACACTACCAAAAAACTGGGAAAGGCTAGCACCACCCCTTATTCAGTGTTAATGAAAAAGTACTGATAAATGGGGGGCCTTTATCAGCGCTCAAAAAATCGCTGATAAAAGTTCCCCTTTATCAGCGCTTATTTTTAGCACTGATAAAGGGACCCCCTTTATCAGCGATTGTTTAGTAGCGCTGATAGAGGGGGGCCTTTATCATCACTTTTTTTAGAAGCAATGATAAAGGGTCGACTTACAAAAAAAATTAAAAAATATATTAATATATAAATATAGTTATATATTTATATTGATATAAATATAATATATAATTTTTAAATATATATTAGATAAGTATAAATGTACATTTATACATAATATACTTAATATATAAGATATTAGTGAAAATTGATTATTAAAAAATTAAAAATATTTTTTTAATTAATAATTTTATAATTATTATGGAGTAATAGTCATTTAATAACAAATTGAAGACAAAAAAATATAAAAAAAAGATCTAAAATCTGTTGAAAACGCAACTCAAACTTCAAACGGTCATAACTTCTGATCCGGGTGTCCGTTTGAGCTCTACCACATATCAAATCAAAGCCTGCGGTGAGCTGTACGTCTTTGTGACTTATTGGACACCCTATTCCGACGTTTTTTGAGGCCAAATGAGAAGCATAAGTCCTCTAAAACTCATTTTTTAGTCGGGGTTCCCAGATTTTTTAACATTTTGTGGATTTTCAGCCTCGTTTAAGGGGGTATTATTGGATTTTTTTGGTGGGGACTGAATTTATTCCAAGGTATTACATTCATATTGATATTATGACATTTAAATTTTATCATTATTTATAATGAACTGCTATTTATAATCAAATATATAACTATATGTAAATATTTTTTATATATTCACACCTAAAAATTAATTTTTTTAAATAAATAATTAGACATATTTACATATAAAATATACTAGCTTTATCTAAATAATAACTAATATCCATTTTATTTCAAATACTAATATATTAATATTTATATAACTACTATATATTAATATAACTATATATATATTAATATAACTATATATATATTAATATAACTATATATATATTAATATAAATATAAATATATATATTAATAAAACTATATATATTAATATAAATATATATTACTGTACAAATAAATATAATGAAATATATATAAAAATAAAAAGATATATCATGAATAAGAGAAAAAATCAATATAGGGTAGTGGCAAAGGCTTTAGGTGCGCATGGGGGAGGTCTAGAGATCAAATCCGGGTGGAGGCAAGGTCACGCGCACAAGGGTGATTTAAAGGGCTAGTGCTGATAAAGGGTGTTGGCGGTGTGGGGGGACACTGGATGTACAGGAAAGTGCTGATAAAGGGGGGCTCAAGCGCTCTAAAAAGCCACCCCCCCTATATTTGCAGTATTTTTTTATTTTTATCAGCCCTAAAAAAGCGCTGATAAAAGGGGTCTTTTATCAGCGCTAAAAAGAAAGCATTGATAAAAGACCCTTTTATCAGTTCTTCATTTTAGAACTGATAAAGGGGACCCCCCCCTCTTTATCTTCGACGTCATTAATAGTGCTTTTTCTAGCATTGTTAATGGCCATTTTTAGCGCTGATAAAAGCCATATTTGTAGTAGTGAAAATTCAAATTTATTTCAAAAAAATATTACTATGTAACATATCCACAAATATAATAAAAATTTTGTTATTTTAATTGTATTATTTATTGTGATATTTAATGATTAACTTATGTAAATGAAGTATAATAAATATATTATGATCTTGGGTAGCCTTAATCGAGGAGCTTAAATATTTCTTCTAGTTGTAATTAAATAAAAACGTGGGATTGTTTTTTTGTTTCCAATGCTAAAAAAACAATTTATGTTCTAATAAACATTTAAATTCTTGGTATAAACTGAATTTCCTCACCCATTATAGTATAAACCATCTTATCAATATGAATTATGGAAAAACATATTAACCAAAACATTACTAGAAGATGGATGGAAGCAAGTTGAATCTTACTGTGATAAGGATAAATATGGATTGTTCTTTATTCATGGATGCTCATTTCAATGTTATCCTAAGTATAAACATCTATCATTTGTTAAGTTTATCATGTCTTACATTCAAGGAACACTCAATTACGATTTCATTTTTAATGAAGGTAATGATCAGAGAAAATATTATTTTCTGACACATATAAAGTTTTAGATATTGTGGAATGAAAATCTTGATGTTGATAAGTGGTCTTTATTTGTACATAATGAATTTGAAGAATTATAAAAAAGAAATTAATAGATTAAATCAGTTAGTACAGATGATGTTTATTATATTAAATCCACTCTGGTGTGTACCCAATTGTTGGGAACCGCATAAAAATAGTGGATCTTAATGAAGGTTGGAAGTTACCCGTTGGAGCATTATGACCAATGAAATTGAAGAAAAGAATATTATTTTACAAAAATACAATAAAAGGCGCAATGATATCCAATATAATTATATTTTAATAGATGATGGTGTAATAAATAAATTATGTATATTATGTTGATTTAAATAGAAATCATATATGAATATTTACAGAACCATTAGCCAAAATTCAATTTGAGAATAATCTGTTGAATCTGAGTGTTCAACCACCTCCCTAAACATGAAGCTATCTATAAATTTCCCTTTCTAAGTTTTTATTTAATTTAAAAAATTGTAACATAATTTTTTCACGATATTACCCTTTAATTTTGTTCTGTAAGTGGGAGAAATAGAATATTGTAGTATTTTTGGATTTATCATCATGATGAGGACATAACCCAATGGAAGATTATTTTCACTATATACAATGGTATTTTTCAATATATGTATAATTTTTTACCATGTTTTATAAGATAAATTGGAAATGTATTCATGGTTAGCCTGAAGTTATCTCTTGATATTTTGATTCCAACATCAAGAGCTACTCACGTAGAATTTGGGTGACTAAAGATTAATTTTGTTTATGGTGGGCCTTACTAAATAATTGAGATATTGAATTTCAACAAACATACCTTGGATTACTTGAATGCACAAATGGGGGAATTTTGATATTATGGGTGTACGTGATGTTTTTTTATTCTTTTTATCAAAAATTAACAATATGATTTCATATTTGGTTTAAATTAACATATAAAAGTTTAGATAAATATTGACACAATAAGGTAAAATATGTTTAGTTGGTTTTTATATGAATATAGAAGAAGTATATGAATATTTTAATACATTTGGAGAGGGGTGGGGAAATTTTAAAAAATTATATAGTTGTCTATGTCTTAGGAAATTGAAAAGGAATTCAGATGATCTTACAAACATGAATTTGGAAAAAATTATTGAATTTTTTCTAAGAGATTTGTATCATTCATATAGAAAAATGTAATATTCAACTAAATGGTCAAGTGATACATGATATCCACTCTTTATGATAATTAATATTACATTGGAAGATCAAGTGGCACAAAATAATTAGTTTGGGTGAGAAGTTAAATTAATGTGAAGGATCCAGGGGTTTGTAAGAATAATTTTGCGGAATATATAATACTTAAATTTCATATATTTTCATACATAAATTTATATTTTTATACAATATTTGAAACAATAATAGAAATATTTATGGAAACTATGACATTATGGATTCAACTAAAAGAATTGGATGCTTATCCAAAAAATACAATAAGTATTTTCATAGAAAATAAAATGGATAGTTATGTGAAAAAATTAAATATATATTTTCATGATTAATTAAATAGAGAAGAACATGGATTCATGATGATATAATGATATGAGAAATAATATAGAATAAATGTAATTATATTTTTCTAGTTTTGAAAATTGTAAATGATGTTATTATGATTTATTTAATGATGGGATTGACCCTATTATTCAATGGGTTGAATATTAATGTTTTTTGAATGGCATTAAATGTCCTAAAAAATTTGAATTATTATTTTTTTAAAGTAATTAATCATAAAATATAAATTTCTAGATATGGAATTATACAAAAAAAGGTAACATTTATCATATCCTTTATGGGATACTTTTGAAATTACATGAATAAATGGATATGTTTTTTGTTGTGTTAATATATATACATGTGTGTCTATTTATTTATGAGAGATAATTAATATCATTGGTATCAATATTTCATTGTAAAACTTGAAATGAGGAGAAAAAGAATAATATTGACATTCCTAGATGAATTGAGATAGTTTTTTATGTAAAAATTCATTAAATATCTATTTATGTTAAATAATGATACAACTAAGTGGCAGTACCCTCGCTTGTGTGGGTTATAACTCCTGGGAATATTTATTATGATAAACAATCATATTTTTGTACCATTATAAATCATTATGTGCCTATTTTGTGCACAAATTTTACATTCGTCCAGGTAAATAAATTAATTTACTATCTAATTTTAGTTATCAAGTTTAATAGTCTCATTAATGTGTATTTGGACTGTATAGTAGTTACCATGTTTTAAATCATTCTATATAGATGTTTCTGAGAAAAAATAGGCATCTTTTTAGGGTGGATCATTTTTAATGTACGACAAGGAACCCAATATACCATGCATGATGGAAAATATAAGCTAGATGGCCATGTAGACATTCCAAATTGATTACATCGACCATTATGAAACTATGATTCGTGATAAACAAATTCCATAAGATATTTCACAACACATTAATGGTTTAAAAACCATTACACATACTCATGCATCTCTTCCCCCAACCACCACCAACATTTTGACTTAGTTTTGACAGATTTTTAGGGGGGTTAATTATCCTATAACTAATCGAGGACACCAGAGGTGTAAACAGAGGATAGAAGTGGCCAATATTAATCCTACAGGATCATAATAAGACGGATTCAATTACATATTAGAGTTCATTTCATATTATTTTCATTGGAGACTGTGAAATGATGTTGAATCTTCAATGAACAACAGGTTTGTTTCCCGATTTTGATTTCCTAACTATCAAAATCGTTTTATATATATTGTATGACTTATTATTTGATTTATTGGTTATTTATATTTTATGGATGATGTTGATTTTTACATTATTATGGTCGCTTTATTATATTTCATTCATGTAATATGTTTGTATTATGATGTTAATAATGTTCCCCCTATTAATTACTTTTAAATACCAGTCTTTGGATTTGGTAGTGAGATAAAACATATAAAATAGAGATAAGTTGATATCATGATCATTGGATCATCTAGCCTTTTCAATTAGGGATTCCCATCGAAGGTGCATTAGTTAAATTTGATATTGAACCAAATATTTAAATAAACATGTGTTATTGTGTGAGTGTAAAACCAAGGTCACACTCATTCAAATAAATATTTTTATACCATCCGTGAATTGAAACCATATCAATGATTAGGATCCAAAAATCACCATTGAAATTGGAATTCTCCATACAATTTAGCCCATCCTTATAACCATACATCTCATGTGACCAATATATGATGTTTATTATTTATTTTCCATTTTCCCTCTCACATATTTTCCTAATAGATAATTTTCCAAATCAATAAACACAAATAATTACATTTTTCTCCTTAGGATCAACCATTAATTCAAATAAAACATTATTACATGGTTTAGGTCACATTCTAGATATTGAATTTTTCAATAATTTCAATGTGTGTGTCATGTTATAGAATCATTTTCAGTGAAATATTTTTTAGACCTAGAATATACATAGACCAATTGATTTAGGGATATTATTTATTTTATTATTATCCATGGTTTAAAAAATAAATAAATAAATAATGGTGTATCTATTTCCATGATAATCAATACTGAGTTTCATTGACCCATTTATCTTCTTAATGAGGAGGAATTGACCATCCTATGGTAATGCATTTAATCATATAATGAAAATTTAATGATTCTCCTATATCATACTTCTCATTTCTTCCAACATAATGGTGTCTATTATGTATAGAGACGTGGATATGTGTTGAGAAATTGGTATAATTTTGATTGCAAGCTAAACCTATGAATCTATAGGAAGGCAAGGAAACTCTTCAGGGAATACAGCCATAAAATCATACATAATGCACATGAGTTATAGCATGATTCAATACTTTTTATCAATCATTTGGGAATGATATAAATTATCATAATGGAATAATATCAATGATTGAGATTAAAATTCTAGTGGAGATTCATGCTACTCTTTACACTTCTATAGAATCAGATATTACATTAGGACATGAAGAGTGATCTAATTTTCTCATTATTTAAGGTTGGATTTATGTGAGGTTATCCAGTCTAAGACCAATATAGCTTCAAACAACACCAATTAAATTAAAAATAAAATTTTAATAAGAATCAGTTCAAAAACATGGAATTGGGAGGAGATATATACTAAGGATGTAGTAATTACTCTATTTATTATTTTCATAGACAGCTGAACCCCCATGTTTTGAGGTGGTGTTTGAATATTTACTCTAAACAGGAATGGTATGAAATAATTCATAGAACCTGAATCAATAAGTGTGTTTTTTTAATATAGAATGAATAAATATCATACTTTTTAAAAAAAACATTTTCAGGATCTACTTCATCAATAGTGATAGAATTTTCCTATCCTTTTTCTTTATCACATATATGTTGTTGTCATTCATTATATCTAAAAAACCTTAGCATAGGGTATTGGAGTTCATTGTACCTATGTTCCATTAATTTGAAAATTTTTATTGTAGGATAAGTTTTCATCTAAACCGTATTTTCTTCTATCTTAATAGTGTTCTTATTTATATCCATTTTTCATTTATTATAATTATTCCCTTCTTTACCACATTTAAATTATCCTCATATTCCCTTGAGATATTTTCCAGGGTTCTTCTTCCCACAACCTTTTCACATGGGATGATGGGGTTTTTTCCTCCACTATATTTATCTATTAACCCTCAAACAGAAAATGTTATTTGATTAATTTTATCTCTATCGCCATGAAACCTCTAAGATGCACTAACCTCCATATCTACTTTGAGGGAACAATAGAGAATATCTTTCTTGTTTTCAATGTCCCAAATAATGTAATATTTTCTGAGATCCAAATAAAAAACACCAATGAAATTTCCCTCCTTACAATATGTGTTTTTGAAATAGTTGGATGCATACCTCAAAAACGTTGTGATGTTTTCCTCATACTCTATAATAGACTCGTCAGCTTTATTATTCAATAAAATGAAATCAATATCTATTTTAATAGAGGGTTTCAGGAACATACATAACGAAAAAAAAAATCATCAATTCTTACCATTCGAAGGAATCAATTTTTTCTTTTTTACTTAAAGTTCAGGATCTCCATTAATAACTAATCTACTTTCTCATCCATGAGATAAACTTCCATCATACCTTTCTCTAATTCTAAGCATTAGAGGATAGAGAATATACTATCAGTACAGTTAACCCCATGTTCTATGTTGATGGAATAAAAATATCTACTAAATTTAAGAGGGGGTTTTCTAATAAAATAATCAACCAAAATGTTCTCTATCTTCAGATAAGATGAACAATCATGAGTATTTAAAATAAAATATTGTGTTTGATAGAATATAAGATATGCAACACCTTGTTTAAACGAACAACTAAATATTATTTAAATATTTACATTATAAATTAGACATTAAATAATAGGGAATATATAGTATTAATAGAATTATGAAATATAAAATCCTCTTACCCATTAATTAATTAATTAATTTTAGGTGAATTTTGCATATATTTTTTGTAAATTCATTTTATTCATCAAATATACATTCTTTGAGATTGATATTTGTTTGGTTCATTGAGAGAATTATATAATAATTTTTAGGAATGTTTTAAAATGTTTATTTATTTAAATAAGTATAATTTTTGAAGTCATAATTTTTAAATTATCTTAGGATAAGGGATTGAAAATTTTCTGAAATTTTTTATTTTTCATTGAATCGTGACAAATATAGATTCTTATAAAAAAAATTCATTTTCTTTTATGGTATTTAGATATTCAATTTATATAATAGATTATTTTAAAATATTAATTTGTTTCCATTGTATTTAAAAGAATATAATTACTATTTTCTAAATAGATTTTATACTTGGGTTTAATATAAAAACATTATATTTTTTAAAAAGACATTTTTTACAAAAAATTAATTTTCTTTTCATTTTAAAATTTTATTTCCAATTAAAAATTTTCAAACTATTTATTTTCAAATTTAAAGAATAAATTAGATATTTTGAATCATGAGTTCCAAATGTCGTAAATATTTCACTTTTATTTTTGTACAATATGAGTAGTAACAATAGAAATTTGTGTTACCATGGTAAAGGGAATATTAGTTAAATAACGGTGAAAATATAATTATACAAAAAAATTACCCTAAAACAAAAAAAAATTATTTTATGAGTAATATTAATTCAGTCATTCATGTTTATTTTATATGCCCATTTATGGAAACATGGATTCTGGTATGACCATTATAATATTTTATTTTATGAAAGGTCAATCATGTCACACTGTACTTTTTTAATAAGAATAATATTTTTAATATTGTGTTATCGAGGAGTTATGTTATACTATAAAATGTATATTCATATTTAATAGATTTATATATAACATGGTAATTTATTTTTCATTTTTTGTGAGTATTTAATTACCTTAGATTCTCTCACAACAGAGAAATATTAATTATGTACTTAATGGGAAATAAATGATATAAAAATTATTAATATAAATATAATATGAGATAAATAATTTCATTAAAGAATATTATATTTTAAATTTACATTTTATAGTTAAAATTACATATTTTTGGATATTATATTGTTTTTTGGTTATTTTTAAAATTCAGATTAATTAATAGTGTCAAAATTGAAATTAATGATATTTTAAAATAAATATTATTTTATTAAATGATATAAAATAACTAAATATATTAAATTCTACCCAGTTTTTTTGATAATGTTTAACATATAAAACATTATCCAATTATGGATTTTTTTGTACTTTATAATGACATTATCAACCCTAAAATATAAATATCAATGATGTCATTGTAAGTATTAAAAATGTTAAATAAGGGTTAAAACTAAATGTTATGTTTAAGAAAATGACTTAAAAATATATAAATAATATTGGATAATATTATTTAACTCTATAATAATATTAAATCCAATGTAATTCACTTTAGAGACAATTTTAATTGAATATTAGTTTTATATTAATTTAATATTTTGAGAAATCTCCCAAGTACCACTCACCTATTCAATATAATAAAAAATATTCTTATAATTTATTCACACTTGGAAACCTATTTTATTCATAAAATATATTCTTAATTACCTTCCTTGTATCCCTAAAATTTTTATAGAGGCCTTATACTTGGAACAACAACATACTATGTTTTTTTATGGTGTTTATCAGAGGAGGTTTTCAAAAGAAGATGTACAGTTTTATCGGCTTGTTTTAGTTGTTTTATTCTTAAACCTCCTCAAAATCAACTTAAAACATTATAAAAAAATATATCTAATAATATTAAAAAAATTAAGTTATTAATTTAGTTGAATTCCCCATATTTATCTTCTCTTCTATCAAATGGGATATAAATTCATCATTCCAGAGTAAAGGGGTCTATAACCTAGTGAATCAATGTCATTAATTTTACATTACTGACTCTAATGGTTTAATATAATAACGGAATTTATTTTTATATAATAATTTAATTTAATAATTATCAGTTTGAAAATTTAATATATCATTTACCTTCTTGTCATTCCATGAATATAAAAATGATATTGTCATTCGTGTGTGCGTGTGGACTGCCACCTTTACGATGATATGCGATTAGATTTCCATATCCATATATAATAGATAGTTTTAAAAGTATAATTTATTTATTTGATTAATAATTATTTCATTATTACTACTTTGGATATTGTGGAATAATGACCCTAGTGACTATAGTCCACATTCCTTAATCAATATGGAAATTTGAACGGAATATCATCAAATCAACAGACGTGAACAAAAATAATTACATAGTTTCTATAACATGGTAATAAAAGATATAAAAAGAATAATAAAATTTAATAAAATTATAAAGAATGTATTTAATTTACATAATTTTATTACTTATGAAGATAAAGGAAATATATGATGAAAAATGTTCAATATAAGGAAATTCTTAACTCAATTTCCTTTCATTAAGTTATACTTCAAATTTGTTTATTATTTCATTATAATATTATGTGTGGAAAAAAATTTAATATACTATGTTTTATTTATTTATTTATATTATTACTTACATCTGATACACATAATCATTTTTTTATTAATCCACGCATCAATTTTATGGTATTTTTAAGGGACTCATTAAATAATAAAACTCTCTTTAAATATTTTAATGATTTATTTTCTAAATATATTTCACTCATTTCCATTATTTTAAAATTATTTTTATGAATTTAATTAGATAGAAATTAATTTTTCAAAAAATATACCTTTTTTATTTCCAAAAATGTTTTAAAAAAAATACAATTTTAATGGATTTATGTAAAGGGTTGTATTTTGTAATAAATCGTTTTTTAATGTTTCTTTTTACAAGAATATAATAACCTTTTGTAACTTATACAGAATCAATGGAGTTTCACACTTTCCTGATGCATTTATTTTTTGACGCTTCCTTTACATGATTAAATGGTTATTTTCGAAATAATTTTTTTCCCTATGTTAGTGCAAAATTTCTCTATAAATAAGTGATTTCCATAGGAAAATGTTATTTTCCTAATTAATTTTTTTATGATACAAGAATTTATGATTTATGATATGTTATGGTTCTTGGTATTTTTTATGATGAATGTTGGCTCCATTATGAACTAATTATGGGTGGTTTACTGATAAATCAAATATGGGTGTTTACTTTATTAAACAATGAAAGGTGCTTCCATGAGCACCTAAGGACTAATAGTTATAATACTAATTAATAATGGATGGTTTTTTAATAAACCAAGGAGGGGTGGTTTTTTTATAACTTCGAGGCATTGGGTACTATAGAGTTGGAGGTTTACTATATTGGTTTCTATATTATTATGTGATACAAGTAAAATGATTTCCCAAGTTGACTATATAAATATTATGTGATTTTTATTGAGTTTTCATGGAAATTAATAAATTTTTCAATTTTAAGAAAACTATTTTTCTGAAAAAAAATTATTCATTTTTCGGTTTAAATTGGTATTTTTTTAGAACATATATTCATGGGTTTCCATTTTTTCACTACACTAACATGTTACATTATTTTATGTACCCTACTAATCTTTTTGTGATCAACCCATATTTTAAAATGTTTTTTCACTGAGCTTTAAGGGAGATTAATAATGAATATGAGGTCCTGATCCAATTTTTTAAGTTACTTCATGGAATAAAAACATGTTTTATTTTAAAAAGGTTCCCATTTAAGGAAAATAAATACTGAGTATATGTTTCCACTTGTAATGTAAGAGTTTACAATGTATGAATTTTTTTAATTCTCTATAACTCTAAACCTAAGAGGTATTTTTGAAAATATTATTATTTTAAGTTTTAAAATAACTCAAAATATGTATTTTTTATAGACAATTCCTTATAGTCTGTATCAGAGTCGGGTTAATATAACATTATAGTTGAAGATGTTCTCCTTCCATATTTTCGTAAGAGTTATAGACATTATCATAGATTTACAATAATAATGTTTATTATATGATAAATTTATTATAAACCCCTATTGTGGATTTATGTAATGAAATATTAAGGATTCTAGTGGTATTTTTGGACACATATAATTTTTGATGTAATTGTGGGTTATTAAATTTTGGAAATGAAAGTTGTGAGATAAAATTTGTGGTAATAAATTTCTCTATTATTAAAATATTAAAGTTATTATGATGATTTTATCATATTTTGTGGAATATTATATGAATTAAATAGATTTCTAAAATGGTATCACACATACCATGTGAAAACTCATTACATCAAATAAGGCCATGAGAATTGATCCCACAAATGAAGGTCTAAGAGGGTATGGAACCTAGTACTTGCCTACTTGAAGGCCTAGTTACAATGGATTTTATTTTTCATTTAAAAAATTATAGGGGAATAATAATTTGATTTTGGTAGAATATGTTTTATGAAATATACTCCAATGGGATTGGAAAATGATTTGTTGATTAAGTGATTAATGTTATTTTGGAATAGATTCAAAAAATTTAGAATCATATAATTTTAAAATAAATAGAATATTGTGGTATATTTTTTGAGAAATAATAAATTGATTTTATTTTATTGTAAAATTTGATTTAATTTATTATTTTTTGTGATTTATATTATTTATAAAAATTTAATGAATATAATGGGAATTATTAGATTTGGTCATCTATTTTTGGATTTTTCGATTGGTAAAATTATAGTCTCATTCTTTGGTAATGAAAAAATGAACATAAATACTCATCACATGGAAAAAAATATGAGATTCTGGTGGAAATTATATAAAGTATGAAACTATACTAGTCGTGTATGTATATTCTCTAACTTTCAAATATAGTGATGTAAATTTATTCCTTAATTCTATGGTAATATTCTTGAAACCAAAACCATATTTTTTTTACTTTTCTAATTAGGAAATAAATAACCTTTAATTCCATAACAATTTTATGGTCTTGTGATCATTAACATTCTCAATAACATTTCCTCTATAAATCTCTATAATTACATAACTATTATAACTTCTCGCCTGCGTCAATTTTTTACTACCTAGAAACCCTGTTATGTTTTATTCCATATGATCTGTATACATCACCTTATTTCTTTTAATTTGGAAGTTTTATTAATCATTTATCTCATGTGATATTTGAAAAAAATGTATTATGAAATGTAAAACAATACTTACCAAGGGAAAAATCCAAAATTTGAAGGTCGTCATTTCTAAAATGTGCTCATAATGTTTCATCTCTAGTTTTTAAAAATAATTGTCAGATTTGAGAGTGTAAACGATACACAACACCGAGATTAAATGAAAAAATAATGTTGATTAAATATAATTGTAATAACCTAGATGTATAATTTGTGGGAATATATATTATTAAATTAATTATGAAATATAAAATTTTCCTACGCATTAATTTAAAAATTAATTATAGGAAATTAATCAATTAATTTTAGTAATTCCATTTTATTCTTCAAATACACATTCTTCCAAAATTATTTTTATTCATTTGGTGTGAAAAAAAATTTAATCAATTTCTAAAAATATTATAAATTTTATTTAATAAAATAAATTAAACATTTTAAATAATCATGACACATTTATATTTTTTTGTAATTTTTATAACTTTATGAATTTTTTTATATTTCAATTAATAGAAAAAATACCTAATTTTTTTGAAAAGTGTATTTTCTTTTCAATTATTTACTAATTCTAATTTGATTTTAAATTATCCGGAAAAATAAATTTTAAACATTTTATTTAAAATAGTCCAAATATTGTTTTCGAAATATAATTTATAATTAAATTTAGTATAAATTTTTTTTGGTTTAATATGGAAATTTTTCTAAAAAACATTTTTTTGTTTCATTTATCTACTTTAATTTTAATCTAAATAATGAACTTATATGTGTAAAATTTTTAAAATCGGATTTTAATTATCAATTAATGATGTAAAAATTAATTCGATAGTTCACTATTATTTTGGTACAATGTGAATTCTATGCTTAGTAATTTTTATTACCTCGGTGAATGGAAAATCAGGCAATTAAGGGTAAAAATAAAATAATAAAGAAAACAAATGTTACTAAATCATTCCCCATTTTAATTTTATTAGTAATATTCTTCCATAAACATGTAAATATTGTTTAAATTCCCATTTATTCCATCCTTTATAAGATAATGGCCCTTATAATATTTTATTTTAACAAAAGTCCTACATGTCACACTCATGTTTCCAATAAGTATAATATTTTTAATATAGTTTTATCCAAAATTTTGGTTTTACTATAACAATTCATATGAAGTATAATATATTATTCTTACACATTTAAACTTATTTTTAATTTTTAATGAACAAATAATTAAATAAAATTATTACACAACACTAACGGTGAAATTTTTTAATAATTGGAATATTGAAATAAATGATATTAGAAATAGTATAATGAATAAAATATGCGATAAATAATGTAATTAAATGATTTTATATACGAATAATAAATATTTGGGATATATTAAAATAATGGGTTTGATGTTATTTTATTGTTTCAATATTTTTTAAATTCAATGTAATGAATAGTTTTACAATTGACCGTAATGCTATTCAAAACCATTTTTTTAAAATTATATAAAATTATTTAAAATAAGAAATTTTGAAAATTGATTTGGAAAAGGTTTAAAATATCAACCATGATCCTATTAGGTGTACTTTTTAGTTTTATAGTGATGAAATTGACCCTCAAAATCAAAAATCAATGTTGTCACAATAAGAGTTAAAGAGGTAAAATAAGGGATAAAACAATATTTTAGAGTAATAAAGTTACCAAAACATATATAATAATTATTTCCCATGATTAGATAAAATCATAACAATGTTATCATAATAACAACTCAATTTCAATCCATTTTGACGTTAAATTTAATTTATATTAATTTGATATTGTGAGAAATTCTTAGACTATCCCTCCCATATCCTATAAAAGGGAACCACTTCTTCTCATTTATTCACACATAAAAAGAAATTTTGTTCAAAATCTATAAAACTAGATATCATCATATAACTCATAACATAATTTTATAGGTTATATTTTTTGTATTACACCATACTGAGTTGTTTTAAAGTGTTAATCAATGGAGGTTTTCCAAAGAAAATGTAAAGTTTTATCTATTTGTGTCTGTTTTGATTGTTCCTACAACTTATCAAAATATTATTCATCCATTTTGAAATAATAAATATAGTATCATACATATTTCAATATTTAATTTTTTTGAATTACCAATATCAATCTTCTATTTCATCAAATGTGATATAAAATCATTACTCGTGTGCACGGTGGACTGCTAACGCACGAACAGATGTCATTTGTTTTCCATTATTGCCTCTCATGGATTAATATCAGAATGGAATTAGAATATTTATATTATATATATTACATATTTATAATTATGAAAAATTAATATATAATTTATGTTCTTACCAATCCATGCATAGAAAAAAGCTAATGTCATTCATGCATATGTGTGGACTACCACCACAACGAAGTGATGTGATTCATTTTCCAAAACCATACTTAATGGAAGTATTTTAAAGTATAATTTATGTATAATAATAATAATTAATTATTATTATTATTATCTAAATGGGGTAATCATAACCTCGTTGACCATAGTCCACATACCAAAGTCAATTTGTCTATGTGAACTGAATATCATCAAATCATACGATGTGAACATTAATAAATTTATACTTGTTATAACATTGAAATAAATGATATAAATGTAATAATAAAATTGAAAAAATATCTTAATAATGTTAATAATTAACATAATTTTCTTATTCAGTATGATAAATAAAATTCGTGATGAATCAAACTCGAGGTAAGAGAATTATTAACTCAATTTACTTTCATTTAGTTAAACTTCTACCTCCTTGATTATTTCATGATAAGATTTTGTGTCAAATGAATTTTTATTATATTATGTTGTGTCTCTAATTTTATAATTTTAATTTATATATAATACAAAAAATGTATTAATTTTATTTAGTCTCAATTCAATGTTACGATATTTATACGGGACTCTTTAACTAAAAAACCATGATTAAAAGTTTTTAAATATTTATTTTATAAATATTTTTCTATCATGTTATTTTTTTAATTATTTTTATGAATTTATTTATATGTTAATGAATGTTTCAAAAATTTAACTTTTTAATTTATAAAAACTTTCTTCAAAATAGAATCATTTTTTTGATTTATTTAGGGGATATTTAAAATAATACTCTTTTAAGGATTCTTTTTACAAAATTAAAAAGGAATGTTTTTTTAAAATATACAGCAAGATTATAATTTCTTGATTTCTTGATGCATTAATGTTATTATTTTTATATTATAATATTTCACTTATTTTTCACAGAAAATTTTGTCATTATTTTTTGCGTGAATTTTCTAAACATATGTGATTTCAAAATGAAAAATTATTTTTTATAAGAATTTTTTTATCATGACAGTGTTCATGATTAATGATTTTTAATAGTTAATTGGAATAGCTTATTATGATGAGTGGTTAAGTTATAAACTAGTGAAGGGTGGTTTCGTGTCAGAAGAAGTACATGTGGTCACATTATTAACAAATGATGTGTGGTTCCTTGACTGACGATGGTTTGGTGGTTACATCATAACCTAAAATGCATTGTGATCTCCGAAGATGAAGGTTAACAATAATATTTACTCCATTTGTAAGAGTGATATGGAAAATGATGTCCCAATTACCCAACATAAATATTATGTTCTTTCAAATTACTATTAATGGCAATCATATGATTTTTAAAATTTAATAAAATGATATTTTTGAAAAAATGATTCCTTTTCCATGGTAATATGGTATGTTATGATGAAAATATGTTCACAGGTATTAATGTTTTTCACTAAACTAAAATTTTTCATACTTTTCTGTCCCATTATTTTAATTTTTTGTTGATATAATTCCTCAAAACAATTCACTGGATTTTAAGGAATAATGGTGACAATAATGAGGTCAATATCAAAATTTTGAAGATATTTCATGTAATGAAAATATGATTTATTTTAAAGGGTATTCCTTTTGTATAAAAAACAGATACTAATTATATTTGTCCAAGTATAATGTATGGGCATTCAATGTACATTTAATTCCTAATTATTAGAAATTCTAAACCTTAATGATATTTATTAAAATAATTTTTTTATTTGTAATATAACTAGAATAATTATTGTTTGATGTCGGTGCCTTACAGTTGGAGGGAGTTTCATAAGATTCAAGTTATTCATCAATACATAATCTAACTGAGCTAGTACAACCATGAAGTTATTATCTCCCCCTCTCATAATATTTGGAATATTAATGGAGAAATCATCACATTACCTTTCACGTTGGTTGTTAGAATAGTTTATCCTATTTCCCTCAATTATCTAGAAAATTAATAAATGTTAATGCATTAACTAATTAATTTAAAAAATGGAAACTTGTAAACATCAATGAAATAACTTATAAATAATAATTATATCCTAATTTATGTCTCTTTATTGTTAAACGTTTCCTATTAGTTTTTCTAACCAAATTTTTCTCCCAAACCCTAATAATGATTTATAATGATATTTGAAATTACTACCACATATCCACTGAAAGTGTAAAAAAGGTGTGAAACAAGGCCTATTTATTGGTTAATTGGTCTTGATTAAGAAAGTTACTCAACAAACCTTTTCATGATTATATTACATAGTTATAAATGGTCTAGTTCGACATCTATTTATAAAATCCAAATAGAAAGGTAATTATTCAAAACCACTCTCTATATACTTCACTATAATTAATATATTTTTTAATTTAATTAGCCATATCCATATTGTACATAATATATTATTCAATTCCAAATCCCCAAAAAAAACTAGGCCACCCTTTGACAAAACTTTTTTTGCCCAAGCCATTCTAAGTATATTATTACATTATTTTTTACATAAATTTCCATTAATTAAAAACAATGATCAAAAAGACCTATTTTCTTTCTCAAACTGGATATATAAAACATCAACATTAATATAAATCATCCATAATTTTGTCTCTATAATGATATCATAAATCATATTGAGCTCCAAAAACTGTGAGGGATAACCTAAGGAATACATAGTCAAAAGGGGTGTGCTAAATATCCCAATAAGGAAATAAAAATTATAATGAAACATAACATGCGAGTCAAAAGTATAACATGATATCCTAAAATATAAGGGTCATGAGAAATATAATTGGATAATAACATATGGAACATAGTATCAAAAGATCCTTGAAACATAAGAAATGTGGTATAAACCGAAAACAAGACATAAAAAAGTCATATAAAACTCTGAAGGGAACATCATATGGTCGATAGAGTATCATTGTGGAGTAGGTTTAATCCCAATTCCCATTAATAACATCTCCTAAGACAAAATCATAACAAAATACATTAGAGTTTTAATTTTTCACCCAATAATAACATATTCATGATTATTTTTTACAAAAAATGGAATCAATCTTAACATATATACATAATAATTACCCATGTAAGAAATATCTGTTTAATATTATTGACACATATCATAATCAAAAGATATTTCATAAAGAAGTGATTTGAGAAATGATTCAAAGAAATGTATTAACTAATCAATTTAAGGGATATGAATCTAGTAAAATGTTAATGGAAATATATATTGAATTTATAATAATTTCATAACATTAAGAAGATATATAATGTGAGTTAGAGGGAGAATGTTCAAAACCCAAAGAAAATGGTTGTTCAAAGAGATCCCCTAGATTAAGTTGGACTCATTATTCATGATCATTATTTTCATGAAGAATAAAAATTATTTTAAATATTTATTTTCTTAAGAAACATTTACTTTTTTATTATTCCTCATATTTTATTTGTAATAATTTTCTACTCAATTATATAATCATTTAAGTTCATTTCTTACGATTTGTTGGTATTTATATCACATATTGAAATATTTTTTGTAAGTTTACTACGGTTGAAGATATAATTATTTCATCATATAAAGAATAATAATAATGAAATAATTATCATTTTTATTCATAAATTAAAATTTTAAAACAATCCATTGTTTATTGTCAGTAAAAATGATATATATTACAATCATGGGGACAGTTGGTCCTATATACGCATGAATATCATTTCTGTTTTTCAATAGTAATGATAGAAATAAATAAAGTATTATATTATATATCTATAATGATAATTATATCATAAATATCATATCATTTTATGAAATTCACTTATATATATACCATCCATGAGATTTAGTAATGAAAAAGGAGTCGCATCACTTCGTGGATGTGGTAATCCCTTGCTACGCATGAATGAAGTTATAATCCTTCAAAGAATGGAAAGGTAATTTAATATATGATATATTACATTTATATAATGATAATTATTTCATTTTTATCATATATATACATTAAATCAATCATCATACATAAAAGTTATAGGAATTGATGGAAAATGAACTACATCAGTTCACAATGTTGTAGTCATTCATATACACGAATGATGGTTTCATTTCCCATTTGATGGAAGAGGATACTGATGTAGAATATGAAATTAAAATAACAATATATAATTTTATGGGAAATAAATTTGTTCTTATATCATAAAGGTTTAATGATATTTTTTGTGGTGGAAGAAGAAAGAAAATAAAATACTTGGTTAACAATGATGCCTCTTCTTCAAATAACATCTTCAGCTTTTAACCAAAATCTATTAATGGAGGGTCTTCTAATCATTCAGAAAACTATATTGTGTTAAAATTGAATTACAGTGGAGATTTTTTAGCTATTATATAATGAAATAATCTTGTTATGTGTGATCAAATGGAAATATGGGTTATCATTATTTATGTTAGGGGAGGGGAACTCTTGTAATTTCTTAAATTATAAAATTAAACTAATTAAATATTTATGGAAAAATTAACCATAATGATTTAATTAAAATATATTATTATTATGGTTCTAAAATATATCATTTATTATAATTTTCAAATTTTTGGTCAATTTTTCCCTTAACCTTTTGTTTTTGAACCGTGTTAACCCTTTTCCATGATTAACACTGTACCAAAGTATTTTACTCTTTATGGGTCCTAATAGTTAAACTAATAATGAAATTTGTTGATAAATGGGTTATAGTGGATATTTTAAACAATATATAAATCAATTTGATAATTACAACATTTTTTGTAATTTTAATTCATTTAATAAAATAATATTTATAATAAAATTAATATAATTTATATTTCTGAACTATTCGTTTATTTTGACATTAAAAACTATAGGAAAAATACTAATTATAACATATTAGTTTAAATAATCCATTATATGTTATATTTATCTTATAAATTCACGAAACATTATTGTTATTTCAAAATTTATTACTTTTAATATTATTAAAATAATTTATTTTATTTTTCTATTAGTTAAATAAAATTAGTGTCGCTGTTGAGAAATGATTTTAGATAATTAGTTCATACCTATAAATTAGAAATAAATTAACATTATAAAAATTCATTTATCTTTCAATTGAATATTTATAACTGAAAATATTCCATTTTTATCACTCTCAAAATATATTATAGATATTAGAAGCAAGAAAGTGACATTTTCTCTTTCATCAATAATTAAATATTTTAATTGTCAAAATCAATGAAATATGGAAACATGATTCAAGATATTAGATACATGAATATACCTACCCAAAATAAAATCATCCAATAGGATAAAATCAATTTTTATAGTCAATTTTTAGTCCTTGTCATATTATTTTTAACCATAATAACTTGACTTACCATTAACATGGTGATAATTATTTACTATAATTACTATTTATAATGACTAACTCAATAAGGTCATATTTATAAAATTTAGACCTTTATATTCGAGATATGAAATCCATTTTTCATGATTAAATTTGGAGAGGTTGCAGATATATATTTAAAAATGAACCCTTGAGAGAAGAAGAAAAACGGTTTTTACCAAAAAAAATGTATTTTATGTCAAATAATGAAATGATACCAAAATCTATTATAAATATGATTCAAAGGAAATTAATTGAATTAAATATAACTAAATATTAATACAGTACACTTAAATAAATTTTAATGAATAAATATATTTTAATTTACTTAATTTATTGAAAATAATGTCATTTTTACAAAACACATAAATTTTCACCATTCAATAAAAACCCACTCTTTTTAGAAAAAATCATTAAATATAACCCTATAATTATTTGTAAAAATTATTAAAAAAACACTATCCTTTTAATGAAATAAAATTTAAAAATCCTCTATCCATTAATTATAATATTTCCTCACAAAAATTAATTTAAATAGTTTTTGAAAAAAACATTTTTTTGAAGAATAAATTGCAATTACTTAAAACTAATTCATTATTTACAAATAAATTATCAATACTAAGTTAAAAAATTATATATATTATAATTTATTTATTCATATTTATACCCACCAATTTAATGGTTTTGTTATGGTAATCATATTTATAGAATAATATTACATGGTTCTTTTAGCCTGGGTGTTGGGTGTCTGATACACTATCTAACATTGGTTTCCTTATAAAACCCCCAGATTGTTTCAAATATTAGTGATATAATAAAATTTTAATTAATGGATGTTTAAATATATAGTAACAATTATGTATAAAACATTATGGACACATACCATGGAAAAATAGATCTAAACCCCAAAGATCATATGATAATTTATCACTATGAGTCAAGGTATCTCTTGAACCTCCAAGTATATTATCCTTTATCAAGAGATTATTCCAAATAAATAAGAGATAGTAAACCAAATTGAGTTTTATGACTTTAATATATTATAATAATTAATTAATTTCATATAATTCTTCATTGTAGTTTGGTAAACTGTGAAACCCATTCTCAAAAACTGGAGGAGCCTCATGATTTATCCTCACGAGTTGACAACCCATGTGAAATGTTTCTATGAAAAAACACATTATTTGAGAGGAAGTTAAAATTATTTTTTATAACCATGAATATAATAATGTTTCTATCTTCTTTAACATTAATGGAAGCTACATGGTTTCGTAGGAATAATGCCAGGGTTCTCCCCAAAAATTTACCCATAGTGAACAAGCTTAAAACATCTATAATGATTCAAAAGTAACCATAAATGAGTTTAGAAAAGACCCAAATGAAATATTTTCAAATAAATGTATATATGTACCTAAATAAAAATTATATACATCATAATGATAAATCATGTTCCATGTTTCAATTCATTGAAATGTTTTGACATATAAAAGTGGAAAACTATCATTTCATGTTGGTGAAATATTCCTACTTGGGGGGAATGAAAATATTAATATGGAATGGATAAAATAATTTAAAATTAATAATTGGGAATTTATAATTAAAAAAATTAATTAATAATAATTTTTTAAAAAAATATATTTAATATACAATTCCTTCTCGCATTACGGATTGGAGAGTTGTGAGCGGTGATATTTTAAATTTTAATTATTAATCACTGAAACTCATGTTCTTTTAGATTATAATTATTTTTATGTTTATACATGTTTCGTTTTTTGTCCCATTTTAATTATCTTCTACCTTTTACTGGGATAAAGAATTGATCATGTGTGTGTGTTTGGGGTGGGGATTGAGTTACCCAAAGTGTACACAACTATTTCATTTTTTCATGTGTAAATAGTAAATATACAATATAATTTTAATTTTATCCTATTTAAAAGTTTGGTATATGTGTATTTTTACTAAATGGATGTTTCCGAGTATTAAATATGCTCTTTTTGATTCATTGGTGAAAAAATTAAAAACTTTTTAGTGTTTTGCAGTTTTCAAACCATGTGAGGAACCCAAGAAACTATGCATGATACAAATCTAGAGGCATAATAACTTTCAAAAATTCTATATGGTTTAATAACAAACGTGTAGAAACTATGAGGTATAAAAAAATAATCCATAAGAAGTATCATGGCTCCCACATTGTTTAAAAACTATGCCACTAACAAATTCATACCATACCTACACCCTAAACCACATTTTAATTTTTTTTAATGAATTTGGGGGTGGGGTATTCAGCTTGTTACTATAGGAGGAAAATGGGGGGGAAGAAAAAGAGGTCATAGGATGTTCCGAACCTAACTTTAACCCTATAGTACTATCATGTTAAGGATTATAAGGCATATATGAGTGTCATTCAATTATGTATCCCCCCATACCATGACATACTATCGGATCTTCATCTAATACAATTTTCTGATTATCTATATAGATGTATTCACTATCCAAAAAACTATTCATTTTTTATGGTTTCTAAATTGATTGATTAGTTGTGTGTGTTTTATGGAATTGGTTTTTTTATAGATGAATTTTATTGATTAATTGAGTTTTCATCTAGGGATGTTTTATAGACTAAAATTCCATAAATTTATAAATTTCCATTAGAAGAACAAGGAACAAAAACTAGGATAATACCAATAAAATTGGGAAAATTGGTTATCATACCCATTATATCAATTTTACTTTTCTTTATGGTTTATTATTCACGAAAATCTATATTAATTTAATATTATAAAAGAATTTAGTAAGCTTGTGTTGTAATCTAAGTGTCTGTCCATGGACACACCCATATTATTGAATCCCACCATAGCCATTCAGGAATTTAAACCATTTAAGAGATTTGGATCAAAACACACAACTTAATGTAGAGTGAAACATTAATTTCAATACAAATGTATATACATACCTCTGATAATAGTGACACAAGATAGGTTATGTTTCTATTTGATTTGAAAATATATATTTTTTCTCCTATGTATATTTTCAAATCAATTTAACCAAGGAATAAAAATTTTCACTAAGGTATTGATATTTATTTCTATTAATAAAACAATTAGTTGGTTTAGAGATGAATTTAAATTTATATATCATTCATTCGTAGTGATGGGTATTCCATGTTTTTTTTTCATTAGTAGAGAGAAATATTATGGCCCTAGGAATCACCTAGACCAATAATTTTAGAATTTTTTGTCGTTTTTCCTAATTTTTTGATAAATATATTAAAATGGTACTTCATCTCTTCATTAAATAATTAATTAATGATCCATTTGGTGACATAGTGTTTTAGGCTCTAATGTACATATATGAGGCACACTATTTTTTCTCATATTCATTGTTAATAAAAATCATATCACCAATAGTGGGGGGATTTATCCCCACAACCTCATATTGAATCACCTTCATTATAACAATTAGTTGATAATAATTTGGGTCAAGAAATTTTTTCACAACAAGTGTCTGATGAAATTTGTAAGAGTGATTAAAGTTTACTGAACTGATCTGAAATGATATCAATATGTTAATCCTTACCAAATTCTTATGAGAAAATTTATTTTAAAATTTTATTTTCTAATATGGTAGCTTTTAATCAATTATCATCAAAAAAATATGACTGATTTGAAAGATTGATTAGTTTAGATCAGAAACTATATGAGATAGTAAATATAAATAAATAACATTGTTTTCATGGAGAGTATGTTTTTTTAAATTTATTTATAATATTTTATTGAGGAAAATATTTTTTAACCCACATAATGTGAAGAAATAGAGGATCCAAATGATTTTTTAACACCCAAAAATGTATTTTCTAAAAGTTATCATATTAAAATTGGGTGTGACATTGAATTCAATTATGGAATTGAATATCCAATTGTTTTATGAACTAATGTATCACGTGATGATGTAATTTTATATTTTTAAAAAATCTATAGGGGTTATTATTTTTTTATGCATAAAAGGAAATTGGAATCACATTATATCATGTTTATATTAAATTTTAACACAAAATTATCTCTTTTAACCCAATTGGAATTTAACATGATCCCAAAAATGTATTTGGATAAATTTAATTATTTTTTATGATAAAATTCAAAAAACCAAGGAAGAACCATATATTGTATACTCAACTCTGCAGAGTTAACGTTGGTTTTCCCCATATATCCAAATTGATATGTATGACATGGGGAGCATGTAACAAACATTTATTCATCATCGATTCTTTTTTTAATGGAGAAAGGTTCATAAAAACCAATAGTTCAAAGTAATAAAGTTTTTTTACTTTTTAGAGAGTGTTCATGGCTAAATTCACATGTGGAAGTTCACTATCTTGAATCCTCATCATGTATGGGTCCTTGGATGAGGGTTGGTAAATATAGTTGAGCTAATTATGATAAAAATTCTCTCATAAAGAGGAAACCCAAAAAATAAAAACAATAATTTCTTTATTTTATTTTTTTATATTTTCATTTAATTTTTATTTAATTTAAAAATTATATCCTTCACATTGTGGGTACTCATATTTGATCCATAAGATCAATTTTTTTTAAAAAAATAGGGTATCTCTAGAAAATATATTGTCTATAAGATTGGGATAATGTGTTGTTAATATCATGGTAGAATGGACCTATGTTTTCAGGGTACAATTTTATTTTTATGTTACTATATGGAAATATAATATGGATTGGGGGACTTAAAATCATATGGGAATTAAGAACAAAAATAAAAACCCATGACAGAAGTATTGTTCTTATAGATCTTTTTGTTACTAATTTTGATTATAAATTCAATCTAATGACACAAAACATGTTTCATATGTTTAGATACATTGAAATTGGATATTAGATATAGTGTTTCTTTTTATGTGTTGGGGATTTTATTATATATATATTACCTTGAACAATCCCTATCTCAACACATATGAAAAAACTATTTTTATAGAAACCATTTAAGGGACTCTTAGAAATATAACACATTTATATTATTTAAATTTAAAACAATTTTGGGTTAATCATTTTGATGTCATGAGAATCATTGTATTGATAAAAAATCAATTTTTTTTTGCATTTTCTATGCAATTTTCAGGTCAAATCATTTGATTTTTCATCTTAAAACATGTTATTTATGTGTCATTTTCTGATGAATTAGTTTGTATTAAGGATACTATTGATATTGAATTCTAACTTATTAATTTGGTGGATGTGATTATATGAATTTTATGATGTCGTATATATGGTTATTGAAAAGACATAATTTCATGATCTTGTCACATTATATTTCAATTCCTCAATTTCAGAAATTAAAAAATATGTGCATAAAAATTTCATTTCTAGTATCACATAGAAATTTAAATTTTTATATACCAAAAATTATACCCATGATGATGATGATCCTAAATAATTCATTATATTTTCATGTAAATGATATTTTGTGGTCTATAAAAGAGGTAACCTGCCATTTTATATTGATAAACACTTATTTATCATACCTAGGTGTATAATAATATAGATATAATTAGGTACATTCCTTATGAATTAATAATATGGACATTTTAATTAATGAAAAATTGAATTAAGATGATATGTTAAATAATTATCTTGAATCTAATATTCATACATTATTTATAAAAATAGGTCTAATGATTTTTTAATTCAAAACACTTCATAATTTTTCATTCATAAATTTATTCACTTAGATGATATGAATCATTATTTTTGTAATTTCTTATTTGGTGTTCCCTTTTGAATGATTATCGTGGATTTGATTAGCGTAGGAAAATTTTATGTGTTGTGAAGTTTGATATACCCAAAGATTCCAAAGATTTTTTATTCTTTATTCATATAAAAATGATTCATATAATACGTAATTTATTTCATATCATCATTAAATATTTAATTTAGGTGTATTTGTACTACATGGTAGTTACCGAGGATTAAATCATGTTTTAGAGTTGACATGATGAAGAAATATGTAACATTATGGTGTTTCATGTTTTGTAAACCATGATAGGAACCCAAGAAATAATGAATGATGAAAAATTTGAGGTAGAAAAAATGCATAGTTTACCAAAAGAAAAGGTGAAACCATGATGTGTAAAAACAAATTATAGAATATACTAAAATTTTCTATATGGTTTGAAAATATGAAACAAACTCATGCATCACCTACCTAACCCCAACCACAATTTTATCATAATTTTGACTATTTATTTGGAATTATTTGGACTAGGAATTAGGGTGAGACTTGGAGGGACTCAATAATGGTCATAATAGGTTACCGACCTATATAAACTCATAGAGGGTCATATTATGATGTATTTTATAGAAGATTGTATTACCTTTATATCAAGTATCATTATAGACCGTGGAGTCCTGTGGAATCTTAATTGAACATGGTTTTTCTTCTATTTTTTATGTATCCACTTTCAACAACCCTATGTGTATGTTTTAATAATTATTACATTCATGATAGGTTTTGTATATTTGATGTATGATGTTTTTTACAAATTATAGCTATTTCATTATTTAGTTTTCATTCATATATTATGGTGTCACTATAATTCACTTTATTTTTTATATCAATTAATAGACAAAGGAGTAGAGAGTGGGAGAACACTAATAGAATTGGGATAAGTTGATACCATGACATTAGGATCTATTTGCTTTACATTAAGACTATTCATTCCAGAAATTATATTTGAATTAGAATTCATAGAATTTATACGATGAAAATATTGTTATTTAAGGAGTGTTAGACCCAAAAATCACTAATTCCATTAAATATTATAGAACCCACTTAAGAATTAAAACAATTTTAGTGATTATGATCTCAACTCACCATAGAAATTGGAGTTCACCTTTTATTTCAAACATTTCATAGATCCATAAATCTTAAACCAGTAACTTAGTACTTTTTATCTATTTTTCTCTTAAATTTAAATCGCATGGATAATAGATCAATTACATAGAAACCGAAACATTATATGATAAACACAAGGCATGTAAAGTAAAAAATTTAATGTGTACCCAAAAAAATTAACTTTATATAATGTGTAATTAGGGGTACATCCCATATTAAATAAATATATTCCTTAGATCTAGGTCATTGACCAACTATTTTGGAGACAAAATGATAGTGGAAATAGAAAATAACTCAAACATTTCCTATGATAGTATTACGTAAGGAATGGTTATAATTATTGATTGAAATGATATGTTTACTGAAATATCAACTGTGTTTTGGGATCTTTATTACTCAAATGGTCTCAATTTAGGAGTGAATGCTATGGGATTCAATAAAATAAGTGATTCCATAGCCTAATGCTAAAAACAAAACTATTTGTGTAAAATACATGGTATGGTATTCAATATAACTATTATTTAATGAATAAAACCCCTAAATAAAGAAGGAAAGTAGATCCAATGGTAATGGTATCGACTTATCAAAATTGTATTGGAGTTCGTTCACATTAATATCATTGGTTTATTAATAAAAATTACAAAATGTATTTAAATTAATTATTAAAAAATTGAGAACATAATCCACAAATAATAACTCAATAAATTGACCAGAATATTGAAAAAAAAACTATATCATCCATATTATATACATAACCAATTAATCATGTAAGAAGTCATATCAAATGTATATAGGTATTTTGACTATTTATAAATCAAAATAGATAATGCAACCCCATGTTCAATGAAAATCCATTAATATTTAATTGTTTAAGATGGTCCTCAGTTGAAAGGAACTACAATGATTCTTATAATCCTTATTTTGATGATCATCTAGTATTATGGTTCATTTTATAATCTCATATGACCTCTTTTGACTCTATTATAGTCTCCACCTTGAGTACCAAGATAAATATCTACCTCAAAACTCATCAAATATGAGGTATAAGAGTGGTTGGGAGTAGTTAATGGATGAATAAGTTTGTCACATGAATTTTGATCTATTTAGGATTTTATTGGATTCTTTTGGAAGTTATTTTTCATGAAAAATAGTTTTGTTAATCTATGAAGAGTGTCTCAAAGTCCTTCTACCTCAAATATTTCATCTCTCATGGTTTCTTTTGTTCCTCACATGGTTTTCAAACTATGAAACACCAAATGTGGACTATTTTTTGCTCCAAAACAACTCCAAAACATTCCTTCTATATTGGTAACTTATAGGTAGTCCAAATACACCTAAATAAAAAATTTATAAATGTAAAATGGAAATTAGTTCGTAAATGTATTTTTTTACAAAAAAATAACAATTTGGGAACGCTTTGTGTATATCAACCCCCCCCCCTCCCCCCACACACACACACTTGAACATTTATTTCCCCAAAAAAACATATACAATCAATAAAATAGGAGAAAAAATATAAACATCAAAATTCAAATCATTAAATGAAAATTATTTTTAATGAAAAATAATTTAATGTTCTAAATTCAATTCTCATAACTACCCCATATCCATAAAAATAATTAATATCATATTCAATATCATTTTTCATTATTTCTACTTAAATCATTTTTATTTATGTTTGAAGACTCCCTTTTTAATTTGATATAATTTCACCTTATATATATTAATCATATCATACCACCATGTAATTTTGAAAAATGGTTTGTTGGAATCAAATGTTGGGTTACATGTTTTATAAGTCATATAATCTCATTGACTTGAAACTATGAAGCAGGATGCAGATTAATCATTATCTAGGGAATTCTGGATGACATCATGAATTTTTCATTGATGTGAAATACTAACATTTATTTTATAACATATTTTTCAATGAATCCCTTTGAATGATTATAAAATAATTTCAATAGATCATAAAATTAATTTCAAGTAATACCACGTGTGAAATATAAATAATTTCTATGATTCACATACATTGTTTATATGTTTACATATATTTAATATATTTATATAATTATATTATATTCATCACAAATTCCTTATCCATAAACAATGTTATATGATGAAAAAATAACCCTCAAATTATCTCATGATCATTCAAATCTATAACATTCTTATATATGTGAATATATGAAAAATATGAAAAGGATTCATCAAATCCATAATCAATTAACTATTTTGAATGAATTACATTTATTTCCACCCTTCAGTGGTATCTGAGGAAAACATGTCATCATTTTCAATTCTTAGGTAATGAGAAAATGGCATTGCAATGATTTAGGTTCCCTCCCCCATAATGGAGATTGATATTTCTCACCTAAGATCATGTTAAATTGGAAAAGGGTACATATGTAAATAATGAAAACGGAATGTGGAGGAATATATAAAATCAAAGTAATGATATTAATGAATTAAAAACACTCTAGAGTGAAGCTAGACATACTATAAAGTTTGTGTGTGAGATCCTATAGAGTGGAAGACTCTTCTTCGAGTCAACCAATTGTGTCCACCAATGGTCTTAATCATAGAAACCAGAAAGGTTAAATAAATAATCTTAAAATGTAATTAGTGGGAAATAGAAACACTGAAAATTTCAACATAACAAGACAATTTCCTATAAGACACACAACATATGTAAATGATATTACAGTAGAAAAAATATTTGTAGTAGAGTGGAAATTTATAAGAATGAAAGGGAAAACATTATAAGCATAGAAGAATAATAATTCCAAACTATTAATATTAGGATGATTCATGGGTCTACAAAAGTTTCCAAGATAGCTTAATCATGATCAAGTTCTCTATTAATGGTCTTAAAATCTTTCCCCATAGTTCCTATAGCGGAAACTCTATACCCACTAGATAGTGAAGTCACCCCCTGACTCCCACATATTATACATTAGGCTATGTACATTACAACTAGTACATAAGATTATGAAGTTACATATGGTGAGAAGCCATCAAAAAGAAGGTGGTAAGATGTTTTTAGGTCGTGTATGTGGTGGTGGAGGATTGGGGAAAAAATTTATTATATGTTTATTCCATCTAGTTTCCATTAGGAATGCTAGACATTCCAATCAAACATGGAATACTGATTTAGATCACGCTTCCACTAGTGTTTGGGGTCTATGAATGGAATCCCTAGTAGGTCTAGTTGGGAGGTGTATGAATAAAATAATGGTGGTGGAATGATATTGGAAGGGTGTGTAGGGTTGGTATTCTTGGTATGTGTGGGGTAATAGTAAAATTCATTAAGAGGTAGAGTGGGGTGGGATACCTTGAGTGGGGAAATTTTATTCTTTGAATCTATTGTATATTTTATTTTGTGTATGATTTGAATATAATAATATATAAAATTTTTCATATACATCCCTTCCTTTTAATTATACAGTTAAAATAGTCTTTGGTTTTCAGTGTGGGGAGGTTCTCAAATATTACACACCTTGGACAATTCTTATATCATTACCTAAGATGAAATATTTTCCATAGATACTATTTTAGGGACTTTTATAAATGTAATTGATGAATATTAGTAAAATTATAAAATATAATGGGTAAATAATTTGGACGTTTTATATATTGTTGGATTGATAAATATTTTTTATTGGTGAGTTTGAAATGGATAAATTGAGTAAAAACTTTTCAGTTATCTCCTGAATTTTTTTATTATTGTATGACATTTAGATAGAGTAGATTAAAATAAGTAGACACTTGATGATGAAGATTTAATTATTAATTTTTTAAAAGTGATGATTTAAATTTTTTGAGGTTATACATGTGGTTATTACTCTATATTAATTTCATGGACTATTTAATCTCTTTTACAATCCATCAAGATGACTCATTAAAGACTATGGGTTTAAAAATTAAGGTATACTAAATCACTTCAATGAAAAATTATATATATATAAAATCATTCCAAAGGTGATGATATCCCAAATTCAGGCTTGAAATATACATTCTATAATATCCCATCCTGGGGTCCACATAACTACTTCCCAATTCTAGTTGGTCACATAGCCCTAAGAACATATCCCTAAATGATAGGGGCTTCTAACTAGAAGTGAGGGTGTGATGGTTTTATAGTAGGGATATTATACCCTCATATTAGAGTGTTATAGTGAATAACATCAATAAGAGGACAACTTAAAAATTGTGATTTAAAAAGATAACAAAGAGTGGACTAGTAACATGTCATAATGCAAGGAAAATAAAACAAATACAATATATAAACTGCAGAAGTGAAAATAACTGATCAATTGAATAATATTATAGAAATCCATAAGGTCATGTCATAGACGTGAATTTATGGAATTATATTATGAAATAGTTGATCAAGGGAAAGGAATATACAATAACGCTATACAAAAATTCAAAAATATAAAAACTATACACCACAAGAATCTTGATAATATGGCATGTTCTATTATCCTATTTCCTTTCTATATAAAATGAATATCATGAATGTATAGGTGGATAATTTCTTTTATCCATTCCCAAATACAATTAATTTTTTGGTCTATCAAAGGATGTTTGAGTTGGGTGTGAGATTAAATCCCATTAGGCAACCACCAAAGATTTCTATAAGTAATCCAAAAGTTCCCATAAATAAATAGTTTATATGTATAAATAAATAATAAATAACACTGAATAAATATATATCTTGATCAGGTTCATCAAGGACATTTGGGGGCTCTACACTCATCAGCTCATGACCATAATGAGTGACTAATGAATAACTATATATATTGTAACAATATTTATATAGTATTGATGTATAATTCATCCACCGTTATGGAAAAATTATGTGTTGATGTTGGTTTCCATATACCAAGAAAACGTTTTTTATTGATGGACAAGGGAATAACCCATGCATCCATAACCACTCTAAATAAACCTATAAGCCCCAACAGAGGGTAAAATAACTATTTCTTATAATTAGTGGCAGAAATGATTCTCATCGCTTGAGATGGTTTCTTGTTATTCATGTCGACTCCCAAACTAGGGACATGGTATATCATTCCAACCATCAAAATAGTTTCAATGGTGTGACACGTCATGCTCAACAACTAATGTAAGGGACCATCAACCTTCATTCCCAGTAAAACAGTTACCACCATTACAAAAGTTATATCAAATACGTAATCATATATATATAAAAATATCCACGATGAATTACCTATCATGAATTATATTGACAATGTTCATTATAACAATGTTATTAGATTTCAATTACAGAATTTAATAAAGAATAAAATAATTATCATGGTATTTCCACCCTTTATAAATCATTTTAAAGAATTATTTTTCTCATTTATTGAAGGTAGTCATTGTGAACATTCCATTCCATTTAATACATTCTATTTAATATATTAGAACATGTAAATTAAATTTACAAGGCTTAAAGATGCACTTAGATGGTGAAATTTTCATTTATGAAACACCCTACATGGGAAATTCTATTTATATGTCTGGATAATAACTTAAGAGGTGACATGGGTTCAACATATATTAATATAATAGTGGAAATTCCTTTTGACACAATTTTGAATGCTTAAATAGAGTTATAGAAATTTAAGCCAACACACCCATTGGGTGTCCATGATCGAGGTTGACATCAACTAACTAAAAAACAAAGATTCATTAGAGTAAAACTATAGGCTTGTACCAATTTCTAATGTTGAAATAATTTTACAGGTATCACACGGTGATTTTCGGTGCGAGGAGAACTACATCGCTATGAAAACACCATAACATTTGTGGAAAAGTACAAGACAGATTACTATATAGCCATTGATGACTACACATTTAATGGAAGATGTAGCGACTCTGATTTTGGAGCTGTCAGACTTTAGATTATTTCTATGAATAATTCAGAGCTAGGCGCGAAGATGAGGTGTGATTCCGAGGCCCGGTGTGCCCGGAATTACTTTTATAAAAATATTAAGTATTTTTTTCTACTATGTTCGTGGAGGGGGAGTGATATCTTCTAAACGGTAGCTCAGAATGGGATTCTGAGGGCGTGGTTGCATCCAAAACGTGCCGTTTACCCTAGGCGAGGAGTAAACATTGCGGGCGCGGGCATGCGGTGGAAAGCGCCACTAGTGGCATTTTCGTAAATAAGTGGAAAGGTACATTTACAAGCGTTGGATCAAATAACTTCTGAACGGAGCCTTGAATCGCAAATCTGAGTCCGCCGTTACGTCTAGAATGGTGTGTTTACACTAGGGGTGACCTTACCTCGGTCTGCATAGGGTGTCGGGACGGAGGCGAGTTGGTGGGGAGTGAAATGTGTTGTGTTATAAATAAAATAAAATAATAAAAGAAAAACATGCCATCCCCTCCCCTTACCTCCAAGGCGCGGCAAGGAACAACACCCCCCTCCCGACCTCCATTTCTTCGCCAAATTGAGCAAGAATTGTCCGTTTTCTGCACCGATCGTCGGCGGATCTAGCATTAGGGTGTCGTCGACGTCGATCTGCACCCAAAGCTTCAGCATTTCGCCCGCGAGGTAGGAAGTTTGAGTTTTAAAATCCCGGATCCTGTTTTTGTGTTGTTTTTCTTCAAATTTTCATAAGGGTTGTGTAGTTCGGGTCCCATGGTTTCCGAAACCTTTTTCGGATCTGATTTTGGAGCACTGGGGTGCTCCCGGGGGTTCTCGGATGTTTTCTGGCGGAAAACCAGGATTCCGGCGAGGCGCGACAGTTTCCAGTGGCGGCGGCGGTGGCGCGGTAGAATCCGGCGACGGTGCGGTGGTTTTTGTCGAGGCTGGCGGTGGTCCGACCAGGATTTTCCAGGGGTTCTTTAAACCCCAGTAACTCGCAAACCATAACTCCGATTAGCTAGCCTTTCATTGCGACACGTTCCTTGCATCAAGACAGACCCTTTTGAACTCACGTTGAGAATATTATGATTCGGGATCATGGCCCGGGAGTTAGAAAGGTCATATAGAATAATAATATTTTATTTTTTTACAAGTTCGGGTCGTCATAACTTCTACCCGAAGCGTCTGATTGTCGTGTCATAAGTGGCGTTGAGGCCCTGATGATATGAAAAACTTTTCTTGAGGGTTTCCGAGTGTTTGGACCGAGTTCAGGGTGCGGGCCCCACGAGGCCGGGTTTTGGCATTTTCAGTGAAATGCAACCTTTGCACTAGGAGACTGATTTTGGTGGATTATTAGTCGATCCTGTGTGTTTTTCCGAGAGGATCGCAATAGAGCGATCCGTTCGATGAGTTTTAGGAGAGAGGTGTGGGCCCCGCCTGAGCAGGCATTCGGTGAATAGTGGCTTTTTCACTGGGTGTCCATTTCAAACATGTGGGTAGTGGATCATTTGTACTTTTCTGAGGGGATAGTTGTGGTATGATCCACTTGTTGAGTTCCGGGATCATTGTGTTGGCCCCACATGGGCAAGCTATGGTGATTAGTGCTTTTCACCAGTAGTCCGTTTTGGGTGAGTAAGTAGCCTATCCTAAGTGTTTTTCAGCATGGAACGTGATGGTGGCCTCAGTATCGGCCTTGGAGGTGCGCAGTGTGGCGTTGTTGCGGGACGCTCGGGTTAGCGACGTTTGGACCAGCGGTGGTTGAGGGTACTCCCTTGGTTCGTTCCTACGAGGGTTTTCATGGCATCACAACCCTAGTTTAGGCTTGTGATACTCTCGATGGGCTGTTTAATATGTTAGAGTTGTGGTATCCCTCTGGTGGGCTGGAGTGGGATCCTCTAGCATCGCTACCCTAGATCGGGTTCTTGGTATCATTGTGACCGTTTATCCATGGGCGGTGATCCCCTATCTAGCTGGTTAACCCCGTAGGGTTGTGGCATTATCGGGATTATGATCCCCTATGTCGTGGGCCGTACTCAGTAGGGCTATTTCATCGTCGGGTATATGATCCCCTACTCAGGATGAGGTGTATAGTAGGGTTGAGGTATCGTTGGTTATGCGAACCCCAACTCAGCGCGTGGTTTCGGTAGGTTTGCGGCATCATCAGTTCGATCCCCTACATGGTGAGTTATACCAGGTAGGGTTCCGGTATCGTCATGAAAACCTTTATATGGGAGATGATCCTCTATCTGAGTGATGTGTTTCTGTCGAGCGCCAGATCGGGTTGTGGTATCCCCCAGTGGATCCTGGATGTGATCCCCTATATGTGAGTTCTACGAATGTCATATCCGGTTGTGGTATCCCCCAGTAGACCGTGGGAGAGATCCCCTTTCTGTGAGATCTCCGTATACCGGTGTGGGTTCTAGTATCCCCTGGCGGACCTTGGGAGGGATCCCCTATCTGAGGAGTTTGGTTTTTATGTTGTTTCAACAAGTTTTCCTCAGTGACAGTACATGATGAGCGTGATCTCTCGGGTAAGCATCTGGGAGGTTTGTGAGAAACCCAATGGAGTGTATCTCTCATATGAGTGTCATCTGGGAAGACATTGATCGTGTGGTGTACCCTCATGGTTGTGAACCTTTTCGGGTGACGAGTTCGTACCTCAGGTGGCTTGTTGCGTGAGCTGGGTATATCTGGATTATTCAAGGTGTATATATGGGAATACAACTGAGCTAAGATAACTAGTTGTGTTTAGTCGAGGATGGTCATGGGATGGAGTTTCTCTCTTGTATGTGTTCCCTCTGGCTGGGATGAGCGGACTATTTCCTTTCAGTTTCTCCTTTTTGTTTTGGGTTTTTCGGGTTCCTACTTAGTATGTTTATACTCACCCATGCAAAGGCTTTGCCCGCACAAGTTTGTGTCTTGTGCAGACCACAAGACTTTCAACGGAGTCCTAGGGGACCAGGAGCATGCAGAGCTGAGTGAGGGAGATTGACCGGGGTGTTTACTGGTGCGGTGCCGAGGGAGCTTTCCAGTGGGAATTTGTGGCAGCGTTCCCTATCTTCATATCAGTTTGGACGTGATTTTGTAGTTTTTTTTTTGTGGGCCCTGTATTGCCATTTTTGTACTTCTGTTGTACTCTGGTTGTGGGATAGTTGTATGCATGCATTTACTTTTCATTTTTCTATATCTATGAAATGTTTCATGGAGGAGTTTGTGGGTGCATGTGTATATGTACCTTAGGCTAATGCCTCCCATGTGTGTGATAGCCTACTCGGCATTGGAGGACAGCCCCTGGCCTATTAGAGGCGGGCTTGGGAAGTCGTCGCTCGAGCCCCTTTGGGTCGGGTCTTGACAGAGTGGTATCAAAGGAGGTTTCACCTTTGGGATCTCAGAGTGTAGCTGGTCTAGCTGTGACTTTGGTTTGGGTTTCATAGTGGTAGTTTAAGATGTTTTGAGTTCAGCTTTGAGGCCAAGGACTCCAGTGTTGGTGCGGCGACCGACGTATCAATACACCAGGGCTCTGATAACCCGCTGTTCGACTCGGGACATTCGTACACTGGTCGGAGGGACATAATGGTTCATGCATCATATAGGAATGGGTTTTTGGGTTTTCCCTTGTCCTTCTTAAGTCAGATCTCCAGCTATACTATTTGACCGTGGTGCGTCTGGAATGTATTTCAGGATGCCTCCATGACTACAGCCAGCGAGTGTTCTGCAGCAGGATTGTGCTGACGACCCGACCCATATAGAGGCTGTGGAGCAGGGCGCGGGTTCTGTGGTTGCACCTCCAGGTGGTCTGCCAGTTTAGCCACCACCTGTCGAGCTGTTGGTTGTGCTGGCAGTGCAGGATGAGGTTGCGCGCTGGCTGAGTGCACTACACTAGTTCCAGAGGCAGTTCCCTTTGAGGTTCCAGGGTGATCCAGACCCCCATGCAGCTGATGACTGGCATGAGGCAGTCACCCGAGTTTTCCGCCTAGTGAGGACACCTCCTGATCAGATGGTTGTACTAGCGGCGAGCCTTCTGCATGGTTCTGCCAGGCGATAGTGAAGCATGGTGACGCAGTCCCATGACGAGGTGACACTCACGTGGGCAGAGTTTGAGCAGCTCTTCCGGGAGGAGTTCTGTCCCGTGAAGCTGAGGTTAGTGCAGATTCAGGAGCTTCTACAGCTTCGGTAGGAGGTTCTAACTGTGTCGGAGTAATCAGTAAGGTTTACAGACCTGTCGCACTACTCCCTGAATATTGTTTGAGACCCATTATTTAGGTCTCATACCATCGAGCAGGGATTACGTAGGAACATCCGAGTAGGTGTGGTTTCCTTGTGCCTTCCCACCTATGCTGTATTGCTGGAGCGAGCATTTGTGGTTGAGAGCTTTCTGGATGAGCAGATCCCCCTTTTTAGTGTTGGGCACGTGAGATTAGAGACATCAACATCTGGTAGCCAACGACAAACTCAGGGGTCTGGACGTGGCCGACGTTTGAGGAGGCGACCCCAGGATGGAGGATCTGAGACTCAGGGCTCACAAGGGTCATAGGTCAGTTTTCATCAGCCACAGGAGAGGTGGTGTTATGCTTGCGACGGTCGAGGACCTCTTGCTTGGGATTTTCCGACCCGACATGCTGTTGAGAGGGAGTTGGTAGATGGACCGCCTTGGCAGAGGCAACGTCTCGAGCAAGGAGGTCCGCAGGGTGGCGGATGTGTCAGCGGAGCGGGTGCAGCAGGAGGAGGTGGTAGGTGGTACCAGTTGCCACCACCCCCACCCCCAGCTGGTCCACGCCAAGCATAGGGAGCTGGTGGACGAGGGCAAGGATAGCTGCATGCCCTAGAGGTTGTTGACTTGGAGGCTCTGCTGATGGATAGAGGTACGTCTTGTGTCCTTTCTACTTACAACAGTAGTTTATTAGACACTGTTTAGAGGTACCCTTTCCTTTCCGTTGCTTTATCGAGTTTTTCTCAGGGCGTCGGTAAGATCCTGTGTGAGTGTTGTTCAGCATGCTTCGAATGCATGAGGAAGAGGGCTCCTTCCCCCACCGAGAAGCATTTATGTAACGCGATTAAAACCATGTGGGCGAGTCAGTTCCGCCCAAAGCGGATAGTATTGAGGTGTAGTGGATGAGTCCCTCAGACTTAGGTGTTCGGGCATTGGTGTTTGTTGGGAACTCACTGGTGTGGGAGACCCAGTTTAGAGTCCAGTCGCTTTTCTTGTTCTTAGGGATTTTTGGGGATGAAAATTTCTATGGGGGGGAGGATGTAATGACTTGGATTTTGGATCTGTCATACATTGGATTATTTCTATGACTAATTCTAGAGCTAGAAGATGGCGTGCGATTCTAAAGCCTGGTGTGCCCGAAATTAATTTTATAAAAATATTATATATTTTTATATACTACGTGTGTGGCGGGGGTGTGATATCTCCTAAACGGTAGCTTCGAATGGGAATTTGAGGGCGTGGTTACGTCCAGAACGTGTCGTTTACCCTAGGCGAGGTGTAAACTTTGCAGGCGCCGGCCTACGGTGGAAAGCGCCACCAATGGAATTTTCATAAATAAGTGGAAAGGTCCATTTATGAGTGTCGGATCAAATAACTTCTGAACGGAGCCTTGGATCACAAATCTGAGTCTACTTTTGCGACCCGAATGGCGTGTTTACCATATGGGTGACCTTACCTTGGTCTGCATCAGGTGCCGAGATGGAGGACAGTTGGTGGGGAGTGAAATGTGTTGTGTTATAAAAAAAATAAAAGAAAAAAAGAAAAACATGTCATCCCCTACCCTAACCTCCAACGCGCAGTGACGAATGACACCCCACTCCCAACCTCCGTTTCTTCGCCAAATCGAGCCAAAATCTTCTTTTTTTGCACCGATCATCAGCAGATCTAGCTTCAGGGCGTCATCGGCGTCGATCTGCACCTGAAGCATCGGCATTTCGCCCGCGATGTAGGATGTTTGAGTTTTACTATCCCAGATCTCGTTTTTGTGTTGTTTTTTATTCAAATTTTCATAAGGGTTGTGTAGTTCTGGTCTCGTGGTTTCTGAAACCTTTTTCGGATCTGATTTTTCGAGCACTGGGGTGCTCCCATGGGTTCCCGGATGTTTTCCGGCGGAAAACCAGGATTCCAGTGGTGGCCAAGGTGGAATCCGGCAAGGCGCGGCGGCGGTACGGCGGTTTTTCGGTGGCGGCGGCGGTGGCACGACGGAATCCGACGGAGGCACGGTGGTTTCCAGCAAGGCTGGCGGTGGTCCGACCAGGATTTTCCGGGGGTTCTTTAAACCCCAGTAACTCGCAAACCATAACTCCAATTTTCAAGCCATTTCTGGCAATGCGTTCCTTTCATCGAGATGGACTCTTTTGAACTCACTTTGAGAATGTTATGGTTTGGGATCGTGGCCTGGGAGTTAGAAACGTCATATAAAATAATAATATTTTATTATTTTACGACTTTGGCCCGTCGTAACTTCTACCCGGAGTGTTTGATTGACATGTCATCAGTGGAATTGAGACCCTGATGATACGACAGACTTTTCTTGGGGGTTTCCGGGTTTCGGGACCGAGTTCAGGGTGCGGGCTCCACGAGGCCGGGTTTGGGCATTTTCGGTGAAACACAACCTTTTCACCAAGAGTCCGATTTTGGCAGATGATTAGTCAATCCTGTGTGTTTTTCCGAGAGGATCACAATGGAGTGATCCGTTCGATATGTTTTGGGATCAAGGTGTCGGCCCCGCCAGAGCTGGAATTTGGTGTATAGTTCCTTTTTCACGAGATGTCTGTTTCGGACGTGCGGGTAGTGGATCCTGGGTACTTTTATGAGGGGATCGTCGTGGTATGATCCACTTGTTGAGTTCTGGGATCGTTGTGTGGGCCCCGCACGGGCTAGCTACGGTGAATAGTGATTTTCACCGGTAGTCCGTTTCGGGGGAGTATGTAGCCTATCCTGCATGTTTTTCTACATGGAACGCGATGGTGGCCTCGGTATCAGCCTTGGAGGTGCGCAGTGTGGCATTGTTGCGGGTATCTCGGGTTACCGATGTTTGGACCAGCAGTGGTTGAGGTAACTCCCTTGGTTCGTTCCTACGAGGGTTTGCGTGGCATCATAACCCAAGTTTAGGCTTGTGATCTACTCGATGGGATGTTTAATTTGTTAGAGTTCTGGTATCCCTCCGGTGGTCCGGAGTGGGATCCTCTACCATTTCTACCCTAGATCAGGTTCTTGGTATCTCTATGATCGTTTATCCATAGGCGACGATCCCTTATCTAGTTGGTTAACCCCATAGGGTTGTGGAATCATCAGGATTATGATCCCCTACACGGTGGGCTGTACTCAGTAGGTTTATGGCATCGTCAGGTATGTGATCCCCTACTCAGCATGAAGTGTATAGTAGGTTTGATGTATCGTTGGTTATGTGATCCCCTACTCAGCGTGTGGTTTCGGTAGGGTTGTGACATCATCGGTTCCATCCCCAACATCGTGAGTTATACCAGGTAGGGTTTCGGTATCATCGTGAACACCTTTTTATGGGCAATGATCCTATATCTATGTGATGTGTTTTTGTAGAGCGCCAGATCAGGTTGTGGTATCCCCCAGTGAATCCTGGGTGTGATCCCCTATTTGTGAGTTCTACGAATGCCAGATCGGGTTGTGGTATCCCCCAGCAGACCCTGGGAGTGATTACCTATCTGTGAGATCTTCGTATACTGATGTGGGTTCTGGTATCCCCTAGCGGACCGTGGGAGCAATCCCATATCTAAGGAGTTTGTTTTTTATGTTGTTTCAGCGAGTTTTCCTCGGTGACGTTACCCGATGAGCGTGATCTCTCGGGTAAGCATCTGGGAGGTTTGTGAGAAACCCGATGCAGTGTATCTCTCAGATGAGTTTCATCTGGGATGGCATTGATTGTGTGGTGTACCCTCCTGGTTGTGAACCATTGTTGGTGACGAGGTCATACCTCAGGTGGCGTGTTGCATGTAGAGACCTGAAACCTGACGTACATTGACATTACATTACTTTTGCGGAATACTTAGTACATAACAAAAACACACACACAAGGATCGTAATAGTTTAGTGTCTTTGGAAACTCGGAATAAAATCTTCTAATCGTGGTGAAAGATCTTCAACATCTCCCATAAAGATCTTCCTTTTTTTACCTAAAACCTTTCTTTATATCCTGGGGAAAAGAAAACATAAAAGGGTGAGCTCAAATGCTCAGTATGGGTAAACAAAAGAAATATCAATCACATCGTATTCATAAGAACATAACATTTGGAAATCATAACCTGAAAAAGAGGGCATAATTTCATAACATGGGATAAATCATGGTAGTGAAATGTAATCAGAATAATCATAACTTAAAACATGAAACTTTGTGTCATTCATACATAATCATAGAGAATCATTTCTTGTTAGTCAAGACTCATTACCAAGACTATCTTAGTGGACAAAGTCCCTTTCTGAATCGAGTAACCCTCGTTTCAGTCCTGTTTCACTGAACCGGTATAACCTACCATTCCAGCCATGTCTATCTCATGAGATATAAAATCTTTACCCAATGCATTGGAGGGAGATATAGGTCCCACCCATCTCATAATGAATCATTTCTTATGTGTGCCACATAATCATAAATCATACATCATCGCATAACACATGTAACAAAAATGGGATCCTTGAAACATCATGACATCATAAAACAAATTATATAAGGTAAATGACTTCATAAAAATAATTTCCTCAAAACATAATCAAATAAATGTAATAATTGGGATAAAAACAGAACCCTATATTATCTTATATGGAAAATAATTTTGATAAAACATTTAAACTCCATTCTTGAGGAAAATATCCTTTCTACTTCAAAAACACTTTTCTTTTCTTAACATGTCATACAATTATAAACTAAAAGAAGTTGATTAAAAATAAACGTGAAAACTTATAAAGGAATATTCTTGGAAATAATGTTTTAAAAATCCATTCTTGCCGTATAAGTTAAAAAAACATTCTTCGCGTACTTTTGTCGGAAAAGTCAAAAAAAGTACCTCGTACGAAAAACGACAAAAGATTCCTTTCATATCTTTTACTAAAAACTCACCGAAGGGTAAAATAGGATTTAAAAATTTGTAGGTGAATGGAAATAATATTACATATTGATGAAACATGGATTTGGATGATAAAATACACCCCAGTAAATACTTACGAATAAACAATCTCGGATAAAAATGAGATTGGGATATTTCCCTTACCTTTGGTCCGATTTGCTTCGTATGTGTCCGAACATCCTGTATAATGATTTAAATAATGTCATTGACTTATTACAGAATCATATTCACTGTTATGATATCATATATGGTTCACTTATGACTTTATATTTCCCGTTCTTTTGTAAATTCCACGTTAAAGAAGCGTTTTGGGTAAAATCGTTTCATTTTATCGTAGGTGTTTTGACTTGTTGTTCTTGACATTATTTATTACTTATATCATGATTTACTTACTTCCAGAATATAAAATATGATTTATATATCATATATATTCAGTATATATATATATAATATAGATAAATGAAATGAAAAACACCGTTCATGGAGACGGTAGTCCGTACGTACGCATGAACGCTGTTTTCCTTTCCTTATTGTCTTGAATGGAAGTAAGTAGATGACATACATATACATATATACATAAATCCAGTAGCTTTATAATGTCATATATTTCATTATTATTTCTTATATATACTTTTTAATCATTCTTAAATGGTTAACATGGAGAATGAATCTCATCGCGTCGTGGAGACGGTAGTCCGTACGTACGCACAAGCGATGATATCGTTCCCATGGTCGTGGAATTGTGTTAAAGTGTATGAATATTATTTCAGTATCAATATCAATTTATAATAATCATATATAGTTACTCATTACACCATTATACCCATCCTATTAAGGTGGTGGCGGAAAATAGATTACACCACGGCGTGGAGACGGTATTCCGTACGTACGCACGTGCGGTGATTTCTTTTTCCGTAGGATGGATAGATGGTGAAATAGGGTTGTTTCATACTTATAATAACATATCAGTATATGAGTGATACTGATGTAATTACTTCATAATGAAACAACCTCAGAAGAAGAAGTGGAAGAAGAAATAAAGATGAAAGAACTGGTAACGGTAATTACCTCTTCTTTGAAGCGCCTCTTTGAGACCTCCTCTTAGGGCACTAAAATTGGTCTTTGAGGAAGACCAGAACCTCTAGGATGTTGCTAGGGAAGTGGAGAAGAGATTTTGGCAGGGGTTGGCCGAGCTTGAGTGCTCAAATTGGTGTGAGGAGGAGGGGGAGGAGGTGTCCTTTTATAAGGGAGGAGAGGGGCTCCTTAGGAATACCTCAAAATATTATTTTATATTAATGTCAAAATCGGTTTATAATGGTTCCAAAGGGTCTTATTTCGAAGCTAAAGTGGGGATGGGTCGAAATCCTATCAACCAATAGGATTTAGACAAGTTTAGGGTATTATTTTAACCTTATCAATTAGATTTAACTCTAAGTTAAATAATTTAACTTTTACCGTGTCTTTTTGTTTTCTTTCACTATATGGTTAATACACTTACTATAACATGCCAAACGAACCCCAAATTTTTTTATTATTAATGTATATATCCTTATCTAAGTCATTTGGCCGAACCTTAGATTTTTAGGAATAAAATAACAATTAATAATATAATATTTGATTTAAAAACTATTTTGTGTCAATTTTGACACTATTTGATATATGATTTTTGTGGAAGTCATAACAGAATTATATGTTCGAACCAAGTTGATTAAATCAACACTAATATATCATAGTAACCTATAAAATTAGTGGAATTCCTAAAAAGTCTCAAATTACATTCATTTGAGCATTTATAACATCAATTATGTTAATATTTCTTTGAAAAGGGTAATTACTTCATCATCGTTGTGTCATAAATAAATTAATTTATTTAAAGTCTAAAAATTATAAATAAAATATCATTATGTAGGAAATCTTTTTAGCTTTCTAATGAATATTTACAATCGAATTTATCTTATGTATAACCCCATATTAAAAATGATTTACTTATTAGACTTTGATTTTAACTATTTTAACCCTTCTTTAAATAAATTAATAAAAAATGTCCTAATCTAACCCAAGTGGGCCTAAATGGTCATATTTTATTCCTAAGTTTGTTTTTGGTCGAATTACACTTGTCCAACAGAATTAAGACATGTGTTAGGGTAATATTAATATCATATTTACCCTTAGTTACCCTATTTACTATTAACCGCGGTAAAAAAAAGTAAAAAGTTACTATTCACCAAAAAATTATTTTTATCTCATTGAACCACATTTTACTTTCTGATATCAACCGTGTCTGTTGGATTTTCGAAATTCCATTCACAGAAGCGGTAAAATTATGTTTTATGCAAAATTCAGTTTTTAACCTACCACTTAGTGGTTTCACTATTCATCAAAATTGAATGTTTTCAGAAAAATACCAAAATTTCACCCTAGGCTAATTTCGGTATTCTGAGTCAAAAAATGAAGTCCATTTTGAGAGCTAAAATTTATAAAATTTAAAAAGTGGTTATTACTATTCATAACGGCTAGTTTTAATAATATTTTAATAGCATATCGTTGTTTCGTGAAACTCAGTATTGCATACTACACACGCTATCGAGGAAGGTTGTGATTGCGTATAATGCAAGGCAAGTCAAGGATACGTGTTGTGCAACCTCTTTTTGGTGAAGCGTACAACACAAGGCATTAGTGAAATTTAAAAAAGATATTTTTCATAAAATCTTGGGATTTTACATTCTACCCCCCTTAAAATGAATTTCGCCCTCGAAATTCGTTGGGGTTATAAATGGTTTACTATTTGAAAGTTTCTTTAATAGAAACCCACATCGTAAAAAGGAATATCAAAACCAATCTTTAAAAACAAAAGTATGAAACGTAACGGTTACCCAAATAAACTAATCACTGGGTTTCCACATAGGTGAAAATATGGATATGGAAGAGAAATCTAACCATCATGTTCTGATGGAGAGTGGTAGAGAACATGGCTATGGAAAAGCCAGTAATCACAAAGCCATAAATTTGTGACGATCTATGGTACCATCTGATTCATCAGATATAAGATCACTAGGACAACATTTTTGGTTTTCAAGATCGTTTCCCTAAAGTTAATGAATTTGAATTAGAATAAATACTTACTTTATGTTGGTACAACCTCACTGTTGTTCGTGCCTTTAACAATTTCCACTTCATCTCTTAAATAAATGAAGTTGAATTTGTTATTCGTGAAGTGTTAGCAGATCATGTGATATAATGACGGGTCATTCCATCTGTCTCAAAAGGTTAGAAAAATTTATATACATAAGTCAATCTATGGTGAGATTAATCATATATGGTTCCTAAAATGGACTTATACTTCATATATCATACTGCTTAATATAATAAAACTAGTTTCTACTAAACAGGGACTTCCTGTAGGTCCGTGGTAGGCGATAATGGTCAGTCGCACTTCGGTTGTGGGTTCGATTCCCACAGACTTGTCTGAAGCGATGGGCTGTTGCCCATCCTGCAGGTTGTCCTTTTTCTAAAACTACATTACTATAACATCCCATCAATAATATCGAAAATCTTCTATCCTTAAACAATACTAACTTATGTCCAACATAATCCATTCTAATCTTTAGGCTTATCCATAATACTAAAGTCCACTCTCATAATATAGTGAAAACGATTACCAGAGATTTAATACTGTCGTTAATCCCCATATATCATAAAATATGTTTTGTTGGTCACATTCCAAACATTCAAATGCCTTAATAATGTATTCTCTTGAATACCCATTGAAACATAGTGAAAACTTGAATGCAGTTAAAAGTTAACACTTTTCACATACCAAAATCCTCAAAATTCTATATACTCAATCCATGATATCACTTAGTTCTTATATCAATCATGAGCTCATGAATACTGTTGGACATTTAATTTTCTCCTTATCCCTTCATTATGCACATATCATCTAAATTCCAAAAATATATGAATAACCTTTCATGGATACTGGTAACATTAATCATACACTTTCAAAACTCAAGGAGAGGCAACAATGTAACAATCCTTAGATGTCTCTTTATTCCATAGTACCATGAAATTTCTTATACAATATTACACATGATAAACATGTAAGCATTCCACTACATTCTTAAACCATTAACCGAGCTTCAACAATTCTTTCATCTCACATACCGTTTGTAGTCTCTTCATCATCATCAACATAAATACTTCCCATACGACCATACTGATTCTCTTCATGAGACTTTCCCTTAGGGCATTGGTTTGCATAATGCCCGTACATTCCACATTTAAAACATTTAACCATTTTTGATGTCGTAGCAATACCATTATCCTCATCCATGGTGTTAACTGAACCTTTTCCTTTGCACTTACTTGCTTTGTGTCCTTCTTTTCCACACCCAAAGCATCTTCCAGTTCCTTTGAAACATTCTCCTCGATGCCTCTTCCTACATGATTTACATAGGGGAAATTGAACTTTATTTCCTCTATGATCATCATGAAACTCTATCTTTCTCTTATTAGCCGAGTCAGGAAACTTTCCAAATTTTACTTTATTGATCATATTATGAGATTACTGATTCGGCATAATAATGATGTTTGGACTTCCGAATCCCATTTCATTATGAAGAATATCATTCCATTGTCCATCATATTCTTCATTATCGTGAATCATCTTGTTTCCAGCCATTTTCTAAAACCCAAAAAGAATAGTGTGAGAGGAAAAAATCATAATAAAGGGGTAGTAACTTCAATATCTAACATCTTAGGTTTAATTCTATGATCGTTAGCGTAATTCTAGTCCTATAACCTATAGGTATACTTAGCCTTAGAGACATCCCTAGACATACCTTAGAAATATCTCTAGGGATCTCACTAAATTTCTCGCATCCTAGTTTCCAAAGGTTGACTAAACCTTTCCTCTGATACCAACTGTAGAGACCCGAAACCTGACGTACATTGAAATTACATTACTTTTGCGGAATACTTAGTACATAACAAAAACACACACACAAGGATCGTAATAGTTCAGTGTCTTTGGAAACTTGGAATAAAATCTTCTAATCGTGGTGAAAGATCTTCAACATCTCCCATAAAGATCTTCCTTTTTTTTACCTAAAACCTTTCTTTATATCCTGGGGAAAAGAAAACATAAAAGGGTGAGCTCAAATGCTCAGTAAGGGTAAACAAAAGAAATATCAATCACATCGTATTCATACGAACATAACATTTGGAAATCATAACCTGCAAAAGAGAGCATAATTTTATAACATGGGATAAATCATGGTAGTGAAATGTAATCATAATAATCATAACTTAAAACATGAAACTTTGTGGCATTCACACATAATCATAGAGAATCATTTCTTGTTAGTCAAGACTCATTGCCAAGACTATCTTAGTGGACAAAGTCCCTTTCTGAATCGAGTAACCCTCGTTTCAGTCCTGTTTCAATGAACCGGTATAACCTACCATTCCAGCCATGTCTATCTCATGAGATATAAAATCTTTACCCAATTCATTGGAGGGAGATATAGGTCCCACCCATCTCATAATGAATCCTTTCTTATGTGTGCCACATAATCATAAATCATACATCATCGCATAACACATGTAACAAAAATGGGATTCTTGAAACATCATGACATCATAAAACAAATTATATAAGGTAAATGACTTCATAAAAATAATTTCCTCAAAACATAATCAAATAAATGTAATAATAGGGATAAAACAGAACCCTATATTATCTTAGATGGAAAATAATTTTGATAAAACATTTGAACTCCATTCTTGAGGAAAATATCCTTTCTACTTCAAAAACACTTTTCTTTTCTTAACATGTCATACAATTATAAACTAAAAGAAGTTGATTAAAAATAAACTTGAAAACTTATAAAGGAAGATTATTGGAAATAATGTTTTAAAAATCCATTCTTGCCGTATAAGTTAAAAAAAACATTCTTCGCGTACTTTTGTCGAAAAAGTCAAAAAAAGTACCTCGTACGAAAAACGACAAAAGATTCCTTTCATATCTTTTACTGAAAACACACCGAAGGGTAAAATAGGATTTAAACATTTGTAGGTGAATGGAAATAATATTACATATTGATGAATCATGTATGTGGATGATAAAATACACCCCAGTAAATACTTACGAATAAACAATCTCGGATAAAAATGAGATTGTGATATTTCCCTTACCTTATGTCCGATTTGCTTCGTATGTGTCCGAACCTCCTGTATAATGATTTAAATAATGTCATTGACTTATTACAGAATCATATTCACTGTTATGATATCATATATGGTTCACTTATGACTTTATATTACCCGTTCTTTTGTAAATTCCACGTTAAAGAAGCGTTTTGGGTAAAATCGTTTCATTTTATCGTAGGTGTTTTGACTTGTTGTTCTTGACATTATTATTACTTATATCATGATTTACTTACTTCCAGAATATAAAATATGATTTATATATCATATATATTCAGTATATATATATATAATATAGATAAATGAAATGAAAAACACCGTTCATGGAGACGGTAGTCCGTACGTACGCATGAACGCTATTTTCCTTTCCTTATTGTCTTGAATGGAAGTAAGTAGATGACATACATATACAAATATACATAAATCCAGTAGCTTTATAATGTCATATATTTCATTATTATTTCTTATATATACTTTTTAATCATTCTTAAATGGTTAACATGGAGAATGAATCTCATCGCGTCGTGGAGACGGTAGTCCGTACGTACGCACGAGCGATGATATCGTTCCCAGGGTCGTGGAATTGTGTTAAAGTGTATGCATATTATTTCAGTATCAATATCAATTTATAATAATCATATATAGTTACTCATTACACCATTATACCCATCCTATTAAGGTGGTGGCGGAAAATAGATTACACCACGGCGTGGAGACGGTATTCCGTACGTACGCACGCGCGGTGATTTCTTTTTCCGTAGGATGGATAGATGGTGAAATAGGTTTGTTTCATACTTATAATAACATATCAGTATATGAGTGATACTGATGTTATTACTTCATAATGAAACAACCTCAGAAGAAGAAGTGGAAGAAGAAATAAAGATGAAAGAATTGGTAACGGTAATTACCTCTTCTTTGGAGCGCCTCTTTGAGACCTCCTCTTAGGACACTAAAATTGGTCTTTGAGGAAGACCAGAACCTCTAGGATGTTGATAGGGAAGTGGAGAAGAGATTTTGGCAGGGTTTGGCCGAGCTTGAGTGCTCAAATTGGTGTGAGGAGGAGGGGGAGGAGGTGTCCTTTTATAAGGGGGGAGAGGGGCTCCTTATGAATACCTCAAAATATTATTTTATATTAATGTCAAAATCGGTTTATAATGGTTCCAAAGGGTCTTATTTCGAAGATAAAGTGGGGATGGGTCTAAATCCTATCAACCAATAGGATTTAGACATGTTTAGGGTATTATTTTAACCTTATCAATTAGATTTAACTCTATGTTAAATAATTTAACTTTTACCGTGTCTTTTTGTTTTCTTTCACTATATGGTTAATACACTTACTATAACATGCCAAACGAACCCCAAATTGTTTATTATTAATATATATATCCTTCTCTAAGTAAGTTGGCCGAACCTTAGATTTTTAGGAATAAAATAACAATTAATAATATAATATTTGATTTAAAAACTATTTTGTGTCAATTTTGACACTATTTGATATATGATTTTTGTGAAAGTCATAACAGAAATATATGTTCGAACCAAGTTGATTAAATCAACACTAATATATCATAGTAACCTATAAAATTAGTGGAATTCCTAAAAAGCCTCAAATTACATTCATTTGAGCATTGATAACATCGATTATGTTAATATTTCCTTGAAAAGAGTAATTACTGTATCATCGTTGTGTCATAAATAAATTAATTTATTTAAAGTCTAAAAATTATAAATAAAATATCATTATGTAGGAAATCTTTTTAGCTTTCTAATTAATATTTACAATCGAATTTATCTTATGTATAACCCCATATTAAAAATGATTTACTTATTAGACTTTGATTTTAACTATTTTAACCCTTCTTTAAATAAATTAATAATAAATGTCCTAATCTAACCCAAGTGGGCCTAAATGGTCATATTTTATTCCTAAGTTTGTTTTTGGTCGAATTACACTTGTCCAATAGAATTAAGACATGTGTTAGGGTAATATTAATATCATATTTGCCCTTAGTTACCCTACTTACAATTAACCGCGGTAAAAAAAAGTAAAAGGTTACTATTCACCAAAAAATTATTTTTATCTCATTGAACCACATTTTACTTACTGATATCAACCGTGTCTGTCGGATTTTCGAAATTCCATTCACAGAAGCGGTAAAATTAAGTTTTATGCAAAATTTAGTTTTTAACCTACCACTTAGTGGTTTCACTATTCATCAGAATTGAATGTTTTCAGAAAAATACCAAAATTTCACCCTAGGCTAATTTCGGTATTCTGAGTCCAAAAATGAAGTCCATTTTGAGAGCTAAAATTTATAAAATTTAAAAAGTGGTTATTACTATTCATAACGGCTAGTTTTAATAATATTTTAATAGCATATCGTTGTTTCGTGAAACTCAGTATTGCATACTACACACGCTATCGAGGAAGGTTGCGATTGCGTGTAATGCAAGGCAAGTCAAGGATGCGTGTTGTGCAAGCTCCATTTGGTGAAGCGTACAACACAAGGCATTAGTGAAATTTAAAAAAGATATTTTTCATAAAATCTTGGGATGTTACATTGCATGAGCTGGTTATATCTGGATTGTTCAAGGTGTATGTATGGGAATACACCTGAGATGAGGTGACTAGTTGTATTTTTCCAAGGATGGTCACAGGATGGAGTTTCTCTCTTGTCTGGGTTCCCTCTGGCTGGGATGAGCGGACTGTTTCCTTTCAGTTTATCCTTTTTGTTTTAGGTTTTTGGTGTGCCTACTGAGTATGTTTATGCTCACCCCTGCATAGACTTTACCCGCACCTGTTTGTGTCTTGTTCAGGCCACAGGCCTTTCGATGGGGTCACAGGATAACCCGGAGCAGGCAGAGATGAGTGAGCGAGACTTACCTGGGTGTTTACCGGTGCGGTGCTGAGGGGGAATTCTGGCGGGTGTTAGTGGCAGCGTTCCCCTTCTTCAGAGCAGTTTGGACATGCTTTTGTAGTTTTCTTTTGGTGGACCCTATTTTTCCCTTTTGTACTTCTGTTGTACTCTGGTTGCGGGATAGTTGTATGCATGCATTTACTTTTCAGTTTTCTATATCTCTGTACTATTTCATGGATGTGTTTGTGGGTGCGTGTGTACAAGTACATTAGGCTAATTCCTCCCATGTGTGTGATATCCTACTCAGCACTAGACGACAGGCCCTGGCCAATTGGAGGTGGGCTTGGGGAGTCACGGCTCGAGCCCCATTGGGTCGGGTCGTGATAGAAGCCTTATATTTGATGTAGGTTTAGAGAAATTGTGGAAATGGTCCAACACCACAAAAATATGGAAAAATATATTTCCCCTAAATTGAAAAATGGATCTAATGATTATGAGAGAATGTGAAGAAAAATGTAATATACATCTTATAGAGGGAAATACAATACTTCTAAGGAATCTATATTCAGAGTCCAAATGAGTGAATTGAATCAAATATTACCTATATAAAAATAGAAATACATGGGAGGAGAACGATGAGTTAATCTTTTTTAATGAGGATAAGGGAAAAGGAAAATTTGGTTTTAAGATTCATTATGGTCAAAAAATTAATTTCACCATCAAATATATGGGAGCACTGTTTGACTGTACAGTTTCTCCAAAATGTGCATAAATCATGATCATCCCACTACTTAAGCAAGAGCCTTATATAGTTAAGAAACATGGTTTCCCTAACAATTTGTAAACATTAAAATTCCGACTATCTAACATCCTTATTTATTTTCATGGGAATGTGCCTTGGGTTGCATAGTTATAGAAAAAGGGTGCTTCCACTGTTTCTCATAATGAGCCCCACCTGGTTACCTTATTGAGTTACTACTAATCATGCATCATATAATATTGTCCCCATTCTCAGATATCTAGGTTCGGAACAACCTTAGACAGTCCTAGGACATTCCATAGGATGAAGTGACCATTTAAAAAAATTAATAAATGTATTCTAACTACAAAAATTGTGTTCTTCCTTCATTAAATTAAGGGTTGTTACAACCTGCCCTCAATAAAGCAACTCATCCCTGAGATTTCATTTTGTGGGTATATATGTATCATCTGAGACTAGATATGGCCACTACGCTCATATATCATCTTTCTATTCCTGGGTCTCATCTTATACTTAGTCGTACATCCAAAGAACACATACCAAAGGAACTAACCAACCTAAGATTGTCTTCATGCTCTGATCAATAATATGAATGGTATGCTCCTCAAAGGAGTTATCCACATATAACTCAACCTCATCTGGTTGAAAGATGTGTGATTCTTCATTATAAAACTAGCGATTATAAGACACATTAATAACATCTTGTCTAGACTGGAACCTTTAAATATGTTTTATCTAGAAAGTCACTGGTTTAATTTCTTTCACAACATAGAAGGCTCCCACAATCCTAGGTGATATATTACCGTAACTAGGAATACATCTATGACCCAACATTAATGAAACTAAAAAGAAAAACTGATATTTGACCATATTCTCAAGAGTTAATCGGTGTTGGATGGAATATGACTAATGGTTGTAGAAATATATCATCATGTTCTTTCTAATCAACTAAACCATCTATGTAGTCTGATAAATAAGACGAAGTCAATGAAAATCTTCCTTCATTGCCTTTATCTAGAATAAAGGTGAATGTAAATTCCTAAATATTTCGATTCATAAGAATCTAACTAAATGGTATCATGAAAGTTTTTATTATAAGATAACTCAAAACAGGGAATGGGTTTCTCCAATTAAAACCATAATTTATGGAAAAATGCTTGGATTTGGTACTCTGGCACCCACATCATATGTTCTGTGTGTCCCTCAGTGTGATGGTGATAGGACATGAATAGAATAACCTATTTACCTAAGGCCTTATGAAGCCCCAACAAAAACTACGATGTAAAGAGACCATATATATTAGAAATTATATAATGATGATCCACATGTAGACTTATGAACAACTTCTCATATATCCTCCCTCTTAAATTTTCCAATAATGTCTATTGAACATGTAAAATTTTTTGATGCCTTTATCAAATTGTTGACGACAACTGACACTGTATATTTTCCATTATGTGATCTAGATAAGCCAACCACAAAATCTATAGAAACATCATTTGACATCCAATCATGAATTAAAATGGATATATAATTCATATAAGACACTGATATACTGCCTTCACTTGATGATAGGTGGAACACAGTGTGATTAAAGATGAAAATTTCACATTTCATACCCAATCACAAATATCATGTTGTAGACCCCAATACTTATTTGTGACAACGGTATGAACTACCAATGATGATGCATGAAATTCATGAATATAATCCCCTCTAAGGTCTATTGGGACCCATATACACCAGTTGAAGAGTAGAGTATCTTCCATATCCCATCTCCAACCTGAATATAGATAATCATTTTAGACACATTCCATTAGGGAAAGGCCCATATGATTAGATATTTGCGTCATTCTTATTCCTTCCATAAGAATATTCATAACATCTAAGGAATAGATTATAGTTTGACCATGATTCTCTTGAACCCTAATATGCTAATCTAAAAATAATTCCATGAGATAAAATTCTAAAATATCCTCTTGAACTTCTAATGCAAAATTCATCCATGATAGAGCATCAGTAATTTCATTTCCATTAACATGGGTGTAAGAAATATAAAAATCAAATGACTTCCAGTACTCAACCCATCTGTGGTTCCAGAGATTTTGATCTCATTTCTTGAATATGTACTTGGTACTTTTTTCACCATTTTATACCAAAAAAATGCTATCCAAGTAGATAGTTCCACTAGATGTGTAAAGCATGAACTACAATGACTTTCCTAAATTCATATATCATGTAATTCTACTCATGAGGGATCAACTAGAATGACCGTTTTGAGACAACTCGCTCGTCCGACATCAAAATAGCTCTAAGAATGATACCTGATGTGTCACAATAAATAATAAAGATCTTTTGTTGAAATATTAGGTTCCCTAGACCCAACTATGCAATAATTTTGATTACTGTATCCTGTATACAATTTTGATATACATGGTCATCACTTACCATTATAGTGTAGATACTTATACATCAATTATTTTATATTAATTCCCATATGTTAATTGTGGTATGGAAAATATATAGCAAATCTCTATCTATAATGAGAACCTCATGTTACTTTGACATTAATCATAAATAATGGTCCTATAGTCTAGATACATCTTACTTATTGCATATAGTATATGTATTACTATTAGGTTTTGGGGCTCACAATCAGTGAGAGTTCTTATCATGTAGTTCACACTTGGTGATATCGAGTAGTGAGATCATGGGGACAACCCCAAAAATATTAACACCACATTTTTTGGTTGTCGTTGTATGTTCCTATCGATGATCATTTGCAACGGTCTCCTGACATGATATCATTACCAATGTATTCCATTTGATTATGTACATTAAATCCAAGACAAAACCATGATATTGAAATTATGGTGAGGTATTTTGTGTTTGTTATGTCATTAGTTCCTTGGAATTGGTTGAATGGTCAATAAATCATTTGTCACATCCGAATTAATGAATTTATATATCCTGGGCCATGTTGATCAGGATGGCAGTACCAGGATAAATCCATTCTCATGGTAATCTAATGTAAATATGTCCAGTTAAATCAAAAAATAATAATGAAATAAAAGGGTGATGATATGGTTATGTGTCCTTTATTATGATATATTAAAGATAAAGATATAATATTACACATTACGTGGTTGTAGGTTTCTGGTAATTTTTGTGAATATCCTTATCTCTTTAGGGTCCACGATGGATTGATAAATCCCTCTTTTGGTCTGTAAATAGTATCACATTTTTTGAGATTTGGTCCTAGAGGGTCACCCACAATAGAATATTCAAGTATCTACACATTTTAGTTGAACAGGAATGTTGGACAATGTGGGCCCCACCACTGGGGTGTAGAATTTTTCCTAGGAGGTACGAACACCAATTCATTAATAAATTCATATTATTCAGGTTACAAATAATGAGCACTGAATTTATTTATTAAATGTCATTTCTTGTTTTAAGTAAATACATGAAAATTATTATTTGAATGAATATTAAAATATTCAAGGATCAATAAAATTTTTTGGGAAAGACATTTTGATTTTAATGACTCTTTTTTATCACAAAATATATTTAGTATAGTTCAAAAAAGTGATACTAATATTTATGACTTATTTTAGTATTCATAACATGATGTTTATAGTGTGTTAGGTTTTTGGGGGCCAGATAGAAAATTATGTGTAAATAAATAACACACTATATATAGAATAATAGATCCTACCACTAGTGAATATTAATGGGATTTCAATCTCATATCTTCTTTCCCATGTTCTATAGACAGAGGATCTAGATCCAGGAGCTCAGATCAAGCTCTCTGGTAGTCCTCTCAAGCAAAGGGATGTAGCGATCGTAAGTGCATCGATGGAATTGTCAGAAATATGTGATAGAAACAATATTTTGATGATTGGTGAACTCATAAATTATTGATGTGAATTTGTTTGATCTAGAGGATTTTGGATTCAGATTATTTGAGAGTGATCATCATCGATGAGAAGTCATTATGCACGGCTTCAGATCTTAACCATGTATTTTTTTTGTTTTATATTTGTTCTTAAAACCCTTCCCATGATATCATTAGATTAAACAAGGCAGCGATTCTCCAACATCGATGAGTTCATGTCATACATGATTGAAACTTATTAAAATCCCATTTGGGGTTTCCACTACATGATCAGAACCATTAATTGGTATCAGAGCGATGCATGAAAATTTTATGTCATATAAAATTTAAATTTTCATTTTTTTAAAAGAGGGTGTCGATAAGGTCACAACTCCATAGAAGAATTTCCAATATGACATCATATGGCAAATTTATGTCCAATATATGTTTTAAATATAGATTGAAAACTCGTTTTATGGGTTAACTTGAAAGATTTACTGGTGAAGTCGATCACCGATCGAAGTTCCCATGGGCAGAATAGGGTTATCCGACATGGGTATATTAATATAATTAATTATTTTATATAATTATTTAATTGATATAAATAATGAATTAATAAATTTTATGTAGTTATTTTAATAGAGTGGAGAAATTTAAATGAAATTGGTTGTAGAAATTGTTTGTCTGGTTGTCTTTTTTTGTGGTCAAAATACTACAATCAGGATTTCCTTTAAAAACATTTGGTGCGGTTGGGTTATCTAATAATCCATAGGAAAAAAACCAATATGCTTTTTTGGATTTTCACATGACCATCCATATCAAACCATGTTTGCCTCCTTGTGTGACATGTCACCTCACCAAACACCATCCCTCTGGCACATGGCAAGTCCACTCTCCCTCATGGAGTGGCTCCCTCCAACGCGCCCGACTTCCCCTCCCTAGCCCTCCTCTTAGGTTAGGCCTCCAACACCACCAAAATCTAGAGTTCACCATCTCCCATTGTTGTCTCCTCCCTCTATGGGCTTCACTACGCCCTTATTGTGCCACCCTTAGACCACCAATTCACCTTCCCTAATGCCATTGGACTCGAAGAAAACCTCAGCTATTACACCCCACCCTGAGTCGGACCACTTGTGTCAGCACTTCCTCATCGACATTCCCCTCCATCTCGCTCACTGTCCACCTTGAATCCTAACAGCGTACCACCCAAATATTGAAATTGGGTAGATCTAGATCTAGAAATACCTCCATGGCTGCGTTCATCCATAGCTAGTGGTCACTTCCTCTTCACCACAATACACCACCCTATCCACGAGTAGGTATCTCCTACGTGGACCCATTTAGTCAGATTCAATCCACTCTAGATCATCTGACCACATCGCCCACTATCAATGAGCTTCACTCCACTGGTTGGGAGCCAATACCACAAATATACTCACTATTGTCAGAATTCAGTGAGGTACTATGCTGAATGTATTTTTCATGAAACATGTTTGGGTGGGTCAGCCCAACCCGAAACAGGTTTGGTCGGACCTACTTGGCCCAAATCTCCTTTGCACAGGTTTAGCACTGCTCGGACTATGCATGTGAGGTTTCTTCCCAATCCACATTGTCCTAGATCATTTTTTCAAAACCAAGGTTATTTTAATTTAATAAAAAGTAAATTAAATTTATTTATATAATTTTGGTTGTAAATTAAATTAATTAAATATTAATTTTTTAAATAAAATTAATTACGGTTTAAATTAATTTATTTTGATGTAAAATTAATTAAATTATTTTAACTTAATTTTTAGTCTTTGCAAATAAATTAATTTGTCATGATCAAAAGAAAAAAAAATATATATAGATAAAATTAGAGTGAAATTTTAAATAAATAAAAATTCCCTCACAATTTATTTAATTAATGTTTAATTCCAATTCTGTATTTATTTTAAAATATGTGAGTTTGGGTGTATTGAGTGATTAGGATCCATTAGATGACCAATGCTTGTTTCGTTCTTATTTATCTGTTTGTTTTTTATTCCATGGTTGTTTTTAATAATTATATTTTAAATGATTATTTGTGTATCGTCTCTAGGTCATCATATGTATAAGGGCATGAAAGTCTACTTATGAGTTGTATTTTTACTCCCCAGTTCCCCATGCATGTGTGCGTGTATTTATGTTTGATGACAAGACGACCAATGATGAACTTCACATCGAGTTATGTAGATGCACCAGACATGAACTTTATGCCTTGGTTGGGCATACACTACTATTCATGCTGCATGATATGTGACTCATGGTATTACCCCTAGTGTCTAGTTTAGTTCATTATTCACTAAACGGATCAATTGTTAGTACCAGCTCATGATCAGGTTGTGATTTTATATTTTCTAGGTTTATTATTTGTGTGAATGTGATGTTAACACATGGACTCATAGAATAATAAAAAACAAGAATGCATAGATAAATTGAACAAGGGGCACAATAGTTTTTTATTTTAAGTATGGTTAATTGTGAGTGCAATCACGTAGTACATACTAAGAAGACAGAAAATGATTTCTTTCATCACATTAAAAATATAAAACCATAAATGAAATATTAATTCATAATCACTTTCCATTATTATACATTGAACAAAACTGGTTGTTCGGGATGCCCGACATGACAAAGCATAGGGTATTTCTTACTACATGATCATTCTTATGATAGTGATCGGTTGAAATAACTAAAAAATTTCAAAAATAAATAGCAAAATCATGTGTTTTGTAATATTAGAGGCTTGTGTTATGTAAATGAATTAATGATGTAAGATTTCTGGACTTCGCACAATAGATCAAGGATCTGTGAGTTCACGAGGTTTCCCAGTCAAACGCCTAACGTAAACCCTCCGTGTAGTGGCGTAGAAAATGCTTAAGACTATGAGTGGAGGGTCAAAGATCTGTTCCACCATAATACTTAAGCGATATATTATTCTTATTCTAGGACTAATAGTTCTTATAATTTAATAAAATATTTGTATAGATTTAATTATTTAATTAAATTATCAAAATTTATATATCGGTAATAGTGATAAAATTTTGCCTCTACTGAAATTTAGTATTGTAGAAGTATGGAAAGATATACCACAAGTTTTAATATATGATATATAATGAATATAGTAAATCTCCTCACTTAAATTAGCATCGATGAATAGTACAAGTGATTTCACACAATACTATTGGAAACTCAGGGTATTAGTGTCTATATACATGTTAAGCTACCTCAGGAAGCAAGAGATAAATTTATTATTGGATACTAATTCAAAAATAATATTATTTTTATTTCATTTTTCTTTTATCAATGTTTGTTTTTAGTTGTGGTTGTTACATCAAAAAATGGATGATAAAACATGATGTCTAATCCCCTTTTTTTCAAAGTGAAAGAAATGAAATGATATGAATATTTATTTGTTACACCGGATCTGTGTAAATTGAATGAAGAGTCATGATATTTCAAAACATATTATTCAAATATCATTTTCACCTATTTAGTCAATATTTTGTTTTCTGTTAAAAAATAATCAAGATTTGAGTAAAGGATTCATTAAAAATCTAGGTATTGATCAATATGTAAATAAGAAAATAAAAAGACAGTTTGATATTTAATTCTAATGGGGAACAAATTGAAGGACAAGGTGAAAAGTAAAAAATGGAGGTAATTCCAAGGACATGTTTTCGACATCCTTCAACGAAATAGGTATTAATAGGAGGTTATTTTCATTTCATTTTATTAAAATGAGAATATGAAAGTTAAATAGTAATAAACAGAATTAATTAAGCATGTTATTGATTGTTTATCAAGAATATTCAATAATATAATGTTTTGGTTATACTTTTTGGTTATTCAATATAATATCATTATCAAATATGTGTATTGATTTACTATAACCAAGAATGTAGAGAAATATTACCAGATGTCAAATTTATTCTTCAAGTGGATGAGAATGGGTGATACCTAGGCCATTTTTGAGAAGTAACCGACTTTTATATTTCCTTGTCAATAATTCTTGTATAACTATAATTAAGTATTAAAAAAAATTCATATTATGTGTCCTTTCCAATAGAATGACAAATTAATCCTAGTTTACATCCAACAGCCAGAAGGCCTTTTGAATTTTTTTTATTTTAAAGAAATGTAATTCCCCATTTAGGAGAAGAAGGGGGAACCCAAATAGAAATTATTGACACAAAACATTTCACGACCTGAAGTTTAGGTGAAATAAAACAAAATAAACATTGGGATACCCCTCCACATCAAATGAACTTGAAAACCTCTCCACAGTTGCAGGGATGAACAATAAGCAAGTGTCCTATATCAAAGCATAGGCCCGATATGATGGATTATGACATAACCACTCAAACGTCCAAATCCATAAATCACTAAAATGATGAATAGAAAGCTCTGAAACCTTTTCTGGGCCTACTCCGCTTCGTCGATTCTAGGTGAAACACCATTCCAACACGTCTCACAAACCCTTCTTCCATTACAAAAATACAAAACCATTACACCTCCAACATCAAACATCATGTCCAACGCCCACCATCTTGCTCAAGAAACTCCCGCCACCGTAGCCACAGAAGTTTGGAAGACAGTTCAAAAAACACAAGATCAAGCCATCAACATGAAGAATGAATGATCAAACCTTGCACTAAGGGAACATCACTGATAATGGAATCTGGGTCTTCTTGAAATATTAAGGCCTCTCTAGGAATGGATCTTCTCCGATCAGAACCTTGATGAACCCCTACTAGGTTCCATCACAATCCTCCCAATGACAATGATTATAAAGAAGGTCCATTAATGTAGAACAAGGAAATCCACATACCAGATCTAGACAGAAAACAAAATCAAAGAATCACTAAAAAAACAACATGTTAAAACTCATAGGATCTGAGATTGATACACCTCCCCCCTCCCCCCTCCCCCCCCCCCCCATAGCACTAGAGATACAGCCGATCCTCATGCCTTGAAGACCATTAAAGCACCACCCAGATAGAGGGATGCTGAACACTACAATAGGAAACTCCAACCAGACTGTCAGAGCACCGCTGAGAATCAAGGCACTGAAAACCTAAGCCCATATAAGAATACAAGATGTCGACCATGGAAAAACATTATTCCCATGTCGAGCCATTTTTAGAAGCACCATCAAGAACCACCACCTCCACAGAAGCAATGAAGCCTCGCCTATTTAATTATTTTGACCACAACACGTCATCGGTCACCCATTGAGCCATTATACGAAACACCACTGAGAGTCAACATCGTTGCCCAAGCGATGATTCCCATGACATAATGAACCAAAGCTTCGACAAGGATTTCCCGAACCGAAGGGGGAAGGAAAGAAAACCCCAGTAGAGAACCCTAGGTCCACAGGAGAAAAGGAAAAGGCCTCTCTGAGGATCTCCCTCTAAACCTTACTAAACCCTTATTCCAGGTTTAGGAATTAATAATGTTTGTGGTATTCCATACTCAAGTAATTGTTAATTAGATATGTTATTCATAGAATATATGTGATGAATATAAAATGTAATACTTATACCCAATTGTGGAATGATAATTCATTTTCATGTAAGGCCAAATGTGGACATCTAGTATATACCAAGCCAGTTAATTAAGCTCAGTAAATCTAAACAGCCTTGGTATAGTCAGCATCTTTAGTTTAGACAATGAAACCTTTAGAAATAACAGGATGACACAATGATTTTGAAATTGGTTCAGCTTAAGAGAGTGAAATTTTCTATGGGTAACCTAGAAAGGTATGTGTACTTCAGAAGATTCCTTTATTTCATGAAGGAATGGTAAAGTGATGTACGATATAAGCATGGTCCAATGATTTTAGTTTATTCGTGCTTCCATGTCGAAAAATATCCTAACCATGAGATCGTCGATCATGATAATTTAGCGTGGAGAAATTTCTAGACATGAATTACCTTATCTAAATCACAACCTTTTTTTAATATAGAGGACCAATTATTAATTATTAAATGTCAATATTGATAAAAAACATAGCATAGAGTAATTCCAAAGCACAAATTTTATACATCATTGTTAAGATGTAAGGAGTATCAATGTTTCCATTTGTAGAAACATCCATTATATTTCATGTTATGATTTGAATATAATGGTGATATCCCATAAACTTTTTCATGATATTATGACTGATGGATATCATATTAGTTTTATTATGATGGAAATCCATTATGTCATAACAATATGTGTTTGTATGCAATGAGTTTTTTAGGATGTAAAAAAACTCGCATTAGGAACAAACACATTGTGCATATATTGTAAATATCCTAAAAGTTCCTTAGGATTTTACATAAATCCCCAGTTATAAAAGATGTAGTCAAGTGATAGAAAATAGTTCTTTAAGAGGGACCACAGCTCTTTTGAGATTGTGGGATCCTGATTAACTCAATTTTAGTCAATGCATTAGATTCACGAATAGTTTTCATAGATACATATTCCATATGTACATGTGGAAAAAGGATTATTTTAGAGACACATACTGCATAGAAAATTTTAAATCCATGTGGATGGTTTTTACTTCACTATGGGCAGTGATACATAATTCATTGAGAATAATAATTCCTATAAGTAAATTGTATATGGATATGAGCTAAGATTCACATGATCAATTAAAATTCAATCATTGATTCCATTTATCAAATCACAGAGGGGATTATAAATTGAATACTATGATTCATATTCATGTAAGTTGATATATGGATGGTACAATAATGGTACCTATAGGGCTCTATTATTATTACCCAGTCAATATGCCCAAATACATTATAATTTTACTTGTCATAGCTGATTTTTATTATCATATTATTAGGAATAGGATGTCATGAACATAGATCATGGAAGGTTTCTTTATGATGTATCCAAAAATTGTAGAGATGTAACACAATGCTATTTATGGTTGTAAATTACTGAAATATAGTTTATGATTAAGTAAGCAATGAGATTATGACAACCCTTCTTTTTATTTCAAACTTAAAATTGATTTATTACATAAAAATTTCACTTGATACAACATGGAATATCGATAGGTCTAGTGTCTTTGGGGCTTAAGAACATTACATAACAACTTAAAACATGAAATATAACATATTTATTGAAAACGTCATTTACATGACCACTACATTCCTTCGTACTTAGCATTGCATGGGATAACCTGAGGACATGCGTAAGAAAAGGGTGAGCTATAAAGCCCAGTACGGGAATAATCATGGAATAAAATGACGAATACAATACATGTGAGACAAAAGGAATATCAATTGATCAAAAGAGAAGCATAAACAAAAATTCATGATAAAGCATGATAATCATAACATGGAAATGTGTCAACAACACTTAACATGGAATTAGCATGATTCAAGGTTCATTGCACATGGAGCATGAGTAAATACTCATTTCACATGAAGCACATGTAAAACCTCACTGAACATGAATTATCAGGAGTTAACACGCATTTCACATGAAGTATCATGATATAATTCTTTACCCAATGCAATGGAGTGCCATGGGGGCACACCCTTCTTAAACATTTAATCTCATGCATAAGTGTGCCACATGGGTCATATAACATGGATTCATAAATCATAATCATTTATTCCATGATAAAGGAATGTGGAATTCAAACATGGAACCTTATAATAAATATGTAAATGTGCAGAATGTTTAATACCCTTGATAGAGAAATTGGCATGGTATTCACTACACAATGTCATTAGCTTAGAAAATTGGTGCAATATCAGCAGCATAACGGCGTGACGCAAAAAATCATAAAAATGGTTGATGAGAGAGAAAGGGGTGTCTCATAATATTTACATGAAATTGAAATTAAGGGGGTTCTTATAGATACATGACCCAAAAATTGTAATGGAATTTAGATTCATGATACAAAAGAATTTCTTGAATGTAAATGAGGAGGGAGAAATTCCATTTAGAAATTTGTCTTATTAACGGTGTACATGGGAGGAATTTAATGAGAGAGAATGTTTTCTCCCATCATTAAAACAAAAAGATTGCAGTATTGGGTAGGTGGGAAACCATAACCCAACATTTATAATTGAAATTAAAAGGGCATATCAACATTATGAAAATTGGACAAAAATGACAAAGGATGAAAACCCCTTACTTGGTAGTGTGCTTCCAAAGGCTTGAGAGTGGCTTAATAGAGGCTTCCTGTGAGCTTGAGGAACCTTGGGAGGATTCTAAATATATTAGGGAATAGTTTTTACTGAATCCAATGGCATTGAGTGTGGAGAAAGTGGGAGCGTGGGTGGGTTTATATAGGAAAGGTGACAGAATTGTTTATTATTTTGGGTTGCGACACAGCACATTAAACTAATTCAAACCAAAAACCAGCCCATGGTTTTTTCCCATGTTTTTTGAAAAAGGGGAGTGGAAAAAAATATTTTATAAGGCCAAAGTCCAAAATGTTTGAAATAATGGGGTTTCTTATGTGGAGGTGAGTCACACTCTTTAAGAAAAAAATTTAAAAAGACAAGATGTTTAATAAGTCTTGAAGGGTCAATTAATGATTTGTAATATAAGTAAAAAAACCCAAAATCAAATTATTTTAAGGGTAAAACCTATATTGGCCGAACATAAGGTGTATAGTGTTTTATTACATCACTATCGGGTTATTATGATGTTATAAAACACATAATATATTTAAAAGGTATTTAATTTTTACCCCGATATTTGACTATCTCAGAAAATTAGGAAAAATTCACTGTTTGATAATTTCAACATCCTATTTCCATAAATAATATTCATTTAATTCAATAATTTTCTAAATATGTTAATTTTCACTTATAAAATAAAAACTGACATTTATTGAAAATTCAAGGGTTTTGACAAAAATGGCTTTCAAACCTTAATAAAATTTACAATTTCATTCATAAAATTATATGATCATGTAAATTTAATAAAAATTAATTTAATAATAATAAAAACATTTTACTAAAATATTATTTTATACACAAATCTATAAATTCATCTAAATATATTTCTTAGTTGAATATTAACTAAAAAACTATTTGAGCTTTAAAATCTATTTACAAGGAAACAAAAATAACATGAAAATATATTCAATATTATATAAAAAAATATTGTACATAACCATGTTGATAAGGACTTGTTACATAACCCCTCATAACACCCGCATAAGATCAATGAGTAAGGTGTGCGACAGTGTCAGACTCTTGGGGTGACTCGGATAACATTGCATGGTTGGTAATCTCTATCAACTTCCACTTCTCTCATAGGTGGTCCCACTCGAGCATAACTTATTGAAGCTTGGCTTGGGCTTATTCCCGAGAGAATCCCAATGATGCCACCTCTTTTCTGAGTTCTGATATATGGGCTTCGTATAGGGAATGTCTACTAGATGAGGCCATCGCTTCCTTTGTCTGAGTAAATTGGATTTGTTAAAGCCCAATAATTATTCTAATCATGTAATCACTGTTCAATGACTATATTAGAAGTGGTCACAATTCATATCATAGAAACAAAAAAGATGACATTTTATATAAACATTTTATATAAAGAGACTTTTAATTATATCAATAGGGATTTCCATTAATCAATGTTTGGGTCATTACAATCATCCCCCTTAAGAAATTTCCCCCTTAAATTTTCTTTTTCCCACACCAAAACAAATGTGGGTAACTCTACTTAATCACTTCCTCTGATTCCCATGTCTCTTCTTCAAACTTTTTGTTTCACTACAACACCTTGACGAGGGGCATTGCTTAATTTTGTAGAACTTTTTCTCTACTATCTAAGATCTTCACTGGTTTCTCCTCATAAAAAAGATCATCCTCTAACTGTACTACCTCTAAAGATAGTACATGTGAAGGGTCCGATACGTACATTCTTAAGAGAGATACACGAAGGAAATCATGTACATTGGCCATGGTAGGTGGAAGTGTTAGTCGATAGGCCACATCCCCAACAAGATCACGAATCTCGAAGGGACCAATGTAACTTGGACTTAACTTCCCTTTCATTCCAAACCCCATGACATTCTTCCATAAAAATATGAATAGAAAACAATGCCTCCAACTATAAACTCAAGGTTTCATCGACGGTTATCTGCATAACTGTTCTGTCAACTCTGGGCTGCCTTGTTATGCTGCTGAATGGTTTTAACCTTCTCCACAATTTCTTCTACCATTTCTGACCCCAGCTCCTTACACTCACCGACCTCATCCCAATACGCCGGTGTTCTACACCTTTTCCCATAAAGGGCTTCATATGGTTCCCTTTGGATGCTCGAGTGAAAACTGTTATTATTGAAGAACTCAACCAGAGGAATATGTTAATCCCAACCTCCTTTAAGGTCTATTGAGAGTTCTCTCAACATATCCTCATGTGTTTGGATAGTCCACTCAGATTGTACATCAGTTTGAGGATGATAAGCCGTATTGATGTTCAGTTCAGTATTCAGAGTAAGTTAAAGAATCTTCCAAAACATAGAGGTGAATCTTGGATCTCGATCGGACACAATAGATAGTGGTACTCTATGAAGCCTTACCACATCCCTGATATATATCTGTGCCATCTAATCCAATGAGAAATCCTCTTGAATATCAATGAAGTGTGCATACTTTGTAAGATGATCCACAATAACCCAGATTGCATTGTTTCCTTTGGATGTATTTTGAAGTATGCTGACGAAGTCCATGGTGATGTTCTCCCATTTCCATTCTGGTATGGGCAATGGTTTCATCATCCCCTTAGACTTCTGCCTCTCTGCCTTCCCTTGCTGACACACCAGTCACTTTGATGTATATTCAATGATCTCCTTCTTCATATTATCCCACCAATAATTCTCTCGGTGATCTCGATACATATTTGTGTTTCCTTGGTGAATAGATAAATTTGAACTTTGTGGATCATCCAAAAGTTCCTTTTCATATCTAAACTTGATGGAACACATAGTCTTTTCCCAAATCTCACAATTCCTTATTCATTAACATTAAACTCTGAAGATTTCCCTTTTTCGATACCTTCCTCTTTTCCAAAATTCCCACATCATCCTTTTGTTCATCCTTGAACCTTTCCAAAAGTGATGGTTGAGAAATTATTTGTGAAAGGATTGATGACATTCCCTTCTTTGTGATTCCCATGTCCATCCTCATCAAATCTAAGAAAATTGGATCCTTTTGAATTCTCATCAATGATATAATTGTGAGGTCCTTTCTACATAGAGCATATTCCACCATGTTCGCTTTCCCAGGGTGGTAATGGATTGAGCTGTCATAGTCTTTGATCATCTCTAACCATCTTCGTTGGCGCATATTCAACTATTTCTGTGTGAATATATACATGAGGCTTTTGTGGTATGTATATATTTGACACTTCTCCCCCAAGAGATAATGCCGCAAAATTTTCAAAGCGAAGATCATTGCAGCCAGCCCGAGTTAAGGTGTTGGATAGTTCTATTCATAAACTTTCAATTTCCATAAAGCATAGGCAATTAATTTTAAAATTTTCATCAACACACATCCTTGGCCCTTCTTCGAAGCATCAATAAATACAGCGAAAAGTTCCCCACTTTTGGGTAAAGTGAGCATGGGCGCAGTGATAAGGCTCCTGTTATACTCCATGAATATTTGTTCACATTCATCACTCCAAGAAAAATTTACTCCCTTTTGAGTTATCTTGGTAATATGGTTGGAAAATTGTGAGAAATTTCTCAAAAATTGTTGATAATATCAAGTTAACCCCAATAAGCTACGGATATCAGTTACTGATGATGGCCTCAGCCATTCCTCATTTGCATCTATTTGGAGGGATCCACATATGTCCCATTGATTTTTTTGATATGGCCCATGAATGATACCTCCTTCAGCAAGAACTCACACATGTTGTACTTGACATAGAGCATCTCCTTCTGTATGGTCTCTACTACAGTTATTAGATGCTCCTCATGATCCTCCGTGGTTTTGGTGTATATCAGAATATCATCTATAAAGACTACCACAAATTTGTCGAGGTAATCTCTAAAGACTCTATTCATCAAGTCCATGAAGAGTTTTGGAGCATTAGTGAGTTCAAAACTAATTACTCTGAATTCATAGTGCTCGTATCTTGTACGAAAAGCAGTCTTGGGTACGTTCAGTGAACGAACGAGCGGGTTTTTATAACTTTTGAACTGGTGCCCAGAATCGAATTCCAAGGGCACTGATGTAATCGCAGTGCCAGTATTTTCTTAGAAATGCCTTTTCCGGAGTTACGGTTGCTCGGGTGTGGTTTTTAGTTTTGGGGGTTAAGTTAAGAAATAAAAAAAAAAGTGGTGCAACACTTTATTTTATTTCTCTTAAAGCCACTTAAAGCCACTTAAGATGAGTTGAAGAGGATAGGGTGGAACCCAAAATATCCCACCCACATGGTAGGATATTTGTGAGGTGGGGCATGCACGAGCCCCACCGTTTCTTTTCCTCTAAGTAATGCACCCATGAAAACCGATTTTAAATTAAAGTCAACCGGTGCGTTTTCTTAAACTCTTAATGCCCCTATTAATTGGACAGTTAATTCGTTACCATTAATTCACCGAAATAATGGTTCGTTTCTTAACTTGTTTTTCAAATTGTTGGCATGGAATAAAATAAGACCAACGCACGTTTAGCTTGTGTGTGGCTTGTTGAGAGGATTTGGAGAAACTCTAAGTTCTTCATCCTCCTTCGCGAAGAACACGAAGAACGCGATGAACGCGATGAACGTGATGAACGTGAAGGCGAAGAAGAACGCCGAACCCTCGGATATCGACACCGCAACGCCGTGTACCGAGACACCGATGAATCTTTTTCCGCGACATTTCTTCCATGACAATAATTCCCCGCGACAATCTTCGATCAACACCGATTGAGGTAGGGGATTACAGATCTTTTAATTTTCTTTGTGGATTTTATCCTCAATATGGATTTAAACGTACCATTAAATCTGTGTGTTTTCTTTAAACCCTCGGAGATCGTCGACGTGATGCCCTTCCGCGACACGACGATCCCCTCCTTTCGCGACGGTCAATTTTGCGAAGAACTCATGTTTGACAACAATGACGAGGTAGGGGTTTGTTTTATTTAAATATTTGGGATTTATACCTGCGGCATTTGATTAAACTATTTTTTTGGTGTGAGACGTTTAAAACTGCTAACGCGGTGGGTGCGGACTAATGATCAAGTCTGAACCCACCGCCCCTTTCGTTCTTGGTGTGCGAAACGGCAGACGTTGACAAAGCAGGCTCCACGGGCGACGTGGGGTCCTCGAAGTGAAGGATGGACCCCAGGAGGACCTTTGGAAAAGACGACGTGAATTTACGACCACCAGAACTCATCCGGTGGTCCGCGGAGCGACCCGTCGGCCGGCGACAGTGCCCAGTGCGCCACCGTGGAGAACAGTCGCGGCTGAAGCCGTTGTGGCAGCAGCGCGGTCCCGTGACGGCGCGGGACCGGAGGAGCACGGGACGCGGCGTCCCGGCCATGTCGGCTGGCAAGGGCGGCCCCACACGGGGCCGCGGTTCTCTCACGTGGGGGAATCACACCCCCCGCTCTGCTAGGCCGTAACCGGCCGAGCTGACCCACCGGTTCGGGTCGGGTCGACCCGGGGGGTTGTGCTGGGTCGGTCCGGGCCCAGACCCCCGTTTTCGGACGTTTTCGGTCATAACATGAGCTGCGGGCATATGATCGATGCATGGTCAGCGGCGATGTGATCCTTGGATCGAGAAGGTCATTTCGATATATTTCACTCAAGGTTTCAGAGTACTTGGTGTTTGGCCGGGTTGGTTCGTACACGAAACGAACCGGGCCCTCAGACTGGAAATGCTCATATCTTGAGCTTCGGATGTCCGATTGACATACCGTTTACTTTGATGGATTTATCTAATTGAGGCGGACCTTTTGGCTTACTCCGTCCGAGGATTGGATGTAGGTGGAGTATGTTCGGATTGGTTTTTCCCTAAAAACCAACCTGGCCCCTGGTACGAAAAAGCCAAAAACTCCCGGACCGGGCGTCTGATTGACGCGCCGTCTGTGGTGTTGAGTTCCTGTTGACGATACGTGGCTTTTGTATACATCAACTCTAGATTATGTGTCAGTTGATGTATTAGCCCCTCAGCTCGTGGAGCGGACCCTCCCGAACGATCTTGCTGTGTGGGGGAACCCTCGAGCTGGCTGCGTCTGCGATGACAATTAAGACAGTACAGGAATCCTCTGTGGGTTCGGTAATGACCACTATGGAACTTTTTGGGATACATCAACTCCGGACTACTTGTCATTTGATGCATCGATCTCTTGGATCTTAGAGTGGACCCTCTCAGAACAAGCATGCTGTGTGCGGAAACCCTAGAGCCGGTTGAGACTTGACGACTACTGATCGAACGACATGGTGTGTTACAGATAGACCAGTGGGAAGCTCTTTGTTGTAGCAGCAGACCCACGGTGGAGGAGCAGTTGGTTGTAGTGATAGACCCGCAGTACTCAACAGAAGGAGTACCTCTGGAGGGTATGAGGGGGAGCGCTTGGTTGTAGCAGCAGACCCACGACGGAGGAGCACTTGGTTGTAGCGGCAGACCTATGACAGAGGAGCGCTTGGTCGTAGTAGCACGAGTGGGCGCTTGGTTGTAGCAGCAGACCCATGGCAGAGAAGCGCTTGGTTGTAGCGGCAGACCCATGGTGGGAAGCGCTTCGTTTTAGCAGAAGGCCCACAGTACTCTATTGGTGGAGTACTACAGCAGTCCAAGGTTAGAGGGATGCACTTGGTTGTAGCGGCATAACCACTTTACTTGATAGAGAAGGACATTCCCAATAGCTATGGATTCAACTTCATGATCGATCATGTGTGGGTCTTTGCGGGGGTTAGTACCTATCGATCCTTTGTGGGTCCGACGACTTAGATGAATCAGTGGCTACATCTGATCATCTCTATCGTCTTACGCAGTAGTATACCTGTGTGAGCTGAATCCTGTTTTTCATTCCTATGAGGATTGTGTTGTGCTATCCTATGTGGATTTACGTTTTTCTTTCCTGTGTGGACTATTTTGTACTTGGGATCGGATGTTGGAGACGAATGAGAATTGATGACTTAGGTATATGTATGGTCATACACCTAATAAATGTCAGATGTTACTTCGTGTTTGTATATTTCCTTTGTGGATTATCCTTTCTGGATTCTTGGAAGACCTTCGGGGGTCTTAGGGTCCCTACTGAGTAGCTCATACTCACCCCTACATGGGCTATGCCTGCACTACGTTGTGTTGGTTGCAGATGACGGACAACACTGATCGGGATTGAGGCTTGCGGAGCAGGACGGTACCTGGAGGTGGACCACCAGGCGGGACGTACTCAGAGCGGTCGGCTGGACTTGAGGAGTAGTGGAGGGTATCTGCACCCACCCTTCAGGTGGGATTCCCAGTGGACAGCTCGGCATTGCAGATTTACTTTTCAGTTGTTGTTTTCCCTTCCAGTTGTACTTTACTTTCAGTTTGGGTTTGTATACTGGCCCACTTACCTTTCCGCACTTACTGTTGTACTCAATTTTTACTTATTTTTTACTTCTACTAGTTTCTTTCACTGTGGTGTTTGTTTACATTACAAAGGCAATGCCTTCCCTTTTTACTGGGATTTACGCTTCGGTGCTAGTCACCAGCCCCTGGCCTATTGAAGGCGGGCTTGGGGTAGTCATGGCACGGGTCCTGAGGACGGGTCGTGACAAATTGGTATCAGAGGATTTGGTTTTACCACAGAACTTGGGACTTTGATCTTTTTATATGTGAATAAATACTATTAAGTTTATTGGGTGTGGTTATCAGTTTAAGGAGTCCAGTGTTGGTGCGGCGGCCGACGTATCCGTACACCAGGACCCTGACTTCTGATTTCTGACTTAATGCGTGAAAACATTGATTGCATGTGTGTTTCATGTTATCTTTGTGATTACTTTATCTCAGCTCACCAGGTATACTGTTTGACCGTGGCGCACCTGTTTCTTTTCAGGATGGCCCCACGACAGCAGCCATCTAGGGTTCTGAGAGTTGTATGTGACGACAGCCCACTGAGCGACGAGGCCTCGGTACAGGGCCCTTTGATAGCAGAGGCACCGGCGGTACCTCTACCCACCGAGCCACCGATGCTACCAGCCCCAGCCGCTGACGATGCACATCGCCTTAGTGCACTGCACGAGTTCCAGTGTAAGCGACCGCCCAGGTTCTGCGGGGAGACGGACCCCCAGGCAGCCGAGGATTGGCTGGAGGCAGTAGTATGAGTTCTCAGGTTGGTGAGGACACCAGAAGACCTCATGGTGATCCTCCTAGCGATCCTACTGCACGCAGAAGTAGGCAGATGGTGGAGATTGATGCTCCAGGTGCATGATGAGGAATCTCTCCTCCAGACAGAATATGAGAGCCTCTTCTGCTTGGAGTTCGTCCCAGCCACCCTCCATGCGGTGCGCATCCAGGAGCTTCTACAGTTGCGGCAGGGCAGCATGACAGTAGCCCAGTACGCGGCAAGGTTTACCGATCTCTCACGCTATTCCACGGACATGGTACAAGACCCTTTCTTCAGGGCCCGAACCTTTGATCAGGGTCTTAGGCGAGAGATCATAGCTTCAGTTGTTTCCCACAACATTCTGACACAGACATGGGTGTTGGAGCGAGCCCTCTTAGTGGAGAGTTTCCTTGCTGAGTAGTCTCCAGCAGCAGGACCCACCACTAGTCAGCATGTGGTAGAGTCTTCTGCAGCGGGAAGTAGACAGATGACGTAGGGGTCCAAGAGGACTAGACTTGAAGGTGGTCGACTGTGTGACACAAGATCTTTTTTGCGAGGAACCCAGGGTGGACAACGACTTACCAAGAGCAGACAGTGTTACTCATGCGGTGGGGTTGGTCACATGTCTCGTGACTGTCTGACCCGCCATACGGATGACCAGCAGATGAACGAAGGACCTCCCACGCAGAGGAAGAGGTGTGATAGAGGCAGATCACATGGAGTAGGATACCGTGGCAGGGGAGCTGGCCATGTAGCTGGAGGTGGACGACGCTTCGAGGTGTTGCCACCACCACCACCAGGAGGTCCACCTCGACCGTAGGGAGCTGGTGGACATGGGAGAGCTCAGCTTCAGGAAGCTGAGGCCTACGATCATGGAGCTCTGAGAGAAGATGGACAGGAGAAGGACTAGCTCCAGACCTGGAGACTTTTGTTTATGATGATTCTATCATTGTTGATATTTGTTCATAGATGTTTTTTGTCTTTGTACTTTCATCTGTAGTTATTAAAGACACATTTCTTTTGGCATTTACCTTCATGTCCTCTCTTTATGTTGTTACTAAGAGGTTCCGGTGTAAAAACCGTTGACATGACCCTCACTTTGAGATACCTACTGGAGGAGACCCAGTGACCACACACTGATGTCGACAGTGTGACTCAACCCTTAGAGGCGAGAGTAACGGTTGGATATCTTGGTAGTAGCGTCGAGGCCTTACGACGTCATCCTTGGTATGGGTTAGTATCATCCATGACGGGATTGACTGTATTAGGTGAAGAACGTGGTTCATCCAGGGGATGAGACCAAATTTCTCATCTCGGCAAAGAATAAATCTCAGCAGCTCGAGTAGGACCAGAAAGGTCCAAGTCATCCAAGAGTGGATGAGGATAGCTCAGAGCCGGCAAAAGTCTTGTGTTGACAGAAGGCGGAGGCCACTTGAGTTTGAGGATGGCAACTACGTCTTCTAGCATGTCTCACCTCGAGGTGGATTACAGAGATTTGGCCGAGGCGAAAAGATGTCTCCACGCTTCATCGGACCATTCCAGGTCCTCAGTAGGATTAGCGAGGTGGCTTATCGCCAGGCTCTACCACCTCTGTTGCACCGGGTGCATGACGACTTCCACGTATCTCAGCTGAGGAGATACGTGCATGACCCGACACATATCATTGGGCATGGGGAGCTGGACGTCGATGATGGGGCGACTTTTGCAAAGGTCCCGGTGGAGATCAAAGATCGACAGGAGCGGGTCCTACGTTGATGATCGATGCCTCTAGTGCGCATCAGATGGCAGCACGGGAACCTCCAAAAGAGCACTTGGGAGCGGGAGGCTCAGATGCGGGCTCAGTACCCACATTTGTTTCCCTATTTTATGATGTATCTTTACAGGGACGTAAAGCCCAGAGGTGGGAGTGATGTAAAGACCCGTAAAATTCAAGTAATTTTTTTTCTTAATTTTCTTTGGAATTTTACTAGGACGTAGTTTTTGACGACACCTGATTCTGAGGCCCGGTGTGCCCGAAATCATTTTCTGATATTTAGCTCGGGTACGTTCAGTGAACAAACGAGTGGGTTTTTCAAACTTTTGAACCAGTGCTCGGAATCGAATTACGAGGGCACTGATGGAATCACATCGCCGATATTTTCTTAGAAACGACTTTTTCGGAGTTACGTTTGCTCTGGTGTGGTTTTTACTTTTGTGGGTTAAGTTAAGAAATAAAATAAAATTGGTGAAACACTTTATTTTATTTTTATTAAAGCCACTTAAGCTGAGTTGAAGCTGATAGGGTGGAACCCAAAATATCCTACCCACTTGGTAGGATATTTGTGAGGTGGGGCCCGCACAAGCCCCACCGTTTCTTTTCCTCTAAGTAACGCACCCGTGAAAACCCCTTTTAAATGAAAGTCAACCGGTGCATTTTCATAAACTCTTAACGCCCTTATTAATTGGACAGTTAAGTCGTTACCATTAATTCACCGAATTAATGGTTCGTTTCTTATCTTGATTTTCAAATTGTTGGCATGGAATAAAATAAGACCAATGCACCTTTTGCTTGTGGGTGGATTGTTGAGAGGATTCGGAGAAACTCTAAGTTCTTCATCCTCCTTCATGAAGAACGCGAAGAATGCAAAGAACACAAAGAACACAAAGAACGTGAAAGCGACGAAGAACGCCGAACCCTCAGAGATCGACAACGCGACGTTGTGTACCGCGACGCCGATGAATCTCCTTCCGCGAAGTTTCTTCCGCGACAATCTTTCCCCGCGACAATCTTCGATCAATACCTATTGAGTTAGGGGATTGCGGATCTTTTAATTTCCTTTGTGGATTTTATCCTCAACATGGGTTTAAACGTGCCATTAAATATGTGTGTTTTCTTTAAACCCTCGGAGATCATCGATGTGATGCCCTTCCTCGACGTGATGATCCTCTACTTCCGCGACGGTCAATTTCCCGAAGATCTCACATTCGACAACAACGACGAGGTAGGGGATTGTTTTATTTAAATCTTTGTGAATTATACCCGCAGCGGCGTTTGATTAAACTATTTTTTTTGTGAGACTTTTAAAACCGCTAACGCGGTGGGTGCGGACTAACGAACAAGTCTGAACCCACCGCCCCTTTTGTTCTTGGTGTGAAAAATGGCGGACGTCGACAAAGCAGGATGCACAGGTGACGCGGTGTCCTCACAGTAAAGGATGGACCCCAGGAGGATTTTTGGCGAAGACGGCATGAATTTCCGACCACCAGAACTCGTCCGGTGGTCTGTGGAGCGACCCGCCGGCGCACCTCACCGGCATGGCGGCGCCGGCGGGGGAAGGCGGCGGCGCCCGGCGCGTCGCAATGGAGAACCACCGCGACGGCAGCAGCGCGGTCCCGCGACCGTGTGGGACTGCAGGAGCACGGGACGCGGCGGCTAGGCTGCGTTCGCTGGCAAGGGCAGCCCCACGCGGGGCCGCGGTTCTCTCACGTGGGGGAAGCACTCCCCCTGCTCCGCTCGGCCGTAACTGGCCGAGCCGACCCGCTGGTTCGGGCCGAGTCGCGCCCAGGCCAGGCCAGGTCACACCCAGGCCGGCCCGGGCCACCCAGGCCGGGCCAGGCCGCGCTGGCCGGGTCGGACCCGGACCCGGGTCGGTCCGGGACCAGACCCCCGTTTTCGGACCTTTTCGGTCTTTTGCTCATAACATGAGCTGGGTGATTCCGATCGACGCACCGTTAGTGGCGATGTGATCCTTGGATCGAGACGGTCGTTTTGTTATATCACACTCAATGTTTCGGAGTACATGGGGTTTGGCCGGGTTGGTTCGTACACGATACCAACCGGGCCCTTGGAACGGAAACGCTCATATCTTGAGCTCCGGACATCCGATTGACGTAACGTCGACATTGATGGATTACTCTAAGTGAGAAGGATATTTTTGCTTACTCCGCCCGAGGTTTGGATGCTAGGGGAGTACGGTCAGATTGGTTTTCCCCTAAAACCCAACCGGGCCCCTGGGATGAAAAATCCAATAACTCCCAGACCGGGCGTCTGATTGACGCGTCGTCTGTGGCGTTGAGTTCCTGTTGACGATACAGAACTTTTGGATACATCAACTCTGGATTATCTGTCAGTTGTTGTATCAGCCCCTCAGCTCGTGGAGCGGACCCTCCTGAACGAGCTTGCTATGTGCGGGAACCCTAGAGCTGGTTGCGTCTGCGACGACAATGAATACAGTACGGGAATCCACCGTGGGTTTAGTATTGACCACTACAGTAATTTTTGGGATACATCAACTCCGGACTACATTTCAGTTGATGCATCGACCTCTTGGCTCATGGAGTGGCCCTCTCGGAACGAGCATGCTGTGTGCGGAAACCCTAGAGCCGGTTGAGACTTGACGATTGTTGATCGAATGACTTGGTGTGTTACAGATAGCCCAGTGGGAAGAGCTTGGTTGTAGCAGCTGACCCACGGCGGAGGATCGCTTGGTTGTAGCGGAAAACCCATTGTACACAATAGAAGGAGTACCTCTGGAGGCTATGAGGGGGATCGCTTGGTTGTAGCAGCAGACCCACGACGGAGGAGCGCTTGGTTGTAGTGGCAGACCTATGATGGAGTAGCGCTTGGTTGTAGCAGCACGGGGTGCTCTTGGTTGTAGCAGCAGAACCACGGCAGAGGAGCGCTTGGTTGTAGTGGCAGACCCATGGTGGGAAGCGCTTGGTTGTAGAAGCATGCCCACAGTACTAGATATGTGGAGTACTACAGCAGTACAAGGTTATAGGGAATCGCTTGGTTGTAGCGGTATATCCAATGTACATGATAGAGATGGATTTTCCCAATAGATATGGATTCAACTTCAGGATCTATCATGTGTGGGTCTTTGCAGGGGGTTAGTACATACTGATCCTTTGCGGGTCCGACACCTTAGATGAATTAGTGGCAACATCTGATCATCTCTATCGTCTTACAAATTAGTATACCTGTGTGAGATGAATCCTGTTTTTCTTTCCTATGAGGATTGTGTTGTGCTATCCTGTGTGGAGTTAGGTTTTTCTTTCCTGTGTGGACTGGGTTGTACTTGGGCTCGGATGTTGGAGCCGAACGAGAATTGATGACTTAGGTATATGTATGGACATATACCTAAGCAGTGTCAGATGTTACTTCGTGTTTGTATCTTTCCTTTTCGGATTATCCTTTGTGGATTTTGGGAGGCCTTTTGGGGTCTCGGGGTCCCTACCGAGTAGCCCATACACACCCCTGCACAGGCTACGCCTGCACTACGTTGTGTTGGTTGCAGACGACAGACAGTGCTGATCAGGATTCAGGCTTACGGAGTAGGACGGTACCTGGAGGTGGAACACTGGTCGAGACGTACATAGAGTGGTCAGCTGGACTCGAGGAGCAGTGGAGTCTATCTGTACCCACCCTTCAGGTGGGATTCCCAGTGGATAGCTCGGCGTTGTGGCTTTACTTTTCAGTTGATGTTTCCCCTTCCAGTTGTACTTTACTTTCAGTTTGGGTTTGTATACTGGCCCACTTACCTTTCCACACTTACTGTTGTACTCAATTTTTACTTAGTGTTTACTTCTACTGCTTGCATGCTCTTTGGTGTTTGTTTACTTTACAAAGGCAATGACTTCCCTTTTTACTAGGATTTATGCCTTAGTGCTAGTCGCCAGCCCCTGGCCTATGGAAGGCGTGCTTGGGGTAGTCACAGCACGGGTCCCGAGGATGGGTCGTGACAAAATTAAATGCAAATTATTCTTTACATTTTAAGAATATGCCTATGGAACTTTGATATTTGGAATACATTGAAAAAAAGATAATTTTTTCCATCCTGGATAAATTAGGACAAGCCTAGGGTAGTAATGATCACCTTCCATTAAGAGTGGGATCTAACTCTGATCATATTCCTTTTGAGATTATGTATAATATTTTATTAAAACCATATTTAGTATTTCCTTCAATGTATATAATTGTTCCAGTCAAGCTGTCAAAGGTAATCTTTTCTATATTCATCAAATCAATGTTATGTTTAACCATATCATATCTCCAATATGATAGCTCAAAGAATATTTACTGTTTTATCCAAATATTTTTATCTTTACAATAATTTTGTGTCTTTCAAAATGTCACATAAATGGTTTTCACCCTCACCAAATATTAATAAGTGGATTATGGTTTTTGAGGAATATAAAATATTTTTTAGAGTACGAATTGATTTGTTTTTATATAGTAGTGATCGATAGAAAATAATTTTTATGACCCATGTATACTAGTTTTCACCCATAATTTAGTTTATAATGTTAAGGTTATTGTTCAAAATTTTGACATGCATTATTCCCTATAACACTATATCAAGAAAAATTTCCATATGTTGGGAAGCTAATTGTAGTTAACACAATAATTGTGTGAAGTTAAAAATATTCCATTTTATACAGATCATACGCCCTTGTACTTTCCTCCAATTATATTTTCAAATCATCAATTAAAGATGACAATAATACATCAATATCATTTTTAAGATTCATCAATCTAGATATCATTAAACTCTACATGAAATATCTTCACATCATACAAAATTCATTATATAAGTTGAAAGTTACAAATAAAATGTTCCTTTATCTATGTGTGAAAATAAGGGATAAATATGGATTCATTTCATATATGTATATTCCATTTATAATGTTTCTAACTTCATTTCCTAATGTAAGAAACAAGTGGTCACTTTTATTCCCCAATAGACAATCAGCTGGATGCCATAATTTTCATTCACATATCTACTCCTCTTCATTCCATCATATCATTTTTCATTATTTGAATTTGAAAATAAACATTTCAAGTAATGAATTATAATAAGCTACCAATATTTCTTAGCAAGAGTCTCTAAAAATTCTAAATAAATCTATAATTGTTCTTCAAACAGATTGTGTGATGTCCCACATTTAAGAAACCCTACATGAAATTCGACTTCCTTCCTATAGAGCACACCATCATTCCAGAAGTCATGTGATATTTAGTACCCTAATCCCATCAGGAATAATATTTTAATCAATTTATAATGGGAATCTGGAAGATCATTTTCTTTATAAAGAATATATTTCATCAATTATAGGAACTTTGTAAAACTATTGTCACCTTGTACATGTTTCTCCTTTAGTTTTATCAATCTTGACACTGTGTATAAAAATATAAATTTTATATAATTTGGACACAATGGTTTTTCATCGTCGCCATATAGATGCTAAATTTTTGGTTCTTCCTAAATTTCATCTATATAAATAACACAAATCATTTATTCAATTTTCTCAAACATATCATCTTAAAATGAATCCTTATCATGAGACCCAAAATTCATCCATGTATTATGGTGAAAAATTGAAGTTTGGTAACTTAGATTAATACAATGAGAGGATTAATGTTTTTTGATCTCCCTACATCTAAAAATCGTCATGTTTAATCATTTTTGGAATGGTTGTAAAAAAATGTTCTCATTTGGAATAATAATTATAGAAAATTCCAAAAACAATTACACCAACACCTTCCACATAATCATTACTTATTTAATGTTCAGTAATCCAAATTTGACATGTAATTATCCATAAAAAATTTAAAAAAATATATAACTTTTCAAAATAATTTAGTGGTGTTAAAATTGAGAGTAAACTATTCAATTCATATGAGGTTTAAATTTTTATAAAAAATGACCTAATTTAGAAGTAACAAAACATTGATTTTTTATAGAAAATTTGAGTATTTTAAATGTCTAATTTTAAATTTTTTACAATAATTTATTATAAGTTCAAATATAATTCCTAAATAATAAAAATAAATACATGGAAGTAAATTATAAAAGAAAATATAGTTACATTAATTTCTAATTTTTAGTTTTATTATAACGAAATTAGATAAAACCTGAAATTGAATATTATGGACTACATCCAAATCAAGTGAGAATTTTCATTTTTGATTATAATATTTATCATTTCTTTTATTAACTATATTTTTTACATGAAAAATATTACAGTTATTAGATAGAATATTAATTCATACTATAATATAACCATATGTTATATTTCAAACAACAAAATGGTTAATTTTTGATGTAGTATATATATATACAGAATTAATATTACAAATTATTTATTCCTAGTGAATTATCCAAATTGTGAAAAGATTATTATGTACTATGAATTATTTGACAACATGTTTTATTTTAATATATCACCCTAATAACCCACATTTTAAATATTTTTTCTTAATTCATTTGATACTATAAAAATAAAAATTTATTGGGGGAATACTTTTAATTTTAATTCCATTAAATGCATGGGTAATTCCATGAAAATAAGACATATAAAAACTCTACCTATATTGTGGTATAATCCACTATATTTTACATTTAATGTAATAAAATTTATGATGGGGGATAATGTATGATTTCGGACAATGTAAGACTTGGGATAAAGTTTGAATGGGGAAAGGTAACACATCAATATCTATTATCATTTGTACCGAATGGGATGATTAGTCAAAATAGATTTATAACCTAATAAATAGCTATAAGAATATTAATGAATACACAAATAAACCAACTCATAGATCATATTGTTTTTTCAGTAATATTTTCCACATTATATTGATAGTAACTCATACTATACATACTATATATTTAATATATGTTCATTCAACATAAGAATTTCCCACACAACATGAAAACTGTTGATATTAATATACACTACTTATATGATATTTCATATTGAAATCTATACAAATTCAAATGTTTTCATATATTAAATTTTAAGAACAATAATTCACCTATAAAAAAAAATTTAATTGAAATTTATCTATATTCATTGTTGTATATACATATATAATGAATGAATCACCAACAACACCCAAATAAGATACATTTAAAAATTAAATGATGAAATTTATGATGTGATGAAGTATAAATATAATTAATGAAATTCAGTGAAAAACCCCTTTAATAGAGTGAAAACAGTAGAACATTAAAATATAATGTTGAAAATTTTGATATATCAAACAAAATTAAGAAATAATTAAATCCAAACCATTTAAATAAAATCAATAGAATAATAAGGTATATGAAGTTGGTAATACGATATTCTTTATGAAAAAATCATATATTGACCTGATATGATGAGGCTAATGAAACCTGAGGGTTTATAAAGATGGTATTGTAATATTTGAGGAAACATTATAAAAAGAAAATGTTATGTTGCCCAAAACATTGAACATCTGGATGCGAGGGTCAATCTATGAGTCTTACATGTTAGTTGAGATATGAGAAGATTGAATGTTAACATATTAGTTTGATGAATCTTGAGGGGTTATAATAATGGTACTGTGATATTTCAGTAAACGGAATCCAAAAAACAAGTTTTAGGACATCCGAAACATTGAATGATTGAATGTGGGGATCAATATGTGAGGCTTTCATGAGGGTTGAGAGATGAGAAGATAAAATGTTAAATATTGAGTTCAATGAAACCTAACGACGTATGAATATAGAAAATTGAGACTGTAGGACACTTGATTGAAGAAATGAGGTTAGGTATTCACATGAGAGAACCGACTTTTCATTAAAAATATCAAATAACACCAAAATGTGGAAAATGTATATTTCATAAAAAACTTAATTGTATATCAGTTTTTTTATATAATAATATATCTGATAAATAAATTTTAATTTATTTTTCACCTCAAATATAGAGTAACAGACCTGTAAAATATGGGTTATCACATCAGTTATATTGTAACTGATGTGAAAACCCTCTTGATCATACTGGTTGTTATATAACTGATGTGATGAACTGGGATACTAGTTTTATCACATGATTTATCTATTTAACGATCTGATAAGGAAATATTCATGTCTATTTCATGTCGATTACAAATAACTAGAATGATAGAGCTATCATAATAATACATTTTATTACTGTTGTATCTAGTTCATTTACGAAGAAGGTCTCACGCATAGTCGGGAAATTAGATAACTTCAAAAAATGATTGATGAAAACCCACAATACAACATTTCCATGAGGTGATCTTGTAAACTAGTCACAAAATACATATAAGAATCATCCCATTTCCACTAAGGAATGGACCATGGCTGTACAATCCCTGCTGATCAATGATGTTTCACCTTCACGTGTGGACAGTTTGAACATAGAGTGACAAATATGACAATCTCAAGCTTCATACCAGGACACCAATTCTAAAAATGTAGATCTCTATACATATTGGTGACCCAAGGATGAATTAGCCATGATATGGTATGAAATTCCAACATCATCTCCTCTCTGATATCTACTAGGACCCATACACACCCATGTAATTATAGAGTATCATCATGATCTATTGTCCAACCTAAATATGTGTCATCGTCTTAGGCAATTTTCCAATGTAAAAGTACCTTGGGATCATATAGTTGTATCATTCCTACCCATTACATAAGAGTACATGTCACTACTATGGATGATGTGATAGTTTTCCCAAGATCCTTTTGAGCCTCAACACCAATCTCTGAGAATAAGGCCTTTGTACATCACTCTCCACTACCGTCCTGAACCGATTCTGTCTGAGTATTCTGTATTAGATAATCAGCTACAAATTTTCTATTACCAGGTGTGGAGGAAAGATTAAAATCTAATCATTGGTGGTACTCAAACCATCTTCACTAACTGAGATTCAAATCTCACAATATGAAGATGCATTTGACACATTTGTGATCATTGTATTAAAGAAAATTATCTCTAAGTAGATAGTGTGTCCAAAGAAAGAAATCATGAACTATAATATCTTTTTTGAGGTTTTTCATTATCCAATTCCACTTGTGAGGCCTAAAATAATAAGACACATATTCCACGAATCACTTGACTTGCATCAGAATAGCTCCAAGAATGATAACTAATGGATCACAATAAAATGTATAAATTTTACCTTGATCTAGTAGTAATTGTATCTGTACTATATTAAAACATCCCATCAATACTGAAAAGATATCATACCATGATTCTAAAAATTTCAATTTCGTAGCCTTCATTTGCAATACAATAAGCTATAGTGCATGGCATTAGATATCTTAGATAAATCATATGTAATACTCAGCTAGCCGTAGGAAACCCGATATTTCAAAGAATTAATTGGGATATTCCAAGAAAACTACATCTCTAACATTTTATAGGTAGAGTAAAACTTATCACACTATGATATTATGACCTAAGAAGGGGGCTTTGTTGATCCAAAAGTGGAATTTTCCATGATTTTCATAAATATAACATTCTCTCAGTGTATTCAATATGATATAATTATGGGTTTTATGGGATTATCAATAGATAAAATACACTGAGATATCATCAACAAAGACTACTAGGAATAAATCAAGATACAGGTGTAAAATTTGATTCATTCGATCCATAAAAGCAACAGGCACATTCGAGGGACCAAATGGCATGACTGGATACTTGTAAAGACAATAAATTCTACTGAAATCTATCTGAGGGGTGTTTGACATCCTTACAATATCCTAATTATATCCCGAACTCTAATATATCATTGAAAAAATATTTCTCCTTAGAGATGATCAACGAGGTCATCTATTCTAGAAATTGGATACCAGTTACATACCATAAGATGGTTCAACCATGTGTAATAAATGTGATGAATGAGGTTATCATCCACATTTTAAGGAAAAGGAGTGATGAACCCCAATAAGAAATTATAGGGAATATAATTACTTTGTCCTCTAGATCCTTCAACTATCTATTGAGTTCCAGAAGCTCCATATGTTCCATTCAATAAAGATAAATGTTCACTGGTGATTCTCCAGTAACTAGATCAATAATGAATTCTACCTCACATAGTATAGTTAGAGAAAATAATTCATCAGGAAATACATCCCTAAATTGCTCCACTTCATGATGGAAAATAGTAGGTAGTAATCCCTAGTCAGCCACGAAGATACTAGTGATCCGAGGTGTCACACTACCCAACCTATTCTGCTTGGTTCCTCATCAAGTCAAAAGAACACCCTGCCTCACTAATGCATAGGTCTACCACCCATTGGTGATTCAAACATCTCCCTTTGATGATAGCAGTCTCTATGTTCCTGATAGGGAAGTAACAAGTTCATCTTGATGATTACATCAAATCCTTTCATGTCAAATATTCACAGATTCCATATACTGTGGTATCTTCCTATCATAATAGGATAATCCTTAACATGTTAAATTCACATATATTGGATACCTAAAAGTGTATCCAAAATCACAACACCATTGATGTTCCTAGTCATAAGTTTGAGGAGCTCAATGATTTCTTCAGATATGAATGAGTGAAATGTGTATGTGTAGAATAAATTTGAAATCAATTTTTCGGATTCTAAAATAGTACCACATATAGTATAACTTTTGAAACTCTACTAATCTCATGTAAGTGGAACTTTATTTAACTGACCTATAATGTGGCCCTGAGTCACTTCTTAAATTCCTTACACAGGCCTAGTCTACTAGTTTTGGGAATCATGAGTTTGACTACCACTACCTCAACAAGGAATGTATGTTATTTGAGCTGCATTTATGTTTTCATACTACTAGCCCCACTAATAAATTTGGAGTACGAGTATTTACCTTCTCACCAAGAAATGAGAGTAAAATACATAGGAAGCACTCATTATTCCCCATCCAAACATAGCCTCTACATTCAACATGATATCATAAGCCCTGTGGTTTTTTATGTGTCGGCTTCCTACATTGGTGACATATCATGAAACATCATGTATGAGGATCTTGGGTAATTCTACCCCATAAGAAACCGCAAAACATATCTTTCTGCTAGGGGATGAACAAATGATTGATGTAGTTTCCAAACCCAGCATAACTTATATCATCAACTTCCCTCAAATTAAACTATCAGATAATTGTATGGTAGAATATTTCTAGAATAATAGTCAACCTGAATACATTGACCTATGATTATATAGGGTATACCATCCCATCCTAGAATCACTGGGAGGTTAAAAGATCATCACCCTCTAGTGTAGGAGTGAAACACTGTGTCTCAGTAAAGTGAGAGGAATACTCCATGACAGACATAACTCTTGATTACATGTTTATAAACTCCCTAACTCTGTCTTCACTCAGATTATTGGGAAATAAATAGTCATATAATACAATGTAAATGTTTTCCAATATAATATCTCTATGTCGATCCACCTGGGTAATAACAACCCACCAATGCTTATTAGAATCATGCATCATATAAAAAGCAAGTTTGACCAAACACTTTTTGTGGAATAACCAGATGATAAAATATTGAAAGAATTGATTTGATCCATGACTCATCAGCATGTGGTCTACCATGCACTAAAAAGGTGGGAGGATGTTATAGATGTATTTCCTTAGTCAGGTCTTCCATACAAGCAGCAGGTAAAACAACACCTTGAATATTCTGAAAATACGTATAAATATCTCTCAGAACTGGCCATCAATGAATATATCAGGAATAGAATGTTTTAACATAGGTTCCACTATAGGAGGAATAACATGAGGACCAGGGCCCACAACATACGGTTAATGGTCGTCACCCACATCAGGGACTATGGCTAGTGGATGTTGTGGAAGCATGATACTACAGTTCCACACTCACACCTCAAAAATGTCTTACAAATCAAGTAATCATATATAGGTAACTAGGATAGGTGTATATCTTTCCTATAGAAACAATCACAACTCTTGGACTACTCCAAAATCTAGTTCTATGTTGTAGAAGAGACTATAATGGGTATAAGAATGTAAGAGACACCTATCTACCCACTACTAGTGTTAAATTCAGGTATGAGTCCTCTATCACACAAATAATGATTTAATTTTCACATTTATGGCCATATTCATTTAAAATTTTTAATTGGTAAAATTTTCTAATCTATAAAAATGGTTAAATTATATGGATATACATTTCTAGTCCATAAGGGCCCATACACCTCTCGATCCAATATATGACATCCACTTAACCAATACCAAGATATGTTCTATCCCATGTGCCCAATGGATGATGGCTCAATGGGCCATAATGAACTGCATAATGTATCTTCTTTAACTAGTGTTGGAATATTATTTTAGGTTATGTAATGAATTTTCAGTGTTAATTATGTTTTCCTAGTCATATATAGAAGGAATTTGCATTCTCACTTAATAATCTTGGAACCAATAACATGAAACAAGGATATTCACCCTGAAATTATGTGTGGAATCGAAAAGTTCATGGCATGTTAGCCCTATTGTTCCTATAATGATGCATGTAATGAAACACCCACATTTCTTCGAGATTAGGTAAAATAAATCATCCTTCTAATAATACACATAATAATTTCACCACAAAACATGTGTGTCACACAACGGTGATGTCGTATCAACCCTAACAGGAATAATGAATACCTAGAATTACCCATCCTATGAAATTGGGGTTTCCCATATACAAGTGTTATCTACTTCTAGGAACAATATAATTTTGAAATACTTTTACCTCATAGTACCCTTTAAAACACTCAAAAAGTAAAACACAAAAAAAAAATCTCTGATACAACATTGTAACATCCTAACCTAATGTCAACATAACTAGGGCCCTGTACCAGTGGGTCACATGGACTCAATTATGCCTCCATCTACACTAGAGGATTTTTACTAGTACCAAGGGTGTAATGGAGGTATATTGGGGAAACTATACAATATTATTGGAGTGTAACAACATAAAAATTCAATAAGAGGACACGAGTAGAAGCATGATATAAATAAACACATTGAACTGGACTAGTAACTCAAAGTAGTAGAAAGAAGATAAAAAAATTACAATGAATAAACTGTGAAATTGTAAATAACTAAGAAAATAATTAATGATATAAAAATGCACAAGTTAATGTCATTTATATTAATTCATGTGACACTAATATAAAAAATGGCAGCATTGGGAAATAATATACAGGCATGCTATACCAAAAGGCAAAAAGAACATAAAGTTTGGTCTACTAATATCCATAATAAATTTTCAGTTCCCTACTCATATGATCTAACTATAATAAAAACATATAAAGAATTTTTAGAAGGGGTCATTCCCTTATCCTTTCATGAAGACAAATATTCTATTCAGGAACCAAATATGGCCTGAGTAGGGTGTGAGATAAAATCCCAGTGTGCCAGCGCCAACTGCTTCTATAAGTAATCCAGGTAGTTTTCATAGCTGAACTAAACAAATGAATAAATTAATATGAAATAATGATAAATAAATTACTATCAAACTCAAGTTTATTAAGGGCACATTGCTGCTATACCGGCTTTGGACCATGGCCATAATGAGTTTCTAATCAGTAACTATATATACAATAATATATATATATATATTCATATTGTTGGGTAATGTATTGTTTTCAAAAATACATAATAATGTTATTTAATGGGGGAGATTATTGAAAATAATACTCTGTCTCTTTATGATGATTTTGATGCTCACAAATACCCTTAATTATTTTCTAATGATTTTATTTAGTATTTTGCAGGAATTTATTTATTTATTTTACTCATGAAATAATGAGAAATTATTCCTTATTCGGTAACTGTTACAGCGCGTTCTAGAAACACTGTTCATACATTAATTATTCAGGATCTGCTTTGGCGTGTCCTGGAATCACTGTTCATACCCTACGTGGATAAACATAGCGTAAGGATGAAAAGCGTGTATACTTTTTGAGATAAGAGTAAAGAATGGTTAATCAACCATACATTATCAGCAAAGTATGGAAGAAGAACCTTAAGTTAGGTAGGAACCTTAAGTTAGGTAGGAACCTTACGTTTGGGTTATCAACAAAGTATGGAAGGAGAACCGTACGTATGTACAAGACGTTACATTTGTTTCTCAAAAGTATGGTTCATCAACCTCACTTTTGTGAACAACCATACATTCATTGAATGGATATTTTATCCTTCGCCTAAGAGTTGAAGAAAATGTATGGATGATCAACCCTATGTTTATGTTCAACCTTACGTTGTCAACCCTATGTTTGAAAGCCACGTCATCAACCTTACATTTGGCGTCACAAAGTTTGAAAGACGATATTTTTATGCAACGGTCAGCAAGCTGATTGTTCGGCGGATTTCAATCCGGATTTAAAGTCAATTTTAAAATAGGACTTTGACCAATTCAAATCCATTTTATCAATGGATTAAACATAAAATTAAAAGGATCATTTTATGCCATGTCTTTTGGGAAGTTATGACTGCTCTGTAAATTCAAATTTTTTAATATCGCGAATCAAAAGGAGGAATTTAGGGATCTAAATGTGCACGGGATATGCTCGGTTTTATTATATATGTTTTCTCTGAAACACCAAGAACAAGAGTGTGGTGATCAATCTATTATTCAAAATGGTGGAAAATAGAGATTGCTAAAAGAACTCAGTTCTGCTGATTCAAAAGGAGCGTCAAAGCTCTGCTTATTTAAGAAGAAGGAACCCGATTGGTGATTCACTTGTTCTACATCAAATATCTACTGTGGATATACTATTTCTGAAGTTGTGGATTATATCTCTATATCTACTAAAACCAGATTGACTCATAACTGCTTCGACTTGAAAATCAATATTTCTAGAAATGACGATCCATCTGCAGTCAATTACATTCTGTTGCAATTGTGAAGATCAACTGGAAATTTTTTTCCTAAAATTATTTTTAGCTTGAGTAACCATATACTCATACTAAGCTAAGTACGTTCATATTTGAACCAGAAGGCTTTGTTATCCTGAAAATTGTAAAGGTGTCAACTGCCTGTTTTTTAGTTGTTGGAAGGTCTGTGGAAAAGAGGACCAGATAGTGTAAACCACCAATCTCATGGAGTAGAGAGTTGGAGGGGTGGACTAGGGGAATTACGTTCCCCGAACCACTATACATCAATGTTTCCCTGCTTTTACATAATCTGATGCATGATCAAATCTGATAAATCATAGAGGATAGAACTCGTTCAATCGAAGGGTTAACGAAAAATCTAAAAGACACAATTCACCCCCCCCCCCTCTTGTGAATAATCTGTATATTCAAGATCCAACAATTGGTATCAAAGGTGGAGCTTCAGATAGAGCCTTAGAAAGCTATAAGATTTTAAATATTATAAAACAAAGCATCATGACTGATACAAGAGAAGGGATATCAATGGTCAGAGCACCATATTTTAATTGATACAACTATGGCTGCTGGAAATCGTGCATGATAATATATCTTAAAAACCTCATATATAAAATCTATTCAAAGATTCTGACTCCTTATGAAATGCCTGGAAATCCTGAGACCTAGAGTGTTGATACAGAGGAAGAATATGATATGAATTTGAAGGTTATGAATGCAATCATCTGTAGTCTAGGACCGGATGATTTTAACTGAGTATCTCAGTGCCCGATAGCATATGAGATGTGTCAAACAATAGTTGTGGCATATGAAGGAACAAAAAATGTGAGACAAATGAGATATGAAACTTCCAAATTGAAATTTGATACTTTCAGAATGTTTGAAAGTGAAAGCATTACCCAAATGAATGGGGAATTGACAAAAATTTTCCATAATATAACAACTCTAGGAGAACCTATCAAGAAGGATGATCAAGCATTAAAAGTACCAAGGGTACTACCTACTCGTTGGAATGGTATCTCTACTGCAATCAGACAATCAACACCTATCAAAAATCTAAACATGAGAGAGAAGATTGGTACACTGATGATATACGAAGCTGAAATGCAAGATGAGGCAAATGAACATAAAGTCTACATCAAAAAGGATGATACTTCCTTAAAGGTAACTTCACAATAAAAGAATAATAAGATGAAGAATAGAGAATTCAAAGCTAAATCAGAGAGCTCTGACTCATCAATCTCAGATGAAGAACTGGCTCAGCTAGCCAGAAAATTCAGAAAATTCTATATCAAGAAAAGAGACTTCAAAAAATCATTTAAGAGAGATGATAAGGAAGTTAGATGTTATGAATGCAAGAAAATGGGGCATATCTGACCAGATTTCCCACAATTGAAAGATGAAAAGAAGAATAAATTCTTTAAAAGAAATGACTATGAGCATAATGACAAGAAAACTACGAAATCCACTTGGAGTGTATCTGAAGACTCCAGTATCTCTCCTGAATCAATCTCAGATAACGAATAAGTGAATATAAAAGAAGACATGTGTTTCATAGAAGAAACCGATGAGTTTCACTCATATTACTCCTCTGACTCAAATAATGAAACAAATTCTGAATCAAGCTACACAAATAAAAAACTTGTAGCCTACTGCAATATGCTTGAAGAAAGATATGAATCACTATTTAAGAAACATAAGTCACTAAAGAACATACATAAATCTATTTCAGATGAAAAAGGAAACAATGCTAAAACATCATAAGTAATTAACTGATAAATACGATACTATTAACACTAACTATATTAATTTTGAATCACGAATAAAAACACTACAGGATAAAGTAGAATCTTACAAACAGAATACATTGGTTTTTACAAAAGGATATAATTAATTAAATGAAATTCATGGAAAAACTGTCATTAAAAGGAGATATTTGGAATTGGATGAAAGGATGAAAACCTAATCTATATAAAATTTTTTTGTTCTAAGCTCTAAAAGGGTTAATTGTAACTTTTGTGGGACAAAGGGTCATATAGCTAAAAACTATTTCTTAAGACAACCTCAACTTTGTGGTATTAAGAAATCCTATGTTTCAAAAGAATTATATGATTCAACTAATTTTAAAAGAACAAATCAAATCTGGATACCCAGTTCATTGCTAGCTAACACCCCTGGACCCAACAGAATATGGGTACCAAAGCAATTTGTTTGAATGTCTTTGCAGGTAGTAGGCCACCAGAGTAGAAAAGATATATGGTACATGGATAGTGGCTACTCAAGACATATGAGGGGAAACACATTGAATTTTTTCTTCACTCACTCAAAAGGAAGGAGGAATTTTCACATTTTGTGACAATGCAAAAGGAAAAAATCATTGGCATTGGAACTGTTGGAGATCCAAAACAGTCTCAATCAACAAAGTACTTTATGTACATGGATTAAAACAAAACCTGATAAGTATCTCTCAACTATGTGATGGTGTATATACTGTTGATTTTACTAACAATTGATGTACTGTTTCTAAAGATAAACGGTTTAAATTTAATGAACCAAGAACTGATAATGTTTATACTTTGAATTTAAATTCCTTGTGTAAACAACAAGTAAACTGCTTGACTGCTAAAGTAAGTGAATATTGGATCTGGCATAGGAGACTTGGAAATTGCAATGTATATGTTTTACATAAATTATCTATGAAACATCTATTTTTTGATTTCCCTAGTCTCAAATTTGAAGGTGACAGATTATGTGATGCATGCCAACTTGGCAAGCAACAAAAATCATCATTCAAATATGTTAATAATGTTGCTACAACTAAACCTCTAGAACATATCCATATGGATTTGTTTGGACCTTCCAGAGTATCAATATTATCTGGTAAATTATATTTTTATGTATTAGTTGATGATTATTCTAGATTTACTTGGATTTTCTTTTTGAGATTTAAAAATGATGCTTTAACTTTATTTGAAAGTTTCTAAAAATCTATTCAAAATGAAAAATGATTTAATATAATCTGATTTAGAAGTGATCATGGTGGAGAATTTGAGAATCTGGAATTTAATTCCTTTTTCTCAAGAATGGGTATTAAAAATACCTTCTCGGCCCCAAGAACACCTCAACAAAATGGGATTGTAGAAAGAATTAATAGAACAATTCAAGAAATGCCTAGAACTATGTTAAATGAATATAGCCTACCTATATATTTTTGGGAAGAAGCTATAAATATAGCTTTCTATATAATTAATAGAGTTTTAATTAGACCAATTTTGAAAAAGACACCCTATGAACTATGGAATAACAAAAATCCTAAAGTAAATTACTTTAATGTTTTTTGATGCAAGGTCTACATATTGAACACCAAAGATAATCTTGGAAAGTTCAATACAAAATCTAATGAAGGTATTTTCTTAGGATATTATGCTTCCTCCATATATTATTGAGTCTATAATAAAATGTCAAGGATTATTGAAGAATCAATTCATGTGAAATTTGATGAATCTGGTCCCTTTGATAAAAGGACAGATCAAATGGATGAACCTGAATCTAATGATAACATGAGACTTGAGAACATAAAGTATGATTTTGAAAATGATATAAAATACATTCAGTCCAGTTCCGAGGAGCATGATACTGAAGAACCCTTAAATGTATTACCTAGACAGTCTAGAACCCTAAAGAATCACTCTTTAGAAACAAAGACAGGTGACTTAGAGACTGGTATTCAAACTAGAATAAACTTAGGAAACCTAGTGGAATTCCTTGCCTTCCTATCCCAACCATAACCCAAGACTATAGAAGAAGCTTTAGATGATGAAAGTTGGGTAATAGCAATGCAAGATAAATTAAACTAGTTTAAAAGAAATGAAGTTTGGGAATTAGTGGAAGGACCTAAGAATTATCCAGTAATAGGAACCAAATGGTTCTTTAGAAATAAACAGGATGACCAAGGAACAATAAATAGGAATAAATCAAGATTAGTAGCTAAATGATATAATGAAGAATAAGGGATAGATTATAATGAGAATTTTTCACCTCTAGCTAGGTTAAAAGACATTAGAATCCTTTTATACTATGTATCTTATATTAATTTTAACTTATTTCAAATGGATGTTAAATCTTCCTTTTTAAATGGTTATTTAATGGAGGAAGTTTATGTTGAGCAACCTCCTGGTTTTGAAAACTCTCAAAAACCGGATTTTGTTTTTAAACTTACTAAATCTCTTTATGGCCTTAAACAAGCACCTAGAGCTTGGTATGAAAGATTACATTATTTTCTTCTGAAAAATGACATTACTTTTGTATTGGCAGATCCAACACACTTTAAGAGAACTGTGAAAAAAAATTATTGGTTCAAATTTATATTGATGATGTTATTTTTGGATCAACTAATAAAACTCATTATCATGAATTTTTAAAATTAATGCAAGAATAATTTGAAATGAGTATGATGGGAGAACTAAATTTATTTTTGGGTCTTCAAATATTTCAAAAATACTTTGAAAATGTTTTAAATCAATGAAAATACATTGCTGATTTACTTATGAAATTTGGACATGAAAATAGCATGCCATTTACAACTCCTATGTGTACTAATATAAAACTTGATTTATATGAAACTGGGAAATCAGTTGACAACAAGTTAATTAGAGGTATGATTGGTAGTATGTTATATCTTACTTCTAATAGGCCAGATATAATGTATTCAGTATGTCTTTATGGTAGATTTCAATCAAATCCCAAAGAATCTCATTTAACTACTATCAAAAGTATTTCTAGATATTTAAAAGGAACTATTTTTCAATCTATACCTTATCCTAAAACTTCTGATATTAATTTTATTTCACATTTAGATGCTGACTTTGGAATATTTAGATTAGATAGAAAAAGAACATCAGGAACATGTCACTTTTTAGGAAAGTCTTTAGTGTCATGGTCTAGTAAGAAACAACATTCAGTCTCCCTATCAACAGCTGAGGAAGAATATGTTTCTGCTGGAAGTTGTTGTGCACAAGTGTTGTGGATGAAAAAAACACTTATGGACTTTGGATTTAATTTCAATAATACAGATATTTTAGGTGATAATACAAGTGCAATTAATATTTCAAAAAATACTATTAGTCATTCTATTACTAAGAACATTGATATAAGGCATCACTTTTTAAGAGATCATGTTATAAAAAAGGATATATTTTTTGAATTTATAAAAACAGAAATTCAATTAGCATATATTTTTACTAAACCACTTCCCACTGCATGGTTTGATTTTATTAAGGGCAGCTAGGTTTATTTAATTTTAAATAATTTTTTTGTTATTTATTTGATTTTTTTCCGCAAATTTTATTTTGTTTTTTAACACTATTAAAGATCTTTTTTATGATTAAATTCACCGTATGAATTTTTTTTTAAAATAAATGTAATGATTAGTGATTGTATGGGAATCAAGACTATCAGAGCCGTTTCGAATTCTAAACCATTTCTTTTCCCCAAAAAATCCCTTTCGAACCCAAAAACTGCATACTATTGCACACCCCTGATCTTCGAATCTTCAAACCCTAAAATCTTCAAACCTTCAGAAATATACTCAGAAATGGAAAAGGCCAAGTGACCAGATGAACCTGAGAGCAGTGAAGCAATGATGAAAAAGACAATTAGATGGCAAAAATTTCAAGGTAAAGTTATAGATCTGGAATGGATGTTCGAGATGAATCTGATGATCAAACAGGATTTATATTTTAAAAACCTTGAGCTGACTTTCGGTAGTGAAAGGTATGAGTTTTTGTACGAGGCAGAAATGCGTCATTTCTTCAGATTAGTTCAGTTTAGTCTAGGTGAGGATGAAGTCACTATGATTGCAGAGATTGAGAACATAGATTTTTCAATCTCTTCTATTTAAATAGGACAAATCCTAAATTTCCCACATAAAAGAGTATACAAATTTTATTTGAAAAACATAGGATATGTTGTGCATAAATTCGAGGACATTATATCCTTTTTGTTTGGAACATCTACTATTTGAAAAATGATGGTGAAAGAATTAGAACCGGATCAGAATATCCTGGCTAAATTTGTTCAGAACGGAATAGCTCCTAGAATGTTAGAAACGGAAAAGATTTTGTACCCTGATATGTACATAATGTATCTTCTATTAAGTGATATCAAATTAAACTTCCCAAGGTACATGGTAAGGTACCTCAATTACTGTTGTCAAAGTGATTCCCGAATGAATTTTTACCCCTTCGGTCGATTTATTTCTAAACTATTGTTCAAGAATTATATGGTGTGACTGGTGGATGCCAGAGTTCGTTGTCATCACATCAATATATTCAATGCTGGAACTCCAAAAAAATTGGTTATTTCGGGAGCACCATTAAAGGAAATCTTTTTCCAATAGGAGCTGAGGATGACTCAGAGAGTTCTCAGGATCAACCTGCTAAGTCCAAGGAGGGAAAAGTTGAATCAAGAGTCATAAATGTAGCAAGAAGGATCCAATTTGAAATGGAAGATGCTGAGGAAGAAAGAAGTCAGGAGGGACTTTAATCTCGAAGAACTGGACCTATTAATGAGGAAAATACTTCCCCTGCAATGGCAACAAGAGAAGCTTTATTTTCTTATACATTTGTAAGAGAATCATCTATTGATATGTCCATGGACGATGTTAGTGAAAGGAAATCACCAGTAGAGGGATTAAGAGTACAAGAAAAAGCTCAAAGAGAGACTTAGGAACAGATTGTAGCTGATGTTGAAGTTACACTTCAACAGGAACAAGATATGGAGGCAGAGCCTGGGGAGGAAGTGGCCAGACCACAGGAAACTCCTGAAAATATTTTTCTCAAAATTATAGTGGAATACAAAGATGCTAATGTTTGTGATGAACTTTTATCTGATGATACAATAGAGGTACTTCAAGAGGATTTTACTATGGAAGAGTTTGAGGACTCTACGGAAAAATCAATGGACCAACCCACTCAGGACAACGATAAAGACAAATCTGATGCTGACTCATTAACTTTGTTACTACTGCATTATCCATAACTTGAGAATGTGAATCAAGCATAGGGTGCCTCTGATTCAAGGAAGAAATAAGTTGAAGATCTTTACAAAAAGGTGTCTCAGTTGGAATCTGTGAATTTCACTCTGAGAAATTCTTTAGACTTAGAACAATTTCTATTTCAAAAACTGAAGGAGAGTACATTCTCAAGGAAAGAAGATTAAATGTTTAAAGGTGATATACTTAATGCAGTTGTCATGTTGAAATCTGAAATGGTTATGAAGTCATATTTATTAGATCTAAAACTATTTAGGGAGATCCAATTTGCATCAGTTGCAAATAGTGCTATTAGTGGATCAGGTACTTCACCTGATTTAATCCATTAATTTCAAGCTATCATAGACGCGATGAGAAATATGAATGATAGTTTGCAAGATCGTTAATGTAACAGTGCTCCATTATCAGTGTTGCTGGACAATCAGAAATTTTTAGTGAATCAACGGGCATCTAGTGAGCCACTAATCAGAACTCAGTTAAATCGGATGTCATAGAAGCTGTCAGTGCTTATAGAAAAATTGGAAAGGATTCATTAGTTTTTCAGGGTCAATTTAATCGAGGTTATTCATATGACTTAGGAGAACAAAGAGATCATTATCAAACTTGGAGATGGGATGATGAAGAGACTTAGGGAAGAGTTTACAGAACTCAAGTATGAAATCCAGAGGAGATAGAATCTATTGACTACCTTGCCCAAACCTTGATTCATGTTTATATCATTGTCATGTACATACTATTGTTTTTGAATAAAAATTTCCTCCATGTTTATTTGTTTCCTTATCTAATTTTTTATTACTGTTTTACGTTAACATAAGCCAGTATATCAGATTACCTTACTATTAAACAGTTAATTATAACATTTACTAATGTTCAGTATAACATCAATATGTGTTCTATTCAATATTTTATCAATCTTTTTGATATCACAAAAGGGGGAGAACTTTGGATAAACACTACATTTAACTTATTGGGGGAGAAATTAAAAATGGATAAATTTAAGGAAAAATTAATATTGTGTTTATCTGTGAAAAATTTCAAAACAATATGTAATTAATTTTGTAAGTTGATTTCATTAATTATTTTATGGGTTTTGGGATAATCAAAAAGGGGGATATTATTGAGAAAAGTATTGTTTTCAACAATACATAATAATTTTATTTAAAGGGGGAGATTATTGAATATAATACTCTGCCTCTTTATGATAATTTTGATTCTCACAAATACCCTTAATGATTTTCTAATAATTTTATTTAGTATTTTTCAGGAATCTATTTATTTATTTTACTCTTGAAATAAAAAGAATTTATTACTTATTCAGGAACTGTTTTAGCATGTTCTAGAAACACTGATCATAACTTACTTATTCGGGATCTGCTTTAGCGTGTCTTGGAATCACTGTTCATATGCTACGTGGATAAATGTAGTGCAAGGATGAAAAGTGTGTATAATTTTTGAGATAAGAGAAAAATATGGTTAATCAACCATACGTTATCAGCGAAGTATAGAAGAAAAACCTTTTGTTAGGAAGGAACATTATGTTTGGGTTATCAACAAAGTATGGAAGGAGAACCGTATGTAAGTACTAAACGTTACATTTGTTTCTCAAAAGTATGTTTCATCAACCTTAATTTTGTAAACAACCATACGTTCTTCGAATGGATCTTGTATCCTTTGTCTGAGAGTTGAATAAAAAGTATGGATGATCAACCATACGTTTATGTTCAACCTTACATTGTCAACCCTACGTTTCAAGGCCACGTCATGAACATTTAGTTTGGAGTCGGATAGTTTGAAAGACGATATTTTTATGCAACGGTCAGCAAGCTGATTTTTAAGAGGATTTCAACCAGGATTTAAAGTCTATTTTAAAATAAAACTTTGACCAATTCAAAGTCATTTTATCAATGGATTAATGATCGAATTAAAAAGAGAATATTATGCTGAGTCTTCAGGGAAGTTACGACTGCTCTGTAAATTCAAAATTTTGAATATCACGAATCAAAAGGCGACTTTTATGGATCTAAATGTGTAGGGGATATGCTCGGTTTTATTATATATTTTTTCACTAAAACACTAAGAAAAAGAGTGTGGTGATCAATCTATTATTCAAAAAGGTGGAAAACAGAGACTGTTAAATGCACTCAGTTCTGCTGAATCAAAAGGAGCGTCAAAGCTCTATTTATTTAAGAAGAAGGAACTCGATAGAAGATTCACTTGTTCTACATCAAATATCTAATGTGGATATACTACTGTTGATGTTGTGAATTATATATCTATATCTACTACAACCGGATCGACTCACAACTTCTTCGACTTGAAAATCAATATTTCAAGAGATGATGATACATCTACTGTCAATTGAATTATGTTTCAATTGTGAAGATCAAGTGGAAAAGTTATTTCTAAAATTATTTTTATCTTGAGTAACCAGCTTCTCGTACTAAGCTGAGTAGGTTCGTGTTTGAACCAGAAGGCTTCGTTAGCCAAAAAATTGTAAAGGTGTCAACATCCTATTTTACAGTTGTTGGAAGGTCTGTGGAAAAGAGGACCAGATAGTGAAAATCACCAAGCTCATGGAGTAGAGAGTTGGTGGAGTGGACTAGGGAAATTATATTCCCTGAACCACTATACATCTATGTGTCCCTGCTTTTACTTATTCCGCTACATGATCAAATCTGATAAAACATTGAGGACAGAACTCATTCAATCGAAGAGTTAATGAAAAATCTGAGAGAAACAATTAACCCCCCTCTTGCGTATAATCTGTATATTCAAGATCCAACATATATGTTCTATAATAATATATTTCATCAACCTATTTAGACCATGTACGTGAAAAAATAAGTGGATGTATACCTAGAATAATAGGTGCTAGATGGACCAAGGTGTTACTCAAGAACACATAACAAATCTAAATGATCCTATAAGCTCCAACAGATTGTACGAGTCCTACATTTTATACTGAGTTTGAGATGTTTTTCTCATCACTCAAAATGTATGGTTATTAATCAAGTCACACCTAAATAGGGGATGTGATGCATCATTCCCACAATCCAAATTGTGTCTTTGATGTGAGAGGTCATGATCAATACCCCATGTAAGGGAGCGTGAATTTACATTCCCAACAGAACCCTTTCCATTGTTACAGAACCTATATCAAAGGCGTAATGAAATATATAATAATAGCCCTGAATCATTCCCTCTCATGCATTATATTTATCATTACCATTATAACTGATTAATTAAATTTCATCTAAAGAATTTAATAAATCACTAAATAATCTGGGTGACATTGCAATAATTTATAAATCAATTCAATGAAACCATTTAATTCATTTATTATGGAATCCATCATGAACAAGTCATTAAATTTAAAATCATGAAATTTAATCTATAAAAACATGGAAATTAATTTTACAAGGATCAGGTAGGCACTTATAAGGTGTAATTTTCATTTACTAAACTTCCCACATGGGTTATTCTCTTAATAGGGCATGAAAATCACATAGGAGGTTCCTTGGGTTGAATATACATTTATATAATAGAGTAAATTCCATCTAAATTTCAAGAAACATTCTTAAAAGAAATTCAATAATTATTTTACTTAATAATAAAGGGGACTTCAATACAACACACCCAAATGGAGTCCATGATTGAGTTCAACATCCTCTAACAACTAAAAACAATCCTTAGGAGTATAAAAATATTTGTATACAATTTATAATGAAGAAAATAATTTTAATGTGATGCATTGAAAAGGACAGCCTGCAGTATAATGACCCAGCTATGAAAACAAAAAATAATTTATGAAAAATGAAAAGACCACCTACCTTAGGTCCAAGGATGTCACCTTATCAAATGGAGGCCTCATATTTCAATGTGGGGTGAGATAAATCAAAAAACCATTACAAGGCATGGAAAATAGTCAAAATGATCTTGAGTATAAATAGTGAAATGGATCCAATGAAAAAACATTGATAGGACGAAAGTGGAATATAGATACTATCTAGAGTAATCCAATAGTTCTAAAAGATCATGATTTAGAGTCCAAATGTTTGATTTTCAACAAAGCCTAAATTAGGAAATATAGAGAGATGTGGGAGGAGAAGGATGAGTTTATCCACTAGAATGAGGATATTGAAAAATGAAAATTTGGTTATAAGATTCATTATGGATAAAATAGTAATTTCACAATTAAATATAGTGGTTCATTGTCTGACCTCATTACTTAGCTGAACCAGGCATATCACACAACATAATGATGTTCCCAGCATGGTTAAGGTGAACTGTTTCCAAAACCATAGACAAACTGTGTTAAATACCATTCTCTAACCTATATAGTTTTTCAGTTTGGTGTGTGCCTTCGGTCTCACTATTTAATACAAATGGTGTGAACCCTTATGTTTACATAGATACCCTCATGGTAACCTCACACAGTTACTTCTAATAGTGTGGTAATAGTGTGGCCTATAATGTTGTCCCATTTCTCAGATATTGAAGATCTGAACAACCCTCATGATCTCCAGGGACCTTCCCTAGGTCATAGTAAACATTTACAAGAATAAAAAAGGTTTTCGACCAAAAAACAAACACTTTGTGCCTTCATGAAAAATCCATGTTATTAAATATTCAATGAGATTATGTGACCTATAAAAGTGTCAACAACTATGTTATGTCAACGAACTCTTATTTTATCTTACCAAATGGTATAATAATATTGATATGTAATCATATACAGTCTTTTTAATTAATATGGTTAATTTAATACTTAAAAAAGTATTCGAGATTAAAAATAAGGATAAATATACTATTATTACATGCTTTAGGGATTATAGTGTTATTATTGGTGAATAAATAATATACAATGACTTATCATTAAAAAAAATCATTTAGTTTATGTAAATTATGATGTTTATAATTGTTTCAATTTTAGTTTATTTTGAATAGTGATCTTGGTTTTCTTGTGGTGAAGAAAATTTCATGTGTGAGGGTGTTTTATGTACCTAAATTGAACCCAAATATTTTAATTTTTTTCATGTTACAATAGTTCATTTACCCTCTAATTTGAGTTTTATCATGATTAAATGTCTTATTTAGGTGTATTTGGACTACGTGAATGTTAAAATGGAAGAAATAATGTTTGGGAAGTGTTTTTAATAAAACCTAAGCAACTATTTGGTGTTTTATATTTTGAAAACTTTCCTAGTAACCTAGGAAATGGTGTAAGATGAAAAAACTAACGCATAAGAACTTTCAAACATTCCACATGGTTTACCAAAACCATGATAAAACAATATGGCATAAAACACCTATTTTAGAATAGATCACATGGCTCTTTCATGGTTTATTAACCATTTCACATACCTATTAGTCCTCACATACCCCCTTAGAACCATTTGTCTATGTTTTAATTTTCATAAGGGGGTATTACTTCTAAGACACAAGGGGGAAATCATAGGGGACAAAAAATATATAAAAACTGAAACTAAATTAGTTGAAGTAATATTATATTTTATATGAAAAAATAACATAATTCACATTGATTTATTCAAAAAAAATTAAAACCTAAAATATAAAATTTTAAACATTTTTTATAATGTAATTAATTTCGTATTAAAATTATTCATGTAAAAAGAAGTTTACGATGAGTTTTTTTAAAAATTCAAATTTACCTGATTTTTAGGTGAGTATTTAAAATTGATGATTTTACTAAACTTGCACTTTTTGTAAATTATAATCTTATAATAATTATATGAATGTTTTTGAAAACTTTTTTTATTGAAAATTTTTTTATATTTATTGAACTAAATCATATAAAAAATAATATTAAACATATAAATATATGAATTTAGTTTTGGAAATATAAATAAAATTTTATTTTTGTTTATGTTTCAAATAAAAATATGTTCACTTTTATTTGACACACTCTAATTTCTTCCATTGGGTTTTAAATTATACATTATTTTATTGTAAAATATTTTTTGTTTTTAAAATAAATATTTTTTAAAAGATGAATTTCATTTAATTTTGAGAGCTTATATTTGAAGTAATATCATCCACTTCAAGGTGTTGCATTATTTAAATTTTTTTAATATTTTTAATCAATATAATTAATTTTAATTCATTTGGTAAACTTATTTATTTACATTATCAAAAGTATATTTGGTAAAAACAATCTACCAATGTAGGAGTTAATATAGGGTAAGAGGGTTAATAATAAAAATGATAATAGTTAATATTTCATAAAAAAGGTATAATTAATATTGTATTTTAATATTTAAAACCTATATAATCTTTTATTTAAACATGAATCCTTCTATACCAATTTTTCTTGTGTAGTATAATAATAAATTTTAATCTTTTGAAAAATTCCAAGTGTGTCCTCTCCACCACTTGTAAAAGGACACCACATTTCCTCTCTCCCTATAATTCAAGGGCCACATATCTCTGAAAATACAAAAAACTTATTTCTTAAAATCACTCAAAACATTTTAGAGTTCTCAGTTTTGTAATAATACAATCATAATAATGCCTTATGTGTAAACATAAGTAGGTTTTCTGAAGAAGAATAATTATACCTATTAACTGGGAATTTTTAATTTGTTAATTCTTATAACTCCATAAGTTATCTTATAATATTGATGATATAAAAGCATAACTATATCCCATATAATAATATTTTATTCTTTTTTATCTAATCTTTTATTATTCTCCTTATTAGTCGAATGGGAAACAAAATCATTGTTTGTGCATACATGCAGACTACTTCCTCACAATGCATTGCATTTAGATATATATCAACACCATTCATAGATAGTTATTATGATGGATATAATGTTTATAAATTTGGTTTTTAACATAATTATGATTTCTGAAATATAATATATCATTTACATTCGTTCCATTAAATCCACTAAAAAATATAATGTTACTCATGTGTATGTATAGACTACAACCTCCATGAAGCGTTGTGATTAGTTTTTCACAACAGCCTTTAAAAATGATTTCAAATATGTATACAATGAATATATATAATACATATCATTATTAACATTTTTAATATTATTCTACCATGATCAATATGGAAGGATAGAAACTAACAAACAAACCCCTTTATCAAAAATGAAATAGTTGACATGCAGAAACAGTGATTTTAAGAAAGAATCATTAATAAATAGGTGATGAAATGTTATAAGTGGATAATATATTATATTAAAAGTATTAATATTGTTCTTGTATATAATTATAATAAATTTAAATTTGTTATATAGTAGGTTAAAATCACTTACAATGAAATTCAAACATTAGGTAAGGGTAATTTCATAGCATTTATAATTCAATGACAAATTTTTTTCATTAAGCACATAATTTATTTTTCATAGTGTATATACTTTTCCAATGAAATTTTATATCATGAACCCATAATTATTTGAGGTACTAAAATATTTTTAATTATATATTGTATTTTAGGAGTTTTTAGTCAAACTATTTCAATTTAATATTGTATTTCTATTGAAAATTAATTTTATTTAAACATTAATTATGTTCATGTTTCCATGGGGAAAATTAAATTTTCCAAAATTCTTAAGCACTATATATTTTCTTGTCCAGTAGTTATTGTTGGGTTTTATGTAAGGAACTGACCCCAGTTTCTGAAAGTCATTCCGTATTTTCATATGTTGTCATATAAACAGGGAATATGCATTTTGAAGGACCGAGTAGTTCAGTAGTTTTTGAAACAAAATAAATATAAAAGTTGAACATTACAACTTCAAATTAAATATAAAATATAAGTTCTGTTTGGAACATTTACAACTATAAGTTTATCATTGAAGGTCAATCATAACAAACTTCTTCATGTCCTGAGAAAACTATACATAAGAAAGTGGTGAGATCGGATGATCAATAAGAGTATCCAATACAGAGGAATATATCCTAAACAGAAACATTAGACATGGTGAGTAACTAAAACCACATTCCTTTAAAATGAAATTTGGAACACATTATTGAAGGAATAAGATCTGAATAAATAATTTCGTAATAAGACATAATCATGGGTATTCTACTAGTCAAAAAACCACATAAACTATTAATAATATTTTTATGTTGAGGGAATTCATAATTTTGGACATCATAATCATACCATCAAGGCCTCGTGTCAAGACCAAAAATATCAATTTTCTCAAGGCCTCATGCCAAGACTATAGTTTGTCTCATGAGGCCTATTGATACAAATATGAGATATAGTGAGCCCATCGCAATGCTTACTATGCCAAGAGATGATTTATATGAATGCAGATTATCATTAAGAAAATATAAATTTATATTGAAACTAATATATGAAATGTGAAAAAAAATCCCCTGAATATTAATCATAAACACTAACCATTTTTAGTAAATTGGTGAATGGTTTTATGATAGAACATACACAATAAAAATAATCATAAACACTTAAATTAAATATTTTATATGATATCATAAAATATTTATCCAAGTAATACATTTTAATCAACAAGAGTTTTTAAATAAATGGCGATAGTCTTATAAAATCATTAAGTGGTTTTTGAAATAAATACCCTTTTACATTGAAAAGAAGAGTTATATTAGAAAAGTTTTCATATAAATCCAGATGTGAAGTAAGATAGTATTTTCATAATGAAATGTGTTATTTTATAAATATAATGGTTTTAAAAACTAGATTATATAGTTCCCTTGTAAATAGGTATGAATTTGAGAAATTTCATTGAATCTGGTTTGAATTTCGGGAAGAATTTTTGAATGATTCTTTTTAAAAGTATAAATACTCTTAAATGAAGGTAGGATTCAGGTTTGTACACATTTTTAGAACATTATAAAAAATATATTAGGAGTAAATATTAATAAAAAATATTTTAATTGTGGTATGTAGTGAATAAGAGTAACCTGAATGAAATTAGAGGTTCGGGTAGAAAACCCTTACATTAAGTATGTTGGTGTTCCTAAAATTATCTTATTGACATGAATAATATAATTTTGGGTTATATATTAATTATTAAAAAACCTATTCAATATTTAATTTATTTATCATAACCATATTAGGTTAATTAATGTCTTTTTGATCGGTTAAGAGATCAAATTTCATTGTTTTGGATAGTTTTCTTCCTCGGTTTTCATGATCAATTTGCTTATATTTGTGTACGGATAAACATATAGAATGATAATGGTTTTCCAGAATAGAAGTTTTATGTTAAAATTAAACAACCTTAAGATTACATAGTTATAATTTTTTTTGTTTATTGGGAGTGAAGATGATTCATTGTAGAAAACTTTAATGAAAATTGGTAGGGATAATTAGAAGGTCTTGTTTACAATGAAGTATTTTTTATTTATAAATTAATTTCATGTGAAAAAAAGGATTCCAGAACCATAAATAAGTGTATATACATATATTATAGTCTGTTTCAATAATAAAAATTGTTTCATGACTATAATTGAATATGGTAATATAAATTGAAAACATGTCGTCCTTGAATGTGATAAATTAACACATCTCTAATGGTGTTTTCATTTCATGTATAAAAAAGGGGAAATGATAGATGCTGAAGAATTATTAATTTATCATAAAAAATTTCTTATACAATTAAGTTAATATAGTCATTAAAAAATTTTTATGAAATTAGGCAAGAAAATAAAAATAAATGAAAAGAAACTTTAAATAGAAGAAATGAAAAGAGGAATTTACCTCTTGAAGAAATCATCCTTGAGAGCCTCATTAGGGGAGAGGTTTTGGTCATTCTAAGAGAACAAGGGCTACTGGATGTGTGGGGGGGGACCTCGGGAGGATATTTTATCATAATTTTGAAAGGTCACAAGACTTTATAGGAGTGAATAGAAATGGGTTGTGGGGGTAATAGTGGAGGAGAGGAGGGTCTTCCCATTATTTTAAAAATTTTGTTTTTCACAATACAAAAAATATTTTTGATTTATGTGACCAATAATTGTAAAAATTTATTGGGGGTTCGAACCTAGTGGGATTACATCAACCTTATATCACTTATGGCATAATAAATCATGTATTTAGAATTTATTTAAAATTATAGTATTTTTATAATTCACCCAAATATCAACTATTTTAGAAAAATACCAAAAATTTACCATATACAATATTCAATGTATATAATTGAAAAATGAAATCCATTTTTCAAAAATATTTTTCTATATATTTTTTATTTATATTTTTAATAAAATCATAGTTTATTCCAAAAAAAAATTGAAAACAATAACCCATTTTATACACCTTTAGATATTAATCAATGTGCCATAAAATTATCTTATAACCATAAGAAAATAAATTAATAATTTATAATTAAATTTTATGATAATAAATCTCCATTTTATTTTATTAAATTAATTATAAAATTGTAATTAAACTATTTATGACAAATAAATATATCAGTACTTATACTATGATCAATTTTTCTATTATAAGTTTTCTAAATTGTATTTATACACTAATGGGTAAAGTATATATTTTTTATGATTAAAAATTCCCTATTATTCATAATAGTAATAATAATATTCATAAGGTTATTTTACTATTAATAAGGTTATTATACTAATCATAAACAATTATGTGTGTCTTATCAGACAATAAATATCTTACTAAACGCAACTGTGTATGTATGTTTTTCGAAATTCAAATCACATTGGTGGAAAAAGTATGTTTACTTACTAGTTTATAACAATGTGATGTATTTTAGAGACATTGTGGTTCATTAATTCAATATTAATTTTTTGTGTAGAATCTTAGGGTGTCACATTTTCCCCTCCTTACGAAGATTTCATCCTTGAAATTACCAGAATGTTACCCCACAATGAGATTTGGGTAGTTCATCATCATAAGCTCTTCAGTAACCCTTTTTGCCTCATTGATTTTATGATTTTTCTAAGGTATCATTACCATTCGAGTCGTTTGATTCCTCAACACTTGTTATTTAGTGTCCTGAATCTAAATGCACTCTTCACAACAAGATAGGTCAGGTTCTAATTCTCTACCTTCAGAAGTGAAGACATGTGTTGGATCTAGAATATACTTTCTCATAAAGGAGACATGGAACACATTGTTTACTTTATATTGGCTATGTGGTATAGCCAAACATTATGAAGTATCTTAAATTCACTCTATAATTTTCGAATGGCCTATGTACCTGGGGCTCAGTTTACCTTTCTTCCAAAATCTTATAACACCCTTCCTTTAAGATACTTTTATGAAAACTTGATCTCCTATTTGAAACCCCAAGTCCTTCCTTTGATTATCTTCATAGCTTATTTGTATCCTTTGATCATCTTTGACATGGCCTTGAATAGTTATTACCTTCACCGTTGTTTCCTCCACAAGCTCCGGTCACACAAGCTTCCTTTCTCCAACATCATCCCAACAAGTTGTTGTATGAAATCTCTTTCCATACAGGGCTTCAAATAGTTCCATTTGATTACCTAATTGGAAACTATTATAATATTAAAACTCCACCAAGGGTAAATAATGAGCCCATATATCATGAATGTCGAGAGACCATGATATCCATATGTCTTGAAAATTTTGGGTCATCTTTTCTGTTTTCCCATCAGTTTGAGGATGATAAAGAGTACTCAAACAAAGCTCAATATCCAAAAAAACCATGGTTATGTAATTTAATTTCCACATAGGAATAGGTATAGGTTGCATGATTCCTCTAGGATGTAGTCGTTCGGTCTTCACCTGTTGACAGACTAAACATCTTCACACATAATCATCAATTTCCTGCTTCATGTTGTCCCACTAGAAATTTTCCATCAAATCTCTAGACATTTTAGTGCTACCTATGAGTATAGAGAATATCTATCTATGTGAATCATCCAATAACTCAATTTTTATCTCGAGTATAGAGGGAACACATATTCTCTTACCAAATTTCAAAATTCCATCTTCACATACTAAGTCATCCAACTTCCCGTATTTCACAACATTAATTTTCTTTTGTAGGTTCTCATCATCAGGATGAGAGATTTTAATCATTTATAATAAATATGGATTGGAGACCATATGAAAGATTAATGATCTTTCACCTTATTTGTTAATTCCCATGTCCATCTTCACCAGATCTATGTACTATGTGTCCTTGTCAATCAATTTTTTTTGAGAACTCCATGATCATTCCAACTCAATTCATAAGTTATCTTATTTTCCATTCCAAGGTGGTACTTTATGGTACAATCATAATCCTTGAGTAGTTCGAGCCATCTTATTTTCCATATGCCTAGTTCTTTCTACGATAACATATACTTCAGACTCTTGGGATTTGTATATATCCCACATCATTCACCATCGATAGAGTGTCCATATAATTAGATAAAATATCTCCACTATTAACTCAATATCATGATTATGATAATTTTGTTCATGAATTTTTACTACCTTGATGCATATTCAATAACTTAATAATTCTTCATAAGTACACAACCATGTACTTTCTTTGATTCATCACTATAGATCAAAAACACATCATTACCCGATGGTAGGGTTAGGATCATAGCGTTCACTAGTCTCCAATTCAATTCTTCAAAACATTCCTCGCATTATTCTATCCATTCAAACTTAACCCCTTTATATGTAATCATGGTCATCGGGTTTTCTAAACGGCCGAAGTTCTGAATGAAACGCTTATAAAAATATGATAAACCAATAAAACTACACACTGTAGTTATGTTCATTAGAGTAGGTTGATCCTGAACATCATTTTTCTTCATAGGTTCAACATATATTTCATCCTTAGAGACAATGTTCCCAATGAAATTAAACCAATTGAATCAAAAATTCAGACTTTATAAAATTCTCACATAATTCATTTCATCTAAGAGTCTTCATAATTGTGCGCAAGTGATTTTCATGATCTTCATAGATTTTAGAGTATATCAAGTTATCATAATTAAATACCACCACAAAGTAATCAAGATATTACTTAAATGCTCTATTCATTAGATTTATGAAATAATGAAGGTGCATTAGTCTATCCAAAAGGCATTACTATAAACTCATAATTCCCATACCTAGTTCAAAATGAATTTTTTTGAATTTCTTCCTTCCTCACAAGAAACTGATGATAACCAGATCGAAGGTCAACCATAAAAAAATATTGTGCTCCATGAATTATATAGAATAAATCATCAATTTCAGGTAGGGGATACATATTCTTTATTGTTATAGAATATATCTCAATGTAGTGAATTCACAAACCCATATATCTATCATTATTTTTCACAAAAAAGAATTGGGAATCCCCATTGAGAAACACTAGGGAGAATAAATCTTGTTTCACTCATTTCCTCTTATTGATTCTTCAGTTCCACTAATTTCATAGTGGCCATTCTATATGGGGTAATTGACATGGGCCTTGAATTGGGAATTAAATAAATGGAAAATTAAATTTCCCACTCCGGAGGATGTCTAGGTAAATTTTCTAAAAATAAATCAACATATTCTTTCACAATATGTACATACACTATTTGAACATTCTTTTCCACACCCATAGTTATTTCATTCCCTTCCACCCCCAAAATTCAATTCGGTAGAGCTATTGTGGGTGGATCTAGATGAAAATCATATTGCAATGATTCTTCCCTAATGATAAAGGATTCCACATCATCCTAAAAAATTGTAACCTCCTTATTCTTGCAATATATTTTTCCTTTATGGTTCGAAAGCCAATATATTCCAAGGATTATATCACATTTAATCATGTGTATGAAAATAAAATCAGTAGATAAATCACATTTATATGGAATAATGGGGACTGACTAACACAACATCGTTACATTGATACATCCCTTAGGATTTTTTACTAAAATATTCCTTATTAAATCAAATTGGAAATATATAATTTTCCAGGAAAACTAAAAATATTTGAATGAATTTGATGATCCCGAATCAAATAATCATTGGCTATGTTCAACGAAACTATTAAAGTACCTTCCACCACATCATTAGGAACTTCAACCTCTATAGTTGTGAACACATAAGCATGAGTTTTCTCCCTTGGCATTATTTGGGGAATGTTTCCCTAATGCCCAGGACATTCATGTGTATAATTTATTATCTCCCTACAATTGCTACATTGATCATTAGTAGCTTCATTATTCCCCTTAAAATCTCAAAATAGGTGGTAGTTTTCTCCACACTTGTAAAAGACTCGCATTACCTCCAGGAAAGCTCTAGGGTGTTTCTTCCCACAATTACTACCAGATGGAAGGTCAACTCTTCCCTTCTTCCCCGTTTATTTATTTCCTTTTCTAGAGTATTCATTATCCCTCTTCTTCTCTTGTTTTCCTTTAAAGTCATAAGTCATAGAAAATTCCCTTTTGGTCTTGATAGAACATTAGAATATAAATTCATATGATTAAAAACATTGGGAGACAAGTGAGCATCGGAGTAATGGTTTTAAACCATCAAAGAATCGATCAATCTTGTACCTTGGATTATGTATGTATTCAGTGGCATGTCTTGCTATCCTTGTGAAGTTAGCTTCATATTTTGAAAACATTTCATCCTCCTTTTTCTGGAGATTTATGAATTTCCTTTCCATATCTGCTCATTTTTCACAGGGAAAATATTTTTCTAGGTAGATTTCCTTTAAAATCATCCATTCTGTATCATCTATTTATCCCTCCTCCTTTTGTTTTTGGATTAAAGACCACCATTGATCCAAATATCCAGATAGATAATAAACGTCCATGAAAACCTTCTCTCTTTCGTTACATCATAATGTTATAAATTCCTTCTCTAGGTAACATATCCATTTCTTACCTACAAATGTGTTTGTAGTCCCCCCGAATGATGAAGGATGTTGTTGCATAAATAAATCCAACATAGATCTTCAACATTGTGGATCGAGAATCTCTATACAGTTAAAGATATTATTCATAACTTGAGTATGTTGTCCCAGTGTAGTTATCATTTTCTCAGCACCAGTCACAGCTCTAGAGCCAACATCATTATCTTACATCAGAGGGCTATCCCAACATTGGATATGCGTGTTCATGTTGTTTCCATTCCTTCAACTAGGATCCATTTCAATATATTTGAATATACTAGATTAGGTTTATAATCATAATGTATAATCTCAACATAAAAAATACTTATTATAAAATGAAATTATATAGATAGCTAATATCATAATCATAAACATGGTTCCATTAAGAAAACATTACATTTAAACCCTCGATAATGTATTTTAATGAAAATGTTATTTATCCTAATCATATCCCCTTGGAGTGTCAAACCTGGTGCACAGTAAGGCACATTTTCATGTACCACGATACCCTAGGTCAAGCTTAAAACTCCCTATCAAATTTTTCACTCCTATGTTCATCTTTTCCAGTACAACCTCCACTTTTAGTATCTAGAGAAGGATGTATTTTCTAGAATGATCCACATAATCTATTCCTTAAAAAATCAGGATGTCCTTGTTATTTTATCCACATAAACTATCTTTGGTGTTTTTCCCTAATCTACGCTCTCAAAATCTAATTTCCATGTTATCTACTAAACTTACATTGATACCAACTGTAACGACCCTACCCCAGTTTCCCAGATCTGGTGCCATATTTTATTTCATTAACATATAAATAAGGAATATTCATCCATAAGTACAAAGTAGTTTAGTATATTTTGAAACAAGATACATACAAAAGCTTAACATTACAACTTGAAATGAAATACAACATATAAGATTTGATGCAAACATCTACAACTATATGCTTATCCATATAGGTCAATCATAATAAACATATTCATGTCCAGAGAAAATTAAACATAAGAAAGGGGTGAGATGAAATTCATAGTAAGGGAAATCAATAAAATGAAATATATCATAAAAATAAACATTAGGCATGGTTATTAACTAAAAACACATGCCTTTGAAAAATAAGCTTGAACCCATTATGGCAGGGATATGAGCATATAAAATAATTACATAATAAAACATTACCATGGGTATTATACTAGGTCAAAAACCACATGAAATATAAATACTATTTTCATACTGAGTTAATTCATAATACATGAAATTGTAACCATACCCTCAAAGCCTCAAGACAAGACCATACATATCTATTTTGTCAAGGCCTTGTGCCATGACCATTGATTGTCTCATGAGACCTACCAAAGCACTGAGGAGAAATATAGGTCCCCACGTGAAACTTTCTAAGTCCAATGCATTCCTCATATTAATGGGGACAAACATAAACAAAATATACATATATATTGAAACTAATATATGAAATTTAAATAACTTTCCACAAACATTAAGAATAAACACTAACCATTTAGTGTAAATCGGTGAATGGTTTTTAGATGGAATATCCCCAAGAAAAGTAATCAAAAACCATTAAATTAAATATGGTTGATTATAACATAAAATAGTAATCCCAATAATTATTAAGAATCACTAATGTATTTGAAATATATAAAAATACTCTTATAAAACCATCGAATAATTCTTGAGATAAATACTAATTTACATTGAAAAGAATAGTTCATTTGGATAAATAATTTTATAAAACCATAAGGGAAGTAAAATAGTATTTTCATCATCAAATGAGAGATTCAAAAAGATAATTGTTTCCAAAAACATATTTCCGAGTTCCCTTCTAAATAGGTAAGAATTTTAAAAATTCCCTTGAATTTGGATCACATTTCTGTAAGAATTTTTAATATATCATTTTAAAACATATAACTCCCCATAAATGAACGTAGGATTCCAGTTTATACACATACATAAAACATTATAACAGAATACTTGAGGAGTACATATGAATAAATAATAATTTAATGGAGGTAATTAGATAATAAGAGTAACCCAAATGAAAGTGGAGCTTTGGGTAGAAAACCCTTACCTTACGTCTGTTGGTGTTCCTCACTTTATCTTAAGGACATGAAAAATCCAATTTAGGTTCAAAAATTAATAATACCAAAACCTAAACTACATGTAATTTATTTAAAAATTATTATTACATTCATTCATGGCCTTATATGGGTTAATAGATCCAATTTTACAGTTTGGGATTGTTTTCTTCATTGTTTTTATTGATCCGTTTACAGATATTCATGTACGGATATACATATAGAATGAGAATGATTATCCATAATATAATTTGTATGTTATTATTAAACAAATATAATATTAATTGGTTATAATAATTTTTTTATTGTTAGGAAAGATTAATCATTATATAAAACATTAATGACAATTTTTTGGGATGATTTGTGGTTCTTGATAACAAAAAACTCAATTTGATTCAGAAATTAATATCATGTGTAAAAAATGGATTAAATAACCTTAAATAAGTTATAATACTTATATTATAGTCTATTTCAAAAATACAAATGGTTTCATGACCAGAATTGAATATTTTAATAGAAATTGAAAACTTTTCGTCCTTGAATGTGAAAAATTAACACATCTTGGATGGTGTTTTCATTTCTAGAATAAAACAAGGGGAAATGATAGATGATAAAGAAATATTCCTTTATCAGAAAAAAATTATAGTAAATTTAATTTACAGGATTATCCACAAAATTTTTATGCAAGGATGTGAGGAAAGTAGATTGACAATGGAACTTGAAATAAAAGAAATGAAAAGAGGAATTTACCTCTTGAAGTAATCTTCCTTGAGAGCCTCTTTATGGGAGAGGTTTTGGTCAATACGTGAGACCAAGGGCTACAAGACATGGGGGAAGATCTTGGGAGGATATTTAAACAAAATTTAGTCATTGAATAAGTCTTTAAAGTATTTAATATAAGAGAAATTAATGGGGGGTTATAGTGCAGGAGATGAGGGTTTTCCCATTATTTTACTATTTATTTTTTTTATTTTTCTCAATATAACAAATAGTGTTTATTCATGAAAACCCTAATAGTAATAATTTAATGTGAGTTCGAACCTATTGGTATTAAATCATCCTTACATCACTTATGACCCAATAAATCATGTATTTAGCATTTATTATAAATTATTTTATTTTACTATTCACCAAAAATTCATGTATTTTTGAACATTCCCAAAAAATTTCCCCATATATTTTTCAACATATATAATTAAAAAAATATATTAATTTTTTGAAAATAATTTTCAAAACATATTTAATTAAAATTATAAATAAAATTATTATTTATTCCCAAAAAACACTTTTAAAATGTAACTCATTTTATTACACCATGAGGAATTTGTCAAGGTGCTATAAAATTATCTTATAACCATAAGACAATAATGTAAAAATTTATGATTACATTGTATGAAAATACATTTCCATTTTAAATTATAAAATAAATAAAAAATGTAATAAATATATTTATGATGCACAAAAATACAAACACATATACTATGATCCTTTTTCACTTATAGTACGTCTAAATTATATTTATAAACTCATGGGTGAATTTTCTATTTTATGGATGATTTACTATTCATTAATATTCATAAGAGTACCACTACTATTCAAAAGGGTATGTTAATATTCATAAAGGTATGTTATTATTTATCAAAAATTATTTTTGTTATATGAGACTCTAAATATCATACTGAACGGAATGTTGTATGTTAGTTTTTCAAATTTCAAATCATAGAGGTGGAAAAATTATTTTTACTATATAGTTTATAACAAAGTGTTGATTTGTATAGACTCAATGTTATATTAATTCAATATTAAATTTATACACAGAATCTTGTGGTGTTACATTTTACATTTTTAATTTCAATTTCATTTATTTTTGGATTAGGTGACAACATGTTTGTTTCATATGAGGTACTTTAATTTAAAAATATTGTTTTGAAATGTTATTTCATACTATTTTAATTCCATGTTCATATATTAATTAAAATGTTTCCAATAAATATTTTTCATTTCTAAAATGACTTATTTAATTAATTTTTTACCCATTTTGTAATTTCTATGAAACATTATAAAACTATTCTTCATTTTTTTATTAAATGATTTGTTTTAATGAGAGTTATGAACAAAATCATTATTTTAGAATAAACCGCACAGATGGATTTCCACACCATCCTGAATTCTTTATTATTTAAATATTATTTTATTATCTCAAAAATTATTGGTAAATAAAATATTTTTTGGACAATTTTGGGAAAATTTATTTAAAATCACATTAAAATAAATTTGTATTATTTTTAATAGAGTTTCGAAAAGATATTTATATCACTATTCTTATATAATGTTAAAATAATAATATTCTTAATATATTTCTTAAATTTTATTTTCTAAAGGATTGATGTTACTAAAAACCATTATTTATGGTGAATTAATGGTCCTCTAAAATAATTTCTTGATAATGGATTATACCCTATTTTGACATCATTCACTTTCTTGAGATCATTTTCTCTATCACTGTCTATATTTATTAGAAAGTATTTTTATCCTTAATTTCAATATTTTTAATATCATGGATGAATTTATAAATATTTATTTCAATTTGATGATGTTTCGACGATATAGAATTTCAATATATTTTATTAGTTAATAGAATAATATTATTTATGTGTTTAATATAAATAGTGAAATATTGAGGGTATGTATTCTCAATTCAAAGTAGATAATAACTGATGAGGAATTTTGAGTATTAATTGTATTGATCATTCAACATTTGAAGAATTTTTAGGACATAAAGTGATAAATGGGGATAGTTACGAATATCCCATTGATAAATTTAATTATATCAGGAGATAAAATAGGAAGGATCCCATATTAGATTGGTATGTGGTTTACACCTATACATTTATTAAGAATGATGTCTTAGTTGAGAGGCCTTGATGGAGAGATTCTAGAAATATTATTTGATAGGCCTTGATCATAAATGTCAAAAATTATGGATTTAATTTATTTATAATTTCATTTCTATTATCCTTGGGATTTAAATATTGATATTATCCATGGATAGTCATAGATTTCATGTTAATGTTTTAACGGAATGTGTTTTGATTATCCACTCTCCCATATATATTATGTCTTATTTTCTCTTGATTTGTATATAACACATACTAGGCATCCGAGGTCACCAAAAACTTTATTTCATTTCCCTGGGATAATAAGAAAGATGTTATCAATTATTTGAAGGATACAAGAATTTTTACAATTTTTATTTTTTATTTTTTAATCTACTATGGGAATCGTGTCTGTATCTAGTTTTCCAATACAGCTGAAATCATCGATCTGATATGATGAGATCCATTTTTTGGTATGAATTTAATAATGTAAGAACTATATCTTAGTTTATAGAGTCTTAGTGATTGAAAAAGGTCATCGGAGGTTATCATTCAATCTCTAGCCGTAGAGGACCATTTGATGATGGATTCTAGGGAGGATTTGGATTCCTTTAAAGTGAGGATCACCACATACCATATAATGTTGTAAAATATTTATATAATATTATGTGTTGTTATATGTTTTTATATATCCACTCAAAATTCATAGATTCATATTGTATGAATTCTTCCTTGCTTGATTGGTTGAGTATTCTTGATGGATAATGTAGTTTGAAAATTATCCAGATCTCTTTATTGAGTTTTCATTTATAGAATGTGTTTAAATTATGTTGATAGTAAAATTCAAGAAATATTTTTCTTTAAATTTCTAGACCAAGGATTTTTGATTGAAAAAAACTAATATAATTAGGTAAAATTAATACCATGACCCTCATATTTAGTGTTCTTTCAATTTAGGTTTTTTTCATGAATTTACTGATAAATTAAAAATCAGATGAGGGATTTGATTAAACTGGTGTTGTCATATAAGTGTTAGTCCTATTGTTAATTCATTCCTTCGAATCCTATAATGGAAATTTATGAATTGAAAACATTTGATTGTTGGGATTCAAATAATCCAATAAAATTAAACTACCCAATGGATTTTAATCCAAACATAGAAACTTATCAACTATAACCCCAACATAGGACAAGTTATATTTTTTCCATTTTCCACCCTTATACATTTATCCAAGACAATAGATACAATCCATACACCCGACTTCTACCCCTATTTGATGAATAATCAATAAAATTTTGTGGTATAGGATTATCCTAAATTTATTGGAACTTTAGTATTCTTTAAAAACATTTATTTGATGATCATATAGAGTTATATTAAGGTTAAGAACCTCATATAACCTATTTTGGGACCCATTTGTAATCCCTAATATCTTTCAATCTGCATATACCCTTGAAAATACTTCAAAACCATGTAAAAGGGAATTTTGTGGGTAGGTTGGGATATAGAGGTATGTTTCATTATTTTTAAATCATGTGGGAAAATTGTGGTCACTTTTTAGAGTTTTTTTAAATGACTCCTAGTTTTAACATCATTTTAAAAAACTATGTAGTAGGTGTTTATGTCCTTTTGACTTATGTTTTATATCAATCTTGGTTTCCAATGTGCTTCTCACCGTTTCTAAACTATAAAATAGAAAAAATATGGCATGTTGTTTCTCTAAAACATATCCAAAAAAATATTTCATTTTTGAAAAATTCCAAGTGTCCCAATTATACCTATATGAAACATTTAATAATTTTAAAACATAAAATTTATTTTATGTTAACCAATTTTAAAATGAAATATATATTTAATTTTTTAAAACTTTGGGAACATCACCACTACATTGAAATAGTAATAAAAAATATGGAGCAAGATAGAGTGACCCTTAGATCCATAGTGTTTCATTCATAAACCTTAAACAATATATACTGAGTAGTGATATTCCTGGTTTTGTTGGAAAAGAATCTATGTATTCCCTTTTGAGTATCCTATAGTGGTGAACCAAATTAAGTCAACATGTCAATGAATTTGTTTTCTACCTCTGATTATTATGTGTGCATGATCTTGAAATATTTTGAGGATTCATTCCAATTTGACAATATGTTTTGATCGAAGTTAATAAAAAACTAACACTCTAAGTCACCTCTCCCCAGTAACATCATTGACATGGTTTAATCATAAGTAAGTGAAATGAGTTGGTCACATAGCCTCAAGAGTGCCCCCCCCCCATATGCCAGATTATGCTAACGAGTAGTTGGTGTTTATGATGGTATCATTGGGATATTACACCCTCACGATCAGAGTATCTCAATGGTGATATTAAATTAATAAATAGTTGAATGGTAATAATGACACTTAGAACAGTGGGGGTAAATCATCTCGACTACATTAATAATAAATCCAAAAGTGGTGTCATATGAAAAATTATGATTATGTCATGTTGTTATATAAAAAGGTAGGAATATATGATATCACGAACATGTATAATACATAGGTAAAAACATTAAAAAAGACCCAAAATGACATCTCCAATAGCATCATAAGACAAGGTTCACTCATGTGCTCCCAAGATCACAAACTATATGTCTTTCAGGCATCCATGACTGGTCACCTTCCCTAATCCCTACCGGCATCCATGAATCCTTTTCGGGTACCCATTGGTGTTCTAAACAACATGTGATATGCACTCAGTGGAGTACCAACAATGATGCCTGTAAAAACTCCATCATATATATATATAAATTATACACTTGTGTGGGTAAAACAAAAATATTGTAATCTGAATTACATATGTAAACAAGTCCATGATTGGCAGATGTAACAATGAGTAAGAAATAAATGATTAATACCATTACTTGATGTTGTGGTGACAAGTAACTACAAGCCTTGGAATAATTTGAATATTTCAGTAGTATTAGACCTTCACGATCTGAGTATAAAGGCATAAGATCATAGAAACCACCATGATTCCCAAGAGCTTTTCCATGGTAGGTTCAAAACAATGTAGACCTATGTGGGCCTGGAACCCAAGGACTATGTCCAAGGAGTCCACATATCAATAGATATAAATTTATATTGTGGTCGTATGTTCCACTCCTCAATCCACTCATTGGTGTTATACTTTAATAATGATCGGTATCATACTTTAATGAATATCTTGGTAATATGATTGATAATCATCCATTCCATACCATAATATCCAAAATAAAACATGATATATAAAATTCAAGGATTATTTTAATGTCCATGTCTACGTAAAATTATCCATTTCATTTCAATATCCTTATCTAACCCATTCATTAACTTATTTAAATTACTAAAGTGTTAAAAATGTGTGGCAATATCACACACCCAAAATGTTTGTTTATCTTAGGGATGTTTGAAAAACTACCACATAGGTGGTTTGAGTTGAGTTTGATGGCCACCAACCATGTCATGGTGTAATATTGGGAAAACACATAAGTTTTAACCAATAAATTTTAGACATTTATTAAGTATAGAAGAAATTACCAAAAGGGTCAGTGTGTAGCACAATGAAGGTTATTTAGAAGTGACCAAACCTTTTAGAAAAGTTATAAAAACCCAACCATATGGTGGTAGAGGAGAACTCATCTAGTATCAACTTCATATTTTTAGTAGAATGATATTAAAAAGGAAATAGGTAAAATACATAAAATATAAAAAAAGATCCTACATGGAGATCACACAATGGATGGAGAGAGAAACCAAGAAAAGTAGGTAATGGATTGAATCGGTTATCTATGGATATCCGACGTGTGTGAAAAAATGTTATTTAGAAGCTAGATGGAGAAGAGGGATCAAATCCAAGCTTTAGGTATGCGATAAATTCCTCATTCATGTGGGATATAGGATAAATAAGTAATAGAAGGGTTTTACATTTAATAACAATGGATGGAAAATGAAATTTCAGCCATTGAAAAGGGGTTTCACAGTTTGGTTAGAAAATTGGACAATCTCTATACCAATAATGTTACAATAAAAATCCAAAGGTATCCACCCATTTCATGGCTCTCTTGTATAGTTTGAAAAATCCATGCTCCAACTGTGTAGGGCCACTACCAGTGGGGACATAAGGGTATGGTCTAGGTACATAGTTTTTCAAAACGGTGATCATCCCATGTGGGAACCCTCTGCAATTGTTATTCATTTTTTATGGACATAAAACTTCCCTCACATTGTTTTTAAAACTATTTTCACCCATATTTGTATTTTATAGTAACTAATAAATGTACGCCTCATAAAACATCTCAATGAAATTCAGAGCTAGAGGATCTGAAGAAGCCTCGGATTCTCCAGAACCCTTCCATTAACTCATAAGAACTTTTATAAGATTGTAATTAAAAATCAGAATTGATATTTAATAGAGTCTTACTATAGTTATTACTTTTGGCATTAAATAATACCCCGCAAAAGTCAAATCTTCTTCAATTTTCCCATTTTAGGGTAACAAAGAATAATCAGAGAAACGTTCAGGCCACTCGTCTTGTACATCAGCCTCTACCACATATAACAATTCCTCTAAATATTTATGCTATCATTGAACCAATACTACCAGAATTAACCAACCTCAAAGAACCATCATGCTTCAGTCCATGATGCATATAGGATTCCCCTCAATAGACGAATCTACCTCAAACTCAAACTTTTCAGGCTGGAAGATTTGAGACGGTTCTAAATAGTAGTGATGTAATTGAGCAACATGAAGAACATCATGCATAACTATATATCATTGTGGATGTTATAACTGACAATAGATTGATCTGACACTCTATAAAACATCAAAAGGTCCAAAAAATTAAGTTTCAACATACCTTGTAACCTAAACTGTCGATGCCCTAATCTAGTCAAAATAATTACAAATACCTGATCCCAAACATCTAACTGTAAATTTAATCAATTGTTTATGGAATACGACTATTTCTTAGACTAATCTATATCCATTCACTTCTTAGTGAGATGAACCTACTCTAAAGTCGCATGATTAAAATAAAATCCAGGAAGTACATCCTCCCCAAACCAATTACTAGAACATAGATGATCGACATGGACTACCATATAAGGAAACATAAGTAGTCATCTTAATCATAGAATGAAATATATTTTTTAATTTAAAATCAGATAGAGGTATATTTTTCTCTTAGGAACCCTAGAAATCAAGGATTTACGCTTTAATAAAGTCCCATAACAACCTTATTTTCTTCTAAGATAGCTCGTTGGTCTGAGCGTGCTACGTTCTACTAAAAAGTACCTATGAATCTATGCCCCTATATAAACTTTTCTAGAATATAGATGTCAAAATAAAATACTGATCTTATACATTAGCCTATGGGACACCACGATGTCATATAATCTCTTAGACATAGAGCCTTCCAAGATCATCAACTAAAAAGGTCACCAGGATCGACAAAAAATACCCTCATGAGGATTTCAATAATAACCCATACTAAATCATTACCTCAAGATGATATAATTAATACTTTAGAAAAATCCACGGTGATGTTTTCCCATTTACACTCAGGTATGGGAAACGGCTTTAGAATCCCTACTCGTATGTGGTGTTCTACATTCATCAGCTATCAAGTGGAACACAAAGTAAAAAAATACTATTTCCCCATTTTCATTCCAGGACACTCATTTCTGATACATATATCACGACATATCTTTGTATGACTAGGGTGTACCACCCAAGAAGAGGCCCGATACAGTCACTTAAATTCACCCATAGATATTTTTATTAAACTAGATGCATCAACGGATGATAATTACCTCATTATCATTAAGGATTCATCATCGGTGTGGGTCCTCTCGTAACACTATACCATAAGACTTGGACCTTGGGGTTTGATAATGTCCTCATCTTTACAATAACTATAATTGAAGAGTTCTCTTTCAATGCTATAAGGTTAGGCTGATCGTGATTCTCCTAGACATCCAATTACATTATAGAAATACAGCCACCATCTTCTAATCGATACTAACATCATGGACTACATGTGTCTATGTTCAATAACCTAGTTCCCCAGTTACAACATTTCACTAACCCATTTTATAAAAAAAATAAAAATTAAAGGACTTCATGTATTCAAATAACCTTATCTACCTAAGGTTCATGTCATGATGTGTGTATATTTACATGATTATTTTTTATTAGTATACACCCAAAACTACTCTCCAAGTATGAAATAACTCCATAAATGAATGGTGTGAACTATAACTTCTAGCTCGAGATCTTGTGTTGGGAAATTCATGTTGGGTTTCCTTAGCTAAGGCAACCCATATGGAATTAATCAATCTCTCATCATCATAACTACTCCTATAATAATTCTTGATGCATCATAAAATTCTATATAACTCTAGCATGGAACTAGTATAATCGGGATTTGTTTTGAGGTAGGTCTCCCTTTCAGCTCTTAAAATTATGACTCATATTATTGAGATCATATAAACATCACACCCTTTTTATTCAAATCATTTAGCAGTTCTTCTTGAATGAAAAATCTTAAATAAAGCAACATTACCAACCATCCACCCTCATGATACTCTAGATGCCAAATATATTCTTGTTATGTTCCTAGGAAACAACAACACTCACCTTCTTTGGGTATAGATACACTCATGCATCTAAAATAATATGAACCAATAAGTGAACCTTGTCAATCTAGATGATAATTTTTTGAGTGTTTAATAAATTATGTTCCTACTTGTTTTATTCAATACGAACTCATGATGTTTTACATGGTTGTGTTGATTGAAATAATAAACTTATATATCATTCAAAAAGACTTCCACAAATAAAGGTCAATATTCATGGAAAAAACAGTTCATAAAATCCATGAAATGGTGGGCACGTTCACTGGACTGAATCACATAACCAAATACCCATATTTTTCATATCTATATAAGAACATTGTACGTGGTATGTTAGATAGTATCACATGAACCTCATTATAAACTAACCTGAAAAAAATCTTTGAGAAACCCCAAACTCATCATAGTATATCAAAGAGGTCATATATAAGGAAAAATGGATACATGTTTGTTATAGTAAGATAGTTTAATTTCTAGTAATCCATTTAACGTATTTGGGATACATCTACCTTCTTATAGAAAAGCATGGGTGAACCCTAAGGTGAAGTACTAGGTTATATAAAATAATTACCTTTCCAGTCCTCTACCTACCTCTTGACCTCTTGTAACTCAATAGTGGATATCCCATAAGGAGGAATGGACACTAGTGAAATTCCAAAAATTGTATCAATTGAGAACTAAAACTCTATATTAGGAGATAACATAGAAATTTCATCTGGTTTTAAATTCATAAATTATTATAATATACGAGTTAATGTAGCCTAATTTTTCACCTGATCAGTTGTATATAGGATAACGATCTCGCATCACATGTCATATCCCATGATGCTTTGGTCCATCCCTAATTTCTTGAAGATCCCATTAAAATTTTTGAATACATCTATCTCCCTTGAGTGACGATAATGACACCCTATAATGATAGAAATTTACATAATTATATCATTGATATAACTAGTACCTTTTAATAATGACATCAAATTTTTTTCTTCAGGATGAAGAGGTCACACAAGAAATAATAGTTCCCTACCTTAAGCGGGAATTCCATACATTTGTGAAACCCCATTGATAACACTCCAAATATATTATCAATCCTCATTACCCTATAATAGTGTGGAATCTCAAGAACAATAATTATAATTACAGACATAGAAATAAAATATATGTAACTCCATGTTTTAAAAAAATAACGACAATAACGGAAAGGATACTAATATCATTCCGCTAATAGTAGAATGTATGTGGCTGAAATCCAATTTTTAAGCTGGAAATTCTAGATATAACATAATAAATGGCCCTATGATACAGCCTGACATCCCTAAGTAGGCCTCCTCTATTGAAACTATACCACTAGTTTCTAGCTCCCATATCCATGACTACCCCGTCGGCCTGATTAGTCAGTAACACTCCATCTCCCAACATGACACAGAGATATTGATACTGCCCTAGTACCCAAAGATGGTTTATATCCTTTCTGAATGGACTATAGAGGATAGATTATGAAAAACTATTGAAAATATCTTGTCCTTCCCCATTCCCATCACTATAATAGATCCCTATCATTGTTTCTCATGTTTCCCTATGGAAGTCAACCATGCATGTTATCATTCATAGGATCATGTCTTATCCTCTCATTTGTGTTTTTTGAAGGTGAGCGGCTTTGATCACATTCAATGGTGATGTATCCTCCTTGATGGAAACGGCGTGATGGGATATCGGTTCCTCCTTTTGAGTATTCCTCCATAGAATTTGTTTCATATTTCAGGTCTCCCTCATAGATTAAGATGTGTTCATGAAACTCATTCTCAATAACATCTCTTTGTGAATACCAGTTAATTGCACATATTTTGTCTTGACATTCCAAAGGGTCTAGTCAGGGATAAAACAATCATCCATTGGAGTTTTTAGGTTGGGAATCACTGACATATTTGGACACCAGAACTTTGGCCACTTTCTTTCCTCCTCGTAGATGGGAATCTCAAGAGCATGGAACTAGAGGAATCCAACATTAATTGTGGGGTTTCCGATTCCAATGGTATTTATTTGAAGGTTTCCTGAGGTATTTCATGTTTAACATGAAGTAGTAGCATAATAGGTCATGAGTTTAACATCTTAAAAAGATGTAGTGGAACTGATAATAATTCCTCATGAAGTTGGATCAAATGGGTGAGTCCCTGGGAAGTAAAACCGGGAAGGTTTAATGATGGATGAATCATAATACTGTATGAGAGCGGCCCGAGGGTGGTTTTTTTGTAGAAGTAATATGTCAACCAAGAAAGTTGATCTAGACATCACTGGAGGTGGATCAGGGAGGCTCACTTCTATGAGAGGGCACGTAGGTTTAACATTGGTGGGAATTGAACCTTTGGTAGGCTTCCTATGTACCCTATTTAGAAGAAAGGGATAAAACCCCATGTAGTTGGAGAGGGTATGGTGTGGGGATTACACCTAGGTGATTCCTGGGTGGATAGAATGATAATAAAAGGATGCAAAGGCATAGTTAAAAACTAGGTTTGATATATATTAAATGGATGAGGTAAATAAAATGGGTGGAGGTGAGTGATGTGATGGGTTTTAACATTAAGGAGGCATCCTATATATCCATGTTGGTTGGTAATCAATGTCTATATAGTTTGGAAGGATAGTGTGGGACATACACAAGTAAGTTGTGGAATGGGCTTGGGGAGATGATGTCTCCCAGGTTTGGGGAATTACCTTCTTGATATGTGTCCCAATAAAGACAAGGACGGATGTAGATAATGGTTCATAAAGGACTAATCATAAGGAGGGGGCCCATAGTGGTGGAGATTGTGAATTACACTAGGAAGAATTACCTTGGTGGAGGTGTATGTCATAGTCACTAATAACTTTTAAGCCCATGTGAGTCATGATCGATGTGATAAACAAGAGGAAGAAGTAGACATGACTGTTGCATCGTGAGAGATGGTGTGGGATATACGAATTGAAGGTACCTGAGGAGGATCCCATTCAATGTGTGGTGTATCTCATTCCACATGTGTGGGGATTACACACAAGGGAAGACCATGGTGAGAAATCCAAAAATGAGAGTGATGGGTTATTGATAGTCTATAATTCCCTTCCCCTCTTTAGTCAATGGGAAGGAGGTGAAGAAGAGAAACAATGCTACCTCCCACAAGAATGGTTAGGTTCTTACTCATGGAGGGATGCCTTAGAGGGTATCATTCCATATGGGAGGGTTGTGTTAGATTTCATTCCATGTGAGAATGATCTCATTATATCTCACACATGCATGAGATATCCTACACTTCATGAAAAAAGTGATGTCATAGTTTAACATCATGTGTCATGGAATATTTGTGCCATGTATTTTTACTTCATGTAGCTCAGACATTGGGGAATCACTCCTTAATCCCTGGGCTTGCGTAACTCTATCCCATGAACCCTCATAAGTGGAATGGAACTAGAAATTGTTGGTTAGAATGATGGGTCAGATTTCCCACTCATAAGTTCCATATTAGTGTGCCAATTATGAAAATCAAAAGGCATTACTATTCAAATTCTTAAAAGAATATTTTAAGGTAATTCATACACTAGGGATTTCTTGTGAGGGACCGAGAAATCACAACGTGAAATCATAGAGGGATAAATGAAATATTTTTTTACAATATAGGTGGGTTACATGAAAGATGTTATTAAACATGGGGATTTTGAATAATTATTGGACTATGGGGAATCATGTATGGGGTTCATGTAAGATTGGAGACTTGGGTGAAAGAGTAAGGAATGTTTGAAATATTCTTGTGCATAGTAGACTAAGTCAAAAAGAAGTTGCGAGATTATTACCCAATGGTGGGACCACTCAAAGGGGGCCCAAAAAGGGACTTTAGTACAATATCTATACCTTGAGGATTCCACTCATTGGATTTATCATGGAAGATCCATTTTATATGTAGTAGAGTAACAATTGTCCTTTTGGAGGATCACCTAGAAATAGGGTGTGCACTTCAATATATGAACGATGACTTCCACGGGGGTGCGCAAGCTTTCTAAAGTTGGAATAGATCAGTTGACATCACATTGGACATGAAAGGGATTTAAATTCATATCAAAATCCTTAAACCTAAGAAATCCACTTGCGTTCACCTTACTTATCCATTTTGGGGTTTCCAGGGCACATGAATGCCTCTTCAAGTCACATTGGATATATAATGGATTTGCGAATGGAATTCTATCATGTACGAATGACTAGAAACTTTCATATATCTTCGATTGTGTTCCTGTATTGCTTTGTTGAGTGTGATGGTGTTCTTGATCCACATAAATATGACCTCTGCTGATCATGTTGAAATCTACTCCAACTGATCCCCCACCTCAGAATCAATGTTGAGAGGGGACTTGAAGGTCTGGTTCTGAGGGAACAGTGATGAGAAGTGGTCCATTTCTAATGGATCACTCAATAAGATCCAGTCACAATCATCAAAATTACATGTGAGGAAGGTTGTATTATAGTACAAGTCCTTGCGGTGACTCGAGAGTTTGATAAAACAATGCTCAACTCCTACAAGTCTCTACATTGGTGAAGTCATAGCTATAATTATTGAATAGATTAGTATAATTTCTATCAGATGAACTACTCGGAAGACTAGATGATCGGAAAAGATATGAGATTGTGGCATCCATGGTATCTCTTCTGGTTGTTATTCTTTCCCATGAAGAGATGTTCATCCAAATTGAATGAATTTTGGCTACTTTGGATGAATAGATGCTATGGCTATAATCCATGCCACCAGTGGGGTAGAAACTGAGACTGGTAGGGGTGAGGATACTAAGGAGGAATAATTAACATAAGATGTAAATCCACATATCATAGATCTCGTTCCTTCAAATGGGACCCTAGAGGAAGACCCTGTTACTCAATTTCATGTTGTCTTCTCAACAAATTAGTAAGTAGATCCTAAGGAGCTGGATGACTCTGATCCTAAGGCACCTGAATAAAACTGCATCATCCATCATAGGGTATTACGGAGAATTAAATAATTAGATGACATTACATAGTCTAAAATATAGAGCTATTTGGGGTATATTCATCACTGGTTGTGTAATAAATGATCTATACGGGTTGACAGAAATGTTTTTCACGTGCTAGTATGTAATTATCTTACTGAGAAGATGTAGGAATGGATCCACCATCAAGAAGTTTCCTAGATCTGGGATAAGTCCAACATCCTACAAAAGATTCAGTAGTTCACTAAGATGATCCAGAAACTAGAGGGGTAGGCATGTGAGAACACTACCATCCTATGATCTTATAAGGGGATCATCATTGGGTTGAAGGATCGACTGGAGAAGGATGAGAAAAAAATTAAGGATGAAACTGATCAAATCACATATCAATAGATGGAACAAACCTAGGATCATGTGAGAGCTTCTAAGCTTCTCCCAGTGTCCAATGATGTCGATACATAACAGGGAAAGACAGAGTGACTCTTGTAGGCCACACATCAATGACTGGATGACTTGATGTGCTATATCACAAGAATAGAGGTGTAGGGGTTATTTTTTCAAACTCATGACCTTCACTTTCTTTTTTATATTAAACATCTATTTTCATGAAAAAATTATTTTCATTCAATACATATCACACTCAAACCATTAATATTATAAAACCAATAACTAATCCCTAAGCTCATGTGGGTAATGACCGATGTGAGAAACATGGGATCACCATATGACTGGTCACATTGTATTGGAATGTCATATAACCATCGAACACTCAGGGTCCAGTATTTTGGATTGAAAATTGACAGTGTCTAGACTGAAAGAGGATATGGATATTGAATAGGTCTCTCACAGAAGACAACATTCTTTCCCTAATGTTTCATAGTTCACAAATTGGATAACACTAGGGGTGTTAGATTCAACCACATCAAAGGGAAATGGGATGTGTGAATTATGATGCTCTGCATCTAGAACACAATGAATGTGGAATAATGATTTAGGAAAACTGATGATTTTTTTTTGAAACCATGTATCCATATTTCATAGCCATGAATGGGGACAAACAAATGAGGGCTGACTGTTGATGATGTACAAAAAAAAAACTATCTCAAATTTTCGTTTGTGGTCTTTGAGAATTTGGGGCCATGATAATTGGTGACCCGATGTTTATTAGATAAAACTGTTAGGGGTTTACATCAGATATAAATTATTAAGAAGATCCAAATAGATGGATTGGAATGTGTGGATATGGAGTGAAGAAATGTTTGAAGGGATACCAATGCTCTTGGAATTATGCCACTATGGATTTGAGCACATTAAGGCTTGTGTATTGGTCTGTACCAAGATCAACCCTATATTAAAGGGGAGAACTATCTCAGATGAAGATAAGTATCTAAAAATGTGAAAAAATCAGTTTATTACCTCTTTAGAAAGGGCTAAGGATGCCTTTCTTTTTTTACATCATGCAAATGAGGATGTTAAACATGTAGTTTAATGTCATGCGATGGGGAAAATTCATGGTAAAATTTAATTTAATGTGATAAAGATGCATATCATTGTTTAATGTAATAATATTGGGACATTGAGAACAATTTATATTCTTACCATGAAAACCCTGACAAACAGTTTACAATCATCTTTCATTGGAATAAGGAGGCATCTATTCCTATAATATTTTTGTGGACATGAGTAAATAAGCCTAATGTGAATGATCCAACAAACAAATCTATATCAAAAAAGTTTCTGAAATTAGACAGAATAATTTTAGAGATCCCACAACTAGTTATTCATGGTGTGGAAGAGTAAAAAACTCAATGTGAACATTAACATAGAAGTCTTGATGTTACACCACACATCCCCATGTGGGGATCTTAGTTTATGGTCACAGAGTTTGGAACCAAAGGATCATGTATATGTCGATCACATCGATACAGCCTACCAAAACTCATAATACCACATGACCTGTGCTCAGTTTGGGAAAGAAGGAATGGTACATGGGTTTGATTTGACATGTGGGAGTGCACATTAGAGGTGCTTTGATGAATGAAATCCCACCACGACACAACAACATAGAAAGAAGGTAGGTCGAGAAAATCATGTTCTATATAAAAGGGATATTGGGGAGGAAGGATCCACAGTATGCCATATTTGAAGCAAATTGATCATAACTATACCATCTAATATAAGGGCATGATAATTTGGGACCACCTACTGACGAATTTCTAAACACAAGATCTATTGGTGATACAAAATATCCATTAGGGTGTTGGCTGAGGACATGGGATGAGGAAAAAGTGGAATGAGGCCATCAGAGAGAGGGGGCCCATCTAGATTTTTAAGATGATGGAAACCCAAGTCGATAAAGAAATAAAATGAAGAATGTAGAGTGACTGTGTCAGAGAACATGGGTTCTATGAATAGTTTTAAGGTCATGTTTCCCAACATGTAATATTTTAGTTTAAGGTCATATAGTTTAGACCATAGGGGAAATTTTCACTTCAAGGGTGTATATATGAAACATTAAGGATTAACATGACATGAATGAAGGAATGGAGGTTAATGCACCACAGATCCCCTTTATAATAAACTGTGTGAAGCTTAAGTCCATGATAATTATACTGTAACTGTGGCTAGGGTCTAAAAAGTCAATAGACTCATGACTGGACCCAAATAAAAAATGTCTAAGAATCACTAAGTATCCCAAAAGGATGGTAATGAAGAGACACATAGTTTTTTAAGTGGATGTACATAGGTTTCTGTCAAATGGAAGGGACCATGGGGTTCTTCAAAAGGGATATGTGTAATGTGGCATGACAAAACTGAGAGGAATGAGGACTAAAAAGTCTTGCATACCACATACGCATTCCCAATGAGGTTTTTATACAGTGTATAGTCTTGATTCATTGAAAAACAATTAGTCTCAGGGGAAAAAGGTTTGATAATCCAAGGGAAAGGCCAAAGGACAAAATTTCTTTGCATCTGTACATATCTCCTAAGGATGGGTATCAAGTGATGCCTAGTTTTTGAATGAGAGTCTCCCTATGCAGGTCTTAACCGTGCACATAGAGAGGTCATTTCCTATTGTATATTTTTTCGATGTGGATTAACTAGAATATAAAATACAGGCATCAGTACATATCTTTTAAGGGCATGAATCTATCCATAATTATTTCTTCGCATGTGGAATTTTAAGTGACCACTTTAAGGGGGAATTGTTCTTTTAGGAAACAATATCACAATATTGTGATGTTTTACACCATGCAACCTAGATGATTGTTATATAGTATAATGTCATGAAAATAGTAAATGTATGTTCTTAATTTTTTCATCATATTTACAGGGTGATACATAAATAATTCAAAGGGTGGTGTTCATGGAATGAAAACCATAAACTATTGTGAATGAGGAATGAGGAGGCCTGCATGCCACAGATTCCCAAAGAAAAATTTCACATAGTTTAGAGTCTTTATGTTAGGATTGAAGTGTTTTCAGGTATCTCAATGTCATAATTACTAGACTTGAGAATTGTTTAAGGACATATCATATAGACCATGGGATCCCAGTTTAATATCATAGAGTTGGGATGATGGGAAAAGGGCCTTCATGTGAATGTGTGTAGCATAGTGGTATGGAAAACCCAACATGAATGAAGACCTAGGAGGCCTGAACACCAAATGACACAATTTCGATATAATCCTATATATAGTTAAAATAAATTATGATTAGACTAATGAATTGATATTTATAGTCATAGAGCTCAAATTAGAACAACACAACAAAATTTTGTGTTACTTGGATTTTAGGAGGAGAGGTGTTCTAAGTGGAATGTGCATGATAAAACAGCTAAAACCCAATATCAATGATTACTCAATGGGTCTATACTACATGAAAAAATTACAAAAATAAGCCTCACATAGTTTATTTTCATGATTCTTGTACTTGGGCACACTAATTAATTTCATGTGTTTGGGATGTCGAACCCTTATGCGAAGTACTGCTTGAGGAATATGGAATTGGAATGGGGATTGATGTACTCTCCATCCATGGTGACCATAGAGTATCTCAATTGGGGTAGACCTTGTGAATGATATAATGTCCTTCACTCTTGGGTTCCAACATCAGGGGATTCCTTACAGGTATTGTTGGAGTCCTTAGAGCATTTATTGTATCACCTTGGAGGAAAGAGAGGAGGTGATACTTTTTATTAAAATATCTAGGTTTTTTTATGTTCATGTATAGATTAGGAAAGGCTAATAGATTTTTTTCTCACTGAGGGTTTCCAATTCATCTAGATAGACTTTAGATATCTGTTATGACAATTAATGATCATAGAGAGCGATTTTATGTGAAAGAAACTTAATCTATATGGGTCGAACTACCTATGTTCCTTACACTAAGGAATATGGGGTCAATTGGGAAGAATTCTATTTCATAATACTATAATCCCATAGGGTATTGGGGAGATTTTTATGTCAACTATTCGAATTATAGACCCAAATATTTTGAAGGATTCTAGAGAGGGTTTTGTTAAAATCCTTCACAAAGACCATGGGATCCCAGTTTAATATCATAGAGTTGGGATGATGGGAAAAGGGCCTTCATGTGAATGTGTGTAGCATAGTGGTATGGAAAACCCAACATGAATGAAGACCTAGGAGGCCTGAACACCAAATGAAACAATTTCGATATAATCCTATATATAGTTAAAATTAATTATGATTAGACTAATGCATTGATATTTATAGTCATAGAGCTCAAATTAGAACAACACAACAAAATTTCGTGTTACTGGGATTTTAGGAGGAGAGGTGTTCTATGTGGAATTTGCATGATAAACCAGCTAAAACCCAATATCAATGATGACTCAATGGGTCTATACTACATGAAAAAATTACAAAAATAAGCCTCACATAGTTTATTTTCAGGATTCTTGTACTTGGGAACATTAATTAATTTCATGTGTTTGGGATGTCGAACCCTTATGCGAAGTACTGCTTGAGGAATATTGAATTGGAATGGGGATTGATGTACTCTCCATCCATGGTGACCATAGAGTATCTCAATTAGGGTAGACCTTGTGAATGATATAATGTCCTTCCCTCTTGGGTTCCAACATCAAGGGATTCCTTACAGGTATTGTTGGAGTCCTTAGAGCATTTATTGTATCACCTTGGAGGAAAGAGAGGAGGTGATACCTTTCATTAAAATATCTAGGTTTTTTTTATGTTCATGTATAGATTAGGAAAGGCTAATAGATTTTTTTCTCACTGAGGGTTTCCAATTCATCTAGATAGACTTTAGATATCTGTTATGACAATTCATGATCATAGAGAGCGATTTTATGTGAAAGAAACTTAATCTATATGGGTTGAACTACCTATGTTCCTTACACTAAGGAATATGGGGTCAATTGGGAAGAATTCTATTTCATAATACAATAATCCCATAGGGTATTGGGGAGATTTTTCTGTCAACTATTCGAAATATAGACCCAAATATTTTGAAGGATTCTAGAGAGGGTTTTGTTAAAATCCTTCAAATTTCCATTCTCTTGTATATGGTAGTAGGATTTATGTTTCGGAAAGATGTTTTACTTGGTGTAAAAATTCTTCAGATCTGCTACCTAGATATTGGTTCCATTGTTAGTGAGAATAAAGAGAGGGACACAAAATCTATGGTTGATATGGGAACTCACAAATTCAACAACTGATAATTACTTGAATTCCTTTAGGGGAACCACTTCTAACCCCATCAAAAAAATATGTTACAGTAATATTGAACCAACATTGGCAAGTTTTTTCTAATGGATAGTGTCCCCTATCAATGACTCCCCATGCAACAAAGTGACAAGAATATGTGGTATTTTGGAGGGGATCTGGTGATCGATGCACAAAGTTGGCATGGACCTGACATGCCAGGAAATCATTTGTGAGGGTTATACAATCATAGATCCTTGTGAACTATAAGTATCCCAACCATCAAAAAAATTTGGAGAGCGTACAACCTACATAATGAGCTCCATTGGAACAAACATCAACTTCCTGCATAACCTAGGTAGTATCATCTCCTTAAATGAATTAGAGAATCATTCAAATAGACACACATCTATAGAGAATCTTCTTTATGTGGGGACCACTATATAATGTGAATTTCATGGTGTGACAATGTACTTTCTCACATTAGTCTCGATCTAATAGAAGAGTGTCGTATTGAATATACTCGATGAATGAAGATGTCCAATCATTGGTCTCTTCAACAATTGGATGATATAGAAGTCCTGATAAGGAAACATCGATCGTCACATGGTTCACTTGATAGTTTTCTTCATCATTTAGAATGATGGGAGATATGACCCTTAGATTCGCCACATTGTTTAAGAGATCATCCTCATTAATATTTTTATGGTTTGTAGATTGAATTTCCAATTCATAATTACAAACATTCTATGACTAAAGAATATGAGTAAGTTATGGATGAGAAGAGAACTTGGACATCAGCTGCTGAGTGTTCCCCAATTGGGGCACAAGTAATGGATTCTTGATGATGCAACCACCATTGTTTTGTGTAATGATTAACTCATATTTCCTCTCAAAATAAATGAGGGGGACATAAATCTCAATGTCCAGCTTCATACCAGCAATGAGAGAGTGATAAACTAACTCATTGTTGGTACAACTATAACAACCCAATCTTTCCCTACATGTAAATTACATTTTTTTTCATAATACATAATATAGTACAAAAATTATATTCACAAATACCATATTAGTTTAGTTCCTCTGTAATCATGGATAATAATCTTATATCTTGGTGAAATATATTATACATCTCCCATAAAGATCTCCCCTTTTATTTTCCTACCTAAAAACATTCTTTATATCCTATGGAAAATAAAACATAAAAAGTGTGAGATAAAATTATCAATAAGGATAAACATTGATAACATAAAAAACCATAATAATAAGAATGTAAAAACATGAACATAATGATTAAAATCAAAATCATGATTCATGAAATAAATTTTCTTAGTACGTAAGGAATAGATCATGAAGGAACATTAACAATGATAAAATTGCATTGGAAAAAAAACATGGAATTATATAAAATAAATAATCACATAGTATGATTTCCATAGTATCCAAGGAATCGCTTCCAAAACCATCGTAGTAGACAAAGTCCATTACTGAACTAGGATGACTTGATGTTCAATCCAAGTATTACTGAACCGGATTTACATGGCATTCCATCCATGTATCACATAACAAGATTTACATACCATTATAGTCTTGCTTATCTCATGAGATATAAATTATTGTTCAATGCATTGGAGGGAGATATAGGTCGCATCCATCTCATAATGAAATCATTATTACATGTTCCACAAAAACAGAAATCATTCATCATAGCATAACCCATGAAATAAAATGGGGTTCTTAAAATCATTCCATTATAACAACATCCATATAAAATATCATCCCATCATTAACCCAAAAAAATTCATAGTAATAATTTGGATAGAAACATACACTTATTTAAAAAAATTCATCTTAGATGGAAAATATTTTTTATAAAACACTTGATCTTAATTCATGGGGAAAATATCCTTTATTCTTCAAAAATGATTCCTTTTCTCATAATACCTTTAAATTTCAAATGAAATTAATTTATTTTAAAATAAACTTTAAATAACTTAGATGAAGCTTCATGAAAATAAGGTCTTATGAGGATGTAAAAAATCGTTCTTATTGTATATGTTAAAAAAAAATCTTCTCATACTCTTATCATAAAATTCAAAAAGTACCTCGTATGGAAAACAAAAGAAAGATTATTCTATACCATTTAATAAAATTTACCAATGGGTAAAATTCATATTAAAAATAGTATAAGAATATAAATAATATTATATTTTTTATAAATATGGACAAGATTGATAAATATACCCCAATAAAAACTTATAAATAAATTATCTCAGATAATAATGAGATTTCAAAATTATAGAAGAGGTGAGCGGCACCTTAGGAAAGCTTGAAATATTAATTTATTATCAATTCAATTTCAAAAAAAATTCTCGAAAACATATTTATTTCAAAGATAAGATGATTTCAGTTCAAATAACCATCAAAAAATAATTTTTATACAAGTTTTGATTATTTTTTATCCATATGTTTTTGGTTTAACCCTTATTTTATCATTTTTAATCTTATAGTGATATCATGTTATTTACACATCGGGGGTTATTATAGTTACCATGTCATGTCAAAAGACCCAAAAAAATCCATTTATGACATATTTAGGCTTTTATTGAAAATTTATCCAAATATTATATTATTAGGATTTTAATAACATTTAATAATCTATTTTATATTTTAAGTTATAAATTACATTAATTTTGGTCTCTATTCATACTAGAATTTTTTAAAATATCATTACAACCCGATTACTTAAAAAACATTTATTAAAACCTAACGTATCATATTCACATTGAAAATTATTTTATTACATAAATTATATCAAATAATATTTATTTTAATATTTATAATGTCATTTATTTGAATCCTTTATTAATAAAGAAATCACCACATCATCATTGGGTCATAATTAATTTTATTTATATAATATCTGAAAATTATAAATAAAATATCATGATGTATAAAATCATTTTAATTCTCTAATTACTATCTATAGTCAATGATATAACTTATGGAAACCCATATAAAAAAATTTAGTAAGAAGATACATGTATATTTTTTTTCTCTTTACTTTAAATTACTTATTACAACAAGTCATTATCACTTGAGAGTAGATCTATGGGGTCCAAAAATCATCCCAAGGATGTCCATGGTCATAAATATGTCATCCAATAGGATTATAATGTGTTTTAGGATAGCTTTATATTATTTTAATTTTTTATTTTACCCTAATTTACCTGATTTAACCTTTATCCATGGAGAATAAAAATAATCAATGAATTTAATATTCATAATTTCCAAAAACTAATGGTTACTATTTATGAAATTTTGGCCTTCTGATTCCTAATATGGAATCGATTTTTCCAAATTCTAAACACATAATTGGAAAAAATTAATTCCCATTTTCAAAACCAGGAAGTGGGTTTTTTAAAATGTAAAACTACCAAAATATTGACATTCTCTTACATCCAATTTAATTATGAAATTACATCCAATTACATACATAGAATTAAATTATAAAAAAAATAATCCCATTAACCATTAAAACCAGTTAAAAATATAGTCTAAATATATAAATAAATTAGATTAATCTCATTAAACTTCATAAAGGGTTCACCATCAAAAGGTGGTAAAACACTATTTTATTGAAAAATTTGTTCTCTTATTTGATAAATTGAATTATATATTATATCATGTGTAGGAAATAAATAATATTAATGTTAATGTTATATAAAATTCAAAATGTGGTTAAAAATATTCATAAAGGATATTTTATACCCCCTTAAATAATAATATTTTAATAATATATCGTTGTTTAGTTAAACTCGGTATTGTGTATAACACAAGATATCAAGGACGGTCGTTGATGCATCTAATGCAATCCAATAATATCATTTTGTATATTGAAAAATAATACAGTGTTGCCTATGGAACAAGAAAATATTAGTGTAGAATACAATACAAGACATAAAAGAAATTAAAAATAATCCATCTCATAAAATCATGGGGTGTTATATTTTACCCCCCTTAAAAGAAATTTCTCCCACGAAATTTTTTGTGGTTATAAAAGGTTTACTACTTGAAATTTTATTTCATTGAAACCCAAATTGTAGAAGTAATACTAAATTTTTTTTAAAAGGAATGTTATAATCTTAGTGGTTACCCAATGTAACTCAACACATGGTTTCTACATCATAGAACAAAGTTGGGAAGTGAAAACATTGATAAGGAATAGAAATCTAACCATCTCAGTCTCATGGTTAGTCATGAAAAACAGGGTTAGAAAATTTAACAACCAGAAATACTAAAATCTTCAATGATTTAAGGGACCATCTGATTTATTAGATAATAAGGTACTAAGATAACATTATTTTCATTCAAGAAACTTTCGGTAAAGTTGAATAACTTTTCTTGAGAATAAATAATTAATTGATTTTGGTATAATCTAATGATTGTTCATTTCTTGAATAATTCCCAATTCATATCATATTTAATGAAATGAAGTTGAATTTGAAATTCTTGAAGTGCTATTAGTTTATACTATTGAATTACAGGACATTCTATCTATATCAATAAATTTTTTTGCATAGGTAATTAAATATGAATATCTCCACTGATTGTGAGATAATACATTAATCTAACAAACATAAAATAGAAAATTACTTATAAAATCCATAAATTGATGACATTAAAGTCCTTACAAAACCAAAAAAGAATATAAAACATTAGAATGAGGTGAACAAAATCTATATAACATTTATCTCCCATATCTCATAAGGTAGTCCTTTTTGTCACATTCCAAACATGTGAATATCTTAATCATGTATTCAATATAAAATATACATTAATTGTTGTATAACCTTAGTGAAATCATGCATTATAAGAAAATTAACTCTTTCCATAAACTAATAATACCAAAAATTCTGTATACTCAAACCATGATATCACTTTCTCCTTCAATGGGTCATGAGTTCATTAATACTATCCAACATCTCATTATCTCCAAATCACTTCATTATGCACATATCATGTGCATTACAAAAATATTTGATTCACTTTTCATGGTTACTGGAACCATATACAGATGGAAAACCACAATTTATGAATACAAAGATATTCCATTCATTCATAATACTATTAAATAGATTCTACAACATGATTTTGGAATCCCATTACATAAACACATAATAATTCGACAACTTCATCGACAAACTCAACATCACCACTAGTGATCATATGTGATTTTCTTTTTTTCCTTTGTACATAGAGGTTTTTGGTGTCTATAATCATATATAACCCATGTATTAGAGAATTGGTTATCATATTACCTCATTTTATTGCACTTGTAACCCAAATGTTGAGGAGGTTCACTCTTTGGATATTTATGTTCATTCCTATTACATTGGAAGAAAAATTCTTGATGACCATATTTCCCACATTCAAAATATTTATCAGTTCCATTAAGAAAATGTACTCCGTGTTTCCTCCCACACATTCAGCAGAAATCAAATCCAATATTTTTCTCTATAATTTTTATAGTTTCCTTTGAATTCTATCATTATTTTATTATCATAAACATGGGATAGATGACAAACTAAAATATCCCCTTTTGTAATAAGAGCACAAGGAAGGTACATACAATAATAATAATTTTTTTAACTCATCCCAAACCAGGGTGTAAAATTTATCTTATTAAATCATATTCTTGATAATGTTCCACCATCGATTCACTTTACCTTCCATGAAATAAGTTCCCAAATTAACATTTTCTTGTTTTGAACCATAGAGAATGAAAAATAAATTTTTGATGATAAAACTCTCTTTATCTAAAACTAGAGGATAGGCCGTTACACAAAAATAAGGAGAATGATTCCTTAAGAATGTTTCAAGAGAACGTTGTTCCCACCAGTCGTCATTTGGGAGCCTACCCGAATTTGTGTTCCTAGAAACAAGATTATTTATTCGATATCCCATAACATTTGGTTATTTAAGAGAATAATCATTGCATTTCCCATCACATCCTGTATTAACATGGTTCCTTTGGGTTCCATCAATTGTCTAAAACCCAAAAAGAATAGTGTGAGAGGCATAAATCTTACTAGGAAGACATCATAATCACGGTGGAGTACCATCAATCTTTCATATCTTAGCTTTAATACTAGGTTATTCATGATCGTTATCATAATTCAAGGACTGTAACCTATAGTTCGAATTACCCTTATTGAAATCTCTAAACATACTTTAGAAGTATCTCCATGGATCCCACAAAAGTTGTAGCGTCCTAGTTTCCAAAGGTTAACTAAACCTTCACTCTGATACAAACTGTAATTACCCAAGCATGATATACATGGAAATTATATTTATTTTGAAAAATAATTAAAAATTTAATAAATTATACACCCAAAGACAGTATTATTTTAGTGTCTTTGGATATTTGGAACATAATCTTATATCTTTGTTAAATATCTTCAACATCTCCCATAAAGATCTTCCCCATTAGTTTTCATACCAAAAAACATTCTATATATCATGGGTAAAGGAAAAAATAAAAAGGGTGAGCTCAAATTCTCAGTAAGGGTAAACATTTAGAACAAAAAACAAACCATAAACCTAAGAATGTAATAACATGTACATAATTTTTAAATAACGAAATCATGAATCAAAAAATAAATCGTGGTAGTATGAAAGTCATACATAATAACGAAACGTTAACAATGATAAAATAAAATTGGCATTAATCATGGAATTGTGGAAAAAATAAGCACATAATATGATTTCTATAGTATCCAAGGAATTTCTTCCAAGACCTTCATAGTGGAGAAATTCCATTACTGAACCGAGATTACATTCCATTCAATACATGCATTAATGAGCAAGATTTACTTGTAGTTCCATCCCAGTATTACTAAACCAGATTTACATTCCATTCCAGTAATGTATATCTCATGAGATATAAATCTTTACCCAATTCTTTGGAGGAGATATAGGTCCCACCCATCTCATAATGAAATCATTCTTACATGTTGTAAAGAAACATAAATCATTCATCATAGAATAACCTAAGAAATAAAATGGTCTTCTTAAACATCATTCTACCATAACATAATCCATATAAAATATCATTACATCATTAAAAAAATAAAATCATAGTAATTATAGGGATAGAAACGTAACACTATTTAAAATACATCATCTTATATGAAAAATAATTTTTATTAAATGCTTGAACATAATTCTTGGGGAAAGTATCCTTTATTCTTCAAAAAACTTTCTTTTCTCAAAATGCTACAAAATTTTAAAAAAAATATAATTTTTCCGAAAATAAAATTCAAATAATTGAGAGGAAGATTAATGGAAATTAGGTGTTTTGAAGACATAAAAATAAATTAATTTTGTATATGATACAAATTATTCTTCTCGTACTTTTGCTAGAAAAGCATAAAAGAACATTATATGGAAAACAAATGAATGATTAATTCCATACAATTTAATAAAAAATTACCACTTTGCAAAAAACACTATAAAAACATATTATAAGAATAAAATTAATATTATATATTTAGGAAACATGGACATGAGTGATAAATATAACACAATAATTACTTACGAAGAAAAAATATCAGATAATAATGAGATTGTAAAATTATCCCCTACCATAGTTCTGATACGCTTCTTATGTATTTGAAACTCTTTTATAGTGGGTTTACTATATCATTAACCTTTATTAAAACCATAATAATATTTATAATAATATACATGATTTGATTATGAATTTATATTACTTTTTCATTTATCAATTCTATTTTAATGAAACGGTTTGTGTAACAATCGTTTTATTTATCGTATGTGTTTTGACTTTTTATTCTTGATCTTATTAATTAGATCATGATTGACATACTTTATAAATGTAAAACATGATTTATATATCATAAATATTCATTATTTATATTAGATATAAAAATAAAATTGAATACACTTTTCATGGATACTATAGGTCGTATGTATGCATGAACAATGTTTCTGTTTCTTTATTGAATCGAATGGAAGAAAGAAAATGACATATATATATATACATAAACACAATTGAATTATTATTACATATATTCCATTGTTATTTATTATATATACTTTATAATCATTCTTGAATGGTTAACCTGTAGATTGAATCTCATCGCGTCATGGAGACGGTAGACCATATGCATGCACGAGGGATGATATCATTCACTTAAAGGTTAAATGGTATGGAATTGGATGGTATATTAATTATAAAGAATAATTATCATGTTATATTACTTATTTAAATCCATTATACACATCACTTTACCCATCAAAAATTAATTATTTTTCAATAAAAAATTACACTGTGCCATATTGATAGTAAGTTGTACGTACGAACGTATGGTGATATTGTTATTCGTATGACAGAAAAATGGGGTTTAAGGTTTTAACATAATTATAATATCTTCAAATAATGTATAATATATTTTATATGATGCATTATTATCGACAGAACATAATAAGAGAAAGTAATAGAAGAAAATAATTAAGAATGAGGTGATAAAAAAATTACCTCTTCTTCTGGTATTTCCAATTGATTTTCACAAAAAGGCACCTTAGGAAGTATTTGTACCAAAAGAATAGATTTTAAGAGGAATTTCTGGATTCTAGGAAGATTATTGGATAGATATTTTCATAACTAAAATGATTTTTATGTGTGAGATAATGATAAGAAGAAGTTCCCTTTTATAGAAGAGGTGAGGGGCATATTAGAAATGTTTTTAATTATTAATTTTTAATAAATTCAATTTCGATTAAAAATTGTCCAAAACTAATTTAATTAGAATATAAAAAGATTTTGGTTCTAATACTTATCATATAAAATGTTTTATACATGTTTTTATTTTTTGTATTCTTTATCTTTTTTGTTTAACCCGTATTTTTCACTTTTTATTCTTATAGTGATATCAGGTTATTTACAAATTATGGATAAATTTAATTAACATATCATATCAAAAGACCCAAAAAATTACCTTTATGACATATTTTTACTTACCTTAACTATTTTTCTCCATATTATATTTTTAGGAATTTAATATCATTTTATAACATATTTTTTATTTTATGTTATGAATGATGTAAATTTTGGTCAATATTCATAATTGTATCTTTTTAAAAATTCATAACAACCTGATTAATTTGAAGGAAAAATTGAATCAATCCTAACATGTCATATTAAACTATAAAATTTTTGAATTACAAAAAATATAGAAAATCATTTTTTTAATATTTATAAAATCATTTTTTTAAATACATTATTAATGAAGCAATCACAGAATTATCATTATGTCATAATTAAATTTATTTATTTAATTTAAAAACATTAAAAATAAAATATCATGATGTATGAAATATTTTTATCATTCTAATTACTCTTTATTGTCAAATATATCACTTATATTATGACATATAAGAATTTATTTAGAAAAAAGATACATTTTTTTGTTTTTTTACATTAAATTACTTATTATATGTAACACCCCGAGCTTCCACGATACACTTCTCTTTCAATAATGCAATAGCTTGCATTGTACGCATGTTCGAGTTCAAAACACACTACGACTAATCAAAGTAGCCGTTATGAGTAGTAATACCCACTTTTTAATATTATTTAAATTTTATATTTCAAAATGGACTTCATTTTTGTATTTTTAATATCGAAATTATCCTAAGTTGAAAATTTTGTAATTTTCTGAGAACTTCCATTTTTTATGAATAGTGAAAAATACATAAAACAAATTTTTTAATCAAAATAATTTATAGTGATAAATTATAATATTGAGTGGTTTAAAAGTATAATTAGAATATATTTTTACCATTTTGTCCAATGGTATTCATTATAATTAATTTCACTTGGAAATTGGACATAAATAATTGCCAATCTTTTGATATATATTGTTTCTTAAAAACACGCTATTTGTTGTGACAGCGGGAATTAGTTATAAAATTAATTAATCCAACTTATATGATTGTAAATTTGTAAAATATACATCATTTTTGAATTCGGAATATCAATTATAGCTTAGGGTGAAATTTTGGCATTGTTCTGAAAAACTTCAATTTTTGATGAATAGTGAAACCACAAAGTGGTAGTTAAAAAACTGATTTTTTGTTTAAATGAAACATTACCACTTCTGCGATTTGATTTTCAAAAATACGACATACATGGTTGTAATTAGGATGTAAAATTTGGATCAATGTGATTAAATTAATTTTTTGGTGAATTGTAACTTTTAAGTTTAATTAATCGTGATTAAAAGTAAATAGTGAAATTTAAGGTAAAAATGATATTATAAAAATATGAAAATAAATTTACACTTGTCCTACCCATATTTTATGAGTCATGGCCGATGAATAAAATCCATGGGTCAACTTGGGGACCCCATGGAGCCACTTTGGTAGGGAAATGACATTTAAAACTTTTTATTTAATGTTAAAATAAAAATGTCACAAACATGAGTTGTTTTACAAAATCAATTTTTACCTGGGGTTATATAAGTCATATTTTTAACTATAAATATTCATTATAAATATAAAAATATTTCCTACATCATGATAATTTTTTTTAAAATTTTAGAAATTAAATAAATTAAATTATTTATGACACGATGATGATGCAGCGATTACCTCATTAATTAACGATTTAAATAAAATAAATAGATAATGTAAAATATAATACATTCACATGTAAAAAAACCTATAGGATGGGTATATTTCGAACCCTTATCACATTATCCTCTAAATATATAAGTGTGGGACCTTTAAAATCCGAAACTCATTATATAATAAAGTAACATTTCATGACATTCCAAGAGTGCCCCTCCTCTCCTCTTATAAAATTCCCCCACCACTTCCACCTTAGTCCCACCATCAAAGCCTTTTGGCTCGGCCAAACTCTGCCAAAATACTCTCTAAACTTCCCTCTATTACTCCTAGAAGCCTCACTTTGGGAATAATTATTCCCAATGAAGCCTTTGGGTCAAATCAAAAAAGTGTTACCTGATATTAAGGTAATGTCTCCTCTTATGTTATTTTGTTTTATTTTGCTTCTCCAACCCCTTATACTCTTTTTATTATATTATTTTGTAACCAAACCAGTATATTCAATATACTAGGATGTTTTTATAAGAAGTATTCAAGCTACACTTACACACACCTACTTTTAATGGTTAAAGAACATACTGTTTCTGTGGATGGAAAATTTCTGCCTCACGAAACGATGATTGTTCAACACTCATATATCACCTTCAAATGTGGCCATTAATATGTCACTATATTTATATATGATATATAATATGTTTATTTTTTCCTTAATCTTCTGTATTTTTCATTTATGGCATACTTTTATGGATTCCATTATGGGTAAACGCGATATTTTCATTTTAGGAAGTGCGGACTACCGCCCCCTTAATGTGATTTGAATCGTTAATGCCATATGTGGGATGTATAAAGGATGGATTAAATGGTATTATACATTATATTATACTGGATTTATATTATAAATTTATATAATTATAACTTCATTTCATTAAATACGAAATTGAAATGAAAGTAGCGTTCTTGCGTACGTACGGCTTATCGTCTCCATAAACGGTGCATTTCATTTCTTACCTCTAAATGTTATGTAATACTATAAATGAATGTATATACTAGATATATATGATGTATATTATATCTAAGTCATGAATATAATTATGGATATAATGGATATTTTACCACATGAACAAAGGGTAATTATAATAAGTTTATTTTCGACTCAGGTACCTAAGATCAACAAAACGACCGTTATTAACTTAAATAATTACATAATGTTCATAACATGGTAATAAGTGATATAAAATGAATAATGAACATGAAAAATGTTCTTAAGAAAGTAGAGATTAACTCTAGTTTATTATTCAGGAGTTTAAAGAATGGTCGAGTCAAGTCGGACACGAGGTAAGGGAATTTCTTAACCCAATCTCCATTCTTTGGGTTAATATCCTACTTTCAAATTATGTCATGATATTATTATATCATATATTTTATTTGTACTTTATTTATGTGTACTTATAGTAAATACACATAATAGATCTATTTTATTTTTAAAATGATCTTTTTAAGGACTTCGTCTCAATCTCCATTCATTGAGGCATATTTGGTTTTATACACAACTTTCATTTATATGGTGTATAAACCCCCTTTGACTTTTACTTTTATTCAAAAGGAATATTTTTATACGAAGCATTTTTACTAAATGAAAAAAGGATTGTTTTTTCTTACGTATTTGGCAACAACGACTTCTCCACCGCCGTGACTATTATTTGAGTTTTGTCTTCCTCTATAAGCCATAACTTTTTTTAAACCAAAAATAAATACCATGTTTTAATTTTCCTTTGTTTTGGTATTGAAAATGGTTTTGATAAAGATTTTATTATATCAATGTGTTGTATTGATATCTTGATATTGAATTGTGGAAATATTATGTTTCCTTTATGCATATTTTATGTGATACAATTTTGTTATTGTTTATGATATGTTTAAACCTATTCATATGAGGAATGAATTGGACTTAATAAGTGATGGATGGAGCCCGCTATAGCTCCTCGATGCAACGACAGGTCTCATGAGTCAAACTAGTGTCTTGGAACGAGGCCTTGACAAAATCTTATTTGTAGTCTTAGCACGAGGCCTTGGCTACGTGGTTATTATAGTCTGGCATTATGCATTACATCATTATGAAAGTGGTTATTGATATTGCATGTTATTATTTGACTAGTAGAATATCCATGTGAGTAAATAAATGGAATTATTTAATTTTAATTTTTCATTATTATGCTGAAGTTCTTGTTTAAAAATGATTTTGTTTTATTTATACATTGCCTTAAATGTTAATGTCTATTAATGAATGCTTCCGCAATATTGTTATCCTTACTGAGTATCTGATCTCACCCCTTTCAATGTTTTAATAATTTCCAGGATGTGAAGAAGTATTTTTTTAATGACCTACAAGGATAGTCAGAAGAGGATATGAGTGTTGAATATGGAGACTTTGTTATTATAGTTTTCTAATTTATAAAGTAATGTAACATTTATGAAGCTATCTAGTGTTTCCATGGCTACTAAACTAATCGACCTTTCAAGACATGATCTTTTGTGATCATGACAATGTTACGCTATAATGCACCGACTCAAGGTAACTGGGGTCGGGGCGTTACAATTGGTATCAGAGGAATTTTAGTACTAACCTTAGAAGCTATATTTAGATAAACTCTGATTAGAGCTCATAGCCCAATGATAGACTTTGAGGATTAGTATAGAATAACTTCGTAGAATTTTGGTATTATAGAGATTTTGTGGGTTTTCTGAGCAATACATCCCTGTCCGGATACGAGCAGGTAGAGGCGGCTCTGGCACAGATGTACCCAGTGTTAAAACCTGACAACACCACTTTTAGCTAGACTCGAACGGGAACTGGTGCATGACAACGGTACATGCTGCACTTTTGGTTACGACACTCCTGGGGGATATTCTTAGGATAATTCTCATTTTCTTTACAAACCACTATGAAGGGTTATGAGTATATACTTCCTCAAAGAAAACATTTTTATGATTATGGATTAAATCCACAAATAGTTCAATTTATGTTAAGTATTTTACAAGTATGGAATTATGTATTTTGATTCATAAACTAATCTAGTTTATGCCATTGTTTAGAAATGGAGCCTAGTGGAAGGAATGGAAACCGTATCAATGCACGCACTCCGTTTAGGGATTTCCCTCCTGCTCAAGATAATTATTGTGGATCTAGAGATACAACTAGTGCTGATCAACTTATTACCATACTGGGACAACTCACTCAAGTTATAAATAATAAACTTACCCGTATAGATCACCCTGATCCGCAACGTGGAGGATCAATGTTAGTCCGATTCATGAGGAAACAACCGCCAACATTTAATGGGGGTACAAATCCATTAGTAGCTGAGTAATGGATAAACTACTTAGAGAAAATATTCCACACCTTGGGGAGTAGCGAAAGGGAGAAGGTTGTCATGGCAGTCTACCGCCTCACTGGAGATGCCGATCAATGGTGGTCACTGATTCAAAACACAATGAAGATGAAGAAGTATCAAGTATTTAAGGAGGGAGTTTAAGGATATTTTCTTAGAAAAATACTTTCCACATGACCATCGAACAGATATGGAAAGGGAATTTCTGAGTCTGAGGAAGAAGGAGGATGAGAATGTCGCAAAGTATGAGGCTCACTTTACAAGGTTAGCGAGGCATGCTGCAGATTATATACGTAACCCAAGAAGTACGATTGATAGTTTCTTTGATGGGTTAAAACCACTTCTCTATCGAGAATTAGTCTCACAAACCTTCTCGTCGTACAAAGATATTGTCTCGTGTGCTATCCGGAAGGAAAAGGAATTCTCTAAGTCTTATGACTTTAAAGAAAAGCAAGAAAAGAAGAGATATTCTGATCAATCTAGAAATGGATATAAGGGGAAGAAGGGAAAAGTTGAATATCAGTCCTGCAGTAAATGTGGGAAGAAACACCTCGGTACTTGCTTGAAGGGAATGAGAGTCTGTTACAAGTGTGGTGAAAAAGGACACCAATATCATGATTGCAAGGTAAATAATGTTGATGTCACTGTGGAATGCTATAATTGTATAGAGATGGGACATTATGCAAATTAATGTCCTAAGAGTCAGGGGAACTTACCTCAAAAGAGGCCAAGGGATCAAGGCAAAGCTTATGCTATCACTACTGCTGAGGTTGCAGCTCTGAAAGATGTGGTGGCGGGTAATTTAATGGTTTCCTCAAGTTTAGAAAATGCATTATATGATTCTGGATCATCGCATTGTTTCATATCTTCCCAGTTTTCTAAGAAAATTAGATATTTTCAATTTGATTTAACAAGATAATTTTCAGTCAAAACTCCTAAAGGAAGTATTATTGCAACAAAGTTTTGTGAATCAGTCCCAATTAGAGCACATAACTGTTCTTTATCGGCTGATCTCATTGTCATACCTATGATTGAGTTTGATATAATCCTTATTATGGATTGGCTTTCAGACTATGATACAACGATTTATTATAAGAAGAAGGAGGTTACGATTTTTGATGATGATGATAAGGAACACCTTATTTTTAGAGCAGAATCGTCACCACCTAAATCTTATTTAGATCCACCCCCATTAGCTCAACTAAATTCAATTATTGGTGAGGAAAAGAATGAAATGACTAAGGGCGAGGAAAGTAATGTTCAAATAGAGGATGTACCTATTGTGAATGAATATGTAGATGTGTTTCTGGAAGATTTACCTGGACATCCTACAGAACGAGAAGTTGAGTTTTCGATTGATTTAATTCCTGGATCAAGGACTATATCGAAGACCCCTTATAGGCTGACCACCGTGAAATTAGTTGAACTAAAGAAATAAATAGAGGAATTGAGTAATAAGGGATTTATTTACCCTAGTGCTTCTCTATGGGTAGCCTCTGTCCATTTTGTTATGAAGAATGATGGATCTATGAGGTTGGGCGTTGACTGCAGGGAGATCAATAATATGACAATAAAGAAAAATTATCCCCTACCTCGCATTGATGATTTATTTAACCAATTTCATAGATCTAAATACTTTTAAAAGATTGAACTTCGATCTGGATAACATCAGTTGTGTGTGAAAAAGGAAGACATTCCGAAGACAGCATTTCGAACAAGATACATGCATTTCGAGTTTACAGTAATGCCTATCAGATTGACTAATGCACCCTCTTTATTCATGGATCCAATGAATAGAGTTTTCAAGGAATATCTTGATGATTTTATGGTGGTATTTATTGATGATATCTTGGTATACTCCAAAAGCTATGAAGATCATGAAAATTACTTGCCCATTATCTTGAAGACCCTTAAAAGGCCTGAATTATATGGGAAGTTCAGCAAGTGTGAATTCTTGCTTCAGGAGATTTCTTTTCATGGCCATATTGTCTCTAAGGATGGAATTTCCGTTGATCCTTCTATGACCAAGGCAATCCAATAATGGCCAGCACCGACGAATATAACTGAGGTACGCAGCTTTATTGGTTTGGCAGGTTATTATCAATGTTTTGTCCAGAATTTTGCTCGATTGGCTAACCCATTAACGAAGCTCACACGTAAAGGGGTTAAATTTGTCTAGACAAAAGAGTGTGATGAATGTTTTGAAGAACTGAAGAGATGATTAGTCAATGCTCCTATATTTACTCTACCAGTAGAGAATGATGGGTTCGTTATTTATAACGATGAATCAATGAAAGGACTTGGTTGTGTCTTTATGCAGAATGATAGGGTTATTGCCTATGCATCACGACAGCTAAAAATTCATGAGCAGAACTATCCTACTCATGATCTCATGTTAGCTGCTGTAATATTTTCCTTGATGATATGGAGACATTATCTCTATGGTGAAAAATGTGAGATATATACCGATCATAAGAGTTTGAAATATATTTTGTCACAAAAAGAACTCAACATGAGGTAAAGGAGATGTCTTGAACTACTGCAGTATTATGATTCCATGATACACTACCACCCAGGGAAGGAAAATAAGGTTGTAGATGCTTTGAGTAGAAAAGATCATGGAGTTTTAAACATGATGAGAGTGGAAAGGGATCCTATTTTCATGGATCTAGTAAAAATGGATATGGGAATCACCATGGAGGGTGAAACATCAAAAAAAATTCAAATGGTTACCAAACCATATTTACTAGAAAAGATAAAGTGTTCTCAGGCCAACGATGAAGAGTTGAAAAAGAAGATTAAAGCTGTGAATGATGAGCGATTGAGTGAGTTTGTGTATGAAGATGGAATTTTGAAATTTGGGAGGAGACTTTGTGTTCCTGATATACTTGATTTAAAGAGGGAATTATTGGATGATTCTCATAGATCCAATTTCTCTATACACCCTGGAAGCACCAAAATGTATAGAGATTTAAAGGGAAATTTTTGGTGGGACAACATGAAGAGGGAGATTGCTGATTTTGTGTCAAGATGTATGGTTTTTCAACAAGTGAAAGCTGGAAGGCAACTACCTGGTGGGGTATTGCAACCTCTTCCCATACCTGAGTGGAAATGGGATAATATTACGATGGATTTTGTCGTGGGACTACCAAAGACTCCTATAAAGAATGACGCAATATGGGTCATTGTTGACCGTCTCATGAAGTCAGCACATTTTCTTGCTATAAGGGAAGATCTACCATTTGAACGTCTAGTAAGACTATATATTAATGATTTTGTGAGACTTCATGGAGTACCCCTGTCAATTTTCTCGGATCGTGATCCATGTTCTACATCAAGATTCTGGAAAAGTCTTCAGAAGGCCTTGGATACTGAACTTTGTTTTAGCACTTCTTACAACCATCAAACAGATGGACAATCAGAAAGAACTATTCAAACCTTAGAAGACATGTTGAGATCATGTTCACTTGACTTTCAAGGAATGTGGGATCAATATTTACCTCTGGTAGAATTTTCCTATAACAATAGCTTCCATTCAAGTATTCAGATGGCACCATATGAAGCGTTATACGGAAAGAGATGTCGCACACCAACCTGTTGGGATGACGTTGGCGAAAGAAAACTTGGAGGCCTAGAACTGGTGGAGGAAACGATGGAAAAGGTGAAAGTAATCCAAAACCACATCAAAGCAGCTCAAAGTAGGTAGAAGAGCTATTCCGACAACCGAAGGAAGGATTTGGAATTTCTGGTAGGAGATCACGTTTTCTTGAAGGTATCTCCATGGAAGGGAGTTATACATTTCGGTAAGAAGGGTAAATTGAGTCCCAGTTACATCAGACCCTTTGAAATTCTAGAACGAATTGGGGTTGTAGCTTACCTTTTGGTAATGCCGCCAAGTCTCTCCAAAGTTCATGATGTATTCCACATATCACTGTTGAGAAAATACATGCCTTACCCAACGCATGTACTCACTTATGAAGAATTAGAACTGTAACCCGATCTTTCTTATTGCGAAGAGCCCGTCAGGATTCTTGATACAAGAGAACAAGTGCTGAGAAACCGGACGAACCGTCTGGTAAAAGACCTATGGAGAAACCATAAGATGGAGGAGGCAACGTGGGAACCCATGAACATATGATGAAGAATCACCTGAGTCTTTTTATATAGTTATATTATATGAAATTTCGAGGACGAAATTATTTCAATGATGGGAGAATGTAACACCCCAAGCTTCCATGATACGCTTCTCTTTCAATAATGTAATAGCATGCATTGTACGCAAGTTCGAGTTCTAATACACCGTGACTAATCAAAGTAGCCGTTATAAAAAGTAATACCGATTTTTTAAATTATTGAAATTTTATATTTCAAAATGGACTTCATTTTTGTATTCGTAATTTCGAAATTATCCTATGTTGAATTTTTTGTAATTTTCTGAGAACTTCCATTTTTTATGAATAGTGAAAAATACTTAAAACAACTATTTTAATAAAAATAATTTATAGTGATAAATTATACTATTTAGTGGTTTTAATTTATAATTAGAATATATTTTTACCATTTTATCCAATTGTGTTAATTAGAATTAATTTCACTTTGAAATTGGACATAAACAATTGTCAATATTTTGATATATATTGTTTCTTAAAAACACGTTATTTGTTGTGACAGTGGGAATTAGTTATAAAATTAATTAATGCAACTTATATCTTTGGAAATTTTTAAAATAGACTTCATTTTTGAATTCATAATATCAATTATATCTTAGGGTGAAATTTTGGCATTGTTCTGAAAAACATCAATTTTTGATGAATAGTGAAACCACTAAGGGGTAGTTAAAAAAATGATTTTTTGTTTAAATTAAACATTAACAATTCTATGATTTGATTTTCAATAATATGACATACATGGTTGTCATTATGTATTAAAATTTGGTTCAATGTGATTAAAATAATTTTTTGTGAATAGTAACTTTTAAGTTTTATTAATTACGATTATAGGTAATTAGTAAAATTTAAGGTAAAAATGATATTATAAAAATATGAAAATACCTTGACACTTGTCCTACCCCTATTGGATGATTCATGGATGACCTATACAATCAATGGGTCAACATGGGGACCCCATGGAGCAACTTTGTAGGAAAATAACATTAAAAACCTTTTATTTAATGTTAAAATAAAAATGTCACAAACATGAGTAATTTTAATAAAACAATTTTTAAATGGGGTTATTCAAAGTAATATTTTTGAATATAAATATTAATTATAAATTTAAAAATATTTACTACATCATGATAAATTTTTTATAATTTTTATACATTAAATAAATTAAATTATTTATGACACGATGATGATGTAGTGATTACCTCATTAATTAATGATTTAAATAAAATAAAAAGATAATGTAAAATATATGACTTAAAATTATCAAAACCCTATTGGATGAGTATATTTCGAACCCTTTTCACCTTATCCTAGAAATATATAAGTGTGGGACCTTTAAAATCCGAAAATCATTATGTAATAAAGTTACATTTCATGACTTTCCAAGAGTGCCCCTCCTCTCCTCTTATAAAAGGCCCCCACCACTACCACCATACTCACACATTAAAAGCCTTTTGGATCGGCCAAACTCTGCCCAAATAATCTCTCAAGTTCCCTATATTACTCCTAGAAGCCTCACTTTGGGCATAATTCTTTCCCATGGAAGCCTTTGTCTCAATTCAAAAAAGAGTTACCCTATTTTAAGGAAATGTCTCCTCTTATGTTATTTTGTATTATTTTGCTTCTCCAACCCCTTAAACTCTTTTTATTCGTTTATTTTGTAACAAGACCAGTATTTTAAATATTCTAGGGTGTTGTTAAAATAACAATTCGAGCTACACTTACACACACCTACATCTAATGTTAAAGAACATACTGTTTCTGTTGATGGAAAATTTCTGCCTCACAAAACGATGATTGTTCAACACTCATATAACACCTTAAAAGGTGGCCATTAAGATGTCACTATATTTATATATTATATATAATATGTTTATGTTTTCGTTAAGATTATGTATTTTTCATTTATGGCATACCTTTATGGCTTCCAATATGGGTAAACGCGATATTTTCATTTTAGGAAGTGCGCACTACCGCCCCCTCAAAGTGATTTGAATTGTTAATGCCATATGTGGGATGTATAAAGGATGGAGTAAATGTTATTAAACATTATATTATACTGGAATTATATTATACCTCTATATAATTATAATTTCATTTCATTAAATACAAAATAGAAATGAAAGTAGCGTTCATGCATACGTACGACTTACCGTCTCCAGAAATGATGCATTTCATTTCTTACCTCTAATTGTTATGTAATATTATAAATGAATGTATATACTGGATATATATTATTTATGTGATATCAAAATCATGAATATAATTATGGATATAATGTATATTTTACCACATGAACAAAGTGTAATTATAAGAATTTTATTTTTGACTCAAGTACCTAAGATCGACAAAACGACTGTTATTAACTTAAATAATTACATAATGTTCATAACATGGTAATAAGTGATATAAAAGGAATAATTAACTTGAAAAGGTTTCTTTATAAATTATATATTAACTCTAGTTTATTATTCAGGAGTTTAAAGAATGGTTGAGTCAAGTCAGACACAAGTTAAGGAAATTTCTTAACCCAATTTCCATTCTTTGGGTTAATATCCTACTTTCAAATTATGTCATGATATTATTATGTCCTATCTTTTATTTTTAATTTCTTTATGTGTACTTATAGTAAATACACATAATAGATCTATTTTATTTTAAAAATAATCTTTTTATAGACTTTGTCTCAATCTCCTTTCATTGAGGCATATTTGGTTTTATACACAACTTTCATTTATACGGTGTATAAACCCCCTTTGACTTTTACTTTTATTCAAAAAGAATATTTTTATATGGAGTGTTTTTACTAAACGACAAAAGGAATGTTTTTTAATACGTATGTGGTGACAACGACTTCTCCTCCCCCACGACTATTATTTGAGTTTTGGCTTCCTCTATAAGCCATAAATTTTTTTAAAAGAAAAATAAATACCATGTTTTACTTTTCATTTATTTCGGTATTGAAAATGGTTTTGAAAAAGTTCTTATTATATCAATGTGTTGTATTAATATCTTGCGATTGAATTGTGGAAATCTTATGTTTACTTTATGCATGTTTTATGTGATACAATTATGTTATTGTTTATGATATGTTTAAACCAGTTCATATGAGTAATGCATTGGACTTAATAAGTGACGGGTGTAGCCTGCTATAGCTCCTCGATGCATCGACAAGTCTCATGAGACAAACTAGTATTTTGGCACGAGGCCTTGACAAAATCTTATTTGTAGTCTTGGCACGAGGCCTTGGCTACGTGGTTATGATAGTCTGGCATTATGAATTCCATCATTATGAAAGTGGTTATTGATATTTCATGTGATTATTAGACTAGTAGAATATCCATATGAGTAAGTAAATGGCATTATTTAATTTTATTTTTTCCATATTATGCTGAAGTTCAAGTTTAAAAAGGATTTTGTTTTATTTATACATTGCCTTAAATGTTAATGTTTATTTATGAAAGCTTTTGCAACATTGTTATTCTTACTGAGCATCTGATCTCACCCCTTTCAGTGTTTTAATATTTTCCAGGATGTGAAGAAGTATTTTATGAATGACCTGCAGGGATAGTCTAAAAAGGATATGAGTGCGGACTACGAAGACTTTGTTATTTTAGTTTTCCACTTTATGATGTAATGTAACATTTATGAATGTATCTAGTGTTTCCAAGTCTACTAAACTAATCGGTATTTCGAGACTTGATCTTTTGTGATCATGCCAATGTTACGCAATAATGCACCGACTCTGGGTAACTAGGGTCGGGGTGTTACATTATAACATGTCATTATAATTCTCAAGTGGATCCATGGGGTTCTAAAATCGACCCAAGGAATTCCATGACTGGCCATATATCATCCAATATTATTAGGAAACAAGTTAGGGTAGCTTTATATTATTATAATATTATTTTTTCCCTTATTTACCTAATTTATCATTTAATCATGGTAAATAAAAACAATTATTGATGTTATTATTCACAATTTACAACATTTAATAGTTCCTATTTACACAATTTAGACCTTATAATTCCTAATATGGAATCAATTTTTCTATATTAAAAACATATATTAGGTAGAAGTTAATTTAAAATTAATTTCGGTCATCAAAACCAAAAAGTGGGTTTTTAAGAAGTACAAACTAAAAAAATATTGACATGTGTTTATGTAAAATTTAAATGTATAATTAAATCCAATGACCAAAATTGTATTTAATGATAAAAACATAATCCAATTATACTTTAAAACCAATTAAAATTATAATCTATCTATATAAATAAACTATATGAAAAGGTAGTTTTAAATTAAAATCTAGTATTTTCATTACTCATTAAAATATGAATTTCATTAGAAATAAACCAAAATTTCATCCCACATAAATTTTTATGCCCCTAATCAATATAATAAGTTTATTATGTCATATATAACTTATAACAAAGTAAATATCTAGATTAAAAAAGTGATATCCATCAATAGGATGTTAAATTGAATTTTTTTGAAAAAACAATTTTATCCAAAAAATTAGATTATTTCTTAAATAATGTCTTCAAAATTCATATAATTAATGTCAATGTTATATAAAATTCATAATTTTGTTAATATTATACATAAATTCTAGTTTATATTCGATTAAATATTAATATTTTAATAATATGTTGTTGTTCAATGATACTTGGTATTGGATGCAATGCAAGCTATCGGGGAAGGTCGTTGTTGTGTGTGACGCAAAGAAAAAATAGTATTGCATATATTTCAATCCAATATGGTGTTTCATATAGTGAAAATTAATATTTTTTAGAATATAATAAAAGACATAAAATAAATTATAAATAACCATTCTCATAAAATCGTGGGGTGTTACAATAGCTTTCAGATAATATGAATAAATAGTGTGGAACAACCAATATGGGATAGATGAAGGCAATCCCCTTGACTACCCTGATATGAATGTGTTCATTCTGACTTCTACCATTTGGTATCTGAGAGGAAGCATTGAATTCTATCGTCCAACATGGAATAGCCTCATCTAATGAAAATGTGGCTACATTTGGGAAGTCAAGGTCTAGAGATTTTTCTATAGGGGCTAGATGGGTCTCTAGAAAGTCAGCCAACACATGATCCATGAAGGTATTCTATATGAAGAAACTGATGTTGAACTTCATAGAGATCACTGCCCAACATGATAGTATTTATTTAAACATTGGACGATTTAGGAAATAATTTAGTCGATCTACATGGTATATGAGATGTATCTCATCATGCTGCAGATAATGCATCAACTTCTGTAGTGAAAAAGACATCATGAGGTTGCTCTTCTCAATATGAGAGTATCTGGAATGTTAATTAAGGATCATGTGGCTAAGAATGTTTAAATTATTCTATTTCCCTTAATTATTCTTCTGAGTGATAAGGGAACTAAGGGATGCATCCAAGGTAGTTTGGTAAAGGACAAATACATTCTCTGAGATGGGTGGCATCAAAACCAAATTTTGTAGCAGATATTACATTGTACCTTTGAATGCATTCTGGAACTCAGCATCCCACTAGAAATTCTTCATCTGTTTGGAAAATGTAATACAAATTCCATCCATATTCATACTGAATCAGAGTATAAATGCATAGTGGCCTTGAAATCGTCATATCTCTTAAAGGTTTCTTGGAGGAGGCATACAAGGCCCCAGCCTTAAACCTTACTTAATCTTGAGTTATTACAAGATTACACATTGAGGATCTTTTCGGGTTTAGAGTTTTTAGAGAATTAGATCATAAAACTTGCATTACATTCCACATATAAACAAAGTGGTTACATAAAGATAGTATTCCTCATTCCCATCAATGGAAACACATTTGAATTAAAACATGGATTCTTTTTGACACATCCTTGACCCTATCATCTTATCATGTACCTTTCCCTTGACCTGTGAAAAACATTTCAAAAACTTGGGATGAGCATAAAAACTCAGTATGGGTTATAAAAAACATGGAAAGGAAACATGAGTTCATATGTACATAAGAATGAAATCATACTTTACCCATAAAACATAGGCACTTTAACACGCCTCATAAAATCATGAATAAATCATAGAAACCATAAGACATAAAGGTAACTTGAGGCATTCATAACATTCTTACGTAGGGAGTAACCCTCTTGGTTACGTTTGGAATACCCATCACAGTATATTCCCTGAAAATCTCTTCGGAGAAACCTTAATGTTTCACTCCTTCGCGTTACCCAATGCATTGGAGAGCTATAACGGGCTCACCCGCCCTTAGTTTATCACGGAACCACCCGTCTTCATAATAATGCCCAAGAACCATAACATAATCATATCACATAAAACATGCATAAAGGAAACATAACATTTCCACATTTCAATCACGAGATATCAATACAACACATTGATATAAAAACATTATAAAAACCATTTTCAATACCAAAATAAAAGAAAATTAAAACATGGTATTTATTTTTCTTTTAAAAAGAAGGTATGGCTTGTAGAGGAAGCCGAAACTCAAATAACGGTCATGACGGCGGAGAAGTCATTGTCGCTGCATACGTACGACAAAAACATTCCCTTTTGTCGTTTAGTAAACGCTTCGTATAAAAAAGATTCCTTTTGAATAAACGTAAAAGTCAAAGGGGTTTATACACCGTATAAAAGAAAGTTGTGTATAAAATAAAATATGCCTCAATGAAAGGAGATTGAGACGAAGTCCCATACCTCGTATCTGACTTGACCCGACCGTTCTTTAATCTCCTAAATAATAAACTTGAGTTAATCTCTACTTGATTATGAATCTTTTTCAAGTTCATTATTCCTTTTATACCATGTTATGAACATCATTTAATCAGTTAAGTTAATAATGTTCATTTTGTCGGTATTTGGTTCTTAAGTCAAAAATAGACCTCTTACACTTACATGTTGTTAATTTGGTCAAAGGTTCATTATATTCAGAATGTTATTCATGATGTAGATATCAAATATGTCATATATATCCAGTACATTCATGCATTTATAATATTACATAATCATTTAGAGGTAAGAAATGAAACGCACCGTTCATGGAGACGGTAAGCCGTACGTACGCATGAACGCTACTTCCATTTCTATTTCATATTTCATGGAATGGATTCATAATGGTATAAGAGTATGTTATATCTCCAGTATAATAACATATATAATATCATTAACTTTATCCTTTACACATCCCACATATGGTATTAACGAATCAAATCACTTTTAGAGGGCGGTAGTCCGCACTTCCTAAAATGAAGATATCGTGTTTACCCATAATGGAAACCATAAAGTATGACCAAAATGAAGAAAAACAGAAGCTTAAGGAAAACATATACATAATATATATCATATATAAAAATAGTGACATCATAATGGCCACCTTTGAAGGTGTTAAATAAGTATTGAACAATCATCGTTTCGGGAGGCATAATTTCGCCATCCACGGAAAACGTATGTTCTTTAACCATTTGATGTAGTTGTGTGAGAGTGTAGCTCAAATAACTCTTATAAAAACATCCTAGTATATTGAAGATACTGGTGTTGTTAAAAAAGAAGTAAATAAAAAGAGTTTAGGGGGTTGGAGAAGCAAAATAAAACAAATGAACATGAGAGAATGAATTACCTTAAAAAGTGTAACTCCTTTTGAGTTGAGCCTAAAGGCTTCCTTTGAAAGGATTCTGCCCAAAGGGAATCCTCTAGGATGAGGAGAGGGATGTGGAGAGAGCAAATGGGCAGGGGTTGGCCGAGACAAAGTCTTGAAGAGTGTGTGAAATGAGGTAGAGGTGGGGGCCTTTTATAAGAGGAGAGGAGGGGCACTTTTGGAAAGTAAAGAAACATTACTTTATTTGAAAATGTGTTTCGGTTTTAAAAGGTCCCACATTATATAATTCGTGGATAAGGTGACAAAGCTTATAAATCCACTCATCCAATTGGTTTTGGCCATGTGTAGGTTTTAGATTTTACATCATCTTTCTGTTTTATTTAAATCGCCAAATAATGATGTCATCGCTGCATCATTATTTTGTCATAAATACTTTAATTTATTTAATGTCTAAAAATTATAAAAAAAGTACTATGATATAGGAAATATTTTTATCTTTCCAATGACTATTTATAATATAAATTTTGACTTGTATAACCCCACTTAAAAATTGTTTTAGTAAAACAATTTATGTTAGTGTCATTTTCACTTTAACATTAAATAAAAAGTAATTTATGTTATTTCCCAACACATGTGGATCCATGGGGTCCCCAAGTTAGGCCATGGCTTGTCTTGGTCGGCCATGACACAACCAATAAGGTTGGGACATGTGTCTAGGTCATCTTATTATATTAAAGCATTATTTTTACCTTAAACTACACTAATTACCACTAATCGCGATTAAAAACTTAATAAGTTACTATTCACCAAAAATTATTTTTATCCCATTGAACCACATTTTACATACTAATGACAACCATGTATGTCGGATTTTCAAAATTCAATACACATTAGTGGTAAACTTTCATTTAACTGGAAAATCAGTTTGCTTGATTACCACTTAGTGGTTTCACTATTCATCAAAAATTGAAGTTTTTCAGAAAATTACCAAAAATTCACCCTAAGCTATATTTGATATTCCGAATTCAAAAATGAAGTCTATTTTACAAAATTAAAATCATATAAGTCACATTAATTAATTTAATAATTAATTCCCGCTGCCAGAGCAAATAGCGTGTTTTTACAAAACAATAAGTATCAAAAGATTGACACCAGTTTAAGTTTAATTTCAAAGTGAAATTGATTCCAATGACCACCATTGGATAAAATGGTAAAAATATATTCTAATTCCACTTCAAAAACAAATCAAAACATAATCTAATCATATCAATAAATCAGATTAAAAAGCAGTTTTGATGTAAAATGCAGTATTTTTCACTATTCATTAAAAAAAATGAACATTGTCAGAAAAATACCAAAATTTCACACAAGGTAAATTTTGATGTTCCAATCATAAAGAATAAGTTTATTTTGACAAACATAGTTTATAAAATTGTCAAAATATAGATTCAAAAATGGTTTTCCATCAAAAGGCAGTAAAACAATCTTTTAAGAATATTAGTGTATTCCATGCATAAGATTGTATTTATTTTCATTTTAAGACTCTATAACACTATCTTAATCATTAATAGACATAGATAAAAATATCTATTATTCATTACTTACTTGGGATGTTACATCCTTCCCCCCTTTAGAAAATTGCGTCCCCGCAATTTATTTACTTATCGAATAAATTGGGGTACTTATCCCTCATTGCATTTTCAGATTCCCATGTTGCCTCTTCAATCATGTGGTTTTTCCACAAAACCTTTACCTGCTTAATCACCTTATTCCGTAACACTTGCTCCCTGTGGTCAAGAATCTGGACTGGTTGTTCCTCATAAGATAGGTTCTCTTCCAGCTAAACTACCTCTGGGCTCAAAACATGAGATGGATCTGGCATATACTTTCTCAACATCGAAACGTGAAAAACATTGTGTACCTGAGATAAACTCGGAGGTAAAGCCACATGGTATGCAACTGATCCAACTCTTTCCAGAATTTCGTACGGTCCAATAAACCTTGGACTCAACTTTCCTTTCTTACCAAATCTCATCACACTTTTCCAAGGAGAAACCTTGAGAAAAACATGATCACCTACCTCGAAAGATAGATCCTTCCTCCGGTTATCCGCATAACTCTTCTGCCTGCTCTGAGCTGTTCTCATGTGTTTCTGAATCAGCTGAACTTTTTCTGCCATTTCTTCTACCAATTCTGGTCCCATCAACTTCCTTTCACCCACTTCATCCCAGAAAGCTGGAGTTCGACACCGCTTCCCATATAATGCCTGAAATGGTGCCATCTGTATACTAGAATGAAAACTGTTATTATATGAAAACTCAACCAAAGAAAGATGTTGGTCCCAACTTCCCTGATAATCCATAGAACAAGCTCGTAGCATATCCTCCAATGTCTGAATTGTTCGTTCCGACTGCCCATCTGACTGAGGATGAAAAGCTGTACTAAAATTTAATTCAGTACCCAACGACTTCTGAAGGCCTTTCCAAAAGTTAGAAGTAAACCTGGGATCATGATCCGATACAATGGAGAGAGGAACTCCATGTAACCTGACTATCTCCTTAAGATACAAACGAGAAAGTTGATCAAGATAGAAAGTATCTCATATAGCAAGGAAATGAGCAGACTTGGTCAAGCGATCAAAAATAACCCAGATTGCATTATTACCTCGAGATGTCTTCGGTAATCCAACAACAAAGTCCATGGATATATTCTCCCATTTCCACTCTGGCACTGATAAAGGCTGAAGCATCCCTTTCGGTAACTGCCGCTCTGCTTTAACATGCTGACAAGTCAAACACTTCACAGTAAAATCAGCAATGTCTCTTTTCATTCCATCCCACCAGTAATACTCCCGCAGATCTCTATACATCTTAGTACTGCCCGGATGAACTGAAAACAGAGAACTATGAGCTTCACATAACAACTCTCTCTTCAACTGTGAATCACAAGGCACACACAATCTCTTCCCAAATCTCAAAACACAATCATTATCAATGTTGAATTCAGGCAACTTACCTTTCTGAACCAGCTCTACCTTTTTCTGCAACTCACTATCTTGCTTCTGTGCATGCTTGATTCTATCTGATAGAGAAGATCTCACTGATACCTGAAACACAACAGAAGGACTTCCTGCACCAACAACTTCCATGCCAAAGTTCATCAAATCATTAACCAAAGGATCACGTTCCAACCGCAACATTGTTAATGAAGCATTACTTTTTCGACTCAAAGCATCAGCCACTTTATTTGCTTTTCCCGGATGGTAATGAATTGTACAATCATAATCCTTGATTAATTCTAGCCATCTCCTCTGTCTCATGTTTAACTCTTTCTGAGTGAATATATACTTTAAACTTCTGTGATCGGTATATATTTCACACTTTACTCCATACAAATGATGCCTCCAAATTTTTAAAGCAAAAACAACAGCAGCTAATTCCAAATCATGTGTAGGGTAATTTACCTCATGAGTTTTCAACTGTCGTGAAGCATAAGCAATTACCTGATCATTCTGCATTAGGACGCAACCAAGTCCTTTCAATGAAGCATCACTGTATATAACAAACTCACCATTCCTGGAAGGTAGTGCCAAAACTGGAGCGTTCACCAATCTTCTTTTCAATTCCTGAAAACAATCATCACATTCTTTTGTCCAGATAAACTTAACACCCTTCCGAGTTAGCTTAGTCATTGGACTAGATAACCGTGAAAAATTTCTAACAAACCTTCGGTAATAGCCCGCCAAACCAAGGAAGCTACGAATCTCGGTTACATTTGTGGGTCTTGGCCATTCTTCCACAACTTTTGTTTTTGCAGGATCAACAGTTATTCCATCTTTAGAAACAATGTGCCCAAGGAAAGAAATTTGTTGCAACCAAAACTCACACTTGCTGAATTTCCCATATAATTTCTTTTTTTTAAGGTTTGCAAGATAACCCTTAAATGTTTTTCATGCTCCTCTTTACTTTTAGAAAACACCAAAATATCATCAATGAAAACCACCACAAACTTATCCAAGAACTCATGGAAAATTCTATTCATTAAATCCATGAATACAGCAGGTGCATTGGTTAGCCCAAAAGGCATTACTACAAATTCATAGTGGCCATATCTCGTACGGAACGCGGTCTTCGGAATATCTTCCTCCTTTACCTTCAGCTGATGGTACCCCGATCTCAAGTCAATCTTTGAAAAAAACTGAGCTCCCTGGAGCTGATCAAACAAATCATCAATATGAGGCAAAGGATATTTGTTCTTAACAGTGATATTATTCAAGGCTCTATAATCAATGCAAAGTCTCATAGAACCATCTTTCTTTTTAACAAATAAAACAGGAGCTCCCCATGGTGATGTACTAGGTCTAATGAAACCCTTCTCTAATAAATCTTGCAATTGCTCCTTCAACTCTAGAATTTCAATTTGTGCCATTCGATAAGGGGGTTTTGAAATTGACTTAGCATTAGGAACTAAGTCAACAGTAAACTCAACTTCCCAATCTGGTATTATTCCAGGCAACTCATCAGGAAAAACATCAGGATACTCATTTACCACTGGCACATCATTAATCTGAACAGTTCCTTTATTTTCAACGACGTGTGCAAGGTAACATTCATTTCCATCCTTTACAAGTTTCTCGACCTCTTGATATGTTATCAAAAGTAAGGGTTCATTCTTGTAAACAAACTGAAATTCTTTCTGAAAAGAAACTTCTTTAGCTCTACAGTCAATCTTAGCATGGTAAATAGAGAGCCAATCCATACCCAGGATAACATCAAACTCTACTAGAGGTAGAACAATAAGGTTTGCAAGTAGGTTCTTTCCACAGATAAGGATAGGAAGATTCTTATAAATTCTTTTTGCCTCGACACTTCCCCCAGGTGTTTTTACCAAAAGTTCAGGAGTCATTTCTTGAGATGGTATTCCCATTTTACTAGAAAAGGTTTCAGAGATGAAAGAATGTGTAGACCCCGAATCAAACAACACACTGGCATAATCTGAAAAAATAAACAATGTACCTGATACAACTTCATTTGATGGCCCGACATCTGCTGAAGTAGTTGCAAAGGATTTTGCCACCCCTTTCTGCTTGTAGTCTAACTGCTTCCCATCACTCAAGCTCCTTGTCGGACACTCGTTTGCATAGTGACCCATCTCATTGCACTTATAACATTTTACTAACTGTAAATCAAATTTGTTCTTACCTTCACCTTGATCCTTTTCTGTGCAATCACGAGCCTTATGTCCCATCTTACCACATCGGTAGCACTTCCCAGAATTCAGAAGACATTCCCCAGCATGCCTTTTGCCACATTTATCACAAACTGGAAACTTAGTTTTCTTACCATCAGACTTTTTTGAAGAATTCTTACCTTTCTCCTGCCACCTCGGTCTCTTCTTCTGCTGGTTGTTATAGAAAACTTGGTCATCGGCAAACTCCATTTCCACCTTCTCAGCACATCGAACAAGCTTTTCATAACTTTTAAACTCACGAGAAGCCAATGCCCTTCGATAATTTGGCTTTAATCCTGAGTAAAAACGATTGATTTTACTATCAAGGTCCCGGATAAAATTTGGAGCATACCTTGCCAATCGAGTGAACCTTTCTTCATAGGCAGCCACTGAGTCTTCCTCTTGCCTCAATTCCAAGAATTGCTTTTCCATCCTAAGTCGAACAGCCTTAGGAAAATACTTCTCAAGAAACATACCTTTGAAGTCATCCCAGTCAAGAGCATCAATCTCATCAGCGTCCCTGATATTTTTAACCATAGACCACCACTGATCTGCTTCACCCTCCAAACGGTAAATAGCAAGACTAACCTTTTGATTGTCTGAACAACCCATGACATCAAAAATCTTCTCCAGTGCTTTAATCCACCCTTCAGCTAGCACAGGGTCAGATGATCCTCTGAATGATGGTGGATGTTGCCTCATGAAATGTTCCACCACTGACATGTTCCTCTGCGGTTGATCTGGCTGATCTCGTGCATGGATACCTCCACCATTTATCGCTTGAGTCAACTGCGCCATTACGGCAACAAACTGTTCCGTTCCAATTCCGACCATTTCTGGATGCTGATTCGGAAGATTATTTCCTTCTGTATGCCTTCCTAGCACAGATTCCCTGTTTCCTCTGCGGAAAACCATTCTGAACAAACATGTCTTAGATGAAGCAACATGGTAATCTTTAAATGATATATCATTTCGAAAAAAAATATTTGTGGATAATCATTTAATAGAATTCTAACTCCTAAAGTTATCTAAACCGACCTCTGATACCAACTATAAGGCCCCAGCCTTAAACCTTACTTAATCTTGAGTTATTACAAGATTACACATTGAGGATCTTTTCAGGTTTAGAGTTTTTAGAGAATTAGATCATAAAACTTGCATTACATTCCACATATAAACAAAGTGGTTACATAAAGATAGTATTCCTCATTACCATCAATGGAAACACATTTGAATTAAAACATGGATTCTTTTTGACACATCCTTGACCCTATCATCTTATCATGTACCTTTCCCTTGACCTGTGAAAAACATTTCAAAAACTTGGTATGACCATAAAAACTCAGTATGGGTTATAAAAAACATGGAAAGGAAACATGAGTTCATATGTACATAAGAATGAAATCATACTTTACCCATAAAACATAGGCACTTTAACACGCCTCATAAAATCATGAATAAATCATAGAAACCATAAGACATAAAGGTAACTTGAGGCATTCATAACATTCTTACGTAGGGAGTAACCCTCTTGGTTACGTTTGGAATACCCATCACAGTATATTCCCTGAAAATCTCTTCGGAGAAACCTTAATGTTTCACTCCTTCGCGTTACCCAATGCATTGGAGAGCTATAACGGGCTCACCTGCCCTTAGTTTATCACGGAACCACCCGTCTTCATAATAATGCCCACGAACCATAACATAATCATATCACATAAAACATGCATAAAGGAAACATAACATTTCCACATTTCAATCACGAGATATCAATACAACACATTGATATAAAAACATTATCAAAACCATTTTCAATACCAAAATAAAAGAAAAGTAAAACATGGTATTTATTTTTCTTTTAAAAAGAAGGTATGGCTTGTAGAGGAAGTCGAAACTCAAATAACGGTCACGACGGCGGAGAAGTCATTGTCGCCGCATACGTACGAAAAAAACATTCCCTTTTGTCATTTAGTAAACGCTTCGTATAAAAAAGATTCCTTTTGAATAAACGTAAAAGTCAAAGGGGTTTATACACCGTATAAAAGAAAGTTGTGTATAAAATAAAATATGCCTCAATGAAAGGAGATTGAGACGAAGTCCCATACCTCGTATCTGACTTGACCCGACCGTTCTTTAATCTCCTGAATAATAAACTTGAGTTAATCTCTACTTGATTATGAATCTTTTTCAAGTTCATTATTCCTTTTATACCATGTTATGAACATCATGTAATCAGTTAAGTTAATAATGTTCATTTTGTCGGTATTTGGTTCTTAAGTCAAAAATAGACCTCTTACAGTTACATGTTGTTAATTTGGTCAAAGGTTCATTATATTCAGAATGTTATTCATGATGTAGATATCAAATATGTCATATATATCCAGTACATTCATGCATTTATAATATTACATAATCATTTAGAGGTAAGAAATGAAACGCACCGTTCATGGAGACGGTAAGCCGTACGTACGCATGAACGCTACTTCCATTTCTATTTCATATTTCATGGAATGGATTCATAATGGTATAAGAGTATGTTATATCTCCAGTATAATAACATATATAATATCATTAACTTTATCCTTTACACATCCCAGATATGGTATTAACGAATCAAATCACTTTTAGGGGGCGGTAGTCCGCACTTCCTAAAATGAAGATATCGTGTTTACCCATAATGGAAACCATAAAGTATGACCAAAATGAAGAAAAACAGAAGCTTAAGGAAAACATATACATAATATATATCATATATAAAAATAGTGACATCATAATGGCCACCTTTGAAGGTGTTAAATAAGTATTGAACAATCATCGTTTCGGGAGGCATAATTTCGCCATCCACGGAAAACGTATGTTCTTTAACCATTTGATGTAGTTGTGTGAGAGTGTAGCTCAAATAACTCTTATAACAACATCCTAGTATATTGAAGATACTGGTGTTGTTACAAAAGAAGTAAATAAAAAGAGTTTAGGGGGTTGGAGAAGCAAAAATAAAACAAATGAACATGAGAGAATGAATTACCTTAAAAAGTGTAACTCCTTTTGAGTTGAGCCTAAAGGCTTCCTTTGAAAGGATTCTGCCCAAATGTAATCCTCTTGGATGAGGAGAGGGATGTGGAGAGAGCAAATGGGCAGGTGTTGGCCGAGACAAAGGTTTGAAGAGTGTGTGAAATGAGGTAGAGGTGGGGGCCTTTTATAAGAGGAGAGGAGGGGCACTTTTGGAAAGTAAAGAAACATTACTTTATTTGAAAATGTGTTTCGGTTTTAAAAGGTCCCACATTTATATAATTCGTGGATAAGGTGACAAATCTTCGAAATCCACTCATCCAATTGGTTTTGTCCATGTGTAGGTTTTAGATTTTACATCATCTTTCTGTTTTATTTAAATCTCCAAATAATGATGTCATCGCTGCATCATTATTTTGTCATAAATACTTTAATTTATTTAATGTCTAAAAATTATAAAAAAAATACTATGATATAGGAAAGCTTTTTATCTTTCCAATGACTATTTATAATAAAAATTTTGACTTGTATAACCCCACTTAAAAATTGTTTTAGTAAAACAATTTATGTTAGTGTCATTTTCACTTTAACATTAAATAAAAAGTAATTTATGTTATTTCCCAACACAAGTGGATCCATGGGGTCCCCAAGTTAGGACATGGCTTGTCTTGGTCGGCCATGACACAACCAATAAGGTTGGGACATGTGTCTAGGTCATCTTATTATATTAAAGCATTATTTTTACCTTAAACTACACTAATTACCACTAATCGCGATTAAAAACTTAATAAGTTACTATTCACCAAAAATTATTTTTATCCCATTGAACCACATTTTACATACTAATGACAACCATGTATGTCGGATTTTCAAAATTCAATACACATTAGTGGTAAACTTTCATTTAACTGGAAAATCAGTTTGCTTGATTACCACTTAGTGGTTTCACTATTCACCAAAAATTGAAGTTTTTCAGAAAATTAACAAAAATTCACCCTAAGCTATATTTGATATTCCGAATTCAAAGATGAAGTATATTTTACAAAATTCAAATCATATAAGTCACATTAATTAATTTAATAATTAATTCCCGCTGCCAGAGCAAATAGCGTGTTTTTACAAAACAATAAGTATCAAAAGATTGACACCAGTTTAAGTTTAATTTCAAAGTGAAATTGATTCCAATGACCACCATTGGATAAAATGGTAAAAATATATTCTAATTCCACTTCAAAAACAAATCAAAACATAATCTAATCATATCAATAAATCAGATTAAAAAGCAGTTTTGATGTAAAATGCAGTATTTTTCACTATTCATTAAAAAAAATGAACATTGTCAGAAAAATACCAAAATTTCACACAAGGTAAATTTTGATGTTCCAATCATAAAGAATAAGTTTATTTTGACAAACATAGTTTATAAAATTGTCAAAATATATATTCAAAAATGGTTTGCCATCAAAAGGCAGTAAAACAATCTTTTAAGAATATTAGTGTATTCCATGCATAAGATTGTATTTATTTTCATTTTAAGCCTCTATAACACTATCTTAATCATTAATAGACATAGATAAAAATATCTATTATTCATTACTTACTTGGGATGTTACAAGGCATCTAGATTATGGAATTCATCTTCCGTAGGTCAATCTCAATGTTTATGTACCTAATTTCAATGATATGAAACTTCCTAGAGGTAATAATTATGGAATACTTCAAGAGGATAATATTCATATTTTGGGAGTAGAGATAGACTAACACATTATCAATATCTTGAAGATGGTCCTAACCATATTGGTATATTACCACCATGTTGTCTACCAAGGATTCCACTGGTATCTTGATGATCATTTTGAAACTTTGGTGCATAGATCATTGATAAGTGTCTCTAACATAAATCAATAAAAATATAATCACCTTATATATGAATGTTCACTAAGTTGATCTAATGGTAGTGTAATCTCCATCATCAAGGGTAATTCATATTAGATTGTACCCAAAGTACCCTTCATTGAATGATAAGGACTAGAACCTATTTGTGTCATCAACCAACATCTCTAATATAGTAAAGTTAAAGTCATCCTTCAGTCAATAGTAGTAAAGATACTTCAAAAAAATAAAAGGTCAAATTTTTATATTCTTATTCATGATAGAAACCATGTTGAATAACCATCTAGGGTATTTAACCTCCTTAATGAAATGTCTTGGATAATGAGATCAATGTTGGCCATGACCATGACACCATGAAACAGATTCATCTTTATTTGATGCTTCATGAACATGTGATTACGTAATGGGATACTAAGTTTGTGGATGAAGACGTCGGGTTCTAGCCCTTGGTTCTTCACATAGGTCCAAGACAATACATTATGATGCTTCTTCATGAAATCCACATACTACTATTTTTACTCTATAGGCATGGATACATTGATCGATTTAGGCCTTAGGTATTTCTCCATACCAAGATTCACCGAAAAAAATTTATCAAAGGTGGTGGAAATTCGTTCTTTTAGTGTAAGTAGATGATCTAATAAATCCACATCTTCTTCATATATAGGAGAATCAATGGGTGGATAAAGCTCACCAATGCTAACTAATCATTAGGGAACACTAGTGCCCTTCTGGGTAGATATGGAGTCCTCACTAAGAAACTCCATCTCTTTTGAGACTAGGAATACAAAGGATATCAATATGATCTCATTGGACCTTAGACCATGGGGTCTATTCTTGATGTTGAAGTAGTGGTGGGGATCAGCTTGTGTCAGTTCAACATGTCTCTGTGGAAATGAAAAGTTTGGCATATAATTGTTATCCTTGGGCGAACACCTTGGTACCTCACAAGGATAGGGGGTTTCTAGTATCACACTATCCTAACATGTATATGAGTATGAGTTAATCTTCAAAGATACTTTTACCTGATAAACCATCATCACTTATTCTTTAAAAGGATGAAACATTTCTCCATGTCTCGCATTGTGGCCTCCATCCAGTGAATCAGGAAAATGGAAGCATCATCTAAGTACGTAAATGGGTAGAACACATTCGTAGTTTGTTTAACCTCATTAGTATAGACACATTTTCTATGAAAACCCTGATTTTATTATAGACATAAACATGATTTATTACATAAAACATCACTTGATACAATAAATAATATCGAGAGGTTTAGTGTCTTTGGGGATTAGGAACATTACATAAAATGTTGAAACATGAAAAACAACATTTTTATTGAAAACTTCTTTTACATGACCACTACATTCCCTCATACTTAGCATTGCATGGGATAACCTGAGGACATGCATAAGAAAAGGCTGAGATATAAAGGCCATTAAGGGAGTAAACATGGAATAAAATGAGGAGTAAAATATATGTTAGACAATAGGCGTATCAATAGAGACTAAATGAAACATGAACATAAATGCATGATAAAGCATGATAATCATAACATGGAAATGTGGCAACAACACTTAACATGGAATTAGCTTGAGCCACGACTCATTGCACTTAGAGAATGAGTAAATCTTCATTTCACATGAAGCACGAGTAAACCCTCGTTGTACTTCAATTATCATGAGTCAACACTCATTGTACATGACGTATCATGATACTATACTTTACCCAATTCATTGAAGCTCTATAATGGCTCACCCTTCTTAAACATTTCATTTCATGCATAAGTGTGCCACATGGATCATAAAACATGGATTCATAAAACATAATCATTTATTCCACGACACACTAATGTGTAATTCATACATGAAACATTACAATCAATAAGTAAATGTTCATAAAGGTGAATACCCTTGATGGAGAAATGGGAAAGGTATTCACTACACAATGACATTGGCTTAGAAAATCAGTGCGATTTTGGCAGCGTGACGGCGTGACATAAGAATTCATATAATGGTTGATGAGAGAGAAAGGGGTTACTCATCATATTTACATGAAATGGAAAGTAAGTATGTCATATAGATACATGTCCCAACAATTGTAATGGAATTCAGATACATGATACAAAAGTATTGCTTGAATGTTAAAGAGGAGAGAGAAGTTCCTTTCGGAATTTCGGCATAGTAACGGGTGTATATGTGAGAAATTTAATGAGAGAGAAAGGGTCTCCCATCATTAAAACATAAAGGGGGCAGAATTAGGGTGGTGAAAAACCATACCACAACATTTATAAATGAAATTAAAATGGGAAAACAACTAAAAAAAATGGACAAAAATGAGAAATGAAGAAAAAACCCTTACTTGGAAGTGTGCTTCCAAAGGCTAGAGAGAGGCTTCTTGGGTGCTTGGGGCATCGTGGGAGGATTCTAGAGAGAGTTGGGAAGAGTTTGGACGAACTCCAAAGGCTTTGAGTGGGGAGGAAGTGGGAGCTTGGGTGGGTTTATATAGGAAAGGTGAGAGAATTCTTTATTATTTAGGTTTGCGTCCCCTTACATTAAATTAATCCAAACCACAAACCATCCCATGGTTTTTGCCCATGATTTTTGGAAAAGGGAAGAGGAAAAAAACATTTTATAAGGACAAAGGCCAAACTTCTTAAAATAATAAGGTTTCTTATGTGGAGGTGAGTCACACTTCCATGGAAATTAATTTAAAAAGGCAAGGTGTTGAACAAGTCTTGAGGGGTCCATTAATGCTCTAAAAGTAAGTCAAAAAACCCAAAATCACATTATTTTAATGTTAAAACATATATTGGCCGAAAATAAAGATTAATGTATTTTATTACATCAATATTGGGTCATTATGATGTCATAAAACACATTATATAATTAAACGGTATTTAATTTTTACCCAAAAATTTGACTCCCTTAGAAAATTATGAAAAATTCACCGTTGGATAATTTCGATGTCCTGATTCCAAAAATAAAATTTATTTTATCTAAATAATTTTCAAAAAATGTTAATTTTCATTTTAAAAATAAAAACTCACATTTATCGAAAATTAAAAGGTTTTGACCGAAATGGCTTTCAAACCTTAAAAAAATTATAACTGCATTCATAAATTTATAAGATCATTTATATTTATTAAAAATTAATTTAATAATAATAATATTTCATTAAGAAATTATTTAATTAAAAAATACCTTAATTTAATAAAATAGATTTCTAAAAACACTATTTGTACTTTAAAAACTATTTACAATGTATCAAAAATGACTAGAAGTTATATTTATTATTATATACAAAAATAATGTACATGAACATAGTACTACTTATTTATTACATAACCCCTTAAAAGAGACGCATAAGACCTAAGGGTAAGGTGTGCGATGGTGGCAGACTCTTGGGGTGGCTCGGATAACATCGCTCGAGTGGAAATTTCAATCAACATCCACTTTTCCCATAGACAGTCATGTTCTAGCTTGACATGATAAAGCTCAGCTTGGTCTTGGGCAAGAGCAATGCCCAAAGATGCCACCTCTTTTATGAGCTCTAACGAATCAGCGTCATATGGGGCAATTCTACTAGATGAGTCCATCACTTCCTTTGTCTGAATAAATTGGATTTGTTAAAGTCCAATATTTATACTAATCATGTGATCACTATTAAACGGCTATATTAGAAACGGTCAAAATTCTTAATATAAAACAAAAGAAGTTGACATTTTATATAAACATAAAGAGGCATTTAATTTGATCAAGAGGGATTTCCATTAATGAAACTTTGGGTCGTTAAAATATTCCCCCCTTAAGAAATTTCACCATCAAAATGTTTCTTTTCCCAAACTAAAACAGATGTGGGTAACTCAGCTTCATCATTTCCTCCGATTCCCAAGTCGCTTCTTCAAACTTGTGGTTTCTCCACAACACCTTGACGAGGGGCATTGTCTTATTTCATAGAACTTTTTCTCTACGATCTATGATCTTCACTGGTTGCTCCTCATAAGAATGATCATCTTACAATTGTACCACCTTCGAAGAGAGTACATGTGAATGGTCCGGTATGTACTTCCTTAAGAGAGATAAATGAAAGACATCATGTACTTTGGCCATGGCAGGTGGAAGTGCTAGTCGATAGGCCACAACCCCGACATGATCAAGAATCACTAAGGGGCCGATGTACCTTGAAATTAACTTCCCTTTCCTTCCAAACCTCATTACCTTATTCCATGGAGAAATGCATAGAAACACCATGTATCCAACTTTAAACTCAAGGTCTCGTCGACGATTATCTGCATAACTCTTATATCGAATCTGAGCTGCCTTGATATGCTGCTGAATGGTTTTTACCTTCTCCACCATTTCCTCGACCATTTCTTGTCCATGCAGCTTACATTCACCAACCTCATCCCATCATGCCAGTGTTCTGCACCTTTTCCCATACATGGAATCATATAGTGCCATTTGGAAGCTTGAGTGGAAAATATTTTTATAAGAAAACTCAACCAGAGGAAGATGTTGATCCCATCATCCTTTAAAGTCCATTGAGCATGATCTCAACATATCCACAAGTGTTTGGATAGTTCGCTTGGATTAGCCATCAGTTTGAGGATGATAGGCCGTACTAAAGTTCAGTTCAGTATTTAGAGCATGTTGAAGACTCTTCCATAACATAGAGGTGAATACGGGATCTCGGTCAGACACAATAGATAGTGGTACTCCATGAAACTTTACCACTTCCCTGATATATATCCATGCCAGTTTATCCAAAGAGAAATCCTCCAGAATAGTAATGAAGTGTGCAGTCTTTGTAAGACGATCCACAACAACCCAGATTGCATTGTTGCCTTTGGATGTCCTCGGAATTCCGGTGACATAGTCCATGGTGATTTTCTCCCATTTCCATTCTGTTATAGGAAATGGTTTCATCATCCCCTTAGACTTCTGCCTCTCTTCCTTCACTTGTAGACACACTAGGCACTTTGATGTATATTTAGCGATCTCCTTCTTTATATTATCGTCCAAAAAGTTTTCTCGGAGATCTCGATACATCTTTGTGCTCCTTGGGTGAATAGAGATATTTAAACTATGTGCATCATCCAAATTTTCCTTCTTCAGCTCCGGATATTATGGAACACATACTCTTTTCCCAAACCGCACAATTCCTTCATCATTAATATTAAACTCTGAGGTTTTTTCCTTTTTGATAGCTTCCACTTTTTCTTGAATTCTCGGATCATCCTTTTGAGCATCCTTTATCCTTTCTAAAAGAGACAGTTGAGAAATCATTTGTGAAAGGATTGATGATGTTCCCTTCTCTATGATTCCCATGTCCAACTTCATCATGTCTAAGAAGATTGGATCCTTCTCAATTCTCATCATTGACAGAATAGCTGGGTCCTTTCTACTTAGGGCATCTACCACCTTGTTCACTTTCCCAGGGTGGTAATGTGTTGAACTTTCATAATCCTTGATAAGCTCTATCGATCTTCTCTGGCGCATATTAATCTCTTTCTCTGTGAATATATATTTAAGACTCTTTTGGTCAGTATATATCTCACATTTTTCTACATAGATATAATGCCGCTAGATTTTCAAGGTAAAGATCATAGCCGCCAACTCCAGATCATTCGTTGGTTAGTTTTGCTCATGGATTTTCATCTGCCTTAAGGCATAGGATATCACTTTATCATTTTGCATCAGCACATATCATAATCCCTTCTTCGAAGCATCACTGAATACCACAAAAAGTTCCCCACTTGTTGGTAAAGTGAGAACAGGCGAAGTGATAAGCTTCATTTTCAACTCCTTGAAGCTTTCTTCGCATTCGTCACTCCAAGAAAACTTTACTCCCTTCTGAGTTAACTTGGAAAGAGGGTTGGAAAATCATGAGAAATTCCTCACAAATCATCGATAATATCCAGCAAACTCCAAGAAGCTACGGATATCTGTTACCGATGTTGGCCTTAGCCATCCCTCAATTGCATCTGTTTTGGAGGGGTCCATAGATATCCCATTGCTTGTGATGATATGGCCCAAGAATTAGACCACCTTCAACTAGAACTCACACTTGCTATACTTTTCCTAGAGCTTCTCCTTGTGCAAAGTCTCCAGTACAGTTCTTAAATTCTCCTCATGATCCTCCTTGGTTTTAAAGTATATTAGAATATAATCTATATAATACTACCACAAATTTGTCAAGGTAATCTCTAAATACACTATTCATCAAGTCCATGAATATTTTTTGGATCATTGGTGAGTCCGAAAGGCATTACTATTAATTCATAGTGCATGTATCTTGTACGAAAAGCAGTCTTGGGGGCATCTTCCTTCTTCACCCTTACATGAGAATATCCCGACCACAAGTCCACCTTGGAGAAGTATTGTGCTCCATGCAGCTGATCAAACAAGTCATCAATTTGTGGGACAAGATACTTTTCCTTTATCGTGATTTTGTTAAGTTCACGATAATCGATGCAAAGCCACATTGACTCATCCTTCTTCTTGACTAAGAGGACTGGTGCACCCCATGGTGAAGCACTTGGGCGTATAAACCCTTTATCCATATTCTCCTGTAGTTGTTTCTTCAGATCATCAAGCTCAACAACAGCCATTCTATATAGAGTCTTGGATATTGGTAATGCCCCTGGTATAAGTTCAATTGAGAACTCAATATCTCTTCTAGGAGGAAGACCAGGCAGTTCTTCGAGAAACACTTCAGCGAATTCCCTCACAATAGGCATTTCATCAAAGATGGTTTCTTCCTTGGACTCAATCAACTAAGCCAAATACGCGTGCTCATAAGGTAGTAATATCCATGATTGAGATGATGGAGCTAAAAGAGATTCATCTTCCTCCTGACACTTGTAAATAATCAGGGGTCGATTATCCATATGGAGTGTGATTTCCCTCTCCCGACAATTTATGTTGGCTCTATATAAGGAAAGCCAGTCCATGCCAATAATTGCATCAAATTCCACTGGAGGGAGTATGACGAGGATTTCCAGAAAATTCAATCCACAGATTATTACAGGGGATGACTTATATTCATGGTATGCAATGATTGCCCCATTTTCCGTACTCACTGACATCTTTACTTCCATGATTTGTGGTGGTGTTGGGATTGTTCTACTAAACTTTCAAGATATAAAAGAATGCGTAGAACCTGAATCAAAAAGTATGTTTGCTATTCTTGAATGAATAACTAGCCTACCTATCACCACTTTGTTGTCGGGGTTCATTTCGGTAGATGTGATGGAAAAAGTTCTTCCTTGCTGCCTTGGAGGTTGTTGATCACCTCCGCAAAACCTTGGATTAGGGCACTGATTTGCAAAATGACCTGGTTCTTTGAATTTTTAGCATTGAACAATGCATTAAAGTTCGAACGGAGTGTTCCTCTACTTTGTCATAGCCGCGGGTCTTTCTTGCCGACAATTATCTCCCAGGTGACCTTCTCTTCCACACCTGATGCATTTCCTCATCCCCTTAAGGCAATTTCCAGGGTGCTTCTTCCCACACTTTTGGAATGTGGGGTATTGGATCTTCTTAGCATCGTTGGATTTATCCATCGGACCTCCATCCTTGAAGACCACCTTATGCTTATTGTCCCCATGATACCCTTGTGATTCCACGATCTCTATTTCAACCTTAAGGTCACATCGGACAATTTCCTCATATCTGTCGAAGTCACGGATCACAAATGCTTTCCTCAAGCTAGGCTTCAACCCACCAAAGAAGTGGTCAACCTTGCATTCGGGGGTAACAACAATGCAAGAAACGTATCGTGCAAGCCTTGTGAAGTTTGGCTCGTACTCTCCAACAGATTATTCATATTTTTTCTTGAGGTAAAGGAAGTCCCTTTCCATCTTAAGCTAGAGGGTGCACATAAAATATTTATCGAAAAACATCTTTCAGAAATCCTTCCATTCCAATGCCTCGATCTCCTCCTCAGGATTTGTATTTTTGATCAACGTTCACCACTGATCAGCTTCACCCTCCATATGATAAGCCGCTAGGAGAACCTTCTCTTGTTCAGAACATTGGAGGATGAAGAATATCTTTTCAATGGAGTTGATCCATTTTTTAGCGATCGTGGGATCGGATGATCCACTAATAGTTGGAGGCCTTTGCCTCATGAAGCTCTCGATAGTGACTTTTTCCTTCTTAGGGGGGTTTGGACGTTCCTCATGACCCGTGTTTCTATTCAAAACTTGAGTTAGCTGAGAGAGAAGCGTGACAATGTTCACGATTCCCGCTCCCATTGGGTTGGGCATCTCATTAATATAGTCATCACACTGATTTCACTACGGTTTTTAGCCCGAGTCCTCCCATAACCGGCCATTGGTTGGAATAAAAGAAAAGTTAGGGGTAACACATAAAGGTTAATCCAAATACAAAAGTTGATGACTTATAAATAAACTTTTATTTCCTTACTCATGAGCTTATAGGCTTCAATCTAGGCTTTTCATGATCTAATTTCTAACATATATTGTTAGGGGCATTTTTTCCCTTAATAAGGGTTCATAATAAGATTTTTAATTAATCAAAACATATCCCTTGGGAGTGTCATAACCAAGAGTGCAACAAGTCCCGTTGTCATGCACCAGTTCCTGTTCGAGTCTAGCTCAAAGTAGTGTTTTCGGGTTTTACCCCGAAGATACATCTGTGCGAGAGCCGCCTCTACCTGCTCGTATCTAGACAAGGATGTATTTGTTTGATAAACCACTTACTTAGTACTTAACAAAACATAGGGATGTTTTTATTATACTTAGTTTTGTATCTAAGGCTTTAATAGGGTTTCATAATCCCAAAAATAACTAAACCTATCCTCTGATACCAACAATGACAACCCTTCTTTTATTACAGACTTGAACATGATTTATTACATAAAACATCACCTGATACAACAAATAAGATCGAGAGGTTTAGTTTTTTGGTGCTTAGGGTCATTACATAAAAACTTGAAACATGAAATACAACATCTTTATTGAAAATTCCCTTTACATGACCACTATATTCCATCGTACTTAGCATTGCATGGGATAACCTGAGGACATGCTTAAAAAAAGGGTGAGCTATAAAGCCCAGTAAGGGAGTAAACATGGAATAACATGACGAGTACAATACATGTTGGACAATAGGTGTAGAGACCCGAAGCTTGACGTACTTGTACAATACATTACTTTTGCAGAATACTTAGTACATAAAAAAAACACACACACAAGGACCGTAATAGTTTAGTGTCTTTGGAAACTCGGAATATAATCTTCTAATCGTGGTGAAAGATCTTCAAAATCTCCCATAAAGATCTCCTTTTTTTAACCTAAAACCTTTCTTTATTTCCTGGGGAAAAGAAAACATAAAAGGGTGATCTCAAATTCTCAGTAAGGGTAAACAAAAGAAATATCAATCACATCATATACATAATCACATAACTTTTGGAAATCATAACCTGCAAAAGAGATCATAATTTCATAAATGTGGTAAATCATGGCAGTGAAATGTAATCACAATAATCATAACATAAAACATGAAACTTTGTGTCATGCACACATAATCATAGAGAATCATTTCTTGTTAGTTAAGACTCATTTCCAAGACTATCTTAGTGGACGAAGTCACTTTCTGAACCGAGTCACCCTCGTTTCAGTCCTGTTTCACTGAACCGGTATAACCTACCATTCTAGCCATGTCTATCTCATGAGATATAAAATCTTTACCCAATGCACTAGAGGGAGATATAGGTCCCACCCATCTTATAATTAATCCTTTCTTATGTGTGCCACATAATCATAAATCATACATCATCGCATAACACATATAACAAAAATGGGATTCTTGAAACATCATGACATCATAAAAAATCATATAAGGTAAATGACTTCATAAAAATAATTTCCTCCAAACACAATCAAATCAATGTAATAATAGTGATAAAAATAGAACCCTCTATTATCTTAGATGGAAAATAATTTTGATAAAACATTTGAACTCCATTCTTGAGGAAAATATCCTTTCTACTTCAAAAACACTTTTCTTTTCTTAACATGTCATACAATTATAAACTAAAAGAAGTTGATTAAAAATAAACTTGAAAACTTATAAAGGAAGATTCGTGGAAATAATGTTTTAAAAATCCATTCTGGCCGTATAAGTTAAAAAAAACATTCTTCGTACTTTTGTCAGAAAAGTCAAAAAGTACCTCATATGAAAAACGACAAAAGATTACTTTCATATCCTTTACTAAAAACTCACCGTAGGGTAAAATTGGATTTAAACAATTGTAGGTGGATTAAAATAATATTACATATTGAGGAAACATGGATGTGGATGATAAAATACACCCTAGTAAATTTCAAAGTATAAACAATCTCGAATAAAAATGAGATTGTGATATTTCCCTTACCTTAGGTCTGACTTGCTTTGTACGTGTCTGAACCTCCTGTATAATGATTTAAATCATGTTATTTACTTATTCCATAATCATATTCATTGTTATTATATCATATATGGTCCACTTATGACATTATATTACCCGTTCTTTTGTAAATTCATGTTAAAGTAGCGTTTTGGGTAAAATTGTCTCACTTGTCGTTCGTGTTTTTAACTTTTAATTATTAATATGATTACTTGGATCATGATTAAATATATCCAGAATGTAAAACATGATTTATATATAATATATATTCAGAACATATATATAATATATTGATAAATGGAATGAAAAACACCGTTCATGGAGACGGTAGTTCGTACGTACGCATGAACGCTGTTTTCGATTCCTTATTGAATTGAAGGTAAATATACATAAATACAGTATCATTATTATGTCATATATTTCATTATTACTTATTATACATACTTTATAATCATTCATGAATGGTTAATGTGGAGAATGAATATCAACGCGTCGTGGAGACGGTAGTCCGTACGTACGCACGAGCGATGATATCGTTCCCATGGTCGTGGAATTGTGTTAAAGTGTATGTATACTATTTCAGTATTAATATCACTTCATAATAATCATATATATTTACTCATTACACCATTATACCCATCCTATTAAGGTGGTGGTGGAAAATAGATTTCACCACGGCATGGAGACGGTATTCCGTACGTACGCACGCGCGGTGATTTCATTTTCCATAGGATGGATAGATGGTTAAATAGGGTTTTTTCATACTTATAATAACATATCAGTATATGAGTGATACAGATGTTATTACTTCATAATGAAACAACTAAAGAAGAAGAAGTTGAAGAAGAAAGAAATTGGAAAAGATCGGTAATGGATATTACCTCTTCTTTGAAGTGCTTCTTTGAGACCTCCTTTTAGGGAACTAAATTTGGACTTTTAAGAAGACCAGGACCTCTAGGCTGATACTAGGGAAGTTTAGAAGAGATTTTGGCAGGGTTTGGAGACGCTTTAATGCTCAAATTTGTGTGAGGAGGAGAGGGAGGAGGTGCCCTTTTATAAGGGAGGAGAGGGGCACCTTTGGAATAACTAAAAATATTATTTTATTATAAAGCCAAATTCGGTATTAAATAGCTCCAAATTGATTTATTTCGAAGCTAAGGTGGGGATGGGTCGAAAGCCTCTCATCCAATAGAATTTAGACAAGTTTAGGATCCTATTTTAACCTTATCATTTAGATTTAACATTAAGATAAATAATTTTTCTTTTACGGTGTCTATTTGTTTTCTTACACTATATGGTTAATAAACTTACTATATGAAGCCAAAAGAACCCAAAGTTGTTTATTAATAATATATATATCCTTATCTAAGTCATTTTGCCGAACCTTATATTTTTAGGAATTAAATAAAAATTAATAATATAATATTTTTTTTAAAAAACTAATTTATGTCAATTTTGACACTATTTGGTACATGATTTTTATGAAATTTCTAACAGAATGATAATTTCGAACCAAGTTACTTAAATCAACAATAACATGTCATATTAACCTAGAAAATTAGTTTAAGTCATAAAAAGTCTCAAATTACACTTATTTGGTCACTTATAACATCAATTATGTTAATATTTTCTTAATAAGATAATTACTGCATCATCTTTGTGTCATAAATAAATTAACTTATTTTATGTCTAAAAATTCCAAAAAAATACCATTATATAGGAAATATTTTTGTCTTTCTAATGAATATTTACAATCGAATTTATCTTATGTATAACCCTATATTTAATATGTTTTAGTAAATAAACTTTGATTTTAACTCTTTTAACTCTTCTTTGAATTAAATAATAATAAATGTCCTAATCTAATTCAAGTGGGACTAAATGGTCATATTTTATTTCTAAGGTTGTTTTTGGTCGAATTACACTTATCCAATAGAATTAGGAAATGAGTTAGGGTAATAATAATATCATTTTTACCCTTAATTACCCTATTTACTTTTAACCGTGGTAAAAAAAGTAAAAAGTTACTATTCACCAAAAATTATTTTCATCTCATTGAACCATATTTTACTTACTAACATCAACCGTGTCTCTCTGATTTTTGAAATTCCAATCACAGAAGCGGTAAAATTAAGATTTATGAAAAAATTAGTTTTTTAACTACCACTTAGTAGTTTCACTATTCATCAAAAATTGAAGTTTTTCAGAAAAATGCCAAAATTTCACCCTAAGCTATAATTGATATTCCGAATTCAAAAATGATTTCTATTTTACAAAATTCCAAACATATAAGTAGCATTAATTAACTTTATAATTAATTTCCACTGTCACAACAAATAGTGTTCTTTTACGAGATAATAACTATCAAAAGATTAACACTTGTTTATGTCGGGTTTAAATGTGAAATTACATCCAATGACCAACATTGTATTAAATTGTAAAAATATATTCTAAATATACTTTAAAACCACTCAAATTAATAATTTATCACTGTTAATTATTTCAATTAAAAAAGTTGTTTTTAATTAAAATTAGGAATTTTCACTATTAATCAGAAAATGAAAGTTATCTAAAAAGTACCAAAATTTCACCCTAAGCTAATTTCGATATTACGAATCAAAAAATAAATTCCATTTTGAAAAATAAAATTTCAAAAATTTCGAAAAGTGCTTATTACTATTCATAACATCTAGTTTTAATAATATTTTAATAGCATATTGCTATTTAGTGAAACTCGTTATTGCGTACTACACACGCTATCGAGAAAGGTTGTGATTGCGTGTAATGCAAGGCAAGTCAAGGATGCGTGTTGTGAAAGCTCCTTCTAGCATACAACACAAGACATTAGTGAAATTAAAAAGAATATTTTTCATAAAATCTTGGGCTGTTACATTCTACCCCCCTTAAAATGAATTTCGCCCTCAAAATTCGTTGGGGTTATAAATGGTTTACTATTCAAAAGTTTCTTTAATAGAAACCCACATCGTAAAAAGGAATACCAAAACTTGGATTTTAAAAACTAAAGTATGAAATGTAATGGTTACCCAAATTAACTCATCACAGGGTTTCCACATAGGAGAACATAGGTGAAAATATGGATATGGAAGAAAAATCTAACCATCATGTTCTGATGGAGAGTGGTAGAGAACATGGCTATGGAAAAGCCAGTAATCACAAATCCATAGATTTTTGATGATATAAGGTACCATCTAATTCATCGGATATAAGGGCACTAGGACAACATTTTTTTGGTTTTCAAGATCATTTCCCTAAAGTTGAAGAATTTGAATTAGAATAAATACTTACTTTATTTTGGTACAATCTCACTGTTGTTCGTACTTTGAACAATTTCCACTTCATCTCTTAAAGAAATGAAGTTGAATTTGTTATTCATGAAGTGGTAATTGATCATGTGATAGAATGATGGTTCATTCCATTTGTTTCAAACAAAAGGTTAGCAAAAGTTATCAAATATACATAAGTCCATCTATGGTGAGGTTAATCGTATACGATTCAATGAATGAACCTATATATCATACCACATAATAAAATAAAACTAGTTTCTAATAAACAGGGACTTCTTGTAGGCCATTGGTAGGCGATAAAGGCCAGTCGCACTTCGGTTGTGGGTTCGATTCCCACAGTCTTGTCCGACGCGATGGCCTGTCACCCGTTCTGCATGTTGTACTTTTTCTAAAACTACATTACTATAACATCCCATCAATAATATCAAAAAAGAACATAATCCATTCTAGTCTTTAGGCTTATCCATAATACTGCAGTCCATTGTCATAATATTGTGAAAACGATTACCAGAGATTTAACACCATCTTTGATCCCCATATATCATAAGATATGCCTTATTGGTCACATTCCAAACATTCAAAGGCCTTAATCATGTATTCTCTTGAATACCCATTGAACCTTAGTGAAAACATGAATGCAGTTAAAAGTTAACACTTTCCACATACCAAAATCCAAAATTTCTATATACTAAAACCATGATATAACCTTCTCCTTATATCAGTCATGAGCTCATGAATACTATCGAACATTTAATTTTCTCCTTATCCCTTCATTATGCACATATCATCTACATTCCAAAAATATCTGAATAACGTTTCATGGATACTGGTAACATTAATCATACACTTTCAAAACTCGAAGAAAGACAATAGTGTAACAATCCTTAGATGTCTCTTTATTCCATAGTACCATGAGATTACTTATACAACATTACACATGATAAACATGTAATCATTCCACTACATTCCTTAACCATTAACCGAGCTTCAACAATTCTTTCATCTCACATATCATTTGTAGTCTTTTCATCATCATCCACATAAATACTACGCATACGACCATACTGATTCACTTCATGAGTATTTCCCTTAGGAAATTGGTTTTCATAATGGCCATACATTCCACATTTAAAACACTTAACCATTTTTTATGTCGTAGCAATACCATTATCCTCATCCATGGTGTTAACTGAACCGTTTCCTTTGCACTTACTTGCCTTGTGTCCTTCTTTTCCACACCCAAAGCATCTTCCCGTTCCCTTGAAACATTCTCCGTGATGCCTCTTCCCACATGATTTACATAGGGGAAATTGAACTTTCTTTCCTCTATGATCATCATGAAACTCCATCTTTCTCTTATTAGCCGAGTCAGGAAACTTACCAAATTTTACTTTATTGATCATATTATGAGATTGCTGATTCGGCATAATAATGATGTTTGGACTTCCAAATCCCATTGCATTATGAATAATATCATTCCATTGTCCATCATATCCTCCATTATCGTGAATCATCTTGTTTCCAGCCATTTTCTAAAACCCAAAAAAGAATAGTGTGAGAGGCAAAAATCATGCTAGGGAAAACAACATAATAAAGGTGGAGTATCCTTAATATCTAACATCTTAGGTTAAATTATATGATCGTTACCATAGTTCTAGGACTGTATCCTATACATATACTTATCCTTAGGGACATCCCTAGACATACCTTATAAATATCTCTAGGGATCTCACTAAAGTTCTCGCATCCTAGTTTCCAAATGTTGACTAAACCTTTCCTCTAATACCAATTGTAGAGACCCGAAGCTTGACGTACATGTACAATACATTACTTTTGCGGAATACTTTGTACATAACAAAAACACACACACAAGGACCGGATTAGTTTAGTGTCTTTGGAAACTCGGAATATAATCTTCTAATCGTGGTGAAAGATCTTCAAAATCTCCCATAAAGATCTCCTTTTTTTACCTAAAACCTTTCTTTATATCCTGGGGAAAAGAAAACATAAAAGGGTGAACTCAAATGCTCAGTAAGGGTAAGCAAAAGAAATATCAATCACATAATATACATAAGCACATAACTTTTGGAAATCTTAACCTCCAAAAGAGATCATAATTTCATAACATGGGGTAAATCATGGCAGTGAAATGTAATCACAATAATCATAACATAAAACATGAAACTTTGTGGCATTCACACATAATCATAGAGAATCATTTCTTATTAGTCAAGACTCATTTCCAAGACTATCTTAGTGGACAAAGTCCCTTTCTGAACCGAGTCACCCTCGTTTCAGTCCTGTTTCACTGAACCGGTATAACCTACCATTCTAGCCATGTCTATCTCATGAGATATAAAATCTCTACCCAATTCATTGGAGGGAGATATAGGTCTCATCCATCTTATAATGAATCCTTTCTTATGTGTGCCACATAATCATAAATCATACATCATTGCATAACACACGTAACAAAAATGGGATTCTTGAAACATCATGACATCATAAAAAAAATCATATAAGGTAAATGTCTTCATAAAAATAATTTCCTCAAAACATAATAAATTCAATTTAATAATAGGGATAAAAACATAACCCTATATTATCTTAGATGGAAAATAATTTTGATAAAACATTTGAACTCCATTCTTGAGGAAAATATCCTTTCTACTTCAAAAACACTTTTCTTTTCTTAACATGTCTAACAATTATAAACGAAAACAAGTTGATTAAAAATAAACTTGAAAACTTATAAAGGAAGATTCTTGGAAATAATGTTTTAAAAATCCATTCTTTCCGTATAAGTTAAAAAAATCATTCTTCGTACTTTTGTCGGAAAAGTCAAAACGTACCTAGTACGAAAAACGACAAAAGATTACTTTCATATCCTTTACTAAAAACTCACCGAAGGGTAAAATTGGATTTAAACAATTGTAGGTGGATGAAAATAATATTACATATTGAGGAAACATGGATTTGGATGATAAAATACACACCAGTAAATTTCAAAGTATAAACAATCTCGAATAAAAATGAGATTGTGATATTTCCATTACCTTAGGTCCGACTTGCATTGTACGTGTCCGAAACTCCTGTATAATTATTTAAATCATGTTATTGACTTATTCTAGAATCATATTCATTGTTATTATATCATATATGGTCCTCTTATGATTTTATATTACCCGTTCTTTTGTAAATTCATGTTAAAGTAGCGTTTTGGGTAAAATTGTCTCACATGTCGTTCGTGTTTTTAACTTTTAATTATTAATATGACTACATGGATCATGATTACGTATATCCAGAATGTAAAACATGATTTATATATAATATATATTCAGAACATATATATAATATATTGATAAATGGAATGAAATACACCGTTCATGGAGACGGTAGTCCGTACGTACGCATGAACGATGTTTTCGTTTCCTTATTGAATTGAATGTAAATATACATAAATCCAGTATCATTATTATGTCATATATTTAATTAGTACTTGTTATATATACTTTATAATCATTCATGAATGGTTAATGTGGAGAATGAATCTCATCGCGTCGTGGAGACGGTAGTCCGTACGTACGCACGAGCGATGATATCGTTCCCATGGTCGTGGAATTGTGTTAAAGTGTATGTATACTATTTCAGTATTAATATCACTTTATAATAATCATATATAGTTACTCATTACACCATTATACCCATCTTATTAAGGTGGTGGTGGAAAATAGATTACACCACGGCGTGGAGACGGTATTCCGTACGTACGCACGCGCGGTGATTTCATTTTCCATAGGATGGATAGATGGTTAAATAGGGTTGTTTCATAATTATAATAACATATCAGTATATGAGTGATAATGATGTTATTACTTCATAATGAAACAACTAATGAAGAAGTAGTTGAAGAAGAATGAAATTGGAAAAGATTGGTAATGGATATTACCTCTTCTTTGAAGTGCTTCTTTGAGACCTCCTTTTAGGGAACTAAAATTGGTCTTTTAATAAGACCAGAACCTCTAGGATGATACTAGGGAAGTGGAGAAGAGATTTTGGCAGGTTTTGGCCGAGCTTGAATGCTCAAATTGGTGAGAGGAGGAGAGGGAGGAGGTTCCCTTTTATAAGGGAGGAGAGGGGTACCTTTGGAATAACTAAAAATATTATTTTATTATAAAGCCAAATATGGTATTAAATAGCTCCAAATTGATTTAGTTCGAAGCTAAGGTGGGGATGGGTGGAAATCCTCTCATCAAATAGAATTTAGACAAGTTTAGGATCCTATTTTAACCTTATCATTTAGATTTAACATTAAGTTAAATAATTTTACTTTTACGTTGTCTTTTTGTTTTCTTACACTATATGGTTAATAAACTTACTATATGAAGCCAAACGAACCCCAAGTTGTTTATTATTAATATATATATCCCTATCTAAGACATTGGGCCGAACCGTAGATTTTTAGGAATTAAATAACAATTAATAATATAATATTTGTTTTAAAAACTAATTTATGTCAATTTTGACACTATTTGGTACATGATTTTTATGAAATTTCTAAGAGAATGATAAGTTCGAACCAAGTTACTTAAATCAACAATAACATGTCATATTAACCTAGAAAATTAGTGTAAGTCATAAAAAGTCTCAAATTACACTTATTTGGGCATTTATAACATCAATTATGTTAATATTTTCTTAATAAGATAATTACTGCATCATCTTTGTGTCATAAATAAATTAACTTATTTGATGTCTAAAAATTCCATACAAAATACCATTATGTAGTAAATCTTTTTATCTTTCTGATTAATATTTACAATCGAATTTATCTTATGTATAACCCTATATTAAAAATGTTTTAGTAAATAAACTTTGATTTTAACTCTTTTAACTCTTCTTTGAATTAAATAATAATAAATGTCCTAATCTAATTCAAGTGGTCCTAAATGGTCATATTTTATTTCTAAGGTTGTTTTTTGTCGAATTACACTTATCCAATAGAATTAGGACATGTGTTAGGCTAATAATAATATCATTTTTACCCTTAATTACCCTATTTACTTTTAACCGTGGTAAAAAAAAGTAAAAAGTTACTATTCACCAAAAATTATTTTCATCTCATTGAACCACATTTTACTTACTGACATCAACCGTGTCTCTCGGATTTTTGAAACTCCAATCACAGAAGCGGTAAAATTAAGATTTATGAAAAAATTAATTTTTTAACTACCACTTAGTAGTTTCACTATTCATCAAAAATTGAAGTTTTTCAGAAAAATGCCAAAATTTCACCCTAAGCTATAATTGATATTCTGAATTCAAAAATGATTTCTATTTTAAAAAATTCCCAACATATAAGTAGCATTAATTAACTTTATAATTAATTTCCACTGTCACAACAAATAGTGTTCTTTTAAGAGATAATAACTATCAAAATATTAACACTTGTTTATGTCGGGTTTAAATGTGAAATTACATCCAATGACCAACATTGTATTAAATTGTAAAAATATATTATTAATATACTTTAAAACCACTCAAATTAATAATTTATCACTATTAATTATTTTGATTAAAAAAGTTGTTTTTAATTAAAATTTAGTAATTTTCACTATTCATCAGAAAATGAAAGTTATCTGAAAAGTACCAAAATTTCACCCTAAGCTAATTTCGATATTACGAATCCAAAAATGAATTCCATTTTGAAAAATAAAATTTACAAAATTTCAAAAAGTGGTCATTACTATTTATAACAGCTAGTTTTAATAATATTTTAATAGCATATTGCTGTTTAGTGAAACTCGTTATTGCGTACTACACATGCTATCGAGGAAGATTGTGATTGCGTGTAATGTAAGGCAAGTCAAGGATGTGTGTTGTGCAAGCTCCTTGTATCATACAACACAAGACATTAGTAAAATTAAAAAGAATATTTTTCATAAAATCTTGGGTTGTTACATTCTACCCCCCTTAAAATGAATTTCGCCCTCGAAATTCATTGGGGTTATAAATGGTTTACTATTCGAAAGTTTCTTTAATAGAAACCCACATCGTAAAAAGGAATACCAAAACATGGCTTTTAAAAACTAAAGTATGAAATTTAATGGTTACCCAAATTAACTCATCACAGGGTTTCCACATAGGAGAACAAAGGTGAAAATATGGATATGGAAGCAAAATTTAACCATCATGTTCTGATGGAGAGTGGTAGAGAACATGGCTATGGAAAAGCCAGTAATCACAAATCCATAGATTTGTGATGATATATGGTACCATATAATTCATCGGATATAAGGGCACTAGGACAACATTTTTTTGGTTTTCAAGATCATTTCCCTAAAGTTGATGAATTTGAATTAGAATAAATACTTACTTTATTTTGGTACAATCTCACTGTAGTTCGTACTTTGAACAATTTCCACTTCATCTCTTAAAGAAATGAAGTTGAAATTTTTATTCATGATGTGTTAATTGATCATGTGATAGAATGATGGGTCATTCCATTTGTTTCAAACAAAAGGTTAGCAAAAGTTATCAAATATACATAAGTACATCTATGGTGAGGTTAATCGTATACGATTCCAAGAATGAACCTATATATCATACCACATAATAAAATAAAACTATTTTCTACTAAACAGGGACTTCCTGTAGGCCAGTGGTAGGAGATAAAGGCCAGTCGCACTTCGGTTGTGGGTTCGATTCCCACAGCCTTGTCTGACGCGATGGGCTGTCGCCCGTCCTGCAGGTTGTCCTTTTTCTAAAACATCATTACTATAACATCCCATCAATAATATCAAAAAAGAACATAATCCATTCTAGTCTTTAGGCTTATCCATAATACTGCAGTCCATTGTCATAATATAGTGAAAACGATTACCAGAGATTTACTACCATCTTTGATCCCCATATATCATAAGATATGTCTTTTTGGTCACATTCCAAACATTCAAAGGCCTTAATCGTGTATTCTCTTGAATACCCATTGAACCTTAGTGAAAACATGAATGCAGTTAAAAGTTAACACTTTCCACATACCAAAATCCAAAAATTCTATATACTCAAACCATGATATAACCTTCTACTTATATCAGTCATGAGCTCATGAATACTATCAAACATTTAATTTTCTCTTTATCCCTTCATTATGCACATATCATCTACATTCCAAAAATATCTGAATAACCTTTCATGGATACTGGTAACATTAATCATACACTTTCAAAACTCGAGGATAGACAATAGTGTAAAAATCCTTAGATGTCTCTTTATTCCATAGTACCATGAGATTACTTATACAACATTACACATGATAAACATGTAATCATTCCACTACATTCTTAAACCATTAACCGAGCTTCAACAATTCTTTCATCTCACATATCATTTGTAGTCTTTTCATCATCATCCACATAAATACTATGCATACGACCATACTGATTCTCTTCATGAGTATTTCCATTAGGACATTGGTTTGCATAATTCCCATACATTCCACATTTAAAACACTTAACGATTTTTTATGTTGTAGCAATACGATTATCCTCATCCATTGTGTTAACTGAACCTTTTCCTTTGCACTTACTTTCTTTGTGTCCTTCTTTTCCACACCCAATGAATCTTCCAGTTCCCTTGAAACATTCTCCTTGATGCCTCTTCCCACATGATTTACATAGGGGAAATTGAACTTTCTTTCCTCTATGATCATCATGAAAATCCATCTTTCTCTTATTAGCCGAGTCAGGAAACTTACCAAATTTTACTTTATTGATCATATTATGAGATTGCTGATTCGGCATAATAATGATATTTGGACTTCCAAATCCCATTTCATTATGAAGAATATCATTCCATTGTCCATCATATCCTCCATTATCGTGAATCATCCTGTTTCCAGCCATTTTCTAAAACCCAAAAAAGAATAGTGTGAGAGGCAAAAATCATGCTAGGGAAAACAACATAATAAAGGCGGAGTATACTCAATATCTAACATCTTAGGTTAAATTCTATGATCTTTACCGTAGTTCTAGGACTGTATCCTATACATATACTTATGCTTAGGGACATCCCTAGACATACCTTATAAATATCTCTAGAGATCTCACTAAAGTTCTCGCATCCTAGTTTCCAAAGGTTGACTAAACCTTTCCTCTGATACCAACTGTAGAGACCCGAAGCTTGACGTACATGTACAATACATTACTTTTGCGGAATACTTAGTACATAACAAAAACACACACACAAGGACCGTAATAGTTTAGTGTCTTTGGGAACTCGGAATATACTCTTCTAATCGTGGTGAAAGATCTTCAAAATCTCCCATAAAGATCTCCTTTTTTTACCTAAAACCATTCTTTATATCCTGGGGAAAAGAAAACATAAAAGGGTGAGCTCAAATGCTCAGTAAGGGTAAACAAAAGAAATATCAATCACATCATATACATAAGCACATAACTTTTGGAAATCTTAACCTGCAAAAGAGATCATAATTTCATAACATGGGGTAAATCATCGCAGTGAAATGTAATCACAATAATCATAACTTAAAACATGAAACTTTGTGGAATTCACGCATAATCATAGAGAATAATTTCTTGTTAGTCAAGACTCATTTCCAAGACTATCTTAGTGGACAAAGTCCCTTTCTGAACCGAGTCACCCTCGTTTCAGTCCTGTTTCACTGAACCGGTATAACCTACCATTCCAGCCTTGTCTATCTCATGAGATATAAAATCTTTACCCAATGCATTGGAGGGAGATATAGGTCCGACCTATCTTATAATGAATCCTTTCTTCTGTGTGCCACATAATCATAAATCATACATCATCGCATAACACATGTATCAAAAATGGGATTCTTGAAACATCATGACATCATAAAACAAATCATATAAGGTAAATGAATTCATAAAAATAATTTCCTCAAAACATAAACAAATCAATGTAATAATAGGGATAAAAATAGAACCCCATATTATCTTATATGGAAAATAATTTTGATACAACATTTGAACTCCATTCTCGAGGAAAATATCCTTTCTACTTCAAAAACACTTTTCTTTTCATAACATGTCATACAATTATAAACTAAAATAATTTGATTAAAAATAAACTTGAAAACTTATAAAGGAAGATTCTTGGAAATAATGTTTTAAAAATCCATTCTTGCCGTATAAGTTAAAAAAAAACTTTTTCGTACTTTTTCAGAAAAGTCAAAAAGTACCTCGTACGAAAAACGACAAAATATTACTTTCATATACTTTACTAAAAACTCACCGAAAGGTAAATTTGGATTTAAACAATTTTAGGTGGATGAAAATAATATTACATATTGATGAAACATGGATGTGGATGATAAAATACACCCCAGTAAATTTCAAAGTATAAACAATCTCGAATAAAAATGAGATTGTCATATTTCACTTACCTTAGGTCCGACTTGCATTGTACGTGTCCGAACCTCCTGTATAATGATTTAAATCATGTTATTGACTTATTCCAGAATCATATTCATTGTTATTATATCATATATGGTCCACTTATGACTTTTTATTGCCATTTCTTTTGTAAATTCAGGTTAAAGTAGCATTTTGGGTAAAATCATCTCACTTGTCGTTCGTGTTTTTAACTTGTAATTATTAATATGATTACTTGGATCATGATTACATATATCCAGAATATAAAACATGATTTATATATAATATATATTCCGAACATATATATAATATATTGATAAATGGAATGAAATACACCGTTCATGGAGATGATAGTCCATACGTACGCAAGAACGTTGTTTTCATTTCCTTTTTGAATTGAATGTAAATATACATAAATCCAGTATCATTATTATGTCATATATTTCATTAGTACTTATTATATATACTTTATAATCATTCATGAATGGTTAATGTGGAGAATGAATCTCATCGCGTCGTGGAGACGGTAGTCCGTACGTACGCACGAGCAAAGATATCGTTCCCATGGTCGTGGAATTGTGTTAAAGTGTATGTATACTATTTCAGTATTAATATCACTTTATAAAAATTATATATAGTTACTCATTGCACCATTATACCCATCCTATTAAGGTGGTGGTGGAAAATAGATTACACCACGGCGTGGAGACGGTATTCCGTACGTACGCACGCGCGGTGATTTCATTTTCCATAGGATGGACAGATGGTTAAATAGGGTTTTTTCATACTTATAATAACATATCAGTATATGATTGATACTGATGTTATTACTTCATAATGAAACAACTAAAGAAGAAGAAGTTAAAGAAGAACGAAATTGGAAAAGATCGGTAATGGATATTACTTCTTCTTTGAAGTGCTTCTTTGAGACCTCCTTTTAGGGAACTAAAATTGGTCTTTTAAGAAGACCAAGTCCTCTAGGATGATACTAGGGAAGTAGAGAAGAGATTTTTGCAGGGTTTGGCCGATCTTGAATTCTCAAATTGGTGTGAGGAGGAGAGGGAGGAGGTGCCCTTTTATAAGGGAGGAGAGGGGCACCTTTGGAATAACTAAAAATAGTATTTTATTATAAAGCCAAATTCGGTTTTAAATAGATCTAAATTGATTTATTTCGAAGCTAAGGTGGGGATGGGTCTAAAGCCTCTCATCCAATAGAATTTAGACAATTTTAGGTTCCTATTCTAACCTTATCATTTAGATTTAACATTAAGTTAAATAATTTTACTTTTACGGTGTCTTTTTGTTTTCTTACACTATATGGTTAATCAATTTACTATATGAAGCCAAACGAACCCCAAGTTGTTTAATATTAATATATCTATCCCTATCTAAGATATTTGGCCGAACCTTAGATTTTTAGTAATTAAATAACAATTAATAATATAATATTTGTTTTAAAAACTAATTTATGTCAATTTTGACACTATTTGGTACATGATTTTTATGTAATTTCTAACAGAATTATAAGTTCGAACCAAGTTACTTAAATAAACAATAACATGTCATATTAACCTATAAAATTAGTGTAAGTCATAAAAAGTCTCAAATTACACTTATTTGGGCATTTATAACATCAATTATGTTAATATTTTCTTTATAAGATAATCACTGCATCATCTTTGTGTCATAAATAAATTAACTTATTTGATGTCTAAAAATTCCAAACAAAATACCATTATGTAGGAAATCTTTTTGTATTTCTATGTAATATTTACAATCGAATTTATCTTATGTATAACCCTATATTAAATATGTTTTAGTAAATAAACTTTGATTTTAACTCTTTTAACTCTTCTTTGAATTAAATAATAATAAATGTCCTAATCTAATTCAAGTGGGCCTAAATGGTCATAGTTTATTTCTAAGGTTGTTTTTGGTAGAATTACACTTATCCAATAGAATTAGGACATGTGTTAGGGTAATAATATTATCATTTTTACCCTTAATTACCCTATTTACTTTTAACCGTGGTAAAAAAAGTAAAAAGTTACTATTCACCAAAAATTATTTTCGTCTCATTGAACCACATTTTAGTTACTGAAATAAACCGTGTCTCTCGTATTTTTGAAATTCCAATCATAGAAGCGGTAAAATTAAGATTTATGAAAAAATTAGTTTTTTAACTACCACTTAGTAGTTTCACTATTCATCAAAAATTGAAGTTTTTCAGAAAAATGCCAAAATTTCACCCTAAGCTATAATTGATATTCTGAATTCAAAAATGATTTATATTTTACAAAATTAGCAACATATAAGTTTCATTAATTAACTTTATAATTAATTTCCACTGTCACAACAAATAGTGTGCTTTTAAGAGATAATAACTATCAAAAGATTAACACTTGTTTATGTCGGGTTTAAATGTGAAATTAAATCCAATGACCAACATTGTATTAAATTGTAAAAATATATTATAAATATACTTTAAAACCACTCAAATTAATAATTTATCACTATTAATTATTTCGATTAAAAAAGTTGTTTTTAATTAAAATTTAGTAATTTTCACTATTAATCAGAAAATGAAAGTTATCCGAAAAGTACCAAAATTTCACCCTAAGCTAATTTTGATATTACGAATCCAAAAATGAATTCCATTTTGAAAAATAAAATTTAAAAAATTTCAAAAAGTGGTTATTACTATTCATAACAGCTGGTTTTAATAATATTTTAATAGCATATTGTTGTTTAGTGAAACTCGTTATTGCGTACTACACACGCTATCGAGGAAGGTTGTGATTGCGTGTAATTCAAGGCAAGTCAAGGATGCGTGTTGTGCAAGCTCCTTGTAACGTACAACACAAGACATTAGTGAAATTAAAAAGAATATTTTTCATAAAATCTTGGGCTGTTACAATAGGCATATCAATAGAGCATAAAAGAAACATGAACATAAATTCATGATAAAGCATGATAATCATAACATGGAAATGTGGCAACAATACTTAACATTGAATTAGCATGAGCCACGACTCATTGAACATAGAGCATGAGTAAATCCTCATTTCACATGAAGCACAAGTAAACCCTCGTTTCACTTTAATTATCATGATTCAACACTCATTTCACATGACGTATCATGATACTATACTTTACCCAATGCATTGGAGCGCCATAACGGCACACCCTTCTTAAACATTTCATTTCATGCATAAGTGTGCCACATGGATCATAAAACATGGATTCATAAAACATAATCATTTATTCAACAACAAAGGAATGTGTAATTCATACATGAAACTTTACAATCAATAGGTAAATGTGCATAAAGGTGAATACCCTTGATGGAGAAATGGGCATGGTATTCACTACACAATGACATTGGCTTAGAAAATCGGTGCGATTTCGGCAGCATAACGGCGTGACATAAGTATTAATAAAAATGGTTGATGAGAGAGAAAGGGGTTACTCATCATATTTACATTTAATGGAATGTAAGGTGGTCATATAGATACATGTCCCAGCAATTGTAATTAAATTCAGATTCATGATACAAAAGTATTGCTTGAATGTAAAAGCGGAGAGAGAAGTTACTTTTGAAATTTTGGCATAGTAACGGGTGTACATAGGAGGAATTTAATGAGAGAGAAAGGGACTCCCATCTTTAAAACATAATTAGGGCAGTATTAGGGATGTTTGAAACCATACCCCAACATATATAAATGAAATTAAAATGGAAAAAACAACTTAATGAAAATTGGACAAAAAATGAGAAAGGAAGAAAAAACACTTACTTGGAAGTGTTCTTCCAATGGCAAGAGAGAGGATTGTGAGAGGATTCTTGGGAGCTTGGGGAACCTTGGGAGGATTCTAGAGAGAGTTGGGTAGAGGTTTGACGAACTCCAAAGGCTTTGAGTGGGGAGGAAGTGGGAGCTTGGGTGGGTTTATATAGGAAAGGTGTGAGAATTCATTATTATTTAGGTTTGGGTCCCCTTACATTAAATTAATCCAAACCACAAACCATCCCATGGTTTTATCCCATGGTGTTTGGAAATTGGAAGATGAAGACAATATTTTATAAGGCCAATGTCCGAACATCTTAAAATAATAAGGTTTCTTATGTGTAGGTGAGTCACACTCCCATGGAAATTAATTTAAAAAGGCAAGGTGTGGAATAAGTCTTGAGGGGTCCATTAATTCTTTGAAAAGTAAGTCAAACAAACCCAAAATCACATTATTTTAATGTTAAAACATATATTGTCCGAAAATAAAGATTATAGTATTTTATTACATCACTATTGGGTTAATATGATGTCATAAAACACATTATATAATTATACGGTATTTAATTTGTACCCAAAAATTTAACTGTCTCTGAAAATTATGAAAAGTCACCATTGGATAATTTCGACGTCCTGATTCCAGAAATAACATTTATTTTATCTAAATAATTTTCTAAATATGTTAATTTTCACTTTTAAAATTAAAACTGACATTTATCGAAAATTCACGGGTTTTGACAAAAATGGCTTTCAAACCTTAATAAAAATTTTAACTGAATTCATAAAATTATAAGATCATTTATATTTAATAAAAATTAATTTAATAATATTATTATTTTATTAAAATATTATTTAATTCAAAAATCCCTTAATTTAATAAAATAGATTTCTAAAAACACTATTTGTACTTAAAAAACTATTTACAATGTATCAAAAATGACTAGAAGTTATATTAATAATTATATACAAAAATAATTTACATGAACATAGTACTACTTGTTTGTTACATAACCCCTTAAAACAGCTTCATAATACCTAAGGGTAAGGTGTGCGATGGTGACAGACTCTTGGGGTGGCTCGGATAACATCGCTCGAGTGGTAATTTCAATCAACTTCCACTTTTCTCGTAGACGGTCACGTTCAATATTAACATGATGAAGCTCAGCTTGGGCTTGGTCAAGGGAAAAACTCAAAGATGCCCCCTCTTTTCCGAGCTCCGACAAATGGTCTTCATATGGGGAAATTATACTGGATGAGGCCATCGCTTCCTTTGTCTGAGTAGATTGGATTTGTTAAAGTCCTATATTTATAATAATCATGTGATCACTATTCAACGGCTGTATTAGCAACGGTCAAAATTATTAACAAAAAACCACATAAGTTGACATTGTATATAAACATAAAGAGACATTTAATTAGATCAAGAGGGATTTTCATTAATGAAACTTTGGGTCGTTACATTTTCCTTTCACATGTGATAGTCATCATCCTTATATAGGACTTAAAAATATTATTTGGTAGATGAATCCCCTTAGATCACACCCACATGACCATTAAGGGAGTACTTGAGATATTTTGATATGAGAAGAGAATCATTTTATTCATAATAAGCCAGATCATACCGTATCCTTCAATGTAACAATGAATTCAGTGCTCGCAACTAGGCCATCAAAATGGGTCTTCAATCATATTTTCCACATAGAATTTTCATGGTCCTATCATAAAACTAAATCCTTAGGTCAAAAATACTTTGATATCTTTAGTCATTCCTAGCCTGTAGAGTGTCTATCTCTAGGTGATATTGATCTCGGAACATATTTTTACTAGATAAAAGTGGTGTGACTCCCCATTGAATAAACTATTGATGTATAGTGGGAATATGTTCCCCTATATGGGAGAGACATCATATTATCCTAAGAATGATATGATGTCTTGGAATTATTCTCACTCAACATCCTAAGAATGGAATATCTCTACGGTTACTACCTCTCCCTCAAACTGGTTGGAGCTCCTCAAGTCTTTAACAAGGCCTTCACACATCTCTTCTAATAGTATTGTAGACACTAGAATAAATCTCTTTTGAAGAATGTTGGGGAGGTGCTTTAGTAAATCCTACTTCTATGCTAATCACACATTCTTACCAGTGGGTGGTTTATCTTTGGAAAGAGGTATGACAGGAAATGATTGCTAAAACATCAGATTTTGGATGGTTTGGGAATGTTTTGTTTCTCATTAGACAAACATCCATGAACCACAAATAGATTCCTATCGGTTGGATGTGCCATGTAAAGATCTAGACTCGGCCTATCATGATATGGTTGTGGTCTAACTTCTTGGTTGAGTAGCATGATTGGTAGGGGAAATGATTCTAATAAACTAGATTGAGGGGACTATGAATGTTGAGTTCTACGTATAACCTAATATCTACTCTCATTTTCATGCATGAATAGGCTTGATGTGCTTGAATGGGCATTCCGAGGACCCATATATCCACATTTCCTTATATAATGGTGTCACCCAGAGACATTCAAGAGGTCTTACCAATACTATTCATCAACATAAACCATATAGGTATCCACCAGCTCAATGATATTCATAGAGGCATACTCATGGCGATCATCAGATAAATCATCTTATGCTGTGTTTATTATGGGTTCAATTCACAACTCTGGAGACATAAAACATCTGAGAGTATGCAATGGATTCAGTGTTCGTGGGGAACTTTTATTCTCATTGTGTTGTGGATGCCAAATCTTCTATAAAGTGGAAGGAACTGATCTAGATGTAAAGTGGTTTTCATACTTTTTTGCAATATGCCTAGTGACCTAATGCCTTTCATATTCACTGTCACTGTCGATTTTGGTAAAGATGAACACCCCATGTTCTGGGTTAAGGCCCAATCTAACTACATTATTATCTACCTAATCATGAAGCTAGACATTGAACACATAGAACTGCATGATGGTATTTCCCTAGATTATATTATAAAGTGTATTAGCTATGGAGATCAGTGAGAATGGAAATATAGTGTTTTCAACATTCTAGAATCTATATAATCTCTTACTTGACGGTACTATGAAAATAATTGGGAACGTGAGCATCATTGAACGAGTGGGTATAGATTCTCCTATCTATGAAGGGAGATCTGGGAGTTGGAACCTGATGAGGGGTTGGAGCCTAAATCTATCACTAAGATGGTTGTGCTTCATGGGGTGTTGCCTACTGATTCTGTGATTGGTAATATTGAATCTAGTGTTGATACTAAGTTTGTTTCCCATGGTGATTATATGGGTGAGGCTCTTTCATTAACAACTCTAGTGACCTAGGGTACTCTTCCTATGCAACACAAGTGGGCTCTGACTTGAATTATCTTTTTCAAGTGCATGAGTTTGAAATGCACACCCCTACATAGCATGTTATAAGCATTATTAATGGATCTTGGCCTTATCATAAAATTACTAAAATCCCCTTGGGAAATTACGAGTTATGGGAGATGGTTCTATCTAGGTCTTTATATTTTCCATGAAAAACATAAAAAAATTATCTTGGGTCAGTGAAACATCAAGTCAATATGTGAGGCCCTTCTATTGGGTGACGATATGTATGACGTGATCATCTGGTATTTTATTGTATTTGAAGAGGTAGGTAATACTAATCTTATGGGTGAGAGAATTGAAATGGTAAAGAAACATCCTACAGATGAATTCCAAACTATTAATGTACCCTATGGTACCTGGATATACTAGATGAATGATATCCCTTCTTGTTCTTATATTAAATATCAGATTGCGATGACGTCTTCCAACTATAAAGTTCCCAACATGGGTTTGAATCTTGAAATGATGTTTTCCTGATGTTGCATCAGGTTTCCCATCCCATTCAAATGGACCAAGGTAGGATTTATAAAATTTGGGGGTTCTTGAATGTCATCAACCCATGCTAGATATGGCTTCCCATTAGGTGGTATCACAACTTGTTTCACCGTCAAGGATTCAGGTTGAGTAGTGAGAGAAGTTATCTGAGTGACTTGGTGGGGATTCATATCTAAATGAGGATTCTAGATGACCAATGCATTGATATGCTCATCAACATGATGGGAATTCTCATAGGCTTGTGTGGTGTCTTTAGCAGAAACATGAGGAGTGTTATGGTATTCCTCTTTAGGAGGGTAATTATGTTTCTTGGGTGGATTTAGTGATACAATCCATGTTCATTTTCCATAGACCATGGTAGCCACCCTTTGGGGAAGTTCAGGATTCATATGATCAAATGGAAAAAATATGCCAAGATTGACATGTGGTTGGGACTTCATCCCCAGCATTAGAGGAACAAGATCCTTCCGGGTTCACTCTAATTTTTGTTATGCTCTGTAACACAATCAACATGGATCTCTTCAATGAGACTCCACTAATCTGTGAGCTACTGGAGAATGTTGTTCAATGAGGGATCTACTTATATCCTCTACATTAAATTCGATGGGACAGGTTGTTTAGAGGTCCTGGTCGGTTCTTTACCTTTTTTGGTTTCTCCACCAATGAGAAATAATGATTATGGGATTCGAAGGCCATATTATGGTATTTTTAGGAGAGTGAGGATAATTATATGAGAGTCAAACTGATGTTTCAAGGCCCTAGGGTTCTATTCGTATTCGTCTGACCATACATTAGTTTCCTCTTTTTTACTGTTCTAGGATTAACAATTTTCACCGGGACCGTACCCAAAATAATTTCCTCAATATCACTAGGTATGTGAGGAAACTTCAAAATGTGACTAAAATGAAAAGCATCATACCTCCCCATACCTATATCTTAACATATTGGGATGCATCTTCAATAATTATGTTGAGCACTATAATGCTCTAAATTAATCCTTACTAAAGGTTTTAGTGACAGTAACATGACGTAGGATACTGATCCATTGGGAGTGCTGTCAACTCAACCATGTGATACTACTAATCGATGTCATCATAATTATCCCATATTTTTGTGTACATGATCTGATGGTCTCAGAGAAGAAAACATGTCTCCTAGATAGTTTGGAGAAAACACATGACCTCATCTTCGGTGAGAGACTCCATAGTGTTAAATTTGGGTGTACCATTCGGCCAAAAGTCCACATAGAACCGCTCAGAATCCATAGTATCCCACATAATTCCCTTCACAAAAGTGGGGTCTAGCTATTTTTTTGCAAACCTCATATGGGATTGGCTGAGACATTGGTAGGTTTAGTAATATGGATCTATGTAGAAGTGACATAGATGATTGAGAAGTCATTGTGAATGTTCATTGATTATCACATTCTTGGTCACATCTGAGAGGCATCATCATGGTGTCCCTTTATTATTGAGTACCTACCAATTTCTTTATACATCATCTACGTGGAAGTTATCAACAGGTATACCAGATTCCCATTTTCTATAAAATCCTATAATAATTATTATAGATATCAGGTAGAGTTAGAGAATAAATCTAGTGGTGATAGATATGAATTCACTCTAAGACACTGTAAGGGAACCATGTATTCCTCCACCTTTATATATTTATGATGGGATTCAAGGATCTGGTGTATCTCTCTTTCACGGATGATGAATCTCATCTGGCAGGCTCCTATCTCAGACTCTAATATAGATGAATGGGGTGAAGGGTCCATAATTGAATAACATTCTGCTTCAAAATCTATTAAGTTTATTTGATTAATAATGACTTGGTGCTTCTTGTATTTTTTCCTTGGAGGTGATGGATCACCCTACTAACCTAGGTGATATCCTCAAGGAGACTAGATTTTTTCCATGGGGAGGACCTTCATGTGGGTTGGTGCGAGAGTGGGGAGGCCAATTCATTGGATGAAAATGATACAAGGATGACATCTGTATTGGTTAGTGTCTGGGTGGGGAGGACCTCCACTAGGAATGCTACGATAGTGGGGAGGTACATCACTTTAGATGTTGACATAACTGGGATGACCTATTATTTGGTCGGTGGAAGCATGGATACGATGTTGACTAGTGTAAACAGTATGGTGAGGGCCTCCATACAGGAGGGTGGAAGTGTGAGTATTCCCATCACATAGATCAAACTAGACACAGGGAGGACCTCCTTGTTTATTTTTGATGAAGTAGGGAGGAGTTCCACAATGTTTTTTACATGGGAAGGGAGGACCTCCACTATGATTAAAACTAGAGTGGGGGGCTCCAATTTGATTTTATATATCTTGCAGGGGGCCTCCATACTGGCTGGTGTGGAAGAGAGGATGACCTTTTCTTTTCTCGTAGTTACTATGGGGAAGACCTCCTCTAGATATGGGAATGGTGCGAGGATGACTTTCGCATTGATTGTATGTGACATAAGGAGGATCTGTATCGAGAAACACATGAATTAGGAGGACCTCCTTGATGAATTTGGATGAAGCAGGGAGGACCTCTACTTTATTAATGTTGGGGAAATGGGTAGGACATCCATATTTGTTGGGAGAGTGGGGAGGGCCTGAAATCTAACTAATGATGGTATAAGTAGGGACCCCATACAATATCTCATTATCACAATTTTTCCTAGAATGGTTTCTAGTGGTTAAGTGATCAAAATAGTGAACACCATCTACCCATGGTGTGGTATAGGTCTTGATCCCAATCCGGAATTGGTGGGTTCCTACTCTATAGTAAAAAGAATATGGAAGAGTACTCTGGTGGTGTTACGGTGCAGTAAACCCAAGGAATATGATGCCTCTTAATGGGAATCCTTCTTAACGTGTGACTCAAATTGGTGTCAGGTCATTTGAAACAGGTAAGACCGAGCGTGAGTATAGTTCACCTGTTATTTGTCCTGAGAAACCGTGTATTGGTGGAAATGATGTGTCCTGTTGTGATCCCTACATATAAGCCCTCAGGTAGTAGTTATAGATGGGGTGAACCTAACATCCCCTACATCCTCAGAATATGGGAGAGAGTTATTGTATTTCTTGTGGGATAGAGTCCTGAAGCAGTTGGATATTGGAGGGGGGAGCAGTAGCTCCCTGCGTGGCCCTTGGGGGTACCAGTGAGGCACAGAATACTCCCGGTCCTAGAGGTCCATATCCCTCATTGTAATAACCACCTCCCACTCATACTTTCATTATATTTCATCTATCACACTTATCTAAATGATCGATAATGGTAATATGGGGTGTGGGTGCCCGATAGTTCTCATCACTGTAGAATTCATGGAATCAATGGAATCATGATAGATTGTCACATTAACATTCTTTTGGTCCCTGTCCATATGTACTCAGTTGGTTGGAAATTGATTTCCTATAGTGGGGGTACTAGAAAGATAAATTATTCATCTGTCAGTATGGGTACAAGGTATGAAATGACCAACTCCCCATCATCATCTAATCTTTCCTGACTATAGAGAGATAACCAAACTGGTAATTTCATAAACCAGAATGCCCAATGTTTAACTACAACAATTTCTAGTTAGTTCCATTAATGTATAAATATTTTCGTAGTTATTCCTCTCTTTGAGTAGTTAGATCTGGTAACTTTTTTATCTATTGATGACTCAAATTCTACTAGTCCACGTGTTTATGTTAAAAGTTTCACAAATGTTTCACCATTTTTGTTTCCAATGCATTCTCCAAGGGAAAATGCCTCACATGTCATTTTTTGGCACATATTTTTTCCCCACATTCCCACATTATAATGTTGTGTAGAATTCATAACATTCAATTACAATGTATTCTCCATGATCTAAATAGTTTGATGAGATTTTTATTCCTCCTCTTGAGGATTCCACCTCAAAATTTGTTTCCTAGTCTCAGCCACCCTCACAGAATAATAAATTTTGATAAAACTCTTTCTAGGATCCATCACATTGTGGATTCCATTTAATTAGACTACTTATTTCTGTAAACTTCATGGGTTATAGTCAATGTATTAACCTTCGGTTAGGAGAGTTTTGACATTGGGTATCATAAGAAAATATCGATGCTGGAACATTGGTCACCTGTTTTCCTCCTCATATGGGGGAATATCACATTTATGGAACCCTATGCATCCCACATTGATTTTGGGGTATATAATCCAAAAGGAATGTATAACAAGGTTATCATCATGCATCCCATGTTTTAAATGAGGTGGTAGTGTGAATTTTTTTGAGTTTAACATATTATGGAGCAGGAGTGGAATTGATCAGAATCCATCTTAATGGAGGATGAATGTGGTAAATCCTTAGAAGGGGGAAGCCAGATTATTTTCCAATTGATGGATCTAAACACCATATGAGAGAGTAAACAAAGTTGTGTGTTCTATAAAAGGATTATGTGACACCATGAATGTTGTTCTATGCACCACTAGAGGTGGATCAGGGAGGTGCATACCTTATAGGGGGAACCAAGGTTAATCTTTGATCAGGATTGAACCTTAGAGAGGCTTCTTATGTACCATGTTTAAAAGATAGGGATCAAAAACCTTATAGTTTGAGAGGGTATGAGGTTGGTATTCCATATAAGATTTTCCCGAGTGGATAAAATGAACTTATCGGTATGTGGTAGCCTAGGTAAAAACTAGGATGGATATGGATGAGGTGGATGAAATGGATGGAGATGTGTATGATGTTGGCCTTGGACCATATGGATAGTTCCTATGTAACCTAGTTGAGTGGGAATCAAATCCCATATATTTCAAAAGAATAGTGTGGGGCTTCTCATGTAATCTCCCCAGTGGTCCTGGAGGAGATGAGGTCTCACAGGTGATGGGAAAGGTCTTTTCATGTAAGTGTCACATAAATGATCTAGATAGGTGAAGATGATGGGGAATATGGGTTTAGATATGAGGTTGAGTCCCATTTTAGTGGACACTGGGTCTTACTCTAGGAGGGATACCCATGGTGTAGGTCGATATCATGGTCACTACTAACCTCTAATCCCACGTGAGTCTTGTTCAATGTGGCAACAATGAGGAAGTAGTAGACCTGATTGTTGCATCATGAGAGATGTGCCGGAAAGAGATGATGTGGGTGATTACACATAGAATCTTCCATAAGAGTATCTCATTCTATGTGTGTAGGGATTATGCATAAGGGAATCCCATGTTCAAAAATCCAAAACATAGAGGTATGGTTTGTTTATATTCATTGATTCTCATCCCCTCATTAGTCTCTGTGTGGGGAGGAGGGGAGGAGAAAAAATGCTACCTCCCACAATAATGGCTATGAGATTACTCATTGATGGATTCCTAGGATGATATCATTCCATATACGCATGGTGTAAAGGATTTAATTCCATGTGAGGAGGACCTCACTCTATGTCACACATACATGGGACATCATACACTTCACGCACAAGGTGTGGCCATATTTTAATTTCATGTGTTAAGGATTTTTGGTTCCATGAATTTTTAGGTTTTTCATCTTGGACATTGGGGAATGAATACTCACACCTTAGGATTACATAATTGTATCCCATAAACCCTTCGAAGGGGAATGGTTCCATAAATTATGGGTTGGAATGATGGGGTGGAGTGGCCACTCCTGATATCCATGTTAGAATTCATATGCCGAAAAGATACAGGTGTTAACATACATTTTATGAAAAAAAGTATGGTAATTCATGTGTTGCAGATGTCTTGCAGTGGACCAATAAATCACAACACAAAACCTAAGAGGTTGTGCGCAAAAGGTGCATTTAATATAGGAGTGTTTCATGCAAGAGGTGATCAAACAATGTGATTGTGAAAATCTAATGGTACTTGGGAATCAAGATGTGGTGCACAAAAGATTGGAGACTTGAACTCAAGAAAATTTCAAGGAAGATAGATACTTACGCACGCCAAACACTGTCTAAATGATGTTGGGAGAGTACTAACCAAGGTTGGTCCCACTCAAAGGGGGCCAATAGGAGACTTATAGTATATGATATGTACCTTGATTTTTGCAATATTTCGCACCATCATGGAAGATCTAACTTACGCATAGAAGAGTAATTTATGGACTTCTAGATGATCACCCAGAAAAAAAGAGGTGAAATTAAATATATAGATGATGACTGGAGAGACGACACATTATATTTCTTATGTGTAAATGTCTTGGTAGATGTCGCATTGTATGTGAATGGTCATTTCACGCAGATCTAAATCCTTACATATAGTGAACCACTTTCACACACCTTGCATAGCCATTTTGGGGTGGATGTGGTGCAATATGATCTCTAAATGTCTCATTAGATGCAAGAGGTCTTTACTCATTGAATTCAATGTTAGGTGCATGCCTCAAAACATTCTAAAATCTTCCATCCTGTTTTTTGAAGGCTTCATTTAGTCATATGCTTCCTTTGATTCACTTAGAGATGACCTCATTGGTTCAGTGCATAAATAGACACCAAAAATCACATAGTGGTTTCATGTTCCCCTATATTACACATCGGTGATAGGATAAAAAACTGAAAGAATGCATACAATGGCTCATAATTTCTTCAAGATAGGTCTCAAGGTGACTCTTCCTACCACAAAATATGATGACCATGAGTAATGGAACTGGTGTACTCTAATCCATACAACTAGCATCCCTTAGGATTCATTGAGTTATAAGGACATGGATTACTATTTCAAACAAAGTAGTCAACAAAATATTGTCCACCTAAAAGTGAATAGGATTCCAAATCCCATCATCAATGAATATCACTTTTGATGGAACATCATCGATACAGATTGGGGAACATTGCTAAATATCTATAAATATGGATCAATAATCTATAATATATATAATAACAATCTTTAGGTTCATAAAAATACTGAACAGGTCATCCATTAAGATATTAGTGAAATAGTATTCCTAAAAACTAGATACATGATCCCTCTAAACCATTGAGTGGTGCCGCTCTACCGGATTACTGATATCTCATCAACTTTTGGTGGATCCACATAGCATATGCATTATGAGATTTGAACTCATTATTAAAGGAGATTATAAATGGTATAAGATAGATTAGATAGTCTATAACCATAACTCATCATCTTAGGGTCCACCATCCCCCAAGAAATTAGGCAAATGATATAGACGAAACTCTCAGATCTACTACATAATAGAATAGGCAGGCCGTGTATCTCCCTTCAAGGATGGTATATGTTTTTGGAATCCTACTCCAAACTGTGAATCATCTCCCACAGTAGGAATAGAATGTGGTCCAACTTAAATCACTATTATAGGTAACTATGGTGGATTATGGACCCCCACCACTGGCTCATTTCCATATCCTCCCTCTTGTGCATGACTTGAGGATGTCATGGTTTTATAGCTCTACGAATTCCAAGAACACACCTCAAATTATATTTATAACAACTGTTCATTGATATAAAAATAGGATTGGTAGGATACTTCCTATAAGTAATTGAAAACCCTCTTCTTACTCCAACATCTAGGCCTTGATAATATAATAGAACACAAGGAATGTTAAGATTCATTTCCTTCTACCCACTATTATGGTTAGGAACGGGTCATGGTATATTTTTTTGTTCAGGGTCCCGGTATATGGAGTGTAAATTTCAAATAATAAAAGAAAATAGCCATTAAATTTCGATTAGAATCCCCATTTAAGGGAGAATATATTTTATTAAACATTCATCAATTCTTTTATTTATATTATGAGCTCATTAAATGAAGTACCATTTTGAATTTATATAAGAACGTACTTTATAAATTACAATTGGCGATCCATGTTACAATTTCAAGACCTTGACATAAAATTATAGAATATTATGTATTATATTCGATTATTTGACTACATGTATCGTCAATGTAACACCACAATTTTTTTCCATGTGCCTTAAATTTAACAGCTTTGATTTCTTATGTTACATGAAACACTCAGTTTTGAACCATGATATACTATTAAATATTAATGTGACCATTAGTAATGGTGATATATCCATAGGAATAATAACTTCATCTATGAATCTATAAATAAAATTTAGGTTTCCCATAAATGAAAATATATTACGTTTACTAAGGAATATGTAAATAAATGATTTAAAATGATAAAGTAAGTGTTTGATTTTTTGTAAACCGTAAATATTTATTTAAAATTTTATAATTAAAATAATTATTTAAAATAATATTTATTTTCATAAAATAGATTAATAAATTAATATTTTGTTTTTATATGATTATATTATAATTTTATGAGAACTTAATAAATTTTTCAATGTGTTATAAAATAAGTTATAATATCATACTTGGTTTTTTTTGAATAAATGATTTTTTAATTGATAATTAAATTTCTCATATTAATGAAATTATTTACAAAATATGGATTCATTATTTTAAATCTACATGTTGAAAAATGGTTAGGGTTAATTTCTATTATTTTTCTAAAATAGTTGAGTTTTGTGAATAGTGAAATACGGTCATTTATAGTATTAAACATTAGAAGTAAATAAATGAATTATTGAGTCATGTATGATGTGTTGAGGAGGTAAAATCCCACTGATTCAAACTCACATGCACTAGTATCTGTATTTAGACCCAATAATAAACACTATTCATAGTCTTGAGCTAATATAATAATTAAAATTAATAAAATAATCAATAATCACCACTCTCATCCTCTATAAATACCATATATTATCAGCTCTTCTATTAAGACCTAATAACACATATATATTACTTATATTGTACAAATTTATCTTCCAAATGTCTTACCCATGTTCTGGTCTTGCTGTTCTCATGAAAATACCACTCTGAAGTGCCTTAATGTGGTTCTCTATGAGAGGACACTCAAGAGTTAAAAACCTCCCACTTTCACTTGTAATTTCTTTTATTTTCTTATCCTTCCATCACATATCATATCCTTATTAAGATGATAACACCTTTATTATTTAAAAACTATAATTTCATTTTTTATGGAATATCCATAATAAAATCTCTTCTCATAACTTTTTTTTCTAAAAATGAAACCATCGCCTTTGGGGTGTCAATTCATACCCTTGGTGTACAACCTGTTTTAATTTTCCATTATTAAATTCAAAAATGGTCAAAACCGCATTTTTATAGTTAAATTTTTTTATAATATGTAAATTATAACTCTTTTAGGTTCTATAACTCATGTATATACATAATATTTAGTAATAATACAAAACTAGTTTTTGACGATCTAAAATTAGACAAAATAAACCAACCTCCACCACTGATGTTTTATCTAATGAATCGTTATCATACCATATGATAAAATGATGTGAAAGATCATTTATACCTTTTTCTGTTCATTAATATCATATAATTTCAATTATAGATATTTATTTTTATCTTAGATGAACATATATACTTTTATAAAAGTGAATCGATCATGAAAAAAAAGAAAATTGTTGCTCCTAGAACAACAAGAGTAAACATTATTACTCACCAAATTGGCCACAAAATAAATTAATAAAATTTAAATAAATAATATATATTTTAAAATGTTATATAATTAATGAATTAATTAATCAAATATTATTATCTAGGACATTATGTAAAAGTGAATAACGCTTTAATACATAAGGTACGAGTTTTCTCATCTCACTTTTATATCTGTGAGATATTCTTTATGAACCACTACTTCTTCTATGTGATATATGTATAATGCTCTTTTATGTATCATATGATTAATCCATTTATAATCATGGTAATCAATGTCTCATTTTTTTATCATTAATATTACTGGTAAAACAGTTCGACTATTTGCAATGTGGCAAGGGAATTCTTAACCAAATTTATATTTTTTGGGTTAAACATATACTTCATTGATTATATCATAATAATCTTTTTTTTGAAATTAATAATAAATATAATTTTTTAATTTTTCTATGTATATTTATATTGGTTTCACATATTTTATTCATTTTATTAATTGTGACATAAATATTTGTAAGGGAATTTCTTTTACAAATTATCATTTTATAATTTCACATTAAACTCATTTTTTCTTCCTTGTCCATGTTCCATAAAAATAATTCCAAAAATATTTTTTTATTATCTTATTATTTTTTATGAATTTTTAACTCTTGTTTTTAATTTTTACATGTTTACTTTAAAATAAAATTTGTTTCTATTATAATTTTTCATCTCTTCCAATAAATGAAATCAAAATAAAAAAGGTGTTTCTCTCAAAATATATTCAATGATTTTGTTATAATATTTTCATCTAGGTCAACAAACTCTATTCAATATTATTAATAATTGAGATTTATATATTTTGATAAAAACTATAATAATTTATTCAATGGTTTATTTTAATTGTTATTTGGGATGTACTATCTTGAAACCATTCGACATATTATTCTAGATAGTATATGATTATGTCCAATGATTATGGAAATTATTTACATTTAATATTATAGTTTAAATATGAATCAATATTATAATTATGTTTCAATCCTTTAATATGTAGAATTCATTGTACTTATAAGGTGTAGAGGGGGGCCTACTATATCCCCTCGATGTATAACTGGGTATCAAGAGACAAACTAGACCAGGTTTTAACCGAGGCATTACCCATTAATGTAAACTTCTTGGTCGGGGACTTCATGGTATGTTTATGATGTCCTAAATGATGGATTACATCACTATGAGATTACTTATTGATAATCCATTTTATTATTCAAATGGTAGAATATCCAAGCTAATGATTCAATCTCATGTGGTTATTTATACAGAATTATTTGATCAATTTTTATTCTCACAAAATTATACTCAAGAATAAGATTTAATGGAATGAGCTTTTAGTTATTCACCATTCTGGATTATTTAATATTATTTATGATAACTTCCACCATATGAAAACCCTTACTAAGCATTTGATCTCCCTCCTTTATTATTATTTATTATTCCCCATGATTCCATGATATATATTACTATTGACATGATGGGATTATCTCTGAGAATAGTGTTGTTTCAAAAAGAGTTTATAAGTTTTAATCATTTTAAATTTATAATATTTTAATAATTTTTTTTCTTGTTTTGAAAAGTTATTAAACTATTCTGTCCTTTGGTATATGATTTCTCGTATCTTATGATAATGTAAAAATGTAACGCACTGTCTTTAGGCTATTGTGGTCATGGTCCTAAAAATTTGTATCATAGCGTGTTTAGTAAGAAAATTGGAAACTAGATTTTAGAAAACATAGATTAGGGAAATATAATCCTATAACTGAATTTTTCAATTCTCCTAGGGTATTAAAGCTTATGATTTAGAGATTAGTTATACCTAAATTACAAATTTATGTTATGTTTTTTAGTAGTTTTATATTGTACAATAAGTTTCATAATGTTATGATCTTTTCAATGGTATACCATTCTCTCAAAATAGAGTCTAGAGGAAGAAATGAGAACTTATCAACATAAGTATTACATGTATGGATTTCCCCCTATACAAGATAATGATGCTACGAATATAAATACAACTAGAGATGAAAAAGTTAGAAGTATACTAGGAAAAATGACTCAGGTTATGAGCAATTACCTTACCTTTATAGAGTAGCCAATTCCAGAACGTAGTGTAAAAATGTTAAACCACTTTATGCAACTACAAACTCCTTTATTAAATGGTTATAGAATCCATTTTTTAGAAATAGATATGTTCCCTAGTGAATTTTCTTATTAATTTGCGATATAATGAATGGGATATAGTTATCATGAAAGTTTATCATAAATCGGTATATAAGGATAAATGGAGGCCATTAATTCAAAAATCTAGGAAAAAGAAAATAAAAATATGAAGTGGATGGATTTAATTAAATTTCCATTGAAAAATATTACCCTCATAAACAATCATCATATATGGATATAGAATCACTAACTTTTGGAAAAAATGAGTCTGAAATTATTACTAATAATAAATCTAACATTATAAGGTCTAAAATGCATGCCACAGACTATATACGTAATCTAAAGAGCATGATTAATCATTTATTTGATGGTCTAAAACAAATTATATGAAGGTCACTACTCTGCCAAAACATCTCATCATACAAGGATATATTATCATGTGCTATCAAGATAGAGAAATAATTCCCATTATTTTATGACATTGAAAGGATGCAATAGAAGAAGAGGACAAAATAGAAAATGATTAATAAAGGGGAGAAGGAAATAATGGGTATCCCACATGTGATTATTGTGTAAGGAAACACTATGGTACTTTCATGAAGGGGATTGTAGTTTGTGACAATCATGGAGAGAAAGTCCACCAGGCTCATGACTGTAAGTGAAGTAAAGATGATTCTTATGTCCAAGGAATTAACTATAAGGAGATGGGGAACTATGAAAACAAATTTACCCTAGTGTTAAGAGAATATATTATAGAATAAGAAAACTGATTATGGTAAATTGTATACTATTACTATAGTCAAAGTGGAATAATTGGAATCAATAATTATGTAGTAAAATTATCTTATAAATTATATTCTAGTTATAAGAATATTGAGATATATAAGTATTGTATTGTTGTACATCTTCTTTAAGAAATTAGAATCATGTGATGAATAACACCAATAATCAAGATGAGTGATTTTTTTTCAAACAGTAAATAGGAAATATATCCCCAAATATGTTATCGATGTTGAGATAATAATAAATAGATATTTTTTGGGATAGAATTGATGACCATGAAATTGGTTATTGATTTGATGGTTTAAGGAATATAATCGACAACCTGAGATTTTACTCATGGAAGGATGCATGTTCATAAAGGATTAAAGCATATTGAGTTATTCAAATATTTTGTATGAAATAATAAGTGATACATTATTTGCGTAAATATTATGTTAACTTTCATTTGGAAATTTAGTGACCTTCCTTCTATATTTTTTGTCTTTGAATTTGGGAAGACATATTTTTTATTATTATTAAGGTTAAAAACATATGTAAAGGATAAAGGATATTATTGATTAAGATTAATGCATGAATTATCATATTGGATAACCTTTTATAACCATTTTTGGAAAAAATTTAAATGGTGAAGGAATGACTTGGGAATCTTATGATTCATAAAAGACCATCAAGAATAATTTTTTAGTATCTCTCTCCAAATTTTATGAAATGAAGTAGAGATATATTTAAGAACAACTAAATGATGATATTATGAACTAGAATGGAATAAAGTAAATTTAATTTCTCAGGTTATTCTATGGATATTTAATGAAACCTTAAACTCAAGAAGAATTATTTTGGAACAATGACATTATCAGCTTACCTTTTTTCTGAGAAATCAATGGTCTTTCAACAAATAAAAAATTTATAGGGTTTTTATTGTATAATTTCTAATGACCCAATTCTCTACCACTCTTCATCATAATCTGAATGTTATATTTCTTTTTTATTCCCATGTTGTCACTTCCCACTAATTTTCTCCAATTAGAAAGGCTCGTTTTGTGGTGACCTTTTCATTTTCCCTTCCCTCCATTTAAGATGATGTATTATTACCCCTATTGATGATGTGGGGTTTACAAATTGGTATTTTAAAATGAAAAGTATATGATTAACGATAAAATTTTAAATTTTTAGGATGCAGTTTGATGTATTTTGGGAGATTGTAACACCCCATAATTTAATGGCATGTCCCTTATAAATTTAACATCATCTATTTCATATGTTACATGAAACTCAAAGATTAAAACATTAATATAATAATTATTATTAATGTGACCATTTGGAATAGTAATCTTCCCATGATAATAATAACCATATCTATGAAAGTATAAATGAAATTTAGGTTTCTCAAGAATGAAAAAATGATATAATTTCCATGTAATAATTAAACAAAATTGTTAAAAATTATAAATTAAGAGCTGGAATTTATGTACAACATATATGTTAATTTAAAATTTTGTAATAAATATAATAATTTAAAAATATTTATATTAATAAATTAATATTTTTTTTCTCTTATGATTATATTATAATTTTATGATACCTTATTTAATTTATCATTGTGTTGCAAAAGAAGTTATAATATTAAAGACATTATTTTTCAAATAAATGATAATTTGGATTAAAAATTTTATTTCTAAAACATAAGAAATTATATTCCTAAAATCTAGACTTCAAAAAATGGTTAATGTTTCTTCTTTGTATTTTTTCAAAATAGTTAATAAAAAATTGAATAGTGAAATACATTAATTTATGTCATTTAACATTAAAAATAAATAAATGAAACATTGAGTCCTGAATGATATGTGTATAAGGTAATAAACCATTAGTTTGAACTCACATTCAGTATTTAATTTATTTAGTTACAATAATCCTCTCTATTCATAGTCTTGATCCAAAATAATAAAAAGATAAACAATGTAATAAAAACAACCCCTCTCCTCCCCTATAAATACCACCCCTTACCACATCTTATCCTCTCATATCATAAACTTTATATATTTCTTATAGTCAATCTAATTCCACTCCTAAATATCTCTCCCAAGTTATGGTAATTTTTGTCACACAACAATCGAATTTCCAAGTGTCTTAAGGAGGTTCTCAAGGAGACGACACTCAAGAGGTAAAACCCTTCCTCTTTCACAATTAATTTCTTTTATTTTCTTATCCTTCCCTCACCTCCCATATCCAAAGTAAAATTATAAATCCCATAAAATTTATATACATTATTTTATGTTTTTTAATGTAATCTTTGTTATCAAATACCTTATACTCTCCTATTGTTCTAAAAATGAAATCATTGTCCATGAGGTGTTGATTCACCGCTTTCATGTATGCCAAGTTTTATTTTCCACTACCACCTCCAAAGATTTTCATAAAACCGTTTTTATGGTTAAATAATATTATAATAAGAATATTATATCTTTTTTCATGTTCTATAACTAATATATATTCATGATATTAAATAATAAAACAAATCTAGTTTGTAACTGTTGAAAAACTACCAAAATAAAATAATATTCATCATTAACGTTTTATCTAATGAATTATCCTCATTACCTATAATAAAAATGATATATAAGACCATTTAAAAATATTATATTTCAATTATAACGTATATTTTTAATTTTGGTGAATTATTCTCATTTTATAATAACTTATATACTTGTATACAAGTGAACCTATTATAAAAACTATGAAAACCAACATTCAGAGGACAACGAAATTAAACATTATTACACATAAAATTGGCCATAAATGAACTGAAAAATTTTAATGAATAAATTTTTTTTATAAATTTTTTTTAATTATGTAATAAATAGATATAATTTTCTTATTCAGGAAATTAAGTAAATGTACATAATGATTTCAGACATAAGGTAAGGGTTTTATCATCACTTTTATTTCATTGAGAAATTTCATATTCACCACTATTTATTTTGTGGGGTGTTTGTATACTGAAATTTGGTCTATCATATCATGAATCTGTTGATCCTAATTTTATGAAATTTTTATTTTTATTATATTTATGTTAATGGGACATATGTTTCAATTTTTTGAAATGTGGTATAAGAATTCTTAAACTAATTTATATTCTTCGATTAAAACTTCTACGTCCTTTATTATGACATTCTAATATTTTTTGTGAAATGATTTTCATATATCATATGTTTTATTTCCACATTTTCTATTAGGATTTTATGTAGATAAACATATTCAATTATTTTGATTAATTCCAAAATCAATTTTTTTGGTATTTTTTTTAAAATTATATTTTTAAAATTTCCCTTAAAACTCAATTTATCAACCTTGACAATGTTCTGAAAAAAATTGAAAATATAATTTTACTACAATATTATGATTTTAAGACATTATTACTCATATTTTAAATTTCACAAGGTAATATTAAAATAAATTTTTTTCTTTTATAATTTTACATCTCTTCAAATAAATGATTTCATATTTAAAAAAGGTGTTTTCTTAAGAAAATATCAATGATTTTGATAGAATATTTTCATCTCTGTCAAATCCCTTTGTTTATTATTATTAATAATTTAGTTGACTTCTTGGGATAACATTTATATATTTTTATTGAATGGTTGATTGTCATTTTGATTAGGGGTGAACTATTTTGATATCATTCTCCATATTATTTTGGATAGTTTATAGTCTGGTATAGTAATGGGGGAAATTATTTAAATTTCATAATTTGTTTTCTATATGATTTTATATGATTATTATTTTTCAACTATATAATATGAGGATTATATTGGAGTTTTTAATTGTTGCGTGGGTCCCTCTATTGCCCCTCTAAGCATCTGTAGGTCTAATTAGACAAACAATAATGGGTTTTGGTTGAGGCCTTACCCACTATTTTGGAAATAATAGATGAGGCCTTGATGGTCTATTTATGATGTCCCACATTATGTATTACATCATTATGACATGAGATACAGACAATATATGTTAATATTAGACTATTAGAATACCCATCATTATGGTCCAATCTCATGTGGTTATTTATATGGAAATATTTTTTCAATTATTATTCCTTCCCAATTATGTTCATGATTTTATTTTAATGACATGCGATTTTAATTATTAAACTTTGATTATTTTTTATGTTTATTTATGATAGATTACTTGTTATTATTACCATTATTATGCATCTCAGATCACCCCTTTATTTTTTTTATTTTCCCCAAGATTCCATGTTTTATTGTTTAACTGACATTCAGTGATAATATAGGAGAATAGGGATGTTTACAATGGAGATTCTATGTTGTATTTAATTTCATATTTTAATGTAAAACTTCTATTTGTATCTGGTTTTCAAAATATACTATGCTATTAGGCATATTAGGATTCACTCTCTTGTATCTTATTCCAATGTAATTAAGGCACTAGCTTTGGGCGACTATGGTTGGGGTCCTTATAGTCATTCATAATGCCTTGAGGTGCATGCACTCCTTAAATTAAAAATTGAATTCATGTATTGAAATTAAAAAAAATTTAAGGCCATGAAACCTCGGTTATATAACTCAAAAAATTTATGATTGCTTAGTTAGGGTGGAATCAACAAACTATACCAAAAAATAACATTTATTTCAATGAAGAAACATTAATAAAAAATTAGTTAATCTCGGTTTTCCTATAGAATCCTTAGTCTCATAACAAATAAATCACTCAAGGCATACTAAACAAGTATCTTGTAATCACTACATTCAACCTCCCTAGAATGGAATTTTCATGGAATTTGAATTTGAAAAATACCTAAAATGATTATGAACAACACTTAATTTCATTTTTAGGACATGATAAGGTTGGCCTAATAAAATAAATTCTCAACACCACACCTCATTTGAATCACCCAATGCATAGATTTGTGTAACCATATTACTAAAACAAACAGAACATCAAATACCATCCTAGGTAAATTAGATATTTTCTTATATGTGGGTTTTATAATCTATTGTATAGACTCATTACCAACTTTTGACACATCCTAGTCTCTAATATACCCACCCAAAAAAGTAAGAAAAGGGAAAATAAACACCTTCAATGCTAATTTCCACCATCTCAATCCAATTTCAATGATAATTTACCAAAGATGGTTGGGCACATGGCCTTCAGTTGTCCTCGTCATACAACATAGGTTGTAAACTAGAAGTGAGGGTCTAAGGAGGTAATGTGGAGATTCTATAACCTCATGATAATATTAGAACATTTTTTATAATAAATGAATAAATAGTGGAATCATAATAATTAATAGTAGAGCAGTTGAAGAAAATCATCCAAAAATTGGTAATAATTAATTCAAAAGTGGCCTCATATATAGAGTGAATAGTATTTCATTGTTCCGTTACAATAGGAATGAAAACATGGATGTAGGATCACATACAATACATAGATAAATAAATTAAAAAATTTCATGAAAGTCTAGCTACAATATAATTAAGACCCAAGGTTCGGTCATGTGCTACCAAGCTCAAATGTTATAAGTCAACTAGGAATCCATGACTCGACACATGAAATTGTACCTAACTACATTAATTAATCATATCATAGTACAAATTAGTGGCCCAAACAGGTTGTGAGACACACTTATTAGACCACCACTAAAGATGTATATGAAAAATAATGCTTTTGTAAATAAATTATAACCATTTGTTATAAAAATATATATGATTTAATATTAATGAAATATGTAAGTAATTCCATGATCATGTGTCGTTACTATGAGTAGGAAATAAATGATGAATATCAGTACACAAAGATAATTTTTTCAACTAACTATAAGACATGGAATATTGCACATCTGTAGGAATTAGTAGACCTATATGGGATAATTCCCAAGGCTGAAGACTATGGTGACATCCTCCCATCCAAGAAGATTATCCAATGTAATATTAGAATTGTGTTGACATAAATGGGCTAAGAACCTAGAGAAAATGGTCTAGGAAACATAATATGTGAATATATGAATTTATATCATGGTGCTTGGTTCTATACATCAATCCCCACATTTGTATCATAACGTAATAAACAATGGTACCATAACATAATAAATTACAGTGTCATTACATTAATCAACATCAATTCCATATATTAATATCAAAAAATTATCTAGGTTAAATAAAACCCAAGTTCTATGTTAGTGTACAACACCATGTAAAAATACACATTTCATTACAATATCATTTTTAACACATTCATTAACTCATTTGATTTACTCAAGGATTCCACAATGAGTATAAATATCTCAAACCCTAAAGGGTGATTTAATATTAGGTAAGTTGAATGAAACCACATTAGGGTAATTTGGGATGGTGTAAAAAACTATTACCAAGTCAAAGTTCCAGGTTTGAATTACATAAAAGGTCAAAATTGTTAATTCAACACATTAACTAATTTTATTTGAAACATCTGAATTGTATGGAGTGCTTTAAAATGGTAATGATAAAAAAATAACCTACCCATAGGGAAAAAGGCATAGACCACTTGTAGAGACCCAAATATTGACGTACATGGACATTACATTAATTTTTTGGAATACGTAATACATAAAAAAACAGACACCAAAGGACCATAATAGTTTAGTGTCTATGAAAACCTGGAACATAATCTTCTAATCTTGGTGAAAGATCTTCAACATCTCCCATAATGATCTTCACATTTTTTTTCTTACCTAAAACCTTTCTTTATATCCTGGGTAAAAGAAAACATATAAAGGGTGAGCTTAAATGCTCAGTAAGGGTAAGCATAGAGAACATAAAACAATCCATAAACATTTGAATGCAAAAACATGACCATACAATCTAAACATCAAAATCATGAGAAATGACATAAATCATGGATGTACGTAAGGCATATATCATAAAGTATAATCAATCATGATAAAATATCATGGTAATAAAACATTTAATTGTGGAAAACCAATAAGAACATGATATAATTTCCATAGTAGCCAAGGCATTGCTCCCAAGACCGTCTTAGTGGACAAAGTCCCTTTCTGAATCGAGTTCACTCCTCCTTCCAGTCATGTATAACTGAACCAGATTAACTTACCATTCCAGACATGTCTATCTTATGAGATATAAATCGTTAACCAATTCATTGGAGGGATATATAGGTCCCACCTATCTCATAATTAAATCATTCTTACGTGTGACACAACATAAACATAAATCATTCATCATAACCCAAAGAATAAAATGGGTTTTATAAACATCATCCTATCATAACATAGTCTATATAAAACAAATGGATATAATTTCATCATAAGAAACGTGAAACCATGTAAATCATAGAGACAATATACATGAAACATACAAATATGAAACAATTTCATCTTAGATGGAAAATGGTTTTGATAAAACACTTGAAATGAATTCTTAAGGAAAATATCCTATCTTCTTCAACATAATTTTCTTTTCACAAAATGACATGAAATTTCAAAAGAAAAGAATTTTGTTGAAAATAGTCATGAAATATTATAGATTAATATTTATTAAGAAATGGCGTTATGAAACTGTAAAAATCTGTTCATGCCATATAAGATAAAAATGATTCTTCTCATACTTTTTCCCGAAAAATAAAAAAATTACCTCGTAATGTAAACAAAAGAAAGATTACATAAATACCATGTAGAAATAGTCAAAAATGGGTAAAAAGGACTTTAAAAAACATGAAATAATTTTTAGAAAATAGGGACATGGATGATAAATATAACCCCGGTAAATACTTACGAATAAACAATCTTGGATAAAAACAAATTTGGAAAAGTTATGCCTTACCTTATGTCTGATATAATTTTTACTTATTCGAACCTCCTGTATAATGATTTAAACAATTTCACTGACTCATTAAAGAATCGTTTCCATTGTTATGATATCATATATGGTTTACTTATGACGTTATATTACCCGTTCTTTTGTAAATTCGATGTAAAAGCTGTGATTTGGGTAAAATCGTTTCATTTATTGTACGTGTTTCGACTTTTTGTTTGTGATATTATTACTTATATCCGGATTTAAATAATTATAGAATGTAAAACATGATTTATATATAATATATATTCAGAATATACATATTCATAAAATACATATATATATATATGATAGATCGATAAATGGAATGAAATAAACAGTTCATGGAGACGGTAGGCCATACGTACGCATGAACGCTGTTTTTATTTCCTTATTTAATTGAATGGAATTAAGTAGATGACATAAATATATATATATATATATATAAATAAATCCAATATCATTATTATGTCATATATTTCAGGATTACTTATTATATATAATTTATAATCATTTATGAATGGTTAACATGGAGAATGAATCTCCTCGGGTCGTGGAGATGGTAGTCCGTAAGTACGCACGAGCGATGATATCATTCCCATGATCGTGGAATTGTATTGAAGTGTATGTATAATATTTAATAATCAATATCAATTTAAAATAATCAAATATAGTTATTTATTTACACCATTATACCCATCCAAGTAAGGTGGTGGTCGAAAACATATTACACCACGGCGTGGTGACAGTATTTCGTACGTACACACGCGCGGTGATTTTGTTTTCCGTAGGATGGACAGAAGGTGAAATAAGGTTGTTTAATATTTATAATAACATATTAGTATATATGTAAAAATTATTTTTTTACATTATAATGAGAAAAATAATGAAGAATAAGTAGAAGAAGAAAGAAACTTGAGAGAATCGGAAGAATAGATTACCTCTTCTTCGACGCACCTCCTTTAAGCCTTCTATTAAAGAAGTAGAGTTGGTCTTTTGAGAAGACCAAAACCTCCAGAATGTTTCTAGGAAAGTGTGAAGAGAAATGGGTAGGGGTTGGCCGAGCATCAAGGCTCAAAAGGGTGTGAAGAGAAGAGGGAAGGGGTGCCCTTTATATAAGGTAGGAGAGGGGCTCCTTTGGAAAAACATAAATTATTATTTTATAATAAAGTCATATTCAGTTTTTAATAGATCCAAATAAAATTATTTCGAAGATAAGGTAGGGATGGGTCTAAATACTCTCAAAAAATAGGTTTTAGACAAGTTTAGGTTACTATTTTATCCTTATCATTTAGAATTAACTCTAAGTTAAACTAATTTATCTTTTACCGTGTCTTTTTGTTTTCTTACACTATATGGTTAATAAACTTAATATAACAAACCCAACAAACCCCAAGTGGTTCATTGTTAATATATATCCTTAAATAATTAATTTGTCCGATCCAAGGATTTTTAGAAATAAAATAACTATTAATAATATAATATTTTTTTAAAAAACTATTTTATGTCAATTTTGACACTATTTGGTATTTGATTATTTTTAAAATCAGAAAAACATGGTTAGTTCGAACAAAGTTAATTATATCAATACTAACATGTCATATTTACCAATAAAATTAGTTTAATTCATAAATGTCTAAAATTACATTTATTTGGGAATTTATAACATCAATTATGTTAATATTTCATTAATAAGGTAATTGATGCATCATCATTGTGTCATAAATAAATTAAATTATTTAATGTCTAATAATTATAAATAAAATACTATTATGTAGTAAATATATTTATATCTATAATTAATATTTATATTCTAAATTATCTTATTTATAACCCTATATTAAAAAAAATTTAGTTATTAAAATTTGATTTTAACTATTTTAACTCTTCTTTTGATAAAATAATAATAAATGTCCTAATATAATCCAACTAGAACTAAAGGGTAATATTTTATCCCTAAGGTTTCTTTTGGTCGAATTACACTTATCCAATAGAATTAGGACATGTGTTAGTGAAATAGTAATATCATTTTTACCCTTAATTACCCTATTTACTTTTAATCGTGGTAAATAAAAGTAAAAGGTTACTATTCAACAAAAATTATTTTTCTCTTATTGAACCACATTTTACTCTTTCATATTAACCATGTCTCTCATATTTTCGAAATTCCACTCACAGAAGCGATAAAATTATGTTTTATGTAAATTTTCAAATTCTTCTAGGAGGTGGGTAAAAGACGGTGAAAAGTTCAATAAATATTTTTATATATCTATAATTTTTATAAAATGACTCCAATGAATTACATTGAACTTATATAGGTATTATGTATCAATTTTTACCTAATATAAATTTAAATAAAATAAATAATTATTTAAATAAAAAGTCGGTTTTTAAATAGTAACCTAGTGTTTTCACTATTAATCAAAAATTGAAAGTTTTCAGAATAATAAAAAAAATTCACCGTAGGCTAATTTTTATATTCCGAATCCAAAAATGAAGTCCATCATGAAAGATAAAATTTATAAAATTTTTAAAAGTGGGTATTACTATTCATAATGGCTAGTTCATAATAATATTATAATAATATCTTGTTTAGTAAAACTCAGTATTGCGTACTACACACGCTATCGAGGAACGTCTTGATTGCGTTTAATGCAAGAAAATTCAGGGCTGAATGTAGTGAAAGCTCCATTTGGTGTTCTGTAATACATAATCAAAACTTATTTCATTTATACAATAATCAAAAGTTATACTTATTGTTGCGAAGAATAATTTCCACAAAATGAACTTGAATTTTTGTGTAATACAAGACAAAAACAGTGTTAAGTATATTTCAAGCTAATACAGTGTTGCGTATAGTACAATCTAATCTTACTGTAGTGTATAATAGAAGACATCAGAGAAATTTAAAAATATACATCTCATAAAATCTCGGGGTGTTACATTCTACCCCCCATAAAATTAATTTCTCCCACGAAATTCGTCGAGGTTATAATTGGTTTACTATTTGAAAGTTTTTTTCATAGAAACCCACATCGGAATACTAAAACTTCATTTGAAAACAGAATGTTAGAAATGTAACGGTTACCCAGATTAACTCATCACTGGGTTTCCACAAAGAGAAAACATAGGTGGAAATATGGATATGGAAGAAAAATCTAACCATCAAGTTCTGATGGAGAGTTGTAGAGGACATGGCTATGAAAAAGCCAATAATCAGAAAGCCATAAATTTGTGATGATCTAAGGTACCTTCTGATTCATCAGATATAAGGGAAGTACGACAACATTTTTGGTTTTCAAGATCATTTTCCAAAATTTGAAGAATTTGTATTAGAATAAATACTTACTTTATTTTGGTATAATATAACCGTTGTTCGTGCCTTAAACATTTTCCACTTAATCTCTTAATGAAATGAAGTTGAATTTTTCATTCGTGAAGTGTTAGCTTATCATGTGAGAGAATGATGGGTTATTCCATATGTCTTAAACAAATTATTAGAAAAAATTATCAAATATACATAATTCCATATATGGTGAGGATAATCATATATAATTCCAAAAATGCACTTATACTTCATCTATCATACCGTTTAATAAAACTAGTTTCTACTAACCAGGGACTTCCTATAGGCCAGTGGTAGGCGATAAAGGCCTTTCGCACTTTGGTTGTGGGTTTGATTCCTGCAACCTTGTCCGACGTGACGGGTTGTTGCCCTTCCTACAAGTTGTCCTTTTTCTGAAACTATACTATTATAACATAACAAAAGTTCTAGCCTTAAACAATAATATCTGATATCTAACTTAATCTATTCCAATCTTTAGGTATATCCTAAATACTAATGTCCAATCTCATAGTATAAATACAACGATCATTTGAAACGTCATCTATCGAGCATGTGAATACCATCATTTATCATACGATATATCTTGTTGATCACATTCCAAACATGTAAATACCCTAATCATGTATTATCATGAAACATGAATTACCATAGAACCTTAGTTAAAGCATGAGTGATGTCAAAAGATAACTCTTTACACATACCAAAATCCCAAAATTTCTATATACTCAAACCATGATATCACTTAATCTTTATATCGAACATGAGTTCATGAATACTATAAAAAATCTCATTATCTCCTTACCCCTTCATTATGTGCATATCATCTACTTTCCAAAAATATCTGAATAACCTTTCACGGTTACCAGTACCATTCAACATATACTTTAAAATACTCTAGGAAAAAGAATAGTGTAACAATCCTTAGATGTGTCTTTATTCCATAGTACCATTACCTATACAATATAACACTTGATAAACATAAATAATTCCACTACCTTCTTAAACAATTTACTGAGATTCAACAATTCTTTCATCTCACATATCATTTGTAGTTTCCTTATTATCATCAACATAAATACTACCCATGCGACCATGTTGATTCTCTTCATGAGACTATCCCTTAGGGAATTGGTTTTCATAATGCCCATACATCCCACATTGAAAACATTTAATCATTGTTGATGTCGTAGCAATACAATTATCCATGTCCATGGTTTTAATAGAACCTTTTCCTTTGAATTACAGGATTTGTGTCCTTCCTTTCCACACCCAAAGCATATTCCAGTTCCCTTGAAACAATCTCCCTGATGCCTCTTCCCACATGATTTACATGAGGGAAATTGAAATTTTGTTCCTCTATGATTATCATGAAACTCAATCTTTCTCTTATTATCTAAGTCGGGAAACTTACAAAAGTTGATATTATTGATCATATTATGAGACATCTGATTTGGAATAATAATGATATGTGGACTTCCAAATCCAATTTCATTTGGTTTCTCATGAAGAATATCATTCCATTGTCAATCATATCCTCCATTATCGTGAATCTTCCTGTTTCCATCCATTTTCTAAAACCCAAAAAAATAGTGTGAGAGGGAAAAATCATTCTTGGAAAACAACATAATAAAGGGAGAGTCCCTTTAATATATATCATCTTAGGTTTAATTCTAAGATCGTTACCGTAATTATAGGACTATAATCTATATGTATACTTTACCTTAGAGACATCCCTACACATTCCTTAGAAATATCAATAGGGATTTCACTAAAGTCTTCACATCCTAGTTTCCAAAGGTTAACTAATCCTTCGCTCTAATACCAACTGTAGATACCCAAAGCTTCACATACATGGACATTACATTATTTTTTTGGAATACTTATTACATAACAAAAACAGACACCAAAGGACTGTAATAGTTTAGTGTCTTTGGAAACATGGAACATAATATTCAAATCTTGGTGAAAGATCTTCAACATCTCCCATAATGATCTTCCATTTTTTTGTTACCTAAATGAATTCTTGACATCCTAGGGAAAAGAAAACATATTAAGGGTGAGCTCAAATGCTCATTAAGGGTAAACATAGAGAACATAAAACAATCCATAAACATTTGAATGCAAATACTTGGACATAAAATCTAAACATCAAAATCTTGAGCAAAGACATAAATCTTGGAAGTACGTAATGCATATATCATAAAGGAACATCAATCCTGATAAAATATCATTGGAATAAAACATGTAATCGTGGAAAACCATTAATCACATGATATTATTTCCATAGTAGACAAGGAATTGTTGTCGAGACCATCTTAGTGAACGAAGTCCCTTTTTGAATCATGTTCACTCCTCCTTCCAGTCATGTATCACTGAACCGGATTAACTTACCGTTCCAGACATATCTATCTCATGAGATATAAATCTTTACCCAATGCATTGGATGGAGATATAGGTCCCACCCATATCATAATGAAATCATTATTACATGTGACACAACATAATCATAAATCATTCATCATAACCCAAAGAAAAAAATGGGTTTCATAAACATCATCCTATCATAACATAATCCATATAAAAAAAATGTATATAATTTCATCTAAGAAAAGTGAAACCATGTAAATCATATGGAAATTATACTTTAAACATACAAATATGAAACAATTTCATCTTATATGGAAAATGGTTTTGATGAAACACTTGAAATGAATTCTTGAGGAAAATATCCTATCTTCTTGAAAACCATTTTGTTTTTACAAAATGCCATGAAATTTTAAAAGAAATGGAATTTGTTGAAAATAGTCATGAAATATTGTAGAGTAATCTTTATTAATAAAGGGCATTTTAAAACCGTAAAAATCTGTTCATGCCGTATAAGTTAAAAAAACATTCTTCTTGTACTTTTGCCGGAAAAGTCAAAAAAGTACCTCATAACGTAAACAAAAGAAAGATTCCTTACATACCATGTAGAAATAGTAAAAAATGGGTAAAATGTTCTTTATAAATACATGAAATTTTTAGAAAATAGGGAAATGGATGATAAATATAACCCCAGTAAATACTTACGAATAATCAATCTCGGATAAAAACGAGTTTGGAAAAGTTATCCCTTACCTTATGCCTGATATGATTAGTAAATATCTGAACCTCCTATATAATTATTTATATAATGTCATTGACTCATTAAAAATATTATTCCTAGTTATGATATCATATATGGTTTAATTATGAATTTACATTACCCTTTCTTTTGTAAATTCGATGTAAAAGCAGCACTTTGGGTAAAATCGTTTAATTTATTGTACGTGTTTCGACTTATTGTTCTTGATATTATTACTTTTATCCTGATTCACATAATTCTAGAATGTAATACATGATTTATATATAATATATATTAAGAATATACATATTCAGAAAATACATATATATATATATGATATATCGATAAATGGAATGAAATACACCGTTCATGGAGACGGTAGGTCGTATGTACGCATGAACATTGTTTTCATTTCCTTATTGAATTGAATGGAATTAAGTAAATAAAATAAATATATATATATAAATAAATCCAGTATCATTATTATTTCATATATATCATGATTACTTATTATATATACATTATAATCATTCATTAATGGTTAACATGGAGAATGAATCTCATCGCGCCATGGAGACGGTAGTCCGTACGTACGCACGTGCGATGATATCATTCCCATGATTGTGGAATTGTTTTGAATTGTATGTATAATATTTCAGAATCAATATCAATTTAAAATAATCTTATAGAGTTATTTATTTACACCATTATACCCATCCAAGTAAGGTGGTGGTCGAAAACAGATTACACCACGGCGTGGAACGGTATTCTGTAAGTACACACGTGCGATGATTTTGTTTTACATAGGATAGATAGAATGAGAAATAAGATTGTTTCATTTTTATAATAACATATAATTATATATTTAATACTGATGTTATTACTTTATAATGAGACAACTAAATAAGAAGAAGTAGAAGAAGAAAGAAACGTGAGAGAATCGGAAGAAGAGAGTACAACTTCGTCGATGCACCTCCCTTAAGCCTTATCTTATGGAAGTAGAGTTAGTCTTTAGAGATAAAAAAACCTCCATAATGTTGCTAGGGAAGTGGAGAAGAGAGATGGTCAGGTTTTGGCCGAGCTTCAAGGATCAAATGTGTGTGAAGAGAAGAGGGAATGGGTGCCCTTTTTAGAAGGGAGGAGAGGGGCACCTTTAGAAAAACGTAAATTATTATTTTATAATAAAGTCATATTCGGTTATTAATAGCTCCAAATTGATTTATTTTTAAGCTAAGGTGGGGATGGGTCTAAATCCTTTCGACCAATAGGTTTTAGACAAATTTTGTTTACTATTTTATCCTTATCATTTAGATTTTACTCTAAGTTAAATAATTTAACTTTTACCGTGTCTTTTTGTTTTCTTACACTATGTGGTAAATAAACTTACTATAAAACCAAAAAGAACCCCAAGTAGTTCATTATTAGTATATATATCCTTATCTATGTCATTTAGCTGAACCTAAGATATTTAGGAATAAAATAACAATTAGTAATATAATATTTGTTTTAAAAACTATTTTATGTTAATTTTGACACTATTTGGTATTTTATTTTTTTTGAAAATCATAAAAAAATGGTTAGTTCAAAAAAAAAGTTAATTAAATCAATAATAACATCTCATATTTACATATAAAATTAGTTTAATTCATAAAAAGTCTAAAATTACATTTATTTGGGTATTTATAACATCAATTATGTTAAATAATTTTAAATGTCCTAATCTAATCCAAGTAGACCTAATGGGTAATATTTTATCCATTAGGTTGTTTTTGGTCGAATAACATTTATCCAATAGAACTAATACATGTGTTAGAGAAATAGTAATATCATTTTTACCCTTAATTACCCTATTTAATTTTAACCGTGGAAAATAAAAGTAAAAAGTTACTATTCAAAAAAAATTATTTTTCTTATTGAACCACATTTTACTCCTTTATATTAACCATGTATCTTGGAATTTCGAAATTCCACTCACAGAAGCGGAAAAATTATGTTTTATGTAAATTTTCAAATTCTCCTATGAGGTGGGTAAAAGACGGTGAAGAGTTCAATAAACTTTTTATATATCTAAAATTATTATAAAATGACTCCAATGAATTACATTGTTCTTATATAGGTATTATGTATCAATTTTTATCTAAAATAAATTTAAATAAATAAGTAATTACTTAAATAACAAGTTGGTTTTTAAATAGTAACCTAGGGGTTTCACTATTCATCAAAAAATTGAACATTTTTAGAAAAATACAAAAAATTCACCCTAGGGTAATTTATAAATTCTGAATCCAAAAAAGAAGTCAATTTTGAATGATAAAATTTATAAAAATTTAAAAAGTGGGCATTACTATTCTTAACGGCTAGTTCGTAATAATATTATAATAATATCTTGTTTAGTAAAACTCGATATTGCGTACTCCACACGCTACCAAGGAAGGTATTAATTGCGTGTAATGCAAGAGATGTTCAGGCTGCGTGTAGTGAAAGCTCCATTTGGTGTTGCGTATTACATAATCAAAACTTTTTTCATTTATACAGTAAAAAAAATCTATACTTAATGTTGAGTAGAATAATTTCCACAAAATGAACTTGAATTTGTGTGTAACACAAGACAAGAATAGTGTTAAGTATACTGCAAGATAATACGGTGTTTCATATAGTACAAGATAATCTTGGTGTAGTGTATAATAGAAGACATCAAAGAAAATAAAAATAATATATCTCACAAAATCTTCGGGTGTTACATTCTACCGCCTTAAAATTAATTTCTCCCTCGAAATTCGTCGGGGTTATAAATGGTTTACAACATGAATGTTTCTTTCATAGAAACCCAAATCATAAAAAAAGAATAATAAAACTTCATTTTAAAAAGGAATGTTAGAAATGTAACGGTTACCCTGATTAACTCATCCCTGGGATTCCACATGGGAGAACATAGGTGGAAATATGGATATGGAAGAAAAATATAACCATCAAGTTCTGATGGAGAGTGGTAGAGGATATGGCTATGAAAAAGCCAACAATCACAAAGCCATAAATTTTTTATGATCTAAGGTACCATATGATTCATCAGATATAAGGGAAGTATGACAAAAATTTTGGTTTTAAAGATCATTTCCCTAAAGTTGAAGAATTTGAATTAGAAGAAATACTTACTTTATTTCGGTATAATATCACCGTTGTTCGTGCCTTGAACAATTTCCACTTCATCTCATAATGAAATGAAGTTGAATTTTTAATTCGTGAAGTTTTAGCAGATCATATGATAGAATGATGGGTCATTCCATATGTCTCAAACAAAAGGATAGAAAACATTATAAAATATACATAAGACCATCTATGGTGAGGTTAATCGTATATGATTTCAATAATGGACTCAAACTTAATCTATCATACCGCTTAATAAAAATAGTTTCTACTAATCAGGGACTTCCTGTAGGCCGGTGGTAGGCGATAAAGGCCTTTCGCACTTCGGTTGTGGGTTCGATTCCCTTAACCTTGTCTGACGCAACGGGTTGTCGCCCATCCTACGAGTTGTCCTTTTTCTAAAACTATACTATTATAACATAAAAAAAGTTCTAGACCTAAACAATAATATTTGATATCTAAATTAATCGATTCCAATCTTTAGGTTTATCCAAAATACTTCTGTCCAATATCATAGTATAAATATAACGATTACTTGAAATTTCATCTACCTAGCATGTGAATACCATCATTTATCATACGATATATCTTGTTGGTCACATTCCAAACATGTAAACACCCTAATCATATATTCTCGTGAAACAAGAATTTCCATAGAACCTTAGTAAAAACATGGGTGATGTCAAAAGATAACTCTTTCCACATAGCAAAATCCCAAAAATTCTATATACTCAAACCATGATATCACTTAGTCCTTATATCAATCACGAGTTCATGAATACTATAAAACATCTCATTATCTCTTTATCCCTTCATTATGCACATATCATCTACTTTCCAAAAATATATGAATAACCTTTCATGGTTACCGGTACCATTCAAGATATGCTTTCAAATACTCTAGAAAAAACAATATTTTAACAATCCTTAGATGTGTCTTTATTCCATAATACCATTACCTATACAACATAACACTTGATAAACATAAATCATTCCACCACATTCTTAAACCATTGACTGAGATTCAACAATTATTTCATCTCAAATATCATTTGTAGTTTCCTAATCGTCATCAACATAAATACTATCCATACGACCATGTGGATTCTCATCATGAGACTTTCCCTTAGGGTATTGGTTTGAATAATTCCCATACAGCCCTCATTGAAAATATTTAATCATTGTTGATGTCATAGCAATACCATTATCCTTGTCCATGGTGTTAATAGAACCTTTTCCTTTGCACTTACTGGGTTTGTGTCATTCTGTACCTCTCCCAAAGAATCTTCCAGTTCCTTTGAAACAATCACCCTGATGCCTCATCCCATATGATTTACATGAGGGAAATTGAAATTTCTTTCCTATATGATCATCATGAAACTCCATCTTTCTCTTATTATCTGAGTCAGGAAACATACCAAATTTGAGATTATTGATCAGATTATGAGATTTCTGATTAGGCATAATAATGATATGTGGACTTCCAGATACAATTTCATTTGGTTGCTCATGAATAATATCATTCCATTGTCCATCATATCCTCCATTATCATGAATCTTAATGTTTCTAGCCATTTTCTAAAAACCAAAAAGAATAGTGTGAGAGGGAAAATCATGTTAGGAAAACAACATAATATAGGGGGAGTAACTTTAATATATAAAATAATTGGATAAATTCTAATATCGTCACCATAATTCTAGGACTACAACATATACATATACTTAACCTTATAGACATCCCTAGACATACCTTATAAATATCTTTACGGATTTCACTAAAGTTTTTGTATCCTAGTTTCCAAAGATTAACTAAACCTTTGCACTGATACCAACTGTAGGGAACCAAAGCTTGACGTACATGGATATTACATTACTTTTTTGGAATACTTAATACATAACAAAAATAGACACCAAAGGACCGTAATAGTTTAGTGTCTTTGGAATCTTGGAACATAATATTCTAATCTTTGTGAAAGATCTTCAACATCTCCCATAAAGATCTTCCATTTTTTTCTTACCTAAAACATTTCTTTATATCCTGGGGAAAATAAAACATATAAAGGGTGAGCTGAAATGCTTAGTAAGGGTAAACATAGAGAACATAAAATAATCCATAAAAAATTGAATGCAAAAACTTGAACATAAAATCTAAACATCAAAATCTTGAGTAAAGACATAAATCTTGGAAGTACGTAAGGCATATATCATAAAGGAACATCAATCATGAAAAAATAGCATGAGAATAAAACATGTAATTGTGGAAAACCCTTAATGACATGATATTATTTCCATAGTAGCCAAGGCATTTCTTCCAAGACCATCTTAGTGGACAAAGTCCCTTTCTGAATTGAGTTCACTCCTCGTTCCAGTCCTGTATCACTGAACCAGACTAACTTACCATTCCAGCCATGTCTATCTCATGATATATAAATCTTTACCCAATGTATTAGAAGGATATATAGGTCCCACCCATGTCATAATGAAATCATTCTTACATGTTCCACAACATAAACACAAATCATTCATCATAACCCAAAGAATACAATGGGTTTCATAAACATAATCCTATCATAACATAATACATATAAAACAAATGGATATCATTTCATCATAAGAAAAGTTAAACCATGTAAATCATAGAGAAATTATACTTGAAACATACAAATATGAAACAATGTCATCTTAGATGGAAAATGGTTTTGATAAAACACGTGAAATGAATTGTTGAGGAAAATATCCTATCTTCTTTAAAATCATTTTCTTTTCAAAAAATTCCATGCAATTTTAAAAGAAACGGATTTTTTTTAAAATAGTCCTGAAATATTTTAGAGTTAGATTTATTACTAAAAGGCTTTATGAAACCGTAAAAATCCGTTCATACCGTATAAGTTAAAAATACATTCTTCTCGTACTTTTGCCAGAAAAGTCAAAAAAGTACCTTGTAACATAAACAAAAGAAATATTCTTTACATACCATGTATAAATAGTAAAAAATGGGTAAAAAGGACTTTAAACATACATGAAAACATCTTTATAAAATAGGGACATGGATGATAAATATAACCCCAGTAAAAACATACGAATAAAGAATCTTGGATAAAAACGAGTTTGGAAAAGTTATCCCTTACCTTATGTCTGATATGATTTGTACATATATGAAACTTCGGTATAATGATATAAATAAATTCATTGACTCATTAAAGAATCTTATTCATAGTTATGATATCATATATGGTTTACTTATGACTTTATATTACTCGTTCTTGTGTAAATTTGATGTAAAAGCAGCGATTTGGGTAAAATCGTTTCATTTATTCTACGTGTTTCGACTTGTTGTTTTTGATATTATTACTTTTTTCCTGATTTAAATAATTATATAATTTAAAACATGATTTATATATAATATATATTCAGAATATACATATTCATCAAATACATATATATATTATAGATAGATAAATAAAATGAAATACACCGTTCATGGAGACGGTAGGTCGTACGTACGCATGAACACTGTTTTCGTTTCCTTATTGAATTGAATGGAATTAAGTAGATGAGATAAATATATATACACATAAATCCAGTATCATTACTTTTTTATATATTTCATGATTACTTATTATATATACTTTATAATCATTAATGAATGGTAACTTGGAGAATGAAACTCATCGCATCATGGAGACGGCAGTCCGTACGTATGCACGAGCGATGATATTATTCCCATGATCGTGGAATTGTATTTAAGTGTATGTATAATATTTCCTAATCAATATCACTTTACAGTAATCATATATAGTAAATTATTTACACCATTATACTCATCCATGTAAGGTCGTGGTCGAAAACAGATTACACAACGGCGTGGACACGGTATTCCGTATGTACACACGTGCGGTGATTTCATTTTCCGTTGGATAGATAGAAGGAGAAATAAAGTTGTTTCATATTTATAATAACATATCTGTATATATGTAATACTTATGTTATTAATTTATAATGAGAAAAATAAAGAAGTATAAGTAGAAGAAGAAAGAAACTTGAGAAAATCGGAAGAAGAGATTGCCTCTTCCTCAACACACCTTCTTTTAAGCCTTCACTTAAAGAAGTAGAGATTGTATTTTGAGAAGACACAAAACCACCAGAATGTTTCTAGGGAAGTGGAGAAGAGAGATGGGCAGGGGTTGGCCGAGCTTAAAGGCTCAAAAAGGTGTGAAGAGAAGAGGGAAGGGGTGCCCTTTTTATAAGGGAGGAGAGGGGCTCCTTTGGAAAAATTTAAATTATTATTTTATAATATAGCCATATTCGGTTATTCGAAACTCCAAATTGATTTATTTCGAGGCTAAGGTGGGTATGGGTATAAATCCTTTCCTGCAATAGGTTTTAGGCAAGTTTAGCTTACTATTTTATCCTTATCATTTAGATTTAACTCTAAGTTAAATAATTTAACCTTTACCGTGTATTTTTGTTTTCTTACACTATATGGTTAATAAACATACTATAACAAGCCAATGGAACCCCTAGTCATTCATTATTAATATATATATCTTTATCTAATTCATTTTTCCAAACCTAATATTTTTAGGAATAAGATAACAATTAATAATATAATATTTGTTTTAAAAACTATTTTACGTCAATTTTGACACTATTTGGTATTTGATTTTTTTTGAAAATCATAACAACATAGTTAGTTCGAAAAAAGTTAATTAAATCAATACTAACATGTCATATTTACCAATAAAATTAGTTGAATTCATAAAAAGTATAAAATTACATTTATTTGGGTATTTATAACATCAATTATGTTAATATTTCCTTAATAAGGTAATTACTGCATCATCATTGTGTCATAACTAAATTAAATTATTTAATGTATAATAATTATAAATATTATACCAATATGTAGGAAATATTTTTATATTTCTAATTAATATTTATAGTCTAATTTATCGTATGTATAACCCTATTTTAAAAATGTTTCAGTTATTAAACTTTGATTTTGACTATTTTAACTCTTCTTTTAATAAAATAATAATAAATGTACTAATCTGATCCAAGTGGACCTCAAGGGTAATATTTTATCCCTAAGGTTTTTTTTTCGAATTATACTTCTCCAATAGAATTAGGACATGTGTTAGGGAAATAGTAATATCATTTTTTCCCTTAATTACCATATATACTTTTAACTGTGGTAAATAAAAGTAAAAAGTTACTATTCATAAAAAAATATTTTTATCTTATTGAACCAAATTTTACTCCTTGATGTTAACCATGCCTCTCGGATTTTCTAAATTCCACTCACATAAGCCGTAAAATTATGTTTTATGTAAATTTTCAAATCCTCTTAGGAGGTGGGTAAAAGACGGTGAAAAGTTCAATAAAATTTTTATATATCTAAAATTATTATAAAATGACTCCAATAAATTAAAATGAACATATATAGGTATTATGTATCAATTTGATCAAAAATAAATTTAAATAAACTAAATAATTATTTAAATAAAAAGCCGGTTTTTAAACAGTAACCCAGTGTTTTCACTATTCATCAAAAATTTAATTTTTTCAGAAAAATAAAAAAAAATTCACCCTAGGCTAATTTAGTTATTCTGAATCCAAAAACGAAGTCCATTTTTAAAGATAAAATTTATAAAATTTTAAAAAGTGGGTATTACTATTAATAATGGCTAGTTCAAAAAAATATTATAATAACATCTTGTTTTGTAAAACTCAGTATTGCGTACTACACACGCTACCAAGGAAGGTCTTGATTGCGTGTAATTCAAGATAAGTTAGGGCTACGTGTAGTGAAAGTTCCTTTTGGTGTTACATATTACATAATCAAAACTTATTTCATTTATACATTAAACAAAATCTATACTTAATGTTGTGTAGAATAATTTCAACAAAATGAACTTGAATCTCTGTGTAACACAAGACAAGAATTGTGTAAAGTATACTCCAAGCTAATACAATGTTTCATATAGTACAAGCTAATATTTCTGTAGTGTATAATAGAAGAAATAAAAGAAATTAAAAATAATATATTTCATAAAATCTCGGGGTGTTACATTCTACCCCGCTTAAAATTAATTTCGCCCTCAAAATTCCTTGGGGTTATAGATGGTTTACTACTTGAAATTTTCTTTCATAGTAACCCATATCATAAAAAGGAATATTAAAATATCATTTTAAAAAAGAAAGTTTGATATGTAACGGTTAACCAGATTAACTCATCACTGGGTTTCCACATAAGAGAACATAGGTGGAAATATGGATACGGAAGAAAAATCTAACCATCATGTTCTGATGGAGAGTGGTAGAAGACATGGATATGAAAAATCCAATAATCAAAAAGCCATAAATTTGTGATGATCTAAGGTACCATATGATTCATCGGATATAAGGATAGTACAACAACATTTTTGGTTTTCAAGTTCATTTCCCTAAAGTTGAAGATTTTGAATTAGAAGAAATACTTGTTTTATTTCAGTATAATATCACCGTTGTTCATGCCTTGAACCATTTCCTCTTCATCTCTTAATGAAATGAATTTGAATTTTTCATTCGTGAAGTATTATCAGATCATGTAAAAGAATGATGGGTCATTCTATATGTCTCAAACAAAAGGTTAAAAAAAATTATCAAATATACATAAGTCCATATATGGTGAGGTTAATCTTATATGATTCCAAAAATGGACTTATACTTCATCTATCGTACCACATAATAAAACTAGTTTCTACTAACCAGGGACTTCTTGTAGGCTAGTGGTAGGCTATAAAGGCCTTTGGCACTTCAGTTGTGGTTTTGATTTCCGCAACCTTATCCGACGCGACGGGTTGTCGCCCGTCCTACGAGTTGTCCTTTTTCTAAAACTATACTATTATAACAGAACAAATGTTCCAGCATTAAATAATAATATCTGATATCTAACATAATATATTCCAATCTTTAGGTTTAACCAAAATAAATCTGTCTAATCTCATAGTATTAATATAACTATTACTTGAAATTTTTTCTACCGAGCATGTGAATAACATCATTTATCATACGATATATCTTGTTGGTCACATTTAAAACATGTACATACCCTAATCATGTATTCTCATGAAACATGAATTACCATAGAACTTTAGTGAAAACATGAGTGCTGTCAAAATATATATCTTTCCACATACAAAAATCCCAATAATTCTATATACTCAAACCAGGATATCACTTAGTCCTTATATCAATCATGAGTTCATGAATACTACAAAACATCTCATTATCTCCTTATCCCTTCATTATGCGCATATCATCTACATTCCAAAAATATCTGGATAACCGTTAATGGTTACCTGTACCATTCAACATATACTTTCAATTACTCTAGGAAAAACAATAGTGTAACAATCCATATATGTGTCTTTATTCCATAGTACCATTACCTATACAACATAACTCTTGATAAACATAAATCATTCCACTACCTTCTTAACCCATTGACTGAGATTCAACAATTTTTTCATCTCACTTATCATTTGTATTTTCTTCATCATCGTTAACATAAATACTACCCATACGACCATGTTGATTCTATTCATGAGACTTTCCCTTAGGGCATTGGTTTTCATAATGCCCATACATCCCACATTGAAAAAATATAATCATTGTTGATGTTGTAGCAATACCATTATCCTTATCCATGGTGTTAATAGAACCTTTTTCTTTTCACATACTGGATTTGTGTCCTTCATTTCCACACCCAAATCATCTTCTAGTTCCTTTGAAACAATCTCCATGATGCCTCTTCCAACATGATTTACATGAGGGAAATTGAAATTTCTTTTCTCTATGATCATCATGAAACTCCGTCTTTCTCTTATTATCTGAGTCGGGAAACAAAACAAAGTTGAGATTATTGATCATATTATAAGATTTATGATTAGGCATAATAATGATATGTGGACTTCCATATCCAATTTCATTTGGTTTCTCATGAAGAATATCATTCCATTGTCCATCATATCCTCCATTATCGTGAATCTTCCGGTTTCCACCCATTTTCTAAAACCCAAAAAGAATAGTGTGAGAGGGAAAAATCATGCTAGGAAAACAACATAATAAAGTAGGAGTACCTTTAATATATAACATCTTAGGTTTAATTCTAATATTGTTACCTTAATTCAAAGACAATAACCTATACGTATACTTATCCTTAAAGACATCCCTAGACATACCTTAGAAATATCTCTAGGGATTTCACTAAAGTTTTTGCATCCTAGTTTCCAAAGGTTAACTAAACCGTCACTCAGATACCAACTGTAGAGACCCAAAGCTTGACATAAATGGACATTACATTACTTTTTTGGAATACTTAATACATAATAAAAATAGACACCAAAGGACCGTAATTTTTTAGTGTCTTTGGATACTTAGAACATAATCTTCGAATCTTGGTGAAAGATATTCAACATCTTCCATAAAGATATTCCATTTTTCTCTTACCTAAAAGCTTTCTTTATATCCTAGGGAAAAGAAAAAATATAAAGGGTGAGCTCAAATACTTAGTAAGGGTATACATAGAGAACATAAAACAATCCATAATCATTTGAATTCAAAAACTTGAGCATAAAATCGAAACATCAAAATCTTGAGCAAAGACATAAATCTTGGAAGTACATAAGGAATATATCATAAAGGAACATCAATCATGATAAAATAGCATGGGAATAAAACATGTAATTGTGGAAAACCATTATGCACATGATATTATTTCCATAGTAGCCAAGGCATTGCTTCCAAGACCATCTTAGTGGACAAAGTCCCTTTTTGAATCGAGTTCACTCCTCATTCCAGTCATGTGTCACTAAACTGGATTAACTTACCAATCTAGACATTTCTATCTTATGAGATATAAATCTTTACCCAATGCATTGGAGGGAGATATAGGTCTCACCCATCTCATAATTAAATCATTCTACATGTGCCACAACATAAACATAAATCATTCATCATAACCCAAAGAATAAAATGGGTTTCATAAACATCATCCTATCATAACATAATCCATATAAAACAAATGGATATAATTTTATCATAAGAAAATTGAAACCATGTAAATTATATAGGCATTATACTTGAAACATACAAATATGAAACCATTTCATCTTATATGGAAAATGGTTTTGATAAAACACTTGAAATGAATTCTTGAGGAAAATATCCTATCTTCTTCAAAATAATTTTCATTTCACAAAATTTAGTGGAATTTCAAAAGAAAATGATTTTGTTGAAAATATTCATTAAATCTTGTAGAGTAATATTTATTATGAAAAGGAGTTATGAAACCATAAAAATCTGTTCATGCCGTATAAGTTTAAAAAAACATTCTTCTTGTACTTTTGCCAGAAAAGTCAAAAAGTACCTTATAACGTAAACAAAAGAATTATTCCATACATACCATGTAGAAATAGTCAAAAATGGGTAAAAAGAACTTTATACATACATGAAATCATTTTTAGAAAACATGGACATGGATGATAAATATAACCCCAGTAAATACTTACGAATAAACAATCTCGGATAAAAATGAGTTTGGAAAAGTTAGCCCTTACCTTATGTCCGATATGATTTGTACGTATTCAAACCTCCTGTATAGTGATTTAAATAATGTCATTGACTCATTACAGAATCTTATTCATAGTTATGATATCATATATGGTTTACTTATGACTTTATATTACCCGTTCTTTTGTAAATTTGATGTAAAAGCAGCGATTTGGGTAAAATCATTTCACTTATTGTACATGTTTCGACTTGTTGTTCATGATATTATTACTTATATCAGGATTTACATAATTCTAGAATGTAAAAAATTTTATATATATATATATAATATATTAATCATATAAATATTCATAAAATACATATATATATATATGATAGATCGATAAATGGAATGAAATACAACGTTCATGGAGACGAAAGGTCGTACGTACGCATGAACACTGTTTTAGTTTCCTTATTGAATTGAATGGAATTTAATAGATGAAATAAATATATATATAAATAAATCCAGTATCATTATTATGTCATATATTTCAGGATTACTTATTATATATACTTTATAATCATTCATGAATGGTTAACATGGAGAATGAATCTCATCGCGTCGTGGAGACGGTAGTCTGTACATACGCACGAGCGATGATATCATTCCCATGATCGTGGAATTGTATTAAAGTGTATGTATAATATTTCATAATCAATATAACTTTAGAATAATAATATATATTTATTTATTTACACCATTATACCCATCCAAGTAAGGTGGTGGTCGAATACAGATTACACCACGGCGTGGAGACAATATTCCGTAAGTACACACGTGTGGTGATTTCATTTTCTGTAGGATGGATAGAAGGAGAAATAAGGTTGTTTCATATTTATAATAACATATCAGTATATATGTAATACTGATGTTATTACTTTATAATGAGAAAACTAATGAATAAGAAGTAGAAGAAGAAAGAAACTTGAGAGAATCGGAAGAAGCGATTACGCCTTCTTTGACACACCTCTTTTAAGCCTTCTCTTAAGGAAGTATAGTTGGCCTTTTGAGAAGATAAAAACCTCCATAATGATTCTAGGGAAGTGGAGAAGAGATATGGGCAGGTGTTGGCCGAGATTCAAGGCTCAAAAGGGTGTTAAGAGAAGAGGGAAGGGGTGCCCATTTTATAAGGGAGGAGAGGGGCACCATCGGAAAAACTTAAATTATTATTTTATAATGAAGTCATATACGGTTATTAATAGCTCAAAATTGATTTATTTCAAAGATAAGGCCTGGATGGGTCTAAATTCTTTCCACCAATAGGTTTTAGACAATTTTAGGTTACTATTTTATCCTTATCATTTAGATTTAACTCTTACCGTGTCTTTTTGGTTTCTTACACTATATGGTTAATAAACTTACTATAAAAAGCTAAACGAACCCCAAGTGGTTAATTATTAATATATATATATCCATATCTAAGTAATTTGGCCGATATTAGTATTTTTAAGAATAAAATAACAATTAATAATATAATATTTGTTTTAAAATCTATTTTATGACAATTTTGACACTATTTGGTATTTGATTTTTTTTGAAAATCATAACAACATGGTTAGTTCGAACAAAGTTAATTAAATCAATAATAACATGTTATATTTACCAATAAAATTATTTGAATTCATAAAAGGTCTAAAATTACATTTATTTGGGTATTTATAACATCAATTATGTTAATATTTCATTAATAAGGTAATTACTGCCTCATCATTGTGTCATAAATAAATTAAATTATTTACTCTCTAATAATTATAAATAAAATACCATTATGTAGGAAATATTATTATATTTCTAATTAATATTTATAGTCAAGTTTATCGTTGGTATAACCCTATATTAAAAATGTTTTAGTTATTAAACTTTTATTTTAAATATTTTAACTCTTCTTTTAATAAAATAGTAATAAATATTCTAATCTAATCCAGGTGGACCTAAAGGGGAATATTTTATCCCTAAGGTTCTTTTTGGTCGAATTACACTTATCCAATATAATTAGGACATGTGTTAGGGAAATAGTAATATCATTTTTACCCTTAATTAACCTCTTTACATTTAAATGTGGTAAATAAAAGTAAAAAGTTACTATTCACAAAAAATTATTTTTATCTTGTTGAACGAAATTTTACTCCTTGATATTAACCATGTCTCTTGGATTTTCAAAATTTCACTCACAGAAGCGGTAAAATTAAGATTTATTTAAATTTTCAAATTCCCCTGGGAGGTATGTAAAAGACGGTGAAAAGTTCAACAAAACTTTTATATATCTAAAATTATTATAAAATGACTCCAATGAATTAAATTGAACATATATAGGTATTATGTATCAATTTTTAAATAAAATAAATTTAAATAAAATAAATAATTATTTAAAAAAAAGTCAGATTTTAAATAGTAACCAAGTGTTTTCACTATTCATCAAACATTTAAAGTTTTCAGAAAAATACCAAAAATTCACCCTAGGCTAATATTGATATTCTGAATCCAAAAATAAAGTCCATTTTAAAATATAATGTTTATAAAATTTAAAAAAGAGGGTATTACTATTCATAACAGCTAGTTCATAATAATATTATAATAATATCTTGTTTAGTGAAACTCAGTATTGCGTACTACACACGCTATTGAGGAAGGTCTTGATCGCATTTAATGCAAGCCAAGATAGAGCCACGTGTAGTGAAAGATTCGTTTGGTGTTTCCTATAACATAATCAAAACTTATTTCATTTACACATTAAATAAAATCTATACTTAATGTTGCGTAGAATAATTTCCACAAAACAAACTTGAATTTGTGTGTAACACAAGACAAGAATAGTGTTGCGTATACTACAAGATAATACGGTGTTGCGTATAGTATAACTTAATCTTGGTGTAGTGTATAATAGAAGACATCAAAGAAATTAAAAATAATATATCTCATAAAATCTCGGGGTGTTACATTATACCCCCCTTAAAATGAATTTTTCCCTCGAAATTCATCGGGGTTATAAATGGATTTCTACTTTAAAGTTTCTTTCATAGAAACCCACATCATAAAAAGTATCACTAAAACTAAATTTTTAAAAGGAATGTTAAAAATGTAATGGTTACCCAGATTAACTCATCACTAGGTTTCCACATAGGAGAACTTAGGTGGAAATATGGATGTGGAAGAAAAATCTAACCATCATGTTATAATGGAGAGTGGTAGAGGACATGGCTATGAAAAATCCCACAATCACAAAGCCATGACTTTTTTTATGATCTAAGGTACCATCTGATTCATCGGATATATGGGTAGTAGGACAACATTTTTGGTTTTCGAGATCATTTACCTAAAGATGAATAATTTGAATTAGAATAAATACTAACTTTATTTCGGTATAATATAACCTTTGTTTGTGCCTTGAACAATTTCCACTTCATCTCTTAATGAAATGAAGTTCAATTTTTCATTTGTGAAGTGTTAGCAGATCATGTGATAGAATGATGGGTCATTCCATATGTCTCAAACAAAAGGTTAGGAAAAATTATCAAATATACATAAGTCCATCTATGGTAAGGTTAATGGTTTATGATTCCAAAAATGGACTTATACTCCATCTATCATACCGCTTAATAAAACTAGTTTCTACTAACCAGGGACTTCCTCTAGGACAGTGGGCGGCGATAAAGGCATGTCGCACTTCGGTAGTGGGTTCGATTCCTGCAACCATGTCTGACGCGGCACGTTGTCTCCCGTCCTACGATTTTTCCTTTTTCTAAAACTATACTATTATAACATAACAAATGTTCTAGCCTTAAATAATAATTATTCTTGATATCTAACTTAATCTATTCCAATCTTTAGGTTTATCCAAAATACTTCTGTCCAAACTCATAGTATAAATATAAGGATTACTTGAAATTTCATCTACTGAGCATGTAAATACCATCATTCATCATACGATATATCTTGTTGGTCACATTCCAAACATGTGAATACCCTAATAATGAATTCTCATAAAACATGAATTACCATAGAACCATAGTGAAAACATGAGTGCTGTAAAAAGTACACTCTTTCCACATACCAAAATCCCAAAAATTCTATATACTCAAACCATGATATCACTTAGTCCTTATATCAGTCATGAGTTCATGAATACTATAAAACATATCATTATCTACTTATCCCTTCTTTATGTGCATATCATATACTTTAAAAAAATATTTGAATAACATTTCATGGTTACCAGAACCATTCAACTTATACTTTCAAATGCTCTAGGAAAAACAATAGTGTAACAATCCTTAGATGTGTCTTTATTCCAAAGTACCATTACCTATACAACATAACTCTTGATAAACATAAATCAATCCACTACCTTCTTAAACCATTGACTGAGATTCAACAATTCTTTCATCTCACATATCATTTTTAGTCTCTTCATCATCATCAACATAAATACTAACCATACGACTATGCTGATTCTCTTCATGAGACTTTCCCTTAGGGCATTGGTTTTCATAATTCCCATACATCCCACATTGAAAACATTTAATCACTGTTGATGTAGTAGAAATACCATTTTCTTTATCCATGGTATTAACTGAACCTTTTCCTTTGCACTTAATGGATTTGTGTCCTTCTTTTCCAAACCCAAAGCATCTTCAAGTTCCTTTGAAAAAATCTCACTGATGCCTCTTCCCACATGAGTTACATGAGGGAAATTGAAATTTCTTTCATCTATGATCATCATGAAACTCTATCGTTCTCTAATTATTTGAGTCGGGAAACTTACCAATGTTGAGATTATTGATCATATTATGTGATTTCTGATTAGGAATAATAATGATATGTGGAATTCCAGATCCAATTTCATTTGGTTTCTCATGAAGAATATTATTCCATTGTCCATCATATCCTCTATTATCATGAATCTTCCTGTTTCCAGCCATTTTCTAAAACCCAAAAAGAATAGTGTGAGAGGAAAAAATCATACTAGGAAAACACCATAATAAAGAGGGAGTAGCTTTAATATATAACATCTTAGGTTTAATTCTAAGATCTTTACCGTTATTCTAGGATTATAACCTATACGTATACTTAACCTTAGAGACATCCCTAGACATACCTTAGAAATATCTCTAGGTATTTCACTAAAGTTTTTGCTTCCTAGTTTCCAAAGGTTAACTAAAACATCTCTCTAATACCAACTGTAGAGACCCAAAGCTTGACATACATGGACATTACATTACTTTTGTGGAATACTTAATACATAACAAAAACAGACACCAACGGACCGTAATAGTTTAGTGTCTTTGGAAACATGGAACATAATCTTCTAATCTTGGTGAAGGATCTTCAACATCTCCAATAAAGATCTTCCCTTTTTTTCATACCTAAAACCATTCTTTTTATCCTAGGGAAAAGAAAACATATAAAGGGTGAGCTCAAATGCTCAGTAAGGGTAAACATTGAGAACATAAAACAATCCATAAACATTTGAATTCAAAAACTTGAACATAAAATCTAAACATCAAAATCTTGAGAAAAGACAAAAATCTTCGAAGTATGTAAGGAATATATAATAAAGGAACATCAATAATGATAAAATAGCATGTGAATAAAACATGTAATTATGGGAAACCATTAAGCACAAGATATGATTTCTATAGTATCCAAGGCATTGCTGCCAAGACCATCTTAGTGGACAAATTCCCTTTCTAAATCGAGTTCACTTCTCGTTCCATTCCTATATCACTGAACCAGATTTACATAAACTTCTAGCCATGTCAATATCATGAGATATAAATCTTTACCCAAGGAATTAGAGGGAGATATAAGTCCTACCCATATCATAATGAAATCATTCTTACGTCTGCCACAACATAAACACAAATCATTCATCATAACCCAAAGAATAAAATTGGTTTTCCAAACATCATCCTATCATAACATAATCGATATAAAACAAATGAATATCATTTCATCATAAGAAAATTTAATCCATGTAAAACATAGAGAAATTATACCTGAAACATACAAATATGAAATAATGTCATCTTAGATGGAAAATGGTTATGATAAAACACTTGAAATTAATTCTTGAGGTTAATATCCTTCCTTCTTCAAAATCATTTTTATTTCACAAAATGCCATGAAATTTTAAAATAAAATGATTTTGTTGAAAATAGTCATGAAATCTTGTAGAGTAAGCTTTATTAAGAAACAACGTTATGAAACCGTAAAAATCCATCCATGTCGTATGAGTTAAAACCACATTCTTCTCATACTTTTGCCAGAAAAGTCAAAAAAGTACCTCGTAATGTAACCAAAAGAAAGATTCCTTACATACCATGTAGAAATAGTAAAAATGGGTAAAAAGGACATTAAACATACATGAAACAATTTTTAGAAAATAGGTACATAGATGATAAATATAACCGTAGTAAATACTTACGAATAAACAATCTCGGATAAAAATGAGATTGGAAAAGTTATCCCTTACCTTATGTCAGATATGCTTTGTATGTATCGTAACCTCCTGTATAATGATTTAAATAATTTCATTGAATAATTATAGAATCGTATTCATTGTTATGATATCATATATGGTTTACTTATGACTTTATATTACCCGTTCTTTTTGTTAATTCGATGTAAAAGCAACGATTTTGGTAAAATCGTTTCATTTATTGTACGTATTTCGACTTGTTGTTCTTAATATTATTACTTATATCATAATTTAATTAATTCTAGAATTTAAAACATGATTTATATATAATATATATTCAGCATATAAAAATTCATAAAATACAAATATATATGATAGATCGATAAATGGAATGAAATATACCGTTCATGGAGATGGTAGGCCGTATGTATGTATGAACGTTGTTTTTGTTTCCTTAATAAATTGAATGGAATTAAGTAGATGACATACATATATATATACATAAATCCAGTATCATTATTATGTCATATATTTCATGATTACTTATTATATATACTTAATAATCATTCATGAATGGTCAACATGGAGAATGAATCTCATCGCATCGTGGAGACGGTAGTCCGTACGTACGTACGAGCGACGATATCATTACCATGATTGTGGAATTTTATTTAAGTGTATGTATAATATTTCATAATAAATATAAATTTAAAATAATCATATATAGTTTTTTATTTACACCATTATACCAATCCAAGGTGGTGGTCGAAAACAGATTACACCACGGCGTGGAGACTATATTTCGTACGTACACACGCGCGGTGATTTTGTTTTACATAGGATTGATATAATGTGAAATAAGTTTTTTTCATATTTATAATTACATATCAGTATATAAGTAATAATTATGTTTTTAATTTATAATGAGAGAACTAAATAAGCATAAGTAGAAGAAGAAAGAAAGATGAGAGAATCGGAAGAAGAGATTGACTTCTCTTCGACGCACCTCCTTTAAGCCATCTCTTAATGAAGTAGAGTTGGTCTTTTGAGAAGACAAAAACCCCCAGAATGTTTCTAGGAAAGTGGAGAATAGAAATAGGAAGGGGTTGGCAGAGCTTCAAGGCTCAAAAATGTGTGAAAAAAAGAGGGAAGTGGTGCCCTTTTTATAAGGGAGGAGATGGGCACCTTTTGAAAAACATAAATTATTATTTTATAATAAAGTCATATTTGGTTTTTAATAGCTCCAAATTGATTTATTTCGAAGATAAGATGGGGATGGGTCTATAATATCTCAACCAATAGTTTTCAGACAATTTTAGGTAACTATTTTATCCTTATAATTAAGATTTAACTCTAAGTTAAATAATTTAACTTTTACCATGCCTTTTTGTTTTATTACACTATATGGTTAATAAACTTACTATAACAAGAAAAAAGAACCCCAAGTGGTTCATTATTAATATATATATCCTTATCTATGTCATTTGGCCGATCCTTAGATTTTAGGAATAAAATAATAATTAATAATATAATATTAGTTTTAAAATCTATTTTATGTTAATTTTGACACTATTTGGTATTTGAGTATTTTTGAAAATCATAACAACATGATTCTTTCGAAAAAAGTTAATTAAATCAATACTAACACATCATATTTAACTATTAAATTAGTTGAATTCATAAAAAGTCTAAAATTACATTTATTTTGGTGTTTATAACATCAATTATGTTAATATTTCATTAATAAGGTAATTATTGCATCATCATTGTGTCTTAAATCAATTAAATTATTTAATGTATAAAAATTATAAATAAAATACCATTACGTAGGAAATATTTTTAGATTTATAATTAATATTTATAGTCGAATTTATCTTATGTATAACCCTATATTAAAAATGCATTAGTTATTAAACATTGATTTTAACTATTTTAACTCTTCTTTTAATAAAATAATAATAAATGTTCTAATCTAATATAAGTGGATATAAAGGGTAAAATTTTATCCCTAAAGTTGTTTTTGGTCGAATTACACTTATCCAATAGAATTAGGACTTGTGTTAGGGAAATAGTGAAATCATTTTTACCCCTAATAACCCTATTTACTTTTAACCGTGGTAAATAAAAGTAAAAAAGTTAATATTCACCAAAAATTATTTTTATCTTATTGAACCACATTATACTCCTTGATATTAACCATGTCTCTCGGATTTTAAAAATTTCACTTAGAGAAGCAGTAGAATTACGTTTTATGTAAATTTTCAAATTCTCCTTAGAGGTGGGTAAAAAACGGTGAAAAGTTCAATAAAATTTTTATATATCTAAAATTATTATAAAATGACTCCAATGAATAACATTGAACTTATATAGGTATTATTTATCAATTTGAACTAAAATAAATTAAAATAAAATAAATAATTATTTAAATTAAAAGTCGGTTTTCAAATAGTAACCCAGTGTTTTCACTATTCATCAAAAATTGAATGTTTTCAGAAAAATACCAAAAATTCACCCTTGGATAATTCCGATATTCCGAATCCAAAAATGAAGTCCATTTTGAATGATTAAATTTATATAATTTCAAAAAGTGGGTATTACTATTCATAACAGCAAGTTCCTAATAATATTATAATAATATATTATTCAGTGAAACTCAGTATTGCATACTACACAGGCTATCAAGGAAGGTCTTGATTGCGTGTAATGCACTCCAAGTCAGGGATGCGTGTAGTGAAAGCGCCTTTTGGTGTTGCATATAACATAATCAAAACTTATTTCATTTATACATTAAAAAAAATATATACTTAATGTTGCATAGAATAACTACCACAAAACAAGCTTGAATTTGTGTGTAACACAAGACAAGAATAGTGTTGCATATACTAAAAGCTAATACGGTGTTGCGTATATTACAATGTAATCTCGTTGTAGTGTATAATAGAAGATATCAAAGAAATTGAAAATAATATATCTCATAAAATCTCAGGGTGTTACATTCTACCCCCCTTAAAATGAACTTCTCCCTTGAAATTCGTCGGGGTTATAAATGGTTCACTACATGAAAGTTTCTTTCATAGAAACCCACATCATAAAAAGGAATACTAAAAATTCATTTTAAAAAGGAATTTTATTAATGTAATGGTTACCCAGATTAACTTGTCACAGGGTTTCCACATAGGAGAACATAGGTGGAAATATGGATATGGAAGAAAAATCTGACCATGTTGTTCTGGTGGAGAGTGGTAGAGGACATAGCTATGAAAAAGCCAATAATCACAAAGCCATAAATTTGTGATGATCTAAGGTACCATCTGATTCATCAGATATAAGGGCATTAGGTTAATATTTTTGGTTTTCAAGATCATTTCCATAAAGTTGAAGAATTTTAATTAGAATAAATACATACTTTATTTTGGTATAATATCACCATTGTTCATTCCTTGAACAATTTCCACTTCGTCTCTTAATGAAATGAAGTTGAATTTTTCATTTGTGAAGTGTTAGTAGATCATGTGATAGAATGATGGGTCATTCCATATGTCTCAAACAAAAGGTTAGGAAAAATTATCAAATATTCATAAGTCCATCTATGGTGAGGATAATCGTATATGATTCCAAAAATGGACTTATACTTCATCTATCATACCACTTAATAAAACTAGTTTCTACTAACCAGGGACTTCCTGTAGGCCAGTGGTATGCGATAAAGGCGTGTGGCTCGTCGGTTGTGGGTTCAATTCCCGCAACCTTGTCCGACGCGATGGGTTGTCGCCCATCCTACGAGTTGTCCTTTTTCTAAAACTATACTATTATAACATAACAAAAGTTATACACTTAAACAATAATTTCTGATACCTAACTTTGTCTATTCCAATCTTCAGGTATATCCAAAATACTTCTGTCCAATCTCATATTATAAATAAAATGACTACTTGAAATGTCATCTACCGATCATGTGAATAACATCATTTATCATACGATATAACTTGTTGGTCACATTCCAAACATGTGACTACCCTAATCATGTATTCTCATGAAACATAATTATCATAGAACCTTAATGAAAACATGAGTGCTTTCAAAAGATAACTCTTTCCACATACCAAAATCCCAAAAATTATATATACTCAAAACATGATATCACTTAGTCCTTATATCAATCATGAGTTCATGAATACTATAAAACATCTCATTATCTCTTTATCCCTTCATTATGTACATATCATCTACTTTCCAAAAATATCTGAATAACCTTTCATGGTTACCAGTACCATTCAACATATAATTTCAATTACTCTAGGAAAAAAATACTGTAACAATCCTTAGAAGTGTCTTTATTCCATAGTACCATTACCTATACAACATAACTCTTCATAAACATAAATCATTCCACTACCTTCTTAAACCATTGACTGAGATTAAAAAATTCTTTCATCTCACAAATCATTTATAGTCTCTTCATCATCATCAACATAAATACTACCCATGCGACCATTCTGATTCTCTTCATGAGACTTTCCCTTAGGGAATTGGTTTTCATAATGCCCATACATCCCACATTGAAAACATTTAATAATTGTTGATGTCGTAGCAATACCATTATCCTTGTCCACGGTGTTAACTGACCGTTCTACTTTTCACTTATTGGCTTTGTGTCCTTCTTTTCCACAGAAAAATCATCTTCCAGTTCCTTCTAAAAAATCTCCCTGATGCCTCTTCCCACATGATTTACATGAGGGAAATTGAAATTTCCTTCCACTATGATCATCATGAAACTCCATCTTTCTCTTATTATCTGAGTTGGGAAACTTACCAAAGTTGAGATTATTGATCATATAATGAGATTTATGATTAGGCATAATAATTATATGTGGACTTCCAGATCCAATTTCATTTGGTTTCTCATGAAGAATATCATTCCATTGTCCATCATATCCTCCATTATCGTGAATCTTCCTGTTTCTAGCCATTTTATAAAACCCAAAAAGAATAGTGTGAGAGGAAAACAATCATGCTAGGAAAACAACATAATAATGGAGGAGTACCTTTAATATATAACATATTAGGTTTAATTGTAAGATCATTACCTTAATTCTTGGACTATAACCTATACATGTACATAACCTTAGAGACATCCGTAGACATACCTTAGAAATATCTCTAGGCATTTCACTAAATTTTTCACATCATAGTTTCCAAAGGATAACAAAAACATCACACTGATACCAACTGTAGAGACCCAAAGCTTGAAGTACATGGACATTACATTACTTTTGTGGAGTACTTAATACATAACAAAAACAGACACCAAAGGACCGTAATAGTTTAGTGTCTTTGGAAACTTGGAACACAATCTTCTAATCTTGGTGAAAGATCTTCAACATATCCCATAATGATCTTCCCTTTTTTCCTTACCTAAAACCTTTATATATATCCTGGGGAAAATAAAACACATAAAGGGTGAGATCAAATTCTCAATAAGGGTAAAAATAGAGAACATAAAACAATCCATAAACATTTGAATTCAAAAACTTGAACATAAAATCTAAACATCAACATCTTAAGAAAAGACATAAATCATGGAATCACGTAAGGAATATATCATAAATGAACATCAATCACGATAAAATAGCATGGGAATAAAACAGGTAATTTTGGAAAACCATTAAGAACATGATATGATTTCCATAGTAGCCATGGAATTACTGCCAAAACCATCTTAGTGGACAAAGTCCCTTTCTGAATCGAGTTCACTCCTCGTTCCAGTCCTGTATCACTGAATCAAACTAACATAACATTACATCCATGTTCATCACATGAGATATAAATCTTTACCCAATGAATTGGAGGGAGATATATGTCCCACCCATCTCATAATGAAATCATTCTTACGTGTGACACAACATAAACATAAATCATTCATCATAACCCAAAGAATAAAATGGGTTTCATAAACATCATCATATCATAACATAATCCATATAAAAAAATGGATATCATTTATTCATTTGAAAAGTTAAACCATGTAAATCATAGAGACATTATACTTGAAACATACAATTATAAAATAATTCCATCTTAGATGGAAAATTGTTTTGATAAAACACTTGAAATGAATTCTTGAGGAAAATATCATTTCTTCTTCAAAATCATTTTCTTTTCACAAAATGCCATTAAATTTTAAAAGAAAAGGATTTTGTTGAAAATATTTATGAAATATTGTAGATTAAACATTATTAAGAAAATGTGCTATGAAACCGTAAAAATCCATTCATGCCATATAAGTTGAAAAAACATTCTTATCATACTTTTTCCGGAAAAGTCAAAAAAGTACCTCGTAATGTAATGAAAAGAAAGATTTGTTACATACCATGTAGAAATAGTGAAAATGGGTAAAAATGTCTTTAAAAATACATGAAATAATTTTTAGAAAACAAGGACATGGATGATAAATATAACCCCAGCAAATACTTATGCATAAACAATCACAGATAAAAACGAGATTGGAAAAGTTATCCCTTACCTTATGTCCGATATGATTTGTATGTATCCAAACCTCCTGTATAATGATTTAAATAATGTCATTGAATTATTACAGAATCATATTCATTGTTATGATATCATATATGGTTTACTTATGACTTTATATTACCCGTTCTTTTATAAATTCGATGTAAAAGCAGAGATTTGGGTAAAATCATTTCATTTAATGTATGTGTTTTGACTTGTTGTTCTTGATATTATTACTTATATCCTGATTTAAATAATTATATAATTTAAAACATTATTTATATATAATATATATTCAGCATATACATATTCATAAAATACATTTATATATGATAAATCGATAAATTGACTGAAATACACTGTTCATGGAGACGGTAGGTTGTAGGTACGCATGAACGCTGTTTTCGTTTCCTTATTGAATTGAATGAAATTAAGTAGATGACATACATATATATATATATATAAATCATGTATAATTATTATGTCATATATTTCATGATTACCTATTATATATACTTTATAATCATCCATAAATGGTTAACATGGAGAATGAATCTCATCGCGTCGTGGAGACGGTAGTCTGTATGTACGCACGAGCGATTATATCATTATCATGATCATGGAATTGTATTGAAGAGTATGTATAATATTTAAAATAAATATCAATTTAAAATAATCATATATAGTTATTTATTTATACCATTATACCCATCCAAGTAAGGTGGTGGTCGAAAACAGATTACACCACGGTGTGGAGACGGTATTCCGTACGTACACACGCGCGGTGATTTCATTTTCCGTAGGATGGATAGAAGGTGAAATAAGGTTGTTTAATATTTATAATAACATATTAGTATATAATTAATACTGAGTTTATTACTTTATAATGAGACAAATAAAGAAGAATAAGTAGAAGAAGAAAGAAACTTGAGAGGATCAGAAGAAGAGATTACCTGTTCTTCGATGCACCTCATTTAAGCATTCTCTTAAGGAAGTAGAGTTGGTCTTTTTAGAAGACAAAAACATCCAAAATGTTTCTAGGGAAGTGGATATGAGAAATGGGTAGGTTTTGGCCGAACTTCAAGGCTCAAATGTGTGTGAAGAGAAGAGGGAAGGGGTGCCCTTTCTATAGGGGAGGAGAGGGGCACCTTTGGAAAAACATAAATTATTATTTTATAAAAAAGTCATATTCAGTTTTTAATAGCTCAAAATTAATTTATTTCAAAGAAAATGTGGGGATGGGTCGAAATCCTCTCAACCCATTGGTTTTATACAAGTTTATTTTACTATTTTATCCTTATCATTTAGATTTAACTCTAAGTTAAATAATATAACTTTTACAGTGTATTTTGATTTTCATACACTATATGGTTATTAAACTTATTATAAAAAGCCAAACGAACCCCAATTGATTCATTATTAATATATATATACTTATCTAAGTCATTTTGATGAACCATAGATTTTTAGGAAAAAAATAACAGTTAATAATATAATATTTTATTTAGAAACTATTTTATGTCAATTTTGACACAAATTGGTATTTGATTTTTTTTGAAAATCATGAAAACATGGTTAGTTCGAAAAAAAGGTAATTAAATCAATACTAACATGTCATATTTACCAATAAAATTATTTTAATTCATAAAAACTGTAAAATTAAATTTATTTGGGTATTTATAACATCAATTATGATAATATTTTATTAATAAGGTAATTAATGCATAATCATTGTGTCATAAATAAATTAAATTATTTAATGTCTAAAAATAATAAATAAAATACCATTATGTAGGAATTATTTTTGTATTTATAATTAATATTTATAGTTGAATTTATCTTATGTATAACCATAAATTAAAAATGTTTTAGTTATTAAACTTTGATTTTAACTATTTTAACCTTTCTTTTAATAAAATATTAATAAATGTCCTAATCTAATCCAAGTGGACCTAAAGGATAACATTTTATCCCTAAGGTAGTTTCTCGTCGAATTAAACATATCCAATAGAATTAGGACATGTGTTAGGGGAATAGTAATATCATTTTACCCTTAATTACCTTATTTACTTTTAACCGTGGTAAATAAAAGTAAAAAAGTTACTATTCACCAAATATTAATTTTATCATATTGAACCACATTTACTCCTTTATATTAATGATGTCACTTGGATTTTTGAATTTCCACTCATAGAAGTGGTAAAATTATGTTTTATATAAATTTTCAAATTCTCCAAAGAGTTGGGTAAAAGACGGTGAAAAGTTCAATAAAATTTTTATATATCAAAAATTATTATAAAATGACTCCAATGAATTAAATGGAACTTATATAGGTATTATGTAACAATTTTGACCTAAAATAAATTTAAATAAAATAAATAATTATTTAAATAAAAATTTTGTTTTTAAATAGTAACCCGGTGTTTTCACTATTCATCAAAAATTGAAAGTTTTCATAAAAATACCAAAAATTCACCCTCAACTAATTTCGATATTCCAAATCCAAAAATGAAGTCCATTTTGAAAGATAGAAATTATAAAATTTCAAAAGTGGGTATTACTATTCATAACGGCTAGTTCATAATAATATTATAATAATATCTTATTTAGTGAAACTCGTTATTTCGTACTACACACGCTATCGGGGAAGGTCTTGATTTCATTTAATTCAAGACAAGTCAGGGATGTGTGTAGTGAAAGCTCCATTTTATGTTGCGTATAACATAATCAAAACTTATTTCATTTATACATTAAACAAAATCTATATTTAATGTTGCGTAGAATAATTTCCACAAAACGAACTTGAATTTGTGTGTAACACTAGACAATAAAAGTGTTGTGTATACTTCAAGATAATACGGTGTTGTTTATAGTACATGCTAATCTTGGTGTAGTGTATAATATAAGAAATCAATGAAATTAAAAATAATATATCTCATAAAATCACGGTGTGTTACATTCTACACCCCTTAAAATGAATTTCTCCCTCAAAATTCGTCGGGGTTATAAATTGTTTACTACCTGGAATTTTCTTTCATAGATACCCACATTATAAAAAGGAATACTAAAACATCATTTCAAAAAGTAATGTTAGAAATGTAACGGTTACCAAGATTAACTCATCACTAAGTTTCCACATAGGAGAACATAGGTGGAAATATGGATATGGAAGAAAACTCTAACCATCATGTTATAATAGAGAGTGGTAGAGGACATGGCTATGAAAAATACAACAATCACAAAGACATAAATTTGTGATGATCTAAGGTACCATCTGATTCATCATATATAAGGGAAGTAGGAAAACATTTTTTTCAAGATCATTTACCTAAAGTTTAAGAATTTGAATTAGAAGAAATACTTACTTTATTTCAGTATAATATCACTGTTGTTCATGCCTTGAACAATTTCCACTACATCTCTTAATGAAATGAAGTTGAATTTTTCATTCGCAAATTGTAAGTAGATCTTCTGTTAGAATGATGGGTCATTCCATATGTCTCAAAAAAAAGGTTAGAAAAAATTATCAAATATACATAAGTCCATCTATGGTGAGGTTAATCGTATATGATTCCAAAAATGGAATTATACTTCATCTATCATACTGCTTAATAAAATTGTTTCTACTAACCAGGGACTGCCTGTAGGCCAGTGGTAGGCGATAAAGGCATGTCGCACTTCGTTTGTGGTTTCGATTCCCGCAACCTTGTCCGACGTGACAGGTTATCGCCCGTCCTACGATTTTTCATTTTTCTAAAACTATACAATTAAAACATAACAAAAGTTCTAGCCTTAAACAATAATATCTGATATCTAACTTAATATATTCCAATCATTTGGTTTATACAAAATACTTCTTTCCAATTACATAGTATAAATATAATGATTACATGAAATGTCATCTACCAAGCATGTGAATACCACCATTTATCATACGATATATCTTGTTGGTCATATTCCAAACCTGTGAATACCCTAATCATGTATTCTCGTGAAACATGAATCACCATAGAACCATAGTGAAAAATGAGTGTTGTCAAAAGTTAACTCTTTCCACATTCCAAAATCCCAAAAATTCTATATACTCAAACCATGATATCACTTAGTCCTTATATCAATCATGAGTTCATGAATACTATAAAACATCTCATTATCTCCTTATCCCTTCATTTTTCACATTTCATCTACTTTCCAAAAATATCTGAATATCCTTTCATGGTTATTGGTACCATTCAACATATACATTCAAATACTCTAGAGAAAGCAATAGTGTATCAATCCCAAGATGTGTCTTTATTCCATAGTACCATTACCTATACAATATAACTCTTGATAAACATAAATCATTCCACTACCTTTTTAAACCATTGACTGAGATTCAACAATTCTTTCATCTCACATATCATTTGTAGTCTCTTCATCATCATCAACATAAATAATACCCATACGACCTTGTTGATTCTCTTCATGTGACTTTCCATTAGAGCATTGGTTTGCATAATGGCCATAAATCCCACATTGAAAACATTTAATCATTATTGATGTCGTAGCAATACCATTATCCTTGTCCTTGGTGTTAACTAAACCTTTCCTTTTTCACTTACTGGCTTTGTATGTTTCTTTTCCACCCCCAAAGCATCTTCCAGTTCTATTGAAACAATCTCCTTGATGCCGCTTTCCACATGATTTACATGAGGGAAATTGAAATCGTTTTCCTCTATGATCATCATGAAACTCCATCTGTCTCTTATTATCTATGTCAAGAAACTTACCAAAGTTGAGATTATTGATCATATTATAAGATTTCTGATTAGGCATAATAATGATATGTGGACTTCCAGATGCAATTCCATTTGGTTTCTCATGAAGAATATCATTCCATTGTCCATCATATCCTCCATTATTGTGAATCTTCCTGTTTCTAGCCATTTTCTAAAACCCGAAATGAATAGTGCGGGAGGAAAAATAATGCTAGGAAAACAATATATTAAAGGGGGAGTACCATTATTATATAACATATTAGGTTTAATTATAATATCGTTATCAGAATTCTAGGACTATAACCTATATGTATACTTAACCTTAGACACATCCCTAGACATACCATAGAAATATCTCTAGGGATTTCACTAAAGTTTTCACAACCTTGTTTCCAATAGTTAACTAAACCATTGTTCTGATACCAACTGTAGAGTCTCAAATCTTGATGTACATGGACATTAAATTACTTTTGTGGAATACTTAATACTTAAACAAAAACAGACACCAAAGGACTGTAATAGTTTAGTGTCTTTGGAAACTTATAACATAATATTCTAATCTTGGTGAAAGATCATCAACATCTCCAATAAATATCTTCCATTTTTTTCTTACCTAAAACCGTTATTTATATCCTGGGGAAAATAAAACATATAAAGGGTGAGATCAAATGCTCAGTAAGGGTAAACATAGAGAACATAAAACAATCCATAAACATTTGAATGCATAAAATTGAACATAAAATATAAACAACAAAATCTTTAGAAAAGACCTAATTCTTGGAAGTACGTAAGGAATATATCATAAAGGAACATCAATAATGATAAAATAGAATGGGAATAAAACATGTAATTTTGTATGACCATTAAGCACATGATATGATTTCTATGGTAGCCAAGGCATTGCTTCCAAGACCATCTTAATGGACGAAGTCCCTTTCTGAATCGAGTTCACTCCCCGTTCCAGTATTGTATCACTGAACCAGAGTAACTTACTGTTCCAGCCATGTCTATCTCATAAGATATAAATAGTTACCCAATGCATTGGAGGGTGATATAGGCCCCACCAATCTCATAATTAAATCATTCTTACGCGTTCAACAACATAAACATAAATCATTCATCATAACCCGAAGTATAAAATGGGTTTCATAAACATCATACTCTCATAACATTATCCATATAAAACAAATGGATATAATTTCATCATAAGAAAATTGAAACCATATAAATAATAGAGACATTATACTTGAAACATACAAATATGAAACAATGTTATCTTAGATGGAAAATGGTTTGGATAAAAGCCTTGAAATGAATTCTTGAGGAAAATATCCTTTCTTCTTAAAAATCATTTTCTTTTCACAAAATGCAAGGAAATTTTAAAAGAAAAGTATTTTGTTGAACGTATTCATGAAATCATGTAGAGTAATCTTTATTAAGAAAAGGTGTTATGAAACCATAAAAATCCCTTCATGACGTATAAGTTAAAAAACATTATTCCCGTACTTTTGCCGGAAAAGCCAAAAAAGTACCTCGTAACGTAAAAAAAAGAAATATTCCTTACATACCGTGTAGAAATAGTTAAAATGGGTAAAAATGACTTTAAAAATACATGAAACCTTTTTTAGAAAACAGGGACATGGATGATAAATATTACCCCAGTAAATACTTACGAATAAACAATCTCGGATAAAAACAAGTTTGGAAAATTTATCCCTTACCTTATGTCTGATATACTTTGTATGTATCTGAACCACCTGTATAATGATTTAAATAATTTAATTGGATTATTATAGAATAATATTCACTGTTATGAAATCATATATGGTTTAATTATGACTTTTTATTACACATTCATTTGTAAATTCGATGTAAAAGTAGTGATTTGGGTAAAATCGTTTCATTTATTGTACGTGTTTCGACTGGTTATTCTTGATATTATTACTTATATCTTAATTTACATAATTCTAAAATGTAAAACATGATTTATATATAATATACATTCAGCATATACATATTCATCAAATACATATATATATATATATGATATATCGATAAATGGAATGAAATACACCGTTCATGGAGATGGTAGGTCGTACGTACGCATGAACGCAGTTTTCGTTTCCTTACTGAATTGAATGGAATTAAGTAGATGAAATACATATATATATACATAAATCCAGTATCATTATTATTTCATATATTTCTTGATTACTTATTATATATACATTATAATCATTCACGAATGGTTAACATGGAGAATGAATCTCATCGCGTCATGGAGAAGGTAGTCCGTACGTACGCACGAGCGATGATATCATTCCCATGATCGTGGAATTGTATTGAAGTGTATGTATAATATTTCAGAATCAATATCACTATACAATAATCATATATAGTTTTTTATTTACACCATTATACCCATCCAAGTAAGGTGGTGGTGGAAAACAGATTACACCACTGCGTGGAGACGGTATTTCGTACGTACACACGAACGGTGATTTCGTTTTCTGTCGGATAGATAGAAGGTGAAATAAGGTTGTTTAATATTTATAATAAAATATCATTATATATGTAATACTGATGTTATTAATTTATAATGAGACAATTAAAGAATAAGAAGTAGAATAAGAAAGAAACTTGAGAGAATCGGATGAAGAGATTACCTCTTTTTCGACGCACCTCCTTTAAGCCTTCTCTTAAGGAAGTATAGTTTGTCTTTTGAGATGACAAAATCCTCCAGAATGTTTCTAGGTAAGTGGATAAGATAAATGGTCAGGTTTTGGCCAGGCATCAAGGCTCAAAAGTGTGTGAAGTGAAGAGGGAAGGGGTTCCCTTTTTATATGGGAGGAGAGGGGCACGTTTGGAAAAACTTAAATTATTTTTTTATAATAATTTCATATTCAGTTTCTAATTGCTCCAAATTGATTTTTTAGAAGATAAGGTGGGGATTGGTTGATATACTCTCAACCAATAGGTTTTAAAAAAGTTTAGGTTACTATTTTATCCTTATCATTTAGATTTAACACTAAGTGAAATAATTTACCTCTTACCTTGTCTTTTTTTTTCTTACACTATATAGTTAATAAACATACTATAACAAGACAAATGATCCCCAAGTGGTCCATTATTAATATATATATCTTTATATAAGTCATTTTTCCAAAAATTATATTTTTACGAATAAAATAATAATTAATAATATAATATTTGTTTTAAAAACTATTTTATGTCAATTTTGACACTATTTGGTATTTGATTTTTTTGAAAATCATAACAACACAGTTAGTTCTAAAAAAGATAATTATATCAATACTATTATGTCATATTTACCTATAAATTTTTTTTAATTCATAAAAAGTCTAAAATTACCTTTATTTGGGTGTTTATAACATCAATTATGTAAATATTTCATTAATAAGGTAATTACTGCATCATCATTGTGTAATAAATAAATTAAATTATTTAATGTCTAAAATATATAAATAAAATACCATTATGTATTAAATCTTATTATCTTTCTAATTAGTATTTATAGTCAAATTTATCTGATTTATAACCCTATATTAAACATTTTTTAGTTATTAAAATTTGATTTTAACTATTTTAACTCTTCTTCTAATAAAATAATAATAAATGTCCTAATCTAATCCTAGTGGACCTAAAGGGTAATACATTATCCCTTAGGCTGTTTTTGGTCGAATTACACTTATCTAATAGAATTAGGACATGTGTTAGGGAAATAGTAATATCAATTTTACCCTTAATTACAGTATTTACTTTTTACCGTGATAAATAAAATAAAAAATTTACTATTCACCAAAAATTATTTTTATCTTATTAGACCACATTTTACTCGTTGATATTAACCATGTCTCTCAGATTTTCTAAATTCCACTCACAGAAGCGGTAAAATTATGTTTTCTGTAAATTTTCAAATTCTCATAGGAGGTGGGTAAAAGACGGTGAAAAGTTAAATAAAATTTTTATATATCTAAAATTATTATAAAATTACTTCAATGAATTACATTGAACTTATATAGGTGTTATGTATCAATTTTTACCTAAAATAAATTTAAATAAAATAAATTATTATTTAAATAAAAAGTCGGTTTTTAAATAGTAACCCAGTGTTTTCACTATTCATCTAAAATTGAATGTTTTCAGAAAAATACCAAAAAATCACACTAGGATAATTTCAAGATTTAGAATCCAAAAATGAAGTCCATTTTGAAAGATAAAATTTATAAAATTTTAAAAAGTGGGTATTACTATTCTTAACAGCTAGTTTATAATAATATTATAATAATATATTGTTTAGTGAAACTCGGTATTGCGTACTACACACACTATCGAGGAAGGTATTGATTGTGTGTAAGGCAATCCAAGTCAGGGATGCATGTAATGAATGCTCTGTTTGGTCTTGAATACAACATAATCAAAACTTATTTCATTTATACATTAAACAAATTCTATACTTAATGTTGCATAGAATAATTTCCACAAAATGAACTTGAATTTGTGTGTAACAGAAGACAAGAATAGTGTCGCGTATAATGCAAGATAATATGGTGTTGCATATAGTAAAAGATAATCTTGGTGTAGTGTATAATAGAATACATCAATGAAATTAAAAATAATATATCTCATAAAATATCGAGGTGTTACACCACCTACCGTATAGTATTAGAGAATAACTCACCCATCATCTTCTTTTGATCTAGAGAAGAATGAGAGGAAATATGGAAACGGAGAAAAATACCTAAAAATAAGGAAAAAACTATGTGAAGCAGACTTAGTGTGTTGAAAGAGAAACCATGAAAATAATGAATGAAATTGATCATATTACAAGTGGGGATCCAACATGACTGATCGAACATCATTTGGGAACTTGATAGAGAAGACTGATGAAATCATATCTCGAGGAATGATAGAATCTCTCCAAGGTGGGTTTACTAGAGAAATATTGAAAAGAGGGACTTTAGATTTAATTACAATGGATGGAAGAAAATTCAACCTATAAAAAAGAGTCACATGGTTTGACCGCACAATTTTCCCATTCGTTATGAATTAGTGTGACAGTCATTATCCAAATCAATCCATCCCTCTCATGGTTATCCCCCACATTTTTGACCAACCATGCCCTATCCATGCATGGTCATTACCAACTTATCACTAAGGGTGTGGGATAGGTGTATGATTTTCCAAACCATGAACAACCTATGTGATTTCCCTATGTAATAGGTGTGAACCTTTTATCTTGGTCATGTGGCTTTGCTCACATGTTTTATCGAACCATTCTCCATTATATGTGGTCTACATGGTTACTATAACTTGTGTGCTAATCATGTTCCTCATACAACATCTCCACAAAATTAAAAGGTATAGACATTGAATATTCCCTAGGAGCACCTGAACCCTTCCTTAAACTCTTAGTTATATTTATAAGATCAATAAAAATATTGAAGATGATATTTAATCATGTCATACCTTACGGGAAAATCAGGATTTTGAATACCCCATTTTAGGGTTTATTTAGTCCAATGGTTGGAACACAATATGTTTATAAATTTATATATATTAATCAACATTAATTTATAATTTTAATAAATACACTAGTTTGTGTATAATTGTTTATATAATTTTACACCTATAGGTACTTTTTTCCAATTTCATATAATTTAACATTATACGTATATAATTTATATGTAATCACGAAAAAATATTTATAATCGTATGCTATTATACATTAATAAATTTAAATTCATTTAAAACATTATAAAAATTATTGATTTATACCTTTATACCTATATAATATTATAAATCCTTCTATTGTTTTATTATTTTATAATTTCATAAATTTTCATTTATATGTTATGCATAATTTTAAACATTATATACAAATTGATAATATATATATACTTTTATAATTTTATATAGATTTATAAATTTATACACATTTATAAATAATGTATAATTTTATAAAATATATTTGATTTTATAAATTATATATACTTCTATACATTTATATATACATTTATATTGTATTTATTATATATACATTTATATTTTAGAATATTTTAATGGATATCATGGTGTTGAAATTCATGTCCTTAGATGGATTAAGAGGGAACATATTCAGTTAAGGAAATACCTACTCAAGCCACCAAAAAATCATCAAAGGAGTGTACCTCAGGAAGAGAAATCACGGAGCTCATCTGCCCTATAACCATGGGAGTTATTGATGAAAGGTTCTGTGAGTCTTATGAACCCTACGTCCGCCAGAGTTCTAGTTGATAGTGTCCCCCGTGAGTCTGACGATCCCCACACCACTTTGTGGAGAGCATTTTTTTTCTTCTCATCATTACTCTAAGCCCTACGAGTGCCATTTTTCTATAAATAGTGGGCTCCTCCCCCTCTAAAATATTGTTACTTATACCTTTTTCGTTCCCATGACCATTTCATAAAGCTCCCAATCACCACAAACCTGAGAGGAAAATTTATTTTCAAAGTTACTAGTGCTCTGCGAAACCCCCCAAATTTATTTTGATTTCCCCCTACAAATGGTTGGGACTCCGTTCAAAATATAAGGATGTACCTCTAAGGTAAATGTGGCTTCAAGGAGTATTAACCATTCATGAATCATTTCTCCTAAAATTCATGTTTCCATTAGAAGGTAGTGTTACCCTACTTCTCGATGTTCCTACCTTCGCGAAACCCCTGACCCCTTGAAGCACTTGTGATTCGTGATTCACTTCTTTGAAAGACCCCCTTCTTTGCAAGACACATCTCTATGCAGCCCTCTAGGATTGTACATGGTGATTCCATGGTCCTTCTTGTGGTGTTCCTTATTAAATTACTCATCCTAATGCTTTTATTCATAGGTATTCTAACATCTAGTTCTTCTTCACATAACTACACTAAATTTGACCCCTTGTTTGAGAACTCCTCCACCTCTCTCCCTTACGACATTTTTTGTGCCATCCCTTCTCCAAGGGTTAAAGGGAACTATTCATGTAACTCCAAGGGGTGAGGAGTGAGTCCTCATCAGTGGAGGTGAAGGAGGTTGAATAGCATATTCCCCAATGTCGTAAACACATGACGTTAAACAATTATTTCCACATGCATGGAAAGTCAACGATGTTCTGAATGTGAATGGGATCTTGTTCCCTATTGTCTCTATCTACAATTGTGCTTTTTCACTAATTTATCCTTGGGCTTTAAGCACGTAAGCCCCAACAGCCATCATTATAGAGTGTTTGTTTACAATTGACATGGAATGATTCATTCCACCAATAGAATGGAAATCATTCACATAAAGAAAGACATACTTCATGGGTTTTCCTTTTTGAGTAAGTCCCAATCTCAATATCTGTGGGTTAATTCAATTCATAATTGAAAGAGCGCTGTCGTGGGAGCCCTCAAATGATTAGTATGATTTTGGGGTACTTAGGTGTAGCAGAGTGGCTGACCAAGGTCGTCTCTCAAAGGAGGAAGTGAATTTAACTACTTATTAGAGGTATTCTAAAAATAAAATAAAAGAGAATAAAATAACTACTTGAAAGGATGGTGGTGGTTTTTTTATAGTTTATGAACCTAGAAGAAGTTTGCTGGAAGAAGATTGCATTTTTTTTGTTTTTAGTTTTGAAATGAAGTTTGATTAAAATGACACAACAAAAAGATGTTTGTTTAGACAATATTTAAAAGACATAATCAATCTAACTATACCTCTTAAATCATTTATTAATCATTATCATTTAAATTAATATTCACTTAATTATGATCCCTTAATTTGTTAAATCTCGAACCCTATGAGAATTAACTTTACCACGAAGATTGAAGTGAATTTAACCTTAGGCTAACTTCGGAACATGCAGTCGCAACACCCTGCTTTGATTGATGTTATAAAATTAGCTTATGGTCAGTGGTAAATTAAGGCACATAACCACTCTGGAAATGAGGATTAATTGAGTTTAGGGATTATATTTGAACTCTACAAATTGATCCCGTGTGGTTTTGAATTACCGGTTAATGTTGCGCTCTCACAGTTCACACAATTCCCGACCTCGCGTGTTTTGTGTTAACTATTCAATTTCTTGCATAGTTTCATTTAAATTAAAAACTCAATAATAGATCATAATATGTGAATTACAGTATCTCATTGATTCAAAATAAATTAATGAATAAGGATAGAGGTCGATCGATTACTAAAAAGAACTACTCTTCCATGGGTGGTGTAGTCATCGTGGAGACGTTTTGCATAAGCAACGGATTGAAAGGGTAGATCCCAATCTTGTCTCCACTCTTGATTCCAACCCAATTAGGAAGATTAAGATAAGAAGAAGAGGTATGAACACAAAAGATTATTTGAATAAAAATTCAAGAAACAAACATTTAAGAAAAGAAATACAAAGAAGAGGTGAGAGAGCATAGCCTTTTTGGAAGAGAGATTTGCACAAAGGCTTACTTCTTCCAAGAGTTATGAGGGGCTCCCAAGAGACACGCTTTCGGCCACACCTTCCCAAAGCCTCTACCAGCCCTCTCAAATAGTTAAAACCCCCTTTAAATAGAGTTTGTGATGGCTAGGGATACATAACTTTTTATGTGTGAAATGAAAATCTCGGCCAAATATTTTATTCCAACTTTCACCGCCAATTTGACCTCCAAAACGCATGCATTGACCGGTCTTCCAGAAGGATTATTTGTGCCAAATCATTTCCCCGAGCGTTCCTCAAAAGTTGGGCTCAATCCAAGCACGTATGTAGAAGATATGGCCCAAATACAGAACCCATGTCCATTCTGCCGAGTCCAGCCCACCATTGGATTAATGGCTCATTTACTCCATCAAAATGCACTCTTTAGCTTTAGTGTCCTGAATAAAAGTTTTAGATACTAATGTTAGGAACACTGTTACTAAATTTAAAATTCAAATAATAAATATAAAAATATTTATCTTCGAAATACTACAGTGAACTATAAATTGTAAAACTGGAATTTTCATCAAATATTCAAATGAATGATCTAATTCCAAATACATTTTAATTAAACATATTTAACACAATGTGAGGAAATTATATCATTTATTATCAATAAAATATTCAATAATATATTGTTTTATCAACTCCCCCACACTTACCCTTTTGCACTCCTGGGAAAAACCTCATGTCAAGTAAACATCAATATCAAATCAAAACCAATTTTAAAACACATATCCTTAAGATCAATCAATTTCACACCAAGAATCAAAAGATATAATGCCTCATAAAAAAACTTATTTCAAGTTCTCCATTTATATCATTCAATATATTTCCACTTCATTTATCCGCCCATGCACAAAACACTTACCTTGCTTGAATTTTCTCTCATCACTCAAATATCAGTTTTTTTTTTTGCAATGTCTTTCTCATCCAAACTCATACAAGGGTCACCATAGGCTTCATAGATTCCTACATCGCTACCCGATGTGATTCAGGGACATATTTTTATCATGAGGACTTTTCAGGGTTTTTCTGTGGCTTTCGGTTGGTAGGATTGAGATGTGAAAAACTCTGAGGCTAAATGAGGAGGGCTTGACTCTTTTGAAGAAAAATTGCATTAATCTAATTTTCACTTAAATATGGTCTTCTCTTCAATCCCCATAGTATCAATTCATCTCCATCATCATGAAAAGTCATGAAAGTTTTACAACATTCATCATTTCAGCATAAAAAATTTCATTCTTCTCAAACATGATTTTCTTGAAAGCTCCAGATGGGCACAGCTTTCCACCTCAATTAGAAGCTCCAGAAAAGGCAAAGCTTCACTTGTCATGAAAGCTCTAGAAAAGGCACAACATTCAATATAATGACTTTCTTTAGCAGAAAACACATCTCTTCAGAATTTAATTTTCCACCCAATGTATCACATAATGTGGTGGCACAACACAAGACAGCTTCCCCCACACTTAAGCTCAACTAGATTATGAAATTTCACTTCAAGAGTTGGTTGGATAGGGAAAATTGGCTTGTAATGTGGCTTAACCTAACAGGCTGTGCATGGATTCTAAGGGCTACAAGGATTAAATATTCAAGTTAGTCCATTATAAAAAAAGGATTCTTTGAAATAGGGTTTTTAATACCAAACAAATTCCTCGATCATTTAAACACAAGTACCTCAAACCCTCAAGTTTTGACAGGAATAGATCAAATTCTGGTTAAATCAAGTATGGTTTGGTTCTCTCAAGAAGTGAGGTGAATGTAAAGAATATGAAAATAATGGTTCAGAAGCCTCACAGGAAAGTGATTTCAAATATAAAGACAGTGAGATGTGGCATGGGATTCAAAATTCGGTGTACATTCCATGAAAATTACTAAATATTTGAACTTGAAACAAAGTCATTTCAGCATTCATTTAAGCTCAGTTTCAAGGGGTAAATTGTTTCACTTATTGATATGGATTTAAAAATGGTGAGGAGAATCATTTCAGCTCAAAATTTTCAAAAACACACAGAAAATTGTAAAATAAACCCACAAATTTTGAAAAACATACAATTTTTTTTTGAACAGGAAAGCAATTGAAATTACTAAACTAAAAGGTTCCCTCCCCCACACTTGAAATATTGCATTGTCCTCAATGTGAACCTATGAGATGATATATGCACATGAAATGCCGAATTTTTAAATAGGACAAATAATATAAAAGTGAAAGGGTTAGGAACAGCCTGATGTGCTCAAGTGATGATGGGGTCATGCAGTGTGATAAAATCCACTGCATCAGTAGGAAGTTCCTCAATGTATCTCTTCAGACAATGCCCATTGACTGTAAAGCTCCTTCTAGTGTCCTCTTGTGTGATATCCACTACACCATAAGGAAAAACATTAGACACAATATAAGGACCTAACCATCTGGAATGTAGCTTACCAAGCATCAACTTCAGTCGTGAACTATAGGGAATGACTTTCTCTCCAACATGAAACTCCCTTTGTTGGATCATTTTGTCATGAGCTGCTTCTGATCTTTCCTTGTAGAGCCTTGAGTTCTCGTATGATGATAGTCGAATCTCCTCAAGCTCTTGAATTTGCAACTTCCTTTGAATTCCAGCTTGGGCCAAATCCATGTTACATTTCTTTATAGCCCAATATTCCTGATGCTCAACTTCCATGGGGAGATGACATGCTTTCCCAAAAACAATCCGAAATGGGGAAATACCAATGGGGGTCTTGTATGCTGTCCTATAAGCCCACAATGCATCATCCAAGCGCTTGCTCCAATCCTTCCTATTTGGCTGCACGGTTTTCTCTAAGATTTGTTTGAACTCACGATTTGAAACCTCAGCCTGACCATTTGTTTGGGGGTGGTATGGTGTTGATGTTTTTTGTGTCACCCCATACTTTCGAAGGAGGGAAGCAAAATTCCTATTGCAAAAGTGTGTCCCTTGGTCACTGATGATGGCCTTTGGTACTCCAAACCTGCAAAAAATCTGTGCTTTGATAAAGTCCACAACAACATGAGAATCGTCAGTCCTGGTGGCCTTGGCCTCCACCCATTTACTCACATAATCAACAGCAACCAAAATATACAAAAATCAAAATGAACTAGGAAAAGGACCCATAAATTCGATGCCCCATACATCAAAAATCTCACAAAATAGTATGGGTTGTTGGGGTATCTCATGTCTCCTAGAAATGTTCCCAGTGTGTTGGCAACGAGAGCATGACATACAAAACACATGGGCATCATGGAATAATCTAGGCCAATATAATCCAGAGTCCAAAACTTTCCTAGCTGTCCGTTGGGGTCCAAAGTGTCCACCACATGCAAGTGTATGACAGAATTTCAAAAGAGACTCAAACTCATGATCGGGAACACACCTCCTAATGACTTGGTCACTACACATGCGCCATAAGTATGGATCATCCCAATCATAAAATCTTGACTCACTCTTTAATTTTTGGACTTGATGTTTCTTCAAATTTACTGGGATTTCAGAGCCAACAATGTAATTAACTAAATCAGCATACCAAGGATGCTTACCTAAGATGGTATGGAGATGCTCATCGGGGAAAGTGTCCCGAAGTGGTACCTGGTCCAAGGTGTCACCCTCTAGTGTGTGAGTAAGCCTACTCATGTGGTCCGCCACCAAGTTTTATGACACCTTTTTGTCCTTTATCTCGATGTCAAACTCTTGAAGAAGGAGCATCCAACGGATAAGTCACGGCTTTGCATCTGGCTTCTTCAAGAGGTACCTCAAAGCTGCGTGGTCAGAAAAAACAACTACTTTAGAGCCCAATAAATATGAACGGAATTTATCTAAAGAAAATATGACAGCAAGAAACTCCTTTTCTGTGGTTGTGTAATTTCATTGGGCTGAATCCGGTGTCCTTGATGCATAGGCGATCACATGTGAACGCCCCTCCAACCTTTGAGATAAGACAGCTCCAACCGCGAAGTTGGAGGCGTCACACATAAGTTCAAAAGGAATCTCCCACCTTGGGGGTTGTATGATAGGTGGAGTGGTCAGACGTTGTTTTAGCTCATCGAATGAATTCCTGCAAGAAACATCAAACACAAAATCAGAATCCTATTGAAGTAATCTTGACATAGGAAGAGCAATCTTACTAAAATCTTTGATGAAGCGCCGATAAAATCCTGCATGACCTAGGAAAGATCTAACATCACGCACACATGAAGGATATGGTAAAGATGAAATAATATCTACCTTTGATCTATCAACCTCTATCCCATGTTTTGACACTACATTCCCTAAGACAATGCCATGCTCTACCATGAAATGACACTTTTCAAAGTTCAGGACCAGATTCTTCTCAATACAACGATTCACCACCTTTCCCAAACTAATTAGACATTCATCAAATGAAGACCCATACACTGTAAAATAATCCATAAATACCTCCATGCAGGTCTCAATAAAATCAGAAAAAATACTCACCATACATCTCTGGAAGGTACCTGGGGCGTTGCAAAGTCCAAATGGCATCCTCCGGTAGGCAAATGTGCCAAAGGGACATGTGAATGTAGTCTTCTCCTGATACTCTGGAGCTATAGGAACCTGAAAATATCCAGAAAATCCATCCAAGAAACAATAGTGTGTCTTCCCAGCTAGTCTCTCAAGCATCTGATCAATAAATGGGAGGGGGAAATGGTCCTTGCGAGTGGACTGATTTAGTTTCCTATAATCAATACACACACGCCAACTGTTTTTCACCCTCATTGGAACTAAATCATCTTTCTCATTTTTAACAACAGTAAAACCAGTTATCTTAGGCACAACTTGAATTGGACTTACCCACTGTGAATCTGAAATGGGAAAGATTATACTTGCCTCAAGAAATTTCTCAACTTCTTTTTTAACAACTTCCAGGAGGGTGGGATTGAGACTCCTTTGTGGATGTCTCACCGGTTTAGCCCCATCCTCCAAGAGAATCCTATGCATGCAAATGGAGCGGCTAATACCTGATATGTCTGCCAAAGTCCACCCAATCACCCTGATGTTCTCCCTCAAAATATTCAATAGCTTTTCTTCATGTTCAAAAGGGAGATTGTTAGCAATGATAACAGGTAATCTCTCACCACTCAACAAGTATGAGTATTTCAGATTTGGTGGAAATGGCTTGAGTTCTAATGAAGGACGGTATAGTATGGATGGAGACATTGAAGGAACTGAAATATGTGCACAAAGAGCATCAATATCAGAATAGAAATCATCAAAATCATTGAATAAAGCATCAAATCCATCAGCATACTCAACAGCCATTTCATAATCAGAGTGAACATGATCAAAATCAGAATATGAATCCACATCAAAATCAAATCTTAGAGAGTCTTGTTCATTAGAAACAGGTGTGGAAGTTCTCTAAGACATTAAACCAGAACCAATACTCATAATCTCCATAAGCATAGGACAATCCAATTCCATGATGTTTTTACTTGGTGGTTCAAAATGGGAGATAACAAAAGCAGAATGGTCCTTTGAGGGGTACTTCCTGGAATCCATAACACTAAATATCACAACTTCATCTCCAAACTCCATGGGAAGTGTTCCCTCATTGACATTTATGATAGTTTTTGCAGTTTTGAGGAAGGGTCTACCTAAGATAATGGGGGCATGAGAACTTACCTGATCATCCTCCATGTTAAGCACATAGAAGTCTGCTGGAAAGATCATGTCTCTTACCCGAACAAGTACATCCTCAAGAACTCCCACTGGATATGCCATAGCTCTATTCGCCAATTGCACCACTACTCTTGTTGGCTTCAACTCACCAACCTGCAAGGAAGAGAATACAGAGTGAGGCATCACATTTATGGAAGCTACCAAATCACAAAGAGCATCACAGAAGTGAAACTCCCCTATGGTATATGGGATGGTGAATGTCCCTGGATCCTTGCACTTTTTTGGCATTGCTAGAGTTGGTGTAATGAGTGCCGAGACATTCCTTCCAAGGTTGGTCCTCTCATTCCCCTTGAGCCCTCTTCGATTGGTGCAGAGTTCTTTTAAGAATTTGGCATACCTTGCGATTTTCTTAATGGCTTCAATTAGAGGAATGTTGATCTCCACACGCTTGAATGTGTCCAAAACCTCCTTTTTCATTTCTTCTTCAGCCATCTTCTTGGTTTGAACAACCCTGTTTGGAAAAGGAAGGGGTTTAGGAGGAACATCATCAATCTTTTTCTTACCTTTATCTTTCTCCTTGGATTGCTCATCAGTTGGTATGGAATGCGGCTTCTCTGAAGTTGAGTTGAATCCCGGTGGAATGGTAGGTGAAGATGTATCGTTCATTTGCTTCCCACTTCTCAATGTGATGGCACTAACATTCCCCTTTGGATTTGGAGTGGGTTGGGAAGGTAGATTTCCGGAATTCTTACTTACAAGTTCATGGAGGGCGGTGGAAATCTGGCTCATTTGAGTCTTTAACTCCCTCAGCTCTGAACTTTGACTCTTCAGCTCATTCTGTTGATTATGAACAATTTGCTTCAAAAGATCATCAGTATTAGAATCTACCTTTGGTGGGGGATTCCCTTGTTGGCTTGTTGATGCTTGGGCTTCAAATCTCCTTTGGGGTTGTTGGAAACCCTGCTGGTAAGGCGGAGGCTGCTGGAAGTTTGGTTGAAAAGGGGGCCTTTGATGTTGTCCAGATCCATACCTCATGTCTGGTTGATCTTTCCACCCTTGGTTGTATGTTGGAGCAAATGAATCAAACTTCTTTTGGGGATATGGTTGTTGTTGCTGCTGAAATGGTCTCCCTGGGAACACTGCTGCACAATCATCTGTCTCTTGTAGTTGTGGACAACAGTCAGTTGGGTGGCTTGTCTCAGTGCAAATGCCACATGGCCTTGAAGGAGGGGGTTGGGATGTCTTTTGAGCCAATGCAATCTGCCTCACCATAGTTGTCAATTCTTCTAACTTAGTATCAATCAAATGACTTTCAAGAGAAGAAGGACTTACTTGATGTACTCCTCGAACATGTGGTGTACCTCTCTCACCGAATTGTTGAGAGTTTTGGGCCATTTTGTCGATCAATGCTCGTGCAGCTACTGGTGTCTTGTCCACCAATGCTCCTCCAGCTGCAGCATCCACCATGCTTCTCTCCATGGGTGTGAGTCCTTCATAGAAGTACTGGACGAGTAATTGCTCACTGATTTGGTGATGTGGGCAGCTTGCACAAAACTTCTTGAATCGCTCCCAGTACTCATACATTGTCTCCCCTTGGGCTTGCTTGATCCCCGATATCTCCTTTAGAATGGATGTTTTCCTTGATGCTGGAAAAAATCTTTGCAAGAAAAGACATTTCAAATCATTCCAACATGTTACATCTTCAGGTTGCAAATAATACATCCAATCTTTTGCAGCTCCATCAAGTGAGAATGGGAATGATCTTAATTTAATTTGATCTTCAGAAACATTTCTTGGTTTTAAAGTTGAGAAAACCACAATAAATTACTTAAGGTGTTTGTTGGGATCCTCACCAGATTATCCATGAAACTTTGGAAGAAGGTGAATTAATCCAGATTTCAATTCAAAGTCTGATTCGAGATTTGGGTATGCAATACAATTTTGTTGATAGTTAATATCAGGTGCAGCCAATTCTCGAATGGTTCTATTAAGTTAATTTCCATTATTTCCAGACATTGGTTCCTCTTTTATGTTTGAATTTTAATTGCTTCCAATTTCAATGTTTCCAGAAGAGAGGAATTCACCAACTGGTTGAATATTGAAACTTCCCGTAGATTGAGAATGTCTGATTCGTGCCCTAAGGCTACGTTCAATCTCAGGGTCAAGATCTAAGAGATCTTCAGGATTAGTTCGTGTCATAGATCAAATAAAAATGAAAAGAAAGAAGGTGGACCATAGTAAAATAAAAATGATAAGTTTTATTTGATGGTCCAAAGAGAAGTAAAAGAAAATAAAAGAAGAAGAAGAAAAATCAGATTGGGTAAAGAAGGAAGAAAGAAGAGAGGAAGAGAATAAAATGTAAAATAAAATAAATACCTCTAATTGGTTGAAATAATTACTTGCCTCCCTGGCAACAGCGCCAATTTGAAAGAGCGCTGTCATGGGCGCCCTCAAATGATTAGTATGATTTTGGGGTACTTAGGTGCAGCAGAGTGGCTGACCAAGGTCATCTCTCAAAGGAGGAAGTGAATTTAACTACTTATTAGAGGTATTCTAAAAATAAAATAAAAGAGAATAAAATAACTACTTGAAAGGATGGGGGTGGTTTTTTTATAGTTTATGAACCTAGAAGAAGTTCGCTGTAAGAAGATTGCATTTTTTTTTGTTTTTAGTTTTGAAATGAAGTTTGATTAAAATGACACAACAAAAAGATGTTTGTTTAGACAATATTTAAAAGACGTAATCGATCTAACTCTACCTCTTCAATCATTTATTAATCATTATCATTTAAATTAATATTCAGTTAATTATGATCCCTTAATTTGTTAAATCCCTAACCCTACGAGAATTAACTTTACCACGAAGATGGAAGTGAATTTAACCTTAGGCAAACTTCGGAACATGCAATCGCAACACCCTGCTTTGATTGATGTTCTAAAATTAGCTTATGGTCAGTGGTAAATTAAGGCACATAACCACTCTGTAAATGAGGATTAATTGAGTTTAGGGATTATATTTGAACTCTACAAATTGATCTCGTGTGGTTTTGAATTACCGGTTAAGGTTGCGCTCTCACAGTTCACACAATTCCCGACCTCGTGTGTTTTGTGTTAACTATTCAATTGCTTGATTAGTTTCATTTAAATTAAAAACTAAATTAATAGATCATAATATGTGAATTACAGTATCTCATTGACTAAAAATAAATGAATGAAGAAGGATAGAGGTCGATCGATTACTAAAAAGAACTACTCTTCCATGGGTGGTGTAGTCATCGTGGAGACGTTTTGCATAAGCAACGGATTGAAAGGGTAGAACCCAATCTTGTCTCCACTCTTGATTCCAACCCAATTAAGAAGATTAAGATAAGAAGAAGATGGATGGACACAGAAGATTATTTGAAGAAAAATTCAAGAAACAAACATGAAAGAAAAGAAATACAAAGAAGAGGAGAGAGAGGAGAGCCTTTTTGGAAGAGAGGTTTCCACAAAGGCTTACTTCTTCCAAGAGTTTTGAGGGGCTCCCAAGAGACACCCTTTCGGCCACACCTTCCAAAAGCCTCTACCAGCCCTCTAAAATAGTTAAACCCCCCTTTAAATAGAGTTTGTGAGGGCTAGGGATACATAACCTTTTAAGTGTGAAATGACAATCTCGGCCAAATATTTTATTCCCACTTTCACCGCCAATTTGACCTCCAAAATGCGTGAATTGACCGGCCTTCCAGAAGGATGGTTTGTGCCAAATCATGTCCCCGAGCATTCCGCAATATTTTGTCTCAATCCAAGCCAGTATGTAGAAGCTATGGCCCAAATACAGAACCCATGTCCATTCGGCCGAGTCCAACCCACCATTGGATTAATGGCTCATTTACTCCATCCAAATGCACTCTTTAGCTTTAGTTTCCTGAATAAAAGTTTTTGATAATTATGTTAGGAACATTGTTACAAAATTTTAAATTCAAATAATAAATACAAAAATATTTAGCTTCGAAATACTACAGTGAACTATAAAGGGTAAAACTGGAATTTTCCTCAAATATTCAAATGAATGATCTAATTCCAAATACTTTCTAATTAAACATATTTAACACAATGTGAGGAAAATATATCATTTATTATCAATAAAATATTCAATAAAATATTGTTTTATCAATAATCCATGCCCACTCCTCACTATCGCATCATTCATGATGCGATCATCTGGTCATCTACTTTTTATTGTTTCTCACTCTGATCATAAATAATGTGGTCTTATAAGTTAGTACTAACCATGAAATTTCATTTTCCATCCATCTTGGAATAATCCCCAGCTGCCATTCTCTTTAGTGGACACCTCAGTGCATATTCCCCCAAAACCACTTAACTGAAATATGGAGGTTTTGATCCCTATCTTCTGAATAGGGTATCTAGGGAGCCCCTTAAAAGTTTAATCCAATAAGGTTGTAAACCTTGGTTCCCGCTCAAATGGGTTCACCCTCCCAGATCCACCCTTAATGGTGTCCAACTCATTAATCAATGGGCCTCTAACCATGTTTATTCCCAAGCAAGTCCTCGGGTCATTATCCATGTGTACACCCTAATTCTATGCCTCGTTATGAAATATGTTGAAATTATTTTAAATATTCTGTAATATTTAGTAATCCTCCCTGAGGTTTAATCCCATCACTCACTTTCGTACATGTTTTTCCTTTTAGCCATTATACCTCGGGAGAATCATTCCCCAACTTGGAGGTTGTATTTCTATCAGGTCCCCATCCACGAGTTTCATTAACATGAGCCAGTTCATTAGGTGTCTCATCGCACCATAATAACAATGTGTACCTTGATTCTTAGTCATTGGGATAAGTAAGAGACCTCTTTGAGGTTCAATCCCAACACTTCCATCTTCACATCAGCTCTATCCCATTCATCTCATCCACTTCATCAAGTAACCCATCATCCATCATGATTCATACATGTGCCACCACATCCTATAGAGATCACACCATCCATATGGGAATCCTCATCATGTAATCCCCATACATTCCTTTACTACTCCTTGAAACACTTGGGAAGCTAACCCTTCATAATCCCTGCACAATCAATGTTAATCGAATTAGTAGTGCCCCTCTTGCGAAGGGAAGCTAACTATGTGAAATATCCAAATCACCCATTATAACCATGTGGTTTTTTATCCTAGTCTTCAACATGGGATGTATAGGAATCCTCTAAGAAGTTCAATTCTAACCAATGGTCAACCATAATGTCCCCCTCTTTGGGGTCTACCTCTCTGATCCACTCTCAGTGGTTTCCAGATCATTTTTCATGTTGTGAAATATTCCCTTTGTGGGACACACCACTCCTCGTGTCCAACCTCTTTGTGTGTTTGGATCCATCCATCAGAAATCCTTCCAGGTGTTCCCTACTATGTACATGCCTATATGATCCACTGTCATAAGCATTATATCAACTCTTTTTTGTCTCATATAGATGTTAAAAACATGGAATACCCATTGTTCAACATGGGATGCTGGGGAAAAACTTAGGGACATGCCTCTGGCATTATATACCCCGTGATAAAACTGAGATGCCTCGGTTTTCTACACCCTCTAGAAGCCCTCTAATTAGGAAGAATATAGGTGTTCTAGTGTTTCATTATTAAGACATGCCATCGATACCCTGCGTGACTACTCTCCTAACCAAAGGATGCTACCTGGACTTGATCCATAGAACATTCCATACATAATCATTATATGTATCCAACGTCTAAAAAATATATAGAATCAAGAATGAGTTTCAAAAAAATGTCTTAATATCTAAAGGAGACCTGAAGTAGGCGATGATTTCCCAGGAGAAATCCACCAAAGGGGAAACTAACATCCCATCATCCTATTTTGATCATGGAGAAAGAATCTCTCATGAAGTGATGAATACCAACCACCTTTGGAAAGAGGGAATATGGGGAAAATTGCACCTTTAGTGAGCATCACCATGTTGGTGTAGTGGTGAACCCAAATAGAAAGTGTTGGAAATAGAAATGGTGAACCCAATGTGATGATTTTTTCCTTCAACCATGGGGATTGTCATTGAAGGTCATCAAATATTGTAATCATACGCACAAAAATTTGGACACCAATAGAAAAGGTGAACCTGACATGAACTAGTTCTCCTCCAAATATGGGGTTAGTAGTGCTTGAGACATCGACATATGAGAATGTCACCAGATTGAGCTATCAAGAACTAGGTCCCACCAAGAAAATAGTGGACCTGGCATGAAACCGACAAAAATTTGAAGTAGTTAACATTTGGGATTCAATTATGTGGCACTATCACTGTGGAATTTCTCTCCAATAAAGGAAGATTGAATGGAATTAATGGAATTGGTAATTTAATTCCTAATATCTATACTGATGGCTAAATCTTCCTACTTTTCACGACCCAAGCTACACCTATAGGAAACCAGTCACCCCTACCCATTGACATAGGGGCAAGGGGAATAATAATGTTGAATTTCATTAAGGAACCACCTATTCCAAGAATCATCCACTACCACATATAATGGGCACCCACGCCCTATCTCACCATAAAAAAATTTCAATGTTGTTTGACAGACATTCTTTTTCTATGATACGAGAAATATGGGGCATTCCGACGAGGGATATGGCTTGACAAGACTTGGAGTTTCATGTACCTCGTCGTCACTGCTTCCCCCAGGGGCTATGCTAGGAGCCCTTTATCCCCACTCAAACATCCATCCATTTCATGATCCTCTCCTTGGAATTATACTACAAATCATTCCCCTACATTGATTAGGTAAGGGATATCAGGGTCAACTCCGTGATGGCTTCCACCTGAGATATTCTAATGATTCCTCCCACCATGCCTCATTAGCACCACCAATTACCATCCCTTCATGCTGAGGAGCCGGTGTTCAACATTGTAGTGCCGCTAGCTCCAGTCTTCCATACCCAATGTCAACGTCCGACACAAGCTCAGGAGGACATCCGTCAAGTGCTTAATCTTCTACAATTACAGTGGCCCATGTCACCATCGACACATACTATCATCTCCCCATTATTACAGAGTAGGGGAACTTCCACACCCGATTGGGATTGAGATCCCAGTCACCCCATGTAATGGATGTGGGGATTCTTCCAATCACTCGCATGATAGGTATCCATCATGGTCCGACACTTATTGATGATATTCAGTACAGAGGTCATCCCTATAACATATTTGTCTCAATTGGAGGTCATCCAAACTCTCATGATCAGCATGGATGTTCTCCCCATTATAATTGCATCATTTCAAGTTGAGGACCTTCCCATCATGTAGATACCCATCATAGATGTCCTCCCCATGTCCTTGATCCCATGTTGGGAAGGTTTCCCTTTAACTCATCTTATCAACATGAAGGTCCTCCTGACATCATCACATGATCTAGGGTAGGTCCCCTCTATAGTGGCATTGACCAGATCAAAGGTCATCATTGCTCAATCACCTATAAACCTGAAAGTACTCCACATGTTCTCACTAGCTCAAGTGGAGGTCTTCCCTCATCTATTAATCATCAAATTGTAGGCCATCCTTGCTTAAATGAAGACCTACATGGATGTCCTACCCATGTCAAGTTCGATTAGTATGAAGGCCCTTCTTACGTTATCACTACCAACTAGCATGGAGGTCATCCAAATTCCAAAGACAACTAGCATGGAGGTCCTTACCCAATTCCATCCAGCTATAGTGGAGGCCCTCCCCGTTCCAGAACACCCTACAATGGAGGTACTCCCCATGTATCTAGAAACATACTTTCTGGTCATCCCCGTGTTCCAGTATACATATTAATGGGTTCTCCTTAAACCCCATATCACAAAAGAAAAGTTCCTCTTTAAATTAATGAAAAAAGATGTGAAGGTCTTAATCGTGTCAAAACCATACCAAACAAATGTTCTCCCTGCCCCTAAATCATCCCACATAGTGGTCTTCCGCATTTTAAAGATATTCCATTCCATAAAGAACTATCATAGTACATAAGGTAGAACCGTTTCCGCTAGAGGAATGTCACAGAGGAAAACCATATCCTCATCAATCCAGTCGGCTTTTCATATTCTGATTTGGTGTATGACATGTTGATGGAAACTTCACCCTAATCCTCAATATAATGTTCTAGGGTAGGAACTCGGAATGTGAGATTCATTCTATTGGAAATACAGTTTTACCAGATCTAGGAATCCCCCCATGGGTATATGTAGTGGGAGGAATATGTGTCTACCTTTCAGGGTATTTTCATGTAGTCTTCTCTATAATCACTAGATTCACTCACTACCTCATAATGAGATCACAGAGAGTTGTTATGGGGTTTGGTAGATAACGAGAAGCAATCTGATCCACCACTAATGTCTGTTATTCCCACATAGGAATCAATGGTTTCCACTCTATCCTATAGGTACATGATGATATGATCAGTACTGTCCACACCCAGATATGAACAAGTATGAAGTGGATTATCATCTCATGTAGAGTTCTCTCCACTGGACATTCCTCAACCACAATGGACAACATCTTTGTTATTGTATGTCCCTCAACAACCCCCAGTTTAGGAATGTTGAAAAAAGATTTCGGATCAAACTTTTGAATGGAGAATCTTTTGGGATATTCTCATAAGGGACCATTTTCCTAAGATGTTTGGTCGATTGTGACTCTATAATTCAACATTCTGGAGTCCCTCACCCAAGATAAAATTATGTATTTCTACCAAAATCACCATGTGAAGCATTTAAACCATTGTACTCAATGGATGGCTTACCCAATGATACAGTAGCATTATGACAACATAGTCCAACTGTGTCGCATGGTTGACTTGGTCATGCCTCTCATCCCTCATCACCAAGAATAGCCTACATATCATTGTATCCTCTAGTAATGAGGAATTTGTAGCATCATTTTCCTCCACATAATTATTGTGGAGGCTTCCCCACATGTATAGATCAGTGGATAGGGGTATCATGTTGCTCCTCATTTAAGCCCCATCCTATGTCAAACCAACTTGTTGGTTGGTATTTAGTAAGTTCCAACTTGTGTGGTCACAATAAACATGGATGACCTCATCCTACTCAAGGAAATGGATACTGATGTATGGATTTATGAAGAGGGTTCACCTCCTTTGGCAGCACAGTACCCAATGGACACCCATTTGGTTATCATCACTCGCCACAAAAGTCAATGACCTAGCCTTATAGAACCATCTGAGTCATTACCTCTTGGCCAAGAACCCAACAAGGGTAAAGGGAAATTTCGGACTATTATGCCTTATGAACCACCTAGTTAAATGTAGAAGAGAAAGAACGACCCTAAGATGGAGGCATTTCTCCAATATCTCATGATATAGAAGAATATCATTGACGATCTCCTCTATGGGTTCCTTATAGTGTGGAATCCAGACAATGGTGATCCTTGGTATGATCCCATTCACCCTCCATCAGGGTAGCATGGTAAAGCTAGGTTCTTCTCCATGAATTTACCATCTTTGATCCTGAAAAACCTGCACATCATGATATGGTATAGGCTAGTGATTTTGGAAAACAACCATGGTATAAATTTCCGAATCCACTTGAACTATATACAGACCACCCACGAGACCCATCAAAGGTTTTTCCCCCATAAGTTCTTCATATTGTTCCCCCAGGAGGTTCCTCGGGTACTTATAGCCATAATATAAGAAGATCTAGTCGCTCTAAGAGTCTTTGGGCATGATTATTGTGTTGATGTGACTGCCAATGTAATGTTGGTCCATGATCCTCACTAAGACCAGAAACCCCTCTTGGGTGATGTAATGTCCAATATCATTGCATTTCATAAGGCCATTGAAATGTAATATGTGTAAATCCCCCTAATTGTAAGACATATATCGCATAGATAGATGATAGTCCAACACCCCAGGATATTAGGTACCCCACATTAACCCTCGTCAATGGGATGGGTGACTGACTGAATAATTGTTCACACTTTATTTCAAGGTGTGGACCCATGCTAAGAAATTTAGTGTAGTTGGAATCCACAAAGTACTGAGGTTTTATATAGACACTAGAAGGGGCTACGTTTGTCTGGTATATCTAGTTACGCAATAGTTCTATTGATTTTGGGAAATATTTATACAGGAAGTATTTATATCATTTCAGCTTCACCATGTGGAAGAATAGTATTTTCGACCTCTTCAAGTGAAAACAACGGCCTGATAAGCGAGTTGTAGACATTTTCTCTGGGTGAAAAGTCCTCATATTTTCTCTTTATATTCCACTAACACAATAATATATGTTCATGATGTGTGTGTGGAATGTGAAGACTAAATCAGTTCCCTCCCCCTTCACTCATAATTTCAAAGGTGGATTCTGGTATTTTTATAACATGCCTCATCACCTGGAAGATGTCTTACTGCAAGCCAACCATGCATGCATGTTGCCTCCAACAGCTCCTGCAAGAAGAGACTTCAGGGTAGATACTACTATAATGTCATAGGTAGAGGCCACCATAATGGTATAATTTTTATCTACAATGACAAGACCACAACTTCACTGAGGATAGCAGCCTCAGGTCTAGCTTCGGAATCAGTAACACCCACCTCTTAATCGGATAACACCACCCCATCAAGCACTACAACCAGGACAAGATAATCATGTTCCACCTCCTGGACATGAACCATCCCCTCATCATAGCTAGTCTCTCAGAGCATCTTTCCTAGATAGAATGAACCTTACCTATATGTTTCATGAGGATCAGGTCCCTAGTTATTTACAAAGTGTCATGGATCAGGGATTCATGATGTTTCCAGAGTGCAGGAGGCCCTAGGAGACAGATCTCACTAATCTCTCCAACTACTTCCCTTATCACTGATTACTTGGAAATACCCTCATGAAATGCTATTTGTTCATTGAATGGATCTAGGACCAAGTTGATAAAAATTTAGTATTGTCGGGTAATGCCCCTTCACAAGTATAATTTGTTTCTTAAATGCCTGACCACAACCTCGAAGGCGAATATAAGAATGGATCCAGTCATGGGTCTGAGAATTATGATTATTTGTTATCCTGTAGAGTAGTTTTTCATTTATATTGTACCATTCGTTCCTGACTGAATCATATGGATCCTCTGGATGTAGTCATGCCTCCTCCCATTGTTGCCACTACATCAACATCTCAGCCTCCTTCATTTAAGAAGTGTAGTTTCCAATGGAATAAGGGGAATCAAATCCCACCACCAATGCCAAGTCCATACCTCACTATCAGTGACTTCATGCCCCATATATGGGAGTCAACCCAATAATTCACTAGTTATTAGAGGATTCCTCATTTGATAATAAGAAATATGAATTGGTTCATACTAAGGAATTGATGGACCTGTATATGGTTTCCAATGTTCCGGATTGTCCATAAGATCCTCCCAATGTTCCTAGTTCATGCCATAACCGATGTGGAAGTGGGGTTTTGAGTTGTCAGAGATCTCTAACCAGAACTTCTAGCCAAGAAGTTCACACCACCAAGGAACGACTTCATGCAAAGTATAGAGATCATCATGTGTATTCCACTAATCATGTCTCATAAAATATGATACCACCATCATTCGTATTACTCAATCAGGCAGATTCATTGTGAATGTGTAATTGCTAGCTACGTCCAAATTTGGCTAGACCTCAGTCATCTAAAAGTTATTCAGTAATATTTTCACTAGATTTAGCTTGTGAGAAATGGGATATCCCTAACACTCATCAGAATCAACTGGCTTGACCAACAATGCACATAATACCATCTGCAACATAGAAACTTACTTGCAATAGAAATGTGTTCCAAACACCGAATTATGTTGTGATTAAGCATATTTCTATCATTCTTGTAATGCTAAAAATCCAATATCCTCTATTATTACCATAATATATGTGTGATTCCCCTGTAGAGGCTTTGAAAATTCCCCTCTAGTTTGAAATATAGGTAGTGGCTGCAGATTCCTTCCATGTCGAGGATTTTGAATGGGAAGAATTCTAGGCCATTATCTCATTATCTAGAAAAGATGAATCATCCCTAGTACATGGGAACATCTTCCCACTCTAAATCACTATCCATTTCAATGGCATGGATGTCCTCCATTTTCTTGTGGACATAGTTTCTAGGATCAATCTCATCCTAACCCAGAAGTGCCATATGCTAGGACTGTCTAATGAAAATTTGAGTCCCTTTGACCTAAATATTCCGGGATTTTATAGGACAGAGAAAAGGCGATGTGGCAAAGTATACCTGAATACCTAGTTTAGAGGCATGATTTCTAGAACTGTATTCAAGGTCATCTCATTGTACATTACCAAAAATGCACTGATGGGTAGACTCTGGCTCCATCTATATTTAACAGTTCCAACTTCATATCACCAGTTCCTCAAGTACTCCCTCAATGGTCCAGTGGGCATACTCTAGGGTGATGCATCTCCCACTTCTTCTTATGAAGACCGTTATATTAAAGAATAATATTAAAATTTCATGTAAAAATGTTTTCATGCAAAGGATATTAGACACACTACCTCTTCAGCCGAACTGTTGATAGATTTGGATGATGCGTTCATCCTACTAATTCAGTAGTTAGTGGCCACAATTACCAACAAGGTACACTGCTTCTTTGTTTCATCGATGAAGGGATGATGTTTTCCCATGTACAAGTAACATTGAAAGACTACATCATATTCCTATATAGAAGAGTCTTGGGAGACACCGTAACCCCTAAATATTGTTAGCTATCAAAATGTTCACCCCATAGAAACAAACATATTCCATGTTATCTTATTCCACCAACCTAGTTTGAGTCAACACAGACCAACTAAACACTATTTTATTGATTTTATTAATCATGGGACCCTCGATCAAAGGACTGATGGAATCATGTTGACAACTTTTGTGTCTTGGGATTCTGTAGTGTGAGATTCCCCTAGTGAAGGGTCCACCAGGGCTCATGTAGTTACCTGGATTACTCTAGGATCTTTCATCCTATATGAAAAATATCTTCCCATCGATTCACATATCATAGGTGATGGGTAAGACCTAGAAGATGCTCATCCAGAGTACATGGAAGGTGTCTCTACTAATGTTGATGAGTTGTTAAAGGTGAAACTCTGTATTATGGTAGACTTGAGGCCAACACTGATCAATGTAGCTATGCATGCCAAATAAAAACTTCATTATGTGGAATTTATAAAGTATAAATATGATTTATTATCAGGGATTTACAATGAGATTTCTGGACTGGACCCTCACATTTCCATACATCACCTCTGTCTCCGGAAAATTCGTCACATGTTCAATTAACCTCCTAGGAAAATCCACCCCTATCCTCGTGCCATGGTCATGGACATGGTTGATAAGATCATCAAATACAACTTTTTTATGGATTTACAGTGCCCTAGATGGTTGGAAAACATCTTTAACTTCAAAAAGAGTAACTGGAAAATCAGATTCTGCATCAAATAATGAGACCTTAACCATTACTTCCCAAAGGTTGATTTTCCCCTTCCTATGACAGAGATGTTGATTGATGATACTCTTGGATTTCATTATCTTTCTTGGATGGATGTATATTCTCGTTATAGTTATATATGGATGGCCCCCTATGATGAAGAGTCCACCACCATCAAGGTTCCACAAAAAACCTTATGCTATTGTGTAGTTCCCTTCAGGTTGAAAAACATTGGATCTACCAATCAGTGTGTTATTCACCACATATTCAATAAAATCCTTAGGAGTCTACTAGAATTACATGTTGATTATATGGTCATAAAATCCCATATATTTCGTGAAAATCTTAGATAATTGGAGAAAGTGTTCGACTTACTCCACTACTATAATCAGATGATGAACCCCTTGATGTGTTCCTTATGGTTTACCATTGGAAATTTTCTCATAATTTTCATTAGATTGAGTGGTATTCAGATTGACCCAGAGAAGATCATGTATATTAGTTAGATGACTCCTCCAAGAAACCTTAGGTAGCTCCGATGATTTAAAGTCCATGTGGCCTACATAAAAAGATTCATCATAAATTTGGATGTTAGTTGTAAGCGTTTCCCCTAACACATGAAGAATGGTATCATCAATCAATGGGATGATGAGTGTGGGACCTCATTTTAGGAGATCATGTAACATCTACTACAACCTGTGGTTTTAATTTCATCCATCTTGGTAAGTAGTCGGTCCTCAATGGGAACTCCCTAGAATGACCGCTGGGATCCTTTCTCACCTAATATAATAATCAAGGGGTAGAGAATAGTTTATAATATCTCATATTCATACTCCTCAACACAGAGTTCACAAAATTTTTGTTGATATGAGTTGTCTCATGCTGGTATCGAAGTGAATATGATGTGGCATTATCTGTAGTTTGACAAGATACATCTGCAATCCAATGTGGATCTGCTAAAGTATATTCTAAACATCCCTCTATTAAGTGGACTTATAGATCAATGGTAAGTGATCCTTTAGCAGTTTGACAGTAGGTTCATTATGTAGAAAGAAATCAAGGGTCAAACTCTTCTAGACATGTTGGCTCCCCATCCGGCCTCCATAGAGCATTCCCTGGATCTTTACATTCAAGATGATTCCATTCTCTCAGTGGATCATACTATGCAGTGTTGGAAGATACATTTTGATGGTGCATCCCATGTTTTGACTGGTGGATGTTTTAATGATCCTAGAATAAACAGATTAGGCCAGGGAATTGTCTTCACTATGCCTACGTAGGTTTTCCATCCCTATTCTTTCTTGTTGTCATAATTCTGCACTGATAATGAGATGGAGTATCTGGCTCTCATCATTAAACTTAATATGTCCCTCATGATTGATTTTCCCCAACTACATGTGAATGGGGGCTCTGGACTAGTCATCAATATGACCAATGGGGTTATGTAGTTAGGAATACAGATATCATACACTTGTTAGAGTGCACTCCCCAGCTGATGGCCTAGTTACCTTCTCAACTAGTGGTCACTCACATTTCCTGTTCATATAATGGTTGATCTAATCCCTTGTATAGTCTTTCTTCATCTCTCACGGAGCCTGATCAGGGGACCTATTAATCCATGTGGAACATTGAAGGATCACCACTACTCTCTCCTTGTATGATGATGAGAACAAGGTGGTAAGCCACAATAACGATGGTGCTTCCAAATCAGGATTTCCAAATACTCTTTCTGAAGAGGAATAACTCTATGATTGGATAACTAATTTCATCAAGTATATCCATAATGACAATCTACAAATAGAAAAAACCAAATGTGACTAAATCCATTGGCCTGGGTTACAGTTCACCCTATAGAGTGTTTCTAGCCTTGAGAATATCTTCTACATGTAGGGGTTTGATGGAATTATCCTCTATTGAATTCAGTCAAATGGTATTCATCAGGATACTCTTAAAGATCATGCATGTTATTATGGATCCTATTAGGAAAAATCAAATCACTCTCATCATATTTCGTGGTTGTGTTACTTTTGACCCACCATGGTCTATGATTTCATCATGTTCAGCAAGAGGTTCCATTCTTTCCATATTCATGTTGAATTTGTGCATTGACTATAATAGCCCCTCCATACCACTATGTATTCTTTCCCCATTTTGATTTGGGGACTCTATGTCCAGGGACCATATCCACTGGTGACAGCTCGCTAGTGCGGGTTTATTCTGACCGTGATGGATTTATTCTCTAAGTAGGTAGAGTTGATTCCACTTAATTTGTTCAAGGCCTATTATAATGTTGAGTTTGGGAGCTCTAATATCATTCATTCATTCAGAGTCCCTCAAGGAATACTCATTGATTACAAAACCAATTTCTGAGCAGTTAAGTTGAAGAAATTGTATGCCACATATAGTATCTCGTCCAACCATGCTTCTCGCTACCTTGGTCAAAGGAATGTAAAGATTTTGGTGTTCAGAAAGACCCTCTCGAATATTTTGTAGAAGATTCGAGGGCCAAACAAGAAAATTTATCCAGAAATTCTTACAAACACTCATTGGAATTAACAAATGAAAACTCTAAATTCTACACCGATAAGCACATATTCCCTGGTGTATGGAACAGAGGAAGTGTTGACCATAATGACATCATTTTCATCACTCTGTACAGTTTTTTATGATCATTACTTTATCTTCAAGTAAGACCCAACAAAATTTTTACATCATGAAAGACGATGGTGTGTAGTTTATATTGTTATTGTCTCATGTATGATGAATAACTGCACGATCAATTTATGATATGAGTTTAGTGACACTAAACTAACATCTCAATTTTCCCACATGATGTTAAACATTATGATCGGCCAAAACTAAACATGGATTGATTCCCATCCTCATGTGATGAATAGTAATTCATGGACCATTCATCTATGGTCCATCTGTGAACCTTTATATTTTTTCTGGTCCCTTGGACCAGGTTTCTCTAAGGAGTATGTGGTTTGATTTAGATGTCTTAGTCCTCATTCATTTCATGTTTGTAAGGACCACACCATGTCCCTACCTTGGGATTCCTTCCCACATGACCCTATTTCATCCTATCTTGTGACATTAATATCCACAACATTTAATAACTACATGTGTCATGATTACAACCCTCATAGGGTATGTAATGCTGCTCAGATATTTTTCTCTAGGCCCAGCTATAGAACTACCATTTTAGCTTTTTGTCCCCATGACCCAGGCTTTTCACGGGAGTGTGTGGAATGTTGATGAACTTAATTTCACTCTTTCACTTTAGTTTCATCACCCATTCATACTACACAAATCCATTAGAACAAAACCTTATGGTCCAAATTCTATGACCTTAAACTAAGGTCCCTTTTGTCCACACCACATGATGTTAACAACATGATACTATCCTAAATGAAATTAAATTGCATATGTATTTATTCTCTTTTGAGCATGACCTTATAATGAAAATTACACTTTGTCTTACATGCCGTTAAACCAACCCATCCCATGTGACATTAAACTGATGATTTGTCTTGGGTTCATAAAAATTAACTAAGTAGTGCCTCAATATCCCCATATGAGAGGGAATAACCTTTATGGCCTCTTGGATTAGGTTCTTGCTGAGAGTGTGTGATGTGTTGAGACCTCCTTGATCCTCGTTCACATCAAGGTAATAATAGATACACCATGGGCTTCCCTAGGAATCCTCTGATATTATTTTCATTCTTACAGCATGATGTTAAACTGCATGGTATTTGAGAACAATGTGTGGCCTGATTCCCATCGATATGGGAGATGTAGGAATGCCTGGAAATTTTTTGTATTTTGGTATAGAACTGAGATTATTGATCCTCTTCTATCTCTCATCCTCAACATTTATCATTGGATAAATTCCATTACATGTGCAAGGTCCATATCAACACTCCTTACACTCATGAATGGGTGTGAATCCCTCTATCTATTATGCATCAATAACATTATCATATTCACTATAGTATAGGACCTTGAGTTTCTGATTTCTCATTGATGTTCTTCCATTCCGTCTTCACTCTTCAAATGTAACTCTATTTTGGATTCCATCATATTTTACATCTGAAGTGACCCCCAAACGGTATGGATGTTCTACCTCATATCACACCTATCATACTGGTCCAACACTTCAATATATTATATATGACATTTTTCGAAAAGTCATGATTTTTTAATATGGTCACCTGTCAAACAACATTTTTCTTTCGCCATTCCAGGTTATACGATATGGATGTTTTTTTTCAAACAAAATCAATAGTTATGCTCTATTGTTACACCACCTTGATTGTGTTTACGATATCAGACACTATAATTCATGTCTCTTTCCACATCCTTATGTTCAGTTGCAACTTCAACACCCTTTTTTTACCCATATATGCGCCATTACGTGGTGAGTAGGCTGATATACATCATTAGGACATCATTCAACCAACTTCTATGTTCCCCTAAAATGTTTTTTCCTACATCATAAGATTCCAATCCTCCCCTTGTTTCCCACACCGAGTATGGATAATGTGGTGTTATGGGGTTTGGTTGAGTTTTTACCCACAATGATGATATGCACAATCCTATGGTCCAAACCCCATTACCTTAAACTGGGGGCATGCATCCCAAGATAATGACATTAAACTGAGCATCCAAATCCAAGCATCAAGTCTTTAAAACTGAATGCATGTTCTCACTAGAATGTGTGGGGTGGTGTAGATCTACTTTTTCCTCATTCACATCAGGTTACTTCATGGTGTTGCACCACACATCTCTCATCCTATGGTTTGAGCTATATTACTGTAAACTAATAACCCCTATGTCCCTGTTTCACGATAATAAATTGAGTAACAATTATTCATCATTAACGCATGAATTTAAATAGCATGGAATTCAGGAACAATGTGTGTCTTGATTTCCATATTTATTGGATATGTAGTGATGAATGATAATCTCATCCTATGGCCCATACGAGGAGTTATAATTCTCACCCCTTAGTTCGGGGAATATCCTAGGAGAGTGTTGTTAGGTCTGGGCCTCTTTTATCTACATTCACATTAGGTAGTATCATGGCCCCAAACTGCACAACTCCTCTCTTATGGTCCAAACTGAATGACCTTAAATTATGATATTCAATGTCATAGTTTTCAAGACACTAAACTGAGTAACAACCACAATATTTTCATTTAGGATTATATTTCCCTCTACTTTGGAATTGGTACCTTACATTCCATGAAATCATGATCTAGGTATAGCAAGGTTCCTTCCCTCATAGGATATGATTTGATTCCTGAACATATTTTCCTCAGGCTCATCCGTAGAATCGTGAAATTTTTTGCCCCTCATGGTTTGAGGTTTTCTCCTGATATTGTGTTGTGTGGTGTGGACCTATTTTTTCCTCATTCACATTGGGTATCCTCATGACACCACACTAAACACCACCCCACTTATGGTTTAATCCTTGTGAACTTAAAATTCTATTTTTAGTGTCTTACATATCAGGACAGTAAACATCATAACAATCATGAGTTTCTTACTTGATAGATTTTCATCCTTTTGGAATTAGTCATCTATCGTTTCATCCCACAGAACGACATGTGGCTTGATTAATACCCTTTAAGGATACAAAGTGACATCTGAACACCTTATCCCAGGGATTAGCCATAGAATTTCACCCTTTTTGCCCCTTAATTCCAGGTTGTCACTGTTGGGAAAGTGTGTTTTGGTTCATGTTTCATTGGTCCTTATACACATCTAGTTACTTACCCCACCACACATTTCCCCTCTAGGATACTCATTCCACAATCGCATGTTTATAGACTATGAAACATTCTCATCATTACAGTATGAAATTAAACTACACATGTACATCCCACACACATGATGTTAAAATGATCACTTATAGTACACACTTTATGACCTTAAATTGAGAACTTTGGGTCCAAGAAACACATACTTTAAAATTTTATCAACACCCTTAGGAAACTCCTCCTTTTTTACAGATACAATTCTTCTAGTGGATTCTCAACACCATCATGTTTTAATGTGCGGTGGTACGAGGAATCTATAGGTAAATTTCCATAACTTTCTCTTCTACACATCAGTAATCCCCCATTATTGGGGTCCATATCATCTTTCACACCTGAAGGGGCCACCTAAAATTATAGATGTTTTTCCTTATGGATCAGATATTATCCTAGTATAATACATTAGAATATTTTAAACAAAATTGTGATATAGTTCTTGCATTTCTAACATGGTCGGTGGACAGACCCCATTTTAATGGTTCCCTTTCTACGATTTATGATATGGATGTTATGTTTTGAACATGGTCAATATATATCCTTCATCATTACACTAAACCCATTTTCCCCAAATATTAGTTGCATTGATTTAATTTTTCATACCCTATCATGTTCTTATCTATATTCAACACCCCAAGTGTTTTCCCTCCATGCATCCACGCAGGTTGAGTAGGAATGTTAGTATTGATTTGTGTTTTAATCCCATCATAGAATTTCAATTATTTTCCACTATCATATGATAAGGGAAGAATAATGTCAGTCATTAATTCCTACAATGAGCATGAATCATGTGGGCTTAGGGGTTTTGGTAGGGTCATACCCACGTAGAGGTTCTTTGAAAACCTTATGGTCCAAATTATAAGACCTTAAACTCAGTTCAATTTCATTTATGTAATTTGAAATTAAACTAATCTACCTCATCCACATGATGTTAAAATATTTAACCTTACAACATGATGTTATAATTCATGAACCCTCCATATCATATGAAATTAAAATGTGGTATCATCATCTTTGTTGTACGATGAAACGCCCCACAAAATTTTGGTGTTCTCACATGATAGGGAATCTCCCTTGGAATTGGTCATACTCCATGCCAGATGTCAAGACTGGATCATGTCTTAATTCCAATAGTGTCACCACGAATTTTAATCCTAGTCTAGTCACTCAAAAAACACCCAACAAAAGAACAAATAATAAATATCAAATGCATCTTCTCTCTGTTCTGGGGTTAGTTTCGCACTATGAAATTTCCCTTTAATAACTATATATAGATTGATTCAAATCTTTATGGGATATGTAGTGACACATAAACCATCAGTCTGAGGTCCATCCATAACATTATTTCCCCATTTTCATTCTAATCATATTCATCCTTACCACATAACGTTAAGATTCATGGGAATATAGAACTATGTATGGATTGATTCATGCCCCTAAAGGATACATAGAAATTCCCAAACATGTTATATTGGGGTAGGAAAGGGTTCATCAACCCTTTGGCCTCCGTTCATCGTAAGGTGTGTTTGCAAGACATGGATCAAATTGGTCCTCATTCATGTCAATTTGTTCTTTCTCTGTGTTTTATATACCCTGAGAGTGAATGTTTTCTAATTCCAGGTAGCATGACTTTAAACTATTTTCCTCAGTTCATGAATCATGACTTTAAACCTTTTCCATTTTCCAAGTAAACTGTCCTTAAACTGCTTGCAAACCATTGTCTAAATCCTTCTCCCTAAAGCTATGTTCAACCTATTTTGAGTCCTTCTTTTTTTGCATATTCCATCATCCTTCAAATCCAAACAAACCACATAAATATGATGGTCTCATACAAATTTAGGTCACCTCCCATCTTTGTCCAACTCTTTAATTGATCTTTAACATCAATCATTGAGTCCTCTATTTCGAACATGGTCAATATTTGTTCCAAAATTTTCTTTCCCCACTCTTTTATGGTTAGATATAGTCCCTATTTTGAAAACATAGTCAAAATCAAAGATTACATAACAGTATACCTTTCATACAGACCATAAATGTCTCGTATTAACCTCATTCTTCTATTGTTGTGTCATAGTGGGATTCTATCCTTGGTTTGACCTTCAATGTGTGCTCTCACATATTAGTAAAATCCCCTCTGCAATTCCTTGTTTCTTGCACTAATCATTTCTCCTGTGGGATTTGTAGTTTTGGAAGTTGGGTACCAATGTGGTTGAGCCACATGGGGTTCCTCATTCTGAACTCTCTGACCATAAAATTTGAGCCCCACGGGGATATGTGTGATGGTAGATATCCCCTTGACCTTTATTAATATTGGGTCTTGTCCCTCACCACAACAAATATGATTCTTTCCAATCTATTCCTTCATATTTTTATGGTGAAGAAGCCACCTTTGGTCCATTCAAGTTGGGTTCGTCACCTTTGTTCCAAGAAACATCAATTTAATAGAAATCATAGTCATTGTGGCATGACTCTATACTATTGTTCAAGATCCAGGAAATATGAACTTAAACTATGTGCAATATCCAGGTCTAATGATGTCAAACTACGTATGAATTATCATCACATTCAATACGTACAACTACAAACCATTCTAGTACTTCCTCAAGAATTGTCCCCTCCCAATTTGTTATCATCTACCATACTATTTACATCTTCAACCATACTTCATCATTCAATAGGATTCCCCCACGAGATAGAGGTTTCATATATTTTTCATACTGATACTCCCACACCCAATGTTCTCTAATCCATGGTGGTGTAATTACAGTAGTGTTGGAAACTATTCAAAAATTCTACCACTCAACCCTACACTTTGTGTACATATTACTCAAATACTCATTTGTCACATCTAGTTTGACCCCCAAATGGCCTGGTCCCATGCCATTTTTTCTCACCTACCATTCTTGGTCAATGTTCCAAAAGACATTAGATAGAAATTTAAGACATGTCCCATGATTAAAACAGGGTCACTAGTTGAACCTCATTTTTTGGTCCCCATTTCAGGATATGTAGTATGGAATATGCGTTGTTGAACATGGTTAGCAGTTACCCTATATCGTGATTCCACGTTCATTTTTTTCCGAATTATAGGTATTGTGATTCACAGTTTTCACCCCCCCCCCCCACTTAGTTTGGATTGATACCAATGCCCCTAGAGTTATCCCATGCATGGAATATAGTTCATCGTGAAATAAGAATTCGCTATTATAAGATCCCTATTATCCATCCAAAACCTCTCTCATAAAAAATAATCTGGCTTGTCGATCAACAAAAAACACTCTAAGTATTCGATGACTAGATGGAACTCTCATACAAAATGAATGATTATGTAGGCATCCCTTGTTTCTCGGAATAGGAATGACCCACGAGTGATTTAAGAGGGATAGTTAGTTTATTCATGGATTTGATAATGATTTAGTAATTGAATTATTTAAAAAATATGTCCACACACATAGTTCAAAACAAGTAAGATTGTATTAGCAGTTTTTCGAAACCTGACCTATATGGATTCATCCCATCATTGGAGAACCTCAACTCTTCCGCCCTTTAACAAGTGGATTCCATGTTTTTTTATCATCACCTAATATCCTTTTATTATTAATTTTCCATAGGAAATTATCATCATCTATGATTAGAACTTGTCCATTTTTATCCCAAAGGCCATCAACTGGGACACTTTCCTGGCACAACATCTTTCGAAACTCCTCCAGTAGGAATTGAAATCACAAAATGGGTTTTGATTGATTGGTAGAAAAGGTAGAGGACTCACTATCCTAAACCTATATGTGTTGAATCTTTTGAAAGAGCTTCTAAATATTTTGGATGTTTTTTATTTTTTTCCATCACCAGACCCTGTCCATATTCTGACAGCTTTCCCTACTATTCTTAGCAAGGTAGTCTCATCTGAGCGTGTGCAGATCTTGAGAATATAACCCACAAGGAAATTGGTCACATAGCCAGTAGTGAAGTGACCCCATATGAATTATCCACCCATATTCTTGGGAATTCTTGATTAAGTGCTCAATCAACTTCCATGATCAGCATTGGGTTGCTGAATAGTCCACAACCACATCCGAATTAGACTCATTGAGCACTTATAGATTTGTAGGTTCATTCATTGGGAATGTGGCTAAGAATTCAATGGTAGGGTCTTCCTATAGATTTTTTTAGCTGCATTAGGATACATATCTTAAGTATAATCTTCATCACTTGATCCCTCCCTTATAAGGTTTCCAGTGTTGGCCTCACTGGTAGTGTCTCCAACATCCATGATCGACCGACCGCTAGAGGTCATGGCCTAGATGGCCTAAATGCTTGGATCCATATGCCCTAACAGCCCACTAAGGATAGAGGATCTAGTCCCTCCAATAATCCACATCAATAAGGCACACATAATTCTATGGACTATTCAGATAAGAGTGGTATCAATTCACCAGATTGAGGAAAAAAATACCACACCATGAGATCAAAATATTACACTAGTCAAAGGACGGATTCTCATGCTCTAATCATTGTATTTGCATCTCTCAGATGCAAGGATGCGTACCCATTTATATGATTGTAGGTCCGAAAGGTTTTTGAGAGTACATCTTATCCTCAAAAACACTCTTAGACCCTACTTCCACCATTTTTTCAGACACAGGCCCAAGTGCATAGTCTTCTGCACCTGACGACATGCCTCTGTCCCCACTGATAGAAGTCTCTCATGCAAATTTATCCTTCAAATAAAAAATATCATCCAAGGAACCTGGATGAAGATGGAATATGAGGATCCAAAAGGTATTGAGTAATATATTACCTAAAGAGCATCATAAAATCATCCCAGGGATGTTTATTACGGGGTTACAACATTGCCTTCCTCTTTTGGACTCCCCCTATAAGAATATTCCCCCACAACCCATATAATTCACCAGTAAAGCGATGATTCACCACTATATGAATATATGATATCTCTAAAGGATATTTCATAATGATTATTACTTTTAAATTAGTCTTCATTTAATGTGGGGTGCCTCGAGAGTTCACCAAGGCCTCCAATTCGGCCACGTACTACTCCCCATATGGTTGGGACACCATAAAGCCTTCCATAGCCTCAACAATTCCTGGAAGGAAGATCACAAATTTTTTTATATGGTCAAATAATTTTTAATGATTGAGAAAAATATTTTTGACCTAACATTCTTCCCATGATAGATGGAAGACAACAACCTTCAATAAATCCACGAAATGAAGCCTCTTCTCAGGAGATTGGGTGCCTATTCTACAGAATCATTGGGATTGTTTCACTTAACCCAGAGTCTTTCTTATGGGGATTTTTGGTATTGCTAATATTTCCCAAGTTACACTCCCCACTGATGAAAGCCTTAAATCAAATGGTTATACTGTTCATGATATTCCACAATGATGCGCACTAGCCGAATTTCTACAGCATGCTCTTGAAACAATTCTACCTCGGCCTCAATGTGGAAGGGAATATCCCTCGCCTTCTTCGATGGTGTGTTTCATCAGAATTTACCATGCGTAGGACACCTTCCAACAATGTTTTTATGCCTCGACTATCTCGTAGGTAGTAGTGGGAAGAGGTATCTTTTTTTTCATCTTCATGTATTCCCATTTGAATGCTATCCACAGCTACCTCATCACACATGGGTGATCTTCATGACATACCCCTAGGTACACCTTTGAAAACAAGATTCGTATTCATCTAAAGTACCATGAGAAATGGTGTGGGATTTATGGTTTACAAATTGGATCGCAATCCATCCGCACCACTAGTACTCTACCACAGAAATCTATGAGATATGAATAATGCTCTTCAATTATTTTTCCTTCAACAGTGAACACTATTGTGGGTAGGGAAATAGATGGATGTTAAATCCATATACCCTCTAGAATTTGTTCATCATTGCTGTTGAGTTCAGCCTGAATAGGAAAATTCTTATAGCATTTAGGATGGAAGGCCAAAAGTCTAGTTTCGAAGGTGAAATGGGGTTATAATTATTCCTATCCCCCCATATGTGTTTCCACACATCCATATAGAAAATGGGGCGGTATGAACACACACATTGTCTACATCCCAATACTGATGTTCTTGAGAACCCTGTATAATTTTTCCACCAATGTAACTCCATAAATGATGTGCTTTCCCACAACCAATTTCGTTTCTAGGATGAATTTCCCCTTTCACACACCCATATGTGAAAATTTTACTGGATCCATCAACCCATAGCTAATTGTAGATATAAAACCAACCAACCAAACTATTTGTTGATTCTTAGTGTTGATGTTGTACCCCCATAGCTAGTAGGAACCTTACCTTCCTCGTTGAACCCCTCTTGGGAAGGTATATGGCTGTATGGGAAGCTTCATGGGAACCTCCTCTCCTTCAGTAGACCTCTCAGTATGAATGATCCAAAAATGACTTAACCATTACTTAATGTGTATGTCTCTTACTATGTTCTTGTCCTCATATACACCTAGCTCCAGGTCTAGCATCATCTTTTCTAGATGTAGAATTTTCTCTATATCCTCCCATGAATTCGTAATGTGAAGGAATTCATCATACATTACCCCAAGATTAGGAATCCCAAAAATATGGTGGAGGTACAAAATGATGATATTGTAATCCCCTCACATGTAGATGAAAATTGTTGGTCCTTGATGGCTAGCTACATTGTATCTCATGCATGATGTCCTTTAGTTGATAGATGTGGAATTGGTAATCAAAAGTCACTTCATATAGGCCTACTCGCCTCAGCTCTGCCAAAAAATCCACATAGGATGCACACACCCAGAAGGCCCAGGACCACTCCTCTAAGAAATTACCACCCTAAAATAGGTCCCAATCATCATTTCATTATATCGTTGGATTACCCAATAATGCCTTGAAGATGTTATGATATTATGGTTCATATGTCTCTTGAAAAAGTGGGTTTTCATTGATGTTGTTGAGATGGTCGTACAGGCAGTATCTAGTTTTAATGATCCATACCGACATGACCTTTAGTAGCCTTGTACCACTAGCATTGATCTTCTGTGACTTGAAAGAAATAAGTTGGTTAATCCCTACTTACCTCTAGGATGAAGATGTCCTCCCATATACAAAATCCATCTAAAGGCAGTCTTTTGCAAAGATGATTGTCTTTCTACATTTCTGTTAGTAGCTCTGCCAGCGATTCGTGACCCAAAAGGCTCTGAAAAAAATCCCCAATGGTAATATTTTTTATTAGATCATCTCTTCAAGAAGAATCCATGTGGATATATAGAGAAATTATTGGGGGTCCATCAAATGTTTAACTTTTTTGATTTTCTAGGTCATTTTCGTGAGTATTTTTCATGATGTTCATCCACTAATCACCAGATCACGAAGCCAAAACATACTATTTTGTTTCGTAGTGAAATATAGATTCAGGATTAATCAGTTCTCTAAGTATAATTCATGGAGAAACTATATGATGATCCCAGTTCGGAATGACACATTCATAGGGTGGTTTTCATCATTAAAAGGGATCGTAGGCACCCAGATTCATAGATATCTATTACAGATCAGGGGCCCCTCAACATATATTTATAAGGATGGTTAAATGTGCTTTGTTGTGGCCTTCGTGAATCTAGGATTCATGGTGTCCCTTTTCCTAGTGCACAAAATGATCCAGCTTCGTGCCTATCCAGTTTCAATTACATACCCATCAAAACATTCCCCTCTATTTTTCTATCAACTCTAATTTTGAGGCATGGGGGTATATTTTGGTGTTGAAATGAATTCCATTAAATGGATTGATAAGAAATGTAGTTGGTTAAGAAAATACATTCTTGAACTGCCTAAAAATCATCAAAGGAGTCTACCTAATGATGTTAAATCAGAGCACTCCATGGCCCTATGACCATGCGAGGCATTGACGGAAGGATCTGTGTGTATGATGAGCCCCACAAACACTACAATTCCAATTTTCGTTGTCCTATAGAGTCTGATGAGTCTCAACCCACTTCAATGAGAGAATTTTTTAATTCTGGCATGCCTTTGAACTATGATATATACCCTTTCATGTAATAGAGGGCTACCCCCCACCCCTCCAAAACATTATTACTCTGACTTTTCACATTTTTTATCCCTTTTTATAAATCTCCCAAGAACCGCAAAACTGAGAAAAAAATAAATTCATATGGTACTAGAGAACTGTGATAGCCCCTAATCATTTTTCTTGATTTACCCCTACCTATGATAGGGATTCCCATCATGATGGTTTATTCCCTTCACAAAGGGGGATGTCCCTCTATGGTACATGAGGCATCATGAAGAATTAAGCCTTCACAAATTACTCCTATAAAAATTCATGCTTCCATTCCAAGGAAATGTTACCCTACAACATGGATCTCATACCTTTATGAATCCCCTAACCTCCGTGAAGAACATGAGATTTAAGATGCACCTCTCAGCATGTCCCCCTTCTTCATGAGGCCATCTTATGTTCATCCTTCTGGGCTTCTAAGTAGTGATTTCTTGGTCCCTTGTGTGGTTCTCCTTATAGGATTTCTCTATATAATTCTCCACCACATTGGTATGCTAACAGTTGCATAGATACACTAACATGGACCCCTAGATTTACCCCTCATCCACCTCACTCCCTTACTACATTTCTAGTTCCATCCCTTAAGAGAGTGCTAAATGGTGTGAGTATTTTAATTCCAAGGTATGAGGAGTAATCCCTCATCATCTGAGTTGCAAATCATTAAACATCTTAGAAGTCAATGTCCCCAACACATGACGTTATGTTGTGATTGTTTCATGTGAGGAATGTCTGAGAGGACTAGAGAGAGGATGGGAATTAGATTCCTCTCATATCTATCACTTTTTGTGATTTGCCTCTATGTATTCCATGAGAAGTTAGCACTTAATCCCTGAAAACCACCATGAAGTGGTTCTTTGTGTATGATTGACTTGGAATGGTTCCATCTTATAATGTAATGACACCCTTATCATACATGAATACATACTAATTTTTATTCCCTTCTAGAGTATGTCCCAATATCCATCTCCTGAGACTTATTCAATGTTTAAGCGCCACTCCATTCCTCGCTAAAACATATTTCATGATGAAAACGTTTGGTCTACATCTTCTTCTTTTTTTCTAACACTGGGATGGAATACTGTGGGATTTAATGTTAGAATTGAAATAGGAATGTCTTTGGGAACCTATCATGGAGTAATCCCCAGCTTCTGTTCTCCTTCAATTCTATCTTAGTGTGTTAGCACCATTCCCCTCTCAACCAAACCACACATGTTTTTATCCTTGTACTATAAATAGGGTACTTATGTAGCATCTATGACATTGAATACTAACTAATGGTAAACCTTTTTTTCCCCATACAATGGGTGTATCATACTTGATTTTACATTAGTAGTGATTAGATCTATAATCGATGGATCCCTAACAGTGTGTAATCCTAAGCATGTCCCCAGGTCGATGTTCATGTGTACACTCTAATTCAATGACTCGCATTCTGAACTAGATGGATATTGATTCATATCCACTATGATATAAAGGAATACTATGTAGGGTTCAATACCATAACTCACTCCATCCTGGTATTTTCATCAAGCCATTATATCTTAGGAGGATCATGCCCCAACCCAGAGGATTAATTTCCTTTAGGTACCCATCCATGCATTTCATTCTCATGAGTCTCCTACTTAGGTGTCTCATCACACCATCGGAACAATGTGTACTTTGATTCCATGTCAGTGGTATATTTAGGATACCTCCCTGAGGTACAATACCAACAATATTGTCTTCACGTTCACTCCATCCAATTCATCTCACCCACTTCATCATGTGTTTCATCATCCATCCTGATTATTAATCGAGCTTCCACATCCTCGTGAGATCTTGAAATCCATAGGGGTTTTCATAGAGTGTATTTCCCATAAATTCCATTGATTCTTCTTATATCACATGAACAAATAAAAATTCCTAATCCCCACACATTTCATATAATCGATGGATCACTAACAGCGTGTAATCCTAAGCATGTCCCCAGGTCGATGTTCATGTGTACACTCTAATTCAATGACTCACATTCTGAACTAGATGGATATTGATTCATATCCACTATGATATAAAGGAATACTACGTAGGGTTCAATACCATAACTCACTCCATCCTGGTATTTTCACCAAGCCATTATATCTTAGGAGGATCATGCCCCAACCCAGAGGATTAGTTTCCTTTAGGTACCCATCCATGCATTTCATTCTCATGAGTCTCCTACTTGGGTGTCTCATCACCCCATCGGAACAATGTTTACTTTGATTCCATGTCAGTGGTATATGTGGGATACCTCCCTGAGGTACAATACCAACACTATTGTCTTCACGTTCACTCCATCCAATTCATCTCACCCACTTCATCATGTGTTTCATCATCCATCCTGATTATTAATCGAGCTTCCACATCCTCTTGAGATCTTGAAATCCATAGGGGTTTTCATAGAGTGTATTCCCCATAAATTCCATTGATTCTTCTTATATCACATGAACAAATAAAAATTCCTAATCCCCACACATTTCATATCCATCCAACCTGTAGTTCCCCTATTGTGAACGATATCTAACCATGTGTAAGCACCAAATCACCCCTTCGAACAACTTGTGTTTTGATCTTTGTCATCTTTATGGGGTATGTATGAAGCATCTACGAGGTTCATTCCCAGCCAATGGTAAACCTTAGTTTCCCGTTCTTGGGGTCCACCTCCTTAATCCTCCCTCAATGGTTTTCAAATATACCTTCACTATGTGAAATATTCCCTTTGTGGGGATCACCACTCCCCAAGTCCACCCTCATTGGGTGTTCTGATCCATCCATCTAGTAATCCCACAAGTTGTTCCCTAATAGGGATGTTCCTATCTGATCAACTTTAATAAGTGTTATAATTTGTCTAATCCATCTCCCCTAGATGTTAAACTTATGGAAGACTCATATTAAACATGGTAATATAAGGAAAATGTCAAATAAATTCCTATGGAATATGATACTCCACAATCAACGTTGGATCTATAGGTTTCTACACCAATAAGAGGCCCCCCAAAGTTGAATAATATAGGTGTTCCAATGTTCCATTTTCTAGATATGACATTGATTACCCATGAGACTAATCTCATAACTGTATATTTCTTCCCTGAATTAACCACATGGAATGTCCTGAAAAAATAATCATAATCAACATTCATCGAGAAATATATGTCACGGGGAATGAGTTTCTCAAAAAACATATTAATATCTAACGGATACCTTGACTAGGCAATGATTCCTGAGGAGGAATCCACAAAAGGAGAGACTAGCATCCCATCATCTCATTTCGATCAAGGATAAAACATATAGGTAGATGTAATGAATGCCCCCCACCTTGGGAAAGTAGGAACTTGTGGTTCAATACACCATCAATTAACATCGACATCCCTATTTGGTGGTGCGCGTGAGTAGAAAGTGTCCTAAAAAATATACTTTAATAAATTGATAAAAAAAATTACACTGTTATAATTTCATAAATTTTACTTTTATACATTATACATTTAAACTTTTATAATTTAATGAAACAATATACTTTAAAAATTTATTTTTAATTTTATACATTATATGTATTATTATAAAATATATATTCTTTTATAATTTTATGTATAATTTTATTACTTTCTAAAATTATATACTATATAATTGTATGTATTTATAAATTATATGCATATTAGAAACTAATTATAAATTTATAAACTTTTTTTATTTATATAATATATACATGTATATATTTATTAACTTAATTACTTTAGTAAAATTTTTTTAATTAATGAAAAATATAATTAAAAGTTATTTTATTTTTTGTAATATTATATTTTTGAAATCATGTTAGGTAAAAATAGTGTATACTAACTTAATCCATTATATAATGATTTTGAAAACAATATTTAAATATTTCAAGATTTTTCATTCAAAAATTATTCTTTAGGGGAGAATATTTATTTCAGATATTATCATTTCATTGGAGGACCATGTTAAGCTCCTAAAAAAGAAAGTTCTCATATCAGTAGAGATTTATTTCAAACCAACTATGAAGTATGATTCTATAACAGATAAATTGTATAACAACTATGAAATATTGAATGAACTAATATTCTTGGTAAAGAATTTGTGATATTTTATTGATTTCATTTTTTCAGTCTATGTATACACCCATAATAGAATAAAAAGTAATTATTGGATTTTAATTTTCAAACTAAATCATAAATGACTATAATGGTGACATTGAAAAATGTAATAAGGTGATAGATGATGCTAATAAGCTACTGAAACCATGTTGTTCAAAGATTAAAAAACATAATTTTTGTTTTTTATATTTTTTTTGGGAATTTTTTTTGGATTTAGTAATATTGTAGTTTAAGAATTATTTGATTTTATGAAGTAAATACTTAGTATTTTTCTAAAAATTCCAAAAAATGATGGAGATGACATGCATGTAAGAATATCACATCCAACTCCTTGGATCAACCTCTTTACATATATAGACATATGATTGTCCTCCTAAAATTTATCTTTACATTCACAAAAATCATATTACTTGAATAGATTCATTCATGTTATATGGAAATTTCCTCCTGGAAGATTTTTCAATTCAAGAAATCCTAATTTTCATGTTTTTATTGATGTAGATGGTTTTAGTAATTTCTGTTAAATACTAGAGTTTATTGTTGATAAAAATTCTCATTAATATGTAAGAGTAGTTGTGCTAATAATATTGGATGGTGGTGATAATATTGATCAGGTCACTATTGATTTGTTTGAATTTTTTTAACAAATGAATGGTAATGTCTGCTTCCTTTCCCATGTCAATCTTTAATTTTGATATGCTTTGGATAATAATATTCACTACTTTAGAAATATCTTGGGCCTACACTATATTACACAATTGGATACACTATTTTAAAACATCCCACATGTACCTCACCACAAAAATTCACAGTCCTTCTAGCCTTCACTAATGTTCCATGTGTGCATGCTCAACACACACATATGCACTCCTTATTAGAATTATAAAACCTCTATTTTATCTTGATTAGCTAGTAGGATGGTTCTACCATGTCTTTTAGATATATCCCACATGTGTGGTATAAATCTGGACTATCTAGGTAGGATATGGGTCACCTGATATTTTCCAATAAAATCCCCACATAAGAATATTATATGTACACACCATAGGTGTCTACAAATCATCTGATTAAAAATTTATTTCACCATGGTATTCCAGTTACATCCATATCCATGTAATATTTAATTATACAATTAAATATGTTCATTGTATTCATAAAAATCCTCATGAAATAATAGAATATTTCATGGACTCTTTAAATAAAGTATACATTGTTCAGTTTTTTAAAATCCATTTTCACATGTCTAATACATTATGACCCGTTCAATAATCATCATAAATAATTCATTTCATCCAAAATATTACATATGACCTTTGAACATCCTAGAGATGTATCTTCTTCATAATATCAACTATCGTCAAGATTCATGGTAAAATATTGATCCCTATAAAAACATTGACAATTAAATGCACATAATTTTTTGTGAAATTTAATATTCAGACATAAACATTCTACAGTCACCAAAACAGCCATCCAATCTTTTCTTCTTTTTCAATTAACATTTTAATTAAGTTATTCATAACTTAATGAATTGTTAAAAAATAAAAAACACAATTTAGGATAATGAACATCCTACTATTTATTTCTTGTCAAAACCATTGTAGAAAGTTGGAGGTCAACATGTTTTCTTCTTATCGTATTTGTTTTTTTTAATTTTCATCTCCCACTGTTATTGATAAAAAAAGGCTATATGAGAGAAGATGTTGTAATTTCAATATTAATAAAAGTTCCATCAATTATACCAATATAAGTTCAGTTGGGAAATGCTTATTTTATAAAATAAGAGGGCCTAATTTAGACATCAATATTTTCTATTATTGATTCATAGTATGATTTTAGCAAATAAAGCTAAAATTTATTCTTAGTTTAGTGACTGTTCAATTGCTACATGTGTGATAGTGAAAGATTAAAACCTATTTATTAATTTCTAGTGGAACATTTCTCATACCAGTTTATAAAAAAATGATTCACATGAAACATTAATCCTGAAATTTAGGTACTAATCTCAACACACAAATATGAAACATTCAAGTGTACTTAATAAGTTATGATCTTGAATATAATCTTAGAACATATTCATAAATTCGTTATTTGTAAAGTTATTGGCATATTTATATTCTGTAGTTATGTTCATATTTAATTTTACATTTTTAATAGAAATGATATAATATTCACAAATACCTTATCAATGAAATTCAATAAAATTACCCTCAAGATGTGGAAAATTTTTATGGAATATAATTGTTTGGGAGAATCTTTGTATACATAGACTTATGGGTTGATATCCAGACTCACATCCCCTAGAAGTATCATTTTCATTAATTAATCTTTTATATACCAATTATAATGAATAACAGTTGTTGATATCTCATATATGATGGTGGATTCATGTTTTTTATCAGTTATAACAACTTGATCGTCTTTATAAAGTTGATATTTTGTCTAATCAACAAATAATACTCAAGATATCAGTAGATATATCAAACAAAGATGGTGTCCTCTATGAATATTTGAATAAATATTACATCATGAATATATAAAAATATAATTTTATTCATATTTTATCCCCATGAATATAATCTTACCCATAAATTCCCATCAAATAATAACCGAAGAAAATGTATAGGATAATTTAGAGGATCTCCTTTGTTTCCCACTAAGAGAAACAAGGATGATAATTTTTTATAAATAGTGAATCAAAATTATTTTTATCTTTATATTACAATAGACCCATCATGATGGCATTAATATATACCTTGGTAGTTTTTTAAAGCATGGAATACCAACTTTCTTTTATAACAACAATGCGTCAGCTTTTCATATTAAAACATCAATGAAAATCCAACAATTATTGCTTTCTCATTCTTCCTTAGAATCTATTCTAGATCTTTTGTTATGAACAAAAAATAATGTGGGATATGTGAAGTCTTTTTGAACATTTTATAGAGTACTTCTTTAGTTATTTGGATGTCATTAGTGGAAAATGTTCCATGTAATTCAAATTCTTCTTAATTGGAAATATTTTCTACTTTTTTATCATCTCTTTTTATCTAATGTTCATTAATTTTCATTTTTATTTACACATTTCTTAGAAACATATATATTATATCATTTAAAATGTTCACAGTATGCATGGTTTATCAACATGTCAATTAAATAGTTTTTTCACCACATCCGCCTCTTTTCACTTCTCATGGACTGGTCCATTCCTCGATTTTATAAGTATTACTCATTCCACTATGATATCCATTGCTTGTTTATAGTGATCCATGGTCTGACCTGTTATTTTAAAAAGTAATAATCTTTTTCAATTAGTTTTATCACTAATTTATATCTTCTTGGAATTATTTTTAACATAATTATTCAAATATTTATTACCCAGGTTAAAATTACGTGACTTCAATCATAACTTCAAGGGATTATTATGTTCAACATTTTTCATATGTTTCTTTGATAAGGTGGAATTATCAATATTCAATATCTATTGTTTTATTTTATTCTTACTCTTTTACCTACATGCATGAATGATTTATACTTTCTTTTTTCTTCACTATGAAACCTCCATTGAAAATACCACATAGGTTCCTTAACATTTCAAATATATTTGTAATAGGATGAATTGTCCCATTTTGTTTTTGAATTATCATTATAACTACTTTTGTCCTCCTTGATGTTGGAATCCCTTGATATCTAGATAAAATTATATTATATGAATAATCTAAGTCTCTATCTCAGAATATTTAGCAATGCAAACAATATCTGGAGAAATCGTGATCTCTTATTTAGAGTAACACTCTAGCATGGTTGAAATTTTTATTGTTTATGTTTCGACTCATTTATTAAATAGAATTATTTTGGGGAATAATTTTTTTACTAATTTCTTACATCACAATATAAATAGTTGTATGAAATTCATTACCTCCCTTCATTAAATTTTTCAATGGATTTGATTTTTATCTTATAATATGCATAAAACTACAATTGTAAGAAACAATTTTATCAGTGATATATGGTACCTTTCTCTTATAGACTACTTGGGGGTTGTCATTAGATTTTTTAAATCTTTACATTCCATCATATTATATCCTTTTATGATAATAATATTCCTTATTGGATTTTGTGGCCGTAGTTCTTATTGTAACATCTCTTCTTTAATCTTTTTATGAAGACTCATCTTGAAAGTTTTAAATATTTTCCAATTGGACCCCATATTCCAGTAATTTAATATTTTATATGATCTTTTAACCTTCTATTGACTTTATACTATCTTCATAGACTTTCTTGGTCTTCGTAACTTCTTTGTCAGGCATTTATATTACTCTTTAAATAATGTGGCAAGGTTCGTGATCTTGTTCTCTTTGATCTAAAGTTGAAAATTATTAACATCTATGACAATTTCCTATATTTATTATAAATTAGGGACCTTTTTTTAAAATTACATAATAGCATCCTCTTTCTCCCGAATTTTATATAGACATTTACATTGAAAATTGGAGTATTTTTCTTATATTTTAATAATATCTATATATGTGGTTCTAAATTTTCTAGGAGAGCATAATTTTGGTTTTTATTCATTATTTAAAATCATTCCCCAAGATTTATAAATTTACATCAATATCAATTAAATCTTTCTTTATATCGTTGAATGATCCATATATAAAGTTGAATGTTTTTATGACTATTAGGAAGCATATCATAAAAAGAAACAATTAAATCATTATTAAAATATGAATATATATGATCACTTCCACTAATTCCTGGATATTCATAAAGAAAATTTTGACAATATATTTTTCCCTCCTTTTCATGTAGGGATGAAGCACTACATGGAGTAGAAATATTATCCTTCTCTATGATAGAAGACTGAACTATTATTTATTAAACATCTATAAATTAATTTTTTTTCTATGAAATAATTTATTTTAAAATATAAACTTCTTATTTTTTACACAACAAGGATTTTTTCATCATCTTTCTCAATTATTTCTTCCCTTTAATTATCAAGGTCATGTTTGATAGAGCTATGATCTATAGTAATAAAACTCCTCCCAAATGATATTAAATTCGAAACTAAAATGGGAAATATAATCGTTATCAATTTTTGAATCATATATTGGAATAATATATGTATAAAATCTATAATTCTATTTGAAAGGACCACATTGGGTTGACTACACTGATAGGGGTAAATATGGGTTGGATGATTTTTTACAAATTTTAAAACATTTATCACATTTTCCCTTATGTTACATATTTAGTAGATGGATAACTTATCTTCTTCACGTGTGGTTTGTTAACATGCACACAAACAAATAAAGAAGAACTAAACCTAGGAATTTTAATGAGGTTAACCGCTTCTAGGGATGACTACATCGTTGGTGTATTATGGTTATTATCCCATATACACATTTCTTCCATTTTATTATCAATTAAATAATAGGAAAGGGAATTACATTATAAATATTTTCTACACACCAACCAGGTACAATGTAGTATTTATATTTTATGCCTAAGACTAAAGGATGTCGACATGTCCCATATAAATTAATGAGCACTATAAAAAAGTATTATACAATAGAATCCAGTGAAATCAGGACAAATTCCAAAAATAGATGTAATCATAAGGGATTCCATTGAATACAAGAAATCAATGTGTTGTATCTTATATTCCTTCACATAGAATAATATGAATATGTTTTTGACTAGTAATACTATAATTATATTCCCTATATAATAACCACCAAATACCATATCATTCAAGAAATCTTCTTCTTATTATGAACGTAGACAAAAATTATGATATATTAATGTATGGTGTTAGTTTATCAATTTTTCTTAATGATGTCATTTCATATGTGTGATGTGTGTAATCTTGGAAATATCTTATGCATTTACAATGTCTCTTGTGTGTTTAATATTTTACCCTTCATCAACTATTATTGTTGTAATACACAACGACCCAAATGACTAATAACATTTTTTTAATATCCATATTATTAATCATTACTTAATGAAATGGTAAATTCATGAATATACTTACTCAGGTTTCTTCACATGAAATAGGTCATGTGGATTCTCATTATTGAGATCAAATAGTGTTTCGATTTTTTTTATTATTTTGGTTTGAAAATTATTACAATCTAGTGGGAACAAATATTCATTGATATTTTTTATATAGAGTTATAAACATGGATCCTTGTTCATATTATTCACATATATTTGGATACACTTTACTTATATAGTTTCAGGGGAAATAGTAAATAGATCTCCCCTTCTTTAGGTAAACAATGTATGAAACAAGATTCTATTTTGTTTCAAAGAAATATTTGCATCACATGACATGAATATAGTAAGGTCTTTTTGTATATACAGTGGGAAATTAATATGTTTCAACTTCATACAACCCACAAGTGTTCATTCAAGGGGTAATGGTGCATAGTTCTGTATTCTAAAAACTCTAATGTTATTCAAGGAATTCTTCCTCACATGCCTAGGTAAAGTGAAGAACTCCTCTTCGTGACAAGAATGATGTCACAATCCAATATTTCACTCTAAAATTGAACTAAATAACATCACTTGGTGTTGTATTCTAGATATTTATAGGCAACATTCCTTACTAGTATCTCTGATATTCATGACTCTTTTATAGATCACTATTCCATATTGGTCCCTCAGATGGGAGAGGGAATATGTGGTTCCTTTTATAAATTATTTTTCATTCAATTAATCCTATTGGACTTGTTATGATTATCAATCCACTCAATATTATCTCTCAATCTCACCTTATGTGAATTTATATAATAGAGTGGTTACAGAACAATATTTAAAACGTTCATCTAAATACTACTATATAATGTAGCTAGTTATTTACCCCAATTACATATTCTTCTCAATCAAAGAAGTGAATTTATTACTCTCAAGACCAACTAAAAGACTTCTCATGCATCTAGATACAACTAAAATTATTCTTCTCCAACTCTAACCAAGAGTCTACATTTTACTCTATATACATACAAATAACATATTTCTCTAGCTCCAACTAAGAGACACCTTCTAGTCTTAGAAATAACCAAAAAACTTCACCTACCCCTAGAAACAACTTGAAGGCTTCACCCTTCATCAAGGACTGATCCACTTTAATATGGTCTCTAGATCTTCCTCCATGAACTTAGAGGATATGAGTTTCTTTGGTACACTTCATGTACCTTAGACAACCACTAATCATGTTTGTATGTCTTTCCCAATAAGGTTGATAACCTGTAAATGACCATTTTCAATAGTGTAGGAATTTGTGTAGATAGTATTATTCCTTCTGATTAAGTCCCACTTTCACTTATATGTGTCTAGGATATGAACACAACTTATTCAATAATATTTCATCCATTTATTTCATGGGATTTTAAATGTTATAACCCATAGTAAATTTATAGAAAATTATTCTTTATATTTTTTTTTACTTTTAATAAATTATGTTTATTATTTTTTGGTTTTATTCTTAAGTTCTAATGAATGTGTGTATGTGAAGGAAGTGTGTATTGTATGTACACATGGCTGATCTCATTTATGCACACCCAAGAGAGTTCTCCATTATGAAAAAAAATCATGGTATTTGTTATTTTCATAATAAAATTTGAAACCTTGTGAACATGAGTTATCTTCATTATTCACATAGTACATGAAATAGCTCATAAACTATACATCATGCAATGAAGTTCATCATTAGATAACACACTATATATTCTTTCACAAAAACCCGAATGGGTATATAATGTTATTTGATTTTCATATTTTTGAAGTACACAAGGATTATCTTTCCTCATTTATCTATATATGAAATATTTCATAATAGTTCACGCAGACGTAAAATGGATTCATAGAACCAGTTATTCAAGAATTTTTTTGAGTATAATAAAAAAAATTAAATGGAATGTGGGACATATTATTTCTGACAATAGAGTGAAACATGGAATGTATTCTTAAAACACACATTTAGAGGTGATTTATTTTTCTATTGAATAAAGTGATCCTTCTCGATATCACAATAGTATATAAATCCCTTATCTATGAATTATACTTCCTTGAATCTCTAAAAAATATACCACATTGATATTTCATTTTTATCTGATGATCTCCACATCATTTAATATTAGCGAATGAGAATTTCCTTATTTGTGACATGGAGAATCATGGAATTGCGTCATTTAGGATTAGAGTCTCCTAATATTTATAATATGAATGCATCCATGTATATCAAATACTCAAAATGCGTGTTAAATATCCATTTTGATTCAACAGTATCTTATTCTTAAAACTTAATAATATATTCAAATCTTATCATGCATCTGTGATGGTTCATTATCTAATTAAATAATTTATAGAACACCCATGAATACCTTGATTAAATCATCAATGGTTTAGTTTGAACTATGTCATACTATAGTTCTTGGATGAGGCTTCAAGTAAGAAGACATTCATTCACTACATTGAGTGGATAACATCAATTAAATCTGATGTTCTTGATCCAATATAAATATTTTAATGATTGATAAGTTGTAACCCATAGTGTTTGAGTCCCACATAAAAAATTTGAGCTATTAAGGTGTGATTAATAATAGATCGTATGTTGCAAAATTCTCAAGATGGAAGTGGTGAATCGGAACCTACAACAAACCGCACAAGCCTCAGAGGACCTGATCACAAATGATGTCCCACCAACACCCTGTCACACTAAATCCTAATTCCATGTGGGACCTTTTGGGTTTGCTTTCCCATGTGGAAGGGGTATCCTCCCATATCTGGGATTGAAGTGGTCCCATGGTCTTTTGAGGTTGGCCTCAATTTTTATATATTTCCAATTCATGTAATATATAGAAATCATTCTAATTATAAAACATAATTCTAATACATGTCAAATCATATTTTAAACTCTTATTCATGAAAATATATATTTTTATGGTCATTAATTCTTCAAAACTCCACATACAATAACTTTTATTTTACATGAAATCCATTAATTCTTATTTTATAAAATATTCATCATAAAAATGAATATTTTTATGGTTTTATTCTGTTCATATTCACCCAAATAAGGGGTGTCCACATGATGCAACATTAAGAAATCCATAGTACATGTCAGTGAAATTGTAGAAAGGTTACATAAATCATGACATATACTAGTATATTTTCAAAATAATGAAATCCACCATAAGAAATTGAATCCATAATAATTATCTAAGAAATATCGGTTCTCTCCATAATTGTACCAAACACATATTGACACTTCGTTTACAAAAATAAAACACTGGGCCCAAAAATATCCTCTTTTTTGTCATTATATATTTAAATATTTAAATGTCAATCTATTTTCTCAAACCATACCCTCTTATTAGTTGTCAAATGGAAAGGGTAAGTGGGGTCTTCTCATCTCATATTCTCAAAAACATTATCTTCTCCCTTATATGAAAATATATTTTTCACTTCTAAGAGAGGGATGAACTCACATGAATCTCATAGAAAAGTGCCTTTAGTACAACAGATCTAATTCTATTTTGGATAACCTGATGTAGAAAAAAAGAGTGATACAACAAACGTTGTCTATATTATCGCTAAAATATCTTCCATGTAAAAGAATACATTAAAATTCCCAATTGTTATTTAAGGGTATGTCAGTAATAAAATTTATCATTATAATTCTAATCCCAACACATAAATTAAAAAATATATAAAAAAGGTAAGGTGAAAAGATATATCTTCTCCCCTGTCTCATATTATCATCAACAAAACACACCCCATTAACTGATATGAGTAATCTAATTACGAATGAGGGAGGAAATTATGATTATAATACATCATCCTTCTAGGTTGAAATCAGTATATAATATCCAGTTTCATTAAAAGTTAGTGTAATGGTTGATTATTTTCTATGTTTATCACCATTAACGGATCCACTATTTTCTTCCAATTCATATTATTTAGTGATATCCATTAAGGAAAATATATTCATGTTTTCCAGTGGTTATAGCCTTAAATGAATCCTTTACTTCCATTTAGGACTATGAAGGGACATTGTTGTTATTCAAATGTAACATTCATTCAACGAACTGCCTCTCAAACTGGTATATACATTTCTACTAATCAATGTTTTTTGTATTCACTTTAATTCTATTATATTTAATAATTCATTCATATTCCTCTTATTTCTTATATTTTTTTTATTGATTTTGATAAACCACTATGCACTCTTTCATGAAATTCTATATATTTTTGGAGACTTTACCTGAATTACCACTATTTTTCAAATTAATGTTTTTTCCATTGAAAATATAGGGAATATTTTAATGATTTGATTTCATTTATTCATATATGTGTGACCTTCAACTTATATCTACCAAAAAACTTTTATAATAGTTCATATATTTTTCTGAATTGTTATCTTGGATGGATTTCTTGTCATATAATTCTTTCTATGAGTAATTGTTCTCAAATATTCAACCTCACTTCTCCATATTTCATGCATGCTTCCTAGAAATAAAATTATATACTAGAAATGGTATTAATTATTCCCATACCTTTATTAGAACCACAAAAAACAACGTAGCATAAATATTAAACCATGTTATTTATTCTTACAAGACACACAATGTTTCTTCACTTCTTCAAATAGAGAATTATTTTCCATAGGGGAAGTGACATTCTTAACATTTTTATTATTACCTTTAATATAAGAGTGGATCTCAAAATTTTCTTCTATTTAATCATTTCTTTACAATTTCTCTCCTTAATTGGGTTTTTATATTATTTTCAGGAATTGAATCATTTTTAAAATATTCCAGAGCACTGTGGATGAACTTACTGAACAACCAATAATAACATATTAGTCTCTTTCTCTTATTTTATAGTGTAGTATAGACAAGTTTCACAAATCATGAAATTTTTCTATTTGAGTGGAATAACCACTCTTTTGACACTTATTTATTAAAACCAATTTATACAGCTTCTCTCATCCACCCATGATTTTTTGGGTTTCTTAGTATATTTCACAATCCATATAATCCTAGATTTTGTTTTGAATCCTATAAAAGTACATGAAATAGCATTAGTACACTAGATTGTTTTTGGGTCATGGGATACCTTCTCCTTAGAGGTTGTTTAAATTTTATTATAGGATGTTCTCATGATTTTCATAGGGCAATGATACTCAACGAACACTTGTGTGGTAACATATTTTTCCCATTAAAATGGTTTGTTCCACCATATGGTGATTGTTGATTCTTAAATATCACTTATATATAAAAAAATCATGTTTAGGGAGATATTCTAATCCTCAACTGATATTATCTTATATCCTAAAAACCTCTTTCATCTTCATTATTTTTTCTTCATCAATGTATTTTGATTCTTATAGATAATTATCAGTAAACTATAACTTGTTAACTTTATCCTCCATTTGAGGAGCTTTGTAAACCATAAAAACATTGTGAAAATTTTATAATGTGTGGAAAGATTCTACAAATACAATCTCAAATTAATCTTTCTAATGAACATTTATTTGTAATTATTCAACATCTTCAACATATATTTCAATAAAAATATATATTATATCACTAATTTCATTAAAAAAATTAGATTATTGGATATGATAACCTATTTTGGTAATGGATCTTCCAAAGCATCATCCTTTTCTTGCAGCTGTAATTCTTTCTCTATGAATACCCTTCATACCTCTTACAATACAATTTTTTTTTTGAATTTTAGTAAATTGTTCTTTAAAAAATTATAGATTTTCACTACATGATAAATCAATATAATATCTAGAAGAGGATTCATTAGAAGAATAACAATCATTAAAATTATCAAAACATATACCACATTGATTACATTAAATTAGTGGTGTCTTAAACTTTAAGGAAATATTCTTCTTTGGTTTCCTTGAAAATATCTTCTTTATACTCTTAAGATTCTGTGGGTAAATATCCATCTAATGTAGCTCTATAATTTCTTGATATCTTACCATCATAAATACTATCTCAGATCTTTTGAGGGAACTAACACTATGATGAAACTTGTACCCCTAGGCCGGATTGACCATTGGGGGGGGGGGTTGAATCCTTGGTTCCTATTTATTAATTATTTTACCTTCAATTCGACCTCTACAAATTATTATGGTTATCTATCCACTCAATTATATATCTTAATATGATCATTTATTCAGTTTTTTAATAGATAGAGAATCACAAATAACATAAATTGTTTAGAAAAATCATTCTATTTACTGTATTTGGTTATTCCCCCATTTAAAGATTCTATGCTATCAAACAAGCAATTACACTTCCCTCAATGCCAATTGAGATACATATACTAATTCTCACTAGAACTCAAATACTTATTATTTGTCTCCAATAGACAGACTCTATTAGAATTCAACTCCATCTAAATAACATCCTACTCTAGATCCAATCAAGATAATTCATATATTCTAAGCACCAACCAAGTGACTTCTCCTACTCCCATCACCAAATAGAACACCTCTACTTTATTGAAGGCTTGATTCATTATAATATTATCTCTTGATCTTCCAATGTTAACTATTAGGGTCCAGATTTCTCATGATTACATTATGTTCCTCCAACTAGCACTGACTTGGTAAGTAGGTCATGATCAATAAATCTTATCCCCTATTAATGACAAGTTTCCTTAGTATGAAAAACGATAAAGAAAGTATTATTCTTTCAGATGAATTCCCAACCTCCCTTATATGTGTGTAAGATATGCACAAAACATCTTGAATAATATTTCATGCATTAATTACATGGACTTATAAATATAATAATCCGTATAACATAAATATAATGTAATATTTATATTTTATGTGTTTTAATAAATTTTAACTATACTTTTTGGTTCTATTATCAAGTGCTAATGCATTTGTGTATGTCAAGCATTTTTTTCATGAATTCGAACATGCATTGTCTCCTTTTTGGATGCCCAAGTTGAATCTTAAACATGTAAAAATATTCATGATATTTTTTATCTTCTTCACTTAAGGGGAATCCTCAAGAACACAAGTTATCTTTTGTATTCACTTACTTCATGTAAGAGGGCATGAACAATCCTTTTCACTTAAATTTTTTTTCTTCTGAAAAATCATTGTCTCATCCTTCTTTTGCACAAATCAAAATGGGTGTTTATTGTTTTTATAAGTGAAAAATATACTGTATCCCAATGATTATTTTTCATTAAATTTTAGTATACATAGTATATCACAATATGACAAAAAAACTCAATGGGATTTGGAGAAAAAATATCTTCTCAAAGTTCTTGATGTGTGATAAAAACTAGTAGAAGGCATGTAGGATCACTTCTTCACTTAAGTATAGTAAAATTCATAATTTATTCAGGGAATTATTTTTCTGTTGCAATTTTTTTATTCATAAAAAATATAAAATTATCAATATCACAGAAACAAGTAAAGGATTTGGTCACTCACCTTTTATTGGAGAGTTCCACCACCTCATATAAATTTATTATGTCATGTTGAATCTATAAAAAAACATTCCCAATTGAACTTTCAATAATAACCAAATATCTTGGAATCTTTGAATGTTATATGAAACTTGTTTCCTTCATTATGGCAGGGAAAATAATAGTTTCACTTCCTTATCACATGGATTCTCCTCATTTTCATATTCTGAATGAATCCATGTATATATAATGCTCAAAAATTATATTAAAAATCTGTTATAATTCACATGTATCTCATTATTCAATATCATTAATGCATGAATAGTGTATAATTTATTAAAGAAGGTTCATTATCTCATAAGCATGATTATAAAACACTCATTGAAACATTGATTCTATCATAGGAGGTTCAGTCAAAACTCTAGTGTATTGGAATACTGAGATGAGGCTTCGTGGAAGAAGATGCTTGGTGGCTCCATAAAATAGGAAAGATAAAAAAATCTAATGGCCATGGTTCTAATTATATGTTTTAATGATATTGAAACAATTACTCATGATTCATGAGTCCTATAATAATTTTTCGATAAGTTGAGGTGCACTTAAAAATAGTTCATGTTTCATGACACTCTTGAGGCGACAACTCAAAATCAGCACCTACAACACACTATACACACATCATGGGCCACCCAAACGCACATTAGAACACCAGAAACCTAACCCACTAAATCTTATATATATGAGTTCCATTGTGGGATTGATATCCAATGTGGTAGAGGCACCCTCCCATAATTGGAATTGATCTGGCCCCTTAAGCTTGCGAGTTTGGCCCTGATTTTTATATATAACACACTTATATAATAATTATAATTTTCTCTAAGATTAAAATATAATTCAAATACTTCCTTAATTATTATTTTAAACAATTATTAATGGAAAACAATATTTTCATGATCCTCACATCATCAAGACCCCTCATGTAATTTCTTATGTTTTTCATATAACCCTTTAATTTTTATACCAAAAACAATTCATTATTAAAATGATATTTCCAGGGTATCATTCAATAATAATTCACCAAAATAGGATATTTGCACTTGAATCTATTATGTGTACTCATTAGGTTATTTCATTGATAATAAATATCAATTCAATCAATCATCACAAATAGAGGATAATTTCTCAAGAATGAAGTCCATAATCATTAGGTGAATCCATAATAATTAACCATGAAAAAACCACTTCTCTCCATTAGCTTAAAAAACAAATATTAACGTATCATTAAAATAAAATGAAACAATGGTCCCAACATTTTCCAAACACCGATTAAAATGGTTTATGAAAGTGGTGGGTCAATTAATATTTTTAATTAACACCAAATATTTGGGTATTTAAAACTTCATATGAAACTTATGTAATTATAAACGAGATAGTGTCCCTAATTACATGGTATTGAGTTTTTTATTTCAATGAAACTATCTCGATCATTTAGGAATATTACAGGAAAATCAATGTCTCAAACTCAGTTTTTATCTTCATTCCTATATGTCCATCAAAAACCTGGTTTTACATTCTGAAGAGTCATAATATTTGAATATATTCATGCATTCAAGATGAAGATTTAAAACATGGATATTTCTAAATTTGTTCATGCCGCATATTCAAGGTCTGATAAAAGGATATTTCTATAGTAATATACATTGAATTATAGATTTAGGTGGTGTAAAAAATCATCATCAAGTGGTGGGAGGTTATTTGTAATAAGATAATACGGTGGAGATCAAATTGATCAGTATGCTATGATTTTTCAGTATTTTTGAATGGATATGTTGTAATGAAAACTCTTTATCCCACATCGATTTTCTCTTATTTTGATCTCCTCTTATTAATTGTAATTTTTTAGTATCCTTTTAATCCAACATAGGTGTTGTTGTAGGAATAACCCTTCACACACCTACCCACATGGGTTCAGCCATACCAATGTACAATCACTGGGCCTTCACCCATTCACCATGTGTGTATTCTCTATGAACATCAGTATGATCCATCTGGGTACAATTAATCCTTTATGAAACCATGGATAGAAAGATGGGATATTACTCCTACATGGTTCCTCTAGCTCATACATGTGTTGGATTGTGGTGTCCTAGCTTGGTTGACTATGGCTGGACTAAATTTTTAAATAAATTCCCCACTCCATTATATTATAAGTACTCAACATAATACAATAAATATTTTCAAATAAATATTTTCCTGGTCTTTATAAAAATATTCAGGCAATAAAAGAATATTTAATGTTCTATTTTATTGAAGTATACATTGTAAAAATTTTCAAATTCCATTTTCACATGTCAAATAAATTAATACCTATTCAAAAATCATCACCCATAATTAAAATCATCTAAAAAATGACATTTGACCTTTGAACATACCATGGAAGGAAATTATCTAAAATTTAAACTATTTCCAAGATTCTTGAAAAATAATTGACAATCATAAAAACATTTATAATGAAATTAATATAATTTCCAGAGAACTGTAATATTTTCATTCAACCAAGATAGGGAAAACAAAAACACTCTTTCATGATGATTTTCTATATCAATTCATATTATCATCAAGAGTCTCATCACTTACTAACTTATCCACAAAAAATACACCACAAAAAATATATTCATTAATATAACCCATTGTATTTTTAATCAAAACCACTGTTGGACATGATATGTGTATATGTCTTATTCATATAATATATTATTTATTTATTTTCATCACTCCCCCGAATTGATAAAAAATAAAAAACAATATGTGAAATGATTGTATTATTTATTTTTTAAGGAATGTTCCATAAATTATCCAATTGTAAGTTGACAAGGGAAATGATATTTTTTAAAAATGGTCCTAATTTATACATTAATTCAGTCCATTATCTATTCAGATTATGATGGAAACTGATATACCATATCATTATTATTTCTTTAGATATTGTTTATCAAATTCCTAGTTAATTGTGATAGAATAATACCAATTGATGAAATGAAAGTGGAACTTGTCTAATACTACTTTTTGAAAAAAATAATCTCAAGAAACATTCGACTATAAAATTGTACACTCATCCCTCAAAAAATATTAAATAAAATAAACTATATTTGGAATGATATGTTCTTGTGTCTAGTCCTTGATCATTTTAAAAAAAATTATTTTTATTGTCATTATTTATTATAATTATCCCCTATAATTTATTGTATACTTTTAATTTTCTGAATAGAAATGAGTGGGTAGGGACACGTACAATATAAATGAATTTTCTAATATATACCCACCAAATATGTCACATTTAGATAAAATATATGGATCTATAGAAATTTTTGGATACTCCCCCGCGTGGGATGACCACTGGATTCAGTTCCATGAGATTGTTCATTTTCATTATTTTTTCTTAGAAATAAAAATTATTGTGATCCATGAATAATGGTTAATTTGTGTTTCTTGATCAGTTATGGCAACAAGAAATTCTTCATCAAGGTTGATCTCAATCCTTTTAATGTAAATAATATTTATTATATAAGTAGATAAATAAAACTAGAGTACTTTATTATACTAGCCTTGGAATAACTACTCAATATTTCATATTTGGAGATCAAATATTATTTTCATGTTCTACATGTAAATATTGGCATCTTATTCCTATAGTATTTAATAATAAAAAACACAAATTATATAGGAAGGAGGATTATTACCATTATCTCTTAGTGACAGAAACAAGGATTTAAATTACCACTCAATATTTATAATGTTTTCTTTTTTGTCTCACTATTAGGATAAACCCTTCATATTAAATTTCATTTGTGTCAGAGAAAATTTGGGTATCAAGGAATCATTACACTCTTTAGTTGAAAATTTGGTTGGATTATTCTTAATAACACTATCCATAGATGAACATTCATCCTTTGGTAACGTATGATTATTCTATTTCATCTATTCTTGAACAAGTTCTAGGAATAAAAGATTATGGGAGATATTTTAATACTTCTTGAAACATACATAATATAGCTCTTAAATTATTTGGTATTCATTAGATGAAAACATCCTTCAGAATTCAACTTATTCTTATTGTGAAGTCCTTTATTGTTTTTCATTTTTTCCTCCAAATATTCTATAATTTTGCATTATTTTTATTCATTTTTTTCCAAATTAATAGTATATCATTTAGACTGCGAGAGATATTCTTAGTAGATTTACATGGAACATTGGGAGTATTATTCAACAAATAAAACTTTTTTAGTTTTCTTAGAATATTTATTTCATTTTATTAATAGGTTTTACTCTATTTAATATGATATATATGGAATGTTTATAATAATACATGGTGTGACCTATTATCCCCTAAAATATGTAGTATATTACATTAGGTGTAACACAACTTTTTAAATTCTAAGATTTAATTTGAATAGAATTATTTTATTTTTTTTCTATCCAAGGTAGACTTGCATGTCTTTTTTACTTATCTTGTTAGGAGTATTATGTTAAACATCATTTGTCTCTATCTTTGATATAGTTGAAATTTCTCTATTCATCATATCTCGTGGTATTTTATTATGAATTTTTTTACTTGAATTCTTGAATGGTTTATGCATTCATGACTCTCCACTTTGATCAATTCAACTCGAAATTCCATAGAGGTTGTTATAACATTCGAATCTATTTGTAAAAAGAGTACTCTTCCCTTACCATTATGAAATTTCATTTTTCACAAATTTTTTCCCCCTTAATATAGGAATAATTTTATTTTTAGATATTATTTTATAATTCCAAAAATGTATTATCCATGATAGAATAATCTAAAAAACCAAAAATAACAATGAAATATTTATTTCTTCTTTGGAATAATAGTAGGGATAGATTTAAATTCTTATTTTTTTCTTTCTTATAATTTTTTAAATCCTATTATTTTTGTGATTAATTCATTATAATATTACATTTCATCAATAAAAATATTGTGGTAATAACTTAATCACCTTTATTCATCCAATTATTGACATGTTTTGATTTCAAACATGCACTAAGCAAATAAAAATAATTAGAACAAAAGTTACAATTAAATATAGATGGTCATGTTTTCTTATAGATTACATAATATTTATCTTTGAATGATTTTAGTATTTTATTTTCACTTGATAATTATATTTTATGATAGGAATCATACTTAAAAGTTTGTGTGGATACTAATCATGTAGTAAGGACTCTTCATTCAGCCTTATGTGAAGACTTGTCGTGAAAATTTTGAATATTTTTTCATTTTAACTCCATCTTCCAGAAATTTCATATTTTCTATCAATTTTATTCCTACCATTGAATTCAAAATATATTCATAGTCTTTATTGATATTTAAAACATTCTAATCATGTTTTTTATTTTTATACTACAAGATGTTGTCATGATTTTTTATCTTTTTTATTCTCTCCCAAGTTTATAATTCTTGAAATCCCAGATGTATGAAGATTTTTCTTCTATTATATGGAAGTTATAATAATATTTATTTATTTCATTAAAATTCTCTTAAATTTTTTTTAATCCACTAGTATATTAAATAGTGTAATACTTCATTAAGTTCAACAATCTCCAAAACTCTAGATCCTTTATTCATAGAGATATTGATATTGGCTTTCAAAATTTCTTAAAAATATTCATCCATGTTCTATAAATATTCACCAATCTTGGTGTAAGAATCAGGAACATGGTTTCCTATAGATGGTTCTTTATATTAATATGTTATTATGTTTACAGGTATGTCACATCCCAAATGATCAAATAGTTTATTAGTTTTCGAAAACCAGATACAAACATAATATTCTCATTACAGCTTGAAAGGAAAAACAAACCTACAACTCCATTGGATATCCCCAAGAACTCTTAGATAATTCCTACAAGTGATTCATAATAATATTCATCTTAGAATATTGGGGAAAATAAAATATATGAAATGGATATTATAGGATTATCAATAAGGTTATGTAATTAAATGTATGTTCTCATAAACATAAACATTATTTACCATGAATAACTAAAAACACAAGCTTTATAAATATAAAATTGAGCATAATATTGTTGAAATGAAAGATGATTAAATATAATTATTTAATTTATCATAAGAGAGTTAAACATGACCATGGATATTCTACTAGTTGAATAATAACAAGGTTTATTAATTACTATTATCATAATAAGAAAATAAATAATGTCATATATCTGAAACTAATTGTCAAGGCCTCATCCAAGATATCTGAAAATACTGGGGTAAACCTCAGCAAAAACCCAATTCTATTTTGTCTCATGAGTCTAATGTTATATTTATGGGATATAATAAACCCTACCCATCACAATTTAATCCCAATTAATTCCTCATATGGATGGGTTTAAACATAAACAATATAGGCATATGAAATAACTTTCCCCAATCTATAGACCTTATCACTAACCAGTCTGAGTAGTATGGAGAAGGGTATAAAGATAACAGATATGTAGTCCAACTAATAATAATACATTTAATAAAACATGGTATATGATAATAATAATATTTTTAATCCAATAAAACTTAAAATTCAACAGGCCTATTGAAATAGATTAAAATGCACAAATAAAATCATCGATGAATTCCTGAGGGTAATACACATTTACATTGAAAAGAATAGTTTTTTTGAAAAGTATTAACCTAAAAAAAATAAGAAAACTGATATTGTTTTTACATGATAAAATGATTTGTTTTATAAAAATATATGTTTTTTAAAAAAGAATATAGAGTGCATATGAAAAAGGGTAAGATATCCGGAAGTTCCCTTTAATTGGGTTTACTTATTGTAACGAATTGAGAATATGGACATTTTAAAACATGTTTTTTATATAAAGGAATGATGAAATAGTCAGAATACATGATTTTACAGAATATAACCACAATTTAGAATAATTATATAAAATAAATGAATAATTAAATTTATGTTATAGAGGAGGAAAACACAACCCGGATGAAAGTGGAGGTTTGGGAAGAAAACCTTCACCTTAAGTATAAATTTGTTCTGTACTTGACCTTAATGACCTAGAAAATCAAATTAAATACATTAATTAATTAATTAAGAACCTTATATACATTTATTTTAGTTATTATAAATTTATTAATTTAATTTATGGATTTTTTTTAATGATTTATAAGATACAATTTTATCACTTGGGAGTGTTTGTTTCCATGGTTTTCACGATTGGTGTACTTGTTAATGAGTAATGATGATCATGTAAAATGGATATAATTCTACATAATTATAAATAAATGTTATTAATGATAAACCTTAATTTTATCTGGTATTATTTATTATTTTTTCATATATGTGGAACAAACATTAAATAACATTTAATGATAATCGTTTAGCTTAACTTTAGCATTATTTCAATCACAATTCAATACATTTGTTTTATTATTTAATATTATGTATATAAAATGGATCAAAAACCTTAAATAAGATATAATAAATATTCTCTAATCTATTTAAACTATAAAAATTCTATCATGACCATCATGGAAGGAGAAATTTATGAATGAATGTTTGTCATCCAAGAAGGATTTAAATCATCACCTCACGAATGATGATTTTGTAATAAAATAAAAGAGAGAGAGAGAGAGAGTAATGGTATTGATGGTGGATATTAAATTAAAAAGATTTCATTCCAGTTTATATATTATAATGGATTTATCATGACTATTTGGACCGAGTAGGCGAGGAGAAGATAAGAATATAAAATAAATTGGAATAAAATTAAAAGAAAAATGAAGAGGGTTTACCTCTTGAAATATCATCCTTAAAAACATCCTTATGGAAAGGGGTTTCCATATTTAGGTGAAATCAAGAGCTCTTGGATGTGGGTAGATATTAGGAAAGATTATTTGGGCCTAAAAATTAATGTATTCGGGGCTTAGAGGTGTGGGGAGAAGAGGGGGTGAGGGGTGGTTTGTAGTGGATGAGAGGGGTTATTCTTCATTATCTATTCATTATTTTATTATATTTCTCAATAAAACCAATAGTATTGATTCATGTAAATATGTATAGTAATAAGTGAATTTGGGTTCTAACCAAGGGTATATACATCACCCATGACCAATTGAATAGTGTAATTTGCATATAATGTATTTATATCATAAATTATAGTATTTTACTATTCACAAAATTTCATATATTTTAGAAAAATCCCAAAAAATTAACATAATAATTTTTCAATGTGTAAAATTAGAAAATGAACTCCATTTTAAGAAAATAATTTTATATATATAAATAATTTTATTTTTAATTAAGATCATTATTTACTTGAAAAATACAGTTTTATGTACAACTTATTTTATGACGCTTTAAAAAATTAACTGAGGTATCATAAAATTATTATTGAATCATAACAAAATAAAATATTGATTTATGAATAATTTTTATATAAATCAATTTTATTTTAAATCATTTTATTATTTATATTATTTTAATTAAATATTTATTACTTACAAAAATACCAACACTTAAATATTAATTTTTAAAATATTCTTTTACATACATGGTGATATAATTCTATCATAATTTAATTTCTATGATGGTACAATTTTACTGAAACCATCATTGGTGAGGTTATTATTCTATTAGTCATTTTATTATTCATCAGGGTTACGTTTCCATTCCTGAGGGTGTGCTATTAATTCATCAGTAGAGGTTCCTTATCATCTTGAAATACCTCATATTTCATTCATTATTAATTTATAATGTTTGTATTGTGTTCTATAAGTTATTTTATATGATCTATATGATATTAAATAGATATAAGAAGAGAAATTTCATTGATAGAGTTATGGGTTGTTACTGTCTCCCCCATAAAAAAAATTCTTCCTCGAAAATCAAGAATGTTACCTTATCGAAATATTTGGGTAGTTCTTCAGCAGGAGTTCCATAGGATCCCACATCGCCTCTTCAATTTTGTGATTTTTACAAAGTACCTTTATCAGCCGAGTCATCCGATTCTTCAACACTATTCATTAGTGTCTAGAGTCTGGATATTCTCTTTAGAGTAAGATAATTCAGGATATAATTTTATTCCATCAGAAGTGAGGACATTTATTGGGTCTATCATGTAATTTTATAACCATGAGACATGGAACACATTTTCTAATTTAGAAAGGCTACGTGGAGTCGCCAGACGATAAACTTTACCTCCAACTCACTCCTAAATATCAAAAGGAAAAATGTACATCTTTCTATGTTTCCTTTATTCCCAAATCATATAACACTCTTCCATGGAGATACTCTCAAGAAATCATGATCTCCCACTTGAAATTCTATATCCTTCATTCAATTATTGGAATAGGTTTTTTTTCATTCATTGAGTTTCTTTGATATGGGTTTGAATAGTCTTTTCATTCACTATTGTTTCCTATACATGATTTAGGCCTATAACCATCCTTTCACCAACTTTAACCCAATATATTGGTGTGTGAATTATCATTCAACACAATGATTCATTTGGGTTCTTTTCAATACTTGAATGAAAATGATTATTACAGGAATCCTATACAAAAGTAAAGTACTGATCAACTATACCTTGAATGTCAAGGGAGCATGATCTCAACATGAATTCTAATGTTTGAATGGTCCTTTTAAATACCCTTCAGTTTGTGGTTGATAAGAAGTACTCAAATGAAGCTCTATATCTAATGATTTATTAAGGATTTTCTACATTTGTATTATCAATTTTGGATCACAATCAGACAAAATTGAGAGAGGTTCTCCATGAAGTCATACAACTTCATTAATATAGAGTCGTTCAAGGTGATCCAGGGTCAAGTCCTCCCTTATAGCGAGGAAATGTTCATATTTGGTTACTCTAACAACAATTACCCAAATTATAACCTTATTTTATAGATTATTGGTTAATAAAGTGAAAAAATACGTAGTAATATCATTCAATTTCCATATATGAATTGGATGAGGTTGCATGAATCCCTGAATGTTATATTTAAACCTTCTCTTATTGTCAGAATAAACATCTTGATAAAAAATCTGAAATTTCAGTCTTCATATTATCCCACAACAAACATTCCATCAATTATCTATACATCTTAGTGAAACCAAGGTTTATAGAGAAATTTGAGTTGTGGGAATCATCCAATAAATCTATTTCTAGAATAGGGATAGAGGGAACACATACCCTCCTCACAAATTTTAGAATTCATTCTTCATACACACTGTCTTCCATGTTCCCATCATTCATAGAATCATTTTTTAAGACTATCATCATTATGATGAGATATTTTAATTAATTGTAAAAATGATGGTTGGGAAACCAATTTAAAATGTAATGAAGTTTCACCTTCTTTGATAATTCGCATATCCATCATTACTAGATTCATGAACACAGGATCCCTTTAAATCCTCTTTTGTATAGGACAATAATAATCATTGAAGAGGTTGAGCAATCACCTTTTACTCATGTTTAGTCCTTTATGTGAGAATATATATTTCAATCTCTTTTGATCTATATGTATCTTACATCATTTACCACAGAGATAATGTCTACATATCATCAGGGTAAATATTATATCTACTTACTCAAGATCATGATTTCGATAGTTTTTCCATTAGTTTTTAACTTCCTTGATGAATATGAAATAACTCTATCATTCTTCATAAGGATACAATCATGTCCTTTATTGATGCATCAAAATAAATAAAAAAACACCATTTCCCAATGGTTGATTCTAGATCTAATAATTCAATAATATCCTATTAAATTCTTCAAAACAGTCTTCTCATTCTTTATTCTACTCAAACATAACCGCTTTATAAGTAATATTGGTTAATGGGCTAGCTAATTTGGTGATGTTAGGAACAAACTTCCAATATCAACTTGTTAAACAATTAAAAGTATATACCTCAGTTATGTTCATTGGATTCAGATATTCTTGAACTGTATTTTTAATTGTAGGAACAACTATGATTACATCCTGAGATACAATATGGCCATGAAAAGAAACTTTTTGATACTAGAATTCACCCTATATAAACATAGAATAGAACTCATTTCATCTAAGAGTCATTATAATAATACCAAAGTGATTCTCTTGATCTTCATTTATTTTTTATTATACCAATATATCACTAATAAATACCACAACAAAGACATTAATATATTCATTGAAAACATTATTCATTAGATAAATGAAAATAGAGGGAGAATTAGTCTATCAAAAAGGCAATACTGTAAAATCATAATTCCCATGCTAGGTATGAAATACTGCATTTGAAATATATTCCTTATCACATGAAACTAATGATATCCTAGTCTGAGGTTAATCTTCGAAAAATAATGTTCTATGGGTTGTTGATAAACTAAATCATCAATATGAGGTAGGGTAAAATTGTTCTTTTTTAATAGCATTCATTTCTCTATAGTCAACACACAACCCCATCGATCAATCTTTTTTATTGAAAAAGAGAACATGGGCATTCCATGGAGAAAAAATGTGGATACTAAATCCTTTTTCACTCTAATACTTTAGTTGTTCCTTTATTGATAATAATTCTTATATGGTAATTCAATAAGGAGTCTTTGATAAAGACTTAGAACTAAGAATTTAATTAACAGATAACTAAATTTCTAGCTCCGAAGGATGTCAGGTAAATTTTCTGGAAATACTCCAATGTATTATTTCAAAACAGGTTCACCCCATATTTGATGTTTTATTTCCTCACCCATAGATATTTTATTCTCTTACTCAACGTGAATTTAATTTAGTAGTTATATTAGGGAATGATCTAGATAATAATCAAATTCTGATTTTTTACTCTAAAGATAAGGGATTATACACCTTCCTCGGAAATTCTAATTTCCTTCTTCTTATAATATATTTTCACATTATATTTTGAAATCCAATACACACTGAGGATTAAGTCAATGTTGAGCATATTTATTATGATAAAATCAGCAAATAAATAAATTTTATATTCCATAATGGGAACTTCCTGACACATCTTTATTATAATGGGACTTCCCTAACATGTTTTGACTAAAAACTCCTTTATTAAGGAGAATTGGAAATATCTAATTTTTAATGAAAACTGGGAAGATATAGATGAATTTGATGATCTAGAATCAAATATATATTTTTCTAAATTTTAGGAGATTATAAATATACTGACAAACACATAATTTAGAACTTCAACCTGGGTTGTTGTGATCATATTGGATTTTCCTTTCCCTGATGACAACTTATGATGATTGTTTCCATTACGCTTCAGATAAACATTTTCATTGTGTCCCATCTCCATAAAATTGCATCTTTGATCATTCATATCTATATTATTTCCTTTACAATTTCAAAATTGGTAGCCTTTTACCCACACATGTAACTAACCCCTTTTTCTAAAAGCTAGATCGTAGGTGTTTCCTTCTATAATTATCACATGTTGGAGAACTCCCTTTTTTATTTTTCCTTTAATCCATTCATTCCTCCTCCACCAGATTCATATCTTTCCTTCCTTTATAGTTATAAGAGTTAGATAATTTTTAATCTATCTTAATTTCACATGATACTATATCTTAATATGATGTGAATGTTTAGGAAACATATGTCCTTCAAAGGAATTGTTTTAAACCATTAAAGAATCGATAAATACTGGTCCATGTATTATGTATATAGTCTAAAGCCTGAAATTTTGGACTTGTAAAGTTTGATTCATACTTGAAAGAATTATCATCCCCCTTATGCCTCAGATTCAATAGTTGGATTTCCATATTTTCTAGTTTTTTTGGGGAAAATATTTTTATAGGAAAATTTCACTAAAATATATCCATTCCATATTTTCAAAATATTCCTCCTCATTTTTTTGTATCAACAAACACCATTGATCAAAATCTCCCGATGAATGATAAATTTCCCTGAAAACCTTATCCCTTTCATTGCTTCCCAAAGAAATAAATATCTTCTCTATGGAACATTTCCACTAATCTGCAATGAATGGGTTTGTAGACCCATTAAATGATGGTGGTTACTTTCATATAAAGTGGTATAAAATTGATCCTCCATTTTTTAGATCATGAAGCCCCAAATTGGTATGTTTATTGTTCATATCCTCAGTTAGATTTAGATTTATAGTTATATGTTTCTTAGAACTAGTGGAAACTCTAGAATAAACATCACTATCTTGAATAGGAGTAAAATTCCAACATGAGAGACAATCATTCTTGTGGTTCTGATTACATACACTAGGATCCATTTATAAATAATTTCATACTTTAAATTTGACTATGAATCATAATGTATAATTCTGAACAATAAAAACACATAACATACATTTTCATTTTATGCATGTCTAATATAATAATCATAAGAATGGTTTCTTTGAAGAAATATTTAAAATTAAATACTTCATAATTGTTTGTAGAGAAAATGTTAATTATATAAAGAATATCCTATGGGAGTGTCAAACCATGTTTATAGTAAGGCTTGTTATCATGTACTTAGATACCTCGAGTTAGGCCCAAAACACCTTGTCAGATTTGTTACTCCTAGGTACATCTGTGCTGGAACAACATCCACTTGTAGTATACAAAAATAGTTTCATTTTCTATAAAGACCCACATAATTTATACCTTACCAAATTTATAGTTTATTAGTTTATTATTATCTTCAAATTCAATCATAGGGTTTTTTACCTAACCTATGTTTTCTATATGTTGTTTCTATGGTTTCTACTGAACATCCTCTAACACAAAATATAAAAACCCGAACCCATGTTTCCCAGAACTAACAACTTATATTAATTCATTGGTATGCTTAGAAGGATGATGCATCCTAATGGATTGAATAGTTTAGTTGTTTTGGAAAACTTGATACAAACCTAATATTTATATTACAACATGAATGAAAAAACCCAAATTAAAATTATGTTAGAAACACCCAAAAAATAATAGGTTATTCATACAAGTCATTCATAATAATATTTATCTTCTCATCTTATGGAGAAATAAAATATAAGAAATGGGTGAGCTTAGAGGCTCAGTAATGGTATGTAATGAAGCTTCATTTTTCATAAACATAAAAATTATGCATGTTGAATAACTAAAAATAGATTCCTTTAAAAATAAACATGAGCATAATATGGAATGAATAAAAGATGGTTATATAAAGCCATTTCAGTTATCATAAGAGAATATAATTTTACCATAGTTATTCTGCTAGTAAAATAATCACATGGTTTGAAAATAACTGTTATTATAATGAGGTAATGAATAATGTTGGACATCTAAAACTTTTTTTCATATCCTCGGCCTAGATAACAAAAAATACTAGGGTGAGGCCTCGACCGAAAACCAATTCTATTTTGTCTCATTTGACCTACTGATACATAGAGGGGTTATAGTAGGACCCACCCATCACTTTCTAATTCCAATACATTTCTCATATGAATGGGGATACATATAAACAACATATACATATGAAATAACATTCCCCAATCTTTAGACATAATCACAGAACATTCTGAGTAGTATGGTGAATGGTCTCAATATAGCACATCCACAGTCAAAATGATCACAACTAATTTAATAAAATATGTTAGATAATAATCATAAGATGTTAATCCCAATAAAACATACCATTTAATATGTGTGTTCAAATAGATGAAAATGATCTGATAAAATCATTGATGAATTCTAGAGAGTAATACTCTTTTACTTTGAAAAGAAGAGTTCTTTTGGGAAAATGTATTCATAAAATCAGAAATGATCAAAATTATTTTTTTCAAGATAAAATGTTTGGTTTTAAAAAAATAATGGTTTATTAAAAGATATTATATATTTAACTTGAAAATAGGTAAGAAATCTGGAATTTCTCTTTAATCGAACATACTTATTGTGAAGAATTGAGAAGGGGACCCTTATAAAAGTTCGATTTCCAACAAAATATATATATATAATGGTTTGAATACTTGATTTTGGGACATATAACCCGAATTTATATGAATTTTATAAATAAATAATTAATTAAATTGGTTTACATATCAGAAAATCACAACCCAATGAAAATGGAGGTTCGGGAAGAAAACCCTTGCCTTAAGTCCGAATGTGTTCTGTACTAGTCCTTAATGTCTTGGATAATCAAATTAAATATATTAAGTAATTATTTGAAAACCATATATACAATTATTTTATTTCCAAAATTTTATTAAGTTCCTTTATGTACTTTTTGATAAGTCATAAGAAACAATTTTATCGAACAGGGTTGTTTGTTTCCTTCATTTTAACAATTGGTATACTTGTATAGGAGTAGTAATTTTCATGTTAAATGAGAATAATTCTCTAGAATTTGAATTATTTATTAATAATGAAAAACAATAAGTTTAATTGGTACAATTTATTTTTGTCCAAAAATGAGGACAAATCATTTGAAAACATGTTAATTATAATCATTTTTCTTAATTTTATAAGTTTTCAATCATAATGAACTAGTTTTGCTCTATTATTCAATATTTTTTATATAAAATTGTTCAAAAACCTTCAATAAGGTATAATAAATATATTATAATATGGTGGAACCATAAAATTGGTATCATGACCATCATTTATGGATAAATATAAGAATGAAAGTTCACCAACCATGAAGGTCGTATATCGGCACCTCAGGGACGATGATTTCATTTTCAAAATAATAGACTTAGATAGAGTGAGTAAGAATATTGACTATGGATCTTTAGTTAACTTGATATCATTACTGTATATATATGATACCGGTGTTTTCATGATCATTTGGATAAATAATGTGGGCAAATCATGTGAATAGAAAGTAAACCGAAATAAAATTAAAAGAAAAAGGAAGTGGGTTTACCTCCAAAATTATCCTCCTTGAGAACCTCCTTAGGGAAATGTGTCATGATATTTTGGTAAGACCATGATCTCTTAGACATGGGGATAGACTAGGGAACAGGATTTCATTAGAACATTGAATATATTCAAGGCTTATAAGAGTGAGTAAAACATGGGTGTGTTGTTGTTTCTATAGTGGATGAGAGGAGTGATTTCTCATTATTATATTCATTATTTTATTATTTTTCTCAAGATAACCAATATTATAGATTCTTCTGAATAAATTCCGTAAGATGTGTAGGTGAGTTAGGAACAAGGTTTATTAAATCATCCATGACCCCATGAATTGTGTATTTAGCTTAAAATTTATTTATTATGTAAATTACAGTATATTAGATTACACTATAAATTCAATTATTTCAGAAAAATTCCAAAATTTCAACCTAACCATTTTTCATTACGTTGAATTAAATAATTAAATCTATTTTTTGAAAATAATTTTCTAAATTTTAGAAATTTAGTTTTTAATTTAAATAGGTCTTTACTCAAATAATTATTTTTCAAAAATATAATTGATTTTATAAGGCTTTCAAAAATCAAAAAAGGACTCATAAAATTATACTAAATTAATAACACAAAAAATATATATTTTGATATGTTTTATTAAAATGAATTTTATTTTAAATAATTTTAGTAATTATGATATTTTAATTAGATATTTATGACTTACATAAATACCAACTATTAAATATTAATTTTTAAAGTATTAATTTACATAAAATATTATACAATAATGTCACAATTTCAGTTATTAGATGGATACATTTTATTTTTACATTCATTAGTGAGGATTATTTTCGATTAGTCTGTTTATTTTTCATAAGGGTCACATTACTATTCTTAAGTGAATGTTACTCTTTCAATAGTATAAGTTCCTTAACTTCTATAAATAACTCATATTTATTTCATTATTCATTTATGTTATTTGTATTTTATTCTATAATTCATCTTATATACTCTATATTACATTAAATAAACATAAGATGGAAAATTTCATTGATAGAGTTCTTGGTCGTTACACTCGGCGATACCTTCCTATATACCATTGAATGAGAAGTAGATAAAGTTTAATATTTATCTTGGATTTTTATGTAGTATATCATTCATAGTAACAAATTATTCATCCTTAAACTCAATATATATGTGATCAATTCCAATAACTTTTGGATCTTCATGAGTAAAATATTTATAAGAGATATTTGTTTCTGAATTTTCCTATCCGGATAAATATAAACATTGGGTATAACTATTTCCCTCCTCTTTAATTGAATAATAAACTATAATATCATCAACTTTCGTACAGGTATTTTCTTTCTCAGGATTATTTTATGAGAAAACTAATACATATTCCTATTTTCTCAAGTGGTATTTCATCTTTAACTCTCTCAGTTTTTTATTATTTTTATTCTCTATGGTCTTCAATGAGATATTGTTTAATCTGCAGTAGATACAAATCCACTATGTTTTCAAAATATTCTAAATTAAGAATATAAATATAATCTTCAATAATTATTAAATCAATTATTCCAATCAAAGGTGAAACAAGTATCTAATTCTAATTTTTAGTATCATATTGGGACGAAAACACATAGAGGGATTGAATTAGAGTGGTATGAATTTTAATTACTTCAAAACTATTATCCATTACTTTACCTATATTACTTATTCTATAGAAGATTATCATTTATTCTTCACCAATGGTTAGCTATCAAGATCAGAAATCAATAAATCATAAAGAAAACCAAGATTTTTAATGGGGTTCTCCAATTAATTTTAATTATAGAATAATTAATTTAAAATATTACTTACTAAGACGTATTTTCCATGCACTGTTAAAGTATAATTCATGAATTATTTTTGATGAAAAATATTACCGTATATGAGATTTTTTCTCTTAATTTTATCATGATTGTGTAATAATTATTCTTTAATTGAAACTCATGAACTCTGATATGCTTCCACAAATAATAAAAATCACAATAGTTTCCATAATTTACATCAATGAATGGATTTTCTATTAATTTCCTTATATCAAAATAATATGAATATGTTGTAGACTGGTAAAATTAGAACTCATTGACCTAAAAATTAATATGCAATTATCAGTTATGTATCACCCTAAGAAAATAAAAAGAGTGACTTCTTGTTCGATGGAATATATGACATGAAACCCTCATGATAGACCATAATTTAACACCCTTATACTATATGATATATTTATTTCTAAATAAATTCAATCTTTTCGATATCTTCTGGTGCACACAACACGGAGATAGAATGAAACATGATACTCTATGAAAATATTATTATTTTAACATTGCCATTATGACATATCTATTAATTTTTTGGATATGAATACTAATAAAAAAATATAAAAAAATATGTATTAGACATGTATAAAATAAGTTCAATGGTTATATTTGTTATGAAAATTAAATTTGAACCATTTAGAAGAAAAATGATTGTTTTCTAAAAAATATTATTTTCCACTAAAAGAGAGCTTAGTTGTGCTTCGCAAAAAAAATTGAAAATTAATTATGAAGAAAACATAAATATTTATTTAAAAATATAAAGATTATTTTTCAAAAAATCATATCACATTTTTCATAGGTTTTATTTTTTTTTTCATGAAAATTTCAATTATTTGATTAGTGAGGAATACATAATTTTAGTTGAAAATTTCATTTTAATTTAATTTTAATTATAATTTAATTTTGTTTTAATAAAAAATTTATAAAGAAATATATTATACTAATTTTTATTATTGTAATAATTTTCATGTTAAACTTGTATATAAATGTTTTGTAAACATTAGAACTTTTTCTATTTAAAAACAAGTTTTCAATTTTTGTATGAGGGATTAATTTTATTCTAAAATATTCCACTAATGTTAATGGAATTTAAGAAAAAATGGATTCCATAATTGGACTAAGAATAATTTATATTATATAATAAGTTAATATTAATATTTTACTATAATTAATAATAAAACTAGTAAAAACCTTTTACCATAGTTAAGTGAAAAATGTTTTACCGTGGGTTAAACTAAATAGTTAATGTTTAAAATGAAATAAAAACTTGTATAAAAACTATTTTCTGTCCCAATTTTACCCTTTATTGTGTTAGGATCTATAATATAGCATTTTGGACCCTTTATTATTGTGGAAAATGTGAGTGCACCTTTTTATTTTCAAAAATAACTAGTGTGCCACTCACCTCATATATACAAGTCCCCCACCACTCCTATGTTATTTATATGTCCAAATCCTTTTGAATCAAAAACATCCTTCCCAGATATTATCATAATATATATACTAACATCCTAGAATTTTTTTTGGTAATAATTTAATTCTCAGAAAACATTAGGTATAATCCTAAAAAGTGTTTTCGAGAAAATGCAAAAGTCTTAACTATGATTTTTTATATTTCTTCCTCAACCTCCATAAATTATTATCTAACCATTATTAGATAATAAAATCATTATAATACAAATAATTATATTTTTTATGATAATATTATGACCTAATACCATCCCCACTTCCCTAAAATGGTTTATAAAATAATTATTCCTTTGTACGGTAGACTACAACCACACAAACTGAAATCATTCGTTTTCCATTACCACCTACAATGGTTGGGTATGATGATGGAAATAAAGTATATATATATATATATATGATATTTATAAAATTATTATATCTATGTATTAATTATATCATATCTACCTTTCTTACATTCCATTCCATAGTGTATAGAATAACATTGCTCGTTTGTACGGTGGACTACCCCATTTATGAACCCATATGAATACCTTTTTATCACCACACAACATGGATGATACATATAAGTATATTTAGGTAAATATTATGGTATATATGATATTATAGACATTATTAAATGATAAAATATTACATTACTTATTTCCATGATTATTATTGAAAAATGGAAATGTTACTCATGGATAGATATGAACTACCATCCCCAAGATTGTAACATAGTTCATTTTCCCTAAACACAATTAAATGTTTTTCTAAAAGTATAATTTATTTAAAAATATAATATTAATTACATGAATATTATTCTTTATATGTTTAAATAATAAACACATTGAATATAGTCAACCTACAAATTTCATTTTTAACACATAATCCAAATATCGTCAAAGCATATGATGTCATCTTAATTGATTATGTAATTATATAAAACATTGAAATAAGTGAAATAAAAGGAACAATAAACATTAAAAAGGATCATAAAAAATTAATTAAAAAACATTATTTTTGTTATTCTAGAGATAAATTACTAATGTGATTTGTCATATTCAAGGTAACAATTTCTCTTCCCACTTTAATTCATTGATACATATTCCATATTCACAACTTATTACATTTTTGTGGTATATATAATTACATTTTTTTATTTTATTTCCTCAATTATTTTTCATTAATGGTATTTAATGTTTCATTAAAAGTTAATTATTTCATGGGGTTTTTTATATAAAATATACCAAAGTGGTAAAGGTTTACTTCACTATCTCCTCATTATTTGGGATTATTTTTGTTTAAGTGTACCACTGTGAAATTATTTGATATTTATATCTTTAAAATAAAATCATTTCATAAAATCTGTTTATCCATGAAATTTTTCATATAATATTACTATTTTCTACACATTGGTACTTAATATAATTGAGAAAGCATTTTTAAGAAAATCAGATGTTTTTTATCTAATACTAGAGACTCTTTTTCATTGAAACCCATGATTCCTAAAAATCATTTCTAAAATGGTTTAACCCCTTAAAATTTATTTATTAAATATGATTTCACCCAATTTTTCTTTTTTTAAAATGTTTTGAATGTAATCATCATTTCTTTTTAAAAGTAATTCCCCTTGGTCTATTACCAATAATTTGAAATTGTTATTTCTTCTATGGTGTGCGGAAAGAAAACAATTATACACTTTAATGAATAGTCAATATTTAATGATAAATTTTCATGTTTTTAAAGGTTATTTTGACATAAATTTATTTCCAAAATATTTTAGGAACATCATTTTTAAAGGTGATTTTCAAAATGTATTGGTTATTTTAAAAAAATATTTTAATGATATTTTAATGGTATTTATATTCAACAATGACAAAACCCTAAATATTATATATTATACATTGAGGATATGTTTTATTGATACCATCATTATTATTTCTCTAGATTTTTTATGATCAGTATGACTACGGTTGTATAATTTTGTTACCATTCACTATTTTACTCTGGATGGTTTATGATTACATTTATTTATTGAAGTTTGAATTTTCATTTCATATGTTAGTTTTTCAATAAAAATGAATATGAGTATTTTGTTTCACCTATTTCATTTAAACAATTTGTTGGACATATTGTGTAATGTGTGGGTCTTTCTATAGCCCCTCGAAGCATCGGTAATCCTTATGAGATATACTAGATTGGGGTTTGGCTAAGGTCTTACCAATTTGTATAGATGTCTAGGATGAATGACTCAAATGTATTAGTTTTCATATAAAAATTCCATGATGTTTTTTTTATCCACCATTATTCATTCAATTATTATTGTTTTAGGTATTGATATTCCATGGGACTATCTTAATTTTTTTAATATCCATAGTTAAGTAAATTTTTATGTTTTTATTTATATAGAATTATTTAATAATGATTTATTCCTTGAATATCATTATAAAATGTTTAATTATATTGCATGTGTTTTTGTTAGTTAACATACCATATTGATTTAGCCTTATTTATTTAGATAATCCGCGATATTGTTAACCTTATTAATCATTTGAGATCACCATTTTCTTATGTTTTATTTCCCCTTGGATACTAGGAAGTTTTTTTTGACTGATGTGTATGGATATGATAACACTAATAATATCATTTTAAAAGAAAATATTTTTCTATATTATGTTTTAACATTTAATGTGAAATCACGTAAGTTTCTAGTTCACCAAGAAAAATAAACAATTCATTAATTTGGAATGTGATTCCTTATATCTAAATCCATTGTTATAATGTAATCATTAGATTTGGGATACTATGGTCAGGGTCAGTAAAGTTGGTATCATATGATGTTTTTTTGATACATTGGCAATTAGATTGAGGAAAACATTGATTAAGGAGCATAACCCTATGATTTTCATTGGGGATTATTTTAGAATAAAATCCAAAAATTTTTATAATAAAGATATTATTTGTTTATTACTACCAATATATCCATGAATGGATACTACGTGTGGGAATGGTTTTCGTCTTGATGTACCAAGGGGAATAATTCTGAAAAGGGTCATTGTTCTTGACCCAATTGTCATCCAGTGCAATGTAATGGGACATAATACCCACTTATATTGACACGACATGAGGGTATTCATAGATCAATTCCAATATTCTTTACAAACCATAATGATGGATTTGAAAATATTTTTATGATTTCAAAAAGAACCCAAAGAAACCACAATTAGCATTATTATTATTGCAATGTATAAATTCTTAAATTTATATTAATAGTTTCACTAGGTTTGGGATTATATATTATGTATTATGATGATATTATATAATCTAGTATATGAAATAATTTAGAAATTTTCCCTATAATAAGGACTACGATCCACATAAACTCATGTATTCCAAAGAGTAAGAATGATTATTTCCTTGATGGACTTAAGAAAATATTTTTAAAGGGACTAGTCTCTTAAACATTATCATCATATGAGGACACAATATAATTTTCTAAAATATAGAGAAGGAATAAAATATGCATTATATATTCAAATTAAATTAATTGATGAGGAGAAAGGTAGTGAAAAAATAGATAAAGTAAATAAGGGAAAAAGGAGATTCCCATGTGTGAAAATTGTGGAAAGAAAAAACTTAGTACATGGATGAAGGGAATGGAACTATACTATAACTATGGAGAGAAATTATACTATTTTCATGATTTAATGGTAATTAAATTGGATTCAAATGTTAAATTCATCAATGTTATAGAGATGGGGAAGAACTCAAGTTAATTCCCCAAGCATCAATGTAACATTCCTCAAACGTAGTTTATGGATACTGTTCAAATCTAAGATTCTAACAAAAAAAAAATTTGAATGATTAATGTTATTTTTTTTATTCAAGAATTATTTCCTTTTAGTGGTTTATGAGTAATATCCAAGTTATATAAACTTTGAAACATATATGGATTATACCATAATACTAATTCATTAAGAATTTTAAAGAGTATGTTAAACTATACCGATGACCAAAAAAATGTTTCATTGGGATGTTTAACTTCTTGGAAAACATATGATTGTGGATAAGATAATAGTTAATGCGTTCTTGATGTTTAGATAATGATATTGGGATAGAAATATGGTTGATATAGATAAATAAAATTAGATAGTACTTACTTCGTTGTAACTAATTTATTATTTGTTAAGAAAGTAGTTTATGCTATCATTGAGAGAGTTAACAGATAATTTGGAATTAAGGAGAATATCCAATTAAATGTTTTTTATTTATTGAATAATAAATAATAATAATTTTTAATAATATCTTATGGTAATTCCGTCAAATACCATGTTTTATTATAATACATGATGATGTTATTCACATGTTTGGTATGTGGCGATTTATATCTACTTCATGTTTTTCAAGGGATTAACTATATGCTCATTAATGAGTTTTGGAGACTTTTTTTCTAATGTCTCATATATTAATCTATTGGAAGGTTCAAAAGGTTAAAAAATTATAAAATGGTTAAGTTAAAAATTTTATGAGGTTGTATATATTAACATATTACTTAAATATATGATGATTAGCGCATATTTGATAACATGTACGAACAATTTTTTAAAATAATATGTAGAGGTCGAAGGAATGGATTATGATTATATTAAGGATCTTATGATCTATTGAAAGTGAATTGTTTTTTCTTAATGTGTAATGAAATTAATTATTTGATATTCATTTAATGGAGTAAATGATGAATTTTAAATATATTGAGTCACAACTAAATGATGAAATTATGTTTATTAAATTGAAATATTCCATGTAAGTAAGTTTTCTTATATTTTTAAATAGTAAAATAATTACTCAACATTAGGAGAAGGATCTTGAAATAAATGGAATATTGTTACATTCATATTTGATTAATCAGATTCTATTTTAAATAATTATAGAATTATCATTTTGAGGTCCTTAAAATTCCACTGATCATTTATTTTATTGTAATCAATGACCTCTATGAGTCTCTATAATTACTTAGTTTTTCTTGCATTTCCACAACATCACTTTCTATTATTGTTATCCTACATAAGAACATAGTTATTTTTTATTACATATAATTTATTTTACCAACAATTACCTTTTATTAAAATTATATTTTATAATCATTTTTTATGATGTGGTTCTTAAATAATGAAATTATTAAATATTAAAACCTTTATTTATGGGTGAAAGATCAAATATTTAGGATGTAATTTATTTTGGGGGATAATGTAACACCATATAATTAGAAAAATAGGGACAAAATTTTTGATAACATATATTACATGAAACACCAATCATAAAAGGTAATGTAACACCCTAAAACATTAAAATATATTATTTTTAAAATAAATTTAATCTATTCAATATCCTGAAATTCATGCAACATCGGGATTTAACAAATCATCATACTCTTAAAACATTATTATTTAAATATTACCATTATAATTGGGTCATTAAGTTTGTAGGTGTTTATAGTAATAAAAATATATTTATATTTTATATATTAAATGTTTTTTAAATAAATTCAATTTTAATCTATTTATTAGATATATTACTCCAACCATTAAAAAGGAAAATATTTTTTTTCTGAAAAAAATGGATTTGTTTAATTAAAGACGGTTTCACCACACCTTGAAAAAATAATTTACAACTAATTTATACCAATTTTAGATGATTTATTTCAAAAACTAAAATTCATTTTTAAAATTATAATATCAATATTTTATTGGTGTGAATATCTTCTATTTTTCTAAAATGATACATGGTTTGATGTATATTGAAAAATATTATATTTTAATTAACGAAATTTATTTTTGTTAAAATTATTTGAAAAATATAATATATTTAAAATAGGGTTTAAAGAAAAATTAGTCCTATTATATATATATATATATATATTAATATTTACAATTTTTATCATTTGATTCATTTTCAGATTTAATTTAAATAGAAAAAATTGTAAACATTAGAAAATTTTCTCCTTCAAACCCCGCATTCTCATTGCATCTACTGGATTAATTTCAAATTTAATATTACTACATATATTAATGGAATTTAGAAAAAATGATTACATATTTTTAATAGTAATAATTAATCTTATCTAATAAGTTAAACATAAATTTCATCCATAATTAATAGTAAAAATAGTAAAAATTATTTGATGTTTTTAATATGAAAATAGATTTATAAAGGGTTCAACTAACAAGATAAGTGTTTAAATGACATAAAATGATGTATAAAATTATTTTAATGGTTATATTTAGACCATATAATTCCTAATAATTGATAATAACCCATTTTTTACCTTTTCTCCATGTCAAAAACGTGGGTACACCTTTTTCATAAACAAAATTATATGTGTACCAATCATCTCAATTATAAAGGGCCACCCCTCTCTACTATTCATAGTGACTTCAAACCCTTTTGGTTCAACTATGACTGGACCAAATATGTGGCACCCCCAGTTTGAGGTATATGACGCTATAGTTATGAATTTTCAAGTATATAAAGTGGGTGGGTAATGTATGGGATGGGTTGGAAGAGTTTTGGGAAATCATGAAGACCTTTATAAGGGAACACAGTTTGAGCACAATTATGGAAGACCATGAAATATCCCATTGTAGTTGTGTGGGAGGAGGATGTGGTTAATGGGATGGTGCACGGCTAAAGGGCATGGTTTTCCAAACCATGCATCCAACTCCAATAACCATGCAACATGGGATAGTGGGTGTTTTCATAGTTGGAACACTGTTTATCTAACCATGTTGGCCAATTGTATGAGTCAGAAGCATGATCATGGTCACCACATGGTTTTCTAAACCGAATAACCTAACTATGCGTGACAACAAAAATGGTTTTAAAAAATCAAGGGGGCTCGATATTTTCCCTAAAACCCTCTATTATTCATTCATTAAAACCCATTTCAAGATTCCTTGTTCTCAGGGGTTAGGGAACCACTCACACTCATATCAGAGGTGTTTAGAAGGGTTTTTATTATGGTAATTGGGATTCTTACTTGTTAAGACTTCTCTCTTGGTTCTTTTTTCCACTAGATCTACCTCTCTCTCCCTCTCTCATTTTCTAGATCTACTTCTATCTCAACTAGATCAATGGTTTTTGTTTCCTAAAATGGTGAAATTTGGCATTTTTTGTGTTATAAAAATAGATCTAATGTTTTTTTTGGATATTCCACCCATTTTTGAGGTGTCGTTGTGCACTGTTTTTCTCCAAATCCCCAAGGGTAGGTGGAGTCTTTCTTGACATTATTTTGATATAATTATAAGGATTACTTTTGAAATAATTGATTTATCTAGAAATTTGTTGTGATTGTGATGGGAGAAGTATGGCTATATCCCTTGGGTGATTACTTGTGGACTTTGGAGGAAAATATTACTTCTTTTTAATAATGAGTATCATCACTATATTAGAAAATTGTTATTTTAACATCCATGGATTGATTCCGGTATATAAATGTGTTGTGAAAAAAGGTTTTTAATAAGAATTGGGTTTATTGAAATGGTTGGCATGTTGTTGGGATCTGGAAAATGTTGTTTGGAATGATCATTATCATTGATGGGTGGATATTTTTTATTTGTGTTCTTGTGAATCAGGGTGGATAGGGTTAATACTTCTCCCACATCATTGTGGGGTGGATAAGGTTGAGGTATTTTCCCTTCCAAAGAGGGACAGATATGGGTATAGTGTCTCTCCCATCATTAGTGGGAAGGATAAGGGTTAGGAATATCCCATATCAATGATGATTCACTAAGAAATGTCATAGTAAATAAATTACAAACCACTCACGACAATACAGAGTTCCATGGTTGCATTCTTGATTGGTTGTGTATGTTAAAATTTTGAAGACGGTTGTAATATGCATATTACCATCAAGGATTAAATATGATATGAAATATGACATGGGAAAAATGGTTAATCTCTTTTTTGGTTGTTTCCTTGGTATTGGGATGATTGGGTGAAAATGGTTTTATAAGGGCGTGTTTAGATTACTTGAACATGTTTCATTATTTATTGGTTTTATACAAACTGTTTTATATAAATGTTCAAAACTGTTTTACCCTTGTGGAATGTGTAGAGAATTCATTTTGTGATTTAATAATGAGTATTAATACTCACCCTTACTTTGGAACTTTGGTTCATTTTCATATGTTGTAATTCGAGACACGGGAAAAGCTAAGGCATCTCATTTTTCTAGTGGTACTTCATGATTCTTGTGTTGTCTTGTGGTTCTTGGATCATGGAGCATGGTGAAGAGAAATGGACCAATGTCATAGAATTGCTGTATTTTTTTTATTCTTCCACATTGTACTCTAACTTTGGGTTTCTGGTTGAATTAGTTGTTTTGGTCCTTGGATATTGTTGTATTGTGGAAAAATTATTTACATGCATCATGTAGTGGTTTGTAAATGACACAATTAGTTGTATGTTATTATTTAAATGGTAAATTCATTCCCCACATTTTATGAATCCATAAATATTTATTTCCATCCCTTGGTGCCTTGGTTATGTCTTGTAAGGCTGAGTGGCACTTCCACCTCAACTGAAGCCAATAAGGAGGAGCAGGATGTTACATGTGGTATCAACTTGTTCAATACATGATATACATGTAAAGTCAGATTTTCTCAGTCCTTTGACATTGATTATAAGTACTTGAGTTATAATTAGATCTTGGTTTATTATCTGATTTGTAATGGTATAAAAGAGTTGTATTTTTTGAAAATTAAATGTATAGAATAAAAGGAAATAGTTGACCCTTCTTTCTTGAAATTCAAGTTACCAGGGTGTCGGTTACATAAGTTTTTTTTTCAGAAACTTATTGAAGCTTGAACATTTTTTCATGGGTACATCCAGTGATACTATCGTGACTGACATGGTAGAAATTACTATTATATATTATTTCATATCTCAATTAGAGTAACGATTTAATTTTTGATAAAAATTAGTTATTTTCTAAAAAAACAAGAAATTATTTTCAAATATAATATTTTGAAATTATAATGGTTGTGGTATTTTGGAAATGGTTCAACATCCAAAACATGTTGTATTTTCCAAAAAAATTGAACATGGGAAATATTGGTTTTGAAAAGACTGGTTGTGATAGTTGTGATGTAATTTGAAATTGTAAGCCTTCAATTTATAGAGAGTGAGATTGATAATGGTTGTTGTGTAGATAGAAATGTAACTTTGTAGGATTATTAGAGAAAAAGTAGAGGATTATATTGAAAATGTTGTTTCACCTATGCTATAGGTAATCCCGCAGCTATTACAGAGCATAATAGAGGATTTCAAAGCAATTGATAGTGGGAATAATTAGGATGAGGCAATGAATGTGGATCACTCTGTTCAGTTTTAGAAGTCAAATCCACCCATTTTTCATGGTGATTCAGACCGAGATAGGGAGAATGAATGGTTGAATAGAATTAATTGATTATTGAATTTCCTAGGAATATCATCATAGATTAAAGTGATGTTAGAGATTTAAATTTTGGTGATCTTTCACATTCATAGTGGGAGATGGCGGTCCAGGACAGAACAAACTAATGTTTGACATGGGTGGGTTTTGAGGATGTTTTTGATATAAAATTCATCCCACACATGTTTATAATTCAACACACAATAAATTTTGTCATCTTCAAGAAGGATAAATTTTCGGACATCAAATAGTTAATGATGTTCAAGAACATAGTCTGATTTTCACTAGAGATTCTGGCGAGTGCATCTGTGAGGGAATGTATCTTTGAATCAGGGTTTAGGCATCATATATATTCAAAAATTGTATTCCTAATATAATAAATTATGTAAAAATTGTTAATTGGTTATCAGTGACTAAAAGAGATATCATGTGTTCTAAGGGTGGGGGATGCATGCTGATACCCACAAGAAATGGTGGGAACTCTAATGTAGAAACCAAGAAGAATAGGGGAAGTTATTTATAGGGTGGGAGTATGGATGAGAATCTGATGGAATAATTAGTGAATCTTCCCCCGAAGAAGCATAGCCACCCGGGATGCTTTTAACGTGTTCCATTCAATCACAATAAGAAGGATTGTATGGAAAAACCTCAAGGTTGTCATTACTACAATAAGATGTGGAATCCCCAACGCTATTGTTGTAATGCTCTATGGTCAGCTATTAGTTACAATCCTTAGGGGTTATAGGAATCGTATGCCTCAACAGTCAAGGTAAACAGAATAACCCTAAAGCATAGAGCAGATTCAACCATCATGATTCTAGGAAAACTATAAATCTTCTATAGGGGAAATTTTTGAAAGGTAGAAAATATTACAGAGTGGCTAGTAAACAGGTATTCCGAGCTGAGAATTTTATGGTGGATGACCATTCGGGACCATAAATGGTGAGATGTTTGATTCTTTTTAATTCTACCTTTATGCATATATTGTTTCATACGAGTGTGTCTCATTATTTAATTTCTTCTCATGTTATTGATTTTTTGTTCTTGAGTGCGGAAATGATCCCTTCACTGATAAAACATCAAACTCCTCTTGGTGAAAAAAGGAGTTGAGCCTTCTATATAGAGCTTGTTGTGTAGTTTTGGATGAGGTTGAATTGATGTGGTATTTTTCAATTCATGAGATAGATTTTGATGATGTAATTTTGGGTATGGAATTTATTGATGATGATTAAGGCCCAAATTGACTATTAGGCTTGAATAGTTATTTTCATGATAGTGGATGGTTTCAAGCATCTCATTAGATGTGATAATAGTGAAAAGGTGGGTGAAATATTCTTTTTGGTACTACCAGTGGGAACCATATCATATGAATTGGAAGCTTTGTGTTTGGCATCAATGGAAGAGTTTGGTGGAAGCCGAATTGCGGTCATAGTGGATCATTTAATGGATGCCTTTGATAAATAATTTTTCAGGTTTAAAACCATGGGAGAAGTAAAGTTAATTATTAATCTCCTTATATGGAATATTCATGTCATAGTTCCTTCTTAACTGATGGAACCTATATAATTGAGAGAATTGAAGATGAAGTTGGACGAGAAGGAAAACAAAGGGTTTATCCAACCTAGTACATCACTGGGGGAAGCACCAATTTTGATTCTCAAATAGGAGGATATAACACATTGGTTGTGGGTTGACTATCATAAGCTTAACCAAGATATGATAAATAATCAATATTCACTCCCATGTATTAAGGAAATATTCGATAAGTTGAGGTGAGATCAGTGGTCCTCCATGGTTGACAGGTGATTATGATATCATCCATTGCAAGTGAAGAAGGATTATATCCAAAAAACAACCTTCATAAGTATATATGGTTATTATGAGTATGGGTTTATGTCATCTAGTATTAGTAATTCACTAGTTTCCTTCATGGAATTGATGAATCATATATTTATGAGATATATGGATCCCATTGTGTATGTGTTGGTGGATGATAAATTTGTATATTCGATGGAAAGGTTAGATCATGAGAAACACTTGGAAGTAGTGTTTGGTATCATGAATAGTCACATATTTTATACCAAATTGTCAAAGTGTGACTTTGGGATACAAGATATGTGTTTTCTTGGACATGATATTTCTTAGAAATGGGTTTCATAGGTTCTGGAAAAGATAGAGGTTGATCTCTCTTGGAAACTGCCAAAGAATATGTTTCAGATATAGAGCTTCCAAGGCCTAGAGAGGTATTATAGATAAATTTTTCATGACTTATCATGCTTAAATTCCCCAATAACATCATTTAAATGAATTAAATTTTAATTTCAATTGAATAAGAAGATCCATAAATCTTTTGTAGATTAATGGTCATTTTACATAAACACCAATATTGGTTTTACCAAAACTAGGGATGGTGTATGTGGTGTATTGTGATGGATCGATATTGGGGTTGAGGTGTGTCTTCATGAATGGTGATCATGTAGTTGTGTATGGCTCATGAAAATTTAGGTTTCATGATAATAACTACCAATAGTTGATTTTTATTTGGTAGCGGTGGTCCATGCTATGAAAATGTGGCATCACTATTTCTTTGGTGGGGAATTTAAATTGTTTACTGATAAAAAATCATTAAGAACATTTTATCACTGAGTGATTCGAATTTTATGAATAGGAGTTGGATAGGGTATCTCAATATGTTAAACTTTGACTTTATGAACACACTAGTTAAAGGAAATTTATGGTCAATGAATTAAGTAGAAATTTGTATGCTCAAGTGACAAAATATGATTCAGATCCGTGGAAGTTGATGTCGATCATAGCTGACATGTAGTTGGAATGTCAATACTAGAGAAATGTAGTGTATTTCCTTCCAATTTTAGTGGTTCTTAACTTAGTTGGATATGCTGAAGAGGAACATATGTCTGATTTAGATTGTGTGTCTATGAGGTCGAAGCTGAGTGAAGGGGTGACCATTTGGGGCTAGAAACTAGATGAGAGTTTAGTGTAGTGGTTTCCTAACCATATAGTTGTACCATTGATTATTTAGGAGAAAATTCTTAGTATATATCACCATTCCATATGGGTTCTCCATACTAGACACTAAAAAATGTATAAGGAATTGAAAGTGTTGTTTTGGTGGGCTGGTATGAAATGTAATGTGGTATAGTTGGTTTCTAGATTCCTGACTTTTCATGAAATCAAGGACAAGAATCAACAGTCACTTGGTATGTTGTATTCCTTAGTAGATCTAGTATGTAATTGGGATAATACAGCTTTTTTAATGGCCTACCATGAACTATTAAAAAACATGGTGTCATATGGGTGATTTTGATCATCTCAAAAAAATACCCATTTCATCCTTATTCGTGAATCCTATGCAGTGTAGGATCTTTACAAAATCTACATCCATGAGTTTTTAAAGCAGCATGGGGTGATGGTTTTATTTATTTTTTGATAGAGATACAAGTTTAATTTCAACTTTTTTTGAAATACTTATAGCAATCCCATCAGACCAATTGACGTTGAGTATGACGTATCATCCTCAAATGGATGGGAAATCTAATTGGATGATAAAAAAATTGTATGATATTTTATGGGATTCTATATTATATTTTTCAGGAACATGGGAGGAGAAATTTAATTTTATTGAGTTTTCATAAAATAACAGTTATTAAGCCTCAGTACATGTGGCTCTATTTGAAGCAATTTATGGACATCCCTGTTGTTCTTCATTTTATTGGGAGGAAATATGTGAGAATTAAATGGTTGGTCAAAACCTTGTCCAATATACAATAGAAAATATTAATTTTATCAAAAACATAACGGAGACGGCTCAAAGTTACTATAAATCATATGTAGACCATCATCAATGGTTGTTTTGTTTCGAGGTGGGTGATAAAGTGTTCTTAAGAATATCTATATGATTGGGACATCATCCATTATGAATATAGGGGAAGTTATCTATGAGATAAGTTGGATCCATTGAGATACATTAACGGTTTATTAAGGTGGAATATCTACTGGAAATTCCACCATGATTTAGTGTGGTATAAGAGGTTTTTCATGTGTGGATATTGAAAAGGTGTCATAAGGATTGTGAGCATTTGACACATTGGGATCATGTAGAGATAGATTTGGATACTTCATTAGTGCATGTTCTGGTGTGGATTGTTGATAGGGAATAGAATGTCTTATAGATAAAAAGATCCATTCTAGTATGGGTTATGGTGAATCATAGTATGATTGAGGAGGATTCATGGGAACTTTAGAAATATATGGCTAAGAAATAGCCTGACCCCTTTCCAAAAATTGATGGTTTTCAACTTTTGGAGGATGGTAAGGCCAATGGTTGGGAGAATTTATCACCAATAGTTTGAGTTATATATGATTTTATTTTTTATTTTTATGTATATGAAGTTTTTGGGTAATTTTTCTGATGGTTTGGGAGAGTTTTGTGAATTTTTTTATGCCTTTTTAAAGGTGCACAACATGAGAATGGTTACGGTAAACTGTGTAACATCCCCAGGTAATATTTCTAGATGAGGGAGTAGATATGGGGATGGAACACAGTTAAGGAACACCATTTTCCAAACTATGAGTCTGTCTCATGTTACCATATAACTTGGGTAAATGAGATTTTCCATGATTGGTGAATGGGTTGTCTAACTGTGTGGGCCAATCATGTGAGGCACCTTGTGAGGCAAAAGCATGTGCATTCTTAGAACATGATTTCCAAAACTTTGTGGTGTAACTATACATGACATTAAAAAGGTATTTTAAAATTATAGGGCACATGATTTACCCTAAAATCCTCCTTTCATCCCCCATCTCAACCCCATTCAGGATTCCATATTATCATTAGTTAGGTAACCTCTACCAATCATTTTACATTTGTTTTTAAGGGTCTTCTTGGTTCATTAAAGGTTATTCTTCTCTGATAAGTCTTCTCTATTTGTTCTTTCTAGGTTTTCTCTATATTTACATGCATCTTCCGCTCTCTCCTAATTTTCTAGATCTACTTCAATCGCATGTAGAGCTAGGTGTTTGTTGCCTAAAAGGGTGATATTTGGGCTTTTTGATGTTACAAAAATTGATATAAATTTTTTTATTGGTATTCCATGCAGTTTGGAGGTGTTATTTTTCATTGTTCATTTTCTCCAAATCCCTAAATTTAGGTGGATTCTCTCTTAAATCTGTTTTGATATAACTAGAAGGCATAATTTAAAATTAATTTATTTTTACAAAAATTGATTTTAATTATGATGTGAGAATCTTGGTTGTAACCCTTGGGTGAGGACTTATAGATATGGGGGGAAATGTAAACATTTTGTGAAATGGGTTTCGTTATTAGATTTACAAATTTTGTTCTTAAAATCAATGTCATGATTTGGGTATGGAAAACGGGTTGTGAATATAGTTTTCAATCATAACAGGTTTCATGTAAATGGTTGAAATGTTTTTGTGATTTGGAAACTATTGTTTGGCATGACCATTGGATTTAATTGATCAAATGTCTGTTTTTTGTTCATGTGCATCAGGGTGGATAAGCGTAAAAAGTCTTCTCCATTATTGTGGGATGGATATGGGTTAGGGATTTCTCCCACCAATGAGGGACAGATAATGTTAAGAAGTCTCCCGCCTTATTTGTGGGATGGATGAGGGTTAGGACTCTCCCCAATCAAATTTGATTCACTATATGAAAACTTAGTGAAAGGATGACTCAACACTCATGAGTATATGGAGTTCCATGGATGCATGCATGGTTGGTTGTGTGTGTGTAAATTAAGAATATGGCTATAATATGGAGCACCCATGAAATATTAAATCTGTTATGAACGATAAAATGGTGAAAATGGGTAATTTTTGTTTGGTTGTTTCCTTTAGATTGTGTCGAATGGGTTAACAATGGTTTGATAAGTGTGTTTTTTCTATTCATTAACTTGTTTCATTGATTATATATTTTATAAAAATTGTTTTAGATAACTGTGATAACAAGTAATATCATTATGGTGCATGTATGGATGTCATTTAGGGATATCCTATGGACTATTATTACTCACCCCTTATTTGGAACATTGGTCCTTTTTTCACATGTTGAATTATGAGACACATGAAAATACATGGAATCTCATTTTTGTTGTAGTACTTATTAATTCTTGGGAATTATTAGGGTGCTTGAAACGTTGATCATTGTGTGGAGATATGGATTTACATCAAATAATGGATGGGTTTATTGTTTAGTCTTCTTCTTGGTAATATAGTTTTGGGTTTGTAGTGGTTTTTTATGTTGGTCCTCAGAAACTATTGTATTGAGGAAAAACTATTGGCATACATCATGTAGTGGTTTGTAAATGAAATGTTTAGTTTGATGATTTTTTCAAGGGGAAATTGTCTGCAAAATATTTATGAAGCCCTTGACATTTATTTCCTATATTCGGCACCTTTGAAATGTCATCCAATGGATAGTATCACTTCTTACTCAACTAAATCCAATGAGGAGTCGAGGGACATTACAAAATTAGGTCCCAACATTAATACTCTCATTCTATAATCCTTTTCATGGTCATGAATCTGTCTTTGAATACCTCTAGAATAATCTAAAATAGGTTGTCTAAGAAGAGGTAAAATTACTATCTATGCATTTTTGTTTTATTTTTTATCCACCTCATTAAATTTTTATTTAAAAAATTATATAATGACATTATTACATTAAATATAATATGATTTTTTTTTAATTTCATGAGAAGAGAAGCATCTACTCCTCTAAATCATATTCTATGTGATATGCCACATAGATTGGGGACTTGTTAACGGTCATCAGGAAACCCATTCTAATGGAATATATTGGGACCCCAATTTTCTATGGTGGACTTTGCATCTAGCACTTTGATATCTTGGCTAAAAAATCATGGGGAAAATCAAAAATTATAAGAGTAATTTAATATCTTTTGGGGGTTTAATTAAACTGATCAACTATGTCCTTTGATCTATTCTGATGCATGTACTCTTAGTCCTTAAAGTCCCAAAAGTAGTGATTCATAACATTTAAAACACTATGGAAGCCTTAGTGTGGGATGTGAATGGAGGAGTTCGTTTCAAATGGGTATCTTATTCAAGGATTTCAAAAATAGGAGATACAGGCACTGATGGCCTTTAGAGTATCATTGATACTATGGATAACATCCAGGCTTATATGGAATGAGGTTTCTTTGAAGGTTTTTCCCTAAGTTGAATGTTTTTGACCAGAAAATGTGGGGATAACATAGGTTACCCTAGAGGGAAGGTTTCCACCATGTGGCAGGTGGTATAAATGAATATTGTATAATTCAAATGCCAATCCAAATGTATTTTTGTACAGGGTGATATAATATTTTGCAATGAAAATTTGGTGGGAAGCTAGGAAATGTTCGGACTAAGTGTGATAGGCCTCCTAAAAAGTATCGGGGATGTGGACAGGTCGGGCTTCTGGAGAGGTTCTATAGGCAGCCTTCTTAGACAGTTGGCAGATATAGACCAAAATAGACGGTGGCATGTGGAGTTGGTTCAGCTTCGGTACATAGAGAGGGTAGTTGAGTTTTAACTGCAAGCGGAGTACGTGAAAAAGATAGTGGGACATAGTTGAGGGGTCCGTGGTTGGTCACTTGAGTAGCATCATAGGGAGGTTAGGCATCAGGAAGTTGTACATGATGCCAGGTGCACATTGTGGAGCTGCCAAGGGTTGAGCCGGCTGGTGAGCCGAAGATGGTTAGAGGTACACCGCGAGGGTGGCCGTGATATTCGTGTTTCTTTTTTGGCATGACCTATTAAGGAATGTACATTTTGAGTGCACAAGGTGCACATGATTCATGTGGACTTACTAGATGTTGGTGGGTGGGATTGTCTCCATATTGGGTGTGTGTTTTATGATATATATATATATAAATATATATATATATATATATATATATGAGATGTGTAGAATCAAGATAATTGAGGATGCATATTACCTGAGGTGTCATGTACATCGGGGCATTGAGGATGTAGGTTACTTCTGGTTCTAGGCACCAAGATCATTTTCGAGCATCCATAGGATACATGACCTTGTGGAGGCAGACACCGATGCGGTTCTGGATAATATGGGTGTCAAAAACAACACGGGAGAACCAATGAGGCACTGGGGTGACAATGCGTCTTGAGAGGACCATGAGTCTGGAAATAGGTTAGTGAACCCTTGCATTGATGAGTTTTTTAGGGTTGAGACCATGTTAGGAAATTCCTAATGTGGGGATCCCTTTAGAGATTTAGCTAGACCTTTGAGACCAGGAAAGTCTGGGTTACTTTGATTGGGGTGGTATGTTTGGATCCATCTCTGGGTTATGTTTGATAGCTTGGGGAAATGATATGTTAAGGTGGGCAGATAGTAAAACCTGGGATTTTAGAACGGGTCAAAACCCCGACCCTGTTTGAATTTTTGTCTTGTTCCTGAGAAAAACTGGGAATATCTGGGTTGTTCTGGAAATTTCCAAACTACACGTCCTGTACTCTACAGTACACGCCGTGTATGGGTTAGGTGAGTATCGGATGTCTTCCTACCGTGTACTTGTCGTGTGATGACCATGTTGCAATTTCCTACTACACAACCAGTAGTGTTACTCAACACGTCGTGTATCCTTCTTTCTGGGTACCGGTTGGGTTCAAGTTGTGTTTCAACCCGTGTGGAGCATCCAGATTGTGTGGTTACCTCTACTTAGGTGAGAGTACGGGAAAGGACACTACATGGTGTGTCATATTGTATACACACCGTGTGATTTTTTTGTTCTATTAAATTAAAGAGCATCACGTCTTATTTTTAAAATGACTCCTTACTCCTCGTCTTTGGAACTTCTCCATTCTAAAAGCCCTAAGAACATACCTTGCCCTAGATTCTTCATCCGAAGTCTGTTATTCAATATGTCGGTGGCTGTGGGATTACAACAATGAGGCTAAACCCATGATCCCTATTTTGTTCCATTACTTTTTCCTAACGCGTCACAGTTTCCATCTGAGTGAGAGAGCTGGGATTTGACATAAACGTAGATCTACGAAGATCAGCTTCGAATTGGAGCTGGATATTGGACGTGCCTATGTCTACAAGTCTCATGTAGGTGGTGCATACCTTCTTCTGTGTTTTTGCAGACCTTTGGGTGGGGTGTCTTAAAGCGTGTATTTGGGTATTTTGAGCAAGACCTTAAATTTTCTACTTTTTCATATTAAATTGCTTAGTAGACCTATGGTATGCCTTTGGGTATGCCCTTTTGTCGTTTTTATTGAGAGAGGCCAGGTGAGGGGTCGTTGCTCATCGGGGATTTTTTTCCAGGGGATGCCAAAATGGTTATAATTTTTTTTGTCATTTTAAACTTTTGAGTTTAATTTATTAAACCTTGATATTAATTGTAATAGGCATTAAATACCATAGTGTTGTGGTTTTATAACCATTGGGCTGGTGCAATTCTACTATTTATATTTTTTTTCCTATTTATGTGTTTTGTTTAAATGTGTAATATATGTAATTTCTGAATTGAATATTCTTGAACATTTGGGCTGTGTTGGGCATGGATGGATATTCTTGAGTGATGATGATCAGAGGTTGGGCTTGGCCTGGGTTACATTGGGAGGTTTTGACCACAGGATTGGGTGTCATGGATGTCATCTTGAGGCAGGGTGACTTTCAAGTTGGGCAAGACCTGGGTTACTGGGATGGCAAGTTATCAGAATTGAGTAGCATGGTCGCATGGACACGAGGTGTCAGAGGTGTTGTGGCTTGGGTAATATTTTGGTGATTACCGCTCACCCAAATGATTGTGTAGTGTGCTCACAGAGAGACTCCGTGATGTGGTGTTTTTGACCACTCGAGTTGGTAGAGGCACCAGTTAGTTGTGGTTTAGGTAATATTGGTTGGGGTTGATTGTCATGGGAAGCCACATAGAAGGTGAGGAGCCTTCAGGGGACAGAATTGAGGATATCAGGTAGGGGGAAGAGGCTCTCTATTAATTGAGGGCAGACCTCACTGTCCCTCTTGTTACCTTATTTGAGGGAAGACATCAGTGTCCCTCCTATTACTTTATTTGAAGGCAGCCATTGATGACCCTTCATTTACTTATTTGAGGGAATGAATCATTGTTCCTATGGGTTACTATTTCCTTAGCATGTCTTCGGTATGTCAGTACTTGAGACACAGAGTGTCAGGGGGAACATAGTTCCGAGTTAGATGACAGAGATTCACGCGTTAGTCAAAGCAGGTGACACTTCATGGTGGTCGTCGAGCACAAGTGGAGTTTGTGATTGGTTGTGTGCATCGTGATATTTTCTTCTTTACTTATAAATGAATTTCTACATAAACACTTATATTAAGAACACGCCATTGGGTGGTATCCTACTGAGTTTTTCCTTACACCCTAGATAGTCCCTTTGGGATGCATGCAAACTATATGGATTTACAAGCAGGAAAGAGGATAGCTTTAGGATCTGGACTACATTAGAAATTTCATGGAGATGGTATGGACCTTGGGGTCTTACCTAGTAGTATTTTACTTTGTTATTATTTCTTTCATGTATTAGCATGTTTCCTTATTTTGTAGCTACAGTTGGTTAGCCATTGGTGGATTTACATATGAATATGTATGACCTACTTTGGATGCATGTTTGTTGTTGAGTAGTAGTTACAAGTGATCATCATGTTATTGAGTTTACATTCTTATGTTTTTATTTATATTTATTGATTCTATTGTTTATCGATATTGAATGTGTTTCCACTATGTGGGCCCGGTTCGAGTCTGTTGAGTCACTATTTCACTGCATCTTTATTATTATACTAAGACCAGTACCAATATTATCCTTCGAGAGGGTATATCATCCCCACTGTACCTATAAGACCATCTCTTCTAGTCAGCTTCCTTTTTCATTCAGGGAGGTGTGCAAAAGGTAGTAGCACCCAACCCGTTTAGTACTGTTTGGGTGGCTTTTTTGGTCTGGGTTGTTACATAATTTATAGCCAAAAACCATAAAAAATCCAAATATATGTTTAAAACCTTTAAAAAGTTCAAAAGTTGTGTTATTTATGAAAGGTATAATAGAACCTGTAATTAAAAAATGGCATGTGATATTTAAATGTTCCTCACAAAATAAATTAGGTTCACTAAATTCAAGTAGAATTAAGCTATCCATTTTTGGAATAGATATGTACTTTCTTTCTCCCACTCCAATCTATTGTGGTGTACTGGCGGCTAATAAATAATGGTTGTGTCCATCTTTTTCACAAAAATTTATCAAATTCTAATTTCACAAATTCACTCCCTATATCAATTCTGATAGAGATGTATGAAATATTTTTATTGTTTTGAATAAGTTTAAAAAATGCACAAAATTTGGTTAAAGGGTCATTCTTATCAGATAATAAAAAATCCATAAAAATATACTCCAATCATCTGGAATTAAAAATACATACTTATCACCACAAAAACAAATAGGTTGTATAGGTCCTAACAAGTAAATATGTAATAGTTTTAAACATATAGTAGTAAAAACATAATTTGAAAATTTAAAATCTTCATTAAGTTTGTTATTATTCAAATAGGGAACATATATAAAATAATTACTTGTATGTAACATGTGCCATTTTCAAAAAAATTAATGCTTTTACATTCAATGAAAAATTTTGATGTTTGAGTTCCCAATCCTCCTAGGAAAAATAATTTCATATACTTCAATAGAATTCAATTACATAACCTTTTCTTGTTTAGATCATAGAAATAAATATTTTGTACATTTTCTTTTTTATTTTCAGAAAAGAAAAATATTATTTTTCAAAACAGTATATTTATCATTATAAAATATAACAATTAATCAATCAGAAAACTACTATGATATAATTATAATATTATTTTTAAACTAAGTAGATATAAATTTTTGGAAATAATACCTATTTTAAAGTAACTAACTTCACAAATTATATTTATATAACCTTTAGAGTAGGCCCCAAATTTTTTAAGGTCACCATCACATAAATTAAATAGTAGAAATTTTGAAATAACACCATTCATTTATAAGGTGAATTAACTATCTAAATACCATGACACATTGATACTTTTACGGTATATTTCATGAAATTAAAAAATGAAACATATTGTTTTTGTAACCATGCTAACTTGGGAACAACATGATTAGTAGAAAAAATTATTGGCACCCAAATTGGTTTAATTCATCTATTAATGGGATCATTAAAAAATAAATCTCTATAAATGAGTGTTCTATTATTCCAAAATGGTTTTGTAAATCTTAGTTGACACTAATTTTCATAATTCCCATTCGCTATATATATAAAGAAGGTAACACTATAAATGATTCTTTTCAATATTTTAATAATGTTAGTATTATTTTTCATACGTGATAAACAGTTATATAAAAAAACCTTTTTTAGTGTTTTGTTTAATTGGTGACGTCATTTTACCATTTTTTTCATTATAACTAACATTCGTAGAAAAATTATCATTGAGATTGATAGTATCACTTTTCAAATTATTTTTACCCTTTTTAACATTCTCACAATATATATAAATATTAACAATATATACAATGGTTTTGTATCATAATTACTTATTTTCTCATTTAGTGATCATAAATTCATTTTCAACCTTAGTTAAATCATTCTAAACAAAATTAAATATTCTTATGGATCTTTATTGTTTACTAATATAAATATTTTAATCTTTTTTTCCCATATTGGTTTTAACAATTTATAATTATAAACCTCATCAGTTCTATCATTCTCAAAAATGCATATTTTCATATTCACTTTTTATTTTATCATTTTCATTAATTAACTTCTTATTTTCAATTTTTATATCAATATAATTTTTCACCTTATATTTCTTTGGGTGTTTTAGTTTTGGGTAGTTAGTCCTTATTTTTCATATCTTATTGATCCCAGAACTAGTTAATTCTAAGAAATCATTATTATTACTAGAATTACCTTTCCTATTGTCCTTTATAAACATCCTCTTGAACATCTCTTCTCTACCTTTTTATTTTCAAGAACATTAAAAAGATTTTACTGGAGTGTAAAATCTTCTTATAATTTTCTTTGAACTCAAATTCAATAGCTTTAGAGGCCTAAAAAACATATATTTTTAGTGTAATATATTTTCTCTTTGTTGAATCCTCATCAAAAATGTGTTTCATATCCAACTCATACCATAGTAGAGAACCTGTTAGTTTATCTAATGTATACACCGTAAAATTATTAATCTCATACATGGCCCCCTTTTTTCATGTCATATTTTTTTATAGGAATTGTGATTATAATTAAAAGTCATAAAAACACCCTCGATTTAAGATATCTAGAATTGGATATTAAATACACATATTTATAAATAAAAAGGGAATATAAATTTTTTTCCCGACTAATCAATGAGAACTTAATGAATATGAGGTTGTAATATATCCAATAGGTGAGAATAAGACAATGGATTAATTCAATTATCTGTCTCTTGCATCTATGAAGAAATAGGTTCCATATATAGCATATTTTAATAATATTTATAAATCGGTTTTCATAAAATATTTTTTTTGGGAAAATATATATATATATGTATGAATGAATAGAGGTGATAAGAAGCCTACAAACACATGTAGGATGTATTTGAAAAAAATTCTATTTGTTGGTTCCCCACAAATAGGTCAAAAAGGTGTGATGAAAACAAAAAAATATCCTATAATAAATATAATGATTAAGGCTTTTGGGTAAATGTTGGTGCTAAAAATATGTATGCATTGTGCTTTAGATTGTGTTTATAATCATTTATAGACTAAATTATAATTTATTCCCATACCTAAGAGATAAAACTAGAGATGAGTATACAATTCCCACAGTGATTGAAAATTATTAAAACATCCAATAGTTTTGAAACAATTGGAAATACCTATTATTTTAGAAAAGTTATTTTACACAATAATGGTGGATACTTATCTTGACATGTGTGTAAATATTTTTTGAAAAATAAGACGACAAAATAAGGTTAATGAAAAATAATTATTCTTGGAAATTTGGTAGAAATTGATTAAAAATAAACTTATCTCTATAATATTTCAAGTAAGAATGGTTATAAGACATTGGAATCCAAATCTAGTAAGATGAAGAAAAGTGTAGTATTGAAAAGAACTAATATGAAGGATAAAACACTTAATATTCCATCTAGAAAATATAAACAACAATATTTTTTTAATGATATATTAGTAATATAGTGATAATATTTTCATAAAATGAGAATAATTTAAGAGATATGAGAAAAGGCTACTGTAAAATGAAAAAAAATAAAAATTCAATATAAATTAATATATGTTATGTATGTGAGGTACACTATTTATTTTCAAACATTGAGAAATGTTTTTACAAAAATTTCATCATAATTAGAGCTTCTAATGAAGATAAAATTTTCACTCGTTGATACAAGAACCTTAAATTATATTGTAGAAATAATGTTTAAAAAATGTAAATTAAATAATTCATAATATAATTACCCTCAATCATAATTGATTTTTAGATTTGAATGAATCAATAGTTTATGTAATTGAGCAACATGGTTGAGAAAAAATATCTCAAACATGTTGTTCACATTAAGAACTAAGAAGCATCCACCTTATAACCTTAACCTTTATGTTTTGAATTTTTTCTTTTAAAATATGGAATTGAAGGTGAAGCATACCCTATGAGGGGTAACCTGAGAAAATGTATGGTTTTCAAACTTGGTTATCTATGAGTAGGAAGTTTCAATAATCGAATGATTCTTATATGTGTTCTCTAAAGAATTTTATAATAGTTTGATCCTTGGTGAAGCTGTAGAAATTTTCTAGAATTAATCATAAGAAAATACCTGTTTTGGTTCTTCTCAAAATAATTTTTATAAAAAATATATATATAATAGATTCATAATTATGAACCTTGAAATTAATTTTTCCTAAAGGTGGAGGCATGTGGATAATGTTGAATTTTCAATGTGAATTATTTTCTCATACAAATATAATACATTTATAAATTTCATTAAGGTATTTACATTAAAAAGTTATTTTTTATATTAATCTCTCATCCCTGGTTACATAAGTTGAACATATTTATAAAAAAGGAGATAATTTGATTTAGTAAATGATATAAGAAATATGGAAGTATGATACTATTCTATGGAAATTGATCTGGAATTGTGTCCATGAAATTTTTTAGTATATTTATTAATGTGAGTAATGGAGTATTATATAGATCTTTCTCAAAAAGGTTCATATCTAAATTAGTATATCAATCTTGGAATAAAATTAAACATCCCTTTATAAAAATCTTATTATTTCTCATTCCATCATGTATGTAGATAAATTGATAAACAAATTTTTTTCTACAAAATTTTTACTATTTTCCACAATGAGTATAGATCACATAGTAATAAAGAAAAATGATAGATGAAACATTTCTTTAGAATGAATTGATACCCCATTCCCATTAACATTGTATTTATTTTCAATAAGGGGTAAAGAAATTGGGTGATTGTTTTAGTAGTAAAGGGGGTGAAAAAATATGAAGATACACATATTATTATATTTATTTGTAATGGAATTCATTTTTATTTTCACAAATAAAAATGGGGAGATTGTAGATTCCATGTTGTCTGTGATTTTTTAAAGTGGATTTTAATAGTTTTCAATGAAATAGAAACATTTCATTGATGTCGATATATTAAATATTTGTTAAAATATGAAGCTTCTAAAAATATCATCTGAAGAATCCAAGGCATGAAATAATGTTGATGAAGATTTAATAAATAAAGGATGATTTCAAGTAATATTCCCTTAATAAATCTCTTTTAATACTTTGATTTTACTTATGATTATTGGTGAGTTGTTCTTAATGTCTAAGACATGTGTTTTGTTTATTGGAGAAGCACATTTTTTCAGATTATGGATTTTTCCTTAAAGATATTCCATAAGAATTATTCTTGGAAAATCGATGAGGTTTACTTTATAATTTTCTTTATGAAAATTTTCAAGGCAAACTGATGGAGATAGTCCAAACAATCGGACTTATGACTATGGACTGAGGTGATCTGATAAAGTCGATTATAAAAACATGATTAGATGAAGTTGGTCATAATCAGTCAAACATATAACTATTCCCAAGTTAACTAATGTTCTTTATCAATCTTACATAATGGAACCCCAATGATTTAAAGGTTTTAATTTTTTGGAATTGAAGAACTATGTAATCATACTGAATCATTGTGTAAATATAACAAGGATCCTATATAATGGTAACATATCCAACTTCCATATTGCATAATGGTGACCTATAATCTATTATATAATTAATCCCATGTCTTTCATAAGGTTAAAAAATGGATAAACATGACATATTAGGGTTAATATGATCACATGTAATGGTTTAAAATGATATTATACATTACTGAGTGAAGTGTACTTCATTTATTAAACATCACAATATCATGTCGATGTGATTCAATAAAATTTTTAGACAGGTGAGAGGAACATGATGATTCCAAAATTAGGAACGGTATGATGTCTATTAGATTAATTTGTAAAAAAATTATATTAAACAAATATGTTATTGAATGAAAAAACATAACTCTACTACCAATGATAAAAGTTAGAATAAATGGTTGTTGATAATTAAAATAATAGATTTCTGAATGATCAAATATGATATTCTAAATCATTTAATAGAGAAGAAGATTCCAAGAAGTGTAATCTGATAGATGATTCTGAGATAAATAATCAAATATAAATTCCTATATAAATATATCAAACATATGTATCCACGTAAGATTCATCATACTAAATTTTCAATGGAATATGATTATATAGATATTTTTGATGTTTTTGAATAGTTTGGTTTTACAAAATCCTATGAATTATTTAACCATAAAAAGTGTTATAAATACTTCTGAATGAGTATTACAATGTCTTTTTACGGATTACTATGAATTAATCTAATATAAGGATAAGATCAGACCTATGAGGTTTCATCTGATAGAGGAAAACTAGAAAACATTAAATAACCCATCATATTGAGAAACATCCATATGAAATTATTTTGAATAAACATTAAAATGGAAGATCTACTTCTATCATCATGAAAAATTGGTTGTTAGATGAATGTTTTTTGAATAAATTCATCAATAAGAGGAAATTTCTTGTGAAATATTTTGAGATGATGGTACAAAGATTTGATGGAAAACAGGATGAGGTTTCATCAAATGGAATATAAGTTATGAATTTATACTATAAATAATGTTAAAATAACATTATGATGTTTATTAAATGTTATTAAAATTGTCAAATAAAAATTTGATCATTTAATGTTTTATATTTGGTAAGTTTAATGATTTTTGATGAAATAACATAACACTATGTTTAAGTAATTTCAATTAAAAGAGGATATTTAAACAAAAATCAATAACCCTCAAGATGATTCTAGAATAATTGAGAATACTTTCAGTGATATTAAAACAATTGTAACCCTAGAAATTAAATGGTTCCTTGAGTGAAAAAATAAATTTTAGTTCCTACCTAATATTCTCTAAGTGAACCTCAATAAAGGTATAAAATAGCATGAATGAATATAAGTTTACTACTGTTTCATGTTTATGTGTTATGAAGAAGAATTGAAAAGTTATAAGGATGTTTTAGCCATCAAGATTCATAAAAGTTATAATTTGGATGAATGTTTTCATAGAAAAGTATTGGATAGAGAAAGGGGTAATGGATGGAGATAATGCACCAGACACAACTAAAGAACCATAAGAAGAAATAAAGGAGATATATCAGAATAACAATCACTAGAAATATCATTTCCAAATAAAACTTATCGTATATAAATATAGGACAAACAGATTTGATGGATGAACGAATATTAAGGATACGAGAAAAGAATAATAAAGAAGGACATGTCATCCAAATACTATACATAACTATTATCATTTGGTATCAAATGGCCTGTTTATAGAAGAAATATTGGATAAATTGTCATTATATGAATCATCATTAGATATATTATTTTAGACAATGTTATTGAATAGATAATCTCCATATGAAATAAGAAAAAAGATATTTTCTTTCCAACTATTGTTAAAGTAACAATGTGAAAAAGATGGAAGTGGAGAATAGTGAAACCCTGGGAAATCCAACATATATCTCATCTGATAGTGGAATTTTGATGTGATACAATGTATCTTACAAGAGTTTGAGAATATTTTTAGAGGTAGTATAAAGAACTAGTGATGATATGAAAGTTATAACACATCATCCTTACTCTAAAGAAGAAGGATTGTTTTCTTATCCCCCATCATACACATTAGGGAACCACACTATTTCTAAGGATTTCTTTCTAATGAAAACATTGTACTTAGTATTTTGTATTGTATAATATATGTGTACTGGTCCTCACGATACTTATAAAGGACTAGATACACTTATAGAGTAGTTAACCTTGAAAAAAATATCATGTTTTTAATTTTAATTTCCTTCATATACTTTCATATTATATGGAAAATACAATAAGATAATCTTGATCCTAATATTTCTGATAGTTAATGGGAAAAAATTGTAATGGTTAAAAATTCCCCAAAACTAACACTTATTCACCCCCTGACAAACCATAGGGTAAAAATTCATTATTTCATTATTTATTATAAAAATATAAACTTAATACAGTCCGTTATTATTTTTAAGCCTAATCTATCTAGGAAATTAGCTATATATAAAGACAACATTCAACAAACATAAGACAAACTTATTTAAAAACTCTATAATATATGCTTATATTACATGGATCTTCTAAAACTACACGAGATAACCTCAGGATGTACCTATGAAAGAAGAGAAATATAAATCCAAGTAATGGAATAAAAAATCATATCATAAGGTAAATCATTAAAGTGATCCAAGAGGCCTATCATGGTAACAAAATTGGGGTGACAATCATAATCTTAAAAAATATGGAATGATATAACATGATAACCTGAAGGAAACATTAGAGTGTGGTAACAACTTAAAATGTGAAATCATAATGATAAGTCAAGGATAAACTCCAAGATAACATAACATAGTGTGATTAGGATAACCTCATATGAAATATACATATAATATCATGCTATTATAAAATCACACAATTCATGGTTGGGATATATAATTATGTTCCCACCCATCACTTTCATATCAAGTACATGCATATGTGTGTCTTGTAGATCATCAAACACAGGATAATATTTCATAACATTTAATCTTGAGATTAAGGAGTATTGGTTTAATAAATATAATTATCAAATAAATTATGTATAGGTACATAAATGTGAATACCATTTAGTGGAAATGTAGATGGGTATTCACAATAAAAATATTTACCATGGAAAATAATGGTATTATTTTAGAAACATGAGGAGTGTACATAATGGATTATGGAAGGGATAATGAGAGATAAATGGTTCCCCCATTACGTGGGAATCATAAATTCATTATTACGGATTTGAAAAAATGTATCCCATGATTAAAAATTTTAAATCAAAAGGAATTTCATAAATATTTTCTTGAATAAAGAGGAGATGAGAGGGTCCCTTACCTTGATAGGGTGCTTCAAAAATTATCAAATAGATTTTTGGGAGCATAGTTCCCCTTGGGAGGGATGTAGGGCGGAATGGTTGAGTAATGCTAGGATCAAATATTTATTAGTCAAGAGGAATGGGATGTTGGGGTGATTTATATAGAAAAATGAGGATAATAATTTATTAATTTTCAAATTTACATTGTAGACTCTATATGATAATGTAATCAAATACCCAAACCATCACATAGTTTGTTCCCATGGTTTCTACTAAAGTGGATTGGTTTTCATTATTTTACATGTTTATGAACTGAGTTCATTAAAATAATAGCCATGGTGATGTATAAGTGGGCCATGTTTTTAAATAATAGATTTTGAAATCATAAAATATAATTTATATTTTGGAGGATTAATTAAGGTTTTTTAAAATTAATAAAATATCATTAATACATAGTATTTTAAAATGGAAATATATATTTTTTCTTTGATAGATTTTATGGAATATTTTACATAACTTTGGGGACATTATGATGTCATAATAAACACTATATATTCAATCTATACTAAAGTGGGCCTAAAAATTCAACTCCCTCTCAAAAGTATGAAAAAATAACTTTTTGGATAATTTTGAAATTATGATTTAAGATATAAAATTTTTTTATCCAAATAATTATGTATATATATATATATCTGAATTTACACTTTTATATCAAAAATCCAAATTTATTAAAAAATTGAGGTTTTCTTGACAATGATAGATATCTATCCCATTAAAATTGACTTTATAAAATTATATTATCATTTATACATAATAAAAATTATTTAATGATACTATTTTATTACAATATCATTTTTTTCAAAAAATATTGAATTCATTAAAATATATTTTCTTGATTGAAACAACATATTTCCAAAAACTAATATTTGTTTTTATCATTTAAAAATATATTTTTTAAAATTTATTGTTTAATAAATATAAATTAATAAAGATAAATATAATAAAAAAATGAAATTCATACATTTATAATCTAGATACATATCCCTTTATTAAAAAAATGAATTCCCTAAGGGTAAGGTGTCTTATGTTGAGATTTTCATGTGGTGGTTTAATAAACATGGTTTGGGTCATGATCTTGATGATCATGAACTTCTCTAGTAAATAGTTTTTCTCATGCTTCAATTATTTAATCATATCCTGGAAATGGACTATGGTAAATCCCCGTGATGTTGTCTCCCTCAAAATCTCAGATAAATTGGATTTATAGCCGATGATCCTACTGGTCTAGTCCATCACTACTTGCCTCTTTTTCAAATAGAAATTATCATAACTGTTTATATATACTAGTCATATGATCACTATTAAACAGATATATTTTCAAAGATTATCATAATTAATGATACATTAAATTAGAAAAAAAATATAACATTCCAATGTAACCAATGTAGTGAATGTGACATCGATAAAATTATTACTTAAGCATGAATTTATACATTCCAAAAGTGGGAAGCTAATTTATAAATGTTTGATTCATTATATTATTACCCCTTCAAAAATTTCACCCATTAAATTTTCATTTCATACACTAAAATAGATTACGTTAATTATGTTTCATAGCCTTCTTATTTTTCCATTTCACTTCCCTAAACTTGTGGTTCCACCGTAACACTTTGACCATGTGAGTGGTCATGTCTCCTTGAAATTTGATTGTATGATTTATGATATTCCCTGTATTCTCTTCATTTGAAATATCATTCTCTAATAGAGCCAACTTTAGAATCAGTATATAAGAGGGTTAAATTAAATACATTATCATGAGGGGTTTATTGAACACATCATGTACCTTAGGTAGGATAGGTGGGAGTGCTATATGATAGTACACTACTCATATGTGATCAAGGGTATCAAATTGGTTGATGTATCTAGGAATAATATTTAACATCTTCACAAACCTCGTGATATTCTTCCATGGTGATATATGAAGTAAAACATTATCTCCAACTATAACTTTTTGTCACATCAATGATTTTCTACATATAATTTATGTCACATTGTGTAGATTTCATATGATTCCAAATAGTTTTAACCTTCTATGTAATCTCTTGGATAAGATCAAGTACCATCATATTCTTGTCTCTAAATTCATCCAAGCTTGTTAGTGTTTGATACCTATTCACTTACAATGCCCCATTATGTTACATTTGAATTCTGTATTGGAATAATTATTATAAGATAACTCCACATGAAAAATGTGTTTATCCCAACATCATTGAAAAAACATTAAACATGAACCTAGAATATCCTCTCGATTTTTATTGGCTCATTAAGAATAGATTTCCATATAAGGGTGATAATAAGTGTTAAAGCTCAGTTCCATATTAATCACTTACTAAAGGATTCTAAAAGCCATCAAGGTAATCCTTGAATATCAATCAGATAAAATATATAGTGGAACTCTAGTTAGTCTTACCATATCACTAATGTATATCTTGGAATGTGGTCAAGAGGTAAATCATCCTTAATAAAAATGAAATGAGCTACCTTTTTCAGGATATCAACTACCACCTAGATGTCATTATTACATTTAGGGGTCCTGTGGATTCCTTTGAGTAAATCCATGGTAATATTTCTCCATTTCAATAATTTTATTGATAATGGTTTCATCATACCCTTATCTACCTATTTTCCCCCTTAACCTATTTTCATATAAAGCATTAGGATACAGACTCCGTAATATTCCTCTTCATGTTATCTCAGAAAAAGATTTTCATAAAATATATATACATCTTAGTGCTTCATGGATGAATAGATAAGGATGATCTATTCACATCATCCATAAGTTTTCGCTTCAATTATGGTTTTCATGGGGTATATATTTGGGTTATAGAACTTATAACACTATATTTATCAAATTTATACTCTAAAATATTCACTAAATATTTCTAGAAAACATATTCATCATTATGAGCCTCATAGACCCTATAATGATTATATTATTGAGTATTAATTTGAGTAATGTAGTAAAAGGATCCTTTTATTATTCCCATGTAAATCCTCTATATATCCATGATTATTAAATCCATTTAAATTAAAATATTTTATAGGGTTGTAGGATCCTTTCAACTAAAATCATCATAAACATTTTTATCCTTCCAATGTTTATAATGGACTAAACAATCATAATCCTTGATCAGATCTATCCACCTCTTTTGGTGCATATTGAAATCATTCTTTGTGAATATATACATGAGGCTTTGTGATTGATATATATGTAAGACTTTTCTACATGGAGTTAATGTCACCAAATCATCAACAAGAATATCAATGCATCCAATTATATATGTTATGGTTGATAATAATTTTCATGGATCCATAATTGGATGGAGTCATAGTAGTTCAATTTTTAATCTAGCTTGGCTACACAACCCAAGTCATTTTTGGACGCATCACAATAAATAAAAAATCCTTTCTAAATGGTTGGTAAGGTTAGAATAGGTGTATCCATTATCCACTTATTCAGATAATTAATGAATTATTCACATTAATCATTCTAGATAATGTTTACTCCCTTCTTAAAAATCAAGTTTAGTGAAATTTAAAATCATGATAATTTTCTCCCAAATTGATGATAGTACCCATACAATCTGGGGAAACATTTTATTTTAATCAATGTTGTTGGTTTTGTTCATCCTTCAATTTCCACAGTTCATTAGGGATCCAAATATATTCCATTTCTTGTCATAACATCCCCTTAAAAATTAACTTTCCATATATATAAATCGTTTTATTGTACTTCACAAATAAAATTTCCATTTGCAATGTCTTTAGTGCCTATTTAAAATGCACCTCATGTTCCTTGTTTATTTTTAAGTATATAAAAATACCATCAATAAAGACTAAAGAAAATTCCTCATGTTAATACCTAATTAATCTATTAATCAAATAGATAAATATTATTGGATTATTAGAGAGTCGAAATGGAATCACTATGAACTCATTCAAATTTTACCTTGTAGAAAAATTTGTCTTAGGGATATCCTATTTCTTCCCCATTGATTGATAATATCCTTACTAAAGAGAGACTATAGAGAAGTAATAGGCTCCACGTATTTGATCAAAAAAGTTATCAATCCATGGAAGAGGGTAATTTTTATTTATAGTTATCTTGTTAAGCTCATGATAATCAATATTGATGCACATTGACCCATTATCCTTCTTAATGAAGAGGACTAGTGCACCCCACAGTGAATCACTTGTGTGTATAAAATCTTTCTCTAGATTATAATGTAATTTTATTTATCTCATAATGTTCAAAAATGGACATTTGATCAGGATTCTTAGATATTGTAAAATATTTGGGTATGTGCTCAATTAAGAAATCAACCTCATGCCTAGGTGGAAGACAATGCAATTATTCAGGAAACCCATCAACAAATTCTCTCGAAATGGGAGTGGTATAAATTTTGATCTTTTCTTTAGTATCAATCATATGAGAAATATATTCTTACCCTCAAGTCAATAATATTAATTCTTGAATATTAGAACAAAAAAAATATTCATCCTCATCTATTAAATTGAAGAGAAGTAGTGGTTGATTCATTATAAAGAGGGTGATTTCCTTCTCCGTCAAATTTATGTTTGATATTTATAAGTAAATACATTTCAAACCCTTAATTTCATCTAAATACACTAATGAGATAGTCATATGGGTTTCTAGGAATTTCATCTCACAAATATAGGCATCTTAGGAGTTATATACTTGGGATATAGTAATTACCACATCTATTTTCTTCACTAATAACTCAACTTACATGATTATAGGTGGTGTTTGAATATTTATACTAAACTTGTGTGATATGAAATAATGTGTAGAAACATAGTTGATAAGAATGTATTTGTCTATTTTATTTTGTTTCTAATCATTTACTACATCCAAAAAAATCTTTTGGATAGGTAATTTTATACAATTAAATACATAAAATGGAAAAGTGAACGTTGAAGGGATAGCTCATAAATGACATATATCATTTGTCATATGAGTTTCTAGGTCTCAATATATGTAATCCAAGGTCTATTTCCTAACATAAATTATTATGGTAATTTTTTCTCCTAATAATGGCTTATAAGGATATTATGAATTTATCAAATCATATCACCCTGGATTTTCAAACTAGGTGTACAGAAAGGCCCTTTTCATGCACTAGGTTACAATCGAGTCCATCCCAATGTGCTATTTTGTGATTTATTAAGACTAGGTACCTCTATTATAGAAACACATCCACTTATAATAACCATATTGGGATGTTGTTTCTGGGAAAACACTTCCTCTATAATATACTAAATTTTGGGGATGTTTTCCTATGATTAATATTATGCCTAAGGATTTTTCTTGAGTTTTCTAATCCTAATCCCAAAAATAAATTGACATTCCTTTGATACCAAGTGTGACATCTCATACCTTCATAACTCATTCTTTCATGATTTACTACATAATGACACACTTAATAAAATCTGGAAATATTTTTAATCCTAGTGACTTTGGAAAATTAGGTACATATCAAAACAAATTCCAACTTAAATACAACAATAATATATAAAACACCATAACATACGCTTATATTTCATTGATCATCAACAACTACATAAGAAAGGGGTGGGATATAATGCTTAGTAAAGGAATAAAAAATATTAGAATATGTTAAAGAAGTTAATGTTATGAAAGGGGAATATAAAGGTAACATAAGTGAGGTGAGAGTCACAATCTAGAACAGTGAGTCATGAAATAACTAGATTACATAATGGAAAGATAGGAATATGGAAAAATCATAAAACGTGACATCATAAATGTAGAGACCTGAATCCTGACGTACATGGGCATTACATTACTATTTCGGAATACTTATTACATAATAAAAACACACACATAAGGACCGTAATAGTTTAGTGTCTTTGGAAACTCAGAACGTAATCTTCTAATCATGGTGAAAGATCTTCATCATCTCCCATAAATATCTTCCCTTTTTTTCTTACCTAAAAACTTTCTTTATATCCTGGGGAAAAGAAAACATAAAAGGGTGAGCTCAAATGCTCAGTAAGGGTAAACAAAAGAAAAATCAATCACATCATATTCATAAGAACATAACATTTTGGAAATCTTAACCTGCAAAAGAGATCATAATATCATAACATGGGATAAATCATAGTAGTGAAATGAAATCCCAATAATCATAACATAAAACATGAAACTTTGTGTCATACACACATAATCATAGAGAATCATATCTTATTAGTCAAGACTCATTTCCAAGACTATATTAGTGGACAATGTCCATTTCTGAACCGAGTCACCCTCGTTTCAGTCCTGTTTCACTGAACCGGTATAACCTATCGTTCCAGCCATGTCTATCTCATGAGATATCAAATCATTACCCAATTCATTGGAGAGAGATATAGGTCCCACCAATCTCATAATGATACCATTCATATGTGTGCCACAAAATCATAAACCATACATCATAGCATAACCCATGTAACAAAAATGGGAATCTTAAACATCATGACATCATAAAACAATTCATATAAGATTAAGGGATTCATAAAAATATAATTCCATCACAACATAATTAAATAAATGTAATAATAAGGATACAAAGATTACCCTTTATTATCTTAGATGGAAAATAATTTTGATAAAACATTTGAACTCCATTCTTGAGGAAAATATCCTTTCTGCTTCAAAAACACTTTTCCTTTCTTAACATGTCGTAAAATTCTAAACTAAAAAAAGTTGATTAAAAATAAACATGAAAACTTGTAAAGTAAGCTTCTTGGAAATAATGTTTTAAAAATCCATTCATGTCGTATAAGTTAAAAAAACATTCTTCTCGTACTTTTGTCGGTAAAGTCAAAAAGTACCTCGTACGGAAAATGACAAAATATTCCTTTGAAATCTTTTACTAAAAACTCACCGAAGGGTAAAACTGGATTTAAAAAATTGTAGGTGGATCGAAATAATATTACATATTGAGGAAACATGGATGTGGATGATAAAATACACCCCAGTAAATGCCAAAGTATAGACAATCTCGGATAAAAATGAGATTGTGATATTTCCCTTACCTTGAGTCCGATTTGCTTCATAAGTGTCCGAACCTCCTGTATAATGATTTAAATAATGTCATTGACTTATTCCAGAATCATACTCATTGTTATGATATCATATATGGTTAACTTATGACTTTATTTTACCCGTTCTTTTGTAAATTCCATGTTAAAGAGTGTTTTGGGTAAAATCATTTCATTTGTCGTCCGTGTTTTGACTTGTAATTATTCATATGATTACATAGATCATGATTAATTAATTCCAGAATATATAACATGATTTATATATAATATATATTCTTAATATACATATATATAAAAGGTTAGTAAATGGAAAGAAATACACCGTTCATGGAGACGGTAGGCCGTACGTACGCATGAACGCTGTTTTCGTTTCCTTATTGAGTTGAATGGAATTAAGTAGATGACATACATATATATACACATAAATCCATTATCATTATTATGTAATATATTTCATGATTACTTATTATATATACTTTATAATCATTCATGAATGGTTAGTCAATGAGAATGAATCTCATCGCGTCATGGAGACGGTATTCCGTACGTACGCACGAGCGATGATATCGTTCCCATGATCGTGGAATTTTATTGGAGTGTATGTATACTATCACATAATCAATATAAATTTACAATAATCATATATAGTTACTCATTACACCAATATACCCATCCAATTAAGTTGGTGGAGGAAAATAGATTACACCACGGCGTGGAGACGGTATTCCGTACGTACGCACGCGCGGTGATTTCCTTTTTCTGTAGGATGGATAGAAGGTTAATTAGATTTGTTTAATATTTATAATAACATATCAGTATATAAGAAATATTGATGTTAATAATCTATCATGAAACAACTAAAGAAGAAGAAGTTGAAGATGAAAAAAATTGAAAAAGATCAGTAATGGGTATTACCTCTTTTGGACGCAGCTTCACTTAACCTCCACTTAAAGAACTAAGGATGGTATTTTAAAAAGACCAAGACCTCTAGGATGATACTTGGGAAGTGGAGAATAGATTTTTGCAGCGGTTGGCCGAGCTTGAATGCACGAATTGGTGTGAGGAGGAGAGGGTGGAGGTGCCCTTTTATAAGGGAGGAGAGGGGCACCTTTGGAAAATCTAAAAAATATTATTTTATATTAAGTCAAATTCGGTTTATAATGGTTCCAAAGGGTCTTATTTCGAAGGTAAAGTGGGGATGGGTCGAAATACTCTCATACAAAAGGATTTAGACAAGTTTAGGTTATTATTTTAACCTTATCAATTAGATTTCACTCTAAGTTAAATAATTAAACTTTTACTGTGTCGTTTTGTTTTCTTACACTATATGGTTAATAAACATACCATAACAAGACAAACGAACCCCAAGTTGTTTATTATTAATATATCTATCCTTATGTAAGTCATTTGGCCGAACCTTAGAGTTTTAGGAATAAAATAACAATTAATAATATAATATTTGTTTTAAAAACTAATTTATGTCAATTTTGACACTATTTGGTGCATGATTTTTATGAAATTCATAACAGAATGATAAGTACGAACAAATTTACTTAAATAAACAATAACATGTCATATTAACCTATAAAATTAATGTAATTCATAAAAAGTCTCAAATTACATTTATTTGGGCATTTATAACATCAATTATGTCAATATTTCATTAATAGGACAATTACTGCATCATCTTTGTGTCATAATAAATGATAATTATTTAATCCCTAAAAAATCTAAATAAATTTCTATGATGTAGATAATTGTATTAGATTTCTATAGAATATTAAAGTTCTAAGTTTCATGAAGTTTATCACTAAATTAAAATTATTATACTTATAAGATTTAAGAAAGTGACATGTTGTCACCTTCTTTGGTTTTAATAATAATTAAATTATTTTCATGGAAAAAAGTCCATAAAATGAATCTAATCCGACCCTTAGGTTATATGGGTCTACCTTTAGCCATTCAATAGGATTTTTCCAAGTGTTAGTGTAATTTTATAATCTTATATTTACCCTTAATTACCCGATTTACCTTTAACTATAGTAAATAAAGTTTACCGTAGTTACTATTCACAATGCCCAAAAATAAAAAGTAGCTTATTAATATAATTTGGATCCACTGATTCCAAATATTGAATCCATTTTTCCAAATTCAATACACAAAAGTTGCAGAAATTAAATTAAAATTAATCCCGTTTTCAAAAGAAAACAGGTTTTTCTTTACAACATTGCAAAAGATTGAATTGATTTAACCTACGAATTCAAGGTAAAATCAATGCTAATGACATATATTATATTAAATGGTAAAAAAATATTCTATTTATACTTTAAAACCATTAAATATTATAATTTAACCACATAAGATATTACGATGAAAAAAGTTGTTTTTAATTAAAATATAGCGTGTTTTTACTATTCATTAAAATATGAAAGTCATCAGCATAAAATGAATAATTTATCCAAACTAAATTTTTATTTATTTATTAAAAAGAATAATTTTATTTTGTCAAATGGAACTTATAAACATTTCAAAAACTATATTTAATGTGGGTGTGCCATCAAAAGGCGGCAAAACTGCATTTTTTTAAAAATACTTATTTTACCCGAAAAATTTATTTTGTTCTTGTACCATGTTCTAGAAAAAGTGTAAGATGAATAATAATGTTATAAAATTCTAAATTTAGTTAACACTATTCATAACGGCTAGTTCATAACAATATTATAATAATATATCTTTGTTTAGTAAAACCCGGTATTGCGTACAAGACACGCTATAGAGAAAGGTTGCGATTGCGTACACTACAAGATAATACAGTGTTACGTATAGCGCAAGATAATCTTGGTGTGTCGTACAATAGAAGATATGAATGAAATTAAAAAGAATGTATCTTATAAAATCTGGGGTTGTTACATTCTACCCCCCTTAAAATGAATTTCGCCCTCGAAATTCGTCGGGGTTATAAATCGTTTATTATTCATAAAAACCCACATCGTAAAAAGAAATACCAAAACTGAAGTTTAAAAACTAAAGTATGAAATATAACGGTTACCCAAATGAACTCATCACTGGGTTTCCATATTGGAGAAAATATGTACATGGAAGAGAAATCTAACCATCATGTTCTGATGGAGAGTGGTAGAGAACATGGATTTGAAAATGCCAACAATCACAAAGCTATTGATTTGTGGTGATCTAAGGTTCCATTTGATTCATCGGATATAAGGGTAGTAGGACAACATTTTTGGTTTTTCAAGATCATTTCCCTAAAGTTGATGAAATTGGAATTAGAAGAAATACTTTCGTGATTTCGATATAGTCTCACCGTTGCTCATTCTTTGGAAAATTTCCACTTCATCTCTTAAAGAAATGAAGTTGAATTTTTCATTTTTGATGTGTTAGAAGATCATGTGATAGAATGATGGGTCATTCCATCTGTCTCAAACAAAAGGTTAGAAAAGATATCAAAAAATACATAAGTCCATCTATAGTGAGATTAATGATATATGGTTCCTAAAATGGACTTATACTTCATATATCACACTGATTAATATAATAAAACTAGTTTCTACTAAACAGGGACTTCCTGTAGGCCAGTGGTAAGAGATAAAGGCCAGTCGCACTTTGGTTGTGGGTTCGATTCCCACGGCCTTGTCCGACGCGATGGGTTGTTGCCCATCCTGGAGGTTGTCCTTTTTCTAAAACTACATTACTATAAAATCCCATCAGTAATATCGAAAAAAGTTCTATCCTTAAACAATACTTAGCATATGTCCAACATAATCCATTCCAATATTTATGCTTATCTAAAATACTTCGGTCCAAGATCATAGTATAAAGAAAACGATAACTTGAAATGTCATCAACCAAGCATGTGTATACCATCATTTATCCCCCATATATATTGTTGGTCACATTCCAATCATTTGAATACCTTAATGATGTATTCTCTTGAAAAATGAATACCCATTAAACCTTAGTGAAAACATGAATGCTGTCAAAAGTTAACTCTTTCCACATACCAAAATCCAAAAATTCTATATACCCAATCCATTACATAACCTTCTCCTTATAGCAGTCATGAGCTCATGAATACTATCAAACATTTAATTTTCTCCTTATCCCTTCATTATGCGTATATCATCTACATTCCAAAAATATCTGAATAACCTTTCATGGATACTGGTACCATTAATCATACACTTTCAAAACTCAAGGAAAGACAATAGTGTAACAATCCTTAGATGTCTCTTTATTCCATAGTACCATGAGATTACTTATAAAACATTACACATGATAAACATGTAATCATTCCACTACATTCTTAAACCATTGACTGAGCATCAACAATTCTTTCATGTCACATATCATTTTTAGTATCTTCATCATCATCAACATAAATACCACCCGTATGACCATACTGATACTCTTCATGAGACTTTCCCATAGGGCATTGGATTGCATAATGCCCGTACATTCCAAATTTAAAACATTTAACCATTGTTGATGTCATAGCAATACCATTATCCTCATCCCTAGTGTTAACTGAACCTTTTCCTTTGCACTTACTGGCTTTGTGTCCTTCTATTCCACACCCAAAGAATCTTCCAGTTCCTTTGAAACATTATCCTTGATGCCTCTTCCAACATGATTTACATAGGGGAAATTGAACTATCTTTCCTCTATGATCATCATGAAACTCCATCTTTCTCTTATTATCCGAGTCAGGAAACTTACCAAATTTTACATTATTGATCATATTATGAGATTGATGATTCGGCATAATAATTATGATTGGACTTCCAAATCCCATTTCATTTGGTTTCTCATGAAGAATATCATTCCATTGTCCATCATATCCTCCATTATTGTGAATCATCTTGTTTCCAGCCATTTTATAAAACCCACAAAGAATAGTGTGAGAGGAAAAAATCATAATAAAGGGGGAGTAACTTCAATATCTAACATCTTTGGTTTAATCTAATATCTTTACCATAGTTCTAGGACTATATCCTATATGTATACTTATCCTTAGGGACATCCCTATACATACTTTAGAAATATCTCTAGGGATCTCATTAATTTTTTCGCATCCTAGTTTCCAATGGTTGACTAAACTTTTCCTCTGATACCAACTGTAGAGACCCGAATCCTGACATACATGGAAATTACATTACTATTGTGGAATACTTATTACATAACAAAAACACACACACAAGGATCGTAATAGTTTGGTGTCTTTGGAAACTCGGAACGTAATCTTCTAATCCTGGTGAAAGATCTTCATCATCTCCCATAAAGATCATCCATTTTTTTCTTACCTAAAACCTTTCTATATATCCTGGGGAAAAGAAAACATAAAAGGGTGAGCTCAAATGCTCAGTAAGGGTAAAAAAAAGAAAAATCAATCACATAATATTCATAAGAACATAACATTTTTGGAAATCTTAACCTGCAAAAGTGATCATAATATCATAACATGGGATAAATCATAGTAGTGATATGAAATCCCAATAATCATAACTTAAAACATGAAACTTTTTGGCATACACACATAATCATAGAGAATCATTTCTTATTAGTCAATACTCATTTCCAAGACTATCATAGTGGAGAAAGTCCATTTCTGAACCGAGTCACCCTCGTTTCAGTCCTGTTTCACTGAACCGCTATAACCTACCGTTCCAGCCATGTCTATATCATGAGATATAAAATCTATACCCAATGAATTGGAGGGAGATATAGGTCCCACCCATCTCATAATGATACCATTCTTATGTGTGCCACAAAATCATAAACCATACATCATAGCATAACCCATGTAACAAAAATGGGAATCTTAAACATCATGACATCATAAAACAATTCATATAAGATAAAGGGATTCATAAAAATTTAATTCCATCATAACATAATCAAATCAATGTAATAATAGGGATATAAACAGAACCATTTATTATCTTAGATGGAAAATAATTTTGATAAAACATTTGAACTCCATTCTTGAGGAAAATATCCTTTCTACTTCAAAAACACTTTTCCTTTCTTAACATGTCGTACAATTCTAAACTAAAAGAAGTTGATTAAAAATAAACATGAAAACTTGTAAAGGAAGCTTCTTGGAAATAATGTTTTAAAAATCCATTCATGCCTTATAATTTAAAAAATAGCATTCTTCTCGTACTTTTGTCGATAAAGTCAAAAAGTACCTCGTACGGAAAATGACAAAAGATTCCTTTCATATCTTTTACTAAAAACTCACCGAAGGGTAAAACTAGATTTAAACAATTGTAGGTGTATGGAAATAATATTACATATTGAGGAAACATGGATGTGGATGATAAAATACACCCCAATAAATGCCAAAGTATAAACAATCTCGGATAAAAATGAGATTGTGATATTTACCTTACCTTAGGTCCGATTTGCTTCGTAATTGTGCGAACCTCCTGTATAATAATTTAAATAATGTAATTGAATTATTACAGAATAATAATCATTGTTATGATATCATATATTTTTCACTTATGACTTTATTTTACCCGTTCTTTTGTAAATTCAATTTTAAAGAGCGTTTTGGGTAAAATCATTTCATTTGTCATCCGTGTTTTGACTTGTAATTATACATATGATTACTTAGATCATGATTACTTAATTCCAGAATATATAACATGATTTATATATAATATATATTCATAATATACATATATATAATAGATCAGTAAATGGAAAGAAATACACCATTCATGGAGACGGTAGGTCGTACGTACGCATGAACACTGTTTTCGTTTCATTATTGAGTTGAATGGAATTAAGTAGATGACATACATATATATACACATAAATCTAGTATCATTATTATGTCATATATTTCATGACTACTTATTATATCTAATTTATAATCATTCATGATTGGTTAATCCATGAGAATGAATCTCATCGCGTCGCGGAGACGGTATTCCGTACGTACGCACGAGTGATGATATCGTTCCCATGATCGTGGAATTTTGTTGGAGTGTATATATACTATTAAAAAATCAATATCAATTTAAAATAATCATATATAGTTACTCATTACACCATTATACCCATCCAATTAAGGTGGTGGTAGAAAATAGATTACACCACGGCGTGGAGACGGTATTCCGTACATACGCACGCGCGGTGATTTCCTTTTTCCGTAGGATGGATAGAAGGTTAATTAGAGTTTTTTCATATTTATAATAACATATAAGTATATAATAAATACTGATGCTATTAATTTATCATGAAACAACTAAGGAAGAAGAAGTTGAAAAGAAAAAAATTGAAAAGGATCGTTAATGGATATTACGTCTTTTTGACGCGCCATCACTTAACCTCCACTTAAAGAACTATGGATGGTATTTGAAGAAGACCAGGACCTCTAGGATGATACTAGGAAGTGGAGAAGAGATTTTGGTAGGGTTTTTCCGAGCTTGAATGCTCAAATTGGTGTGAGGAGGAGAGGGAGGAGGTGCCTTTTTATAAAGGAGGAGAGGGGCACCTTACGAAAATCTCAAAATATTATTTTATATTAAGGTAAAATTCGGTTTATAATGGTTCTAAAGGGTCTTATTTTGAAGATAAAGTGGGGATGGGCCGAAATCCTCTCATCCAATAGGATTTAGGCAAGTTTAGGTTATTATTTTAACCTTATCAATTAGATTTAACTCTAAGTTAAATAATTAAACTTTTACCGTGTCTTTTTGTTTTCTTACACTATATGGTTAATAAACGTACCATAAAAAGCCAAAAGAACCCCAAGTTGTTTATTATTAATATATATATCCTTATCTAAGTTGTTTGGACGAACCTTAGATTTTTAGGAATAAAATAACAATTAATAATATAATATTTGTTTTAAAAACTAATTTATGTCAATTTTGACACTATTTGGTACATGATTTTTATTAAATTCATAACAGAATAATAAGTTCTAACCAAGTTACTTAAATCAACAATAACAAGTCATATTAACCTATAAAATTAATTTAAGTCATAAAAAGTCTCAAATTAAATTTATATGGGAATTTATAACATCAATTATTTCAATATTTCATTAATAAGACAATTACTGCATCATCTTTGTGTCATAATAAATGATAATTATTTAATCCCTAAAAATTCTAAATAAATTCCTATGATGTAGATAATTGTATTTTATTTCTGTATACTATTCATGTTCTATGTTTCATGATGTTTATCACTAAATTAAAATTATTATACTTATAAGATTTAAGAAAGTGACATGTTTTCACATTCTTTGGTTTTAATAATAATTAAATTATTTTCATGGAAAAAAGTCCATAAAATGAATCTAATCCGACCCTTATGTTATATGGGTCTACTTTTATCCATACAATAGGATTTTTCCATGTGTTAGGTTAATTTTATAATCTTATATTTACCCTTAATTACCCGATTTACCCTTAACTATAGTAAATAAAATTTACCGTAGTTACTATTCACAATGCCCAAAAATAAAAAGTAGCTTATTAAAATAATTTGGATCCACTGATTCCAAATATGGAATCCATTTTTCCAAATTCAATACACAAAAGTTGCAGAAATTAAATTAAAATTAATCCTGTTGTCGAAAGAAAACAGGTTTTTCTTTAAAACATTGCAAAAGAATGAATTAATTTAACCTACGAATTCAAGGTAAAATCAATGATAATGACACACATTATATTAAATGGTAAAAATATATTATATTTATACTTTAAAACCATTAAATATTATAATTTAACCACATAAGATATTACGAGGAAAAAAGTTGTTTTTAATTAAAATATAGCGCGTTTTTACTATTCATTAAAATATGAAAGTCATCAGAATAAAATGAAAAATTTATCCAAACTAAATTTTGATTTCTTTATTCCAAAGAATAATTTTATTTTGTCAAATGGAAGTTATAAACTTGTCAAAAACTAGATTTAAAGTGGGTGCGCCATCAAAAGGCGGCAAAACTGCATTTTTTTGAAAAATACTAATTTTACCTGAAAAAATTATTTTGTTCTTATACCATGTTCTAGAAAATGTGTAAGATGAATAATAATGTTATAAAATTAAAAATTTAGTTAACACTATTCATAACGGCTAGTTCATAACAATATTTTAATAATATATCTTTGTTTAGTAAAACACGGTATTGCGTACAAGACACGCTATCGAGGAAGGTCGTGATTGCATATACTGCAAGCTAATACAGTGTTGCGTATAGCGCAAGATAATCTTGGTGTGTTGTAAAATAGAAGATATGAATGAAATTAAAAAGAATGTATCTTATAAAATATCGGGTTGTTACAATAAATATAATTCAAGGCTAATAGTCGAGAAAAAAAACACAGTTTGTTTAAGATAACCTCTCATGCACTATACATGGAATCTCATAAGATTAAAACATTACCCAATGCATTGGTGATCCATATAATTCGGGTCCCACCCATTATATTCATTTTAAAAACACAAATATGTTTTCCACATAGAACATTCAACATTGAATCATATGTTGCACAATTAGTCATGTGTTTAAAAAGTACATTTAATATATATGAAATTACTAAATCAATTGTGGATTAGTTCATCTAGGTGAATTCCCATTACCAAAAATGGTTATGGGTATTTAATACAAAAATAATTCATGGAAAATAGAAGGATACTTTTTGTATCATAATTAGTGTACATAAAAGGTTATAAAATAGGTAAGTGAGGGAAAACGAGGCCTCTTGTTACTTGGGAATCATATGGAAGGTAATCACCATGTCAAAAAATGTATCCCAAATAGAATAATATGATATTTTATGGTATGACATAAAGAAGTTTCTTTAATAAATAGGAGAAGGATAGGATCACATTCCTTTTTATGAAAATTTTAAAATCGTCGGAGAAGTTTCTTATGAGTTTGGGTCCCCTTGGGAGTTCTATAGTGAGTTAAAGGTAGAGTAATTTAATTCTCCATGATTTTTTAGTGAAGATGAATTGGAGGTCGGGCGGGTTTATATAGAAAAATAGAGCATAATTCATTATTGATTTAAAAATTATGGTTATGGACTATATATGATAATGTAATCGAAACTAAAAAACAAACGTTCTTTTTTCCCATGTTTTTTATAAATTTGTACTACTTTTCAACATTTTCAAAGATTGAGAACTGGGATCATTAAAATAATACCCTTGTTGGTGTGTAAGTGAGTCATGCTTAAAAAGAATTTATTTTAAAACCTTAAAATATAATATATATTTTGGAGTATTCATTAAGGATTTAAATAATATTTTAAAGTTGAAATATATATTTTTCTATGGACATATTTTATGTAAAATAAAAAATCACATTTGGGTCATTAGGTTGTCTTAATTCACACCATGTATTTATACCATATTTAATTTTGACCACAAAATTTTATTATCTCTGAAAATTATGAAAAAAAAATTCTTGAATAATTTAGACAAGGTGGATTCAAAATTAATATTTATTTTACCAAATAATTCCCACTGTATGTGAATTAATACTTTTAAATAATAAAAATATTATTGGAAACAATTATTTTCAAATAGGAAGAGTTTTCAAACCCTTATAAAAATTATTTTTCACCTCATAAAATTTTATTATCATTTATATTATTTAAATATTATTTAATAATAATATTTTATTAAAATATCATTTATTTTTTAAATTTGTGAATTTATTAAAATATATTTTTTTCTAGGAACTATATTGTTTTCCAAAAATTAAAATTTTGGTTTTATTATATCAATTTTCTCATACTTATTTTTTCATCATTATAAATTAATAAATGATAAATATAATCAAAAAAATATTAAACTCTTATTTTTTGGATCTAGGTAAATATCCCTTTATTATTTCAGTGAGTTTCCAAGGGGTACGGTGTTTGATGGTGAGATTTTCATTTGGTAGTTCAGAGAACATGTTTTAGGTAGTGATCAAGATGAGCTTGAACTTCTCACATAAAAGGTTTTACTCATGCTTTAGTTATTGAATCATCTCATGGTAATGGTCAAGGGAAAATCCCAATGAATCTATCTCCCTTTAATGCTCTATGAAATGGTATTCATAGGGTGTGATCCTACTCGATAAGGCCATTGCTTCTTCTAATTTTGTAAATTAGAATTTATCATAACTCTTTATATATATTTATCTTATGGTCACTGTTCAATAGTTATATTATCAATGATTATAAATCATAATGGTCTTTTTAATATTATAGCTTATAAATGTAACCAAACATTTACATGTGTCTTCAATAACTTTATTATATAATAATTCATTTACTCGTTCAAAAAGGTAGAATACCATTTATATATGTTTGGTTCCCCCCCCCCCCACCCTAGTGCTGATTGTATGCCAAAGTGGTCCTCTCAGATGGAATGTTTCCATAAATATTTATACACTATTCTATATTTAATTTTATTATATAACAATTTTAATCACTGGATTATTTTTGGATCTCCAAAATATCCAAAAAACATTCATTTTTATGAAAATGTTATATAAGTGCATGTGAATGTGGAGATATCTGGATCTTCACAGTAATAGAAACTTGATTCTTAATATAATTTCCATCCAAAAATAAATATATATCATGACTTAAAATCCTCGCCAACTTTTGATATATAAAGTGTAAGGTAAAATAATCCTTCCTAGTTTCTAAATTCAAAATTATATAACCAATTAATACCTTACAAATTTTCATTATTGTTATGGGAATGAAAACATTATTTTTTGTCTTTTTCAATCGTAATATCACATAATTTAATACCAAATGGATTACACTCACATGGGATATGTCAGCTATTTGGTATATGAATCAAACACCATGTAATTTTAGAACCAATCCCTGCACAACATCCTCAATATTAGGATTTTTCATTATTTTTTATTTCAACCATGTGTAATTATCTAGTTTTAGAACAATTTAATTCATTTATACCAATGTAAAATTTACATTGATGTTATAAATAAACCATGAATATATTTTGCGAGTTTTCAATAAGTATAGTAAGACATTAAATTATTACATATCATGATATGATGAAATAATCACTATAACGATGTTATTCTTCCCTAGAATTTCATATCATAATTTAGATGGAAGAGTCTCTAAATACATTATTATTGGATATATAATTTTATGTATTTAATGAAATCTTTAGTCATCTAAAATATTATTTAAATGATCTAGAATTATTTATATGAAAACAATCCTAAATATTGTGACATCATTCTCTAACTTCATCATTCTTAATTTCAACAAATTAAATTGACATAAACTCATTAGAGGGTATGTTATTAATACCCAAGACAAAACATAGTTTTTAATTTTCTCAAAAATATCTACCTTAAAGAGTCTTCTACTATCTCAAGTTTCTTGATTTATGGAAAAACATTTAACTCCTCTCTGTCTTCACTAACATTAAATATAATTTTGCCTATATATGTGTCAATAAAATATCCTTCTCTATTAAAAAATTGGAATCCGAGAAAAATTTATACCATTGAATCCATTTTTATGTACAAAAACCAAAAAAATCAATATGAAAGATAATTTTTTCAATTATGACTAAAACATATTTAATCACTCCATTGGGATATTTAATTTATCTATATACCAGCTAAATTTTCATAGTTTTGTTCTTTAACTCTTCAAAAAATTTTCTAATAAAAACTATAAGTAGGAAAATATTAAAACATTTTTTCATGTTGATTAAGTAAATTATCTGTTATCTTGAAAGTTATAGTATCTTTTAAATTATAAGTATTTTTTCTCTAAATTAATTCACTATATTCATTGATGAAAGAAAAGGTGGAAAACCCATCCAGCTTATTCCTATTGAAAATGATTTTATTTTTAAAAAAATTAGGATTTAAATATTTTTTTCAATATTAAAATGTAATTATTATTAATATATTCTATAAAAATTGTATATACATCTTAAAAAACTCATCTCTATCATTATCTAACACTGGTTCTCTTGATAAATTTGAAATTATGGGACATATTGACATGTAAATTCACCCTAAAATCATGTATGAAACCTAGGTTCATGTTTAGGTTGTTATTGTTTTTACAGATATTGTACTAATACTATAATAGTGTAGTACATATTATAGAAAGGGTACTATATTATTGGTATTATTCATCTCACATGGGATTTTTTACCATAATATATTTCCTTCTTGACACAATTCTAATATGAAATCAAATTTTTGGCCTCAAGGGTTTTAATGGAGTATCTTATATCAAATTGAGTGAAATATAATGTAAGGGGATTATCCTTATAAAAATATGGATTTAAGATGATTATAAATAGATGCAATTTGTTAGAAAAAAATATCATTCATGGTACAAATACAAGTCCTTGTCTACATAGATATGGGGTGATGATGGTATGATATGCATAATGTAGAGGTGTGGTTGGGAAAGGGCTACGTCAAGTAAGTGAAATGGACTATTCTAGTTTGAACCTTTTTCCACTGGGCCTTTATTCTGTCAAATTTTCTTCCATGAGGTAATGTATTTTTGGGCCTCCAGGTTATGTAAGTGTTCCCTCACAACCTTGTTAAAAAGTGGATTGTACATAAAAAAATAAAAAATTATTTTGAAGGGTCTCTTGAAAAATATATAATTAGGGCCTTTGACATTTATAAATCTATTTTAGGGAATTTAAACAATGTTTTAACCTATACTCTAATTTATTCATGAATAAACATTTTCTTTCTTTTTAGTAGTATTTTTTCATTTTTAGGATTTACAATGTATTCCATGTAAATATTTCTTTTAATATACCTCGAACTACTCCATTTAACCACATTCAAACTCATTATGGTTATAAAAACTACACATTATCTTTGGTTGACATTAATGGTTATTATGAGTTTTTTTATCCATTAAATCATTACGTCTATCTAACTATGACAACCCATCTCTATGATTTCTATGAATTGGACAACCACGATGGACTAAAGCTTACATAACTGGTGTCCCCGAACCCCATGGACTCAAATCAAGTTTTAAGGCATCAAAATAAATCATTGCTGATGTTTTTTCATTGATAAATCATATTAAACATGTAATGTAATTTATTGGAATTATGAGATGGGTAATCCACATATTAGACCTCCTTGACACCACAAATAAATAAATATATGATAAAAACAAAACAAAATGGAGATTATCCAACTAATATTACCATAAAAAACAAAATAAAAAAATTAAATGAAACTAAAAAAATTCAATATAAATTATTTCATGGATGGTAAGTCTTAAAATACAATAAGGAACCCAAAAATATCTGGTATAACCTCTATGTGACCTCTTGAACTCCATCCATCCATAACCAACTCACTTCATGTGAAGTCAAAAATATAAACCTAAACATATAATACAGCTCAGGTCAACCTATGTCGAGATTCAAAATTAGGGTATGAGAATAAATATATTAATAGTTAAGAACCACAAAATCCACAAATTTCATTTCCCAAAATAACTCACACATGATTGTTTTAAAATACACTATTTGAATAATATCTGTAGTCATTTTCTAAATCAAAAACATTTCCTAAACAAATCTACCTTAAGACCCATTTAAATAATTCATTTATAATATTCACTTAATAAAATACTACACTTCAAAACAATACCCAATAGAAGACTCATAAAATAACTAAAATAGGTACTAAAAGGATAAACACATAAGTAGGAATAATAAAATATATAATATCAGCATCATGGTATATCAAAATAGAATATAATAAATAAAATTAAAGAAGGAAATGGATCTCAATATATAGTAAATAGTTTTAAATTCATATTATATAATCATAGGTGATTATAAAACATCTCATGTCAGGACACTATACATACTCAGTTTGGAAGCATCTATAGGCCTATAGATGTATTCCTAAGTCTATAACCAAATGGTTTTCCTTAACTATCCGCACAAGTGGAACTCCCCAATGTTCATCCAATACCATAGTGGATCTTGTTCTTCTCATAGAGGTGATATATAAACATCTTTCATCCCTGTCAAATATGCCTATAATCTCATGAAGGTAGTAATAGGGGAGGAGGTGAGGTGGTATTTATATAAAACACATCAATATTTAATCAATATTAAGAAGAAAAAATATACTCAACCCACATACCCATCGAAAATCATGTGAACCACCCCTATTTAATGGATAATAATAATATATCAACATAATAGGATGAGAGTTATTCAATGGAGGTTTATATTTCATATAAAAATCATTTCAAGGTTAGTACCCACTAGGACATACCATCTATAACTAGTAATAATTTTTCTAGGATAACAAACTTCCCTAAAATTCTATTTAAAAAACAATAAAATAAATAGAAAAATTTCCAAAACAGTATAATGGTCCACTAATCATGTTTTAAAAAACCCCCATTTGAAATATCTTTTTTAAATCATTAGTTGAAATCCTGGGAATATTTAGAGTCCTTAGATTAAAATAAGTAATTCTATGAAAATTACATATATATAAATGTACATATCCATATGCACATGTACATTTACACACACACACACACACACACATATATATATATATATATCACCTTTATATTTATAATCATTTGAAATGATAAAATGATGATACAAAATTCAAGTAACAAGAAAAGGTATATGAATTTCCAATTGAACACATCAATGCCTTAAAAGGGGACATAACCCAAAAAAACCCAAAATCAAATCTCACAAAAAAACATTCATAATTTTGTTGAATACTAATCCTTATTTAAGTCACTAAAATCCATTTAATGTTCCACTAATTCATTTTAAAAACACATAGAAAATGTATAATTTTTACACAAAGGCATAAATATTAAAAAAACACTGAAGAATATCATTTTAAAAAAATAATATGGATTATAATTCATTTAAAACAAATTCCTTAATTTAAAAAAATGGATATCAAAATTTAAAAGAATTATTAATATTCAGGAATTTCATGATGTTCTTTGGAATGTAAAATTGTAGATACACCTTCCTCAAATGTGTTCAACAGAAATGAGACTCTCACTTATGGAAGGAACTAGAATCGATGAAAACTCTGAGCACCCTATAATAATAATCCATAGAAAATTAGATTCAAACTCACCATAATTTTCATCCAAAATCAATCCAAGGATTAGGTATAATATTAGAAAAGCTGAAGAGGATGTGAAATGGAAAAGGAGTTAATACATTGAATAATATAACCTAAAATATGAGGTTTGGGTGTTAAAATAATGGGGGATACAGAGGAGGGAAACTCCCCTAATAAACCTATGTTTATTCAAAATAGGTGAAGATAGTATGGGTGGGGATAATTAAAAATGATTAGCGTAATGTTTTAATTTCATTGAAATTTAAATTTTGGGAAAGCTTCATATATTGGATACATGGGTTACAAAACTATGCACCAACTATGTTCGCACTACTGAACAAGAAATGACGCCTGAATGGTTTAGAAACATAATTTTGGAAACTATATTCCTTCCCGAAAAAGCATTTCTTTTAAAAAAATCCACTACATGGTCATCTATATGAATTCTTATAACCTTTTATAAAATATGAACCTATGATAAAACCCTAAAAATAATTTTCTTTTCACCAGTTCAACCCAAAACACACGGAAGAGATAAAAAAATATTAAATATGTAAAATAATAAGGAATAATAGGGTTTGGTTTGATAAAACTCCCAAGAATAACACATTATTCCAAATGAAACTCATAGGATACCCAACAAAATAGAGCGGTTAGACTCTCAACTAAAAAAAATGTACCTCCAAAAAATATTACCTCTAAATCAAACGAAAACCAATCGAAACCACCAATAATGGAATGACTATTAACTATAAAAGTCACACTTGATATGTTTATGGAATATATAGTAAAAAAAGAAACATTATTTGTCTACCACCATTTAAATATACTACTTACATTGTAAGATAATAAAAAAATCACTAAATGGGATCACTATTAAACACAACACAAGATTACATCCAAAATAACATGAGTAGATATTTTGATTAAACATGATTCAATATTTCAAAAGATATAAAAATATCTAAACATGAATGACATAAGACATCACCAAAATTAAAAATCACAGATCAATGATATGTAATGAAATTGTAAGAGAGACGGACAAACATGGAATAAGCATCTATGGGTTCCCTCAGAAGCTTATTTAAAACAACAATCATGATTTTGGAGTTAGAAAGAAAATATTTATATTTTATGGGGATACAAACCCACAAAACATATGAAGGTGTCCCATTTTAGCATAATGATAGAAATTACTCATATAAAAAGAGTAACAAGGCTTTGAATAGTGGAACTGAACACTATTGATACACATGACTAAAGAAATATTTTTGAAGGTTGAAGAAACAAGAGAATGTTACTCCTCCAAATAAAGTTCATCCATAACATAACTATCTCTTTATGGGGAACCATCATTAAAACGTGGAGAAATAGGAGAACCATACTTCACGGGTTTCCCTCTAAAGACCAACACAATCGAAAATACCTCATATACAAATTATTTAAATAAACCCATCATGGATGAAAGAACCTGATCACCTAAATTTATGTGAAGACACTTAATTAAAAGGTGGGACTTAAATTAATCATTAGACACTATCTCTACACAAAAATGGATAATATAATATAAATGCTCATTATACTTCTTCACCGTCTATTGTCCCCACTAAATTCCTGTAAGTTCAATTATCTACTTCACCCCCACTTCCGGTGGAAGAAAACACTGGATGATGTTAGTTTTAATGAACTCCTACATAATTCCATATTACAGTGAGGATGTAATGTCCAATCTCTACCAATCTATAACTCATCCCTTCAACAACCCCTAGACAACTCTCACCCTTTAGATAATGGTTTTCCCCTAGGACATGAACATCTCATCAATTTACACTATCCATTCAATAACCTTACATCCTGGGTAGATTCCACTACCATAAAAACTGTATCAAAACATTGGTAGACATACCTCTTTTAGTTATTTCTTACATTTCTATGTGTGATGCTCTAAATAACACCAACAGACATAAATCTAAATCAATAACAAAATAAATCCAAATAAAATCAATATAGAAGTAATTATTTATCTAAAATAACTAATAAAACAGAATAAATGATAATTAAAATGCAAAAAACCAAGACAATAAACAAATCTATGACCCCCCTTTTGGAATTGCCTCAAAATCCAAAAATTTGATTTTGAAATCCTCAAAATCCCTCTCCAACTACTTTTTAAAACATCAACAGATCCATTAATAAAATAATCACCCAATTTTAAGCATCTACCCATTGTAACTCATTTTAGAAAACCACCCCAATATATCAATGCTCCAACAAACCACATATTTATTTTAAAGATAAAATCATTTTTCATTATGAAACCAACACATTCAAACTAGTACTCAATAAATAACATCACATAAAACCAAATAATATTTTATATAGTATACTATTTGTTAATTAATTTTCCACATATTTTAAAAGACCATGTTCCAGTCATCCATATCCCACTATAATTCATATTTCACTATCCCATTGAGATCGACATTATTTTCTAGGCCATTCAAGCTCACTGTGTTAAACCAGTTCAGCTCCAATTTTCATCCCATAAAGAATATAGATCCATCAATAATAACAAAAAAATAATCTACATGAACCAAAATATAATATAAATATATAAAATAAATTAAAATTTTCAAACATAAAACCAAACATCCAATGGAAACATAGGTTTCTCCATGAGCAATGGTGATCATTCACCAACCTGTTACCTACCACATAAGCTCTACAATCCTCACACTAATAAAAAATAATTTATAAAATAAAAATGGGATATTTAAAACCAATTATATCTTAATAAACTAGGATCAGATATGATTTTTTCATTAACTACCTTCAGGCCTCCCCTAAACCATGCACCCATGGCAGTCTACAACATACTTGAGAAGTATCCACGATCCCCAAGGACTCGAAAGTAGTACTAAGGAATCAGAAGAAATAATTGGTGGTGTTTTTTTCCTGATGAATCTTATTATATAATTATTTTATTCCTAAAATTCTATTGTATGGTATCCATACATTAGACCTCCATGCGATAATTCATTAATAGATATAAGATAAAAACAAAACAAAATTGAGCATTACCTGTATACATATCCATAACAACTAAAAGTAATTAAATAATTATACTGGATTAAATTAAAATTAGGAATATAATGGTTTATAAGTATGATACATCTAAAAATAAAATAAAAAACCAAAAATATCTACCAAAACCTCCATATGACCTCTTGGTAACTACCCAGATATAAAAAACATGCTCAATTCGTGATCCCTAAATTGGAACCAACCCAACAAAAAACTCATTTATTTCAATATAGAGTGTAAAATAAACATACCAAAAAAACAAATTAATTAGGTAAAGACCATAAAATCCATACATTTACATTCCCAAAACAATCCAAAAAAGAGTGGATTAAAATACACTATTGAAAGTAATGCTATCATTTTTTAAAAAAATCATACTAAAATAATATTTATGTCATATTTATACATTCTTTGAAAAATCCAATTTAACAAAAATATAACCCTTTAAATTCATACCCAAAAAATACCAAAAAATAATTAAATATGTACCAACTAGATAAGAACATTAGCTTGAATAATGAAATATAGAATATAAGAATCAGGATACTTGAAAGAATATATAACAACTGAAATTTATATATTATATTTATTTTAAGATCCATTAAAAAATTAAATCACATGTAGTCATTGGAAATTCTTAAACACCTGGTGTGGTGACACTATACATACTCATGTTAGAACCACGTGTAGTCCTATTTATAACTTCCTAATTTTATAAAAAATTATAAATTCAAAATTACCCTCAACATTATCGCTCCCCTATAGCCTTCCAAATCCATAGTGGATCTAGTTAGTCTCATAGATACTATATATAAAAATTTATCATTACTCACTAACACATTTAGGATCCCATGAATATTTTAATAGTGGTGGGAGGTGAGTTACCTTTTATATAAAATACATCAATAACTAATCACCTTAATCCTAACACATCTTCTAAACACACCTCCCAACGAACACTCAAGTGAAATGTCCCATATTAAAAGGGAAAAATATATCAAAGTAATATTAGGAGAAGTTTTCCATATATGTAAATTTTCCATATGAAAATAGTTTCAATGTACCAATCTGGCCTTAAAATTCAAAACTAGTTATAATTTTTTTAACTAAACATCCTACTTATCAATTCTATTTAAAAAATTTAAACCATTAAACCACTTTCTCAATGTACCGAATAGGCCTCTAATCATTGTTTAGAAAGAATCTATTTGAAATCACTTTTAGATTTTTTTTGAAATCATTGGTTATTTTAAAGACCTCAGATTAAAAAAAAGAGCATTCTATAAAATTTCAATATATATATATATATACTCATATATATTTATACATATATTTACATATATATCTAAGAATATTCGATATATATATATATATAAGTAATTCCAAATAATAAATTCATGGGATAAAATTCAAGGTGCACAACAACCCATAAAAATTTCTAAGTGAAACCATCAAAACCTTAAAATTGTCCATAACCCTAAAAACCCTCAATAAAATTTCACAAAACATGTTTCATAATTTTATTAAAGGATAATAATTTTTTAAACCAAAAAATCCATTTAAAGGTCCTATTAAGAAATTTTAATAAACATATAATATGTAAATACGATTAACATAAATGCATAAATATCGATAAAAAAGAATATTATTCTTTTAATGCCAAAACTCAAGAATAATGTACCATTAAAAAAATTCATGTATTTGAAAAAAAAAATCAATTTAAATTGAATTTTTCATTATTTAATAATATCATATCAATATTTGAAAAGTAAAATGATATATTCACCCACCTCAAATGTGTGTCACTATGATGAGACACTCACCTGTTGAAGGAACTAGGCTTGAAGAACACTCTACATACCCTATAATAACCCATAAAAATTTGATCTAGACGTCACCCTAGTGTTAAAACAAAAACAATATGTGGAAAGGTAATTAGAGAAACCAAGATGAACCTGAAGGGATAGAGGAACACATTCCATAAATGGAAAATAAATACCTAAAATCATATATTAGAGGTTCAAATTTGATGGGGAGAAGGATGATAGGACCTCCCTTGATGTTCCAAGGCTTCCTTAAATGAGTGAGATATAGTAGGGGTGGGGAGGATTAAAACAAAGGATGTAAACGTGGTTATTTAACCCAAAATTAAAATTTCATGTATGCCACACAGTTTGGGCATATTATTTAGAAATCCATGTGTCAATTATGTACCCATACATGATTAGTAAATATACAAAAACAATTTTGAATTCCATGTAATGGACATGAAAAATCATAATTTTGAGAACTGTATGCCTCTATGTGGCTAGTATTAAAGTTTATATTTACCATGAACTAGTTGTTCATTTGTACTGAAATGTTAAAAATTAAAATAATTTTACTATTTCGGCAAAAACCATAATGAAAAAACAGAATCATTAAATATAATATATAATAAGGAATAGAAGGGTCCTATTATGATTTTGAATATCCTATTAATTGATATTTTTTAAACATTTTTATTACATTGATCTAATTAATCAATCCTCACATCAAATTTAGAGTAATTTTCTTGAGTAATTTGGATGTGGACCTCAGTGGTTTAGAAAAAGGATTCAATTATTTCATTATTCCATGATTGATTAGTTTGAAATTTCAAAACTTTATTTAAATCTTATTAGTTCCTCTTTTAGTTTTATATGAACATGAGGCTTATTTCTTATAAGTTCTTACATGAGGTTTTCCTTAGTATACCTTTTTCATCTGTACATGAAATCTGAAATTTCAAATCGATTTAATTTTCCCCTATCCTTTGGAAGATAAAATTTAATATTTCTTCCAACATCGGTATATGTGTTATAAAATTGTTTTACATTCACATGTTATTTTGACACATTATTCCCCATGTAATTGATTTCCTCTTCTTCTGGTGAATAATTTAATGCTTATATATCAAAATGCATATATTAGATTTCATGATGGTCAAACACATCACAATAGAAGAATTAATACTTTTTCCCTAATATTTGTACATAAAACTTTATAATTGTTTTTGAAAATTATAATTTTATTAATTAATATCATAAATTTTTTTACTTTATTTACAAAAACACTAATTTCAATTCTTTTATACTATTTAGGGATCATGGTTTACATGGTAAATATGTTTTTCAATTGATAGGAACTTTTATATCCATAATGAACTACTACAATTGAATCAAATAAAATTTTTCTCATAGGTGTGGGTGAACTATTAAATAATTGTATCAATAAGGAGGATGTAATTTGATGGTGTGTTAACTATTTATAATAATCCCTAAATATCTCTCATTCCTCATGGAATGCTTCATGTTTTTTATGAAAATGTAAACTTTTTTATTATAGGGATCATGGTCTGTTGTGTTGTGTAAATTCATTTAATAAATATATTTTAGATATTATGCGAATATTGGAATGATTTTCCTTCTTATTTTCATAACCTAAATCTATCTCTCCCTTTCATTAATATAGATATATTAGTCATAGCTTATCTTCAATAATTACAAGTAGTGGATATACAAATAGTGGTAAGGAAGTCCTTAATTAATAATTGTCAATACTATACAACTATACCATAAAAAGATTGAAAATACATTTAATGGTGATGTTTCAACTTGTGGTACGTTTCATTGGGACTTGAATGTATTTGTGAGGGATTCCCAATAACCCTTGGTACATAAATATCACTTTACCTAGGAGAAAATTATTCTGAATTATACCCAAAAATAATTTGTAATTTTTTATTTCTTGATTCTTATTATATCATATAATGGTGTTACCCCTCCATACCCTATGTAGTCCATTAAAATTCATGGAAAAACCTTATATTCTTTAGTTTGATTCTAAATATATTTTTAGATAAATATCTTATCATTCTTTTAAATCATGCAATTAACAAAAAATCTAATTGTTAAAATAAAGTATATATAATTGTGTCTAATGAATGATAATTTTTATATATATTTATATTTATAAATTTTATCATGTATTTATATAAAATATATATCAATGATTTAACAATCATTATCACTATGAATGACAGAATCTGTAATTGAGTGTATACTATATCTTTTAAGTGTACACGTTAAGTTATATCATGGTACTGGTGAGTACCAGACTATATACAGAGTGGCATAACATTGTTAATTTAATGATTTAAAAAATATATATGAATTAAATTAATTTTTTTTATGTGATGTGCTTCATGTATTTTAAAAAATAATTATTGTTTTTTTATTTTTTGAAGATAAAAATATAAAGGAAATCAAGAATATAGATTGAGAAACTATTAATTAAGATTATAAGTTTTTATGTATTAATATATAATTTAAATGGGATGTTAATTTATTTTTAGACATGTAAGTTCAATAAATATTTTATTCCCCAAAGTCTTTATCAGTTAAATTAATGACATTCCATTGATACCATGATTCATTATAGAAATATGGGTAATCATAAACTACAGAGTTTATTTCTTTTAGTCTATGATTTAAATATTTTCAACGTAATATTAGTCTATATAATCTCTAATATTTTAGTGTTTTCTTATCTAGTAAATGGGATTAACATCACATGTTAGTTCATTATTCTCTCCTAAGGATCAATTATTAAGGATAAAACAGTCAAAAAATTAAGAAACATTAGAAAAATAAAAAAAAAGTGTCTAGCTATCAATTAACAATAGTATATCATATATATAAATATGCTAAATCCCTATAATTAAAATTATCTAAAAATGATAAAAATATAAAAAAATATAAATATGAAGAATATAAATCTTCTCTAATATCTTTATTAAAATGTTAAATTTCCCATTTATCTTTTTTCCATTCCCCTTACAAGTCTATAATCCAAGATTTAGGTCATGATCAACCAAAATATAAATGTATTTATTAATTTCAATTTAATCTATGCCACAATATTGACATCTAAATCACCATTGGTGACTTCTAGAAATATTATATGTCACTAAAATATCTCTATAGAGATGTAAATATTTTAAACGAATTAAATGGATAGTATTGGGTTACCTATCCCTGTGTCTATTAGTTTGTAATAATTATATAGTATTTATTAGAAATAACAATGTGTCACATATCCCATGATCTCATTATTAACTAATGATGATTGATAATCAATAGTTTTTTAGTGGAGTAATTCAGGTGTGATGAATTTAAGTCCACTACTAATTCTATTTTCCCCATTAACAATCCTTCAACTCTCTATTTACTCATTTTAGTCAACATATTTTCTTTTTATTTCTAATTTATAACATTGAATATTTCTATGTTTCATTTAACATTTTGTTCACTTGTTATATAATTAATTTGAATTAATGAGGCATTTGAATAATATCTTCACCACATTACTCCCTTAACAATTTTTCTCTCATTATATTTTATATGTATCATTTATCCAATCATCTTAAAGTCTCTTCTTTGTTGAGTAAATAAAATATCATCCATTAATCATTAATATATAAAGACCATTTTTCTTAAATTCCATTATATAAAAAATAAAACATGTTAACACTAAATGAATCTATTCAAAGTATTTTCAAATAGAATCAATTCAAATTTTTTTATACAATAACAACCAATATTGAAAAATCATTATCCCCCTATATTTTTCCATCAAGTGTTTGAACCATAATAATTGTTATATAATAGTGGTGTGGATTCTAAGAACCATGAAGAATAATTTCTATTTTATTTGATGGTCTCATCATCAACTAGTGGATGCCTTCTAATATCGGATTTATGGATTCAACCTTATCAATCATGCAAAAACATATACATTATAAAATGTATGAGTTTTGATTTAATGGTATTTTTCGTTTTATATTTAAATGAAACCACTAATTATCTATACATTTTATCTTATGAAACATTTAATGATACATAATATAGAATAAAATATAAATTTTAACCATGTAAAAATCACTTCTTTATTAATCAAAGGTAGTAGAATTATATGTTATGCCATTACTTATAATATCACATTAAAAATCATATGATATAATTTATTTGTATAAATACCATTCTCTATGTAATTGATGTATTATACAATAGGATATGGATTATTGAATATCAAATATACATGAGATTTATAGAATATCAAACACTTGTATTTGTATAACTATCTCCACTAATTACACCATATAAAAGAAAAAAAATTCATATGACCCCGTTCTCTAAGACATTGAGTAACCATGAGACATGAATTATGTAAATCTTGTATATCTACTCATGCATTCTTGATTTTCTGAGCATATTCTAACAAGGATGATGTATACATCTGAAGTCATTCACCTTTATGGATACGAATATCACATGACCCTCACCTAATACGTAATAACATCATATATATTGTCTAGGTATTGTTATAAACTTATTTAGTTTATTTTAATCAAGGGAAATGGTTTTATTCTCATTAAATTAGAATAAAAATTCCCATCATGGTTAATCTCCAATAGATGACATGATTAGTAAATTACCCATTCACTCATGATTATATAATCCTTGGGTCTTGTATAATAAAGGTATAAAAGTATGATGTTTTTCATGCTAGGTGTCTCTAAGACATAAATTATTGGGGAAATACAATTATTAACCATGCACACCTAGTTTACCAAAGACATGTTGTATGAAACTCCATGAGTTATACACTATGTGGAATCTAATAAAAAAAACTCATTTTATGTCCCAAGGGATTATTTTTTCAAATTCATTACATCTCAATATAATTCCTACCACATCTTTATGTGACCATCAGATTAATGAATCCCAATAAATTTTTTAGGGAGTAAAATCAATAAAATTAATCCAATTTTAATAATAAATATTTTTAGGAAGAATATTCATAATGTTTAACTCTTTGAAAATAGTATTTAAACTCCATAATATCTCAACATCACATGTTTAGATTTTAATAATGTGTGTGTTCTACATGAAACATATCTATTTTTATAAGCTTCATAATCATATTTTTAACCTATTCAATCAAGCATTCTCCTTGAAATAGTTTTTTATCTAATTTATATGTATACATTAATCATTTAACAATATATACTAGACTCTTTTAGGATAATAACTGACATTCACTTTGTATTTTGAATGGAATGTTAGTTTATTTGTTAACTTGAACTTATCTAAGTCCAAACATACTCCCAATAACCCCATAGATACTCTGTTATTTTCTATAATTTCATGCAAAGACACATCAAATATTTTTTGTACGAAACAATAGTTATTATCATTCGGGTGAATGTTTTTAAAAATAAACTATTATAACCATAACATATATGGTAATATATGTGTTTAGATAATTATTTTTGAAAAATTGATTTTATACTTTAATATATTACATTAATTGGTGTTGGGATCATATATATCTTATTTTAACAAACATCATGAAAATCTCTTTTATCCATGATCACTAGTAGAAATATAGGCTTTAGTGTCTGTATTTTGATATCTGATTTTTATAAAATGATATTAAATTTAATTATGGAAAAATTTGATATTGATTTTCTCTAAAAACCAATATTAAATTGTATTCTTCATTACATTTAAATTTGGTTTTAATAAAACACAAATTTAAAAGTTATTAATAAATAATATCGGTTTTAAGGTAAAGCAACATTAAATGTAATATTATAGGATTTTTAATTTTAGTTTTAAAAAATACCTGATTCTAAAGTATAACCCCTTAATATCATTGTATTAAAACCAATATTAATACTCATTTATAAAAATCTTTTAACATTGATTTTCAAGAAATTAGATGTTAAATATCCAGTAAAAAGTATAACGACGACCTAAAAACTTATTTTTCATTTACTCAAAACCCTCTCGCCTGACCAACTCCTAAATGATGATGGCTTATAATGGATTTGATGACCCCTGATGACATTCCAATATTTATTTCCTTTTATTTTCCTCAAATTTTCATGTTCATTCTCTTGAATCATCCATCCTAAATTCTTATTTCATGATCCTCAAGATATTATGGCCGACCCTCAACACCAATAGGTTTTTTATTTATTCTTATTTTTATCATCTTTTTTCACTTATTTTTCCTCAATATTGAATCATTCACTCAACTTTCATCAACTATGATTGAGTATATCAGAATTTTGAAGTTATTTTCCATTTTCGGGCTCCAAAATTTGTATCATTTTTTAAATAAATTATGTATAATTATTAGTTATCACATTTTTTTTATTTTATTATATCTATTTATGTTTTAATATTTTTATTATAATTATTTTTTATAATAATTATATATAAAAAAATTGAGAATAAATATTTTTATAATTATTTATATGAAATTTATTTGTAAATTCTTGTATAATTAGTTGTATTATTTCCATATATGTTTTTGAAATGGTAATTATTTGTTAGTTATTTGTGTACAATTGTTTGTATAGTTATTTGTATAGTTTTTAGAAATTCAACTTATATTTTGCATAATTTTTTGTATGAAAAATTTTATGTTCAATTTTTTGTTATGATAAATATTTGTAAGGTAAATTATATCATATTTTTTGTTATGTTGATTGTTTCTATAGTAATTATTTATTTATAATTATACGATTTCTGTATTATAAATTATTTTTATCTTTTTGTTATTTATTTTTTATTTTTGAAGATAGATAATGTATAGTTTACTCAAGATAAATTTTGTATAATTGTTTTTTATTTTTGATGTTAAATTATGTATAATATGTTTTGATAATTATATATAATTTTTTTTCAATGCTCAAAGGGTTATCAATAATTTATTGTTTTCATTATATATTTTTTGTTTAAAATTTATCATCTTTTTATATATTTTTAAATTTTTATCGATAATTTATAGTTTTTTTATGAATCATGACATCTATATTTTTATCAATAAAAAATTTCAAAAGTGTGACACTATTTTTTTAAATACATATTAATATAGTAATTATATATATATTGACTTTTTTAATAATATGGAGGTGCATATAATTTCATTAAATTTACCTTTTTCCATGGAAATCAAGGAGGCATTGGAGCATTTACTGAGGAAAATGTATTTTTCCATATTAATAAATATTCAGAAATATAATTATTTAATAAAATAAATAATTTTATTTGTATAATTAATTATCAGACTACTCGTTCACCTATTATGGTTGATTCATCTCCATTTTTTATATAGAACTTGATTTGTAGATTTAATAGAAGTGGGATTACACATTAACACAAAGTAAAAATTTCTCATAGAGACCAAAGAATATATGTCAATTTTTTATGATAATAAAAACCCAACTAGCCCAAATACAATTCACATTACAAGTTATATCACTATGTAGATCCATTGAAGGATTTTAATTCTATATCGTTATTGAAATTCTATCAAAAAGATAGAAAAAGAGAAACTATTGGTGTTCATAATGATAAAATATCAAAATTGATTTATTTTCATCACATTTATCAAATTTTATATATTTTAAATGACTAATATTAAATTTATTTAGTTATATATGCGATTCAATTTTGGAGAAACCAAATAAATTAACAAATGATTTATATCTTTAGTGGTGGTTTGTTGGGGATATTTTTAATCGAAATTAAAAAAATTATATTTTTTGGAAATTAAAAATGAAAACTCATGACACTTGTTTGGGTTTTCATATGGTGATATGTGGAATAAATTTTATGCCGGCCGAAATGATGAATAATTTATGGTATGATAATTACTTTATATTTTAAAATATCTTATATATTACATGTTTACTAATTAGTTTTTTAACAGGGCTCTAGGATATTTCATTAAGATATCGAGTTACAATATATATGTCATTATACTTTATCACATCGAGGGTATCATTTTGGAGGAGAAAATGATTTTAGATAATTTTGATGAATTAAGATGTCAATCAAGTAGTCTGTAAAAATAGGACCAGTTAAACACTCCATATTCCCCCACTCACAATGAAGAGTGAGAATGAAAAATAATGGCAAGAATATTTTATGTAAATTTAAGGAAGAAACCTAAAGATTTGTAAGAAATTAATTTTTATTTTCCATGGATGTATTTATTTTCAAATTTAACAACAATAATATATAATATATAATTTTTTTTAGGATGGAAATCATGATAAATTGATTCATGGGAATTTTTTCCCTGAGGGTAGGATGGATATTATAGCTTTTTTTAGGAACTCTCAAACACCCTTTTCGTATAAGTGGATATGATGTGGGTGAAAGTATAAACAAATTTTTTGACATCAAAGTAAGAAATTAGGATACCCAAATTTGGATTCATTATAAGCTAAGATGAAATACCAAAAATAGTCTTTGGGTAACCAAATTCCATCAATTTGACATGCTATGTTTGAATAATTGATGAGATAATCACAAACTTTGTAGCTTTCATGGCCTACGAAGAATAAGCGGCCTATGAAGCCTGTGTATCCTGCATAGCCTACCTTCTCATATCCTCTAACTACTAATTTGGACCCAAACATATACTATTAGTTGTATTTGGTAGATCCTCGAGTATGTATTATAGTGTAAGAAATTGTATATACTTTTGGAAAATCTATACATCACCATCTTATGTAGTTTGGTCCGGTAAGAAAATCAATATGTTATACTATCGACCCAACATGTCTAATTCCATTTACTACCCCATAGGTTACAAGTGTTAGATGTTATAAGGTTCATTTCATACTATGGTCTAGTATCCTTCATCATCTTCTGACATATGAGGTATCTTTTTTAAAATACTATTTACATTTGATTGAAAATTACTTATAGTGTTTTATAAAATTTAATTTATATATGAGTATATAAAATAAAAATAATTGGTAAAAATGGAAAAAAATTTGGAATCAAAGACTTTAGATACTTCAAATATTTTTCATGGGAGTAAAAGTTTATACCAAGTTAATTTATATATGGAAAATATTTATGGGTTTCATGAGATAACTGATATATATGGAAAATACTATATATTACAAATATTCAAAAAAAAATATCATAAATCTTGTTATTTTTTATGATATCATCATGCCTGTGTTTCATTTTTTTTAGTATGAAAATTCATGTTTCATTTTTTATTTCTTTACATAAATATAATTTCAATTGACTTACTATATTATTTATTTAATTAGATATCTATACACGTTTATTATTTTAAATGAAACCACTAGTGGTTTTGGTATTATTTATCCAAAATATATTTCAATTTTTGTTCAATATATGAATAAATATTCTATAGTTAAACATATATGTGAAATATTTTCAAATACAGAGATTGGGTGATGGTTTTCTCCATTCCATGATGGGTAATAACACTAAGATAATTATGAACTGATATTAATTGTAATGTTATTAGTTTTAATCATTTTATATTAAATAGGTCATTGTATGTAAATAGAATTATACCCAAATAAATTCACGTTATATTGGGTACTCTCTTTATTAGATAGTGTGAAATGATTTGAAGCTTGTTAGACCAGTATGTTTTATTATTTTTTATAAGTTCATTATATTTAATTATTATTGGTTATACATATTCATTAAGTTGATATATATGTAATTGAATGTTATGGATAATGTTTATCCAAGAAGACTTGTCGATTAAAAATATAAATAGAATCCAATATACTAAAGTGATGGTAAAGATATTTTAAATTATAATATATATATATATATATTGGTTTTTATTATCAAGTTAATTATTCATAACCACAGTGTCATTATAAAAAAGGAAAGGTGGAATTTGGTTATTATCTTTTAATATTTTTGGATCAGATAATCACAACTGGGTCAACATCTGAATTTGATCAGGTTAGTAATATTAATTATTTTATTTTTTAAATTAAACTATTTTTTTTAATCCTATAAGATTCATTTTTACTAAAGCTTTTCAAAGATTCCATGTTAAATATTAATCTCAAACATACCCATATTCATAGTTTTTCTACAAACTATCTGTTAATTAGGATTATGATTTAAATTATTAGGTCTGTCTCTTTTAATTATTGTTAAAAAATTAGTATTCTGACTATCATTTTATACATCACATTGGTATATTATTTTTATTATTATAGTATTGTTATATTTTTTATAAAGGGCTGTGAATATATGAAATAATCTCCATACTAAACAAAAAATTAATTTATAAATATACGTCAGGAATATCAATGTATGATATCATTTTTGTTACTCTATTTTTACATGGTTTATTCTTTTTAAATAGAAGGAGGGTACATTATTTTAAAAAAATAATCGATTATAAACTCATTTAGATTACACATTATATGATTACTACATTATTTCAGTGGAGTATCAAACATTTTATCCTTAAAAATTCTATTTTTTATTTGGTTTTGACTAATTTCAATATAGTGATTATATTGTCTTTCAAATATTTTGGTTAGAAAACAATGAGTTATGGTTTTAGGAAATTTCATTTTGATTACATATCTAAAGGTATTGAATATGGGGAAATATTATGTTTACATGGTGAAATTAAAAAAAATATTTACACTAACATAAATCAAGACATGTATTGATATATTCTGGTAGATGTCATCAAGTTTCAAACCTAACATTCCATATTTTCTTTGGATTATTTATTTTAATATTTATTTTATTTATCAATATATAGATTGGATTTATTTGTTTACAATTAATTTTATTTGTCTTGTTATGGTCCAAATGGTATATGATATGTTTTATGTGGTGGAAGAAAACATATTAGAGCCTCTTCTTGAGGTTTCATGTTATTATATTTATATACTATTTCCATTCATAATTTTTTTGAGTAGATTCTTAATTTTGTGTGTCACGACCCATCCCCCAGGGCTCGTATCATGACTACCCCTACCCCTCCTTCCATAGGACAGGGACTGGCGACTAGAACCAAAGGTGTAAAACTCTAAACTGGGAAGGCATTTCCTTTATAATAGTAAAAAAATAACAGAGTACCCAACTGGAAGTAAAACACAAAGTAAAACAGAATACAAATGAGTGTGCTGAAAGTAAAGGGGGATGGGAATACATGACCAATAGTAAAGTACAAAATAACTAATAAGCTATTAAAACTGATGAAAAGAAGTAAATCAGCTACTGGGTTGTCCTCCAGAATTCCCACTTTAAGGGTAGGTACAGATGACCTCCTCAGCACCCCACATCTGTTCGTCTGCTCCGTGTATGTCTCACCGAGTGGTCCACCTTTGGGTACCATCCAGTTCTGCTACTCTCTTCCCCGATCAGTGTTGTCCATCTTCTGCAACCAACACAATGATGTGCGGGCAAAGCCCATACAGGGGTGAGTATAATGATACTCAGTTGGGACCCTGAGACCCTCAAGGTCTTACAAAATCCAAAAAGGATACCCAAAAAGTACGGATTCAATGGATAACCCTTATTTAGGTATATTCCCATAAATATATCTATGTTATTTAGTAACCCTTCTCAATCATGGGGAAAATATGAAAGTCATTCACTCCGCTCAAACCAGGATTTTAGTGAAGTATAGAAGTAAATATGATTAGTGGAAAATCTAGATCATCTTATTCTGTCAAAAGGCTCTACTTCTGACCATATGAAGTCTGAGCCACATAGGATCGATAGGTACTAACCACCGTAATGACCCACACAGGATCTGACCCACATAGGATTGGTATGCACTGACCCACATAGGATCACTGAGCACTATCCCAGACAGGATCGGTATGTGCTGACCCACACTAGATTGATATGCACAAACCCACGCAGGATTGTTGAGCAATGAAATCTATATGATATGTCTCCATACTCCACCTCACAATCAACCACTGGATTCCTCTCACCCGGTGCACTTGATTTTTTTAGAATCTTTCCTCCAGATATTGGTTGTAACTAGACTACCAATAAACTCCAAAAAGGAGTAACCCAAAGGGCCACCTTGTCTTAAGCATTCTAATGCGACAAATGGTGTGTCAATCAGACACCCAGTCTGTGAGTTATTGGCATTTTTGTTCCAGGGGCCTGGTTGGTTTTTCAGTTCAAACCAACCCGACCATAATCCAACTATGTCCAAACCTCAAGTGTCGTATGCAATAAATAAAATTCTCACTCCAACCCTTCCGTCACCGCAGGTAGTTTGTCAGTCGGACACACGTAGCCCAAGATAGGGGCGAGAAGTTGTAAACTGGCCAAATGGGTCCGGGTCCGGTCCGACCCAGTCAGACCAACCCGACCCGACCTGGTCCAGACAAGGGTTTGACCCAGTCTGTGGTTCTGATCCTGTCCGAGGAAGCGTCCAGTCCCAAGGGGGTGGCCCAGTTGAGGGTGGACCGGCTAAGGGCGGCCTACCCTACGCACACCTAGGGGGAGGCGCACACCCGTTGTCACCTGAATGGTTGAACTATTCAGGTGGAAACGAAACAGGTGCTAGGTGGCGTCGATCCAGCACACGCGATACCCCACAGGGTCTTACACCTCCCGGCTGGCCCAAGTGTCCAGCTGTTCCCTGCCACTAGTGTGCTGCAGTGTCGGGCCCCACCGCCACGGCCCGCCCTGGCCACAGTCCTCTGCTGGCCTCCACACGGAACGATGGTGTCGTGGACCGTCGTGGCCGCGACAATCCTTCGTGTGCAGTACGACAGTGTTGCACCCAATTGGTGACCCATAGGCCTTGCTCCGCCGGTTCCTTCATGGTAGGATTTCATTACGGTCGACTTGACGTCGGTCACCCTTGTACTGCCTCCGTCATCAACAAATGAGAACAACAAAGGGGGAGGACCGGTCGTGCTCGTGTGGTCAGATACCTCCCCATTGTGGTGATATTATCGGCAAAAAAAGTGGTCAATAAATGATAAATAATGGAGGGTAAAATTCTTATATAAAATAACCCCTAACTCATTTTTCGATCGAAGATGAAGTCATGGGAAAAAGGTTGGCGTCGATTCGTTGTTCGCTGTATTCTTCACGCACTCCCAATTCTCAAGATCGTTCGTTAGAAAGTGTTTGGAGGTATCGAATTTGAATATGGAATTCTTCACATTCTTCATTGGATAGTTCTCCTTCTTCTCCCCAAGCTCCCCAAAAGATTATTCCAACCCCAAAATAATAAAATAAGACATCTTATTAAATCAATGGAATAAAGAATTCAAATGGGGAATTAATTAAAGGGGGCTCCACTTAATTAATTCTTGTTCATAGGCACAATATAATTTAGGGAGTTCCAAGGTTTCATGGGTGGTCGCTCCATAAATTGGGATTCCAAGGGTCTCCACACTTAAATGGGGTGTTAAAAGAGGTTAAGAAGCTCGAGTGGGCCCCACTAAATAATATCCTCCTAATGGAGGTTATGTGCATGTGGGCCCCACCACCATAACCTCTCATGGGAGGATATGGTGTGGTGGACCCCACCACTAACCTCTTCTTGGAGGTTTTAACCACCAAAGAATTAAAATAATTTTAACACTTATTTTTATACAATTTAACCAATAACCCCAAAATCTAACTTCCATTCTCATCAGAACGCATCTATTGTGAAGGTCACACTAAGAATTCACTGATGTTGTGAGCTCAACGGGGCCCTCAGATTTCAATTCCGAGCATCGGTTAAAATGTTAAAAAAACCCACTCGTACGTTTACTGAAAATACCCAAACAAAAATTCAGAAATTTATTCTGGGCACACCGGGCCTCGGAATCAAGTGTCGTAAATTTTTGCGGACTAGTAAAAATCCAATGAGTTTAAGAAAAAAAAATTCCACCGAATTTTCGGGTCTTTACACTATGAAAGTTTTGACACACAATCCAATTATGTATTTTTAATTAGGTTGGGTTATTGTAAAATGATCTATATAAAATCAATTGTTATGTTCTCTATTTTTTGTTGAGTAGGCTATAGGTTTTTTTACTAGACAATTTTGGACGTGTTGAATTAATTTTTCTATTTCATATTCGAAATGGCCTGAAGGCCTTCATTTTTATTGATTTTTGATAACCCAACTTTCAAGGGATGAGGGGGAACCCTTATAAGGCTCGTAGGCTCAAAGATTAAATGGCCCATTAGCTAAGGAGATTACATGACCCGAAGGTCTTAGAGAATTCAACCAGACTGTCTACAAGGAACTACCCCTCCCCAACATCTGCATCATGATAGTATCTCTCCACCTTCGCATGGCCTTCTTTCTAGGCTTCCCGTGCAAGAATAGGCTAGTCCTGATGGGATGGAAATACCCTCTAATTCTGACTATCCATTTGGCTCTGCTCTGGTGAGTGCACCTACTCTAAATCCTCTTCTGGGGATGCTACTTTTTTTGTAGTGTGTCTGGTGAAACTGCATGTGGCCCGAAGGCCTTAAGGTGTCCCGAAGGCCTTAAAGGTGCCCCGAAAGCCCTACTAATGTGAAGGTCTGGGATGCCTGAAATCCTTAAGTACTCCAATCCCAACATGGAATATGGATGGATGGTAACCATGTCTTCCTTCTCATGAATTTACCATGTAATTCATAATCATTTTTTATATTAACATATTATTTATAAAATTGAACTATAGATAAATTTTTAGCATAAATTTATATAAATTCCATGGATTGTATGAAATTGAGGGAGATTTATAATCTTACTATAATAGTCAACTGTATTGAAAAATAAATTAACTGGTTATGTGTTTTCTATATTTTGGAAATGTTTATTTACTCGTTTTTAGTTTTATTAATTTCTTATAAACGTAAAATTACACCTCTTTGTTTAATTTTCTTTTTATTTGTTCGTTATAGTGATTTATATTGGATTAAGATTACATTTTTTGAGACTATGTAATGTTCTCCATTTTTCAGTTGTGAAATGGTGCATGGTTTTTCCAATGATTATAAGATGTTTCTTTTATTTCCTTATATTTATGTGATAAAACTATATATTAATTGTAGAAAAATTCACAAATAAGAATTGGTGAAATCTAGAAAAAGAATAATGCATCACTTCATCACATCCATGTTGTCTATATTCCAAGAATTTGTGTATTGTCATCATTCTTAGACATGAAAAAAATATGATAATAATGTTTTTTTTCAAAAACAAATCTTCGTAGAAACATATATATTTCAATGATTTTATAAAATATATTATATTTTATGAAATAATTCTAAAAATTCTGTAGATTACTCCATTTATTGAAAATTAAAATTTTTAATTTGTCAATACTAAATATTTATTTGTATGTTTTCATGATTAATATATCATTGGGTGTGAACATAAATTTTAATCAAAGAACATTTTTACATTTCTTTGATACATATTAATCAAAACAGAAGTTATAATTTATTCCCTTAAACCTTGATATTATTCTCCATTTTCAATAATACTATGTTATTTTGATTACATATCCGATTGTTGAGTTTTTATTTTATTTTATTTTTTTCCAAAATATTCAAATCATTATATCAATACGTTATGAATATAAAGGATGATACATCATTGAAATATGATTATGATGTATGTTACCTCATTATATGTTTTGTGTAGTATATGAAACGTAAAAGGAATAATCATTTTTAACATATAAATTTTTTTTCTTCAATCTTTATTTAATTTATATACCTTCCAACATTCTATATTTACATTTTAGGTATATATTGAAGAATAGTATTTTTAACAGATATATAAAAATTTATTTAAACCCCATCCAATAATAATTATGAATGAAATGTGTTATTTTTTTCATTCATTGGTAAGAAACCAGTAGGCATGTCCAAGGTGTTTCATATAAATTCACGTAATGATTTTGGACCCCCTACCTTTTTTGTGGAATGTTGTATCAACCTAATGATCTAAAAGTAATTCTTCAAGGCCAAAAAAGTATGATTAAATTATAAATTATCAAGGTATGGTACTTTTTATTACAGTGTAAAAACTATTATATTGTAAAAATATTTTTCTAATTTAATATCTTAAATTACGTTTTTTATAATTTTGTTCTCTAATATATATGTTTCTTCTCTACTATAAATTTTGATAAATCTTAATGATTTTTAGATAAATTCCATGCTTTTAATTAATTTTATTTTTATTAAAAAAAATTCAACATCCCAAATTGGTTTTTCTAGAAAGTAGCATGGAATAATAATTATTAGACTTTCAACATCGTTTTTTATCAAAAACCACTGTTAAATGTCTTAATAGATTTTTTCCAGGTGGAATTTCAATGCATGTTTTTTAAATGGCCATTAAAAGTATTTAGTGAATTTTCCATGTTAAAAATAATATAACATTCCATATTGGTTCTACCAAAAACCAATATTCAAATTTCTATGAGGTCTTTTCCAAATAAGTTTTATAGTGAAACTAATTTTGAAATATATTTCAAATATCGATTTATAAAAAATCAATGGTAAATGACCCCTTAAATTCACTTTTATTTAATTTTTAGACTTCTATTTTATTAAAACTATCATCAAAACTATTATTTATAAAATCAGCAGTATAAATATTGGTTAAAAATATTTTAGAAATTAAAAAATCATGTGGAGGTATATTTTTCCACTAAGAGATAAAACGTTTTTATTCGTGACTAATTTTAAGACATGTTATAATATTTTATGAATTTTTAATCATATTTATTAAGTCCATTAAATAATATAATTTTATAAAAAACATTTTTTATAAAAATATATCTTATTATATAAGACAAATAAGATGAAAAAAAATTAAACCATTATTTAGATCAATCTGAGCATTATAAATTCCAATGCATCTACTTCAAAGATTCATCAACCATTTTCTTCATCATTTTGACACAAGCTACTAGATAGACAAATTAATTCCTTTATTATTAACTAAATTATATTTATAAAATTTTTAAATTATATATTTGGTAACATATACCCTTCAGAATTAAATAATATTTTTCGAAAACACTAATACCTAATATGGAATTTCCATGTAGTTTCCAAAACTCCATCAAATATCCTGGATAATACCAGCATGTAGAAACATTTCTCGTTACTAGTAAAACATTAGGTTTTAATTATCAATGATTTACTATTTAAATATATATTATTGTAATTAATAGTTCTTTTTTCAAGTTCAATTTTTAACCACTTATACTTTCAATATAATACCAAAATGTGGACATCTCAAACTTAGTTCATATATCCTCAATAAATTGAAAAGATAGGGTAAATTTTTAATGAAAATAATTTATTAAATAATAAAATTTCAAAAAATAATCATACAAAACATTACAGAACCACAACATTCCCTATAAAAAACTTTTATCTCTCTAAGTCATAAACATACCCAACCATATTGAGTAAATTATTGGATCCTAATGTTAATTTTTTTATAATGTGTAAATAACAAGACAAAACCATCAAATATTTAAATTATTTAATGAAAATATTCTATCACATACATACTGAATACACTTTTAGGATTAATATTTTAAATAATTACGAAAATACTTATTATGAAAACCTAAATTGTTTCCACCAAAAGAATATATCTCCCTTGAAACCAAAATCATTAAATGATTCAATTTCTTTATTTAAATAATAATATCATATTTCGATCTAGGATTCATAATTATTTATAACAATCTATAATATTTTTTAAAATAAATATAAATGTGGTGTAACTATATAATTAACAAAAAGTTTTATAAAAAAAGAGAAAATAAATATAGTCATTGAATTACTTGGAAACGAGTGAAAATTATCATTATTAAATGAATTCAAATATTGTATAAAATGTACATTTAAATAATAAATAACCCTTTTTATTATAAATTGTCATAAAAATATTTTTAGAAATCAAAAAAGTGATAGAATTATGATAAAGTTTAATTGAGAAAACATGAGAACTAATAAAAAATATTTTCATTAAAAATATACTTTTAAATTTTAAAATATCAGAAACATTACTTATTTCATGAAATCGACTTCTTGTTTTATAAAATCTAAATATTTCCATTTAAATATCATAATAGATTATTTTAATACCATGAAGGAATTATGGGACATCATATTCATTATCAACCTTTAAATGGAATTACATACCATGTTAATTATAACATCATTATTTAATCACATACCCAATTAATTCTAATATCATTATGGAATGAATTACATAGGTAATTAAAATATCATTTTTCTAATGCTTTATTTGTTACCCAATTCCTAGAAAGGATATATTCAACCCACCCATCATCATATATAATATCCTTGAACCATAACATGAATAAAACACATATATGCTTCAATTTCACCATACCCAGAATAAAAATAATTAAAAATATACATGAACCCATCAAAAAAGTTATTTTAAATAATAGTAAAAAAATAATAAGAAACTATATTTATATTTTTTATTTAAAAAGAAATATTTTACAAATCATTGAGAATATAAATTACTTTGAAAAACAAAGAAAAATTTAAAAGGATGCTTTGTAAATAAAACTGGAGATAACTTTTGGAAAATACAATTAATAAAAAAAATTAAAAAGATTCAATTCACACCATTATAGAAAAAGTCAATGTTAATTGAAAATTTCCTTTAAAAACATTAAATTATAGAGAAAAAAATACATAAAATAAATAATATTTACCTAAAGGATAACAAAATAGAATTGATTTTTGAGATAGATAAAATATAATTTTCCTAAATAGGTATTTAGACCTTGGAAATCTCGATATCTAAGTGAAATTGGAAAATTATATTAAAAATCACCTATCATGTGATATAATAAAGAGATTATGTTAATGATATGTAAATATATATATAAAATTTTAAATAATACAAGAAACAGTTTGATTTTACAATTTATAAAATCTTATATCGATTTAGTCAATGAAGAAAGGATCTAACTCAATGAATTGAAATTGAGTTAAGAATCCCCTTACCTCAATTATAGACATTCCTTGTGTGTCCTATAACCTCCTGAATAATAAAATTATATTAATTATATACTGTATTCATAACCCTTTTCATGTTAATTTCTTTTTAATTATTTATTTTAATTTTTTTTATGTCCCATCTAATTATCAAATTTTTAAAGTTCATGTAAGTTGTTTTGAGGTCATTCATTTTACAATTTCCAATAAATAATTATTATCGAAATTTTAAGGTATAAGATTTATATCCATGGGGTATATATGATACATATTTTATAGGGTATTTTTTCTATAATATTAAATAATCAAAGAAATTTAATAAGTCCTAAAATATCCTGCAATAGGTGAATCATCCCCAAAAAAAATTAATAGTTAAAAATTACACAACGCTTCTTTTGAAATTTCATTTTTAATATTAATATTTTATCATTATATAATTATAAAAATTAAATGAATTTAATATTAACCTTATATTACACCATAAAATCAGTTTTTAAAAATATCTATGAAACATGTATGTTTATGAAAACATCATCATTTACTTATGTAGAGTAAAACTATCATGCTAAGAAATGTTTTTCAAAAGAGTTTTAAAGAAATAAAAAATGAAATATTTGGTTTTTATAAAAATTCTATAATATAATTAAAATATTATATTTTTTTCTTAATGATTACTCATCATATTTTATATAATAAAAATATCATTGAAATGAAAAGAGGATATTTTGGAAAAGTATATATTGTGATGTAATAATGACTTGGGAAAAGTGTTTGGGGAGAGGTAATGAGTGACATATAATATTACATGTCTCAAAAATATTCCAAAACAATTGGAAGATAACATTTTAATAAATATAATATATGTTTTAAAAAAATTAAGAAAAATAATCATAATTAATAAATTAGAACGAGGCTCTGAAACCCTTACCTATATCTTTAAGACACGTTCTTCAGATTGAGTCTTAAGCCTTTAGAGAAATTTTTTTGGCCTGGAATCAAATTTAAGGACATTGAAAGGATAATTTTCTAAATATTTAGTAATAATATAGAGAGAATAGATAACTTTATATTTTTTAGGGAGGTCATAATGTGTCCGCATTTATAAGAAAATTATAACGGCATTTTCATAAATATTTAGTCTTGAGTCAAGAATGTAATTTTAAAATGAAAAGTTGATCATAAATGGAAAATATATAATATTATTGATAATTTCACATCCCAAATGACCTAATATATGGTATTATGTGTTTTTACAAATTTAAAAATCCTCATTAATAGTAGATAACCTTTACAGTCATTTTCAGGTTATTTTCCTAATTTGACTTTAATAGAACATCATAATTATGGATATTTATTTAGATATCTACGTAATTTCTTACAAATAATTTTTGTATCCAAATATTGTGAAAATAAATAATTTATCTCAAAAATATTATTGTAAATATTTTAAAAATATTTATTTTTACTTTTCCTCATCTTACATAAGTGCGACATCGATGGAATATAAATGTTGTGGATAAATATCCTATTATATGGTACTAAAAATAAATTATGTAAAATAATATATTTTATTATTAAAAAAATTCATCTAAAATATTTCCTAATATTTTTTATTCTCATTCATTTCATGATAACGTTTTTTAAATTATAATTTTGCTTTTTATTACCTTAAACAAGCATTTGGTAATCATTTCAATAATAGTCATATTAGATAAATTTATAATTAAAAAATATAAATACAAACTATTTATTAGTCATAACATTTATTTATAAATTATATCACTTCCATGTATTCTATTAAATTTTATCTCAAAGGTTATAATATTGAATCTTTATATGTTATTCCAGCTCTGTGTCATCCCCAAAAATGTTTCCATGTATATATTAACATAAAAATTAATATATGTTAATTGGATAATTAATTTTTATATTTTCAGTATATTATAAAGTGAAACACATTCCCTAGGTTTTATAAAATTTTATGTCATAATTATATGCTAATGTTGTCATAGAAAATATAGAATTCCTAATAACTATATGTTTTTTTATTCACTTAAAAATAAACGTTCTTAGAAAAACAACAAAAATATAACCCTAATATAAATTATAAATTATGATACCAAAAATTAATTACATTTTAACTAATTAAAATTATAATATTTATACATTTATCTTTTAAATAAAACAATATTGTACATTGAAAAAAAAAATTAGAATGAAAACTATTCATTTTTTCAAATGAAAAATCCTATTCTATTCCAATAACTTGAAAATATTATTTATATGATTATAATCAAAATAAATATATATATAACTTAAATTTCTATTTATTAAATATCAATAAATTAAATAATTCTATAAATATATCATAAGAATAAATCATTTTTAGAAAACATATTTAACCTTAAAATAAAACTAATGTTATATCATAAAGTATACATAATTATTTTAAATGTATATTGAGTATACAATTTTATTATATAATATATTTTTTTGCACGGATGAAATATATATATATACACTATAAAATGAATATTCCTTGAAGAAAATAAAATATATAACATGAATATTAATAAACCATAAAATTGATATATTATTAAAAATACCCAAATTACAACATTCATCCCATATTAAAGAAATTGCATCATTTAAATTTAATTTTATTCAAAAATAACTAAAATATCACTACTTTATACTCTTAAAGTATAAAATGCCTTATCATTTTAACCAGTCATTATGGTTATATTCTATAATAATTCCATTATATACTTAATAATAATATTCTACCAATATAGATATAATAATGATATAAAATTAAAAATATAAGCTAACTATTATTATAACAATTCATAAAAATAATAAAATCTCCAATTTCCATAATTTTTTAGCCCTAATTAATAGGGGATTATAAATTGAAATAATACATTAAACCGTTTTAAAAAAATATTTTAGGTGATAAAAGACGGATTTGAAAGCCAATATTTTTCAAAATAATCCCCAATAATGGAAACTTGAAATGAAATAAAGGTAAGGAGAATAAATTTCGAAAAAAAAGACAATGTAAATATGCATAAGAAGATCATTATTACAAATATATTGTATTTCCATGATGTACTTGAAAATTTTATTAAAACAAATGAAAATTGCAATCCAATTAAATCGATTATTAAAACCATGGGAATATTGAACCATAAATTCTAACAATCCATTTCTATTACTTCACTAATTTATGATAAAGACCCATCCTACACAGATATGGTCCAATTATAGAGCTTCACCTCTTCATGATCTACCCACAAATCATCAAATATACTCCATGGACAATGATTACCCTTTATGCATGCTCTACCTCTGACCTCCCCAATTCTTCATCTCTTCACACGATTGAGTTAGGGTGTTTGAAAATATGTATGTTAAAGGTTACCATTTTCATGTAATAACCGAAATTGATAGATCCATAAGTGCCATTGTTTCATTTTTTCACTCCTAGTAGACCAACTCATGCTCCTAATAATTTTATGTTTCACCTTATTTCATATCTAGGTATGGCTATTGGTTTTCAAAATAATCATTCCTAGTGTGTTGAAAAATATCTCTCATGAAGCCTCATTTTTCCATAGAGATATTCAAAATTTAAATCAAGTCATTTATTCATATTTTCTTATTGGTAATGATAATTTTTTACTACAATACAAAATTAAAAATTATCTGGACCAAAAAAAATAAATTTCTTAATCAAATATTTTGTTATATATAAGATCTTAGTTAAAATTTTTTATTCAATAATTCTTTTTATTTGAATACTTTTCGATTATTGTTTATTAGAAAAATTCATTTTATATTTCTTTATATATTTACGATTAATTGTTTAAAAATAACAATTTTATAGGTAATGTTTTTTTTGTGTAACTTTTGAAGGTGTTGAATGGTATAGATGCATAAAATATGGGGTTAACCCACCGTAGGTTTTTGAGGAACAATGATATAACACCCTCTAAGAGTTAAAAAATTAAAAAAGTGATGAGGTTTATATATCATCATAGTTATCAAATGTGTGTGACAAAGGAATAAAAACCTCTTGGGTATGTGACATAATGTGTACCTCAAGTCACACACCTCTTGAGACTATGTTTTATCACATGACATGATTAAATTTAAAATTTTTAAATAATATTTCAAATTAAATAAACTCCAATTGTAAAAAATAATAAAAATTTGTTTACAAAAAATATTTTCTTGACCGAACCATATGAAAATAATAAATCATTGAGAACATAACAATTAAAATAATTATAAATTGAAGATGATTAATGTTATGGATAAGGGGATCCGATGTTTTTGTTGCTACCTGGGTCCCTAGATTCCCCCCCCCCCTATCTGTCTACTCTTACTATTTTAAATGGAGCCTATGATAAGACCAATTTGGGTATTGTGTTCTTGGAATGAAGGTATGAGTTTTATATATTTTTAGGCGTTTTTTGGTATTATATTATTATTATTAAATTAATAATTTCGTTTAATTTTTTTAGACTTAAGATCCCCATCCCCCATTTCATCATAACTGTTTTTCAAAAAAAAAACCCTTATTATTTTCATGGGTAAGCCACATTCACAAAAAATTACATAGAGCCTATATAAATTCCATGTGATGTTCAGACCATTGGTGTTCCTTTGTGGGGTTTCCTTATATTTAAGTTAGTGTGGAGATGTAGGTGTGAATCGTAACAACTCTTTCTATGGTGAATGAATCAACACACCTTTGATAAAACAATATAGCATTTTTTATGGGATAGACTCTATTATGAGGAATCCTTATAGATTTTACTATATTTAATTAATTTATTTTTTCAATTTAAACCTATAATAATTATTTTAATATGGTAGTTTTTTGAATTTAAAAATATTCCATCATAATAAATAATTTTTTAAAATGGGTTTTTACATTAAAGACATTTTAAATATGAAAAACGTATTTATAAAAAATAATTAATTATAAATTTATATTTTAATTATTCATGTGTAGAAAATTATTCTCTATTTTGGTTATTATATCTATTAATTGGATATGAATAATAACACACATAATATTTAACAATATTACATAAGTGAACACTAGTTATTATCCATGTGATTTTTAATGAATTGGTTTCCAATATTTAATTGAACCATGAATTATTATCCATTCTAATACTAGTTCATGGTATGGAATGTAACTAGAATATATTATAGTGTCTTCACTTCTATTTTATATTTTATTATTTTTAATCCTCATAATAGGTATTTTGGTTATAATTTCTTTTATTTTTGAGAATTTTATTTACTTTATTTTAAGAAATTTTTTTTGGTAGATTTTATATCCATAATTGTATTAAAAAGGAAAGTATTTGTGTGTTTGGTTTGAATTTATTTTGTTACCTTTTTTGGGATATGTGAATTCATTTTAATATGGAAATTTTAACATTTTATTTTTTGTTATATTTCTTTTATAATGGAAACAATAATTTTTTTTATTGGTAAAACCAATTATATTGATTCCATTTATATGAGATGATTTATAAGTGTTCTTATATTAAAAGATTGTAGTTGTTCAATGAAACTCATTGAATACATATTTTTTAAGTTTTGTTTTAATATTCTAATGAATTAAAAGTCTTCATATTTTTTAAATAAGAAAACAAAAATACATTTATCTATACTATAATGAACCTTTTGTACTTCTGAATTCATAAATATTTAGTATAATTAATGAGTTTCTATTGTTATTATCCTAAAAATGAATGAGTTTCAATATTTTGATTGATAATAAATAATAGTTATAAAAAAAGTATTCGTATTAGTATAGATAGATGTTCTATCTATAATTATTATTGGATCACTGATGAGTTTCAAAATAAATTGGAATATTTTTTCGATTTTTCCTTCAATAATGCTTGATATGGAGGATTTATTTCATGAATTGTTTTAATTTACATTAAATATCATGGTTAACACATAAGGAAGTTATTTAACACATCACCAAAAAAGGATTTAAAAAATAATATCATTTTTTTTATCACTATAGAAATAATGTCCAAGTGGATATTTTCCATGATTTATCTAAAAGGATCGGTGTAGAAAATTTTATTTCTAATTAGTTCTCATTTTTTCTAAAATCATCAATTTATGTAAACCATTAGAAGAGGATATGAGTACGAGAACTCTCTTTTCATCTAATTATTAAAATTATGATGTTGAGGATGTTGGAGATTTTTTGAAGATTTGAATACTCCATTATACCAATCGTGTGGAAAAATGACGAGACATGAGTATATAATTCAATTTTATCTTCTGAAAAAAATTTATGGATTTAGTAATATTGTGATTGAATATCTCCTTAAATTTTTTACATACTTTATTTCTAATGATGAATGTATTCATTAAAATGATTATATATAATCAATGTTGGTTGCCAATTTTGGATTTTTAATTACTAAGATTCATGTGTTCCTTAAGTATTTTTTGAAATACTATAATATAAATGCATGGTTAAATTAGTGTGAACAATTTGTAACATAGAGATGGAAAAATAAAATGTATGTAACTCAATATTCTATAAAATATTAGGTAATGTGTCGCTTTCTGTTTATTCTTATACTACTTTTTATGTCTAAAAAAATATAATAGAATATGAAATTTCATGAAGATGAACTAAATAAGGATAATTAGGATATATTTTATCCAATAAACATGTTATAATGGAATAAAATATATTGGTGAAATACTAGTTTTTCAGTCAACCCATGGAATGATATATTGAGATTTTCATGTGATGGTTTCAATCCATTTCACCAGATGCATACTGCACATACAACTTGGCCTATTTTCATTTATATTTATAATTTTCCACCACAAATGTGTATGAAAATAAAGATGTTATCATGAGTATATTTATTTCTCCACCCAGTCACCTAGTAATTGATAGTAACATATACTTTAAACAATTAATTTTTGACATGATGGAGCTTTGGACCATTGCGGTTGAGACATTTGATGCATTTTGAAATGGATACATTTTTTATCATGCAATATTATTTTATAAAGTAATTTATTCCCATTATTATTAAATTATCATTGGTTGGGCTAAAAGGGGGAGATTATCCTTCACTATTTATATGAAAAACACACATTTTAGGATATTAATGATTTGATCAACTTCTAGTTTTGAAGGAAATCAATGATTTATACAATTGGATCATCTATAGAGGAAATAATCTATGAAAATTTTATAATTCTATATATATATATATATCAAGTCCCTAAAAAATGTAGAGGGTGATATCATTAAATAACATGATTGTTTTAATTTTTTTCTAAGAAAGGTTCAGTTAGATTCCAAAAAGAAAAAGAATATTCCTTCAAATTCCAACAATAATTGTATAATGAAAATTATATTATTTTCTTTTCGGTAATGTTCATCAAAAATTACATGTTACTACATGGATATGATACATATTGATAAAAATGTGTTTGAAATGTTAGTGGAAATGATTTTAAATTTAAAGGGTTAAATTGATTATTTTCACACACATTGTGATTTAATGAATTTATTTATTAGGCCAATACATCATCCTGAGTTAATTAGTCAGGATTAGGGAAAAGTCACTTTTATTATTTTTTCAATGACAAATGTAGCAAAAAAATAATTTATTAAAGTCTTGTAATGTTTAAAAGATACATACTATTAATCAAATATAATTTTGAAATAGGTGAATATATAATATTTGAATCTATAATCCCTTAAAACTCATGAAAACAATGTCAATTTACATGAATTTATTCCAATTTTAATTTCACATTTACTATAAACTATTTTCTGGGTCATGTTGATTTCGTTATGTCACTATTATCATGACCAATTTTCTAAAATACGAAACAAAAGTGTTGTAAAAAACTTCAAAAATATGCACTGATCATTCATTGTGACTTGGAGAAAATTTTCCCTCTATTTTTTTACATGTATGTAACATTTGACCATGAATCTTCCATCATTAGTTCATTTGGCTGGTGTTATTTCTAGTCACTAGATTTACATAATAGAAGAATTATGTTTTCATTGAAATATTATATGATAAATAATAATCATCCCAAAGGATCTGTTATGAAATTTTATTTATCACATGAATGAAAGTATTCTTCTTTAATGTACATGGATAATGTCCTAAGGACCTCTAATCATCCAATGAGAACTGAATATGATATGTATTATCCCACTGTTCCATTATTTTTTTTACAATGTTCCAAATAGGGATAGTATATGGTTCTTTCATGCTATGTACTTTGAAATGATATGGGTGGGAAATGGCTCATCATAAAGTATTATATAAATATGGTGTGGATGATGATTACCTAAATTATGTAAAATTATAAATATATATCTTTTTTTGGTTTATTTTTTACACAGTTTTTAAAATAAATTAATTTTCATATTTTAATATAATATAGATATATTATTAAAGTGACACATAATTCATTATCTATTAAGAGGATGGAAAAATTAAATAATAATTAATTTCAAAGTTATTTGAATTCAAAGGTAACAAATTACTTTTTTTCATGACCAAATCATTAATAATTTTTTTGTATTCATTGTTGATTTATTTTAGGTCAAAATTTTACCCATGTGTGATCTATATACTAGAATAAGGGTATTGTCATCTAGCCATAACAATGTGCCTCATGAATGTTAATAAATAGTTGTAAATGTATTCAAATTAGTAATAAAATTTTTTGAAACAATATTGGAAACACATAATTACGGCTTCATGATAAAAATAAAAATGGATTATTATTCTAGGGAATGGAAAAAACATTGATAATAAAATATGTCATATTATGGAGATGTTGGGAGAATATTTTTATTATATTACTATGCACATGGTCATTCCTCAATGATGAAATTGAAATGTATTTATTCAATGAAATATCAAGTAATTTATAGATTTATATATATATATACGGATTTATAGTGATTGATACGAAATTTCAATTTCATACTGCTGAGCCTTACATTCTTATTTCAGAATCTAGGCATGTTTTATATGTAAATGTCCCTTTAAATCAAAAATTTTGTGTTATTATCTATATTATTCCATTTATTAATTTTGAAAATCGAATGGATCATATTTATGTTTTTATGAACCAATCATTATTCACTCAAATTTATCATTTCCTGACATAGATGATTAAATAATTTCAATGGATTATGAAGCATAAATTCTAATAAAAAAGCGTAGTGTTTTCGTGTTTGGAAGTATTTTGTTTTTATTACTCTAACATGGTACATGATTTTAAAACCATTAAACATGTTACATAATTAATTTTATTAATTATATTATACTTGTTATCTATTTTCATATAGTTTGTATGTTTTATACATTCTTTTGAAATATTTTAATTCTCACACTAATTGTTAGCATATATTATTCATAGTTTCACATTCCAGATATTAATTCTTAAAGGTTCTAATTATTTGTACTTTTTTACTTGAATTTAGTTAATTCTATTGAAATTGGTGTAATAATTGATAAAAAAATTAACTCAAAAGGAAATGTTATTATCTTTATCAATATGATAAATTGTTTCTTAATTGTTTTCTATTGTCACATGCTCATTATATCCTCGAAATGTGTACTGAATATATAGATTTAAGTGACAAATGGAAGTATAATATCTTGATTTTTATGGTAAACATAGAATATAAGCCCTGTAGAAAATAGAAAAAATTAGTTTTCTTAGTCAGAAATTTAAACCAATAACTTTAGTTGTCTTGTAACATATTTGTTTTCCATGTAAACAACTTAATGAAAATTAAAATAATGTAATATTTAATGTTTTGAAAATTAATATCAATTTTTATGGAATATTTATAGTTATTTAATGTTTTGCTAATTTTTTAAAATTTTCACAGCACTTATAAAATTTTTATGTTATTATTTCTTATAAAGAGGTTCATAAGAAACCTATTGAAGAAAATAGTCACTAATTTAGATAAGTTGGACTAACAAATATTTTTGTTCTTATGAGTGCCTTATTTATTTATTTACCATTTATGAACTTTAAAAAAAATAGTATTTGAAAATAAAAGGAATCATTAATAAAGAGACTTTCATTCAGTAAGGAGAGGATAGGTAGTCCATAATATAGGATTTCCCATACATATAGTCCCTTTACATGTAGTTCCTCATATCCCATGTTTCTGTAATCATTGAGAAACATTCCTACCATCATGCCTCCCCTTATATTTCTAACCCATTCATGGTTGACTATCATTTTAATCCATTTCCTCCTGCTACCATTAAAGGTATCCCCACTCCTTCTCTCGCTCAGAAATTTTTTTATGTACCCACCTATATCTCTATATGGTACTCCTCCACTATTTATGCCTCCTTTACAACCATACTCACCTATGAAACATTAGCATGTGTAGTCTACAACATATAAAACACTTTAAAATTTATTCCCCCAACATAGCGTACAATATCTTGTGACAACATAAAGTGGTTCAAGTAAATCTTAACAATGTAATGATGTTAGTATGTTTTTAATAAATTTCAATTATACGTGTGTATTAAATATTGGATTCATTCATTACGATCATATTCTAGTAAAAAATAGTCATACAATTATTTATGTATTGTGGAATATACACAAAAAAATCAATGTGGATCATAAGGAAGATATGAAAATAATTGAAAAAATAGAAAAGAATTATTGAGTTTGATAAGGAAACTCAGAAAACATAGTAATACTATTCCTTTCCAAATAATGTAGTGGTGAAAATTCAAAAAATTAAAATAAATACATGGAATGGGATCTAATTTGGGAAATAAATTTCAAAAAATAATTTTCAATTTTTTTATAAAGTATTATTTCCAATTTTGTTTTAATATTCAGATCCAATATGGATTCCTAGATGTCTTGTAAGTGAAGGAATCTAGGATAATGTAAACGGGATAGATGTGGTGGGCCTACATGTATGAATTTTATTTCAAATTAAAAAATAGAAGAGGTAGTGATCATGAAAATATTCTAATACTCAATAAATTTTTACTTCCATAATACCATAACCTAATTTCATACTAGAATAGTTCCACATTCAATGTATTTTACTGAATTGTAAATTTAATATTTATTTTTTTATTATGATTCAGTATATATTTATAAAATATAAGATGTTTTTTATTGATAATATTTTTTACCTTAAAATAAATATTAAATTGAGAATAGTTAGTTCAATGTATTAATCCTAATGCCGATGAATACTCATGTACATCCCAAAATACTTCTATGAATATATTTCTGGGATGTTATTATCATGAAACAATGTGAAATGTTTCATATATATTGAGATATTGTGGTATGAGTCAAGTCTAAATTCTTTTAACACTTACATCTAATGTTTTTATTCAAAACTATCATATTGAAGTTCATATTAATATGTTCTAATATTTAAAAAATAACCCTATTTTTAAGTTACACAGGTAAATGATCATCATTTATATTGAATAACCTAAAGTATGTCCATTAAAATAATTTAGTATAGGCTACATGATATTCCCAAAGATCCTTATCCATTTTTTCAAACCAAACTCTCTTATTTCGTTTAACAATCATATTTATCACTGGGTCCCAATGAGTTTCATTGAATATGTTTCATTATGATTGATCATATTATTTACTCTGATATATCATTGATACCTTATTTTATAGGTGATTATTATAGGTCAGAGCCTAATGTATCTCTCTCGCATGACTAAGATAGACTTCCACTATCATAGTCTCACACATACTTAATATTAATTCAATATGTGGTAAAAATATTAGACAATTTAGATACAATGAATTAAATTATAAGGAGTTAGTTCATTCAAAAAATAATTTCTTTCATCAAATACTAATCAATATCTCCCCAAAAACGACTTATCCAATATTGATCGTACTAAAAAATGTTGTGAAAATAGGAAGAAATAATACCATCCCAATAGTGATGATGGCTTGAGATCCTATTTGGTGTAAATATTAACTTACTAACTTTTGTATAAATCCCTTAACCTCTTATATTTACATTTCTCATTGTGTATTTTAATATTAAACAAATAATTATCTATCACTATGTGGCATTTTAACAGACTAAAGACTCAAAAATTTAAGGAAATTTTATGCAAGACTAATTTTCTATTAAATGGGGAATTTTAAAATCCCTCATTATTGTTGAAAGATTATTCCAATTCTACCAGGGTAGATTTCATTTATCATGAATTTGAAAATATATCTACAATGTATGTATGTTTCTTTTCTTTCCAGGAATTTTATTTTATAAAACCTTTCTCCTTTGAATATGCCCATTAATTACTCATTTTAGTGGCATAAAATTGGTGGTCTAAATGCTCAAAATCAATTTATATAAACCTAAAATAATAAATAAATAAATTATATGTCAATATTATGAATCGATATTGCTATATGTAAATTTATTTTCAAATTTTTTTTATATTGATTATAATTTTTTACCAAATAAATGTATAAAACTGAATAGATATACTGCAACCTAACACCTATAATGAAACCAATTTTTTAGAAATACACATTTCAATAATTAATTAAAAACTAAATTTTAAGTATTTTTTTGTGTTTGTGACATGTTCTAAATAATTTTTGGTATTTTATATTTTTTTGAGTGAGACTGTATAATTAAATATAATTCTAAAATAGAAACAAGAACAATTAGGGTTGGATTAAATGAATTTAGGGTGAGGGATTTAGGGTTTTAACCAACCATGTAATGCATGATTAATTGATTAACAAAAATGTGTTAAGAATATAACCAATTACCTTAACACCACTCTCATGGTGTCTAAGGACTTGTTCATAATGTCAATATTCCCCATGAGGTTTTACTTATCACTTAATAGCAGTGGATATATATATTATATGTGATAATGTTTCTAATTAATCCCATTTATTTTGATTGTATAGGAACTAGTTATCATCATTTAGTTCTGGTTTTGGGTTTTCACTCTGACTAAACCACACTCACCCTCTCATCAAAACAATATGATATACAATTAATTCTTTATATTTAAAAAATTAAATATTTCATATCTAGTTTTCACATTGTTAGAATCATATTATCAAATAAATCCCCCACATACATATAAAAAAACTATCCAATAATTACTATAACAAGTTAAATCATGTATATAAATAGGATATACCACATCGATGTTCTTGACCTCTTCCTCCATGTTGGATGTAAATGATCCTGACACAATAACAATTAAAGATGAATAAATTAATTATAAATAAAATAGTCCCCCATCATATATAACAAAAATCTTTCCCTCTTCTGATAAAAATCTTCCTATCACTCTAACGTTTCATCAATTAATCAATCATATATTTTAGAAAACATATATTGAACAAAACACACTATATTTTCAATAATTCATGTAAACTAATTTAAAAATCATAGAAAAAATTACTAAACATTGTCTAAAAATTATAATAGATAATATCTAGAAATAATTACCAATTAAAAAAATAAACAATACATATTTATAATGTGTGAAGATAAAAACTAAAAACTCATACAGAGTACATATTGAACAAAATTTAAATAAATACAATGTTATTGAACTTAATTAAAATATATCAAATATACCAATATAGGGATCACTTGTTCCCTTTTATTTTTAAAATATATTTCTTTTATCTATAAAATTATTGTTAAATAATTATATAAAAAATAATGTCTTCGTGTTATTTTTTCCATGGGGCATAGGTTTTTTTGGTTGATTAGAATCTATGATTTTAATTTCATAGAAGAATGGAATTAATTAGTTTTTTTAATTGAATTTAAATTTGGTTCTTATGAGTGTGTTTAGTTTTATGAAATTCAAAAAACATGGATAATTGAGTAATTTCTTAAACTCGTTGAATTATTAAGTTGAAATGGTGATTATTTATCCCTTGTAACATGTTAAAATTCTATTATATTTATATTAACTAATATGAATCGTTTGAAAGGAACATGAAAAATAAGAGTACAGTAAAATATATTCATACTTTAAAGAGAAATTCAAGGCCAAATCATGAATTTAAATAGGTAATATATATTTTCACATTTAATAAAAAATTATTTTTTAAATAGATTTATTTTAAATTGTTAGGTAGAAACTGTCATTGAATAATTATGGATGTTGTCATCAATCAATATGGTTTTTGTGCCAGTGGAAAAAAGGAGAATGATGGAAGAATGGTGAATCAGGAAACATTGTATCAAATTATAAGACTATTTTTAAATTTTTTTAGGATTATATTTCATAATGTTTGGATATTGATGCTTTAGTGAATTCAATTTGTTGTTCCCAATTTTATTAACTGATACAAATAATTCCTAGATGTGCATTGGGTGTCTTAATATTAAATATAACTTTATAGAGGTGGAATATTTTATATAATATAATTAAAAAAATAGTATCATACTCCTCCTAGTAATCAATTATAATATCTATAAAATCAAGGGTCAAGTTTTATACACTCCACTTGTTCTATTTCTAACCTAGTGTTAAATATGTTTCATGACACTATCAACTAAATTCTCTTTTAATAATGATATGTAATTAATAACATGTTTTATTTACCTTAATCCTAAAAACACTTAGTAATTATTATTTTTTTCTTTTCTATTTATCAATCATGAATAACATGTTTTATACACCTTCCATATCACTTTTTTATTTCAAAACATAAATATTTAATTGAAAATGCATTCTGTAATTTATTCAGTTGATTGATCAAAAATAAATGAATGTTACATTTATCATAACAGAACAATTTATGTGATTATGTTGTACAAAAATTTTACTTCTATTCTATTAGGTGGTAAATTTTAAAATAAACTTATTGAATTTTTATAAATCACCTATATATCTTGATTTTTTTATAATTTACTTGCTCTTGGTTATATGTAAAACCATTTTTAGAAGAATTTACATTTCCAAATAACATTAAATCTTTCCTATTAAAGTTTTTTTCAACTAACATGTGTATTGATCTTATTTGAAAATTAATTGGGAAATAATGGTAGTGTGACTATATTAAAAAATATTGGTAGCCTACATTATTTTTCTTTTTGAGGATATTAATGATTGAATAATTTCGGACAATAGAAACTTCTTTGAGGTATAATTCTTTGAACCAAACACAATGTTGGTTTTTATTGGCATTAGTGGGGATTAATTACTAGGAGATCTCAATTGTAAAAGAATGATATGTTAATGAAAATTAATTAGGCTATAACATAACTAGATGACTTATCTTGAAACCCATCACTCATTTCAATTTTATAAGGTCATATAGTTATTATTGTTTTCATGAAAAAAAAATTCACTCTGACTATATTTCATAATACTTATTATTTTATAATTTATAACTTATATTGTGTTTTCAAATAGTGTTGGGATTAAAATAAAACCTATAATGACACTAAAAACCAAACATTTTATTTCATTAAAGTTTAATTTAGTTAAGAAAATATATTTTAAAGTAAATTTACCTTTTAAATGTGTATCCTAAATTTATCACATAAATCACATTTAACTCGTTATATTTCATGGATGGGGTTTGAATTAGCAATGAAAAATACCCAAATTAGTCAATCATATAGTAATAAACTACTTTATACTCTTATTTTCCAAGTTATGTGTGATATCATTGTTTGGATAGGTTTTTGTGGACCTTGATTTGACCCCCCCACCACAACATATCTTGGATTTTTGAAAAATAATCTCTAATGTAATAAAAAAATAATTATTTTTTATAGTTTAAACCATTTTTTCATTGTTCATTCTTATGAATTTGAAATTATTTGTTTCATATAAATAATCTTGGCCTTATTCAGTTATATGTTGTCAAATTCTGTTCACTTTGTTATATAAAAAATACTGCAACATATGTTAGAATTTCTACTTTTGGTTCAATTGGTTGTAGTATTTTTTATTATGGAATTTTTTTATCATGACTATGGGGTTGAAAATTTATGATCATTTCTAAAAAGGGGTACACCTATTTCATATGAAATTTTACATTTATAGTGAGTAAATAACTTATAGAGAGTTTTCATTATAATATTGTTTCTAAACTTTTGGTTTGTTTATATTTCGTAAGTCGCATTCATGTTTTAAGTGAGTTATTTTTATTACAATCTTCTAAAATAAGAATTCCATTTTATCATATTATCTACAATATCTAATGGAAAAGAACACAAACCCAATTGGTCCAAATGATCATTTACATCAGGTTATATGTGATGAGTATGATTGAAGAGTTTATTGTAAACCTCAAAAAAACATGTCGTATAAATAATGGAGTCCATGTATTGTATCTTCTAAAACAATTGAAAGGATAGTTACCTAGGAATAGTTAAATTATTCCATGGAGCCAAAAAATCAGAAAAATGAAAATAATCTCGACATAATAAAGAAATAAAAATGACGAATTGTTAAAATATATATTAATTATATGATCTTCACTTCCACCATAGGGTGCAGTGGTAAATGATATATTTTTATCAATTTAGTTCTTAGTTTTTGAGGATGGTGATTATTATGTTTCTATTTATGATTATTCTTGTGAAGATGATAATGATGATGGAGAGTATAATAAGGGTGATAAGGATACTGGTGGTGATGATGGTGATGACGGAGATGATCATGCTAATGAAGGTGGTGTTGGGACACACATATTGATTCCTTTGATATTGGCACAAAAAATAATGTGGATTTAGATGAAATTATTAAATTAAAATATGGAAAATTTTCATATTTAAATATCTATCATTTATTATTATTTTTATTATAAAATGAAAATTTTATATGTGATGTTCTATCCTTTTTGTATCTATTGTTTTTGGATTTTCTTAAAAAAATGTTATTTTGCATGTGGTTTATTTGGTCTATGATCTAGGATTAGTTTTCTCCAAGGATTAAACCGTTATTGTACCAAACAATTTCCATGGTTGAAATTATGGCTGTAGATTTCAATTTATAAAATTTAAAATGTGGTTATAGCATCCAATTTTTATGATTTTAATCATGATATTATGGGCCAAATTCCACATTTAAACCATATATGTAGATACCAGTTTTACGATTGAAACCACAGTTGCAGCTTTAATTGACACATTTAAAACCATGGTATTAGAAATTAGTTTCCATGATTAAATTACGGCTATAAAAAGACAATTCCACTCCTTAATCTACATAAATACATGGCTAACTACAATGGTTTAATCCATAGTATTTGAAAACCCCTATTGAAATGGAAATAACAACCATAGTTAGGTAAACCATGGATCTACCTAATTACCCTGGGTTTTTATCCTTCCATTGTGGTTTCATACCATGGTTGTCGGATAATTTTCTAACTGGGTCAAGAAATACATTTTATTATTTTTAAATGTTTGTTAGGAAACCCATATCGATATAAGAAATACAACATTTCCTTTAAATAGACATAATTTGACATATTGATATATAAAAAGGGAATACATGTTTATTCTAAAAAATAAGAAAATAAAACTTTTATTGTATGAAAAAACATGGAAAAAGAGGAGGAAATTGATGAAAAATGGGATGGGAATATATTCATAGAAATTTTTTTTAAAAAAAATAATTAATTCATCAAATTTTAAGAATATGAAATGAAACTATAATTTCACCATAGTAAAAGGGAAAATATAATATTATAAATAGATTTAAAGAATAAATAAATCATGGAATAATATTCTTAAATACTAAATAATGGTGCCTAATAAAGAGGAATCTAGTCAAGAAAAATGCTTACAATAATGGAAAAGTGGGATGAAAAATCTAATGAATAATATTACTAGAAATTTGATTTTAAATATCTTGAATCATGTTTACATTCTGATAAAATATTTTAATGGATTAGATTGTACACTCAATATGGCTTAATTAGTGAATAATATAAAATATGACTCAAGAAATGATAATTGAGACAATGAAACCCTTATGAAAAAAATTATACTATCATGTAGAAATCCATAGTATAAGAAAAGTGAAAATATTAATAAATTATTTTAATAATAATTTATTCATTTCAAAATCAATTTTTATATAGTGGATATCATCTAAAATTAAAAGAAAATACTTTAAAATAATGTATATCTAAAAATTGGACCATAAAAATCATTAAAAAATTAATTATATAAACTTACCCCATCTCCCAAAATTATTGTGTCTCAATTATCATCCACATCATCCTTATTTATTCACAAAGCCCAAATTCTCATTCTTATTGATCACATGTGTCCCAAAAATTAATTCAATATTAATCCCCCATATGATAATAACTATCAATACATTAAATCACACAAAAACCAATATATACCCTACTCCATAAATAATTATCTTATTCCAAGATATATTTAATCACTTAGTCAAAAAATCACTTTTCAATCCCCAAGGTTAATTATAAATTTAATATATATTCCCAAAAATTTGATAATATTTTCCCAAATAACAATAATTGCGTTGACTTCAATTAATATACTGAACCTAAAGTTTATCAATACCACAATCATCTTTATTTATTAAGACCCAAAAAATGTCACTTAAAATATCATTAAATGACTTAAAAGCAATTCAAATAAGTCCTTAAAATGGTATTTGATCTTTTAATCTATGATCCCCCATAGGCTTATTGACCAATAATGGTATCTATATCCCTTAGATTATTATTAATGGAAAACACCATAACATATAATGTTAACTAAACCCTACTTTTAAACCAACTCTAAAGACCCATACATAACCATTCCGTAACTAAATGATTAATGTTAAATAATTTATTCCAAAATACAAGAGACCTATTTAGTTTTAGAGTTTTATATAATAAGGTGAACCCATAAAAACAAAAACAATTCCCACCAAAATTATGTTGTCCCCATATACCAAACACTATACATGATAAATTTTCTTCATTCAAGGTAAACTTATCATAATCAATGATGGAGTTAATAATTATATCAAATCATCCTTAATTCATGTAAACATAATTTTAAAACAAAGGGTGAGTTTATAAATCTTAGTAAGGGTATAAAATAAAGATATAACTTATTATTATTTTCAATTACTTGAAAACCACTAAAAAAATAAAACTTGATCTCATATAAAAGATACATTGAAACGTTAAATCAACATCTTCCAAAAAAATTCCATAAAAAAATATTTCAAACAATCAAAGGTCGCGTAGAAATAAGTATTACTCCAACCTCCCTAGCCATCCCATTACAAGATCTACGTGCAAGGGGAAATTGTCACCGAAGGATTCTACAAAGGTTGGTACCTCAACCCAAAACAGACCTAAAGTCCCAATACAACCGGAGGTGACTTCCATCTCCAAGGACCTAGTTAGAGTAGGATGTGAGGTTTCTTCTCATGTTCCTCCTGTAGGTGTCATGTTGGGTGATAAGGAGCAGCATCACCAAAAAGGTTCCAAAGATGATTCTCAGTTCCATATGGCCTCAGTTATGGAAAATAGGGATTTACTCTTGCATTCGGATGATTAAATGGTTGAAGCTGCTTTAGATATTAAGGAACTGAATAAGATGAGAGCGATTCAGGTGGCTACTACAAAGGATCAAGCCAAGTGGGTTGATAAGCAGGCTTGCATCCTATGTGGAGGTCTCAACATGGGGAAGATTAGCATGGAGGAATACAAGAAATCTTGGGATATCTTGGAACTTCAATTCGAGGGTACCACGAATGATCCCCCAGACACATAGGTGAATTCTATTCCCTAGATTTTGTTTAGGGAAAGTTTTTCCAAACAACTCACTCTTTTCTTTAACAAATTTGTCATATCCTTTGATACTGAAACTATTGAGCTGTTAGGGTTCCCACTTTCCCCATAAAAGTTCTTGTGTGTTTCTAATAAAACAAATTCACATTTGATGGATATAAAAAATGAATTTTCATTAAGAAATATGAGAACTCTTGAAAAATATTTTCATTCCAAAAATTATCCTTAAAATGATCATAAACAGTCCTAAATTAATGAAATAATATATTATGTGATGATGTAACACCCTGATATTTTATGAATATATATATATATATATATTTCTTTGAATAAATTTTATTTAATTGATATCTTAGATTACATGTAACACTGATAAGTAATGAAGAGTGGTATATTATTAATATTATTATTTAAAAATGAATGTACTAATCCATCCATTAAAGATAGAGGTATGAATATGAATAAAAAAATCTATAATTTATGTATACATTTTTTATATAAATAAAACACATTAAAAAAATCTACTATATTTATTTCAATCTCTTTATATGCTTCAAAAAATTCATTTTTCTGAAAAAAATGATTTCTATTTCATTTTTTGAACAAATAATAAAATTATTTTTGGAAAATTTTAGAAATATTTATATGAAAAAAAATAATTTTTAAAATCTACATTTCTGAATTATCTTTGGGTTAATTATAATGATATTTTTGAAAAGATTAATTTTTAGTAAATAGTGAAAAATATTGATTCTTTTTAAATATTTCGTTTTCGTTTAAAGCATTTATAAACGTTTACTCTTATATACAATTTTTATGAATGTAAAATTAATTAATTTATATACTTATTAATACAATTTAGGACCTTTTAATTAGTTTCATATTGAATTTTGATATTAAAACATTCTATATTTATAAGTATTTTCTCTTTGGAAAACCATTTTTTCATCCCACCAATGGGATTATTTTCCAATTAAATTATTCAACTTTTGTGAATGAAATTTTACCAAATGGATATTTTTAATAATTATAAGTAATACAATATAACTATTTAAAATTAATTTCCATTAAAAATATTATTAAAACCAATAAATATTAATTACATCATTTATGGATAAACTTGGTTTACCCGAGGGTTAAAAAGGATAAGGGTTTGAATGAACTAAAAAACTATCAAATTCCTATTGTATAGAAATATTTATACACTATTTACCTTAGGATAAATTTTTATGATCTTTTGGGACACTTTTCCATGAAAATTACATATATAATAATTTTAGTAATTAAAAGAGTAAAAATGGGACCCCCATTCTTTTAAATTTCAATTATGTGTTCACATAAGGAGAAAACAAAGACGTTAAATAATTTTGATAGTCATTTTTATAATAATGATATTAATTTATCAACGGAAATTTGTTTTTAATTATTAGTAATTATATAATTACATTAAATACTTACTCAATGCCAACACATTCATTATTAAATTAAATGAAAAATAAAATAAATGGTACTACAAATATTAAGCGTAATATAAATTGAATGGACAATTTTATTTCACTAATTATTAGAAAATTATAAAATTATTTATAGTTATGAAATTCAAATATTTGAATTCCAATTTTTTATTGATGTTTTTAAACTCAAATTAACTGGATAGTGTCAAAAATTTACATTAATGTTATTTTATAATTAAAAAAAATTTAAATGATTTAAAATTCCAAAAAACACTATACTTAGCATAGTTGTTGGTAAATATACATAAATTTCAACCAAAGTCCATTCATGTACCAATGGTCTGTTAATAATAATTAAATTGGCCCCTAAATAGTAAAAATATTATTATTGTAGTAATTGGTAAAACGAGGTTTTGTGTGTTTCATGTTATTCTGTTAAAACTATTTTTCCACATAGATAGGATTTTCCATTTATAAATTGGAGTTAATATTTATAATTTTTGGTTCTAAATTATCTAATAATAATCGTCTAATTTTTAGACTTATTGGAATAATAACCTAAGTAAATAAATAAATAAAACTAATTACCATGGTGATAAAAAATGATAAAATTAAGTAAACTTAATGGATAATTAGTAACAAGTATAAAGAAAAGTTTATTTTTTATTTTTAGCTTTGTATGGACTATATCTTCCATCTGATCCTTTAATTATCAATTTTGGAGGCTCCTGGGGTTAGTGTGACTTCCCATTATGGAATAGTTTTCAGTATATAAAAAAATACCACACCTCCAACATCATAAAAGAAAACTTAATTTCATAATATATTCACACATATGAATCCCATTGTCTCAAAAACATTTACACCCCAAGACATCAAGATAAATTTATTTTATAATAAATTCAATTTCATTGATTGCTTTTGATGTATGTAACACTGGGATTAAATGAAACATGAAACTATTAAAATATTTTTAAATAATTACCATTATAAACAAGAAATTATATTTGTGAATATTAATATAATTAACTAAATTAATAAAATTTTGATAATCTACTTATAATAAATAAAATATAAATCATGTCCAAAAACTAAAAAATATTTTTTTTCCTAAAATCCATATTGGTCGTGCTTTGCGCTTATAATTTAAAATTAATTAAAACCAATATTAGAAAATTTATTTGAAAAAATATTAAAAAAATTATATAATCCTATCAAAATTGTCTTAGGGTGAATTTTTGGTATTTTTTTGAAATGTTTCATTTTTCAATGAATAGTGAAAATACTCAATTTTAATTGAAAACTAAATTTTTTTAAAATTATTTATAAAGAAAAATTATATTTCAAATTTAATTTATATTTAAATTAGTTAAAATATATTTTAATACAATTAATGTCTTTTAATAATTTTAATTATGAATTTTGATATGAAAATATGGTACGCTTTTTAACATTTTCTCTTTGAAAACCCACTTTCTCATCGCGTCCCCAGGATTAATTTTAAATTAAAATTTGAGAATTATATCAATGGGATATAGAAAAATGGATTCCATATTTTTAATAAAGTAAATTTATATTATATATAATTTAAGTATAATATTTTAGCTCCATAATTAATAATAATACTAAAAATTAGTTATCATGGTTAAAGTAAAAAATGGGTTTATCAAGGGTTAAAATAAAATTATAATAGTAAAAATAAAGTATCAACTTATAAAAATACTATTTTATAGAAATATTTACACCTTATAATTACCAATTTTTAATATTTTATGGTTTCAAATCTTTTTTTATATGAATGATTATCATTTTGGACTTTTTGGGAAATTTCCACGTAATTGCCTAGGTGGTCCCCTTTCCCCACATACAAATGGGAACTCCCTCCCATCACTTATTCATAACACCCAAGAACATTGGCTCTAAAAACCCATTAAAATTATCCCCCAATGTATTTATTCACATTCTAGAGCTACTGGTACTCCCAAAAGTTCATCCCTATGGACCATAATAGTATATACAACAGATGTTTCTCACATAAAATGTTTTTAACTAAAAAAATAACTTTCCTTTATTTTCATATTTTCCACATTATATAATTTATTAAATATACTAATATAATTAAAAATAATTCCAATATAATTAGATTTAATTATGTTTATTTTATAAAAATTATCCATATATAGTTCCATCAAATGAAAAAAAATCATCATCCATGTGTACGGCGAACTACTGCCTTGCAAACCGATGTAGTTAATTTTCCACCACCGTCTTCCATGGTAGGATTTAATGATGTATATAACAAATTTATATTATAGTTATGATATTATTATACATTATGAATTTAGATATCACATATACATTTTTAAATTCAATTTTTTTTCAAATATAATGATATCGGTCGTGTATATGGAAAACTACCACCTAATGAAGCGTTGTGATTCATTTTTCACTTATGATTTACATGGAATGTAATAAAGCTAAAATTATATGAATAAATTAGATTTATATGGGATGATATTTATTCTTTGAAATTGATTTATCACCCACATCCTTACCCTTTCAGCTCTTAAGGGATTGATAATATCACCCATGCATCAGTACAGCCAGTCGTCTCGATAAAGCGATGCCATTCATTTTCCATGCCCAACATTTAATAGTGGTTATAGAAATGTATATACTAATAAAAATATGATATTTATACAATTAATATCATTTTTAATATGAATTCAATATATCCTATGAAAATTTACCAAAACAATTATTAAAAAAACATGCATGAGAAAGCAAGGCATTTAGCAACCAAAACAACAAAAATAATGGAATATTGTTAACAGATGAGTTTTATCTATTATAAGAGGATTTTATATGATATTATAAATATAATTATTATTCTATTATAAATTATTAACATGAATTAAACCATTATACATGTTCTTAAATCAAATTTAGCTAAAGGAATGTGTGAGCTAATCACTATGTCTCAATTTCTCTTCATTGAGGTATATTGTAATGTTGTGCACCAAATTTCTTTTATATGTTGTATATACTACTAAATTTATAATTAATATCATGTTTCCCTAATTATTTATGGTATTTTATGTTTCACTTTAAATTATTTCATCCAATTATATTTGACTTGAAAATTACTAATTACAAGATGTTATTGTACCAACTCACTTTCTTTTTTGATTGTTATCATTTTCATGAAAAAATAACATTATTATGATCATTTATCATTTTTAATTACATTAATCATAAAAATAAATAATCTCATATGATAGGTATTATTATTTCTTAAACCATATATCATTTTTCATTCAGTTTTTTCTTTGAATATTAGTTAATAAATGGAGGAAATATTGAAATATATATCCTATATTAATGTGGATATTTTATGATAAGGAATATTGTTTCATGAATTAAATTGATCAATAAAAATATTATTAATCATTTATATATATATATATGTATGGGTGGGGAAATTTAATATATACCCCCTCTATATATCATTATATCTCATCAAACAAATTAATTGTCCAAATGATATGGGTTTTTACCTAGAAGTTTCAAAATTTCTTGAGGAAGGATATTGATGGTATTGTTATCAAGATACTTGAGATCATGAAATCCAATAATTTAGAATTTATTTCATTTATAATATATTTATTATCATTATACATAGTATTTTTTCTATGATATTAACTCTAGATTCACTATATACTCATTTATTGATTAAATGACTTGTGTTTCACTTATATACCTTTCCATAATGATTATGAATTATATTATCATGATAGTCAAGTTATTTATATGTAATGAGTGGTTAGTGGTTTTTTCATTCCATATTTATTCTTTTTATTTTTCATTATATCTTTTTTTTGGTACTTAACCCCTACTAAGAATTTCAGTTCAACCTTGTCTTGTTTCCATTTACCATGATATGAAGAATAATTCTCGGAATTAGTTTTAAAGGATGTTATTCATTTTATTTTGTTGTGTATTATGTTTTATTTTCTATTAAAAATATAAAATGGGTACCCTTTATGTATATTATTTCCCAAAATGCCTAAATCAATCGATCCATCATGATGTGACCCTTTGTATCTATGGAAATTTAATGAATCACACACCATATCAAGGTTACTAGTTATGGGTTTTTATAGTTTGTATCATATGAATTTTACTAAAAATAAAGGAAATAGATTAAAAAAACATAGATTGGGAAACATAACATTATGATAAACTTTATGATAAGCATATAATAACATCCTATGGTTTTTGTAATGAAGATATTATGTGGTTTTTCCCTAGAAAGACATCCCAATCTAGATATTACAAGTGTATGTTGTTCTGGAATAGAGGTACCTAGGAAAATAATTATAAAAAGTGCACATTTTGATTGACCTAATCATCACCTGGTGAATGAAAATAGGCCTTACTAGGCACATACATTGACACACTTGCGTGATATTCTTAGTAAAATTAATATTTTATTTACAGACCATTATGAATTATTTGAAAAAATATATATGTTCCCAAAGAAACCATTGTTTATAATTAGTAGATTAACAACACAAAAACATTAATATTTTTATTAAGTGTTACACCATATTTATAATTATACATTATAATTTATAATTTAGGGTTTTTGGAGGTACTCCATAATATTCAGTGGTTTAAAATTGTAATCTAGAAGGGAAAATGTTATTAATACTCATTGAAAATGTATATATTTCTCTGATGATAAAGACTATATAGCTGGTATTGGAACTGATAAAATTATGGCTATATTTGGGATGATTAATTAGGATATGAAAATAACCTTTCCTGGATGGAGAAACATATTCCACAATGATATTCTCAAATTTTGGATCACTTTATGAAACATAAACACCAATCATTTGGTTAGACTACTAATACAATGGCAGCTAAGCAATTAATCAATTCTCTCGACAAGATATTTATAGGGTTAGGATGCGGTGAAAAGGAAAATGTTACACTTGTAGTGTATTGTCTCAATGTTGATACTAATCAATGGTCATAATTGATCTAGAAGAATAGGGACGAAGAGGAAATAAAAGTCCTAAAATGAAAATATTTTAAGGACAACTTCTTCAATAAATATTTCACTCATGAGTGAAAAACTAAAATGAAGATGAATTTCCCCAACTTTAAGAAAAAAGGAAGGATAATATTTTGAGGGTATTTGGATACCTTTATAAGGTCTCCTAGTTATAACATAGATTACATAAGAAACACAAAGTGAATGATTAACCATTTCATTAAATGGATGAGGCCAAGTCTCCGAAGGGAATTGGCCACTAAAACATTTTCATCATATAATTAAATAGTGTTATGTACTTTAAAAATAATGATTGAATTATATATATCTTTCATATTGAAGGTAAATAATGAAAAAATATATTGTATAATAACTACGAAAATGGGAATACATAAAAGATGAATAAGTGGACATAGCGATATATGTCTTTTGGAAACAATGGAAAAATCATTATGGGAAATTCATTAAGGGTTTGGGATTTTTTATAAGTGTGGATATAAGCGTAACTATAAAAGATTATAATGGATGAAATACAACATTAGTATCTTTTGTTTCAACTATAGGGTGATGGGGCAGTATGAAAATTAATGACCTAATAATCAATGGAATCCACTATAGAAGCGGATTATGGGAGAAGACCTAGCATATTTCATCACTATGTCTATGGAGTATTTACCAAATGATTTGGTGGTTGGTACTTTATTCATATATTCAAATTCAACTATGAATTTATTTGATTTTGGATCCTCACACTCTTTTATATCAAACCAGTTTTCCAAGAAAGTTATAAAATTCTTTTTTAATTTTAAAAGGGATTTTTCATTAACAACTATGTGGGGATGTATCACTAAAACAAGGATGTGTTATGAAATGCCTATTAGGATAAAAAAATGATTTATTTTCTTCCATATTATCATACCAATGCTTTAAATTTATAAAATTGTTGGTATGGAATTGATTTCAAAATATGATGAATGAATTTATTGCAAGATGAATTAAATTACAATTTATGGGGAAGATGTATAATTCCTTATCATTAGAGAAGAAACAACATGATCAATGTATTATCATGATTCACCCTTAGAATATATACTAAATTATATTCTTAGAGAAAAGAAGATAATAAAATCTAGGGATAGAGAAGGTAGTCTTAAAATTCAGGAAGTACCTATTTTATAAGAATACATTGATGCATTTCCTGAGAAATTTCCTAGAAATCCCCGATATCATGAAGTTAATTTTTCTATTTATTTAATCCTTAGTGAAAGAATAATATCAAATAATCCCTATAGAATATAAAATATGTAACTAGTGTAGTTGATGAAACAACTAGAGGGTTTGGGAGAAAAAGGATTTATTCTCCCTATACTTTCACCAGTCGTAACCCATGTTAACCACATTAATATAAAAGATGGATCCATGGGAAAATGTATTTATTATTTGTAAATAAATTATATTAAGATAACGAAAAAATATCTTCTTCCTCATATTTATTACTCATTAGATCAACTTCATGGATCCCAATACATTTCAATTATTTACCTTAATTCTAGGTATCATCCATTTTGAGTAATGATGGAAGACATTCTGAAGACCACATTTAGAACAAGGTATTGGCATTACAAGTTTACATTAATTTAATTTCAATGGACTAATGCACCCTTAGTTTTTATGGATATAATTTTAAGAGTATTCGAGTAATATCTTGATGATTTTTTGTGGTATTCATTGATTATATTTTGAAGTATTCTAAAATCTACAGTGACCATGAGAATCACTGGATAAATATTCTTGAAACTCTAAGAAGTAAATATTTACATTTGGAAATTTATTAAGTGTGATTTCTAGCATAGAAATGTTTATTTTCTTGTTCACATTGTCTCCAAGGATGGAATATTAGTTTATCCTATAATGAATATAACAATTATAGAATTTCTTATACTAATGAACATGACTAAATTGTGTATTTTCACTGTTTAGGTGAGTTCATAATGTTTCCTGATTAGATAACCCATTAACAAAGCTTATATGTATAGGGGTTATGTTTTTCATGGAAAAATAATTTAAATAATTAATTTATGAACTAAATAGGAGACTGGTCATTGATTTGATTTTGACTCTAACAATTAAAAATGATTGGTTTGTGATATATTATAATGAATCGATGAAGGATCATGGTTTTTTTTCAGTCGAAAATTTATCTTGTTATTGAATATTCATCAAGGAAATTGGAGAATCATTAATATAACTATCTAACCCATGATCTTTATTTGGAATCTGTCCTATTTAATTTGAATATATGGAGTTTTTATCTCAATGTTAAAAGATATGAGATATAAATAGATCATAAAATCATAAAATAAATCTCCTTATATAAAGGGATCAATATGTGTCAAGTTGATGGCTAGATCTACTTATGGATTAATATTTCACAATACAAAACCACCCAGGTATGGAAAATAAGGTAGAAGATTCGTTGATTAGTAATTATCATGGAATCATGACCCAAATGTGGATTGAGTGATATCATGTATCCAAGATCTAGGAAATATGGATATGTAAATTATTATGGAATGGGATACATCACTGAATTTTTAAATGATTCTAAACCTGTCTTTATTTGAATACATGAAATGTTCCCAATATGATGATGATAACTTTCAGAAGAAAATTATATCTATAAATTTTTTGAAAATATAAAACCTAATTTTTGAAGATGGTCTTCTAAAATATTTGAATATATAATGTGTTTTGACTATACCATTTGAAAAAAATAAAAAATTTAGATGATGCTAATAGCTCAAATTAATTATAAAACCTATTATCACTAAGCTATATATTGATATGAGGGAACATGTTTTGTGGAATAACATGAAGTGGAAACTTTATAATTGTTTTTACAAAAGATTGGGTTTTCAAAAAAAATCGTTATAATATAGAATCTTATATGATTCATGAATAATATTCATATTCCTATGTCGAAATGGGATAACATTACTATGGATGATGTTATTTTAGGACCAAAGACTACATGAAATAATGATACAATTTTCGTTATCATTGATCTCCTAACGAAATCTACACATTTAATTTCAATAATAGAATATTTACCCTTTGAGGGAATCACAATGATATATAATAATTAATTTTTAAGACTTCATGGATCAACTCTTTCAATTATGTCAGATCATGATCCCTATTTTACATCAAAATTCTAGAAGTGTCTTTAGAAGGATCCTGACAGTGAGCTTTATTTAAGAAATGAATATTATCTTCAAAATTATTGAATGTTAGAGAGAGTTATTCAAACAATAGAATAAATTTCGAGGTCATTCTCTCTGGAAATTCAAGGTATATGGGAACAGTATTTACCTTTAGTAAATTTTTCATATTACAACAATTTTCATTCAATTATTAAAATTGTGTAATATGAAAAATTACATTGAAAAAGATTCCATACTCCAAATTTTTTGGATGATGCTGGAGAAAGGAAATTTAAAGGCCCAAAAAATTTGGAATATAATACAAAAAGGTAAATGTTATTTGAGATCATATTAAAGTCCCTAAAAGTAGGAAAAGGAGTTATGTCGATAATCAGAAGAAAGGTTTGTATAATCAAGGGGAAGATGATATTTTCAAGAAATTATCCCCATTGAATGGTGTTATTAGGTTTTTTATGAAATGAAAACTAATAACAATGTATATCGAATCCTTTAAAATTATTGAATGAATTTTAGTCACTACTTATCATTTGAAAATTCCACAAAATCTCCCTAAAGTAAATGATAGGATCCATATATCATTGATAAATAAAAAAACTCTTACCCAATAACTGTTCTCAACTGTGATGAAATATAATTGTAACTATATATATCATACTATGAATAAACTATATAGATTCTTGATACTAGAGAGAATGTCCTAATTAGTTGGACAGCTCGACTAGTAAAGGTGCTTTGGAGAAATCACAAAATAGAGTACCAAATGTGGGAACTGGAGGATATTATGAATAGAAAATACAATTATATATATAGATGGTAATATTCAAGTAATTTCAATTATTTAATTTTTTTAGGAGTAAATAATGTAAAACCCTATGTCTTTATAATATATTTCTTTTAGAATAAATTTAATTTCTTTCATATCTTATGATGCATGAAACATGAGGTTTAAACATAATGGCATACATTATTAAAATATTATCAAGACATTAAAATTATAAACTTGAAATTAAATTATATATTATGATTATTAATTACTAAATTATGAAAAATATAGTTATATATTTATTATAAATAAAATAATTATCATTTAAAAGATAAAAGATATTTTCTGAAAAAAATGTATTTTTTATAAAAGACAATTTAGTCATGCTTCGATCACATAATTTTAAATTAATTCTTACCAATTTTAGAAAATTTTATGATAAATGAAATTTATTTTTGTAATCATCATATCAGAATTATATTATGGTGAATTTTTGATATTTTTCATTAATGATTCATTTTTTAAATAATAGTGAAAAATACTGAATATTAATTGAAAACATCTTTTTGGATTAAATTATTTATTAAGTAACATTTTAATTTTGATTTTTTAAAATAAAAACAAGTGAAATTATATATCTATTATTCAATTTTATATAATTTTAATCATTTTCATACTGAAATTTTATATGAAAACATTGTAATATATTGAAAATTTTCTCTTTAAAAACCCGCTTTCTCATCACGTCAGCAAGATTAATTGTAAATTAAAATGTTCCACATATATGAGTAGAATTTGTAAAAATGGATTCCATATTTTGAATTAGAAAAATTTATATTGTAAAATATGTTCTACTAAAATTTTGAAAATATTGAATATTAAAACAATAAAATAAATTTTTACCACATTTGATGTAAAAATGGGATTACCATGGGGTTAAACTAAAAAGATAGGGATTAAAATCACCTAAATAAGTTTAAAAATATTATTTTTATAAATTTTTTCACATTATATGTTATATGTTATCATATAAGATCATTTTTATGTTTTTTTATGTGAATTACCTTACAATTTTTTATTCATTTAGGAAATTTACAAAAAAAATCCAAGAGGTCCCCTTTTATAACTTATAAAGGTAACTCTCTCCCTTCACTTATTCACACATAGAAATCCATTTGAATCTAAAAACATTCCATTTTATCTTAGAAACATCTTTAGTCACATTATAGATCTGATTTTCTTCTTAAAATATCATCCATAAGGTCTTTAAGAGGTGATCCAAAGGAGGATCCTCTTAAAGAATGTAGTTGTCTTAAATAAGCTCTTTCATTTGATTTATTCCTTCACACATTCAATTATTTCGTAACACTTCAAATATAATAAAACCACTATCTTACATATAATGATATTTTGTTATAGTGATCTCAAAATAATTATTTATCTCCAATTCCATGAAATCGGAAATGAAATCATCGATTGTGTGTACGGTGGACCGTCGCCTCCGGAATCGATGTAGATCGTTTTCCATAACCACATTTCAAGGATGGATATAATTATGGATTTATAAATTTTATATTATATTTATGATGTTGTTATACTTCATGTAATTTTAATATAACATATACCTTTTTAAATCCCATATCATTTCAAATATGATAATGTCGCTCGTGTGTATGGCGAACTACCACCTCATGAAGAGGTGTGATTCATTTTTAACATAATCTATATATATATATATATATTTGTGTGTGTGTGTGATATTATATTTATTCTATAAAATTAATATATGACCCACTTTTTTAAGTCAGAATAATATAAATATAACATAAGAGGGGGGGTGAATTGTGTCTTTTCGAAAATCAATATAGATTCTGATTTGTGAGTATGATTGTGATTTATGCCGATATTTAGCATTCCTTTTTGAATGAAGTATGAGAAGTGTATAAATAAAAATAATGTATGCAATGATTTTATGGTGTTTAGGGTCATAAATATCCCCTAATCTACTCTACCAATTCTCTCTCTATGATCTTTGTGAATTTCACTAAAAAGGTCCTCTTATCAAAAAAATAGTAGATCAACAAAAGAGTGTAGGAAGTTGACATAATTTCAATAAGGCTAAAAATAGAGTCTTCAGGTTCTTTTATAGGGTACTATTTGTCCAAAACTCAGAATAGGAAGCTGTAACCTCACTAAAACTGAGTTCGAGTAGTTGAAACTCTAGTAAATCAAAATATTTTGATTTGATGATGGTGTGGATTGATCTTCATTTATATATAAGAAACTGAGATTAGATGGACCTTCTTTAAGGGAAATTAATATCTTCAAGAAAGAATAATATTCAAGTGGTTCCGATTTCAAATGGTCTTCAATAAAAATCAATGAGACAATGACATATATTACAACTGTATGAGGTTGAACATGTATGTCTCCAATGTGTAGCCTATTTTGTAAAATAATAGATTTCATCTATAAAAATAGTATAACTGTAAGATATATTCACAAGATTTCAATTTTATGTGTGTACCTATATATATGTGTGTAAAATATATCTTTTTTCAAAATAAATTTCAAAATAATATATATATAACACACCTTTCTTTAGAATATCAAATCCACGAAAATCCTCTGATGTATTACGAATATTCAAAATCATTTTTCCATAGATTTCATAACATCCCTTAAGAATAGAAGATAAATCTCATTATGAATATTTTTCATTGAATCGACCATTAAATTTTATTAATAAGTCCTAAATTAGCTTTTATCATATCTTTAATACATTTAATACTGCCCCAGAAATCACAAATTTAATTTGGTAATTAAAGCTCTAATTTTGAGAAGTCAAATGTATGGTACCTTTATTAATGAAAAAAATACCAAATGTAAGGTTCAACTACTCCACATTCATTCTCCGAACATAAGGTTGGTCGATGAACCACATGGTTGTCTCTCAAAATTTGGGTTCCATACTTGTCTAGGGTTCCTAAACCATACTTTATTCACTTAAAAAACTTACAGTTCCATCAAAACATAAGGTTCTTTAACCATACATTTTAGAATATGTATGGTTGATTATACATACCTACTCTTCTAAATTTATTTTTTGATCCTTACATTATCTTAATCAATGTAAGGAATGTATAGTACTTTTAGAAAACATGAAAATGCATTTTAAGTGCTTTGAATAAAAAACTGTTGATATTAATACTTCGAATATTTTTAAAAAATAAATATTAATTTACTGAAAAACAAATAAATTATTGTCCTTAGTAATAAAATAGGTATTTCAAAGCATTAAAAATCAATATGATTAGTATATTATTATAGAGACAATACATTTCGAACAATATCAACCTTTTTTATGATCACAAAACCTATAAAATAACTTACATAAATATTGAATTTTATAAAGAAGAAAGAATTATTTTTTAGGAAAACACTAATTTCATTAAATATTAATAATACATTAATTTAATTTTACAAAAAAAATTCAATTAATTTTTTTTCTATTTTCACAATTTTATCCCCCTTTTTTTATATCAAAAATAATGTATATGAAAATCTATTAAAACACATTTAATGTTTCAAAGAAGATTAAATGAAGGTTTATAATGTTTTTTTAATAAATAATTCATGGGTACTAGTAGTAGAGATAAAATTAAAATAAAATATAGAAAAATTGAAAGTAAAATCAAAGAATAAGAATTTTTATTTTAAAAATGAGCAATTAAAAAAGATGATTTGCCTTGAAGAAATGTTTTAAAAATGGTCTGGTAAAATATGAAAGGTTTTGGTCAGATGATGTTTCTGGGGCTCATTTTAGTGAAGCATGTGTTTCATGTAAAACTTAATTCAATTATACTATCTTTTATTGTAACTTTGTTGAAATATTTTCTACCTACTATCACACAAAAAATCATGAATTTGACTTAAATTAATATTTTAAACCAAATTGACATTCAAAAATTCATGTCGATTCTCCTCTTTCTACAAAAATCGGGATAGATTATCACTAAAATTCATAAGAAGCATACTGATTCTAGGTACACATGATGTTATTTTTTAGAAAATAATTCTATTATTATCCAGTATAAGTTACATAGGATTAATATTACATTGAATGGACTTAATAATATCATTCATATCATCCATGACTGATGTTATAGCTTGAAATATTCTATTCAGATCTGGGAAAGTTTGAGGTGCGGAGGAAGGAGCTTTAAACAGAATGATATAACCATTTATTATAGAAAATTAAATCCTTAAGTATCATTTCAAATCTTGAAAATATATTTTGAACATTGATTTTGATTTGAATTTTTCAAACTAATCCAACAAATCTATTATGAATGCATCAAATTCCATTTTTTGGAAACAGAATTGTCTCTAAACTCTTGAAGATTTGTCTAAATAGACTCTAATTCCATTCATGGAATAGTTTAATTTTTCAAATATTCCACGTATTTCCATGAAGCATATAGTTCTTATTAAAGTCTATAGTTCTCTTGAACCTTGTTAAACATAATTATATGATCTTCAATCAATTTTGTTAGTGAAGTAGATGTTACATCATCCTAATTATTTTATAGAGGAACTTTCCCAATAGATATATATTTATCCACAATGTTCTTACATGAATAAGAAAAACAATATTGTAAATATTTCCATTCCCTACATATAAATTTAGTTTTTTCTATGGAATAACCAATGGAATAAACAGCTAGAATGTCAATGATTTCAATGGTTTCTTTTATAAATTTTAGAACTTAATTATTCTCTAGATAAGTTTCTATCTGATGATTTGGTTGAGGAATAACCTAATGTTAATGAGAATGGATTTCAGCCTTTTGATCCACAAAATGATCTAGTTCTTCCAGATTCATTGAATGAGTTGCATCTCCATATCCAAATATAGGATCCTAATCCTTGGTTTATTCTCTAATTATAATTCTTAAAAAAAGTTCCTTGCTATCTTCATCTTCTAAAATGTGTTCATAATGATATGTAACATCATAGTGAATCTTTGTTTGGGAATACTGAGAGACACCTTCTATTCTGGATTCTCCAACTTCTTCATTTCTTAATCTAAATGAAACTATATACCTGAGGTTTCCTTTCTCCCATTGAGAAAATGATCCATATTTTTATTGGTCATCTACACCATCATTCATTAGTTTACCTTTAATTTTACTTCAAAAGAAACCAAAATTCAATATAGTATCATCATTTAACATATTTCTGTGATGATATTTGATCCAAGAATCCACATGTCGAATAAATATTTCTTAATAAATAAGAGAAGGGATATGTCCATAAGGGTTGAATGACATCCTTTCCTCTGGATGGAAAAAATAACTCAAGTATCATATCAAATATATGTTAAATTTAATCTTGATTTCACTAATAAAAAATATAAATTTATGGGTATAGAATCATCTCTATTTCATAAACCCTTAGTGCGATATTAGTTTGAATAAACAATACCAAATGTTTTCCTTTACCTCAAGATCCATTACAAACATTTTCCTAATATTTTTTATCCAAAGAGAAATGACATTATTTCCTATGATTTTTGATCTTGAATTACAATTGAATAATGATAAAAATGGAATACTCTTTTATGAGGGAATTTTAAAATCTGATAGATTTCTAGTGAGGAGATAAAAAACCATATCATCTATTCGAGAAAATACTAAATCCCCAATTTCCCCAAAACTAAACTCGAGAACATTGTAATATTTCATTAGTTATATCTAATAAATAAAATGTTAAATATCCTCCTTTAATAGAAATTACCAACCTTGAAATTCCAGAGCATTCTAGAGAACAAGGTTTGTCTCATATAATCAATCAAAATCTATAATAATTCTATAAAGAATTATTCTGAAGAGGACATGTTGATGTTTTGGATTTCTTTGTTCACCAACATCTATTTTCTTTTTCTTTTTCATTTCATAGAAACTGAGGGTTTTAGGTTTTCAAATTCTAGGGATTGTAAGAGATATGAGGTATATATTATTAAAAACAATTTGAAAACAAAATGTAAGAATATTTGTAGTGTTTTCTGACAAATGGGTGATGTGGTCGGGATACTCGTCACGGTTACGTAGGGAAATCATTAAGTTTTTATAATTTTAAAATAAGTTTTTTTAAAAACAAAATAAGAAAATTCTCTTTAATCAAATAAATGAAATAATAAATTGACAATTAAAATAACACATTTAAATATATTAGGGAAAAAAACAAATAAAAACAATAGACCAATTTAAACGAAATAAATTGTTATACATTAATATAAAATTAAATAAACCAAAATCCCCTTAATATAATCAAAATGTGTAGTGGGAAGTGATTAAGTAAAAATATTAGCTTATTGATATTCATCTTTTATAAATTCTAAATATATATCCTTTTTAAGAACATGACACATTAGAAAATTATGTATTATATAAATATACATATTCTAAGAATGTCTTAAAGGATTTTTTTTTGAAATATTTATTTCACTAGTATTATAACATTAAATAGGTATATTACTAAAATTTAGTCCAAAGTCCAGTAGAGTGTGTTTAATATAAAACCATTCTACATAGAAACTGTGAGAAGACACATATTATGAATTGGCTATTGATAGGGAAACTGCGTGCTATTTCTTAAGTGACCATGATAATAATGATTTTCCTAAAAATTTATTGGTTCCTGAGGCCCTTTTTCTATCTAATATGCCACCTCCAAAATCATCATATGAATATTAAATTAAATTAAAATGATTAATTTTGTGGTAAAGAAGAGATTGAAAATCAGTTCATTTTAAATATACAAAAATTCTTTTAATAGTAGAAAGATTTGATTCTTTTAGATTTTACAGAAATCTAGCTCATAAACATATAGAAAAAATTATACCTAGTCAACTAGAAATAAGATATAATAAACTACCAATCAGACCTCTATATAACATGGTGTCAAATTATTTTCTATGTTAATCCAAGTAAAATTTTCTATTGGTATACATATAAGTCGTATAAGTCTTACTACATTCACGTCCAAAAATTTTCAATAAATAAATAATTCATTTACATTGATTTTAAAAATATCCATAATCATTTTTATAATTCATAAATCCTAAAAAAAATTCATTTTTCCAATCATACTCAATTAGAATTCTTTTTTCATTAGATTTGAATAATCATTTACATGATATTTATTTGTTGAACCAAAAATAACATCATCAACATTATTTTTTACTAAAACAATATTAGAACAAATAGTTTTATTAAAATCAGTAGGATCTTATGATTTTACAAAAAAAAATATTTTCCCACAAAAAATGAATTTAATATTTCATTCCAAGATCTAGGTTCTTATTTAAGGCCTTAAAGATATTTTTTATGATTAAAATTTTATTTTGGTTTTAGGGGGTTTTAAAAACGATGATTTTGTTCAACATAAACTTCATCAATTTAATATCTATCTAAAAAAGTAATATTTAACATCCATCTATTATAATTTAAAATTTATATGAGATATATGAGCTAAAAGGATTCTAATGCTTTCTAATATAGATATAGGGGAAACATTTCTTCATAATATATCTATTATTCTAGATTATATCCTTTATCTACTAATATAGATTTATTTATACTTTTGATCCCTTGATTAACCTGTTTATTTCTAAAGATACACTTATTTTTTATTACCAGATAATCTGATGGAATTTCCACTAAATCTGAACGATAATTTATTCTGAATTGGTTTAGCTCTTATTGCATTTATAATGTCCAACTCTCATATTCTAAATCTTATTCAATAAGTTTAGGTTCTAACTGAAATATGAAGGTAGAAAATCACTTAGGATAACTACATTTCATCTAGTTCTAATTGTTATATTTAGGTATCCTATGATAGTTTTTAAAGGATGGTTTGTTTAGGATCTAGACTATCTAAGTAATACAATTTCATGTTCTTCAATTTCATGTTCTTCAAAAATAGACGGAATTGTATTTATATTATTTTCAAAATAATTTTTTGGGTAATCAATTCTCATGTTGTCAAAATATTCAGCAATTTCATCTATTTGAGCCGTATTTTTATTAAAAGGTTTGGCCTCACCAAAATTCACATGAAATAATTCATCAACAATCCTTAAATATTTATTTAACAATCTATAGGCCTTAGAAATTGTGTAATACACTGAAAATATTCCTTCATCAGCTTTTGGATTGAATTCACCAAGGTTTTCATTAGTATTCAAGATATACACCTTACATCCAAATATTTTAAAGTACTTTTCTTTAGGAATTATGTTATTCCAAAGTTTATAGGGAGTATTTTTTAAAATATCATTTCTTAAAACTCTATTCATGGTATAGAAAGCACTTCCCATAAATTCATCCCAAATTAATTATTGAAACTGTATTAATTCAGTATAGTCCTTTCAATTTGTTGAATACTTTTATTTCTTCTTTCAGAAATTCCATTTTTTGGAAGAGTTCATGGTGTATAAAAGGTTTTTTCAATACCTAGTTTTGGGAAAAAAGAATTAAATTCTTAATTATCAAACTCTCCAACATGATTACACTTCAATGAGCTTATTTTAAAATATTTTTTATTTTAAATAATTTTACCAAATATTTCAAAAGAATTTAACACTTAAATTCATGTTTTTTGTAAAATATAACCATGAAAATCTATAATAGTCATCATATAATACACAAAAATATAATTTAACGAAAAAACATGCTACTCTATATAGTCCAAAAAATAAATATTTATCAGTTTTAATATTTTAGATGTAAAAAATTTGTTAATCTATTTCAAAGATTATTTTTTTCAATTTGGAATGCATCACTAAATCTATCTTTTTCAAACCTAATACTATGAAAATATGAAACTAATTGTTTCTTAGATAATTTTTTAAATCATATATATTGAAATTTCCAAGTCTTATATTCTTGATCCATGACTCATTAGTCTTAGCAGTTAAACAATTCACTATTTCTTTAAACAAGGAATTGAGATCCAAATCATAAACATTATCAATTCTAGGTGCTCTAAATTTAAGCAGTTTATCTTTGAAAATAGTTATGGAATTGTTATAAAATGCAACATAAAATACATCATCGAAAATTTAAGAAATATTTATCATGTTGTTCATTAACACTTCAACATACAGTAAGTTATTTATTGAGATAGCCTTTAGATCTCAAATCATTCCAACTCTAATTTTATTTCCTTTTTCATTGTCCCCAAAAGTGACTAGACCTCCATAAATTTGTTTCGATGTTAGGAAATTTTATGACTTTCAAATCATATTTCTTAAGTATCCACTATCCATATAACATATATAATTTCTATTCCTATGGGCTTTTCTATCAAAATAAATTAAACAATTATATTTTTGGTACCCATATTTTATTTTGTCTAGTAGTGTTAGTGAGCAATGATCTTGGAATCCAAATCTACCTTATATTTTCATAATTGAAATCACATTCTTTAAATATATTATTAGAAATAATATCATTTTCAACATAACTAATTTGTTAATTTATCATGTATATTTTCTATTGTAATGACCATTTATACTACAATAATAATGGGTAGTATTTTTTGAAATGGGAGAAAATAAATCGTATATAATTTATATTTTCTCCCTTTATTCATATACAAATTTTTTATATTTTAATAACATTATTTCCAATAAAATAATTAAATATATTTTCCTATTTAGTAAAAATACTTATAAAACTTTTAGAATATTCTAATCCAACCTATAATTTTTTAACCTTTTTCATTATCACTTTAGGTTTATATAGATAAATTGGATTTTTCTATTGGATATAGATGTTACTTTAGCATAGTGTCTCTTTCACCTAAAACAGCATTGTGAATATTTTTCAATTATTTATGATTCTTTGTTAAAGAATTTTATTTTTCTTCAAGCACTTAACAATGAGCTTCTAGTTTATCATTTGAACAACTATATGAGTTAGAGGTATAATAATAATAACTTTGTACCTCTTTTTATTCTTTAGCCATAAAGCACATATTGGATTCTATATTTTTTATCTCTTTCTATAAATCATATTTTGAGGAGATGATGGAGTGTTCAAATACACTCCATGTAGATTTCATAGATCTCTTCTATTTATATTCATAATCATATTTATTCTAATATTTCCTTTTAGGTCTTCAACTTTCATCTTTCAATTGGGGGAAATCAGGTCTGATGTGACCCAACATTCTCAATCATAGTATTGAAATTATCTAGGATCCCTTTTATTACCCTTAGTATTTCTTTTGAATCAGCTTTTATTCTTGTATAATTTACTAATATTTATAACAAGATAATCAAATTCCTTTTTAGAATATAAGGAATCTGAATTTTGGTTTGTTTTGACATCTTGTTATGATTTTCTTTCATTCTTCAAAGATGTCACTTTAGGGGTAGTATTTTCCATTTTTACTAAAATCTTATGATCTTAAATTTTAGCTTTAATCTATACTTCATACATCATCAATGTTCCAATTAATTCTTTTATAGTTAAATTCATGACCAGAGATTATTGACAAATAGTTGCAGATGTGTCATTCCATTTATAGGGTAGTACTCAATGTATTTTCAATGCCTGATCTAATTGAATGAAGGGATCACCCAATGTAGTAATATTTTTGGCAATATTATTTAACCATCCATTAATTTTCATGACTAATTCACCATAAAACATTATAAATGTGTCAAAATTCAGTTTTTCATTAGCATATATCATTTTTATAATGTTATTTGTTTCTTTATAAGAAACTCCCATAGTATTCCACATGTCATAGGCAGCAAGAAATTCTGAAACTTTATTGAATTCATCAAGTCCCAGAACACATACAATAGCATTGATTACATTTTATTTTATTTCATATTCAGGTTCTACTATAGTATCTCTGAAAATTGGATTTTTTGGAATCACATAACAATTGATGATTTTTTAATAAACATTAAAACACATATTCTATAGATAAATGATTATATGAGATTTCTATCATCCATTATTTTCCCCACTGAAATATGGAGAGTGAACCATTGACATACCTTCTTTAAGTTATTATATTTATATCTTCTTTATATAGACCTTATAATCTGTATGTTTCCTATATCATTATAAAAAAATACCTCTGTTGATACTAATTTTTAGGTCAAAATAATATAAAGATAACACAAGATGGGGTGAATTGTGTCTTTTCTTAAATCTTGAAAAATTCTGATTTGTAACACTAATTGTGATTTATGAAGATATGAATAATTATATTCTATATGAAGTGTGAGAAGAAGATAAAAAAAGAAATTGACACAAAAAATTTATAGTAGTTCAGGCCACAATGATCCTCTAGTCCTCTCCACCAGCACTCTCTCTTTGAGCTTAGTAAATTTCACTAGAAGGGTATGTATATCATAATGCCTTTAGATCCACAACTATGTTCATATAGTTGAATCCTTTACAATAAGGCTAAAAAAAATCCTTCTACAAATTTTATAGGGAACCGATTATCCACAACTTAGTACATGAGGTTGACACTTCAACACAACTGAGTATGATCATTTGAAACTATGATAAATAAAAAAAGTTTATTTTGATGATGGCTCAGTTTGAACTTTATAGTTATAGGAACAAATGACAGTGCATGTATCTCCATCTTCAGAAGAAACAAATTCCTTCAAGAAAGAATGATTGTGAATTGATACTGATCACAAATAATAATTAATAAAACTATCAAAGAAACTACAGAAGATATTACAATATTATGAGGTTGAACATGTATTTCTACAAAGTGTAATTTCTTTGATAAGATAATAGAGTAAATTATTTATTGTATCATCCCTGTAAATGATATTCAAAAGAATAATATCATATATGTGTACATCTGTATCTATGTCTAAAATTTATCTTTTTCAAAAGAAATTTTGAATGAATAGATAGAGCATATATCTTTCTTTGGTATTCCATATACAATAAAATTTCCTAATAAATCACAGATATTCAAAATAAATTTTCCAAATAATTAATAACTTCCCATAAGAATATGAGAAATAATATCATGAATACGATTATTTCAATCGATCAAAATGAGTCTAGAATCGGTCATAAATGTTCTTTTATCATATCCTTAATATTATCAAGACTATTGCAGATATCACATATTAAATTTTTTTAGTAAAGCTCCACTTTTGAGAAGTTAAACGTATGGTTCCTTCAAAAAATGACAAAATACCAAACGTAGAGTTCAATAATGTAGAGTTTATCCTCTGAACGTAAGGTTGAAGATGTAAGGTTAATCCAAAAAGTAAGGTTGAGGAACCACACATTTGTCTCTCAAATTTAGGGTTCCCTACTTAAGTAGGGTTCCTTAAGCATACTTTCTTAACTTATCAAATGTATGGTTCCATCCAAATTTAAGGTTCTCTAACCATGATCTTATGAAGATGTTGGATTGATGATCCATACGTGTTGTTCTAAACAAAGGATTTGTTTCGTACTTTATGTTAATCAACGTATGGTGTGAATAGTGTTTCTAGAAAATATAAAAACACATTTTACGTGCTTTGATGAATAAACCATGGATATTAAAACTTTGAATATAATTCCAAAATAAATATTAATTTCCTGAAATACACATAAAATAATATCATTAGTAAAATAAATAAGTGTATTTGTGAGAATAAAAATCCTTAATATTTATAGAATATTTTTAGACAATACATGCCCAACACCACTTTCCTACGCATTCACCCATAAATGTGATGATATAATAGCTCATGTGTGTATACACCCTACCGTCTCCATGAAGCGGTGTGATTCATTTTTCATGACCATCTTTTCAGAGTGTTTATAATAATTTTTATACTGAGTAAATATTATTTTTATACCATTATTATAATTATGGATATGAATTATCTATATCCTATATACAAGAACTGTATAATTCATTTTAATACATGCATGAAAAAATAAGGCAATTGAAACCAAAAACAAAAATAATAATGGAATATTGTTAAAAACATTTCATAAATTGTTATTATAGGATTACATATGATATTATAAATATGAGAATGGTTATAGTATAAATTAATAATATTCTAAGAAACAATATATAGTATTTTAAATCATGTTGATCTAATGGAAATTTTGAGGTAATTGACTACATCCCAATTTCTCTTCATTAAGTAATACTGTAATGTTGTAAACCTGCTTTCTTTTATATGAAATGTAGAATTCCCATTTTACATTTAATATCTTGAATAGTTAATAAATAATTGTATTTTGAGTTTTAATTATAATTATTTCATCCAATGGGATTTGAATTGAAAATTAGCATGTGGTAAAATTTATTGTACAATCTCACTTTCATTTTTAATTGATGACATAATATTGAATGAATCACTTTATTGTGATAATTTTACATTGTTCCTTACATTTCTCTTAAATAACTATATTCTTATATGATGGATATGATTATTTCATATATCACATAGAATTTGTACATATGGTTTTTACCTTTAATGTTATTTGATTAAATGTGGAAATATTGATAAATATTTAACATTAACTAAATATGAATATTTGATGATAAGGAATATTGATTCATGAATTTAATATTTTATTTTATAAATGATGAATGATTTGGTCATGTAGATATGGGTGGTTAATAATTATTGACAATACCTTGATGCAATGATAGGTTGGATGAGATAAATCAGCTTTCTAAATTAGATTGGTTTTTTCAAGGTAGTTTTAAATTTTATTAAGGAGTGATCTTGAAGGTAGATTCATGATGATGCCAAAAATCATGATGTCTAATAATTAATAATTTTCTTTGTTCATGATATAGTTATTATAATTATCCATGAGATTTTTTCTATGATATTATTTCAAAATGAATTTAATTCTCAGTTATTTATTAAATGGAATGTTTTTTCAGTTATTTACATTTCAATGTTGATTATGTTTTATATTATCATGAAATTTTAGTTATTTAAATGGATTTTTTGATAAGTTATTTACCTTAACCTGTCGATTACTCTTCAATATTCATGATATTATTTTTTGTACTTAACCCTTACTAGGGATTTGAGCTCACCCTAATTTTTATTCCTCTCCCAAGGATATGAAGAATAATTCTTGTAATGAGTTTTCAAGGATGAATTTAAATTAATTTTTTAAATATTGTTTTTTATTTTCTATTACCAATGAAAAATTAGTATCATGTTTGTATCTGGTTCTCCAAAACTGCTAAATCGATCAATCATTTGGGATTTCAACATTTTTATCTATACAAACGAAATTATGAAATTTTATTATTTTTATTTGAAAACATATACCCACCTCCTCTTCAATCAAATGGGAAACGAAATTTTCGAATGTATTTTTAGAGGACTAAAGCCTCAAAACCCATGTAATTTATCTTCCATCACCGCCTCTGAATACTATATATAATGATGTATTTCTTGTTTATTTATTATATTTATGATATTAACGTACTTCTTTAATTATAATATTACATATACCTTCTTATATTCCCTTCCATGGGATTACATTAACATCGCTTGGGTTTACAGTGGATTGTCGCCTCACGATGTTATGGGAGTCATTCTTTACATACACTTCACATGGAGGGTAATAAGGATAGTTTTAATGATAATATATTATACATATGACAGAAAAATTATTCTATAATACTAATATAATGTTTACCTTTCTTACGTTTAATCCGTTGAGAAAATGGGAAACGTGTTCATGTATTGGCCTGACCTACCGTCTCATTGGATGGTTTATTTATTTTTATAAACCTAAGGTGTATGAATTAATTTAAATAAATATTTTAACTCCTTCATATTTTATGGAATAGTTTTTTTAATAAATATTATTTCCTTGATTTCTTGCGTTACCGGAAACAACGAGTTTTAACGATTTCTGAAAACCTATTAATAATATTACTTAAACATGAAAATTATGACCAAACCATTTAACATAGAAGTATGAATAGGATTAAAAAAAATTATTTATAATGGTTATATATAATGGAAAATATAAATAGAAATGTTCTATATTTTTTTATTGTCTTACATTTAATTGAAAACTTCTTTTTCTCAAAAAAAAGTTTTTTATTTTATTTTGGGGAAAATAATACAATTAATCTTTTATAATTTTAGAAAATTTATTTCAAATAACTAATTTAATTTTTGGAATCAACATTTTATAATTATCTTATGATGAATTTTTGTTATTTTCTGAAAATAATAATTCTTTGATGAATAGTGAAAATTAATTGCTTTTATAAACTGCATTTTAGTTTAGACGGTTTATATAGGTAAAATTTGATTTAAAAATGATGAAAAAATAAAAGTAGATAAAATATTTTATAATTAATCAAATATATGTATTTTTAATTCATTTCAAATTGAATTTTGATTTAATTTTTTTTATCCTTTTGAAAAGTTTCTCTTTGGAAATCAATTTTCTCGTCACGTCAACATGTTTAATTATAAATTATATTTTTATACCTTGGATTTTGAAATAAAATTGACTCTAGATATTGAATTGGAATAATTAATATTATATAATTAGTTAAACTTACTTTTTTGTCAAAATAAATTGTAAAATGAAAAAATTATCTATTGAGGTTAACGTTAAAATATGTTTTCTAGGGTGTAAAACTAAAAAGATAAGGGTTTAAATAAAATATAAACTTATAATACACCTATTTTTTAGAAACTATCTAACTTATTACCTATTAGGTTCTATAATGACCCATTAATGAGGCTTTTGCATGTGAAAAAACAACGGTACACATTATTCTTTTCAAAACATTCATGTGTGTCATCTCTCCCACATGTAAAAGACCACCCACTCTCCACCACTAGTCACACTATCAATACCCATTGGTTTAGAAAATAAATACCCAAATATCTTCCTCAATTCCGTAATAAAAACCTATAGTTATTAATTTTATTATTAAACCCTCCTAAGATTTCTTTAAGTATAAATATAATGAGGTTCTCAGAAGAAGATGTAAAATTATTCAACTTGTAGTTTTATTTAATTTAAACTTCCACATGCTTAAATTATTATTCAACTATGAAAAAATTTTAACAGTATGTTTTCCATTATATTAATATGTCATTATGTTAATTTAATAAACTATATACATCTGAACAACCATCAAATGGGAGATGAAATTGTTGAACAAGTTTACAGTGGACTACCATCTCGGGAACTGATGTTATTGGTGTACCATCACCACATCTCCCAAAATGATATAATAATGTATTTAAGGTTTATATATGATATTTATGATATTATTATACCTTTATATTTATAATACCACATCTTCCTTCTTACCTCACAACCATAGGGAAAATAATAATGTCGCTTGTGTGTACGGTGAACTACTACCTCTCGAACCGATGTGATGTTTTTTTCATTTCTGATTTACCTCAATGGTAATAAGGATATATTAAATGAATAAATAATATATTTTTAAAATAATTATACTTATGGAATTATTATAACACATATACCTTATTTATTTCCATTATGTGAGGATTATTATAATGTCGTTTGAGTGTACAGAGGACTACCATCTTGCGAAGCGATGACATTCATTTTTCACTAACTCTTTATGATAATAGTAAATTTAATAAAAATGTTTCATATTTATGAAATAAAAATTATTATTAAAATTTAATATAGTATTTACCTTTATTTCTTTTTATCTATCAAAAAATGGAAACAACATTCTTGTGTATAAATGGCCTACAGTCTCCATGACCAGTATAATTCATTTTCAATCAATAAAATTAATGGATTACTCTAAATACATATATAATGAAAAAATATGATTTTTATGTCATGGATATTTTGATGGATAACATTTAACCAAGATGAAAGTAATTGGACTAAAATTACAATATTGAATCATTCACAACATATAAAGTAGTTATTACCTTAGAATTGATTTTAACGAGGAATTAATAAGAAATAAGTAATAAAAGGTCATAATTAATTCATATATGGGATGGTATATATATGTTTTATTCTGTTCTAGGTGTATAATAAACTGATATTTTCTATAATGGAGTTTCAAACATGGGTAAAGGAAGTTGATACTTAAAGTAAGGGGTTATTTTATAAATTTCTCTTCTTTGGGACATATGTATTTTTATAAACCTATATTCTTTTATGGGGTAATGATAAAGATACTTGGTATTGTAATAACATGAAATTATTAATTCTAGTGATATTTTATGTTTTATTTAATTTTATTATTTCATGGTGATTATGATTCAATACTACAAAAGTGGTATTTGTTTTAGGATAAAATCTCATCATTTATCGATATTTTTTTATGTTTATAGTTTAGATGATGATATATTATGATCCATATCTCAAGAAAATCATGATAACAAATTTTTACCCTTCATTTTCCAATTATTATGTACTCAAGAATTCAATGTAATGTTTTTATGAAAAATCAAATTTATTTAAATCTTCTTTCGAAAACCCATTATCTTCCATATCCATTTTTTCCAAAAAAAAAACATTTTAAAGTAAGTTTTTACGAATCTATAGAAATTATTTAGTCACATTTTTACCATTATTTTATTTTTAAAAAAATTATTAGTAATATTTCCTTAATTTTCCAAAAATTTCTCATTTTGATTTTAATAAACCTGTGAAAGGAATATTTTTTTAACGTGTATGGTATGAACATAATTTCCAATCATTATGAACAAACTATTTTTTAAATATTTCTTTATTGGTTAAATTTTTTAATTTATATGAATGGTATTTTAATATTTTTTAATAAATTTTTAGATAAAAAAGTATTTTTGATGTGAAAAGGTTATTTTCCTCATGAAATTATCAATTTCATGTTTCAAAATGATTTTATATTTGATTATGGAATCCTTTAACGATGCTTATGATTTACTATGGATATGACCCAAGAATACCATTCTTCTTCTTTCTCTGGATGGGTTATATTTATGATGAAAATATTTTTATGAAACCTATTCCCCTTCAACAAGTTATACCATGATAAAATAATTATGAAACCTTCTTATTTATTCATGGGTAATGATTTGATAAAATGATTAAATGATTATGAAACTTATTTCATTTCCATTTGTTATATTATAATGAACAGTTTATGAAACTCATTTCTTCTCACAGTTATTAATGTGATTAATGTTTTATGATCTTGTGGTACACGTATGTATGATTTCTATTATGTGATGGGTGGGAACTATATCCCCCTATAATGCATTGGGTAAATATTTATATCTCATGAGATAAAAAAGATTAAAATGGGGAGTGAACCTAGTTCAGTAAGGTAATTTTTACACTATGATATTATTGGGAGTGATCCTTAACAATTACTGGGGTTTGGGGAGTGAAACCATTCCACTATGATAGTTTTGTAAATGATAATTTAATACAAAGTAAATTATTTTATATTCTTATGTGTATTAAAAAAAATTTAGGTCCTATGCCTATTTCATTCTCGCATGATGTATGTACATTGATTCTTTTATGATACATGTATTATTAACATCCATGATTTTTTCCATGAGTCATGTTTCTGATATATGATATATAGGTTATATTTATCAAATTATAATCTCATCTTCTTATACACTTATGATCATGCTATTCATATGTCATAATTGATATCACCCTTATTCATCCTTACTAAGAATATCAGATTATCATTTACATTGTTTTCTTTCCAAGGTTATGAAGAAATATTTTATATATGATTTGTCTTATAATGGTGATATATTTGAAAAAATTACTGTGAGAAGACGTATCTCACTTATATTCTAGTAGTTCTTATTTCTATATTTTCAAAATAACTATAATTAAATTATTATTGTGTGAATTTTTTTGTTGTGTAATGAATATTTTTCTATTTAGATGTAATATCTATGAATGTGATTTTTTGTTCATTAAAGTTTGTATTAGAGTAAGTTTAATCATCCTTGGGAAAATATGATGAGAAATTAATAGTGATAACCCTTAAGATAACCGTAAGTATCAATGATCATCCAATGTTATGGTAAAGGAAAGAGTGTGATTTTATTATAAATACATCATAATTAGGATACTATAAGTGGATTTGGTTCTGGTACAGATTTAAATAGGGGAAATAACATTGAAAATTGAATGTTTTGTTTTACTCGATCAGTTCCTAGAATATTAAAATGGGACTTACTGCACACCTGGTTTGAAACTCTTGAGGGATATACTTTTGAAATTCACAAAATCAATACAAAACATCATAAAAGATTTGTATACTAACAATTAATAACCTATTTTAAGTTGAAGGATTCATATATTGAATATATGGTTCTATGATTTTGAAATTCTATAAGTGATTCTTAATGATTATGTAGCTTTTCACTATGATTAGTGTTTATCACACTTTGATTTATTGAATCAGTTAATCGATGGAACCATAAGTAATCATGCTAATGCTAAATTTGATGAAAAACACATAGAACTGGAGAAAACAAATTAGATAATGATTGGAGATAAATATATTCAGAATATTCCTAATCAGATATAAAGGTATATGATTAACAATATGAAATTTGGTAATATTCCTAACATGTAAAATAATAGGAAGTTTTACTTTTATGAAAGTTTATGTTGTAATGAACATGGAGGAATAAAGATTCAGTTTCCCATATGTCAAGAAGGTGGGAAGAAGAGCTGAGAAAAATATTTCAAATCAAGGAGAAGATGATTTATATGTGGAAAATAAGGTCATAGAGTTATGAATTATTAATAATTTCAATGCATTATGTGTGGGGAACATTGATATTATCCAAGTCAATTCCATGATCCAAGAGTTAGCTTCTAGGTCAAGGAAGGGCCTATTCCAGGTAACTCATTGATGTAGACGTATTTATTTATTTATTTATTGGGATTCAAGGATTATGTTTTTGAAGAATTTGTACTAATGGTATTTGGGTTATAAAAATCATGAAACATATAAGGATTGTATTAATTTTTGAAACATATATGTCTCCATGAAATATTAACTTAAGATTAATGAATTCCATCATGGTTTTATTATTTTAAGGTTGATAATATGTTTAAGGTCATAGAAATGCCTTTTATGTTTCATGTTATTGGAGTTTATTAATATCACGGATATTTTGGGAGGAATTTATGGAAATATAACCCTTTTCTTTTGTATATGTTTTTGTAAAGAACTGTTATTTGAGGTATGCCTTTAAATTTCCTTGACATATGATTAAAGGTATTGGAAATCATTATGTTTTATCTTATTTTTTATGTAGTGTTAATTCTGGGTTATTTAAATTTTGAAATTTTGTAGGAATTATACTAATACTTATTTGAAATAATGATAACCCACATTTTAGGTGAAAACCTATCTCATCCAACAGGGCTACGGGTCTTGAACCCACAATTGAAGGAGGATAATGGTATAACCCCTATCATAGGCCTAGTTGAAAGAGTATTAATTGTGGGAAAACATGAAGAGATATATTTTTGACTATGTATCTTGGTACATGGTATGTATATAAATTAAGGCTATAAAATGAATGTCTAAGGGGATGTTGTGACCATTATTCATGCAAGAACAGAAATTGGAAAAACATCACCCTGGATTTTTTTCATCTGACTCCAAAAAAATATCAACTGGGTAATAATTCTACATGCGTTTTAGCCAATCTCTTTACAAAATCAGAAAAATTCATTTCTATTAGAGACAATTTATCTCTAGATAATTATGTGGGGATATATATTTAAAAAGTTGTAGAGTTTTATAGAGTCCCACATTCTATTATGTGTGACCGAGACATGAGGTTTACCTATAAAATCTAGTTAATTTATTAGTAAGACCCAGATATTGAGATAGTTCTTCACACTAATTATCATCCTCATACATATGTTCAATATGAGAGAAAATTCAATCCCTCTAGGTTATACTTTGATAGTATTTTATGGATCCTAAAGGTGTTTGGGAACAACACATTTCCCTAGTTGAGTTTTCTTGCAACAATAACATTCACTCAAGAATTCAAATGGACACTTATGAATACCTATATGTAAATAAGTGTAAAAATATAATTTATATGGTTGAAGTTGGATAAAGAAAGCTAAAGGAGCCTAAGATATCTAAATAAACAGAAAATAAGGTTAGATCCATTCTGGAGCACATAAATGCCGAAAAAAGTCAACAGAAAAGTTATATTGATAATCATCTACATGATCTATAATTTGTAATTAATGATAATAGGCATCTATTAATATATATATATATATGGGAGAAATGAGGGGAAAAATACATATTTATATTGGTCCTTTTTAAATTCTTGATCATATCGGGATTGTAGCTTATCATTTTGAGCATCTAATTAACCACTCTCAGGTTCACAATGTGTTCCATGTATCTCTCCAGAGGAAGTATATACATAATCCATCACATGTATTGAACTCAGAAGTAATGCCATTAGAGAATTATATTTCTTTTGAGGACAAACCAGTGGATATTCTCATTATATAGATAATTTTCTATAATATTATACCACTCACATGGTAAAACATTTTTAATGAAACCACCAGCAAGAGGAAGTAATATGGGAACATAAGGATGTAATGAGGGAATAGTAGACTCGGTTTTTGGTTCCAAATTTTGTAAATTTAGAGTGAAAATTTCCTTTTAAAGGGGGTAGAAGATAAAACCATATGACTTTATGAATTATTGTTTTGACTAAATTTAATTTCTCTGAGAGATTGTGGTACACACAACACTGAATTTCATTGAAACTTTGAAAACTATTAAAATTATTATTGAAACTTGTCCATTATTACATTTTGGTTAAACATGATGGTATGAATAGTAGTAGCATGATTTTTGAAATTAATAAAAAAAATAATACATTAATAAAACATATTAATATATATTATACCAAAAAAACTAATGTCTTTATATGCTTCAAAAATACATTTTTCTCACAAAATGATTTTTATTTATTTTTGTGAAAAAATTAAATAACAACTTATTTACCACTTAGATAATTTATTTTAAAAATCATACATTATTTTTCGCATCAATATTTCAAAATTATCATACGTTTAATTGTTATAATTTTTATGAAAACATTTATTTTTCGATGAATAGTGAAAATGCTCATATTTATTGAAATTTTCCTTTCACTTTAAGAAGTTTATAAGGATATTTTTTTAAAAATGGTTTAAAATGTGAAAATATAACTATTATATTATAATTTATCCAATATATGTCATTTTAATCAATTTATCATTATATTTTGGTATACAAACTTTTTTAAAGTTTGTAAACCTTCTCTTGGGGAAACCGCTTTTTCATTTCACCTACAAGTTTGATTTTGAAAAAAAAATTTCACTTATGTGAAAGGAATTTTGGAAAATGGAGAAAATATTTTGAATTATAATTTTTAATATTATATAATAAGTTCAACTCATTTTTTGGTAAAAAATAATAGTGAAACCATTAAAAATTAATTATCACAATTAAGATTAAAACTGGTTTACCAGGTGTTAAAATTAAAATATAAGTAGTAAAATGACCTTAAAAATGGTCCAAATCTAATTTTACTAAAATATTGCAACCTTATAAGATATAATATTTGATAATGTCCCATTTTTTAGACTTCTATCTTGTGAAAAATGTAGGTACACTTTATTCTTTTCAAAAGTTCCATATGTGTCCTTTCCCCCTTATAAAAGGAAATCACATCTCTTCTCTTCTTCACACTCTAGAAACCATTTTTTAGAAAATAAATACCAAAATATCCTATATAATTCCATATTTAAATAATATATTCTGTACTTTTAATATTAAAATCTTCCTAATGAGTCTTTAGGTATTAACGTAAAGAAGTTCTCCGATAAATTTCTAAAATTATTAAACATGGATTTTTTTTATTTCCTCTTCCACCTCCTTAAAATATTACTCAACTATAATAATATAATAATTTAATTATGTACCATATAATTATATTTTATTATGTTAATGTAATAAACTATATCCATATCCACTTCTAACAAATGGGAAATTAAATTGTCAACCACGTGTATAACAGACTACCACCTCATGAACTAATGTTCTTTATTTTCCATCGCCACCGCTTACGGTTATATATAAATATGTATCTGATATTTATATATGATATGTATGATTGTATAATATCTATGTAATTATAATTCCATATTTACCTTCTTACATCCTAACCCATTGGAAAACAATAACATCGATCACGTTTATAGTGGACTACCACCTCGCGAACTGATGTGATGTGTATTTCATTTCAGTTTTACATAGATGGTAACAAGGATAGATAAAATTAATATATATATATATATATTTATATGATATTTTTAACATAAATATACATTTTAATATATGATATAACATATACCTTCTTACCTTCCATTCCGTGGGGGAAACGATGACATCTCTCGTGTGTATGGTGAATTACCGCCACACGAAACGATGTGATTTTTTTCCCTACCACATTTCATAAAATGTAATAAGGATAAATTTAATGAATATATGTGATATATATGACATAAAAATTATTCTATAAAGAATATATATTATTTACCTTTCTTTTATTTCATTCATCAGGGAAAATGTAAATATTATTCATATGAATGTATGAAATACAGTCTCCATGAATATTGTAATTAATTGTCTATATGTACCTTTAATGGGTTTCAAAAAATACATATATAATGAATATATAAAGAAATTATATAATGCATAAAATTATTGATATGATAGAACATTAAGACACATTATGTTATTTTGAGGTATTTATCCCTTTTATTTATTGTCTTAATTGTGTTCCATAGATTTCCCAGGTGTTTTCCATGAAAAATGATGAATTTTGGGTGGATAGAAGTAGGTGAATGATTGGAACATGGTTAGGGGAAACTGTGCACCAGCCTCATGAAAACTATGAAGCCAAGAAAATTGAACAATCCAAGTTGCATTGCTAGTCACAAGGTCATGTGTCCATCTAGGTAAACCCTATGTCCTCCCACTCCTATTAGATAAAGGCGTCACATGATGGGTTCAGTGTCTTGTAGACCATGCAAAAAAATTTCATAGCCAGCCAGATTCTTAAATTGCTTAAAATTCCGATTCTAACCCTCCCATTTTTTAACCCTTTAACCATCCTACTTCACCCCCATTTGACCTTTTTCATTCCTAGGTTCACATCTCCTCCTCCTCCACTCCATCTTGGCTTTATTTTTTGTTGTATTTGGTATTGATTCCTCCAAAAAACTCCAAGAATGCTCATCCTCCTATAATTTCTATCTATTTATTTCTTTTTCATTCATCCATTATTTCTCTGTTCCCTAGTGGTAATATTACCCTAAAATGTGTTCAATCTCAATTCATTGGGTTGGGTATTTATATTTTTGGTCTGTTATTACCTTAATTGGTAATTTTCTTCATTATTATTGTTGTTTCCTATAGTATTTGTATGATTTAAAGTAAAAGGTAGTTGGTTCTGTGATATGGAATTAAATGATAATTTTTTTATTCTTAACGTTGTTTTGAAAAGTATTTTTAAATTGTGTGTGTGAGTGAAAATGGTGTGTGTAATCAACCCAGATTCCACTAAATGGTCCCCTAAAATGGTGGGACATATGGACTCAAGTTCTCCTCCCATTATGTCAAAGGATGCCAACTAGTAATGAAGGTCCATGGTGGTACTTTGGGGGGATTATACCATATTTATTAAAGTAGAACATTTGTGACATAAATCGATAAATAATTTAAAGATGATAATTTTAAACTATGTATTGGAAGATAAAGCATCCATATTTAATAAATACTCAACAACTACAACATCCAGTATCAAATAAAAAATGATGTAATGTCATGTACCTATCAAAAGGAAAAAGGCATACATAATAGTAGGCATTAATTATAAAACATGCGTTAAAAGAATAAATGACCAAAATGTTTATCTCTAGTAGCATCACAGACCATATCTTTGTCATGTGATTCCATGTTCCCATGATATAATCACTCAAGAATCAATAATATGGATCTTTCCATATCCCTACCTACATCCACATAAACCAACCTAGTACCATCGGTGACCTAGATAGGGAGTGAGATAAACTCAGTAGTCCACCACCCATGGTGTTTATATATACTCATTCAGTGAATATAAAATGAGATGAGTGTCGATTTTGTAATTGTAATCAATATTAAATAATATAAATTGGGTCATCTTATGTTTTTGAAGCACACCTAGCTAAAACTACCTAATTTTTCCTAAGATGGATAATCTCTAAAAAAGTAACAATATGTATACATATATATAGTATATATATATATCAAGGGATTCCATTCCCAGTCATTATAAATTCGAGGGATTCCCTACATGAGTATCAAAAATAGATGGGATGCACCTATTGAGTGTCAAAGTAAGTGGGACGACTTGCCTGAGTATCTTATATAAGTCAGAATCCCTTCCCAAGTATCAAAAGTAAGGTACACCATTCCAGGTATCACAATTGTACCAAATTCCAAGCACATATGTCAAATTTGTAAGGGTCACCATTCTTGTATCTCATAAAATTATGGTCTCTGAACCAATATTTCATAGTGTAATGGATTCCATTCCCATATCTCATTAAACTACAATCCCAATTCACACAAATAACAATCTAAGGGATTCCATTCAAATTTTTCATAATTAATAAATAACGTTTTTTGTAACCTTGTGTCACAGTTTAAGGGAATCCATTACAATGTATCATTAGAATAGGGTCACAATTCCCATATATTGTAATAGAAATAATAATTCTAATGCTTTAGTAAGATGTAATGTATAGTTAGTTGTTCATTATTATACCTCACAAACAAGGACATATTCATTGTTCCATTTAATCACATGACATGGTTGTACCACTCACATTATATTAAATTCATTATTGTAATCACAATGAAAAGTCACACCAAAACCATTTAGAATATGGTTTCATCACATAAACATTTATAACAACTAAATAGGTGGAAATAGATGAAGGGTCCATATCCCAACATAAATAAAGGGACCAGAGTTTATCACAATCAAGGATATTTAATTAAACATTGTTTATGTTTACTTTAAGCTAACATATGCAGAATAAAATGTGTATAATCATGAAATATAGTATAAGAAAACCAAACTTGAGAGTTAATTTATAAACCACCATCCTTATACCTATGGAGGAACACATTTTAAGTATTGGCCTCCATTTTGGTCCATATTGGAAGAAAATAGAGAAATAAATGAACACCCTCATAATTGGGAATATGATTAAATACAAAAATATCACTATAAATACAAAGTAAAAGGGTGAAATTAGACTAAAGAGTGTACATATTACCAAGAGATATCAAAAGAGATGAATGGTTTTTTATTTTCAGGTTATATGAAGATGTTATCAATGGACCTAGGTGGATGCCATGGGAGGAGAGATCTTAAGGGATTGGTAAGGTTCCATTTTTTGTTGGATGAAGAAAGGAATGGGAGTGTTAAAGTTATAATAATCATAAATGAAATTGTTATTTCATATAAATTTTTAAAGGAACATAGTTTTGTTGTATAGTTTTCCAAACCATGCCCCAATTATTCACCCAACTCTTTTTAGGGAGGAAGATCATGTGATTTATGTGAATGGTTTGGGAAACCATGGGAAAAAATGGTACATGGCTCTGCTAAAATCTATAGTGTCCTTTCATTGTCAGGTGAACTGGGTCACATGGTTTTGAAAAACAATTTTCCAACATCAACACACTGAAATTACCCACATGTTTAGTATAAACCATGTGGACTAGGCATCACAGTTTCCAATAATTATGCAACCCACCTATTTCTTCCAACATATGGGGATCCAATCTTTTAAAAAGGAATATACACCCTCATTTCATCCAAGGTCCTACAAGGAATCCATATCATGTCCAAACTAAAAAAATATACCAAAACTTAAAAGGTTCTACACCACATAGAAAATTTGGGTTGTTATAGTCTTTCATCCTTAAAGGATATCATCCCTGAGATTCCCTTCCATGTATGGTGAAGCTTATTATGATAATAACTACATCCACTATGCTTTTAAATCATCCTACCGAACCCAAATATCATTATGTACACAACTTTTATAAAATAGAACCCTCACTAAAGGGATATACTTTCCTCAATGAGTCTTAATGATCTAATCAACAATGTGTATAGGATCCTCCTAAAAATAAGCATTCGTATATAATTCAATATCCTCATGTTCAAAAAGTACGAGATGGTTCAACAAGTAAAATGAAAACATTTGAAATGAGGAGGACATCATGCAAGGAACAATACCTATGAGGTAATAGAAACCAATAGGATTCCAGCTCAACTCTATCCAATATCTCAAAATTCCTGAAAAATTGAGGTGATTCTTCCCTTTATGTTGTATCCATTTATTCCCAAGTTTGGGTGATGCACGTAAAAAACACAATCCCCTAACTCAAACTCCAAAGGTCGTTAACAGTCATTAACATAAGACTTCTCTCAATAATAGGAAGTATATATTCACTTTATAAATAAAAACACCTTCTCCAAAGTAACCTGCATGAGATGAGGACCTAGAAACCTTGTCTCCCATTCCTCTAACCCTCAAAAAGGTGAATGGAATGGCCTATAATATAAATACTCATATGTATCCATGTGAATTGTTTCCAGAAATCCAATTTTGTGGGGGAACCTGAAGAGAGATATATGTTTCTCACAAGAACCCATGAAATCAAATACACATGCTTGTAGAATGTCCTCTAGAATCAGAATATTCTATTTTGACTTACCATCAATCTGAGGGTGAAATTATATTCTCATAATCACCAATGTAGAAAATTCTTTTTGTAACCTCTTCTACAAACTCAATGTGAAATAAGCGTCCCTATAAAAATGATATTATGATGGACCTAGTGTAGGCATATAATCTAATAGACAACGATTTTTTCCAAATCATTAGCTGAGAAATTCTCCTTGATTTGAAGGAAGTGGGAGACCATCATCATTTGATAAATGACTACCCAAACCAAATCACGACATCATGGAGACCTTGGTAAACTATGCTGGACCCTTTGTGAGGTAGTTTTATTATTAATCAAAACTCATTACAATTTAAAAATCTTGATATTTCACATATTCTATTTCAAGTAATGATAATCATATCAAATGCTATTTATAACTGGATAGATAATGTAACATTATCTAATTCATTTCAATAATTCAATATATTATTATGGATATTTATGTTTCAAAATATTTTAAAGTTTATATTTACATACAATTATGAATTTTACATAATATAGTATTGTTTTATATAATACAGACACTTTGTAACTCTTTCAGAGTGCCTCACACCGATAGGTCATAGAAGTCACCGACAGATGACTTACCGAAGAGGAAGTCACCAATCGGGGAAGTCACAAATCAAATAAGACAATGATGCTGGACACACTGATAGAAAAAACATTACATCAATAGAAAAGTCACCAATGATCAGTCGTACCCATAGTTCAGAAGACACACCGATGAATGACACACCACTGGGGGATGCACCGTTAGTTAGAAGGACATACCAATGGATGAGTCACTAATATGCATCACACAGATAGTTATAAATGATCCACCGATGATGATTCACCGATTCCTGGAAAGATCGATAGCACAAAGGACACACTAGTGCCTAGAGTCCCTGATACCAATGCAAAGGACTCACCAATACAGAGAGTCACCGATGATGACAGAGCAATGATACTAGATAAATTCCAATGATTAACCGATACTTATGACTCATTGATAAAAAAGATAACTATTTTTAATTTATTAATTCAAATATATATCTAACTATAATATTTAGAGAAATTAATGTTTTTGAAATTATTTAATAATGTCTGTTGGAAATTCAGTAGACAGTACGAGGCACATGCACGTGGGGAGATCTTCGTCTCTGATAGACCACGAAGTATAAAATAATTACAAACTGGATCATTAAAGATTGGAGGAATGTGATTAAATGTAGGAAAAAAAATACAAATTGTAAACTCCTGCAACTCCCAAGCTTACTTCAAAAATCCCAAGAAATCATAGGAAGATCAATCAGGGAGATCAACAATACAAGAAAAAACTTCTAATATTAACTAATCATCTTACCAACAAGAAGATAAACATTTCACACTCCTGGAAGCGATAGCACAAGAGACTATCATACTATGGTATGTATCCAACTTCTAGAAGAGTACTAAAACATCATTTCTATTTCATAAAATGAGTCTAGAGCTACCCTATATAACACACAAAGACTTCTAAAACTTATTACACTTCTTTAGCTTTCTTTTTCTCTTTTATTTACATTTTTGAGCAGTGTGTGTATCTATCTGCTATACAAACACTTACTCATGTGCATAACTAAAGGATACTTGATATCCCCAAACTCACTCTATATTTATTCTTCGTGTCCCATGTAGAATAGTGAAAGAGGTCAAGTGTGAACTATTTGTTGTTTTTCCAATGAATAAATGTGGTAGAGGTCAAGTGAGACCTTGAAAGCCTTGTGTTCTATTGTGAACCCCAATCCAGGATGTGGGTCAAATTTTTTATTAGTTTAAACTACTGGTGGAAGGTGATCACCAGGTGTAGTGGACTATGTCTTAGCTTGAGACTCAACCTCTTTTTTATATCCAATGTGTTTTAAATTTTTATTTTACTATGTGTTTATTGTATTTCTCATAAAAATAAATTGAATTTTTATTGTTAGTTTATAAAGTAGTTATAATTGTTTAAACCATTATATTAATTTCAGAAGTTATATTAATCTTTATATTAGTATAGCTGATACCTAATAAATCTTTTGAGAAATTAGTTGAACATTCAGGACTCTTATAAATTCATGACAAGCTGACTTTGATTATATTTTTTGGGTGGGAAATTTTAAAAGATACAATTTTAACTGAAATTTTTTTTATACTCAATTCACCCCCCTCTTGATTACTTTACTCATACCAATGTTTGGAATCAAAGGAGGTTTTAGGAATTTTTTGGTTTTCAATGTATTTTCAAACCTTTTCAACTGTGATTGTAGTTTTATTTCAAGGATAAAAAAATTATGATATTTCTAAAAAAATTCTCTTTGAAATATTTTCAAAACTAATAATATAGAAAATATACCAGAAGGTTCTGATACTAATTGAACACTATTTTTTAATGGAACCAACTATTCTCAATGAAATCTTAAAATGGAAATACATCTTAAAAGAATGAGATTTGAAATTTGGACTACAATTAAAAGAAAATATGCAATCCCTAAAACTTCTAGAAACACTTTGGATGAACCTACCATGACTGCTTGTAACAATAATTGTAAATCAATGAATTCCTTATATTGTGAACTAGTAGATGAATAATTTAATCGCATTTCTTCTTGTAAAATTATCCATGAGATTTGGTATACTTTATCTATTTCTTGTGAGGGAACAACAAATGTGAAGGAAATGAGATTAAATACCTATACTATTAAAAATGAAACTTTCATAACGAATCCTAATGAATATATTTTTGATATGTATCTCAGTTTTAATGAAATATTAAACACCATCATCTGTAACACCCCAAGCTTCTATGGTACACTTCTCTTTGAATAATTCAATAGCATGTGTTATACGCAACATCGAGTTCTAACACACCACGACAAATAAAACTAGCTGTTTTGAATAGTAATTGTAACACCCCAAGATTTCATAGTGTGTTATTTCTTCAAAATAATTCAATAACTTGCACTACACGCAACACTGAGTTCAATTGCACCATGACTTGCCAAAAAAAAAGCCATTAAAAGAGGTCATGAATAGTATTAACTAAATTTTAAACTTTATATAATCCTTATAATTTTAGAATCCATATTATGAGTTTCTTAGTCATAATGGAAGAACAGATTCATTTTCAGTATTGCACTTTTATCAACTTTTGATAGTGAAACCTTTTTAAATACAATATTTTAAACTTTTTGACTAAATGGAGACATCAAAAAAAAATTAAAATGAAACATCCCAAGCTTCCACGGTACGCTTTCCTTTGAATAAAACAATAGCGTGTGTTGTACGCAACTTCGAGTTCTAACACACCGTAACCAATCAAACTAGCTGTTATGAATAGTAATACCTACTTTTTGAAATTATATATATTTTATATTTTAAAATGGACTTAATTTTTGGATTCGGAATATCAAATTTAGCCTAAGGTGAAATTTTGGTACTTTTCTGATAACTTTCATATTTTGATGAATAGTGAAAATTACTAAATTTTAATTAAAAACAACTTTTTTAATCAAAATAATTAATAGTGATAAATTATGAATTTGAGTGGTTTTAAAGTATATTTAGAATATAGTTTTACTATTTAATATAATGTTGGTCATTGGACATAATTTTACAATTAAACCGAACATAAACAAGTGTCAATCTTTTGGTAGTTATTATCTCTTAAAAACACGCTTTTTGTTTTGACAGCGGGAATTAATTTTAAATTAATTTCTGCCACTTCTGTGTTTTGAATTTAGAAAAATGGATTCCATATTTGGAATCAGGATGTTCAAATTGTGTAAATAGGTAACTTTTATTTTTAGACATTTTGAATAATTACTGCGGTAAATATTTTATTTATCATGGTTAAGGGTAAATCCGGTAAATAAGGGTTAAAAAATAATATTATAATAATACTAAATTACCCTAAAACGTGTCTTAACCCTATTGGTTGATACATGGTCGACCATGGGCATCTTTGGGTCTATTTTGGGACCCCATGGATCCACTTGTAAGTGATAATGACACATTATTTTAATAAAGCTAAAATAAAAATAAAAATGGCATAAGCTTACATCTTTTAGAAGAACAATTTTTACATAGGGTTATACCTGTTGGATTTTCGATTATAAATATTCATTAGAAAGATAAAAAGATTTCCTACATAATGATATTTTATTTATAATTTTTAGACATTAAATAATTTATTTTATTTATGACACAATGATGATGCAGTAATTACTAAAATAGTGAAAAATAAAAATAATTGATCTTATAAATACCCAAATAATTATAATATGAAACTTTTAATGAATTAAACTAATTTTCTAGGCTAATATGATATATTAGGATTGATTTAATGGACTTTTTTCGAAGTAATCAATCTGTTATGAGTTTCACAAAAATCAACTATTGAATAGTGTCAAAATTGACATAAAAGAGTTCTTAAAACAAATATTATATTATTAATTGATATTAAATTCCTAAAAATCTAAGGTTCGGCCAAGAGACTTATATTATGATAGGTTAATCATTAATGGACCACTTGGGGGTCTCTTGGATTTATATAGTAAGTTTATTAACCATATTATATAAAAATAGAAAGAGACATTGTAAAAGTGAAACTAATTAACTTAGAGTTAATACTTAAAGATAAGGTTAATATAAGTACCCAAACCTGTCTAAATTCTATTGGATGAGTTGTTTTCGACCTATCCCCACCTCATCCTTTGAATAGTCAACTTTGGAGCCTTTAAAAACCGAATATGAATTTATTATAAATTAATATTTCTAGCTTTTCCAAAGGTGCCCCTCACCCCTCTTATAAAAGGGCACTCCTCCTTCTCATTTCTTCACACCTCTAAAGCCTTTTGGTTCGGCCAAACTCTGCCCAAATACTCTCCCAACATCCCTCAATACAACCTAGAGGCCTTAGTTTGATCAGAAAGCCAACCTAAGGAGCCATTTTTATCAAATCAAAAGGAAGAACCCGAAGAAGAGGAGGTTAACCTACCACAACCAAGGAAAAGTACAAGGATGTGAAGAAGTAAGTTATGAATGACCTGCAAGGATTTTATGAGGGGTTAATAGTGTGGATTGTGGAAACATTATGTTGTTGTATTAGTTTTTCATTTTATGATGTAATGTAAAACTTATGAATATATCTAGTGTTTCCAAGGCTACTAAACCAATCGGTCTTTCGAGATTTGATCTTTCTTGTGATCATGCCAATGTTACGAAGTAATGCACCGACTCTGGGTAACTGGGGTCGGGGCATTACAGTTGGTATCAGAGGAAGTTTATTACAAACCTTGGAAGCTAGATTTAGTTAAACTCTGATTAGAGCACGTAGACCTAAGATGAACGTTGAGGATTAGTATAGAAGAACTTCCTAGAATTTTGGTATTGTAGAGATTTTGTGAGTTTTCCGAGCAATACATCCCTGTCTGGATACGAGCAGGTAGAGGCGGCTCTGGCACAGATGTACCTAGGGGTAAAACCCGAAAACACCACTTTGAGCTAGACTCGAACGGGAACTGGTGCACGACAACGGGCCTTGCTGCACTCTTGGTTACGACACTCCCGGGGGATATGCTTAGGATAACTCTCATTTTCTTTACAAATAATTATGAAGGGTTTATGAGTATATACATCCTCAAAGAAAACATTTTTATGATTATGGATTATATCCATAAATAGTTCAATTTATGTTAAGTGTTTTATAAGTATGGGATTATGTATTTTGATTCATAAACTGATCTAGTTTATGCCATTGTTTAGAAATGGCGCCCAGTAGAAGGAATGAGAACTCCAGAAATACACATGATTCAAAGAGAAGGAAGGATCATATCTTTCATGGTCTTAAGCTAGAATTTATAAGAGAAATAGTCTCCCATGTATTATCATCATATGAAGAAATAATATCATGTGTTGATAAGATAAGTAAAGAGTTTACTGAGTCCTATGGCTTTGAAGGGAATCAAGAGAAGAAAAGGATGGAAGAGAGAAAGATGGATAAAGGGAAAAGGGAAAAGAAGAATTTTCCCATATGTGGTAACTGTGGAAAGAAACACCCTGGAACTTGCCTGAAAGGAATGGGAGTTTGTTATAAGTGTGGAGGAAAAGGGCACAAGGTACGTGACTGCAAGGGTAAGAAAATGGTTTTAAATGTACAATGCTTCATTTGCAAGGAGTTTGGACACTACGCGAACCTATGTCCCAGTCATCAGACTATGCCGAAAATGATGTTATTGGATAATAATCAAGTTATGATACTACCACAGATGAAGAGGAATGATTAGAGTTCTTATGTTGATTATGCCAATTGAGTGTTGTATCAACAATGTACTTGTTATAATAATTATGGAGTATATAAGGATTGTACTGCAGTACTATTTCATTAAGGACTTGAGATTGTGTGGAAAAAAGAAAAGTGACTCAATATCAGGTTAAATTTTTGGAAAATATATGGTTGAGAGAAAGATAAACCATAATATGGTTCAGATACCGAGGTGGTGATTTTAGAATAATACATGATTGATTTGGATAAATTATATTGGATATTATTGACTACCTTGAAGCTGATTAATGATTTGTATATTCCATTATTGTTGGGGTTTAAAACATTTTTGGATTGATGAAGTATATCCAGCATTCAATATGGAATAAGGGAGCATGAATGTATTCAATAAAAAATATGGTAATTCAGGATGTTTCAGTGTATTAAAAGAATACACGATGAAGGTATTCATATGCTATTACGGGTTAAAAAGGTTCTACATTATGTTTACCTTACTTATAAATGTTGGACTGTGAGTTTGGACAGAAGTATTTTGGATAGTTCTAGTTTGGATTATTTTGGATTACCATAAAAGGACAACCCGGAGGTCGGGCGGCAACCCGTCGCGTCCGGCAAGGCTGCGAGACTTGAACCCGCAACCGAAGGGCGACAAGGGTGTATCACCTACCACTAGCCCACGAGATGTCCTGGATTAAATAATGTTGTTTTCTTTAAAGATCTGGTAGATGAATTAAAAATTCATTTATTTTGGAACCCTGTACGAATAACATTCTATTATCTTTTAGAGTGAAAGATGAGTTTGTGGTAGAAATTTATTAATGGATAAAACTCTAATTATAAAGTAAGTATATCTCCTTATGATCTTAGCCAATCTCATAAATATATTCCTCAACATTAATAAAAGGAACTTAGAACAAAAATTTTGTCCTAGATGGTACCTTAAATCATCACTAATTCATGGCTTTGGGATTGTTGGCCTTTTCATAGCCATGTTCTCTACCACTCTCCATCAGATAATTGATGGTTAGATTTATCTTCCATATCCATATTTTCCTACATGGAACCCTAGTATGTGTTATGTTCGGTAATCTTCATACTTTACACCCTTTTTTTTAAAATAGAGGCCTCATTAATTCATTTTTCGATGTGGGATTTAAACTAAGATATTTTGAAACGTCAAAAATGTGTTATCCTAATATCCTATGTTTTGTTGAACCGATGGTATTTCAAATCATCATAGATTGATGAATTTAAGGACCTCAATTTTACACTTGTTTGTGATTGATGACCTCAATCACTACCTATAAATATTTACGTTTTTCCTCCAATTATATGTCTCTAATTGCCACCAATGTTCTCCTAATCGAGATCATAATTTGGTGGTGACCCTTTCATTTATCTTTTCCTCATATTAAGACTAAATTTTAGTAACCCAATTTCCGATGTGGGTTTTCCCACAAATATATTTTCTACTTTCAACCTTTTATTTTTGAAGAACAATTTCAAATTGCGAGGACACAATTTATTGAAGGAGGGGAGAATGTAACACCCCAAGATTTCATAGTGTGTTATTTCTTCAAAATAATTCAATAACTTGCACTACACGCAACACTGAGTTCAATTGCACCATGACTTGCCAAAAAAAAAGCCATTAAAAGAGGTCATGAATATTATTAACTAAATTTTAAACATTATATAATCCTTATAATTTTAGAATCCATATTATGAGTTTCTTAGTCATAATGGAAGAACAGATTCATTTTCAGTATTGCACTTTTATCAACTTTTGATAGTGAAACCTTTTTAAATACAATATTTTAAACTTTTTGACTAAATGGAGACATCAAAAAAAATTTAAAATGAAACATCCCAAGCTTCCACAGTACGCTTTCCTTTGAATAAAACAGTAGCGTGTGTTGTACGCAACTTCGAGTTCTAACACACCGTAACCAATCAAACTAGCTGTTATGAATAGTAATACCTACTTTTTGAAATTATATATATTTTATATTTTAAAATGGACTTAATTTTTGGATTCGGAATATCAAATTTAGCCTAAGGTGAAATTTTGGTACTTTTCTGATAACTTTCATATTTTGATGAATAGTGAAAATTACTAAATTTTAATTAAAAACAACTTTTTTAATCAAAATAATTAATAGTGATAAATTATGAATTTGAGTGGTTTTAAAGTATATTTAGAATATAGTTTTACTATTTAATATAATGTTGGTCATTGGACATAATTTTACAATTAAACCGAACATAAACAAGTGTCAATCTTTTGGTAGTTATTATCTCTTAAAAACACGCTTTTTGTTTTGACATCAGGAATTAATTTTAAATTAATTTCTGCCACTTCTGTGTTTTGAATTTAGAAAAATGGATTCCATATTTGGAATCAGGATGTTCAAATTGTGTAAATAGGTAACTTTTATTTTTAGACATTTTGAATAATTACTGCGGTAAATATTTTATTTACCATGGTTAAGGGTAAATCCGGTAAATAAGGGTTAAAAAATAATATTATAATAATACTAAATTACCCTAAAACGTGTCTTAACCCTATTGGTTGATACATGGTCGACCATGGGCATCTTTGGGTCTATTTTGGGACCCCATGGATCCACTTGTAAGTGATAATGACACATTATTTTAATAAAGCTAAAATAAAAATAAAAATGGCATAAGCTTACATCTTTTAGAAGAACAATTTTTACATAGGGTTATACCTGTTGGATTTTCGATTATAAATATTCATTAGAAAGATAAAAAGATTTCCTACATAATGCTATTTTATTTATAATTTTTAGACATTAAATAATTTATTTTATTTATGACACAATGATGATGCAGTAATTACTAAAATAGTGAAAAATAAAAATAATTGATCTTATAAATACCCAAATAATTATAATATGAAACTTTTAATGAATTAAACTAATTTTCTAGGCTAATATGATATATTAGGATTGATTTAATGGACTTTGTTCGAAGTAATCAATCTGTTATGAGTTTCACAAAAATCAACTATTGAATAGTGTCAAAATTGACATAAAAGAGTTCTTAAAACAAATATTATATTATTAATTGATATTAAATTCCTAAAAATCTAAGGTTCGGCCAAGAGACTTATATTATGATAGGTTAATCATTAATGGACCACTTGGGGGTCGCTTGGATTTATATAGTAAGTTTATTAACCATATTATATAAAAATACAAAGAGACATTGTAAAAGTGAAACTAATTAACTTAGAGTTAATACTTAAAGATAAGGTTAATATAAGTACCCAAACCTGTCTAAATTCTATTGGATGAGTTGTTTTCGACCTATCCCCACCTCATCCTTTGAATAGTCAACTTTGGAGCCTTTAAAAACCGAATATGAATTTATTATAAATTAATATTTCTAGCTTTTCCAAAGGTGCCCCTCACCCCTCTTATAAAAGGGCACTCCTCCTTCTCATTTCTTCACACCTCTAAAGCCTTTTGGTTCGGCCAAACTCTGCCCAAATACTCTCCCAACATCCCTCAATACAACCTAGAGGCCTTAGTTTGATCAGAAAGCCATCCTAAGGAGCCATTTTGATCAAATCAAAAGGAAGAACCCGAAGAAGGGGAGGTTAACCTACCACAACCAAGGAAAAGTACAAGGATGTGAAGAAGTAAGTTATGAATGACCTGCAGGGATTTTATGAGGGGTTAATAGTGTGGATTGTGGAAACATTATGTTGTTGTATTAGTTTTTCATTTTATGATGTAATGTAAAACTTATGAATATATCTAGTGTTTCCAAGGCTACTAAACCAATCGGTCTTTCGAGATTTGATCTTTCTTGTGATCATGCCAATGTTACGAAGTAATGCACCGACTCTGGGTAACTGGGGTCGGGGCGTTACAGTAATACCCACTTTCTAAAATTAATAAATTTTATTTTTCAAAATGGACTTCATTTTTGGATTCGGAATATCGAAATTATCCTAGGGTGAAATTTTGGTATTTTTCTGAAAAACTTCATTTTTTGATGAATACTGAATCCACTAAGTGGTAGTTAAAAAAATGAATTTTTCATAAAACTTAATTTTACTACTTCTGTGAGTGAAATTTTGAAAATCTGAGAGGCACGGTTAATATCAATGAGTAAAATGTGCTTCAATGAGATGAAAATAATTTTTGGTGAATAGTAACTTTTACTTTTATTTACCACAGTTAAAAGTAAATCTTGTAATTAAGGGTAAAAATGATATTAATATTACCCTAACACATGTCCTAATTATATTGGACAAGTTTATATCGACCAAAAAAACCATAGGAATAAAATATTATCATTTAGGTCCACTTTGATTAGATTAGGACATTTATTATTATTTAATTCAAAGAAGAGTTAAAAGAGTTAAAATCAAAGTTTATTTAATAAAAAGATTTTAATATAGGGTTATACATAAGATAAATTAGATTGTAAATATTAATTAGAAATATAATAGGATTTTCTACATAATGATATTTTATTTATAATTTTTAAAAATTATATAATTTAATTTATTTATGATACAATAATGATGCAGTAATTACCATAATAGTGAAAAATTAAAATAATTGATATTATAAATACCCAAATAAATATTATTTGAGCCTTTTTATGAATTAAACTAATTTTATAGGTTAATATGACATGTTAGGATAGATTTAATTAACTTTTTTCGAAGAAATAATTCTGTTATGATTTTCACAAAAATCAATTTTCCAAATAGAGTCAAAATTTACATAAAAGAGTTTTTAAAACAAATATTATATTATTAATTGATATTCAATTCTTAAAAAACTAAGGTTCGGCCAAGAGACTTATTTCATAATAGGTGTATCATTAATTGACCATTGGGGGGTCTCTTGGAGGTATATAGTATGTTTATTAACTATATAATATAAAAATTCAAAGTGACAAGGTAAGTGTCAAACTAATTAACTAAGAGTTAAAACTAAAAGATAAGGTTAATATAATAACCCAAACCTATCTAAATCCAAATGTTTGAGTGGTTTTAGACCCATACCCACATTAACTTGTATATAATCCACTTTTTAGCCATTAGAAACCAAATATGAATTTATTATAAAATAATATTTCTAGCTTTTCCAAAGGTGCCCCTCACCCCTCTTATAAAAGGGAACTAGCCCTTCTCACTAATTCACTCATTCAAAGCCTTTTGGCTCGCCACACCCCTACCCAAATACTCTCTAAAATTCCCTATATTAAATCTAGAGGCCTTAGTTTGATCATAAATCCTACCTATGTATCACTTTTGATCAAATCAAAAGGAAGAACCTGAAAAAGAAGTAATGTTTTCACCTCCCTCTTTCAAGTTCCTTTCTTCTTCAACTTATTCTTTCTTTATTATTCCCATTATAAATTAATAACTCTAGTATAATATATATATATTGATTGTATTATAAATATGTTACAACCATATTCAGTTTTCTATCCATACTTTGACTGACATGTCACCATACGTGCGTACGTACGGCTTACCGTCTCCACGTCGTGGTGTAATTGTTATTCAATAAATTATTATTTGGATGGGTATAATAATGATGTTTAATTCATGAAAATAATAAATATAATATAATAATGATTATGTATATATGATATAACATCCAATTATATATTATTTTAATATCAAAAGAATGATATTGTCACTCGTGCATACGTACGGACTGCCGTCTCCATGAACGCGATGAGATTCATTATCCATCGTATCCATTCAAGTATAATTATCATTTTATGATTAAAAATATTTTTTAAGGACTTGATATAATTCTGTATATTAATAAATTATAACCTATCAATTACAAACATGGCTTATGTAACAAAACATATAAAAGAAAATGAGTATGTTAACACCCAAAATGACGATAATTCAAAGATATTATTAACAAAGAAATGTTAAAATATCATAGATGGTATCTTATTAATGTATATGATTCATGTATAATTTAATAACAATTATTTCACAATTATACAGGATGTTAACCTGCCCTCAACCAAGGAAAATTACAAGATAAGGGTTTATTTCGCAATCTCTTCATTATACGAGGTTGTTTAAACTTAAAAATCTACTGGGATTTCTTTATCATCCACATCCATGTTTCTTAAAAATGTATTTCAAAACATATTTACTATTTACAATAATATGGGTTAAAGTCATTTATACCCTTGTTTGACTTTGTATAAGAGGTTTATAAAGGAATCTTTCTGTCGTTTTCCAAACAAGGTGCTTTTTAACCTTTTCGACAGAATTAAGGTAAGAATGTTTTTTATCTAATACGGCAGGTGCATCTATTTTCCACCATTATAAAATCTTAGAAGCCTCCCTTATAAGCTTATAAGAAAATTTTCAAAGTAAATGTTTTATTTTATAATTATGTGACTCTTAAATGATTTCAAAATAGGAAGAGATATTTCTCAAAAAAGAGTTTTGATTTCATCTATGTCAACATCCTTTGATGTATTTTAAGTTTATTTGGAGTTAATTTATTATGATAAAAAAAGTCCATATTGTATTAATGGTTTTCTGATATGTTTGACTGTGGATGTGTTATTTTTTTACCATTCATGGTTTATGAAGAAAGTATTGACATTTCGTATGTTAGTTTTAATACGAATGATTATGTTATGTTTAAACCTGTTCATATGAGGAATGCATTGGACTTATTAAGTGACGGGTGGAGCCCTCTATAGCTCCTTGATGCATCAGTAGGTCTCATGAGACCAACTAGTGTCTTGGTATAAGGCCTTGAAAAAATCTAATTTGTAATCTTGGCACGGGGCCTTGGCTATGTGGTTATGATAGTATGGCATTATGCATTCCATCATTATGAAAGTGGTTATGGATATTGCATGTGATTATTCGATTAGTAGAATATCTATGTTAATAAGTAAATGGAATTATTTCATTTTATTTTTTCCATACTATGTTTAAGTTCAAGTTTAAAAGGCTTTTGTTTTAATATACATTCCCTTAAATGTTTATTCTTATTTATGAAAGTTTCCGCTATATTGTTATCCTTACTGGGCATTTGAGCTCACCCCTTTTCTGTGTTTTATTTTTTCCAGTTTGTGAAGAAGTAATTTATCAATGACCTACAGGGATAGTATGAGGGGATAAAAGTGTGGACTATGGAGACTATATTGTTGTAGCTTTAATTTTATAATGTAATTTAAACTTTATTAATGTATCTAGTTATTACAAGGCCACTAAACTAATCGGTCTTTAGAGACTTGATCTTTCTTGCGATCATGCAAATGTTATGTAATAATGCACCGACTCTGGGTGTCTAGGGTCAGGGCGTTACAGTTGGTATCAAATGAAATTTAGTACAAACCTTGGAATCTAGATTTAGATAAACTCTGATTAGAGCACATAGATTTAAGATGGACTTTGAGGATTAGTATATAATAACTTCCTAAAATTTTTGTATTGTAGATATTTTTTGAGTTTTCTGAGTAATAGATCCCTGTCTGGATACAAGCACGTAGAGGTGGCTCTGGAACAGATGTACCTAGGGGTAAAACCGGAAAACACCACTTTGAGTTAGACTCGAACGGGAACTGGTGCCTAACAACGGGCCTTGCTGCACTCTTGGTTACGACACTCCCGGGGGATATGCTTAGGATAACTCTCATTTTCTTTACAAATCATTATGAAGGGTTTATGAGTATATAATTCCTCAATGAAAACTTTTTTATGATTATGGATTATATCCATAAATAGTTCAATTTATGTGAAGTGTTTTATAAGTATGGAATTATGTATTTTGATTCCTAAACTGATCTAGTTTATGTCATTGTTTATAAATGGCACCTAGTGGAAGAAATGGAAACTGTATCAATGCATGCACTCCATGTAGGGATTTCCCTCCTACTCAAGATAGTTATAGTGGAGCTGGTGATGCAACTGGTGCTGATCAACTAATCACCATACTGGGAAAACTCACTCAGGTTATGAATAATAACCTTACCCTTATGGAGCACCCTGATCCACATCCTGGAGGATCAATGTTAGATCGCTTCATGAGGAAACAAACACCAAAATTCAATGGGAGTACAAAACTATTGGTAGATGAGCAATGGATTAGTTCCCCAGAGAAAATATTTTAGGCTTTGGGAAGTAGTGAAAGGGAAAAAGTAATCATGGAAGTTTACCGCCTCACTGGATATACTGATCAATGGTGGTAATTGATTCAAAACATGAAGGAAGATGATGTAGTATCAAATATGGAATGGAGGGAGTCCAAAGATCTGTTTTTAGAAAAATAATTTCCTCGCGACCATCGATCAGATATGGAAAGGCAATTTCTGAGTCTTAGACAAAAGGAAGATGAGAATGTCACAAAGTATGAGGCTAACTTTACAAGGATAGCAAGGTATGCTGGAGATTATATACGTAACCCAAGAAGTAAGATTGATCATTTATTTTATGGGTTAAAACCATTTCTCTATCGAGCATTAGTCTCATAATCCTTCTTGTCGTACAAAGACATTGTCTCATGTGCTATCAAGAAAGAAAAGGAATTCTCTAAGTCGTATGACTTTAAAACAAAGCAAGAGAAGAATAGATCTGCTGATCAATCTGGGAATGGAAATTAGGGGAAGAAGGGAAATTTTAAATATCCATCCTGTAGTAAATGTGGGAAGAAAAACCCAAGTACTTGCTTAATAGGAATTGGAGTCTGTTACAAGTGTGGTGAAAAAGGCCACCAAGCTCGTGATTGCAAGGGGAAGAAGGAAGATACTGATGTCCAATGCTACAATTGTAGGGAGATTGGACATTATGCAAATGAATGTCCTAAGCATCAGGGGAACTTACCTCTGAAAATTCCAAGGGATCAAGGCCAAGCTTATGCTATCACTACTGCTGAGGTAGAAGCTCCGAAAGATGTGGTGGCAGGTAATTTAATGGTTTCCTCAAGTTTAGTAAATTCATTATTTGATTCTGGATCATCGCATTGTTTCATATCTTCCCAGTTTTCTAAGAAAATTAGATATTTCCAATTTTATTTAACAAGGGAGTTGTCAGTTAAAACTCTTAAGGGAAGTATCATTGCAACAATGTTTTGTGAATCAGCCCCCATTAGAGCACATAAATGTTCTTTATCTGCTAATCTCATCGTCATACCTATGATTTAGTTTGATATAATCCTTGGTATGGATTGGATTTCGGACCATGATGTGATGATTTATTTTAAGAATAAGGAGGTTACGATTTTCGATGATGATGATAAGGAACACCTTATCTTTAGAGCATAATCATCACCACCTAATTTTTATCTAGATCTACCACCAGTAGCTCAAATAAATTCAATTATTGTGGAGGAGGAGAATGAAATTATAGTGGGTGAGGAAAGGATTGTTCAAATATAGGATGTACCTATTGTGAAATAATATGTAGATGTTGATCTGAAAGATTTACCTGGACATCCTCTAGAACGAGAAGTTGAGTTTTCCATTGATTTAATTCCTGGATCAAGGCCTATATCGAAGACCCCTTATAGAATGGCCACTGTAGAATTAGTTAAACTAAAGAAACAACTAGATAAATTGAGTAATAAGGTATTTATTCACCCTAGTATTTCTCCATGGGATGCCCCTGTTCTTTTTGTTAAAAAGAAATATGGATCTATGAGGTTATGTATCGACTACAGGGAGATCAATGCTAAAAAATAAAGAACAAGTATCCCCTACCATTCATTGATGATTTATTTGACCAACTGCATTGAGATCAATACTTTTCATAGATTGACCTTTGATCTAGATACCATCAGTTGTGTGTGAAGAAGGAATACATTCTGAAGATAGCATTTCGAACCAGGTACAAGCATTACGAGTTTATAGTAATGCCTTTTGGATTCACTAATGCACCCTCTGTATTCATGGATATGATGAATAGAGTTTTCAAGGAATATCTCGATGAATTTTTTGTGGTATTTATTGATGATATCTTGGTATAATCTAGAAGCTATGAAGATCATGAAAATCACTTGCGCATTATCCTGAAGTCTCTGAGAAGACATGAATTATATGGGAAGTTTATCAAATGTGAATTCTGGCTTCAGTAGATTTCTTTTCATGGCCATATTCTCTTTAAATATGGAATCTCTGTTGATCCTTCTAAGACCAAGGAAATCCAAGAATGGCCAGCACCTACGAGTATTACTAAGGTATACAGTTTTATTGGTTTAGCAGGTTATTATCAACATTTCGTCCAGAATTTTTCCCGATTGGATAACCCATTAACGAAGCTCACACGTAAAAAGGTTAAATTTGTTTGGAAAAAAGATTGTGGAAAATGTTTTGATGAACATAATATAATATTAGTCAATGTTCCTATATTGACTCTACCATCGGGGAACGATGGGTTTGTTATTTATAGTGATGCATCGAAGAAAGGACTTTGTTGTGTCCTTATGCAGAACAATAGGGTTATTTCCTATGCATCACGAAAGTTGAATATTCATGAGAAAATCTATCCTACTCATCATCTCAAGTAATCAGTTGTGATATTTTCTTTGTAGATATGGAGGCACTACCTCTATGGTGAAAAATGTGATATTTATACTGATCTCAAGAGTTTGAAGTATATTTCTCACAAAAAGAACTCAACATAAGGCAAAAGAGATGGCTTGAATTACTCAAGGATTATGATTGTACAATACACTACCACTTGGGGAAAGAAAAAAAGGTGGCAGATGCTTTGATCATAAAATATCATGGAGTTGTGAAGAATATGATAATTGAAAGGGATCTAATTTTCATGGATCTAGTGAAGATGGACATGGGAATAACAAGGGAAGGTGAAACATCAATTCTTTTTCAAATGGTTTCCAAACCATCTTTACAGTAAAGGATTAAGAGTTCTCAGACCGATGATAAAGAATTTCAAAAGAAGATTAAAGCTGTGAATGATGGGAGATTGAGAGACTTTGTGTATGAAGAAGGAATTTTGAAATTTGGGAATAGACTTTGTGTTCCTGATAAACCTGATCTAAAAGGGGAATAGTTGCATGATGCTCATAGTTCCAATTTCTCTATACACCCTGGGAGCACCAAAATGTATAGAGATTTGATGGAACATTTTTGGTGGGACAACATGAAGAGGGAGATTGCTGATTTTGTGTCAAGATATATGGTTTGTGAAGAAGTGAAAGCTAGAAGACAACAGCCTGGTGGAGTATTGCAATCTCTTCCCATACCTAAGTGGAAATGGGAAACTATCACGATGGACTTTGTCTTGGGACTACCAAAGACTCCTAGAAGGAATGACACAATATGGGTTATTTTTGATCATCTTACCAAGTCAGCACAATTTCTTTATATAATAGAAGATCTACCACTGGAACATCTAGCAAGATTATATAATGATGAAGTTGTGAGACTTCATGGAGTACCCCAATCGATTGTTTCTGATCATGATCCCCATTTTACTTCAAGATTCTGAAAAAGTATTTAGAAAGCCTAGGATACTGAACTTCATTTGAGCACTGCCAACCACCCTCAAACAGATAGACAATCAGAACAGACAATTCAAACCTTAGAAGACATGTTGAGATCATTCTCACTTGACATTTAAGGTATGTGGGATCAATATTTACCTCTGGTAGAATTTTCCTATAAAAATAGCTTCCATTCGAGTATTCGGATGGCACAATATGAAGCATTATACCGAAAGAGATGTCACACACCAACCTGTTGGGGTGACGTTGGTGAAAGAAAACATGTAGGCCTAGAACTAGTGGAGGAAATGATGGAAAAGGTAAAGGTAATCCAAAACCATATCAAAGAATCTCAAAGTAGGCAGAACAACTATGTCGATAATCATAGGAAGGATTTGGAATTTTAAGTCGGTGATCATGGTTTTCATAAGGTATCTCCATGGAAGGGAGTCATACGTTTTGTTAAGAAAGGTAAATTGAGTCCCAGGTACATCGGACCTTTTGAAATTCTAGAACAAATTGGGTTTGTAGCTTATCGATTGGCAATTCCTCCAAGTCTCTCCAAAGTTTATGATGGGTTCCATGTATCTCTATTGAGGAAATACATGCCTGACACAACGCATGTACTCACCTATGATGAATTAGAATTGGAACCTGATCTGTCTTTTTGTGAAGAGCCTGTCATGATTCTTGATACGAGAGAACAAGTACTGAGAAACTGGACGACTCATCTTGTAAAAATCTTGTGGAGAAACCATAAGATGGAAGAGGCAATGTGGGAACCCGATGAACTTATGATGAAGAACCACCCGAGTCTTTTCATGCGGTAGTATACTAGAAATTTCAAGGATGAAATTATTTGAAAGTGGGGAGAATTTAACACCCCAAGCTTCTACAGTACGCTTTTCTTTGAATAATGCAATAACATCTGTTGTACGCAACATCAAGTTCAAACACACCACAACCAATCAAACTAGCCGTTATGAATAGTAATATCCTATTTTTGAAATTTATAAATTTTATTTTTCAAAATGGACTTCATTTTTGGATTCATAATATCGAAATTATCCTAGGGTGAAATTTTGGTATTTTTATGAAAAAACTTCATTTTTTGATGAATAGTGAAACCACTAAGTGGTAGTTAAAAAGCCTAGTTTTTCATAAAACTTAATTTACTGCTTCTGTGAGTGGAATTTCGAAAATTCAAGAGACATGGTTAATATCAAGGAGTAAAATGTGGTTCAATGAGATGAAAATAATTTTTTTGAATAGTATCTTTTACTTTTATTTACCACGGTTAAAAGTAAATATGGTAATTAAGGGTAAAAATGATATTAATATTACCCAAACACAAGTCCTAATTCTATTGGACCAGTGTATCTCGACCAAAAACAACCTTAGGAATAAAATATTATCATTTAAGTCCACTTGGATTAGATTAGGACATTTCTTATTATTTAATTCAAAGAAGAGTTAAAAGAGTTAAAATCAAAGTTTATTGAATAAAACATTTTCAATATAGGGTTATACATAAGATACATTCGATTATAAATATTAATTAGAAATATAAAAATATTTCCTAAATAATGATATTTTATTTATTATTTTTAGACATTAAATAATTTAATTTATTTATGACACAATGATAATGCAGTAATTACCATAATATTGAACAATTAAAATAATTGATATTATAAACACCCAAATAAATATAATTTGAGACTTTTTATGAATTAAAATAATTTTCTAGGTTAATATGACATGTTAGGATTTATTTAATTAACATTTTTCGAAGTAATAATTCTGTTATGATTTTCACAAAAATCAATTTTCCAAATAGTGTCAAAATTGTCATAAAAGATTTTTTAAAAAAAAATTATATTATTAATTGATATTAAATTCATAAAATCAACGTTTCGGCCAAGAGACTTATATCATGATATTTGTATCATTTATGGACCACTTGGGGATCTCTTGGAGGTATATAGTATGTTTATTAACTATATAATATAAAAATACAAAGTTACATGGTAAGTGTCAAACTAATTAACTAAGAGTTAAAACTAAAAGATAAGGTTAATATAATGACCCAGACCTGTCTAAATTCTATTGGTTGAGTATTTTTCGACCCATACCCACCTTAAACTTTAAATAATCCACTTTGGAACCATTAGAAATAGAATATGAATTTATTATAAAATAATATTTCAAGCTTTTCCAAAGGTGCCCCTCACCCCTCTTATAAAAGGGCACTCCCCCTTATCACTAATTCACACATTCAAAGCCTTTTGGCTCGGACAAACCCTGCCCAAATACTCTCTAAACGTCCCCCACTTAGACCTAGAGGCCCTAGTTTGAATAGAAAGACAACCTATGGAGCCCTTTTGATCAAATCAAAAGGAAGAACCCGAAGAAGAGGTAATGTTTTCACCACCCTCATTCAAGTTCCTTTCTTCTTCAACTTCTTCTTTCTTTATTATTCCCATTATATAATAATAAATCCAGTGTATTATATATATTCAGATGTTATTATAAATATTTTATAACCATATTCAGTATTCTATCCATCCTTTGAATGACATGTCACCATACGTGCATACGTACGACTTACCGTCTCCACGTCATGGTTTAATTGTTATTATATAAATTATTATTTGGATGGGTGTAATAATGATTTGTAATTCATGTAAATAATAAATATAAAATGATAATAATTCTGTATATATGATATACCATAGAATTATATACTATTTCAATATCAAAAGAATGATATTGTCGCTTGTGTGTACGTACGGACTACCGTCTCCACGAACGCGATGAGATTCATTCTCCATCGTATCCATTCAAGTGTAATTATCATTTTATGATTAAAAATAATGTCTAAGGATTTGATATAATTCTAGATATGAATAAGATTAAACCTATCCATAACAAACATGGCTTATGTGACAATACATATAAAATCAAACGAGTAAGTTAACACCCGAAACGATGATAATTCTATGATATTATTAAGAAAGAAAAGTTAAAAGATCATATATGATATAATATTAATTTATATTATTATTGTATAATTTAATAACAATTATTTCACCATTATAAAGAATGTTAACCTACCCTCAAAAAGGGAAAAGTATAACGTAAGGGTTTATTTCGCAATCTCTTCATTTTCCGAGGTTGTTTATAAGTAATAATCTACTGGGATTTCTTTATCATCTACATCCATGTCTCTTAAAAATGTATTTCAAAATATTTTTACTATTTACAAGAATATGCGTTAAATTCATTTATACCCTTATTTTACTTTTTATAAGAGTTTTATAAAAGAATCCTTCCATCGTTTTCCAAACAAGGTGCTTTTTAACCTTTTCGACAAAATTAAGGTAAGAATGGTTTTTTTAACTTATACGGTGGGTGCGGCTATTTTCCGTAGTTATAAAATCTATGAAGCTTCCCATACAATATTATAAGAAAATTTTCAAAGTAAATGTTTTATTTTATTGTTATGTGACACTTAAATTATTTCAAAATTGGAAGAGATATTTCTCTAAAAAGAGTTTTGATTTCATCTATGTCAACATCCTTTTATGTATTTTAAGTTTATTTGGAGTTGATTTATTTTGATACAAAACTTCAATATTGTATTAATGGTTTTGTGATATGTTTGACTATGGATGTGTTATTTTTATACAATTAATGGTTTATGATGAAAGTATTGACATTTCGTATGCTAGTTTTAATATGAATGTTTATGTTATGTTTAAACCTATTCATATGAGGAATGCATTGGACTTAATAAGTGATGGGTGGAGCCCACTATTGCTCCTCAATGCATCGGTAGGTCTCATGAGACAAACTAGTGTCTTGTCATAAGGCCTTGACAAAATCTTATTTTTAGTCTTGGCACGAGGCCTTGGCTGTGTGGTTATCGTAGTCTGGAATTATGCATTCCATCATTATGAAAGTGGTTATTGATATTGTATGTGATTATTCAATTAGTAGAATATCCATGTGAATAAGTAAATGGAATTATTTCATTTTATTTTTTCCATACTATGTTGAAGTTCAAGTTTAAAAAGATTTTTTTTTATTTATACATTGCCTTAAATGTTTATTCTTATTTATGAAAGTTTCTTCTATATTGTTATCCTTACTGGGCATTTGAGCTCACCCATTTTCTATGTTTTATTTTTCTCAGGATGTTAAGAAGTAATTTATGAATGACCTACAGGGATAGTATGAGGGGATATGAGTTTGGACTATGGAGACTATATTGTTGTAGTTTTCATTTTATGATGTAACGTAAACTTTATGAATGTATCTATTTATTCTAAGGCTACTAAACTAATCGGTCTTTCGAGACTTGATCTTTCTTGTGATCATGCCAATGTTATTTAATAATGCACCATCTCGGGGTATCTAGGGTTGGGGCGTTACATGATCTCTCTGGGAAGATATGTTACTGCTAAAGGAAAAATCATGAGTATTCTCCAATTTTTCCCCGATAGATGGCGAGGAACCTCTATTTCAATTAGAGAATCATGTGACGTCAGCAAATTACAAGTTAAAGAACTCATTGTAAAGCTGATGATGTATGGAGAAGAGTTGAAAGTCAACAAGGAAGAGTAAAACGAGCCAAAAAGAAAATGTGTATCCTTCAAAACTACCACTTCATAAATCAATGAAAAATAGGAATTCTAATCTATTATTGATAGAAAAAGTAGTGAAGAATAATCTTAAGACAGTGATGATGAAATGGCCCACCTAGCCTGAAGATTCAAGATATTTTAAAGGAGAAAAGATGTTTTCCAAAAAAACCCATTTACAAAGGAATGTATGATACCAAGGGTAGTTGGAAAAATGATAGGAAGATATAAAACAAATTATAATAGATAGTTTTCTATGAATTTAAATGGTGTGTACATGTCAAATATGACTATCCAAAGTAAAAATATAGAAGGATGTATAAGAACAAGGACAGAAAATATAAGAAATTCATGAAGGCCACTAGGAGTTCCTCTGAGAACATCTTTATTGAATATGCTTGTTCTCATGAAGAGAATGATGACATGGACAATATGTGTTTTATGAAAAACACATCTGTGATAATCTTAGACTCTACTACACACAATTCTTATTATTCTAAAAATGAACATGAGTCTAAAAATATGAAAAGTGATGAATTATTTGAATATTGTAATATATTGGAAGAACCCTTTAATGAAGTAAAAGATAAATGAAAATATTTAATGAAATACCATGTTCCCACAATAACTATGAAATATAAACTCACTTCGGATAAATAAAATAATTATCAACAGCTCAAGGAACACAATGAGTTAAAAATGTCTACTGAGAAATCGAAGAAGGGTTTTGAACATTTTTCCAATGGGAAAAATACTCTTACTCAAATTCTTGGTAAATAGATAGATCCTAGGTACACTTCTAGAATCGGATATTAGAAAGGAAATTTTTTTAATCAAAAACACAATTTATACCTAAATCTAAAAATTTCGCTTCATTATTCAAAATTCAAAATTTTACTATAAGTTCTAGTTTAACAAATCTTTTACTACATCGATTTTTTCAGGACCAAATAATTTTTATTTTCAAAAACATTAGATTCAACATATAGGAAACCCATAAGAAAATTGTAGGTTCCTACAGATTTTATTTATAATGTTTCTGGACCCAGAAAAATATGGGTACCCAAATCATTTCTTGGATAAATTGTTTTTTAGGTACACATACTAAACAATTCCTCTATAAATCATTGGTACTTGGATTGTGGATATTCAAGACACATAAAAATATACTTCAAAAGCTTCAAGAGACACATCAAGATGGACGGAGGACATGTCACATTTTGTAATAACAGTAGAAGAAAAACCATCAGCCTAGTCAAGATTGGTAACCCTAACTCTGTTTTAACTTATAAAGTACATTATGTTTATGGATTAAAGTATAACTTTTTTAGGATATCTCAAATATGTGATTATATTTTTAATGTTAAATTTAAAATTAATTCATGCCTTGTTTTTTATGCTAAAAAACATGGTATTTAATAATCTAAGAAATGATAATGTGAATGTTGTAAACTTAGACACACTAGAATGAAAAAATGTTTTCTACCAATATACCTTTCATAAGGATTCTTGGCTCTATCATAGAAGACTAGGACATTGTAATGTACACTCCCTTAAGAAATTGACATGAAAAGGATTAGTTAAAGTCCTATTGAAATTATATTTTCTAGAAAATTGGGTGTGAAATCCTTGTCAAAAAGGAAAGCAATGTAAAATCTCATTCAAACCAAATAAAGAAACTACCACTTCTCAACATCTCGATTGGTTTCACATAGACTTCTATAGAATCTATAGAGTTTCAATCCTCAATAGGAAACACTATGTTTATGTTCTTGTAGATGACTTCTCTATGTATACTTGGACCTTATTCTTAGATCCCAAAAGTGAAGCTTTCTCTCATTTTACCAAGTATGTTAGGAGTCCCGAAAACCATAGTGGAATTAAAATTAAATAGTTAAAATGTGACCAAAGCCTTGTGTTTGAAAATCAATACATTGAATATTTTTTCCCACAAAATGGCTATAGGAACAACTTCTCTTCCCCTATGACACCTCAATAAAATGGTGTTGTATAAAGAAGAAATAGAACCCTCTAGGAAATTTCCTAAACTATGATAAATGAATAATACCTAACGATTTATTTCTGGGATGAAGCTGATAAGACAGCTTGTTACACAATAAATAAAGTCTTAATCAGTCATATCCTTACGGAAACTCTTTACGAATTATGGATCAATTGGAAAACTAAGGTGATTTATTTTAAAGTGTTTGGATGTAAAGATTATATTCTGAACTCTAAAGACAATCTAGGTAAATTTTCCTCTAACAGTGATGAAGTAATATTTCTTGGATATTCTACATCATGAAAATCTTATAGAGTCTTTAATAAGAAACCCAAATGGGTGGAAGAATCTGTACATGTCAAGTTTGATAAAACAGATCCACATGAACTTATGACCTCTCTAGGGAATATTGAAGAAGTTAAGTAAAATCTGGACATTAATGATAAACCCTTATACCATTCTATAAAAGAATTTGTTAAAAAATCTAGTTCTGTAAATTCTCTAGATTTTAGAAATAGGGAAACAAAACCAACTGATGAACCTTAAATAAGTATCCCTACTTTTACCAGATCAACTAGGACACTTTAAACCCATTAATTAGAAATTGTTGTCAGAGATTTATATAGGGGAACACAAACTAGAGATTCTTTTAGAATTCAAGTTTATCATCAAGAATTCTTGTAACAAATTGAACCTAAAAATATCAATGATGAATTTTGGGTGATGGCTATGCAAGAAGATCTTAATCAGTTTGAAAGAAATAATGCATCTAAGCTTGTTGATAGACCAAAAGATACCCAAACCATAGGAAATAAGTGGGTGTTTAGGAAAAAATTATATGAAGCTGGAAATATAATTAGAAACAAATATGTATTGGTTGCACAAGGCTATAATCAAGAATAATTAAATGATTAAGAAGAGACCTTGGAACCATTAACTAGGCTTCAAGCCATTAGAATCATACTTTCCAGTACAAAACACTTGGATTTCAAACATTATCAAATGGATGTCATAATTGCATTCTAAAATGGTTATATACATTGGGATATTTTTTGGAACAACCCCTAGGTGTTAAAAATCCACATTTTCCAAATCATGTTTCCAATTTATCTAAAGCTTTATATGGTTTAAAACTAGCTCGCAGAGCTTGGTATGAAAGGTTATGTAACATTCTTATTTCAAAAGGTTTTAAAAAAGGAATTGGTGATCATACATTATTTATAAAAATAATTTACAAATATTTTTAAATAGCTCAAATATATGTAGATGATATTATTCTTGGATCTTTTAAAAATTCAATATGTAATAATTTTTCAAAAGTGATGCATAGTCAATTTGAAATGAGTTTGATGGATGAACTCAAATATTTTCTTGGATTTCGAATATTTCAGATAAAAGAAGGTATTATTATAAATCAGATTAAATATATTAAAGATATTTTGAAAAGTTATGGCTTTGAATGAATTAGGAGTAGTGAAACCCCTATGAGTTCTACATGTATGTTAGATCTTAATGAAAATGGGAAATCTGTTGATCAAACTACTTATAGAGGAATGATTTGGAGTATACTGTAATTAACTGCTAGTAGGATAGATATTTGGTTTAGTGTGTTTGTATGTGTGCAATATTTCATGGAAACCCAAAATAGTCATATTTAAATTCTGTTAAAAGAGTTTTCCAATTACTCTAATATAAAATTAATTTAGTATTGTTCTACCCAAGAGGACAGTCTTTGGATTAAGTTAGTTATTCAGATGCTGACTTTGGTGGAAGTAAGTTAGATAGAAAAATAATCTTTAGAGAATGTCACATTTTGGGAAATTCTCTAATATCATGGTATAGTAAAAAGAAAAATTCAGTGTCATTATCCACTGATGAAGCAGAGTACATTATGCTAGTAGTTTTTGTGCACAATTTTTGTGGATGAAATACACTTTATTAGACTATGGATTTCAATTCATAAAATTCACCTAAATTTTGATAATAAAAGATCTAATTAAATTTATAAAAATAAAATTTCTCATTATAGAACGAAACATATTGATGTAAGACCTAACTTATTGTGAGATCACTATCAAAAAGGCGATATAAGTCTTGAGTTTATTGGGACTGAGCATCAAATTTCTGATATATTTAACAAACCCATAAAATCTATGAGAATGAGCTAAATCATACATGAACTAGGAATGATAAATCAAATAAATACTATCCAATCTTATCCCCATAGAAATATATGTTTATTTGTGACACTGATCACTATCAAACTGATTGGTCAAACGGTTCTGTGAAACCAATCTGTTAAATCGATCGGGTGAAACTGATTAGGTGAAAACAATATGTGAAACAATATTGTGAGACTATTCACATAAAACTGATCTTGTGAAGATGATCGAGTAAAATCGATACCGTTAGTATGAAACCAATACCGATAATTTTTTTTAAAATATATCTGTATGATTTAAAATAAAAAGACATGGTTTTGTTTCTTTTCTTCTTTACTATTATTTTATTTTCTATTTTATGAGTTACAATCCATAAATGATATATTTAATTAAATCCATGAATCTTCACTTCCCTAACTAACATGGAACCTTCTACCCTTCAACACTCTACCACTCTACCTTCGACCTTTTGACATCCTCCTTCGAACCAAAACCATTAGATTTGGAAAGAACCAAGTGGGTGATGAAAGGACGAAGTGAATTGCTAGTGGATAAGAATTTGAAAGGTAATTCTAGTAGTGTCGAATGTTCTTTGAATCCAGTTTTTGGAATCTGAGTAGTAACTACTGAGAAGGAAGTGTCTTCTGAGTGGTTTTCATCGATAAGGTCACTTTTATCTGAATGTTTTGGAATCTCAAAGGTGGATCAGTTGGTTTTCCAATAATGAGAGACTATTTTATCCCATGTTGGTACACGATTTTTATCTCAATTTAAAAGTATCTTTGTAAGAAGATGAGGATACAAGAATGAAGTATTTTGTGAAGGGAAAATAGATGTATTTTTCTTCGAAAGAATAGGCCGACTATTTAAAAATGAAACATAAGGGAATTTAGGGTTATTGTCTAGGTAATATTCCTCCAAAATCAGACTTATTTTCTTATGGAAATTAATTGAAGGAGTTGATAGGAAATGTGGAGTGAAGGAGAGATACCACCACAGAGTTAGATGGAGGGACAAGATTTCTTTTCAAACATATTCAATATCAAATCTTCCCAAGGAAGGGAGATTTTTCTACTGTAAAGTATCAAGATGTATTACTAATTTATCTATTGAAGAATCAGGCGAAGGTGAACTTATGTAGGTACCTCATGGTACACATCTCTGATATGATCAAAAAATACAATAAAGAATCTTTTTTATAATACCCTAGGATGATTTCAGCAATGCTGATAAAGTTGGGTTGTGTGGTGGATGGAGATGAAGTAATCACTACATGTAGTGTCTTCTTCCTACACATGTAAATTTGAAAAGTAATGATGATATTTTGGATTATATGGAAGAGATGTTGGGTAGCTGATTAGGATAAAATATATGAGGATTAAAATCCTATTGACCATCTTACCATACAAAATTATCAAGCTGATCCAGGTCTTAAACCCTATGAGTTGGTTGTTTATTCTGATAAAGAAAATGTTGAGGCTGAGCTGCCAAGAGAAGAAGGATCTTCTTTAGGTGAAAGGAGTGACCCTGATATAACTGAAATCCCTAAGCACAAGTCATATGGACATTCCAGTCCACTATTGGAATCAACCTTTCGAGAGCCTTTGTAAGGATTTGAAGAAGAAAAAGAGACTGAGGCCTCTGTAGTGGAAGGTTATGTATGTAGAACTGATGGTGATGATGACGACAATTATGGTGATGATGAAGGTGATGAAGGTGAACATGTGAGTGACTCATTAAAATCCAAACAGGATGGAGTCAGATCTGGTGACGAATATGTGCATAAATATGGTGATGGGGTTGATAGATAGGAGAATGTTGATCCTGATGTACAGGATACAGCTGGTTGTGATGGTCATGGAGATACATTTGATGAGGATAGGCATGATCACCCTACTAATAAATATTGATTCATCATTCAGGAGATTAATGAGATGATGGCTAGGGGACAATAGGAAGAGGTTGATGATCATATTGAACCTATCCCTCAGATTGAGGAAGAGACTCAAGTAGATGGAATAGATTGAGTGGTTGGAGTTCATAAAGAACCTCAAGATCAGTTGGTACAAGTGATTCAAATTTTCATTTTACTTAGAGATCCATAAGAAGAAGAATAATTAGATGAAGTTGAGGAAGATCCTCATGGAAGATGATTTAGGATTGACAATGTGGATCATAGATATTGTACATGTGCTGGTGAATGGAATAGAAATATAGTGTATATCCTATTTGTCTTAGATTCTGACTAGGATGAGGAGATGATGGATCCTCCTCCTCCTACTCCCCAAGCACCAGCTGAAGTGGAATTGAATGCTCCAACTTCACCTATAGTACCTCCGGCTGATGATCTTAGAGTATAGCCAATGCCTAGCGTCTCTCTCATCAAGGATGATCTAGATCTTTTCAAGACTGATATATGTGAGTCTGTAAGATCTAATATTGGAGTTATAAATCAAGATTCTACCTCCATCAGTATTTTAGAAGATGATCCTTCTAAGATGGAAGGAATGGCCATTCAAGAGATTCATCCCAACATATGTGCTATAACCGAGACTGTTACTAGAAACAATAAAATTCTGAGAGAATAATTAAAAAGGATGATTAATGAGATGGAATCTCTATCCAATAATTTTAAGACCACACATGGTGGATTTATGGAGGTTCTTAGGTTGTTGGTTACAAATATACTAAGTGCATATTTTAAGAAGTTCAAGGAAGATCTTGGAAAAATTAATATTGGTGCCTCTAGTGTTAAGGTACCAATCCTACTACTACTGATGTAGAGTCTCTCAGGACTGTGATGAAAGAGGAGCTGAGGTCTATTCAGAGTGATTCTAATAATGAAACCCTTTTCTAAAGATCAAGGAAACACTGACCTTGTATACGATATTATGACATAGTGTACCAATGAAGCCTCTTCTTCTCAAAAGTAACTCATAGAAAAAGTGGATAGGTATTTCTCAAAAATGTAAACCATGTATGATCTAATCAACAACTTAAAGTACATGAATTAGAATCTTATGATACCCCTATGATCGAGTACTTTATGAGGAAAGTGGGTCAGTTGAGGGAGTTTACTCCACCTTGGAAAATTTTAGGGAGAACAAGGAATATTTTGCTAAGTAAATGCAATATGGAGGTGAAATAATCAATTATTTTATCATGCTTTTGAATCCCTACTTGCTTGTAAAAGCTCAAGAAATACTGGTCATAGTAGCTGCTTTCGTTGCATCTAGATCTCTACCTCCAACCCAAATGATAGTACCACAGGCCTTATCTCAGATCAGGATAGTGATCAAGGAGAAACCATAGAGTCTTATTATGTCAGAAAGAGTGCCAAGACTTATAGAAAATGTTCCTCTCGGTGTTGGTTTACTGGGTGTTGCCTTTCGACCATCCCTTCATAAAGAAACAACACTGCCACCTAAACCTCATTTTGACCCTTTATCCCAAGGAAAAGCACCTCAAAAGCCAAATCCTTAGTTTTGGATTGTTTATTTGATAGGGATTTGTACATTTTAATTTTCTTTTAATGATTATACTCTTCAAGACATAATGAATATCCATTCCTCCTTCATTGTGTTTCCAATTTATTTTTGTTTTTTTCTTTTTATTTTAATCTTTTTTCTCATCCCAAAAGGGGGATAATGATAAGGATTTTTAATCTAAGGGGGAGCATGAAAATGATCTGGTATAAATCTCTTAAAAGGAACCTTATATATATTTCCTCTGATACAATAATTGAGGGGGATCATACAGGGAAAGACCTTATAGTTAAATTGAGATTTCACTTTCACTATTTTGTATGCTAAGTCAAGTCCATTTTTATTTCTTTACATCATGTATAATTCATTAATGCTATTATTTTTTATTATCAAAAAGAGGCAATTTTTTGGACCCTTTTGGAGATATTTGTTTTAATAACCACAACTCATGCCAATTTACAAATCCTGATAATTCACATATTCAGTTTCAAGTAATGATAATCATATCAATGGATATTTATAACTAGATAGATTATGTCACATTAACTAATACATTTCAATAAGTCAATATATTATTATGTATAATTATGTTTCAATATATTTACAAGTGTATTTTTATATATAATTATGAATTTTATGTAATGTCGTATTGTTCTGTATAAGGGATACACTTTGTTAGTCTTTCGGAGACCCTGACACCAATATCTCAAAGGAGCCACTGATGGATAACTTATCGATGAGGAATTCATTGATAGAGAAAGTCACAAATCAAAGAAAACCCTAATACTAGACTCACCAATAGAACAAATGTCACACTGATAGACATGTCACTACTTATCGGTCACTCCAATAGTTCAAGCGACTCACAGATGAAGGACTCACTGATGGGAGATGTAGTTGGGGTTTGGATTAGGGGTAAGCACCCCGTAATACTACATGAAAAATGGGGGTTTAAAACCCATTGGGTGTAGGTTACTATAGCAGTATTGTAGTGGGTAATGTAGCAGCGGCGGTACTATTGATCGGCGGGTACTGTAGCAGTGGCAGGGCACTGTAGTGGCGGCGGTACTGTGCGGTACTGTAGCAGCCGAGTTACTATTCATAGAATAATAATTTGGCTAAAAATTTCGGCCTACGGGTTATGTAATGGTCTTCAAGCCCACTGGGCCTTTGGGAAATGTAATGGGTCTCCCTATACCCAGTTAAAAGAGGTCTTTTCTTTCCTTTATTAATAAAAATGAGGCTTCGGCCCCAACCTTTAAAAAAAACTCACTGATGGGAGATGCACTGTTAGTTCAAAGGACTTAATGATGGATGAGTCACTGATAAGCGCCACACTGATATTTATAAATGAGTCATCAATGATGAATCACTGATTCACGGATGGACTGATAGAATAAATGATTCACTGATGCCCAGAGTAACAGATACCCATTGAAAGGACTCGCCAATAAAGAGAGTCGATAATGATGAAAGACCGATGTTTCTAGATTGATGCCAATGACTCACTGATTGTCATGAATTGTTTTTAAATTTATTAATTCAAATTTATGTCTAACATTAAAATTTAGAAAATTTAATGTTTCTGACATTATCTCATATTTTTTTATAGGAAATTAAGTAGAGAGTATGAGGTACATGCACATGGGGAGATATTAGTGCCTTCTGGGCCTCTAAGTATAAAATAATTAAAAATTGGGTCTTTAAAGACAGAAGGAATGTTCTAAAAAGTAGAAAATACAAAAGTTGAATTGCAAACTCCTAAAACCCTCGATCTTACTTCAAAAATCCCAATAACTCAATGGAAGAACATATGGGGAGATCAACAATACAAACTAAAAAATCAAAGCTAACCTGAACATCTTACAGATAAGAAGTTGAGCATTTCACACTCCTGGAATCCAGATCACAAGAGGCTACGATACTTTGTTTTGGAGCCATCTTCTAGAAGAGGACTCAAATATCATTTCGATTACATTAATCAAGTCTAGAGGTGCACTGCATAACACACATAGACTTTTAAGCATTAATACACTTCTTTTTCTTCGTTGTGTTCTTTTATTTACATTTCTGAGAAGTGTGTGTACCTGTCTATTACACACACAGACTCATGTGAATAACTGAAGGATACTTGATATCCCCAAACTCAATCCCTATTTATTCTATGTATCCCACGTAGAACATTGGAAGTGGTCAAATATGACCTATTTTTTGTTTATCCCACAAATAACTATGGTAGAGGTCAAGTGTGACATGGGTAGCCTTGTGTGCAATTGTGAACCCCAATCTAGGGTGTGGATAAAATTGTTTATTAATTTAAATGGGTTGGTGGAAGGAGATCACCAAGTGGTGAGGACTAAGTTTCAGCTTGAGACCGAACCTCTAGTTTATATCTACTTGGGTTTTTACCTTTTATTTTTACTTTGTGTTTATTAAATTTTTCATTAAACTAAATTGAACCTTGATCATTAGTTTAGAAAGTGTTCATAATTTTTTTTGAACGAGTATATTAGTTTGAAAAGTTTTATTAATCATTATATTAATATAGATGAGAACTAATCAATGTTTTGAGAAATTGGTTTAACATTCAAGACACTTATATATTCACTACAAACTTATATAGATTATATTTTAATTGGGGGATATTTTCATAGAACCAATTTTAACAGAAATTTTTATATATACTCAATTCACCCCTCCCCCCTTGAGTATTGTACTCTGACCAACAGACCAGTCCCAAAATCCATTGTGACATTATTTAGTTTCCATTCTAGGTTCAGTAACACCTATAAATAGCCATAGGGGCCTTGGGGTTCTACCATCACCTGCTGATAGGTGAACACCTAGTAATAAAACCCAATATAAAAAATTTATTCCCAAACCACCAATATTGCCAGTGTATAACATTATACATGTTTGAGATACATAGGTGTACTTCCCCCTGATAGTCATGGGATTCTCACATCATCTCCTCTTTCATGTATATAAGAAGCCATATATTTCTATATATTTAGGGTTTCAACTCCATCCACAAACAAATTCATAGGTGGGTCATCACCAAAAAAACGTTCTCATGGGACCAAACCATCCAGATCTAAAAACTGCCTTCTCTTCACCATATCCACAAGTGAAGTTGTAACTGATATTTTTATGGGAAAAATATGCTCATTAATCTCTAGAAATTATAGATGAATCATAGATATAATTTCCATAAACTTATATTTATCACTAGCTTCATGAATCTCTTGTTCCAGAGTTTTCTGGCTTAGTGCATTAGCAACAACATTTCCCTTTATAAACATATAGGCAATCTCAAAGTAAAAATATTAATGATATTTTACCCATATAAACTTTCTAATATTCATGTCATGCTATGTAAAAATATATTTGAGGTTCTTATAGTTCTTTAACACTAAAAAGTGATCTCCCATTAGATAATATCTCCTACAACTCAATGCAGGAATTACTACTATATAAATGAGGTCATGTGTTGGGTAATTATGCCCATCTAATATGGAGGGAGCCATACTCAATGATCCTATCCTCTTACATCAATATTGTACCCAATGTGATGCATGATACAATGTAAAACATTTTATAGCCTCTTCAATTCTCTAGAAGAATAATTATTGGCAATAAATTAATCCTTATTTTCAACTATTAAGATTCATTTTCTAATGATTCAGACTATAAAAACTTTAGACCCTTTTTATTCATCCTGTTAGTGGTTCCTCAAGTAATGAAATGTCCTAATAAAATGCATGTAATGAAAAGCTATCCCCAAGACACGCTATATTCCAAAAACATTCTTCGGATTATCCCAAGTAACTATAGCACTCACTTTCTCTAGTTCAATTAATATTCTTTCCTCTAAGATAATGTAACACATAAATTACACCTTATTAATCCAAAAGTGGCATTTAATGATATTAGAATGCATCTGTTTCTCTCTCAGAATAATTAAAATGATCTCAATATGTTTATAATGGTAGTTTTGAGTTTGAGGATTCACCAATATTCCATCTATAAAGACCACTATGATGGAATCCAGGTATAGGTGGAAACCCTTCTTCATCAAAGCCATGAAAATGGTAGGTGAGTTTGTAAGATAAAATGGAATAACTAAGTAATCATATAAACTATAATAACTTTAGAAACCCATTCATGGATTGTTTAAAGTTTGGACGTTCATGTGATGATAGCCTGATCCCTATTTTGTCTTCAAGAATTCTCTAGATCCTTATATTTGATTTAATATATCATCTATTCCAGAAAAAGGATACCATTTATTCATAGTAAGCTGGTTCATCTTCTAGTAATCCACACAAAGCATGAGGGTCTTGTCCTCCATTTTGGTTAAAAGGTCCGGTGAACCCCAGAGAGAAGTACTGATCCATAAAAAACCAAGAATTCCAAACCCTATATCTACCTCTTAACCTCATTCAACTCAGCAGTTTCCATCCTATAATGAGGAATAGACACAACTGTAGCTCCATGATCTAGCTCAATAGTAAATTCATCCTCTATATCTGTAGGTATTCTAGAGAAGTTTTGAAGAAATACTTCCATGAAATGGTCTAATACATGAGTTAAATCAACTAGATGTATACCATGATCATACAAATAATTGATAGAACTTGGTGTTATCCTGCAACCCAATCCATGAAACTCTAGCCTAGATCTAATCGCATGGGAATCTCACTCATCCTTATGAATATAAGTACCACCCTTTGGTCATGTGAACGAAACCCTATGGAGATAGAAATATATGCAAGTATTATAAGGAAATAAATAGTCCATCCCAGTAATAACATCAAAACATATAATCTTTAGGAAGAAGAGGTTCCCTATGTAATGACTGCTACATATCTTAAGGGGGAATCCCTACAATGTTGTACACAATAAGAACATATACTCAAATGGGATTCAAGAATCATAACACCACAAAAATACTCAATATCAAGACCAAGTATCTCCATATTAGTCATAAAGATAATGTAATTTGAAGCGTGAGGATAGAATAAGAAATACACGATAGCGGTGGAAAATAGAATAGTACCACTAATAGTAGATGGTATGGATCCTTGATCCCCTGGTATAGGCTAAAAATATAAATTAGGCATGATCAATATCCCTATGCTGCATCCTGACTACCCTTAGTTGGTCTTCTCTGCTGTTTTTAATCTAAATCCAGGATATATCAACCATGACATCCAGCTCAGTATTTATGGCCAATATTTTTCCAACAACCTTCCTAGCACGATGATCCTGATCCCGCTCATAAAAGTGGAGCTGATACGGATCCTCTCCCACTAGTTGCATATGGTCAGTTATTGGACAAACGGTTAAGATTCCCCAATACTCTATAGCCTCAAAACTCCATGGTGTCTCTAGGATACTAGTTCTTCTAATTCCCCATTATCCAACATTGAAGAAAAACTATGTAACTATCAGTCGATTTCCTTTGGTTTCCACTAATATAGTGTGTAGTCTCAACAAATAGCTTCAAGAAACTAGTTGAGCCACTTCGATATAATGATTCTAAACTATCATGGCTCACACCATTTACATCTCTCAGGTTCCACTTGGTGATGATAGTATTGTATACAATATCCTACATGGTAACTAACTAAATCTTGTTCAACTAATATCAAATAGGATACCTAATATAATCCTAAAATTGTCTCACTTTCACTGAATCATCAACATTATATATAGTCTCAATGTGATAAAACTCTAAAAAATGAATTGAATAATCCATAATGGACATAAAACCCTTCTAGAGGTTAAAGAACTCCCTGGAATGATCACGCCTTAGGGTCTCAACTATGAAATAGTCAAAGAACCTAGATTGTAAATCCCTCTAAATCACTTATCGATACCGACCTTCCTAGTTCAAAATATCCCACCAATTTTTAGAAGATCCATGAAGCATATATGAATAGAGAATTACTCTCCTCTAAGGAGGTGTATTAATGTGATCGAAGATATAAAAGACTACCTCAAGAAATATCATTATATCATGTGGGATACCATCCTTTGAAAAAAGTAGGTGTATGATAATATGGAAACTCCCATGTTAACTCTCCTTTAGAAGGGCCGAGTTGTGGAGCTCCCTATATGGTCTTCATGAGCGGCACAAAATCCCACTAGAATTGTAAATCATCACCCACTTCTTGGATAACAAGAGGATCAACATGTTCAATTATTAGAGGGATCATGTTTCTTGAGGACCCACCACCTCCAGAGCATGGTTGTCACAACCCTCCAATTGCACTACTATAGGAACTCTTTGTGGAATAGCTTTAAAAATACCAAACTCACTCCTCAGATATAATTTAAAATTGCTAAAATTAAAGACATGTGATTATAATAGTTACAATCCTTCCTATATAAAACTCAATCCCCTCTACCTACACCTAAATCCATGTCTAGGAGATAGGATCAATTATATAGAACACGAGAGACTCTAATTACTTCCCACTACTAAGGTCAAGTTAATGTCAAGTTGTGCATTTCACTGTAAGGGTCCTAGTATAAGGAATATCAATTGTAAGTCATAAAGGAAACCCCCTTTAAATGTCAATTGGAATCCATAATTAATGATTGTAGTATTTAATATTTTATATTTATCAATTATTGTATTTACATAATAGACTAGTTATCTAAAGTACCATTCCAATTAATAAATGCACTTGATTTATAAATTGAAATTTTTAGTTCATGTAACTATAATCAAATCATTAAATATTATATTAGAATATAATAGGTAATATGAGATGATTTTACTTTATCAATCATCATTCATAATCTATACAGTTACATGAACTCTTTAGATTAAAAATTAAATTTATTTATTTCAAATCAACCAACGTTTCAATCTATGTAAGATTGGATACATAACTAAACATGTAATAATTGGTAATTTATGTTTCTATATTCAAAATATATAGGAAAAAAACATTTACTTTGATGAATAAAATGTAATAACCAATTACATAATCTTCTTTTCCCTGTAAAATTTTTCATTGTATAATAGTTATATCATTAAAGGATCATATAACTAGAATACCACATTTAGGAATTGACTCCAACATTGAATGGAATAAAAAATCACATATTAGTTCCATAAGGTGCCTAAAATGATTCATGATCAACACGTCCTTAACAAAAAAATGATAAAATATAATCCAATATCATATTAATAATAAACATCAAATATCATGTGCGGCACCCAACACTGAAATCACATCAACAGTAATGGGTATAAACCAAAATATAATAACACATGGCAAGAAATTTGGATTTTCCCCTATATGTGGGTTAGATACAACTAGGCACATGATCATTACTAAATTTCAAATCATCCTAATATCCTCTCTACCATTATTTAAAAATCAGGAAAATAAAATAGGCCTCTAATACTAATTTGTGACTTCCTAACCCAGATCCCTCTTAAATGTGACCTGATTTGATGGGTCACGTATAATCAAGAATGCCTTCCCATACACCAGATGCTACCGACTAGTAGTAAGGGTCCATGTTGGTACAATGGAGAGACTATATCCTCTTATTTAGAATAGTACAGATGCGATATAAATTGGTCAAGAGAGGAATCATGATAAATGGGAAATGAGCAGTAGAAGATAAATCATCTAGATGTAATAAATAATCAACATAAATAATATCTAGTATCATATACAGTATTATATAATTCCATGTATCTATTAAAAATAAATAAGTATACATGGTAGTGGGAATCCAGTATAATACATGTATCAAAAGAACAAAATGACCAAAAATTCTATCTCATGTAGCATCAGGAAAAGCAACACGGTCCAATGCTTCCCCACTCCCATGATATAATCACATAATCATAAATATTATGTCTGCTTCCAATATCCCTATATGTATCCAACTTATCTAATCAGGTTCCATCATCGACTCAGATATTTTGTGACATAAATTATGTCGGTATGCACCAATGGTGTCTATAAATATACCTTCCATGAACATAATATGACCATTCTGTATATATAATAAAGATAAGTGGTTTTAAAAATATTAATGGGGTTGGCTATGGTTCATGAAGGACACTATGCTGACACTTCTTCCTTTAGCATTAGTTGGATAATATCTAAACAAGTAACTATATGTATACATATATATGGTATTTAAACATAGTAATATCAATAGACTTATATGGGAATATTTCTATATTATGCACCTAAGGCGTAACTCAGGCATCCATGGGTAATAGAATGAGCCTCACAAGTTTCAAGGGATATTATTCATAGTCATCATAAATAGGATGGAAACCCTTCCTGAGTATCACAAATAGATGGGACACTCTGGCCAAGTATCAAAGAAAGTGGGAATCTGTATCAATATATCATATGTAAGTGGGATTCCATGCCTTAGAGTTACATGTAAGGTACATCACGCCTAGTATCACAATTATAATCGACTTCATACCCATATTTCATAGGTGTAAGAATTTCCATGCCCATATTTCTTAAAATTATGGTCTCCATGCCCATATATAACATTGTAAGGGACTCCATGCCCATATCTCATAAAATTAGGGTTTATATCCCCATATATCATAGTATAAGGGACTCTTTATCCATTTATCATAATTCATAAATGCAGGGTCTCTATGCCCGTATATCACAGTTTATGGTACACCATGTATATATCTCATAAAATTAGGGTCTCTTTCCTTATATATTATAATAATAATAAGTATTCAATAGATTTCGTAAGATACAATGGATAGTTCATATTTCATTATCATTCCTCTTAAATATGGGCATGACCATTGTTCCATTTAATCACGTGACATGGTCATACCACTCAATTTTCATTAAATTCATTATATTAATTAAATTAGGGGTCACTCCACATCCATATAGAAGATGGTTTGGTAACTTAGAAATTTATAACAATAAATTAAATTGAATATTCACACCTCAAGGGGTGTAAACAGATGATGGGGACCTATACCAATGTGAATAAAGGGTTACTAGGTTATTACTATTAAGGATATTGAATTAATCATGGTTTGAGTGTATTTAAATATAATTAAGCAAGAATATAGTGTGTGAAATCATGAAACATAGTATAAGGCAATTAAACTTGAGGGATAATTTCTATACCACCAATGTTATTTTTTAGAGGAACACTCTTCTAGTATTGGCCTCTAGTTTTCTCCATGTAGGTAGAAAAAGGGAAAAATGATGAAATCCCTAAGAATATGGAATATAATATCACAAAAAATAGCATCATTGATAGTACCCTGAATAACTAAATGAGGCTAAGGAGTGGAGAGATTATCTAGAGGGAACCATTGTGGTGAATAGATCTTGATTCCAAGGTCAGATAGAGATGTTATTAATATACTTATGTGGATGTCATGGGAGGAGAGAACTCAAGGGAGGGGGAAGGTTCTACTATCCAATGAAGGAATAAATAAATTGGGGTTTAAAGTTATATTAATATTAAAGGAGATATGGTCATCTCTCCCTATACTTAAGAGAATCATAATTGGACAAAGCGTGCACCCAACTCTGTTTAATGGGGTAGATCGCATGATTCATGTGCATGGTTTGGGAAACTATGTGAAAACAATGCTACATGGCTCTCTTAAAAACTAAATTCTCATTACAAGGTTGTGAATCCTCTATCACATAGTTAAAAAAACCATGTGGTAATACTCTGGTTACTAAAAAAACCTTACACATTTAGTAGAAAACACGTAGACTGGGTTGAATGTTTTCTACTAACCATGTTCCTCAGCTTTTTCTTCCAAAATACGGGGATCGGGTTTCTAAAAATCCCTATACACACTTGTTTTCTTTATATCCTTACTAAGCATCCATATTAGATCAAAACCATGGAATTAAACGAAAATTTAAAATGGTTTGTACCTCAAATAAAATGTAGTTTCTTACATGGTGTTTTCAAGGGTTTTGGTGTGAGTGTGATGCATAGAAGTATTTTAACCACTTATAAATGGTTGATTTTTTCATTAGTGTAATGTGATAAATTAGTTTTTTATATTAAACGTGGGTTTTCATGATATCAAAATGGGATAAAGAACATAGTAGCCCTAGGTTTCTTGGTAGGTTACTGTGGACTAGTACACTAAATGAGTCAACTAGTCGCTAACCTTGTCTCCCCTGCAAGGTTACGCTACAACGCAAACTAGAATTTATGATGATATTTTGGGGACCACTAGGAATTTTTAATAGACCGCTCAATATGATCATTCATGAGAGTGGATTGTGTTTTTCAATTACTGAGAGTAAAGGATCATAGGGTCCTAAATTTATAGCTTCGTATGGATTTCCCATAGTTCTTAAATTGAATTTTTACCCATTTTTATTTATCATTTCTTGGTTTACATTTCTTAGGAAAATAAATCTTATTTTTAAAATTTCATTAATTCGTTCTTTTAAAAATACAATGTTAATTTATATTTTAAATTCATTGTGTGAAAAATTTTGCAGTTATCCTTCTAAGAAAGTGATCTCAAATTCAATATACACCCATGGGTGTATGAAAATATTGATCTTTTAGAATTAGTTAATGTTAAGTCCTTATATGGGGGTTATGGTAGATTCTATTTTTGTAATTTCCTCCCTTGATAGGTGTTTTTGGTGGTGTCATGGTTTTGCCAACCCACAAGTCAAATGGAGGTTTAGTTCATCTAGTCTATTCACTCAAATTTGGTTACATTTTCTACCAATTTAATTCTTAAATGAAAAAATTTTACATATATTTATTTCATCCTTTTATAATATGTTATGGGTTATGTTATTCATGTGTAACACCCCAAGCTTCTACGGTACGCTTCTCTTTTAATAATGTGATAGCGTGTGTTGTACGCAACATCGAGTTCTAACACACCACAACCAATCAAACAAGCCATTATGAATAGTAATACCTACTTTTTGAAAGTATATATATTTTATATTTCAAAATGGATATTATTTTTGGATTCAAAATATCAATTATAGCTTAGGTGAAATTTTGGCATTATTCTGAAAAACATCAATTTTTGATGAATAGTGAAACTACTAAGTGGTAGTTTAAAAACTGAATTTTTCATAAAACTTAATTTTACCACTTCTATGAATGGAATTTTGAAAATCCAAGAAACACGGTTAATATCAAGTAGTAAAATGTGGTTCAATTAGATTAAAATAATTTGTGGTGAATAGTAACTTTTTACTTTTATTTACCACGGTTAAAAGTAAATAGGGTAATTAAGGATAAAAATGATATTAATATTACCCTAACACATGTCCTAATTCTATTGGACAAGTGTATATCGACCAAAAACAACCTTAGTAATAAAATATTATCATTTAGGTCCACTTGGATTAGATTAGGACATTTATTATTATTAAATTCAAAGAAGAGTTAAAAGAGTTAAAATAAAAGTTTATTTACTAAAACATTTTTAATATAGGTTTATACATAAGATAAATTCAATTGTAAATATTCATTAGAAAGATAAAATGATTTCCTACATAATGATATTTTATTTATAATTTTTAGACATTAAATAATTTAATTTCTTTATGACATAATGATGATGTAGTAATTACCATAATATAGAAAAAATTAAACTAATTGATATTATAAATACCCAAATAAATATAATTTGAGCTTTTTATGAGTTAAACTAATTTTATAGGTTACTATGACATGCTAGTATTGAATTAATTAACTTTATTCTAAGTAATAATTCTGTTATGAGTTTTACAAAAATCAATTATTGAATAGTGTCAAAATTGACAAAAAGGAGTTTTTAAAACAGATATTATATTATTAATTGATATTAAATTCCTAAAAATCTATAGTTCGGCCAAGATACTTCTATCATGATATTTGTATCATTAATGGACAACTTGGGGGTCTCTTTGATGTATATAGTAATTTTATTAACCATATAATATAAAAATACAAAGAGACATTGTAAAAGTGAAACTAATTAACTAAGAGTTAATATGTAAAGATAAGGTTAATATAGTAACCCAAACCTGTCTAAATTATATTGTTTGAGTGTTTTTCGACCCAAACCCACATTAACCTTTAAATAATCCACTTTGGATCCATTAGAAACAAAATATGAATTTATTGTAAAATAATATTTCTAGCTTTTCCAAAGGTGCCCCTCACCCCTCTTATAAAAGGGCACTCTCCCTTCTCATTAACTCACTCCTTCAAAGCCTTTTGGATCGGCCAACCTCTGCCCAAATACTCTCTAAACATCCCTAAATTCATCCTAGAGTCCTTCCTTTAGACATAAAGCCATCGTAAGGAGCTCTTTTGATCAAATCAAAAGGAAGAACCCGAAGAAGAGGTAATGATTTCACCACCCTTTTTCAAGTTCCTTTCTTCTTCCACTTCTTCTTTATTTGTTATTACCATTATAAAATAATAAATCCAGTATATTATATATAATTTTATGTTATTATAAACATTTTACAACCATATTTCAGTATTCTATCCATCCTTTGAATAACATGTCACCATACGTGCGTACGTACGGCTTATCGTCTCCACGTTGTGGTGTAATTGTTATTCAATAAATTATTATTTGGATGGGTATAATAATGATTTTTAATTCATGTAAATAATAAATATAACATGATAATGATTCTTTATATGTGATATACCATCAAATTATATATTATTTTAATATCAAAAGAATGATATTGTCGCTCGTGCGTACGTATGGACTACCGTCTCCACGAATGCAATGGGATTCATTCTCCATCATATCCATTCAAGTATAATTATCATTTTATAATTTAAAAATAATGGTTAAGAACTTGATATAATCCTGTATGTGATTAATATACAACCTATCCATGAAAAACATGACTTAAGTAACAAAACATATAAAAAAACGAGTATGTTAGCACCCGAAACAACGTTAATTCTAAGATATTATTAACAAAGCAATGTTAAAAGATCATATATGATATCATATGACCTTATATGATTATTTTATAATTTAATAACAATTATTTCACCATTATACAGGAGTTTAACCTACCCCCAACCAATTAAAAGTACAAGGTAAGGGTTTATTTCACAATCTCTTCATTTTCCGAGGTTTTTTATACGTAATAATCTACTGGGACTTCTTTATCATCCACATCCAAGTTTCTTAAAAATGTAATTCAAAACATTTTTACTCTTTACAAGAATATGGTTTAAAGTCATTTATACCCTTTTTTGACTTTTAATAAGAGTTTTATAAAGGAATATTTCAGTCGTTTTCAAAACAACGTGCTTTTTAACCTTTTTGACAGAATTAAGGTAAGAATGTTTTTTTAACTTATACAGCAGGTGCGGCTATTTTACGCCATTATAAAATCTTCAAAGCTTCCATTACATGCTTATAAGATTATTTTCAAAGTAAATGTTTTATTTCAAAATTTTGTGACTTTTAAATGATTTCAAAAAAAAGATATATTTCTCTCAAATAGTTGTGATTTAATCAAAGTCAACATCCTTTGATGGATTTTAAGCTTATTTGACGTTTATTTATTATGATACAAATCTTCCATATTGTATTGAAGGTTTTGCAATATGTTTGACTGTAGATGTGTTATTTTTATACCATTCATGGTTTATGGAGGAATTATTGACATTTTGTAAGATAGTGTTAATACGAATTTTTATGTTATGTTTAAACCTGTTCATATGAGGAATGCATTGGACTTAATAAGTGACAGGTGGAGCCCGCTATAGCTCCTTGATGCATTGGTAGGTCTCATGAGACAAATTAGATTCTTGGAACATGGCCTTGGAAAAATCATATTTGTAGTCTTGGCATGAGGCCTTGGCTATGTGGTCATGATAGTCTGGCATTATGCATTCCATTATTATAAAAGTGGTTATTGATATTGCATGTGATTATTAGATTAGTAGAATATCCATGTGAATAAGTAAATGCATTTTTTATTTTATTTTTTCCATACTATGTTGAAGTTCAAGTTTAAAATGCTTTTGTTTTAGTTATACATTGCCTTAAATGTTTTTCTCATTTATGAAAGTTTCTGCTATATTTTTATCCTTACTGGGCATTTGAGCTCACCCATTTCAATGTTTTATTTTTCCCTGGATGTGAAGAAGTAATTTATGAATGACCTGCAGGGATAGTATGTGGGGATGAGTGTGGACTATGAATAAAATATGTTGTTGTAGTTATCATTTTTATGATGTAATGTAAAACATTATGAATATATCTAGTGCTTCCAAGGCTACTAAACTAATCGGTCTTTCGAGATTTGATCTTTCTCGTGATCATGCCAATGTTATGTAATAATGTACCACCTTTGGGTAACTGGGTTCGGGGTGTTACAGTTCGTATCAGAGGAAGTTTAGTACAAACCTTGGAAGCTACATTTAGATAAACTCTGATTAGAGCACATAGATTTAAGATTGACTTTGAGGATTAGTATATAAGAACTTCCTAGAATATTGGTACTGTAGAGATTTTGTGAGTTTTCTGAGTAATACATCCCAGTCTGGATACGAGCAGGTAGAGGTGGCTCTGGCACAGATGTACCTAGGGGTAAAGCCCAAAAACACCGCTTTGAGCTAGACTCGAACGGGAACTGGTGCACAATAACGGGCCTTTCTGCACTCTTGGTTACGACACTCTCGGGGGATATGCTTAGGATAACTCTCATTTTCTTTACAAATAATTATGAAGGGTTTATGAGTATATACTTTCTCAAAGAGAACATTTTTTATGATTATGGATTATTTACATAAATAGTTTAATTTATGTTAAGTGTTTTATAAGTATGGGATTAGGTATTTTGATTCATAAACTGATCTTGTTTATGCCATTGTTTAGAAATGATGCCTAGTGGAAGAAATGGAAACCATATCAATGCACACACTCCATGTAAGGATTGCCCGCCTGCTCAAGATAATTATAGTGGAGCTGGTGATGCAACTGGTGCTGATCAGCTAATCACCATACTTGGACAACTCACTCGGGTTATGAATAATAACCATACCTGTATGGAGCACCCTGATCCACAGCGTGGAGGATCAATGTTAGATCGCTTTAAGAGGCAAAAACCACCAATGTTAAATGGGAGTACAAATCCCTTAGTAGCTGAGCAATGGATAAATTCCCTAGAGAAAATATTTCAGGCTTTAGGGAGTAGTGAAAGGGAAAAAGATATCATGGCAGTTTCCGCCTCACTGGAGATGCTGATCAATGGTAGTCATTGATTCAAAACATGAAGGAAGATGATTAAGTATCAAATATGGAATGGAGGGAGTTCAAAGATATATTTTTAGAAAAATACATTCCTCGTGGTCATCGAGCAGATATGGAAAGACAATTTCTGATTCTAAGACAAAAGGGGGATGAGAATGTCGCAAAGTATGAGGCTAACTTTACAAGGTTAGCAAGGTATGTTGGAGATTTTATACGTAACACAACAAGTAATATTGATCATTTCTTTGATGGGTTAAAACCATTTCTCCGTCGATCATTAGTCTCACAATCCTTCTTGTTGTATGAAGACATTGTCTCATGTGCTATCAAGAAAGAGAAATAATTCTCGTAGTCTTATGACTTTAATGGAAAGAAAGAGAAGAAGAGATCTGCTAATCAATCTGAGAATGGAAATAAGGGGAAGAAGGGAAAGGTTGAATATCCATCCTGTGGTAAATATGGGAAGAAACACCCTAGTACTTGCTTGATGGGAACGAGAGACTGTTACAAGTGTGGTGAAAAAGGCCACCAAGCTCATGATTGCAAAGGGATGAAGGAAGCTACTGATGTTCAGTGCTAAAATTGCAGGGAGATGGGAAATTATTCAAATGAATGTCCTAAGCGTCAGGGGAACTTACCTTAGAAAAGGCAAAGGGATCAAGGCCTATATCGAAGACCCCTTATAGAATGGCCACTGTATAATTAGTTGAACTAAAGAAACAACTAGAGGAATTGATTAATAAGGGATTTATTCGCCCTAGTGTTTCTCCAGGGGGAGCCCCTGTTCTTTTTGTTAAAAAGAAAGATGGATCTATGAGGTTATGTATCGACTACAGGGAGATCAATGCTATAACAATAAAGAAAATGTATCCCCTACCTCGCATTGATGATTTATTTGACCAACTGCATGGAGCTCAATACTTTTCAAATATTGACCTTCGATCTGGATACAATCAGTTGTGTGTGAAGAAGGAAGACATTCCGAAGACAACATTTCAAACCAGGTACGGACATTACGAGTTTACTGTAATGCCTTTTGGATTTACTAACACACCCTCTGTATTCATGGATCCGATGAATAGAGTTTTCAAGGAAGATCTCGATGAATTTGTGGTGTTATTTATTGATGATATCTTGGTATACTCCAAAATCTACGAAGATCATGAATATCACTTGCACATTATCTTGAAGACTCTAAGAAGACATGAATTATATGGGATGTTTAGCAAGTGTGAATTCTGGCTTCAGGACATTTCTTTTCTTGGCCATATTGTCTCTAAAGATGGAATCTATGTTGATCCTACTTAGACCAAGGCAATCCAAGAATGGCCAGCACCTGCGAGTATAACTGAGGTAGGCAGTTTTACTGGTTTGGTAGGTTATTATCGACGTTTCGTCTAGAATTTTGCCCGGTTGGCTAACCCATTAACAAAGCTCACATGTAAATGGGTTAAATTTGTTTGGAAAAAAGTGTGTGAAGAATTTTTCTAAGAAATGAAGATAAGATTAGTCACTGCTCTGATATTGACTCTACCCTCGGGGAGTGATGGGTTTGTTATTTATAGTGATGCATCGAAGAAAGGACTTGGTTGTGTTCTTATGCAGAATGATAGGGTTATTGCCTATGCATCACGATAGTTGAAAATTCTTGAACAAAACTGTCCTACTCATAATCTTGAGTTATCAGTTGTGATCTTTTCTTCGAATATATGGAGGCACAACCTCTATGGTGAAAAATGTGAGATTTATACTGATCCCAAGAGTTTTAAGTATATTTTCTCACAAAAAGAACTCAACATGAGGCAAAGGAGATGGCTTGAATTACCCAAGGATTATGATTGTACGATACACTACCACTCGGGGAAAGCTAACAAGGTGGCAGATGCTTTGAGCAGAAAAGATCATGGAGTTTTGAACAATATGAGAATTGAAAGGGATCCAATTTTCATGGATCTAGTGAAGATTGACATGGGAATTACCAAGGAAGGTGAAACATCAATGATTTTTCAAATGGTTTCCAAACAATCTTTACTAGAAAGGATTAAGAGTTCTCAGACCGATGATGAAGAATTTCAAAAGACGATTAATGATGTGGATGATGGGAGATTGAGAGACTTTGTGTATGAAGATAGAATTTTGAAATTTGGGAAGAGACTATGTGTTCCCGATATACCTGATCTAAAAAGGGAATTGTTGGATGATGCTCATAGTTCCAATTTCTCTATACACCCTTGGAGCACAAAAAAGTATAGAGATTTGAAGGAACATTTTTGGTGGGACAACATGAATATGGAGATTGCTGATTTTTTATCAAGATGTATGGTTTGTCTACAACTGAAAGTTGGAAGGCAACAACCTGGAGGAGTCATGCAACCACTTCCCATACCAGAGTGGAAATCGGACAATATTACGATGGACTTTGTCATGGGGATACCAAAGACTCCTATAAAGAATGATGCAATATGGGTTATTGTTGATTGTCTTACCAAGTCAGTACATTTTCATGCTATAAGGGAAGATCTACCACTGGAACGTCTCGCATGACTATATATTAATTAAGTAGTGAGACTTCATGGAGTACCCCAATAGATTGTTTCTGATCGTGATCCCCGTTTTACTTCATGATTCTGGAAGAGTCTTCAGAAATCCCTGGATACTGAACTTCATTTGAGCACTGCCTACCACCCTCAAATAGATGGAAAATCAGAACGAACTTTTCAAACCTTAGAAGACATGTTTAGATCCTGTTCACTTGACTTTCATGGTATGTGGGATCAATATTTACCTCTGGTAGAATTTTCCTATAATAATAGCTTTCATTAGAGTATTCAGATGGCACCATATGAAGCGTTATATGGAAAGAGATGTCGCACACCAACCTGTTGGGATGACGTTGGTGAAGGAAAAATTGTAGGTCCAGAACTGGTGGAGGAAATGATGGAAAAGGTGAAGGTATTCCAAAATCACATCAAAGAAGCTCAAAGTAGGCAGAAGAGCTATGTCGATAATCGAAGGAAGAATTTGGAATTTCAAGTCAGTGATCATGTTTTCCTGAAGGTATCTCCATGGAAGGGAGTCATGCATTTTGGTAAGAAAGTTAAATTGAGTCCCAGGTACATCAGACCTTTCAAAATTCTAGAACGAATTGGGGTTGTAGCTTACCGATTGGCAATGCCGCCAAGTCTCACCAAAGTTCACGATGTGTTCCACGTATCTCTGTTGATGAAATACATGCCTGAACCAACACATGTACTCACCTTTGAATAATTTGAACTGGAACCCGATCTGTCTTATTGTGAAGAGCCCGTCAGGATTCTTGATACGAGAGAACAAGTACTGAGAAACCGGACGATGCGTTCGGTAAAAGTTTTGTGGAGAAACCATAAGATGGAAGAGGCAACGTGGGAAACTGAGGAACTTATGATGAAGAACCACCCGAGTCTTTTCATGCGGTAGTATTCCAGATATTTCTAGGAAAAAATTATTTGATGGAGGGTAGAATGTGACACCCCAAGCTTCTAAGGTACGCTTCTCTTTTAATAATGTGATAGTGTGTGTTGTATGCAACATCGAGTTCTAACACACCACAACCAATCAAACTAGCCATTACGAATAGTAATACCTAACTTTTGAAATTATATATATCTAATATTTCAAAATGGACTTCATTTTTGGATTCGGAATATCAATTATAGCTTAGGGTGAAATTTTGGCATTGTTTTGAAAAAATTCAATTTTTGATGAATAGTAAAACTACTAAGTGGTAGTTAAAAAACTGAATTTTTCATAAAAGTTAATTTTATTGCTTCTGTGAGTGGAATTTTGATAATCCGAGAGACACGGTTAATATCAAGTAGTAAAATGTGGTTCAATTAGATGAAAATAATTTTTGGTGAATAGTAAGTTTTTACTTTTATTTACCATGGTTAAAAGTAAATAGGGTAATTAAGGATAAAAATGATATTAATATTACCCTAAAACATGTCCCAACTCTATTGGACAAGGTTATCTCGACCAAAAACAACGTTAGGAATAAAATAATATCATTTAGGTCCTCTTGGATTAGATTAGGACATTTATTATTATTTAATTCAAAGAAGAGTTAAAAGAGTTAAAATCAAAGTTTATTTACGAAAACTTTTTTAATATAGGGTTATACATAAGATAAATTCGATTGTAAATATTAATTAGAAAGATGAAATACTTTCCTACCTAATTATATTTTATTTATAATTTTTAGAAATTAAATAATTTAATTTATTTATGACACAATGATGATGCAGTAATTACCATAATAGTGAAACAATTAAAATAATTGATATTATAAAAACCCAAATAAATATAATTTGATATTTTTATGAATTAAATTAACTTTCTAGGTTAATATGACATATTAGAATTGACTTAATTAACTTTTTTCTAAGTAATAATTCTGTTATGATTTTTACAAAAATCAATTATTGAATAGTGTCAAAATTGACATAAAAGAGTTTTTAAAACAAATATTATATTATTAATTTATATTAAGTTCTTAAAAATCTAAGGATCATACAAGAGACTTATATCATGATAGTTTTACCATTAATGGACCACTTGGGGGTCGCTTGGATGTATATAGTTTGTTTATTAACCATATAATATAAAAATACAAAGAGACATTGTAAAAGTGAAGCTAATTTACTAAGAGTTAATACTTAAAGATAAGGTTAATATAGTAACCCAAACCTGACTAAATTATATTGGTTGAGTGTTTTTCGACCCATACCCACCTTAACCTTTAAATAATCCACTTTGGAGCCATTATAAACAGAATATGAATTTATTATAAAATAATATGTCTAGCTTTTCCAAAGGTGCCCCTCACCCCTCTTATAAAAGGGCACACTCCCTTCTCATTAAGTCACACCATCAAGGCCTTTTGGTTTGGGAAACCTCTGCCCAAATACTATCTAAACTTCCCTCACTTAATCCTGGAGGCCTTCCTTTAGTAATAAATCCAACTTAAGGTGACCTTTTGATCAAATCAAAAGGAAGAACCCGAAGAAGAGGTAAGGATTTCACTACCCTTTTTCAAGTTCCTTTCTTCTTATAATTCATCTTTATTTGTTATTACCATTCTAAAATAATAACTACAATATATTATATATACATTGATGTTATTATAAACATTTTACAGCCATATTTTAGTATTCTATCCCTCCTTTGATTAACATGTCACCATACGTGCGTATGTACAGCTTACCGTCTCCACATCGTGGTGTAATTGTTATTCAATAAATTATTATTTGGATGGGTATAATAATGATTTGTAATTCATGTAAATAATAAATATAACCTGATAATTATTATGTATATGTGATATACCATCCAATTATATATTATTTTAATATCAAAATAATGATATTGTCGCTCGTGCGTACGTACGGACTACTGTCTCCACGAACGCGATAAGATTCATTCTCCATCGTATCCATTCAAGTATAATTATCATTTAATAATTTAAAAAAAATTACGGACTTGATATCATCATAGATATGATTAAGATACAACCTATCCATGACAAACATGACTTAAGTAACAAAACATATAAAAGAAAACGAGTAAGTTAACACCTGAAACAACGATAATTCTATGATATTATTAACAAACCAATGTTAACAGATCATATATGATATCATATGAATGTATATGATTCTTGTATAATTTAATAAAAATTATTTCACCATTATAAAGGAGGTTAACCTACCCCCAACCAAGGAAAAGTACAAGGCAAGGGTTTATTTCTCAATGTCTTCATTATCTGAGGTTGTCTATACGTAATAATCTAATGGGACTTCTTTATCATCCAAATCCATGTTTCTTAAAAATTTATTTAAAAACATTTTTAATATTTACAAGAATATGGGTTAAAGTCATTTATACCCTTTTTTGACTTTTAATAAGAGGTTTATAAGGGAATCTATCCGTCGTTTTCAAAGCAAGGTGCTTTTTAACCTTTTTGACAGAATTAAGGTAAGAATGTTTTTTAACTTATACGGCAGGTGCTGCTATTTTCCACCATTATAAAATCATCAAAGATTCCTTTACAAGCTTATAAGAATATTTTCAAAGTAAATGTTTTATTTCATAATTATGTGACTTCTAAATGATTTCAAAAAAAGATATATTTCTCTCAAATAGTTTTTATTTCATATATGTCAACATCCTTTGATGGATTTTAATCTTATTTGAAGTTCACTTATTATGATACAAAAAATCCATATTGTATTGAAGGTTTTGTGATATTTTTGGCTTTAGATGTGTTATTTTTATACCATTCATGGTTTATGGAGGAAGTATTGACATTTCGTATGCTACTTTTTATATGAATGTTTATGTTATGTTTAAACCTGTTCATATGAGGAATGCATTGGACTTAATAAGTGACGGGTGGAGCCCGCTATAGCTCCTCGATGAATCGGTAGGTCTCATGAGACAAACTAGTGTCTTGGCACAAGGCCTTGGAAAAATCATATTTGTAGTCTTGGAACGAGGCCTTGGCTATGTGGTAATGATAGTCTGGGATTATGCATTCCATCATTATGAAAGTGGTTATTGATATTGCATGTGATTATTTGATTAGTAGAATATCCATGTGAATAAGTAAATGTAATTATTTCATTTTATTTTTTCCATACTATGTTGAAGTTCAAGTTTGAAAGGCTTTTGTTTTAGTTATACATTGCCTTAAATGTTTATTCTTATTTATGAACGTTTCTTCTATATTGTTATCCTTCCTGGGAATTTGAGATCACCCCTTTCAATGTTTTATTTTTTCGAGGATGTGAAGAAGTAATTTATGAATGACCTGTAGGGATTGTATATGGGGATTTGAGTGTGGACTATGAAGAAAATATGTTGTTGTAGTTTTCATTTTTATGATGTAATGTAAAACTTTATGAATATATCTAGTGTTTCCAAGTCTACTAAACTAATCAGTCTCTCGAGATTTGATTTTTCTCATGATCATTCCAATGTTATGTAATAATGCACCGACTCTAGGTAATTGGGGTCGGGGTGTTACATGATGCATGTTAATTTTGTGATAATTTTAGCTATACTTATATTTGTAAAAAAATGTTCTCAAAAGAGTTTAATGATTCCTAGACACTATTTTTCATCCCGTAGGGATCAAGAACAAACTTAGACCCATGTCATGGGCCAGGTCAGGTGTAGGTTTGGATGGAAACTAGGATATATCATGAAAAATTGGTAATAGAGTAGGTTTCACGTTATTTTGGGTCATGTTATTGGAGATGTCGGGATAGATGAAGGCTATGACTATCAAGGCATAAGGATTTGGTTGCGAGTGGTTTGTTTGGCCAACAAACCTCGTGAGAGACCATAGGTCACCCTGGGAAGTTGGGTATTTGCATGAATCCTACTTCAGGTTAGATGAACATGTTCTAGACTAGGCATGGACACTGAAAATGGGTGGTGTGGTTAAAATTTTTGTTGTGATTTTAATTATTTTACTTTTAATTTTTGGGAATGTTTAAATTATAGTACTTGATGTATTTCTATGGGATGATGTATGGATTTTTTTTATAATCATTACTCCCCATAGACCTCATGTGCAGCTATAAGAAGTCTCCATAGGGAGTTCCCCCTCACTATTTTATCATAGATTTGTTGAGCTATACCTTCAGGCTAGCTGATCCATGGATTACGGAGTATGATCTAGTATCTCTTAGGCTAATGAAACAAAACAATATCTAGAAAAAGATAAATTTTATAATTTTCCCATGAATAAACCCCCTTATATATGAGGAATTATGTATCCCTATAAATAAGAAGATCAGGTTGATGATATTTAGAGGATCTTTAGGTTCCTCAGGAATCCTTAATCCATTATATTGAAGTGTTCTCCATTTATGTTGTAAGTTCAAAGTCTTCAATTGTGGGAATTATTTGTTTGAGTAGGATGGTATAAGAAGATCGGCTAGAATGAATTCAAAGATTCTTTGTATGAGGATTAATATAATGATATGTTATCCTTTTATAGGCCCTAGGAGTTCTTAGATCTCCATAAAGGAGAGCAGATAGTGTTTGAATACGATAATTGGTTTGCTAAGTAAGCCTATTTTTTCCCTCATGGTGGTTTCCAACAAACGGTTGAAAGATCAGAGGTTTGATATGTAATTATGGCCTAATACATAATCTTGGGTCTTCTTGTTTAATCTTAAGACATGTACTGAGATGGATGATCAATATTTGATTGTGGAGACAGATTAGGATAGTAGGCCAGACTTCTAAGGAACGATTACACCACTGAATCAGAGTGGGGTTGGTCCATCTGAAAAGAACATTATGTGTGAAGTGTATGAGAATATGTGTGGTGTAATCTCTAGATATCTCTCCAGAACACCATTATCGGTAGCTTCCAGTTATGGATCTATCGCGTGACATCAGTGTGGGACATCCTTTTTATAAATATTCTTCACAGATGTGATTGTATAAATATATTTGATGGTTTTATTTAAGGAACATATCAACTTCTATTGATGGTGGGTGATGTTCATGGCACCCGATGGGAGTAAAATGATTTTTCAAGGTGAATGGGATCCATAGTTTGGTTAATATTTGCCTCCACTTATAGCATTAGGAATCCTTTCCTGTCAGGTACTTTCTCTCATGTGAGATTATAATGAGAAAGTATCTAGGAATGGGGTTCCTCCTATGGTGGATGGGTTCCTAGGGGAATTCCTATAGCAATTTTTTATTTTTCCACCATAATAGGATGTGGAGTTCACCATCAATCTAGAAATGATAAGAAAGATAATATCAATTCACTTATATCATAAAGCCCCCAAAAAATTTGAGGTAATTAAAGATAAAGGTGTATGATTTAGAATCCAATGGATTTATTCACCAAATCAATTCACCTTGGGCTACACCTATTTTGTTTTCTATGAATAATGATGGATATCTCCAACTATAAACTGATTACCAAAATTTTTATTGGGTCATGATCAATAATAAATAAATCATGTATTACATTTATTACCTCATTGATATACTCAAGTGGAAAAGTTGGTTTTCCAAGATTGATCTTCACTCTAGGTACCATCAATCTAGGGATGGGGAAGATGATGTGCGCAATACAACCTTCCAAAGTATTTATAGCTCCAAAATAATATTTTAAAATTCCATTATGGTTGAAAAATGATCCAATAATTTTCATGGACCTTATGAATGTGGTGTTCCATAGACACCTTGACTCTTTATTCATGTGTCAGTGGATGACATCTGAGTTTACTCTAGAATAGAAGAGAAACATAGTCAACAACTGAGGATCATCTTGGCCCCTTTATAAGATCACCTTATTTATTACAAACTCTATAAATTAATTTTTGGATATTACAGTATATGTTCATTACACATGTGATCTCGGAGCATGGGGTTTTAGTTGAACTTTAGAAAATACAGTTGGTGATGTCATTGGGGCATCTATATAATGTCTTCAAAATCAGATGTTTTTAGGTAATGCAAGATATTATCAGTGATTTGATATGTTTTTATCTAGGGTTTATTTTCCCATCACATATCTCACCCCAAAAGGGTAATGTTTTGACTTTATTTGATAATGCTTTGAATATTTTTTTGATCCTAATAAGTGCTTGTATATAGCCCCCATATTGATTCTATTTGAGGATATATAGGGGTATATGGTTTATTATGATATTTTTATCATATTTCTTGGTGGTGTACTAATACAGAGTGAACTTGTTGAGGCATATGGCGCTTGAAAACTCTAAAAACTCAAAATAAATTACCCAACCCATTACCTTGAGTTAGAATTAGTGATTCAAGCTTTGAAATCATGGTGTCAAAATATTTTTTGGGAAAATTTATAGTCAAATTGGATCATAAAATCATTCCCTATATGTTCTCCTAGATTGATATGAATCAAATGTACGGTCAGTGGATTGAGGGACTCCAAGGGTTCAAATTGGATATTATATATACCTAGGGTAAAGGGAATGTGGTAGATAATGTCCTGAGAAGAAATATATCAACCTATAGATCAATGGAGTCTAGTGATGAGTGGGAACTAATGGAAAATTTCAATTAAATTATTCTAGAAGCTAAAGAACATAGTGGAGATTCATTCTTGGAAATAATTAAATTGTTTTTATCTCTTCTCAAACTATCATTGGAATAATATCTCAATGATTCCTCATATTAGTAGTCTATGTAGCTCATATAATGATGGGAGGTGCCCAATAGATGGATATCATCTCATGAGGGGATTCTTTTCTTCAAGGTCCACATGGTTTTACTATTCTCTCTATAGATGTTGGTGATATATGATAAACAATAGTCCCAGTGGGATTTCCATATTGGATCCACCAATATGTTTTTTCATGTCTTTTTCTGGTTTCAGCACCCATGTATGAGTCATGTAATATCTATCTTTGTATCATTATGTTAGATTTATCATCAGATTAATCATTCAAACTAAAGGTCCTATGAACTACTATTTCCACTACACATTCCTATATAGAAGTGGTATAAGGTCCCAATAAATTTTATCATAGGATTTCCTAGTACAACTTTTGGGAGGAAAACAATTTGGGTGACTGTTAATAATCTCACCAAATCCACTCATTTTATCCCAATAAAAGATTTGACTAATTTGGAAGAATTTTCCTGGCTGTATGTCTAGAAAATCGTGGGGCTTCATGGTTGTTTTTTAGTTTTAGGTTCAGAAAGGGACCTTTATTTTAAATCTCAAATTTATGAAAGCCTCCAAAAGAAAATAGGGTCAATGTATAAGCTCATTATGGAATACCACCCTCAAAAGGATGACAAAATAGAAGGGGAAATTTGATTCATAAAGACATGATCTTGGTTTGTGTGTTGGACTTCAAAGGCTCATGGGATAACCATCTTGATTTTATAGAAGTTTCTTATAATAATATTTACTAGTTGTAAATATGGATTGATCTATTTGAATTTATTTTTGGTTTCCCATTTCAGTCACCTCTTTGTTTGGAAGAAGTAAGAGGGGCTTCCTTGCTATGGTGGAGCCTTGTGTTGGAGATGTGTGGTAAATTTTTTATGATCCTAGAATGGTTATTAACAGCACAAACACATAATAAATCATATTTCGATTAGTGGTGTCCAGCCATGGAATTCTCAGTGGGTGATTTTGTGTTTCTAAAGGTGACACACTTTTTGGATAACCATAATATTGGTATGTAGGGGAAGATTCTTCCGTAGTATTTCATACCATTTGAATGGATAATTAATGTGTAATATTTCATTTCCTTTCCTTCTTATTTAACTTGAATTCATGACTTGTTTCTTGTCACATAATTAATGAGCTATAATCTAAACCCAAATCATATACTAATTTGGGAAGAACTATAGATGGAACCTAATCTATCATTTTATAAGCAACCGATGAGATTATAGACTCCCAGGTAAATGAAATTTGGGGAAAAATTATTTTAGTTTGGGTTCTTTAGAAGCACTGAAATAATGACTATAAGATCTATGTATGGAATTTTTTGATGGTGGCGAAGTGTCCTCATTTATTATCAAATCTAGATGAATTTTAAATTTATAAGGTTTAAAATTTTTCATAGTGGGACGAATTTTCAAGATCATGATGTTCTTTAGGGTATTTATCTCTTTTATTTCTGGTCTTGAATTTTTTCCATAACATTCCCAAGATTTTTATAAAAAATGGTCTATTTTGAGATGATAGAAGGAGGTGCATGGTTAAGGGAAACTATGCACCATCCCAGTGAAAACCATGAACCCCTATAAGTAAAATATGTAGCCTCCCCCTCTTTTAAAACGTAGTTGACGTATGGCACACACATGGTCTAGAAAATAGTGGCCTACAATATTCATAAATTTTTTGAAATTCCAATTCTAACCAACCTTTATTTTAACCATCTATCCCTCTTATTTAACCTAATTAGACCCTTCCCAACCCTAACACCATGTCTCTTCCACCTACACTTCCTCTTGTATTTTTTGATCATACTTGTGAAGGATTTATTTAAAAACCTCTAAGTATGTTCTTCCTTAATACCCTTTAATTATCTTTATCTCATCTTCCTTCCCCCTTGGGATGTCTCTTCTCTAGTGTTAATATCGACCTGTGATAGGTTTAATAAAATTTCATTAGTGTGAATATTTAAGGTTTGGGTATTTTATTACTTCTATTGGGCCTTATGTTGGTTTTACTTGTGGCTTCCAATCAAATTTGGGTGATTTCAAGTGAAATGTATTTTGTTCTATGCTATTTTGTTAATTGATAATTTTAGTTTCCTTTCCTGTGTTTCTAAAAGTGTTCCAAAATGGTGTGTGTGGGTGAAAATAGAGTTTTCAAGGGTTTTGGTTTGATCATAATGTGTATTAGTCTTTTCCCCTTTGAAAATGGTTGATACTTCCTTTTGTAGCTTTTGATAAATTGAATTTTTATAAACAAAGGGGTTTTACATGATATGGAAAACTTTATAAATCACTATGGAGACCTAGGTATATAAGAGATTTTCTAAGGAGTGGTAGGTTGGATGAGTTATTAGATCACTAAATTGGTCTCTCTAGTAGGTTTAGGCTACAACACTAACTAAATTATATGATTATATATTGGGGACAGATATAAATTTTTCAAACACCTTACTAGTGGTTTGTTCATGAGAACGAAAAATGTTGTTTGATCAGTAAGAGTACAATGATCCAAGGCCCCTAATGACCTACCTTATTATGGATTTCTTATTGTTCATAAATTTATTTCTTACCCATTTTTATTTATATTCTCTTAGATTAATTTTTTAATTAAAATAAAACTTGTTTTTTTTTAAATTTCATAACTACATTCCTATAAAACTATAATATTAATTTATCTTTTAATTTCATTTCATTGAAGCCTTTGGTGGTATCCTACTGGGAATGTGAGATCACACACTACAAACACCCACATTTGTATGTAGACATTTTTCTATCTAACTCATGTAAAGTAAAGGCATTCAATGGATGTGATTTTTTATTCTATTTTTATTAGTTCCTCCTTCGATAGGTGTTTTCTGTAGTGGCATGTTGATTTTCCCCCACTCGTCACATGGAGGTTTTTCATCCATTTCATTCCCTCCCCTTTTTTGCTTTCAATTCATTTGTAATTGTTAAATTATTATATTTTACATTTACTTATCTCTTTATTTTATTTTATGTTATGGGTTTTTTGTCTTGATTCATGTTAATTTTTTTCTGATAGTATATATACTTATTTTTGGTAGATCCATTCCCAAAGGAGTTCCACCATGCCCAGGCACTAGTTTCCAGCTCGTGGGGATCGAGACTTCCAATTGGGCCCTGTCAAAGGTTGGTTTGGAAGTCAGGTTGTATGGAATCCATGCTAGTTCATGATATGAACCCTGATCAATGTAAGAGGACATGAAATATAAAATAAAAACATACATAAAAAACAAATTTGTTATTACACAAAACATGATATTAACAAGGAATTGGTAATAAACATGTAATAAATGGTAATTAGAACATCATATATAATATGATATGTATATATAAATATATATGAATGTATGTATGTATTATTCTGTAATGGTTGTATAAAAAACTTATATTTATTTTATCAAGAGGTTCTAATATAAAAAAAAGAATTTGAGACTTATGTTATGGTATTTTTTTCAATTTGTCTTCTTTAGGACATACATTATGTTATGCTCCTATATTATTTTACGAGCTATATATACAGCCCCTTTGACATATAATGTAATTAATTAGTTTTTTCTCATAATATTCTAAGTTTTATTTACTTTTATTCCTTTAGGGGGCTTATGAATCAATGTTACCAAAGTGGTTAGGGTTTTATCAAACAATCTCATCATTTAACAGGATAGTTTTTTTTGTAATGGCCCCATGACCAAAAGGCCTATGTAAATATTAATAATGTAAGGAACATTACAAGAGAAAAACATGTGGGATATTACTATAATTGTCCTCACAATGAGGTAGCATGACCATGGGAAGAGTATTTGACCAGGTAAGAGGCTTACCAACTCCCATATTCGCAATACCATCTACTACCATATTCACCTCCCGATAAACATGTGTGATGATGAAGTTGAGGTTCAAAAAAGTCTTCATGCATTCTATCCACTTTTCAGGAAGCCTCCAAGAGATATGAATTAATAGGATGGTTTATGTTTATGCTTCCAATGATGAACTATTATGATCCATATCTAAAGAAGCATATGAATTTTATTATCCACTAGTTATATAATGAGAATAAATTTTTTAACATTAATCTTCCTCTATTTATGTACTCAATATTTCAAGAGAATTTTTTTAAGAAAAATCGTCTTTATTTCTCTCTTTGGTTGAAATCCTTTTTTCTTCTATATCCATGTTTTCAAAAAAAAATTAAATAATGTTTTTACTACTATCAAATGATTATTAAATAAATTTTTACACTTTTTTAATTTTGGAAAGAAAATATTTTGATGGAATATTCATTCCATTTTCCAAAAGAAAGTCCAATTTTTATTTTACCAGAAATATGAAAGGAATCATTGTTTTATCATATACGGTGTGAATTTAATTTCCCGCCATCATGAACACGCAATGTTTTAAATAATTATTTAAAAGTTTCAATGTTTATTTCTGAAAAAATATTATTCCAAAAAAGTTTTATTATTTTTTTAGTTTAAAAAACGTGATTTCTAAATATAAAAATATATTTTCCTGATGAAATATTCCAAGTGATCTTTCAAAACCATTTTCTATCTAAGGTAAATTAATTTTATGTTACTAATTTTTTACTGGGTTTATGATCAGAAGATTTAATCATTTTCATTCTTGAGAAGGTCTTTTCTTTTGATGACACGATGATTATAAAACCTATTTCTCATTTATGGTTTATACCATGATAAAATTATTTATAATTCTTCTTCTTTTTTGACAGGTTTTACTTTGATGAAATGAGAAAATTATTACAAATCCTGTTTCCCTTCCACTTTTTATGCTATAATTAAATGTTTATGAAACCTGTTTCTTTTGTTGGGTTATAAAATGATAAATGGTTTTATGATGTTGTGGCACACATTTTTTTATTATTTTCATTATGTTATGGTTGGGATATATATCTCCCTCCAATGAATTAGGTAATGACTGATATCTCATGGGATAATCAAGACTGGAATAGGGAGTAAACCGAGTTCAGTAAAAGAATTTTTCCACTATGACTGTCATTAGAGTGAACCATGACTACTGTGATGGTTTTAGGATTAAACACATTCTAAAATTATATATTTTAAAATGATCCTTGACTAATGATTTAAAGGTTTTCTATGACTATAGGAATACTATAATTATATTTCTTATGCTAATGTTATTCTCTCGTGGATTATGTAATTTGATTTCTTTATGATTCATGTGTTTTTAACAACTAATATTAATTACATGACTCAATTTTATGATATATGATATGAATGGTATGTTTTTAAAATTTTAATATCATGTCCTCTTATTCTGATTCTTATTTTATTCTTATGTGATCATTGATATCTCCCTCTTTTAACCTTACTAAGTATCTAAGCTATCCCTTTGTTATGTTTTCTTTACCAATATATGAAGAACGGTTTTATGTATGATTATTCTGAAAAAGGTGAAATATATGGGGAAATTATTCATAGAAGACAGAGGTCACTTAAGTTCCAATTGTTTATGTGTTTATGTTTCCAAAGGCACTATACCTAAATGATTCTAGCATGGTTTGTTGTGGTATGTAAAACATAATATTATATAAATATTTAATATCTATGTATGATATCTTTGTTACTTTACACATATATACTGAACATATATTATATTTATATCAGGTTTAACATTCTTTAGATGATGTAACAATGATCAATTTAAAAGAAAATAAACTACCAAATAAAAAATTATATAAAAACAATGATGTTATTTCCTAAAACATGATTTCAACAATGTATTATTAGTAAAAGGGTAATAAATTTTTATAAGTAAATCATATATAGTATGATATATATAAGTATGATTCTATAATATATGTATAATAAACTTGTATTTAATATATAGGAGTTCCAAATGTGTACAAGGGAAATTGATAATTAAGGTAATGTATTTTTTCTCAATTTATATTATTTGAGACTTACATTATATTATGAACATGTATTCTTTTATGAGGTGTATAAACATCTCCTTGTATGTGTAATATCATGAATTTATTTATTATTATGATATATGACATTTCATTTAATGTTATTATTTCAGGACGCTAATTATTCAGTAATACAAAGGTTGCAAGGGTATTGCGGTACAATCTCATCATTCATCAAGATTGTTTATGATTATGCCTCTAAAATTGAAACATTATGATCAATATCTCAAGAAAAAAATTTATTTTCAATCTTATTATTATTTCAAGAGAATGCATGTTCCCCTTAATGTTCTACTATTTATGTACTCAAGTTCCAAAAGATTGTTTTTAATGAAAACAAACATTATTTCTCTCATGATTCAAAAGAAATTTTTCTTCATAATCCATGATTTAAAAAATGTTTTAGAGGAAGTTATTATTAATATAATTTATTTTTAAATACATTTTTCCCTAGTTTTAATTTTTTTACAAAAATAAAATGAATTTTATTTTCATCTTCCAAAATATTCCAATTTTGATTTTAACAAAAATTTTATTGGAATATCTATTTTAAAAAATATGGAATAAATAGAATTTCCTAACATCATGACCAAAAAAATGTTTTAATGATTCCTTTTATATGTTTCAAATTATATTTTCAAATTAAATGATTTATAAAATAATTTATCAATTTTTCGTTTAAAAAAATATTTTCAAAGTAAAAAATGATATTTTCCTCAAGAAATATTCCATGTCATCTTTAAAAAACATTTTCTATATATGATAACATCATATGATGTTTAATATATTTTACTAGGGATTTGATCCAAGGATACCATTCTTATTCTTTATTTAGATAGTTTGTCATTATAATGATAATATTTTTATGAAACTCTTTTCTATTCAATGTGTTATACCATAATAAAATGTTCATGAAACCCATTTACTTTCATGGATTATTGTATGATGAATGTTTTTTGATCTTATGGAATAGGTATGTATGATTTTTATTATGTGATGGTTGGGACCTATATCTCCATCTAGTACATTGGGTTAAGATTGATATATCATGAGATTAATAGTACTATAATGGGGAGTGAACCTAGTTTAGTAATGTAATTTATCCTCTATCATTGTGTTATTAGTGAACCTTTATTACAATGATGGTTTAGGGAGTGAAACCATTCAACTATGATAGAATTTGTAACGATCCTTGAATAAAAAGGAAATGATTTTATATATTTATGTGTATACCAAAAATATATGTCTTATTACAATGTTACTCTCTCATGGATTATGTACATTGATTCCTTTATGAATCATGTATTATGAACTGCCATGATTTATTGCATCAATCATGTTTATGAAAAATGATATAAAGGTTATGTTTTTCAATTATTATGATCATTTTCTCATAACCTCATAGTAGTGTTATTCTTATGTGATTGATGATATCCCCCTTCTTTAAAATTACTGATCATCTTGGCTTACCCTTTCTTATGATATCTTCCCTAGGTGATCAAGAATGTATTACGTATGATAAGTAAATGAAGGGTGATGTATATGTTGAAATTAGAGGGATAATATGTAGATTTCTTGTAAACCTCTTTTTTATGATTCTATTTTTGAAAATGCACTAGACTTAAAAAAATATAGCATGGATCATTGAGTTATGTAAAGAATATTCATCTATCAATATGTAATGCCTATGGATAAGAAGTTTGGGTCATTATATTTTGGTATTACAGAAAGGTTTAGTCAACCATTGGAAACTACAATGAAAAAACATGAGTGATATCACTAGGGAAATTCCTAAAGATAACTCGAATTGTAATTTTATGAATATGAAAATATCATAGAATATTTTTTAAGGATATACCAATTGGTTTTCAAGTTATTACATCCATCTTTGGATACAAAAAGTAGACAGGGATATGGTACCAATGTACCTAGGGTTAATAACATTGAAAGATGTGCATCAAGAATGACTCATGCATTACCTAGTATAAGATAAGAGACCTTAAGTTGAATCTAGTTTGAAAATATTTGGGGATACAATTTGGAAATTAAAAAACTATTTAAAACCATCATGAAGTATTTGAATAATGAAATGAATGACCTAGGTTATGCCTAAGGTGATATAGTTTGAATAAAGGGTTTCATTATTTAAACATCCTTTAAATTTTTTATGATTATTTTTTTTTCTCACTGTGATTATTATTTCTCACACTATTTGTTGGGAAAAAATCCCTCAAGGCATCATTGAATAATTTTTGAGCTGATTCTGTTTGTTGAAAAAGTGGACATCTGAGTGGTGATTGTTGACAATGCAAACAATGACATGCAACTTTGTTGACAAAGAGGATTTCATGATGGAATGTCGAGTTCAAGAGCTGAGGTCAACGATCCCTGTTTGATTCAAGAACTTCGACAAAAGGAATGGATGATTTGGAGGCGGTACTAAAGAACAGATATAATGTGGTGCCGTTTTCCAGTGTTTGCCAAATTTTTGGGCCTAAAAATTGACAAATGAAGAAATGTGTTTTTGGAAAAGGGACTTACGCGCCGACTACTTGGATTATTGAAAACTTGCGCGTCATATGTTTTTCAAGATCAGAAGATCAAAATATGGATATGGAAATAGGTTCGTGCAAGTTTGGGAGTTGGTCGCGCCAGTGTCTAAAAGGACAGAAGACTTGCTTGCTGAGACTGGGTCACGCAGGTGACTTGCGCGCCGTCACGCAGGGTGGTCAATTTACCTATAAATATTGGACCACCCCTCTCCATTCTTAACCCGAGTTAAACACTTTGAGAAATCAGAGCTCCCATCGCGCAGGTGTGGTGGTCGTGCAAGTGGTGTGTGTGGTCGCGCAGGTGGGACGTGCGCGCCAGGGTGATAGTTGCGCGCCAGTGTTTGAAGATCTGCGCCATTGTGGAGTTGCGTGGCAAAATTGGATTGGGCGTAAAAGGAAGTGAGTCGCTTGGGTTTGGAGTTGAGTAAGCTTAAGTCGCGCAAGTGTCAGAGGAGGACTTGCGTGCCCGTTGTGACTTGTGCGCCGATACTTGCGCGCCGAGATTGACTTGCGCTCCAAGTAAGGGTTATTTCCAGCAGTTTTTTTCGAGCTGCATGGAAGCTGGATGTTTGCCCGATACCTTCGGTGCAAAGATAGATTCATCTACGGGTGAAAATTGGGCTTCAAAAAAGCATCTATATACATAGGAAGATGCCTTACTTCATGCAAATTAAGAGACCTACAGGTCTTTAACTGTGAGTGGATTCCTTCCAAGAGCAGTGAGCAATGGAAGAAAAAGAAGGTGATCCTCTCCACCGGTAGTGAGCCAGAGAGAGAGAGAAACAGGGAGTGACCCTTGGGGAAGTAGTGAGCTGACCCTAAACATTGTAAAGGCAGTGAGCCTGGGCATAGAAGTGATCTAGCTCGAACATTGTAATCCACAGCTAGTGAAGCTTAGTGGAATTGGTACGACTGGCAACATGTCGGCGTATGCTCCTTGGACGTAGCCCTTTGCGGTGAACCAATAAAATTGATGTGTCATGTGCATACTTTACATTCTGTTTACTTTGTGAAACATAAAAGAGAGAGAAGAGTGTTTTTCTTAACAGTGAAACAAGATCAGAACGGCCGTTAATTTTATATTAGTCATACCCTGATTCACCCCCCCCCCCCCCTCTAAGGGTATTCAGCCTTGTGGACCTAACAATTGGTATCAGAGGGAAAGGTTGATAGTTGTTCTTCTCACAATGGAGGTCACTAATCATAGACGAATTCCGATCATTGAAGGATGTAATTTTCATATATGGAAGAATTGAATGCCACATTATTTTCGATCTTTGGGAATGGATGTGTTTTCAGCAGCTATGGATGGTATCACAGCAGATATTACAAGTGGTTCATTATCAGAAGCTGAGCACAAACAGTTGGATGTGGATTCCAAAGCAATCAATGCCTTAGGGGGAGCCCTCTCTAATCCCATATATACAAAGGTCATGTCATGCAAAACGTCACATGCCATGTGGGAAAAGCTTTTGAATATATATGAAGGGGATACAAAGGTTAGAGAGGCAAAGCTTCAAGTGTTGTGGAACAAGTATGAAGATCTGAGAATGAACCCGGATGAGTCTGTTGATGCATTCTTTGACAGGGTATTTTCTGTGGTATAAGACATGCGGGGTCTTGGAGAAATTATCAAAGATATAAAAATTGTGAAGCGCATATTGAGAAAACTCCCACCTCGGTTCAATCTGAAAGTTTCTGTTTTGGAAGATAAAGACCCAAAAGAACTGACATTGGATAACCTGCAAAACACTCTTGTGGCATATGAAATGAGAAATGATGATAACGAGACTGTGGGAAAGTGGAAATCCAAAGAGGTGGCATTCAAGGCCATGAAGAATCTCACCATTGAAGATTCTAATGAGGAAGAAGAGACAGATGAGTTGATGTCATTCCTTTCTTCAAATCATCAAAGAGGAAGAGGAATGATTAAAGGGAAACTTCCACTATCATGATTCCGATGTAGAAAGGTTGGTCATCTTGTGGAAAGATGCCCCATGAAATTTCAAGATAACGATGATGATGATGATGAAGTTGACATTCCCAAGAAGAAGACTTTGGCATTTGTGAAAGGGAAGAAGCAATTCAAGAGAAATTTCTTCAAGAAAAAGAATATCGTTTCACAAGAATTTCAAAGTTCAGAGGAGTCTGAGGATAGAGAGGTTGAGGAAATAGAAAATTGCAGAGATCGTGGGGTAAATGCCTTGGTGGCGATTGTTGGTAGTTCTCAAAGAAAGGAAGAAGCAGATGCTGAAGAAGAAGAAGAAATTGAAGGGAGAGTTGATATTGAAGACGAATTGGAAGAAGCTCTTGAGGAGATAGGCTTTTGGAGAGCCAAAACAAAGAAAGCCAATAAAGTGGTTCATGATGCCAAACTCTATATGCAACAACAGGATGAAAAAACATCTGAGCTATTAGAAGAAATTGAAAGACTAAAATCCTCAACACCAGAGATCTCAGAAAATATTGTTGAGTATAAGCTTAAAATTGAGGAACAAAAGAAGGAAATTGATTGTTTGACTAACACAGGAAATGAGCAGGCCAGATGTATTAAAGAGCTTGAAGAAGAAGTGGTCAGTCTGCGACAAAAAATTAAGGATCAAGATAAACTCTTGACCCCCAATTTGATATCAGAAAATCAGGCCATTCAAAAGATAGAGAAGATGAAAGAGGAGCCTAGTAGTTCAGCAGCGAAGAAGCAGCAATTGAGCTTAGATGTTAAGGTCGTTTCATGGCTTAATCAGGATCCAAAATCTGTGACAATTACAGTCAGATCGCAAGAAACCTTCCCGAAATTGAAGGTTGATTTGGGCACAAAACAAAATCTGAATATTCAGAGATCCCAAAGGGAAAATCCTAGTACTGAAGTATCCCGAAAGAATGTATCTTATATCAGGTGTTATTGTTGTGGGAAAATGGGACATTCACAGTATGTATGTTCCATAGTAAAGAGATATAGGAGGGAACAGGAACAGAGATGGTAGCGAAACAGAGATCAGTTTTCTAGAACATATTTTGAAGGACACTGTTTTTGATGCGGAGGTTTTGGACACATGGCTAGGTAATGCACTTCGACCATTCAGAAAAATGTGCCAAAGCAAAATCAAAATGTTTGCAAGCAGCAAATCAATAAACCAACAAGTGAGTTAAAAGTTCATAATATATTTGCAGCTTTGCAAGATGAAGCTGGTCCATCATACTCTAATAAAGAACAGAAGCCTCAATCCATGCCGAGTATAAAAGAAAAAGTATGGACCAAGAAGAGAAAAATTGAGAAGGTCGTAGTTGCTGAAATTTCCTTTAAAGCATCAGATCGTTCTGGTGTGTGGATTCTTGATAGTGGTTGTACGTCTCACATGACTGTCAAAAAAGATCTGGTTATAGGCATAAAATATGACAAAGAAGGAGTTGTCAAATTTGGAAATGATGAAGGCCTTAAGATTGTTGGCTCAGGAAAAGCCAAGTTTGGGGAAAAAGAAATGAGACGTGTTTATGTCTTGGTATTAGAGGGTCTCCGTCATAACTTTCTTCGCGTCAGTCAACTATGTGACTCTGGGCACTCTATCCTATTTACCAAGAAGATGTGTATTGTCAAATGAAAAGAGGGAGTAGTAATTCTACAGGGAAAATGAACAAAGGGAAATCTTTACCTGGTAGGTGGGGAAGAAGATTCGTGCTTTTTATCTAGAGAAGAAGAAAACCAGCTGTGGCATTAGCAACTTGGCCATCTATGTCAACCATCCATGGAAGATCTGGTAAAGTGTGATGTCGCTAGAGACCTTCCCAAACTATCACACGATCACACTCATACATGGGATGCTTTCCAACAAGGGAAGATCCTCAGAAAGACATACCGGCCAAAGGAACATAAATCAACTGGAGTGCTCGAACTGGTTCATGCTGATGTATGTGGACCTATCTCACCATGAGAAATAAATGGGCAAAGGTACTATGTACATTTCATTGATGATTACAGCAGAATGGCCTGGGTATTCATCATTACCCATAAGACAGAGGTTTTCAGTTGTATAAAGAAGTATAGGAGGGAATCAGAAAAGATGCTTCGGTAGAAAATTCTGAAGTTTCGTACTGATAACGGTACGGAATTCACAAATAGTCAGGTCGAAAACTATCTTGATAAACATGGGATAAGGCATAAAGTTTCATCAGTAAGAACTCCCCAACAGAATAGAGTGGTTGAAAGGAGGAATCAGATCATCAACAACATGGCCAGAACAATGCTTATTGATAAAGACCTACTAGAGAAATTTTGGAAGGAAGCAGTTTTGACATCAGTCTATGTTTCAAACTGGTCTCTGTTTTGTCCGAAGCAAGGGAAGACTCAGTATGAACTGTGGTACGGAATGAAGCCAATGTTGAAATACTTTCGATTCTTTGTAAGTAAGTGTTTCATTCTCAAGAAATAAAATCATAGGAAGTTTGAGGCACAAGGAGATGAGGGGATATTCCTTGGCTACCCAGGGAAAAACAAAGCATATAAATGCTTCAATAAAAGGCTGGGAAAAATTGTTAAGAGCAATGATGTCAATATAGTTGAAAATGAATAGAATACTCAACGACCCAGTGAACAGTTTCTGGAAAAAAGTGATGATGAGGTAAGCAACACAGGGGGAGCAGAAGTGGCAGAGGCTAACTCAGAAGAAGATACTGATGATGAACAAGAAAGTATCAAGTTTGTGTCTGCAAGGAAGCCAAAGAGTCGAGCTGAAATTGATAGGAAGAATGTCATTGGTGATCAAACTGCTCCAGTTCAGACTTGAAGAATGAAGTCATTACAGCAAACATCGTTATTATCTCAGGAGGAGCCAAAATGTTTTTCTGATGCAGCTGAAGATGAAAACAGGGTTCAGGCTATGAATGAAGAGCTTGATAAAATTGAGAAGAACCAGACATGAGAGATTGTATTGAGGCCAGCAGACAAGAATGTCATCAGGACTAAATGGGTCTATCACAACAAGATGAATGAAGATGGAACTGTGATTCGAAACAAATCACAACTAGTGTGCAAGGGATACTCCCAGATAGAGGGAATATATGTAGATGAGACATTTTCACCAGTTTCTTGGCTGGAGACAATCAGATTATTTTTTTCCATAGCAGTGAAAAGAAAGTTCACAGTGTTCCAGATGGATGTCAAATCTGCATTCTTGAATGGGATTCTAGAAGAAGAGGTGTATATTGAGTAGCTAGATGGTTTTATCATTCATGAGGATGAGAGAAAATTTTGTAGGCTGAAGAAGGCGTTGTATGGGATGAAACAAGCACCAAGGGCATGGTACTCACGGCTTGACCAATACTTGAAAAAGCTTGGTTTCCAGCGTGGGGGAGTTGATTACAATCTTTATTTCAACAAAAATAGTAATAAAAGGATGGTGGTGCTGGTCTATGTCGATGACATGATATTTGGTGGATCAGATGAAGCTCAGTGCAGACAGTTTTCTGAATTCATGAAAAATGAGTATGAAATGTCAATGATTGGAGAGCTAACGTTTTTCCTTGGTCTACAGGTGACACAAGGAAAGAATGGAACATTCATTTCTCAGTATAAATATTCCAAGGAGGTCCTGAGAAGGTTGGGAATGGAAAATTCCAAGGATATGAAGACTCTGGTTGCTACCCAGATGAAATTATCAAAAGATGAGGATGTCAACGCAGTTAATATCATAGAATACAAGAAAATCATTGGAAGTATGTTGTACATAATTGCAATAAGGCCTGATATTGTTTTCGCCACATTCCATGCAGCGATATATCAGAGTAATCCCAAGGAATGACACATGCTCGCAGTGAAAATAATACTTAGGTATATCTAGGGCACAGTGGATTTCGGCTTGACATATACTAACAAATATCAGACGGAGTTATTGGGATATACTGATGTAGACTGGGACGGTTCAGCAGATGATAGAAAATCAACGTCAGGTGATGCATTCTATCTTGGTGGATTGTGTATTTTTTGTCTAAGCAAGAAGCAAGATTGCATTTCATTGAGCACCGCAGAAGCTGAGTATATTGCAACCACTCAAGCATATACACAGTTTTTGTGGATGAAGCAACAACTTAAAGTTATGGGAGTTGAAGTGAAGTCTCTGATCGGAATCCAGTGTGATAATTCAAGTGCAATGAATCTTAGAAAAAATCCAGTACATCACTCAAGGACAAAGAACATTGAGATCAAATATCATTTTATCAAGGAGAAAGTGGAGCAAGGGCTTGTGAAGTTGTAGTATGTGCCTACCGAGTTACAGGTTGCAGATATTCTGACAAAATCCTTACCCAAGGAAGCATTTGACAGGCATCGACTGGCTCTGGGAGTTCAGTTGATTCCCTGCACTTGAAATAGTGTTGATATGGAACCCCCCCCCCCCATCTCCCCAAGGTATGACGTATCTTTCCCTAATGTGTGGATATTTGTTCTCTACTATGTTACAGACTACAAAGGTGTGTCCTTTGGGTTCATTGACAAAGGGGGAGAAAATATTGATTGTTCAATAGGGAGATAGTGTGGAAATTTGATAAATCATGTTTGATATGGGGAGAAGCTGACTAGTGGAGCATCCAGATAAGGGGAGCAATGAGATAGGGGGAGATTTATAAATCTAACGATGCTAGAAGTGATCGATCAAAGAATAGATATCACGACAGGTGAGGATCATGATAAAAGAAGAAGAGTGGTGTTGGAGAGTGGTAAGAATATTTCCAATCCAAACATTGGTCTTCCAATAAGTCCTTCAACAATTAGTATCATTATAGTAAAAATTGGTATCAGTTTGGTGTCAATAGTGGATGTCAGATATGGATTGATTCATTGATTAACTTTTCATTTACTCTTGTTTCTCACGCCGAGCATTGCTCATGTGGGCTTAGAGTATGTGTTGAGTAAATCCTTGATCACTATCAGAATCGCAAAGGGCGAATTGTGGCTGAATAATTAACGATGTATCTTTCGATAAAAGAGTTGTCAACAAACCCAAAGGGGGATATTGTTGGGAAAAAATCCCTCAAGGCATCATTGAAGCATTTTTGAGGTGATTGTGTTTGTTGACAAAGTGGACATCTGAGTGGTGATTGTTGACAATGCAAACAATGACATGAAAATTTGTTGACAAAGGGGATTTCATGATGGAATGTCGAGTTCAGGAGCTAAGGTCAATGATCCATGTTTTATTCAAGAACGTCAACAAAAGGAATGGATGATTTGGAGGCGGTACAAAAGAACAGATACAGAAGATCAAAATATGGCTGTGGAAACAGTTTCGCACAAGTTTTGGAGTTGGTCGCACAAGTGTCTAAAAGGACAGAAGACTTGCGCGTCGAGACTGGGTCGCGCAGGTGACTTGCGCACCGTCGCGCAGGGTGGTCAATTTGCCTATAAATACTGGACCAGCCCTCTTCATTCTTAACCCGAGTTCAACACTTTGAGAAATCAGAGCTCCCGTCGCGCAGGTGTGGTGGTCGCGCAAGTGGTGTGTGTGGTCGCGCAGGTGGGACTTGCGCTCCAAGGTGATAGTTGCGCGCCATTGTTTGAAGTTTCACGCCAGTGTGGAGTTGCGTGCCAATATTTGATTGGGCGTAAAAGGAAGTGAGTGGCGGAGGTTTGGAGTTGAGGAAGCTTAAGTCGCGCAAGTGTCAGAGGAGGAGTTTCGCGCCCGTTGTGACTTGTGCACCGATACTTGCACGCCGAGATTGACTTGCGCGCCATGTAAGGATTATTTCCAGCAGTTTTTTTCGAGCTGCATTGAAGCTGGATGTTTTCCTGATACCTTCGGTGCAAAGAGAGATTCATCTACGGGTAAAAATTGGGCTTCAGCAAAGCATCTACTTACAGAGGAAGATTCATTCTTTCATGAAAATTAAGATTCCTATAGGTCTACAACTGTGAGTGGATTCCTTCCAAGAGTAGTGAGAAAAGGAAGAGAAAGAAGATGATCCTCTCCACCGGCAGTGATCTAGAGAGAGAGAAACAGGGAGTGACCTTGGGGAAGCAGTGAGATGACCCTAAACATTGTAAAGGCAGTGAGCCTGGGCATAGAAGTGATCTAGCCCGAACATTGTAATCCCATTCTAGTGAAGTTTAGTGGAATTGATACGACCGGTAACTTGTCGGCATGTGCTCCTTGGACATAGCCCTTTGCGGTGAACCAAGTAAAATTGTTGTGTCCTGTGCATGCTTTACTTTTTGTTTACTTTTTGCAATAGGAAAGAGAGAGAAGAGTGTTTTGCTTAATAGCAAAACAAGATCAGAACGGGCGTTAATTTTAAAATAGTCATACCCTAATTCACCCCCCCCCCCTCCCAGGGTATTTATCCTTGTGGACCTAACACTATTCTATTGGTTTTATTCAATATAGGGAACCAGAAAGAAGTGGGTTAATGTTGAATGTGATATAAACTGTGTTACAGAGCAACCAAATAGTATAATGACTAGAGAGAGTGATATTTTGATTATTCATATTATGTAATCATTATATATTAATAACAACATTCACCTTAACAATCTCTCGGACTCAGAAATGAATAGAAGGCCAGAGTTCATTGGGAGATCGGGTGGTGGAGACTGTGATGGTAATAATATTAAGTCTTATATATGTTGAGAATGTGGGAAAATCACTCCTAAAAATTTCTCAAAGTAATAATAAGTTCATTTATGTGTGGATACAAAGGCATAAAGTATGTAATTTGTAAGAAGAAAAGAAAAATTCATTTAATTCAGTATAGGAGAATAATGGTTTCACTAAGGTATCATCAATGGTTGAATATTATAAATGTGGATAGTATAATAATAATAAAAATTGAGTTATTATGGGGAAAGATCAAGAAGATGATCTTTTAGGTGGTACAGGTAATGATTTTTTATTTATAGTTAAGATAATAGAAAAGAAATATGAATGCAAAAAAGTATTAAGGAATAATATATTGATGCCTGGTTAATAGTTTAATAATTTAGTGGGATTATTAAATTATTTATTTATTTATATTCTATAATAGTGTTGTAGAGGTATTTTGATGAATGATATTTTGGTTATAAGATTCATGATACATCTTGTCATTATATTATTTTTTTAATCATATATGTCTTCATGTATGTTCAACATAAGAGTTATTGATACCATTATGGGTTTATAAGTTTATGGTTGTTTATAAGTTCAAATTCGTATACACCCCTTTGTGGTTTTATGTGATGTATGTTTATCAATATTAATGATATTGTTGGAGACATTTAATGTAATATGATTCTTTGGTTTTGAATACATTTTAGTGAAAACGTTTTTTAATGAGGTGTGCCTTTACATTTATGGACATAAGATTAATAGTATTGGTAACCATTACGAATTATCGTATCATTTATGTTGAGAAAATTAAGGGTTATATATATTTTTTAATGTTATAGGGATTATATTAATATTTTTTTCAAAAAATGTTAACACACCTGTTAGTTGAAAATATATCCTATTTTCTAGTGTTGTGATAATTAAACTGACAATAAAAGGGTGACAAGGGTTTAGTGCCTACCAATGGCCTATGTGAAACAATATTTCTAGTTGGAAAGCTTGAAGGTAGATATTTCTATGAATATATCTAGGAAATTGGTTTGTCAACAAGTTATGTTTTAGAGAAAAAAGTCTATGGGGATCTTAAAACCATTATACATACTATAATGTAAAATAGAAACTTCGTCATGGATATTTTCATTATTATCCACAAAATATATAAAGAAAATTATTATATATGGGTTGTAGTTAATATCCTTATGAAGTCAGCTCAATTAGTATCTATTAGTGAATGTTTTTCTTTAGATAATCTTTCCAAGATATATATTAATAAAGTTGTATGGATTCATACAGTACGACATTTAAGTGTAATTGACCCTGATTTGATATTTTCATTGAAATTATTAATAAGCCTTTAGTATTACCTTAATAAATATTTGAGTTTCGGTACCATGTATAATCCTCATATAGATAGTCTCCCTAAGAGAAGAATTCAAATGTTAGAGGATATGTTGAGATCTTATTCTATGAATTTCAAAAGGGTTTGGGATCAACACCTTTCTCTAGTTGAGTCTTCATACAATAATATCTTTCACTCATGTTTTGAACTGTATAATTATGAATATATCTACGTAACGAATTTTATAAATCCAATGTTTAGGGATAAAGTTGGACAAATAAAGATTTGGGAACTTGAGGAAGCTGAAGAAATAAAATCATTCAATATCACATAACGGTGGCTCGAAGTAAATAGAATGGTTATATAGATAATAGTTGACATGATATTGAATTTGAAACTGGAGAGAAGGTGTTTCTATGAATTTATATATGGAAGAAATAAGTGAAAAATAATACTGAGGTATATCAGTCCCTTTGAAATTCTTGAATATATTGTGACATAAGCTTATCATTTTTCACTACCACTGAATCTCTCTCAGATTCACAATGTGTTCCATATATCTCTCTTAAGGATGTTCATAGCTGATCCATTACATATAATGAACTCAAAGGTCATACCACCAGATCATGATCATTATGTTGAGAAAAAATAGTGGATATTTTGAATCATATAGATAATGTACTTGTAAAAAATCCAACTATCTGGGTTTATGTTTTATGGTGAAACATTCAACTTGAGGAAGCAACGTGGGAACCTGAGGATGTAATGTTGTAGAAGAATCCTCAGTTATTTATATCAATGTAATGTAATTAAGATGTGGAAATTCATTTAATAGGGGATAAAATATAATATCCCAAGATTTTATGAATTTTGTTTCTTTCAAAGGCATTTAATTTCCTTGATATCTTGTTCTACAAGAAACATAACGTTTTAATGAACCATGATATACTATTAAAATTATTATTTAAAGACATAGTTTATAACATATATATTAACCCTTTTGGTATTAATACTAATGACTGAATTTCAAAAATTAATAAGAATTATTATATATAATGAAAACATATTAATAAAAAAAGTAATAATTTTTTTATGAACTCTTTAAAAGCATTGAAAAATACTTTTTCCACAAAAAATATTATGAATTTATTTTTGTGGAAAAATAAAAAATATAAATTTTAACACTTTTATAAAATTTATTTGAAAAAAAATCATTTTTTAAGAATACATGTCAAAATTATAATTTAATGAATTTTTTTGAACTTTCAGAAAAGATTAATTTTTCAGGGAACATTGAAAAAAAAAATTTATTTTAAACTAAATTTTCATTTAATTCAATTAAAATTTTACCTATTATGAAAAAATGTTTCAAAATTAATATTTTATAAATTATATATTTCATTATTTGATTTTTTTTATTGTCATAAATTTCATATTAAATTTTCATATTAAATATTTTTATACTTATGATGATTTTCAATTTGGAAAACTACTTTTTTGTTACATCTAAGAATTTATTTTTAAATAAAATTAATCACTTTATTTGAATGATATTCTCAAAAAGGGATTCCATATTTTAAATCATAATAATTAATACTATATAAAATGTTCAACATATTTTTTATCAAAATTAATTATAAAATAGTAAAAACTAATTATTGTAGTTAACCTTAAAAAGGGTTTACCAGGGGTTAAATGAAAAGGATAAGAGTTAAAATGAACTAAATGTTTTTTCAATTAATATTTTATGGAAATATTTTGACCATTATTACATCAGGATCAATTTTTATTTTATATTAGGACACGTTTGTATCAATGTATTCAATATAATAATTAATGTATTGAAAAAGAAAAAATGTCACCCCCTTGCTTTTAAATTTTAATTATATGTTAATATAGGGGAAAATAGATATGTGAATAGATATTTAAATACATTTTATGATATTAAAATTAATTTAATGTTGTTAAATTATATTTTATTTTTATTAATCAAATAATTATTTTAAATTCTTAATCAACGCCAACATAGTATTTGTTTATATAATAAATAATAATTTAAATGAAACATAAAATATAAAAATTAATATAAATGTTATTAATTCTTGTATTTTTTTTAAATTTATAGAAAAATATGACTTCATATTTAATATTAAATTGATATTTTGGGATTCCACTTTTAACTTGATGTTTTTAAATTAAAATTAAATAAATAGTATCAAAAATTAACATTATTGTAATTTTATAATAAATAAAATTTTATTAAATTATTTAAAATTTCTAAATGTCATATCCTATACCATGTAATGGTTAAATATCTTTAAATAATAACCATAATAAATTAATTTACTAATGGTTATTTTCTTATAATTATATTCACTCTTAAATAAAAAAAACATTATAATCATGATAAAGGGTAAAATGGGTTTTCGTATATTTCATGTGCTTATGTTAAAACTAATTTTACACATACTTAGGATTCTTATTTTAAAAAATTAATTTCATATATATAATCATTGGGTCCAAATTTTCCAGTAATACTCATTTTATTTTTATAAATAAGGTATAAATCACCTACGTAAATAAATAAATAAATACTAGTTATAATGGCGAAAACAAAAATTAAAACATTATTTAAAGTTAAAGGATAAGAAATAAAATGTATAATATATGTTTTTGTGTGTGTTGGAGGTATTTATATTCCATAAATTCCATAAAATATAATAATTATAAATTTTGGAGGCTCTTGGGGTGATAGTGGCTTCCAATTTTTGAATAGTTTTGGGTATTTATAAAAATTAAATTCCTTCTCCATTATAAAAAGACAGTTAATCCCCTAACATCATCACACCTCTTAAATCCTATGTCTCAACCAAAACTAGAAAAATTATCCCCCAAATATACTTATCCATGTTATAGATCTGTTTTTCATCCCAATAGACCAACCTTAGGGTACTTAATAAGATATCCAAAGGTTGTTGTTCTAAGAGAAGGTAATTGTCTTCACTAAGATCTTTCTTTTCACTTATTCTTTAACCAACTTAATTATTTTCTTAAGAATTCTAATATAAATTCACTAGTATATACTATATGATGTGATTTTATAATGTTTGTGTAATAACTTATAACCATCTCCCCTTCCATAAAATGGGAAAGGAAACTGTCAATCATGTGTATGGTGGACTTCTGTCTCGCGAAGAGACGTATTATTTTTCCATCACCACCTATCAGGGTTGTATATAATAGTATATTTAATGTTTATATATTATACTTATGAAATTATTATACTTATTTAATTATAATATGACATGTATTTTCTTGCTTTCTATCTTGTCAGAATATGATAACATCTCTCATTTGCACGGTGGACTACAACCTTGAGAATTGATATGACTCTTCCTTCACATATGATTTACAAGGAAGGTAATAATGATATGTTTAATGAATGTATTTTATTTATATTTGTCATGACCCATCCTCAGGGCCCGTGTCATGACTACCCCAAGCCCGCCTTCCATAGGCCAGGGGCTGGTGACCAGCACCAAAGGCGTAAATCCCAATAACTGGGAAGGCATTGCCTTTATTAAAGTAAAAAAACCCCAGAGAGTACAAGTGGAAGTAAAACACTAAGTACAAAGAGAAGTACTGAAAGGTAAATGGGCCAGAATACAAAGCCAGATGAAAGTACAACTACAGCTGAACAAAGTACAATAGAAAAAGACAGCAGCTGGAAGGACAAAAGCGGCTCCTGGGCCGTCCTTCTCGGATCCTACTTGAAGGGTAGGTATAGATGGCGCAGCTCCTGGATCGTCCACCACGGATCCTACCTGAAGGGTCGGTACAGATTGCCTCCACAACTCTCTCGCCCGTCAACCACCTCTGAGTGTCGTCTCGCCGTGATGTCCAGCTCCAGATACTGACTCGGTGTGTAATCCACCTCCGGGTATCATCCAGTCCTCGAACACTCGGCCTCCGTCAGCACTGCCCCTCGTCTGAAACCAACACAATGAGGTGCGGGCATAGCCCGTGCAGGGGTGAGTATAACGATACTCAGTAGGGACCCCGAGACCCTCAAGGTCTCACTAAAACCAACAAGGATAACCACAAAGAAGGTCTCAAAAGATAACTTCTACTTTGGTATATGCCCATACATGTACCTAAGTTATCAAGTAACCCATCTCAATCATGAGGAAGCACAAGGATTATGAAATCAACAGATAACCACTACCCAGGTATATGACCATACATATTCCTAATTTATCAAGTCACCCATCTCAATCATGAGGTAAACACAAGATCATAGACTCAGATCAAACCAGGATTTTCATTATCGAAACCATAACTGCTAAAGAGCCCCGTCTCTGGAGTGTACAGTGGTCCTATCACGACTCCGAGGTACTGCTCACTAACCTAAGACTACTGAGGTACTCTTCCTATCGAGTACCACGGGCCTGCGGCCAACTACCGGGTGCTCCGTCCGCTGTGGGTCTGTCGCCAAATACCGGGCGCTCCCCCTAATAGCCTATAGAGGTACTCCTCCTGTCGAGTACCGCAGGTCTGCGGCCAACTACCGAGTGCTCTGTCTGTCGTGGGTCAGTCGCTAAATATCGGGCGCTCCGTCCACTGGTCTAGTCGACTCACTCCAAGTCGAGTCGGTCAAGCAGTCGTCAGGTCTCAGCCGGCTTCACAGTCTCTCTACTCCGCACGCTCGTCTCTGGGAGGGTCAGCTCCATGAGCTACAGGTTTATACTCCAAGTATCACAAATTCCCACGAAGAAGTTTCACAAAGGACCACCTCATCATTGGGGTCTCAACGCAACAGACGGCGCGTCAATCGGACGCCCGGTCTGTGAGTTATTAGCCTTTTCGTCCCAGGGGCCCGTTTGGTTTCGTGTGCAAACCAATCCGGCCGTATCTCAACTGAACCCCGAACTCTCATAGGGTATACTCATAGAGACCATTTCTCAACGTGATCACCAATGCCGCTGACGGTTCGTCAAACGGATGTCCAGTCTGAAAAATATCAGTTTTTCCGTTCCAGGGGCCCGGTTGGATTTCGGGTACAATCCAATCCGGCCATACTCCAACTGCGTCCAAACCTCGGGCGGGGCATTCCAAATGTTATGTCTCATCAAGAGGATTCCAATAAAGTCGATGGCACGTCAATCGGACATCCGGTGCTCAAGATATACCAGTTTCCGCTCCGAGGGCCCGGTTGGTTTCGTGTACGAACCAACCCGTCCTAACCCAAAGTTCTCCGAAACCTTGAGTTTGATATACCAAAACGACCTTCTTGATCCGAGGATCGCATCGCCACTGACGGTGCGTCAATCGGAGGTACGCAACCCACGATATGGGCAAAAGACTGAAAATGGTCCGAAAACGGGGGGTCTGGACCCAGACCGACCCGGACACGCTCCGGTGGTCCGTTTCTTCTGTCGTCTTTGCCAACGGTCCTCCTGGGACCCGACCTTCACTACAAAGGGATTCAAACGCCATAGTGGCATGCTTCATCGTCGTCCGTTGATCCGCATGTCAATTAACAAAACGCGTCGTCCTCGTGGTTCTCCGGTGTGACGCGATGGCGCTGCGCCCCTTCGTCGTGGCCCGACTCCGTCCGCGGATGTCTTCGGGTTTCTCTGACGCGGCACGACGGCGTCGCATCCTTGTTCGTTTTCACAACGCAGTGCGATGACGCCGCACATTCCTTGCCACACGTTTCCGCGTGGTGTGACGGCACCGCGCCATACCCGTTTCAATCCACAAAAGAAACCCACAAGGATAAGGAGGAGGTTCGGCCGTGTTTGTGCAGTCTGACCCCCTCTCTTTAGTTGATAGAAAAAGGCCATATTTCACGAAGATCTTCAAGGTAATAATCATGAACAAATTAAATAATAATCCTCAACATCAATCCGCATGAATGAACGATCCGCTGATCAACCTGGAATTGGTTGGTCCGCGCTCGACGTTTTTTCTCAAAAGATAATATAACACCAAAATAAATTCCCCTACCTAAAGCGTCGTTGAGCGAGGGTTCGTCGCATATTTTCTCATCGCAGAAGAAAGAATCGCGGGAAGAGGATCATCGATGTCACGTCACGGGTCGGTGTCGCGGAAGAGGATTCGTAGATGAAGACGGAGGTTGTCCGAGGTGGAACAACATCTCCCTTCCTTTGACGTGGAAAGAAGAACGAGGGATGGCGCGTCGTCGTTCTTCGGAAGAAGGACGTGACGACGTTCTTCGTCGGAGACCGATTCGTTCTTCACGTTCTTTGTCATTGAAGAAGATGTTCTTCAAGCCTCCCAAATCCTCCCAACACGACAAGACTCTAACCAAAAAATAAAATAATCCCGAGTCTTAATTTTTTAACACAAGATAAGGAATTGAAATTCAAAAGAAAGGAAACGAACAATTATTTCAATGAATTAATTTTAACGATTTAACCGCCCAATTAATGAGGCGTTTCTTAACCAGAAAAATGCACGGTTGACTTTCATTAAATCGGAGGGTTGCAGGTGCGTTACTTAGAGGAAAAGAAACAGTGGGGCTCATGCGGGCCCCACATCACACAAAAATCCTACCAAGAGGGTAGGATATTTCGTATTGCACCCTATCAGCTTCAATCCAGCTTAAGTAGCTTTAAGTGGATTTAAGCGGCTTTAAGTGAAATAAAATAAAGTTGTCGTACCACATTATTTTATTTCTTAACTTAAAGCCCAAAAATTAAAAACCACACCCGAGCAAACGCAACTCTAAAAGAGGCGTTTCTAAGCAAAAACCGGCGCTGCGATTCCATCAGTGCCCTTAGAATTCGATTCCGAGCACCGGTTCAGAAGTTAGAAAAACCCGCTCGTTCGTTCACTAAACGTACCTGAGCTAAACTTCGGAAAATGATTTCGGGCACACCGGGCCTCGGAATCAGGCGCCGTTAGAAATTGCGTTCTTGTAAAATCCCAAAGAAAATTAGAAGAAAAAAAAATTCCCTTGAATTTTAAGGGTCTTTACATTACTCCCACCTAAGTGGTTCTACGTCCTCGTAAAGCTTTAACACAAACTAGGGTCACAAAAGCGGTACTGAGCACGCATCTGAGCCTCCCGCTCTCATTTGCTCACCTGGAGGTTCCCTTTTTCATTGAACAAGGCAAACTCATTCCGACGTTGTAGTTAAACCACAACCTTTTTGCCTAATACCATCAATTTGTGTATAAACTGTGATTGCCCAGTCCATACTCAAACCAACATCGTAAGGCCTCGATGCTGCCACCAAGAGATTCCAACCGAAACTCTCTCCTCGAGGGTCTGACCACACCGTCGGCGTGAGTGTGATTATCGAGTCTCCTCCCAAGGTATCTCCAGACGTGAGGGTCATGTCCACGGCTTACCGGAAACTCTAGGTCTAGGACAAGATTTATGAAAGCAAGGAATGATTCATATCAACATCTGTTACTACAGCAGCTAGTAGTGGACACAGACTGTCCATTGAATCATTTCATAGAGCCATCGGGTCACTCTCCATGACCGCATGAATCCGCACTCTTCCTCCTCCCTCCAGTTCCCTGAGCCTAGCGGGGATAACTATGGCGGGTGGTTGTAGCATGTTAAGATGTACACCACCTCATGCTGCTCTCCTAGCTCTGCCTCCACGTCTGCTGCTTCGCGGACTCATCTCTCCTTAAAGCTTCCTCTTATTGAAACATTTAATGTGCCTGATTTTCTAAGACTGACGCCAGTTTCCAGTTTCTTACTGCATTGTGCAGTCTTCATCCGCTCCTGGATGATCTGCACCTTCTTTGCCTACGATCTGAAAGAGCTGCTAAAATTTCTCCTTTGCCGAAAAGAGAAACTCGGTCTCAACCCCTGGATGAACCATGCCCATTGCCTAAAACAGTCAATCCTGACATGAATGATGCATTCATGCCATGGATGACGTCGTAAGGCCTCTACGTAACTACCAAGAGATCCAACTGTCACTCTCGCCTCCAAGGGTCGAGTCACACTGTCGGCATCAGTGTGAGGTCACTGGGTCTCCTACAGTAGGAATCTCGAAAGTGAGGGTCAAGTCAATAGTCTTAACCAGGACCACTCAGTATCAACAAAACAAAAAGGACAGGAAAGAAAACATCACAAAGATAAGTGTCTTTTTTATTATTACAGCTCATAGTACAAATACACGAATCATCTACAAACAAACATCAACAAAACTAGAAGCAACATGATCAAAAGCCTCCCAGTCTAGAGCTAGTCCCACTCATGTCCATCTGCTTCTGGAGATCCATGACCACATGCCTCAGCTACCCGAAGTTGAGCTCTCCCATGTCCTCCTGTCCCCTGCAGTCGGGGTGGAGCTCCTAGTGGTGGTGGTGGCAACACCCTAAAGCGTCGTCCACCTCCAGCTGCATGGCCAGCTCCTCTGCCATGGCCGCCTGCTCCTTGTAGTCCACCCTTCTCGAACCTATGCCTCTACTTGGGAGGTTCTTCATTTAACTGTCGGTCGTCTGCATGGCAGGTTGGACAGTCACGTTCCATGTGACCAATTCCGCCACAGGATTAACATTATCCACTCTCGGCAAAACTGGCTCTGACTCCACCCCGGTTCCCCCGCACAACTGAACCTGAGTCGTGCAGTCAGCCACCAGTAGGTCTGGTCCTCTTGGACCTCTGCATCATCTGTCTACTGCCTGCTGCAGAAGACTCTACCGCAAGCCAGCTAGTGGTGGGTCCTGCTGCTAGAGACTGCTCAGCAAGGAAACTCTCCACTAAGAAGGCTCTCTCCAACACCCATGTCTGCATCGGAATGCTGTGAGAAATAACAGAAGATCTAATCTCTCTCTTGAGCCCCCGCTCGAAGGTTCGGGCCCTGAAGAATGGGTCTCGTACCATATCTGTGGAGTAGCGCGAGAAGTCTGTGAACCTCACTGAATACTGCACCGCTGTCATGCTGCCCTACCGCAGCTGATGTAGCTCCTGTATACGCACTGCTCGAAGGGTGGCTGGTACAAACTCTGCCTGGAACAGGCTCTCGAAGTCTTCCCAAAGAAGTGTCACCTCGTCATGCATCTAGAGCATCAGGCTCCACCATCTGCCTGCTGCTGCCTGAAGAAGGCTGGCAGCAAGGATCACCATGAAGTCTGCTAGCGTCCCCACTTGCCTGAAGACTCTCGTCACAGCCTCCAGCCAATCCTCAGCCTCCTGCGGGTCTGTCCCCCCCTAGAACCTGGGTGGCCTCTGGCGCTGGAACTCGTGCAGTACACTCAAGCGACGCGCATCGCCTACTACTGGGGATGGTGGCATTGGTGGCCCAACATATGGTAGTACCGTTGGTGCCTCCGCTGGTGCCTCAACTGTAAGAGCTCCCTATACCAAAGCCTCGTCACTTCATAGGCTGTCAGTACGCACATCCCTCTGGGCTCTAGCTAGTCGTCTGTGAAAAGGCATCCTGAAAGACACAACGTGACACGGTCAAATGATTATACCAGGTGAGATGACCTGGTTTGAGTTGTTTTAAGGGAAAACCTTTGGAAACACACATGCAATCAGTGTTTTTGTGCACAAAGTTGGAAATCAGTTGTCAGGGTACTGGTGTATGGATACGTCGGCCGCCCGCACCAACACTGGACTCCCTGAACTGAAGACCACACTCGGTACCCTTTACACTATTGCTTCACAGAAAGAAAATATTAGACTTATAAGTTCTGTGGTAGAACCGACTCCTCTGATACCAATTTTTCACGACCCGTCCTCGGGGCCCATGTTGTGACTACCCCAAGCCCGCCTTCCATAGGCCAGGGGCTGGCGACTAGCACCAAAGGCGTAAATCCCAATAACTGGGAAGGCATTGCCTTTATAAAAGTAAACAAAACACCACAGAGTACAAGCGGAAGTAAAACACTAAGTACAAAGAGAAGTACTGAAAGGTAAATAGGCTAGAATACAAACCCAAATGAAAGTACAACTATAGCTAAACAAAGTAAAACTGAAAAAGACAGCATCCGGAAGGACGGAAGCGGCTCCTGGGTCATCCTCCTCGGATCCTACCTGAAGGGTATGTATAGAAGGCGCAGCTCCGGGATCGTCCACCACGGATCCTACCAGAAGGCTAGGTACAGAAATCCTCCACAACGCACTCGCCCGTCAACCTCCTCCGAGTGTCGTCTCGCCCTCAAGTCCACCTCCAGATACTGACTCGTCGTATAGTCCACCTCCAGGTACCGTCCAGTCCTCGAACACTCGGCCTCCATCAGCACTGCCCGTCGTCTGTAACCAACACAATGAGGTGCGGGCATAGCCCGTGTAGGGGTGAGTATAATGTTACTCAGTAGTGACCCCGAGACCCTCAAGGTCTCACTAAAACCAACAAGGATAACAACAAAGAAGATCTCAACAGATAACTTCTACTTAGGTATATCCCATACATATACCTAAGTTATCAAGTAACCCATATCAATCCTTAGGAAGAACAAGGATTATGAAATCAACGGATAACCACTACCCAGGTATATGCCCATACATATACCTATGTTATCAAGTGACCCATCTCAATCATGAGGTAAACACAGGATCATAGAATCAACTCAAACCAGGATTTTCATTATCGAAACCGTAACTGCTGAAGAGCCCCGTTTCTGGAGTGTACAGTGGTCCTGTCACGACTCCGAGGTACTGCTCACTAACATAAGACTGCTGAGGTACTCCTCCTGTCGAGTATCGCGGGTCTGCGGCCAACTACTGGGTGCTCCGTCCGCTGTGGGTCTGTCGCCAAATATCGGGTGCTCCCCCAAATAGCCTACAAAGGTACTCCTCCTGTCGAGTACCGCAGGTCTGCGGCCAACTACCGAGTGCTCCATCTGTCATGGGTCAGTCTTCAAATACAGGGTGCTCTGTCACCTAGTCTAGTCGACTCACGCCATGTCGAGTCGGTCAAGCAGTCGTCAGGTCTCAGCCAACTACACGGTCTCCGTACTCCGCACGCTCATCTCTGGGAGTGTCCGCTCCATGAGCTACAGGTAGATACTCCAAGTATCACAAATTCCCAGGAAGATGTATCACAAAGGACTACCTCGTCATAGGGGTCTCAACGCAACAGATGGCGCGTCAATCGGACGCTCGGTCTGTGAGTTATTAGCCTTTTCGTCCCAGGGCCCCGGTTGGTTTCGTGTGCGAACCAATCCGGCCGTATCTCAACTGAACTCCGAACTCTTATAGGTTATACTCATAGGGACCGTTTCTCAATGTGATCACCAACGCCGATGATGGTTCATCAAATGGACGTCTGGTCTGAAAGATATCAGGTTTTCCGTTCCAGGGGCCCTGTTGGATTTCGGGTATAATCCAATCCAGCCATACTCCAACTGCATCCAAACCTCAAGTGGCGCATTCCAAAAGTTCCTTCTCATCAAGAGTATTCCAATAATGTTGGCGGCATGTCAATCGGACATCCGATGCTCAAGATATACCCGTTTCCGCTCCGAGGACCCGGTTGGTTTCGTGTACGAACCAACCCGCCCGAACCCAAAGTTCTCTGAAACCTTGAGTGTGATATACCGAAACAACAGCCTCGATCTGAGGATCGCATCGCGGCTAAAGGTGCATCAATCGGAGGTCCGCAACCCAAGAAATAGACAAAAGACTTAAAACAGTATGAAAACGGGGGGTCTGGGCCCGGACCGACCCGGCCCGACCCCCCTTGGGTCGGCCCGAACCTGGTGGACCCGAACCAGGTCGACCCGACCCGGGTCCGACCCGGATGGGCCCCGCTCGGCCCGGCCGGCCGAGCAGAAGCCACCGGTGGGGTGCGCAGCTCCCCCACCCTCAACGCTAATTGATGTCGGCAGCAACCGCCGCCGCCGGCCCTCCGGCGGCGCGCCGCCACCGCCTTCCGCGGACCACCGGACACGGTCCGGTGGTCCGTTTCTCCTGCCGTCTTCGCCAACGGTCCTCCCGGGACCCGAACTTCACTGTGAATGGATTCAAATGCCATAGCGGCCTACTTCATCGTCATCCGTTGATCCGCACGTCAATTAACAAAACGCGCCATCTTCGTGGTTCTCCGGCGCGACGCGATGGCGTTGCGCCCCTTCGCCATGGCCCGACTCTGTCCGCGGATGTCTTGGGGTTTCTCCGACGTGGCGCGACGGCGTCGCGCCCTTGTTCGTTTTCACGACACGGCGCGACGGCGCCGTGCATTCCTTGCTGCACGTTTCTGCGCGGTGCAACGGTACCGCACCATCCCCGTTTCAATCCATAAAAGAAACCCACAAGGATAAGGAGGAGGGTCGGCCGTGTTTGTGTGGTCCGACCCCCTCTCATTAGTTTATAGAAAAAGGTCATATTTCACGAAGATCATCAAGGTAATAATCACGAACAAATTAAATAATAATCCTCAACATCAATCCGCATGAACGAACGATCCGCGGATCAACCTGGAATTGGTTGGTCCATGCTCAACGTTCTTTTCTCAAAAGATAATAGAACACCAAAATAAATTCCTCTACCTCAAGCATCATCGAGCGAGGGTTCGTCGCGGATTTTCTCGTCGCGGAAGAAAGCGTCGCGGGAAGAGGATCGTCGATGTCACATCGCAGGTCGGTGTCGTGGAAGAGGATTCGTAGACGAAGACAGAGGTTGTCTGAGGTGGAATGGCGTCTCCCTTCCTTTGACGTGGAAAGAAGAACGAGGTATGCCGCGTCATTGTTCTTCGGAAGAAGTACGTGACGACGTTCTTTGTCGGAGACCGATTCGTTCATCACGTTCTTCGTCGTTGAAGAAGATGTATTTCAAGCCTCCCAAATCCTCCCAAAACGACAAGACTCTATCCAAAAAATAAAATAAGCCCAAGTCTTATTTTATTAACACAAGATAAGGAATTTAAATTGAAAAGAAAAGAAACGAACTATTTATTCAATGAATTAACTGTAATGATTTAACCACCCAATTAATGAGGCGTTTCTTAACCATAAAAACGCACGGTTGACTTTCATTAAAGAGGGGGGTTGCGGGTGCGTTACTTAGAGGAAAAGAAACGGTGGGGCTAATGTGGGCCCCACCTCACACAAAAATCCTACCAAGAGGGTAGTATATTTCGGATTTCACCCTATCCGCTTCAACCCAGCTTAAGTAGCTTTAAGTGGATTTAGGCGGCTTTATGTGAAATAAAATAAAGTTGTCATACCACATTATTTTATTTCTTAACTTAAAGCCCAAAAATTAAAAACCACACCCGAGCAAACGCAACTCCAAAACAGGCATTTCTAAGAAAAAAACGGCGCTGCGATTCCATCGGTGCCCTCAGAATTCGATTCCGAGCACCGGTTCAAAAGTTAGAAAAACCCGCTCATTCATTCACTAAATGTACCCGAGCTAAACTTTGGAAAATGATTCTGGGCACACCGACCCTCGGAATCAGGCGTCGTCAGAAACTGCGTTCTTCTAAAATCCCAAAGAAAATTAGAAAAAAAAAATTTCCCTTGATTTTTATGGGTCGTTAAAATATTACCTAAAAATATTATGGTAAGGTATTATAATATTTACTTTTTTTCATTTCATCCATCGATAAAATGGAAATATAGTTCACGCATACATATGACATACTATCTCTGTGAACAGTGTATATCTTCTTCTATCTCTATGGTTTATGGATTAATATAAATATATATATATACAGAATATATATGATATTTATATCATTTTTAACATTCTTCATATGATTTAACAATGATAAATTTAAAATAATTTAAAATTCCAAATCAAAGGAAACTTGAAAAACAAAGCAGTTGTTACTCAAAACGTGATTTTAACTAGGAAATGTTAATAAATATGTAATTAAAGGTAATATGTAAATCATATATGTTGTGACATGTATAACTATAATTCATTAATATATAAATAATTAACATATATTTATTATACTTGAGGTTCAAACTCCTATAATATTTTTCGATACATAAGGTAAGGCATTTTTTGTCTCAATTTTTTCTTTGAGACATAAATTATTTTATGCACCTATATTCTACTATGAGGTGTATATACTGACACTTTGAAATTTAATATATGGAATTTTTTTTTTCCAATTATATTTAATGTTTCATTTATTGTTAATATTTTTTGGGCCTTACGATTTTAGTTTTACCAATGTGGTATGGGTTTTTTTCTACAATCTCAACATTTATCCAGATTGTTTATGTTTTTACTTATTGGGATAAAATATTATGATCCATATCTCTAGAATCTCATTAATTTTCTTCTCCTATATTACTTAATGAGAATCCTTGTTTTAATTTCATTTTCTTCTATTTATTTACATGATATTCCAAATAAATATTTTAAAGAAAATGAACTTTCTTTCTCTCTTTAGTCAAAATCCCTTATTCTTCTAAATATATATTTTCATAAAAAAATGTTTTAATGAAATTTTTTATATGAGACAATGATTTTTTAAATCTATTTTTACCGTTGTTTTAATTTTTTATAAAAATTAAGATGAATGTTCATGTTTTTTTCAAACAATTATGATTTATATTTTACTGAAAATGTACAAGAAATCATTTTTTAACATGTAAAGAATGAATAGAATTTCCTACTATCCTGACCGTATGATGTTTTAGATATTCCATTATAAGTTTCAAATGTTTTTTTCTGAGAAAGGTATTTTGAAAATGTTTTATGATTTTTTAGTTAACTAAAAGGTATTTTAAATGTTATAATTTTACTTTCATAAAGATATAATCCATGTGATATTTTAAAATTGTTTTACTTATAAGATTGAATAATTTTTTGTTAATAATGCTTTATGAGGGATATAATCAATTGATATCATTCATATTATTAATATGTATTGTTAATTTTTATTATAAAAATATGATTATGAAACCATTTTCTCTTTCATGAGTTATTCCATGATATAATTCATATAAAACTCACTTCATTTTCAATGAGTTATGTTTTGAGGAAAATATGAACTGATTAAGAAAAATATATATTTTCATCAAGATATGTTGTGATTAAATGTTTATTAAACTCATTTATTTTCCTTAAATTTGATATAATGAATTTTTTATGATATTATAGCACACGTATGTATGATTTTCATTATATGATTTGTGGGACCTATATATCCCTCTAATGCGTTGGGTAAATATTGATACCTCAATAGATAAATAGTACTACAATGAGGAGTGAACCTAGTTTGGCAAGGGAATTTATCCTCTATGATAGTCTTGGGAGTGAACCTTGACTACTACGATGGTTTTGGGAGTGAACCCATTACACTATGATAGTTTTGTAAGTGATCCTTGAATACAAATGAAATGATTTTCTATTCTTGTGTTTATGCCACATAACTATTTCTTATGATAATTTTATGCACTCATAGATTATATATTTTGATTCCACAACAATTCATGTCTTATGAACATCCATGATTTCAACCATGACTGATGTTTATGATCTATTATATAAAAGGTAAAGTTTTCAAATGTTAGGCTAATATTATCATACCCTTATGATGATGTTATTATTATATTATAATTGATATCTACCTTGCTTACCCTTAATAAGAATCTAAGTTCACCCTTTATTATTTGTTCTTCCCTATGTTATGAAGAAATGTTTTATTTATGATAATTTTATGAAGTGTGATAGGAATGATGAAATAAGTGGGGGGAAGATATAGTTTAACTATGAAACCTATTTTTATGATTAAATTTTTTCAAAGGCACTAGACCTAAACAATTATTATATGGATCATTATGTTATGTTATAAATAGTAATCTATTTGGATATAATATCTATGAATGTGAAGTTTTTGTATTTGCATATGAAATATAAATACTCCAATTTCAAACCTATAATATTTATTAAAATGGTTAAGGGAGGTGGTAAATAAAAGAAAATCCCTACACTACTGACAAGGAAAGAACTTGGTGACACTCTAACTTGAGACCTCACTAAGACCCCATAGGGCTGCTACCAACGGTTATGCACACTGAGGAAAACCATTTAAAACCTATAATAAAGTATATAAATAACATGAATTAATTTTGGGAAATAAAATTAATTTATCAACATTTTAATGGGAAAACATACCTAATTAATTCCAAAGTCATTATGGAATAACATACCTAGTTAATTATGGAATCATTATGGAATAACTAACCTAGCTATTTTCAGCATCATTTCCTTATAAGATTAATCATTACCCAATAAATTAGAGGTATATATGGGAACAACATATCATCATATATAATTTATAAGAACAATGACATAAATAAAAAACAAAAAATTTGGAATTTTATCATTTCCGGGAAAAAATTCCTAAAAAATTATTTCAATCCATTAGAACAAATCTTTTTAGACATCCCTTGAAAATATGAAGAAATAATCTGTGTTTTTTTATTTCAAATAAAATGAATTAGGAAACAATAAGAATATAAATTAATTTGAAAACCCATTAAAATATAGAGAGGATGTTTTTTAAATAAAAAAAAATAAGAGAGATGGAATATTTTATCTTGTACAAAATGTTAAATAATTATACGTTTCAAACCTTTATAGAGAACGTTAAAGTCACTAAGAATATTCCACAATGTTACATAGAATTATAGAGAAAATATTTCATAAATTAAATAATATGGGCATGAATGGTAATAAAATATATGTGTTTATGGATATAAAGACCACAAAATAACCTCAAATGTGAATTTTTTCATTGGAAATATCAATTTTATAGTGAGATTGGAAAATAACACTTAAAAGATTGTAACATGTGAACTATGATTATATCAATTAAAAAATTATGTAATAAAATAAAAAACCATATAAAACAAGTGTAAATAAAATATAAATCGATAAAATTTTATAATACACACAATCAAATATTAATAGAGTTAATAAAGAAATGATATAACTAAATTAAAATAAATTTAGTTAAGAGTCCCCTTACCTCGAGTCTTGACACACCTCATATGTCCTATAACCTTTAAAATAATAAAATTAAAATAATAAATTATTTTCTTAATAATATTTTTCATGTTAATTTTCTTTATATTTTTCCCTTTTAATTCATTTATTATCATTTTTCATTCATTTACCAAATTGGTATGGTTCATGTTTGTCGTTTTGTGGTCATTCAGTTCAAAATTTCCAAAACAACCTTGGTATAACTATAATGGTAAAATATGTATATAAATAGGTTAAATAATATCTATAAAAGTAAAGTTATTGTATTTATATTATTCTATAATCAAGGAAGTAAAATAGGTCAAGAAATTATCACCCTTCAACAAATCTTCCTCAAAAAAATTATTTATTATTGTTAAGAATTACTATGATTGTTTTCTTTTAATTTTATTTTTATAATGGATTAATTAAATTATGGAACCATTATCCTGAAATTACTTAAAAAATATTTTTATATTAAATTATGAAATAAATTTTCAATTGTATCCATGGAAATTTTAATTTTATGAAAACAATATCATTTTCTTATGTAGAGTGAAACTACCATGATAAATAATGTTTTCCATGGGAGTTTAAAATAATGAAAAACAAATAAATATTTAGGTTTTATAAAAACATTAGAATATTAATAAACTATAGTTTTAGGGTTTTTAATTATTATTAACTTTATTGTGAATATTAATTGGATAATTTAATTGAAAATACATTATTTTGGAAACCCCATATTTTGACACAATAATAGCATATGAAAACAGTTTAGTGGGAGGTAATGGATGATATATTATATTTTTTGGATAAAAAATATTACAATAACATATTAATGAGATCATTTAATAAAAAAAAAGATCATTCAAAATATGTTTTGGTAACTAATCATAAATAAGAAGAGAGAAGGAGGCTTGGAAACTCTTACATTTCTTTTTGAATTGTCTTCCCTAGAATGACTCTTAATACATCATAGAAAGGAAAAAAACCTTATGAATGTGTAAAAGAAATATTTTATAAGTATTATGTTATAATGTAGATAGAATAAATAAATTTAAATGTTTTTTAGAATGTTTATAATATGTCCCATTTTATAGGAAAAATTCAATGGAATTTTCACAAATATTAGGTCATTAAGGGACAAGAATGTAACATTAAAATGTTAAGTGAATAATGAATTAAAAATAGATGATATTATTGATTATTAAACATAATAATTAACTAAATATATTGTTTTATGAAATTTTTTAAATTTATAAATAATTTTTAATAACAAATACCATTGAATATGTTTTCAGTGTTATTTTAATAATTTCACATTAAAAATATCTCGATAAATGTGGAACTGATATTTAAATATTTAAATAATTTATTACAAATAATTTATATCCAAATAAATTTTCCATATCCAAAACTCATCTCAAACTTATAATTTTAAATGTTTTAAAACTAATTATTTTCACTTTCCTCTCGCTTACAAAAGCACTACATCGACACTCTTTAAGTATTATGGATATTTAACCAATTATATAATATTAAAAATAAATTACTAATATAAATAAATTTTTTTATTTATAAAAATATTCGTATAAATTAATTTCTAATATTTTTTATTCCCATTCTTATTATTATAAAATTTTTAAGATAGGTCTTTTGAATTCTCTTACCATACGCAAGTGTTGGGTATGTATATTCATTATTATCTAAATATAAATTTAAAATAAAAAAAATAAAAAATATAATTTATTATTCATCAAGTTTATCTAATAATTTTATAATATCCTTATCCCATCTTAGATATTATCTCAAATACACCAATTTGTACTTTTCTTATGATGTGTAAGCACTGCGTCAAAACCAAAAAATGTTTCTATATTTTTCTTCATATAAAAAATAAATTATATTAACTAGATAATAATTTTTTGAAATTTTGATTATATTATCCTGTAGTATATTCTCCATGGTTCTCATAAATTCTCATTAAATACTTATATCATGATGATGTCATAAATTTTATAGTATTTATAAGAACTGAAGTTTTTACGATTCACCAAGAAAATAATCCTCCCCATTAAAATACCAAAAAGTCTCCCTAAGATAATTTCAATTTGATTATACTAAAAATTAAGTAAATTTTATTAAATTATAATTCTATAATTTATAAATTTAAATTTTAAATACAATCTTATCGTACATGGAAACAAATTATTTAGATTAAAAACTATTCATTTCTTCAAAAACCATATTATAATATCCTCACATGATAAAATTATTTATATAACTATAATAATAAATAAATATCAATAAAAATATATATAATAGTCCAAAATATCCATTAATAAAATATCCTATAATAAAATATCCAATAATAAAATAATTCTTTAAATATTTCATAAAAAATCAATTTAGGAAAATTTATTCAACCCAAAAATAAAACATATTTTTAATCATAAAGTAATAATAATAATTGTAATTAATATTTTTTCTATAATTTTATTATATAATATATTTTCTCACATGTAATAAATATTTATATACATTTAAAAAAATTATATAAATATCAACTTATAACATTAAAATTAATAAATCATAAACTTAAGGTATAATTAATTATACTTAGGTTGTAACATCATACATGTAATGATTTCGAACACATAGGTTAATTCATAAATTATTGTCATAAAAATATATATTAACTTGTTGAAAAACATTAACATTTGGTTACTCTAAAGGGTATTACTCTAACACATAGAATATTTTCTTACCTACGAATGATCCTTATGTTTCTGTAGTACTCTAAAAATTTTATTACATTAATATTATCCTTCTTTATAACTGATATAGAAGTAATATTTGATTATATTGATGCCAATTATCCATAATAAAATATTTCATTATATGTGTATCCTGTTTTACAAGCATTTAATAAGGTATTTTATGTGACATCCTAACGCATCGGGTCCTGCCTGGTCAGTAGATGATCGAACGGAGCTACCCTAGCCTACTATCATTGGACAATGGAATGTGATAAGTGTCATAATGAATTACTAAAATGGTATTAATTTACTAAATTTACATGTACGAACACACCCATCCATATCCATGAATAAGTGAGGACAAATAATAATAAGACATTGTGACAACTAGTGTAAATCCATGCATGTAATAACCTAATTGGAATAAAAAAGAGCAAGACAATGTAATCTAAAAAGTAAATGGAAAAATACACTCCAAAAATGGAAATAAGTTCAAACCTAGAAAACATGAAAATAGTAAAATATGAGAGATCTCAACTCCAGGTCTTCAATCCCTGACAACCGTATTATTTAAAACTTATAAAATTATCCCTAAGCTCCACCAAAGCCAAAGATAAGTTGTTTTTCATCTACATAAGACATGATACATGTAGATAAATCCCATGATGGTGTGAGTATATACATAAATAATATGACTCCCTAAAAACTAAAGAGGGAGAAATAGAAGATATGATAAATATAGTCATCCCAAGACAAATAAAGACAAAACAAATCAAATAAACATATATATAAATATATATCTCTTTGTGTGTGTGCTCATAAAAGAAAACCCAAAAAGAGATAAAGGGGATCTTCATCTCCCATCACTACCTAAGGTATATTTTTCAAATATTTCTAAATGATTTTTATTGATTCCCAACATCTCCCATGTCTTTCCAAAGAAGTTGGGAGGAGGTTATTCGCCTCGCCACTGCTTCATAGCCCAATGGGGCACAATCTTCATGTAAAGCATGAATTCCCTAATAAAATAGGAGGGTTTCCCCCAATGGGTAGAGGAAACATGCCTTGTTATGATAGTATGGTTCCACTCAATAGGTAGATAAATCATGCCTCGATATGATAGGAGGGTTCCACTCAATAGGTATAGGACCCATTCCCTAATACAAAAGGAGGGTGCAACTCCATGGGGAGGGGAACCATGCTGTGATATAGTAGGAGGGTTCCACTCAATAAGTACAAGACTCATGCCCTAATCTAATATGTGGGTGACACTCAATAGATAGAGAACTCATTTCAGGATCCCAAATAAGGGTTACAATCTATAGTTATATGACCCATTCTTTGATTCGATAAGAGGGTACCACTATATTGGGTGAGGAATCGTTCCCTAATCCAATAGGAGGGTAATAATTAATAGGTAGAGGACCCTTGCCCATATCTAATAGAAGGGTACGAAAAATTATATAGAGGATTCACACCTTGATCCAATAGGTGGTTTCTACTCAGTACATAGAGGACATATGCCCTGATATGATATGATGGTTCCGCTCAATACAGTACGAGGAGTATGGTGAATTTCTTACCTCATCATCTCTATGATGATCCTCCCTAATAACTGTTGTCATTGAGTGCTGACTAAAGTAGCACCACTATTCAAACATTATGCATCGTATCTCAAAAGTCACTAAAAATTCCACTGTCACATTCTATGTGGAAGAACACTCTACATAGGCTACACAATGGCCGAAATCCAAGTCATGAAGAAGGAGATACGATTTTTAGATGATTATAAAAAAGGTAAATAACATGTAAGGGGTCCACATAGCATGTCTCCCCACTCCTCATCTTGGATGTGTCCTCACCAGCACATGTATCACTGGCCATGTAGTACCACACATAATGTAAGGGTACAACATGGCATGTCTTGGCCAGACGGGGCCCTCCCATGTGGTCCTGGTAATGCCCATGTTTATCAAGACATCCCCAACTACCTGGACATGTGATAGTACATGATGTGTCTGGAGAATCCCATGGTGTGTCATGGTTTGTCAAGAACATAGCATGTTCTATCTACCCAAGACAGCGTACTCTCCGAAGTACATCATGTATGCCCCAGCATACACGGTGTGTATGCCACATGGGATTCTGGGAAAGTAACCTCTATACATACCTATTCATAAGGCTAGTGATCGCATAGCATGTGGTACCTCCATGTGGACTGTGATATTTAAATTCAACATGAAACCCTGGCCACCGCAAAAAACCAGACTACACAACGTGCGTTCATCCCAATACACGCCATGTAGTATATATTTTCACAAAAATTTTAGATTCTCACGCAAATTAGGTATCTAGATCTATAATTTCAAAAACCACCCATTAACTGCCTAAAAATGGTGGTAATCTACCTTGATTATCGATTTTTTCCTCTGTTGGATAGTAATCAAAATCTAGGGATTTCTTTGAAGACAACAATGCCTCTATTGCCGAGACCACATCATGTCCCCACCAATAGGAACTTTAGATCCAAGATCCATGAACGAACACCCACATTATATCATGATCTATATTTAAGCCACTAATATTGTTATTCTGGAACATCCATCATGAATTTGGGAGTCATATCGGTCTCGGATCCACTTAGAAATGTCAAACCATGGCCCCCTTCCCAATTCAAAATAACTTGAAAACAAGTGGGGAAAAGGCACAAGAAATTAGGGTAAAAATATTTACACAAGATTTATTGGAAAATGATCATGGATTAGGGATATTTATGTTGATAAAATATGTCATACTCAATAATAAATCAAATAGAAATATTAATTCGATATACGAGATCATGAAAACGATTTAATTAATTACAGACTTGATAATAGCCGATAATAACATGCTCCATATTTTATTCAAGGGAAAAACCTCAATTTATTATCCTGAACTCAATATTGGATCAATTTTTGGTGAATAGCATGTTTTCTAGTGATGGGATGATCTATTGTGTCTTATTTCTATCGTTTCAGCTGAGTTCAATCATCGGTCGATGTCCGGAATCGATCCACCAATAGAGGTAAACAGAGCTCCAGTCAAACTTTTCCCATTATTATGAGAATAAAAATAGATAAATTTCATATAAAAATATTTATAGAGGATTAGATTAAGGTCATTTAAATAAAAAATAAATAAATAATTGATTTTAATTCAAACAGACTCTCGAAATGCTACGTCATCTGAACATCAAGCATTTACCAACTTTGAGTCACACCATGGGTAAACCCTATGTTTCGGATTCAAATGTGTAATCAGATTTTTTATTTGAGACTCCTTTTTTAAGATATTATATTATTTCCGAAAAACCAATGCATTAAAAATAATTTTTTAAAAAAAAATTTTTTATAAAATTTATTATGGGCTCACCAGGCCTTAGAATCGCATTCCATCTTAGCATAAGGATTTTTAAATATTTATTAATAAATATTAATTTTATAAAAATAGAAAATAGAGTCAATAAATTCTTCTCCTATTCAAATATTTTCATTCCTGAAAAGAATAATCTATTAAAAAAGTTGGCGATATTGATCTGGTATCTAGCCATCCTGCTCCCAGGAGCTCCCTCGATGGTCTCTTATACTTTCAACAAACAAACATCTAATAATAAAAAATTCTTAAAAAGGGTCATTCTATATCGATTCTCAATATTTTTAGGTCCTTGAGAAACGAAACTCCACTTCATTTCCCAACGTACGAAGGTCGATATTGTACAATGAGTCATGCACGCACATCCTCAACTGCAGAATGTGAAGAATACTAAGTAACAAAAACTATTGTGGTCATGAGGTTAAGGGGTATACCACCTCACTATGTTAAAATAATAGTAGGGAAAATAAATGTTCTAAGAACCTTAGAGATAGACATTCACATTGGATTAAAATATACAACTATCAAACTCTCAGGGTTTTTATTGTTGGTTTGTAATGAACTTTTGACGTTTTTGGGTAGTCCTCATTTTTCCTCTACATGAATTGCACCCTGGAAACCTTCACTATCACTAAAACTAGAACCAAAGAGCTATCATACATTAGATCTGACCAGTATAAAAATGATCTATAAGGTCCCTCATAAATGTACCCAGAAAAGTGATACACCAGTGGTGGACTGGTAGTCATCATGTCACACAAACTCCACAAATGGTATGTGATCCTAAAAAATTTATCTAAAATCCAACACGCAGGCCCTCAACATATCCTCCCACACTTTGATATTTCACTCAGTCTCCACCTACTAACATATGGACACCGAGAAATTATCTCACCATTACCCACCTAATTCCATCCCATCAAAAATATTTATAAATGTATTTTTTCCAAAATCCCAACATGGGGATATATAGCCAAAATGGGAGTGTGAAACTCCATCATCACCTCATCTCACATATTAAATAGAATAACTATTCATCCCTGAAAAATTATTATGTTATATCACCCTTTAGAGAATATATGTGGAGAATCTCTTGAGAATATCTAGTCATGTAGGACCTCATAGTCAATGTGTCCCATCTGAGCCACCCTCACACACTAGAGAAGATAAGGAGATAGAAAAATAAACTAAATACAAGATGAACCCCTCTCCTCCACAATATGAGAATGATTCTTCTTGCTGAAGGATTCTACTACCACATTTCCCTTTCTATGAGAATATAATATCTCAAAGTCATAGTCCAATTGGAACTCCAAACATTTCCTCCATCTCAGGATTAGTTCTCTGATTGTGAATACATACTTGAGACTCACATGGTCTAAGTAAAAAAATTATATCCTATAAGATATTTCTTCCACATCATTAGAGAAGATAATACCACTACCAACTCTACGTCATGGCCCTTATAGTTCTACTCTTGGGATATCAACTTCCTTGACCCATATTCAATCAATACTATCCTCTATATATAAATGAAACTGAGCCTAACTCTAGAGGTTTTGAAATATACTATGTACTACATTCCCTCCTCCAGTAGAATCAAAAATGTATCACTCATCATTATGAATCTCAACTAAACAAAGGCTCTTTGACACTTCTATTTTTAGGTAAACAGATTCCCTTTCTGCGTCAAAGAGGTTAAAGGGGTTGTAATCCTAGATAATTCTTCCCTAAACCTCATTCAAATGATATCATCCAACTCTACCTAAGATCAATATTAATATAAGGAGGAACACTCCATCCCAAAAAGCCAAAAAACTATACTGCAATCAAAGTAGAAAAGAAAATGAGCATGGATAATTGGAAACTAGTCCATACCATGGGAAACATCATATGGTCTCACTGCTACTATGATGAGATTCCACATGAGGTTCTCTCTCTCTCCACCTAGAGTTTGGCCACACTATTAGTAGAAGGGTGTAATCAATAATCCTCTCTTTAAGAGCCTCCAAAACATGGGTCAAGAAAAAAGGCTTCACAATTATCACTAAGTTCTAAAAAGGCGATATGCTCCAAAATAAATTGTCTTAGGACTCTGGGTGAAAACTACAACTACGGTAGTGAATTTACATGTGGTAACACAAACCACACTCAAATAATATTTCTTGGAACTCATATTTTCCATTTCCTAGCTTTTTACATCAACCATGGCATGATTTAACACCTTTTCCCAACAAACTAGCTTAAACACACAATTCATAGAAACTCATCCACCACACCTCAATACAATTCTCCTTGGGAAGCGCTGACTCAAACACAAGGATTTTGAATCATGTCTCATGAACAAGTCACAATGGGTGAATTTTCACTCTTTCATGATTTTCAAAAGTCACATAAAACCTCACCAACATTGGGCACAAATGATTCCCCACGTCTCCCTATAAAAGTCAAAAAAAGTGGGAAGAGTGTCTTGTACCTATGTCTAACAGTACTACAAAAAATTAGAAGGAACAAAGATCAATAATCAAAACACTCTTAGAGCCTTTGGGTAAACAATCTTCAGAACCTGTGACTATCCAAGATGAGAACCACCATCTTCTCGAGCATAGAGTGGTGTCCCTAGGGGTGTTGGTGGTAGCATCATTCCAAAGCCCCCATCAACATCCTATTAGTCCCCCATCTCATCCATCACGTCTTCCACCCCGTGGACCTCCTTGCTTTGGATGATACCTTTTCTTAAGTGTTTTTTCAAGAAACCCTCTAACTATAGCACAATAGGTAGGATAATCCTACATGATATTTCTATAACCATCACAAGAATTGTAATTATGATGCTTCGAGGGACCGAGTTGTCCCCTAGGTCTCTCAGAATGATGATGCTTTCTATGATGAGACCTGTGTCGCACAAAAACTTTTATTTGGTCTTGTTGACCCTGCATCCTAGGTGACCCTTTCCAAAGACGCTCAAGAAATCTACTCAAACCTCATGCATCATCATCAAGCACAAAAAAACCATTCATAACACAGTCTGACAGGTTGCATCCACATGAACCACTAATGGTGGGTCTATGAACCAATCAACGGGAGAAGGTGATGCCTTATATCCATCCTGAAGAAAGACCTCCTTGTGGCTAACCCACTCCATGGATCCCTCATCACTCGTCGGGTCATACTCTTGACTCTACTATAAAAACATCCCTTTGTGTTATCATGGAAACATCCTGTAAGAGACAAGACGTACAGTACCAGAAAACAAACCTTTAATAGTGTTGACCTTTATTACAGCTAGAAAGAAAAACATGGATAAAGGTTCCCTTTATTAGCGCTATATTTTTAGCACTGATAAAGGGTTCCCTTTGTCAATGCTTTAATTTTAGTACTTTTAAAGGCCCCGAAAAAATTGAAATAAATTAAACAAATAAAAATAAAAATTGATTAAATTTTAAAAATAAAGTTTACAATTTTATTAATTAAGTAATTATTTATCAAAATGAATTAAATAAATATATATATATTACTAATATTAATAATTAGTAAATTATATATATGTGTGTGTGTGTTTAAAATCAAAAAATGAAATAAGTAAAGAAATTATAATTAAAACATGAGTAAATGAAGTAAAATATAGAAAAAATTAATTAACTAATTATGGATAAAAATGAATAAATTTAATATACATATATATATATTATAAATATTAAAAATAGTATATATTAAATATATAAATATAAAATGAATCAAATTTAACAATTAAACAAAAAAATTAAAAATGAATAAATTAAATATTTATTAAAAATTTATTAATGAAATAATTATTAAAAAATGAATATGTTTAATATATATATATTAATTATAAATACTAATAAATAATATATAATAAATATAAATATATAGAAAATGTATAAAATTTATTAATTAAAAATATATTAATGTCATATTCCTTTTTAAGGGTTTTTATACAATGTTATTCATTAATACATTTATTATTGAAATATATTCATATGTATTTCTATATATATAAAAATGAATATAATATTTCCTAAAATATGATTTATATAATACAGAATATTTATGAATACATTAAATAAGTCATATATTTAGTGAAAATTGATATATAATTAAAAATTAATATTAATAAAAAATATTGACTAATTACATTGAGTAATGGAAATAATTTAATGTCATTTTATTTTTCTATTTAATATATATCAAATATGTGTTACATGGATTTCACATACATATACATAATTAATACATTTTTATATAAAAGACACACACACGCAAATATTTACGCAATTAATGAAATCTTACATAGAAACACATATAGATAATATTTTTGAAATTTATTCAGATTTTAGTATTCATTTTATAATTTCATTATAACATGGTACATTTAATATATTATTTTTTTAATCGTTAAATTTTATTTTTTATTTATTTTTAATATTAAAAAATGTAGTTGTTATTTATTCACTTTTAATAGTTTTTATTTTTTTATTTTTTATTTTTTTTAATTAATCATTGTATTTTATTTTTTTAATATTCTATCAATTTATTTATTTTATATGTTTCATTATTTCTAATATGTATTTATCTTTACATCAATATATATATCTATATTCTTTTTAATACTTTATATTTAATTAATAAAAATTATTCATTTTTTCAATATTTCAAAACTTTTCTCATTTTTAATTATTCAATTTCATTCATTTTTAAGATGCATTCATTTAAGATTATATTTTCAATAATTATGTTAAAAATATATTTGTAAATAAATATTTATAAATAAATATATTTATAAATCTATATTTTTTATATTTATAAATTTATATTTTTAAATAAATAAATATTGTTTTTTTAAAAATTATTAATGTAATTATAAATAAATAATTAAATGTATTTAATGAAATATTAAATTATAATAAAATTATTGAAATATTGAATAAATTTACTATAATTATATTTATAATTATAATTATAATTGTATTTATTTTTATTTTTATTTTTATTTTTATTTTTATTTTTATTTTTATATTTATTTTTATATTTATATTTATTTTTATTTTTATTTTTATTTTTGTTTTTGTTTTTGTTTTAATTTTTATTTTTATTTTTATTTTTATTTTAATTTTTATATTTATATTTATATTTATATTTACATTTATATTTATATTTATATTTATATTTATATTTATATTTATATTTATATTTATATTTATATTTATATTTATATTTATATTTATATTTATTTGTTATATATACATTTAATTATATAAATATGCATAATAATATAAATATATAAATAACATTTTTTTAAATTATTTATATATTTATCAATAACTTATTGTATATAAAAATAATTATGAAATTATAATTAATATATTTTGATAATGAATATACTTAATAAATTTATATATATATATTTATATTTATTTAATAAATATAATGACCCTGCTTTTTCTTACATTACTTTTAACTCATTTTATAGAAAAACAACATAAAATCATTACATAATAAGGATATGAAGCTTTAGTGTCTTGGGAAAATTAGGACCATACGTAACATTTAAAAAATAAAACATAAAAAATTAATTTTATTCCTTCTTCTCTAGCTTCTTATTGGCCCTTGTGATCTCCTTAGTACATTTGGTCACCTTAGGACATAAATAAAAAGGGGTGAGCTAAAAATACCAGTAAGAGGATAAAGAAGAACATGAAACAATATAACATGGGGCGATAAGAATCATTATCATCATAACATAGGAATAGGATCATAATTATGAGCGGAAACATTAGATGAAGGCATGAATTATGGAAATGCCTATAAATGAAATATCATGTCTTAGTGGTTTACCACCACACATAGTTGTGAAAAAATATAGCATCATGTTCACAAATATTTCACATTAATCGTGGGATTCTTCACATTAACCAATGCATTGGAGTGCTATATAATTATGAGTCCACCCATCACATCATAACATTTACATTGGCCAATATAATTCTGGGTGCACTCATCACATCATAACAATTACATTATCACACATGCCATATAGATCATATATCAATATTGAACATATAATAACCCATGGAATGTAATGAGTATCATTTCATAATGCATACAATAATATAAAATGGATTCCCAAATGAAATAGGGAATAACATACTTTATATAAGAATCATCAACCTTGGGTAAAGGAAACAATCTTGAGAATTAAAAGGTGTGTTTTTTTTTGAAAGAATGGTTCTTTTGGGAAACATTGTGTTTTTCATAAACTCCAATATTTAACATGTATATCTGATAAAATATAATGATGAAGAAATTATTTTTATGTAATAACCATACTTAAAATGGGGTGAAATAGGGAAACCCCAATAAAGAGAGTTGGGTTCAAGAATTCCTTTTACCTTGTGTCTGAATGAATCTGTCACATTAATGTCTTTTATAATCATGTGATATTAATTAATTAACAATTTCATAACCTTTTATAAATTTATATAATCCATGATGATTTTATTTTTTTCTTTTATGTTCCATTGGATGACTAATATATTTTAATTTCGTCGTTCATGGGTATTCGTTTTCATATTTTTCATGATCGGTTCGTTTGTATACATGAATGGAAGTTCATTTATGATGGGGATAAATATATAGAATTGTTATTATATTTCCTTAATGATCATATAGAATATTAAATTATATTATAATGTTTTTGGTTATATACCATGAGGATTGTTCATTCATTTGAAGTTATTGATGATCTTTTAGGTTAATTTTTGCGGTTTTTCAAACAAAACGAACACATTTTGTTTTATAATTTACTATTACGAGTATAAGTTATTTCTAGAACATGAAATGGGTTATAAGATATAATTTAAATTTGATTTTAAACAATTTAATATTCTTATTAACAGCCTTGACAGTGTTTAAGGAAAATAAAAGTGCATCACCCATGATGTCGGTAAATTGATACATCACGGGCAATGATTTCATTTTCAAGATAAAATAGATAGAGGGGGAATTTAATGTTGGATATTCCATTTACATGATATAGTTCATGTATATGTAAGTTAATGTAGTTTTTATTCCATTTTGATAAAGGGTGGTGAGGGGACAATAAGAAAATAAATTGAAATTGAAAGGAAATTAAAAGAAAAAGAGAGAGGATTTACCTCTTGAGTTCTCCTCTGGAGATCCTCCTCAAGGCACCTAGGCTTGGAATTTTTATAAGACTAAGAGATGTGTGACGTAGGGGAGGGGATATTGAAGATTGTTGGGCCTAATTTAGCCATGTCTCGAAGCTTGATAAATGTGAGGAGAATGGGGTGTGTGGGGTTGTACTTAATGTGGAGAAGAGGGTTTTTTCTTATAATTTCATTGATTCAATTATAATTTTTCTCAGGATGAATTATAGTGAGTATTCTTATGAATAATTGTAGTAATTATATCATGTGAGTTCTAAACAATGGTTCTTACATTAGCGATCACTCAATGAATAGTGAATTTACCTTATAATGTATAAATACCCTAAATTATCGTACTTCACTATTCCCAAAAATTCATGTAATTCAGAAAAATTAGAAAAAACTCACTCTTAAAATTTTTTCAATGATTATAATTCAATAATGAACTAGATTTTAGGAAAATAATTTTCTAAATATGAGAAATCTAATTTCTAATTCAAATCCTAATGTACTTGAAAAATACCAATTTTAAGATTAATGCTGATCTTCTATCACTTTGAAAAATTAATTAAGGTCTCATTAAATTATATTAAAACCATATGAAACAAAAATATTAATTTATGAATAGATTTTATCAACTTAAATTTTCTGTCAAATTATTAGATTAATCATAAATTTGAAACTAAATATACATGACTTACATATATTCCAACACTTAATTAAGTTTTTTAAAATATTTACTTAATTTCTCTATGATATAATTATATCATATTTTCACTTATAAGATGGAAAATTTTTATTTATACTTTAATTGGTGAGATTACTATTACATTGCCTAGTTTACTATTCATAAGGGTCGTATTACTATTCAAAAGGTCAAGTTACTATTTCATTAGTATGTATTCCTTAACTTCAGGATATACCTTTTTTTAACTCATTTTTCATTTATACATTTTTTATTGGTTTCTATATATTATCTTATGTGAGTATACTATATAAAAATAATTAAAATAAGGGAATTGCATTGATAAAACATCTAGTTGTTACATTCTTCACCCCTTATGAAATTGATCCCTCAAAATTTCATTTTACATTTAAGGATGAAAATAGGTGTGGGTAATTGTCCTTCATCGCTTCCTTCAGTTCCCTTTTTTCCTCTTCGTACTTGTGGTTATACTATAGTATTTTGACCAGGTGAGTTGTCTTTTTGTGTGGAACATTATATCTATGATCCATGATCATCACTAGTTCCTCCTCGTAAGAAAGATCATTCTCCAACTATACCACCTTTGATGACAATACATTTGAATGATGTGGTGTGTACATCCGAAAGAGGGATATGTGGAATACATAATGTACTTTAGACATGGTAGGTGGAAGATCTAGTCGATAGGCCATAGCTCTAATATGATAAATAATTTTGAAGCAGATAATGTACTGAGGAATTATCTTTCCTTTCATCACAAATCATACGACCTTCTTCCATGGAGATATGCGGAGGAATACCATGACTCCAACATTGAACTCGAGGTTATATCAACAATTCTCTGCATAGCTCTTTTTCAACTTCGGGCTGCCTTGATGCAATGCAAAATGGTTTTCACCTTTTACAACATTTCATCGACCATTCCAATTCCTATCAGCTTTCATTCACCAATTTCATCCCATTATGTCTGTGTTATATAAATTTCCAATGAAGGGATTTATATAGATCCATTTGGACGATGGAGTGGAAAATATTTTTGTAATAGAACTCAACCAGAGGAAGATGTTGGACCCATACTCTAATGATGTCAATAGAACATGCTCTCAACAAGTATTCTAGTGTATGAATAGTTTTCTCATATTTACCATCAGTTTGAGGATGATAGGCCGTACAAAATTCCAACTCAATGCTTATAGCATGTTAAATACTTTTCCATAAATTCGAAGTGAATATATGTTCTCAATCCGATATAATCGATAGTGGTACTCCATGTAGACTTACCAACTCTTTGATATATATTTTCAATTTGATCCAATGATATGTCCTATCAAATTGTGATAAAGTTAGCTATATTTGTAAGACAATCCACAATGACCCATATATAATTGTTTCCTATAAATTTCATTGGAAGTCTAGTGACAAAGCCCGTGGAAATGTTATCCCACTACCATGTTTGTATGGGTTGTGGTTGCATCATACCCTTCATGTTTTTCTTGCATAGTTCACTTGTTGACATACTAGGAACTTTGATGTATATTTAGCAATATCATTCTTCATATTGACCCACCAATAGTTCCCTTAGATATCTTGATACATATTTTTTATCCCTAGGTGAATAGAGAAGTTTGACATGTGGGCTTCATTAAAAACCTCTTTCATTATCTCTAGATCGGATGGTACACTTAATCATGACCCTAATCATACAACTCATTCCATATAAATCATGAACTCAGAGGATTACTCATTTTGATTAGATTCCACCCTTTCTAGAATTTCCACATATTTTCTTTGAGCATCCTTTATTTTCTCCAAAAGGGATGGTTGAGAAATCAATATAGAAAGGATTCATGATGTTCTGCCCTTAATGATTCCCATGTCTATCCTCTAAAAATCTTAGAATATTTGACCCTTATCAATTATCATCATTAATAAATATGCAAGATCCATTCTACTTATACTATCTCCTACCTTATTTTCCTAAACATGATGGTAGTGGATTGAGTAGTCATAATCCTTTACAAGATCTAACCATCTTCTACAAATCATATGAAGATAATTTTGGGTGAATATATATTTAAGAATCTTATGATTAGTATATATCTCTCAATTCTCCCTATAGTGATAATGCCACCATATTTTCATGGAAAAAATAGCATCTTCTAACTCTAGATCTTGAATAGGGTAGTTTTTCTCATGGATTGTCAACTACTATGAGGTGTATGCTATCACATTATCATTTTTCATGAGGAAAAAACCAAAGAAATTATTGCAATAATCACTGTATATCAAAAAAATTCTCCACTTTACGATAATGTGAGTATAGGTGCAGTCATAATCAATCTCTTTATCTCCTTGAAGCATTTCTCTCATTCTACAGTCTAGAAATACGTTACCCCTTTCCTTGCTAACATAGCTATAGGGCTTCAAAATATTGATAAATTCCTCAAAAAACATTGATAGTACCCTCATAATCTATGAAAACTATGGATTTATGTTATAATAGAGAGTTTGAGACAATCCTCAATCTAATTTTCTTGAAGGGTCAACAGAAATTCCCTCAATTGTGATTAGATGTCCCAAAAATGTGACTTACTGTATCCAAATTTCACACTTTTTGAAATTGGTGTACAAATTATCCATCCAAAATGTTTCCAAAACAATCCCTATATGTTCTTCATGATCCTCCTTTCACATTTACTATATTAGAATATCATCAATAAACACTACCATAACTTTTTTTAGGGGATTTCTAAAGACTCTATTCATCAAATCCATAATGATTTCAGGGGCACTAGTAAGTCCAAAGGGTTTAACTAAAAACTCATAGTTCCTATACCTTGTACAGAATAAAGTCTTCTGAATATCATCTTTCTTCACCTTTAGTTGATGGTATCTAGAATGGAGACCCACCTTTGAGAGGTACTGAGCTCCTATCACCTGATCAAAAAAGTCAAAAATTCTCAGAACATGATACATATTCTCTATGGTGATCTGGTGGAGTTCCCAATAATTGATACACAGTCGCATCGATATATCCTTCTTCTTTGAAAAGATAACTAGCGCAACCCAAGGTGATGCACTAGGGTGTATGAACCCTTTATCCAAATCCTTCTTGAAAATGCTTCTTTTACTGTTCTAGTTTGATAGGAGCCATCGTATAGGGACACTATGAGATATGAGTTTATCTAGATATGAGTAATATTGATAACTATACCTCATGATCTGGGGGTAGTATTGGTAGCTCTTTAGGAAAATATATCACTACATTCCCTCACAATGGGCATTTCTTCTAGGTTTAAACTTTCCTTTGACTCAACCATTTTAGTGAGATTTGCTTCTTCATAGGGAATCTACACCCAAAACATTGAAGTACTTTTCAAAGGACTTCCATGATCTTCTTTTAATTTTTAGGAGAACATAGGATTGTTCAGAATATGAAAGGATATTTCATTTTCTCGATAGTTTATATGTGCTTTATATAACGAGAGACAATCTAATCCTAGTATAACGTCAAATTACACTAAGGGAATTATCACAAGATTCTCTTGAATAATCTTCCCACATATGCCATCAAGAGAAGATTCCAACACTTGGGTTGCAATTATTGCACCATGTGGTGTTTTAACAAATATCTATACTTCAAGGATTCAATGATTCGATTTAATAGTTCTAGAAAACATGCAAGATATAAAGGAATGCGTAGAACCATAATTAAATAAAAAAAAATTCCATTCTTGAGTGTATTGGATGTTTAACTTGTATGAATTAATTCTCTCACTCCATTTATGTTGTAGTGATGGAATAATACATCCCTTGATCCTTTTTTTTCTGGTTGATGACACTAATTACCCTTGAGGACTCGAGGATTAATTCACTGGATTGCAAAGTTCCCTTTATCCCTAGAGATATAACATTGGAACATGGGTGGTTCTCCCCATTCCTCCACCGCATTTTCCAAACATTTCATGTCTTTTCAAAATTCATGAGCTTAGTGGTCTTCTCTCCAACACTAGAATCATTTCTGAATCCCCTTGAGGTAGTTCTCATGACACTTCATCCCACATTTTTGACATGTGGGAGGTTGAGTTTCTTTCCACTTTTCTCATTAGATCCACTAGATTTAAACTCAATATTTCATTTCTTATCCCCATATCCATGAGACAATTCTCCAAACTATATCTACACATTTATAGAACATTGAGCAACTTATTCATAACTCACAATGTATTGAATTACAAGATCCCTTCTAAGGTGTGGTCTGAAACCACTAAAGAATCAATACATTTTTCTATCATTGTTGATAACAATACCTGAATTGTACCTTGTATGCCTCGTGAAATTTTCATCATAGGATGTGAAAGATTATCCTTCATTTATCTTAATATTTATGAATTATATCTCAATATTTATAAGAAGAGTTTACCGAAAATACTTAATAAGAATCATAATCATGATGTCTTCACACTTTATTTCTTTAATTTCATCCCTTATATTGGTGTTCTTAATCAAATCCCACCATTGATCGGCCTCACCATCTATATGATAAATAGCCATATTACCTTATCCATCATAGAATACAGAATCCCTGAAAATATTGTCTCCATCATATTGACCCATTTTTACGAAACATGTGGATCATAAGATCCACAAAATTTTGGTGGTTGTGGCCTCATAAAACACTCTATAGCTATTTTATCCCTCTTGGGTAAAGGATGATGTTCCACATTATTCAGGTTATTGTTAATAATGTGAGATTAATGGGTAAGAATCACCCTGGAATTTTGAACTTCACCTCCCAAATAATTGGGTATTTCATTCAGGAAATCGTTGCATTGTCCCTCGCACAGGTTGTTGGCCTAGATTCTCCTAGTTCCCACCATTTTCTAAAATATAAAAGGTTAGAACAAAACATAATTCAACAAGTCATGAATAAAATATATATTCCTTGGTGAAAATAAGTCATATATTGGGTGATCCCTATATTTATAATTTTCTATGATTAATATTATTAGGTGCTTCCTTATACTTAGCCTTTTACTAAGGGTTTTTACTAAGTCTCTCTAATAATAATTCAAAAATTAACTAAACTCTCCTCTCATACCAACTATAGTGACACTTAATTTTCTTAAATTAATTTTCCATAATTTTAAATAAAAACCATAAAATAATTACACAATGAGGATCCAAGGGTTTTTTATCTTGGGATAATTAAGACCACACATAAAATTTAGATACTAAAACATAAATATTTATTTAATTCCTTCTTCTCTAGCTTCCTATTGGCTCTTGTGATCTCATTAGTACATGTAGTCACCTGAGGATATACATCAAAAAGGGGTGAGATAAAAACACAAATAAAAGGATAGATAAGAACATGAAATAATGTAACATGGGGTGAGAAACATCAATATCATCATAACATAGGCATATGATCATAATTGTGAGAGGAAATATTAGATAAAGACATAAAATGTGGAAATGCATAAAAACATCATGTCTTTATGGTTAACCACCACACATATATTTTAACAAATATAACATCATGATCATGAATATTTAAATTTAGTCATGTGAATATTAAAATTAAACAATTCATTGGATTTCTATATAATTCATGGCACACCCATCACATCATAACTTTTACATTGAGCTATATAATTCTGGGTACACCTATCACATCACAACATTTACAATATCATTCACACCACATAGAACATATATCAATATTTAACATACAATAACTCATGTAAATTTATGGGTTTAATCTAATAAATATTAAATTCTTAAAATTTGGGTTCCAAAATGAAATAGGGAATAACATACTTGGTATAATAATCATCGACCATGGGTGAAGGAACCAATCTTAAGAAGAAAAAGGTGTGTTTTTTTAAAGAATAGTTCTTTTCAATAAAAATTGTGTCTGTCATAAAATCCAATATAAAATATTTATATCATAGAAAAAATAGTGATGAATAATATATTTTTATGGAACAACCATACTGAAAATGGGGTGAAAGAGGGAAACCCAAAATAAAGAGATTTGGGTTCAAGAATTCCCCTTCCCTTGTGTATGAATGCTTCATTCAAGTCAATGTCCTATATAATAAATTTATATTCATTAATTAACAGTTGAATAACATTTTATACATTAATATAATACATTATGGTTTTATTATGTTCTTTTATAGTCATTTTTATGAGGTATAGTGTTTAATTTTTTCATTCTGGGTGTTCGTTTTCATAGTTTTTGTGATCGGTTCATTTGTATACATGAATGGAAGTTTGTTAATACTGTGGATGAATATATAGAATTTTTTTCATATATTATTAATGATCCAATATAATATTAAATGATATTGAAATGTATTCGGGTATATACCATGAGGATGATTCATTAGATAGATGTTAATGATGATCATTTTAGGTTAATTTTGGCAGTTTTTTTAACACATCAATCTCATTTTGTTTTAGCATTTAGTATTATGACTATAAGTTATTTCTAGAAAATAAAATGGGATATAACATACACATTAAATTATGTTTTAAACCATTTAATTTTATTATTATCATCTTTGAAGGTTTTTATGGAAAATGAAAGTGCATCACCCACGATGTTGGTAAATTGACACATCACGGGTAACAATTTCATTTTATAGATAAAAGAGAGGCGGAGGATTTTAATGTTTGATATTAAATTAACATGATATTTTTACTATATATAAAATATACTAGAGTTTTCATTATATTCAGATTAAGTTAGGTTATGGGAGAATAAGAAAAGAAATTGAAATTAAAAGGAAATTAAAAGAGAAAGAGAGAGGATTTACCTCTTCAATTATCTAATTGAGATCCTTCTCAGGGGATATAGGCATGATATTTTGATGATACTAAGAGATCATAGGCGTGTAGGAGGGGATAGGGAAAATTATTGGGAATAGTTTATACATGTCTCAAAGCTTGATAGGTGTGAGGATAAGTCGGTGTGAGGGGTGGTATTTATAGTGGAGAAGAGGGGTGTTTTCTTTTTAGTTTATGATTTTTATCAAGAAAAAAATACTGAGTAGTGTTGTTAAAAAATAATGTAATTGGATCATGTGATTTCTAACCAATGGTTCATACATTAGAAATCACTCAATGAATAGTGAATTTATCTTATAATGTATCTATACCGTAAATTATCGTATTTCACTATTCATAAAATATAATGTAATTCCTAAAAATTCCAAAAAATTACTCCTAACAATTTTTCAATTTTTAGAATTAATAAAATGAATCCATTTTATGAAAATAAGTTTCTAAATATGGGTAATTTAATTTTTAATTAAAATCAAAATTTACATGGAAAATACTATTTTTAAGACTAAAACTACTTTTCAAACACTTTGAAAAGTTAATTAAGGTCTCATAAAATTAAATTAAAACCCTAAGAAACCATAATATTAATTTATGAATAAATTTTATAAAAATAAATTTTCATTCCAATTATTAAATTTATCATAAAATTTTAATTAAATATACAAATCATTCAAAAATTCCAACACTTAATTATTTTTTTTAAATATATACATACTCATACTATGATATAATTATATCATATTTTCACATATATTATGGATAAATTTAATTTATACTTTCATTGGTGAGGTTTCTATTACATAAGTTGGTTTACTATTCATAAGGATCATATTACTATTCCAAAGGTTAGGTTACTATTTTATCGGTATGTGTTCCTTAACTACTTGTGATTCCTTTCATTTAACTTGTAATACATTTATAAAGTTTTTATTATGTTATATATATAATCATATGTGATTATAAATTAATAAATAATTATAATAAGGAAATTCCATTGATAAAACATTGGGCCATTACATTAAATAATTATAAAAATAATTATATAAATGTAAATAATGATATAAATATATTTATAGAGATAATATTATAATAAATATATTTAAAAAGTGATATTATTTAATATATTTATATTTATATATATAGAATTATATAAATACATTTAATGGTATTAATATATTTATTTATAAATATATTTATATATTTATATTTACTAAATTTATAAAATAACATATTTATAATTATAAAAAAAATTATTTTAAAAAAAATTATTTTTGCAAAATTAAATAACTAATTATATATTTAAATAATTACAAAATTATAATAAATAGATATATATTTATATTTATATATTTATTATTTTATTATTTATAATTATATTTATGATCATTTATCAACAGTAATGTTTTAGCAATGATAAATATGCCTTTTATCAGTGCTTATTAATTTAGCACTAATAAAATGTATATTTAACAGCATATTTTTGGAGGTGATGATAAATGTTTCCCTAATATATTTAAAAGAACCCTAACCACATCTAATTCAATTATGATTCTCAAGATCTCACAAAAATCCCATTTTGTCGGCGCACCTCTTCTATATTATATCGAATGAATTACGACTAGAATCCATTGTATGTTATCTTTTCCTCCTCACCTATCATTGATTTCTTTTTTGGGTTCCACAGATTACGTTATTGTAGTGTTCTCAACCGCGAAGAACCCAAATTATCTTCTCACATAACTCTTGTTGTGATTGGTCCCTCTCATTTTTCCTCATTGTTTACATTCTTTTCACCACCTTCACTCATGGTTTTTTATATTATTAGGACTATCGTTGTCACCATTTCCACTTTCTATATTGTTACACTAAAAATTCCATTTGATCGTTCCGCTTATGCTACATGGTCATGTTATGTCATAGATATCATATTAGAAAATAATTAACCATTTAGTGATGGAAAATGGAAATCAATTTTGTGCTTCACATATAATTTTAGGGACTCATTCCTTCCATTAATAAAGTATCTCTCGCTTACCATGGAACAATATCATCTATTATAGAGTAATTAAAGTTTGTTTGGTTAATAATATTTTTGTGCATCAATAAGGGAATCATCCTATAAATTTGACTAATTGAATCTTCATTTTTTCAAACATGTTTCTATCGCAAACTACAACCAATTATCCAAATACCTACTTAATATATAGCTAAATGTTATTTATTATAATCATTTGAGTTTCTTCAAAAATATTATAGACCAGAATATGGATTTTTACATGCTATATTTAGTTAGAAGTACCAAGGTCTATGTGTATATTTTTCATGGGTTAAGGTATGTCTATGATGTTTGTTAGTAATACAATAATCTTAATTCCCTCAAACAAAACTAGTATAGGGCACTATGATTTTTATTTCAAATGTTACATACTTATTAAAAACAACACTAAATAGAAAATTATATTTATTTATATACATATTTTAATATTATATGTATTTAAATTTAATGTAGTATTTTATTGAACATTCGGTTCAAACAATATTGATTCTCCCCATCTATTATTTGATTTTATGGCATTTTCTAAAATATATTTGTAATTATAATTAAATTCATAGAAAATGAACACTCATGTTTAGATAATTATATTTTATAAATGCGATATGTTAGAATCCAAAATTATAATTTCATTTGGGATATTTTTTTAATATAATTGTGTTACCAGTATAAATGTGGTAAACAAATTTTTAAAAAATATTACTACTTGTTTTTAATTTATTTTTCAAAGAAAATTTTATTATGCTTTTTATTCTAATTAGATGTAACAAATATTTTCTCAGCAGATATATAAATTACTTCTTGATTTACATTACATATAAGTTTATCTATGTTAATTTCCAAATATTTTAGTCATGCGGGATATGTAAGAGTTTATAATGTATCTCTTTAAACTTATTTTTTGAAAATAGATAATTTATTCAATAATAACTATTTAAATTATTATTGATGATTTAAATAATTTAATACTAATTAAATAACTCCATTTATAAGGTTTTTAGATTGGTTTTTAAGAAAATCAATGAGTGTGAATGGTTTTAATTATGTCATATTTAAGAAAACATGGGTTATAAAGATTATTGATCAATTATTATGTATTATAAATGAAATAATATATATATTAAAGTGATTATCAGGTTTTTTTATATTAATTAATTTTATGTTTATGATGTTGGATAAGTTATATTTTTAAATATGTATTTAATATTATATTTTTTAGATGAAATGGATCTTAATATATATATATATATATTTGGGGGAAATATATTTTCAAATTATTTTATTATAATCATACATAGACATGGTTTTAATAATATTTATATTGTAAAATGAACCAATTCACATTTATAAATAATTTCTACTAAGGGAATTATATGAATTATTATAAATTGTGTCATGATTTTTTTATAGATATTATAATTTTAGGAAATGGAAACATTTGGTGGCTTATATTTAGTGTATCGTCTTTATTGTCTTTGTACATACCCAATAAGTACAGCTACAAGCCAAGATTCTAACCATTTATTAAGAATGAATATATACAGGAGAGTGGTGGATGAGGTCAAACAAGCATAATTTCCCTCATCCCCCAAAAACTGGTCTACATATCATAATATGACATTTCATTTACATAATCTGAGTCACCCATAGTCTCCTACTCAGACTGATACTTCTCACGATTGGAAATCTTAAGTATATCTGCATCCACCTTCCTTGGTGCCTTAAAAGATGATCTGGTAGACACGGTCCTGGGAAGATTAGAATAATCCTTTCATGCTATCATCTTTGAGGGAGCAAAGGTAAAACCCTCCCTATCAGTCATCTTTGCCTTGTTTCCTAAAATTGCATCCTTGTAAGAGGTATTCCCACTAGTAGTTAGACCCCGAGAAGGGGTACCAAAATTCCCTCGTTCATCCTCATAAACATTCCACCATTTCTCCAAAATTTTAGATAACTAAAAGATCTTTTATATTTCCTAAGGATATTCAACAATATTTTATGTATCATTTTGATTGGAGATATCAACCTGAGGTGGACCGGGGGTCATCAATCCCAGAGACCATATCAGGGTATCCTCAAATGAAGTGACCTCTTTATCTATGTTAACCTGAGTAAATGAGCCACTAAAATCTCTCTATAGAGACAAATCCACTAGCAGCCCTTTTCCTTTCATATGAGGCACCAAAAAATTAAGATTCCTAGCAATCAGTACATTATCAATAGTCGGGGTTGGCTCATTAAGTGAAATAGTTGGCTTTAACAAACTTGAATCCTATAACATTGGCTTCCTTCAACAATGATTTTCTGGATGACCTTACATCCCACAATCCTCCCAAAAAACATTCTTCCAACAAATCCCAAAATATTTCCCAACATCCATAGATTTGTTACATAAAATAATCTTTTTTATAATCAACATATATTTGGATTTTATTAGAAGGAGTAGATAGAGTTACCCAATAAATCATAGTAGAGTTGAGGTCAACCTCCACCAACATCCTAGCAAGGGGACCAAACATTACATCCTCAGTCTCCTTTTCAAGTTGAATAGGAGTCCCAATTACCATGCCAATGTCATTAAAAATCTTTGAATTCCAAAGGATCCAATTTAGTCCATGAAAATAAACACAAATCTGAAATGATACATTAATGTCCATAGACTATTCATGTAATTGAATTCATCTAGGCTTCAAATATAGGGTCTCAATAATCCTTTCACAAATATATAATTCTTATGAAGAAAATAGGTAGTGAAAAAATCCCTAACCACGGGAAACACATTACCAATAAGAGAACCCCCACAAAAGTGAGGTTTAGTGAAATAAATCATCAGGATTCCAAGGTTGAGAACCCTTAATAAAAATAATGCGCACAATCAATGATTTTTCTCCAATGGAAATTCTCTTAGAAAATGCTACATGATTGACTTCAATGTAGTCTAATGAACCCTTGTGATGAATTTTACCCAAACAAGGGTTTTTTAGCAGAGAAAATAAAATATATCTATCCAACTATGATCCTGAAATATCTGTCACACCGAAAATGAATTTTGACCAAAGAACATCATCACCTTCAAACAAAGAAGGTTTCGTCTGATTTTTTGGAAGCAATGAATCCATATTCACCACCTCTACTACCTTATCCTGAAAATATGGCATATGTTCATCTCTACAAACATCATCACCCAGAGAGGTATCTCACAGCATCACATCCACCAAATTCATCACCACAACTTCCTTCTAAACTGGAATCTGCGATTAACCACATGAGGTCCCCAAAAAAATAGATCTCGGAAAACCGTCATTATATCTAATGATAGTATATGCATATAACTAAAAATAGGATGATATACTCAGCTTCACTGCAACTGAAGAGTTAAAAATATTATTGGACACCCATGTGTTGCATAAATATGACAAAGAGGGAGCTGCCGAAAAAGAACTTCCGAAAGGTAGAATATGATATATATTATGTGAGATATTGGTATGGTATGTTATAATGTGAGTTACTATATAGATTTTAGTGATTCACTTAGGTCTAGGGTGACGTTGATGTGAAATTTTTGTGGTTATTTTACCTTCTTTATGATTTTTGAGAAGATAGGTTTAACTAATTTATTGTGTCAAACATTGTGTGGTTCTTTCCTGAGGGGGTAAATTATGTTAAGAAATACCCATATTTCAAATTAATATCTTATGAAAAATTAATATGTTATACCCATTTCACAATTTTGATGAAATAATTACATGTGATGGTTATCCCTGAGGGGTAGTCCCAGATGCTTGGGGTCTGAGGTTGAATCTAATGGAACCTATTATGTGGTTATTTCCATAGTGTTATAAATAATTTTTTATCCTCCTACAATTCCATTGTTAACCTATTATTTTTTGAATGATTTAAATGTTATGAAAAAACCATGGTATAAACTTATGGTATGATTAGTATAATTCACTAGTATGAAATGAAGTTGGTTAATTTTGTTATCATGGTGTCCTGGTTAGTACACAATTAATTGACTTACTTGTTTATTTTGAGTGTTAATGCGAATATATACTCAAATATATGTATTGTTTTATATTTTAGGGTCCTTGGTAGAATTTACTTGTTTCTTTTTATAATCACACCCTACACATGAACCTCATTGGATATAAAGCCTTATATTTGAGATACATGTTAGGAAAAGGTCTTGAACATCGATTAGAGTCAGTGAAACTTAGTGGGGATTAGTTGATGTTCCCATGGTATTTTGAGGGGGATTTTAGAATTTTGATATGAGATTTTAAATTTTTATTCAATATTTGATAACTTAAAAAGTTTTTAGGAGACAACAATCATCTTTTCTAGCTTTATATTATAAATAGTTATTGTTGAATTTTGTTTCTTAATACTCATCTTCCATCTCTTCTATATTTCATGAACTACTCGGAATATTAGTCATCTAAAATGATCATGGATACCAAATATGGGAAGACTAATTCCCATAGTTGTTCTAGACACATAGGTGCATGTTGAGAAGAGATGGAGGATGAGTCTCAAGAAAATACATTCTATAATAATTGTTCAGGAGATGAACCTGATGAGGATGGAAATTGTCTATAACTTCCACCATAGGATGAATTTAGAGGATAACACATACCATTGTGTAGTAATTATATTATTAAATTCAATTAACCATTTCCTTAAAAATGGATGCCTTCTAATCGTTTGATAAAAGTGTAGGTTGATTGAGTTAAGGAGTTCATAAAATTTAAAATAGATCACGCATACAACCCTTCTGAAATCCATTTTTGCGTTTATATTGTTATTATTCAAGGAATATTAAATGTTTGACTAATCAAGAAAAACATGTTTTATATACATGATGATGTTACAAATCATAAGGAATAACAGACTCTAGATTATAAAACTAAACAATTTTTAAAGGATCAATAGAATGTTGATGAAAAAACAATAATGACACAGTATCACAATGTTGAATAAAATTTTAAAGTGAAGAAGTATGGGTATAAAATTTGATATTGGTTGGAATTAATGTGTCCAACATACTAAACACAATAATTCAATGTTCATTTGTTATGTTGGGGTCACAATGAGGATGAATGTGAAATTGGTATTGATTCTTGGTTCCATGTCTTGCCTATAACAAAGGAAACCCTTTGGAATGATATAGTGTTAATGTTATGATATACATTCTCTATTTCATAGAAATATTATATAATGAAACATTGATTTAATTTTCATTATTCCTTGCAGAGTTAGATTAATATATAATATTTCTGTAATAAATTTAAATTAATGGATTCATTAAATGTCCATAGAGGATTTCAGACTCTTCTTATCATGTTGTATATTATGGATAATGCAGAAAAAGTAAATCGCCACCAACCATTTTGTAATGCACACATTATAAAGTAGGAAACATGGATTTCATTCATTAATAATAATGATGATAAATCATTTTAGGTTTATTAAAATCGATAATATATCATTGGAAATTATTTATTTTATCCAATTTTATTTCAAATTGGTAATTTATGAAATAAAAAAATAGTATTATAAATAAATAACATGCATCAAAACCATTGTACTTATATCGCAAAGTAAGGTTGGGGTAAGATTCACTAGGGAAGACATTTTTATTTATTTTGAATTCATAATAAAATTTTTATGTGATATTAAACCATATATGTTCCTTTATTTATATGTATATTAATGAATCAAAATTTGAAACCACTTCCAACCCACATAATGTTCTATGGATGGAGGCTGACATAAATAACAAGGGTAAAATAGTTCTTGAAAATAGAAAATTAGTATAGGAAATATGTGTATGTATGAAATAATATTAATTATTTATGATTTATAATCGTATTAAATAATAATATCTATTTATGTTCATATTTATTATTTGGTATAGAAAAAAAAATCGGTAGTGGTCATTCCTGAAGAAAAACTACTTATAGTAAACATTGATATTTTAGTAAAAACACAAATTTCATTGTAGAAACTGATCAAAAAATAGGATTATTTTGATACATTGGGAAAAGTATCCATAATTAATTTGTGATATATAGGAATTAGATGCACCTCAATCTGACATAAGGTGTGTCTGGTATGACTCCTTATGTGTATTTTTTATCTAAAATTAACATTAATTTTATCAAAATAGATAGATGACCTAACCAAAACAAATAAAACACATTATAATTTTTTGGATATTTTAGGAAAATTATCCATAAGTCATTTTTGATATGTAGAAATTAATTCTACCTCAATCAGGTACATAATGTTCCCAACATGACTAAAAATGTCTATTATCTCTTTAAAATTGACATTTAAATTCAATAAGTCTTAGTCACAAAAAAAACTGAGAAAACAAGCTCAAATAGTATTGATAGTTTATGAAAATGGTTTATAAGTCATTTTTTGATGTGTAGGGTTCAATATATCATCAAACTAACACATGATGTGACTAGTATGACTCAAAATGTGTGTTTCCAGTTTGAAATGACATTTTAGAAAAAAAACACAAGTGATATAACCAAAACGAAGAAAACACCTTTGGATTGTATTGAAAAATTATTAAAATGATCCATAAGTCCTTTGGTACGTGTATTAATCATCCACACCTTAGTTCAACACATTTTGTGACAGGTATAACTCCAAGTGTGTCTTCTTTATTAAAATTAACATTACATTTAGTAAATATGTCAACTGAAAAACTGAAAAACAATTTTCTATTTTCCAGAATCATTTACACCCCAATATGATACACTATTTTTCGGAAATGACTCAAAGTGTCCATTATCCGGTTAAAATTGACATTTTGGTTCAAAAAGTGTCATACAATGAAAACCAAGTAAACATGCTTAGTTTATCTTGATGTTTTAGGGAAACAATTCATAGGTAATTTTTGACATGTAGGAATAAATCTCTCATAAATCCAACACATTATGTGACTAGAATGACTCATATTGTGTGTTTCTAGTTTAAAATGAAATTTTAGTAAAAAACACGAGTGACATACTCAAAACCGAGCTAACACATTTGGATTATTTTGATATATTAATAAAATGATCTATAAGTCATTTGGGATGTGTAGGAATTATCTATAACTCCATCAAACCCATAGTGTGACTGGAATGACTCCATGTAAATCTTTTAAATATACAATTGTCATTTTAGTTTAAAACATGTATCATGTTTCCAAAACCGATCAAATAATCCTATATTTTTTTCTTATCATTATATCAACTATTACTTAATTAATTTCCTTATCATTTATATCTTATACTTTTTTAGTTAATTTTCACAGAGATAATACTTTAATATTAACCTGAAAATTTTGATGTGCAAGAATCAATTTCAACTTCAATCTGAAACATAGTGTTCCTAATATGACTCAATGTTTTGTTTAAAATTCACACTTTTTGTTTAACTTATTTATTTATATTTATACTAATGTAGGAACTATTTTAATATATAGGTGTCTAATGTTTCTTAAGTAGGGGTAGTTTTTTCTTTTGAACATGTTAATTATTTTTCTCTATAATAGTGTCTTCTTTCTTATATTTCTATTATAAAATTTATTTCATTTAAATTCTATATTTTTATATGATTTAGATAATTTTTTATGTTGTTTCTAGTTTTATAGTGTTCTGTTTTAGTACACCATATTATTCCCCATTATCAGCAGTACTAAATTTGGTAATAAAGGGTACCTTTATCACCACTTTTATTTAGAACTGATAAAGGGCCCCTTAATTAGTTCTAAAAAAATCAATGATAAATTGTGTATTTTAACCACACTTTTTTATCAGTAATGAAGGACCCAATAATTAGTGATTTTCTATCACTGAAAAAATATTAATGTTTTTTATTGCGCTCCGATAGTCAAAACATTATTCAAACTGTTAAAATAATGTTTTGTAGTAGTTTTACCATGATCATATGGTAATATAATATATATATATTGTGATAAGACTCAAGAAGGATAGTCAAAGGAATCATTCCTATATGATGGATGAAACAATGTTCCCTAGAACCAAGGTTTCGGTATTCTGAGTCAAAATGTATGTAGTCATAGTCCTAGTTAATTAATGCATAATCCTCCACAACAACACTAGATTCCTTTTAATGAACGACACATTTGGGACACTTTGACACCATTTCTCTAAGTTACCCACCAAATATCATACAGGGACAAAACTCCAAACCCTATTTTGAGTTTGAACAATGTTTGGTACAAATTTTTCACAACCCAACCCACCGGGTTTGTCTGAACAGTGGAAGGTTAAGCCAAAACTACCCCAAGCCTACCTCCGTAGGCTAGGCACTCAGAAAAAATAATGAATGGAATAACTAAAATGTGAGGAATTTTCCAAATTTATCTATACACGCACACACCCAACCATCTCCATGAAGAAGTAAAGATGAATAATAGTAAAAGACTATAACATCGAGAGTAAAAACTATGAATCTAATATCCTCTAGGGAATACAAAAGAGTATGATAGCATAATCATAAAAATAAAAGGGAAATATACATGAGAAACCATACAAGATTACCCAACATGAAAAAAAACTGGAAAATAAATAATTTTTAGAAATCTCAACTCCTGATCTTCAAGCTCAAACCACCGTGCACAGTCAAATTCACCCACATACTCATAATCTCTAATAAATCCATTAATGATCTTTTGGATATCTGGATAATAAACAACACATGTTGGAAAATCCCATGCATGGGTGAGTAAATAGATACTCAGTTGGACACCCCAAAAACTAAAGAGGGAGAAATAAAAGGAATTATATAAGTTTTCAGCCTGACCCAAAGAAAAAAATGAAACAAAACCCCACCAAGAAGATATATATTCTCATAAAATAATCCCATACAATAGAGAATGGGGTTATCCATCTCGCAGACTATTCCAGGAAAGTGTTTTCTGAAAATTCCAAAGATCCATCATCGATGCCCAACATTTCTCATGTCCACCTATAGAATCCATGTAGAAGGTCTACACCTCACCACTCCTCCACAGTCTAAAGTGTAATAATCTTCAAGTAGAGGACCCACACATTTATTTAATAGGACGGTTCCACTCAACAGGTATAGGAATCATGCCTTGATACGATCGGAGGGTGCCACTCAATATGTAGAGGAACTATGTCCTAATATTGTAGGAGGGTTCTACTCAATAGGTCGATTACCCATTACCTAATAAAATATGAGGGTAACACTCAATAGGTTGAAGACCGAGGCCATTATACAATAAAAGGGTTCAACTCAATATGTAGATAACCCATACCCTTATCCAACAGTACGTTCCCACCCGATAGGTAGAGGAAACATTACCTAACCCAATAAAAGAGTTATACTCAGTAGGTATAGGACACATACCCTAACATTATAGGAGGGTTCCACTCAATAGGTAGGGGAAACTTGATCTGATCTGATAGAATGGTTCCACTCAACAGGAAGAGTACCCATTCACCAATCCCATAGGATGGATCTACTCAGTATGTAGAAGTTCCAATCCCTAATCCAATAGGAGGGTTCCACTAAATATGTAGAGGACTCATTCCCTAATATGATAGGAGAGTGAAAATAAATCCATTTTAAGGAGTATGGGGGATTTCCAACCTCGTTATACCTCTGATGACCCTTTTTTATCACTATCATCATCAGGCACTACCTAAAGAAGCATCATGCATGGAACATTCCATATTGTATCTGAAAACCCCATAGAAAGGCCACTATCACCTTCTATGTGAAAATGCACTCAAGATAGGCTACTCATCATCCAAAATATGAATAAAAATAAATAATTATGAGTAGTTTATGATCCTAAAGAGGGATATTGTGTGTAAGGGTTCCACATTGTGTGTGTCCCCATTCCTCTTCCTAGTTTTGTCCTCTTCATCGCATGAATTACTACCCATGTAGTACTACATGGGGTGTAAGGGTACTATATGGAGTTTTTTAGCCACACGGTGCCTTATCGTGTGGTCCTAGCCATGAATGTGTCCATTAAGGTATTCTCATGTACTTGGCCATGTTCCAATACCTTGTGTATCCCCAGAATAACATGGTGTGTTAGGGTCTTGTCGGAACTTGGTGTGTGTCGTCCACCCAAGGATGTGTTCTCCCTAAAGTACATGGTGTATGACCCGATGTAGATAATGTATGGTACAACATGGGATCCTAGGCATGTACCCTCTGTACATGTCGATTCATATGGCTAGGGTTCATACGGTGTGTGGTCCCTGCATTTGTGTGATATTTAACTCTATCAAAAAACCCTAACCACCGTAGAAAATCGACTATATATTGTGTGTTCATCACAGTACAAAGCATGAAGTTGGGATTTTCATATAAATTATTGATCCTCATGCAGCTTCTATAACTACATCTCCTATCACCAAATCCTCCCATATATCACCTAAAAATGGTGGTAATCTCCTCTAATCATTGATTTGGGCCCTCTATTGGCTATTAATTGGAATATGGAGATTTCTATGAAGACCAAAATGCCTCTGTAGATTGTATTGTCTAATGTCGCCACCCTTTAATAATTTAGATCAAATATCCTTGATGGAACACCTGAAATCCCTCCTAATTCATCTGGAAATAAAATTTCCAGTCATTTTTAACACATAGACTATGAATCTATGGGTCCAATCATGCTCAAATCCACCTAGGAATGTTGAACCATTTCCACGCAGACTAATGGTGAAGAACATGAATATCAGGTAGGGAAAATACATAATAAAAAAGGTTTAATAATCATTAGTCAATCATTATTTTCCAAAGATAATGGATTTTGGGTATTCTAGGTGAGAAAACATGGTATAATTGAGAATAAATAGAATAGAAAAATTAATTTGATACATGATAAGATACAAAGGATTAAATTAATCACATATTAAATAATGGAAGATAAAATCATTTTTAATCATTAAATTGGGTAAAAATAATAATTCTAGAGCCCATCTTCAATATTAGATCAATCATTGGGTAAGAATGTGTTTTTCACTAATGCGATGGTCGGATGTGTCTGCAGCCTATCGATTCATCTTGATCTGATCACTAGTCGACGTTCGGCCACGATCCACTAATGAAGGTCGTCAGAGCCCCTATCAACATCTCCTAGGGTTATGTGACTAATCCTAGTAATATTTCATAGTGACATATTTAGGGAGTATTATATTTAATACATTTTAATTAAAATAAATAAAATAAAAGTTTATTTTAATTCAAACGCACCCACAAATAGTCACCTCATCTTAATGTACAGATCCTTCCTACTTTAGGACATTCCTTGGGTAAACCTCATGTATTCTATTCGATATTTCTCTCACATATTTGATCTATGACTCTATTTAGGATATAATACATTATTCATAAAAAATTACTCATATAGGATATTAAATATTTTTTATATTATCATATATTTAATTCCATGCTCACTGAGACATAGAATCACGCATCGTCTTAGCTCTTAGATCTAAAAATATTTATTAATCTAGTTTAATTACTTTCATGTAAGAAACAAAGTATCTATATTTTATTTAATGTGCTCCTAAAAAAAATATCACCACATTTAAAGTCAACATATTTATTTTTGATCCAAGATTCATATTTCATCATGAGACATATAGGTTATGAAAATAAATAATCCATGTGTATATCTGGTGTACAGTTATTCCAATAATATCATATATAACTATTTTATGGTTTTAGAGTACAAGTCATTATTCCATCATTATTTACATAAACTCATCACCATTCTATCAGTATCCTTCCAAAAGTTTTTTCAGCTAATTAAAACCCAATGAATACAATAATATTGTGGCACCTAACACTTATAATTACCTCATTATTAACTTCCGTAAATGAGAAAAGTTAAGGGAAACATTATTTGGAAAAACCTACCAGATTAAATGATAGATTTATTCACAAGATTTCACTTTGTAAAGAATCTTACACTTAGTATATTTTGAAATTGATTTAATCATACCATCTTATCTGATTTTATTCACTTCACATATATACATACTTCAATGATTAATTTTGGAATCTCATTCCTTCCATTAAGTTAATATGGTCAAACAATATTTTTGTTTAACACTTTATATAACCCATATCATATTATTTTACATTTTTCTATTTGATCTTATGTTATTCAATACAACGTGTTAAGATATAATTTATCAAGGAGCATAGAAGAATGGGTTATGGAATATGTATCCACTCGTTGAAGGATAAAGATGTATCCCATACATTTAGGTAATTAACGAATAAGGATTTTTTTTTGAGAAACCATATAAATTATAAGATTGGTTTAGATGGTTATAACATGTATTGAAATTTTGAAAATTTTGTTTATAATAATTTTAATGTTATTTCAGATTTTGTTTTTGTGTATAGATTTGAATGCTCTTATTAGTGGACTTAAAATAAATATGAATTGGGAGTTTGAATACCTAAGGTCTTGTAGAAATATTATTAGTGTTTTTAATAATTGAGGAAACTAATTTTAGTGTTATATAACACATTAATCAACGATTGAGGACTATTTTTGAAGGATGAACAAAAGGGCAGTGAAGATACTAAATACTCTATTACATTTTTATTAAGATGTATCATGATTTCTCGGGAATGGATCTAATGAGTTTTAGGTGTTTTTTTAAATTCCTATAATAATTTTTAAGTTTTTATAGGTGATGAAAATGATCCTGACTTGATTTAATGTGAATTTGATCAAATTTCAAGAAATCTAGATTTTAGAGTTCAAATATGAATTTTTTTGAGCCTAGAGTTCTACAATAAGGATCATTTAGGATATATAAACGAAGCTATAAGCATGATTTATCCATAATTAAGAGGAAATTTAAACATTGAATTATTTGGAAATTCCATAATTCTATGGAGATAAATCAGTTCGTGATCAAGATAATTTTAAATGATAGAGATATCAAAAGTGTGTTGTGATTTAAATTGGTTGTTTGTGAAATGAAAAAGATCAAAAAAGGAAGAATTTCTTAGTTACTTATAAATATAGACTCTGAAATTATAGATTATAAAATTTGAAAAATACAAAGGAAAATACAATTGATATGTTCTATATATTTGAAATATCATAGAAAATTTTACATTTAAGTGCCAAATTGAGAAGATTAAGCTTTTAAGTTCAATGATATTCAAGATGGAAGGTTATTTTTTAAAATAATATTTCAAACTCTTCCACACCATAATTATATGTTTCAAACTTGAGGATGATCTGTTGTGTGATTATAGTTTAAAAATAATTTGATTTTAAGCTATTATAATTGAATGATTTTGAGAAGAATATGAGAAATAAAAGAAGAGAGTCATGATTTATGGAAGCATCTAAAAGATTTTTTTTCTATGAGATGAGATAATTAAAAATTATAGGGTTTCTCGTCAACATATAAGATACAATAGTTATGATGAAAAAAATAAAATTATTATCCTGGAGCGCTCCCATGTATATATACTATTGAGACAAAGAGAAATGATATAATGGGATCCTGAGAACATTTTTATAATCCCCCAACTCATACTCATGAAAAAATATATCCAACTACACTAATAAAAATATGAGTACAAAATTTATTTTATCAATAAGTGCTGGAAAAAAGTCAAATTAAGAGATAATATATATATATATATATATATATAATTTGTTAAACCCACCACTGTATCAAATGACAAGGTAATCAATTATAAGAAGCACATCTCCCCAAATTGATCTTAAAATAGTGGTGAAACTTCTCTAAAATAGCAAGGGTACAGATCGGGATAAAATGTATTTAGATAAAAATGAAGAGTATTTTTAATTCATTGTTGGTGTTGTTGGATGTTTGGGTATATGCCTAATAAGTGTTGAAATAATATATTAACTAATGAAGACTATAAAAGACTTAATTATATTTAAGATAAGAAAAAATAATAAAGAAACATGGTGAACAGTTAAAGACTTCACAATGTAAGAGAAATCAATCAAATAGATATAGATTTAATTTCTTAAAATATTTTTAAGATTATTGAAACTTGGGTGGTCACTCCAATTAATAATATTCGTATGTTCCATCCCAACTTGACTCTTATAAAAATTTTATAATTATGTCTAAACAATAGGATCATCAATATAATAAAATGATGTTTCCTTGAGGAATGAATAAGTTAATAATGCTTCTTATAATCTTACTCTAAAAAATAAAGATTATATGGTTGAGTGGTTTACAAATAAGGGAAACTCAGAATATGGTGGTGGAATGTGTGGAAGGTGTATTTGTAGGACCCCAAAACACACAAATAAGGGTGGGGTGAATCTGGGTGTCAACATTTTCTTTTAAATCGATGGATCTTGTTTCCACATTGGTAGGAACTTGTTAAACCTATTAAACAGAATCATGATGTAATTAAACATTCACATGTAGAAATACAATATAGGAGTTTTACTTGGTTCACCAAAAAAGGTCTAGTCCAATCAGTATACACCGACATTGTGCCATCCATACCTAAATCCACTAATCTTCAATAGTTGTGGAATAAAGAAATTCAAACACACTAACTCTATTGCAGGATCACTACCATTACATGATTTTAAGAATATCATACTGCCTCACACAGAACACTTCCATCGAATCCCCCTACATCACTGCCTTGGTAGAAACTTAACATAGTTTAAAGACATGAAGGTCACTTCATTATATTGTCCATAAAGTATTTTTCCAGGAATAGAACGAGACTCTTCTCTCACTATAATCCTGAATTGATGCACTTGAAATAACAAATCACTAAAAAGAGAAGACCAATACTATTGTTCATGAGTCTGCATTGTGAGGCACTTTCATGAAGAACACATTCTTTTATAATAAAACTGACTTTATAAATTCTAATTCATTATATATAACCATTCATTTCAAAGCTACTTTTTCAAAGATAACTCGTCATTGGTCTCGACCAAGACATCTTTTTTGTGATAATAGTTCTCTCAATGAATTCCTGATTCGTGAAGCTCTCAACCTTTTTTAATTAAGATATATTAATCATTTCAAAAAAATATTTTCATGTTGAATGAAGTGGGGTTATCCAACTATTTATAGGCTTGGGCTTTCGTGAAACTCCCTCACCTCTAGAATATATTTTATTGAACCTACAAAAACATTTTTGTGATGCCCCTTCATTAAAAAATATCCAGTAAGATTTATAATAGTCATAAAGATTACTTTCAAGACATCACACATTCATAATGATCCACTTATCACAATCTTGGACAGTACCATCTACCCATCACACAATCATAATTCTCACTCACGTAGCTCCATATCTTTGTGAATCTCAACCTTCATGAAACTCAGTCTTAATGAAACCCATTACTTTACCATATTTTTTAATAGTCAATCGCAAAAATATACCATTCATGATTCTCCATTTATCCTCCTAATTTTGAGCCTAAAAAATTGGAAGATGTTGTGAAAGGATTCCATCTTCAACATCGTAGTCATCATGTACCATACACTCACTTTTCTTAAAATCTCCCTGATGAACACAGTGTGCATTGAAAACAAACACAAACTAGAATTTGATTCTAGAAAATAAAGGCCTTGTTTCCAATAGTATGAAGGCGTTTCATATTGTTCTTAGATGTATGACATTTCTTCCTTTCTTAGATATACTCATAAGTGAAAAAGGGAAAAACATCCTTGATTCCTTATGCCAAATTTTATTCTATAAATAAGAAGTCCATGTTCAAAAGGAATGAAGTTAATGTTACCATATAATTTTTAATTATTATACCTGGTTAGTTAGAGTTGGAAAAGAATATGGTATAATGAAAATAGACTACATTTTCCTTTATAACTAAAGTAAATAACCATTTCCATCTGTGAAGAAAATATAAAATAAAGAAAAAGATGCTTCCTCAAAGTGACACGATTTATAGAATCCTAAAAGAAGAAGGAATTAACAAGAGAATACACCTTAACAATTTAAATAAAAGTGATTTTGGGTTTAGAAATATGTCTCATCCATATTTATAGAACATAGGATATTAATGAAGACCCACATTATTCCCAAATTTTTTGTTACATTACATTATAATAATGTGATTGAATATGATGAATACAAGGATATGATGAAGGATGTAATGAAATTATATCATGGAAAACCATCCACCAATTAGAATAATTATAATATAATTAAGATATATCTTTTTAATATAACTCTTGACTTATTTCAATTGATATTATACATCAACTAGTGTAAAAATGTAGTTGAATATATGTATTGAATAAGAACCAACCATGGTGAAAAAGTATGGAGAGTATACCTTGAAGGGAAATATATCAAATAATACCATGTAAAACTATATTTATATTTATTATATAAATATATAAATCTTAATATTCTAACAAAGTGTTGAATCTAGAGGTATGATAAAAAATTTCTTCGGTTTATTCATGTTTATAGTTAATCAAGATAAAAAGGGGAGTTACTCTTAAGCTCATGGGGAGAAAAAACATGCACTTCAATATTTTTGATTTTTTTATTCAAGTAGAGTGTATATTTATATGCATTATTGAAAATTAATTGGGAATAAATAAATAAATAAATTTCAGTGTTACATCCATAATGAGGTATTAATGTGGAATACTTTCATTATTTTGTAAAATAATTTTTTTTACAATGGGATATACCACATAAGTTTAAAGATGAATCACATGAGGATCATCACTAAGTAATAATGTGGTACCATCCTTCTCACTAAACGAATGGGGAAGGCTATTATTTGAAATTGGAGAAGATATTGTTTTTATTTTTGAGATGTTGAGAAGAATTATTCCCTTCAATTTATGGTATGAACAAGGGGGATAGAAAAATATTTCTACCTTTGTATTTATTTTCATTAAGGGAGAGATTAAAATTGAAATTATAATGGAATATTTAAGGTTATCTATTGTATATTAAAGGGAAAAGTATTGATAACAAATCCAAAGGGGGTTTAAATAACCTATTGATATCTAAATGTATTTATTTTCAATGCATCATGTCAATACGTATGTTTTTAAGGTTCATAGATGAGTTTGTGATGAAAGGTGTATCTACCCAAAGAAGGATAAATAATTTTTCCTCGCAATTGGGAAATGAATGAACAAAGAAAAGATTCATGGTGATCATCCCCATAAATTAGACTATTGATTGAGTTGGACTTCATAGAGATATGAAAAGTACAAAAAGTTTATATGTGTTTCCAAATATAGTGTTAATGGTCTTAAAGAGTTGTATATTTTCTATATCATTTAATGATATTATTAATGGAGTTAATATATGGCCTAATGGGGAGTGTGATGACCCAAGGTATTGGAGAAACCATCCTAGTATAACTGAGCACAATGGTTAAATATTATAATTCTATAGAATACATAGATAATGTATTGAAGACTATTTATTGAAGACTGAGATAAATTATAGTGATGATCTTGAAAATACTCTAACATGAGCAATAATATGATTCAAGGTTGTTTGAAAATGGTGATAAAAATTTTAAAGTTCTTATAAATTCAAAAAATAATTTTCATGTTTTTGGAAGTTTTATAATGGATCTTGAGTTGATTTAAATATAATATGATCTTAATTAATGAATTTTGGATTTTATATTTTAATGATGAAATTTTTTTATGTCTAGAATTCTATCACATAGATTATTTAGGTCATAAATGTAAATCCATAAGGTTTATCTGTTATTCCATAAGCATTAATTAAGAATTAGAATAATTCCCTATAAGCCTAATCACCATAATAATCATGAAATAAGCATGAATATTTGTAAGTATCACCTCTAGTAAGGAAGATTTTTTAAGACTAATTTCTGCATAAGCATAAAAGATCCCATAAGCAATAATCAATGGGGATCATCTATCTCACATAAGCATAAAGGTGCATGTAAGGATAATTTTCATGTTGTTCCATAAGGGTGAAATACTATTGTAATTATGATGCATCATAATAATAATGATACCATAACATAATCCAAAAAGTATCATTTTGTACATAGAGGTATTCTATAAATGTTAGAATGAAGTGGAGTTTTCCAGAATTAATTTTTAAAAAATTAAACTGATTATGATGATTCAAGAGCTATTTTTAATGGATTCAAACATCAAAAAAACGCAAGTGGGTGTGTAATTAAATCTAAATATCAAGATAATAAGAACCTAAATCTTCCAAAAATGGGTCAAAGGAAGAAGAAATTATATAATGATTTAAACATTTATTTATTGATTCTAGAATTCTTTTTATGTAAATGAAATAGTGCTCAATAAATATTAAACGATTAGAATATCATAATAAATTTGTGATTAAATCCTGTTGCCTATATAAAGAGGATGATAATAGAAATATTAATTTCATAGTAACATTGCAAGCCTAAAACTAATATTCCATATTACCAAATCTTGAAATGATAAATTTACCTGCCAAAATCTATGTTATATGTTTGTAATATCACAAATAATTTTTTGTTCATGTTTTAAATTGATGAGATTTTGTTTTGGATTTCTCTGATATTCCTGTTAAATGTTTATGATTTTAACTAAAATATCATATACTAACACACTATAAGAAAATGAGTCAAAACATAATATGATATGTTCTTCTATTCTAACAATGAAAGAAGATGGGTTCGATCTATTTCAATGGATGGATTTTTTTGAAGAATGTGAGAGGGAGTATAGGAGTTTTGAGCTATCATGAATCATTCTTAAGATTTTTGTTTAGTTATGAGAAGAACTAATGAAAATGTGAAGGGTATTCCTATAACCATATAGTCGACAGTGGTTGAGGAGACAAAAGCAAAATGAGGATTGTGGAGCACTCCTTTGTATATAAAAAGATTAGAATAATGGAAATGATATCATGGGAACCAAATGTGATGAATATTATCTATATTTTATATATAGAGAATATTATTTTAGGTTTCCAATTTATAAAAATAAAAAAATGAGTGAGAATAAGATAGTTTGAGAAGTGTATACTGATAGCATGAGATGAGGGAGAAAAATTGGTAACTCATAAAGGATAATATATATAAGGAAAAATTCACCATTTTATAAATATAAGGTCATTTGTGCAATGAAAAAGAAGGAGAATCCAAGCTGAATATGTTGTCCAGTTCTAGCTAAAGATAAAGAATATAAATATATAAGGGAAAGGCCAATGTGTTATACATGTTGTTGATCATTGGTGTAAATACATTCTGATATTGGGGTGATACTACTTTCTCTAAAATTATAGGTTCTCATTTGAGTTAAAAATCCATTGAAAACGTTCTAAAAAACATCTATGAACTGACATGTGTGCAATGGTTGAGTTACATGTTTTTTCTACAGAACATATAGAATTTGAAGAATTATTGTCATAAGGAAGGTGATCAAACTAATTGTTATTAAATCATCCTGGTTATATTCTTATATCTACATTAACAATGATTTTGACTAAAAACACTAGTATATATGCAGTGTGAATCGATAGAACTTGTGGAACTCAAGGGATGTAAGGACAACACAATGAAAAGCAGTGATTTCAGAGTGAATCTATTTTTTGGAAAATCCAATGGGAATTTAGAATATGTGTACACCCTAGGATTCTGTGTAGGTGTGGGATGAACCAAACTATTGTAGTCAAATACGTATTGTAGTGGAGAATCCTTGATTAGGTAACATCACCAATTACGGTAGGGAGTACGACTTAGATCTGAACCTCGTAAAAATATTTTTTTTCATGTCCCATTATTTAATACTTAATTTGGGTGAGTCTAAGTGACCAAAATTTTATGGGGTCAATATTGGATGTTATCTAGGAGGTTTATTTTAAAATACGAATTAATTTAAATATAATAAGGATTCACCCACCCCCTCTCTGTGGTACATGAAAACCCTGGGCCCTTCACTTATGTTACAGACCCAAATTAAATGAAAACTATATTTATACACATCCAAATCCATGTCATGCATAAGGTAAATGAAACTATTTCATGTGAATTCTTAAAATAAAATGAAATCATCAATCCCCACAATACTAAACTTAGAGAGACAAAATTCCCACCATTACATTTCTAAGAAAGTCGTAAGATTTCATGATAGTGAGTAGTCTCACCCAAAGTCCCCCTACCCAAGGAAACCTTACTTAGGAGAGACCTCAATTCCATAATAATTAAAGAACCTCAATCTATAATCATCATTTAAGTTTCATCTCATATCCTTTCTACAAAACAAATACAATGTAATAGAAAACTAAATCAATTACCCTACAATGCATATATCTCTTTATATACAGGTATAACAATTCATATATATAGTTTAACACTTTATACCAAATAATACATTTTTTTACAATATAAAAATTATAACTTTGAAAAAAAATTACTCTATAAACTAAATAAATGAACAATTCATATATTTAAACATGAGATAAATAATTTATAAAAAACTCATATATAAATATATTATAAAAACTTCATTATTATGTTATTAATTATGGAAATTTCATAACTAAATAAATAAAATTGTGTTATATTTATTTCTAATATGAACACCTTCATATTGTCCTTTTATATGACATTTAATTTAAACATATGATATCTAAATATAAAAATTATATATATGAACTATTTAGATATTATGGAAACATTTATAATTTCTTAAATTTCATATTATTTAAACATTGATCATATCATCTATCAAGATTCCTTTGGATATGGTTTATTTAATTTCATCAAATAATATGTTTTAATTTTAAAAATTTAAATTTAAATAATTATGTACAATTAATAATTATTAATATAAAATATATTATATTGTTCCCTATTTTTTGTAATTACTCTATAAATTACACGAGTAATATCTATATGAACCATTTATATCCAAATTATAATTCATACGATATAATTTTAGGTATATTTAATATTAAAAATAAATATTAATTAAATATTAATTTATTAAATATTTCATAAATATTTGATAATTATTTATGAATATTTTATACTTAATTAATTTATAACAATTTTATAAATTAAATAAACATCCTAAGATACTTTTCTCTATAATTTATAAACAATTTATAAATTATATAAATCAATTGTTAATATAAATTTATAAAAATGAAAAAAAAATACACGTAATATTTTATGATATGTATTTTATCATAAACTGTAGATATATTCTATTATCTATCATTTTTATTAATAGATAATCTGATCTAAAATATAACCTTTCGGTTCCTAAGTGTCATATTGAATGTTATGGCCTATATTACCTCAATAATTCAAGGCTCTGTTTTCATCACATGAAACAATGTCTTTGCATTCTATGACTTCTCATATTGTACACATGCCTGCATGCATCATTTAATTAATGCGATCTATGGTCATATTAGAATATTTTTCCAAAACTACACTTTCTACTAAGACATGGTGTAGTGATAGTGTGGGATCAATCAAATGGGGATTAAACTGGTTGATTGTAACAAAGACTTTGAACCCAATGTGTATGATTCATCATAAAATAGTAATGTTTTTAGTAAAATAGGAATTTGGTTTTAATATTATAGAGTGAAAATGGATTTGGATCAATTTCAGGGTTTAGGTAGAATGATAATCTCAATCTTGACTAGGAATAATCCTAAGGATTCTGTTGTGAAGCCAGAAAAGGACACTAGTTGACGATGATCAAACCAACTAGATCTATCTAAGATGACAATATTCCTTGTTATGGAGATATCTTACAACCTGGATGCATTAATACTATCTTATAAGGTAGAAAGTATCATAGGATATTGTTCATAACCTATTCCACTATTATTAGGTATGGGCCATTCATTAAAATTCCCATGATTAGGGATTGCTAAAAGAATTAGATAAAAAAAATTTAATAACCTAATAACTAACATTAGGGGTACTAAGTTGATAATTAAATATTAATCAAGTTCAAAGGCCCCTACTCTCAAACCATACCCAAAAAGTTTTAGACACTCATAGTAGAAATTATTAACAATGATTAAAGAATTGAAAATATATTTAACTTACCCAATATAATTGAGATAAAGAAGTTAAGGATCATTTATTCAAGAACAATAAACTTAGTAATAGAATCAATTACAACATAAAAAAATAATTTTAATAATAAATAGTAAAGAACAAGTCTAGGGTTTTTTATCAAATAAATATTAAAATGGAATACCCGCATTACTCGGTATTGGAAATGTGAAAGGATGGAAACTTCTATGTAATTTTATCAATGGTGCTGGAATATACATAAAAAATAAGAGAAATTGGTGAATGTTTTGTTGAGAGTGAATGGAAGGAAGATAAAATGAGAGAGAGTTAATGAAAAATGTGAGAAAAAAATCAATACCAGGCAATCTTCTATATGTTATGTTCCTGCTAAAAGTAAATAATTTGGATATTACACAACATGTAATGTTTTCACATCATGTAATTTGACCGATCATTTTCGCTAGGAATTATAGATCAGGAAAAAATCTAGACCTAAATCTTCGAGATTTGGTAGTTCAACTCATCTCATGACATGTAACCGGTCTTCACGACATGTTTCCTCCGTCCATTGGATATTTTAAGTGAGAATTAAAATTCAAATTTTATAAGATATTTATTAGAGATTCACATCATGTGACCAATTTATAGGTCCTAATTACTTCATGGCTTGTTTCAAGTCATGTAACACACTATGAATGATTCTTACATGTTATATAAGACAATTCTGCAATGTGTAATGGTCATTTCTTCCCTTTTCATCATCATTTAATTTAGCATCATAAAAACCAATTCTCTCTAATAATAAACACTTACCTAGTGAATTATTGATAAAAAAATGAATAATACTTATTTAAATTAATTCAAAATTTATATATATTTTCATTTTTTTAAATTCCCCCAGACCTAAACAATTTCTTGTTCTCAATCAAAAATCATCTCAGTAGGGATTTCAAAAGGACCAATTTTTAAAACAAAAACCATTTATTACAACCAGAATAATAAAACTAAAAGTTTGAGAGAAAATTTATTCTTTACAGTCAATCCTATATATAAAATTAGTCATTACATATATTTCGGTTCTTTATTAAAATTGTCAACCTTTTAATTACAATCTCAGAACTATTTCTGAAATTCAATTCCCATTTTCAATTTACATCATAATTAATTTACTCTCATTACTCCTGGTAAAATAAAAATGAAGTTACAATCATACCCTGAAAAAAATTCCTAAAACAAAGGCTTGCATTGGTTCTACCATGTCACGCCCCGTCCCTCGGGGCCCATGTCGTGACTACCACAAGCCCACCTTCAATAGGCTAGGGGTATGTTACTAGCACCGAAAGTAATATTCCCTTAAATGGGGATGCATTGCATCTATAACTTATAAACTCACCCAAACCAAGCACACAACAAGATACGAACACAAGTAAACTGTATAGTAAAAAGAGTCTGTACAGTAAGAAAAAGGGTCCAGAATACAAGTCCAACTGGAAAGTATAAGAAAAATTGGTAAGTACAAGAATAACTAAAAATATCTCATATGAATGCCTACCAAGGATCCTACCTAAAGGGTAGGTAAAGATCTCAAACAGTCGTCTCTGCGGTATGCATGTCTAATTTCCACCTGGAGCTACCTCTAGTCTTGGTACTCTCGTCCTCAGTCAGCATTGTATGTCCTCTGCACCAAACACAAAATGGTGCGACCATAGCCCATGCTGGGGTGAGTAAAACAATACTCTGTAGGGACCCCGAGACCCACAAAGGTCTCACAAAATCTACAAAGGATAAATCACAAAGCAGGACATCAACTCCACTTAAATACATGCCCATATATATACCTAAGTTATCAAGTATACCCATATCAATCATGAGGAAACTCAAGGCCCAAAACCTTTGCCAAAGTACAACTATTCCACGAAGGAAAGAAAATCATGAAGGTAACACCATGAAGGTAAGTACCACAAAGCTAATGCCACATATAAGAATACCCCAAAGGTATCACCATGAAGGTATGCACCACAAAGTTATTCCAAACAAATGACTACCACAAAGGTAAAGACTCATATCACACCAGTTATAACATATTTACAGTAGTAAAGATGATCAGATATAACTAATTAATCATCATACATTGTTAAGAGTCAGACCCACAAAGGATCTGTAATGATCAGACCCACGTAGCATCCTAGTATAGCAGACCCACATAGGATACTATTAAGGCAGTCCCAAGTAGGATCCTATAGTAGTCCCACATGGATTCCTAGATTGGATCCAAGTGGAACACTTGAACACAGACCCACGTAGGATCCCAAATCACATACCCACATAGGATCCCAATGCACAGACCCACATAGGATCCTTTTCTCATGTTACAGCCAGCTACAAGGTTCCCGCACTAATCTCGCTTGATTACGGGTGTGTCTACTCCTCAAGCCACCGATAAAATACTAAAACATCCAATAATTCCCATTAAGAAGTATCCCAAAGGGACCTCCATGTAATAGGGGTCTCAACGCAACAGACTGTGTGTTAATCGGACGCCCGGTCTGTTAGTTATTGGCCTTTTAGTCCCAAGGGCTCAGTACGATTCATGCTCGATCCAACACAGCCATGCACCAACGTAATCTAAATATAAATTGGGGTACACCAAATGGACCGTCTCAAGCCAAGGTTTCTGAAGCCATAGAAGATTCTTCAAATGGACGCTCGTGGCACAAGATATGGATGGTAGAGTGGAAAGGGTCGATACTAGTTCAATTCTGCTCTGACCCGGCCTGACCCGGGTCTAGCCTTGGGTCAGACCCATCCCACAGTGGTGGCCCGTTGGTCTGATCGGCACAAAGTTGGCTGGACGGTCATCCCTCCTCCTCTGCGCAGCGCAGTAACGCCTCGTGCCTTCTCCAGAGGACGGTGGCGAGCCGGCACCCTCGCATCGTCGCTACGGCCTTGTGTGGAGGCTTCTGCACACCCGGTGGCATGAACGCCATCCACCGCCTCTATTGTGCGGCTAACAGCCGCTAGCTACAACCCTTTCCCCACCGCAGCCAATGGGTTACGGCCCTTCTCTGGCGGCGCAGTCGTGTCGACGCCTTCATCGCAGTTGACCGGAGTGTCGGCTGCCATTTTCGAGGCCCACCAGTGTCGGTCTTCGTCACGGGTTGCCGACAATGTTCCTCAGGTCATCGGGCATGCCTCATTGGCCCGTTCGTATTTCTGAGAATTTACACACCTCTCTCGGGATGTCTCCATCATTTCAAGCCATCAAAATTAGCTAAGGTTGCGAAGAGGTCGGGCCGTGTTTATTTGGCACGCTGTCTATGCGTTAGAACGATATCAATATTATTATTTGTTATTGAATCGTGAATAATGTCAAGAAAGGGTAAGGGGTATTAAAAACAACAATCCATAACTCATTGTTCATTGGATGTGTTGAGAGTTATAGGATGAAGTCATTGGGGACATCGGCATTCATCCCTCCCACAAAATGCTTCCGATCTAGGATCATGCGTCATCCACATTCTTCGATTTCAGAGGTTGTTCTTCATTAGAGAATGAACATTGTTGGGATGTTTTCTTCATTAGAGAGAATGATCCTCCAAAATATCTCCCCTTTCACTCCTCTCCCTTTCCAATGATTTCCCCAGCAATAAAGTGAGGAGCCAATACAAATTAAAATAGTTTTATACAATTAATTTATGTTGGCAGAATAATTAAATGGCTCAATTAAATGTCCTGATTAATTAATTTGAGAGTTTTTAAAATTAATTATTTGAAGTTGGGAGGTTTTCCCCAAATTAAGAGGGGTTCTAGTGGTCCCCACAACCATGAATTCAAAAATGGGGGGTTTCTCATCTTCGGTGGTCCCCCCCATTGAACATTAAAAGGGAGATTAATAAAAAAAATAAAAACTTGTTCTTTATTTTATTTTTATTTCCACGAAAAACATGAAATATAACGTTCACCCTCGAGCAACTATTGTTGAGGGGAAGTTCTCGTTAAGCAAATATCGGTGCTGTGAGTTCAATGGTGTCCTCATAATTCAATTGTTTGCACTGGTTTAAAAGTTACAAAAATCTGCTCGCATGTTTTCTGAATGTACCTGAAAAAAGTTGATAAATTCATTTCGGGAACTATGGGCCTATAAATCATGCACCATCAATTTTCACAGACTAGAAATATTCCCATATAATTAAAAAATACATGGAAAAATCCAGGTCTTTATATTCTCCCCAACACAGAGCTTTGCGTCCCCATAAGCCACAACTCAAACTGAGGTAAAAATTGGGGGTACTGAGCATGTATCTGAGCCTCCCAGTCCCATGTGCTCTCTTGGAGGTTCTTGTGCTACTAGAGAATACACACTAGAGGTATCTGCCGCCCACAAAGGACCTGCTCCTATCGATCCTCAATCTCCACAATAACCTCCATAATCATCGCCCCATCATCGATGTCCATCTCACCATGGTCGATGAAGTGAGATGGGTCATGCACATATCTCCTCAGCTGGGATATGTGGAAAACATCATACACCTAATGTAATTGAGGTGGAATAGCTAAGTGGTAAGCCACCACACCAACTCTACGGAGGACCTAAATGGGTCCGATGAACCTCGGAGATAACTTGCCTCCCCGGCCAAATCTCCGTAAACCTCGTCAACGTGAGACCCATAAGAAGACATGTTCACCATCCTCGAACTCCAGAGGTCTTTGTCTCCTATCGGAATAAGACTTATGCCTTATCTGTGCAGTCTTCATCTGCTTCTAGATGATCTGCACCTTCTCTATGGTATCATGTACCATATCTGGTCCCGTGAGTGCTGACTCCCCTGGGTCAGTCCAGCACAGAGGCGATCTGCAAGGTCAGTCGAACAATGCCTCGAAAGTTGCCATCCCAACGGTGGAGTGATAGTTGTTGTTGTATGAAAACTCCACCAAGGGAAATTGAGCCTCCCAACTGTGACTGAAGTTGGGGACGCAAGTACACAGCATGTCCTCGAGGGTTTGAATGGTCTGCTCAGTCTAGCCATCCGTCTGAGGATAGAAGGCGGTTCTCAAACGAAGCTATGTACCAAAAGACTCCTGCAACCCATTCCATAGTCGGTAAGTGAAACATGAATCACAATCGGAGATAATCATCAAGGGTAATTCATGTATATGCACAATCTCCGGCAAATATAGGCATCCCAATCTCTCTACTGAACCATGTTCTCTAATCGATAGGAAGTGGGACGACATAGCGAGTCGGTCGATGATCACCCAAATTGAATCATGACCCCTAGATGTACATGGAATTCATGTCACAAAGTCCATGGATATCCCATCTCACTTCCACTCTGGGTCCTCTAAAGTCTGAACTAAGCCTGCTGGTACCTGATGTACCGCCTTCACTTGCTGACAAGTGAGGCACCATGAGACAAACTCTACTACTGTTTTCTTCATTCCCAGCCACCAGTGATGTCGTCAGAGATCCATGTATATCTTCGCAACTCCTGGATGTACCGATAGAGGGGATGATTGGAACTACCTCAACACTTCCTCCTAAAACAACACTCATACCATGTTATGTCTTATGAAGAGGATGACATGCTCCCCATCTTCAGAAAATCCATCAGGTGCCTGTCCTGTGGATATCTGAGCACTTTCAGCCTCGCAGTTAGTGTCCCCATGTTGCACCTCCCTGTCTCGTAGAAGAAGTGGGGGATTGACTATAAGAGACTAAATAAAATATGCTCCATCTCATTCCACAAAGGATATCTGTAAAGGGGCCAACTACTATGTCACCTTGACTAGAAGCTTTATACCATATCTCTTGCTATGTGCATCTGATACAACATTCTCCTTCCTAGGAGTATAGACTATCTCAAAGTCGTAGACCTGGAGGAACTCAAGCCAACGTCATCGTATCATGTTACGGTCCTCCTGAGAAAAGATATACCTGAGACACTTGTGATCAGAGTAGAGTGTAAAACATTCACCCATAAAGTAATGTCACCACATTTTCAAGGAGAGACCACTGCTGTTAAATACAGGTAATGGGTAGTGTTGTTATACTCATGCAACCCCAGCTTTTGATAACTATATGTGATAACTACTTGCTCCAGCATCGGGACACATCTAAGCCCCATCCCTGAATCGACATAGTAGACTACGTACCCAACGCCCAGCTTCGGAATACTCAATATGGGGTCCTAGTCAGCTTTTTCCTCAACTCTTTAAAACTCCGCTGACATCTCTTTGACCACAGGAAGGGTTTCCCCTTATTCGTCAATGCTGATAAAGGTGCTGCAACTCTGGAGAAATATGGCACAAACCTCCAGTAGTATCCATCAAAACCCAAGAAAATATGTACCTCTATCACCCTCATGGCGGCTCCCAAGAAAGTAACGCCTCGATCTTCACTGGATCCACCAAAACTCTAGCCTTCGTGATGACATGTCCTAGAAAGTGAATCTCTCAGATCCAAAGCTGGAACATCGAGGGATTACCATAAAGTTAGTGATCTCGGATTGTGTCCTGAACTACCTGAAAATTATAGGAATTATCCTCCTTAGTAGTCGAGTAGATCATAATTTCCTCAATTAAGACCACAAAAAATTAATCAAGATATGGTTGAAATATAATGTTCATGAGTCTCGTGAACACTGCTAAAGAATTGGTCATGCCAAATGTCATGACCAAAAACTCATAATGGTTGTACTGACATCTGAAATTTTTCTTCTGTACATCCTCATCTCATACTCTAAGCTGGTGATATCCTGATCTGAGGTCTATCTTTGAGAACCATTGTGCTCCCTTCAGATGATCAAATAGGTCTTCAATCCTTGGGAGTGGGTACTTGTGCTTCACGGTCACCTAGATCTGGTGCCGATAGTCAAAAAAAGTATCAAACTCCAATCCTCCTTCTTGGCGAACAAAACAAGGGCTTCCTAAGGAGAAGCACTAGGTAGGATTAACCTCTTTCCCTATAAGTCTTCCATTTGTACCCGCAGCTCACGAAGATCCACGGTAGCCATCTGACATGCTGGTGTAGATATCAGCATCGTCCCGGGGTATAAGTCAATGTAAAATTCCACCTCTCTGGGTGGAGGTAGACCCAGAACATCATCAGGGAAGACATCTGCATACTGGTCCACCACTAAAAGATTACTCGGACTCTCCACATCAACCACTCCGAGGATAAATCTAGCCAACTTATGACTGATTTGTTTCACTCTCTTCTGGGTAAGTCCATCACGCACTACAAAGGCACCTTTCTCATCGGTGAAGGTAAACCTTGTTCCATCTGTGGGGACACACCGCACTTTACACCTAATACATTCTATCTGAGCATGGACTGTATATTACCAGTCCATACCCATGATGACGTTGTAAGGCCTCAATACTGCTACTAGGAGATCTCAGCAGATGCTCTTTCCCCCTAGAGTAAGCTCACTCTACCAGAACCAGTGTTTAATTGTCTAATCCTTTCCTGTAGAAGCCTCTATCCGTAAGGATTGGGCGAATTGCTCTACCAGAATCTCTTAGCTATGAATAAGGATAGTCGTAATAAAAGAATTACTAGATCCTATGTCTATAAGTACTACATCTAAGGTTGTGTAGACACAGATCGTACCTCGTATCATATCCGGAGCACCATGGTCATAGGACTCAGCTACCTGGAGCTGAGCTCGCCCCTATCCACCTACTCCATGTGTTCGGGGTGGACCATCTGGTGGTGTGGTAGTAACATCTCGAATTTTCTCCCATCGACAGCTGCACGACCAGATCCTCTGCCACGTCTGCCTGCTCCCTACAGACCTCCTCAGTCAAACCTCTGTCTCTACTCGGGCGGTCCTTTGACCATCTGTTGATCATCTATATGGCGGGTCGGGCAGTCACGAGCCATGTGACCCTACCCACCGCATGTGTAACACTACATGGTCCTCACATGATTGCCTCTGTCCACAGTTCCCAACACAACCGACCCTAAATCAAGTGGTAATCCACCAGTAGGTCTGTTCCTCTTGGACCTATGTTACATTTGTATACTTCTAGCTATAGAAGACTCTGCTAAGTGATGCCCGGTGATGGGTATCACTGCTGGTGACTACTCAGCAAGAAAACTCTCCACTAATAGGGCTCTCTCTAACACCCCCGCCTGCTTCGGGATGCTGAGAGAAATCATTGAAGCCCTGATCTCCCGCTTGAGTCCCTACTCGAAGGTACGGGCCCTAAAGAATGGGTCCCGCACCATATCTATGGAGTAGCGTGAGAGGTCGGTGAACCTTGCTGAGTACTAAGCCACAATCATGATGCCCTTCTATAGATGAAGAAGTTCAAGTATGCGCACTGCACGAAGAATTACTGGAAAAAACTCTGCCCAAAACTGGCTCTCAAAGTCTTCCAAGAGAAGTGTCACCTTGTCGTGGACCTGAAGCATCAATCTCCACCATCTCCATATTGATTCATGTAGAAGACTAGCGGCAAGAATCACCATGAGATCATCTGGTGTCCCTACTAGCTAGAAGACTATCACCACAGCCTCCATCCAATCCTCAACCGCTTGTGGGTCCATATCTCCCCTGATCCAGGGTGGCCTCTAGTGATGGAACTTGTGCAACACGCTTATGTGGAGATCACCCTCTACTGCTGGGGCAGGTGAAATCAATGGCTAAACAGGTAATGGTACAACTAGTGCCTCCACTGGTTCCCCTGCTGAAAGAGGGACTCGCACCAAGGCGTTGTCGCTCGGTGGGATATCCTCACGTACTATACCCGGAATCGTAGCTGGTTGTCTGCTTGGAAGAACCCTGAAAAGAAAATGGTGTGCCACGGTCCTTAAGTTATACCTGGTGAGATAACTCAAAGAGTTCACAACGAAAACTTTTTCAAACATACAAGCAAACAGTGTTTTCATTCACAGAGTTAGAAATAAAAAATCTCGGTCCTAGTGTACGGATACGTCGGCCGCCTCACCAACACTGGATTCCCTAAACTGATAACCACACTCACTACACATAACACTATTGGTGCTAAAAGATTAGAGTCCAATGTTCCACAGTAGAAATGACTCCTCTGATACCAATTTTCATGACCCATCCCCTAGGGTTCATGTCATGACTACCCCAAGTCCACCATCCACAAGCCTGGAGCAGGCGACTAGCATCGAAACACGTATTCCCTAAAACGGGAAGGCATTGCCTTTATAACCTGTAAACTCACACAAAATAAGCACAAAACAAGACACGAACACATGTAAACTGTATAGTAAAAAAGAGTGTGTATAGTTAGTAAAAGGGGCAAGAATACAATCCCAACTGGAAAGTATAAGAAAAACTAGGAAGTACATGAATAACTGAAAATTTCTCTTGTGAACACCCGCCAAGGATCTTACCTGAAGTGTAGGTACAGATCTTGATTAGTCATCTCTATGGTCCTCCCCATATAATGTCCACCTAGAGTTGCCTCCAGTCTTGGTACTCTCTTCCTTAGTCAGCATTTACCCTCATCTGCACCAAACACAATAATGTTCGGGCATAGCCCATGTAGGGGTGAGTATAACTATACTTAGTAGGGACCCTGATACCCTCAAAGTTCTCAAAAAATACACAATGGATAAACCATAAAGTGAGGCATCAACTCTACTTAGTTATATGCCCATACATATTCCTAAGTTATCAAGTATACCCATCTCATTCATGAGGGAACTCAAGGCCCAGATCCTTATCCAAAGTACAACTGTTCCATGAAGGAATGAATACCACTAAGGTAACACCCTAAAGGTAGGTACCATAAAGGTAACACCACGAAGGTATGTACCACAAAGGTAATTCCATACAGAAGAATATCACAATGTTATCACCACAAAGGTATGCACAAAAATGGTACGCCACATAGATTATTACAACAAAGGTAAAGAATCAGCTCACACCAGGTATAACTTAGCTATGGTACTAAAGATGGTAAAATATAACTACTAAATAATCTTATTTTGTTAAGAGGCATACCCCTGAAGGATCCTAGAACATCATACCCACGTAGGATCCTAGTACAGCAGACCCACGTAGGATCCTAGTAAAGAAAACCCACTTAGGATCCTAGAGTAGTCCCACATAGATTCCTAGAGCTAATCCAAATGGAACTCTTGAACACAAGCCCATGTAGGATCCCAAAGCACATGCCCACATAGGATCTCAAAGCACAGATCCACATAGGATCCTTTTCTCATGATACAGCTAGCTACAGGGTTCCCGCACTAAGCTCGCTTGATTCCGGGAGGGTTCGTCCCTCAAGCCACCGGTTCAATACTCCAACTGCCACAAAGTCCCATAAAGAATTATCTCAATGGGAACGCCACATAAAAGGGGTCTCAACGAAATAGATGATGTTTCAATAAGACGCCCAGTCTGTATGTTATTTTCCTTTTACACCCAAGGGCCCGATTGGATTCGTGCTCGATCCAACCAATCCATGCCCCAACATAATCCAAAACTCTTGTGGGGTATACCAAAAGGACCGAATCATCCAAATTTTCGGCGCCGTAGACGGTTCATCAAACGGAAGCCTATAGCTCAATATATGTCCGAAATAGAGGAAAGGGATGAAACTGGTCCGGGTCTGATCCGACCCGGTCAGACCGACCCTACCCAACCGGGCCTCGGCTGATTTGACCCGGTCCGGGTTGGCCCGGCTCGCAGGATCCAACCCGGCCCGAGGTGGCGGCCCGCGGGTCTGCTCGGCACATGGCTGGCCGAGCAGCCAGACCTCCTCTTCTACATGGGATGGTCGGGTGTCACGCCTGCATCGGTGGCTGGCAGCAAGTTGGCCGCCTTCGCATCATCATCGTGGCCTTGTGTCACGGCTTCTTCACGCCCGGTGGCGCGAACGTGTTCCACTGCCTCCATCACGCAACTGGTAGTTGTCGGTCTCCTCCATTTCCCTATAGTGGCCCCTCACTGGCAGCACGGTCACGTCGCTGCCTTCATCACAGCTATCCAGAGTGCTGGCTACCATTTTTGTGCCCCGCCGGTGTCGGTCGCCGGCACATTTCACCGGCGATGTTCCTCGGGTCCCTGAGAAAATCCAGGTGTCTCTTTATTTATTCCGAGGATTTACGCACATGTCTGGAGATGCCACCATCATTTCAAGCCATTAAAATTCAAAAAGGTTGTGGAGAGGTAAGTCCATGTTTGTTTGGACTACTCCCTCTACGTTAGAACGATATCAATAGGCTTATTTGTTCTTGAATTGTGAAGAACATCAAGAATGGGTAAGGGGTATTCAAAACAACAATCCCTACCTTGACGTTCGCTGGAGGTTTCGAGAGGTAGAGAATGAAGTCAATGGGGACATTTGTGTTCATTGCTCCAGCAGGATTCTTCTAATCCGAGATCAAGTTTCATCCCCATTCATTGATTCCAGAGGTCGTTCTTCGTTGGAGGATGATCATCATTTGGAGGTGTTCTTCGTTGGAGAGAATGATCTTCCAAAATCTCTCCCCTATAACTCCTCTACCTTTCCATCAATTTCCCCAACAAATTAAGTGAGTATCAAACATAAATTAAAATAGGTGTATAAAATTAATTTACATTGGTACAATAATTAAATGGCTCAATTAAATGGCACAATTAATTAATTGGAGAGTTAGCACAATTAATTATTCGATGTTGGGAGGTTTTCCCTACATTAAGAGGGGTTCGGGTGGTCCCCACCACCATGAATTCAAAAATGGGGGGTTTCCTAACTTGGGTGGTCCCCACCACTAAACATTAAAAGGGCGATTAAAAAAAATAAAATGTTGTTCTATATTTTATTTTTATTTCCACAAAAAACATGAAAACTAACTTTAACCCTCGACCAACTGTGGTTGAGGTGAAGGTATCCTTAAGAGAATATCAGTACTGTGATTTCAACATTGTCCTTGGATTTCAATTCCAAGCTATGGTTTAAAAGTTACAAAAATCTGCTTGCACGTTTACTAAACGTACCTGAAAAAAGAAGTTTAGAATTTCATTCCGAGCACTACGGGCCTCGAAATCACTCACTGTCAATTTTCACAGACTCATAATATTCCCATATAATTAAAAAAATTACATGGAAAATTTGGGTCTTTACATACCATCCCCAATTTGTAATGATAAATATAAAATTAATTAATCGGGATTCAGAAAAAAAAAGGGTTCAAATGACTCTAAGGCTGAGGTTATGAGGGTAAAAAATAAAAATCAGGCTCCAAAGGATAGTATAATCTAAAATTTAATTCATGAAAATTAGAAAAATCCTAGTGATGTAGTTCGTTCAATGTAAAAATGTATCCATTCTTTAAATTTCTCAAACTGGATCCATAATTGTATCAAGTATGTGTCAAAAATGTACCATGTTCCTTTATTTTTCTTTTCATTCAATTTATTTTCTAAATTTCATGTTTAGGGTGTATCTAACACTCATCTCCTAACCACATATGATCCTTCAAGGGACTCATCATTATGGAAATGGAGATTTTTTACCTTCTTAATAGAAAACCTAATCATCTTTATCTTTTTTTTCTGTATTTTTCAAAGGAAATTTATAGGTGTTAAATTCCAAAAAAGACACATGGATCATAAAAAATCATACCAAAAAATTCCACAATGCAACTCCTTAGTCAAAAATTCTTGTTTCCATTAGCTGAAAGACTCCCCCACACATGTTCAAAGTACAATCCTTTATAAAACCAAGAGCATAGTAAGAAGATATAATCAGTTTAGACTATTTTTATTCTAAACAGGTCATTAAATTAATCGACGAGTTGAATGAAGGAAAATTGCTAGGTGGGACTTAGGAAAATTTTTATCAATAAATATTTGATCAAACATATTAAAATTGTATTTTTTTCATTCATAGACTCAAAATGATCTCAATGAAACTTTTCATATGATTACATGTCCCATGTGTCATTTAAGAAATATTCCCAGAAAAGAATATGAATTTATAGGCTCAAAATAATCTTGGAAATTGATGTTAATAAGAAAAATTGGAAATAAATTAGTGTATAAAATCAATTAATAAGTTAATAAAGATAAATTTAAAAAATGTTTAATTTTAATAAAATTACTAAACATATAAATAAATCTAAAATTCTAAATAAGATGAAAACAATGATTTCCAACAATTTCCAACAAAACTTTATCTTTTATTTAAATGTGTTAAATGATTTTCTAGGTTTAAATCATGCTTACAATTAAAAAAAGAAATAATTCATGTGTATCGGTATTGAAACTCAAGAAAGACTCCCTAACACATAAAATGAGATAGTATATGCACTGTCTAAGAGTGTACCATGGGAGATGAATGACAAATAGAGTGTGTAAAATTGAAAAGGAAATTTTTAAAATTAATGATAAGGAATAGAGTTATCCTTGTAATGAGTTTCATTCCATAAGATAACTTGGTCATTCATGATTTTGGAATTGGGATACCTGTATAGTCGGTTATAAAGAAAAATCCTACAAAAGATAAAAAATTATTCCACATGATTTAAACATTTTTTAATTTTTAAGATTGAAAGGATCACACAATTAATGGTAATGAATGACATGTTATATATGGGTACATATGTGTGTATAATAATGTTCAAAGTGACCTATAACAGAAAATAGAAATCTACAAAAGGAAAAATGATGAATCACACGTAAAAATAATTAAGAAAACAAATGAAATATGGGTTTACTCCCATAAAACTCTAGAAAAATAATCATCATCTAAATGGATTTACAAAAGATTCAATCAAAGTGGCCCATATTCATATAAATACTCTGCCACCTTCAAGAACTATTGCTCATGTCATTGAGTTCTCATGGATTTTGGAGATATTAACAACCTCAGGAGAATACCGAGCATGAACCTAGTGGAAAAGTGAAATAATTCATGATTATCATAGTCGTGATGGATGATGAGCATGAATATCTTGTGATAGATCCTCATTATGGTTCTTGACATAATTCAAATACTAATTCATTCATAGAACAAGGGCAGATGGTGACAGAATATGCATATTGATGCCCATGTATGAGGAATAAGATATATACATGTCTACTATAATAGTATAATAAATTGAAAAATAATTCAAGTAAAATAGGTAAAAAATAGAATCCCATATATATAATAATTTCAATGATACAATAATGAATGGGAATAAAAATAGTACAAAAATTGGCAACTATAAAATAATATAATTAGGGGTGTGGACTAGGTTAAACTCTCAATACCCTATATCCTTAAGTATCTCATCAAAAGTCCCCTCGTAAATGGAGTTTGGATGCATCTATCCCACCTGTTCAATAACTATAATAGAGGATGGGTTCAATGGATCAACAACAGAATGTGTTTTCATAGTTCTTGAAGTAATATCAATGTTCATTGATGGTGAGGTACTGATCTAGTGTTTGGTTATATATCTTACAGTTGTATAAATGAAAGGAACCATAGTGGATGGGGTGGCTACTTGTCCCTTTCCCCTCTAGGTCTAATCTTCCTGATAATCCTACTGGTCAGTAGGGTCTATCATCTCAGATCTAATTCCAACCATAGTAGTTCCTAGGGTAGGAGTGGTTGATGATGAATGGTTGGAAGTGGCCAGTGGAGGGTGAGAGGCTACGGTTGATGGTGGTCATGGTGGGGTAACGAAATGTGAGAGCTCTCTAGTGGTGATGTGTAGGTGATCGATAATTGGACAAAGATTCCCCATGATTTAAAGGATCATATCCCATAGATCAAGGGGATATGATGGGGTGGGTGTAGAAGTGGGTTCGGTGGTGGAGGTAGCTACAAGGGATGGGCTAGAGGGGGTGGCTAGATTTGACGCGGAAGGAATTGGTGTAGGGTCAATTTCAGGATCTCCGAGAACCTCATAACCAGCCTTATAGAATCCTAGATCACATGGGTAGATTTCACTATCCTTTTATAGCATCTATATCATGTCCATAAAAATTAATTCTATGGACTCCCTGGGACTGAGGTAGGTGACTGTAAGAGCATCAGCAAAAACGCTGAGATGAAGGCCTAAATGGATGATGAATGATCCACCGATCATCGTACCTCATTTCCATTGAGCATGTTATATATAATATAATTCTAACTGTGATTTCATGTTAATGGCATGTCCACCCATAGTAGTAGTATATATGAGGATGTCTAGATAGCTAACGATGTCATTAGACTCAATGTAGGCAAACCAGCAATTTTTCAATGCCCTATGTATAATTTGCAGCACTACACCATAGATATGGGGGGATATTTTAATCCAAGGATTGTGATATGTGTGAGATTCCAAAGGTATAATACTCTAGATCTATTTTTAATCATACATTCATGGCTCAATATGCAATGTGGGGAATACTTCTGATGCAGAAAATTCATCAGAATAAATGTTGAAACCTACACTGAACACTATGAATGATATCTCATGAGATTTTCAATCTAATTGGAATTGGAGGCTATATATATAAACCTATAAAGTTTAAATGAAATAACGGAATTTTTCATGGTGGGTCTCCTCACACACATCAACAATAGAGTATATAAGTAGGCGGTTGAGGAGTTAGAGGAATTCTTGTCTAATGTGAAGGCATGAAAAGACATCCATTTCAAGAGTTTTGTTGTTCCTCGATGGTTTTCCCTATAGATGGTGGAGTGAAACATTGTTAAAGAGGTATTAACAATGAATTATGGGTTGAATGATGAGGTTATCATCATCATATGACCCATTAGAGTTTTATTGTGAATCCTCAGGGACATCTGGTGCTATAGGGACCGAATCAGAGGTTGAGAAGGAAGATGTGTGGGGTGATGGAGTTGTGGCACCTCTTTGGCACTTGACTGGTGTTGTATAGTCTCACTCTAGCACAGTATCATTAGGTGGATTATCAACTATCTTAATTTTCTTCATTGGAAGATTATAGTTTAGATTCAAAGTGGTTTGGATGAAGAAGGTGGATCATACGGGAGGAGGACCGAGAGTGAGGAGGCAGGAGGAATTCAGGTGCAGGCATCAAGCGGAAAGAGATAGAAGTTGGTAGGGCTGATCATTATGAACCGCATGTTCATGACATAAAAATATCATGATATTACATGATGTTTATTGTGATACATGATGTGTAATTTCATAATTAATTAAATTCAGCCAGTGAAAAGTACACATAGTGTATTTGATTAAACAAAGTGTTTTGGGGATTTTTTTCAAAATTTGAACCATGGTCTGGTCCTTTGTTTCCAACACAACCCAAGACATCCTAAATATTATTCTATTGTAATCTATCCTAATGTTACCTAACTTAGGGTTCCTCCAAGTCATCACTTTGATTAGCATTGAGACCTTTCTCAGTGATGCATGACACATCCTTCACAGAACAGTTCTTGATAAATAATTAATCTTTGAACATTGAATTTGAATGGTAGTTATCCTACATTATGAATTTATATGGTCCCATAATGGAATAGTTGAAAACCCTCAAAGGGTTCTGACCATCAGGATTTCAACATTACAGGGAAAATTTTTAATCTTGAGTTAAATAATATGAACTTATTCCCAATAACAAAAATTCGTCATGCTATGCACTAATCATGACATTTAATGATTTTATATTTACAAATTCTATAATTTTTATAAGAATACTATCGTATCTCATTCAATTCAGACAACTCTAGAATCCTAAAATTCTCACCATTTTGAGAGTAAATATTCAATTTTTTAATTTCCTAGTGTGAATTATGCTCTAGTTCGATTGGAAAATGGAAGGTCTTTCCATACACTAATTACAAGTGGTGGTGCCATTAGGTGTCTTTTATATAGTGAGGTATTTTCATAGTGTTTCATCTAACATAAAAATCCTATCCTTTTTGGTTTTTCACTGTATTTTTAATTATTTTTTAAATTTCCCTATATGAACATTCAACTTGTCCACTAGTTTACGGCTAGTAGGGAGTTCCTCTGTTGTAACAGATTTTCTATTTATCCAACATTAATTTATTGGTAAAAAAATTTCTATGATAACTAATGATTTGTAAAGGAAATTTGAATCCAAAAAAAAATTTTCATTAACAATTTCATGACCACTTTTGCAGTTTCATGAGTGATAGCGTTAACTTCTAGCCATTTTGAGACATAATAAATGCCAACAAAGATATAAAATTTTTAATGTGACTTTGGAAATGTCCCTAGAAAATCTATTCCCCATTTACTGAAGAGTTCATCTTCCATTATTGGGTTTTTGGGGAATTTCATTCATTTTTTCCAATGGTTCTAGTTCACTAGCACTGATCACAACATTGAAAAAAAACCTCTTATATCATGTTGAATGGTGGGGAAAAAAGAGACCACTTTGTAGGATTTTTTCTATTGTGTGTTTTGGACCATGATTCCTTTTTGTTTTTTCTATGTGACACATGTCTAAAATTATTTGGATTTCATCTTTTGGGATGCAGCATCACATTAAGCCATCATCATTACTCTTAATGTCTAGTGGATCATCCTAGTAGTGATGTGAGCTTTCTACTTAAAATATCCACTTTTGATGATAGGAGAGGTCAGGTTAAAGGTATCCCATGTCGATATAATCTGAGAATTTCGGAAAATAATGGTAGTTACCTTGTATTTATTAAATAGAGAGTTTCATCTTGTAATTATTCTTCGACTTTTAGATCGTAAACATCCTTTATAAAGGGCTACGGAAGTCGGGATAGATTTTAAGTGAAAACATTTTCCATTCCATTAGTATCATGGATGGTGATGTAGAATTCTTGTAGTAATAGGATCCACCATATCAGTCTTGGTTTTGAATCCTTTTTACTCATCAAATAACATAGTTAAACAAGGTAAGTGTACATAATTACATTTGACACAACTAGATAGGAACGAAATTTCTAGAAAGAAATGAAAACTGCTAACATATAATTCTTTGTAGTTGTATAATTCACCCGATTTTCATTTATTCTGTGACTGGAATAGTATATGGGGAATAATATGTGACTAACTTGCTTTCCTAAAACAACACCAACAGTGAACTCATTGGTCTCACACATCAACTCAAACTCTTTTTCCCAATCCGGCAAAATGATAACATGAGATGCTAACATTATTTTATTTAAAGTGTTGAATTCCCGCTAACATTAATTAGTGAATTAAAATAGATTTTATTTTATTAATTGGTGTGTCAGAAGCTGGGAAACTTTGACAAAATTATTTATGAAGCAATTATAAAAACCTGTATGCCCCAAATGCTCTATATTCTTTTAAACATGGATGGATGAGGTAAATATTTTATCACCTTGATCTTATCAGGATCAAATTTCATGTCATCCTTGCATATGTTGTGTCCAAGGTATATGCCTCCTTGGGCCATAATGTGTCATTTTTACCAATTTAAAACTAGTCACTTCTCTTCACGGCATGATAGGACTAACATATGATTTCTCAGGAAGACCTTTACATATCTTCCCTAAACTAAAAATTCATCCATGAAGATTTATAATAATTCTTCGATCATATCATGGAATATAATTTTTGTACATATTTGAAATGTATTTGTGGCATTACATATACTGAATTACATGATTCTATAGAAGAATCTACCAAATGGACACATGAATTTCGTTTTAGAGTAATCATATTAGTTGACTGTAAGATGATTATATCTCGTTTATCCATCAAGGAAATAGTATAATTAATGTCTTACAAGTCTCTACAGTATTTTATCCATAAAGGATGATGGGAAATGATATTTCTAGGTTTTCAAATTTAGGTTTCTATAGTCCATTCATATTAACCATCCAATGATGGTGCAAGTGGATATCATTTCACCTTCATCATTTTTTCAACTGCGATACCACCATTATTTGGAACAACCTAGAGAAGGCTTACCCACTAACTATAAAATATTGAAAAATTATTACACCATCTAGAAGATATAGAACTTATTTCTTAATTACCTCCATTATTTGTTGGGTTAGTCTCCTCTAGTGTTGTTGTTTGGGATTTTCACCTTATTCTAGTAAAATATTATCAGTTCACAAAGCATGATTTATCCCTTTAATGTAAGCAACCCCATGAGAAATTTACTAATTATGTATTTTTCGGACTTTGATCAGTTTCTCCACTTGAGACTGTATCAATTATGAGTTAATTAGGACTTATAGTGCAATAGTAGTCTCTAAAAATAGTACTTGAGTGTACTTGGGAGGGGTTTCAGGTTTCTTTTCAGTAGCCGAATGACTAAGGGTATGAATAGTGGGATACATTCCCTTGTAAGAGTTTCTTTATAGTTTACTTCTTCAAAGTCATATCCCTACTGCTCAGAATGGGGAATCTTTTCACTATCATCTTTGATGATTAAGTAGTCATCTATTTCGTCTATGAGAAAGATAGCTTAGTAGTCTAAATAATAATCTATTTTTTTCACTTTCTCCAAGTAGAACAAAAAGTGTTTTTCACCTACTCATAATATGAGTCTCCCTTGAATAACATCAACCAGTGCCTTCCTAGTGACTAGGAATGGTCATCCTAGTTTGATTGGAACACCTCCTTACTCTTCCATTTCCAAAATGATGATGTTTTTTGGGAAGATGAATTTATTGATTATGACTAAAACATCCTCGATATGTCCTCAAGGATACTTAACTAATTAGTCTACTAGTTGTAGTGCCACTATCATCGGCTTAATTTCCCCAAGTATCGACCTATGGAATACACTCATTGGTATAATTTTATTTATATATCCCAATTTACACAGAGCTCTCCTGAAGATGCATTTTCCTATGATACATCGAATTTAGAAGATTCCAATATCTCTCAATTTGGATGGAATTTTCTATTGGATAATATCAGAGCACTCTTCATTCAAGTAAATGACTCTCACGTCTTCCACTTTTCTTTTTTTGAAATAATTTCCTTGAGAAACATTCCATATGAATGAATTTGAGTAATAGCTTTAGGAAAAGGGGTGTTGAATTGAAATTTTTTGAACATATCCATAAAGTTATTATATTACCCTTCAATCCTTCCTTATTTACCAATTTCCGGAAAATTTATAGATGGTTTACAAGATTATGGTGAAATTTAGTTGTCTTCATTGGGAATCTCTTTTTTAGGGTTTTTGTTGAAGGTGGTACTTCTTGAGGTATCTCTTGAGAAGTTTAATTTTATTTTTCATTATCTTTTTATTCAATGATTGTTGAATGAATTTTGGGTTCCTATGAATTTTTTCCTTCTCATCTACATGGTTTTTGAAATTACATAACTTTCCTACTCCTTAGGACCATTTTCTTGGCCTATTCCCTTAAGTATGTCTTTGTATTACCAGATAGAGGACCCGGTAATCTCTCTCACAAGTTCTTTGATGTCTAACCCATATGATGCTCAATGTTAAGAAGATCCACCCATTGATTCTATATTTCAATCACTTGCGTGATCACCCTATGATCTTCCTTTAGAAAAAATTTTGATAGTAGATTCTCCTAATTTGTTTAAATATGAATATTTAATTGTGGAGGACTTCGTGGAGCTGGTTGAAATTTTTGTTATACTCTAGGAGGGAATGGTTGTGTTACTTGTTGTGGTGGTTTCAGAAATGGATTCATTGGGGGTATACTAGTGGTCTTGGGTTCCTAAATGGTGTTTAACCACTTCTTTTCTTGTAGTACCCTTGATTATTTTATTGTAGATGTTGAATCGGACTCTATTGATAATACTAATTCAGTTGCAGAAATTATTGATTTTTCAAATTGAAATTAATGTAATTTTAATCATATATATGTTGTTTCTCAACACCTTCTATGAAATATTTATATATGTTCAGGCCACATCACATTTCATAGGAATGGATATCTATTACATGAGTATGAGGGGAGGTCATTGAGCAGGTAGCTAAAAGGATTCCATCTTCTTTGTTATGGAATCTACTTGAACAATTAGTCAAGTATTTTATTCATCTTATTAGATTCCATGTCATGGAGGTCCACCATAAGTCTACCATAAACTGGCGTTATTTGAGACATCATCCAAAATTTATTGGCCAGCCTCAGGTGTTTTAAACATCAGCCCTATATTAGTGGCATCATCAAAAACTGTGCGGGCATCTAGTTGGAGGCCTTAATAGAATGTTTGTAGTTGTATCCACATATAAATCCCATGATGTGGTAACATTTAGGTGAGTTACTTGAAGTTATCTAATTCTTCACATGTTGACTCCCCATCTATTTGACTGAAATTATAGATGTAATTTCAGAGTTTCCAAGTCTAGATAGGAAGGAAGTACTTGTAACACCCCATGCTTCTATATTACTTTTCCCTTTGAATAATGTAATAGCTTGCATTGTAAGCAAATTTGAGATTCTAACACACTGCGACCAGTCAAAGTAGCTGTAATGAATAGTAATAACCACTTTTTGAAATTTTATAAATTTTATCTTTCAAAATTGACTACATTTTTGGTTTCAAAATATCGAAATTATCTTAGGTTGAAATTTTGGTACTTTTCAGATAACTTTTATATAATGATAAATAGTGAAAATTACTAAATTTTAATTAAAAAGAACTTTTTTAATAGAAATAATTAATAGTTATAAATTATCAATTTGAGTGGTTTTAAAGTATATTTAGGATATATTTTTACAATTTAATATAGTTTTGGTCATTGGACATTATTTCACATTTAAACCCGACATAAACAAGTGTCAATCTTTTGATAGTTATTATTTCTTAAAAACATGCTTTTTGTTTTGACAGTGGAAATTATTTTTAAATTAATTTCTGCCACTTCTATGTTTTGAATTTGGAAAAATGGATTCCATATTTGGAACCAGGATTTCCAAATTGTGTAATTAGGTAACTCTTATTTTTAGACATTTTGAATAATTACTTCGGTAAATATTTTATTTACCATGGTTAAAGGGTAAATCCTGTAAATAAGTGTTAAAAAATAATATTATAATGATATTAATTTAACCTAAAACGTTTCCTAACCCTATTTATTGATACATTTCCGACCATGGAAATCTTTGGGTCGATTTTGGGACCCCATGGAGCCACTTGTAGATGATAAGAACACTTTATATTAATTAAATTAAAGTAAATAAAAAAATGACATAAGCATATAGATTTTAGAAAATTAAATTTTTACATAGGGTTGTGTATGTTATATTTTCGACTATAAATATTAATTGGACATATAGAAAGATTTCCTACATAATGGTATTTTATTTATAAATTTTAGATATTGAATAATTAAATTTATTTATGACCCAATAATGATGCAGTATTTTCCTTATTAATGAAAGAATAAAATAATAAGTATTATAAATGTTAAAATAAATATAATTTGAACATTTTGATGCCATCCACGAATTTTATTTGTTAATATGAAATGTTATTATTTCTTAAATTAATTTTTTTTGAATTAATAATGTTTTTAGGACTTTAACAAAAATCAATTATTGAATAGTGTCAAAATTGACATAAATGAGTTTTTAAAACAAATATTATATTATTAATTGATATTCTATTCCTAAAAATCTAATTATTGGCCAAAGAACTTATATAATTATATGTGTATCATTAATAGACCACATGAGGGTCGCTTGTATATATATATTAAGTTTATTAACTATATAATATAAAAATACAAAGTGACATGGTAAATGTCAAACTAATTAACTAAGAGTTAAATATAAAATATAAGGTTAATATAATGACCCAAACCTGTCTAAAATCTATTGGTTGAAATTATTTCAAACCATACCCACCTTAACCATTAAATAATACACATTTTAACCATTATAAAACGAATATTAATTTATTATAAAATAATATTTCTATCTTTTCCGAAGGTGCCTCTCACCCCTCTTATAAAAGGGCACTCCCCCTTCTCTCAAATTAATACCATCAAAGCCTTTTGGTTCGGCCAAACCCTACCCAAATATTCTCTCAACATCCCACATTTCAACAGAGATGAATTAGTTTGATCATAAAGCCAGCAAACGGAGCCCTTTTGATCAATCCAAAAGGAAGTACCCGAACAAGTGGTAATGTTTTCACCACCCTCTTTCAAGTTCCTTTATTCTCCCACCTCCTCTTTCTTTGTTATTTCCATTCTAAAATAATAACTCCAGTATCTTCTATATACTGTTATGTTGTTATATATATGGTACAACCATATTCAGTATTCTATCAATCCCTTTAATGACATGTCACCATACGTGTGTACGTACGGCTTACCGTCTCCACGTCGTGGTGTAATTGTTATTCAATAAATTATTATTTGGATGGGTATAATAATGATGTGTAATTCATGTAAATAATAAATATAACATGATAATGATTCTGTATATATGATACACCATCCAATTATATATTATTTTAATATCAAAAGAATGATATTATCACTCGTGCATATGTACGGACTACCGTCTCCACGAATGCGATGAGATTCATTCCCCATTGTATCCACGAAGTATAATTCACATTTGATGATTAAAAATGATGTTTAAGGACTTGATATAATTATGTATATGAATTAGATATAACCTATCAGTAACAAACATGACTTATGTAACAAAACATATAAAATAAAACGAGTAAGTTAACACCCGAAACGACGATAATACTAAGATATTATTAACAAAGAAATGTTAAAAGATCATATATGATATCATATTAATTTATATCATTATTGAATAATTTAATAACAATTATTTCGCCGTTATGCAGGAGGTTAACCTACCCTCTACTAAGGAAAAGTACAAGGTAAGGGTTTATTTCACAATCTCTTCATTATCTGAGGTTTTTTATACGTAATTATCAACTACGACCCCTTTTTCATCCACATCGAAGATTCTTAAAAATGTATATCAAATCATTCATAAAATTTTAAAGACTATGTTTTAAAGTCATTTATACCCTTGTTTTACTTCTTATAAGAATTTTATAAAGGAATATTTCCGTCATTTTCCAAACAAGGTCCTTTTTTAACCTTTTCAACAGAATTCAGGTAAGAATGTCTATTTTTTAACTTATACGGTAGATGCAGCTATTTTCCACCATTATAAAATCGTCGAAGCTTCCCTTAATATATTATAAGAATATTTTAAAATTAAATGTTTTATTTTATAATTATGTGACCTTTAAATGATTCAAAATTAATATTTTATGAATTTGTGAAAGGTACTCTTTATGAAGATCATAATTTTAAATGTTTTAAAGATGTATCTTTCTAAATATTTTTAATTAATTTCCATGTTTTCAAAATGATTTTAAGGATTTATTTATATGGGAATGAATGTTTTCAAATGATATTTCTTTTCAAAAGTTTCAAAGTGGTATGGGACACTTTGATTCAAAAATCTCTTTTAAATCACTTCTTTTATAAATGGGTGACTTTTAAATGATTTCAAAAAAGAGATATTTCTCTCAAGTAGTTTTGATTTAATCTATGTCAACATCCTTTGATGGATTTTAAGCTTATTTGAAGTTTATTTATTATGATACAAAACTTCCAAATAGTATTGAAGGTTTTGTGATATGTTTGACTGTGGATGTGTTATTTTTATACCATTCATGGTTTATTGAGAAAGTATTGACATTTAGTATACTAGTTTTAATACGAATGTTTATGTCATGTTTAAACCTGTTCATATGAGGAACGCATTGGACTTAATAAGTGATAGGTGGAGCCCGCTATAGCTTCTCGGTGCATCGGTAGGTCTCATGAGACAAACTAGTTTCTTGGCACAAGGCCTTGGAAAAATCTTACTTGTAGACTTGGCTCAAGGCATTGACTATGTGGTTATGATAGTCTAGGATTATGCATTCCATCATTATGAAAGTGGTTATTGATATTGCATGTGATTATTCGACTAGTATAATATCCATGTGAATAAGTAATTGGAATTATTTCATTTTATTTATGCCATATTATGATGAAGTTCAAGTTTAAAAGGCTTTTGTTTAAGTTATACATTGCCTTAAATGTTTATTCTTATTTATGAAAGTTTCTGCTATATTGTTATCCTTACTGGGCATTTGAGCTCACTCCTTTCTATGTTTTATTTTTCCCAGGATGTGAAGAAGTATTTTATGAATGACCTATAGGGATAGTATAAGGGGATATGAGTGTGGAGACAAGATGTTGTTGTACTTATTACTTTATGATGTAATGTAAACTTTATGAATGTATCTAGTGATTTCAAGGCTACTAAAATAATCGATCTTTCGAGACTTGATCTTTTGTGATCATGCCAATGTTATGTAATAATGCACCGACTCTGGGTAACTAGGGTCAGGATGTTACATTTGCTATCAGAGGAAGTCTAGTACACACCTTGGAAGCTATATTTAGATAAACTCTGATTAGAGCACATAGCTCTAAGATAGACTTTGAGGATTAGTATAGAATAACTTCCTATAATTTTAGTATTGTGGAGATTTTGTGAGTTTTCCGAGCTATACATCCCTGTCTGGATACAAGCAGGTAGTGGCGGCTCTGGCACAGATGTACCTAGGGGTAAAACCCAAAAACACCGCTTTGAGCAAGACTCGAATGGGAACTGGTGTGCGAAAACGAGCATTGCAGCACTCTTGGTTATGACACTCTCTGGGGATATGCTTAGGATAATTCTCCTTTTCTTTACAAACCACTATAAAGGGTTTATGAGTATATATTTCCACAAAGAAAACATTTTCTTTACGATTATGGATTATTTTTATAAATAGTTCAATTTATGTTAAGTGTTTTACAAGTATGAGATTATGTATTTTTATTCATATGTTGATCTAGTTTATCCCATTGTTTAGAAATGGCGCCTAGTGGAAGGAATGGAAACTGTATCAATGCATGCACTCCATGTAGGGATTTCCCTCCTGGTCGAGATAATTATAGTAGAGCTGGTGATGCAACTGGTGCAGATCAGCTAATCACTATACTGAGATAACTCACTCAAGTTATGAATAATAACCTTACCCGTATGGAGAACCCCAATCTGCAGCATGGAGGATCAATGTTATATCGATTCATGAGGAAACAACCACCAACATTCATTGGGGGTACAAATCCAATAGTAGCTGATCAATGGATAAGTTCCCTACAGAAAATATTTCAGGCTTTGGGGAGTAGGGAAAGGGAAAAGGTTATCATGGTAGTTTACCGCCTCACTTGAGATGCTGATCAATTGTGATCATTAATTCAAAACAAAAAGGACAATGAAGAAGTATCAAGTATGTAATGGAGGGAGTTTAAATATATTTTCTTAGAAAAATACTTCTCTCATGACCATCGATCTAATATGAAAAGGCAGTTTCTTAGTCTGAGGTAAAAGGTGGATGAGAATGTCGCAAAGTATGAAGATAACTTTACAAGGTTATCAAGGCATGCAGTAGATTATATATGTAACCCAAGGAGTAAGATTGATCACTAATTTGATGGGTTAAAACCATTTCTCCATAGATCATTTTTCTCACAATCCTTCTCGTCATACGAAGAAATTGTCTCATGTGCTATAAAGACAGAAAAGGAATTCTCTAAATCTTATGACAATAAAGTAAAGCAAGAGAAGAATAGAATGTTGGAATAAGAGATAGATAAAGGGAAAAGGTAAAGAATGATTTTCCATTATTTGATAATTGTGGGAAAAAACACCCTGATACATGCCTAAAAGGAATGGGAGTTTGTTACAAATGTGGAGAAAAAGGTCACCAGGATCATGATTGCAAGTGAAAGAAAGATGTTGTCAATGTTGAATGCCACAATTGTAGTGAAATGGGGCATTATGCGAATGAATTCCCTAAGAACCAAAGAAATTTACCTCAGAAAAGGCTAAGGTATCAAGGCCAATCTTATGATGTTACTACAATTGAAGTGGAATAATTAATGTATTTGTGTTTTTGGACTCAAGATTATATTCTTGTTATAAGAATTATCTGATATATATAAGGACTGTACTGTAGCACATTTTTTTTTGAGGTTTTAATATGACGAAGGTAATCATATTTTCAGTATATGACAATAAGATAAACATTACTTTGTCTGGGGAATCTGATGTGATAATTGATTTTGGAATTTAGATACCTTTTACAGAGAGTCTGGACAGAGGTACTTTAGATAACTATAATGTTTGGATTGGATTAAGTGGAACTTTGGATAGTATTGTTTAAGGTTAAAACAATTCTTATGATCAATTTTTGGAATATTATGAAACTATAGTTTTAGGAAAAGGACAAACTGCAGGTCGGGTGATAACCCTTCATGTCAGACAAAGCTGCATGAATCGAACCTACAATCAAAGTGCGACTGGCCTTTATAACCTACCACTAGCCTACATGAATTCCCTGGTCATTAAAATGTATTTTTCTTCATTTTAATGGTATATGTTAATGTTTTTATCCTTATACGATTAGGATAAATATAATATTTTTGAGTTCTATAATCTGTTGGACTGAAAGATGAGTTTGTGGTAGAAATTAGTTGATGGTTGAAACTCTACTTGTCAAGTATATATATATATATATATATGTATATATATTTCTCTTATCCTATGAGGAAACTAATTCATAAACATTATATAAGGGATATTAAAACAAAAATGTGTTATCCTAATACCTTATGTTTTGTTGAACCAATGATATTTTAAATCATCATAGATTGATGGCTTTGAGGCCCTCAGTTCTACAATTGTTTGTAACTGATGACCTCAATCACTCCCTATAAATATTTACATTTCTCCTCCAATTATTTGTCTCTAATTTCCACCAATTTTTTCCAAATCAAGATCATAATTTGGTGGTGATCCTTTTATTTCACTTTTCCTCTAATTGTAACTAGATTTTATTAACCCAATTTTTGATGTGGGTTTTCCCACAAAGATATTTTCTATTTTCAGCCTTTTATTTTCGAAGAACAATTTCAAATTGAGAGGAAGAAATTTATTGAATGTGGGGAGAATGTAACACCCCAAGCTTCCAGGGTACGTTTCCTATTGAATAATGCAATTGCTTGCATTGTACGCAACTTCGAGATTCTAACACACTCCGACCAGTCAAAGTAGCCGTTATGAATAGTAATACCCACTTTTTGAAATTTTAAAAAATTTATCTTCCAAAATTAACTTCGTTTTTGGTTTAGGAATATCGAAATTAGCTTAGGGTGAAATTTTGGTGCTTTTTGGATAGCTTTTATATTTTGATGAATAGTGAAATGTACTAAATTTTAATTAAAAAAACTTTTTAAATAGAAATAATTAATAGTGATAAATTATAAATTTGAGTGGTTTTAAAGTATATTTAGAATATATTTTTACCATTTAATACATTTTTCGTCATTTTACATAACATAAAATTTAAACCGGACATAAAGAAGTGTCAATCTTTTGATAGTTTTTATTTCTTAAAAAGACGCTTTTTGTTTTGACTGCGGAAATTATTTTTAAATTAATTTCTGCCACTTCTGTGTTTTGAATTTGTAAAAACGGACTATATATTTTGAATCATGATGTACAAATTGTGTAAATAGTTAACTCTTATTTTTAGACATTTGGAATTATTACTTAGTTAAATATTTTTTTTACCATGGTTAAAGGGTAAATCCTGTAAATAAGGGTTAAAAAATAATATTAATTTACCCTAAAACGTGTCACATCCCTATTTTTTGATAAATATCCGACCATGGTCATCTTTGGGTCGATTTTGGGACCCCATGGAGCCACTTGTAGGTGATAAGGACACTTTATATTAATTAAGTTAAAGTAAATACAAAAATGAAATAAGCATATATCTTTTAGAAAAACAATTTTTACATAGGTTTATATATGTTATATTTTAGACTATAAATATAAAAAGATTTCATAAATAATGTAATTTTATTTATAATTTTTAGAAATTGAATAATTAAATTTATTTATGACACAATAATGATGCATTATTTTCCTTATTAATGAAAGAATCAAATAATTAGTATTATAAATGATAAAATATATATAATTTGAATGTTTTGAGGCCATACACTAATTTTATTGGATAATAAGATATGTTAGTTTTTCTTATATGAATTTTTTTCGAATTAATAAATTTTTTATGAATTTATCAAAAATCAGTTTTTGAATAGTGTCAAAATTGAGAAAAATGAGTTTTTAAAAAAAATATTATATTATTAATTGATATTCTATTCCTAAAAATCTAAGGCTCAGACAAAGGACTTATATCATGATAGGTGTATCATTAAGGGACCACTTTTGGGTCTCTTGGATGTATATAGTAATTTTATTAACTATATAATATAAAAATACAAAGTGACATGGTAAATGTCAAACTAATTAACTATGAATTAAAACTAAAAGATAAGGTTAATACAGTGACCCAAACCTATCTAAAATCTATTGGTTGAAAGTATTTAGACCCATACCCACCTTAAACTTTAAATAATCCCCTTTGGAGTCATTAAAAACCGAATATGGATTTATTATAAAATAATATTTCTAGCATTTCCTAAGGTTCCTCTCACCCCTCTTATAAAAGGGCCCTCCCCCTTCTCTAAAATTCATACCCTCAAAGCCTTTTGGTTCGGCCAACCCCTGCCCAAATATTCTCTAACCTTTCCTAAATTCAATCTAGAGGCCTTAGTTTGATCATAAATCCAACATAAGGATCCCTTTTGATCTAATCAAAAGGAAGAACCCGGAGAGTAGGTAATGTTTTCACCACCCTCTTTCAAGTTAATTTATTCTTCCACTTCTTCTTTCTTAGTTATTTCGATACTAAAATAATAAATCCAGTATATTCTATATACTGTGATTTTATTATAAATATGGTACAAACATATTCAGTATTCTATTCATCCCTTGAATGACATGTCACCATACGTGCATACGTATGGCTTACCGTCTCCACGTCATCGTGTATTTGTTATTCAATAAATTATTATTTGGATGGGTATAATAATGTCATGTAATTCATGTAAATTATAAAAATAACCTGATAATTATTCTGTATATATGATACACCATCCAATTATATATTATTTTAATATCAAAATAATGAAATTATCGCTCGTGCGTACGTACGGACTACCGTCTCCACGAACGGGATGAGATTCATTCCACATCGTATCCATGCAAGTATAATTCTCATTTCATGATTAAAAATGATGTTTAAAGACTTGATATCATTCTGTATATGAATAATATGTAACCTATCCATAACAAACACAACTTATGTAACAAAACATATAAAATAAAATGAGTAAGTTAACACCCGAAATGACGATAATACTATGATATTATTAACAAAGCATTGTTAAAATCTCATATATGATATCATATTGATGTATATGATTCTTGTATGATTTAAAAAAAAATTATTTCACCATTATACAGGAGGTTAACCTACCCTCAACTAAGGAAAAGTACAAGGTAAGGGTTTATTTCACAATCTCTTCATTATTTGAGGTTGTTTATATGTATTTATCTACTGGGACCCCTTTTCCATCCACATCCATGTTTCTTAAAAATTTATTTCAAATCATTCTTAGTATTTTACAAACTATGGGTTAAATTAATTTATACCTTTGTCTGAATTTTTATAATAATTTTATAAATGAATCTTTCCGTCGTTTTCTAAATAAGGTCCTTTTTTAACCTTTTCGACAGAATTAAGGTAAGAATGTCTTTTTTTAACTTATACGGCAGGTGCAGATATTTTCCGACGTTATAAAGTTGTCGAAGCTTCCCTTACAAGCTTATAATAATATTTTAAAAGTAAATTTTTTATTTTATAATTATGTGACCTTTAAATGATTCAAAATGAATATTTTATTAATTTGTGAAAGGTACTCTTTATCAAGATCAGAATTTTAAATGTTTTAAAGATTTATCTTTCTAACTCTTTTTAATTAATTTCCATGTTTTCAAAAAGATATTAAGGATTTATTTATATGGATATGAATGTTTTGACATGATATTTCTTTTCAAAAGTTTCGAACCGGTATGTGACACTTTGATTCAAAAATATCTTTTAAATCACTTCTTTTATAAATTTGTCACTTTTAAATGATTTCAAAAAAGATATATTTCTCTCAAATAGTTTGGATTTCATCTATATCAACATCCTTTGATGGATTTTAAGCTTATTTGAAGTTGATTTATTATGATACAAAACTTCCATATAGTATTGAAGGTTTCTAGATATGTTTTATTGTGGATGTGTTATTTTTGTACCATTCATGGTTTATGGAGAAAGTATAGACATTTCGTATGCTAGTTTTAATACGAATGTTTATGTTATATTTAAACCTGTTCATATGAGGAATGCAGTGGACTTAATAAGTGACAGGTGGCACCCTCTATAGCTCCTCTATTCATCTGTAGGTATCATGAGACAAACTAGTGTCTTGGCACAAAGCCTTGGAAAAATCTTATTTTTAGTCTTGGAACAAGGCCTTGACTATGTTGTTATGATAGTCTGGAATTATGCATTCAATCATTATGAAAGTGGTTATTGATATTGCATGTGATTATTTGACTAGTATAATATCCATGTGAATAATTAAATTCCATTATTTCATTTTATTTCTGCCATATTTTGATGAAGTTCATGTTTAAAAGGATTTTGTTTTAGTTATACATTGCCTTAAATGTTTATTCTTATTTATGAAAGTTTCCCATATATTGTTATCCTTACTGGGCATTTGTGCTCACCCCTTTCTATGTTTTATTTTTCCCAGGATGTGAAGAAGTATTTTATGAATGACCTGAAGGTATAGTATAAGGGGATATGAGTGTGGAGACAAGATGATGTTGTAGTTATTACTTTATGATGTAATGTAAGCTTTATGAATGTATCTAGTTATTTCAAGTCTAATAAACTAATCATTCATTCAATACATGATCTGTTGTGATCATGCCAATGTTAGGTAATAATGCACTGACTCTGGGTAACTGGGGTCGGGGTGTTATAGTTGGTATCATAGGAAGTCTAGTACAAACCTAGGAAGCTAGATTTAGATAAACTCTGATTAGAGAACATATCCCTAAGATAGACTTTGAGGATTAGTATAGAAGAACTTCCTAGAATTATAGAATTGTATATATTTTTTGAGTTTTCCAAGCAATACATCCCTGTCTGGATATGAGTAGGTAGAGGCAGCTCTGGCACAGATGTACCTAGGGGTAAAACCGAAAAACACCACTTTGAGCAAGACTCGAACGAGAACTAGTGCACGACAACGGGCCTTGCCGCACTCTTGGTTAAGACACTCTCGGGGGATATTCTTAGGATAATTTTCGATTTCCTTACAAACCACTATGAAGGGTTTATGAGTATATAATTCCTCAAAGAAAACATTTTCTTTATGATTATGGATTATATCAATAAATAGTTCAATTTGTGTTAAGTGTTTTACAAGTATGGGATTATGTTTTTTTTGATTCATAAGCTGATCTAGTTTATGCCATTGTTTAGAAATGGCGCCTAGTGGAAGGAATGGAAATCGTATCAATGCACGCACTCCATGTAGGGATTACCCTCCTGGTCGAGATAATTATAGTGGAGCTGATGATGCAACTGGTGCTGATCAGTTAATCACCATACAGGGACAACACACTCAGGTTATGAATAATAACCTTACCCATAGGAAGCACCCCAATCCGAAATGTGGAGGATCAATGTTATATCTCTTAATGAGGCAACAACCACTAACATTCAATGGGGGTAAAAATCCACTAGTAGCTGACCAATGGATAAGTTCCCTAGAGAAAATATTTCAGGCTTTGGGGAGTACTGAAAGGGAAAAGGTTATCATGGATGATTACCACCTCACTAGAGATACTGATCAATTGAGGTCATTAATTCAAAACACAAATAATGATGAAGAATTATAAAGTATGGAATGGTGTAAGTTTAAATATATTTTCTTAGAAAAATACTTTCCTCATGACCATCAAGCATATATGGAAAGGCAATTTCTTAATCTGAGGCAAAAGGAGGATGAGAATGTCGCAAAGTATGAAGCTACCTTTACAAGGATATCAAGGCATACATCAGATTATATACATAACCCGAGGAGTAATATTGATTGTTTATTTGATGGGTTAAAACCATTTCCCTGTCGATCATTTGTCTCACAATCCTTCTCGTCATACGAAGTCATTGTCTCATGTGCTATAAAGACAGAAAAGGAATTTTCAAAATCTTATGACAATAAAGTAAATCAAGAGAAGAAGAGAACGGTGGAATAATTGATAGATAAAGAGAAAAAGGGAAAGAATGATTTTCTATTATGTGATAATTTTTGGAAGAAACACCCCAATACTTGCCTAAAAGGAATGGTAGTTTGTTACAAATGTGGAGAAAATGGTCACCAGGCTCGTGATTGCAAGGGAAAGAAAGATGTTGTCAATGTTGAATGGCCCAATTGTAGAGAAATGGGTTATTATGCGAATGAATTCCCTAAGCACCAAGGAAACATACCTCAAAAAAGGCCAAGGGATAAAGGGCAATCTTATGTTGTTACTATTTTTGAAGTGGAATAATTAATGTATTTGTGTTTTTGGACCCAGGATTATATTATGGTTATAAGAATAATGTGATAAATATAAGGATTGTACTATAGTACTTTTTGTTTTCTTTAAGGTTTTAATATGACTAAGGAAATAATATTTTCAGTGTGTGACAATAAGATAATCTTTACTTTGTCAGGGGAATCTGATTTGACAATTGATTTTGGAATTTAGATACCTTTTACAGAGAGTCTGGACAAAGGTACTTTGGATAACTATAATGTTTGGAGTGGATTAATTAGAAATTTGGATAGTATTGTTTAAGGTTAAAACAATTCTTATGATAAATGTTTGGAATATTATGATACTATAGTTTTAGGAAAAGGACAACCTACAGGTCGGGTGATAACCCGTCGCGTCGGCCAAAGCTGCAGGAATCGAACCTACAACCATAGTGCGACAGGCCTTTATTACCTACCACTAGCCTATAGGAGGCCCCTGTTCATTACAAAGTATTTTTCTTCATTTTAATGGTATATTTTAATGTTTTTATCCTTATACTATTAGGATAAATATAATATTTTTTATTTCTATTATCTTTTGGAGTAAAATATGAGTTTGTTGTAGAAATTAGTTGAAGGATGAAACTCTACTTGTCAAGTATGTATATATATATATGTATATATATTTCTATTATTCTATGAAGAAACTAATTCATAAACATTAGTTAAGGGATCTTAAAACCAAAAATGTGTTATCCTAATACCTTATGTTTTGTTGAACCAATGATATTTTAAATCATCATAGATTGATGGCTTTGAGGCCCTCAATTCTACAATTGTTTGTGACTGATGACCTCAATCACTCCATATAAATATTTACATTTTTCCTCAAATTATGTGTCTCTAATTTCCACCAATGTTCTCCAAATCGATATCATAATTTGGTGGTGATCCTTTCATTTCACTTTTCCAATTATTAAAACTATATTTTATTAACTGAATTTCCGATGTGGGTTTTCCCACAAAGATATTTTCTATTTTCAACCTTTTATTTTTGAAGAACAATTTCAAATTGAGAGGATGCAATTTATTGAATTAGGGTATAATTTTACACCCCAATATTCCATGGTACGTTTCCCTTTGAATAATGCAATAGCTTACATTGTACGCAACTTCGAGATTCTAACACACCACGACTAGTCAAAGTAGCCGTTATGAATAGTAATACCCACTTTTTAAAATTTTATAAATTTTATCATTCAAAATTGACTTCATTTTTGGTTTTAGAATATCAAAATTAGCTTAGGGTGAAATTTCGGTACTTTTTGGATAACTTTTATATTTTTATGAATAGTGAAACGTACTAAATTTTAATTAAAAAAAACTTTTTTTAATCGAAATAATTAATAATGATAAATTATTAAATTGAGAGGTTTTAAAGTATATTTAGAATATATTTTTACCATTTAATACAGTATTGGTTATTGAACGAAAATTCACATTTAAACCTGACAAAAACAAGTGTCAATCTTTTGATAGTTATTATTTCGTAAAAACACGCTTTTTGTTTTAACAGCGGGAATTAATTTTAAATTAATTTTGGCCACTTCTGTGTTTTGAATTTGGAAAAATAGATTCCATATTTTGAATCATGATTTACAAATTGTGTAAATAGGTAACTCTTATTTTTAGACATTTTGAATAATTACTTCGTTAATTATTTTATTTACCATGGTTAAAGGGTAAATCCAGTAAATAAGGGTTAAAAAATAATATTATAATAATATTAATTTACCCTAAAACGTGTACTAACCCTATTTTTTGATACCTTTAAGACCATGGGAATCTTTTGGTCGAATTTGGGAACCCATGGAGCCACTTGTAGGTGATAAGGACACTTTATATTAATTAAGTTAAAGTAAAACAAAAATGACATAAGCATATATCTTTTAGAAGAAAAAAAATTACATAGGGTTATATGTTTTATATTTTCGACTATAAATATTAATTAGAAAGATAAAAATATTTCCTAAATAATGGTATTTTATTTATAATTTTTAGACATTGTATAATTAAATTTATGTATAACACAATAATGATGCATTATTATCCTTATTAATGAAAGAATCAAATAATTAGTATTATAAATGTCAAAATAAATATAATATTGAGGTTTTGATGCCATACAGATATTTTATTGGTTAATATGACATGTTAGAATTGCTTATATGAATTTTTTTTTGAATTAATAATGTTTTTATGAATTTAACAAAAATCAATTATTGAATAGTGTCAAAATTGACATAAATGAGTTTTTAAAACAAATATTATATTATTAATTGATATTCTATTCCTAAAAATATAAGGTTCGGAAAAAGGACTTATATCAAGATAGGTGTACATTATTGGACCACTTTTTCATCTCTTGGATGTATATACTAAGTTTATTAACTATATAATATAAAAATAAAAAGTGACATGGTAAATGTCTAACTAATTAACTAAGAGTTAAAACTAAAAGATAAGGTTAATATACTGACCCAAACCTGTCCAAAATATATTGGTTGAAAGTATTTCGACCCATCCCCACCTTAAACTTTAATTAATTTTCTTTTGAGTCCTTAAAAACAAAATATGAATTTATTATAAAATAATATTTCTAGCTTTTCCTAAGGTGCCTCTCACCCCTCTTATAAAATGGAACTCCCCTTCTCTCAAATTCATACCCTCAAAGGCATTTGGTTCATCCAACCCATGCCCAAATATTCTCTAAACTTCCCTAAATTCAACCTAGAGGCATTAATTTGATCATAAAGCGAACATAAGGATCACATTTGATCAAATCAAAAGGAAGAACCCGAAGAAGAGGTAATGTTTTCACCACCCTCTTTCAAGTTCCTTTGTTCTTCCACTACTTCTTTCTTTGTTATTTCCATTCTAAAATAACAAATCCAGTATCTTCTATATACAATGATGTTATTATAAATATGGTACAACCATATTCTGTATTCTATCCATACCTTGAATGACATGTCACCATACGTGTGTATGTATGGCTTACTGTCTCCACGTCGTGGGGTAATTGTTATTCAATAAATTATTATTTGGATGGGTATAATAATGATGTCTAATTCATGTAAATAATAAATATAACATGATAATGATTCTTGTATATATGATACACCATCCAATTATATATTATTTTAAAATCAAAATAATGATATTATCGCTCGTGCGTACGTACGGACTACCGTCTCCATGAACACGATAAGATTCATTCCCCATCGTATCCATGCAAGTCTAATTCTCATTTGATGGTTAAAATTGATGTTTAAGGACTTGATGTAATTATTTATATGAATAATATATTACCTATCAATAACAAACACAACTTTTGTAACAAAACATATAATATAAAATGAGTAAGTTAACACCCAAAATGACGATAATACTAAGATATTATTAACAAAGCAATGTTAAAATCTCATATATGATATCATATTAATGTATATGATTATTTTATAATTTAATAACAATTATTTCACCATTATATAGGAGGTTAACCTAGCCTCGACTAAGGAAAAGTACAAGTTAAGGTTTTATTTCACAGTCTCTTCATTATCTGAGGTTGTTTATACGTAATTATCTACTGGGACCTCTTTTTCATCCACATCCATGTTTTTTAAAAAGGTATTTCAAATCATTATAACTATTTTAAAGACTATGGGTTATAGTCATTTATACCCTTTTTTGACTTTTTATAAGAAGTTTATAAAAGAATATTTCCATCTTTTTCCAAACAAGGTCCTTTTTTATCTTTTCAACAGAATTAAGGTAAGAATGTCTTTTTTTAACTTATATGGCGGGTGTGGCTATTTTCCACCATTATAAAATCTTCAAATATTCCCTTATAATCTTCTAAGAATATTTTAAAATTAAATGTTTTATTTTGTAATTATGAGACCTTTAAATCATTCAAAATGAATATTTTAAGAATTTGTGAAAGGTACTCTATCAAGATCATAATTTTAAATGTTTTAAAGATTTATCTTTCTAACTCTGTTTAATTAATTTACTTGTTTTCAAAATGATTTTAAAGATTTTTTTTATATGGACATGAATGTTTTATTATGATATTTCTTTTAAAAAATTTCAAATTGGTATGGGACACTTTGATTCAAAAATATCTTTTAAATCACTTCTTTTATAAATTCGTGACTTTTAAATGATTTCAAAAAAGATATATTTCTCTCAAATATTTTTGATTTCATCTATGTCAACATACTTTGATGGATTTTAATCTTATTTAAAGTTTATTTATTATGATACAAAACTTCCATATATTATTGAAGGTTTTTTGACATGTTTGACTGTGGATGTGTTATTTTTATACCATTCATGGTTTATGGAGAAAGTATTGACATTTCGTATGCTAGTTTTTATACTAGTGTCTTGGCACAAGGCCTTGGCAAAATCTTATTTATAGTCTTGGCACAAGGCCTTGACTATGTGGTTATGATAGTCTGGAATTATGCATTCCATCATTATGAAAGTGGTTATTGATATTGGATATGATTATTCGACTAGTATAATATCAATGTGAATAAGAAAATGGAATTATTTAATTATATTTCTATCATATTATGATGAAGTTCAAGTTTAAAAGGCTTTTGTTTTAGTTATACATTTCCTTAAATGTTTATGCTTATTTTTGAAAGTTTCCGCTATATTGTTTTCCTTACTGGGCATTTGAGCTCACTCTTTTCTATATTTTATTTTTCCGAGGATGTGAAGAAGTATTTTATGAATGACCTGTGGGGATAGTATAAAGGGATATGAGTGTGGAGACCATATGTTGTTGTAGTTATTACATTATGATGTGATGTACACTTTATGAATGTATCTATTGATTTCAAGGCTACAAAACTTGTTGGTATTTTGAGACTTGATATTTTTTGATCATGCTAATGTTATGTAATAACGCACCGACTCTTGGTAACTGGGGTCAGGGCGTTACAGTACTTGTCTTGTAATTTCTTGGATAAATAATCCCAATTCCTAATGGACTCAGAAGCATGAATTTTGTTCCAATACTTGGCTCATTATCTTTGGGAGAAGGGAAATAATCTTATCCTCATATAATCATAAGATACTCCTGAGTTAAGAAGGGTATAATGGAGTTACAGGAAGTTATAGATATGTTAATGGGAATCTTCACTTTGAATCCCACTAGACTTGGCCAAATTATGGATCATATGAATGAGTCCAAGATTAATATCATAGGTGTGCACCTGAACATGGGGGAATACAGTATTGTACATTTTACCATTGATTAAAGGAAAGTATTAATCCATAATAGCGCCTTCATGCTTCACTAGATGTTCTCCATGTAGTGCATGTTTCCTGTTTTTCATGTTGGATTCATTAAGACTTGTAGGATTGTGGAAATTGTACATTTTTGAATGATGAAATTCCATTAGGTACATTTCAATTTTAGGTTCAAAGGTAACAAGTTCTTCAGATTTGAGGTTCCTTGATCTAATTTAGGGGACATGAAGCATGTACTATATCAAAAATGGGGAACGGGTGAGGTTACTGGTGAGGAAATGGGTGAGGTAATAATAAATTCTTCTCATAGGTTTCTGTGAAGAAGAATAGTTTATGCTCCCCAAAAGTATCACCAAAATGTGACATGCTCTTGAATGTTGTTTAACTCACATGGGATGTGGTCATATTAGATTAATTTTCCAAAACTACAGTTTCAACTAATGAGTAGTATAGTCATAGTGTGGGGTCGATCCCATGGGGATTTAACTGGATGATAGGAACCAGGACTTTAAAACCTATGTGTAGGATTCCACACATACTGTTTGTGTTTGGGAGTAGAATAATGATATGGAATTTTGGATTAAAATCAGAGAGAAAAAAATGAACATGATCAATTTTAGGGTTCAGGTATAAGGATATTCTTATTGTTAACTTGGAGTAGTCCTAAGTCTTAGGCTGCAAAGCAAGAAAAGGTCATGCGTAGACTATGATCAAACCAACTAGATCTATCCAAGAAGAAACTATTCCTTGGTTTGGAGATATCAAACAAACTAGATTCATTAATCCTAGCTTTTATGGTAAAAAGTATCATAGGATATTGTTCATAACCTATTACCCTCTAATCAAGTTAGGGTCATTCATTCAAACATCCCATGATCATGGTTTCCTAACCGAATATGATAAAAGAAAATTTTATAACGTGGTCACTAACCATAGGGTTACCATGTTGATAATTAAAGCATCATTATGTTCGTACAACACTACTCTCAACCCCTACCCTAAGCAGTTTAGCCACTCCTGGTAGAAATGACTTAAACTGGGTAAATAATTGTAATCATATTTAACTTTCAAATGATAATTGAGAAAAAGTATTTAAGTATCATGAATTCAATAACAATAAACTTATAAATTGAATCAATCACAACTTCAACAAAACACTTACTTGAAACAAGAAACAGGAAAGAACACAGCAAGGGTTCATCATCAAATAGTTATTGAAAAGGAAAACACACATAACTTGGTATTGATGATGTCAAAGGATGGATACTTCTATGCAAGTTGATCAATGGTTCCTTAATAGATAAAATAAAATAAAAGGAATTGATTAAATTAGATTTTAGATAGAAGTTAAGGAAGAGAAAATTCAATAGAGTCACAAAAAATGAGAGAAAAGTCAAGAGAGAATATTTTGTCTACATTGTGTGTTCTGTAAGTAAATAATCAGGATATTACCTGATGTTTAATTTTTTAACGTTGTATAATAATGATCCACAATTTTTCTCTGAATTTTGGATCTGGCACAAATCATAGTGTAAATATTCTAGATTTGGTAGTTTAACTCATCACACTACGTGTAACTGGTCTTCATAATTTGTTTCTTCCGTCAGTTGGATCTATTATGTGGTAATTAAAATTCGAATGTTACATGAGATATATTGGAGATTCGCATTGTGTGAAAAAATCATTACTTGTAATTCCTTCAAGGCTTTCTCCAGGGATTGTAACACATTGTGAATGATGCTTACATGTCATGTAAGAAAATATCACAACTTGTAATGAACATTTTTTCCTTTTCTTTATATTTTACTTTGGCATCTTGATAACCTATTATATGGAATAATCAACACATACCTGGTAAATTATTGAGTGAAACATGAATAAGCCTTAATTAAAGGGATAAAATTGTTTATATAATTTTGTCTTATGAATTTAATGAGGTGAAATTTCCAAAACATAAGGAACACACTATGTCACTACTTATAATATATTATAGCATATGTAATGACTATATCACATCCCACAACATCATATATCACAATTCTATCCACTATTAAAATTTTAGTCATTTTCAATGGCATGCAATTAAATATCTATTATTCTTAATTCAAAAAAATATTTTTACAATAATTTGTAGCATCGATTACTTTTATACCCCTAATGGTGAGATCAACGCTCTCATCTGAAATTTTCCAATGTGAAATCAATATCACCCTATCAAAAGAATCCATTAACCCAACTCTTTAGGCTAGGATACTCTTTTAATTGAAAATGGATCGATTAAGTGGAGAGACACACATCATCTTGAATCATGTGTGATTTTTCTTGGGAATTAGTTAAATATTTAACCTTTGCTATGGTACCACTTATTTTATAAGGATCAATAAACACATAATTAACATAAAAATTAATTAAAACCACAATCCCAAGATCCACTATACACGAAGCTGAACCAATTATAAATATAAAATAAAGAATATTATTGATTAACTTTTATTATAGATATAAGTTTCCCCTTTTTCTAAAATATTTTTGTATGGTAGAGGTCACTAAAGAGAAATAATAAAAAATATTTATTTTATTGGTGTACCATGGGTTAGATCAAATCACTCAACAACTTGGGAAGGACTTACACACCTCTCATGGCATGTCAGTGTCACTCAAAGTGAAGGGAGAAGTAGGAAGAGAAAATAGGGAGAATCATAATAAGGATTATAAAGATCAAACAACCCCATATAATTGTTCTTTCTTTCTAATATTAGTTTTTGGGATGTTCCCCTATTATTCATACAAAAACTTATATATTAAAAAAATTTGAGTTATGCTTTGACCAACTATTTCACATTACATTTAAATGAAATCCATGATTCTCCATATGTTTCGTCTTATGAAATATTTAATGATATCTAATATATAAGAGAAAATGAGCATTAACCATTTAACAATCAACTTCCTTATTAATCATAGGTAGTGACATGATATCCTATGTCATGCTGTATGATAACAATAAACTTCCTTAGTACCAAGCATTTAATACTCTATGAAATACATATATCATTCAATATGATATGAGCCAATTTATATCAAATATTCATTATATTTAGGGAATATCTTCAACAACATATTTATAGGTAATTTGAATTTATATGGTATACTTAATTTTTTCGAATTGTTTATCCATTGTAGTTTTTATACAATTGATATTATTTTATTAACAATATATATGTGTTATCCTCTTCCACTAAAATTTTTATTACATAATTATATTTACTTATTGTTATTATAGAATTTATATTTTTTGATTCCACTACTTTTATTCATCAAATGCTATTTAACATCACATAATAGTTATTCCATACACGTATTCATTTTGTAATTTTTCTAGAATTACTTTTTCTCTTAGATTGTTGTTTCACTATTTGAATTTTTTTTATTTTAGATATATATTTATTTATTTTTATATTAGTACTGGTATATAAATTTATTATCAAATTTAAGGGAATTGTTTTTTATTTTACATTATTTATTATTTATAAACAAAATTATATATATATATATATATATTATTTTTATAATTATTGTTATATAAATTTATTAGTAAATGTTTTGTAATTATATTATATGCCCAAAATAGTTATTTAATTTAATTTTAATATCTAACATGTTACAGTAATTTTTTATATCTTTTACTTATTAATCTATATATTATTTATAATTTTTCATCAAATATTTAATCTAACAAACTAGTTGAGGTATTGTGGATGGTAATAAAAATAAATTTCATTTTTTATTTTTCACTTACATAAGAAATATTTCTTGTTTGCGGGAAAAAAACATGTGGTATGTGTTGTATTTTTAATGAATTAACAGAAATTTTATCACTGAATATTAAAACTTTATGACACAAGATAAGATTTATGTTACTTCTAAATAAAAAAATTTATGGTAATATTTTTTTAATATTATAAATATTAAATTATATTTTTTTATTATAGTGATTCACATAAATTTTCTACCTCTAAACCACATTATTTTCATTCAATGATATATTTTTATTTGTGTAGTGTACTTATTTGTTGTAAATAAAAGACTTTATAGAATCATTAAATGATTTAGATCAAAATTTTATTGATCATTCAAATATGTTTTTCAAGGAATATATCTAATGGACATATGAGTGCATCACCTTCACAATAAGGGTTGATAGTGATTTCATTGGTTATCCTTATATGACATGTGAAATTAGATAATATATCACACAGGATAAAGTGAAAGGACATTAGATTACTAATATTTTTTAAAGAATTATAAATTTTTAGCAGGACAAGGAGAATATTAATATTTATTTAATTCAGAAGTTAATATAGATCTGGATGCATAATCTATAATGATTGATCATATAATCGAAATGTTAAATTACCTTGATCAGAAATAGATGGGAAAGTGTTTAAATGTTTTAAAATACTTGAAAATGTTTCAATTGAATTATATCCTATTTTTATAACAATAAGTAGTTTTTCATTTATTAGGGAATTGTTACAATTGAAGGATTTGAATAAATGGTCAATGTAAACAATCTTGCCCTAGTTTCCTGGATGTGGTGGTTACTATATTATAATGGAATAGATACAAGAGATCACATAAGCAGGATTTGATCAATTTAGTAGTATTGAAAAAATATATACATACAAGGTTCTATTATTACATTGGTAATTGAACATAGAACATAACAAAGCAAGATAAACTATTTCCTTGACACTTATTAAAAGATTTCATCTTCATAACATGGGGATGGAAAACCGGAATAATGGTGAGCTCTAATGCCCAGTAAGGTTTACATATAGAAGAAACATGAATAAAAAATAATTGAAACATTTAAAAAATGTAATAATCATTATAGAAACGTGAAAATTTAAAATCAAATGCCATATAATAAATAAACTATGAATGAAAATTCATCAATATTTTTTTTCATAAAGAAAATCTCATGTATAGTAATAAATGAATACTGAATGTAGAAAATGAATAATTAATGGAAATCATTCATTTGGTACTTGGACCATTATACCATCAAGGGGATTTAATTTTATGGGTATAATCACATTTTATTCTTCTTGGAGACAAACTCGGAGGGTTTTTTGCCAACTATTTTGTCTCATGTGACTTGTCGATGAATCTAGGGTCTATATAATGTCGGACCCAACCCATCACTGCAAGTACAAAGAATTATTCATAACTAGATTTATTTCATTAACAATATTCCTTATCAAAATATTTGTATTGAGTATATGAAACAAATATATCAATATTTCACAGCTAAAACAACCTTCAATGTAAACAATGTATGTAAAAATGCTATAAGTATTAGAAAATTACCATATCCATGATATAAGAAATATGGATATTTAATGAAATATACAGTTATGTTAAATCATAAATAGAAGGATCAATACACAAATTAAATAAGATATGAAATTTAATATGTCACAAATAAATTAAGGTGACATGAAAACTTGTACCAATTTGTAATCAATAAAATCACATCGCCCATAAAATTAATAATCATCAAATTAAACATTGAATACCATGAATATAAAGTGATTAATGATATGATATATCAAAAGGGATTTATAAATACACCATGGATAATAAATATGTGGTGAATAATTAGAATATCATAGAAATTAAAGTAGAATGATAAACCCTTTCCCACATTGTAATCATTCAAATCACATGCCCCATAAAGTTAATAATCAACAAATTAAACATTAAATACCATGAATATAAATATATTCATTATATTATATATCAAAGGTTTTATAAATACACTACCAATGATAAAGATGGGGAGAATAAGGATAGTCTCATAGAAATAAAAGTGATATGAGAATCCCCTTACCACATTGTAATCAATTGAATCAAATGTCCCATAAAATTAATAATCAAAAAATGAAACATTTAATAAAATGAAGATAAAGTGATTCATAATATGATATATGAAAATTATATATACATACATCACACACAATAAATATATAGTGAATAAGGATAATCTCAAAGAAATAAAAGTGAGATTAGAATCCATTTACCTTATGTTTGAAAGGAGTATGCACTTGTACATAATTTCATGGATAATCAAATTAGATTCATTAATTACATAATTCAAAATATTTTCTTCATTTATATTATTTATTATATTTTTATTATGTCCACGTATGTAAAAAATTTTATGTTATATTGTTTAATTTCATTATTATGGGGTCCTTTTCTTCATGATTTTATTTTCAGTTCCCATGAGTTTAAATATGAGAGTTCTTGAAAAATGGAAGGAAAATCAAGAAGTATAATTATTTAGTATTAATGAACTCATAGAAGATTAAATGGTCTCGTAAATAATTTGGTTATATGTTAGGAGGATTCTAAATTAGATAAAACATTAATAAAAACAAAATTTTTTATTTTGTTGGTTTTTATGACCATTACAAACTAGTATCAATTTATTATATATTATTTTTTTTATACTGGTTACAAAACATTAATTAAGTTGTAATACATATATTATAATCATAATAAACCATGAAAATGGTTTTATGACCTTCCTTGAAGTTTATGATGTAAAATGAAAACTTTTCTTCCATGAGGGTGGTAAATCCATACCTCACAGATGATTTCTTGTTTTTTAGAATAAAAGGAGAACAGAAGTAATTTAATGTTAGATATTCAATTAACATAATAAAATAAAAATATATATAATATTATGGATTTATCATGTAAATTTTTATTTTGGGGGAATGAATGAGGTAGAGGAAAGAAATAATTTTAAAAGATAATGGTGAAGGTTTTTACCTCTTGAATAGAATCTCCTTGAGAACCACCTTAAGGCACTAATAATTGGTATTTATGTGAGACCAGAAAGAATAGAAAATTGGGAAGGATATTGATAGAATAATTGGGTAAAATATTTTAAAACATGAATTATTATATGGTGTGAGGATAAGAGGAGGTTAGGGTGGTATTTATAGTAGAGGATAGGGGTGTTTTTTTATTTATTTTATTCATTAGTTAATTACTTTGGATCAAGACTATCAATGGTATTGATTATTGTGACTCATTACTGTAACTAGTGAATTTTTGTTTGAACTAAAGATTCTTATATAATCCATATATCAATAAGGAGTCAATAATTCGTGTATTTATCTAATACTATAAATTATCATATTTCACTATGCAAAAAAATTACACTATTTTAGAAAAATCACCAAAATGCACGCTGACCATTTTTTTGAAATTTAGATTTCAAAAATGGACTCCATTTTTTAAAAACAATTATATAAATATGAGAACATTAATTGTTTATTAAAATAAACAATTATTCAAAAAATAAAAATTTTAAATTTATAACTAATTTTATGACACTTTGGAACATTAATTCGTGCCTCATAAAATTAATGTATAATAATAATAAAACAAACTATTAAATTAAGGATCTACTTTATCAAAATAAATTTTCTATTAAATTATTATATTACTAATAAAATTGTAAATAAATTTTTATATTTCTATAACATGACATAAAAACAATCACATTTATTTTCCATTAAGAGTCTAGGTAAAAAAGAAAGAAGAAATAGGAAAAAGATAAATCAAGAGGACTAAGGAGGCCTGAATTAATCGAGGCCAACAGATTCCCCCTAAAAATATTCACACCTTTGGGAGTAAAAGATCCCAGTCTAGAAAATCATTGTCTGAACTCTATGAATTTCCAATGAAGCAATAAATTGATCCACCTTGTTCCATTCACATTAGTTATAAAGGACCTCCATATAATTTTGAATGAGCCACTTGAACCTTAGTATGATATAGTAAATTTTCCCAGTGGTGGAAGACCAGCTATTTAATGTTCCATGGATAATCGCAGAGTCTATCTCGACTTCTGAAAGCTAAATGTTATTCTTCTTACACAAGAAAAGGTCCATGAGCATTGAATTAGATTTATCTTTAAGTGAATTTCCACTACCAAAGTTATCCTAGAAAGCCATAAATATATATCCCTTGTGATAATGAACCATTACAGTGACCTACATATCTCTTATGGTGTATGATACATCTGTGTTGATCTACATATCAAACTGATGAGGGATCCATCTGACCCATCCCCCCTGAGAGTTATGGGAGATCGGCAGACAGTAGGATCTAGCACCCGAAAATCATTTAAGGGGAGGATATTCATCCATGTTTTTGATGAGCCTAATGAGATTAATTATAATTTTTCTAGTGTAGATAGAAATAGTTCTCCAATCGCATGAGTTTCCCTCATGACAACCTCTATTTTTTTCCATCCAAATACACCAACACCTAGAAGAGAATATATTCTCTTTATCCTTCTTATCAGGTCCCATGTTTCTAGCACCCCAAATCTATATACTAAGATTCGTAGAATTTGAGAGCTCATAATGAGTAAGACCTATTAATTAACTAAAATATAACCAAACTGAGTGAGACCAATATCTCTTAAAAAGATGTGGGACACAAATTCCCCCAAAGGATCTCTACATCATAAGAATTTGAAGGTGAGATTGATGGTAAGACACATTATGTTATCCTTAGTGGTAAGTTTTCATTCATAACATGGAACATGAGGAACTTTAATTTTCTATATTAACTTTAAATCATAGGATCTAACCCCAGCTATCAATTCCACTCGGATCTATCCATATTGTATAAAAATCATTCACCAAAAATTTCCTTGATGTGGAGCCAGTAAGCACACATGTATATGGATCATCATTCATCTCAATGATATTGAATGTATCACACTGATCTTCGTTCAGGATGTCATGGATAAAGGATAGATACTTGGTGGATTTTATGAAGGTGATTTCGGGATCTGGACACCATAGGAAACCCATATTTATTCCCACACTGTAGTGTTTCTACAGGTTGATGTCACGTGTTCCGAAAATCTGCTAGTGGTGATTGAAAATATTAGTCATATATGGTTGATAAACATGAAAAACTAAATATGTGGATCCACTATTTATTTTCATAGATCCTTCATAATTTTTTTGCATAATAGGACCCCAAATCAACTACCCTTCTATAATTTCCCAGGCCATCTTAGCATGAAAAACATTCATAGATCCAGAAAGTATCCTAAAATTAATATTACCCTCAGTCACTGGCATTTTCATCCTCCTCCAAGAGGCCTAGTGTTTCATTCCATTCACATCAAAATCTGAGATGAAAGATAATAGAATATTTTCAATTCCAAATAAAACCACTTTCAGTGCATTATGTAAGGAAATCACAAGCATTGTGATAGAAAAAAAAGAAATAATTTAACCATTTTGATTATAACCCAAAAAGATAATAAGTTATTTTTCTAATTTAAAATATGACTGGTGATTTTTTCAAAAATATTATCGAAATGATGGGTGCAATGTCTTATTGGAGGGATTTAAGAACCCATATAGTCCATGGGCAATCTCCTTCTGTGCATGTTCAAAATACTCCCTATGTATTTGATCCACATATCATAGCAGTGAGGTGAGATGAAGATTCTTCTCTTCTCTTTATTTATCTATTGACCACTCCATTTTAAATAATCCGTGAGAACCCTTTTGATTAAAATAATTTATCTTCTACTTGTGTTGGAAAAAATTAACATATTTTTGGGATAATTAAATGAGATATTACCCCAAAGTGAAACCTCCCTCATTATGGGAGAATTATACCCTATGAAATTCCTTTTTTGGGGAATTTGTTGAGGGTTTATTTGGTAAAGATGAATAAGCTTGGGAGAGTGGGACTACTTTCTTAAGACCACAGACAGTTTTAAAGAACTCACACTATTTCCCCAGAAAATAAATATAAATCCAAGGGGAGATTATGAACCATAATAGGAGATTATTGGCCAAACCAAGAGAACCATGGATAATCCTCCCTTTGAAAAATCCATTCTACTCATCATAAATCCAGTGGGGTAAAGAAGCTGAATTCCTTCTTTTAATAATATAAGCAAGAACTTTATAAGAAAAATTGCATAAACTTATAGTTATGTAGTACGCATGTAATATAGATCTACAATATTTGGATAAAGAACTAGAATGGTAGAACAGGAAATTCTATAGAGGATTCCACCTTGGAACATTTCCATTGCAACCTACACCAAATAGAACCATATTAAGCTCCATGAGGATCTATATAAATAACCAAGGAAGCCATCTGGTTCGAGTGCACCTTCTAGATTAAGCTTCCACATATCCCCGTGAACTTCTTCATTACTAGGTTTAAATTTTAAGAGAGATTTATCCTGATCAGATACTGAATTAAGAATAGAATAAATTTTTTTTCATCTTCAATTGTGACCCTCTTGCATGTAGTAGTTGGTAATTTCTAGGAGAGAATAAAAATACAACTCATCCATACCTACAACATCCCCCCAGTCATCAATGTAAGAGTATTCTTCCATTTGAATATTGGTTCTTCTTATTATCCTTCTCTCCATAATACATGCGTGAAAAAAGAACATGTTTTCATCCACTTCCCTGAGCCATTTGATTTTGGATTGCACCCAAGACAAGAGTTTTTGGTTTGTTATGATCTATACTAGATTGTTCTTTCTTCTAGAGGAGATCGCAGAAAATAGTCTCATTTAATTCATCTTCCAAGATAGCTTCCAAATATTAAATCTCCCCTAATATCGAGTCCATATTCTACGGATAGGGGGATGATTTCTTATCCAAGTTTTGATATATCCTTTGAGATGTCTCGGTTTGTTGTGAAAACAGATCCCGGGATTTCTTAAAACATGCTTCATCCAAGACTCCCCCATGACCTGGAGAAGACTAGGAGAGTGATCGCATGGGAGGGATAAAATGAATCGATCACCATTATCTTTTTTCAAAGTTAATGGAAACATGAATATTTTAATGATAAGAACGGATCTTCACTAGATGGGTAAATTTTTCATTTGGGAAAGCTAAAATGTCATGAAGGTTAACAAGACACTGATCCAGGTGGCACCATGAATGGTGAATACCATTATTCTTGTTCCCCCAAGTGAAACAGTCAGTAGAGTAACCAAAGTCGAGATGACCATCCCTAATCATGAAGAAGAAAAACATTTAGCAAGAATTGCATGGTAAAGTCCCTTCACCCTTCTTCTCAAGAGGATCCACCAGAATGTTCATGTCACCTCCAACAAACCATGGTGTGTCTCCCAGGTTGAAGGCCTCAAGATCACTCAATAATAATTCTCTTTCCATGGGATCTCACTTATCATAAACAAGGGATATGAGAACAATATGACTACTCATAGAGATATTACATGTAACATATTGATCATAAGATTTCACCAGATCCACTATAATTTCATATTTCATGAAAATAAAAACCTATAACATAATGGGGTCGACATACATAGAATTATAACCCATTATCTTTTGTGAAAACTCCCATATCATGGAAGATAACTACTTCAATTCAAGAACTGCAATGATAGAAATGGTACTACTATGAATATTTGAGGATATGAAATCCTTTTTAACCTAGGATCCTACCCCACAAGCATTCGAGGGAAAGAAAGAAATAATTGGATGAAACTGCACCTGGTTTTGGCCCCAGGTGTTGTGGCACCTTTTTAAAGAGAATATGGAATTTACAAAAGATTCCTAGACTATGATCTGATTCAAACCTTTCTGGGGGGGAGGTGAGGGAGCATCTCCTAACAAAATTGGTGATCTTTACTCCATAGATTATTTCCATGGGGACTCATTGGTAGAGACTAGGGAGAACATAAAGCTTATTACATGATCATAATCTGTGATAGGGAGTGGCATTAGAACTGTATACAGCCTCTCCTGGGAAATGGGCTTGATATTCTTATCACAAAAATGAGTGGAATCTTTGAAATCTAGACTACTATCATCATAAGATATTGCACTATATATATTTCATGAATAAATTGGTTGGTATCATGAACAGACTAGATCTTCTGGATGAATGATGTGATGGGGTGAATTGGTTGAATATGAATTGTTTCTCATGGTCATGGTGATAACACAAGAGTCCATGATGATTGGGGAAGTTTTTGAAGATAGATTCCATCCCACATACTTTGTTTAGACACAAGTGACCTGACTGACCTAGTAGAATTCTTCCAACAGATCCCTGTGTCTTATAAAGAACAAAAGAAAGATCGGGAGAATCTCCACCCATTGAGTTTTTACATTTAGGTTGCAATGGATTGGGAAAAGAGAGACTGTTTTTGTTTTGAAAATGTAATTATATTTTGTTAGAAACCAACCAGACTATCCTGGTTATAAGGGTGATGCGGTCTTTGGGGGAGATCAAATATGGGTCATTAAATGAAGGATTCAACTAACTGTGCTTGAATATGTGTTGACGTAGATTTTTGTATACTGGAGAATAGTTAACTTTGATGTTACAATTCTAGGAAAACTACAGTTCTGATGGGTAAGATATTTATTTACATCATTCCACAATACCTTTGAATTTGATAATAAGGAAATTAGTGATAAGATTCAAAATTTAATTATCAACACAAATAAGGGTGAATGTATCTTCTTCAAGGTGGATGGTGCAATAATCAGTTCATAATAAGGACCCCAAGTAATATCTAATGCAACACTAGAGAGATTCATTTTGAAATGGAAGAGGTATGATCTGGAAGAGAAACCCAAACCACTACATAAGTAAAATATCTTCTGAGATGAATTTCCATCATCCAAATATAAAGGCAAAAGCACCACTGAATAACCAATCAAGAACTCTGGTGACAAGATGGAAAAAAATCATTCCTAGAATATATGCCAAAAAAACTTTCCAGTTGATGACATAAACCTTTTCTAGTGAATCCAAACCCCACAAATCCACATATTTCGTTGGGTGTTATATTCTTCCCTCCTTTGGAAATTTCATCCTCAATATTTTTTCATCAATATTTCCTCTTAAACAGATGAGGGTGGTACTAATTCATAACATCCTCAAGTTCCCACATTGCTTCATCCATTTTACAGTTTCTACATTGAACTTTTACCTGTTGAGACATCCAATTAATTAATACATTCCCTCTAGTGTCCAGAATCCCGATCGTCTCTTTGTAGTAAGAAAAATCATGTTCTAGTTCAATTTCTTCTTGGGTGATTACATGTGTTGGGTATAGCATGTAGTTATTTAAAAATTATATGTGGAACACATAATCATATTTGGAGAGACATAGTGTAATTGATAATTAGTAATTTACAGATCAAATTCCTTCTAGAATTTCAAATGGTCTTATGTACCTAGGGTTCAGTTTCCCTTTCTTATTGAACCTTATAACACCATTTCATGGATATACTTTCAGAAAGACATGATCTCTCATGTGGAATTATGAATCATTTCTCTAATTTATATCATAACCCTTTTACCTATATTGCTCTAATTTAATATGACCATGAATAATATTTAACTTTGTAATTTTATCTTCAATAATATCTATACCTATAAGTTTGTTATTACCAACTTCATCCCAACAAGTTAGATTATGAAATCTTTTCTCTGATTATTATTCATATGGAACCATCCAAATACTATAATGGAAACTGTTATTATAGGAAAATTCTACCAAAGTTAAATATTAATCCCACAGGCCATGAAATTCAAGTGATCATGATGTCACTATTTCTTCTAATGTTTGAATAGTCCTTTTAGACTATTCTTCGGTTTGAGGGTGACAAGCAGTACTCAAATGAATCTCAGTAATCAAAGCCTTCTAAAGACACTTTTGGAATTTTGATGTAAAACATGGATATTGATCAGACACAATCAATAGAGTTTCACCATGAAGTATCATAACATCATTTATATAGATTCATTCTAGGCACTCAAGAGGTGAATATTCTCATATAGAAATAAAATTTTCTAATATTTTAAGGATGTCAATGAAAACCCATATCGTATCAATATTTCTTTGGGTTTCTAGTAATCTAGTGATGAAGTACATATTAAGGTCATCCCACTTACACGTAGAAATATTTATAGGTTTTAGGACTCCTCTAAGATGTTGTCTCTTTTTCTTCAAATATTGAAATACTAGACATATTGACAAATAATCAGTAATTTCTACCTTCATATTATCCTACCAAAAAGGTTCCTTCATATCTCTATAAATCTATGAATTTCTTGGTTTTATAGATAAATTTTAGCAATGAGAATCATCCAGTAGTTCCCTTTTTAGCTCAGGTATCGATGGAACACATAACCACTTTCTGAATTTTAGAATTCAATCCTTAGACACGAAGACTATCAATATTCCATTAATAATGGCTTTATTTTTATTTCTAAAAATCTCATAATCAGATTTAGAGATTTTTATCTTCCCTAGAAAATATGTTTTAGCAATAATTTGAAAAATGAGTGATTTTTTCTATTCCTTAACAATTCCCATTTGAATTTTTACTAAATCCAATAACAGATGATCTTTCACAATCCCCATTTGCGTCAGAAGTCAATGATATTTCATAATTAATGAATCTTTTACCTTATTTTCTTTTCCTAGGTGGTAATGTATTGAGAAATAAAAAAATTCAGTAAATAAATCCTTCTTCTTCTCCTTATATTGAGTTATGCATGTGTAAAGATGTATTTAAAACTCTAATGATCCATATATATCTCACATATTTCACCATATTGATAGTTACTCCAAATATTCATTGAAAAGATCACAGAATCTAACTCAATATCATGATTTACTAATTTTTTTAATGAATCTTCAACTACCTTGATGCATATGCTATAAAAATATCATTTTTTATAAGTAAAAAACTAAGATCTTTCTTTAATACCTCATTGTATATCACAAACCCATCATTTCCCGTTGGTAGATTCAAAATCAGAGCATTGAACAATATTATCTTCAATTTTTTAAAACATTATGCACATTCTTTTGTCGATATGAACTTAACCCCTTTATGTGTGAGATTTCTTAGTGGGTTAACTAATCAGATGAAATTATGAATAAAACACTGATAGTAATCTATTCAACAAATAAATCTTCATAACTTATTTATGTTTGTTGTCATAATAAATTGTTACATTACCTTTTTCATTAAAGGATCAAATGAGATTCCATCCATAGAGATAATATGGCCATGAAAATAATTTTCCAAAAACCAGAATTGAAACTTTCTAAATTTACCATATAACTCTTTCCTTCTGAAAGTCTCAAGAATGATCTGAAAGTGATTATGATTGTCTCTGTATCTTTTATAATACACCAAAATATCATTAATGAATACTAAAAAATCATCCAGATATTTATTTACTAATATGTTTAATATATCCATGAAAACCAAGGGTAAATTATTCAATCCAAAAGGAATTACTATAAATTCGTAATGTTCATACATTTTATGAAGTGATACCTTCAAAATATCTTTCTTCATTACTCACAATAGATGTTACCCTATATAAAGGTAAATCTTTGAAAATTATTAAGATTCATGATGTTTTTCAAATAAAACATCACTTAGAGGTAGGGGATACTTTTTCTTTATTGTAATAACTTTGATTTCTCTATAGTGAATGCACATCCTTAAGGATCCATCTTTCTTCATAAAAAAGATAGCACTACCTCCCCATAAAGAAACACTAGGGAAAATAAATCCCTTATTACTCAACTCCTCTAGTTGTTTCTTAAACTCCGCTAATTCCATAGTCACCATTATATAAGGATTATTTTATATTAGTCATTCATCAGTGATTATATCAAAGGTGAACTAAACATCATGCATTTAGGGTGTCCACGTAATTCCTTAGGAAATACATCATTGTATTCCTATCTAATTGGTGTATCGTCAATTTGAAGATTTATTTCCTCATCCCTAGATGTTGTTTCTATTCCTCCCTAATCTTTTCATTCAGTAGATCTATTTGGTGTGGATCTAGATAAGAATTAGATGAATTAGTTTCTTCTCTGAATATAAGGGATTCTATATCTTCTTTAAAAATAATATATTCATTATTATTAAAAAAACCACATCATATTTTGAAATCTAGTCAATAATGAGGATTATATCAAATTCATCCATATGTATGATGATAAGTTCTGATAATAAAGCACCATTATGTGTCATAATGGGGACTTCCAAACACATTTTTATCCAGTGAGACTTCTCTTAGGTGTTTTTACTAAAAACACCCTTATTAAATAAAAAGGGAAATTCCACATTTTTATGGAAATATGGCTAGATATAAAAGAGTGAGATGATCTGTAACCAAATAAATCATTACATAAAATTGAAGATTGGATTAATGTACTTGTGACCACATCATTGAGCACTTCTACTTCAGTTGTGGTGATTGTATAAGCTCAGCCATCTCCCTGTGGCCACATCAGTTGTAGATTTCCATGATGCTTGGGAAATTGATTTGAATAATTCCACATTTAATTATAGTTGAAGCATTCAAATTTGTTGATTTTTTTCTTCCCCTATCATTAATTATCTTGATGACCATTTTCTCCACACTTATAAAAAATCTATTAAAATCAATCATTTCCCAAGATGATTCATTCCTTAATTTTTACATAATTTTAATTACATCATTACCATCTTCTTATTTGATGCTTCACCTATTCCAGGGTTATCAGAGGACCTATTTTTCTCTTGATTTCCCTTGAAGATATAAGAACCAAAAAATTACTTCTTTTCTTTGATGGCACTAAATACTATTTCATCATATGATGAAAATTTTTGAAAACCCTGTTCCCTTATGAGAATTGGATTAATAACTTCAAAGAAATATTCAATATTGTTTTATGAATCATGTTTGTAATCAGTAGCATACATGGATAGTCTTGTGCAGGTAGCATCACACTCTACAATACTCATTTATTCCTTTAATTTAGGTTAAGTAATTTTATCTTCCCTATATTTTGTTTCTCTCAAGTGAAATATTTTTCAAATAATTTTTCTTTAATGTATTTACATTTTATATATTCTATCTCATCATCCCACATAGTATTCTGGATCAAAGACTACCATTGTTTAGCATTTCCCTTGAGGTAATGTAATTCAATTACTACCTTTTCCCTTTCATCACATCCCAATGCCAAAAATATATTTTCAAGGGACATGATCAATTTCTCAGATACCACTAGATTATTATTATCATTAAAATATGGGGGATTATTCCATAGGAAATGATCCAATTTTGGTTTTCTATGGTTATTAATCATAACCTGAATAAGTTTTCATAATATGTTCATGATTTTTTCAGCTCCAACACTAACTTTTTTGACTGGATTAATGGGGAAATCCCTGCATTGTTTATGGGTATTGATTCCCTTTTTTCCAATAGGTTCTATCACAAAATAACAGCACACACTAGGTTATCTCATGATCATCATGAGTATTATGCAAACAATTAACTATAAAGAATTATAAAAATTTCAATCTTAATTTAATATATTGTTCACATGGTTTCAATTAAACATTCCCTGATACCAAGTGTAACGACCCCAAACCTAGTAGCCGAGAGTTGGTGTTTATTTTATTACAATTTCATAGATATAAGAGATCAAATCACCAAGGATATATTACTTTAGTAGTTTTGAATAACTAGATACATATATGGTTCCCTTATTACAATAGTAATTAAGAATAGAACATAACAATGTAAAATAAACTACTTCCTTGACACTTATTCATTGATTTAATCTTCAAAACCTAGGGAAGTAAAACAAGTAAAAGGATGAGCTCTAATGCTCAGTAAGGGTTAAATAAATCAGAAACATAAATCAGTAATAAGTGAAGTATATTCAATAATATGTAATCAATATGGAAAGGTAAATAACTAAAAAAATTCCATTTTATCAATAAACTGAGAATGAAAATACATCCACAGGTCTTATCATAGTTAAAAAATCATAGATAGTAATAAAATAATATTGAATAAGAAAAATGATTAATTATTGGATGTCATGTATTTGGAATATCAACCATTAAAATATCAACATAGTTTAAGTATGTGGATATAAACCCATCATATTCTTCTTACAAAAAAACATGAAGGTTTTATCGATAACTGTTGTGTCTCATAAGACGTGTTGATTATTTGAGTGGCTATATAATGAAAGGCCACACTCATCAATAAAATTCCAAATCATTCTTCCTGTATATATTTATTTCATGAACAAAATTCCTTATCAAAATATTTGTATTGAGAATAGGATAAAGATTTATCAATATTTCCCCTATTAAAAAAATATTAAAAGTAAATAGTATATGAAAAAATGGTATATATATTATATGATAACCATATATATGATAAATGAAATATAGATATTTAATGAAATATTCAATGGTTTATGATCATAAATAAAAGGAGCAGTACAAAAGAAAAATATGTGATGAATATGGAATATGTCTCACATAAATTAAAGCGAGACAAAAAAACTCTTACCAATTTGTAATCAATCGAATCACATGCCCCATAAAATTAATAATCATCAAATGAAAAATTTAACACCATGAAGATAAATATATTATTAATATTATACATCAAAGGGAATTATATTTAATCTAAATATATGAAATACATAGTGAATAATGTGAATATCCTAGAGATAAAAGTGAGATGAGAAACCCCTTACCACTTTGTAATCAATCAAATTTTATACCACATAAAATTATTAATCAAAAAAATGATACATTGAATCCAATTAAGATAAATAGAGTGGAGATATTTTATATCAAAGGTAAGTACACATAAGCCACACAAAATAAATATGTGGTGAATAAGGATAATCTCAAAAAATAAAAGTGGGATGAGAAATCCCTTACCACATTGTAAACAATTGAATAGTATTTCACATAAATTTAATAAAATAGAATGAAACATTGAATTCAATGAATATAAATAGATTCATGATATGATATATCCATGTGCAGTATACATATACCACACATGAGAATACTTTTAAAACAAGTAGAATCTCACAGAATGAAAAGTGAGATGAGAAACGCATTACCTTACACCTGAAAGTATTCTTCACATGTACTTAATGTCATGTATAATCAATTAGAATAATTAATTACTTAATTAAAAAACTTTTATACATTCATTTTATTTATTATAATTTTATTAAGTTCATGTATATATTTTTGATGAGTTATAATGTTTAATTTCATTTTTCCTAGACTGTTTGTTTCATGATTTTATAGTCAGTTCCCTTGAATTTAATTATGGGGGGTTTTTTAAATGGAATAAAAACTCATGAAGTGAAAATTTTAGTATTAATAATATTCCAAAAGAATAAATGGCCTCATAAATAATTTATTATATGGTATGAGGATGATTCATTAGATAAAATGTTAATGAAAAATTATTAGTATATTTTGGTTGTTTTTACAACCATTACGAACAAATGACATTTTATTTTATTATAGGTTTATATCCTCGTAACAGAACATTAAATAATTTATAATACACATATTATAATCTTATTTTACCATAAAATTATTTTTCTGCCCATCATTGAATTCAGTAATGGAAAATGAAAACTTTTTTTTCACGAGGGCGGTGAATCGACACCTCATGGACGATGTTATATTTTTTAGAATAAAAGTAAAAGAGAAGGGATTTTATGATTGTTATTACACTAAAACAATAAAATTAAATTATATATATATGATACATGAGTTATCATGTATCTTTGTATTGTGGAATAAATAATGTGGTGGAAGAAATAAATGATTTAAAAGGGAAAGGTGGAGGGTTTTACCTCTTGTATAGTGTCTCCTTGAGAACCTCCTTAAGGCACTTGGAATTCAACTTTTGCTGAGGCCACAAAACCCAGAATGAGGGGAATAGCCTTAAGAGATGAATTGGAAAAAATACAAGAAAAATACATTGATTATATGGTGTTGGGAGAAGAGGTGGTGAGGGTGTTATTTATAGTGTAAGAGAGATATTTTTTTTATTTTTATTCATTAGTTTATTATTTTGGATCAATACTAACAATAATATTGATTCCTATAGATAATTATAGTAACTAGTGCATGTAATTTTGAACTAATAGTTCTCAATTCATCTATACATCATCAATGACTCAATAATTCATGTATTTATCTAATACCATAAATTAACATTTTTCAGTATTCACCAAAAAATCAACTATTTTAGAAAAATCCCAAAAATACACCCTAACCATTTTTTAAAAAGTATATTTCAAAAATGGAGTCCATTTTTTGAAAATAATTTTATAAATAAGATATATTTACATTATAATTAAAATCATCAGTTATTCAAAAATGATAATTTTAAAATTATAATCGATTTTATGACACTTAAAAATAAATTAATGTATCATAAGAACATTTTATAACCATAATTCAACAAAATATTATTTTATGAATCCATTTTATAAGAATAAATATTTATTTAAATTATTATATTAACTATAAAATTTTAAACATTTACATTTCACTAAAATACCAACACATAATTTATCATTTTTAATCCATTTATTTACTTGTTCCATGATATAAATATATAATATTTTCATTTCTAAGATACAAAAAATTTATTTATTATTTCATAGGTGATGTTATTATTCTAATGGAACCCTCAATATTCCTAATTGTCTCATTACTATTCCAACATTCAAGTTAATATTCAATATTATATCAAGTTTCATTTAATCTTGGTGTTGCATGAAAAATAAGCTATCAAATGAATTGAATTTATTTAAGAAGAATCATACCATCAAATCAAGGGTTTTTAAAGATTATTGAATATTTTGTTATGTTACTATAACATTTTCATAATGTTCCTCCTAGTGGTGATAAAAGTTTTGAATCTTAATATCATGCATGAATGTTAACTCAAATTCATAGAATAACATACTAAATCTAGTATTCCATCCTGAATAATTGAATGTTTTTTACAAAATAAAATTTCTATATTGATAAGGTAATTGAATTAATTTCTCATGGTGGAAGTCAAATGATCTAAAATGAAATTTTCAGAATGAATCTAGCAGATATACAAATCATGGAAATCAAAATGCTAAAAAATAATTGTGACACCTTCTAATGACAGTAATATTAAAAAGATTTTTTATCTAAAATTTGAAAATATATGAGATGTAATTCATAGAGTAAGAATGATTCAGATTAACATACTCACTAGAAATAATCAATTACATAAAATGATTGTTATAGGAGATACTTAGAGTTTTTTTTAGAGATAGTTGTAATATTATTCATGATTTGGAATTATATATTCTTAACCTATTTTGGTTAATGGTTAGCGCAAATCATAATATGTAACATGTGGTATTTATTCTATATAATATTCTTCCATATTTTTCGTGAAACCTCCTTTTAAAGTATTGTATACTCTTATTGATGGACCATGATACCCTAATGATATGATTAATGTATACATGAAACATTTAATTGATGAATTAAATGATTAATTGGTTGAGGTTGTATTAACATTTAATATCCAATTTCATATAATTTTTTGATATTGTGATTCTTTGATGTGTAAAACTAATGAGTTCCCTGCTTATGAAATGGTTTCATGATGGATTGTGAAGGCAGAATTTGTATTTTATTACTTCAATCTGATTAGGAATCCACTATGGTTAAATCTTTGAAAAAATTTGGTTTACATTATTAATATATATTGTATTTTTCCATGATAAATTTATAAAAGAAATTGTATCATTTTATATGGTTATAGAATCCCATGCAACATAGAAAATATTAATAGGTTTTCAATTTTTCACATAACCTTCTCACAAGAACAATCACATAGTTTAAGACTATTTGGATTTTTTACCCCCACTAATTCCATTCATTCCCATAGTGAAAATAAAGTTTATATATAATTGGAGGAAAATAGTTTTTTTCAAAGTTACATTTCTAGTAAGATAAATTGTTGTGACACAACCTAGATGCCATGAATATTGAAAAAGTATGTACGTGATAATGTAATGAGGATTACTTTTTTTGTTAATGGGAAATATGAAGATCATGTTTATTCAATATTTGATTTACCTGAAATCAGTTTGAGAAAACCACTACATACACAATTGGTTGATGGAAACAAGACATATACACTCATTTCATATTAAACTATGAGATGTTTGAGAAAAATGTATTACTCTCCATTTTAAAAATGATTAAGGTGTCTGATGGTTTTTTTTTTCAAATATATCAAACAAGTTTAGTATTTATAAAAAATTACATATATTGAAGAGATAAAACAATAACATTCTAATATAGAAATTTCTAAAATTCAATTCAAAATAGCTTTCCTAAAAGTGTTGTTAGACCATTAATTCAGCATAGTAATGCTTTCAGACAAATAAGCTCAATAATTGTTCAAGTAAAAAACATGAATGTTTTTTTGATTAGATCATTAATACAATTTTTAATCTTGTAAAGATTTTATGTCCTTTAGTTTTTGATGTAATTCCTTCTTTATAGTGAATTTAGTTAATTAAGAATCACTTGATGGACAAGTGAATTTTTTGTGGATGTTCCTAATTAAGAGGTACATAAATACTCTGAATAGATTTGTGTGAAACTAGGTGAATCTAGAGTAATCCATTGTGAATGGATTCTTTTTACAAGAGGGAATTAATTATTTTTGTTTCATATATTTCTAATTTTGAAAAAAAATTATAAAAAAACAGAGTTTTCTCATGGCCCTAATCATGAGGGAACGCTATTCAATTTGAACCTTGTTGAATATATTAAAGTGAATTGTTATGCGTTTTTCAAAAAAAACATCAATAATTTTATTAGGATAATAATTAAATAATTTTTCAATAATTTAAAGACTCATATGAATAATTTTACAAAAATTAATATAAAATTAATATTTTTTCTTAATTTATAGAACAGATGTTACTAAAATTCAAAGATAATTGGTCATCTAATTAAACATGTTCATTAAAAAACATTCCCTAATTGATTCAAAAATTATGTATTAACTTAAAAAATAATGTTATTTTCAAAACATACATAATATTTTTTGAAAAAAAAGTATTACCCAGTTAAATATTTATTTTATATAGTTTTATGAGATCTTACAATCAATTGAGCATGTTTTGAATTATCCATTCAACCATCTTACTAATAGGACATATAATACAATATGAATTTATACCGCTTTTGAATGATGGATTTCTAAGGATAAAATTTAATTCATTCAAGGTAATTAATGTAATTATAAAACTTAAATCCAAATATCATCTATACCTAAAACCAAAACATTGTATATATAAAATGATGAATATTTTGTACCATTCACCAATTATGTTCATGGAAAAAATCATCAATAAAATACTTGATATATATCACTAAGTAGAATCCAAAAGACACCATTATTTATGTCACATCCATGAGTTAAACTAAGTAACCTAAATACTCAGTGGTATCCTTTATAAATTCAATGGAATGTTAGTGCCTTATGAAAGAAATAGAATGAGGATAAAGAGAGATTTGAAAGAGGGAGATAATTGGTAGTGACTATGGTAAGACGAGACCAACCCTATCTCATAATGAAGCCTCCTTTTATAGCCACTTTGGGATATTCTTAAAGTGATCTTTCATTAACTCAAATGTTTATAAATTCACATTTTATGATTGTGGTTAGATTAACATTATAACCTTTTATTAATTACTTAGTCCCTTGATTTTTATCATATAAAACACTTAATTAATGATAAAGTTTATGTGGAAGATTTATAATTGTAAAAAATTAACGTTAAAAGTCATTATCAATAATATAATATGATTAATATGAAGTTTAATTTAATATCATGATTTATGATACTCCCTTTCACCAAGGCATATGATATGAATTGGATTCATGCATGGCCTACCCTACGACATACATGCATCATCACATATGATATAGGATTTAGGGAATTTTTATATCAATCCTTCAATATCACTAAATTATATTAAAATTTATTAAATTTAATTATATATTGTATCATATACAATAACTTGTGGAACCATATCCAAAACTCATTTGGAAATCTTCCAAAATACTTTGGGAAAGTTGTTATCAAACATCATTATATATTACATCATATGAATTATCTTGTGAATATCTATCCAAAAATCATTTTGTATTATGTCTAAAATTATTTTAAAGAATCTCTATGAGATTCATAAAACTCAATACTAATTATTTCAACCACAAAGCGTTACCCCATGGGCCTTTTTATTTTTAAAACCCAATATTACCAAATTCAAAAATTTAAAAATAGATATGACTCTAGAAAACTATTAGTGATACTCAATATATAAAGGGTTCTGAAATGATCTCTATAAAAAATGTATCTTTATACCTATGTCCACTAATTCCATTATATAAATGTATGTATTTTCTTAGGATCTCTTTCTCTAAGACATCCAGTGACCATGGTATAAGGATTATGTCAATACCATATATACTCCTCATATATTCTCAATTATCTAAGTATATACTAATTAGTTTGATAAATACATTGTATTTCATTCACTCATAAGGATGATAACATCACATTTCCATTATTTAATAGATAATAGTATCACATATATTATCTAGTTATAGTCATACACTTCCTTGTTCAAGCATAATTGAGGGCCCCAATGTCAAATTATTCATAAAAGAGTAAAAAAATATCCACTAACTGATGACATGATCAATAAAAAACCAACTACCCCCCCCTCCAATTACCTAATACTCAAGGCTTTCATATGATTTATATAAAATTATAGAGGATTCTATTCTAGTTTTCCTTACAAACTTTGGTATGGGGAAATAAAAATATAAAGCATGAACCACAATTATACAAAAGATGTAGTGTATGAAACTCTATATGGTATTTTTGGTGGGTCGTGTCACCAACTAGTCCAGGTCAACCCTAAATCGATCACCCGAGATGGCTTGTGGCGTGGCCCGAAGATTGTTTTAGATTCCCACAAGATGACAACTAGTGTCGGGAATCAAAATTAAACATGTAGGAATGATTTGTCCCATAAATGAAAGACCAATAAATGATTCAAAACTAAACAATAAAAATTAAAAGTAGCAGCGGGAAGAAAATAAAACTATACATAACTCTATGTGACCCAACTGGTCACCACCATCTTCAAACGATTGTTTCACTATGGTGACTGAGTCCGATCAAGAATAAGAACCCAATGTTAAAAACAATGATAAAGTATGGGCATGAGTATTAAAACTCTGTAGGCATTCCCAAATAATCGATTCCAAAATGAATTTCCTATAAAAAATATCCTTCAATTTTATGTATGAAATACATTGTATAAAACTAGCTTTTCACACATTTTATTCTTAAAAAAATCATGGTCCATTTACATTTTTCTATTAAAACCAAATTCCATTTTTAAGAAGTAGACATTTGCATTTCAAAGGAGGTTATGTTTACAATAAAAAGGGAGGGAGGAAGTGTAAAACATTTCCAAAACCCACTTATATAAACATTTGAAACAATTTTTCACATTTAGTAAGAAGATACACTATGCAAGGAAACAATATCAACAAACATACAAAAAGAGAAATGGAAAAAACATCACACAAGAGTAACCAACCAGCACATGCATCTCAGTCATCTCACATAGATAACTAACTACCAGACAACTTGGGATAACTTATGAGCTTGTGAATAATATAGAAAAAACTATACATGAGACTCATTAAAAAGAAATTCCCTACCTAATTACATCATAATTCAGAAATGCCTAGTCATTTCCCTACCTGGGCTGACCGAGGTGCCTGATCGAATAAAAATAATTACCAAATATCCCTCCTAATAGGGGCCACTGTATATTTCATGAACTAAACTAGTGAAGCAATAATTCACTGAAAATTCACTTGTTATTCTAGGTTCCCATGTTAAAATTAGAAAAGGGGGTGATCCAACAATGTCAAAAAATCAATCCATCACATATACATGCATCACAAAAAAGAAAAACACACACAATTGTCACCCCTGCACCATTCCAAGGGATTTCCCCCCCTCTTTCCTTCAACCATCATCATATGATGGTTGTCCCATCCGAGGACCACCCATTCCCATCAGTATCTAACAAAAAAAGATGTTCATCACAAAGTGATTTTTCCAAGAAACTTATTTTATATAAGTACCAAACGGGACTCAAACAACCATTTAACACAAAACCATTTATAAATAACCAAAGTACATAAAATCATTTCCAAAGAACAATATAAACACCACTTCCAACATCAAACCATTTGGAATCCCATTTAAGAAATTAATTTTAGCAACTTAAGCCATTCTTTAAAAACAACAATTTAATCACAAAGGACAACTAGACAATTTGATAAACACTAGGTATGTATATTTAATAACATAGTTTCATGAAATTCAAATACAAGGGAAAATCACTCCATTTCATAATAAGAATTTATTCTAAATCTATACGTTACTAAATAAACATTAAATAAGTGTGTGAAAAGCAATAAATCAATAGTTCATTAATTTAAAAGACAATATAAGGGGATCCTACCTCAAACATGCTGCTTTTGATGATGAATTCTCAAACCATACCCTTTTCACATACACACAAATGAATTTATACCTAAATATATAAATAGACCTATATTTTTTGAAAATATTAATTGTTCCATGAGATAATATGTACAAATAGGTAATATATATGCCTCACCCCTTGATATGCGCATAAGGCATCCTCATGTGTGATGGCTTGAAATCACATCAACAAGGTTCGTGCACACTGGAAAACATTACCAACAATTTGAAAATCACAGAACCCCTTAATTAAAATTTATCCACAATGAATAAATTGAAAACCCATTACCCAAAATCCATGATGAATCTGCTACCCTTGATCGTGATCACTAGAACTGGTCTCGTTGGGACCCAGCAACCCTAACCAAAAATAATCGACCAAAATAAAATTCCCCACGTGAGTTAGGGTTAGGCTAAACCATATGAACCTAATGAAAACCATGGAAAATCACAAAATATACTCAACCATGGAAACACTGGCCGTATGAGATGAGCCGATGCGGGAGGAGGAGGGTGCTGGCAAGGTCGCACGCTGAAGAAGAGGTTGTCGGTGGGTCACACACTAGATAAGGGAGCACTGGTTGGTCATGCTACATAGGGAGAGTTTTATGGTGGTATGGGGGTTTGCACCGGAGAGGAAGTCACTTGGAGTGATGGTCACTGGAGAAGGGTGCACTAGTGGGTTGAGGTGGTAGCTTGAGGTGGGTGCGCAGGAGAGAGGCATGCATAGGGAGAGTGGAGAAAATGGAGAGGTGCAGCGTGGGGGTGAGGAAAGAGGTAGAGGAGACCTAGGGTTTAAAGGAGAAAAAATGAAAACAAACCTAAATAAAATATTAATAATAATAATATAAGGATAAAAATAATAATAATATTCATTTAATTTTTTTAATAATATTCATATCATTATTATTATTATTTAAACATTATTTCAATTTTTATTTCATCTTATTTCTCATTTAAATTTTAATTTAATTTTATTTAAGTTAAATAATGGGAAACTATATGGTTCACCTACACCTAGATTCCCGGTTGAGCAAATGACGCTCAGACCATGCCACCCGTCACTACCCAATTATATATCCATGATGCATGCTTGTCGCATGGTTTTATAAACTATGTGCAAGTCATGAACTTTAAATAAGACCCACTTGGGAATCCACATGGGATCTATATTGTTACTCCTAACCGTGTGGTCTAACCATGAAATGGTAAAAATGTTTCCAAAATATTAAAATTCCACCCTCTTACCGAAACTCAAAATAAAGAATAAAATTAATTAATTTACAAGTTCAGGATGTGACATTTATCCCCACCACATACACATTCTCCCCTGAGAAATTAACTAATCCAAAGGATAACCACATGTTGAGTCCATTCCTGATCAAAACCAAGAGAATCAAGGAACCCTGACGTGTCTATTCTTCTCACATGTCACACTTGACCGAACAGGAAAAAACAGTGTCCAAAAATAAGGGGAGAACATGAGAGGGTTCTCTCCACCACAAGAATTTCATTAACAACAAAAAATTATAACCCAGTCGACCTCACCATGACATAAATGAGAAACATACTATGGAACAACCTAGAAAAAGAGGGTCCCCAAAACTATCTATACATCTCAACATTTTCCAAACAACACCCTCACCGCAACTTGAAACTATGGAACTCCCAACAAGAACACCAACTAATTTCCTCGGACAACTCAAACCACACCGAGATGACATAAACAAATAAATCACTTCAAGTAAACCGATATTATAAAGAAATTGGGATGATGAAACTTTCTAAATTATCATAAAAACCCTCTATACAATGTCTAAGAACATCTCCATAACAATTAATAATTTTCCACACACCTTCTGAACCCCCAATACTAGGGAAAAACCCACGAAAATCAATTTAAACCTAATAAAGAACCAGAATCACCATCCATCACTTACACAGGATTCAAATATCTCCAAAAAACACAAATAAATCCCAAACCATTCACCCAAGGGCTAAACAACCTTTAATTAAAACAAACGATTCAAAAGAATAACATTTAGAATAGACACAAAAATTTGAATTGTGTTAGAATGAGTTCATAAAACAATTAGAATAACATGAAGAACTTAAAATAGTTGTAGAAAAAGAATAAGGAACCTTTAAATTTCACATTTCTAAAATAGAAGATAATGAATAGGGCCAAGGTCTCACATACCCCTAGTAACCTTGACTATACGTGAGACTCACCCCTAGTTCTGCAGTTGGGGCTCTAATGGCTGAAGAATCTTCTACCTCATCATTAGGTACAAGAATACCTCATTCATAACCCATTCTTCAAGCAACTATTCCTAAAAAAAATCTCTAAGTGACCCAAATAGCCACAATGACAGCAGGTCTTCAGAGGGATGCGACAATATGGCTTTGTATGCCTGAACCAGCCACACTAGTGGCACACAACTAAATGGTCTGATGAACTGGAAGCTATAACCAATGGAGATGATTTCTTAGAGATAATTACCTCCACCATGCCCTCTTCAACATATGGGGAACCATCAAGAAATCCAACCACCACTAATTACACCCCAAGAAACAACTCCTCTATAAATTTCCCATTCACCAACCTTTTGAAATAGGTTTCACCGGATGAGAGAATCATTCCAACTATCTCTAGATGAATAAACCAACTGAATAGAGAAACCATACCATTAATGTGGTCAATGTAAACTTTTAAGAACCGATGGCCCATCCGAACATCTCTCCACACTATGAGTTTTCCAAACTTCACCTCCTCATGTTTGAACCCTAGGGTGATGTTAGCCTTGGACATTTCACAAGTCACCAAACTTCCCACAATGATGGTACACCGAACTCCCACTATTCCAAAGCTAGATTTTTAGATAACCACATAATAGCATAAACTCTAGATGCTTTGGGACCTCGCCATGATCTAAATACACTCTCTTCATATTCAATTCACTCTTCCACCTCTAATTTTCTTTGATCACCATTAGGAACAGGAAGCATTTGAGAAGAACTAAATATTTGGAAAAACTTATCAGAAACATTGGAGACCTTTCTTGGTGGTATTTTATGAAATGCACTAGAAACATGAAACTGGTACTAACATCAATCCAAAACAATAGGATTGGAATCCAAAAACACATAGGCATAACAAAAACATATCTTTTCTAAAGCCACCATGTTCATTTAGATTTTCAAAACTTACTTCTTTATAGGACACATTTTCAAATTCCAAAAACCCCTTTAAAAACCAAATTTCATTTTATAAAATCATTTCACATTTCAAAATCAACATTTTTTTCAAGTCTATTTTTCCTAAAAAAACCCCTTTTCACTAAACAAAATCAACTCCTCAAAGAGAATCCAATTTTCAAAACCCTTTAAATTTCAAAAACTCACTCATGAGATCCTATGAACCATAACATGCATGTCTATCTTTTTTCATCCACACATTCCAAAATTCCATTTCCACAGACATACCCCCTCATGTGAAAATGTTCATCGAGAACACCATGGTTCGTAACAGGCTATTTATATACCAATTCCAAACATGCACCAAATTTTCAAAACAAATCACTTTTAACTTTAAAACCCACTTTACCAATTTAAATCCATTTGGAAGAAATCATTTCCATTTCAAAAATATTTTAATCCTAAAAAGTGAACTTACACAAATTAAGACCTAGAAAAAGCACAATGTTCACCAAACTACCAGAAGGAGGGTCTAACTTCAATGCCTAACATAGAAAAATGGTAGTGGGTCATTCCCCAAGTAGGTCATAACACTAAGAGGGAATTGAACAATACATATTGAATCCACATGGGTAACTACTCCATATGGGATGAAAAAAACACACAGACTTGCCTCTTTTGTCATCCCTTGATCCAAAATAAAGACAATAAACTCAATTCCAATACTGCCCCTGGTAACTTGAGGTTTGGAATGACAAATGGTTAATAATACCCTTCCTATACCTACCAATTGAGTCACTACAATCCTAATTTCCATCTACCAGATACCCCTAATACTTAGAACCTCTTATGATACCATTTTTTCATTAACCATCCCAAGTCGACCAAGATCCAGTCACCTGATCTAGTCCACGACATTTCTCAAAGGGTGTTCTTGATCGCCACGAGCTTGAAACTAGTGTCATGCATCAAACATAAACAGGTGGGAATGATTTGGCCCACAAATGAAAGAAAAATAATAAAATATAAACTAGACAATGAAAATAAAAACTATTAGTGGTGAGAAAATAAAACTATACATACCTCCATGTGACCATATGGGTCACCACCATCATCAAAACAACATCGCACTATGGAAACCGAATCCAGTAAATATGTAGCACCCAAAGCTAAAAACTAATATAAACTATAGCTATGAGTATTAAAAATCATTAGGTGTTCTCAAATAACATATTTCCCTATGAATTTTCTTTAAATAGAAGAGCCTTCAAATTCATGTTTCAAATACAGTTTATAAAACTTGGATATCACAAATTTTCTTCTTAAAAAAATTCATGGTCCATTCCCATTTTTCAATTAGAATCCATATTCCATTTTTAAGAAGCAGACATTAGAATTTTAATGGAGGTTATGTTTACACTAAAAAATATGGAAGGAATTGTAAAACATTTTCAAAACCTTTTTTCATAAATACTTGAAACCATTTTATCACTTTTAGATAAAAGATAATCTATGAAATAAAACAATATAAAAAACCTAAAACATGGGAAATGGAAAAAAACATCACATGAGAGTAACCAACCAGCACATGTGTCTCACACATCTATCATAGATATCTAAATAAAATAAAACATGGGAGAACCTAGGAGCTCATGAATATTCTAGAATGTACTATATATGTTACTCATCCCGAATGCATGCCCAATTAGTAGACATCATAATTCCCAAATGCCCAATCATCGCCCTACCTGTCCAGACTAAGAAGCTCGATCCCATAGAAATAATAATAAAATATCCCTCTTACTATGGGCTACTAGCTAGTGTATGAACAAAACTAGTGTAGCTAATCATTCACTGAAAATTCTCCCTCTATGCTAAGTTCAAATGTTTAGACTAAAAATGGGGTAATCCAACAATTTTAAACAAGCAATCCATTATGCATACATGCATCACTCACAAGAAACACACACACGACTAACACCCCTGTATCATTCCAAGGTATTCCCCCCCCCCCCACCATCTATCCTTCTACCATCAACACATGAAGGAATTCCCAACTGAGGACCACACATTAACATAAATATCCAACAAGGGAATAGGTGGATACCAAAGAGATTTTTTAATGCAACATATTTTATAAAAGTATCAAAGAGGAATCAACCAACCAGTTAACACTAAACCATTTCCAAGGAACCAACACATGATAAATCATTTCCAAAGAATAAAATAAACACCACTTCAAAAATCAAATCATTTGGAACCCCATGTAAGTAATTATTTTGATAAACCCAAGGCATTATTTAAAAAACCATAGTGTACTCACAAAGGCCAATTGGTAAATTTAATAAACACTTGGTAGGTATAATTACAAAAAAAGTTTCATGCAATTCAAATACATGGGGAAATCACCTCATTTCATAACAAACATTTATTATGAAAACCATACATTACTAAATAAACATTAAATAATGGTGTGAAAAAGTTGGAAATAAATAATTCATTACCTTAAAAGAAAATGCAAAGGGATCCTACCTCAAACATGCTTCTTTTAACGAGGAAATCTCAAACAATCCCTTTTTTCACTTATATGCATATAAATTTATGAGTATATATATATATATCCATACCTAAATTACACATATTCCTCACTCCATGAGGGAATATATACAAATAAGGAATATATATATTCTTGTTACCTCTACACCTGTGAAAAAGGAATCATCATGAACAATGGTTCAAAATTACACCAACAAGGTCCACACACTCTAGAAAAAATATCTGGCAATGAAAAAAATCACAAAACCCCAAAATTAAAATTTATCCATGATGAATAAATAGAAAACTGTTACCTAAAAACCATGGTGAATCCACTTACATTGATGGTAATTGCTAGAACTAGTCTCGATGGGTCCCAACGAACCCAAACCAACAATAATTGACCAAAAGAAAATCCCCCAATCGAGTTAGGGTTTGTCCCAAACCTATGAAACCTATGAAAACTGAAGAAACCCACAAAGTAGACTCACTATGGATCAAACCAACCATGCGAGAAGATCTTCCACTAGAGGAGGAGGGTACTGGTGGGGTCGTACACCAGAGAGGATGCCATTATTAGTTCATGTGCTGGAAAACGGGGGCAACAAAGGGTCATGATGCATAAAAATAGGGGGATGGCGGGTTGGGGCATGCACTGAAGAGGGGTGCAGCGGGATGGATGATCGTCAGAGAAGGGGGAACCAATGAGTGGAGGTGGTTGTTAGAGGTGGGTGCACTGGAGAGAGGTGCGTGTAAGGGGAGGGGGGGAAAGGGGGAGGCATTGTGTGGGTGCTGAGGGGAGAGAGATAAGAGACCCAGGGTTTTGGGGAGAAAAAAAGGAAAACAAAACTTAAATACAATACAAATATTAATAATAATAATCTTCATTTAATTTGTTTAATAATACTCTTATCATAGTTATTATTTTTAAAACATTATTTCAATATTTATTTCATCTAATTTATCATTTAAATTTTCATTTAATTTTATTTATGTTAGATACTGGGAAATAGCACGGTTCACCTATATCAAGACATAAGGTTGAGAAAAATACACTCAAACTATGCTACTCAGCACTTCCCACTTTTGAGCCATGTTGCATGCTTGTCACATAGTATTATAAAAATGTGACCAATTTGTGTATTATAACTCAAAACCACCTAGGAATCCACATGGTTACTCCTAACCATATTGAATAACCATGAAATTGTAAAAATGATTGCGATATTTAAAAATAAAACCTTCCTGCTACCAAAACATAAAATATAGTCTTTAAATAATTAAAATAATTAATTTAAAAGGTCAGGGAGTGACAGTTCACCTAGAAAAAAAAATGATTTTGTGCCTCATGAGAATATTTGGTATCTCAATACAATAATCAAACTCGTTCTAACCTTAAAATTTCATCATAGCATATATTACTCCATGACACACATCAGTTAGGGATAAATCAAAGTTTTGATTTAGGTGTTCAACTATCACTTCACTTCTTAATTATATGCATCCAACATGAAAGAATGATAAGGCGGAGGCATCCTTTTATATAACATGATACATTTTATATTATTAAAAAATTTGATGAATTTTTTAAAATCTATACATAAGAGAATTTTTTATTATATCACATATTAAAGACTTGTATATTGGCCTTATATTTTCCTAATTTTTAGGGATTTCTTAAACTTATTATATCTCTACATGCATCCTATGAAATCCTTATGTACCCATCTATAAAACCATCTCACTATACTCTTTAGTGAGTGTAATCAATTAATATTGTTATTATAAATAATTAAAATACTTAGGAATCAAATAATTAATTTTCAAATATTTTAAAAAAGTATTCAAAAACACTAACTTCAAAACATTTAATATTAAAAAGTTAATAACCTATTTTCTCTACGTAGAACTCCATATAAGTTCATCATCATCAAATTTCTTATAAATATTCCATCAAAATATTTCCTTGAGCTCCCCAAACTCCTTTAGTATCACTTTTATTTCTATTGGAATGATACTTATTTACTAACTTTTAACTTCTCACAATACAAACATACTCCCACTAGCCTCTTAGGAACTATATTCTCTTTATAATATGATTCTAAGGTAAAAAAGATACATTATGTTCGGAAATAAATCTTATTTCATATTAGTATATTAATTTAAAAAATCACCTATTATATTCTGATCTTATTTAATATTCTTAGTTTTTATAGCCATACTCTAAAAAGAATAGTTCATTTTTAAAATGTTCCATTAATGGGTGGTGGGATCAAATCCATTATATTTTAATAGATATCATGGATAAGTTCTATTTTCAAGGATATTACATTTTTATCCATTTCAACATTACAAATATTTTATATAATCCAATGAATCATAAACCATGTGTATTAAAACGTAAAATAATATTGTTCATAATAACATTTTCTTAACAAATAACTGATCTTGTCATGTAAGAGAAATAAGAAAAAAAAACACATCCTTTATTTATCTCTGTCTGAGCTTAACATATTTTTTATATTAATATTTATGATTTCGAAAACCTTTTCTTCATCATATAAACAAAATCTACAGTCTCGATAATTTTTAAATTGATTTTTAATCCCTAGACATTTAGAAAAATTATAAAACATATGTTTCATATCATGTCACCTTTAAAATCAAATAATTTATTTCTATAAAATTGATACATAAAATAGAAATTCCATGGATGTTCCCAAAATTCTTCATGTATCTGAGATAATTCAATCATATGGAAACATTTCACTTCCTTTTTGATGCATCATTTACATTTCAATGACCTTGAAAATATATTTAATTAAAAAAAATTGATTCTCTATTGAATTTTTCATCATCCATTTTGAACACGTACCCACATTTATTATCAATATAGTACAATAACATGGAAATATAGTTCCAAATTAATATATCCTCAACCCATTTAGTAAATTGTGTTAGAATTTATTTTAATTCAATCACATTTATGAAACATTTCCCATAATTAATACATAAGGACTTATATATCTATAACAAGTCTTAAAGAAAACCAGGAGTCTTAATAAGTCATCAAACTTGTGATTAATATTAACTTTATGATAAAAGAATAAAATTAAATGCTCAAATTTAATCTAATGAATTTAAAATCTTAATTTAATACATTTATACTTCTCATAACCCTCTAGATTTTAGTGTTTCAAAACATCAACATTTGGTTACTAAGGAAGGTGGCGCTCTGATATGATGAATTTTTCTATGTGAATATACATCCTTAATTTCATAAATTATGATTCAATTTTTTACAGGATTTATATCAAATACATTTTTTATTATGGTTAATCAATTTATATATAATATATAGCTTTTATAAAAAGGTTTTTGAATTTTACATTCATTTAATAAGGACTTTTATTAAATGTGATCCCACAAAAATAATGAACCCCTTTTAAATATATCATATCCATTAAGGGTCCAAGATTGATATTTCATTAAGAAATTATTATTCTTTGGAATTCATCTCACAACATAGAAATTTATCCAGGTCATCATGTCAATTATATCATATATGACTCTTACATGGTTGATAAAATAACTCTTTATTTAATCAATCATATGACTGTACTAAAATTTATTCCTCCAATAACCTAATTGTATAAAGATATATCAAATAAGTATAACACAAATGAATTACAAAAAATGGTAACTTAATCCTATTATTATCTCCCTATAGTTCCTTTCATAATACAAGATGATCCAAGGAACTTATAATTGGAATGAACTACCCGATTGTATAATCAAGGCTTTAACAAGTGTTTTCTTTGGAAGGAATCTGACTTTATTATCATCAAGGTGGTTTAATTTATCCATAATATCTAATGTATTCCATTTACACGTATTTATGCTTCTAATGGTTTAGTTTTGAATCATATTCCTTCCACTAAATTATTATGGGAAACCATATTGATGTGTAACTCATTACACAATTTATAGGTTTTGTTACTAACCCAAATTTGAAGTCAACTATATTCACAGACATATAATTACAACTCATACATAAGGAATATGAATCCCTTTAATGTAAATTCACTAAATCATATTAAAGTAGCAATCCCCACAAGATTATGTTTGGAGAGGTAGATAGTCATCTCCCACTTTACTAGATAAGGCATATGCCTCTAGGCCTGAGAGAAATCCATCCTCAATCCCCTCTTACCAAGGATAATTTACTCAAGTGTGACTTCAAATCCATTATAATTATTATACATAATGTATATAAATCATAATTAACTTCTTAATTCATATTTCTAACCCAATTAAAGAAAAATCCATTTTAAAAGAAAATTAAATAAATTATCATACCTAGCATGTATGTCCATAAATACATGTGTGATAATTTATAGAAGTAGTTTAATAGTTTAAACTAAAACATATTTCCATTAATAAAATAAAAAATTATACTTATGAATAAAATAGGGAATAAATAAAATAAATTAATAATTCATATATTTAAACAAGGGATAAGTAATTTATTAAAAATATATAATTTATCCATGTAATACGGACATTTCATAGTTAGATGAATACAAAAAAAATATTTATCTCTAATATGAAATCCTTCATATTATTATTTAATATGGAATAAACTATAAATGTATGACAATAAATGAAATATAATCATTTTATATTCCATGTAGAATACGTAAACAATTTAAACAATTGTAATATAACATTTTTAATACTATTTAAACCTAGGTCATATCAATTATTAAAACAGCATCTGATATGGTTTGAATAATTTATCAAGGAATTTAATTTTAATGATTCAAATTAAATAATTATGAATAATTAATAATTTAAATATAAACCCTTTATATTTTTACCTTATTTTGAAATTAATAAACACTTTAAAAATTATACTTAAAATTTTCATATAAACATTTTATATAAATACTATAAGTCATGAAAAATAACGTGAAAAGTGTATTTTAATATTCATAATTAATATTATAGAACATTTATTAAATATACGTTTCATAAGATTTTAATTAACCAGATGTAAAATTTTACCATTTTTAAATTTGTTAACACATTAAAAATTAAATAAATATCCCAAAATACATTTTTTACAATTTATAAAATCTTTATAAATTATCAAAATAAATTAATAATTGAAATTTAGAAAAAAAACAAATTTTTTTCTATTATAGAATATTCAATGATATAATTCATACCATATTCCATGAATGATAATTCATGGTATTAAAAACCCATCAATAGTATTTTATGGTAGATAATCTCGACTGTGACTCAGTGATGGAATATATAATATAAACCAAGTGATGTAGGAAGTACGAGGTTATGATTTTAATCTTGTATAGGATTAACTCAGTGCATATAGTATGTAATATCAACCTAGGTGCATAGAAAATAGTTGTATATAACATTTCCCATATAACATTAAACTAGAACATGATGACCTATGTAATAATAGCACCTCAATGACTAGAAGTCATTTCTTATGATATTATATATATTTTATTGATGACACAATACTTTGTTTTGGAGTGTGTGGGTTGGTTCATTCACTGGCTATGACTAACCATGTCATATGTAATAACATGTATAGAGACAATGCATTACATTATATCACATTCTTTGATATATAATATTATTTGGAATAATCCAATGTCATCATGTGATATCCAATATCAAAATATAATATTCAGTGAAATTTATATATAGTTTTTAATGATAGATAAAATTATATCAATACAATATATAAATTTCTTAACATTTCAACATGATTAAGACAAGAAAACAACATGGTGATTCTCTAATACCATTGAAGGTGTTCTGTGGATCAAAAGACCCTACTTTAAAGAAACATATGTAATTAGGGACCCAAAATCCCAGATCAACCATTCATGAAGCTAAAACCATGTATATATAAAATTGAAAATATTTTATACCATTCACCGATGATATCTACAATAATAGCCTAAAATAAAATTAGTGATAAATATAATTAATAAAAAACCATTACACTCCATCCTATATGTGTATCAATGAGATGAACCAAATCACTTGATGATAATTTGATATCCTTTACAACTACCATGACATTCTAGTCCCTCATGAAATCAAAGTTACGAGAATAGAGAAAGTTTTGTGATAGTTAGATAATTATAATTGGCTTAGATATTCTAGCACCAACCCCATCCCATGATAAACCCTCCTTTTATATCCACTTTTAAAATTCTTGATGTAATAATTAATTTACTCATATGTTATGAGATGTAGTAGTTATGTATATGGTAACAAATTCTTTGTAACCTTATATTTTTCACTTTATCAAATGTGTTTAATACAATAAAACATTTAATTAATGAAATATTTTATGTGTAATATTTATAAATGTTAATAATTAACATTTTATTTTCTTATGAACCATAAAATATGATAGATTGGAAGTGTCATAACGTATCATGTTTTTCAATACAGCCTTTCATAGGAATACAATATGACTTCAGTTCATGCATCTTGTACCCTAAAATGTGCTCATCTCATCACGTATGATATATTATTTATGGAATATTTCTATAATAAATGTGAATGGATCTCAATTATACTTTACTGATATTGATCCAAAGTAATCAATACAAAATTGTGGCTTCTATTATACTTCTGTTTATGTATGATATTACAATGGAAAATTGAAGGACATAATTGAAATTATATGTATCCATTGGTTGAAATATTTATTATGGAATTTTGACTTGGTCCATCAAGTGTATGGGAAAAAATTTCACATGTTTGGATTTATATTAGAAAATTTAAGCAATGTTTTTGTACAATGATTACTGGGTATATAATGAGCCCTTTGTAATGAGCTAGACATTCATAAACAAAATTCCCTTTGTGGTTGAATTAAATTTCCAATTAGTTATTGTGGTTATAGAAAAAACATGAAATTATTTGGTTTTATTATGTCCTATCATATTAAAAATACCACTAAACATCAATAATAGTGATAATATATCCATTTAATAGTGATCATATGTTTAGTATAATTATAGGGTTTTGACATATCCAATTGACATAGAAAAAGGAAGTGATAGCCTAAATTAGTAGGATCATATCCTATGAAGACCATTTATAGTAGCATCTAAGGGAGATAGAATCATTGGGATTTTTCCTTGACCAAACCAAATCAAAGATCCAATCATTAAAGCATGAGTGAAACTATTTATGGGAGAAGGTCAAGCTCATCGAGATCACATCCCAAACCATTTACATCGAACGACCCAAAGAAAATATCACCATCACAAACCTTAACCTTAGGGTATTTTCTAGTTTAATAAATGGATATGTATCATGACCCTAATAATATTAATATTATTATTTTATTATCAATATAATAATTGTTATATTTACTTCTTATTATTCATATATTATAAATGATTTTGATTTGATAAAACACAAATTTTATTTTTGGGTAATATGTAATTTAAATTAATATATTCTATTTTATTAATTAATGAATTTTGGAAATAAATGATATTGTAATAAAATATTTTCAATAAATAATATTTCTTTATTATAATTGATAATATAATTTTACGAAGTCAAAAAAATATATGGGTTCAAAAACTGTTATTGTAGAAAACATAGCATTTGCCAATAAATTTTGATTATATTTTAATGTTAAAATTAATATATTTAGAAAAAAATTTAGATAAAATAAATATTATTTTTTTAATCAGCACATCAAAATTATCCGATAGTGAATTCTTCATAATTTTATGAGCGTCGAATTTTCGGTTAAAAATTTTAAATAAGGTATTAATATTCAGTGTATATTATGACATCTTAATGACCAAGAAGTTATGAAATAAAAAATATTATGGGTATCCATGAAAAAATCTATTTTCCCATTTAAAATAATGTGATTTTAAATTTTTTTATTACTTTTATAAATACTTTATGAATCCTCCAAAACCTATATCATATTTTATGGTTGTAAAATGATTTCCTTAAGAACATGAATCACTTCCACATTACCAAGGGTGATATTTAAATAATTTCAGCCCTTGTCTTTATAATATAAATAAAACCATTCCTCTTTGGAAGAAATCATGGTTAAAAATGATTTTTAGTTTTTTAGTTTTGATTACATTATTAGTGTCCAAAGCCTATGTTTGAGAAATAATAAATAACTTCCCTCTCCTTTCCTATATAATCACCCCAATCACCTCTTTCTCTTCACTAAAAACCCATAAATAACATACTTTCTCTAAAATACTCTCTCTATATTCCTAAAAAGCTTCCCCAAATATCTCAAAAGTATCCTACCAATCTTTTTGAATCACCCTCTCAAGGTAAGGGATCCTCTCCTTCTCCTATTTATTTAATCATCTTGATTATCTTTTTTCCTTCATATCCAATTAAGGTTGGTATCTATTCTTCCATATCCCTCTTAATTCCATTATGATTTATAAATTATTATATACATATTCCACTCTCATTAATACCTTCCATTAACATTTATGTTCCCCTATTATGTTGCAGAAATTTCACTGTGATTTTCATTATAAACAATTATGTAGTGAATACTCGTACCCATTTACAATCAAGGTTGTTCACCTTTATGAATATATAATCCTTTTATTTTGTACATATATGTATTTATTCAACACTCCATAATAATGGAATTAAATTTATGGGATATGATCCTATGTTTAATAATATTTTTGTCACACTAATTCATTTACATGATAAGAAAGTAATGGGTGTCCCCAGAATTATATAGTTGTCCAATGCATTGGTAAATGTTTTATTCTCATAAGAAATCATTCAAGGTATTTTAAAGTGAACCTAATCCATAATGTGAATTTTTATATCATGTTATGATGTCTTTGTAGTTATCCTTGACCTATTTTTATGATTTCATGTTTAAAGTTGTTGTCACTTTCTCATGTTGCCTTTATGTTATCATGCTATGTCAGGTCTCATTGGTTCCTGTTTTTGGTTATCACTCTTTTTATGTCCCATTTAATTATGTATTTTCTAATACGTAATACTTTCTTCATGTTATTACAAGTTTATTCCCTTATAGTGATTTTTAGATTAACCCTTTCCTATGTATCTCCCCAAGTTATCCCATGTGATTTTAAGTACAATGGAATATTATGATCATCTTATGGTAGTTTTCAGTATTGGTGATGTACACCATGTTTTAAGTTGTTATGAATTGTACCTAATTACCCAAAAAACTATTCTTCTCAGTCTTTTGGGATTTAATATGTGTAATATTTTATAATAAATCATGAATTAATGTGTAATAAGGACTATAGTTTTAATAGTTCATATGTAATGATTATATATTTTTTGGATTAGGATTAGAAAAAATTAGAGAAATATTTAGGGATAAAATTAACCATAAGAATAAATGTATAAATTTTAGAAAATTATTGATTATTTGGTTTCGAATAAAATACATCCTTGTGTATATATTATAATTGGATATGGATCTATCATAGATGTACCTGGGGGTAAAACCTGAAAAGAATGCATTGATCTAGTCCCAATTAGGAACTGGGGAATGAAAATGGGCCATGATGGACACCTATTTTGACACTCCCGAGAGATATTATTTGGTAAATTCATAAATTCATTATGAACCATTGTTAAAAGAACAAAAAAATTACCATAAGAGTCTATGTTAGGAAATAAATCCTAGATAACATAGACATAATCATAGAAATTCATAAGTTAAGGAACTAAATGAAATTTATAAATTATCCCTTTAATGTTATTGGATTCAAGATTATGTTTTTAGTTGTTTATAATTCCTCATCACAAATTTTCCCTTTATTATTGCCAATGGTCGGAAATAGGAGGAACCGAGTAAACAACCTATGTAAACGGAAATGTGATGACTTCCCAAACAAGATTCCAAACATGATGAAATTAGGAATTGTGAATTTTTTTATTAAAATCCTATGTTGAATTTGGTTCTGAATAGAATCATAGTTCAAGAGAAATTCCAAAAACCCCTAATAAAGATCAATATAAAATTGAGTCCATTTTATAAAAAAATGACTCTAAATTTCAAGGGATTATTCAATCCCTTAATAGAGGAATAATCCATCAAATCCATTGAGAATAACTTCATCATCATTCAATGTTTTGATAAAGATAAGTTTATAATAGTTGTTTGTCATATAGAGGGAGAATGATTAGTGGTATACATTGATTAAAAATTTGAATCATGAGGAAGAGATCGATGAGATGGGGCGAATAGAATTATATAATTTTTTTTTACAAATATTTTCTTCAAACTCTAGAGCTTAAAATAGAAAGGTATTTCCATTACCTCAAGAAACAAGATGATAAATCCATTAGGGAGTTCAAGGAAAACATTACAATACTTTCATTAGATGCCTCTAGCTTTGTCATTACCCCCGAATGAAAAGTTTATAATTACTTTGGTGGGATAAAACTGATCCTATCAAAATCCGTAGAGATATGATACATTGATAGCTATGAGGATATTTTATGATGTTACCTCAATGTCTAAATGGAGATCAGAGAATAGCAAGGTTCCCATGGAGATTATAAGTGGAAATGAGAGTTTAATTATGGTGGTGTTATGGATAAATCTATTTGTGGTTATAAATTTCAATATCCCACATGAAAATGTTTACAATAAAGAACCCCAAATATTTCCATAAGTGGCTGAGGAAATGATTTAAGTTCATGAATAATGGTCACCAAGCTAGTTATTACTAATAAGAGAAACCCACCGATGTAATGGAAGATAGTAATTATCTTATCAACCCTCAGCCTTTTTTCTAATGTTTCAGCTACATGGAACAAGGGAAATTTTCAAACCAATTCACAAAGAAAATGGTGGATAGAAAAAAATCATCACCAACAACCTCCAAGGTAGTAAGGGTGATATTATTCCATTATAATCAGTGATAAGTATCCCGAAAATGAATTGGTGATAAGTATGACACTTATTCATTCAATAATATAGAACATAAGTCTTGATTATAGTTTTATTCATTCCTTCATATAATGCATATTTAGTAAAATTATTTGAACACCACTACAAAGAATGGGAGTAGAGATGTCAGTTAAAATGGAAAACAGGGAAATTATTTCAACCCAACTATATTACCCCTCCCCAATAAAAATTTGATGTCTAAACTTACTATAAAACCTTGTGATACTCCATTTAGGTTAATTTGATTCAATTATGATTATGTATTTCATTTCCTTACATAGAGCCAACATAAATTGATGTCAGAAGGAAATCACTATCTATATCATGAATCATCATCAAATTCTGTACTAGTTCAAGGACATGGATGAATCTTCTTCAGCACCAATATCTCAAGAATGTATATCATTTCACTAAAAAATCAATATATTTCTCAAATGATTGATTCAAAGTAATATATCATCCTTAAATACATGCCCATTATGACAGAATAAGAGGAAGTGTTTCCTAAGGAATTTCTTGGTCTCCCCCCTAGCTGAGAGGATGAATTTATAATAGATCTTATGCATAGAGTTTTTAAAATATCCAAGACTCCATAGAGAATGGTCGTTGGTATAACGACCCAGGATTAATGTAAATAGACATTACATCACTTTTACAGAATATTTCCTACATTACGCAAACACACACCCAAATACTGTATTAGTTTACTGGATTTGGAAATGTGGAAATATAAAAAAATTAATACACCTACATCATATACCATTTATTTATTCATAAGTTGAACCCATTTTGACATATCATACTTAATACCTCTCTTCTAATCCTGGGGAAATTAAACATAAGAATGGGTTAGATGAAATTATCTGTAAGGGTAAACAAGAGAGACAAAAATCATAAAATGAATATAAGGATATGAGTAAATTCAAAAAAACATTTGAATATCATACCCTATATGTCAAAGTTTATATACAAGAGTAATGGAATAAATATTTTAAGTTCATAATACATGAATCATAAGTGGATCAATGAACATAATCCATGAGATCATAACATTGAAAAAAATGAAATTATATAATAAACATTAAATTTTATCTTTGGAAATAAGAATAAAAAGAAAAAAAATCACTCATTAAGTTAGTGACATGAAATCAGACCCCTGTATAAGCATATCTATATGAAAACCAAGTCCATGCTTAAACTTATGGACATTAAAAACAAGCCCACACATAGAATTTTGAACATAAAATAAGGTTCACAAATTACATATATACCACATGAGTTATCCATCCTTACCAAATGAATTTCATGGAGATATAGGTCCCACCCATCATATAATGAAATTATATATATATGTTTCATAATATCATAAATCATTCATTCCATCGGAAATCATGAAACAAAATGGTTTTCATAAATATTTCATTATAGTATATCTCATTGAAAAGTAATGGGATTCATAAATATCATTTCATAAAAACATAAACCTTTAAAAAATTAATCTTAATGGTACACATGGATCATCTACTTATTAAGGTATGAGTAACACTAATGGATTTCATCTTATATGGAAAATAATTTTGAAAGATATTTTTAAAACATTTCTCGACTAAAATATCCTTTCCACATTGAAAGACACATTTTAATTAATAAATTATTTATAAAAGAATATTCAGTTAAAATCAGCTTTATATATTATAAAAAAATATATTTTAAAACCATTTTAGTCATATTAGTTATTTTTTCATGGAAAATTATAAAATATTATTCCAAAACATTTTTGAAATCATTTTTGAGAAACAAGGTTTTTGAATAAAACAAATTTATGACTGAAGGGAGAATAAAATTAAATGAAACGTATAAAATAAGAAGAACAATGATATTTATGATCCAACATGTCAATGGTATGTATATATACCTCTTAAAATAATATAGGTTCATAACCTAATATGTGTCTCAAAGAAAGATAATTTTGAAAAAGTTACATTACCTATACGGTTAATTTTGAACCATAAACCCCATGAAATATAGATCACCAAAAGAATATGTAAATACCCATAAATTTAAGGATTAATATCATATATTACATTTATTGTTAGTATATACATCACACAAAAGAAACGTGTTTTGAATATGGCATAAGTATCATATAAATAATAGAGAGACTAGCAATCCTCTTACCATAATTCTTAACTTATTTCATACCCATTAAAACCTCATGTGTAATAAATATAAGTTTACTATGAATCTACCATATAACCACATTGATGTAATATATTTTTTTACTTATGACTTAATATTACACATTTATTAACAATTCCATGTTAATGTTATGTTTTGGGTAATAAAAGCATTGTTTTTCATACATGTTTTGACTTTCTAATGTCACGACCCATACCACAGGGCCCCGACATGACTACCCTAAGCTCGCATTCAATAGGATAGGGGTTGGTGACTAGAAACCAAAGTATTTTCCCAAATCGGGAAGGTATTTACTTTGAGATTTGTACACACCCAAAAGGGGAAACGTAAGTAAATAACCAACAAAAGTAAGGTATACCCATGAGAGTAAATTACAACCACAAGTACAACTATAAACTGAAAATTGTGGGCCAGAATACAAGCCCTAGAAACAGAAAAGAATGTAAACAGTTGTCGCATCTTCCCTAGAGCTCTACCTGGAGGGTATTAGTTGTATGTTTGATGTCTAAGAAGAGGATCTTGACTACTCACATCGCACCAAGCTCCACTCGGTCTCAAACCTCCAAAATATAACTCGGAGCATCAGTAGTCTGCACCAGACACACATGTGTGGGTGGAGCCCGTGCAGGGGTGAGTATAACAACTTAATAGGGGACCCCGAGACCCCCAAAGTTCTCTCAGTAATCCACAAAGTAAAACATCACAAGAAATACCACAAATCTAATATCACAAGCATTGTATAAATCATGAAGCACAAAGAAAAGCAAAAAAAGATAACTCTAATGGTATAACTTCAATGTTACTAGGATAGGGACGAATAGTGTTAAGGCCAGATCATCTTATCCGTATTAACTCTACTACTGACCCGTATAGGTCACTATATGCTGACCTATATTGGTTTCTAGATGTTGACCCATATTAGTTACTGGTGATCACCCGTATTGGTCGCTGGTGCTAACCTGTATTGGTCGCTGGTGCTAACCCGTATTGGTCGCTGGAGCTAACCCATATTGGTCACTGGTGCTGACCCATATTGTTCAATGGTATAGAGGTAGGGATGATTAGTCATACAGTTAGATCATCCCACTCTATAGTTTCCGATGATGACCCGTATTGGTCTCTCTTCTTCTTCATGTCACACCCAGCCATTGTATTCCCACATGAAGCACGCATGATCTCCTAAAGACTCTTCTCCTCAATCCATCGGTGTTATTTTAACCAGTATGAAGTCCCAAAAAAATAATTCCCAAGGGACTTTGTAACACCCGAGAATTTAATAAGAAATATTTTGTTTTTATTTTATATAAATCATCAAAGGAATATTTCACTACACACAACACTAGCTTGGCTTGCTTTACTCGCAATCGTGACTTTCCTTGATAGCTTGCATCGTACGCAATACTGAGTTTCACTAAACAATGATATGCTATTAAAATATTATTAAAAATATCCATTATGAATAGTAATAACAACTTTTTGAAATTTTTTAAATTTTATTTTTCAAAATGGACTTCATTTTTGGATTCAGAATATTGAAATTATCTTAGGGTGAAATTTTGGTATTTTTCTAGAAACTTTCAATTTTTGATGAATAGTGAAAACACAGGGTTCCTATTTAAAAACTGACTTTTTATTTAAATAATTATTTATTTTATTTAAATTTATTTTAGGTAAAAATTGATACATAATACCTATATAAGTTCAATGTAATTCATTGGAGTAATTTTATAATAATTTTAGATATATAAAAATTTTATTGAACTTTTCACCGTCTTTTACCCATCTCCTAGGAGAATTTGCAAATTTACATAAAACTTAATTTTACCGCTTATGTGTATGGAATTTATAAAATTCGTGAGACATGGTTGATGTAAGTAAGTAATATTTGGTTCAATGAGATTAAAATAATTTTTGTTGAATAGTAACTTTTTACTTTTATTTACCACAGTTAAAAGTAAATAGGGTAATTAAGGGTAAAAATGATATTATTATTACCCTAACACATGTCCTAATTCTATTGGATAAGTGTAATTCGACCAAAAACAACCTTAGGAATAAAATATAACCATTTAGGCCCACTTGGATTAGATTAGGACATTTATTATTAATTTATTTAAAGAAGGGTTAAATAGTTAAAATCAATGTTTAAAAAGTAAATAATTTTTAATATAGGGTTATACATAAGATAAATTCGACTATAAATATTAATTAGAAGGATAAGAAGATGTCCTACATAATTTTATTTTATTTGTAATATTTAATCATTAAATAATATAATTTATTTATGACACAAAGATGATGCAGTAATTATCTTATTAATGAAATATTGACATAATTGATGTTATAAATACCCAAATAAATGTAATTTGAGACTTTTTATAAATTCCACTAATTTTATAGGTTAATATGACATGTTAGTATTGATTTAATTAACTTATTTCTAACTAATCATTCTGTTATGATTTTCACAAAAAATCTATTACTAAATAATGTCAAAATTGACATAAAATAGTTTTTAAAACAAATATTGTATTATTAATTGTTATTTTATTCCTAAAACTCTTAGGTTAGGCCAAATGACATAGATAGGGTTATATATATTAATACTAAACAACTTGGGGTTCTTTTGGCTTGTTATAGTAAGTTTATTAACCTTATAGTGTAAGATCACAAAAAGACACGGTAAAAGTAAAATTATCTAACTTAAGGTAAAATCTAAATGATAAGGTTAAAATACTAAACTAAAATTGTCAAAATTCTATTGTATGAGAGGATTTAGACCCATCCCCACCTTATCTTCGAAATAAATCAATTTGGTGCTATTTAAAACTGAGTATGTCTTTATAATAAAATGATATTTTTAGTTTTTCCAAAGGTGCCCCTCTCCTCCCTTATAAAAGGGCACCTCCTCCATCTCTTCCTCACACCACTTTGAGCCTTAAATCTCGGCCAACCCCTGCCAATTTCTCCTCTCCACTTCCCTAGAAACATCCTAGAGGTCCTGGTCTTCTTCAAAGACAAATTTAAGTTCCCTAAAAGGAGGTCTCAAAGAAGCGCTTCAAAGAAGAGGTAATGTTCGTTACCGATTCTTTCAACTTTATTTCTTCTTCCACTAATTATTATTTAGTTGTTTCATTATTAATTAATAACATCAGTATCACTCATATACTGATATGTTATTACAAGTATTAAACAAACCTATTTCGCCATCTATCCATCCTACGGAAAACGAAATCACCGTGCGTGCGTACGTACGGAATACCGTCTCCACGCCATGGTGTAATCTATTTTCCACCACCACCTTAATTGGATGGGTATAGTGGTGTAAATAATAAATATATATGATTATTGTAAAGTGATATTGATTCTTAAATAGTATACATAAACTCCAATACAATTCCACGATCATGGGAACGATATCATCGCTCGTGCGTACGTACGGAATACCGTCTCCACGATGTAATGCGACTCGTTCTACATGATTTTCATTGCATAATGATTACATAAATGAATTGAGTGAATAAATATGATATATATTACACTAATACCATTCTTTAAATGAGGTATCTATAACCAAAAAAGAAGAAAAAGAATTTATTCGACAAAACACGCATAAGAACAAAAAGTAATAAACACCCGAATAACAAGTAGCAATGAAATATTACTAATAATAAGCTAAGAATATGACCATATATGATATCATAACAATGAATATGACTCTGGAATAAGTCAATGACATTATTTAAATCATTATACAGGATGTTCGGATACTTACGAAGCAAATCGGACCTAAGGTAAGGGAAATATCACAATCTTATTTTTATCCGAGATTGTTTATACTTTGGAATTTACTGGGGTGTATTTTATCATCCACATACATGTTTCCTCAATATGTAATATTATTTCCATCCACCTAAAATTGTTTAAATCCAATTTTATCCTTCGGTGGGTTTTTAGTAAATGATATGAAATGAATCTTTTGTCGTTTTTCGTACGAGGTACTTTTTCACTTTTTCAACAAAAGTACGAGAAGAATGTTTTTTTAACTTATACAGCATGAATGGATTTTTAAAACAATATTTCCAAGAAGCATCCTTTAAAATTTTTCAAGTTCATTTTTAATCAACTACTTTTAGTTTAGAATTGTATGACATGTTAAGAAAGGAAAAGTGTTTTTGAAGTAGAAAGGATATTTTCCTCAAGAATGGAGTTCAAGTGTTTTATCAAAATTATTTTCCATCTAAGATAATAAAGGGTTATGTTTCTATCCCTATTATTACATTGATTTGATTATTTTTTGATGGAATTATTTTTATGAATTCCTTTATCTTATATGAATTTTTTTATGATGTCACGATGTGTAAGATTCCCATTTTTATTACATGGGTTATGCTATGATGTATGGTTTATGATTTTGTGGAACACATAAGAATGGTATCATTGTGAGATGGGTGGGTCCTATATCTCCCTCCAATGCATTGGTTACAGATTTTATATCTCATGAGATAGACATGGCTGGAACGGCAGGTTAAATCGGTTCAGTGAAACAGGACTGAAACGAGGAATGAACTCGGTTCAGAAATGGACTTTTTCCGCTAAGATAGTCTTGGAAATGAGTCTTGACAAATAAGAAATGGTTCTCTATGATTATGTGTGTATGAAACAAAGATTTATGTTTTAAGTTATGATTATTGTGATTACATTTCACTACCATGATTTATCCCATGATATGAAATTATGATCTCTTTTGGCAGGGTAAGATTTCCAAAATGTTATGTTCTTATGAATATAATGTGATTGATACTTCTTTTGTTTACCCTTACTAGGCATTTGATCTCACCCTTTTGTATGTTTTCTTTCCCTAGGTTAGGAAGAAGGTTATTAAGTAAGATATGCCAAAAGGGACTATAGATATGATGAAATAAATGGGAGACATTGTAGACACTTTATGAACCAGTTGTTTATGTTTCCCAGTTTTTAATGACACTATACCTATACATTCATTTCATGGTTTTGTTATATGTTGTAATAAGTGTACTTCAATTTTGATGTACTAACAATGTATGTAAAGTATGGGTTGTTATAGTTGGTATCAGAGGAAAGGTATAGTCATCCTTTGGAAACTAGGATGTGAAAGACTTAGTAAGAATCCTAAGGATAAGTCTAAGCATAGAACGCAATCTTAATGTTTTAGAAATGGCCACGAATAACCTAGGATAATACCTTAAGTGTGAAATTTTATTCTTGATTATGTGATTTTCCTATTATAATTAGTGTTGCTCACACTATTATTCTTGGTTTTAGTCAATGGCTGGAACCCGAAGGAACCATGTTAATGCGGAATGTGACAGACAATGCAATGATTTTCCCCCTGAGAACCAAATGTTATGGGAGCTGGAATGAAAAATCTTTAAGCCATGCTCACACAACATTCTCAAGCTATGAATCACACAGGACTTCCAAATGAGAAAAGGAAGGAGCAACATTCTGTTGAATCCTTCATGAGTTAGCGTCCACCTTCATTCAGCAGGTCTACTAATCCATTAGTTACTGAAAAATGGATCAGTACTACTGAAAAGATATTTTCGGTTCTTCAATGTTTTGAACATGATAAAGTCATCTTAGCAGTGTATCGTTTGGAAGTTGATGCTGATCAATGGTGGAATATTATCAAGAATATGAGGCCAAGAGATGAAATTGAGTCCATGGAATGGGACGAGTTCAAGAACATAATTTTCAATAAGTACTTCCCTCGTATTATCCGAACAAAGATAGAGAAGGAGTTTCTTGAACTAAAGAAAAAGGATGATGAATCTATTGGTACCTATGAAGAAAATTTTACAAGACTTGCAAGGTATGCTTCTTGTATTGTTATCCAACCTCAGAGTAATATCGATCGATTCTTTAGTGGCTTAAAACCAAGTCTTCGAAGGGCGTTAGCCATAAGGGACTTCAATAGCTACGAGGAAATCGTTCGATGTGCTCTCAAAGTTGAGATGAAGATTGAAGTAACCCATCAGTCATATGGGTTTGATAAGAAGAGGAAAATGGAATTCAAAGGAAAATCTAAAGAGCACACTGAAAATAAGATGAGTTTTCCCTTATTCTCAATGTGTGGAAAGAAACATGGAGGGATTTGTCTTAAAGGGACAAGTAAATGATTCAAATGTGGAAAATAAGGTCATTGGGAATTTGAATGCCGCAATGATGGGAAGAAGATGTCTAGTGATGCGAACAATGAAAAGGATACACAGAGTGCACCTTCTACACTTCAATGTTACAAGTGAAAGGAAATGGGGAATTATGCCAATCAATTCCCTAATCCAAGGGCTGTTGATGATGATCAACATCAACAAACTCTTAAGGCTAAAGACAAAGGAAAGTCACATGCAATTTCTATCAGTGATGTGGAGTACGATAACGAAGTTGTGAAAGGTACACTTACCATCCACTCTAAAGTAGAAAATATTTTATTTGATTCTGTATCCACCCACTCCTTTATTTCTGAAGAATTTTCTAAGGGTATCACCGTATTACCTCGACAATTAGATGTTGAGTTTGTTGTTACAACCCCTAATGGCACAACAGTCTCATCAAAAGTTTATAATTCTTCTCCTATTGAAGTTTGTGGGAAAGTGCTTCCTGTAAATCTTGTGATCCTACCTATAGTGGAATTTAATGTGATTCTTGGCATGGATTGGCTTTCTCTATATAGATCTCATATCAATTTCCAACGAAGGGAAGTCACATTTCATATTCCAGATCAATCTTTGATCATCTATCGATACAAGGATGAACATAACCTTCCAGTGGAAATTTCTTCCATCTTATGGGTCTTGATTCCACTAAATTAAGGTTATTTATCTCAAATGGTTGGTGAGAAACTCACGATTAAGAATATGCCCATTGTATGAGAGTTTGATGATGTCTTTCTGGAGGAATTGTCGGGTCTTCCACCAAATCGTGAAGTTGAGTTTTCAATAGAACTCATATCGGGTGCTTTACCTATTTCAAAGACACCTTATAGAATGGCCCCAATTGAGTTGTAGGAATTGAAGATGAAACTCCAATAGAATCTTGATAAGGGGTTCATACGCCCTAGTGTGTCACCTTGGGGAGCACATATTCTGTTTGTTAAGAATAATGATGGATCAATGAGACTCTGCATTGATTATCAAGAACTTAACAAGATCACTATCAAGAAAAAATATCATCTCCCGTGTATTGATGACTTATTTGACCAACTACACGGAGCTCAATACTTTTCCAAGATTGATCTTCGTTTAGGGTATCATCAATTAAGGGTCAAAAAGGAGGATATACCAAAGACGGCTTTCCATAAAAGGTATAGACACTATGAATTTATAGTGATGCCATTTGGTCTTACTAATGCCCCTGCTATCTTCATGGATCTGATGAATAGAGTCTTAAGAGACTATCTTTATCAATTTGTGGTAGTCTTTATAGATGATATTCTTGTATATTCAAAGAGCAAGGAAGAACATGATGATCACTTTAGAATTATATTGAAGACCCTGAGAAAGGAGAAGCTTTAGGACAAATTTACCAAGTGTGAATTTTGGCTTCAAAAAGTTTCATTTTTGGGTCACATAATCTCAAAAGAGGGGATATCTGTAGATCCAGAAAAAACAGAGGTTACCGAAAGATGGTCGAGACCAACAAAAGTAACCGAGATCCGAAGTTTTCTGGGTTTGGCTGGATATTATTGACATTTTGTGAAGGATTTTTCATGATTATCTAATCCACTCACCCGGTTTACTCGGAAGGGATTTAAGTTTGTTTGGATGGAGGAATGTGAAGAGAATTTCAAGGAGTTGAAAAGAAGGTTATCCAGTGCACCTATGCTCACACTGCTTTGTAGTGGAGAAAGGTTTGTGATCTACAGTGATGCATCCATGAAGGTATTGGGGTGTGTTCTTATGAAAAATGATATGGTGATAGCTTATGCCTCACGACAGTTGAAAATCCATGAGCAAAATTACCCAACTCATGATTTGGAGTTAGCTGCGGTAATCTTTTCATTAAATATTTGGAGGCATTATCTTTATGGAGAAAGGTGTGACATTTATACTGATCATAAAATTTTAAAGTATATTTTCACACAAAAGGAGCTGAATATGTGCCAAAGAAGATGGTTGGAGCTGATTAAGGATTACGACTGCTCAATTCATTACCACCCTGGGAAAGCAAACAAGTGGCAGATGCATTAAGTCGACAAGACCATGCCAGTTTATCCATGATGAGGATCACAAAAGATCCAATATTTATGGATTTTCAAAGGATGGATCTTGGAATTATAATGAAAGGGGAAAAATCGTATCTTTTTCAAATGAATGTTCAACCATCTATACATGTTAAGATTAAAGAGGCACAGAAAGAAGATGTAGAGTTACGAAAGAAAGTGAGAAATGTTCCTGAATTCAACCTTGATTGTGATGGGATAATAAAGTTCCAGAATCGGGTTTGTGTTCCTCCCATCCCCAAATTAAAGAAGGAGTTGCTGGATGAGGCTCATAGTTCTTCATTCTCTATTCATCTTGGAAGAACGAAGATGTATAGGGACCTGAAAGAGTACTTCTGGTGGGATGGCATGAAAAGAGATGTTGCTGAATATGTCTCTCGATGCTTGGTTTGTCAGCAAGTTAAAGCTGAGAGATAGAATTCTAAGGGGATGTTACAACCATTACCCATACCCGGATGGAAATGGGAAAACATCACTATAGACTTTGTCACAGGACTTACTAAAACATCCAAAGGAAATAATGCTATCTGGGTCATAGTTGATCATCTTACAAAGTCTGCACACTTCATTGCTATTAGAGAGGATTTCTCTCTAGATCAGCTTGCCATGATATATGTAAAGGAAGTGGTAAGATTGCATGGAGTACCACTTTCTATTATGTCTGATCGGGATCCGAGGTTTACCTCAATGTTTTGGTGAAGTCTTCAGCATAATCTGGATACAGAGTTGAGTTTCAACACTGCTTATCATCCTCAGACAGACGGTCAGTCTGAGAGGACAATTCAAACTCTAGAAGATATGTTTTGATCTTGCTCTATGGATTTCAAAGGTGGTTGGGATCAACACCTACCTTTGGTGGAATTTTCTTATAATAATAGCTTTCACTCAAGTATTCAGATGGCTCCTTATGAAGCTCTCTATGGAATGAAATGTAGGACTCCAACTTGTTGGGATGAAGTTGGGGAAAGAAAGCTATTAAGACCTGATCTTGTTGATGAGATGGAAGAAAAGGTCTGATCTATTCAAAAACACATAAGAGCATCTCAGAGGTGACAAAAAAGTTATGCCGATAACTGAAGAAAAGAATAAGAGTTTGAAGTGGGTGATAAAGTGTTCTTACGAATATCTCCTTGGAAGAGAGTAATGAGATTTGGAAAGAAGGGGAAGTTAAGCCCTAGGTATATCGGTCCTTTCGAAATACTGGATCGTGTTGGGAAGGTAGCTTACTGATTGGCGCTTCCACCGAATCTCTCTCAAGTTCACGATGTGTTCCACGTATCTCTCTTGAGAAAGTACATACCTGATCCATCACATGTACTCATCTCAGAAGTTGTACCGCTGGAACAAGATCTTTCTTATGAAGAACAGCCGATATAGATTCTTGATCGTAGTGAAAAATTACTACGGAACAATACCACTTTCTTGGTGAAAGTTTTATGGAGGAACCACCAATTAGAAGAAGCTACATGGGATCTTGAGGACATGATGAGGGAGAGGTATCCTCATCTGTTTGTTACAAGTGACGAATTTCAAGGGAGAAATTCATTTTAAGGGGGGTAGAATGTAACACCCGAGACTTTTATACGAAATATTTTGTTTTTATTTTATATAAATCATCAAAGGAATCTTTCACTGCACACAACACTAGCTTGGCTTTCTTTACATGCAATCGCGACCTTCCTTGATAGCTTGCGTCATACGCAATAACGAGTTTCACTAAACAACGATATGCTATTAAAATATTATTAAAACTAGCTGTTATGAATAGTAATAACCACTTTTTGAAATTTTGTAAATTTTATTTTTCAAAATGGACTTCATTTTTGGTTTCGGAATATCGAAATTAGCCTAGGGTGAAATTTTGGTATTTTTCTGGAAACTTTCAATTTTTTATGAATAGTGAAAACACTGGGTTACTATTTAAAAACCGACTTTTTATTTAAATAATTATTTATTTCATTTAAATTTATTTTAGGTAAAAATTGATACATAATACCTATATAAGTTCAATGTAATTCATTGGAGGAATTTTATAATAATTTTAGATATATAAAAATTTTATTAAACTTTTCACCGTCTTTTACCCACCTCCTAGGAGAATTTGCAAATTTACATAAAACTTAATTTTACCGCTTTTGTGAGTGGAATTTCAAAAAACCAAGAGACACGGTTGATGTCAGTAAGAAAAATGTCGTTCAATGAGATGAAAATAATTTTTGGTGAATAGTAACTTTTTACTTTTATTTACCACAGTTAAAAGTAAATAGGGTATTTAAGGGTAAAAATGATATTATTATTACCCTAACACATGTCCTAATTATATTGGATAAGTGTTATTAGACCAAAAACAACCTTAGGAATAATATATGACCATTTAGGCCCACTTGGATTAGATTAGGACATTTATTATTAATTTATTTAAAGAAGGGTTAAAATAGTAAAAATCAAAGTTTAATACGTAAATAATTTTTAATATAGTAATATCCATAAGATAAATTCTACTATAAATATTCATTAGAAAGATAAAATTATTTCCTACATAATGGTAGTTTATTTTTATTTTTTAGACATTAAATATTATAATTTATTTATGACACAATGATGATGCAGTAATTATCTTATTAGTGAAATATTGACATAATTGATGTTATAAATACCAAAATAAATGTAATTTGAGACTTTTAATGAATTACACTAATTTTCTAGGTTAATATAACATGTTAGAATTGATTTAATTAACTTTTTTCGAACTAATCATTCTGTTATGATTTTCACAAAAAATAAATTACTAAATAATGTCAAAATTGAAATAAAATAGTTTTTAAAACACAAATTATATTATTAATTTTTTTTATTCCTAAAAATCTGAGTTTCGGCCAAATGACTTATATAAGGTTATATATATTAATACTAAACAACTTGGGTTTTTTTTTCTTTTTATAGTAAGTTTAATTACCTTATAGTGTAAGAACACAAAAGACACGGTAAAAGTAAAACTATCTAACTTAAAGTTAAATCTAAATGATAAGGTTAAAATAGTAAACTAAACTTTTCCAAATTCTATTGTATGAGAGGGTTTCGACCCATCCCCACCTTAGCTTCGAAATAAATCAATTTGGATCTATTTAAAACCGAATATGGCTTTATAATAAAATAATATTTTTAGTTTTTCCAAAGGTGCCCCTCTCTTCCCTTATAAAAGGGAACCTCCTCCCTCTCTTCCTCACACCACTTTGAGCCTTCAATCTCAGAAAAAAGCTGAAAATTTATCCTCTCCACTTCCCTAGAAACATTCTAGAGGTCTTGGTCTTCTTCATAGACAAATTTTAGTGCCCTAAAAGGAGGTCTCAAAGAAGCTCTTCAAAGAAGAGGTAATGTCCGTTACCGATTCTTTCCACATTATTTCTTCTTCCACTTGTTATTCATTAGTTGTTTCATTATGAATTAATAACATCAGTATCACTCATATACTGATATGTTATTATAAGTATGAAACAACCCTATTTCACCATCTATCCATCCTACGGAAAACGAAATCATCGCGTGTGCGTACGTACGAAATACCGTCTCCACGCCGTGGTGTAATCTATTTTCCACCACCACCTTACTTGGATGGGTATAATGGTGTAAAGAATGAATATATATGATTATTTTAAATTGATATTGATTATGAAATATTATACATACACTCCAATACAATTCCACGATCATGGGAAGGATATCATCACTCGTGCGTACGTACGGAATACCGTCTCCACGATGTGATGTGACTCATTCTACGTGATTTTAATTGCATAATGATTACATAAATGAATTGAGTGAATAAATATGATATATATTACACTAATACAATTCTGTAAAGGAGGTATCTATAACCTAAAAATAAGAATAATATTTTATTCGACAAAACACGCATAAGAACAAAAAGTAATAAACACACGAATATCAAGTAACAATGAAATATTACTAATAATAAACTCAGAATATGACCATATATGATATCATAACAGTGAGTATGATTATGGAATAAGTCAATGAAATTATTTTAATCATTATACAGGAGGTTCGGACACTTACGAAGCAAATCGGACCTAAGGTAAGGGAAATATGACAATCTCATTTTTATCCGAGATTGTTTATACTTTGGAATTTACTGGGGTGTATTTTATCATCCACATCCAGATTTCCTCAATATGTAATATTATTTCCATCCACCTACAATTGTTTAAATCCAATTTTCCCCTTCGGTGGGTTTTTATAAAAAGATATGAAAGGAATCTTTTGTCGTTTTTCGTACGAGGTACTTTTTGACTTTTTCGACAAAAGTAGGAGAAGAATGCTTTTTTAACTTATATGGCATGAATGGGTTTTTAAAACATTATTTCCAAGAATCTTACTTTAAAAGTTTTCAAGTTCATTTTTAGTCAACTAATTTTAGTTTAGAATTGTATGACATGTTAAGAAAGGAAAAGAGTTTTTCAAGTAGAAAGGATATTTTCCTCAAGAATGGAGTTCAAGTGTTTTATCAAAATTATTTTCCATCTAAGATAATAAAGGGTTATGTTTCTATCCCTATTATTAAATTGATTTGATTATGTTGTGATGGAATTATTTTTATGAATTCCTTTATCTTATGTGAATTGTTTTATGATGTCACGATGTTTAAGATTCCCATTTTTATTACATGGGTCATGCTATGATGTATGGTTTATGATTTTGTGGCACACATAAGAGTGGTATCATTATGAGATGGGTGGGACTTATATCTCCCTCCAATTCATTGGTTAACGATTTTATATCTCATGAGATAGACATGGATGGAACTGCAGGTTAAACCGATTCAGTGAAACAGGACTGAAATGAGGAATGAACTCGGTTCAGAAATGGACTTTGCCCACTAAGATAGTCTTGGAAATGAGTCTTGACTAATAAGAAATGATTCTCTATGATTATGTGTGTTTGACACAAATCTTCATGTTTTAAGTTATGATTATTGTGATTACATTTCACTATCATGATTTATCCCATGTTATGAAATTATGATCTCTTTTGGCAGGGTACGATTTCCAAAATGTTGTGTTCTTATGAATATGATGTGATTGATATTTCTTTTGTTTACCCTTACTGAGCATTTGAGCTCACCCTTTTGTATGTTTTATTTCCCTAGGTTAGGAAGAAGGTTATTAAGTAAGATATTCCAAAAGGGACTATAGATATGATGAAATAAATTGGAGACAGTGTAGAAGCTTTATGAACCAGTTGTTTATGTTTCCCAGTTTATAAAGACACTATACCTATACGGTCCTTTCATGGTTTGGTTATATGTTGTAATAAGTGTACTTCAATTTTGAAGTACTAACAATGTATGTAATGTATGGGTTGTTATAGACTTCCCCATCATAGGGGTCTCAACGTGACAAACGACGCATCGATCGGGCGCCCGGTCTCTGAGATATATGCACTTTTTTAAAAACGGTGTTCTTGGATTCAAGTCTAATCCAACCCTGGTCAGACTTCAAGCTCCATAAAAACTCACATAGAGTATCTCTAAAGGACCAACTTGTAACAATGATCCTTATCCCATAGACAGCGTGTCGATCAGATGTCGTTCTATTAGTTACACCCCTTTCCGTGAAACGGGGTCGATCCCACCTCAGTTCAGCCTAGCTCAGTCCGGCCGATCAAAATATGTCAATGGGAATGATTCCCAAAATTGGTCCCAATGCCATAGAATTCGTGTCAAATGGAAACTTGGTTCGTCGGTTACATGTGTTTCTTTATTCGGGGGTCGGTTGGGTCTTGCCCTGTCCTAATCGGTTAGGTCGGTCTGACGCAATGGGTACCGGGGTCTACCTGAACCTGCCTGGGTTCAGCCCATTAAGGGTCGGCCCAGTTCACTGGGTCCGGCCCGCCGGGGCGGCTCGACTAGTTCGTGGGTCAGGGTTGCAGTTTGCATGGCCTTCTCAGCGGGTCTGACCTATTTGGTTGGTCCGAATCTAGCCTTTGTCCACCTGAGGCAGACCATGTCTCCAGCTAGCCCTGCAGACGCGGATCCGTTTCATCCAGCCAATGGGGCGCTACCCCACCATGTGCAATGGTCATCCAAGTGGCCGACTGGTCTCCAGCCGACAGGACACGACGTGAGGTCGTGCCGCCCCCTCTTGACGTGGCCCATTGGTCGCGGCTTCTACCACCCTTCTCCCATGTGGTCGGCTCAGGTGGGCCACCACTGACCACTACGGCACGCAACATTGCACAGCCTTCCCACGGCCTGTGGTCAGTTGCCCTAGGCCACCTCCGGCCACCACCTGCATGGTGCGCTGACGATTCTTTCTACGGTCCACCTGACATGTTCCAGTGGTTCTTTCTTGTTGTCGTCTACACCTACGAGCATCTCGGGTCACCATCACCACTATGTGACCCCTATCTCTGTTTTTTCATCACATTTCCCAGCCACGCACAGCAAACACAACAACAACAAGATCAGAGAAGGGTCCGGGCATTTTTTGGATTGGACCACCCCCTCCGAGTTATAGTTTTAAAATGGTTGTTGGAAACAATCAGAGAATTTAGAAATAACTCCTGACTTGGAACCCTGCATCAACCTCCCGTGTTTAAGGAATGATCTGCGGATCAACCCATTGGTCGGTTGATCAGTTTTCTTCGTATAAATCAAGAACGGGGAAGGAGGAATGTTATAAAATCAAAAAAAACCCTACCAACAAAGCACATGACCTTCTTCCATGGAGATATCTGGAGGAATACCATGTCTCCATCTTTGAACTCAAGGTCCTGTTGAAAATTTTCTGCATAGCTCTTTTTTCCACTTTGGGATGCCATGATGTCCTGCTAAATGTTTTTCACATTTTCCACCATTTCATCAACCATTTCAATTTCTATCAGCTTACGTTCACTAACTTCATCCCATCATGTCTCTGTTGTTCACATTTCCCATGAAGGGATTCATATATAGCCATATGGATGATGGCGTGGAATATATTGTTATAGGAGAACTCAACCAGAGGAAGATGTTGGACACATCCTCCAATGAAGTCCATAGAAAACACTCTCAACATGTATTTCAGTGTCTGAATAGTTCACTCATATTTACCATCAGTTTGAGGAAGATAGGTTATTCTAAAGTCCATCTCAGTTTTTAGAGAAAGTTAGAGACTCTTCCATAAATTCGAGGTGAATATCTGTTCAAAATATGATATAATTGATAGTGGTACTCCATGTATCCATAACAACTCTTTGATATATATCTTTTCAATTTTGTCAAATGATATTTTCTATCAAATTGTGATAAAGTTAGATTTATTTGTAAGACAATCCAAAATGACCCGTATAGCATAGTTTCCTCTAAATTTCCTTGGAAGTCTTGTGACAAAGTCTATGGTAATGTTATCCCATATTCATGTTGGTATGGGTTTTGGTTGCATCATACCCTTCATTTTTTTTCTTGCTGCCTTGAAATGTTGACATATTAGGCACTTCGATGTATATTTAGCAATCTTCTTCTTCATATTGTCCCACAAATATTTCTCTCAGAGATCTTGATACATATTTGTGCTCCTTAGGTGAGTAGAGAAGGTTGACATGTGTGATTCATTCAAAATCTATTTCATTATCTCTAGATCAATTGGTACACATAATTATGACCCAAACCTTACAACTCATTCTTCATAAATCTTGATCTCATTGGATTACTCATTTCTAATAGCTTCCACCCTTTCTAGAATTTCCACATCTTTTCTTTGACCATCCTTTATTTTCCCCATGATTGATGGTTGAGAAATAATTTTTAAAAGCATTTATGATGATCCTCCCTTAATGATTCCAATGTCCATCCTCTACAAATTTAAGAATATTGGATCCTTCTCAATTCTCATCATTGATAAATATGCAAGACCCATTCAACTTAGAGCATCTCCTACCTTATTTTCCTAAACAGGATGGTAGTGGACTGAGAAGTCATAATCCCTGACAAGATCTAACTATCTTCTCTGGCACATATTAACATCCTTTTGTGTGAATATGTATTTGAGACTCTTATGATAAGTATATATAACACAATTCACCCCATAGAGATAATTCCCCCATATATTCCTGAAAAAAATATCATATGATAACTATAGATCATGGATAGGATAGTTATGATCAGAGATCTTCAATTTCTATGAGTTGTAGGCTATCACGTTATAATTTTTCATAAGTACAAAGCCCAATAAATTCTGGGAAACATCATTATATATCACAAAACATTCTCTACTTTGTGATAATGTGAGTACTGGTGCAGTGATAATCCACATCTTTAGCTCCTTGAAGCATTCCTCACATTCTTCCGTCTAGAAGTACTTTACCCCTGTCCATATTAACTTAGTTATAGGGCTTGAAAATCAGGATAAATTCATCAAAAAACATTGATAGTTCCCTTATAAGATTTGAAAACTATGTATTTCTATTACACTAGAGGGTTTGGGCCAATCCTAAGTCAACTTTGTTTCATGGGTCAATAGAAATTCCCTCACTTGTGATCAGATGTCCCAAAATTGTGACTTACTGCATCTAAATTTTACACTTGCTAAACTTGGTGTACAACGTATCCTTCTTCAATGTTGCCAACACAATCCTTATATGTTCTTCATTTTCCTCATTTCACATGGAGTACATGAGAATATCATCAATAAAAACTACCAAAAATTTGTTAAGGTAATTTCTAAAGACTCTATTCATCAAATACATGAAGATATCATGGGAACTAGTAACTCTGAAGGGTGTCACTAAAAACTCATAGTTCCCATACCTTTTACAAAAGGCAATATTCTAAATATATTCCTTCTTCACCTTTAGTTGATGATATCTAGAATGGAGATCCATCTTTGAGAAGTACCTAGCTCCTATCACCTAATCGAACAAGTCGTAAATTCTCATAACATGATACTTATTATTGATGGTGATCTATTTGAGTTCCCAATAATTGATACACCACTGCATCAATCTATCCTTCTTCTTGAAAAAGAGCACTAGCACACCCCAAGGTGATACACTAGGTCCTATGAACTTTTTATCCAAATGATTCTTGCAACTTCTTCTTTAAATCCTCTAGTTTTATAGAAGTCATCATATAGGGACACTTTGAGAAAGGAGTAGTTGTACGTATGAGTTACATTGAGAACTATACCTCAAAATCCGAGGGTAGTCTGGGTAACTCTTCAAGAAATACATCACTACATTCTCTCATGATGGGAATTTCTTATAGGTTTACACTTTCCTTTGACTCAACCATTTGAGTGAGGCATGCTTATTAATAGGGAATCAACACCAACAACATTGAATGATTTTCTGAATGGAGTTCCATGATCTTCCTTTCATTTTTATAGGATTATAGGATGGTTCTGAATATGAAAAGATATTTCATTTTTCTGATAGTTTATATGTTCTTTGTATAATGAGAGACAATCAAATCCTAGTATAGCATCAAATTCCACCAAGGTAAGTATAACAAGATTCGCTTGAATACTATTTCCACATATGACAATTGGATAAGATTCCAACACTTGGGTTTCAATGACTGTACAACTTTTGGTTTTAACCAATATCTCTAATTCATGGATTCAAGGATTCGATTCAATAGTTCTAGAAAACTTGAATGATAAAAATGAATTCATAGAACCATAATTAAATAAAACTTTTTACATTAATGATTGAATTGTATGTTTGCCTTGAATGAATTCATTTTTTCAATCCATTTATGCATTAGTTATGGCATAATCCATCCCTTTATCCTTTTTTTGTAGAATTATGACACTAATTACTCTCTATGACATGAGGTTTAATTCACTGGATTGTATAGTGCCCTTGCTCCATAGAGTTTTATCATTGGACCATGGGTGTTGCTCACCATTCCTCTACCGCATTGTCCAAACTTTTCATGTCTTTTCGACATTCATGTTATTGGTGGACTTCTCTCTCACAATTGAAGCATTTATGAATCCCTTTGAGGTAGTTCCCCTAAGGCTTTATCCCACATTTTTGACATGTGGGTGGTTTATTTTTCTTTCCACCTTTCTCATTAGATCCACTAGATTTAAACTCAATATTTCATTTCTTATCACCGTAGCCATGAGACCATTCTCCAAACTCCATATCTACATTGAGAGCATGTTGAAAAACTTCTTCATAAATCCTATATTCTTGAATTTCAAGATCCCTTCTAAGGTATGGTTTGAAACAACTAAAGAATCTATACATTTTTTTTTATAATTGTTGATAACAAAACCTAAAGTGTACCTTGTAAGACTCATGAATGTTTCTTCGTAGGATATGAAATATTAACCTTCTTTTTCCTTTAGTTCTATGAATTCTCGCCCAATATTTGTAAGAAGCGTTTGAGGGAAATACTGAATAAGAAACATAATCATAATTTCTTCCCACTCTATCTCTTCAATTTCATCCCTTGACTTGGTGTTCTTAATTAAAGCCCAAAATTGATTGTCCTCTCCATCTAGATGATAAACAACCATAGTTCCTTCTACATCTTGGAATAGTGAAGAACAAAAAATATCATGTCCATCATATTGACCCATTGTTATGAAACATGTGGATCAGAAGATCCACTAAACATTGGTGGTTGTTGCTCATAAGACACTTTATAACTAGTTTCTCCCTCTTTGGTGAAGGAAGATGTTCCAAATTATTCAGGTTAATGTTTATAACATGAGATATCTAGGTAAGCATCACCATGAAATTTTTAACTCTACCTCCCAAATCAATGGGTATGTCATTCGAGAAATTTATGCATTGTCCCTCGCATAGGTTGTTATCCTAGATTCTCCTAGTTCCTGCCATTTTCTAAAATAGAAAAGTTTATAACAAAACATTAGCAAACCAGTCATGAATAAATAATTTATTACTTGGTGCAAATAAATCATATCTTGGGTGAAACCTATTTTTATCATTTTCTAAAACAAATATTCATAGGTTCTTCATTATACTTAGCCTTCTACTAAGGTTTTTTTACTAGGTTTCTCTAATCTTAATTCTGAAATTAACTAAATCTTCATCTCATACTAACTATAGTGACCCTACTTTTTCTTCAATTAATTTTACATAATTTTAAATAAAAACAACATAAAATCATTACAGAATCAGGATCCAAGTGTTTTTTGTCTTGGTATAATTAAGATCATACTAGAAATTTACAAAATAAAACATAATCATTTATTTAATTCCTTCTTCTCTAGCTTCTTATTGGCCCTTTGTGATCTCCTTAGTACATGTAGTCACCTAAGTATATACATCAAAAATGGGATAGATAAAAAACCAATAAAATGATAGATAAGAACATGAAATAGTGTAACATGGGGTGAGAAAAATTAATATCATCATAAGATAGGCATAGGATCATTATTCTGATAGGAAACATTTGATAAAGGCATAAAATGTGGTCAGGCGTAAAAATAAAACATCATGTCTTAGTGGTTCACCACCACACACAGTTGTGAATAGATCTAACATCATGTTCATGAATATTTCACTTTACTCATGAGAATATTAAAATTAACCAATGCATTGTATTGCAATATAATTCTAGTAACACCCATCACATCATAACATTTACATTGTGCTATATAGTTCTGGGTGCACCCATCACATCACAACATTTACAGTATCATTTATGAAACATAGAACATTTATCAATATTTAACATATAATAACCCATGTAAAGAAATGTTTTTCATTTAATAAATAATAAATTCATAACATTTGGTTTCCCAAATGAAATAGGGATTAACAAACTTGATATTATAATCATCAAGCATGGGTGAAGGAAACAATCTTGAGAAGTAAAAGGTGAGTTTTTTTAAAAGAATATTTCTTTTCAAAAAAAATGTGTCTGTCATAAAATAATATAGAAAAAATGTATATCCCCGAGAACATTATTATTAAAACCTATTTTTAAGTAATAACCATAATGAAAATGGGGTTAAAGAGGGAAACCCCAAAGAAAGTAATTTGGGTTCAAGATATCCCCTTACCTTGGGTCTGAATGCTTCCTTGATGTTAATGTCCTATATAAACAATTTATATTCATTAATTAACAATTAAAAAACCTTTTATACATTAATATAATTCATTATGGTTTTATTATGTTCCTTTATAGTGCTTCTTATGAGTTATAGAGTTTAATATTGTCATTTCGGGGAGTTCATTTTCATAGTTTCCATGATCGGTTCATTTGTATACAAGAATGGAAGTTCATCAATAATGAGGATGAATATTAAAATTGTTGCCATATTTTATTAACAATCCTCTATAATCTTAAATTATATTGAATTTATTTTTTTATATACCATGAGGATGATTCATTAGATATATTTTAATGATGATAATTTTAGGTTAATTTTGGCGGTTTTTCGAACACAACGAAGTCATTTTGTTTTAGAATGTAGTATTTTGAGTATAATTTATTTATAAAAAATAAAATGGGTTATAACATAAAATTTACATTATGTTTTATACTATTTAATTTTATTCTTAATATCCTTGAAGGTTTTTATGGAAAATGAGAGTGCATCACTCACGATGTTGGTAAATTAACACATCACAGGCAACGATTTCATTTTTAAGATAAAAGAGAGAGGGAGGAGTTTAATGATGGATATTGCATTAACATGATATAATTATAGTATATATATGGTAATAGAGTTATATTTATATTTTTATTAATGTAGGCGATTGGAGAATAATAAAAGAAATTGAAATTGAAAGGAAATTAAAAGAACAAGAGAGAGGATTTTCCTCTTGAATTCTCCTATTGAGATCCTTCTCAAGGGATATTGGATTGGTATTTTTATGAGGCTAAGATATCCTAGGTGTGGAGGAGGGGATAGGGAAGATTATTGGTTAGAATTTTGGTAATTCTCTAAGCTTAATAAGTGTGAGGAGAAGTTGGTGTGAGGGTAGTATTTATAGTGGACAAGAGGGGTGTTTTCTTATTATTTTAATCATTAGTTTATGATTTTTCTCTAGATAAGAAATAGTGAGTATTATTGTCAAAAAATAATTTAATTAGTTCATTTGTGTTCTAACCAATGGTTCTTACATCAATTATCACTCAATGAATAGTGAATTTAGCTAATAATGTATCTATACTATAAATTACCATATTTCACTATTCACAAAAAAAATCATGTAATTCAGAAAAAATCCAAAAAATTCCTCCTAAACATTTTCAAATGTGTAGAATTAAGAAAATACTTGATTTTATGAAAATAAGTTTTTAAATATGAGTAATTTAATTTCTAATTAAAATCATAATTTACTTGAAAAATACAAATTTTATGACTAAAACTACTTTTCAAACACTTTGAAAAGATAATTAAGGACTAATAAAATTATCTTAAAACCATAAGAAACCAGAATATTAATTTATGAATAAATTTTATGAAAAAATATTTTCTTTCAAATTATTAAATTAATCATAAAATTTTAATTAAATATACAATACATTCAAAAATTCCAAAACATAATTTATTTTTTGATAAAATATTTATTTACTTATACTATGATATAATTATATCATACTTTCACTTATAAGATGGATAAATTTTATTTACACTTTCATTGGTGAGGATGCCATTACATTGGTTGGTTTACTATTCATAAGGGTCACATTACTATTCCAAAGGTTAGGATACTATTTCATCGGTATGTGTTCCTTAACTTCTAAAGATTCCTTTTATTTAACAAATTATACATTTATAAAGTTTTTATAATGTTATATATATAATATTATGTGATTATACTATAATAAATAATTATAATAAGTAAATTCCATTGATAAAACATTGGGTCGTTACATTAAATATATATAAAAATAATTTTATAAAAATACATAATTATATAATTATATTTATAGTTATAAAATTATAATAAATATATTTAAAAAGACATTACTTACTATATTCATATTTATATATGTATATGTATATTTATATTTATATAAATACATTTAATTATATAAATATATTTATAATTATAAATATATTTAAAAATATATTTACTTATAAATATATTTGTTTATAAATATATTTATAAATTTATATTTACTACATTTATAATATTAGATATTTATAATTATAAATAAAAAATATAATTTTTTAAACAAAGTATTTATATACCAATAAATAACTAATTATATATTGAAATAATTAAAAAATTATAATAAATATATATATAATTATATTAAAATATTTACAATTTTTTCATTTAAAATTATAATTATGATCCTTTATCAGTGTTAATGTTTTAGAATTGATAAAGATGCATTTATCAGTGCTTATTAATTTAGGCCTGATAAAAAGTATCTTTATCAGCACATATTTGGAAGTGCTGATAAATGGTTACCTAATCTAATTTAAAGAACCCTAACCACAACTAATTAAGCTTTGATTCTCAAGTTCTCCCATAACTCATGTTTTGTCATCCCTCCTCCACCACATTCTATCAAATGAATTGAAGCTAGAATCCAATGAATATTATCTTTTCCTCCTCGTATCTCATTTATTTCTTGTTTCGGTTCTATATTTTATGTTATTGTTGTGTTCTCAACCATGAAAAACACTAATTATCTTCTCACATAATTCTATTCGTGATTGGTCTCTCTCATTTTTCCACATTTTTTCCATTCTTTTAACCACCTTCACTCAAGGATTTTTTTCATTGTTAGCACTATCATTGTCACCATTCCAAATATCTACATTATTCCACTGAAAATTCCCTTTGATCATTCCCCTTATTCAACATGGTCATTTTATTTAATAGATATCATATTGGACAATAATTTATCTTTTAGTGATGGAAGATGGAAATGGGTTTTGGGCTTCACATATAATTTTGGGGACACATTTGGTCCATAGATAATGTATTTGTGGCTTACCATGGAACAAGATCATCTATTACAGAGTAATTAAAGGATGTTTGGTGGATGATATTATTGTTCATTGTAAGGGAATAATCTTATAAATTGTAGCAATTAACTCTTCATTTTTTTCAAACGTGTTCCAATCACAAACTACAACCAATTATCCAATTACCTACTTAATATATAGTTAAATGGTATTTATTATAATCATTTTATTTTCTTAAAAACTATTATAGACCAAAATATGGATTTTTCCATGCTATATTTAGTTGGAAGTACCAAGGTCTCCATGTATATTTACCATGGGATGAGGTCTCTCTATGATGTCTGTTAGAGATGCAATAGTCCCAATTCTTTCAAACTACACTATTATAGGACACCATGATTTGTATTTCAAATTTTACATACTTTTTTAAAATAACACTACATTGATAATTGTATTTATTTATATAAATATGTTAATATTATATGTATTTAAATTTAATGTAATATTTTTATTGAAAATTTGGTTTAAACAATATTGATTCTCACCTTCTATTATTTGATTTTATGGTATTTTCAATAATATTTGGTTATTTTTATTAATTTTAAAGAAAACGAACACTCATATTTAGAGAATTATATTTTTTAAACGAAATATGTAAGAATTCATTATTATAATTTCATTTGGGATATTTTTTAATATAATTGGGTTTAGATTATACATGGGATAAACATATTTTTTTAAAATTATTAACTTTAACAACCCAAAATTTCATCAATGAAAATCCCTCTTGATTTAATTAAATGTCTCTTTATGTAAAATGATTATATAAATTTCAACATATTTGGTTTTATGTTCACGGATTTTAAAATAATTTTATGAATTGTGACTGTTGCTAATATAGTCGTTGAATAGTGATCACATGATTAGTATAAATATAGGGCTTTAACAAATCCAATTTACTCAGAAAAAGGGAGTGATGGCCTCATCCAGTAGATGTTCCACATATGAAGCCCATTTGTCAAAGCTCGGAAAGGAGGTTGCATCTTTGGGCTTCACTCTTGACCAAGCCCAAGGTGAGCTTTAATATGTTAAGTTCGAGAGGGACCGCCTACGAGAGAAGTGGAAGTTTATAGAGATTACCACCCGAGAAATGTTATCTGAGCCACCCCAAGAGTATGTCACCATTTCACACCTTAATATTTAGTCTTATGTGGGTTTTATAAGTGGTTATGTAACAAGACCGTAGAACTATTTTTATGTACATTATTTTTTTATATAATAATGAATATACTTTCATTTTATTATTGTTACTTTATAAATAGTTTTTAATGCAGAAATAGCTTTTTTAGTTAATGTTCAACTATGAAATCTATTTTGAAGAATTAATGGATTTTTTAATTAAAAAATATTTTAATAAAATATTATTATTATTATTATTAAATTAATTTTTATTAAATTATCGTATAATTTTATAAATTCAATTGTAATTTTTCTTAAGGTTTGAAAACCATTTTTTGTCGAAAATAGTGATTTTTCGATAAATGTATGTTTTTATTTTAAAATTGAAAATTGGAACATTAAAAAATTATTTATATAAAATGAATATTTTTTCTGGAATCATGATGTCGAAATTATCCAACGGTGAATTTTTCATAATTTTTTGAGACAGTCAAATTTTTGGGTAAAAATGAAATATCGTTTTAATATATAAAGTATTTTTTGTAATCATAATGACCCAATAGTGATGTAATAAAATACTATAAATATAATTTTCGGCCAATATATGATTTAACATTAAAATAATGTGATTTTGGGTCTGTTTGATTTATTTTACAAAGATTTAGTGGACCCTTCAAGACGTATTATACATTTTTTCTTTTTAAATTGTTTTCCTTGGAAGTGTGGATCACCTCCACATAAGAAACCACATTATTTTAAGACGTTTGGAATTTGTCCTTATAAAATATTTTTTCCACTTCCCTTTGTAAAAAACCATGGGAAAAAACCATGGGTTTGTATGTGGTTTGGATTAGTTTAATGTGAGGTGTCCCAAACCTAAATAATAAACAATTCCCTCACCTTTCCTATATAAACCCACCCAAGCTCCCACTTACTCCCAACTCAAGGCCTTTTGAGTTCATAAAAAATCTTCCCTCCTCTCTCTAGAATCCTCCCAAGGTGCCCCAATCTCCCAATAATCCTCTCTCAAGCCTCTCTCAAGTCATTGGAAGCACACTTCCAAGTAAGGGTTTTTCTTCCTTTCTCATTTTTGTCCAATATTCTTTATATTGATATGCCCTTTTAATTTCAATTATAAATTTTGGGGTATGGTTTCTCACCTCCCTCATACTGCCTTATTTATTTTTGAATTATGGTAGACCCCTTTCTCTCTCAATAAATTCCTCCCATGTACACCCGTTACTTTGCCGAAATTCCGAAAAGAATTTTTCTCTCCTCTTTTATATTCAAGCAATTATTTTGTATCATGAATATAAATTCAATTAAATTTGTTTGTAGTTGTATCTATATGACCCCCATATTTTCCATTTCATTTAAATATGATGAGACACCCCTTTCTCTCCCATAAACCATTTTTATGAGTTCCTATGTCACGTCGTTATGCTGTAGAAATTGTACTGCACTTTTCCAAGCCAAAGCCATTGTGTAGTAAATATCATTCCAATTTCTCTACCAAGGTTATTCGCCTTTATGAACATTTAATTATTGTTTAAATAGTTTCAAGTATGTATTACACATTCATGTATCATTTAATAAATGATTATGTTTAATGATTAAATATTTTATGATCCATGTGGCACACTTATGGATGAAATGAAATGTTTAACAAGGGTGTGCCCTGATAGCACTCCAATGAATTGGGTAAAGTATAGTATCATGATACCACATGTGAAATGGGTGTTTACTCATGCTAATTCAAGTGAAACTAGGGTTTACTCGTGCTTCATGTTCAATGAGGTTTTACTCATGCTTCATGTGCAATGAGCCTTGGCTCGTGCTAATTCCATGTTAAGTGGTGTTGCCACATTTCCATGTTATGATTATCATTATTTATCATGCCTTTATGTTTATGCTTCTCTTGTGCTCTATTGATATTCCTATAGTCTAACATGTATTGTGTTCCTCATTTTATTCCATTATTATTCCCTTACAGGGCTTTATAGCTCACCCTTTTCTTATGAATGTCCTTAGGTTATCCCATTCAATGCTAAGTACGAGGGAATTTAGTGGTCATGTAAAGGAATTTTTCAATAAATATATTGTAATTCATCTTTTAAGTTGTTATTTAATGATCCTAATCCCCAAAGACACTATACCTCTCGATATTCTATGTATTTTCAAGTGATGTTAATGTAATAAATCACGTTTAATTGTGAAATAAAGAGCAGGGTTGCCATAGTTAGTATCAGAGGATAGGTTTAGTTATTTTTGGTATTAGGATAAGAAAACCCTTGTAAAGCATAAGAGACAAAGATAAGTATAATAAAAACATTCCTAATATTTTGTGAGTATTGATTAAGTGGTTTATTAAGCAAATACATCTCTGTCTGGATACGACCAGGTAGATGCGGCTCTAGGACAGATGTATCCTAGGGGTAAAACCCAAAAACACTGCTTTGAGCTAGACTCGAATGGGAACTGGTGCACCACAATGGGCCATGATGCACTCTTGGTTACGACACTCTCTGTGGATATGCTTTGGAAAATTCACAAGCTTAGTATGAACCATTATTAAGGGACAAAAAAATTCCCTAAGAATATATGATAGAAATTAGATCACTGATAAAATTGATTAAAGCCAATAAATTCATATGTTAAGGAAATAAAATTTAGTTATAAGTCATCAGTTTTGTCCTTGTATTTCCCTTTATGTGTTACCCCTAACTATCCTTTTATTCTAGCCAATGGCCGGTAATAGGAGGACTCTGGCTAACAACCGATGTGAAGACCAATGTGATGACTATACTAATGAGATTCCCAATACAATGGGAGTCAGAATCACAAACTTTGTCATGCTTCTCTCTTAGCTAACTCAATATTTGAATATAAACATAGTTCAATAGTAACATTAAACCCCCCCCCCCCCCCCATTAGAGAACAAGTCTCTATCGAGAGCTTAATGAGACAAATGCCTCCTACTTTTAATGGATCATCTGACCCCTCAATCACTGAAAAATGGATCAACTCCATTGAAAAGATCTTCTATGTCCTTCAATGTTCTGAAAAATAGAAGGTTCTCCTGGCTTCTTATTGTATGGAGGGTGAAGCTGATCAATGGTGTACGTTGATCAAAAATATGAAGCCTGAGGAGGAGATTGAGGCATTGGAATGGAAGGATTTTCGGAATATTTTTTTTGGTAATTATTTTCCACACACCCTCAAACTTAAGATGGAAAGGGACTTTTTTCCCTCAAACAAAAAATAGAAGAATATATTGGAGTTTATGAGGAAAACTTCAGAAGGCTTGCACGATACACTTCCGGCTTTGTAGTTACCCCCAAATGCAAGGTTGACGGCTTCTTTGGTGGGCTAAAACCTAGCCTGTAGAAAGCACTGGCGATCCATGACTTCGGCAGCTATGTGAAAATTGTCTGATGTGCCCTAAAGGTCAAAATGGAGATCGGAGAATCTTAGGGGTATCATGGGGATAAGAATCATAAGGTGGAATTTAATTTTGGAAGTATTATGGATAAATCCAACGGTGCTAAAAAGATCCATCACCCCACTTGCCAAAGGTGCGGAATGAAGCACCCCAAAAATTTCTTGAAGGGGACGAGGAAATGATTTAGGTGTAGAAGAAAAGGGAACCTATTGATTAACTATTGTCAAGAAAGACCTGCAGGTATATTAGAGGAGAGGAATGCTCTGTTCGAACCTCAAAGCATGTTTCATTGGTACAAATGCAAAGAACCAGGGCATCATGCAAATCAGTTCCCAAAGCCAAGGGTTTTCAGTGGTAACCAAAAACCTCCAAGGCAGCAAGGGAGAGATTTTTCCATCACTACTACAGAAGTGAACCCCGACAATGAAGTGGTGAAAGGTACTCTAGTTATTAATTCAAGAATAGCGAGCATACTTCTTGATTCAGGTTCTACACATTCTTTTATATATCAAAAGTTTAGTAGAGCAATCCCAGCACCACCATAAATCATGGAAGTGAAGATATCAATGTGTATGGAAAATGGGGAAATCATTGCATCACATGAATATAACTCCTCCACTATCATAATATGGGGATTGAACTTCCCGGTGAACCTCTTCATACTCCCTATAGTGGAATTTGATGCAATTCTTGACATGGATTGGATTTCCTTATATAGATCCAAAATAAATTTCGGTGAGAGGGAAATCACTCTCGATGTGGAGAATCGACCCCCAATTTTATTCAACTGAAATGGGGAAGATGAATCTTCTTTAGCTTCATCATCTCAAGTGTGGATACTACTTCCCTATGAGCATGCGTATTTGGCTCAGATGATTGAGTCTAAGGAGGCAACCATCCTAGAAGAGATGTCTCTTGTGAGGGAATTCACTGAAGTGTTTCCCGAGAAATTTCCTAGTCTTCCTCCTAGAAGAGATGCTGAATTCACAATTGATCTTATATCTGGGGAATTTCCAATATCCAAGACTCCATATAGAATGGATGTTTTGGAGCTTGAGGAGCTGATTAAACAACTACAGGAGAGTCGGGATAAAGGGTTTATACACCCAATTACTTCACCATGGGGTGCAGCAGTCCTCTTCATCAAGAAGAAGGATGGGTCAATGCGCCTTTTCATCGATTATCATGAGCTTAACAAAATCATGATAAAGAAAAAGTATCCTCTCCCTTGAATTGATGACTTGTTCGATCAGCTGCGTGGATCACAATACTTCTCCAAGGTGGATTTGCATTCACAATATTATGAAGTAAGGGTGAAGAAGGAAGATAATGCCAAGTCTACTTTTCGTACTAGATACGGGCACTATGAATTCATAGTAAAGCCTTTCGGACTCACTAATTCTCCAACAATATTCATAGACTTCATGAATAGAGTATTTAGATATTACCTTGACAAATTTTTGGTAGTATTTATAGATGATATTCTGATATACTCCATGTAGAGACCTGAAGCTTGACGTACATGGACATTACATTACTTTTGCGAAATACTTAGTACATAACAAAAGCACACACACAAGGATCGTAATAGTTTAGTGTCTTTGGAAACTCGAAATATAATCTTCTAATCGTGGTGAAAGATCGTCAACATCTCCCATAGAGATCTTCCTTTTTTTACCTAAAACCTTTCTTTATATCCTGGGGAAAAGAAAACATAAAAGGGTGAGCTCAAATGCTCAGTAATGGTAAAAAAAGAAATATCAATCACATCATATTCATAAGAACATAACATTTTGGAAATCTTAACCTGTAAAAGACAGCATAATTTCATAACATGGGATAAATCATAGAAGTGAAATGAAAACCCAATAATCATAACTTAAAACATGAAACTTTGTGGAATACACACATAATCATAGAGAATCATTTATTATTAGTCAAGACTCATTTCCAAGACTATCTTAGTGGACAAAGTCCATTTCTGAACCGAGTCACCCTCGTTTCAGTCCTGTTTCACTGAACCGGTGTAACCTACCGTTCCAGCCATGTCTATCTCATGAGATATAAAATCTTTACCAAATTCATTGGAGGGAGATATAGGTCCCACCCATCTCATAATAATACCATTCTTATGTGTTCCACAAATTCATAAATCATACATCATTTCATAACCCATGTAATAAAAATGGGAATCTTAAACATGGTGACATCATAAAACTATTCATGTAAGATAAAGGAATTCATAAATATAATTCCATCACAACATAAAAAATCAATTTAATAATAGGGATAGAAACAGAACCCTTTATTATCTTAGATGGAAAATAATTTTGACAAAACACTTGAACTCCATTCTTGAGGAAAATATCCTTTCTACGTCAAAAACACTTTTCCTTTCTTAACATGTCATAAAATTCTAAACTAAAAGAAGTTGATTAAAAATAAACTTGAAAACGTGTAATGGAAGATTCTTGGAAATATTGTTTTAGAAATCCATTCATACAGTATAAGTAAAAAACATTATTCTCATACTTTTGTCGGAAAAGTCAAAAAAGTACCTCGTACGAAAAACGACAAAAGATTCCTTTCATATCTTTTACTAAAAACTCACCTAAGGGTAAAATTGGATTTAAACAATTTTATTTGGATGCAAAATAATATTATATATTGAGGAAACATGGATGTGGATGATAAAATACACCCCAGTAAATACCAAAGTATAAACAATCTCGGATAAAAATGAGATTGTGATATTTCCCTTACCTTAGGTCCGATTTGCTTCGTAAGTATCCGAACATCCTGTATAATGATTTAAATAATGTCATTGACATATTAAATAATCATATTAACTGTTATTATATCATATATGGTTCACTTATTACTTTATATTACCCATTCTTTTGTAAATTCATGTTAAAGTAGCGCTTTGGGTAAAATCGTCTCATTTGTCGTTCATGTTTTAACTTGTAATTATTCATATGATTACTTAGATCATGATTAATTAATTATATAATATAAAACATGATTTATATATAATATATATTCAGAATAAACATATATATAATGGATCGATAAATGGAATGAAATACACCGTTCATGGAGACGGTAGGCCGTACGTACGCATGAACGTTGTTTTCGTTTCCTTATTGAATTGAGTGGAATTAAGTAGATGACATAAATATATATATACAAAAATCCAGTAGTATTATTATGTAATATATTTCATGACTTCTTATTATATATACTTTATAATCATTCATGAATGGTTAAAGTGGAGAATGAATCTCATTGCGTCGTGGAGACGGTAGTCCGTACGTACGCACGAGCGATGATATCATTATCATGACCGTTGAATTGTATTTTAGTGTATGTATACTGTTTAATAATCAATATCACTTTACAATAATCATATATAGTTATTATTTACACCATTATACCCATCCAAGTAAGGTGGTGGTGGAAAATAGATTACACCATGGCATGGAGACAGTATTTCGTACGTACGCACGCGCGGTGATTTCATTTTCCGTAGGATGTATAGATGGTGAAATAGGGTTGTTTCATAATTATAATAACATATAATTATGTGAGTGATACTGATGTTATTACTTCATAATGAAACAACCTAAGAAGAAGAAGTGGAAGAAGAAATAAAGTTGAAAGAATCGGTAAGAGACATTACCTCTTCTTTGAAGCGCCTCTTTGAGTCCTCCTCTTAGGGTACTAAAATTGGTCTTTGAGGAAGACCAAAACCTATAGGATGTTTCTAGGGAAGTGGAGAAGATACTTTGTCAGGGGTTGGCCGAGCTTGAAGGCTCAATGTGGTGTGAGGAAGAGAGGGAGGGGTTCCCTTTTATAAGGGAGGAGAGGGGAACCTTTGGAATAACTAAAAATATTATTTTATTATAAAGCCAAATTCGGTTTTAAATAACTCCAAATTGATATATTTCTAAGATAAGGTTGGGATGGGTCGAAGTCCTTTCATCCAATAGAATTTGGACAAGTTTAGGTTCCTATTTTAACCTTATAATTTATATTTAACTTTAAGTTAGATAATTTTACTTTTATCGTGTCTTCTTGTTTTCTTACACTATAAGGTTAATAAACTTACTATATCAAGACAAACGAACCCCAAGTTGTTTATTATTAATATATATAACCTTATCTTAGTCATTTGGCCGAACCATATATTTTTAGAAATAAAATAACAATTAATAATATAATATTTGTTTTAAAAACTATTTTATGTCAATTTTGACACTATTTATTAATAGATTTTTGTGAAAATCATAACAGAATGATTAGTTCGTAAAAAGTTAATTAAATTAATACTAACATGTCATATTAACCTATAAAATTATTGGAATTCATAAAAAGTCTTAAATTACATTTATTTGGGTATTTATAACATCAATTATGTCAATATTTCATTAATAAGACAATTACTCCATCATCTTTGTGTCATAATAAATGATACTTATTTAATCCCTAAAAATTATAAATAAATTTCTATGATGTATATAGTTGTATTAGATTTCTGGATACTATTTATGTTTGAAGTTTAATGAAGTTCATCACTAAAGTAAAATTATTATACTTATAAGATGTAAGAAATTGACATGTTGTCACATTCTTTGGTTTTAATAATAATTAAATTATTTTCATGGACAAAAGTCCATTAAATGAATCTAATCCGACACTTAGGTGATACGGGTCTACTTTTAGTCATCCAATAGGATTTTGACATGTTTTAGGGTAATTTTATAATATTATATTTACCCTTAATTACCCGATTTACCTTTAACTATGGTAAATAAAATTTACCGTAGTTATTATACATAATTCCCAAAAATAAAAAGTAGCTTATTAACATAATTTGGATCCAATGATTCCAAATATGGAATCCATTTTTCCAAATTCAATACACAAAAGTTTCAGAAATTAAATTAATATTAATCCCGTTGTCGAAAGAAAACGGGGTTTTATTTAAAACATTGCAAAAGATTGAATTGATTTATCCTATGAATTCAAGGTAGAATCAACGATAATGACATACATTATATTAAATGGTAAAAATATATTCTATTTATACTTTAAAAAAATTCAATATTATAATTTAACCATATAAATTACTGCGATGAAAAAAGTAGTTTTTAATTAAAATATAGCGTGTTTTTACTATTCATCAAAATATAAAAGTTACCAGAATAATATGATAAACTTATCCAAAGTAAATTTTTATTTCATGATTACAAAGAAGAATTTTATTTTGTCAAATTGAACTTATAAAAATGTCAAAATCTAGATTTAAAGTGGGTGCGCAATCAAAAGGTGGCAAACCTGTATTTTTTGAAAAAAACTTATTTTACCCGAAAAAATTATTTTGTTCTTATACCATGTTTTAGAAAATGTGTTAGACGAATAATAATGTTATAAGATTCAAAATTTAGTTAATATTATTCATAACGGCTAGTTCATAATAATATTATAATAATATATCGTTGTTTAGAAAAACCTGGTATTGCGTATAATACACGCTATCGAGGAAGGTCGTGATTGCGAGTAATGCAAGCCAAGTCAGGGTTGCGTGCTGTGCAAGAATCCTTTGTTGTTTCATATATCATAATCCAACCATATTTCATTTATAAATTGAATATATATATATATATATACTCAATTTTGCGTAGAATAACTATTATCAAAATTGTGTGTAACACGATCCAAGAATAGTGTTGCGTATACTGCAAGCTAATACGGTGTTGCGTATAGTGCAAGGTAATATTGGTGTAGCATAAAACATAAGACATTAATGAAATTAAAAGAATATTTTTCATAAAATCTCAGGGTGTTACATTCAACCCCCTTTAAAATGAATTTTGTCCTCGAAATTCGTCGGGGTTATAAATGGTTTACTATTCGAAAGTTTCTTTAATAGAAACCCACATCGTAAAAAGGAATACCAAAACCAATATTTAAAAACAAAAGTATTAAACATAACGGTAACCCAAATAAACAAATTACCGGGTTTCCACATAGGTGAAAATATGGATATAGAAGAGAAATCTAACCATCATGTTCTGATGGAGAGTGGTAGAGAACTTGGCTATGGAAAATCCAGCAATCACAAAGCCATAAATTTGTGATGATCTAAGGTACCATCTAATTCATCAGATATAAGAGCACTAGGACAACATTTTTGGTTTTCAAGATCATTTCCCTAAAGTTGATGAAATTGGAATTAGAAGAAATACTTTCGTGATTTTGGTATAGTCTAACCGTTTTTCATTGTTTAGAAAATTTCCACTTCATATCTTAAAGAAATGAAGTTGAATTTGTCATTCGTGATGTGTTAGTAGATCATGTGATAGAATGATGGGTCATTCCATCTATCTCAAACAAAAGGTTAGAAAAGTTATCAAAAAAAATACATAAGTCCATCTATAGTGAGATTAATCATATATGGTTCCTAAAATAAACTTATAATTTCTATATCATACCGCTTAATAAAATAAAACTAGTTTCTACTAACCAAGGACTTCCTATAGGCCAGTGGTAGGTGATAAGGGCCAGTCGCACTTCAGTTGTGGATTCGATTCCTACGACCTTGTCCGACGCGATGGGTTGTCGCCCGTCCTGCAGGTTGTCATTTTTCTAAAACCATATTACTATAACATCCCATCAATAATATCAAAAAAAACTTCTATCCTTAAACAATACTAACTTTTTTCCAACATAATCCATTCCAATCTTTAGGCTTATCCATAATACTGCAGTCCATTCTCATAATATAGTGAAAACGATTACAAGAGATTTAATACCATCGTTGATCCCCATATATCATAAGATATGTCTTGTTGGTCACATTCCAAACATTCAAAGGCCTTAATCATGTATTCTCTTGAATAACCATTAAACCTTAGTGAAAACATGAATTTAGTTAAAAGTTAACACTTTACACATACCAAAATCCTCAAAATTCTATATACTCAAATCATGATATCACTTAGTCCTTATATCAATCATGAGCTCGTGAATACTATCAAACATATTAGATTCTCTTTGTCCCTTCATTATGTGCATATCATCTGCTTTCCAAAAATATTTCAATCACTTTTCATGGTTACTGATGCCATAAAATTATTGAAAACCACAATAGACCAAAACATAAATATTCCAATATTCCACGATACTATATACAACATTATTTTGGAATCCCATTTCATAAACACTTAATCATTCCACCACATCGTTGTCATATTCAACATCGCCAATGGTGATCGCATGTGACTTCCATTTGTCCTTTTCCTTAAGTGGTTGCTCATATCGATCATCATTAACCCTTGGATTAGGGAAATTATTAGCATAATGCCCCATTTCCTTGCACTTGAAGCATTGAAGTGTAGTAGGTTCATTCTGTGTATCCCTTCCTTTGTTTGCATCATTATACATCTTCTTCCCATCATTGTAGCATTCAAATGCTCGATGACCTTCCTTTCCACATTTGAAACATTTACTTGTCCCTTTAAGACAATCTCCACCATGCTTCTTTCCCCACTTTGAGCATAAGGAAACATTCATCTTCTTTTCACCATTATTCTGTGATTTCTCCTTGAACTCCATCTTTCGTTTCTTGTCAAAACTATGAGATGAATAAGTAACACTAACTTCCATTTCTACCTTGATAGCACAACGCACCATTTCTTCATAGCTACTAAAGTCACTTTTAGCTAATTCCCTTCGAAGATATGGTTTTAAGCCACTGAACAATCGATCAACTTTACTTTCAGGTTGGATGATAAATCCAGATGCATACCTTGCAAGCCTTGTAAAATTCGCTTCGTATATACCAACAGATTCATCATCCTTTTGCTTTAGTTCAAGAAACTCCTTCTCCAACTTTGTTCAAAGAATACGAGGGAAGTACTTATTGAAAAATAAGTTCTTGAACTCGTCCCATTCCATGGACTCAATTTCATCTCTTTGCCTCGTATTCTTGATAAGATTCCACCATTGATCAGCTTCACCTTCCAAATGATATACTGCTAAGATGAATTTATCATGTTCAGAACATTGAAGAACTGAAAATATCTTTTCAATGGTACTGATCCATTGTTCACCAACAAGTGGATCAGAAGACCCACTGAAAGAAGGTGGACGTTGCCTCATGAAGGACGCAATAGAATATTGTTCCCTTCACTACTCATTTGGATATCCAGAATGATTCATAGCTTGTGTAAGTATAGCAATATGATTTTTCACTCCATCTCCCATAACATTTGTTTGTTCAGGAGGACAATCATTGCATTGTCCATTGCATTGATCAACACGGTTCCTTCGGGTTCCAGCCATCGTCTAAAACCCAAAAAGAATAGTGTGAGAGGCAAAAATCATGCTAGGGAAAACAACATAATAAAGGGGGAGTACCTTCAATATCTACCATCTAAGGTTAAATTGTATGATCCTTAGCATAATTATAGTACTATAACCTATACGTATACTTAACCTTAGGGACATCTCTAGACATACCTTAGAAATATCTCTGGGGATCTCACTAACGTTTTCGCATCCTAGTTTCCAAAGGTTGACTAAACTTTTCCTCTGATACCAACTGTAGAGACCCGAAGCTTGACGTACATAGACATTACATTACTTTTGTGAAATACTTAGTACATAACAAAAACACACACACAAGGATCGTAATAGTTTAGTGTCTTTGGAAACTCGGAATATAATCTTCTAATCGTGGTGAAAGATCTTCAACATCTCCCATAGAGATCTTCCTTTTTTTACCTAAAACCTTTATTTATATCCTGGGGAAAAGAAAACATAAAAGGGTGAGCTCAAATTCTCAGTAATTGTAACAAAAAGAAATATCAATCACATCATATTCATAAGAACATAACATTTTGGAAATCTTAACCTGCAAAAGAGAGCGTAATTTCATAACATGGGATAAATCATAGATGTGAAATGAAATCCCAATAATCATAAATTAAAACATGAAACATTGTGGCATACACACATAATCATATAAAATCATTTCTTATTAGTCAATACTCATTGCTAAGACTATCTTAGTGGACAAAGTCCATTTCTGAACTGAGTCACCCTCGTTTCAGTCCTGTTTCAATGAACCAGTATAACCTACCGTTCCAGCCATGTCTATCTCATGAGATATAAAATCTTTACCCAATGCATTAGAGGGAGATATAGGTCCCACCCATCTCATAATGATACCATTCTTATGTGTGCCACAAAATCATAAATCATACATCATTGCATAACCCATGTAATAAAAATGGGAATCTTAAAAATCGTGACATCATAAAACTATTCATATAAGATAAAGGAATTCATAAATATAATTCCATCACAACATAATCAAATCAATTTAATAATAGGGATAGAAATAGAACCCTTTATTATCTTATATGGAAAATAAATTTGATAAAACACTTGAACTCCATTCTTGTGGAAAATATCCTTTCTACTTCAAAAACACATTTCCTTTCTTAACATGTCATAAAATTCTAAACTAAAAGAAGTTGATTAAAAATAAACTTGAAAACTTGTAATGCAAGATTCTTGTAAATATTGTTTTAAAAATCCATTCATTCAGTATAAGTAAAAAAACATTCTTCACGTACTTTTGTCAGAAAACTCAAAAAAAATACCTCGTACGAAAAATGACAAAAGATTCATTTCATATCTTTTACTAAAAACTCACCGAAGGGTAAAATTGGATTTAAACAATTATAGGTGGATGGAAATAATATTACATATTGAGGAAACATGGATGTGGATGATAAAATACACCCCAGTAAATACCAAAGTATAAACAATCTTAGATAAAAATGAGATTGTGATATTTCCCTTACCTTAGGTCTGATTTCCTTCGTAAGTGTCTGAACCTCCTTTATAGTGATTTAAATAATGTCATTGACTTATTACAGAATCATATTCACTGTTATTATATCATATATGGTTCACTTATGATTTTACATTACCCGTTCTTTTGTAAATTCATGTTAAAGTAGCGTTTTGGGTAAAATCGTCTCATTTGTCGTTCGTGTTTTAACTTGTAATTATTCATATGATTACTTAGATCATGATTACTTAATTCCAGAATATAAAACATGATTTATATATAATATATATTCAGAATATACATCTATATAATGGATTGATAAATGGAAAGAAATACACCGTTCATGGAAACGGTAGGTCGTACGTACGCATGAACGTTGTTTTTGTTTCCTTATTGAATTGAGTGGAATTAAGTAGATGAAATAAATATATATATATACATAAATACAGTAGTATTTTTATGTCATATATTTCATGACTACTTATTATATATACTTTATAATCATTCATGAATGGTTAAAGTGGAGAATGAATCTCATCGGCTCGTGGAGACGGTAGTCTGTACGTACGCACGAGCGATGATATCGTTCTCATGATCGTTGAATTGTATTGTAGTGTATTTATACTATTTAAGAATCAATATCACTTTACAATAATCATATGTTGTTATTATTTACACCATTATACCCATCCAAGTAAGGTGGTGGTGGAAAATAGATTACACCACGGCGTGGAGACGGTATTTCGTACGTACGCACGCGCGGTGATTTCATTTTCCGTAGGATGGATAGATGGTGAAATAGGGTTGTTTAGTACTTATAATAACATATATTTATATGAGTGATACTGATGTTATTACTTCATAATGAAACAACCTAAGAAGAATAAGTGGAAGAAGAAATAAAGTTGAAAGAATCGGTAACGGACATTACCTCTTCTTTGAAGTGCCTCTTTGAGTCCTCTTATTAGGGTACTAAAATTGGTCTTTGAGGAAGACCAGAACCTCTAGGATGTTTATAGGGAAGTTGAGAACATAATTTGGCAGGGTTTGGCCGAGCTTGAAGGCTCAAAGTGGTGTGAGGAAGAGAGGGAGGGGGTTCCCTTTTATAAGGGAGGAGAGGGGCACCTTTGGAATAACTAAAAATATTATTTTATTATAAAGCCAAATTCTATTTTAAATAGCTAAAAATTGATTTATTTAGAATATAAGGTGGGGATGGGTCGTAATCCTTTCATCCAATATAATTTAGACAAGTTTAGGTTCCTATTTTAACCTTATCATTTATATTTAACTTTAAGTTAGATAATTTTACTTTTACCGTGTCTTCTTGTTTTCTTACACTATAAGGTTAATAAACTTACTATATAAAGACAAAAGAACCCCAAGTTGTTTATTATTAATATATATAACCTTATATAAGTCATTTGAACGAACCTTAGATTTTTAAGAATAAAATAACAATTAATAATATAATATTTGTTTTAAAAACAATTTTAGGTCAATTTTGACACTATTTAGTAATTGATTTTTTTGAAAATCATAATAGAATTATTAGTTAGAAAATAGTAAATTAAATCAATACTAACATGTCTTATTAACCTAGAAAATTAGTGTAATTCATAAAAAAGTCTTAAATTACATTTATTTGGGTATTTATAACATCAATTATGTCAATATTTCATTAATAAGAAAATTATTGCATCATCTTTGTGTCATAATAAATGATAATCATTTAATCCCTAAAAACTCTAAATAAATTTCTATGATGTAGATAATTTTATTATATTTCTATATACTATTCATGTTCGAAAGTTTTATGAATTTTATCACTAAATTAAAATTATTATACTTATAAGATTTAAGAAAGTGACATGTTGTCACATTCTTTGGTTTTAATAATAATTAAATTATTTTCATGTAAAAAAATCCATTAAATGAATCTAATCCGACCCTTAGGTGAAATGGTTCGACTTTTAGTCATCCAATAGGATTTTTACATGTGTTAGGGTAATTTTATAATATTATATTTACCCTTAATTACCTGATTTACCTTTAACTATGGTAAATAGAATTTACCGTAGTTACTATTCATAATTCCCAAAAATAAAAAGTAGCTTATTAACATAATTTGGATCCACTGATTCCAAATATGGAATCCATTTTTCCAAATTCAATATACAAAAGTTGCAAAAATTAAATTAAAATTAATCTCGTTGTCGAAAGAAAACGGGTTTTTCTTTAAAACATTGCAAAAGATTGAATTGATTTATCCTACGAATTAAAGGTAGAATCAATGCTAATGACATACATTATATTAAATGGTTAAAATATATTCTATTTATACTTTAAAACCATTAAATATTATAATTTAACCATATAAATTATTGCGATGAAAAAAGTTGTTTTTAATTAAAATATAGTGTGTTTTTACTATTCATCAAAATATGAAAGTTACCAGAATAATATGAAAAATTTATCCAAAGTAAATTTTTATTTCATGATTCCAAAGAAGAATTTTATTTTGTCAAATTGAACTTATAAACATTTCAAAAACTAGATTTAAAGTGGGTGCGCCATCAAAAGGCGGCAAAAATGCATTTTTTGAAAAATACTTATTTTACCCGAAAAATTTATTTTGTTCTTATACCATGTTTTAGAAAATGTGTAAGATAAATAATAATGTTATAAGATTAAAATTTTAGTTAATACTATTCATAATGGCTAGTTCATAATAATATCATAATAATATATTGTTGTTTAGTAAAACCGGGTATTGCGTATAACACACGCTATCGAGGAAGGTCGCAATTGCGTGTAATGCAAGCGAAGTCAGGGTTGCGTATTGTACAAGAATCCTTCGTTGTTTCGTATATCATAATCCAACCATATTTCATTTATACATTGAATATATATATATATATATAAATTCAATGTTGCGTAGAATAACTATTATCAAAATTGTGTGTAACACGATCCAAGAATAGTGTTGCGTATACTGCAAGCTAATACGGCATTGCGTATACGCAAGGTAATCTTGGTGTAGCATACAACACAAGACATTAATGAAATTAAAAGAATATTTTTCATAAAATCTTGGGATGTTACACTCCAAAAACAAGGAGGATAATGATGATTATATAAGAACTATACTAGAGACCTTGCGGAAGGAGAAGCTCTATGAAAAGTACTACAAGTGTGAGTTCTGGTTGAAGGAGGTCTGATTATTGGGCCAGATCATCACAAGCAATGGGATATATTTGGATCCCTCCAAAATAGATGAAATTGAGGGATGGTCGAGGCCAACATTGGTAATAGATATCTGTATCTTCTTGGGGTTAGCTAGATATTATTAACGATTTGTGAGAAATTTCTCACGATTGTCCAACCCTCTTACCAGGATAACTAAGAAGGGAGTAAAGTTTTATTGGAGTAATGAATGCGGAAAAAATATTCAAGGAGTTGAAAAGGAGTCTTATCATTATGCTCGTGCTCACTTTAGAAAGACTATATATTAAAGATGTTGTAAGACATCATGGAATACCACTATTGATTGTTTCTGATCGTGATCCTCATTTTACATCAAGATTCTGGAAAATTCTTCAGAAATCCCTGGATACTGAACTTTGTTTGAGCACTGCCTACCACCCCCAAATAGATGGAAAATCAGAATGGACTATTCAAACCTTAGAAGACATGTTGATATCATGCTCATTTGACATTCAAGGTATTTGGGATCAATATTTACTTCTGGTAGAATATTCCTATAACAATAGCTTCCATTCAAATATTCAGATGGCACCATATGAAGCATTATATGGAAAGAGCTGTCATACACCAACCTATTGGGATGACGTTGGTGAAAGAAAACTCATAGGCCCAAAACATGTGGAGGAAATGATGGAAAAGGTGAAGGTAATCCAAAACCACATCAAAGCATCTCAAAGTAGGTAGAAGAGCTATGCTGATAACCAAATAAAGTATTTGGAATTTCAGGTAGGAGATCATGTTTTCTGGAAGGTATCACCCTGGAAGGGTGTTATACATTTCAGTATGAAGGGAAAATTGAGTCCTAGGTATATCAGACCTTTAGAAATTCTAGAATGAATTAGGGTTGTAGCTTACCATATGGAAATGCCTCAAAGCCTCTCCAAAGTTCACGATGTGTTTCACGTATCACTGATGAGAAAATACATGCCTGACCCAACGCATGTACTCACCTATGAGGAATTAGAACTGAAACCCGGTCTATCTTATTGTGGAGTGCCTGTCAAGGTTCTTGATACCAGAGAAAAATTGCTGAGAAACCGAACGACTCATCTGGTAAACATTCTATGAAAAATCTATAAGATGGAAGAGGAAACATGGGAACCCGAGAAACTTATGATGAAGAACCACACGAGTCTTTTTACGCAGTCATACTCTAGAAATTTCAAGGATGAAATTATTTTAATGAGGGGAGAATGTAACACCCCAAGATTCCATGGTACGCTTCTCTTTGAATAATACAGTAGCGTGTGTTGTGCGTAACATTGAGTTTTAAGACACAACAACCAATGAAACTATCTGTTATGAATAGTAATACCCACTTTTTGAAAATTTTATAAATTTTATCTTTCAAAATGCACTTAATTTTTGGATTCAGAATATCAAAATTATCCTAGGGTTAATTTTTGGTATATTTCTGAAAACATTCAATTTTTGATGAATAGTGAAAAACATTGAGTTATAGTTTAAAACGGAATTTTTATTTAAATAATTATTTATTTTATTTAAATTTATTTTAGGTCAAAATAGATACATAATACCTATATAATTTCAATATAATTCATTGGAGTCAGTTTATAATAATTTTTGATATATAAATATTTTATTGAGCTTTTTACCGTCTTTTACCCAACTCCTAGGAATATTTGCAAATTTATATAAAACATTATTTTACCACTTCTTTGAGTTGAATTTTGAAAATCCAAGAGACATGGTTGATTTCATTATGAAAAATGTGGTTCAATAAGATGAAAATATTTTTGGTGAATAGTAATTTTTTGCTTTTATTTACCACGGTTAAAAGTAAATAGGGTAATTAAGGGTAAAAATGATATTATTATTACCCTAAAACATGTCCTAATTCTATTGGATAAGTATAATTCTACCAAAAAAAACCTTATGAATAAAATATGATCCTTTAGGTTCACTTGGATTATATTAGGACATTTATTATTATTTAATTCAAAGAAGAGTTAAAAGTGTTAAATTCAATGTTTAATAACTAAACCATTTTAAATATAGGGTTACACAAAAGATAAATTCGACTATAAATATTAATTATAAAGATAAAAGTATTTCCTACATAATGGTATTTTATTTATATTTTTTAGAAATTAAATAATATAATTTTTTTATGACACAATGATGATACAGTAATTACCTAATTAATGAAATATTAAAATAATTGATATTATAAATAACCAAATAAATGAAATTTGAGAGTTATTATGAATTAAACTAATTTTTTAGGTTAATATGACATGTTAGGGTTGGTTATATGAATTTGTTTCGAAGTAATATTGCTGTTATAAATTTAGAAAAAACAAAATACCAAATAGTGTCCAAATTGATATAAAAGAGTTTTTAAAACAAATATTATATTATAAATTTCTATTCAATTCCAAAATATCTAAGGGTCTTCCAAAAGACTTATATAATGATAGTTGTATAATTAATTAACCTCTTTCGGATATTGTGGAATAATATAGTAATTTTATTAACCATACAATATAAAAATACAAAGAGACATGGTAAATGTCAAACTATTTAACTAAGAGTTAAATATAAAAGATAAAGTTAATATAGTGACCCAAAATGGTCTAAAACCTATTGGTTGAGTGGTTTTAGACCGATCCCAAACTTATATTTTAAATAATTAATTTTTTATCCATTAGAAATCGAAAATTATTTTGTTATAAAATAATATTTCTAACTTTTCCAAAGGTGCCCCTCATCCCTCTTATAAAAGGGCACTCCCCCTTCTCTCTGATTCCTACCTTCAAAGCCACATGGATCGGCCAAAGCCTTCCAATATACCCTCTAAATTGTCCTACCTTCATCCTAGGGGCCTTAAATTAGTCATAAATCCACACTAAGGAGCCCTTTTGATCCAATCAAAAGGATTAACCCGAAGAAGAGGTAAATATTTCATCACCTCTTTCAAGTTCCTTTATTCTTACAGATCCTCTTTATTTGTTGTTTCCATTATAAAACAATAACTCCAATATCTTATATATACTGTGATGTTATTATAAATATTTTACAACCATATTCACTATTCTATCCATCCTTTTAATGGCATGACACCATACGTGCGTACGTATGGCTTATCATCTCTACGTCGTGGTGTAATGGTTATTCAATACATTATTATTTGGATGGGTATAATAATAGTGTGTAATTGATGTAAATAATAAATATATCATAATAATAATTCATTATATATGATATACCATCCAATTAAATATTATTTTAATATCAAAAGAATGATATTTTCACTCGTGCGTACGTATGGATTACCGTTTCCACGAACGCGATGAGATTCATTCCCCATTGTATCCATTCAAGACAAATTTTGATTTGATGATTAAAAATAATATTTAAAGACTTAATATAATTATGAATATATGTAAGATACATCCTATAAATAACAAACATTACTTATGTAACAAAGCATATAAAGGAAAACAAATCAGTTAACACCCGAAACGACGATAATACTAAGACATTATTAACAAAGCCATGTTAAAAGATCATATATGGTATCATATTAATGTATATGATCCGTTTATAATTTAATAACAATTATTTCACCATTATAAAGGAGGTTAACCTGCCCTCGACCAAGTAAAAGTACAAGGTAAGGTTTAATTTAACAATATCTTCATTATCCGAGGTTGTTTAAATGTAATTGTCTACTAGGACCTCTTTATCATCCACATCCATGTTTCATAAATATGTATTTCAAAACATTCTTAATATTTCATACACTATGGGTTAAATTAATTTATACCCTTGTTTGAAAATTATAAGGTGTTTATAAATGAATCATTCCATCATTTTCCAAACAAGGTACTTTATAACCTTTTCAACAAAATTAAGGTAAAAAATGTCTTTTTATCTTATACGGCTGGTGCGGCTATTTTCCACCATTATAACATTGTTGAAGATTCACATAAAAGCTTATAAGAATATTTTCAAATATAATTGTTTTCTTTTATAATTACGTGACTTTTAAATTATTTCAAAATATAAAGAGATATTTCTCTAAAAAGGTTTTGATTTCATCTATGTCAACATCCTTTGATGGATTTTAATTTTTTTAAGTTGATTTATTATGATACAAAACCTTCATATATTATTGAAGGTTTTTTGATATGTTTGACTGTGGATGTGTCATTTCATTCCATTCATGGTTTATGGATTAAGTATTTACATTTCATTTGCCCGTTTTAATATGAATGTTTATGTTATGTTTAAACCTCTTCATATGAAGAATGCATTGGTCTTAGAAAGTGACGGGTGGAGCCCGTTATAGCTCCTTGAGGCATCAGAAGGTCTCATGAAACAAACTAGTGTCTTAGCACAAGGCCTTGATGAAATCTTATTTGTAGTCTTGGTACAAGGCCTTGACTATGTTTTAATGAATGTCTGGAATTATGCATTACATCATTATGAAAGTGGATATTGATATTGCATGTGATTATTCGACTAGTAGAATATCTATGTGAGTAAATAAATGGAATTATTTTGATTTTATATTTTCCATATTATGCTGAAGTTAAAGTTTAAAAGGCTTTTGTTTTAGTCTTATACATTTCCTTAAATTTTTATGCTTATTTATGAAAGTTTCCGCTATATTGTTATCATTACTGAGCATATGAGCTCACCCCTTTCAATGTTTTATTTTTTCTAGGATGTGAAGAATTATATTATTACTGACCTACAGGGATAGACTATGGGATCTCGGTGTCGTCTATGGAAATAATATTGTTGTAGTTTTACATTTTATGATGTAATTTAAACCTTATGAATGTATCTAGTTCTTCCAAGGCTACTAAATTAATCAATCTTTCGAGACTTGATCTTTTGGGATCATGCCAATGATACGTAATAATTCACCGACTCTGGGTAACTAGGGTCATGGCATTACAGTCACATTCATCAGCTAACCATATATGATCTTTCAAGGGATTCATCATTATGGAAATGGTTATTTTTTACCTTACTAATAAAAAACCTAATCATTTTTATCTTTTTATTTTTGTATTTTTAAAAAGAAAATTATAGGTGTAAAATGCCCAAAATTACACATGGATCCTAACAAATTAGTCTGGAAAGTACAACAATACAACTCCTCAGTCAAAAAATCATGTGTCCATTATCTGAAAGACACCCCCACACATGTTGAAAGTATAGTAATTCATAAAACCAAGATCATAGTAGAAATACATAATAATCTTGTACTATTTATATTATAAACAGGTCATTAAAAAAATCTACAAGCTAAATTAAGTAAAATTGTAATGTGGGACTTAAGAAAAAGTGGCTCAACAAATATTGGCTCAAACAAGTTAAAATTATATTTATTCATTAATAGCCTCAATATGATCTCAATTAATGTTTGGATAGGTTTATATGTCCCATGTATCACTTAAGAAATATTCCCAAAAAAGAATATGAAATTATAGGCTCAAAATCCTCTTGGGAATGGAAGTTAACAAGAGAAATTGGCAATAAATTGGTGTATAAAATCAATTAATAATTTAAAAAAGATAAATTTCAATAAAAATAATTTTAATTAAATTACAAAACGTATAAATCATTCTAAAACTATAAATAGCATAAAAACAGTGATTTCCAATAATTTGCAACATAACTTTATCTTTTATTTAAATGTGTTAAATGATTTTTTAGGTTTAAAGCATTCTTACAATGAAAATTTGGAATTATATAAATGAAAAAAAGAAATAATTCATGTGTATAAATATTGAAACTCAATAAATACTCCCCAACATAAAGAATGATAATGTATCTGCACTGTTAAAGAGAGTGTTGTGGGTGATGTATGACAGATAGAGTGGAAAATTGAAAAGAAAATTTTAAAAATTAATGATAAGGAATAAATATCTCCCTGTAATGAGTGTCATTCCATCGGATAACTTGGTCATTCAGGATTTTAGAATTGGGATACCTGTATAATGGGTTACAAAGACAAATCCTACATAGGATATAACATTAGGCGATAGGATATGAACATTTTTTAAGTAGTAAGATTGGAAGGTTCACTCAATGAATGGTAATGAATGCCATGTTATATAAATGTAGATATGTGTGTACAATAAAGTTCAAAGTGACCTATAACAAAAAATTGAAAGCTAAAAAATGGAAAAATGATGAATCATAAGTACAAATAATGAGGAAAACAAATTAAATATGGGTTTACTCCCATAAAACTCTAGAAAAATCATCATCATCCAAATAGATGTACGAAAGATTCAATAAAAGTGGTCCATATTCACATAATTCCTCTTCCAACTATAAGAACTATCGGTCATGTCATCGAGTTCCCATAGATGTTTGGATATATTAACAACCTTAGGGGAATATCGAGCATGAACCTCCTACAGAAGTAAAATCATTCATGCTTATCATAGTGGTGATGGAAGATGATCATGAATATCTAGTGATAGATCCTCAAGATGTTGCTTGATATCATCTAGATACTAATTCATCCATATAACAAGAGCATATAGGGACCGAATATGCACATTTATGGCCATGTAAGAGGAATAAGATCAATATATGTCTACTATAATAGTATAATAAATTTAAAAATAATTAAGGTAAAATAAGTTAAAAATAGAATACCATATAATAGATATACATGTCTACTAGAGATGGTGGTTATTTTATTTCAATTTAATGATAATAATAGATCAAATCACCAAGGATAGATTAGTTTAGTAGTTTTGAATAACTATATACATATATGGTTCCTTTATTACATTGGTAATTAAGAATAGAACATATAAAGGTAAAATAAACTACTTCCTTGACCCTTATTCAATGATTTCATCTTTATAACCTAGGGAAAGAAATCAAGTAAAAGTCTGAGCTCTAATTCTTAGTAAGGGTTACATTAATCAGAAACATGAATCAATAATAAGTGAAGTATTTTCAATAAGGCATAATCATTATTGAAAGGAGAATAAATGAAAAACACATTCCATTTTTTCAATAAACTGAGAATGAAAATGAATCCTTAGATCTTATCATATTTAAAATATCATAGATAGTAATAATAGAATACTGAATAAAAAAATTCTTAATTATTGGATTTCATGTATTTGAAACATCAACCATTATAGTACCAAGATAGTTTAAGTATTTGGATATAAACCCAACTTATTATTCTTGCAACAAAACATGAAGGGTTTATCGCCAACTAATGTCTCTCATGAGACATGTCGATTCTTTGAGTGGATATATAATGTCAGGCTCCCCCCATCAGGGCAGTTCCAAATCATTCTTACTAGGTATATTTATTTCATTAATAATATTCCTTATCAAAATATATGTATTGAAAAGAGGATACCGATTAATAAATATTTTCCAAGTTAAAAAAATATGAAAAGTAAACACCATTTGCATAAATGGTATATAGATTAGATGATAACCATATCCATGATACAATAAATAAATATATTTAATGAAATATTCAATGATTGATGATCATAAATAAAAGGAGCAGTATAAAAATTAAATATGTGATGAATATGGAATATGTCTCATGTAAATTAAAGTGAGCTGAAAAACTCTTACCACTTTGTAATCAATCGAATTGCTTACCCCATAAAATTAATAATAATCTAATGAAACCTTTAACACCATAAAGATAAATATATTATTTATATTATACATAAAAGGTAAGTATATGTAATCTATACATAATCAATACATGGTGAATTAGGAGAATCGCCTAGAAATAAAAGTGAGATGAGAAACCTCTTACCACTTTGTAATAAATCGAATTTTATACCCCATAAAATAATTAATAAAAAAATGAATCATTCAATTAAATTAAGATAAAGTGATTCATGATAAGTTATATAAAATTTAATTACACATACACCACACACAAGAAATTTGTGGTGAATAAGGATAATCTCACAATAATAAAAGTGTGATGAGAAACCCCTTACCACTTTGTAATCAATCGAATAATTTTCCCCATAAAATTAATAAAACTAAATTAAACATTGAATTCCAAGAATATAAATAGATTCATGATATGATATATCCATGTGTAGTATACATATACCACACATGAGAAATACTTGGAAAATAAGGAGAATCTCACATAAATAAAAGTGAGATGATAACCCCAGTATCTTACGTTTGAAATATTTCTTGACGTGTACTTAATTTCATGTAAAATCAATTAGAATAATTTATTACATAATTAAAAAACTTTTATACATTAATTTGATTTATTATAATTTTATTAAGTTCATGTATGGATTTTTGATGAGTTATAATGTTTAATTTCATTTTTCTTAGAGCATTTTTTTAACAAGTTTATTGTAAGTTCCCTTGAATTTAATTATGGGTGTTCTTTTAAAATGGAATAAAAACTCATGAAGTGAAATTATTTAGTATTAATGATATTAGAAAAGTTTAAATTGTCTCATACATCAATTTTTATATGGTATGGGGATGATTCATTAGATAAAAGTTTAATGAAAAATGATTAGTTTATTTTTCATTTTTTACAACCATTACAAACTAATGTCATTTTATTTCATTATATGTTTATATACTGGTTAGATAACATTAAATAATTTATAATAAACATATTACAATTTGATTTACATAAAATTGGTTTTACAACCAGTCTTGAATTCAGTAAAGGAAAATGAAAACTTTTCGTTCACGAGCATGGTGAATCGACACCTCGTGGACATTGTTTTCTTTTTTAAAATAAAAGGAGAAGAGAAGGGATTTTATGATTATTATTACACTAAAAAAATAACATTACATTATATATAAATGATACATGAGTTATCCTCTATCTTTGTATTGTGCATGAAATAATGAGGTGGAAGAAATAAATTATTTAAAAGAGAAAGGTGGAGGGTTTTACCTCTTGTATAGTGTCTCCTTGAGAACCACCTTAAGGAACTTAAAATTGGACTTTTGGTGAGGCCACCAATACCAGAACGAGGGGAGGAGGCTTGAGAGAGGAATTGGGAAGAATACAAGAAATATACATGTATTAGATGGTGTGAGGAGAAGAGGTGGTGAGGTGTGTTATTTATAGTGTAAGAGAGATTTTTTTTATTTTATTCATTAGTTTATTATTTTGGATTAATAATAGCAATAGTATTGATTCATGTGGCAAATTATAGTAACTAGTGCATGTAATTTCTAACTAATGGTTCTTAAATAATCTATACATCATCCATGACTCAATAATTCATGTATTTATCTAATATTATAAATTACCATATTTCATCATTCACCAAAAATTCAACTATTTTAGAATAATCCCAAAAATACACCCTTATCATTTTTTAACGTATAGTTCTCAAAAATGGAGTCCATTTTTTGAAAATAATTTTATAAATATGATATATTTAAATTATAATTAAAATCATCATTTAATCGAAAATGTTGATTTTAAAATTATAACTGATTTTATGAAACTTTTAAAAATTAATTAATGTATCATAAGAACATTATATAACCTTAATACAACAAAATATTAATTTATGAATCAATTTTATAAAAATAATTTTTCATTTAAATTCTTATATTAACTATAAAATTATAAAAAATTATGTTCAACTAAAATACCTACATAAAATTTATCATTTTTAAACTATTTATTTAGTTATACCATGATATCAATATATCATATTTTCATTTCTAAGATACCAAAATTTTATTTATTATTTAATAGGTTATGTTATTATTCTAATGGAAACATCAATATTCCTAATGGTCTCATTACTATTCCAATGTTAATGTTAATATTTAATAGTATATCATGTTTCATTTAAGATTCATGTTGCATGAGAAATAAGCTATCAAATGAATTGATTTTATTAAAGAATATTCATACCATATAATAAAGGGTTTTTAAAGATTAATGAATATTTTTGATATGTTACAATAAATTTTTCGCAAAGTTCCTCCAAGTAGTGATAAATTTTTTGAATCTTACATTCATGCATGAAAGTTAATTGAAAATCATAGTATAACTGTCTAAATCTTATATTCCATCCCGAATAATTGAATGTTTTTTACAAAATAACATTTCTATATTGATAAGGTAGTTGATTTAATATCTCATGGTGGAAGTCAAATGATCTAAAATTAAATTTTCAGAATGAAGCAAGTAGATATAAAAATCATGGAAAAGGAAATTCTAAAAAATAATTGTGATTCCTTATAATGATAGTAATATTGAAATGATATTTTTATATAAAATTTAAAAATATATGAGAAGTAGTTCATAGAAGAATAATGATGCTGATAATCATACTCACCTGAAATAATCAATGACATAAAATTATTTTTGTAGGAGATACGTAGAGTTTTTTTGGAGATAGTTGTAATATTATTCATGGTTGGGAATTATATGTTCTTAACCTATTTAGTTCAATAGTTATCACAAATCATAATATGTTTCATGAGGTATTGATTCCATATAATATCCATCAATTTTTCACATGAAACAACCTTTTATAATATTATATACTCTTATTAATGGACCAAGATACCCTAATGATATGATTGATTTATACATGAAACATTTAATTGATGAATTATATGATTTATGTGTTGAAGTTGTATTAACATTTAATATAGAAACTCATGAAATTTTTAGGTATTGGGATTCTTTGATTTGTAAAACTAATGACTTCCCTACTTTTGAAATTTTTTTATGATGGAGTATAAAGGAAGATTTTATATTCTATTACTTCAATCAGAGTAAGAATCCACCATGGTTAAATCTTTGAAAACATTTGTTTTACACTATTAATAGATATTTTATTTTACCATGATAAATTTAGAAAATACAATGTGTCATTTGATATGGTTATAGAATCCAATGCAACATAAAAAATATTAATAGTTTTTCAACATTTCACATAACCTTCTTAGAAGAATTGTCACACTGATTATGACTTTTTGGATTTTTTTATCCCCTCTAATTTCATTCATTCTTGTTGTGAAAATAAATGTATATTTAATTGGAAGAAAAATATTTTTTTTTCAAAGTTACATTACTAGAAAGATATCTTGTTGAGACACAACCGAGATAACCTGAATATTGAAAAATATGTTTGTGATAAGGTAATGAAGATTATTTTTTTGTTAGTGGGAAATATGAGGATCATGTTAATTCAACATGTGATTTATGTGAAATCAGTTTAATAAAACCACTAAATACAAAATTGGTTGATGGAAGCAAGGCAGATATACGCTTTTCATATTAAACTATGTGAAGTTTGAGAAAAATGCATTTCTCTCAATTTTAAAAATGATTAAGCTGTATGATGTTTTTTTCTAAAATATATCAAAGACGGTTAGTATTTATGAAAAAATAAATGGATTAAAGAGATAAAACAATAAAATTATAATATATAAATTTCTAAAATTCAATTCAAAATAGTTTTCCTAATAATGATTTAAGACCACTAATTGAGCCTAGTAATGTTTTTAAACAACTAGTCTCAATAATTGTTCAAGTAAACAACTTGAAATATTTTTATGATTAGATCATTATTAAAATTTTTAATCTTGTAAATATTTTATGTCCTTTAGTTTTTTAATTCCGGCTTTATAGTGCATTTAGTTGATGAAGAATCACTTGATGGACTAGTGAAATTTATGTGGATGTTCTTAATTAATATGTACATAAATACTCTAAATAGATATGTGTGAAGCTAGGTGAATCTGGAGGAATCCATTGTGAATGGATATTTTTACAAGAGGGAATTAATTATTTTTGTTTCTTATATTTCTAATTTTAAAAAAACTGATAAAACAACACATATTTCCCATGGCCATAATCATGAGGGAACACTTTTCCATTTGAACCTTTTAGAATATATTCAAGTGAATCGTTATGTGTTTTTTAAAAAATAATCAATAATTTTATTAAGATAATAAGTAAATAATTGGTCAATAATTTAATGTTTTAAACAAATAATTTTACAAAAAATATTATCAAATTAATATTTCTTCTTAATTTATAGAAGACACATTACTAAAATTCAATGATAATTTGTCATTGAATTCAAAATTTTCATTACAAAAAAATTCCCTGATTGATTCAAGAATTATGTATTAATTTACAAAATAATGTTGTTTTCAAAACATACATAATTTTTTTAGAAAAAAAATTATTACGCACTTAAATATATATTTTATATAGTTTGATGAGATCTGACAATCAATTGATCATGTTTTTAATGATCCATTCAACCGGCTTACTGATAGGACATATAATACAACATGAAGTTATACCGCTTTTGATTGATGGGTTTCAAAAGATAAAATCTAATTCATTCAAGGTAATGATATTATTTATAAGCCTCAAATAAAAAAGATCAAACATACATGAAACCAAAACATTGTATATATAAAATGATTAATACTGCATACCATTCACTGATGATGGTTATGGAAAAATCATCAATAAAATACTTGATATAGATCACAAAGTGAAATCAAATAGACTCCGTTATTTATGGAATATTCATGAGTTGAACCAAGTCACCTAATACTTGGGTGGTATCCTTCATAACATCAATGGAATGTTAGTTCCTTATGAAAGAAATAGAATGATCATAAAGGGAGATTTGAAAGATGGATAGAATTGGTAGTGACTACGGTAATTTGAGTCCAACCCCATGTCATAATGAATCCTATTTTTATAGCCACTTGGGATATTCTTAAAGTGATATTGCATTAACACATATGTTTATAAATTAACTTTTTATGCATGTGGTTAGATGAACTTTAAAACCTTTTATTAATTACTTACTCCCTTGAGTTTTATCATATGAAACACTAAATTAATAATAAATTTTATGTGTAAGATTTATAATTGTTAAAAATTAACGTTATAAATCCTTATCAATCATACAGTATGATTAATATGAAGTGTAATGGTATATCATGATTTATGATACTCCCTTTCACCAGGGCATATGATAAGCAGTGGATTCGTGCATGGCCTACCCTACAACATGCACATATCATCACATATGATATAAGATTTAGGGAATATTTATATCAATCATTTATTATCACTAAAGTATCTTAAAATTTATTCAATTTAATTTTACATTATTTCATACATAATAACTTGTGGATCCATGTCCAAAACTCATTTGGATATCTTCCAAAATAATTCTAGAAAGTTGCTATCAAACAAAACTATATATTGCTTCATATGAAATATCTTTTGAATATCTATCCAAAAATCCATTTGAATTAAATATAAAATCCTTTTAGATAATCTCTTTGAGATTCATAAAACTCAATCATAATTAATTCAACCACAAAGTGTTACCCCATGTGCCTTTTTGTTGTTGAAGACAAATATTACCAAATTCATATATTTATGAAAAGATATGAATCTAGAAAACTATTAGTGATACTCAATATATAATGGGGTCTGAAATGATCTCAATAAAGAATGTATCTTTATACCTATGTCCACTAACTACATTATATACATGTAGGGATTTTTATTGGATCTCTTTTTATAAGACATCCAGTGACCATGGGATAAGGATTGTGTCAATGCCATATATAATACACATATATTCTAAATTATCTAAGTATATACTAATTAGGTTAATGAATATATTGAATTTCATTCACTCTTAACGATGATAACATCACATTCCCATTATTTAATAGATAATCACATCACATCTCTTATCTAGGTACAGTCATACACTTCCTTATTCTAGCATACTTGAGGGCCCTAATGTCAAATTATTCATAGAAGAGTAAAAATATATTTCCCCCAACTAATGACATGATCAATAAAAAACCAACTACCCCCCCCCCCCTCAAATTACCTAATACTCAAGGCTTTCATAATACATATATCAATTTATAGAGGATTGGATTATAGGTATCCCTCTAACCATGGGTGTGGGGAAATCAAAATATGAAGCATGAACCGAAATTATACCGAATATATAGTGTATGAAACTCTACATGGTATACATGGTGGGTCATTTCACCAACAAGCATAGGTCAACCCTAAATCGATCACCTAAGTAGGCCCATGGCATGGCCTGAAGGGTGTTCCCGATCTCCACAGGATGGAGACTAATGTCAGGAATCAAAATTAAACATGTAGAAATGATTTGGACCATAAATTAAAGACATATAAATGAATAAAAACTGAAAAATTAAAATGAAAACTAGTAACATCAAGAAAATAAAACTATACATACCTTCATGTGACCCAACTAGTCACCACCATCTTCAACCCAACGTTTCACTACAGTGACCGAATCCAATAAAAAACAAGCACCCAAATCTAAAAACAAAGATAAACTATAGTCATGAGTATTAAAACTCAAAAGGTGTTCTCAAACGATATATTCCCAAATATATTTCCTTTAAATAAAATATCATTCAATTTTATGTTTGAAATACATTGTATAAAACTATATTTTCACACATTTTATTCATAAAAAAATCACGGTCCATTTCCCTTTTTAAATTAAAAAGCAAATTCCCTTTTTAAGAAGTAGACATTGGAATTCCAAAGGAGGTGATGTTTACAAAGAAAGAGAGGAATGAAGTGTAAAACATTTTCAAAACCCTTTTCCATAAACACATGAAACCATTTTATCACTTTTAGAAAGAAGATACACTATGCAAGGAAACTAGATCAACAAACATACAACACGAGCAATGAAAAAAACATCACACAAGAGTAACCAACCACAACATGAATCTTAGTCATATACCATAGATAACTAAGTAACAGAAATCATGGGATAACCTAGGAGCTTGTGAATAATATAGAACATACTTTACATGAAACTCATCCTGAAGGCATGCCCTGCCTGGTGACATCATAATTCCAAAATGCCCAGTCATCGCCCTACATGGCCTGACCGAGGTGCCTGATCCCATAGAAATAATAAAAAAATATCCCTCCTACTATGTACCACTAGCTAGTGCGTGAACTAGGCTAGTGAAGTAATCATTCACTAAAAATTAACATGTTGTTCCGGGATCCCATGCTCAAACTAGAAAAGGGGGTGATCCAGAAATGTCAAACAATCAATCTATCACATATACATGCATCACACAAAAGCAAAACCCACACAATAGTCACCCCTATATCATTCCAAGGGATCCCCCCCCCCCACTTTCCTTCAACCATCAACACATGATGGATGTCTCATCCGAGGACTACACATTCCCGTCAATATCTAATAAGGAAAGAGGTGAATCCCAAAGAGATTTGTCAAGGAAACTTATTTTATATAAGTACCAAAAGATACTCAAACAACGATTTAAAACTAAACCATTTCTGAAGAACAAAATAATGCCAAATCATTTTTCAAGAATAATATAAACACCACTTCCAATATCAAACTATTTGGAATCCCATTTTAGAAATTCATTTTAACAACCTAATCCATTCTTTAAAAACTACAATTTACTCATAAAGGACAACCGAACAATTTGATAAATAGTAGGTATGTATATTTAATAACATAGTTTCATGTAATTAAAATACAAGGGGAAATCACTTCATTTCACAACAATCATTTATTCTAAATCCATACATTACTAAATAAAAATTAAATAAGGGTGCGAAAAGAAATAAATCATTAATTAATTAATTTAAAAGACAATACAAAGGGATCCTACCTCAAACATTCTTCTTTTGATGATGAATTCTCAAACCGTACCTTTTTCACTTACACACATATATATTTATACATATATATATATATGTAATACCCCTAGTAGCATTTCACATATTCCCTATTCCATGAGGGAATGTTTACAAATAAGGCATATATATATGCCTCAACCCTGCACATGTGTGTAAGGCATACTCACGTGCGATGGCTCACAATTACATAAAAAATGTCTATGCACACAAGAAAAAATTAACAACAATGTGAAAATCATACAACCCATAAATTAAAATTTCGCCAAATGATGAAATGGAAAAAACATTACCCAAAATCCATGATGAATCTGTTTCCCCTGATTGTGATGGCTAGAACTGGTATCTATGGGAGCCAACGAACACTAAAAAATAAATGACCAAAATAAAATTCCCCAAGTGAGTTAGGGTTCATCCAAACTCTATTCACCCAATGAAAACCAAGGAAATACACAAAATTGGCTCGACGGGGGAAACAATGGGCGCGTTAGATGAGCCGCTGCCAAAGGAGGAGGGTGCTGGCAGGGTCGCATGTCGAAGAGGAGGCTGCTGGTGGGTCACACACTGGATAAGGGAGTGCTGGTGGGTCTTGCTATAGAGGGGGAGTGGGATAGTGGGTTGGGGGTGCGCACTGGAGAGTAGGGCACTAGGAGGGATGGTTACTGGAGAAGGGGGCACTGGTCGGTGGCGGTGGCAGAATGAGGTGGGTGCGTAGGAGAGAGGCATGTGTGGGTAGAGGGGAGAAAATGGGGATGGTCTGCATGAGGGATAAGGTAAGAGTTAGAGGAGACCGAGGGTTTATGGGAGAGAATTGAAAAAAAAATCCTAAAGAGAATAATAAAAATAATAATATAAGGATAAAAATAAAAATAATATTCATTTCATTTTTTTATAATAATATTCATATCATTTTTATTATTATTAAAACATTATTTTAATTTTTATTTCATCTTATTTACCATTAAAATTTTAATTTAATTTTATTTATGATGAATAATTGGAAACTACATGGTTCACCTATAGCCAGATGCACGGTTGAGAAAACTGCACCCAAACCATTCCACCCGACACTGCCTAATTACAAATCCAAGACGCATTCTTGTCACATGGTTTTATAAACCGTGTACAAGTCATGAGCCATAAATAAGACCCACTAGGGAATCCACATGGTCACCACATGGTTACTCCTAACAATGTGGGCTAACCATCCAATAGTAAAAATGTTTCCAAAATTTTAATATTCAACCCACCTACTAACGAAAATCAATATAAAGTCTAAAATTTGTTCCTTTACAAGGTCTTGATGTGACGATTCTCCCCACCACAGACACATTCTTCCTTAATAAATTCACTAATGAAAATTATAACCACATGTTGAGTCCATGCCTGATCACAACCAATAGAATCAAGGAACCCAGAGGTATCCTTTCTTCCCACATGTCACACTCAACTGAACAAGAAAAGCCAATGTTCGGAAATAATGGGGGAACATGAGAGGTTTTTCCCCACCATAAGAATTTCACTAACAAAAAAACTTTATAACCCAGCCAACCTCACTAGGACTTAAATGAGAAACCTACTGTGGATAAAATTAGAAAACCAGGATCCCAGAAACAATCTATACATCTTCATATTATCCAAACAACACCCTCACCACAACTTCAAACTAGATAACTCCTAACATAAACAACAACTAATTTCCTCGCACAACTCATACCACAACAGGAAGATATAAATAAACAAATAACTTCAAAGAAACTCGCATTACCAAGATGTTGGGATGAGGGAACTTTATGAAATATCCTAACAACCCTCTATACATTTAAGAACACCATCACCACAATTATTAGAAATTTTCCACTAACCTTTCAAACCCCAATACTAGTGTAAAACCCAAGAAAATAAATTTAAACCTTACAAAGAACCAAAATCACCATCCATATCTTACACAAGATTCAAATATCTTCAAACAAACACAACTAAAACCAAAACCATTCTCCCAAGGTCCAAACACCCTTTAAATAAAATGAATGATTCAAAGAAAACCACTTTCAGAATAGACACAACCATTTATATTGTGTTTGAATGAGTTAATCACTATTTTAGAATAAGATTATGAACTTACAATTGTTGGAGAAAAAGAATAAGGAACCCTTAAATTTCACAGTATTAAAAGAGAAGATAAAGTACTCGGCGAAGGTCTCACATACCCCAGGTAACCCATACTGTGCATGAGCCTCACCCTGAGTTTTGCAGATGAGGCTCTGAAGGCTAAATAATCTCCTACCTCACCATTAGGTATGAGAATACCTCATTCATAACACATTATTCGAGCAACGCTTCCTACAAAACTTTTCCAGTTTACCCAACCAGCCACAATGACTTCAGGTCTTTAGAGGTATGTGACAAGATGTCTTTGTATGCATGAACTGTCCACACTGGTGGTACACAACTAAACGGTCTAATGAACTAGAAGCTATAACCAATGGATATGACTTCTTGGAGACAACTCTCTCTGGTATGTGCTCTTCGCCAGATTGAGAACCATCAAGAAATCCAACCACCACTAATTACACCCCAAGAACATACTCCTCTAAAACTGTCCCATTCACCAACCTCCTGAAATAGGTTTCACTGGATGAGAGCACCTTTCCAACAATCTCTATGTGAATACAACAAAGGAATAGAGAAACCAGACCTTTAATGTGGTCAATGTAAACTTTTACTCACTGTTGTCCCGTCCAAACATCTCACCACACTACCACTTTTCCAAACTTAACCTCCTCGGGTTTGAACCCTTGGGTGAAGGTGGCCTTGTACATTTCCCAAGTCACCAAACTTCCCACAATGATGGTACACCCAACTCTCACTATTCTAATGTTGGACTTTTACATAACCCCCAAATAGCATATGCTCTTGAAATTTTGGGAGCTCCTAATGATCTAAAGACACACTCTACCTATTCAATCCACTATTCTACCTCTAACTAGCCTTGATCACCATGAGGAACAAAAACATTTGAGAAGAACCAAAAATTGGGAATGACTTATCAAAAACATTGGGGACATTTTTGGGTTTTATTTTCTAAAAATCACTAGAAACATGAAACTAAGACTAGAATCAATCCAAAACAACAAGCTTGGAATCCAAATACACATAGGCATAACCAAAACATCTCTTTTCAAAATCCACCATGTTAATTTAAATTTTCAAAACTTCTTTCTTCAAAGAATGATTTTTCAAATTCCAAAAAACCCCCTTTTAAACCAAATTTCATTTTAGAAAATCATTTACGTTTTCAAAATCAATATTTTTCAAGTGTTTTTTCCTAACAAAACCCCCCTTTTTCACTAAAAAAATCAACTCCTCGAAGAGATTCCTATTTTCCAAAACCTTTAAATTTTAAAAAATCACCCATGGAATCCTATGAACCATCACCTGCATGTCCATATATTTCCATCCACACATTCCAAAATTCATATTCCACACACATACCCCCACATGTGAAAACATTCATATATAACACCATGGGTCGTAACAAGCCATTTACATACCAATTAAAAACAGGCAAAAAAAATTCAAACCAAATCACATTCAACTTTAAAACGCACATTACCAATTTAAATACATTGGGAAGAAATAATTTCCATTTCAAAACAATTTTAATCTTCAATAGTACACTTACACCAACTAAGACGAAGACCAAGCATAATGTTCACCAAACTACCTGATAGAGGGACTAACTTCAATGCCTAACTCAGTGACATGGTAGTGCATCATGCCCCAAGTTGGTCATAACACTAAGAGGGAATTGAACCATACACTTGGAATTCACATGGGTCACTACCCCATATCAGATGAAAACAGGACACCAGATGGCCTCCATTGTCATCCCTCAATCCAAAATAAAGACAAAAAACACAATTCCCAGACTACCCCTGGTAACTTGATGTTTGGAATGAGAAATGTTTAATAATACCCTTCCCATATCTACCTACTGAGCCATAACAATCCTAATCTCTATATACCAGATACCCCAAATAATAAGAACCTCAAATGATATGATTTTTTCATGAACTAGCCCAGGTCGACCCTGATCCAGTCACCCAAGACAGTCCAAGGCATTTCTCAAAGGGCGTTCTTGATCTCCACGATCTTGCAACTAATGTCGGGCATCAAAATTAAATATGTTGGAATGATTTTTCCGATAAATTAAATAAAAATAAATAAATAAAAACTAGACAATGAAAATTAAAACTAGAAGTGGTGATAAAATAAAATTGTGCATACCTCCATGTGACCCTACCGTCACCACCATCATCAAACCAACATCACACTGTGGTGATCGAATCCAATGAAGAAGTATCACCCAAATCTAAAAAAATATAAACTATAGTTTTGAGTATTAAAACTCATTAGGAATTCCCAAAAAAAAAATATTTCCCTATGAATTTCATTTAAATAAAAGATCCATCAACATCAATCTTGAAATACTATGTATAAAACTAGTTTATCACACATTGTTTTCTTAAAAAATCACATTCTATTTCCCTTTTTCAATTAGAAACCATATTCCCTTTTTAAGAAGCAGACATTAGAATTTTAAAGGAGGTGGTGTTTATAGTAAAAAATGGGGAAGAAAGTGTAAAAAATATCAAAACCTTTTTTAATAAACACTTTAAACCATTTTATCACTTTTAGAAATAAGCTACACTACGTAAGAAAACAAGATAAATAAAAATACAGCATAAGAAATGGAAATAACATCACATGAGAGTAACCAACCAGAACATGTGTCTCAAACATCTGTCGTAGATAGCTAAATACAAGACAACATGGGAGATCCTTGGAGCTCATGAATATTCTAGAATATACTATACATGTGAATCAACCTGAAGGCATTCCCTACATAATTCCCAAACTCCCAATCATCTCCCTACCTGGCTAGAATAAGGATCCTGATCCCATATAAATAATAAAAAAAATATCCCTCCTTCTATGGGCCACTAGCAAGTGCATGAACTAAACTAGTATATCTAATCAATTATTTAAAATTATCCCACCATGATATGTTCCCATGTTTAGACTAAAAATGGGGTAATCCAACATTTTTAAACAAGCAATACATTACACATACATGCATCACACACAAGAAACACTCACACAATAGTCACCTTTGTATCATTCCAAGGGATTTCCCCCCTCTTGCCTTCAACCATCAACAAATGAAGGAATTCCCATTTGATGACCACCCATTACCATCAATATCCAACAAGTAAAGAGGTGGATCCCAAAGATATTTTTCAATGTAACTTATTTTATAAAAGTATCAAACATGACTCAAACAACCATTTAACACTAAACCATTTCTAAAGAACCAATGCATGACAAATCATTTCCAAAGAATAAAATAAACCCCACTTATAATATAAAACCATTAGGAACCCATTGTAAAAAAATTAATTTGAGCAACCCAAGACATTCTTTAAAAGCAACAGCTTAATCACAAAGGCCAACTGGGAAATTTGATAAACACTAGGTAGGTAAATTTAATAAAACAGTTTCATTCAATTCAAATACATGGGAAAATAACCTCATTTCACAACAATAATTTATTATGAAAACCATATATTACTAACTAAACATTAAATAACGGTGTGAAAAATTAAGAAATAATTAATTAATTAATTTAAAAGAAAATAAAAAAGGGATCTTACATCAAACATGTGGCTTTTAATGAAGAATTCACAAATTGCCCCTTTTTCACTTAAATGCATATGAATTTATGAATATATATATATATATAAATACCCCTACCCAAATTACACATATTCCCCATGCCATGAGGGAATATGTAAAAGAGGGAATATATATTATTCTTACCCCTCCACATGTGCGTAAGGCATCCTCATGAACAAAGACTCAAAATTACATCAACAAGGTCCACACGCTCTAGAAAAAATTACTGGCAATGCAAAAATCACAAAACCCCATAATTGAAATTTATCCATGGTGAAGAAATAGGAAAACGGTTACCTAAAAAACATCGTGAATCCATATCCCTTGATAGTAATGGCTATAACTAGTCTTCATGGGTCCCAAAAAACCCAAAGCAACAATAATCAACTGAAATAAAATCTCACAATCAAGATAGGGTTTGTCCAAACCCTATGAAACCTATGAAACCCAAGGAATCCCGCAAAGAAGACTTACTAGGGATGAAATCGGCCATACAAGATTATCTGCCACTAGAGTAAGAGGGAACTGGTAGGGTTGTACACAAGAGAGGAGGCCTCTGATGGGTCATGTGTTGGAAAAGGGGGCACTGATGGGTCGTGCTGCATAGGAAGAGGGGTATGGCTGGTGGGGGGAACGCACCGAAGAGGAGGTCACCGAGAGGGATGGTCTTCAGAGAAGGGGGAACCGATGGGTTGAGGTTACTGTTAGAGGTGGGTGAATAAGAGAGAGGTGCACGCAAGGGGAGGGGACAAAAGGGGGAGGTGTTGCGTGGGTGCTGAAGGAAGAGGGGTATCTGACCAAGGGTTTATGGGAGAAAAAAATAAAAACAAAACTTAAATAAAATAAACATATTAATAATAATAATCTTCATTTCATATTTTTAATAATACTATTTTCATTGTTATTATTTTTAAAACATTATTTCAAAATTTATTTCATCTTATGTATCATTTAAATTTTCATTTAATTTTATTTATGTCAGATACTGGTAAATATCACAGTTTACTTATATCTAGACATAAGGTTGATAAAACTAAACTCAATCTATTCTACTCACCATTGCCCACTTTCAAAGACAAGTTGCATGCTTGTCGCATAGTTTTATAAATAGTTCCCATGTCATGCCCCATAACTCAAACCCACCTGGGAATCCACACAATTACTCCTAACCATATGGAATAACTTTGCATTAGTAAAAATGATTTCTAAATTTAAAAATTCAACCTGCCTTCTACTGAAAGGGAAAATATTGTCTATAAATAATTAAATTCATTAATTTAAATGGTCTGGGAGTGATATTTCACCTAGCACAAAAACTCATTTTGTAACTCATGAGAATATTTGGTATCTCAATACAAAAATAGACCTCATTCCAACCTTAAAATTTCATTAGAGCCTATATTAATCCATGACACACATCAGTTGAGGATAACTCAAAGTTTTACTTTAAGTGGTCAACTATCACTTCACTTCTTAATTATATATATCCAACATGAAAGAATAATAAGGTGGAGAAATAATTTTAAATAACATGATAAATTTTATATTATAAAATTTGTTTTTGAATTTTAACAAAACCATACAAAATAGAATGTGTTATTATATCATATATGAAAGACTTCTAGATTGGCCTTATAATTTTTTAACATTTAGGGATTTGTTACATATATTATATCTCAATGTACTTCCAATGAAATCCTTATGTATCCATTTGATAAAACCATGTCACTAAACTCTTTAGTGAGTGGAATATATTAATATTGTTAGTTTAAATTATTTTAATACTTAGAAATCAAATTATGAATTTTCAAATATTTTAAAAAAGTATTCAAAAACATTAACTTTAAAACAGTTAATATTATAATGTTAATAACCGCTTTTATCTACTTATAACTCCTTATAAGTTATTCATCGCCAAATTTCTTGTAATTACACCATCAAAATATTTCTTTCAACTCTCTAAACTAATTTAGGATCACTTTTTTATTGTAATAATCTTTTTTTATTAACATTGAACATCTCAAAATCCAAACATACTCCCACTAGCCTCATAGGAACTATATTCCCTTTCGAATACCAATCTATGGTAAAAGGATACATTATGTTAGGAAATAACTCTTATTTCATATTAGTATAATTATTGAAAAAAATAACCTATTATATTGTGATCTTATTTATTATTCTTTATTTTTAAAGCCATACTCTAAAAAGAATAGTTCATTCTTTAAAATGTTCCATTTATGGGTGCTGGGATCAAATCCAATATATTTTAACCAATATCTTGGATAAGTTCTATTTACATGGATAAAATATTTTTATCCTTTTCACCATTAAAAATATTCTATAGAGTCTAATGAATCATAAACCAAGTGTATTAAAACATCTTTTCATATTGTTCTAAATGATTTTTTGTTAACAAATAACTGCTCTTATCATATAATAGAAATAAGATAAAAACACACATCCTTTATTTCTCTCTATCTGAACATTACATATTTTTAATATTAAAATTTATGAATCAGAAAACCTTTTATTCATCAACAGAACAAATACTATAAGCTCAATAATTTCATAAATTGAATTTTAATCCCTATACATTTAGAACAATTTTAAAATATATAGTTGATATCGTGTAACCTTTAAAATCAAATAATTCATTTCTATAATATTGATTCATAAAATGTAAATTCCATGGATGTTCCAAAACTTCTTTAGGTATCCAAGATAATTCTATCATATGGAAACATTTATCTTCCTTTTTGAAGCCTCATTTATATTTCAATTACCTTGAAAATATATTTATTTAATTTTTTTCGATTATCTAATGAATTTTTTATCCTCTATTTTGAACATTTACCCACTTTTAATATCAATATAGTACAATAACATGGAAATATAGTTCCTAATTAATATATCCTGAACACATTTAATAAATTGTGTAAATATTTATTTTAACTCGTTCACATTTATGAACCATTTCCATTAATGAATACACAATGGTTTATATATCTATAACAAGCCTAAAAGGAAACCATAAGTCTTACTAAGTCATAACACTTATGAATAATATTGACTATATGATAAGAGAATAAAATTAATTTGTTCATCATGAATCTATTGACTTTGAAACCTTAATTTAATACATTTATTCTTCTCATAACCCTCTAGATTAGAGTGTTGAAAAACATCAAATTTTGTTTACCCAGGAAGGTGACGCTCTGATACAATTTATTTTTCTATGTTTATATACCTCATTAATAAATTTCGTACATTTTTATTCTTTTTTATAGGATTTATCTCAAATACATGTTGTATTATGGTTGTTCCATTTATATCTACATCTATATCTTTAATCAAAAGGGTTTCAAATTTTACATTCATTTAATAAGGACTTTAATTAAATGTGATCCCACTAAAATTATGAACCCCTTTATAATATATCATATCCACTAAAGGTCCAAGATTTATATTTCATTAAGAAATTATTATTATTATTTGGAATTCCTCTCAAAACATTGAAATTTATCTAGGTCATCATGTCAATTATATCATATATGACTCTTAGATATTTGATAAAATAACTCTTTATCCAATCAATCATATGACTAAACTCAAATTTATTCCTCCTATAATCTAATTGTATAATGTTATATCAAATAAATGTAACCCAAATGAAATACCAACAATGGAAACCTAATCCTATTATTCTCTCTCTTTAGTTTCGTGCATAATACAAGATTATCCAAGGAACCTGAAATTGTAATGAACTACCCGATTGGATAATCAAGGATTTAACAAGTGTTTTCTTTGGAAGGAATTTAAATTTATTAGCTTTAATGGGGTTTAATTTCACCATCATATCTAATGTATTCCAGTTACAAGTATTTATTATTCTAATGCGTTAGTTTTGAATCATATTCCTCCCACAAAATCAATATGTGAAAACTATATTGATGTGTAACTCATTACACAATTCATGGTTTCTGTTACTAACCCAAATTCGAAGTCAACTATATTCATAAACATATAATTCAATCCCATGCATATGTACTATGAATCACTTTCATGTAAATTCATTGAATAATATAAAATCATCAATCCCCACAAGATTATGTTTGGAGAGGTAGATAGTCAGCCCCGACTTTTCTAGATAAGGCATAGACCTCTAGTCTAGAGAGCAATCCAGCCACAATCCCCTGTTCCCAATGATAATTTACTAAAGTGAGACATCAACTCCATTATAATTTTATACACCTAATTTATATAAATCATAACTGACTTCTAAATTCATTTTTATATCCCATTTAAAGAAAAATTCATTGTAGAAAAAAATTAATTCAATTATCATACCCAGCATGCATGTCCTTAAATGAATTTATGATAATTTATAGAAGTAGTTTAATAGTTTAAACTAAACCATATTTACATTAATAATATAAAAATTTATATTTATGAATAAAATATGGAATAAATTAATAATTCATATATTTAAACAAGAGATAAGCAATTCATGAAAAATTTATAATTTATCCATGCAATACAGACATTTCACTGCTAGATGAATACAAAAAAATATTTACCGCTAATATTAAATCCTTTATTTTATTATTTAATATGGAATTCAGTTTAAATGTATGACACTTAATGAAATGTAAACATTTTATATTCCATGTTTCTTATGTAAACAATTTAAAAAAATTAATATTACATTTTTAATATTATTTCAACCTTGATCATATCAATTATTAAAACTCCTTCTGATGTGGTTTGAATAATTTATCAAATAAGGCCATTATTTTAATGATTAAAATTAAATAATTATGAAAAATTAATAATTTAAATATAAACCCTCTATATTTTTACCTTAATTTTATATTAATAGACTCTTTAAAAATTATCCTTACAGTTTTCATAGAAACATTTTATATCAAAACTATAAGTCATGTAAAATAACATGAAAAGTGTATTTTAATATTCATAATTAATATTTTAGAACATTTATTTAATATAGGATTCATAAATATGTAATTAACCAGATGTAAAAATTTTATAATTATTTAATTTGTTAACAGATTATAAATTAAATAAATATCCCAAAATACCTTTTTTACAATTTATAAACTCTGTATAAATTATTTAAATCATTTCATAATTGAAACATAGAAAGAAAAAACAAATTTTGTCTACTACAGAATATTCAATGATATAATTCATATCTGAATCCATGAATGATAATTCATGGTGCTCAAAACCCATCAATCATATTTTAGGGTAGATAATCCTGACTATGACTCAATGATGGTCTGTATAATATAAACCAAGTGATGTAGGAAATACCAGGTTATGATTTGCATCTTGTATAGGATTAATTAAGTTCATAGATTACGTAATATCATCCTGTGTGCATAGAAAGGAGTTGTATATAACAATTCCAATATAACATTAAACTAGGACATGATGAACTTTGTAATAATAACCCCTTAGTGACTAGAAGTCATTTCTTATGATATTATATACATTTTATTGACGATATAATGCTCTGTTTTTGAGTTTGTGGGTTGGTTCATTAACAGGCTATGACATACCATGTCATACGTTATATTAAGTATAGATACAATGGATTACATTATATCATATTCTTTGATATATCATATTATTTGCAATAATCCGATATCATCTTATGATATCCAACATCAAAATTTAATATTCGGTGAAATTTACATATATTTTTTAATGATAGATAAAATTATATCAATATGTTATATAAATTTCTTAACTTTTAAACATGATTTCGATAAACATAAAACATGGTGATTTTCTAATACCATTGAAGGTTTTATATGGATAAAAAGACAATAATTTAAGAATCATAAGTAATTAGAATCCCAAATTCCTTGATCAACCATGCATGAATCTGAAATAATATATATATATATAATTAAAAATATTGTATACCATTCACCGATGATATCTACAATAATAGTCTTAAATAAAATTCTTGATAAATATAATTAATAAACAACCATTGTACTCCCTTCTATAAGTGTATCAATGAGATGGACCAAATCACTTGATGCTAATTTGACATCCTTTACAAATACCATGACATTCTAGTGCCTCATGAAATCAATGGTAGGAGAATAGAGAAAAATTTGTGATAGGGAGAGAATTGTAAATGGCTTAGATATTCTAGAAACAACCCCATCCCATGATAAACCCTCCTTTTATTTCCACTTTATAAATTCATGAAGTGATCATGAATTCAATCATATGTTATGAAATGTAATATTTATGTATATGGTAATAAATTCTTTGTAACCTTATATTGATCACTTTATATGATGTGTTTAATCCTATAAAACATTTAATTAATGATAGATTTTATGTGTACCATTTATAAATGTTAACAATTAACAATTTATTTTCTTATGAATCATAAAATATGATTGATCGTAAGTGGCATGATGTATCATGATTTTCAATACACCCTTTCACTGGAATACAATATGACTTGGATTCATGCTTTTTGTACCCAAAAATATGCTCATTTCATCAAATATGATATATTATTTATGGAATATTTTTATAATAAATATGAATGGATATCAATTTCACATTACTAATATTGATCCGAAGTAAACAACACCAAATTGTGGAATCAATTGTCCTTCTATTTATGTCTGATATTACAATGGAAAATTGATTAACATCATTGAAATTATATTTAGTCACTGGTTGAAATATTTATTTTTGAAGTGTGACTTAGTCCATCAAGTTTATGGGAAAAAATTTGACAAGTTTGGATTTACATTGGTAAATCATTTCTGAGTAAATAATGAGCCCTTTGTAATGAGCTAGACATTTATACATAAAATTCCCTTGGTGGTTGAATTAAATTTCCAATTAGATATTGTGGTTATAGAAAAATCATGAAATTATTTGGTTTTATTATATCCTATAATATATAAAATACCACTAAACAGCAAGATTGTTAATAAAATAGCCATTTAATAGTTATCATCTAATTAATATAATTATAGGGTTTTGACATATCAAATTGACATTGAAAAAATAAGTGATAGCCTAAACTAGTAGGATCATATCATATAAAGACCATTTATCATAACATCTAAGGGAGATAGAATCATAGGTATTTTACCTTGACCAAATCCAAATAAATATCCAATCATTAAGGAAGTAGAGAAACTGTTTATGGGAGAAGGTCAAGCTCATCAAGATCACATCCCAAACCATGTACGTCGAAACACCCCATAAAAATATCACCATCACACACCTTAACCATAGGTTTTTTTCTAGTGTAATAAATGGATATGTATCATGACCCTGATAACAATAATATTTTTATTTTATTCTTAATAGAATAATGGGTATATTTACTTCTTATTATTATTACATTATAAATTATTTTGATTCGATAAAACAAAAATTTTATTTTTGGGTAATATTTAATTTAAATTAATATATTTCATTTGATGAAATAATGAATTTATGAAATAAATCATATTGTAATAAAATATTTTCAATAAATAATATTTATTAATTATAATTTATAATATAATTTTACAAAATAAAAAATATATATATGGGTTCAAAAACTGTTATTGTAAAAAAATTGCATTTGTCAATAAATCTTGATAATATTTTAATGTTAAAATTTATATATTCAGAAAAAAAATATTATTTTTTAATCAGCTCATCAAAATTATTCAATGGTTAATTTTTCATAATTTTCTAATAGACGAATTTTTGGGTAAAAGAATTAAATAAGGTATAAATATTCGGTGTGTATTATGAAATCACAATGACCAAAATGTTATGTAACAAAAAATATTATGGGTATCCATGACAAAATGTATTTTCCCCCTTAAAATAATGTGATTTTGAGGTTATTTTATTACTTTTATAAATACATTATGAATATTCCAAAACCTATATCATATTTTATGGTTGTAAAACAATTTTCACTAAGAACATGAATCACTTCCACATCAACAAGGGTGATATTTAAATAATTTTTCCCTTGTGTTTATAAAATAATTAAAACCACCACTCATTGGAAGAAACCATAGTCAAAAACCATGTTTATTTTTATGGGTTTTATTACTTTATTATAGAGTCCAAAACCAATGTTGGTGAAAAAATAGATTACTTCCCTCTCTTTTCCTATATAAGCCCCCCAATCAACCCTTTCTCTTCAATAAAAAACCTTATAGAATGTCCTTTCTCAAAAAAACCTCTCTATATTCCTAAAAAGGTTCCCCCAATATCTCAATAAGCTCCAACCAATCTTTTGGAATCACCCTCTCATGGTAGGGAATCATGTCATTCTCCTCTTTATTCAATCATCTTAATTATATTTTTCTTTCATATCCCGTTACTAATGTGGGTATCTGTTCTTCCATATCCCTCTAAATTCTATTATGATTTATAAATGATTATATAAATATTACAATCTCATTAATCTCTCCCACGAACATTTATGTTCCCCTATTATGTTGCTGAAATTTCACTTTGATTATCCTGACAAACAATTTTGTAGTGAATACCTGTACCCACTTCCAATCAAGTTTGTTCAAATTTAAAACATATAATCCTTTTATTTTGTACATCCATGAATTTATTCCAAACTCCTTAGTCATGGAATTAAATTTTAAGGGATATCATCCAATTTTTAATAACCTTTTATGTACACTTATTCTTGTACATGATAAAAAACAAATGGGTGTGCTCGGAATTATATGGTTCTCCAATGTGTTGGTAAATTTTTTAGTCTCATAAGAAATAATACAAGGTATTAGAGTTTAAACCTAATCCATCATGAGAATTTTTCTAGAAAGTTATTATTTCTAGGTAGTTATCCTCGACCTATATTTATGATGTCATATTTAAAGATATTGTCACTTTCTCATGTTTCCTTTATGTTTTCATTCTATGTCATGTATCATTTTTTCATTTTTTTTTGGTATCACCTTTTTTATGTCCCATTTAATTACGTATTGTCTAACATGTAATACATTCTTCATGTTATTTCATGTTTCTTCCCTTATAGGGTTTTGTAGCTTAACCCTTTCCTATGTATATCTCCAAGTTATCCCATATGATTTTAAGTACAGTGGAATATTATGAGCATGTTATGGTATATTTCAGTATTGGTGATGTACACCTTGTTTTCAGTTCTTATGTGTTGTACCTAACTACCCAAAAAATTATACTTCTCGATATTCTGGTCTTTAATATGTGTAATATTTTATAATAAATGATGAATTAATGTGTAATAAGGACAACATTTTTCATATTCCATATCAAATTATTTATTATATATATTTTTGATTAAGATTAGAAACATTTAGTGAAATATTTAGGTATAAAATTAAACATATGAAAAAATACCTATATTTAAGAAAATTATTGATTATGTGGTTTTGAATAAAATACATCCTTTTCTGGATATTATAAGTGGATGTGGCTCTATCATAGATGTCCCAGATGGTAAAACCTGAAAACAATGCATTGAGATAGTCTCAATTGGGAACTAGGGAACAACAATGGGCCTTGATGCAAACCTAGTTTGACACTCCTAGGGGATATTATTTGGTAAATTCATAAATTTAGTATGAACCATTGTTTCAAGAACAAAAAAAATTACCATAATATTCTATGTTAGGAAATAAATCATGGATAACATAGATTGAATCCTATAAATTCATAAGTAAAGGAAATAAATTTCATTTATAAATTATCCCTTTAATGTTATTGGATTTTTGATTATGTGTTTAATTGTTTAAAATTACTCATCCCAAATTTTCCCTTTATTATATCCAATGGACACAAATAGGAGGAACCGAGTAAACAACCAATGTGAAGGTAAATGTGATGACTTCCCAAAAAAATATTCCAAACTTGTTGGGAGCCAGACTTGTGAAATTTTTTATCACAATCCTCAGATGAATTAGGTTCTGAATAGAAACCTAGATCAAGATAAATTCCAAACCCCCCTAATAAAGATCAATCTTAAATTGAGTCCATTATAAAAAAAAGGACTATAACTTTCATGGGATTATTTAATCCCTTAATAGTGTAATAATTGATCAACTCCATTGATAAGATGTTATTCATCATTCAATGTTTTGAGAAAGATAAGGTTATACTAGTTGTTTATCATATGGAGGGAGAAGTTTATTAGAGGTAGACATTTATCTAGAATATGAATCAAGAGGAAGAGATCAAAGAGATGGGGAAAACGAATTCTATAAAGTGTTTTTTTAATTATTTTCCTTAAACTCTTGAGCTTAAAATAGAAAGGTATTTCCATTACCTCAAGAAAAAAGATGATGAATCCATTAGGGAGTACCAGGAAAACATCACAAGACTTTCACTACATGACTCTAGCTTTGTCATTACCCTCGAATGATAAGTTTATAACTTCTTTGAATTGATAAAACTGACCCTATGAAAATCCCATGATATATGATACTTTGATAGCAATTAGGATATTTTTTGATGTGCCCTCAATGTATAAATGGAGGTCAGAGAATTTCATGGTTCCCATGGAGATTATAAGTAGAAATCAGATTTTAATTCTGGTGGTGTGATGGAGAAATCTATTTGTGGTAATAAATTACAATATCCCACTTGAAAATGTTTAGAATGAAGCACCACAAAAATTTACATAAGTTGGTGAGGAAATTATTTATGTTCAGGAAGGAAGGTCACCTAGATAGTGATTACTAATAAGAGAATCCCACCAATGTAATGGAATATAGTAATTATCCTACTAAACCTCGGCCTTTTATCTAATGTTTCCGCTACACGAAACAGGGTAACATTTCAAACCAATGCACAAAGAAAATTGTGGATGGAAAAAATCAGTACTAATAACCTCCAAGGCATTATGGGTGATATTATTCAATTATAATCACTAAGGATCATCCCAAAAATGAATTGGTGATAAGTATGATACTTATTCATTCAATAATAGCAAACATACTTCTTGATTTTGGTTCTATGCATTCCTTCATATCACGCATATTTAGTAAAACTATTTGAACACCACCCCAAATAATGGAAGTAGAGATGTCAGTTAAAAAGGAAAATAGGGAAATTATTTCATCCCATGTATATAACCTCTCCCCAATCAAAATTTGTTTCCTAAACTTCCTAGAAAACCTTTGGATACTCCATTTAGTGTAATTAGATGTAATTATGATTATGGATTGGATTTTATTAAATAGAGCCAACATAAATTGATGTGAGAAGGAAATCACTATCTATATCATGAATCATCATCCAATTCTATACAAGTTCAAGGAGATGGATAAATCTTCTTCAGCACCAATATCTCAAGAATGTATCTCATTTCCCTAATAAAATAATATCATGCTCAAATGATTGAGTCTAAGGAAAATATCATCCTTTAATACATTCCCCTTGTGACGGAATAATAGGAAGTGTTTCATAAAGAATTTCCTTGTCTCCCCTATCCAAGAGGATGAATTTATAATTGAGCTTATACATAGGGCTTTTCCAATAACCAAGACTCCATATAGAATGGTTTTTGTTATAACAACCCAGTATTAACTTACATAAACAATACGTCACTTTTACAGAATATTTCATACATTACACAAACACACACCCAAATACTGTATTAGTTTAGTGACTTTGGAAACTTGGAAATATAAATAACCAGTTCATAATGCATCTACATCGTATACCACTTATTTATTCATAAGTTGAACCCCTTTTGAGATATCCTACTTAATACCTTTCTTCTTATCCTATGGAAAGTAAACATATGAATGGGTGAGATGAAATTATCAGTAAGGGTAAACAAGGGAGATAAAAAATCATAAAATGAACATAAGAATATGATAACATAATAAAAACATATTAATATCATACCCTACATGTCAAAGATTATATACAAGAGTAATGGAATAGATATTGGAAGTTTGTAAGACGTGAAAATTAAGGGGATTAAAGAACATAATCCATGAGATCATAACATTGACATAGGAAATGAAATTATAGAATACACATAAAATTTAATCTTTTGGAATATGTATAAAAAGAAGAAAGTTCACTTATTAAGTTAAGCACATGAAATCAGACCCTTTCATAAGAATATCTATATTAAAACCAAGCTTATTCATAAACTTATGGACATTTAAAACAAGTCCACACATAGAATTTTGATCATAAAATCAGGTTCACAAATAACATATAAACCACATGAGTTATCCATCCTTTCCCAATGAATTTCAGGGAGATATAGGTCTCACCCATCACATAATGAAATCATATATATATGTTCCATAATATCATAAATCATTCATCCCATTGGAAATCCTGAAATTAAATGGTTTTCATAAATATTTCATCATAGTATATCTCATAGAAAAGAAATGGGATTCATAAACATCATTTTATAAAAACATAAATCATTCAAAAATTAATCTGAATGGTATACATGGATAATATACTTAGTAAGGTATGAGTAACACCAATATATGTCATATTATATGAAAAATAATTTTTAATGATATTTTTAAAACATTTCTTGACTAAAATATCCTTTCCACATTGAAAAAAACTTTTTAAATAATAAAATATTGATAAAATATTTTTCATTTAAAATAACCTTTATATATTATAAGAAACTTTTTTAAAACCATTTTAGTCAAATTAGATATCTGTTTCCTTAAAAAATATAAAATATTATTCCAAAAAAATTGAATGCATTTTTAGGAAATAGGGTTTTTGAATAAAACAAATTTCTGACAGAAGATAGAATAAAATTAAATGAAACATATAAAATCATGAAAAAAATGATATTTATTATCCAACATGTCAAAGGTAAGTATATATACCTCATAAAAAATATAGGTTCATAACCAAACATGTTTCTCAAAGAAGTATAATTTAGACAAATTTACATTACCTATATGGTACATTTTCAACCATAAACCCCATGAAATATAGATCATAAAAATAATATGTAAATACCCATAAATTTAAGGATAAATACCATAGATTTCATTCATGGTTAGTATATACACCACACAAAATAAATGAGTTTTGAATATGGAATAAGTATCACATAAATAAAAGTGATATTAGAAATCCTATTACCTTGATTATTGACTTATTTCATACCAATTAAAACCACATGTATAATAAATATAATTTTATTATGAATCTACCATATAACCACATTCATGTAATATATTTTTTACTTATGACTTTATATTACTCATTTATTAACATTTCCATGTAAATGCTATGTTTTGGGTAAAAAATATTTGTTTTTCATACATTTTTTGACTTGCTATTGCCAGGACCCATCCCATGGGGCCTGTACGTGACTACCCCAAGACCGCCTTCCATAGGCCAGGGGTTGGTGACTGGCACCTGAAGGGTTTTCCCGAATAGGTAAGGCATTGCATTAGATATTTGTACCCAATCAAAAGTGGAAAATGAAGTAAACAACCAACAAAAGTAAGGTATAACCACAAGAAAAAAGTAAAACCACAACTACAAATGTAAAATGAAAATAGTGGGATGGAATACATGCACTAGAAACTGAAAAGAAAGTACATATCTATCATATCTTCTATGGAGCTCTACCTGGAGGTTTGTAGCTATAAGTTAGAAGTCGAAGAAGAGGATCTCGACAGCTCCCATCACACCAAGCTCCACCAAGTCCCAAACCTCCAAAGTGTTCCTCGGAGCATCATTAGTCTACACCAGACACACACGTGTGGGCAGAGCCTATGCAGGGGTGAGTGTAACAACTTAGTAGGGGATCCTGAGACCCCCGAAGGTCTCCCAGTAATCCCCAAACTAAAACATCACAAGAAATACCATAAAGGTAATATCACAAGCATGATCTAAATCATGAAGTACAGTGAAAAAGATACAACTCACTCTAATGGTATAACTTCAAGGTTACTGGGATACGGATGATAGTCTTAAAGAAAGATCATCCTATCCATAGTAACTCTACTTCTAACCCGTATAGGTCACTATATACTGACCATTATTGGCTACTAGATGCTGATCCTTATTGATCTCAGGTGCTGACCCGTATTGTTCGCTGGTGCTGACCCTTATTGGCCACCGGTGCGGACCTCTATTGGTAATTAGTTCTGATCTGTATTGGACACTGGTAAATAGGTAGGGATGATTATTCATACATCTAGATCATCCAACTCTGTAGTTTCTGATGATGACTTGTATTGGTCGCTCTTCTTCTTTATGTCACATCCATCGACTGGATTCCCGCACAAAGCACACCTATTCTCCGGAATACTCTTATACTCAAGCCATCAGTTATATTTCAACTGATACGATGTCCTGAAAATCACACCCAAGGGATCGTCCCGTCATAGGGGTCCCAACGTGACAGATGGTACGTCGATCGAACGCCCCGTCTATGAGATACTAGCACTTTTGTAAAAAAGGTTCAATGCAGTTTCAAGTATAATCCAACCCAGGTCGCACGTCAAACTCATTCAATACTCATTTATAGTATATCCAAAGGACCACCTTGTCACAAGAGTCTTTATTCCCTAGACGGCGCGTCGATCGGACATCGGTCTGTTAGTTACACCCCTTTCCGTGAAATGGGGGTGATCGCACCTCGGTCCAGCTAGGCTAGGTCGGGCTAGATAGAATATGTCAAAGGTAATGCTTCCCAAAAGGATTCCCAATGCCACTGATGGCGTGTCAAACAAACACTCAGTTCGTCAGTTATGGGCATTTCTTTATTCGGGGGCCGGTTAAGTCTGGGCCCGGTCCGACTCGGTTAGGCTAGCCCGATGCAACGGGACTTTGGGTCTCTATGACCCCACCCAGGTATGGCCCATTAAGGGTCATCCCGGTTCACTGGGTCCGGCCAGTTGGGGTTGGACCTTCTGGTTCATGGGCCTGAGCTACGGTTGGCCCGAGCCACGGTTTATCTGGTTCGTGGTTGGCCTGGCCCGCTGGGAATGTCTGGCATGTTCGTCAAGCCCGCATCCGGCCCGATCTGCCTAAAGGGGGATCATGTCTCCAATTGGCCCCGCGGACGTGGGGCCATTTCATCCGATCATTGGGGTATTACCCCACTATGTGCAATGGTTGTCCAGGTTATCGACCAGTCTCTTGCCAATGCAACATGGCACAGGGCCTCACCCCCCTCTTGCCTCTACCCACTGGTCGTGGATGCTCCCACCAGTGGTGCCTACGGGCGCTACCCTTCTCCTACGCGGTCGGCTCAAGCCGGTCATCTCTGGCCACTGCGGTGCACGATTATGCGCCACCTTTCCACCACCTGCGACCGGTTGTCACGGGCCTCCTCCAGCCACCATCGGCCACCGTCGGCATATCACGTCGGCAGTTCTTTCCGCAGGCCACCGAACATACTCCGGTGGTCCGTTCTTGGTTCCTTCTTCACCTACGAGCCTCTCGAGTCACCATCACCAGTATGTAAACGTTATTTCTACCTTCCCCTCACATTTCCCAACCATGGATAGGAAACACAAGAACAACAAGATCATCAGAGGGTCCAGGCCTTTTTCGGATTGGCACACGCCCTCTGTGTTAACGTTTTATCAAGGGTGTTATCAACAATTTGAGAATTTAGAAACAACTCTTGACTAGGAACCCCGCACCAAACTCCCATGTTTAAAAAATGATTCATGGATAAACCAATTGGTCGGTTGATCTTCGTTCTTCTTTTAAATCAGGAATGAGGAAGGATGAATATTACAAAATTGAAAACAAAAACCCATACCAAATGATCTGTTGGAGGTGTTGTGGTTGATGAAGGAAGAGCATCCATGTTGGATGGAGTCATCAACGTTCGTCGATCCAGGATCATTGTCACCCGAGATTCCATCCTCCATTGGTGGATACTTCTATAGGACTTCTCTAGATTTTCCTCGCTTGAAGAATCCATCAAAAAACCCACCCTGAGATCCATTTAAATTGGAGGGGGAATGGTGAGTAACGCATTAAGAATTTATGAGCTTCATTAAATGAATTAATGAAACTCTTTTAATTCACAACGGTAGAGTTACGCAGTCGATGAATCTATCCATTATATGTCTTTACAAGTCACCAATCCCACCACCTCCACTCATCCATTGGAGAAAAATAAAATAAAATAAAATTTCATGTTATTTTACTTTTCTTTAAAATGTCCAAAAACTAATTTTTCTCCCAACCTAATGTGGTCAAAGTGAATATTCCATTAATAAAATCCTGGCACTGTGGATTCAACGATTGTTTTTCATTTCAATTCTGAGCACCAGTTTAAATGTTAGAAAATGTCTCTCGTGCGTTTACTAAACTTACCATAAAAAATGTTCAGAAATTCATTCCAGTCACACCAAGTCTCGAAATCATGTTCTGTAAATTATCCCAGACTCGTTTTAGTCCCAAATAATTTAAAAAAAATACAATCAACTTTTTGAGTCTTTACATTCTCCCCACCTTGGTGATTTACATCCCCGAAATCCAAACAAGGCTATACAAACAAAGAGGGGTAATGGGCATGCAAATGAGCCTCACACTCTAATGTTATTTCCTAGATATTCCCATGCTGCCATAGACTGTCACCAGAGGTATCGAACTCCCATGAAGGATTTGATCTTGTCGATCCTCTATCTCCATCAGGTACTCCACAAAAGTTGTATGGTTGTCAATCTCCATCTCGCCATGGACGACGACATGAGATGGGTCAGGCATGTATCTCTTCATCTGGGATATGTGGATGACATCATGCACCCTCTCCAACCATAGCGGTAGTGCCAAGTGATATTCCACCTTTCCAATCCTCTAAATTATCAGGAATGGTATGATAAACCTCAGTTAGAGTTTCTCACCTTAGCCAAATTTTTGTAGTCCCTGTTAAGGGGATACTAGAAAGAATACGTGGTCCCCCTCCTTGAACTCCAGTGGTCTTTTTCGCCTATCAAAATAGGACTTTTGTCAGCTCTGTGTAGTCTTCATCCACTCTCGGAGGACCTTCAACTTCTCATTCGTAGCTTGTACCATCTCTGGGCCCACAAGTGATGGCTCTCCTGGATCTGTCCAGCAAAAGGGTGATCTGCAAGGTCGTCCATAGAACTCCTCAAAAAGGTCCATTACAATTGAGTAGTGATAGCTATTGCTGTACATGAATTCCACCATGAGTAGGTGGCCCTCCCAACTATGACCAAAATCTAGGACACATACACGAAGCATGTCCTCCATGGTTTGGATGGTCCTCTCAGTCTGACCATCTGTCTACGGGTGAAAAGCAATTCTCAAGAAAAGATGAGTCCCGAAAGCCTCCTAAAATCCTTTCCACAACTGGGATTTGAATCATGTGTCATGGTTTGAGACTATCTTTGAAGGCTCCCCATGAAGTCACATTTTCTTTTGAATGTAGAGACATCTCATGCTCTCTAACAAACCCTTCTCTCGAATAGAAAGTAATTGGGCCGACTAGGAGAGTTCGTCAATGATCACCTAGATGGTATTGTGCCCTATGGACATAAGTGGTAACCCCATCATGAAGTCCATTGATATCCCTTCCCACTTCCACTCTGGTATCTTGAGGGGTTGGGTCAAGCCTATGGGTACCAGATTCTTGGACATCATTTGCTAGCAAGTTAGGCATCTAGAAACAAACTCTTACATAGATTTCTTCATACCTGGCCACCAGTACTGATGTCAGAGGTCCTAATACATCTTCATCATGCCTTCATGTACTTCCAAGGGGGATGTATGTAACTCCCTTATAACCTCATCTCATAGCGCCACTAGTACAATTGTATTTCCTCTGAAAACGATAGCATGCTCCCCACCTCCAAAATATAGGTCAGGTGCATGGCTTAAGGATATCTAAGCACATGTAGTCTCGTAGTTGTTGTCTCCCAGTTGTTCTGCCCTGACATGCTAAAGGATTGGAGGGGAAACTACTATTGACTGGAGGAATACTGTCTCATATCTATCCACGTAAGATATCTAATGTGAGGATAACTGCTCTGAAGCCTCGTTTAGTAGTTGTGAACTCGATATCTATCTAAGTGCATATTCTACTATGTTCCCCATTCCAGAAGTATAGACTATCTGAAAGTCATAGTCCAGGAAGAACTCTATCCACCATCGCTATCTCATATTCATATATTTATGTGTGAAGATATATTTGAGACTCCTGTGGTCTGAGCAAACAATGAACCACTCACTCATCAAGTATTGTCGCTATATCTTTAAAGTGAATACTAATACTGCGAACTCTAAGTTGTGAGTTGAAAAATTATACTCATGAGGCCTCAGGTGTCGTGATCCATAAGCAATCACTACACCAACCTACATCAGGAAGTAACCATGTCTGGTTCTAGATGCATTAGAGTAAACCACGTAGCGAGTGCCCTCCTCCAGCATCCTCAGGATGGGAGTGTGGGTCAAGATCAGCCTCAGCTGTTGAAACCACTATTGGAATGCCTCTAACCATAATAAGGGTTTCCCCTTATTCTTCAAGGAATTCATAGATGCTACTACTCTGGAGAAATAAAGTATGAATCTTCATTAGTAGCCTTCTAATCCAAGGAAGCTACACACCTCTGTAGCACTCCTGGGTGGCTCCCAAAAAAATTACTACCTCGATCTTGACTGGATCTATCGTAACTCCAAACTCTAATATGATGTGACCCAAGAAGTGGACATTTCATATAAATAACTCACACTTCAAGAGCTTCCCATATAACTGGTGCTCCCAGAGTGTGTCGAGAACTATCCTCAAGTGTACAGCGTGATCTTCCTCAGATGCTGAGTACACCAAGATGTCGTCAATGAAGACCAATACAATACGGTATAAGCAGGTATTTGAGATCATGTTCATGAGACCCATTGACACAATAGGGGCGTTAATCATACCTAAAGACATCACTAGGTATTCGTAAAGTACGTACCAACATCTGAAGGACGTCTCTAGGATGTCCTCATCCCTCACAAAAAGCTGGTGATAGCCTGATCTGAGGTCTATCTTTGATAACCACTTCAATCTTTTCAACTAATCAAACAGATCATCAATCCTTGGTAGAGGTGATTTTCCTTCACATTCACCTAGTTTATGCACTAGGAGTCCACACATAGCATCAAACTTATGTTTTCCTTCTTGGAAAATAACATCGGGGATGTCCATGGAGAAAAATTGGGTCGTACGAATCCCTTCCTCTGTAATTCCACCAACTGTACCCTTAGCTCCCAAATCTCCATAGGGGCCATCCGATATGCTAGTGTAGATATTGGTGTTGTTCCTAGGTACAAGTCAATGCGAAAGTCTACCTCTCTACAAAGAGTTATTCCATGGAAATATTTTAGAAATACATCCTCATATTCGTCCACCACTGCTGGGAACTGTGGACTTGCCTCATCCACCGTGTTGAATGTCATGCAATCCAGCAAATATGTAATCAGATAAAACCTCCTGAGCGCAAGTCCATCTCATGCTTTTCTATTCCCCTTCTCACCCACAATGAAAAACTGGCCTCCATCATCGCGCGTACATCGCACTCTACGTCTCAAGCGTACAATCGATGTGTGAACTTCTGATAGCTAGTCCATGCCTAGAATGATGTTCTAGGGCTTCAACGTTGCTACTAGAAGATCCCATCTAAAAATATATCCACAAAGAGTAAGTTAAAATTTTCGGAACTAGTGTGTGACCTCTTAATATCCTCCCTTAGGAGTATCCAAATGCAAAGGTCGATCTAAAAGCTCAGTCGGAATCTCAAAGTCCCGAACTATGTCTGCAGTAAGGAAAGAAGTGCTATCACCTATGTCGATAAGAACTAATGCTAAATTAGAGAAGACATAGATTGTACGTCATATTATCTCAGGGACATTAGGAGCGTGAGCCTCTACTTCCTGTAGCTAGGCTTTCCCCCATCCACCTACTCCATAAGCTCGTGGTGGACCACCTAGGGGTGTGGGTGGCAGTGCCTGGTGACCCCGACCACCTCTCGCTTCATGTCCTGCTATCATTCCTCATACACCTCTTTGCTGACTCTCATACTATCGCTGCCTCAGTGGCCCCTTCACCGTCTTCTGATCATCTGCACCGGGAGTCGTACAATCACATGCTCTATGACCCTATCCCCTTAGGAAAAAATAGATCATGCCTCGCTGGTGGATCCCTCGGCCTCTCGAGCCTCATGCCACTAACCCTGTTTCATGGGGTCTCCCTCGGGAAGGGCAAGTCCACTTGGGATTCTACACCGTTTTTCTATAGCCATCTTTAGATGACTCTGCTACCGGTCTCCTAGTAGGGGATCTCACTGTCAGTGCCTACTCGGCAAGGAAGATCCCCATCATAAAAGCATTCTCTAGCACCCTAGCCTACTTTGGGATGCTAAGAGAAACTATTGAAGCTATGATCTCTCATAATATCCCCAACTATAAGGTCTGGGCCCTGAATTAAGGGTCTTGTACCATGTCAGTGGATTATCAGGAGAGGTCATTAAATCTCACTGATTACTGAGCCATAGACTGGATACCCTACTGCAGATGCATCAGCTCTTGAATATGCACATAGCGTAGTGTCACTGGCACGAACTCTACCCTGAAAAGGCTCTCAAAGTCTAGCCAGGTGTGGGTTGTCTCCTCATGCACCTAGAGAGTCGAGCTCCACCATCATCCTACCAAGCCCTGAAGAAGGCTAGCGGCCATGATCGCCATATCCTCGGAGAGTGTCACTACTAAGAGAAAGACCCGCAAAACTGCATCAATCTATCCCTCTGTTGATTGGGGTTCTGTCTCGACTCGAAACCTTAGAGGCCTCTATCTCTAGAACACATGCAACGTGCTCAGCCGGCGTGCATGATACACTAGCAGCATCTAGTTCTCAACAGGTGGTGGTGCTGCTGGTACACCACCAAAAGGGTCCATCGCTGTGAGTGGTCCTTATACAGAATCCTCATCGCTAAGTGGGCCACTATCATGATATTTATCCTGAATCCTGGATGGCTATATTCGTGGAGGAATCTATTAAGAAGAAGATACACGATAAACAATAATTTATACCTGATGAGCTGACTCGAGAAAGATCAAGAAAACTTTTCAAAAAACTAGCAATAGGTGTTTTCATGTACCGAGCCAAAAAATAGAATTCATGGTCCTAGTGTATAGATACGATAGTTTTTGTACCAACACTAGACTCCCTATACTAAAAACCGAACTCAAGACACTTTACACCATTGCCTCATTAAAATTAGACTAATAGTTATTCTTTTAGAACCAACCTCCCTAGGATACAGTTTTTTCACTAATTATCTCGTGGGGCCCAGACATGACTACTTGAACCCCACCTTCCATAGGCCAGGGGTTGGTGACTAGCACCGGAAGGCTTTTCCCGAACATTGAAGTAATTTCCTTAGAAATCTGTACACAGTAAAAAGGGGAAATTGATGTAAAAATAACAAAAGTAAGGTATAACCATGAGAGTAATGTAGAACAACAAGTACAACTATAAACTGAAAATAGTGGGGCATAATACATTCCCTAGAAACTAAAAATAAATTAAATAGTTGTCACATCTACCCTGGCACTCTACCTGGAGTGTATTAGCTATTATTTTGAAGTCTATGAAGAGGATCTTGACTGCTCCCATCACACCAAGATCCACCAAGTCCTGAACCTCCAAAGTCTACCTCACAGCATCAGTAGTCTTTATCAGATACACATGTGTGGGTAGATCACGTGAAGGGGTGAGTATAACAACTCAGTAGGGTACCCCAACAACCCCAAAGGTCTCTGAGTAATCCACAACAAAAAAATAACAATAAATACAACAAAGGTAACATAACAAGCATGATCTAAATCATGAAGCACAAAGAAAAATAGTTAAATCACTCTAATAGTAAAACATAAAGGTTACTGGGATAGGGATGATTAGTCTTAAAGCCATGTCATCCTATCCATAATAACTCTACTTCTAACCTGTATAGGTCACTATATGTTGACCAGTATTGGTCACTAGATGTTGACCCGTATTGGTAGTTAGTTCTGACCTGTATTGGTCACTGGTGTTGGCCTATATTGGTCACTTGCTCTTACCCATATTGCTCCCTGGTGATGACCCGTATTGGCCTCTAGTACATAGGTAGGGATTATTAGTCGTACAGCTAGATCATCACACTCTGGAGTTTCTGATGCTGACCCGTATTGGTCGCTCTTCTTCTTTATGTCACAGCCATCCACTGGATTCCTGCACGAACAGTGTCTGATCTCCAAAAGACTCTTCTTTGCAAACCATTAGTCATATTTCAATCAGTATTAAATCCCACAAAAAGTATACCAAACGTACTGCCCCGTCATAGGGGTACCAACGTGACAGACGACGCGTCGATCAGATGCCCGGTCTCTGAGATATAGGCACTTTTGAAAAAAGGGACCAGTTCGATTAAAGTCTTATCAATCCTAGTTCGCAAGTCAAACTTCTTCAAAACTCACTTAGTGTATCTAAAAAGTACCTCCTTGTCACAAGGGTCCTTATACCTCATACGGCACACCGATCGGACATTTGGTCTTTTAGTTACACCCCATTTGTGAAATGGGTGTGATTGCACTTTAGTCCAGCCCAGCTCGTTCGGGCCCACCAGAATATGTCAAAGGGAACGCTTCCCAAAAGGGGTCCCAATGCCACTGATGTCATGTCAAATTAACATCCAGTTCGTCAGTTATGGCCATTTCTTTATTCGGGGGCCGGTTGGGTCTGGGCCCAGTCCGACTCGGTTAGGCCGGCCCGACGCAATTGGTCTTGGGGTCTACGTGACCTCGCTCAGGTCTGGACCATTAAGGGTCAGCCTGGTTCACTGGTTCAGGCATGTTGGGGTTGGCTCGGGAGGTTTTTGGGTCCGAGTCGCAGTTTCCCCAGCCTGTCGGGTGGGGCTCAACCCACCCGCGTAGGCCTGCTAGGTTGCGGGTCAAGCCCGTCCCACTGAGTGGGTCTAGCCCGTTCAGTCAGTCCATGTCCTCCTGAAGGTGGACCATGTCTCCAACATCCCCCTCAGACATGGGGCCATTTTTTCCAGCCAGTGGGGTGCTACCCCACTGCCAGCAATGGTCATCCAGGCGGTTGATCAGTCTCCAGCCGACGTGGTGCGGCGTGGGGACGTGTTTCCCCTTCCTGCCATGGCCCACAGGTCAAGACTACTGCCACCGGTGGTGATGCCCTTCTCCCGCGTAGCCCACTTGGGTCGACCGCCTCTGTCCACGGTGTCACGCAACGGCGCGCCACCTTCCCACCACCCATGGACGGTTGTCATGGTCCCCCTCCAGCCACCGCTAGTCGCTGCCGGTATGGCGCACCATTGGTTCTTTCTGGGGCCATCAGATGTTCTCAAGTGGTCCATTCTTGGTGTCGTCTGTGCCTATGAGCTTCTCAGATCACCACTTCCACTACGTGACCCCTATCTCTGCCTTGTCATCACATTTCCAGCCGCACACACAAGAACAAAAAGATCGGTGGAGGATCTGTGCCTCGTTCGGATTGGCCCACACCCTCTTCCTTAGCCTTTTAACAAGGGTGTTAGGAACAATCAGAGAGTTTAGAAGTAACTCTAGACTTGGAACCCCGCATCAACCTACAGTTTTTAAAGAGCGATCCTCGGATCAACCTATTGGTTGGTTGATCCACATTCATTGTATAAATAAAGAATAGGGAAGGCAGAATATTACAAAATCAAAAACAAAACCCCCTACCTCGTGATCCATTTGAGGTGTCGTGGTTGCTGTGGTAGGAGAGTCCCTATTGGATGGAGTCGACGGCGTTCGTCGATCCCAGATTATTGTCGCCCGATCTTCTGTCATTTATTGGTGTATGTTGCCGTAGGAATTTTCCAGAGTTTCCTTTCTTGAAGAAGTCATCAAAAACCCAACCCCGAGTACCATTTAAATATGGGGGGAAAGGAGAGTAACACATGTGGAATTTATGAGGTTTATTATATTAATTAATGAACCTATTTTAATTCACAACAGTGGAGTTACGCAGTCGATGAGTCATGCCATTTAATGGATTGACAAGTTACAGGTCCTGCCACCACCGCTCATCTAGAGAAAATGAATGTAAAATAACAATTATATGTTATTTTAATTTTATTTAAAAAGTCCAAAAACTAACTTTTTCTCCCGACCTACTATGGTCGAAATGAAGCTCCCCTTAAGAAAATCTTGTCGCTGCAGATTCAACGGTGCTTTCATATTTCAATTCTAAGAACTGGTTCAAAATTTAGAAAATGTCTCTTGTGCATTTTCTGAGAATACCTTATAAAAAGTCCGGAAATTCATTCTGGGAACACTGGGCCTCGGAATCATGTGCTGTAAATTTTCAAAGACTCATAATAATCCCAAATAATTTAAAAAAATACATGGAAATTTTCGGGTCTTTACAACTATTATTGGTCCTCTTACATAGGTCATTATATCATTGTCTAAAAAATGATAATTATGATATCAATATAATATATATTCAGTATATATGTATATATGGTGATTCATAAATGATATAGAAAATAGAATACACCATTCATGGAGACGGTAGGTCGTATGTATGCATGAATGCTATTTGGATTTTCTTGTCACATTAAAGATAGAAAATTATATGATATATTATCATTATAAAAACATTTATATCTCATATAGAAAAAATAATTTTATTATAATCAACCTTAATACACTCCATGTAAAGTGTCGATGAATCTCATCACTTCATGAGGTGGTAGTCATTTGTAAAAACGAATGATGTTTACATTTTCCCACAAAATGGATAGCATCAAAATATGTGTGATATAATATTTAAAGAATAATAATAACCTCAAAAACATAATATATATATATATATAATATATAAACTATAAATACCTCATTATTTTCAACCTTTAAATGTTATGATGTAAGAACAAATGACATCGGTTCGTGAGGTGGTAGTCTGACGTAGACACGAATGATGATTGTATATTCCTTTTGATGTGAGTGTGTGAATTTGTAGATCATAACATTAACATAAAAATTCTCAACATTTTGAAGACACTAATTTTATGAAATAAATATAATTTAAGGTTTATAATGAAAAAATAAAACAAAAAATGTATGTTCATGAATGTTACCTCTTCTTCAAATATCTCCTCTTGGTTCGCACCAAAGGACTTCTTGTTTGTATTTCTGCCCAAAGGAAGGATTATAGGATTAAGGGATATAATTTTTTAGTGGTTTTCTATAGGTTTTTTAAATCCAAATAGTTTTGAAGTGTGTATAAAATAGAAGAAGATTTTCTCTTTTATAAGAGAGGGGATTAGCACTCATGCATTCCCTCAAAAGATTAGTTTATAATAAATTAAATATAAATCCAAATACCTGAAAAATTACATGTAATAGAATCTAAGATATGATAAGTTTTTAATATCATCAACCAATATATTTTATACATGTTTTAGTGTAATTTAAAATTTTATCATTTTGATTAACCCGTTGTTAACCTATTTTAATTTTTACTATGGTAATAAATTTTTTAATATTAAAGGGATTATATTTTTACTTATAAGATGTAAATTGAACCATAAATGTTCAATTTATGATATTTTCGAAAATACCACATCCCCTATCCTTATTTATTATTTTTATTATTTTTAAATAATTAAATAAAACATTATTTTCCAAAAATATAATCAGTGTCAATTTTGAAACTATTCATTACCTTGACTTCAGGAAAATCAAGAAACAAAGATATATTCAAAACAAATAATTTACTACATCCCAAAAATTTAATATTCCCCTAGAAAAATATTTTATAACCTTAATGAAATCAAAATTTTGTTTATTGTAATATTTCTAATATAATATAATTTATTTTTTCATTAATTGAATAATTATTACATCATCATTGTGTAAATATTTATGATAATTATTTTGTTACTATAAATTAAAAATAAAATGACATGATGATTAAAAAATAGATTTAAAATTAGTATTTTTAGTTTAACATATCCCCTAGAGAAACCTATACTCAAAATATGTCACTTGTTAAAAACCGGATTTTGACAAGTTTGATGTTTCATTGAAAAAAATATTATAAATGTAATAATCTAATCCAAATGACAATAAATAGTAACATATCCAGAACTTTAATTATTATAGACGAAAATTACTCATCAAATAATTTTGGTACAAGTGTTAGAGTCATTTTCTAATATTTATAATATTATTTTTACCCTTAATTACCCGATTTACCCTTAATTGTGGTAAAAAAAATTACTACGTTTAATATTTATTTTATCCAATAATAAGAGTTATCTATTTACTAAATTTATACCCTATAATTCAAAATATGGAATCATGTTTTAAAAATTCAAAAACATAAGTGGATAAAAATAATTAAAAATTAATCTCGTAGATGGGTCAAGAAAGTGGCGTTTTAGAGTAAACAATTTCAAAATTTCACTAAGTTTATATGAAAATAGAGTATTAAAATGATTCAAATGAACTATTATGAATTTAAAACAAATTTAAAATATAATTTAACATTATAAATTACTTTTATGAAAAGACCATTTAAATTAAAATTCATTATTTCAACTATTCATTAAAAGATGAAACTTTTCACAAAAAAACCCAAAAATTAACTCTAAGATAATTTTGATATTAAATTTCAAAAAATAATATTATTTTTTCAAATAATATTGATAAATATTTCAAAATATAGTTTTTATAAAAACTTCCATTAAATGGTGGAAAAACATCTTTTATAAATATATTCTTATTATGCATGAAAATGGGTTTATTCTTATCTTTTGACTATAAAATTTATTGGATGAATTCAAAAACATTTAATTTAATATATACAATCTAAATTTATTTAATTGTATTCAATAAAGTTGATTAATTTGATTTACTATGACAAAACACCTTTGTAGGAATACAAATAGTTTTTTATAAATACAAAACATTTGTTTTCAATTGGTTTTTATATTTATTTATAATTAATTGGTTATAAAATAATTCATTTAATAAAAAAATTAAACTATATTTTCATAATTAATTTAATCTTGTTCATTTTCTCCATTCCATTTTCTATGTCATAAGTATAATAATAAATATTATATTATTGTTTTGTAAAACTTAGTCTTGCAGGTAACACAATATATCGAAGGAATTCATTTTTTTTTACATAAGAAAAATTTTGCATTGCATGTACTGAAATCCAATCTATGTATTGCATATAGCACAATATTTTTTATAAATAAAACTTTTCTTAGTGTATAATTCAATGCAATCATAAATGAATTTTAATTTATTTGAATAATATATATAACTCATAAAAACTTTGGGTGTTACATTCTACCCCCCCCCCCTTAAAATTAATTTCACCCTAGAAATTATTCATTTTAATACAAAAAAATGAGGATAATTATGCTTAATTATATCCTCATGTTCACTCATATAATCTTCAAACTATTGGTTTCTTCAAAAAAATTTAACTAGGAGAATGGTCATGTTCTGTTGAATTTTATCTCTATGACTAAAATTTCTACTAATTTCTCTTCATAAGAAATATCTTTCTCTAATTTAATATATATATTTTTAATACATGTGAAGAATAAAGTATTAAAATCTTCTGAATAGATACATGGAATACATAATGATCTTCATAGAGATTCATTGGAATCACCAATGAATAAGATATCATCCAAATATGATCAAGAATTTCAAAAGGAAATCACATCCTTACAATTTTAAATTACACATTAAAAGTAAAAGGTGGATGTTTGAGAAATTATTTTTCGAAAACCCACATCATAAAAAGTTACTCATAGAAAGAGGGAATATAAATTCCAAACATCTCCACATAACTAGGATTTTAATTAGGAGATCATTAAAGGAATGTGAAAACATGGACATAGTAGATAATTCAAACTATCAAGTTCTAATAGATATTGATAGAGAAGATGGTCATTATAATGTAAATGAACACAAATCCAAAAACCAATTAGGTCGGAAAAAGTTCATTTATATCATCAAAGTTTATGATAATTGGATATAATTTTATTTAATAATAATTTGATAAGAAATAATTAGTTTATTTTATCTCATAATTACTATCTTAATCTTTTATTGTGCCTTGATCAGTCTCTGGTTTATTTCTACCTCCAAGAAATGAACTCAAAATTTTTATACCTAAAAAAATAGTGGATCACAAGATCCATAATGGGAAGAAAAATCATTCCTTCTTTCTCTAGTTATCATCATATCAAAATGGTTAGAAAAGGTTATCTATAACGCATAAATCTTCATATGGTGAAGTAAAAAAATTAACCGCTAAAACATTATAAAAAGTTCAATGTAAACAATTTCATAAATTTTTTACCTTATGATCCTTCAAAAATAAATTTAAAATCCCAAACATTTGAAATATGTTTTCTAAATTTTCAAAATCAACTTATCGTTAATCCCTCAAAGAACTTGGTGTAGTTATTAATTGTTTCACATAAAATATGTGAATATAATTATCATGAATTACCTTAAAACAAGGTAAAAACCTAAATTAGCATAAAAACATAGTGAAAAATTCATGTGTTCCAAAATTAAATCTTCCTACTTACGATAAATACAAAAATTCTATAGACTCAATCCATGATATCATTAACTACCTTGTCATAATATCAATCCCAAGGTCATCAATACTATCCCATTATTTTATCACCAAAAAAAACATTTTTTAATCTCATTATCCCAAAATTATGAACATAATAATAGTTATCCTTCCCCTAACCATGTATTCTCTAAAAATATCACCTTACCACCTCAATCACTTTTCATGGTTTCTAGTACCATTCAACCTGTTCTTTAAAATATGTAAAGAGAAACTATAGTGGACCAATACTTAAATGTTTAATTATTAAATAATTTCATAAAATTACTCCTAAAACATTATTATAAAATTATAATATATAAACATGAAATCCTTTCACTGCATTTATAAACCATTAACCAGGATTCATCATTTTATTCCTTAATAATTCTTTCGTCTCATAATTCATTCCTAATCTCTTCATCATCGTCAATATATCCATTACTCATTTTACCCTAATAATTATCATCTTGAGAATTTCCCCTTGGGAATATATATTAATAATTCCCACACATCCCAAATTTATAAAAAATTATTATTAAATATGCCTTACGAATATCATTATCCCCATCAATTGTGTTAACTAAAAATTTTCATATTCCATTAATTGCTTTCTTTCCTTATTTTCCACACCCAAAAAAAACTTCTAGTTCCTTTGAATTATTCTCTTTGATTCATATAACCACATGATTTACAAGTGGAACATTGAACTTTATTTCCTCTAGAGTTACCATGAACCTATATAATTGTCTTATTAGTTCTTCTAGGAAAGTAACCAAGGTTGAGATTGTTGATCATATTATCAGATTTTTTATTAGGCATAATCACAACATCCTTCACTCCAGTCATTATCCCATTTGATTTATCATCATAAAATTTTCTATCACAATCAATGTTAACATAGTTATTTTTTTTCTAAACATTGACTAAAAATATAAATCATAGTTCATAATACTCATACATTTTATCCTGCCTATTTCTTCATAACTACACCCCCTTTTTATATATAATACTTAATACCTTTCATCATATCCTAGGGAAAAAACATATGAAAGGGTGAGATCATATGCTAATTAAGGGTAAAAATGGGATATAAGTAAGTATAAAATTAACATAATGGTGTCAGAACATATAAAGACATTTTAATATCATACCCTACATGTCAAAGTTCATATAAAGTGTCATGGAATAAATATTGGCAGTTCTTAAGACATGAATCATAAGGTAATAAAAGAATATAATCGATGAGATCATAATATTAAAATAATACATGAAATTATGGAATATAAAGGAACTTTCATATTTTTGAACACATATAAATAGAAAGAGGTTCACTCATTATGTAAAGGTAACTAAATAAAACCCTTGCATAAATATATGGACAAGAAAACCAGCTCCACGCATGAACTTATGTACATGAAAACCGAGTCCATGCATAGAACTGTGAAAATAAAATTAGGTTCACACATAAAATATATACATCATGAGTTATCCATCCTCACCCAATGAATTTGAGAGATATATGGGTCCCACCCATAATATACTGAAATCATACATATATGTTCCACAAGTTCATAAATCATTCATCACGTTAGAAATCTTGAAAAGAAATTGTTTTCATAAAAAATTCATCATATAAAATATCATTGAAAAGAAATGGGATTCATGAGCATAATTTAATAATAACATAAACCATTCATAGAGATAATATGAATGGTACCCTTGGATAATATCCCCATTAAGGCATGAGTAACACCAACGAATATCATCTTAGATGGAAAATAATTTTGAAAGATCTTTTTATAAAATTATTAAGGGAAATATCTTTTCCACATTAAAAAATACTTATGAAATCATAAATAATTTATCAAAGCTTTTTTAAAATAACCTATAAATCTTGAAACCATTTTAAATATCTTTTAAATCTATTTCCTTGAAAACTCGAAAATATCATTCAAAACATTTTTCGGAAACATGGTTTTTGAATATAAAAACATTTCTCATGAAGAGATAAAAACATTACATGAAACTTATAATATCATGAAAATAAGTTTATTGATGATAAAACGTACCAAAGGGCAGTATATTCACCTTGAAAAATAATATAGGTTTATAATATAACATGTGTCTCAAAAAAGACAAATTGAGACAAAATTACCTTATGGATTTGGTAACTTTTGAAATATAAACACCATAAAAGAGATATCCTAAAATGGATATGTAAATTCCATTATATTTTAGGATAAATATAATATATTACATTAATGGGTATTATATACACCACACAAAATAAACAAGTGGTGAATATGGCATAAGTCTCACAGAAATAAAAGTGAGACTATAAATCCCCTTACCTTGAGTATTGAATTAATTTGTACACATTAAAAACTCCTTTACAATAAATATAATATTATTAAAATCTAACATATATACATAATAATACCATATATAATATAATTATGACTTTATATTACTCGTTTATTAAAAAATCCATGTTAAAGTTCTGTTTTGGGTAATAAGCGCTCTTTTTTCATACATGTTTTGAATTTATATTCTTAATCCTATTAATTATATCATGATTTAACCATATCCCTAATTCTAATAATGATATAAATATCCTATATATTAATTATATATGTATTTATGTTGATTCATCAAATATAGATATATAAAATAAAATACATTGTTCATAAAGATGATAGGTCGTACGTACGCATGAGTGCTATTTTATTTTTCATGTATGATTAAATAAAGAAAAGTATATGATATATAATCATTCCAGAATAATAATTATTTCACATATATCACATTATTTAATTAAAATCATCCTTAATAAATTCCATTTATGTTGGAATGAATCACATCACTTAGTGAGGCGGTAGTCTATCGTACACATGAATGATGTTATCATATTCCCACAAAATGAAAATCTTGGGGGTATGTTTGATATAAAAATTCCATAATCATATTAAAATAATAAAAAAAAATATATCATATATAAACAATAAATCCATCGTTATTTTCAACTATTAAAGGTGGTAATGGGAGAACGAACAACATCGATTCGTGAGGCGGTAGTTCGCCATACAAACGAACAATGATTGTATTTCTCAGTTGATGGAAGGGTGTGAAGTTTTCGATATTAAACACAACATAACAAAATAGAAGTATATTTAAGATACTAATATTATGAAATAAAAAAACTATGGGGTTTAAGGAACAAATAAAATAAAAACATTCATTGATGAATGTTACCACTTCTTTGGGTATCTCCTTTTATATTCCACTAAAGGAGTTATTGGGATGTATTTTTACCAAATTAAGGCTTATATGATTAATTTATTGAATTATGTAGTAGATTTGGATAGGTTTTTACCGAACCAAATTTTTTTTGATGTTTTTAGAAAAGACAAAATGAGGATTCCTTTTATAAGAGAGTAGAGGGACAGTCTGGGAATTCCTCAAAATATTAATATATAATATTCAATCACAATAAAAATAACTCTAAAAAAATGGATTCTAATATAAGATATGATTAGATAATAATATCATAAACCAATATATTTTATACAAGTTACGGTGTATTTTTAAACCTTATCATTTTTATTAACCCATAGTTAACCTATTTTGATTTTAACTATTGTAAAAACTTTTTCAATATTAAAAGGTTGACATTTTTACTTGTAGGGTATCGATTGAACCATAAATGGTAAATTAATAATATTTTAGACATTAAATAATTCTATTTCCATTATTTAATATTTTTATGTTTTTATGTAATTTAATAAAATATTATATTCGTACAATATCATTAGTGTCAATTTTGACACTATTCATTACATTGACATTAAGAAAATAAAGAAAACAATATATATTCCAAAATAATAATTTAATAAACCTATAACATGTCATATTCACCTATAAAATTATGGGATAATATTAATTAAATAAAACTATATTTATTTTAATATTTATAATATCTTTTAATTGATTTTTTTCATTAATTGAATAATTACTGCATCATCATTGTGAAATTATTTACGATAATTATTTCTTTTCAAAAAATTAAAAATAAAATTAAATGAATAATAAAAATGGTTTAGATTTAAAAGTACAATTTATAGTCTCCATATACCCTGTATAACCCAATACTAGAAATATTTCACTTGTTAAAAACAAGAGTATAACAAGTTTGACTTTTTCTTTGAATAAAATATTATAAAGGTTATAATCTCTTAAAAATTGAAATAAATGGTCACATAAACAATAATTTAATTATAATGGACTAAAAATACCCATGAAATAAAATTACTACAATGTTAGAGTCATTTTATATTATTTATAATATTATTTTTACCCTTAATTACTCGATTTACCATTAATCGTGGTAACAAAATTTACTAAGTTTACTATTCATATTTTAAAAAAATAAAAATAGATCAATTTAATAAATTTGTAACTTATTATTCCAAATATGAAATAATTTTTTAAAAATTTAAAAAAAATCATTGAATAAAATTAATTAAAAATTAATCCTCCTGACGGGTGAGAAAGAGGGTTATTAAAATTGAGAATGTTCAAAATTTCACTATGTTTTATATCTAAATACAATATAAAATAATTCAAATGAACAATATTGGATTAATGAATTTATAATTGAACAATTTTTAATTTCAAAAAACTTAAAATAAAATTTAACATTATAAATTTTTTAGATGAAAAGACCATTTAAAATTAAAATTCAGTATTTTAACTATTCATAAAAAGATGATGCTTTTTAGAAAAACCCAAAAATCTTACCCTAAGATAATTTTGATATTAATATTTTAAAAAATATTTTTATTTTTTAAAATAAAATTTTTAAAATTTATTTTAAAAACTAGACATCCATTAAATAGAGGAAAAATTTCATTTTAGAAAAATGTAGCTTTTGATGCTTAAAATGGATTTGTTCTTATTTTATGCCTATAATACATTTTGCGTGAATTAAAAAATAATTTAATATATAACTTATAAATTTCATTAATAAAATTCCCAAAATGTGATTAATTTAATTTACTAAGATAAAATACCTTTCTAGGAATAAATAAAGTTTTTCATAAAAATAAAATGTTTATTTTCAATTGGTTTTTATATTCATTTATAATTAATTTGTCACCACATAATTATTTTTATAAAAATGTGTAAACCATATTTTCATTATTCTGTTAATCATATTCATTCCCACCATTCTAATGGCTAGTTGATAACTACCATAATAAAAATTATATTTTTTTTTGGTAAAACATTGTCTTTTGTGTAACACATGTTTTAGAAGGAATTCATTATTGTGTGTTATACAAGAAAAAATTAGCCTTTTGTGTATCTACATCAAAAATCTATGTTGTGTGTAGTGAAATATTATGTATATGTTAATATTAACATAGTGTATTGTGGTAAATAATCCATCAAATAATTTTAATTTATTTGAAAACAAAATAATTCATAAAAACTCAAGGAATTATAGATGTAGAACATGAGGAGAAAAAGAAACAACTACATGAGAATCTAGATAAAGGGGTCATATGAAAAATTTCATTACCATGATTTGTACCATTCCTCTTCAACAATATTAAGTTTGGGCGAATTCCCCTATTCATTGATTATCGTGAGCTAACCAATATTTTAATAAATAACATGTATTATCTTCCACAGATTAATGGCTTGTTTGATCAATTATTTGGATCCCAATACAAATGTAATATGGATCTTAGATTAGTGTATTATCATGTAAGGGCGAAGAATGAGGATATCCCCAATACTGGTATAGCCGCAAGAGTTCATATTAATTCAATTTATACTCACTAATTATCCAACAATCTTTATGGACTTGATGAATAGATTCTTTATATATTACCTTGAAAATTTTATGGTAGTATTTATTAGTGATATTATAATATACTCCAAAATCATGTAGGAGCATGAGATGAATATGATAACTATACTAAAGACCATACAAAGTGATAATATTTATATAATGTAAGGAAAATGTTAGTTCTAGTATAAGTAATTCTCAATATTGGGGAATATTATCAAATGTAATGGGATATCTATGGATCACTCAAAGACAGAAGAAATTGAAGGATAGCCAAGGAAAACATATATGATAGAAATCCATAGTTTCCATGGGTTATCTGGGTATTATATTAAATCTATGATAAATTTCTAAAAAATATCAAATCCTCTAACCAAGATAACTCAGAAAGGGATTCAAGTTTGTTTGGAATAATGAATGCAAAGAGAGCATCAAGGAGTTGAAAAATAGGCTTCCCACTACACCTATACTTATACTACCCACAAGTGTGGAACTTTTCTTTGTATACATCGATTCATTGATGAAGGTATTGGGCTACATGTTAATATAGAATGGAAATATGATAGCATGTGCCTCAAGGAAATTGAAATTTCATGAATAGAATTACCCAATGCATGATTTAGAGTTGGATTTAGTGATTTTCACATTGAAAATCGAGAATTATTGTATCTTTGGGTAGAAGTGTGGAATATAAAAATATGGAAAAAAAATACTAAAGCATATATTCACAATTAAATATCTGAATATATTCCAATGAATATGGATAGATATAATTAAGAACTATAACTGCTCAATCCACGAACATCTAAGGAAATAAAATAAATTAGCATATGATATAAATAGAATGGATCCTGAAATTTTATCATCGATGAGAATTATGAAAGATATAATCTTATTATCCTTGAAAAGGATGGAAATGTTGATCATAATGGAAGGAACATCACCAATCCTTTCAAAATTGATTACTCAACCATTCCTTATGAAGAAGATAAAGTATTCTCAAAGAGACGATGTGTGAATTCTGACAAAGGAAGAAGCTATATGAAAAGGGAAATCCTTAGAAAAAAATTAATATTGAATGAGTTATAAGACTTGGTTCATGACTTTTTGTACCATAAAATCCTGAGTAAAAGAAGAATATGTTGGATGATGCATATAGCTCAACCTTATCCATCCATCCATAGAGCATACCCATGTATAAGATCTCTAAGAAAACTATTTGTGGGAAAATATGAAGAATGAGAGAAAATAATATACAAAAAGGTTCCCTATATGTTTGAAAGTTAATGATAAAGAGAAAAAACCAAAGGGGATGATGCAACCATTACCAATACCTATATAGAAATGGGAGAAAACCATGAACTTTGTCATTAGTCTTCCGAAGACATCAAGAGGGAAAAAATTAATATGGGTTATAGTGGATCGTCTTACAAATGTTTCTCACTTTATTATGATTTGAGATGAATTCTAATTAAAACAACATGCAAGGATATACATTAGAGATGTGTTGAGGTTGTATGGAATACCACTATCGATTGAATCTGATCGAGATCCAATATTTAGCTCCATGTCTTGAAGAGTCTCCAACATTCTCTAAATACCATGTTTAATCTATATCACATATCGATCTATAAGGTGAGGAGGGCGCTCTCGAGAGCACCGCTCTTGGGAGTGCCCTAGGGTTTTGATGTCGGGTGATATAGGAAGGATGGCTCATGGTGGAGAGATTCGTCCAGGAGTCTCCCGTACAGAGGAGTTTTCTTTAGGCGACGGTGTGGATAGCTCTATGGTAGTGAGTTTCTTCAAGGGGTCTCCAATGCAGCGGATTTTTCTTAGCTCGGATTGTATTCATGGATCTGGAATACGGAGGTGGAAGGGGTCAGTGGCAATTGGAATCCGAAAATGCCTTTGGAGCTTCTCGAAGCCTGGAAACCCTATCGGGCTTCATCTGTGGATCTAGGTTGAACTCATGGAGCAGTGTTTCAGCGGTCGGGTCAGTTGCAGTATGGGTTTCCACTATGGTGAGGGTTTCAACGGCAGTGTGGTTCTTGGTTTTGGTGATGTTTATTCCCCTCTTTGATGTTGCTTCAGTTCGGTTTTTATAGTTTCATTGGATCTGTCATGTTGTCTCTTCTGCATTTTTTCCACTTTTGTGATGTTTCTTCGGATCTGGATTGCTGGTGGCTTGTGGGTTCAGTATTCTGATGTTTTGTGGTCAAGAGGGTTCTAGTTTTTTGATTTTTTTATTGCTGCTACCGAAAATAAGGATCTGGTGTGTACCGATCAAGAGATTTCAAGTTGGTGGTCGACACGGTTGAGCCAGTTTAGATGTCCTTTGTGATGCTGATTTTCAGTTTTATATTGAACAATCTGAATAAGTTTGTGGCTTTGGGTCTCGATTTGATGTGTCGGTGGAAAAGGTGACACAATGGTGACAATATGAGGGTTTTCTACCAATTCATCCTATTTTTGGTTTGCTTGGTTCTCTACTCTGGTTCCAAGGTTCCTCCTTTCCCTCTGAGGCGGAGCAGTGCGGTGGTATCTTCGGTTCTTTGGGATGTGATTTCGAGCATCCAGTTATGGATGATAGACATCAATTATCAATTTCACGGTTTTTTGATGACTTTTGGGATTTGGAATTTGGAATGTTTTCTGTGGTGGTTTTTGAATTTTGAAATGGGTGCAATTGAGGTAGTTTTTGGATTTTTGTTTAATTCAAAATTTTGGAACCATCACTCTAAAAAGATCATCTATAGATGAGGATTCAGAGCATGATGCGTCCATTTGTGCATGACCATTCGGATTTGTATGGATGAGAGGTTATGGATTTGCCATCGGTACCAAGACCGTGTAAATCTACACGGGACGGCTTGTTGAGTGGTCAAGTGAGGTGAATGCTTGACTAACGTTGTAGTTTCTTGGGAGGGGTAGTTCCTTATAGTTTAGATCTGGGTCATTTCTTGTATTCTGGTCTTCCCACTTTTTACTCAAAAGTGATTTTGAAATTAAAATTAAAATTTTCATCAGTCTAAATACCACGTTTAACTTCATCATGTTTTATCACCCTCAAATTGATGTCCAGTCAGATCCAACTATCCAGACACTTGAAGAAATGTTGACATAATGATCATATAAATTCAAAGGAGTATAGGATAAACATATTCCTCTGGTCTGGTTCTCATACAATAATAGTTTCCACTCAAGAATCCAAATTCCTCCCTATGAATACATTTATGGGAATAGATGAAAAACACCTAAATGTTAGGATAAATTTGGTGAATGTAAGCTGATAGGTCCTAAAATGGTTGAGGAAATGGTGGAAAGGGTCAAGAGTGTTCAGCAACACATCTGTGATAATCAGAGTTGGTATAAGAGCTACGCTGAAAATCATTAATGACACCTAGATTTTGAGATCAGAGACAAGGTATTCTTTCATATATCTCCATGGAAGAAATTTGTGAGATTTTGTAAGAAGGGAAAGGTTATTTCAAGATACATCAATCCCTTTCAAATCCTTAATCACGTTGGAGCAGTGACCTATTGACTAGCACACCCACCTAACTTATCTCAAGTACATGATTTATTCCATATATCCCTATTGGGGATTTATATATGAGGCCCCTAATATGTAATAAATACAAGGGTTTTGCCATTAGATAATGGTCATTCATATGAATAGAATACAGTGCAAATCATAGATCATAGGGACAGAGTTCTACGAAATAAGACAACAAAATAAGAAAATGCATTTGGTCAAAGTGATATGGAGAAACCATAAGTTTTATGAAACAACGTCAGAACTGGGCGATGTGATGAAACAAAATTACCCTCATATATTTTAGTGTGTGAAATGAAAACTTCAAGGGAAAAAGTTTTTTGAAGTGGGAAGATTGTAATGACCTTAAATATTATAAATAAAATTCCCTTTATGGTTCAATTAAATTTTCTATTATGTATTATTGTTATGTAAAACACATGCACATATTTGGTTTTATTATATTGTATAAAATTTAAAAAAAATTGTTATTATTATAATAATTAACAATATATCCATTGAACAAAGATCATATGATTATAATAAATATAGGGTTTTGATATATCCAATTGACACTGAAAAAGGAATTTATTTACTCAACTATAAGGATCATACCCAAAAAATCCCATTTATTTGAGCTTTTGAAGGAGATAGAATCATTGGGATTTTCCCTTGACTAAGCCCAAATAGATATCCAACAACTGAAGTACAAGAAAACCCATTTATAGGAGAATTTCAATCTCATTGAGATCTTGTACCGAACCATGTGAAGTGCCTAGTGGATCATCCAGGTACACTTAGAGGGGGTGAATCAATGTAAACAATTTTTACCAATTTTCTTTTATTCACTTTTACCATTGTTTCTAATTCAAAACTCTACACCTGTTAGACAAAATATATCTTCCCTACTTGATAACACAATTGTACCACATGAAATATATAAAGTAAATAAATCACAACATAGAGTATTTGAGCATGGTTCACCCCCAATGTGGGTGACTACGCCTTTATTGTGTTCGGGATGATCTGAGACCTAGATTCTTTACTAGAAATCAATCAGAAATTCAATGTTGGTTTTTGAAGTATCACCCTAAAACCAAGGGGGTATTTATTATCAAATTTTCTAATTATATTATTATCCCAGAATTTTTATTTATATTGGCATCCCACCACTGTTATTTATACTAAAATTTAAACAGTGTTTTAAATACAATAATAACACAAATGAGAAATATAACAAAAACATTAGGTGGACACTACAATTCAAAACACATTTTTCCCTGTGAGCCACTAAGATAAACTGATTCTATAATTTCTCACTTAAACTAAAAGTCTAATACTACCATTGAATATAATATTCACAACTATATTTAACTTGAATAAATATAATTCTAAATGAGTAAAATATGTCACTTCTAAACCTCACTATAATATAAGAATGAAAAACTTAATATTCCTCAACATACTAAAATTTGTCTTCTTCTTTTCTTTACTTAAAAGTATTTCTACATCTTAGAAAAATCTTTCTAATAGTATTTTCAAACATTACACACATGTACATTTTTTATCATTCAACCATGTAGAGGTGGAAATATATTTTTCATAGAAATATTATTTCAGGCATTTAATACTCATCATCACAAAAATATTATATTGCCTCCTCTTTTTCCTATAACTACAAGTGAAATGTCACTAATGTAAAATACTCATCTCTATGGGAAATTAATTACAAGGATGCTTAATTTTTGTAAAAATGAAGCATGAAATGATATCACTTCTTCCTCCAACTATTGTGAAACAAAAAATAACGTTCTCACTTCCTCTGTAATTAAATAATTCCATGCACTTATCTTTCTTAAAATATCACAAATTATCTCTCTACATCAATGTATATAATTATATCCTGCAATTATATCATGTGACAATGTCTCAAATATTAAACTATTCATTTATCTATGAAAATAATAGTATGATATCCATAAAAATTAATCACGTGATACCACTATGTCTTGTCAAAAACTCCATTGAAAGATCTCAATCACATGTACTATCTCACTCAACTTTAATACATACAAACGAAAATCTGAGTATGCATTTTCATTTAAATAATGAATCGTATGATCTTATCTTATTAATTTTATGAATTTTATTTATCTTCTTCACATAATAGTATATTTTAATTATTATTTTCTTTTTCATAGAATTTTTTTTGATTTAATCAACTTTACATAACTGGCTAACAAAATCAAATCATATTCAAGCGATCTTGAAATAAATTCCCATTTTTAAATCATAGAAAATTTTATGAAACTAGAGAACTTCTGTAACTCTATTTGTTTATAAAACTCCATTCATGTATGTTTGATAAACTATAATAACAAATGATCTTTGTATGTGGTATTAATAGATAGCACTCCACTAAATCTATGCTTCAAAAGACATTGAGAGCCACCCATTTCTTTGGCTCATGATCTTACTACCTCTGCTCATGCTTCTCCATAAATCATCATCTTCAAATAATAAGGTTTTGTTCATTTCTATTTTCCTCTTATTTTATCTTCATTAAATCATGAAAAAAATGATTAATGATATTTATATTTTTCATGAATCATTAAAATGATCAAAAACTACTTGGAATCCTTGACTCAATTGTTTAGATGATGTTTCATAGAGAAAACATGATGAACAAAAGCTTTGGGAGTACATAGGTAGAATAAAACACTAAAGGTTGATTGAATAGATTGAATAAAAGAGATCGTATAGACACGATTCGTTATGTATCTTTAATTTGGAGATATAATAATGTGCTTCTGAATCCCACATCAACTTCAAACTCAGTTCTACGTTTCATTATAATACAAGGAACACTGCTCCCATATCAAAATCAGTTACCAGTCCACTTATAAATACATACTAGAATTTATCCTCTCTGGAACATCTATCTTCCACCATGTATCCCCCACATGATGGATCTACTATGGTCCCATGAACCTATATAGGTTCTCTATGTATACCTTTTTCTGAACCATGATTGCCAGATCATGTTGTGGTAGATCATAATGCCCACCTCGGAAGAAGATGAATCTGGATCCCATTTTTATATTTCTAGTTGTAATTATATATTTTTTTCAAATAATGAAAAAATATGAACAATATAAACAACTAATACAACATCAAATCTTCTTGAAATATACTTCATGAATAGTATAGATACATTTTTTACATGGTCTCCTAAAATTCGTCAATGATTTGATGATCCAAAATCCAAGATCATCAAAATACGATCCATCCCCACTCTGCTACATTTACTCAACTTACTGATGATTGATAATCAACATCAAAATATCTTTTTAAAATTTTGTAAAAAAATTTAATTCTCCTAATTCAATTAACACATTTTTTGGGTACTAAGAATAGCTTTGTAATTTTCAGAAGTAATGTTTCTTTATTTGAATGTACTCTTCCAATAAAAACAATCTTCTCAACTTAAGAATAATTAACCAAATAATAAAATGGAATAAATCCATACTTAAATCACTAAAACATTTAATTATCAACATACAAACACATTTAAAACAATTACAGCATAATTATTACTTTAAACAATTTGGGTTCTTCACCATGTACACCGAACTACCCCATTAAAATATCACCATCGCACACCTTACCCTAAGGGTGTTTCTTAGTGTAATAAAGGTATATGAATAAAGACCTTAATGATATGAATTTTTATATTTTATTCTCAATATAATAATGGTTATATTTACATATTATTATTGTTATTTATAAATGATTTTGATTCGATATAACACAAATTATATTTTTGGGTAATATGTGACTTTAATAAAGATATTAATTTTTCTGAATTAATGAATTTTTGAAAAAATATATATTTTAATAAAATATTATTTTTAAATAACATTAATTAATTTTAGATTATGATATAATTTAATTAAATAAAAAAAATTCTCTAAGGGTTTTAAAACTGTAATTGTCAAAAAAACAGTATTACTCAATAAATGTTTATTCTATTTTAAAGTGAAAATTAATATATTTAGAAAATTATTTTGATAAAATATATATTATTTTTTGAATAATCACATTTAAATTATCCAATGGTGAATTTTTCTTAATTTTCTAAGACCATTGATTATTCTAATAAAAAATTAAATACAGTATAAATATATAGTGTGTATAATGACATCATAATAACCAAAACGTGATGTAATAAATACTAAAAATGGTATCCAATACCAAATATATGTTTCCACTATAAAATAATATTATTTTTATGTTATTTTATTAATTTAATAATGCCTTTATGAATCCTCTGAAACCTATATTATATGTTAACATTTTAAAATCATTTATTTAAGAACATTTCTCATTTCCACATCACCAAATGTAATATTTTATTAAGTTAGACCCTTGGAATTTTAAAATAATTAAAATCACTTCTATTTGATTGAAACCATGTGAAATAACCCTGGGAATGACTGTAGTTTTGATTATATTATTATATAGTGTCTTGAACCTATGTTTAATAAATAATAAAGAAATCTCATCTTTTTTCTATGTTAACCCACCCAAGAACCCCTTACTCTTCAATAAAAATATTTCATTATGTACCTAATCTAGAATTCCCTATCTATATTCTCACATTTTGACCCCAGGATCTCAATAATCACATACAAATCTTTTGGAATCCCCCTCCCAAGGTAAGGGATCCTCTCCTTCTCCACTTTATTCAATCATCTTTATTATCTCGTGGATTTTATCTACAATTAATAATTTTGGAATATGTTCCTTCATATCCCCATTATTAATCTTATGATTTATAAATTTTTTGAGACCCATTTCACTCACATTAATCCCTCCCATGAATATTTATGTTCCCTTGTTATGCTGCTGAAATTTCACTATGGTTTTCCATTCCAAACTATTGTATAATGAATACCCATACCCATTTCCTACCAAGGGTGTTAACTTTAATGCACTTATACTCATTTGATTTGGGACATAAATATATGTATTCCACACTCAATAATCATGGAATTAAATTTGATGAAAAATTATCCTATATTTAGTGATCAATGTGTCACACTTATTCATGTACATGATAAGAAAGTGAAAAATACGCATGGAATTATATAGTGCTCTAATGAATTGGGTATTGTTTTAGTCTCATGGTAAATCATTAAATGGATTTTGGAGTTAACCTAATACATTACAAGATATTTTCCTCTATGTTATGGTTTCTTGGTAGTTGTCCAGGACCTATGTTTATGATGTCATGTTTAAAGGTGTCTCAACTTTACCACGTTTCATTTATGTTATCATGATATATCATGTTTATGATTCTCACCCTTTTTATATCCCATTTAATTTCCTATTTTCTAAATTGTAATAATTTATTCATGTTCTTCCATGTTTATTCCATTATTTGGATATATAGCACACCTGTTTCTGATTAATGTCCCCCAGGTTACCCCATTCGGTTTTAATTATGATGGAATATTATAAGCATGTTAAAAAAGTTTTCAGTATTAGTGATGTACCCCTATTTTATGTTGTTATTTGTTGTACCTAATTACCCAAATACACTAGACTTATGGATATTCTAGGTTGTAATATATATATTTCTTTGTTATAAATCATGAATTAGTTTGTAATAAAGACTAGGGTTTTCATACCCTTCATAGTATCATGTCAAGATGAGAAATTATACCATGAAGAATATAATTTATTTATTAATTGTAATGTTTTGTTTAAAATGTTATGAGGTACAAAACTTATCCTGATGAATGAGATATAAGTGGATTTTCATTGTAAAATCTTGACAAAAACATAGCAGTAATGCAATATCAAGATAATAATTGGGTGAGGGGAACATTTGAAGGATATAAAATCAACTTGAACAATAATTGAAATTTTCATTATTTCAATAAATATATGAATTAAAAATAATTTTTATATTTGTGATTTTTTATCATTAAATTTTAATGTTTTCTTTTAATATTTTTTATGTCTAAAAAAATTATTCTGGAAGGAAGATATTTCACTTATGTATTTTGAAATATTTGGTTTGTCAGGATATACATCTTCCTCCATCTTATGAGAATCCATATATAATTGATAAATATATTTATTTGACTCTCTTTAAGGGTCAATTATCACTATCAACCATTCATTCTGCTAGAAAATATCAACCAATTGTACTTGATTCCCCTCCCATGGGTAACATGCATTTATATATATTCAAAGTTTTATCATTTAATTATAATGTATAATTTTCATATATTTTTTATTTATATAGATTTTTCGTCAGGAATGGAGATATATTTTCCATCAATGTTAACTCCTCTAATCGATTAACCATCATTTTTTCCCTTCTCTATCATTGTTTGAGTTTCTCACTTGACTCTCCCTCCCACATGTAGATCATAATATTATGTTCCCCTACACTATGTCCACTTGCAACATCTATATAAACCACCTTGGGTACTTGTATCATTTTTATTTTATGTTAATTATATTTATAATTTCTATATTATGATTTTTAAGTACCATTAATGTGTTTGTATTTATTCATGTACAAATTTTTAATGATATAGTGGAGTTTATAAAGGGATTATTACATGGAATACTAGTTATATCATTGTTGTTTATTTTGAAAAAAACTTCCACCCGATGAGAGATCGAGAAAGTATCTTGATTATTTAGTTAGGATATATAATACAATATCCCCAAAGGTTCCCACTAACAACACTAGTAACAACCTCAAATCTAGTACCATGTATATGCTGGATTTTTTATTACATTAGTACATAGATAAAAAATAGACGATCCAATAATTTCTTAGAATTGGGAAACCCGATACATTAACAAGTTTTATATTGGATTGAAAACAATAATGCATCATCTGAAAACATGAAAAATTTATTATTCTTCCTACGACCCATTTATCATAATTAGTATTCATTATGATTCCCTAAGAAAAATTACAAACAATATAAAGGGTGAGCTTAGTCACTCAGTAAGGGGGTTGAATAAAACTAAAGTAGTTATAAATATTGGAATTATAGAAATAATAAAGTGACATATGCCATAAATGTAGTTGGGAGCATAAATGAATCCATATCCAATATAACAATGAATATATTCAAATATATTAATAACTTATCATAAAATGAAAGGAGGAATGAATGAATAAAATGAGTTATTTCATACTTTTGGAAACTAAGAGAATAAATAAATCAAGTTACAGCTTAACAATGAATGAATTTCAAGATAATAATAACTAAAAATAGTGTGATGGGAAAGAATAATTTCAAATATCTTAAAAATATTTTCAAGGACTTTTGAAATAAAATATTACATAAATGGTAAGTATTCTCTCATTACCTTATCAAAATTATCTCATGAGACCTACCAATGGGCTTGGGGGATATATAATTCTGTTACCCACCTGTCATAGCTTGTCCAGTTCATTCCATCACATAAAAAAATATTACATGTCATAATGTTAAAGGAATGAAAAAAATAAATACTTATCATCATTTCTCAAATGATCCATACTGTACAATATTTTCTATATATAAGAAGTAATTATATGTGTGATGTCTCAGAATCGGATGTCACTAAATAATTCCCCAGTCCTACTCAACCACATGGCCTCAATTGCACCACCTTGTATGCTAGAGGCTTTCAACTAGCAGTAAGGTCATACGGTGTGTTAGTGGGTAGACTATACCCTTATGTTAGATTGGATAATAGTAGATAACAAATATAGTAAGTAAATAGCATAACCATATGTAAATATATGGAATAATAGAAATAGGCACCATACTAACAAGACCAGTAACCCTTCATAGATGAAGCATTATAACAATGAAAAAAAACTAAAGAAACATATAATTATACTCAATATTAAAACTAAATCATACAGAAAAAGTTAATGACAATGTACTTCAAGTCACTACAAAACTGGAAAATAGGTATACATGGAAGTAGGAAATACATCCTGTAGAGAAGAATTGTGGAAAATACTGTCTAAGAATCTTGAGAATAGGGCCATTCATATGATATCAATATCCCTCCTAAACAAAGAAATCAATCCATGTTTCTAAAGAGAGATTATTCCCCATATAAACATGTGTATACATACAATCTGCTAGGGTACGAGTGGTGGCCTAGATAGGGTGTGAGATAAATCTCAGTAGGCCACCACCAACAACATATATACCATCTAGTCTATGAATATAAACTAAAAAGTGAGTATGTATATATTAAACTAAATACATTATAGTAATGTAAAAACCATTATCCCAACTTCATGATCATTTAGTTTTTGAACATGTAATCATTTATTTAATTATGTTTCAGTTTATAATATGTGAAACAAGATCATCCAAGGTATGACCAAGGAATCCAATAATGATGATAAGAATAACATAGGATCCAATTTAATTACCAAGGAATCCTTGATAAGGATAATAATGATATAAGAAATATGGTAGTAACTAGGATATCCCTATCCTGAGGATTTGGTCCAACTCAGTAATAACATGTATCCTAGTTATAAGGTGTCCGAATGTAATCCTAGGGGTATCGCCCAAGGAATCCCACATTTAATTTTTCTAACTGAGTCCAAGGATCTCATCTAAGGTAAAATAGGCTAATCATGATTAGGTCCAATGTGGTTTATCCATGGATCCACATGTCCGAAGATGTTAAGGCATATCCAAGGAGTGTATCCAAGGAATCCTAATATCCATATGATAGTGAAGGGATCCAACACCATCATGTCGGGAATCTTCTAGTAGACAAGTACCATGTTTCAAGGTGGGAATTTCCCATTGAAATGAAATCCTTGAATCATAATGGTTTCTTCTAAGGGCTCAATTCATTCCCTCAAGAATCTGAGGCTGGATAAAGTCTGTGCACTCCTGTCAAAGTGAAAATTTCCACCTTTAGTAGAAACATTATACATAATTCATTATTAAATTCATTTCATGTAATACTCATGCCTTTTAATATTTCAATTGGTCCATTCCATTACCTTCCATACAAAGTGACATGGATAAATAGGACATGCAAATTTTAATTATTTCAGTTCATATTTAATTATTAGGTTCATTCATTTACGTTCATAATAAGGACAAGGTGGTATAAGTACATAAAACCAATTCCAATTAATTAGAATTAACTAGGCCAAGTCATAAATATAAATATGAATTCCATTTAACAAATTAAAGGTCAATTAATTATTCATAACACTTACCTTAGAAGGTTCAAGTGATATATACATGTAATATCCATGTAAAATTACTTCATTTAATTATAGAAGTTACCTTTATATAGGTCAAGTCAAATCACACCCGAACAATGGTGCAGAGGATCACAACATACCACAAAAGTAAAAAAAAGAGGTCATAGCTTAGTTGGGGAGGATGGATTTGAAGTTACAACCTCCAATGATGTGATTAAAATGTATATAAAGGGAACTATAATATGGGAATGATGATTATAATCAAGTCATACGACTTAAATAAATAATTCCTGATGAAATCGGCATGGGCACAATGAGAAATGTTTATGAAATTGAGATACTTGCGGTATGAGTCATAGACCACCTAAAAATACCCATAATACTCTCCTCATATAGTAACATCCCTTATTTTGTCTTGGATATAATGAAAATGGAATCACGGATCAATGCATTGAAAATAGTTTATAACAACCTACACCAAAATAACTCTATCAGGGAGAAGAGAAATTATGAAAGGTGCAAGATGAATATAGATCTTACTGGAACGCATCCGACATGACAAATGGATCCAAAATAAAATTTTGGAATAATAAATAGAAAAAAATCCTATATTTAGGCTTCCTTGGGTTATCTTTCATGATAGATGAGGGAGGAGGTGAGTGCATCAAAGAAAAATAGAGGCATTGCCTCTTATTTTAAAAACATAAGTCAATAATTTATACAGTGTGTAAATTCATTACACATCATATAAAGTATTGGGTCTTACTCTATATAATAACCATTTAAACAATGTGAAATGTTCTGGCTAAACCATTATACATCATTTAATTGATACACATCATGTATCCTAATTACACATAGTGTAATTGGCCTAGAACCATCCTATAGCCCTCCTTCCCCTTCCTTTCCAAAACTACCCAACTGGCCCATGGTCTGGATTTAGGTTCCAACCTAAAATGGAACTTAAGAAAGATTTTAAAGTTGAAATTAAAAGTACCCATACATAAAATAAAAACCAGGTACTTATAGTCTTCCCCCTAAATGGAACTCGTCCTTGATTTCACCTTCCAATGGCGGTGAAATACTATTTGAGAAAAACTCCAGCCACTGAGCACATACGTTAGCCTCCCTCTCCAAAGTATCATCTTATAAAAGGTCAAAATACCATAGTACCCATACTAAAGGGACAAACCAGCCTTGGAGAGCCTTTGTGCTCTGTTCAATGATTCTTATTTGATACTCATCAAAAGAAGCATCAGTATCTAGAACAACCTCTTCATGATCAAATGTATGAGATGGGTCGGAATGATAACAGAGATGTTGTGAGACATATAAGATGTTGTTCAAGGAATGGTAACTCTAAGGTAATAGAAACTGATAGGCTACTACCCTGACTCTATCCATAATCTCAAATTTCTTTCAAAGTGAGGCGACAGATTCGCTTTCCTCTCTACCTATCTATTCCCAAGCCTAGGCAATACCCATAAGAAAACATGATCCGCAAACTCAAACTATAAAGGTTATCGATGGTGATCAGAATAAGATTTTTTGTATAGAATGAGTAGTATACATACTCTCCCTGATCATTTGAACCAAATCCAATGTCTTTAGTACAATATGAGGACCTAGTAGCACTGCCTCTCCTGCCTCTTCCTAGCATAGGGGTGAACAAAACGTCCTACCATACAAGACCTCAGAAGGATCCATCTGAATCATCTCATGAAATATATTATTGTAGTTTAACAAAAATATAGGGATATTATTCTCCCAAGAACCATAAAAATCAATGATTCATTCTCAGATCATGTCCTCTAAAACTTATATCATCTTTTCTAACTGGCCATTGGTCTAATTGTGAAAAGTTGGGCTCAGAATAACCTTTTTACAAAAATATTTCTACAACCCCTGCCAGAACCTCGATGTGAAAAAAGTGACCCTATCTAAAATTATAGTACATGGAACCTTGTGTATCTGTATAATCTCATTGAAAAATTGTCTTCCTAGCTCATCAACTGAGAAAGTATCCTAGATGCGAAGGGAGTTAGATACTTTTGTTTTTTCATCCACAGATACCCAAACTATGTCGCTGCCTCAAGGAGTTCATACTAACACAACTAAAAACCATAGAAACACCTTTCCATTTCCATTTAATGACTATAAGTGGTTTTAAAATCCTATAGGTTGCTGGTTCTCCACCTTGACCTACTAACAGGTGGAATGCCTAGTGATAAAACTTGATATTTGACATTTCATCCAAGGCCACCAATACTAGTGTCACATATAATGATACGTCTTAGAGACTCCTTTATGAACTGCTTACTCATAAGCATGGGAATCTATCATCATTTACTCTCTCATGTTTGTAGGAACCCATAAATTCCCATGTATATATAGGATTCCATCTCTCTTTAAAGACCAATATAGAGGTGAGATCTCTCCAAAAATATTCTCTCAGAGAACCAAGCCTTCATAATCTGAAAAATACATGCACTTCACCTTATCCAGGATGGAAGAGGTAAATATCAAGGTTTATAGATAATATTTCTTATGAATATCATGAAACTCAAAACTCTAGACGTATCTCAGATAAAATATCCATCAATCTTAATTCAACACTAGATTATTGTATGGCATGTTCTTGAGTTTTTTGAATCGCTGCATCCACTACTTCATTTCCCATTCCAAGAATATAGGAAAGATCAAATTAAAAATACTAAATATATTTGACCCATATTGACTATTTTATATTCAATTTAGGTTTTCTAAATACATATTTTCACATCTTGTGGTCCGTATACAGAAAAAAGTGCTCACCCATCAAATAGGGTCTCCAGCAATGTAAGGCATAGATGATAACTTCTTTCTCAAGGTCATGAGTCGGGTAATTCATATCATGAAGCCTCAAATTCTATGATCCATATGTAATGAATCAATCCTCCTACATCATCACTACACCTATATTTATGTATAATACATCACAGAACACTATATAGCCTCTTCAAAGCTCAAGAAGAATCAGAATCGGTGTTGAAACAGGCCTTCCTTTCAGATCTTGGAAGGATTTATTAGATGCTTCTGACCATATAAACTTAACACCATTCTTTTTAAGACTAGTAAGAGTTATACCAAGTCATGTAAAGTCCTATATGAAATTCATGTAATATCTAGCCATCCCTAAGAAACACCATATGTCTGACACATTCTTGGGAAGCTCCAAGGAAACCATAGCACTCACCTTCTCTAGGCAGATGAATATTCCTAATTAGGATATAATATGACCCACGAAGTGAAATTTGTTGATCCAGAAGTGCCACTTAGAAATATTGGAATAAAGATGATTCTCTCTCAGTATATAAAAATTGATCTCAACATGCCTATCATGGCCACTCTGAGTATGATAATAGACCATGATGTCATCCATAAAGACCACAACAAAAGAACCATATAAGGGTGGAAACCCCCTATTCATCACAGCCATGATAATTGAAGGTGCGTTAGTAAAACCTAATGGCATAATGAGATACTAAAAAAGATTATACCTACAATATATAGTTGTATGGGTTATGTATGAATTCCCAACTCACACCAAATGATATCCCAATCCTCAGTTGATATTTGAGAATACCCTATATCCTTAGATATAGTCAAAGATATCATCAATATAAAGAATTGTATATAGGAACTTAACTATAATATGGTTAAACCATTGATAATCCAGGAATAAATGAATGTTCCCATCTTCTGTCTTTGTGAAAAGAACGGGTGAACCCATAGAAGAAGTGTTATGTTGGATAAAATCCATTTCCTAAAAATCCTCTAAATATATCTTGAGGTCCTAGAGTTCAGTAGGTGTCATACTATAAGAAAGAATGGACATTGGAGCTACGCCTAAAACAATATCAATATTGAAATCTACCTCACTCTTAGGAGGTAAGATAGAATAACCATTAGGAAAGACATCCCCAAAATGATCTTCTATGGGAGGAAAATCTTTCTGAAGCAAGGCATGATAATCTATAAAAATACTAAAAATGTGTATGGTAACTCAAACTATCCCATGATTACTTTGTATATCTATACTTTACAATCATCCCACTAACCCTTTTAGAGATAACTACTTATCTATGGTGATGTAAAATACACCCTAGAATGATAGCAGTCCACATTGGTGTGATATGGAGACAACCAGTCTACATTGAGAATGACATCGAATCCCATCATCTCGAGAAAGGAGAGTTCCCATAAAATGGATAAATACCTATCTAAAGGTATAAATCCATGCATTTCTATAATCCCTCAGATCACACATCTATCAGTGTTTCTTGGATCATCACACCATAGTAATAATGAATTTCTTACCCGAGATTTTCCATGACTGATAAGGAGATAAAGGAATGATAAGTACTTTTATTGAATAAACCAGATATAAAAATAGAGTCAACTAGAATAGTACATCATATTATATATAGTCCTACACTCTAATCCTCTTGTATCAGCTGTAAATCATACAAATGACCTAATCCATGACCTAGTGCTATAACTGGACCACCCTATAAAGGTCTACTCTACTAGCGTGGATAATATAAAGTCTGGATACCCCGACCAAAAACCCATCCTCATATAGTCCCTATGGTGCTACTCTAAATCCTACATGACATGGTGTACAGTATCATTCCCCTGAAGGTGGAGCTAGTGTGGTTCCTCTTCTACTGAAAGTAGAAGGAGAGTTCTAACAAAATCAGTGAAGATACCCCATACAACCACAACCACAGCACTCCATCAGGTATTTATCATAATGAAGCTTCATATTCCCCTTCAATACACACTAATTGAATATAACATAGCTTATAGTATAGATATTATGACTTCCACTAATCTGATGTGAAACCTAAAGGAAATTATTCCAGCTATAATAAGAACTACTTTTGTTCCTCATAATTGAACCTATGTTTCTAGTACTATGGCCTACCTTAGGTTTCACACAATGATAATATCCCAATTAATGATCTCAAAAAATGTATGTAGGTGAAATACATTCACCATAGTAAGGAAGTCATATTTAATCTCATCCTAAAAGAATCTAGAATGAGATAACTCAAAACTATCTAAAAGCTGTGAAAAACATTGTAACTCAATAAAATAGATTTAATATTCCATTGCTCACATATATCCCTTCTCTAGATGCATGAACTCTCTAGCTTGGTCATCTCTCAGTATCTAAAAAATAATTAATCATAGAAGGTAGTCTGAAAATAATCTCAAACCATGCCCTCAGGATGACCAGCCTAGGAAATCACATCCCACCAATTCTTGGCCGAATTTCATATCATGTCGGTGGGGAGATTGATACTCCAATATGGATCCATCTCTATATGATCAAAGATAGATAGAGTGGCCTCTAGACAAGACTCAGCATCCTATGGACCACCTTCCCTTGAGAAGTTGGGAGGTTGTTGTTGCTGGAACTCATGAGTAAGATCAGCTATAGTAGGTGCAGGTCATGGAGAACCCTTTATGGACTAAATCACACCTAGAAAACATTCTCCAAACTAAGCGTCAGTTCCCATATAAGGTACAACATGGGGTACATAAAATTTCACACCTAGAAGTAAGACTGGTGGATCAAGGCCCACTATCTCTAGAGCGTGGTCGTTGCCACCCTCTTGACACATGACTCAAGTATGTCGTGGTGGAATAACTCTAAAAATTACAAGAAAATTACTTAGATAAATATTTGAAGAGGATAGAAGAACTAGTGGAAGAAAACCATTAGAATAATTGATCAATACCTAAGGTACTACCCCAACTACCTGCTTAGAAGGCTAGGTATTAGTAAGTGACCAAGTTTATTTTATAGGGGTTCCAATAATTGAAAGGTTATCTATTCCTTGAATCTTCCTTTACTCATAACCATTTCATTTTATAAGTGAGTATTTACATGTTAGTTTGTATTTTCTTATAAAAATATATCAAGTTTTTTTTTAAAATAGATTACCATTCCCTATGAATAAGGTCCCATACACCTTATCATATAAATCTACACCCATCTAATTTCTATTTAACCCTATGTGCATTTATTTTAAGAATTTAATGTGTAATATATAATGGCCCAACTCTATAAAATACTCATTCTAATCCATGAGGTCCCATACAACTCATTAATGGAAACAAGTAATCACTCAATCACATCCAAATAAGAGCTCATATAACCAAAGGTACATAACTTCCATGGGTAGAAACCAGATATTTAAAATGCCACCATCAACCTATATCAGAAAATATAATTTATGTTGATGGTGACACTTTAAATAAACAAATACCTACCCTATAGGCTATTTTAGAAGCACAATCATATATAAAAATCTTGTGTCACTCAAAAATCACAGCTGACATAAGCAATAAAAGCAGTGAAATTCATCTATATGGCATGGCACATGCATGCCATGTGAGTTCTATGTGACTCTATGGATAAAGGATTGAAGCTTCTTTTCCCTCATCTCATTAGGACAGGGATAAAATCAAATACTCAATCATGATAATAATAATTACCATAAAATATTATATGTGTCACCCAATAGTGAATGTTTTTCAAATGTAATAAAAAAATATAGAACAAAAAATATTATTTTATGAAAATAAGTATTTAACCTAAATGTGGGTTAGCTACACTCAATAATATCTTATAACCAAGTTCACAAAGAATTCCAAATCTTCTTTCTATTGTCTCAAAATAATAAATCGAGAAAAGAACCACTCTAATACAACTTTCTAATGTCCCTTACATGGATGACACAGAACGGGTCCCCGATCATGGTTGGCCACATGGCCTCAAGAGCACCACCCAATATGCCAGAGAATTTAGACTATTAGAGAGGGAATATGGTGTGTTAGTGGGAAAAAATGACCTAATGTTGAAGTGAAACACTACAGATAACAACTATAATAGGTAAATAGTGGAATCATATTTAAATAGATGGCACAATGGAAACAAACACCATAATAACCAGACCAATAACCCTCTGTAGGGGAAGCCTGATAATAATGATAAACAACTCAAGAAATATATAATAATACTCAATATGGAAACTAAATCATACAAAAAATCTGATGATATTGTATTTCATCTCTCTATAAAATTGGAAAACATGAATAAATGGAAGTAAGAAATACATGTTATACAGAAGAATCAAAAGAATCCAAAGACTGCCAAAGAACCTCCAGCTTTATCTTGGTCATCTTATGCCAAGATCCATCCTATATCAAGAAATAAAGTCAAGCTTCCAAAGAGGTATGATTCCACTTATCAATACATGTATACATATAATCTTCATGGGTACCCATGGTGTCTTGGATAGGGTGTGAGATAAATCTCAGTATGCCACCACCAACGACATCTATACCATCTAGTCTGTGAATATAAACTGAAAAAATGTGTAGGTGTATATTAAATTAATGACATTATGATAGTTTAAATACCTCAATACCTTTTTCAGCTAAATCTAGTGTCTCAACATGTGATCATTTAATTAATTGTGTTCCATTTTATAATTAGTGAAGCAATAAGATCCAAGGTGTGACCAAGTCATCCTACAATGATTATAATAATAATAGATAATCCAAGGTAATTACCAAGTAATACATGATTATGATACTAATTAAAGAGGATCCTAGATAGTAACCAAGGAATCCCTAACCTCATGGGTCAATCCGACTTAGAAATAACATGCATCTTAGTTATAAGAGATCTAAGTGTAATCCAAGTGGAATCTCCCAAGGCTTTCCACTATAAATAGTTCTAACTGTGTCCATGGATCTCATTCATGGTAAAATGGGCAAAGCATGACTGGACCTAATGCGGTGTATCCATGGTACCACAAGTCTAAAGCTGTCAATATTAATCCAAGGAGTGTATCCAATGAATCATAATGGCCGGAAGATAGTGAGTGGATCATACATCATCATGTTGGGAATACTTTAGTAGACAAGGACTGTGTTCTAAGGTGGGTATATCCCTTAGCAATCAGCTTCTTGAAATAGAATGGAAAAATCTTAGTTCCCATGGCATTCCCTTGAGAATCCAAGGCTACGTGATATCTGAACACTCCTATAAAAGTGAAATAATCCATATATAGTAGGAGAATTATGCATAATTCATTATTTAATTCATGACACATAATACTCACAACTTTTAATAATTCAATTGGTTCATTATAATATCTTCCATACTAAGTGGAATGGCTAAATTGGACATAAAACCCTTTTTTACTTCATTCCATAATTAATTATTTTTTTCATGACTTTACCTTTCATAATCATGACAAGGTGGACTAAGGACATGAAACCAATTTGAATTGATTATAATTGACTAAGCTAAGTGATATATATAAATATACTTTCCATTTAACAAATTAAGGGTTAGTTAATTAATTTTAACACTTACCATATAAGGTTAAATTGATATATACATGTAACATACATTGAAAATGTCTCCATTAAATTATAACAATTACCTTTATAAAGGACAAGTCAAAGTACACCCAAATGGTGGTGCAGAAGATCACAAAAAACCACTAAAGGAATAATAGAGGTCACATCCTAATGTAGTGGATGGAATTGAGGTTATAACATTCAACAATGTGATGAACATGTATAATAAGGTTTCATGAATATGATCACAATGATTATAAGGAATATTAATTAAATAAGAAATTCCCAATGAAGTCATCATGTTCACAACAATGGAAGTTTATAAAATTGTAAGACATGAGGGATGAGTCATATACCCTCTACTGTATACTTATAGTACTCCACTCATATAGTATCAACACATAGATTTTCATGTATTATAATAAATTAGAAGGACATTTCAATGAACTGAAAATAGGGCATAAGAACTTGCACCAAAATAACTTTTTTGAGAATATGAGAAATGATGAAAGGTGTAAGTTGAATAAAGATCATACCGGTATACATCCAACATGATAAATAGATATTAAATAAAGTTTGGATTAGGAAATGGTGTCAAGTCCTAGCTTTAGGCTTCCTTGGGTGCACTTTCAAGAGAGAGGAGTGTGGATGTGAGGGATTCTGTTGAAAATAGGTGTCCTGCCACTTTTTTAAAAAAATGGATGTTTTTAATTTATACTGAGTGTCAATGCTTTACATGTTTTGTAATGGTCAAGGTATTACTCACAGAAAAAACCCTTTACACTATGTGAAAGGTTCTGGGTAGACCATTACACATCCTGTAATTGATACACAACGTGTATCATGATTACACAGTGTGTGATTAGATAGAAACCAACCTATATCCCTCCTACCCCATCCTTTCTAAAACTAACAAACTATATTATGGCCCTACTTTAGGTTCTAATCCAAAAATAGAACTTAAGTGAGAGTTTAAAGTCAAAATTAAAATGATGTGTACCTAAAAAAACTCGGTTCTTACAATATGGAAAGAAATTATTTTCCTCAATCTAAGAATCAATAAATATATATATGAATTTAAAAGGGTAGTATACCAAGGAAATGATAGATAAATCCTTTAAAATGGTTTTTAAATATCATATAAATCATCCAAGCATATCCCCCAGGAGTTTCAATCAAACTGCATAGTAAGTGACCACTCACTATACACTAGAATGATGTTTGGGATATACCCGGCCAACTATTTTCATGTTTTTAATCCCTAGATGTAACTGTTCCTATATTATGTCAAATTTTAGTATCCATACATTGATTTCTTTTCTCATAAAACCATACAAACATTACTTCACTCAAATGTTTTGATGTTTTTAAGGTTATGTAGTAGTTCGATCATTATAAAATATTAGAATATGGCTATAATGAGAGGGAATAAATAAATTACCATGAATAATATATATAATAGAGAAAAATACCAAGTAATAAAAAGAATCTTAGTATAAAAAATAAAATTTATAAAGGCAATATAATAATGTTAATATACTTGAAATGGTAAGTGGAGGATTGGGGACCCTTACCTTTGAAGAGGCTTCTTAAAGCTAGAGATGGACTTCTTAGAACATTGTAACCACCTTGGAGTAAATCTTGAGAGGTAAATTAAGAGATAAATAATACTAAAAGGCTTTGGTGTGGAAATTGAGGAGAGAATTTGGAGTATTATACATGAGGGGGGTGGTTTAAAGGGTTAAAATACAGTTTATATTATTATATAATTCAAACACTTGTCCATGAAATCAATACCAAACAATTTTTTGGATTATTAATTATTGGAGGGATTGGGTGGACGTACAAGTCATATAATAACCAAAAATACCTCCCAATCATCCCAATTGATGCACACAAAATAAAAATAACATTTATTTCATAAATATAATTTTTGGTTCAAAAAAAATAAAACTATTTATTTTTATCTTAAAATTAAAATTTTTAAATTAATTTCTATGCATATTTAATGTTATTTTTATTGAATTAAATTTTTAATAAAATTTTTATTCATAGGGATTTAATAATGATTTAATAAAATTGTACTATTTTGAAAAGAGACAATTTTCAATTTTTTTGTAAAATAATAAACTTTGATAGAAAATTCCCAAATTTTGAACATAAGATTTTTTTTATGAGTCCAAAAAATGATTTTTATTTTATCAATATAATTCTATAAATATTATAATTTTTACTCTTAAATAAATATCCTTATTTATTGAAATTCATAAATTTCATAGAAAAAAACATTCTGACCATTATAAAAAATACTTAGGACTTTGTTAAAATATATTATCATTTAATAAGTGTTTTTTAAGATTATTTCATGAAAATAATTTTTGTCTAAAAATTATACGTTTATCATACAACATATTTTTATCAAAATATATTTATATTCTCTAATAATATAATTTTAATAATATCACTAAAATAATCATTTCGGTCATTTAATTGCATCTATATAACAAATAATTCAAATGAACAACTATATTACTGGATAATGTTTTTAATAATGGTCAACCATATTGGTAACAATTATAATGACAAATGATCATATTTATCTCTAAATACACCCTCATTCTAACTTCATCACTCACTATGTCTCTTACAATGGTTCTTACTCATTATTTGATAATTTCCCTTATTTTCCTAATGGTTCTCTTCCTTTTAACAATAATTATGGTGAGGGTGGTCTTATTTTTGGATTTCATTCCAATGGAGTTTGTTTTAGTGAATTCACTTTTCATTAATATTTATATCCCTCTAAAATTTCTTGTTATACTAGTCCGTGTTTATGCATATTGTGTAATGTTCTTATGAAATGTAAAAGTCTTTTTGTGTGTCTATTTATTGTCAATGTGGGTATTTCATGGGATATGATTGTTTAGAAAAGTTATTTTTCTCAATTATTTAAATAAATATTATTTAAATTTTTATTATGAACGTGTTACATAAACTTTAAAAAAATATTTTAAATTAGTAAAACATATACATAGAATAAAATAAAATAAAATATTTAAATGAACTATAATTTTATTTGAAAACTCATCATAATTTATCATTTTTATTTTACCATACATAAAAATTAATATGACCGTACATCTAATTTTATGATAATAAAAAAATAATCATGCTTTATTAACCATTTAATTGCAATGACTTAATTGGTGAGTTGATTTGGTAATAAAAATATCAATAAAAGGAATTTATTTTTAAAATAAAATTATAAATTTAAAAATAATAATGTATATAATAAAATTTATAGATATTCATATATGAAGGATAGAAGATGGAAGTTGTGAATCATGAATGATGGCAGAACATGTTGTGTCCTCACCCATCATTCATGGGTTTGGGCCACGTAGACATGCCTGACGTGATGGTTTATTTCTTGGACTTTGAGCATTTTGTTTTATAAAACCATTATGGTAAATAAACTACTATTACCCATGAAAATTATGTAAATGAATTTCATAGGCGAAAAATATTTTTATAAATAATTTATTATTTGGAAAAACAATATTTTTTATCATTTATACTTATATTTTTGAATGAAAATTCAAATAAATAATTGAAAATTTTGGGATGTTACAACACTTTAATGGGATTACATTACAAAGGAGACCATTATCCTACAAAGGGATGAGGTGAAGATAAAAATATGAATTAAATTTTAATTTCTATACTCAATTGTTGTATTATACTAACAATTTTTAATAATGTACATAGAAATGTTTTATCATTTATAGATAATTTTTATCCAATATGTATGGGAAAATATTGAAAACTATATAAGGAAAAGGTAAAAATAGAAATTTTGGTACTATTTTTACAATTCCATGAAATTATTTCTCAAGTCCCTAGAGGCATTATACCTACCTAGTGGGATAAGATGGTGCAATATTGGTTGAGTAAGAAGACTATGGTAGGTAATATTAAAATTTCCTCAAATATTTTACAATTAATTGAAAATAATTACATAAAAATATAATTCAAGAAGAGTCGAATTTTGTTGAAGATAATCATGAATTTTTTTGGTCTCCTCATAATTTAGGATCTTGAAATATTTCTCAAGTCTTATATTAAGTATGATTAATACCATGTGATATTTTATAAATTATGTTGTTATATATCTTTTAATATTTTTTTATTAAATAGTTACATAAAGGTGGATTTTTTGAAAATAAAATGGGAGTATGGGTCACAAGTCATCAAGAGGATTATTCTCATGTTATATCTCTTATAGAAATTATTTTTTAAATTGAATAGAAGGTATATCATAGTTTTTATAAATATACTTCTATGCACAAATTATTTTTTCATATTTTAGACATACATATTTTAATGGGGAAGTGGAGAGGCTTTAAGAGGAGTGTTGAGTAGTCCTGACCAGACATGATGAGATAATTTATCACATCATAATAATGTATAGTCATGGAGATTTACTCACTTATGGAACTATATTACCTCTTAGAACCATTTTGTGAGATTAGACAACACAAGAAGGCTCATGACTATATATAATTTAGGAGGTTAATAAGTTGATGGTATTGAAATGATAATTTTGGCTGACATTTACACAACTTTAGGCACATATAAAAAAGTTAATGTTACGAAAAAATTAATTTCATGGTATAGTGTAAAGAGAAATAGTTGTTTTTTATAATACATAGGATAGTAATTAAGTATATATAAATTTTATTAAATTTTATGAATGATTTTTATTAATAATAGTATATCTATAGGAACCATGTAACAATTTTAATAATCAAAAAAATGAATCCATTGGGGAGAAGAAGAAATACTGAGTATGTATTTGACTTTATCATACAATATATTTTATTTTATTTCATTTATATAGTTATGATATTTCATAAGGGTGTACTATATGATTATGATTAGTTGAATAATACTGGTTTATATTCTAAACTATTATTTGTATTTATTTTTTTAATAACTATATTTTGTAGAATTTTATGTCGCTCGAAAATCAATAGTTGTTGTAAATCCCTGTTTTTATTTTTTATGTTTGAATTTTATTTTTTTTCTATGTATTGTATATATTTCTTATTATTGATATAAATTTATTAGGTTTATTTTTTCAACCTCAATATTATTTTTAAGACATAATCATTTTAGTGTTATTACTTTAACCAAAGAATTATTTTGATGTTTCTTGTATTTTTCAACATAGTGTTATCTCATTTTTTTCAGGATATTTATATTTCTCATACATTAGTTTGATAGAATTTGTCATTTTGATATATTCTATGAATTTGATTCAATTGGAAGTACTCTTATGAATTTTATTCAATGGTATTAATAAATAACACAATAATTTGTAATTTATACAAGTGGTCTAATAAAAATTATATCAATTTATATTTTTATGTTAGTTTATAGGTTGGGTATTTCCAAGTTCTTCGGGAGACTCTATTGAGTTTTCATGATTTTTTTTTTTTGATTTTTATTATTAAATGTGTTTTTACTTATGAATTTTTTATATATTTATTATCATATTACATTATTATTATTTGGTAGTGTGATTTTCTTATACTGAGGCTGCCACTATAATTTGGTGGTTAGCATAGTTATATAATAGTGTCGATATTGGTGAAATTTTTATGTTATGATAACTATAGGGAAAATAAAAATGTTTCTTTTTTTGGAGGTGAAGGAATTTTTTTAGGAAATTGATATTTTCTTTTTTAATTAAGAATGGTGGATTTTAATATGTAATAAATTTTTTAAATATAAAATATTATTTTTCAGTATTTTATTATTGATTTTTTGGTTTCTATTAAGATTCAAAATGTTAAAAAAATTTCATAATAAATATTAAGATTTATTGAAATGTTGTATTCCTGATCGCCTATGGTAGAAACCAAAGATGATTAGTTGTTTCCAAATAGAACCATTTTATTGGCCACTTATGGAATCCATGAAAAGTGTATGGTGATAGTGGAAGTTGTGAATACTAGTTTTATGACCCCACCTACTGAGACGATGTGAAGACCACCAAAAGTGGTCACTCATTCCACTAAAATAGCTTTTTAGGCTACAATTTTCTACCATGAAATCCTTATTTTATACGAATTTCAATTCATTTCCTAAATTGGCATTCAACTGCTTAAATATTTATTCCCATTATTGTTTTATACTTTTTATGCAACACTAATTCCTCAAAATAATCATTATAATGTCTATAATGAAAAATAAGTATCACCACTTATTCCTTTTGCAACAAAATGAATACCCATAATTATTATGTAGTACCTATTTTAGATATTATGAATATATATCCTTCCTCACCCATTTAAATACTAGCAGACACAAAAACATTTATAATACCATGAAAAGAATAAAGTTTCAATTAAAACGAGGTGGTTATTAATCATTCTCTCTATCTTTTAGGTACTCTTAAATTATCCATCTAGCACTGGCCAATACGTCAACCAAAATGTCCAATAAATAATTATTCTTTGGATTTTCATAAGTCAATATGACCACATCACTCTTATCTATTGTGATATTAGTTATCATGGGTTTATTTTCTCTTTCACCCTCACTAAAACATCCAAATGTAGTGATTATCTTATTTGATTTAATCTCAATTTCATGGTAAAGTAGATTAGTTAATGACTTTATAGTATGAGAAGGATCGATAATCAACACTATTTTATTTTATTCTTCAATAAATTCTCATATAAATGTAGCACATAAACCCCCTTAACCACTCTTGATAGAAAACTACCTTCTCCATTGATCTTGACTTCCTCAATCCTTCAGTAATCATATTTCATTATTTTTCTCTTTGTTGGATTATATACTTGATAGCACTTCTAATAATAAATCTATAATAACTTGATTGTTGTCTTCTAAAATTGATACTCATATCAGAGTTTAGTGAAATCCTTTATTAATCATCATAGTGGTGCTTAATGAGTTCGAATTGGGAAGAGCATGCCAAACTCACATGGATATGGCTTAAAAATTCTCAGTCTATCCAGTTCTGTAATTAATGTGGGTTTGGAAAATCAATATCAGTCCAATTCAAATTTTATGTCGACCTGTAAACTAGATAACCTCATTTATAATTATAATTAATAATATTTTTAAATATATATATACACTTACTTTTAAGCAACATTATATTTAAAATACATAAATTTTACCAGATAAATGTTTATTTATTCACCACATACTTATTATATATACATAATTATCCTAAAAATATCACATTAAATTGATAAAAATGTAAAATTAAAGTGAAAGAAATTATTTTAGTCTATAGTATGACCAGAACATATTGAGTCCAACTCACTTAAGACTGCGGGATATTTTCCTTTGTCCATTTAATCAAGTGTCAGATAAATAATATTTTTTCTAGTTCATCCTTCTATATAAATATGGGTTGGAAGGTTTAGCATGTGGACCTAAGGCCTATTAAGAACACCTAACTCATTATAGGTGTTTTTATGGGAATTGGATTCATTTTAATTGTGTGTTTTATTAGGTTCATTAACCTTGATTGTATCCTCAAGTCATTAATTCCATCTAGATAAAAAATATTTTATGGAAAGTTTCATTATTTTAGATCTATTTTAAACTACACGATCTATTCCCAAGCTCTAAATAGTATTTTGGAGATACGTTGTCGTAGAATAAAAACCTTCTTGTTTGACTACTATAACACCCCAAAAATATAAAAGAATATAATTATATTCTATAGTTTATGAAATATGAAACACCAAGATTAAACAACTTGGAAAATATATTTCCTTAAATTTAATCTCTTCAATAGCTTTTGGAATACGCAACATTGGGTAAAAATTGAACTATCATATAATATACCATTATAAAATAACCCTCAAATTAAAAGATATTAATAGTACTAACTAAATTATGAAAATTATGGTTATCTATTGATTAGAAATAAAATAATATTCATTTAAAATAAAAATAAATTTGTATTTTATTCTAAAATACGGCTTAGTCGTGACTTGTGCGCATAATTTAAAATTATTCTTTTACTAATTTTAGAAAAAAAATTATTTGAAAAAATAAACTTAATTTTTAAAATAATCATATTAAAATTATCATAGTTTTTTATTTTTGGGATTTTTTTCAAATATTTTATTTTTTATGAATAATGAAAAATACTGAATTTTCATTGAAAACAGTGTTTGATTTTGAATTTTTTATAAATTTAAATTAATTTTCAACAAGTTTTAAAGTAAAATTAGTTAAACTATATTTATATCAATCCAAATTAGGTTATTTAAATAATTTTCATATTTAATTATGATATAAAAACATTCTAAGCTTTTGAACATTTTTCTTTGAAAACAAACTTTATCATTTTATCTATGGGATAAATTTTAAAATAAATTTTACCAATTATGTGAATTTAATTTGGAATAAATGGGTTAAATATTTGTAATCATCTTGAATTATATTACTAAATAATTTCATATTAATTTTTTATCAAAATTAATAGTGAAAACAGTAAAAATTATTTATTGTTGTTAAGGTAATAATGGATTTACCGGAGTGTTAAACTAAAAGGATAAGGGTTAAAATCACCTAAAAAATTGTATAAAAATTATTTTATGGACATATTTTTTCCCTATAATGTATAAGGATCTATTAAAATTCATTTTTTACCCTTTTTTAATGTGAAAAACATGAGTATACTTTTTTATTTTCAAAAACTACCAGTGTGCCACTCACCACACTTGTAAAACGCCACCCCTATCCTCTCCTCTTCACACCATAGAACCCCTTTCTTGGGAAATACCTGAAATAATAACAACCGAAATCTCCTATTATAATAATAGAATCCATATTTTGGTTAAAAATATAACCATGGGAGGATTTTTGTGAAAACCTAAGGAGGTTACCCAAGGAAGAGGTAACGTTCTTCATCAAGCGCTTTTATTTTATTTGTTCCTCCACCTACATGAATTATTATTAAACCATAATATTGTAATAACCTAATTATTTTAAATATAATTATATGTTATTATGTTAAGTTAATGACCTAAAACCATCCTCAGTCTCATCAAATGGGTAACTGAATCACCATTCATTTATACAGAAGACTACCACCTCGCAAAATGATGTCAATAATTTTCTAATTACCTCCCATCGTAGTTGGGTTTGATGATGGATATAAAGTATTTTTATGGTGTTTATAAAATAATTATACCTAAGAGTCATTATATCATATATACCTTTTAACTTTCCATTCCATAGGGGATACAATAATGTCTCTCGTGTGTACGATGGATTATCGCCTCGGGAATCAATGTGATTCATTTTTCACTAATTCTTTAAATGGGACATAATAAGGATACATTTAATTAATATATGTGATATAAATGAAATAATTATTATATTCATGAAATATTTTTCATTATTAAAATATAATATATCATTTTAATTATTAATTTTTCACTCACTTAAATATAATAACATCATTCCTGTATGTGTGGACTACCACCTTCACAAAGCTATGTGACTCTATTATCATCACCAGACCACCTGGATGATATATATATAAGTATATTTAAAAGAAATAATATTTTATTTATAATATAAAGATCAATATGGGAAAAAATATTACTTATCATATTTTTATAATAATCATTGATTAGTGGAATCGTTACTCATGCATATGTACGGTCTATCATCTCCATGATCATAACATAATTCATTTCTCAAAACCATATTTCATCACCAGTCATAAAATTATAATTGATATTTAAATATGATAATTATTTATTTATTATTATTATGTATATTATGTAACTATATATTATGCACAAGAAAGAGATCTTTCATGAAAGAACCTGCATAAGAAAACAAGGCAATTAACACCCGAAATAATGAAAATAATGAAATATTATTAACAAATGGGAGATAAGATATAAAAAAAGATAATATATGGTTTATTAAATATCACTACTACAAAATAAATATATAGCCACAATTTTAAGCTATGGATATGGACCTTAAAATAGTTGCTATAGGTTATAGACACAATTTAACTAGTCGTGGAACCTATTGGCATTGCTATAGGGTAAAAACTATAGCCACGGTTTTGAACTGTGGATGTAACCCTATTTCCAAAGTTTGAACCATGGATATGGTCTTAAATCTATGGTTCATACCATGGAAATAGCTTCATCCATGACAGGATACAACCAAAATTATAAACTATGGCTATATACCTATAGCCAAGGTTTAGATGTGTGGCTATAGGCCTCTAGTTTCATTAAAAAAAATAGCCGGCAGTAGCATCAGCATCCTACTACAACATCATACCCATCAAAACTAGGCAGCCCTTAGGAATGTAGCAGCAGTATCAGTTGAATCCAGCTGATGAAAAATCTATTTCCACACTCTTGGAGGCCAAGGAGATGTTGTGGATTAATTAAATAGTGAATGAAAGATACATCGAAGAATAGAAAAGGGATATTTTTCGTGATTATCCAACCTACTGATAGTCAAAGTACCCAAGACCATAATATGAAAAATAGGAAGAGAATGGATTTTGTATACGTTTGAAAAAATGTTAATGGATAAAGATCACAACATACTAGAACTGAATAACATTTTAGTGGTATAGAAATGAATCAAATTATTTAATAAATATAAGAAGAAGTTGAGTAACTAGCTTAAATCTTGGAAAGACTTATATAAAATCACCGAAGTTACCTCAACTTTTGTTATCAGTGAAACATCAAGTCAAGTGGATAAAATATTGAATGGATGAAATAGATCTATGAAGTTATCTATATGGAATCAAATTTAGTGTCTAAATATCTCTTACCAGAATGAAAATCCAAGGTACGAGTTTAAGGGAAGATACTCAGAGAATCTAAGCAAATCGTAAAGGACAACTAAGACTTCTACTTGATATTACACTCATTCAAATCATTAAAATGTTTTAGATTTATCAAAGACTATGATAATAGAACTATGAGAAAGTGTAAAAGGAATCATAATGGCTATGTTTTTTCCATATAAATATCTCTTAGTCAATAATAATATTTTATATGTTGAAAATCAAATAGAATAATCTCTATACCAAATCTATATAAATTAATGTATAATGAAAATCAAGATAAATAAACATCGGTTAAACTATTTTGAATAAATGAAAACCACATAATAATCCATGATGTTTGTAAGAGTTAAACAAGAAATGGTTAGATAAAAATTCATGTTAAGATTTTGGGTAAGTTAATGTGAGCACAAAAAAATATGATTAACTAAGTCATCACCATAGGTATAGGATGTGGGGTGGTCTATTAATATGCTTATGTATAAAGAATGAATCCTTAAATGTTTGGGTGTTTTGTGTGTGAATCATGAAAGAATTTATTTTTTTAGTGTTTTATATATTTATGGTGTCGGTGTGTGAGTGGATTTAGTAGTGGAAAGGTTCTAGAAACAACAAGGAGTATTGATTCAATGAGTGAAGTGTGGAAGGGTTAGAGTAGTGATCGTGTTTTTGTTTCTTTTTTAATGAATGTCCAAAATAATTATAGTTGGTAACACCGCCAACTATAGTTTCTAAAAAAATTCCTGCCATTTTCAGCATGTTCAACCATGGAATGGTAAACTCAGCCTCTCCCCCTGCACACCTTGCACACACCCATCATAACCCCTACACACCCTGCAAACACCCATTTTACACTACAAACACCCATCCTCTACCCCTGCACACCCTTCCCACACCCAGCACAACCCATGCACACCCTACACACACCCGACCTCTCCCCCTACACACCCTGCACACACCCAGCACAAACCAATTCACACCCCCTTCCCCTCCACTGCATAGTTCATTCCCCATACACGCACACCCTCCACCCCCTGCACACCCAGCATAACCCCTGCACACCCCCTCCCCCTCCACTGCACACTTCCTTCCCCCTATACAGACACCCTCCCCCTTCACTACACACTTATTTCCACCAGCACAAACTCCCTCCACCCATTTCCCTTGTACCATGCACACCCCCTACACACACCCAACGCACACCTACACAACCCCTCCACACCCCAACATAGCCAATCCACCCCCTCCACTGCACACTTCTTACCCCCTACACACACTCCCTCCACCCCCTATCTCATAAACCCTGCACAACCCCTACATCCACCCCTGCACACCCACTATAACCACCCCCTTGTACACACCTTCTACCCCCCCCCCCCACCTCTTCCACCCCCTTCACACCCGTTCACAACCCCGGTACACCCCCCAGCACACCCCATCCACTACGTACGTAATGTTATTCTAAGCACTTTATAGAGGTAAGGAAAGAATCTATGGGCTAGTTTAGGTGATACTGAGCTACATAAAGTCCATTAATGACCTACATATTAGTCACACTAATGAAAAGGAGACTATATCAAGGTAATTTTTTACCTATTTAAAGGTTATCTTATAAAGATGATGGCTACGTTAAAGTCATCTATGATTTAAAATAACTACATAATGTTAACATTAGGATTACACCAGAAGTGTCAAGGTAATTTTGATCCATGTTGAAGAGATGGAAACCATACTTAAGTGTTAGGCCTAAATTAATAGATGGTATTGAGAATGTAATAAATGTTTTATTCATAGTGGGATTAAAGAATGTGGATCTGGATATAATTATTAATCCTTTGAGAACATGAATAAATTTATGTGTTTTCCTTAGATTAATTTACTTTCTAAATATTAGGCTACACAAGAGAAAATATAATGGTTTTTTCCTATTTTAAGACTATAGGAGATGAAATTAAATAAAATAGTAATCCCATACAATTTGAACTCATAAATAGATATTTCCTTGGAAAAGCTAGTGGTTGTTATAAAACCAGTTTTTAAAACAATCAAAAAATTATGGAAATATGTTTTTAAAACAATCAAGCAATCATAGAATTCAAATTAAAGGGTTAGTTAGGTAAAGGAAACCTACCTCAACCTCAATGCGCGCTAATTTTGAGGACATCTAACTCAAATCTTCTTTTTTTCCACTGACAAAAATATAAAACTTCACATATATATAATGACACCTATCCCCTATGTACATCTTTTCATGTCAAAATATGCACATGGGGGTCCTTAAATATATGTTTATACTTGCATATTTCCCTTTACACTTACACATGTATGCATTTTTCATATCTATATATAAGCACACCTATCCCAAATATATAAATTCATACTACCATGAGTGAATATATAAAAAGGGGGAACATATCTATTTATATGTTTTCCTATGAATACACATGTCAGTCTTCTTCAACTATGACTCGAATCCACCTCAATGAGGCCCAAAACGAACTACAAAAATATAAGTAACCCAAAAATCACAAAATCACAAATTAAAATTGGGCCAAAGAATAAAATCGAAATAAACCTTACCCATATCTGGTGTTGAACTTGTTGTCTTCTATTATTGTGGTTAGAACAACCTCATCATAAGAAACCACCAGTAAGTAAATAGTGGGAAAATAAATGAGATATAACGACTTATTATATATATGTGATCTGTGTGTCAACTATACATGATAAATGATACATAAATACATAACCAAAAATTAACATATAATATTAAGATTGATATGTAAATCCCAATACTAAATAACATGATCATTAATAAAGGATTTTTGTCAAATTCCCTCATCATCTGAGTTGAAAACCCCATTAATTCATAATGTAATGAAAATTAATTTTTTAAATTTCCCTCATACAATGGGACTTTCAAAGTCATGAACACGGTAGAAAATTCATATGAAATTGCACGCAAAGTCATATAATGGGACTTCCAAAGTTATAAACCAGATAAATTTCCACACAGGGAATCGAATGTTTTTCCACTCAATGTAGACTTCATGCATTTTTTATTTTTGTGATTTTCTTCCAAATATCATATGCTTCTTCAGATAAATCTAGAACTTATTCAAGTCCCCTATAAACCTACTCAATGCTATCAAATCACCTAAAAATGTCTTCAAATAATAATATTCATTATTTAAATAAATTCAAAATCCAACAGAAAGACTATAAGGACCTTATCAACATGTAAATACTCAAGTAGAGTATTTCAGTGATCTCCACTAACCCTAAATTTCCTTCATTCAATTCACCCATTTAAAATATCATTTAAGATATATTAAAAACTTATTTTATTAACCAATATATTTAGTACTCTATTGATGGGTTCTTTAACTCTATGATAACATCCCCTAGCCCCCCAACCCCCCCCCCCCCCCTCGCACCAGCACCCCCACCCCACCCCCTTGAACTAGCCCCCCCCCCCCCACCACCACCACCACCACCCCACCCCCACCCTCCCTACACCAGCACCCACACCCACTACCTCACCACCCCCATCCCTAACCTACACCACCCCCCACCTATACCAGACCCCCACCCCATGCACCACCCACCACCACCACCTACACCACCCCCCCTCCCATCACCTCACCCCTACACCATCCCCCCCCCACCCCCACCCCCACCCCCACCCCCTACACTATCCACTAACACCCCCCCACCCCCACCCCTGAACTAGCCCCCCCCCACACCTCACCCCTTACATGGAAATACCAATTTAACCACAAAGAAAAATCAGGCTTCCCATCCAAAAATGCTTTCAAGAATGTAAAATGAGATTTTTGGGGTGTTAGAAATCCCTAAGGATTTTTTCAAATTTGTGTAAAATATTGTTTGAAAAATTGGTAAGAGATTGATGGTAAATTTTTATTCTTGGATGTGTGTTGGAATTTCAAGGAATTATGTTGGTTTTTTTACACTAGAATTATTAACAACACATCTTGAAGATTACCAATGTAAAGAAGTGCCACTCAAGAGATTGTTGATCCCAAATGACAATAGAAGGGGACCATGCTCATGGTTATCCTATTGGAGTACTTCTAGTGTACCTGTGTGAAATTTCAATAGTAGGAGACCATGCCTATAGTGGAAGATGGATGGTGATGGTTTGATTCATCTTGACCCTCACTATTCCTCAACTGGAGGATGTTTGAGGTACCCCTCCCCCTATATAACTTATGTTTTCTAAATTTTTTGAATAGGAACATAATTAATGGCCAGATATGATTCATGGGGTGATTTTTCTAGAAAATAATAAGTTATGGGAGTTGAAATGAAGATCTGTCAAATCATTCCCATGGGGTGTCCCAAACATTAACATCATGAATTTGTGTCAATATAAAAATTATTTAGGGTAAGGATGATATTAATTCAAAGGAGTCATATCCCTCTGTGGAACATGAATAATCATGGGAAAAACTAAAAGGCAAGGATTTCAAGTGTTATCATTTATTCAAACAAAGCCACTCTTGCAACAAGTGGTGTTAAATTTTCAACAAATGGTATCAATTACTTATACTTGTGGTATAAATCTCAAATAAAGTGATCTAATTTTTTCAAAAATTATTTGTGTCTATTATTATAGATATTATAGGTTATGTAATGATAATTTATAGATCTAAATCAATTATAATTATTTTCACTGGTATTCATGAGTGACATAGAAAAAATTAATGTTTTCTATAAAAGCTATTATTCATTTACTAAGATATGTCCTAATAGGAATAGAGTATTTTTTGAGATATTAATATCAAAGTGTTAAATTCACTTACTGAATAACTTTAGAAAATGCATCAGGAATGAAAATTGTCTTATGGGAGATGACATGTGAGAAGGAATTCCATTCAATCCTCATAGGGGGAGTTGAAGCCCATGAAGAAGCCCTCCTAGAAGATGAATACAACTTATTGAATCTTTAAGTTATATATTATCTCTAATATATAATGGGTGATGAAACTGTAAGCCCTTCATGAAATCAAAATTCATTAGTTCCTTCCATGTAAATCATTAACCAAAGATCTACAATAGTTGAGTGAGCCCCTCAAGAATCTAAGGGTCCACTACAGATAGACTAGGTGGAGCATGTTCATCTAACATGTCCTTATCAATAGGTCGTGTCCATATTGGTGGAATACTCTATAAAAAGTTAATGTTAAATGCCATTTTCCTCCTCTTTCATTATATCCAAAGATTGAAAACCACATTAACAACACTAGTTTTAACCCCTATTTCCTTACTCCCTTTAATTATTTGATTATGAAAATGGATTTATTTATCATAAAACACTTTTCATAAAACCCATCAATGTAAAATTATTTATAAAAATACCCAAGGAATATAAAACATACTTTGAAAAAAAATTAAATGAGGTACAAACATTATTTTAAAAAAAATAAACATATAATATTTAATAAGATTATTATATTCAAAGAAAATTAATCAATTTATCATTTAATACACAAACTTTTCTAATGAGGATCAATGGTTGGTTCATAATAACCTACTCATTAATAATAAATATATAGTAAAATAATATATATATTTTTAAATGTTTTGGTTAATATAAATCTAAATTTATTCTCAACTAGAGCATAACAAATTGAAGATATATGTGGAATGGAATGTGGTCTTATGTGTTCCTGATTATAAATGCTTAATATGTTTCATGATATTTTCATACCTTGGGTAGACTCGAGGGAATGAAAAAATAATAAAATGTAATTCCTAGACTACCCCTAGTAACTGAGGCTTCCAATATAATTATGTTGTCTATACATATTTATGGGTTACTTCTCAAGTCTCGATAACCCTATATCCTAGATACTCTTTAGTTACAAACCCATGATCCCAAAATTTCAGGATCTGATACTATTTTTGGAAAACTATGACCCAATCACCCAAGCATCACCAGGTAAGGTCTTGACAACATCTTAGACACACATCCTAATTTCTAGAGGCTGTATTAAATTTCAAGGGTTGTAAGACACTAATGTGGGAGGTGGTTTCTCCCATGGGAATGAAATATAACCAAGGGTATTCTATACTAAAAAATCAGCATGACCCTTGGCATAAATAGATTTCAAACCCATGTATTGTGGGGTTTCACCATAAGTACCTGATCATATAGATATATACACAATAGGAGGTGATATATCTATATAAACATGAATATGTACATAAACCAAGTTCTAAGACTCTATAACACACACAATATAATCCAAAAAACAAAAAAAAACATGTATAGAAAAACTCATTCAAACAATTCTTTACATGGTGAAAGTGATAAAAATTTGATTTTCTCATAGTGGTAAAACCAAACAAGGATGAATGGTCAAAAAGGAGTTCCCAACTGAAAACTCTCCTACTAATGTTAAAACCATTTGATAATTATATTGTATTTGTTTTCAATATTTAATGAAGAGTATTTAATTTATATGAATTCAAGTAGAAATATATGTTTCATTAATTAGAAAGTAATAAAAGAACAATAATTTGAGATGACTTTAATAATGATACAACTGGGCCCATGTGAGACCTAATCCAGCCTAAATTGGGTCTAAGGAATCCCGTAATATGTAAGAAACCCTACCTACAAAGAGAACCTAAAAAAATGGACTACAAGTGTACCTTAGGTTTCAGCCAAACTCACACCGCAGCATTGGAACTACATCATTGGGGAGGTAGGGAAGCCGCATCTAACCCACGTCGATGGGGAGTTGAGTTGGATGTGTTGAATCCATGTTGAATGTGTAAGAAAAATTCCAGTGGGGAGGTGGGGTAACCACATCATCGAAGGAGAATCGTCCCAAGGTTGGTGGTCATGTCGGAGGAGTAGAATGGTGGGAGTTTGGTTGACAGAGTCGTCTGAGGAGGGTCATGAGGAGTAGGGGAAAAGGGGAGGGAGGTGTGGATCATGAGTGGGGTGTTGGGCAGAAATGGGGTGGGGATCACAAGTGCATGGGGGAAATGGGTGGGGATCATGAGTGCACAGGAAGAATAGGGGAAAGGCCATAAGTATTTTATGACCCATGGAGTTATCTTAACCTACATCCATAATTTTTTAAACCATTAAGATATCCTCAATTTCTAGAAGTGTATTAACTTGGTTATATTATAAGTTAATAATATGTTTAAACCCATTATACAGGTTGTTAAATCATTTTCAACCAAAAGGATATGTGAGGTAAGGGTCTTCGTGTCAATTTCCCTTTATTGGGGTATATTGTAATATTATGCACCTAATTTTATTTTTATTCTATATATATATATATATATATTTCCCATATTAGATATAATACCTTTATTCCTTAATAATTAATGTTATTTTAGGATTCAATTTTATTTATTTCATCCAAGGTTATTTTACATATGAGTTACCAACTCGAAAAGAATTTCATAACTCAATTTATTTTTATTAGGTTATATTACATCTTAGTATCTTTGATATTCTAAGATTATTTGTGTAATGACTTATGGTTATATTGTTTTTTAATTAAAATTTTTTTATTTTTATTTAAATTTTATACAAAAAATAAATAAATTCATTTTTTATTTATCACTTTAATGTCCTGATCATTGCAAGGGTTATTTCACAATCTCATTTTAGTCGATATTCTTTATACATGAATTTACATTGAAGGAAATTATTTGGTAATAGTTCAATAGACCATTAAATTTTCTTATCCTATATATATTCATGAAATTTTTCATTTAATAATACAGTTTCTTACTCTTTGTCACTCAAATTGATTGTGAAATATTTTTTTAAGAAAATATGACTTTATTTCACTCTTTAGTCAGAAAACCATTTTCATCAAAACAAATGTTTTCTAAATATTTTTTCAAAAATGTTTTTAAATTTTAAGAAAATATTTATTAAATATATGTTTACCCTTTTTTAATTTTCAAAAAAAGTCTTCAATGGAATCTTCAAATCATTTTCAAAACAATGCATGTTTGGGTTTTAGGGAAAATTTGAAAGGAATATTTTTTTAACATACTCATCATGTAAGAATTTCCTACTATCATGAACTCTCAATTTTTAAAATATTAATTTATTATTTTCAAATATTATTTTAATATAAAACTATTTTCAAAATTATTTTTGAACTTTTATTTTTGAAAAGTTATTTTCAAAATGAAAATAATGTTTTCTTCAAGAATTGTTTTAAAGATCTTTTTATTGTATTTATATTCCTTAATGAAAAAAAACCTTTATTCTTACTCAAATGGGTATATGTTGGACTTATACTATCCATATTGTTTATATGTATTGTTTATGATAATTTTTACCTTAGATAATACTAAAATTCAATTCCTTGATTCATTTTTGTAGTAAACAATTTTTTCATGAAGTTTTCACTGCCCTGTGATCATTGGACATTAAATTTCCCTTAAATATCCATATTATTTATCTTGTATATTTTTTTCTTTTAAATTATATATCATTTATATATATTGTTATATAAATTTAATGTTATTTTTTATATGGGTACATATTAATAAATCTGTATTCTTTACTCAATATGAATATTTGATGATAAAGAATATTCTTTATGAATTAAATCAATTATTTTATATATAAGGAATTCTTTGGAGATAAAGTGATGGGTGGGGCATAGAATTATATATCCCCTCGATGAATTTGTAGTCTCATGAGGAAAATCTGTATACTAGCTTTAAACAGGTTTCTACCTATAGTTTTAAACCATCTTGTGAAAGGTATTGATGGTAGATGTATCATGTTTCTGACAACATGACGTCCCAATAAATAAGAATTTTCTTAATTAAAATTAATATATTATTATCCGTGATATTTTCAATGTGATATTATATCTTGATGAATATCATTTTTAGTTTTTTGATTAAATAGAATGTGTTTTCAGTTATTAATTTCTCATATTTATCATGCCTTATCAAATTATGATATCCAAGTTATTGATTAAATGGAATGTGTGTTCAATTATTTATGATTCCATATTGATTATTCTTTATTGATTAATGATATCTTCCATTGTAATTAACCCTTACTAATCATTTAAGCTCACCCGTATCTTTTAAATTCCCTAGGATTCCATGAGTTGTACTATGATTGATGTTCAAGGACATTATAGAGAGAATAATGATATTCTCAAAAAAATGTAATTTTTTATTCAAATGTAATATGGGAATCATGTATGTATCTAGTTTTCCAGGACTATTAAACTATTCATTCCTTTGGGGTGTGATTACTTCTATCTTATGACAATGTAATAAAGTAGACTTCTACTTATAGGTTACTAGGGTTGGGGCCATTATATTTGGTATTAGAGGAAGTTCAGTAAAAATGATAGGGAATATATATAGGAAAACATATATTAGGGAACATAACCATATGATATATGTTGTGGATATGTATATAATAACATACTAATGTTTTCTTAAGGAAGATATTATGTGGTTTTTTTCTAGAAATAAAATCATATCTGATTACTACAAGTGGATGTGGTTTTGGAACAGATGTTCCTTGGGGTAATAACTCTGAAAAGTGTGAATTATTATTAACATGATCGTCACCTGGTGTATGAAAATGGGCCTTACTGGGAACCTAGTTTGAAACTCCTAGGGGATATGATTAGGATAATTCAAATTTAATTTATAGACCATTATGAAGGATTTGAATAGATGGTGATAATGAATGGATTATGTTAAAACTAAGGTGTCTTATATTGAATATAATGTGTCATGATTTATGCATCCCATAATTGATTCTATGGCTTTACCACTATGATTACCGTTACCAAAAATATGGTTTTTGGTTTTAGTCAATGGATTGAACCTGAAGGATCCCTGTTGATATTGAATATGAAATAAATTTTGGTGACTATGAGAAACCAAAAGGAATGATGACATGAGTGAAATTTATCATTATTATGAATTACAATATATCCTAAAATATTATAAAAAACGTATACCATAACCAACTATCAGACTCACCTAATAAGAGAAGGATAGAGGTTGATAAGATAATGTGTGGTGGTGACTATGGTTCAAAAAAGGATTTATTCCCATCACATCAGAAATATGGAAATATAAATCCAGGAAAATGTCTCAATGAAAGAGTAAAATAATTTTAGTATGTAATAGAAGGTCTTAAATAAAATAATTTTTGGTGAAAAATGATGTGAATGATAGAAGGAAATAAATTTCATCATAAGGATCCATTTATTGTTCATTGTCTTAAATGAGGAGAACCTAGGCATTATATAAGTCAATTCTCTATTATAAAGGATAACCCCTAGATCATGGAAGAACCTATGTAGATATAAAATGGATGAAGTATCAATGTGTTTTGATTAAATAATTATATTTTAAAATTACTTTACCAATGGTATTTTGGTTATAATAATAATGAAACATATAAGTATTACGTTAAATATTAAAACCACATATGTGTTAAATAACTTAATAGTTATGGATACCATTATGGATTTATGATTTTAAGGTTGATCATGAGTTCAAAATCTTAGATACACATTTTAAAAAAGTTATGGTAGTAATATAACATGAATAAGGAATTTTTTTAAAAACATTTTTTTGAATACAACCCATTGGTTTAGCATATGAAAAATATATTTCAGGAGGGATGCCTTTACATTTTTTTGGGCTTATGTTTAAAGGTCTTGGAAACATTTAAGTGCTATCTTATCTTTTATATTGAGGTAATTGGGGGTTATTATACTTTTGGTAATGTTATAGGAATTATATTAATATGGTTTTAGAAAAAGGATAATCCATATATCGGGTGACAACACATCACATCTATCAAGGCCATGGAGATTGAACCCATGACCAGAGGATGATAAGGGATTAGTACCTACCACAAGCCTAAATTATTTCCTTGTTAATATTTCATTGTTTTTAGTTAAACTATTTTATGAATAAATATTAGTGATGAATAAGTTGTGTTACTTTAGAGATTTACTGATTGATGTATTATATTGGATAACTTATGCCAACCATATTCGTTTTGGAAAATAGTTATAGATATAAAAAAACTCCACACCTTAATGGATCTTATGATCCATTAAAAGTGAATTTCAGAGCTTTAGGAATAAAAATCCTTTTTGGATATTCATTTCTTGGAGGAAGTGATGACTTAGAAATTGATTGAAGCATATAAAATAGAAACATAAAAAGTACGTATATTTCCTTATATTCTTAAATAGAAAAAGAATTCAGAAACTTTAGGAAAATTATATTAAAAAAATAATTTATCCAATTACATTCATATACTATTAATCATATGGTATTTTAAATCAGTGTATATTTATGTTTTTAGGTCCTTAACTTTCCATTGATCATTCACTTGATTTTTATCAATGACCTCTATCACTCTGTATAATTATTTATTGTTTTATTCCATGTTTATTTCTTTACATTCCACCAATTTTTACCTATATAGAAACCTATTAATCTATTATTCTAGATGAAATAGAAACTTCCTTCCCTATCTTATTAATAGGATGTTTTATTAACCATTTTCTAATAAGGTTTTTGAAGGACCCTGGGACACCCTGAGAGGGGAGGGGTGAATCAGGGTGAAAACTTTTTCTTTTAATGTGATGGATCTTATTCCCTTGTTGGTAGGAATTTGTTGAACCTATATGATGAATATGATCAGAAAGCAAACATTCACATGCACAGAGAAGACACACACTACAGGAAAACTATGTTATTGCGACGGTTCATTTGCGACGAGATATATTCTCGTCGCAAATGGTCTGACTGAAGACACATTTGCGACGGGAATGCATTCCTGTTGCAAATAATGAGGTATTTGTGACGGTGAGAGATTCCCTATCGTAATTGTTTTGGCGCGGATTTCACGCCAAAACGCGGGAAGGATATTTGCGACGGGACGTATCCTCCCTGTCGTAAAGAGCAGGCCGCGGTAAATCATATTCGCGACGGGCTCGCTACCCGTCGCAAAAAAGTTCTGGCAGCAGGGTTATTTGTGACGGGGCATGTCGTAAATAACTTTTTACAACGCGAGTATTTGCGACAGGACCCGTCGCAAATAACCCTTTTAACTGCGGGCTGTAATTAATGCGGTGAAGGTATTTGCGACAAGACGTATGCTCACCGTCACAAATAGCAGGCGGTGGTAAATAGTATTTGTGACGGGCTCGTTGCCCATCGCAAAAAGTTCTGGCGGCAGGGGTATTTGCGATGGGACCCGTCGAAAATACCCTTTTAACCGCAGGCTGTAATTAATGCGGCCAAGGTATTTGCGACGGGACCTGTCACAAATACTTCTAATTGCGACGGTACACCCGTCGCAAATGCTACCATCGCAAATAATCTAACCTATATATACCCCAATCAGTTTTTTTTTCAGAACATCCGATTCTTCTCTACTTTCTCTCTATAGTCTTTAGTTTTAATAGATTTAATTTTTTTGTTCGAGTGGAATTCGAAGGGGTCAAAAAGTACAGCATAAATTTTAAAGTATTTTTCTTTTATTTATTTTTATATTACTTTAATTTTTTTATATTCATTTTCATATTTGTTATTTAGTGGTAATTTAGATAAATTTAATTTAATTTATTATTCATATTTAGATTTATTAATAAAATGATTTTGTTAGTGATAATTAGGCATAATTTGTAGATAAATAATATAATTTGGTATAATTAGATTCTTTATCAATCAAGTAATCATTGTCTGGATACGAACAAGTTGTGGTGGCTCTGGCACAGCTGTACCTAGGGGTGAAAGTCCTGACAAGGAATCTCGGGCCTGACCCGTGGTATCCTGGTACACAACAACAGACCTTGCTGCACTCTTGGTTCGACACTCCCGGATGATATTTGTTTGGTAATAATCTAATTTAATTAGAAATTAACTAATAATTCAAATAATTAATAAATAATTTAAATAATGAGCTAATAATTACCAGATAATTAGAATAATTACCAGATAATTAGAATAATTACCAGAATATTAGAATAATTACTAGATAACTAGAATAATTACCAGATAATTAGAATAATTATCAGATAATTAGAATAATTACTAGATAAGTAGAATAATTACCAGATAAGTAGAATAATTACTAGATAAGTATAATAATTACCAGATAAGTAGAATAATTACTAGATAAGTAGAAATTACCAGATAAGTAGAAATTACCAAATAAGTAGAAATTACCAGATAAGTAGAAATTAACAGATAACTAGAAATTACCAAATAAGTAGAAAAATTACAAGATAATTAGAAAAATTAATAGATAATTAGAATAATTACCAGATAATTAGAATAATTACCAGATAATTAGAATAATTACCAGATAATTAGAATAATTACCAGATAATTAGAATAATTACCAGATAATTAGAATAATTACCAGATAATTAGAATAATTACCAGATAATTAGAATAATTACCAGATAATTAGAATAATTACCAGATAATTAGAATTATTACCAACTAATTAGAATAATTACCAGATAATTATAATAATTACCAGATAATTATAATAATTACCAGATAATTAGAATAATTACCAGATAATTAGAAATAATTTTACATTCTGTCTCCACATGTAATATTTGCATTCATTTTCAAAATTATAAACCTTCTCACCAACAGAGAGGTGAAAGTGAATGTAAATATTACATATGGAGAGAGAATGTCAAGTTTCAACACTGAAAATAGAATTGTAATATAATATAAAAAATAATTAGAAATAATTTCACATTTTGTCTCCATATGTAATATTTGCATTAATTTTCAAAATTATCAACCACCTCACCAACAGAGAGGTGAAAGTGAATGTAAATATTACATGTGGAGACAGAATGTCAAGTTTCAACACTAAAAAGAGAATTGTAACATAATATAAAAAATTATATTATTTTAATATTAATAATAAAATAAGAAGAACAATTAGCGAATAAGTAGAAAAATTAGCGAATAAGCAGAAGAATTAGAGAATAAGCAGAACAATTAGTGAATAAGTAGAACAATTAGCGAATAAGCAAAACTATTAGCGAACAATTAGAGAACAATTAGAGAATAATTAGAACAATTAGCAAAGGTGATAGGTGAACACGTTTGTTTTGGTTAACCAGTCTCTATGGATATCTTCTCATTACTAATTAGTAATATAATTGATAATATAATTAGTAACATAATATAATAATGTTATTAATTTTATGATAAATATTTATGAAGAAATAATATAAATATTATTAAAATAATAAATAAATTATAAATTATTAAAATTATCAATATTCGCAACAAGCTACTATTAGCATGTTCAAATGTTAAACGATCGTCAATTTTTAGATCATTCTCAATAAGAAGCTTGTGTAAGTCATGTTCGATGTAAACTCTATAATTTTTCTTGCTTGGTTGACCACCCAACAAGTAGCGTTCCAATGAGACGATCCAAGTCATGCCTTTCTCAGCTATAAGAATTATATCACATGACCCTTTACATAGACCATTATTCCTTAAAAATTTTAGGGATTAAATTTTTAAGGAAGAATGGTCTATGTAAAGGTTCATGTGATATAATTCTTATAGCTGAGAAAGCCATGACTTGGATCGTCTCATTGGAACGCTACTTGTACGGTGGTCAACCAAGCAAGGACAATTATAGAGTTTACATAGAACATGACTTACGAAAACTTCTTATTGAGCATGATATAAAAATTAACGACCGTTTAAGATTTGAACATGTTAAGAATAGTCTGTTGCGAATATTGATAATTTTAATAATTTATTGGGAATGATTTAAAAGTTATGTTACTAATTAGTAATAATTTCATTGAAAATTGTGTCGCTCGTAAGTAGTGGTAATTATTATAGTTTTTTCTTTTAGAGATTGTTTTTCTTCTATTAAATTATTCATAACCAGTAATGCTTTTATATTTTATAGAAAAATATGGAACAACGAAAGTCGACAAAAGTCAATATTAGATGACCGCGTATGGGTAAATCAACGTAGAAATCCAAATGGTTCTGGTTTAAATCCAGTATATATTGAGGGTGTTGAGACTTTCTTATCATTTGCGGCATCAAATTCAGAATTTTCATCAGAAGGCACAATAAAACGTCCTTGAAAAAAATGTGCACTGAGAACGTTTGACACGTTTGAAAAAGTTGGGGGACATATTTTGTGTTTTGGATTTCAATCAGATTATGTTTTTTGGTATCAACATGGTGAACTCAGTTCCATAGAAGGTGATACTAACTTGATTCTGGATCCATCTTGGTTTCAAAATTTAGTACATGATGTTGCAGGTCCATCTGTTCAACATATAGAAACTCAGGATGATATTGATTCAACTCCTGAGTTTGCACCGTCTGAATTTTATAAGTTGTTGAGGTCTGATAAGGATGCATTATATCCTAGTTGCAAGATAAGAAAATTAGAAGCAGTTGCTAAATTTATGGCTATAAAATCAGATAATGGAATGTCAAACACTTGTTTTGATTAGATATTTTCTTTGATTAAAACACTGTTACCCAAAGGAAATGTTTTACCTGCAAATTACTATGAGAGTAAGAGGCTGGTTCAGAATTTGGGACATAGTTTTCAGAAGATTCATGCATGTTCAAATGGTTACATTTTATATTCTGGGGAAAATGAGTCGTTGGATACTTGTCCCACATGTGGGCAACCGAGGTATAAAGAAGTGCAACATGGAAAGTCTGGCTTGATTGTTGTAAAACAGTTGAGATATTTTCCTCTTTCATCCAGACTTCAGCATTTATTCATGTCTAAGAATACCTCAACAATGATGTCATGGAACAAAATGAATACTTCAACTGATAAAAGATTGAGTCATCCAGCCGATGGTGATTCATGGAAACATTTTGAGAGAGTACATCCTTCATTTGCTTTAGAATCCCGAAATGTGCGAATGGGTCTTTCCACTGATGGTTTTTATCCATTCGGATCTTATGGTAGTCAGTACTCATGTTGGCCTGTTTTTTTAACTCTGTACAATTTACCTCCATGGATATTGATGAAAGAACCCTATATCTTTTTGACCATACAAATCCCAGGACATCTGAAAAAGAATATTGATGTTTATTTGAAACCATTTATTGATGAATTAAATTTATTGTGGAGTACCATTGTCAGTACATATGATGTTGATGTGAAACAGAATTTCATACTAAGAGCAGAATTGATGTGGACAATTAGTGACTTCCCGGCTTATGGAATGTTATCTGGATGGAGTACACATGGTATGAAATCATGTTCTTACTGTATGGGAGATAACAAATCATTTATGCTTGTCCATGTAAAAAACATTGCTATTTTGACTTTCATCGCAGATTTCTTCTAGCTGATCATCCTTTTCACAGAAGCAGATCTCATTTTAGAAAAGGCATAATTGAAAGGGATGGACATCCAAAAATTCTATCGGGTACAAAGTTATAATCGGTTGTATTTTCTTTACCTCCCATTACATTTGGACCCACAATAAACCAATAGAAAATTTTTGGTTTTGGGAAAGAGCACAATTGGATAAAACGTAGCATATTTTGGGATTTGCCATATTGGTCTGATTTGCTGGTTCGCCCCATGTTGGATGTCATGCATATTGAGAATAATTTTTTTGATAATTTGTTTCATATTGTTTTGGATACTCCAGGAAAGAGCAAAGACAATGTAAATGCACAATTAGATCTTGCCCAAATTTGCAGGCGTCCAGAACTCGAATTGATTGAGAATGTTATAACAGAAACGTTAATGAAACCAAAAGCAGTTTATACACTATCCAAAGAAAGTCACTTATTATTTTGTCAGTGGATTGAAGATTTGAGACTTCCAGATGGTTGTGCTTCCAATTTGGGTAGATCTGTAAAGAATGGTCATATTACTGGATTAAAAAGTCATGATTGTCATATTTTAATGGAAAGACTTCTTCCCATTGGATTAAGAGGTCTATTGAATTCCGTGATTTGGGATTCCATAACAGACATATCATATTTTTTTCGGGACATTTTTGCAGTGACAACAGATTATGATGTTCTAAACAAACTTGAAGAAGTTGTTGTTGTAATTTTATGTAAACTGGAAAAAATATTTCTGCCATCTTTCTTTGACTCAATGGAACGTTTGATATTAAATTTTCCATAAGAAGCAAAATGTGGATGTCTGGTATAGTTTAGATGGATGTATCCATTTGAAAGATGCATGCAGAAACTGAAAATGAAAGTACGTAACAAAGCATCTGTTGAAGGATCTATTGTTGAAGCTTATTTACAGGAAGAAATATCTTTTTTCATCTCCCACTATTTTGAATCTGATTATCCCTCAAAACACAACCTAATGGGACGAAACGAGATGAATTTTGATGATAGAGAAAATCAATTATCCGTTTTTAACCAGCCAGAGCTTGGTTTCGGTGGAGTTCATAAACGATGGATATCGGATGATGAAAATCACAGAGCTCATACATATATTCTTCTCAACTGTGAAGAGATGAAATCATTTGTACTGTAAGTGTTTCTATCACTTATTCTATCATTTATGTTACAATAAATAACTTTGTTTTTCATAGGTTATATGATAATCATATCAAGAAACAACTTCCACAAATTATAGCAGCTGCTCTCAAAGAACGCCGACAGAAAATATTTTCTCAGTGGTTTCAAAAATTGGTAACATAAATTCTTAATGTTTTAACATGTCATTAAATTTATAGTTTAGTATATTGATAATTATTTCACAATTTTTCAGGTGTCTCGATATGATGATAAAATTGACAAACAGTTGTGTATATTGAGTAACCCACCATCCAAAATGGTTAAATCTTATAATGCATATGTGGAGAATGGTTTTTGATTTCATACACATGCATATGGGGAATCAAAAAAGAAAATGAACAGTGGAGTTTTCTTGAGAGGATCTTATCATAGATAATATGAAGTTGACTTTTACGGCATTCTTGATGAAATTATTGAACTCTGTTATCTAGGACAACATTATATAACGATGTTCAAATGTCGATGGTTGGATACTGAGAGAGGCGTGCGTCTTCATCCAACTCATGGAATCATCGATATTAAATATAAAAGTGTTCATACAGTAAATGAACCATTCTTACTGGCTTAACAGGCACACCAAGTTTATTACACAAAGTACTGTGCTACGTCAAGAGACTTGACTGATTGGTGGGGCATAATAAAAATCAAAATTCAAGAAAATCAATTTAGGCAGAGTGAATGTGCTATCACTGAAGTACAAGGAATTGAAGTTTTTCAAGAGAGTACTCAAAATAAATCTTTTTTACAAAGAGACATGAGTATCGATGATGACACCCTATAATTAAGATTCGGTGATGATGATGATGTTAATGATGTCACAAATGAATGTGAAATGGTAAGAGATGATGAAACTGGAAGTCAAATGGATATCGATGATATTGAGGAGCAATCTGAAGATGACATCTTCACATATGAAGATGATGATGAAGGTGGACATTGATACAATTCAATGATAGTTATATATAATCAAAACTAATATATATGAATATATAATAATAATTTTCAATTATTTGCTAACAATATTTATTTTTTGTTTCATATGGATTCATACCTAATTCGTCAGTTGTTGGAGGCTGATCTAGATTTCGATGAGGGCGATTTGGTATCATCTGACACTCATCCTATAGGCACTTTCGGAGGTACGCGGAGGGGGCACGGTCTTGCCCGACTGATGATTCCTGACCCCATCCCCGAGCGATGTCCACGTCTTGGGTTTGATGCACGCACATGGAGGTATGATAACCTGTGCATTTTACTATGATTTCATTAATCTATTTACATAATAAATGTTTTATTGTTTTTAAAGTGTTATGCATATAGCAGTCTGACAGGGCAGCGCTATCTTGCACAACTATTTTTCTCAACCATGGACCACATGGTATCAGATTCTTGTTGATGTGCAGTAGGCCATGTTCCTCCATTGGTTGGTACGTAAGCAAATAAATAATTTTTATTTTGAAAGTTATTTCATTTATAACTGGATATTTTAAATTATTTGTAGGGTTTATGGTATCTGATCGAGGATACCATGCGTGAACCCATCCACAAGGCATGGAAGGTGGCCATGCGTGATCCCTTTCTTCAGTTTTTGCACAACTTAATAAGGGATACCATGAAGAAAGCATGAGTGTCAGTGTTTGATGACTACTGTAGAGCACACCGACCAGAGTACATTTAATCCCACGTATGGGATGGATTATGTTCGCATTGGTTGAGTGGTGAATTTCAGAGGTGATAATCGATGGGGAGACAGAATCGAGGGAGACAGGAGGGGACTCATCGAGCTGAGAGTCGTACATTCAGTACTCATAGACACCATTAGGTATGTACATTTTTTATAAATATTTTATATAACTTTAAATGTTAACAATTTATTTTATATTCTTATAGGCTGTTGAGCAACCTGATATTACGGAGTACGATGTATATCAAAAGATGTATACTGATCCAGCTACTGGGGAGATTAGAGGTGATCGCCAACGGAAGATTGTGGTCAATATTATTTGTTTTTCAATTTGAAAATTAACTGCATATAATATATTCATAATTTTAAATTTCAATTTCAATTACAAGAGTAATATGAGGTTGCGGCATCACAGACTCAGGCGGAGAGTTAGGCCGAGATAGCTGATCAGGCCGGTGGCCATCAGTTTGATGAGGCGGCCTGGATGCAGGTGACCCAGTATGGATTCGAGAAGGGCCGAGTAGTTGGTATCGGCAGTCGAATAACTCCCAGAGTTTATTATGGCACTGCTGTGATGTCGGCGTCTAGCTCGAGAGGAGCTCGTGCATCATCTTTCGCTTCACAATATGAGGATCAGTTGCGATCTCAGACTGAGTTGATAGAGAGTCTTCATATGGAGCAGGAGGAGATGTGTCTACAGCAGCATCAGTATGAGGAGGAGTGTCGACGACAGTAGTAGGTGCACGAGGAGCAGATGAGTCTGTGGCCGCAGTAGCAGCATGAGCAGATGGAGTACATGCGCAGACTTACTCATGCATTAGGGATGGAGTTTCCTCCACCAGCTCATGAAGATCCTCCCCATCCCCCTCTCCCTCCTCCTTCAGATCAGTGATTCTTTTTGATGTTATAATGTTTGTGAATTCAAAATATATAATATTTTCTATTCAGAGTTTTTGTCTCTCTTATATATTGCATTATTTAATTTCTATTTATTTTTAATAGTTTATTATTTATTTTAATAATATTATTATTATACTTAGAATTTTAATTATTTGTTTATATTTTTTTGTAAATTTTGATAATTTTCATATTTTTATTTTCTAATTACTTTAATAATATTATATTCAATATTTTTAATACATAAAAAGTTTCAAATAATTTAAGTAAAATTATTATTTTTTATTTATTTATAATAATATGAATTCTTTATATTATTATTATTATTATATAATATTATAATATTAATATGATTAATAATATTATTCAAATTTTATAATAGTTAATATTTTTATATATATTAAAATTTTCAAATATTTTAATTTAATTATAACATTTTTAATATGAATTATAATAATAATATTATTATTATTATATTAATATTTTATTTTTTTTATTTTTTTATTTTTTAATTATTTATAATAATATGACTTCTTTATATTATTATTATTATATAATATTATAATATTAATATGATTAATAATACTATTCATATTTTAGAATAATTATTATTTTTATATATATTAAAATTTTCAAATATTTTAATTTAATTATAATTTTTTTTATATGAATTATAATAATATTAATATTTTTTTATACTTATTTGCGACGGGATGACAACCCGTCACAAAATGTAATTGCGACAGGCCCGTCACAAATATTTAATATAGTTTTTGAATTTTTTTTTATACTTATTTGCGACTGTATGAGTAACCTGACGCAAATAGCATTTGCAATGGTCCCGTCGAAAATGTTTATTTTTTGTACATAGTTGCGACGGGTTGCTCATCTCGTCGCAAATACCATTTGCGATGGTCCCGAAGCAAATAATTATTTATAGATTTTGTTAAATACATCAACTAGTATTAGCGACGGGAAGAATTCCCGTCACAAATAATATTATTAGCGACGGTCCAGTCGCAAATAGATTTAGTTGCGACGCCGTTTTCCGCAACGGGCCATTTGCGACGGACCCCCGTCGCAAATGGCTCGTCACAAAATAGCCTATTTCTAGTAGTGACAACCCTTTTTACTTGGTTCACCACTAAGGGCTACATCCAAGGAGCATACGCCGACAAGTTGTCGGTCGTACAAAATTCCACTAATATTCACAAGATGTGGATTGCAAAGGGTTGGGCATAGTCACTATGTCCCAGGCTCACTGTCTTTACAAAGGTTCAGGTATAGCTCACTGCTTCCCTCGGGTCACTCTCGTTGACTCCCCCTGGCTCACTGCCCTTGGTGAAGTCACACTCAGTTTATAGACGTGAAGGTCTCTTCATCATTGCATAATAATGCATCCTCCATTGTATGTAGATGCTCTATTGAAGTCCAATTCTCACCAGAAGATGAATCTCACTTTGCACTGAGGGTACCGGGTGATCTTCCACCTTTTTTGCAGCTTCAAAAGGAAAGATGTACTTTAACAACCCCGGCGTGCTTCTCCAAGCTCGGCGCGCAAGTTTCAATCCCGGCGGAAGTCACTTGTGTGGTATAAATTCGGCGCGCAGGTGACACCAACCCACTTGCGCGACACTGCCTCTTTCAACTCCAAACTTGCGCGATGTTGCGTCTTTAACTCCCCAACCTCCTTGGTCGCACAGCCAACAACCGGCGCGCAGCCTATACTTTTGCGACCCAACAACCACTTGCGCGACTCAACTACTTGCGTGACGAGAGCTAGAAAAATATCTAAGTCTTGAACTTGTTTACAAATGAGGAGGGGTGGTCCTCTATTTATAGGAAAACTGGACCCCTTACGCGGTGGCGCGCAAGTCTTCCCTCAGCGCACAGCTCATCCTCCTTTGCCTCTGTCGCGCTACTCACTTGCACGACCACACAAATACTTGCGCGACCTTCTTTCCATTTCCTTATTCCCATGTTCTGATCTTGGAAAACATATGGCACGCATGTTTCCTCTCCTTCAAGTACACGATGCGAAGGTCTCTTTACCAAAAACACTTCTCTCCATTTGTCGATTTTCAGGCCCAAAAATTTGTCAAACACTGGGAAACGGCACCACCTTCAATACTATTGTGTGCTTGAACTATATGATCTCTTTTCTGGTACACATTTTGAACTTCCACAGAGGATTGAAAACAAACACAAACCATACTCCAAATCATGCATAGAAGACCATGGTTCCAACAGTTTTTTCAACAATGGTATTTCCAAATGTAAATCCCTTGATTATAGTGATCTGGTTTAAATTTTTAGGAAGAAAGTTAGTTAAGGTGTAAAAAATGTAACACCATAAAATTAAAAAATAATAACATTTAATTATATACAGAATATAACATGAATCATTGAGATTATACAACCGAGGAAATATATTTCATTAAATTGTATCACTTCGATAGCTTATAGAACACACAACCTCGAGGAAAAATGAATGATAATATAGTATGTCATTTTAACCATTCCATTAAATTTTTGGGTTTGAATTGTAATAAATAAATTATCAAAATTTTGGATAACTTTTTATTATAAATAAAATATAAATCATTTAAAACAAAATTAAATGTTTTTTAAAAAATCATATTTTTCTAAAACACGGTTTAGTCACATTTTCTAAACATAATTTAAAATTATTTTTTGAAAATTGTAGAATTTTTTTTGAAAAAATAAAATTTATTTTTGAAATTATAATATCAAAATTATATTACGGTGGGATTTTGAGATTTTTCTGAAATATATAATTTTTTGAAGAATAGTTAAAAATATAGAATTTTAATTAAAATATAACTTTTCATTTAAACTATATATAATGTTGAATTATAATTCAGTTATTTTTAAAGTAAAATCAGTTCAATTATAATCTAATTAATCCAATTTATGTCATTGGAATAATTTTAATATTTTATTTTGAGATAAAAACATTGTAAACTTTTAAATATTTTCTCCTTGAAAACTCGCTTTCTATGTGTGTTAATGGGACATATTTTAAATTAAATATGTCCAATTATGTAAATGTAATTTTTAAAAATTCATTTTATATTTTGAATAATTATAATTTATATTATATAATAAGTTAGAATTATATTTTCACCAAAATAAATTGTGAAAACAGTAAAAATTATTTACCACGATTAAGGTAAAAAAGGATTTATCAAGGGTTAAACTAAAAGGATAAAAATTACTTTTATGGAAATATTTTCACCATTTAATTTATAACTATCTCTAATAATTAAATTTGTACCCTCATTTCATTTGAAAAACATGGGTACACCTTTCTCTTTTTAAAAATTACTTGTGTGTCACTCACCTCACTTATAAATGGATACCCAATATATTCTCCTCTTAACACATTAAAACATTTTTATTCAGATATTAATTTCCCAAATAACTTCCTAAATTCTCTAATTTCATACTAGAAGCATTATTTTGTTCATAGATTCAACCTTGGATGGATTCTGGTACAAATCTAAGGAGGTTACCCTGGGAAGAGGTAACGTTCTTCATCAACTGTTTTTATTTTATTTATTCATCCACCACATTCAATTATTATTAAATCCTGATGATATAATAACCTTAATGTATTAAATATAATTATATTTTTTTCATTTAAGTTAATTGCCCAAAAACTATCCCCACTTCCATCAAATTCGTTATGAAATCATCCTTCGTGTGTACAGCGGTCTACCACCTTGCAAACCGATGTCATTTGTTTTCCATTAAAACCTATTGTGGAAGGATATGATGATGGTTATAAAGTACATTTATGATATTTATAAAATTATTATACCTACATAGTCATTATATCATATATAAATTTTTTCTTTCCATTCCTTATGGTATGCGATAATGTTGCTAATGTGTACGACAAACCACCACCTCACGAAGCGTTGTGATTCATTTCTCACTAACTCTTTACATGAAAGGTAATAAAGATAATTTTCATTAATATATATAATATACATGAAATTTTTTGATATTAATGAAATAATTATCACTCTAAAAATATAATATATCATTTTTTTCTTACCTTTCCACTCACTTAAAGATGATAACATCGTTAGTTTATGTGTGGACTGCCGCCTTCATGAAGTGATGTGACTCTCTTTCCGTAAACATGCCACATGGATGATAATTTAAATAAATAATTTGATATTTATAATATAATAGAATTTATAGAAATATAAAATATTACTTACCTTATTTCCATAATTATCGTTGAAAAATGGAAACGTTAATTATGCATATATATGACCTAACATCTCTGTGATCGTAATATACTTCACTTCAAAAAAAATAATTCATAATTGGTCCGAAAATTATAATCGTTATATAAATTTGATAATTATTTTATTATTATTTTTATATAGATAATGAAAATATATAATAGGTAAAAGATATGGATCTTTCATGAAAAATCATGCCTGAGAAAATAAGGCAATAAACACTTGAAACAATGAAAATAATAAAATCTTATTAACAAATGGGTGATAATATGTTATAAAATGATCATATATGACATTATAAAAATTAATATGGTTCTATTATAAGTTAGTGTCATGTTTAAACCCCATATACATGATGTTAATGTATGTTCAACAAATAAAATCATGAGGTAAGAGACTTCATCACAATTTCCCATCATTGGGGCATATTATAATGATATACACAAAATTTATTTTATATAGTGTACATACTACCCTATTTCATCTAAGGAGATTTGACATAAGTTAATAAGTTTTAAATAATTTATTAACTAAATTTATTTTCATTGGGTTAAATTACTTCTTCATTGTCTTTGATATTATAAGATTATATGTGAAATGAATTCCGATTATATTATGTAGTATTTACAATTTTTAATAATTGATTTACATATGATATTCATAATAATTTAATTGGCTAATTATTACTTAAATTTTATGATATTTTTAATAGTTTATTTGACAATCTTTTTTAATCAGGATTATTTATACTTGAATTTCCATTAAAGAAAATTATTTGATAATTTTTTTAATTAAACATTTACTTTTATTCTCCTATTGTTATTTATGAACTTTTTCAAGTAATATTATCATTTTCCCACTATTTTGTATGTAAAATTATTGAGAAAATATTTTTAATAAAATATGACTTTATTTCTATCTTCAGTTATAAAACCTTTTTATAAAAATCCATATTTTCCAAAAATAAAATCTAAATTCTTTTAAAATAATGTTTTTAACCTTTTTGAGATTATTTGTTAAAGATATTTTTAAAAATTTTGACATTTTAAAAATTGTTTCAAATGAATCTTCATGTATTTTTTAAAGTAATGATCTTGTATATCTTACAAAAAATGTGAAAGGAATCATTATTTTAACATACTTGGAATATATGGAATTTTTTACCATCAAAACCACTCAATGTTTTAAGGATTCCATTATAAGTTTAAAATATTATTTTCAGTGAATGTTATTTTAAAAAAATTGAGAACATTTTGTTTTAAAAAGTGATTTTAAAAATGAAAAGTATATTTTCCTCGAGAATATTTTTAATGTTCTCTTTATGGTATTTATATTAATAATTGAAAACAACCCTATGTTCTTACTCCAATGGGTATATGTTGTATTGATATTATCCTTATTCTTCATATGGATCATTTAGGATCATTTTGATGAAGGATAGTATTGAAATCCACATCCTTGATTCATTTTTGTAGTCATTAATTTTACCTTGAAATATTTATTTTACAGTGATCATTGGATATTAGATTTTCCCTAAATATCCATATTATTTATCATGGATATGTTTATTTATTGAATAATATATCATTTCTATATATAGTTCACTACGTTGAAATTTTTATTTTATCTAGGTAAATAATGATAAATTTGTATTATTTAGTCAGTATGGATATTTGATGACAAGGAACATTGTTAATGAATTAAATCAATTATCTGATATATGAGGAATGATTTATACATGAATTGATGGGTGTGCCTGGAATTATATAGACACTTGATTCATTTATAGTCTCATGAGGTGAATCAATAATATATAATTTAACAAGTTTCTACCGATAGATTTAAACTATATTATGACATGTATGGACGGTAGAGTTATCAGGAGACTGAGAAAATGACGTCCCAATAATTAATAATTTCCTTTATTAATAATTCAGTTATTATTATCCATGATATTTTCACAATGATATTATCTATAGATTCATTTCATTATCAGTTTATTGATTAAATGTCATGATTCATTAGTTATTAACTTTCCATATTGACCATTCCTTATCTAATTATGATATCCAAGTTATTTATTAAATGGTATGTATGATCAATTATTTACCTTTACATATTTATTATTATTTGTTGATTAATGATAGCTTCCATTATATATAACCCTTACTAAGAATTTGATCTCACCCTAATTTTCATTCCTTTACCTAGGATTCAAAGAAATTTATAATGATTAATTATCAAGGATATTCTTGATGTAATAATGATATTATCAAAAAAATTGTAATTTTTGTTTTCAAATTTAATATGGGAAACATGTGTGTATAAATTTTACCAGGACTACTAAACTATTCAGTCCTTCAAGATGTGATTATTTAAATCTTATGCAAGTTTAATAAAGCTGGCACCAGCTTAGGGTTATTGGGTTCAGGGTCACTACAACTAAATTGCCAGCTCGATCAAATCTAAATCTAGTCTTAGAAAACTCCCAACAATTTCATGGTAGCCTAAATAATACAATATGGTCCCCTTTCTTTGTAGAGACCCTAAGCTTTACGTACATGGACATTACATTACTTTTTCGGAATACTTAATACATAACAAAAACAGACACACAAGGACCGTAATAGTTTAGTGTCTTTGGAAACGTGGAATTTAATCTTCTAATCGTGGTGAAAGATCTTCAACATCTCCCATAAAGATCTTCCACTTTTTGTTTCCTAACCTAAAACCTTTCTTTTGATCCTGGGGGAAAATAAACCATAAAAAGGGTGAGCTCAAATGCTCAGTAAGTGTAAGTATGGATAAAATAAAACATACCATATACATTGGATCATAAAAACATGAACATAATGTTTAAACATTAAAATCTTGAGCAACGACATAAAACATGGAAGTACATAAGGCATAGATCATAATGGAACATAAACCATCATAAAATAGCATGGGAATAAAACATGTAATTGTGGCATCCATTAAGCACATGTAATGATTTCCATAGTAGCCAAGGCATTGTTGCCAAAACCATCTTAGTGGAAAAAGTCCCATTCTGAATCGAGTTCACTCCTCATTTCAGTCCTGTAACACTGAACCGGATTAACTAACCGTTCCAGCCATGTCTATCTCATGAGATATAAAATCTTTACCTAATTCATTGGAGGGAGATATAGGTCCCACCCATCTCATAATGAAATCATTCTTACTTGTTCCACAAAATAAACATACATCATTCATAAAACCCCAATAAATAAAATGGGTTTCATAAACATCATACCATCATCACATAATCCATATAAAAGAAATGGATATCATTTCATAATAAGACAAGTGAAACCATGTAAATCATAGAGACATTATACTTGAAACATACACATATGAAATAATTTCATCTTAGATGAAAATGGTTTTGATAAAACACTGTAAATGAATTCTTGAGAAAAATATCCTTTTTTCTTCAAAATAATTTTCTTTCCACAAAATGTCATGCAATTTTAGAAGAAAAGGTTTTTGTTGAAAATAGTCATGAAATATTTTGAAGGAATCTTCATGAAAATAAGGCTTTATAAAACCATAAAAATCCTTTCATGCCGTATACGTTAAAAAACATTCTTATCGTACTTTTGTCGGAAAAGTCAAAAAAGTACCTCGTAACGTAAACAAAAGAAAGATTCCTTAATTACCATGTAGTAAAAGTCAAAGGTGGGTAAAAAGGAATTTAAACATACATGAAACCATTTTTTAGGAAACATGGACTTGGATGATAACAATAACCCCAGAAAATACTTACGAATAAGCAATCTCGGATAAAAATGAGATTTGCAAAATTATCCCTTACCTTAGGTCTGATATGCTTCGTACGTATCCGAACCTCCTGTATAATGATTTAAATAATGTTATTGAATTATTACAGAATCATATTAATTTTTTATGATATAATATATGGTTCACTTATGACTTTATATTACCCGTTCTTTTGTAAATTCCATGTTAAAGAGCGTTTTGGGTAAAATCGTTTCATTTGTCGTCCGTGTTTTGACTTGTAATTATTCATATGATTACTTAGATCACTATTACATAATTCCAGAATATAAAACATGATTTATATATAATATATATTCCGAATATATATATATATATATAATATATTGATAAATGGAAAGATATACACCGTTCATGGAGACGGTAGGCCGTACGTACGCATGAAAGTTGTTTTCGTTTCCTCATTGAATTGAATGGAATTAATTGGATAACATACACATATATATATATATATACATAAATCCAGTATCATTATAATGTCATATATTTCATGATTAATTATTATATATACTTTATAATCATTTATGAATGGTTAATCATTGAGAATGAATCTCATCGCATCGTGGAGACGGTATTCCGTACGTACGCACGAGCGATGATATCGTTCCCATGATCGTGGAATTTTATTGGAGTGTATGTATACTATTAGAGAATCAATATCACTTTACAATAATCATATATTGTTATTATTTACACCATTATACCCATCCAAGTACGGTGGTGGTGGAAAATAGATTACACCACGGCGTGGAGACGGTATTTCGTACGTACGCACGCGCGGTGATTTCGTTTTCCGTAGGATGGATAGACGGTGAAAAAGGGTTGTTTCATACTTATAATAACATATAAGTATATTAGTGATACTGATTTTATTACTTCATAATGAAACAACCTAAGAAGAAGAAGTTGATGAAGAAAGAATCTTGAAAGAATCGGGAGAAGAAATTACCTCTTCTTCGATACGCCTCTTGGAAACCTCCTCTTAGGGCACTAAGATTGGTCTTTAAAGTAGACCAGAACCTCTAGGCTGTTTCTAGGGAAGTGGAGAAGATAATTTGGCAGGGGTTGGCCGAGCATGAAGGCTCAAATTTGTGTGAGGAGGAGAGGGAGGAGGTGCCCTTTTATAAGGGAGGAGAGGGGCACCTTTGGAATTCTTAAAAATATTAATTTATAATAAATCTAACCCCACTTTAAAACCTCCAAAAATGACTCATATTCGAAGATTATATGAGATAGGGTTGTAATATCATCAACCAATCAAACTTAGACATGTTTGGATCTTATTTTAAACCTTATCATTTTTATTTATCCTTATTTAATGTATTTAAGTTTATTTGTGGTAATAAAATTCTAAATTTTAAATTATAACAAATAATTACTTATTTGTTGTGAATTTTCCATAATTGTTTACTTTATAACATTATAGACCATATAAATTTAAATTTATAATTTTTAAATATTTTTGTGATTTTTAAACAATTTTATAATATGTTATTTTTATAATAATAGTGTCAATTTTGACACTATTCATTTATTTGAATTTAAAAAATATATATACAGAAGATATGTTCTAACTAAAATCTTTAATAGATTCATAAAAGTTCATATGTTGCTATAAAATTAGTGGATCACATTAAATAGTTCATATAATATTTATTTTATTATTTTTAAAACCATTTATTTGTTTTATCTCTTAATAAAGTAATTACCACATCATTTTTGTATAATTATTTAATATACTGATTTTTTGAATAAAAATTTAAAATAAAATCCTATGATGAAGATAAATCTATTACCTTTCAAAATAATACTTTTACTAAAATTTATCATCTTAAAATCACAATATTTAAATTGTTATATTTATTAAATTATGAAGGTGACAACTTTGGCATCATTTAAAATAAAATAATATAAGTTTCATAATCACTTTTATAAGGATCCAAACGGTTATATATTAGGTCATTGGATTATTAAGGTGTATATATACACTACCAATAAGTTTTGGTCAGGTTTTTCAGCCTTTTAATGGGTATTATTTTTTCAATAAAAACTATATTACTTATTTCCCACTTAATAAATAATTTTTGTATCATTAATTTATCACCATTAATGACAATTATTTAATCCCTAAAAATTCTAAATAAATTATCTTGATGTAGATAATTTTATTATATTTCTGGATACTATTAATGTTCTAAGTTTTATGATGTTTATCACAAAATTAAAATTATTATACTTATAAGATTTAAGAGAGTGACATGTTGTCACTTTCTTTGGTTTTAATAATAATTAAATTATTTTCATGGTCAAAAGTCCATAAAATGAATCTAATCTGACCCTTATTTTATATGGGTTTAATTTTAGCCATCCAATAGAATTTTTTCAGGTGTTATGGTAATTTTATAATATTATATTTACCCTTAATTACCCGATTTACCTTTAACTAAGGTAAATAAAATTTACCATAGTTACTATTCATAATTCCCAAAAATAAAAAGTAGCATATTAACATAATTTGGACCCACTGATTCCAAATATGGAATCCATTTTTTCAAATTCAATACACAGAAGTTGCAGAAATTAAATTAAAATTAATCTCGTTGTCGAATGAAAACGGGTTTTTGTTTAAAACATTGCAAAAGATTGAATTGATTTAACCTACGAATTCAATCTAAAATCAATGATAATGCCATAATTTATATTAAATGGTAAAAATATATTCTATTTATACTTTAAAACCATTAAAAATTATAATTTAACCATATAAATTATTACGATGAAAAAATTTGTTTTTCATTAAAATATAGCGTGTTTTTACTACTCATCAAAATATGAAAGTTACCAAAATAATACGAAAAATTTATCCAAAGTAAATTTTTATTTCTTGATTCCAAAGAAGAATTTTATTTTGTCATATTGAACTTATAAACATGTCAAAAACTAGATTTAAAGTGGGTGCACCATCAAAGGGCGGTAAAACTGCATTTTTTAAAAAATACTTATTTTACCCGAAAAATTTATTTTGTTCTTATACCATGTTCTAGAAAATGTGTAAGATGAAAAATAATGTTATAAGATTCAAAATTTAGTTAATACTATTCATAACGGCTAGTTCATAATAATATTATAATAATATATCGTTGTTTAGTAAAACCTGGTATTGCGTACAACACACGCTATCGAGGAAGGTCGTGATTGCGTGTAATGAAAGCCAAGTCAGGGTTGCGTGTTGTGCAAGAGTCCTTCATTGTTTCTTATAACAGAATACAACTATATTTCATTTATACATTGAATATTTATATATATATATACTCAATTTTTCATAGAATAACTATTATCAAAATTGTGTGTAACACGATCCAAGAATAGTGTTGCGTATACTGCAAGATAATACGGTGTTGCATATAGCACAAGGTAATCATGGTGTAGCATACAACACAAGACATTAATGAAATTAAAAGGATATTTTTCATAAAATCTCGGGGTGTTACATTCTACCCCCCTTAAAATGAATTTCTCCCTCGAAATTCATCGGGGTTATAAATGGTTTACTACTCGAAAGATTGTTTAAAAGAAACCCACATCATAAAAAGGAATACCAAAACATGGCTTTAAAAACTGAAGTATGAAATGTAACGGTTACCCAAATTAACTCATCACTGGGTTTCCACATAGGAGAACATTGGTGAAAATATGGATATGGAAGAAAAATCTAACCACCAAGTTCTGATAGAGAGTGGTAGAGAACATGGCTATGAAAAATCCAACAATCACAAAGCCATAAATTTGTGATGATCTAAGGTACCATCTGATTCATCAGATATAAGGGAACTAAGACAACATTTTTGGTTTTCAAGATCATTTCCCTAAAGTTGATGAATTAAAATAAATACCTGCATGATTTTGGTACAATCTCACTGTTGTTTATGAGTTGAACAATTTCCACTTCATCCCTTAAAGAAATGAAGTTGAATTTATTATTCGTGATGTGTTAGCAGATCATGTGATAGAATGATGGGTCATTCCATCTATTTCAAAAAAAGGTTAGGAAAAGTTATAAGTCCATCTTATGGTTAGATTAATCGTATATGGTTCCAAAAATGAACTTATACTTCATATATCATACCGCTTAATAAAATAAAACTAGTTTCTACTAACCAGGGACTTCCTATAGGCCAGTGGTAGGCGATAAAGGCCAGTCGCACTTCGGTTGGGGGTTCGATTCCCACATCCTTGTCCAACGCGATGGGTTGTCACCCGTCCTGCAGGTTGTCCTTTTTCTAAAACGACATTACTATATCATCCCATCAATAATATCAAAAAAAGGTTCTATCCTTAAACAATACTAACTTATGTCCAACATAATCCATTCCAATCTTTAGGCTTATCCATAATATTGCAGCTCATTGCCATATTATAGTGAAAACGATTACCAGAGATTTCATATAAGAAGCATGTTAATACCATCGTTGATCCCCATATATCATAAGATATGTCTTGTTGTTCACATTACAAACGTTCGAAGTCCTTAATCAATTATTCTCTTGAAAAAAGTAATACCCATTGAACCTTAGTGAAAGAATGAATGTAGTTAAAAGTTAACACTTTCCACATACCAAAATCCTCAAAATTCTATATACTCAAACCATGATATCACTTAGTCCTTATATCAATCATGAGCTCATGAATACAATCAAACATCTCATTATCTTATTATTCCTTCATTATGTGCATATCATCTACTTTACAAAAATATATGAATAACATTCCATGGTTACTGGTACCATTCAACATATACTTTCAAATACTTTTAGGAAAAACAATAGTGTAACAATCCTTAGATAATTTGTTAATCCATAGTACCATTAACAATACAACATAACTCTCGATAAACATACAATCATTCCACTACCTTCTAAAACAATCGACTGAGCTTCAACACTTCCTTCAGCTCATATATCATTTGTAGTCTCCTCATCATCATCCACATAAATACTACCCATATGACCATGCTGATTATCTTCATGAGATTTTCCATTAGGGCATTGGTTTTCATAATGCTCGTACATTCCACATTTAAAACATCTAATCATTGTTGATGTCGTAGAAATACAATTATCCTTGTCCATGGTGTTAACTGAACCTTTTCCTTTGCACTTACTGGCTTTGTGTCCTTCTTTTCCACACCCAAAGCATCTTCCAGTTCCTTTGAAACAATCTCCATGATGCCTCTTCCCACATGATTTACATGAGGGAAATTGAACTTTCTTTCCTCTATGATCATCATAAAACTCCATCTTTCTCTTATTATCTTAGTCAGGAAACTTACCAAAGTTTAGATTATTGATCATATTATGAGATTACTGATTAGGCATAATAATGATGTTTGGACTTCCAAATCCAGTTTCATTTGGTTTCTCATGAAGAAAATCATTCCATTGTCCGTCATATCCTCCATTATCATGAATCTTCCTGTTTTTATCCATTTTCTAAAACCCAAAAAGAATAATGTGAGAGGCAAAAAACATGATAGGGAAAACAACATAGTAAAGGGGGAGCACCCTCAATATCTAACATCCTAGGTTAAATTCTATGATTGTTACTGTAGTTCTAGGACTATATCCGATATGTATTCTTATCCTTAGGTACATCCCTAGACATACCTTAGAAATATCTCTAGGGATCTCACTAACATTTTTGCATCCAAGTTTCCAAAGGTTGACTAAACCTTTCCTCTGATACCAACTGTAGAGACCCTAAACTTGACGTACGTGGACATTACATTACTTTTGCGGAATACTTAATAAATAACAAAAACAGACACACAAGGATCGTAATAGTTTAGTGTCTTTGGAAACTTGGAACGTAATATTCTAATCATGGTGAAAGATCTTCAACATCTCCCATAAAGATCTTCCACTTTTTGTTTCCTGACCTAAAACCTTTCTTTTGATCCTGGGGGAAAATAAAACATAAAAAGGGTGAGATCAAATACTCAGTAAGGGTAAGTATGGATAATATAAAACCTACCATATACATTGGAACATAAAAACATGAACATAATGTTTAAACATTAAAATCTTGAGCAACGACATAAAACATGGAAGTACATAAGGAATAGATCATAATGGAACATAAACCATGATAAAATATCATGGGAATAAAACATGTAATTGTGGCATCCATTAAGCACATTTATTGATTTCCATAGTAGCCAAGGCATTGCTGCCAAGACCATCTTAGTGGACAAAGTCCCATTTTGAATCGAGTTCACTCCTCGTTTCAGTCATGTAACACTGAACTGGATTAACTTACCATTCCAGACATGTCTATCTCATAAGATATAAAATCTTTACCCAATGCATTGGAGGGAGATATAGGTCCCACCCATCTCATAATGAAATAATTCTTACTTGTGCCACAAAATAAACATACATAATTCATAAAAACCCAATAAATAAAATGGGTTTCATAAACATCATACCATCATCACATAATCCATATAAAAGAAATGGATATCATTTCATAATAAGACAAGTGAAACCATGTAAATCATAAAGAACTTATACTTGAAACATACACATATGAAATAATGTCATCTTAGATGAAAATGGTTTTGATAAAACACTTTAAATGAATTCTTGAGGAAAATATCCTTTTTTTTCAAAATCATTTTCTTTCCACAAAATGTCATGAAATTTTAGAAGAAAAGGTTTTTGTTGAAAATAGTCATGAAATCTTTTGATGTAATCTTCATGAAAATAAGGCTTTATAAAACCATAAAAATCCTTTCATGCCGTATATGTTAAAAAACATTCTTATCGTACTTTTGTCGGAAAAGTCAAAAAAGTACCTTGTATCGTAAACAAAAGAAAGATTCCTTACTTACCATGTAGTAAAAGTCAAAGGTGGGTAAAAAGGACTTTAAACATACATGAAACCATTTTTTAGGAAACATGGACATGGATGATAACAATAACCCCAGAAAATACTTACGAATAAGCAATCTCGGATAAAAATGAGATTTGCAAAATTATCCCTTACCTTAGGTCTGATATGCTTCGTACGTATCTGAACCTCCTGTATAATGATTTAAATAATGTTATTGACTTATTATAGAAACATATTAATTTTTTATGATATAATATATGGTTCACTTATGACTTTATATTACCCGTTCTTTTGTAAATTCCATGTTAAAGAGCGTTTTGGGTAAAATCGTTTCATTTGTCGTCCGTGTTTTGACTTGTAATTATTCATATGATTACTTAGATCATGATTACATAATTCCAGAATATAAAACATGATTTATATATAATATATATTCATAATATATATATATATAATATATCGATAAATGGAAAGAAATACACCGTTCATGGAGACGGTAGGCCATACGTACGCATGAACGTTGTTTTCGTTTCCTCATTGAATTGAATGGAATTAATTGGATGACATACACACATATATATATATATATATACATAAATCCAGTATCATTATAATGTCATATATTTAATGATTACTTATTATATATACTTTATAATCATTTATGAATGGTTAATCATTGAGAATGAATCTCATCGCATCGTGGAGACGGTATTCCGTACGTACGCACGAGCGATGATATCGTTCCCATGATCGTGGAATTTTATTGGAGTGTATGTATACTATTACAGAATCAATATCAATTTACAATAATAATATATTGTTATTATTTACACCATTATACCCATCCAAGTATAGTGGTGGTGGAAAATAGATTACACCACGGCGTGGAGACGGTATTCCGTACGTACGCATGCGCGGTTATTTCGTTTTCTGTAGGATGGATAGATGGTGAAATAGGTTTTTTTTCATAATTATAATAACATATCAGTATATGAGTGATACTGATGTTATTACTTCATAATGAAACAACCTAAGAAGAAGAAGTTGAAGAAGAAAGAAGCTTGAAAGAATCGGGAGAAGAAATTACCTCTTCTTCAATACGCCTCTTTGAAACCTCCTCTTCGGGCACTAAGATTGGTCTTTAAAGTAGACCAGAACCTCTAGGATGTTTCTAGGGAAGTGGAGAAGATAATTTGGCAGGGGTTGTCTGAGCTTTAAGGCTCAAATTTGTGTGAGGAGGAGAGGGAGGAGGTGCCCTTTTATAAGGGAGGAGAGGGGCACCTTTGGAATTCTTAAAAATATTAATTTATAATAAATTTAACCCCACTTAAAAACCTCAACAAATTACTCATATTCGAATATTAGATGAGATAGGGTTGTAATCTCATCAACAATTCAAATTTAGACATGTTTGGATCTTATTTTAAACCTTATCATTTTGATTTATCCTTATTTAATGTATTTAAGTTTATTTGTGGTAATAAAATTCTAAATTTTAAATTATAACAAATAATTACTTATTTGTTGTGAATTTTCCATAATTGTATACATTATAACATTATAGACCATATAAATTTAAATTTATAATTTTTAAATATTTTTGAGATTTTTAAACAATTTTATAATATGTTATTTTTATAATAATAGTATCAATTTTGACACTATTCATTTATTTGAATTTAAATAAAATATATACAGAAGATATGTTTGAAATAAAAGCTTTAATAGATTCATAAAAGGTTATATGTTTCTATAAAATTAGTGGATCACATTAAATAGTTCATATAATATTTATTTTATTATTTTTAAAACCATTTATTTGATTTATCTCTTAATAAAATAATTACTACAACATTTTTGTATAATTATTTAATATACTGATTTGTTGCATAAAAATATAAAATAAAATCCTATGATGAAGATAAATCTATTAGGTTTCACAATAATACTTTTAATCTAATTTATCATCTTAAAATCACAATATTTAAATTTTTATATTTATTAAATTATGAAGGTGACAACTTTGGTATCATTTAAAATAAAATAATATAAGTGACATAATCACTTTTATAAGGATCCAAACGGTTATATATTAGGTCATTGGATGATTAAGGTGTATATATAAACTACCAATAAGTTTTGTTCAGGTTTGTGGGCCTTTAAATGGGTATTATTATTTCAGTAAAAACTATATTACTTATTTCCCACTTAATAAATAATTTCTGTATCATTAATGTATCACCATTAATGACAATTATTTAATCCCTAATAATTATAAATAAATTATCATGATGTAGATAAGTTTATTAACTTTCTGGAGACTATTCATGATCGAATATTTATGATGTTTATCACTAAATTAAAATTATTATACTTATAAGATTTAAGAGAGTGACATGTTGTCACTTTCTTTGGTTTTAATAATAATTAAATTATTTTCATGGTCAAAAGTCCATAAAATGAATCTAATCCGACCCTTAGTTGATATGGGTTTACTTTTAGCCATCAAATAGAAATTTTGGCATGTGTTAGGATAATTTTATAATATTATATTTACCCTTAATTACCCGATTTACCTTTAACTAAGGTAAATAAAATTTACCGTAGTTACTATTCATAATTCCCAAAAATAAAAAGTAGCCTATTAACATAATTTGGACCCACTGATTCCAAATATGGAATCCATTTTTTCAAATTCAATACACAGAAGTTGCAGAAATTAAATTAAAATTAATCCCGTTGTCGAATGAAAACGGGTTTTTGTTTTAAACATTGCAAAAGATTGAATTGATTTAACCTACAAATTCAATCTAAAATCAATGCTAATGACATAAATTATATTAAATGGTAAAAATATATTCTATTTATACTTTAAAACCATTAAATATTATAATTTACCCATATAAATTATTACGATGAAAAAAGTTATTAAAATATAGCGTGTTTTTACTATTCATCAAAATATGAAAGTTACCAGAATAATACGAAAAATTTATCCAAAGTAAATTTTTATTTCTTGATTCCAAAGAAGAATTTTATTTTGTCAAATTGAACTTATAAACATGTAAAAAACTATATTTAAAGTGGGTTTGCCATCAAAGGGTTGCAATACTGCATTTTTTGAAAAATACTTATTTTACCCAAAAATTTTATTTTGTTCTTATACCATGTTCTAGAAAATGTGTAAGATGAAAAATAATGTTATAAAATTCAAAATTTAGTTAATAATATTCATAATGGATAGTTCATAATAATATTATAATAATATATCGTTGTTTAGTAAAACCCAGTATTGCGTACAACACACGCTATCGAGGAAGGTCGCGATTGCGTGTAATGCAAGACAAGTCAGGGTTGCGTGTTGTGCAAGAATCCTTAATTGTTTCCTATAACAGAATCCAACCATATTTCATTTATACATTGAATATATATATATATACTAAATGTTGCGTAGAATAACTATTATCAAAATTGTGTGTAACACGATCCAAGAATAGTGTTGCGTATACTGCAAGATAATACGGTGTTGTGTATAGCGCAAGGTAATCTTGGTGTAGCATACAACACAAGAAATTAATGAAATTAAAAGAATATTTTTCATAAAATATCGGGGTGTTACATTCTTTATCTTTGATCAAATCACTGATACTCACCATCGACTTATTCCAAATCATAGTAAGCTTTAACCAAGGCATGAATGAATATTATTTTTATTTTCAACCATTTTATTGCCTTGAAAAGACACCAATCAAACAGAAAAAAATTATATATTGATAAAACTATATAAATTTTTTAATTAAAATATAATTATACAATATTAATTATTTTTAAAAAAGATAAAAAAAACAATAGAAAAATGAAAATTAAATTAACCATAAGAATGGTCAAATTTAAAAATATCTAACTATTTAGTATAATCTATATATCTTTTTGTCATTATTAATATATAAAAATATTTTTTTAACAAATATATAACTGTATATTAAGAACCAAGAAATAATATTATAGATTAATCTTTTAAAATCACAAGAAATTTCATTTATCAATGTTAAAAAATCATTAATGTGTCATGCACTATTAGAAGTTTTTCGTTTTTATAATTTTTAAAAGAAGCACTCATAAAGTCATCCTTTATCAATGTAGATAACAGATTAATTTATCAGTATTCCTTTTAAAAATAATATAGGATGTCTTTATCAGCATGTCTTTTATGCATTGATAAAGGGGTAATTTATCAGTGCTAAAATTAATGCTGGTAAGTAGAAGCTTTATAAACAATAATACAACCACTGAAAAAAATCCATTTTTAGATTCTACATAATGCTATAATCTATATCTATAGTAGCTGATAAAAAATTCAATAGCAGTATAAATATGACACTATACATAAAAAAATTTAAAATTACATTACACCATTATTCCAATACAAATAACAGAGTAATGAATTTTAGAACAAACATTTTCATTGATGTAAACAAGCAAAAAAATTATAAACAATAAAAAAATAAAACACTCATAGGGAGCCTTATCTAATTAACAAAAAAACTCATACAAAATAAGTGTTCACCTATAATAATAAAAATATTTATTTTAGTAATAGTATATAAAAAATAAAAAATATATATAATTGAAATGTTACATAATCCATTATAAATTTCAATTATAATTATATATGGTAACATCCTACAAGTCACAAATGAAAAATAAATTGTTTTTTCAAATAATTATTACAATCCGAGTGTGTTTTCTTTGTTTTGTGAATGTGACAATTTTTTTGAACTAAAATGTAACTTCTAAAGTAAAAAAATGAACTTTTAGTCATACCATTCACAATATGAGACCATTTTACAAGTTTTGAGTATGTAACATTCATTTTAGTCTAAAATATCACATTAAACTTAAAACATGAACTATCAGTTAATATAGGAAGCCCGTGTATTGGATTATTGTACGGTTAATTCCTACACATTGAACATGACTCATAAATCATTTTACAAAAATATCAAGATAGTCCTAGTTTGTTTTCTTAGTTTTGAGTATAAACCATGTGTTTTGATCTAAAATGTAATTTTTAAATGAAAACCTTAACTTTTAATCATATTGGCCATAACATGTGTCGAATTCTTGTGTGGTCAATTAATACACATCAAAAATAAATTATTGATTTTTTTCTAGAATACCAAGACAATATGAGTTTTTTATCTCGGTTTTGAGAATTTGAATCATGTTTTGAAATAAAATGTAATTTTTAAATGAAATCATGCACTAGTAGACATACCAACAACACCATATACCAAATTGAATTAAGGATTATTCCTATGTACCAAAAATGAATCTCTAATACTTCTTCTAAAGTATTATTACAATTAGAGTGAATTTTCACAATTTTGAGTATGTGAAGGGTGTTTTAGACAAACTTGTCACTTTTAAACTAAAAACATGAACTTTTAGTCAAATAAACCACATCATGTGTCAGATTTATGTGAGGTTAATTCCTAAACATTTAAAGTAAGTCATAGATAAATTTTATAAATTTTAAAGCCAATTTGATAATTTTTTCTTGGTTTTTAGTATCTGACATGTGTTTTGAACTAAAATGTCACTTTTAAATGAAAACATATAATTCCATACATATTGGACACACTGTGTATTGAATTAATGTGTAGTAAATTCCTATACATAAAAAAATAATTATTGATCTTTTTCCTAAAATATCAGGATAATATGAGTTCATTTTCTTAGTTTTCATTACTTGATACATGTTTCGAACTAAAATGTCATTTTTAAATGAAAACAATCACTATCAGTCATATCATCCCCACAATGCAACAAATTGAGTTGTGTTTAATTCCTACACCCCAAAAAATGAATGACATGTCATTTTTATAGAGTATTAAGAAAATATAGGCATATTTTCTTAGTTTTCAGTATGTGACAGGCATTTTAGACTAAAATGTCACCTTTAAACTGAAAACATGCATTTTTTGTCAATCTAGCCACACTGTGTGTAGGGTAGATGTTCAGTTAATTCCTATAATTCACAAATGAATCACATATAATTTTACCAAAGTATCATGAAAATATATTGTTCTTGATTGATTTTGAGTATGTGATGTGTGTTTTAAACAAAAATATCATTTTAAAATGAAAGTATGAACTTTCGGTTATACCAGCCACACCATGTGTCAAATTTCTGTGTGGTTAATTATTACACATAGAAAATGAATTATTAACCTTTATCCTAAAATATAAGGTAAATATAAGTTTGGTTAATTAGTTTTGAGTATGTGATACAAGTTTTGAACTAAAATGTCATTTTTAAAGGAAAACACACACTATTGGTCATACCAGCCAAACAGTTTATTAAATTTAAATTAAGAGAATTCTTATGCTTTATAAATGAATTATGGAAAATTTTTATAAATTATCAATATAATACGTGATCATTTTCTCAATTTTGAGTATATGTGATGTGTTTTGAACTAGAATTTCATTTTTAATGAACAGGCGTACTTTTAGCACTAAATATGTATATAAAAAGTATTTTATAATATATATATATAATATTTTATAATATATATATATATAATTTTATATATGTTAAGATTTATCATTGTTAAAAAATCATTGGTAAACATAATCCATTATCAATACCTAAAAAACACATTGATAAAGTGTAATGTATATATAAATATATATGAAGCTCTAATAAAGGGTAGCCTTTATACAAATATATATAAAGTACAAAATAAATAATTGGTTAATTGAAACCTTTCTATAAAAATATTTTTTTACCATTATATAAATATGTATATATATATATATATAATACTTTAAATATGGGGAAATTTATTAGCGCTATAGAATATCTGATAAAGGGAATATGCTATCAATGCTAAATAAAATTTGGATAAAGTGTAAAATTTAACAATGATAAAAAAATCATTAACTAAGTGTACACATTAAACAATGATTTTTTCAAGTAAGGATAACATGAGAACCTTTATCATCATTTGTGTGTGGCATTAATAAAGGGAACTGTTGAATATATTGAAATCTATAGTAGTGAAAACACAAGTATATTTAAACTATCAAATATATATGTATATGTATTTATGAATCTTATTATTATTATTATTATTAAATATATGTATTTAAAATATTTAACAATACAAAAATATAAACTAAAAAATAAAACAAAATAAAACAAAATATATTTATATAAAATACACACACTATTATTAAAATTTATATTATATTAATATAAAATAAAAAACATAAGATAAATTCTGATATTTGAATAATCTATGAAAACATAATAAATTCAAAACATCATCCAGTTTTTTCAAAAAAATCTGATTCAACTAAAATTTTCATATGTACCTAGAAAAATTATGTTATTCAATTGTTATACAATTGATCAATTTTTTTAAAAAAAACATAAAAATTTTACTATCAAATATACATGAAAAATTACTTTGAAATTTACAACCAAATATTCCACCTCTTTTAGTGGAAGATGAAGTTGATGTAACTGAAGAAGAATAACTGGAGAAAAAACTCTAATGAAATACGATAAAAAGAACATTTAATGGAGTATAACACATTTTAGAGGCAAAACCATTAAAGTGGAAGTACCACCCTAAGTAAAAAAAGGTAATTCAAAATCACCCTCTCTTTTACCTATGATTCCTCTTACTCTAATTACACCTAGATCATTGACTACACTCAGATCTATGATACCTCCACCATCATTAACTCCTATTATTCCTTATGATACTCAACATTTCATAAACCCATAAATAGGTTCCACTCTTTTGAAACTCTTCAATAAAATTATTTCCCTCCATTCCCCCTAAATTGTAATACAAACTTAATGAAAAATGTTACTAAAGGTATTAATATTGAGGAAATAAAAAATTATTAAGAATTGAATAAACAATGAAATAATTTCTCTCCTTTATTTGGAAGTTTCTCAGTATCCTCCTCTAGGTTTATACCTTTACTAATAATAAGAAATCTTAATACTGGAGTGAATAGGTAACCATACGAGTTACACCCTCATAAACAATCTAATTAATCTATAACTTCCAATCAGTTCACTTTCGATACACCTCCCACATATTTAAAGTTACACCTAAACTAATGAAATGGAACTTTTCTTCTATTAAGTAAATTCAGTTGAATATTCCATTTTTAATTTTAATGTATGTGACCTAAATAACTGATATATACCCAGATCATATCCTCACAACACCTCAATCATACCTCCCAGTCACTAGAGGATAGAGTATAACTGGGGGATAAATAAAACATACATCTAAGGAATTTTCCCCCCATATAATTAAAATAAAACCAAACACATGGCCTACAAAAAAATCAGCATAGCCCTTGGGGTCAATGTATGTATGGACCAAAATACCATCATCTACTACTATCATGACTATAAATCAACCCATAAGTGAAAAATATCCAACATCTATATGATGAAATATTATAATCAAACTAGTCCCAAAAAAATCATATAAAGTGTATAAAATTATAAAAACATACCAAGAATTATCTATACATAAAAGGGAAAATCAGATGTGGACTTATGTGCCCAAAAGGGAAGGTTTCATAGGTGGAATCCCCATGAATTCAATTATTTAAAATCTGTGTTCATCCACTCTACATCTATTTAAAGAACTCCAAGTGGTTATACCCAATCCCTAGACTCAATAAGAGGTTTACTCATATGATTCTCATGAATAAAAGAGTTGTGAACACTCTGATGATAACACGGTTCCTAGAAAACAGCACATGATGAGTCACATGTTCACCGAAGCATCCATGTAGTGTGTGATAACATACATACTCAGTAGAAAACTACCAACATGCCTCAAATCAATAGTGAATAATATTTTGCATCAATTAACATGTATACTCATATACTTACATTTATAATAAAATAACATTAGGTAAATAAATCATAATAACATGGAAAAAAATAAAATATATAAATTAGAAGTGATATCAAATAACTCACTATGTCGAAACGATCCTCACCTGAACTTTCCTTGGGTTTACCAACTCTGGGAAATCTTGGTATCGATGTCAGGTTGGTTGTAGTTAAACCTTACATCCCATCCCATCCAAGTTAGTGATGGGGAAATATCATAGCATATCCCACCTAAGTTCACTTCTATATTTTGGTCCTAATATCATATCCTGGAAAGGGGAAGGTGTATACAAATTTGGGGCTTTGGCCCATCCCATAGAATATGGGAAGGTGTATAAAAAGTAAAAGAATTATAATCCTATGTCATTGTCATTATCTATAAAAAGATATACTTTCTTATAATATTTATATAAAATTAATGCATACACACATACATCACCTCACTAGAAGGATTCTCAACTATAAAATTAGTATCCATGATCCTAAATAAATCAATCAAAACAATTGTCATTATCTTTTACTAAAAATGAAATATGTTCTCCCATAAAAACATTAATTACTGTAATATCATTATGGTATTAAAAATACACACAAGTACAACATAGATCTAATGAAAACACTTTGATACCATAAAATGTGAGTTATTTTTCATGTTTTCAAACATAATACCAAAAATATTTCAAGTCGTACTAGACCCCTCTATTTGGTAACTCAAGTAGAAAGTCACACTAAGTCTTTGTTCTTGTATATCTAGTATGTAAAGATATTTTCTAAATATGGCCACATTATATTCCAATAATTTCATTGATAACATCTATGGTTAACCAAAGAAATATATTATTTTTTGAATTTTCTAAAACCAGAAAATAGTTTTTATAAACCCAAGGGTAAGTGAATCTTGAAATATGTATTAAATATAGGGTTTTATTTCATATGGTAATGTTCTATTAAAAATAAGTTATTATTATTCATAACTTTTTTAAAGAAACAATAAATTTTTAAAGATGAAAACATTATGTTAAGGGGATATTTTACAATTTATTCCTACTATTTAAAAATGATGAAACTTTAAATTAAACTTTATATTTTAAATTTAAGTCTATACTTTGTCAAGATTATTAGAAATTAATCTTCCAAAAGGGGAATTGGTTTTATAAAATTAATATATGAATTTGATATCCCTATTTTACTCAAAAAATATTTATGTTATATATAAATAAAATAATTTAGAGTTTAAAAAATTAATTTCATTTAGAAAATATTATAGTAATAAATACTAACACTTAAAAGTTTCATCATTTTATTCCATATATATACCCCCTCCACCACCACGCCACTAGTGTAAACCTTAACTAAAGTTAATTTTGATCATTTCGATTATAAATTAGTAACGTTATTATGCAGTGAAATGTTATATATTTTTATCATATGATAAGTATTTAAGAAAATGTGTACTTAAAAATTTAGGGTCTCACTATATGAACTTTAAGTCTATAAATTTCACTTTAGCCTAGATAACAACCCAAGATAACATGATTAATTATCTCACTTGAATATTCAAGGGTATTTTCCATGCATAACAGTTCAAGCATGGACAATGATACATTAAAATTTCTGAGGTTTCATAAAAGAACAATAGAAAACATAATATAAATCAAATCAAGAATCCATTTTAATATGTATTAGAATTTTTTTGTTCAAGTAGTAGACACAACACAGACCATAAGAATAATTTTCATAAGGAATAATGACATGTTTTTCAATAAAAATAAGTACCAATCCATCCAATGAATAATTTATTCAATAAATAATTTTCAAAATAATTGAATTTGATATATGAAAATAACATTATTAAACCATTAATTTTTAATTCTAAAAATGAATTATTACTCTTAATTAATAATTTTTGAAAAACATTGGTAGGCATATTCTTTTCATATGCTAAAAATTCACTTAGAAAATGAGACTACCTACCATATTCGTTAGATATAATTATCCATCCAAAAATATTCTTATTTAGACACTAATAACAAATAATGAAATAATAAAAAACTATTTCAAAGAAATAAGCGTAGAATAATAACAACAAATTTAGAATAACAACCAAAACATCGCTAAAACCTAGGCAGAAAGTCCTAAAAAATACCAAAAATTAATCTATAAGAATCCCTAATTAAAATAATATTAAAATAATAAAATCAAAACTTAAAATCAAATAAAACATAAATAAATAATTTTTAAATTAATAATTTTAACAATAGTGGGTAATATGTTAGAAATAACCCATTTAGGTCTTCCTTAACATAAAGTAGAAAAAGGCAAGGTATAATATCAAATTTTACAAAAAAATTAATTAAACCCTTAATAAAAAAATTCATCCAAAAAAAGGTATGGGAAATAAAATAATAAAAATTTTGATAAGAGAAGAAAATATAAATAGGAGAGTGGTTACCTTAAATTCAACATAAAGAACCCCTCTCAATTCAATTTTGAAGTATGAGGTGAAAGGTGCAGGGAAGGGAGACCATAGATTTCCCTAGAGGGGGATCTCAAATGGATGGAGTGAAGTAAGCTAAAAGGAGGGTTTATTGGGGGTAAAAGGTATTTTAACTAAAATGAAAAAAGATCCCATTTTAAAAAAAATACACTAAGGCCTACCAGTTACCCACTGGAGGGCCATCAGGTACCTGGTGGCACCACCTTGGTACCTTAGCCTCTTTCAGGATCACAAAGTACCCAATGTCCTCTAGATCTAAGGAATAAAAATTTAAACACCCTTGTATCCTTCTTGAACACCCATTATGTGAAAGGATTCTATGATCCCAATATAAAAAAATTATAATAACCTATAATGCAGTCCAAGAGGACTGACTAGGGTCATTCCCAAGGAGTTATGGGGTCAGTTATTCACTAATATCAATCACTTATGTATATTTTTGTATTTTAATTAATTATATAATAATAAAAAATGGATGTATGATTTTTTTTATTATTCATTTTTGTGTGTATGAAAATTAAAATGAAGAAATAGAAAAAAATACACAAGTTTTAGCAGGGAAAGGGTCAGTCCAAGTTTAGGCCCAAGTGAATCCTTCACTATTGAACTTCATTGTTTATGATTTGTTGATAATTCCCTCAGTACCATTCATGAAAAATCACTCTCAATGTGATCATTGAGTCTTAATGAAAATTTTTAAATATTCTAGGAACACCAATTATAACCTCCTCTATAGTTTCAAAAGTGATGGAAATTCCACAATCAAAAACAATACATCACCCTTCACCTATTCCCATCATACAACATTCATCCACTGATCCACATGAATAAAATTTTATAAATTTTAATCTAAGTGAATGGAGGGTAAATGATTTTTTGAGATTCTAATGGGGTTGTTATAATTACCAAGATACAATGAGAATTCTCTTCAAGATCCTCGGGAAAATACACTACCCTGTCACAGGAGATTCAAAAACTAAAATAAATAAAAATCTAATGACTTGGGAGCACCATGATACCTCCCTTAGAAATTATCCCCTAGTTAATAATCCAATATCATGGAGTTTAGAGATTATATTCACAACACAATGGAAGATCCATCATTAAAAATAAGAGATAAAAAATAGAATTTCAAAAAACCTGAAATGAAAAGGGTTATATTTTTTATTATAAGAAGAAATAGAAATGTTAATAATCATCATCATGTGAATGAGGAATCATCTAAGAACACGGGTTTTTTGGAACGGGTCAAAATCCCGACCCTGTTTGAATTTTTGGACTGGTTTTTGAGGAAACTGGAGAAAATGAGAAGTTTCTGAAAATTTCTAGACTACACACCGTGCACGTTAAGTACATGTCATGTATGTGTAGCCGAGTGACCAGTCATGTTCTTGCCGAGTATATGTCGTGTGATGACCGTGTAGTAGTTCCTTAATACACGGCGTGTAGTTTTGAACACGCCATGTATAACCCCAACTGTGTGAGGCCATACATGGCGTGTAGGCCTGTTGGCCAGGTAGAACCAGGGGCACGCTGTGTTCCCTTTGGACACGCCGTGCAGTCTAGTCATGTATAAGGGAAATACATGGCGTGTGAGTATGTCGGCGAGGATAGGAAGAGGAACCAAGTACCCCTCGTGTCCCCCTAGGTACACGCTGTGTACTCATGTCGGCAAGTTCAAAAAGTAATTCAGTGGAATCCTGTTGTCTTATGAACAGCTAAATGAACTATACATGGTGTGTAGTCCTAAAGTACACGCCGTGTACTTTTTTCACTTAAAATGGGCAGTAGCCTCGTTTTGAGGTTTCGGACAGAACCTCCTCCCTCAAATCGTCCGAACCTTTAATTAATTCCTGGTTCTTCGTCCAAAATCATATCTGATCCCAATTGGATGCATTGGAACCCCCTCAGTAAGGCCTCAATTCCACTTTGGCTGTTTTTTTATTTTCGTTCTAGAATGAGTTATAGGTGTTTGAACGGTATTGAATCTTTTGTTGAATTACCACGTTTTAGACCGAATTGGTGGGTTTTAGCGGAGGAGTAGCATCGTGCGAGTCTTAGGTAGGTGGTGCATACTTCTATTTTTGTTTTCGTGGTTGTTTAGGTAATGTGGCCTTCAGCATGTTTTCGGGTATTTTGAGAACGACCCGTTTTATATGCTTTTTCATACTGTATTGCTTATGGGACCTCTGGGATGCTTTTAGATATGCCCGGTTACCAGTTTGCGTGAGTAGGGCCAGGTGAGGGGCTAGTGCTCATCAGGGAATTTTGGCCGAGGAATGCCAAAATGGTTTTAATTGAAATATTAATGTGTTAAACTGTGTAGTTAAATTTATTAAAGCCTGTTGAAATTATTAGGGGCATTTAAGACCTCAGTGCTAGTATGGGACAGCACCTGGTATAGTGCAATTCAACTGTTTAGTTTGTTTTGCGGGTTTATATTCTCTGTTTAAACATGTTATATATGAAATTGATGGATTGCATCTGCTAGACCCTTTTGGGTTGTGTTGGGCTTGGCCTGGTTACACTTGAGTGATGCTGATCACAGGTTGGGGCTTTGCCCGGGTTACATTAGGTGGTTTTTACCACGGGATTGGGCGTCATGGACATCGTCTTCAGGCAGTGCGACTGTGGTTTTAGGCATGGCTCGGGATACTAGGATGGCAATGCCATTGGACTTGAGCGACATGTTCGTAGGTACACGAGGTGTCAGACATGCTGGTGGATTAGGAGTATTTTGGTGATTATCGTTCACCCGGGACTTGAGTAGTGTACACCCAGAGATACTCCGTGATGAGGTAGTTTTGACCACTCATGTGGGTAGAGGCCCCCGTAGTTGTGGTTAGGTGTTCTGGTTGGGGGTGCTTGCCATAGAAAGCCACGTGGGAGGTGAGGAGCCTTCAGGGAATGGGCGTGCCTTCGGGACATCGGTACTTCAGACACAAGGTTTTAGGAGGCACATGGTGCCAGGTTACTGTTTTTGGGCATGCCTCCAAGACTTCGGTACTTGAGACACTAGGTTTCAGGAGGCACATGGTGTCAGGTTACTATTTTTGGGCGTACCTTCAGGATGTCGGTACTTGAGACACGAGGTGTCAAGTGGAACATGGTGCCTGGTTACACGATAGAGATTCCGGCATTGGCCAATGCAGGTGACACTTCGTGGTTCCTGTTGATCACCAGTGGAGTTTGTGTTTATTTTTGCATTGTTATGTTTACTGTTTTCTTGGTAAATTCATGACTGATTAAACACATATATTTGGTATGCACCGTTGGGTGGTATCCTACTAAGATTTTCTCACACCCTGCACGGGCCCTTCAGGATGCATGAAAACTTTATTGATTTACGTGTTGGAAAGAGGCTAGCTTCAGGAGCTGGGTTACGTTAGTTGTTGCATGGATATGGTATGGACCTTGAGGTCATGCCTATTTGGGTTTAGTTTGTTTCGTTACCTCTTCTGTATCAGCATGCTTACTTGTTGTAGCTACTATTGGTTAGCCATTGGCACCCTTTTTATATTCTGTTATGTATGACCTGCTTTCGATGCATGCGTAGTTGTTGCAGTTGATTGCTAGCATGTGGTTTTGTTTACTTTCCACTTTAGTTGTGTTCTATATTGCTTCCTCTATTTATTGATATTGGTTATGCTTCTGCTCTGCGGGTCTGGTTCAAGTCTGCTGAGTCATTTATTTCTGCTCCATATTTTAGTATTATACTCAGACCAATACCATTCTATTCCTCCAAGAGGGTATACCCTCCCCACTATACCTATTCAGACCCTCGCTGCTAGTCGGCAGCCTTTGGTGTTCAGGGGACGTGCGCCTAAGGTAGTGACACCTGACCCGTTCGGTACTGTTTGGGTGGCTAGCCGATTCCGGGACGTTACAAAGTGGTATCAAAGGAGTTATTGACACGGATTTCGTAGTAGTGTTTTTCTAGCTACTAATGAGATAGAGAATTCTCTTTTATTTCGGCTGGTTTTACTATTTGGGATATGGTAGACTAGAGTTATGTGGTTGTTGGAATTGGATTTTGAACTCGTTCTTGGGTGCCTGTAACCCCATGTATGAGGAATGGATTGAGTTGTCGTGGGTGGGAATTGCTATTCATTTTTTCTCAGATTACAGTTTATACGATTTCCACCTCGTTGGCTCACATGATGTGTGATGTTGTTGATTGTGATATGTGACCCTTGACTCGGTATGGTAAGGGAGAATTAGACCATGGCCCAGAATGGCAAGGCTTGTTGTTGGATTTTGATAGGCATATTTTTAGGCTATTTCAATTTCATAATTTCACCTATTCTTTGTGAAGTGATAATTCCATGAGAATAAAAAAATCAATTGCCATGTTATGCATGCTCAGAAATGTGAATAGGTGAAACTCCAGATAGAATTGCTTGTTTATTGTAATGTCTATTCCATGCTTTATATTTTTGTAGAATTTCATGTTGCAGGATGTTTGGGTCTAACTCTTATGAGAGCAGGCAGGTACTATGGGTGAGGCAGTGTAACTGTCAGGTTTGGGTGACTCGGTCTTCAGGCTTGAGGCAACGTTGGTTGTCAGGACGGGCTTGGCCCGAGGTACTATTGATACTTGGCACTATTAAGGGTGGGTAAAAAAGTTGTGAGGTCGGGATGTCATGGGGCATGGGTTGCGGTGAGGGGGAGTAAGGGTAGTTGTTATGCACTTCCTTTTACTGCTTTCCTTATCTATGTAGAATATATTGTTATAGATATCTATGGGTTGTTTGAACCTTTATGGTATTCAGCAGGTTACTCCTTCATGACTCAATGGAGCTTCAGGAAAGAGACGGTACAGTGTCGCAGGATCAGGGTAAGAATTTGGTGCAGGCAGAGCATTAGCCGCAGGTACAGGCCCAGGGATAGGATAAGGTTCAGGATCCAATGCAGGCAGGACAGCAGCCGAGTTTGGCATCGTTCGGGCCGTGTCTCGATGAGTAGCTCCAAGCGATCTTGGCACGCGTCTTGCAGGGGATTGACAAAGGTGTGCAGGGTGTAGAGCCTTCTAAGGCATATCTGACGCGGGAGTTCCAGTCGCAGCACCTGTCGCTTTTTTAGGGTGAGGGTCATCCGTAGGCGGCTGTGAACTGGATAGAGAGAATGAAGATGATCTTCAAGCAGCTCGAGATGCCTCTAGGCCAGAGGGTCAAGCTGGCGACGTACATGCTGAGAGGACCGGCAAAGCGTTGGTGGGATGTACAGGTACAGGCTCGTAGGCACGAGGGACTAGCATGGAAGGACTTCGAGGACAGGTTCTTTGAGCACTTCTATCCAGAGACACTGAGGTCAGAGAGAGATCAGTAGTTCTTGAGTATTCAACAGGGAGACATGTCTGTTATGGAATATGCTTCTACTTTCACAGAGTTGTCTCACTTTGTACCTTGTATGGTGAGTGATGATGCAGCTAGGGTGAGGCGCTTCGAGGATGGCTTACGACACGCCATTCGGGTTCAGGTGAACATCTTCACGCTGGGTTCTTTCTCTAAAGCGGTGAATCAGGTGCTCATAGCCGAGGGAAATGAGAGAGAGAAATTGCGCTTAGTCAGGGCGACAGCTTCAAGTGATGGCTTAGACAACAGAAAACAAGGAAGGGATGAGTTTCAGGAGGGCAGTCAGGCCAGGGATTCAGCTAGACCTCCTCGTGGGAGTTCCTTGGGGATTTTTTACAAGTGTGGACATCTGGGACATGTTCAGCCACAATACGATAGGCCTCCAAAGGAGTTCCGAGCATCTGGATAGGACAGGCATCTGGAGAGGTTTTGCAGGCAGCCTTCACAGATAGTCGGCATATAGGGACCAAGACAGACTACAACGTCTGGAGTTGGCTCAAGTTCGGTAACCGGAGAGGTTAGTCAATGTTCAGCTATGCATGGAGGTCATGAAAGAGATGGTGGGACCCAGCTGAGGGGTCAGTGGCCAGTGACTAGAGCAGCATCGGAAGGTTAGGAGTCAGGCAGCCATGTTTCAGGCCTGGTGCACGCAGTGGAGCTTCCAGAGGCTGAGCAGGCTAGTGAGCCGATGACGGTTAGAGGTACACTGCAGTGTGACCATGATCTCCATGTTTCCTTTTTGGCATGACCTATAGAGGCATGTCTATTTTGAGTGCACGTAGTGCACAAGATCTTTGTGGACTGACTAGATGCTAGTCAGTGGGATTGGCACCATATTGAGTGCGTGATATATATATATATATATATGAGATGTGTAGAATCGGGGCATCGTGGATGCGGGTTACTTGAGGTGCCATGGGCATCGGGGCATCGTGGATGCGGGTTACTTGAGGTTCCATGGGCATCGAGGCATCAAGGATGTGGGTTACTTGGAGTGCTCAGCACCAGGACCTCATGGAGGCGGACACCAATGTAGTGCGGGATACGTTGGGTGTCGGAAGCGACACAGGATCACCAATGGGGTGTAGGAGTGACGATGCGTCACGGGAGGACTATGCATCCAGAAAACAGGTTAGTAAACCCTGTTTTCTTTATGTCGTGTTTGGTTGAGACCGGGTTAGGTGGTTCCTAAGGTGGGGAGCCCCCCCCCCCCCCTTGAGGAACTTAGCCAAGAACATTGCGGTCGGGGAAGTTCGGGTTATTTTGATCGTGGTGGTATGTTCGGTGCCATCTCCGGGTTTTTTTCGGTAGCTCTAGGGGGAGCTACGTTAAGGTGGGGAGTTTGTATGAACCTGGTTTTTTTGGAACGGGTCAAAATCCCGACCCTGTTTGAATTTTTGGACTAGTTTCTGAGGAAACTGGAGAAAATGCGAAGTTTCTAGAAATTTAAATACTACACGCCGTGTGTGTGTAGGCGAGTGACCAGTCGTGTGCTCGCTGAGTATATGTCTTGTGATGACCGTGTAATATTTTCCTACTACACGACGTGTGGTTTTGAACACATTGTGTATACCCCCGATCGTGTGAGGCCATACATGCCATGTAGGCATATTGGCCGGGTACAACCAGGGGCACGCTGTGTTCCCTTTGGGCATGTCGTGTGGTCTATCCGAGTATAAGGGAAACACATGGCGTGTGAGTACGTCAGCGAGGAAAGTAAGAGGAACCAAGTACACGTTGTGTACTCATGTTGGCGGGTTCAGAAAGTAAGTCGGCAGAATCTTGCCATCTTATGAACATTTAAATGAACTATACACTTCGTGTAGTCCTAAAGTACATACCATGTACTTTTTTTGCTTAAAACGGGAAGTAGCCTCGTTTTGAGGTTCTGCATAGAACATCCTCCTTCAAATCATCCGAACCTTCAATTTCTTCCTGGATCTTCGTCCAATGTCAGATCCGATCTCGGTTGGATGCGTTGGAACCCCCTCGGTAAAGCCTTGATTCCTCTTTGGCTGTTTTTTCTGATTTTTGTTCTAGAATGAGTTATATGTGTTGGAACAGTATTGAATATTTTGTAGATTTGCCACATTTTAGACCGAATTGGCGGTTGTTACCGTAGGAGTAGCATCGTTCGAGTCTGATGTAGGTGGTGCATACTTCTTTTTGTGTTTTCATGGTTGTTTAGGTAACACGGCCTTCGGCACGTTTTCGGGTATTTTGAGCAGGACCTGTTTTATCTGCTTTTTTATACTGTATTGCTTATGGGACCTCTGGGATGCTTTTGGGTATGCCAAGTTACCAGTTTGTGTGAGTAGGGCCAGGTGTGGGGTAGGTGCTCATCGGGGCGTTTTGGTCGGGGAATTCCAAAATGGTTTTAATTGAAATATTAATGTGTTAAACTGTTCAGTTAAATTTATTAAAGCCTGTTGAAATTTTTGGGGGCATTTAAGACCTCAGTACTAGTATGGGACAGCACCTGGTATAGTGCAATTCAACTGTTTAGTAAGTTTTTCCGGTTTATTTTCTCTGTTTAAACATGTTATATATGCAATTGTGGAATTGCATCTTCTAGACCCTTTTGGGTTGTGTTGGGCTTGGCCCGATTACACTTGAGTGATGCTGATCACAGGTTGGGGCTTTTCCCGGGTTACTTTGGGTTGTTTTGACCATGGGATTGGGCATCATGGACGTCGGAATGAGGCAGTACGACTGTCAGGTTGGGCATGGCCCGTGATACTAGGATGGCAACGCCATCGGACTTGAGCGACATGGTCGCAGGGACACGAGGTGTCAGACGTGTTGGTGGCTTAAAACTATTTTGGTGATTACCGCTCACCTGGGACTTGAGTATTGTGCACACAAATATACTCCGTGATGAGGTGGTTTTGACCACTCGTGTGGGTAGTGGCCCCCGTAGTTGCGGTTAGGTGTTTTGGTTGGGGGTGCTTGCCGTAGAAAGCCACGTGGGAGGTGAGGAGCATTCAGGTAATGGGCGTTCCTTCAGGACTTCGGTACTTGAGACACGAGGTGTCAGGAGGCACAAGGTGTCGGGTTACTATTTTTGGGAATGCCTTCAGGACATCGGTACTTGAGACATGAGGTTTCATGAGGCACATGGTTCTGGGTTACTATTTTGTGGTGTGCCTTCGAGATGTCAGTACTTGAGACACGAGGTGTCAGGTGGCACATGGTGTCGGGTTACACAACAAATATTCTGGTGTTGGACGAAGAAGATGACACTCCATGGTGGTTTTTGTGCACCAGTGGAGTTTGTGTTTATTTGTGCATTGTTCTTTTTACTGTTTTCTTGGTAAACGCATGACTTCATAAACACATATATTTGGTATGCACCATTGAGGGGTATCCTACTGAGATTGTCTCACACCCTGCACGGGCCCTTCGGGACGTGTGCAGACTTTATGGATTAACGTGCAGGAAAGAGGCCAACTTCAAGAGCTGGGTTATGTTATTTATTGCATGGATATGGTATGGACCTGAGGTCATGCCTAGATGGGTTTACTTTGTTTCGTTTCCTTTTCTGTATTATCATGCTTACTTTTTTGTAGCTACTGTTGTTTAGCCATTGGCACCCTTTTTATACTCCGTTATGTATGACCTGCTTTGGATGCATGCGTAGTTGTTGCAGTTGATTGCTGGCATGTGGTTCTGTTTACTTTCCGTTCCAGTTTTGTTCTATATTTCTTCCACTGTTTATTGATATTGGTTATGCTGCCGCTCTACGGGTCTGGATTGAGTCTACTGTGTAATTTATTTTTGCTACATATTTTAGTATTATACTCAGACCAGTACCATTTTATTCCTCTGAGAGGGTATATCCTCCCCACTATACCTATTCAGACCCTCGCTGCTAGTCGGCAGCCTTTGGCGTTCAGGGGAGGTTCGCCTAAGGTAGTGACACCCAACCCGTTCAGCACTGTTCGGGTGGCTGGTCGGGTCCGGGATGTTACAAATCATATCCTAACTCACCCATAATCCCCTTTTTTACAATATCCAATGTATTTTCATCCAAATATAATTGAAATATATGTTAACATATTTGAAAGACTCATCTCCTGATTGGAATCTGTATGTGTTTGAGAAGAATTGAAATTTTCATACATTACTGCTTCACAGTACAGTGGAGGATGAGTGACACTCCTCATTCTCATGAAAGGAATTATAGAGAACAATTATACATGATTAATTTCTATTTGATGTGATAAATTTAATATATATTCCAAAGAAGTTTGGATTATGTTTTCCAGTGGGCTTCCAAATTGGTCTTGGTTCTTACTTAGGTTGTTTCTAGTGATCTCAGGCCAGAAAAGCTAACTAGAAGTGACATTTTGAGAATCTTCATAGTCATTTGTTAGATTATATTATATGAAAATTCTATAAGATATATAATTTCACTTATTAGATTGTATGTAAATTGTTAATGGTCGCTATAATTCAAGACGATAGGTTTATTGATGTGGTTGTGAAGTCTCCATGGTGCTAAGGGATTGGTTATTAGAAGGTCGGATCCACACAAGCTAGGTTGAATTGGTAATGTGGTCTCATACTATATTTCAAGTTGGGGATATGAAGGATGATATATTGGGGATTCTAATTGGGATGTGTCTTCTATGAATCTTCTTAAGCACTTGATCTTTTTTTTGGGTCTTATAGACTTCATAAACTATAATCTTGGAGAGGAGATAGTTCAGCCTAGTGGAGCACTATAGGGGATTAATAAATGTTTTAGGCACTCTATCTTCAAGGTAGTGATCCTCTAATTCTCATAGTTTACATGGGTAAGACCTTGACCACATGATCAGGTATTTACCTTCATGGATACTTATTTGAATTATATTATGAAATATGTAAAGCATGTGGAATTCATCTCTTTATATTATCTCTATTACAGCGGTGGGAGGAGTTGTGGACTCTCCAATTTCGATTTGGATAGGGAAAAACAATATCATCCATAAAACTCAACTATCCTTATCTTGGAATCATATCCATCAAAAAAAACATCATCCCAATTCAACGATAACCCACCCTTGATAGGATTATTTCATTGAGTACAAACATTTGTGCAAATTCAAATGAGGTTCATCAAAGTTCTAGTTCCTACTTCAATAGGTATTCAAAAATTATAAGATTTGACTTCTTATTTGATATTTATTTAGTATGGTTATCTCTCTTTCATTCAAAACATCTACATTCAATCATGTTTCTTGTGATCACTTCTCATTCTCATGGTTTCCTATTGTGTGGTTTGTGCATTTGACCATGAGAATATTGTTGATGAGGCGCATGTCCAATAAATATATGGTATAGTGGAATGGTTAATATAAATATGAAGTAAATATCCTTAAGGGATGATGTGTCTTGTTTAATGTTAGATCCTTTGGTCACTTATACAGAGGATATAATATGAAGTACACACCGGCTTCAATGGACTTTGTGCAGTGGATCGAGGATTCCATAGTTGAACTGTGGTGGTATGGTTGGTTGATCAACCACACTTTCGAAACATGTAAACTTGATTGATCATTCCATTTCGAGTGTATAAAATTAGAGGATGGGTACATGAAATTTGGATTAGTCATGATCTAAGAGATCTGTAGAATTCAAAAAAATATAATTAATGACAAATATTATTGAATAAAATCCCCACGACTTCAAATAAATTAAGTTTTCATAAAGTTACATTAAAAATTGATTTATTAGTTTTATAATTTTAAATTCAAAATGATATTTGACCATTAAAATACAACATCTATGAAATAATTATATATTATTAAAATTTATATAAAAATGAAAAAAATGACCATGATTTTAATGGAGTATGAGGGGATTAAACAATTAATTATAGAAAATAATTCAACAAAATATCATTTCTTAACTATCCCACATTTAAATTATTACACTCTCAAGAAAATCATAATCTATGAATTTCAAATCATGTGAGAAATTCAATATAGACTACCCATTTGCAGATTATTTTTGGAGAATATTGAATATTTTCACTTTCATCTAGTCTTATCTTTATATTTATAGATTCTTGAAACTCGAAGAAATTTTTAAATTTAATTTTCATTAGGAAATTAAATTAATGGAAAGAAAAATACATGTATATAGTAAATTTTAACTTCCAATTAAAGGGTAGGGAAATATTTTGGTTCTTTCCTATGAAATTTTTATTATGCTTTAAACAAGATTTTAATCCTCTTATCTTACATCAATTCCTGAATAAGTAATTATTATTGGAGTTAAATATATATATTTAAGTGGAATTAAAATTTAAAAAAGTATCACTTAAATTTATCCCTTTATTCTATGTTCCTTAAACTATATTTCCAGTTTCTACATAATGAATACAACTCAAATGAAAAAAATTATAAGTGAATTGACACACATATTCATCTAGGTTCAATATTCCCCTCTTGATAATGAATTAATTTTTTAAAATGATTTAGTAATTAAATTTTTATTATTAATATATTTGAAAATAATTTATTTAATATAAAAAATGACATTTACTCTGAAACCTTGTGCCTAATGTCTCAGAGATTCATTGTGTGGTCTCAATTTATTATTTTAATCTAGTTTCAAAGGAAATATATCAATTTATTTTAATTTGGATCCTTGGGATTTTATTTTTCATAAAGAAAAATTAACCTTTAATTGAGATCAAAAGTCTGGTTAACTTAAGTTATAATTGTAATTCTATAAAGATATTTTCACTCACACTCATTTTCCTAGCTCTAAATTTGAATCCCTATAATAATAGGGGAAAAACTCACTTAAAAATAATTTAAACTTTTGAGATTCAATATTGTGATCAAATTCATAATAATAAATTTGGAGTTCAAATTTTCATATACTTTTAAATTTATCTCAAATAAAGTCTGAAAAACTCAAAAACTATACCAAAACATATTTGTACATGTTAAAAAAATAATGTGTTTTCCATTTTTTGTTTCATAAAAAAATTCAAAAACAATAGAATTGCTATAAAACACAAATAAAAACAAAATAAAAATGGTATTAAACGATTCAATGTCCCCCACACTTTTTTCCACCATATACACAATGAAACACTATAATTATCAAGAATAATTTAAGATTACTCGAAAATAATACAACAAGAAAAATGAGAATGGAAAGAGTTTACAGGAAGGTAGTTATTACATATCAAGTGGAAAGTACTATGAAGAATTAATACCCAATTTTAATGGATTCAGATGGTCTTAAAAATGTTTTAAAGTTTTACCCAATGAATATTTTTCACAGAAAAACAAAAAAAAATTAACGGTTCACTCAAAATTATAATATAGAATTAAATGTAAATGAAAGTTATTCTAAATGGGTGAAAAATATTGGTACCCCCCCCCAAGAGGTGGTAAAATTTAAAATTTCCACAACCATCTAACACTGAAATTATCCCTAATTTTGTATAGAATGGATCTTTTATTGTAAGTACTACCACATTATTATTACTTCATTATTATTTCATATCTCATTTTTTAGGTCCCCTTGTTGATAGTTTATGGTTTCCAACTTCCCATAAATGATGATTTTTTAAATTTGTGGATGTGGTAGAAATATTTAGGGGATTTCATCTTTATATTAATCATTTTATATGAATGGGAAGTAGTTTCTAATTCATCTTTTTTCTTCCTTGGTTAGAAGCATAATATTATCCATTATCAGTGGATCATCCGATGATAGTGTCAACTTAGTGTCATTAATAATTTCAACATTCATGTGTACATCAAAATAATTAGTAATAGATATGATCATATCATCAAATTATGCTTTATATATATCTACTTCAAATTTATAATTTCACATATCTAGTAAAAGAATTTGAATTTATTCTTCCTCAACCGCTAGAACCATATTCTCCTTGATTTTGTATATCTATATTCCCATGCTAGCCTCATAAATTTCTATAGGACTTATGATAAAGGTGATGAATTTTTATATAGAAAACAAGGTAAATTATCTTATGATTAAAATTTTTAAAAATTAATATATGAAATAAAAATATATATTCATCTCCCTCCAGTGCGTTATCCTTAATCTCCTCCTCCTTGTACAAGGATCCTGGGAAGTCATTCAAAGTTATTGTAATATGGGGTTCCAAAAGTATATCCTCCAAAACAAATACCTAAAAAATTTCTCATCATCCTCTAAGGTAGGAATCAATTGGGTTGAATTTTTTATTACATCATAATTAATTACATATTGTAAATAAATATGAATAAAATTTGAAAAAATTTAATCCAGTTTTTGATCGAGTCACTCTTTACTTTCAGCATGTAGTTCTTTACCCATGCACAATGCCTCTTTGATACCTTCATGTGTGGATAGGGGAAGATGTAATAACACCAGTCATCTTTAAACCTCATTGGAATAATCCTCAAATTCTATAGGGATAATTTCTTCTCAATGATGTTCACACTTCTCCGCTGGGCCCCTTATATAAAACTCGAGGAAAAAATGTGAAAACAACTTATGTTATTTGACTATGGTTTTCCAAAACAATTGTTCCAATTTTTTCTTAATTTATATAATAATCTCTATAAATCCCATTCTTCTAACATTCATAATCATATCCTTAGTTTTATAGGAAAAATATGTAAAAATGTCATCTGATAGTGAGACAATATCCATTTTTCATTTTTGACTTTTAATTTAAAAGTAGTAAATTATATACAATGTGAAGGATAAAAATGGTCTTCTGGAATAATACCTATAAAAAAAATTAATGATTTGAAATTTTGATAAAGGAATTATATACAAAATTTATATTAACCTATAATAAAGTCCAATGGGACTATCTAGGGTCATTGTCAAGGAGTTATGTGATCAATTCTTAACTAGACTCAATTACTTATGAATATTGTTTTATTTTAATTAATTATATTTTAAATACTAGTCGATGTGGGAGGGTTTTATTGTTTAAGTTTTTATAAACAGAAATTAAAATGTAGTTATAGAAAATCATATATAATTGTTTGTATGGAAAGGTCAGTCTAAGGATGGGCACATATGGGTCCTTCACTGCACAACTTAATTATTTAATTTATTTTGATAATTCACACTATATAATTCATGAATCACCACTCTCAACTTGATTTTTGAGGCTTAGTTAACTTTTGAAAATATCTTTGGAATAACAAGTCTAAACACCTCTATAGTTTTAGTTTATAGAAATTTCATGATCACGGATAATCCATCATCCTTCACTCATTCCCATCGTACAACATTCATCCATTAATCTAAATGAATCAACTTGTATGAATTATGGACTAAGAGATGGGCGTGGAAATAATTTTGTTGATATTGGATTGGGTTTGTGGTAATTAATAGGATACATTTATAATTATCTTCATGATTCCTATAAAAATCCACTTCCCCATTATAACATATTTAGAAAAATAAATAAAAAAAAGGAGAATAACTTAGGAGAACTATGAGACCCACCTTGGAACATATAATCATTTAAATAATTAAATATCATAGATTTTATACATTAAATTCATTTCATATATGAATATCTCAACTTGACAAAAAATAGTGTTTTAATAGAGTTTCAAAAAATATAACATGAACAGAATTAGATTTCTAATTACAATGAAAAGAATAAATTTTAAATAAAATCATCCTATGAAGGGTTCATCTTATTCTCACTCTCCCATAATCCCCTTTTGTATAGTATTGTATCCACTTTTATCCTAATATAGTTGAAAGATAGTTTCACCCTATTAAAAGACTCATCCTATGATTAGAATAAATACATGTTCAAGAAGAATTGGAGGTGTCTTACTTCACTACTTTGCAGTATGGTGGAAGATGAGTGATTCTGAACATGGTAATAAAAGGAATTAGAGATAACTATTACACATGGTGATGCATTCCTGGACATGAGAGATAGAAAAATTGGGCCAAATATTTTGATCCTATGTTTTCAAGAGGGATTCTAAATTGTTAATGGTCCTTTAGATGGGTAATGTTTTTTGAACTAGGTCCTAAAATCTATTGGGAAGAGGAATTGTGAGGATAGTCTTAGATATTTGGGAGAATCCTTGTGTATAGATTTTCCTGGATAGAAAATCGCACTTAATGATATGTATACATAATGTTAATGGTCACTAAACTTCAGGAAAATGAGTCTATAGACATGGATGTGAAGGGGGCATTGTGAAAATTAATTGGTTATCAGAAGCTCAATTTTATATAAGTCGGGTTGAATCGGTGATGCGGCTTCATGATCGATTTCGAAGTGGTGGATATGAGGGTGATGAATTGGGATGCCAGTTTGGATGTTGTTTTGTAGATATACTTTAAAATATGATATTTCAGTGGATATTATATAATTGTTTCACTGTAAACTTATTTAGGTTAAGGTGTTCCATAGTGTTGCATTTTAAGGGATTGAGGTGGGTTTTGTGCACTCAGTCATCAAGGTGGTGGGCTATTAATGCTAAGAGTCAACTTAAACAACGCCTCGTTCATATGATCTCGTATTTCCATAAATTTATTCTTCTTCAAATTCTATTAGGTAATATGTCAATCTTGTGTCATGTTTCTCTTTTAATTATCTTAACTGCATCCATGGGAGGATTCAAGGAATCTCTATCTTTGATTTCTATTTGGAACAAACCATAGTATCCATAGAACTCAATTATCCACATCTTAGATTTATGTCCTATAAAAAATATCTATCCCAATTCAACAATTACCTGACCTTGTTCAAATTTAATAATCTATTTCAAACATCAGTATAAATTCAAATAAGTTTCATCAATGTTATAGTTTCTTCTTTAATATGTGATCAAAAATCACAAGAGTTGTCTTCTGATTAAATATTTCTTTATTATGGTCAATTATCTTTCATTTTTTCTTCCATGTTCAATAATCCCACATTTGGTGACTTATTAATCTCTTGGTGTCTTAGTGGTTAGTGCACAAGGTTAACTGTGAGAATACAGTTGATGCGGTTCATGGTTGATGTTGTAGGAGGAGAGGGGAATGGCCAATACATGTAGCATGTTTATTTTCTTGTGATAGTTTTTGTTAAGTTTAATGTCGTATATTCTAGTCTCTTATACTGAGTATCTACTAAAAATTTCATGAAATCCTTAATGGTCCTTAAACATTGTCATGAGGCTTCCATGGTCAGTATCTGAAGGCATGATAGGTTGATCCACTATGCCTTTGAAACATAGCATCTTGAGTGATTTTTCCCTATGGAGTGTAGTAGAACAGAGGAAAGATTCATAGTATGTAGATCAATCATGATCTAGGTAATCTTCATAATTTATCAAAAAAAATATAAGAAATAAAAAAATGTTTGGAGAAAAATCCTCACAAATTCAAATCAATTAAATTTTTAGGAAGTTAATTTAAAAAAATTTAATTTGTAGTTCCATAATTTAAAATCGAAAATTATATTTGACCATTAAAATTTAAAATTTAAGCAACTATTACTCACAAAATATATATAAAATATAAAAAAACATGAATGGATGGGATTTTAATGGAATTTAAGGGAATTTAAAAGTGAATTGTAAAAAAAAATTCAATAAAATCTTAATTAATCACCCCAAATCCCTTCTGAGACTCAAACCATACATGAAAAGGAATACTATTTTCCCTTAATGTAAAATTTAAAAACCAAATACTAAAAGTGAAAGCATCCACCCAACTAAAAATAAAAATTCAAAACAACACATTCCTTTACCACTTTAAACTATCAAGGATACCCAATATTCCCTTTAAATTTGATCACCAAGGACATGGTACATTATATCCTCCACACCATATGACTTCTCATCCCAAATAATTCCAAGGATATAGTAACTCAAAGTTTTAATACATCACATGAGCCTTGATTCAACACCAAATTTCCAATACACTTACCAAATCATCAGTCGTGTCTAGGATATCTTACATTAAAATAATAACCCTAATAGTACAACACCACCAAATTTCAAGCTAAAATATGAGAAAACACAAAATACCACATCCATGATACACACAAATAGTAATAAATTAATATGTATCCCAAACTTCCCATAATATTATTAATATCCTTGCCTAAAAAACAACACAACCATTAACACTAAAATAATATATTCTCATTCCAAAATCCATCTGGACTCCAAATGATCAATTCCCAATCAAACCTTATCACTAATCCCAAAGAAACACAGTTTTTTGGATTTTTTACTCCTAAAACAATAATAATTATCAAATAGCATGGGATCTTATTACCCAAGAAAAATCATACTATACTTTCAAACCTAAATTACTAGTATCAACAGCACTTACTGTTATAGAACACTCCGCTATAAGAGTGATATGTGGGCTACTATACATTTCTTACCACTGAATTTCCATTTAATAAAAAAGAATCCTAGTCAATTAAGTTTTAGAGATATCAAATTTATATTCTAAAATAATTGATCAAATACATTTTCAAAAATTCAATAGTTTACATAATAAAATTGTTAAACAATTTAATTCTAAGAAAATGGTTATCCCAAATTCAATTTATAAGAGAGTACTTTTTAAAAATAATAACCACTTTAAAAACAATCTCCCATTTTTAACATAAATTTATAAAACCATTTCCCTCCATTTAGATTTTAAGTATTATTTCATTTCTTACTTTTGAAAAATGTATAACCCCTACAGGACTAATTACATACTATAAAATTTTAAAATTGAAATAATAACCAACATTATGGGGTCTAAGGTTTTGAAACCATTTTTTTAAATAGATTTCCAATAATTAAAAAGTGTCATGACTTGGTACACAAATCATAACAAGTTTCAAAATAAAAAACAAGTAGGGATCTAGATATAACATGATCATTAATAGGATATTAAGAAAGCCACTAAATAGGAAACACTAAATGATAAATAAGGAATAATTATTAGGTACATAATATATTTAACAAATAAATGGTATAATGAGGAGTGGATAAAATTTACAACAAAACAAAAAAATACATGAAACAAAAAATTATTAGAATAATATAGGTGTGAGAGTGATTATAATTAATTAGATAATACCTAATAAGGTATACATAAAACAACCAGTAACCTTATTAGATATTTTTTAATTATTAGATGCCATATATATATATATTGATTATATTTTAAATGAGCTGAATATGTATTAAATTTCCACTAGACTGAATAATGCATGATTCCACGAGACATTGGATCTTAGTCAATCCTTATACACTTCTTGAGTTTTATATCATGCTCAATATATCCAAAAGGGAACCTAACTCAAATATATTGTGCTTAAACACTTCCAAGATATCCCCCAAAATATTGAGATTACACCATAAAGAGGTTTTTTAGGCCCCTTAATGGATTACTTCTCAAGTCCATGTAAACCTAACCAATGTTTAAGAAAGGTGAAAATTATAATATCCCAACATCACTCAAATTCCAATTTTTAACATCTATTTCTTGAATATGTGGTCTTTAACCTGATCATATCATCACAACACCTCAACCATGACTCCCAGTATCTCTAGGTTAGTATAAATTTTGGGGATCAATAAAACATATGTGAGAGGTGTATTTTCTCCCTTAGAATTCAAAAGAAACAAAGTACATGGATTTCTAAAACTTTGAAATGACCATAGGGGTGGAGGTACCTATAGACCAAAATAGATTCAACTTTTATAAAAATGCATGTAAATCAAACCATATTGAAAAAATGTGATTTAATAGCTATATGACACAAGTTTAAAATCAAACTAGTCCCAGAATCTATCAAAAAGTTTACAAAATGAGTAGAACAAAAAAATATGCTACACATAAAAATTAAAACCAAACATGTTCATAGGGGCCATAAATTAAAGGTATTATATGTGTAATTCCCATGAGTAAAATAGAAGATAACACTTATAGATCCACTTTGAATGTATGTTAATAACTATAAGAGACTCCACCTGAGCCTTTGACTCAATAAGGGCTTTACTCCTTTGATTTATATGACTAAAAGACACATAAACACTCTAAGCATAATGAAGTACCATAAAAGAGTAACATGAAGAGATTAATTCCCACTAGAGTTTCCATGCAGGGTGTAAGCACATACAGACTCAGTAGGGCACCGCCAATATTCCTCAACTTGGTAAGGAATAATCAGGTGTATGTTTGAACATGTGTACTCATTTACATACATATAAAATAAAATAACTTTAAGAAATAAACCATTATAATAGTGAAAAAAATAAAACAAGTAGTTTATAGTTAAATTATAAGTAATATAAAATAACTCCATATACTAATACAAAACTCACTTGAATCTACCTTAGGTTTACCTACTCTGGGATTCCTCAGAATATATATCATGCTAGAGGTAGGAAAATCTTACATATCATCCTATCTTGGATAGAGGTTATAAAATCTTATAGTATATCCCACCCAAGATCACTTCTTGATTCTAGGCCAAATCCCATATCATATAAAGTGAAAGGGATATAAAACAATCAGGTTCACATCCCATCACATGAAATAGTAAAGGGGTATACAAACTCATGGCATTTCGGTCTTATCACATCATCATCATTATAACAATATATATATGATTAAAAATTTATATTGTAGGAATATGTATACATGTACACTACCTCAAAATAATGATTATCAACTATCAAAGTAGTATCTATTCTAAAAAAATAAATCATATCAATCAACATTCTCATTAAAAAATAATGATAGACATGCTCCAATACTAAAATTCACTACTATAATAGCATCATGGTATTCCAAATACACACTAGTATAAAAAATATATAAAATAAACACATGGAAATGGAAACATTTTTGTTAATTTTTTTGTTTGTAAACATAATTCAAAACATTTTTCAAGTCACAATAAAGAATTATCCTTGAAAACCTAATTAGAAATTCTTTACAAGTCTTTATTTTTAATATATAACATCTCAAAATCTATTATAAATATAGTAACATGATATTAAATTCATTACATAGGTACCATATATTATTAACCTAGGAAATAGATTATATTTATAATTTTTCAAAACCAATACTAACTTATTATAATCCTAATGGGAAAAAGAAATATGTAAGTCTTAAATTTAGGGTTTTAGTGTCTAAATTAATTTTCGTTTAAAATGGATTTTTTATTTAAAACATATTTAAGAAAAAATTTAATTTGGAATGATTAAAACGACAAGTTAACAAAAGTTTTTAGAATATATTTATACTATTTAAAAAAGAATTAAACTTAAAAATAAACTTCTTTATTTGCACTGAAATATATAATTTTTCAACAAAAAATGAATTATATTCTAAAATGATAATTGGTTCTACAAAATGATATATGAGTTTGAGACCCTATTTTTCAAAAAATTGTTTTTATTTTAATTATAATGAACAAAATTTAGTTTTTATAACATTACATTTAATTTAGAAAACATTTTGGTAGTAGAGAACAAATATTTATACGATGCATCATTCTATTCCACCTATTAGTCCCCACCATTACCTAGTCACAGATGCAACCCTTAACCAAATATATAATTAAATCATTGGTTTTACAAAATATCCATGATATCATGGGATCATATGATCCCACTTAGTATCATATGAAAATAATTTAAGAAATTGTTTTCTTAATACGTCATGGTTACACTAATAGAACATTAAGTCTAGGGGTTTCCCCTTATCACGAAGAACAGCCCAAGATAACATTCTTAATTATCTTACACAAAAAATTATTGTTATTTTACAAAAATGAAAATTAAAATAAGGACATTGGTACTTCCTTAGTTTTTATATTCTATAGAAGAATAAGATAATGCATAATAATGAACAAATAAATCAGAAATTTTAAAAAAAAATTGATTTTGGGTGTGTAAGTGGTATACACAATACAAACCATAAGAATCGTTTTTAGAGGACTTAAGACATGTCTTTATGAGAAATAGGTACTAATACATCCAATACATATTTTATTAAATATTTTATTTTCAAAAGACATAAATATGATATATGAAAATAAAATTAGGAAAAAATCTGTTTATAATTATGAAAATAAATTATTAGTCTTGATTATTAATTTAGGAAAACAGAAACATACATGTTCCAATCATATCATGAAAAATCACTTAAAAGGTTGATACCCCTACCTTATTAATTGTAAATCTTTATCCATCCCAAAATATCTTTGAATATTACCTAAAAACCACTACTGTAATATCCATAGCTATCTTGAAGAAGTAACCAAAGAAACATAACAACAAAATAAGAATACCAACTAAAATCTGGGTAAAGCATTGGAATCCCAATAATCCTTCCAAATATTAATTTATAATAATACATAATTATAATTATATAAATAATCCCTAAATAAATACTCCAAATCAAATAAATCCTAAATAAATTATTAAATTGTTGGAATTTATCAAAATAGTGTACATGATGTTAGAAATCACCTATATAGGTATTCCCTAACTCAAAGGAGAAGAATCTAAGGAATTAGGTTAGGTTTAACCAAAAATTTATTGAAACAATAAACCAAAAAGATATACATGGTAAGAGTAATGGAATAAGAAAAATATAATTAGGGATAAGGTAGAATAAGAAGAAGGGGAAAGTGGTTACCTTTGATTTGATGTGAAGAATTAATCCTAAATCAATAATAAAGCATAAAGTGAAAGGAACGGTGAAGGGATACCTTGGATCACCATAGTAATATATCTAAAATTATTCTCATCAAGTGAGATTGAAAGATATGGTTGAGGGGTTAAAATTTATTTGAAATTAAAATAAAAAATTTACCTTCTTAAAAACCACTTGGACAATCAGGTACCCTCTAGTGGGACACTGGGTACCCTGTGGAACCACCTAGGTACCTTGTCCTATATCAAGAACATTGGGTGTTTGGTAATCAGCAAAAATTACCTAGTTTCATCTATATCAAAGGGATATAAGTAAGACCCCACTTCAAGCATTCACAAACCCTTAAAACCTTCTAAAAATTAAATAATATCTGAAAATACTTAAAATTTTACCGTCAAACTTCCAAATTCAAAACTGAGACCCAAAATAAAAAATTTCCACCTAACCATGAATAAAATTTAAAATTGTATCATTCCATAACATCCTTAAACTCCCAAGTATACCTAATATTCACTTTAAATTTGATCACTAAGTACATGAGATATTATAGAAATTCATGAGGTTAGTACTCTGGAAACTAAGATAAGATATCATGGTGGCATTATACATATAAAGAGAGTTGAGTTTATTATCTTAAGTATATTTGAAACAATAATTATTCCAAGTATTAATGATCCTTACATGTAATTATAGTATTTTCATCAACTTTTATATTGAATAAATAATTCACTTAAAGAGGTGAATTAATACTAGTGATCTATAAAGGAATCGCTTCAATCTAGAAAATATTGTAAAGTTAATAAGTCATTTTTATAGATGATCAAATTAAATTAGGACCAAAGAAAGAAATATAAAGAATATATAAATAAGGATATATTTGATAAAAAACTATAAAAAAGTGTTGAAATGATTTAGTAGAAACTATATGCTCTCTAAAGATTTAGATAGTGTCCACCACATGGTTACAACATAGTTTGGAAAACCGTATGAGTAAACCATGTTACCTGCTCTATTTTAGATATTTTTGTATCTTCACCTTATTTTTATGTGGGTATTATCCCCCACTCCTCCACCCATTCAAAACTACTTACCTAGGATCCTCATAAGGCCACTTTTTTCCTTCCAAACCCTTCATAGTGTATCTTTGAAGGTTTCTTGGTGGTTCTGTACCAGATTGGAAGGAAAGAGCCTCTCATTCTTCCCTCTATTGGTTTATTCAAATTTCCCCTTATTCTCTAACCTTAGGGGACATGTTGGAAAATTTATATGTCTAAAGTTTCCTAACATTGGTGTATTTTGGTCTCTAATGTATTTTATAAATCTCTTGAGATCACTTCTGGTAGTTTTAATCAAATATGATATGGTTTTCCAACATTAGGTTGGTGTTTCCATTCCATTTCCTTTTAGTTTTGAGTTACATGTATGTCTAGAATATTAAATACTATTTTTAACTAGGAAAATAATCGGTTAGTTATAAAGGTATTTTTCAATATATTATCTGGTTTTCCTTTTGGCTTCCTTTAAGAAATGGGTAAATTTGGTAGCTTAATGGAACTTACATTTGAAATTGTATTTTATGAATTCTAAGTGTAAGATGAAATTAAAAGAATGATTTTATTCAAGAAAAAATTATTTATTTATGTTTATTTTCGTAAAAGAAGATTTATAAAGTAGAGCTTCTTTTTTAGGATTATAGGTTTCATGTGTTTTGAAGGGTTTTTTTGTTTTATGAAATAAAATATTAACTTCTTCAATTCATTATGATTTTGGATTTTCACTTAATTATGATTTCCCTTGAATGAGAAAATATATTCCAAATGATTTAATGAGGTATTTTAAAATTTTATAGTTTTTAAGTAATAATAAATGGTCCAATTTGGTACTTTAAGAAATGATATTTGATTGATTATTGGTTTTAGCCTTGTTGAGAATCATTTTAATCTGTTTTTTGATGTTTGTATATATAATTTAATGAATTTTTGAATTATTTCTCGTTTTTATATTTGTGTTTGTGGGTGGGGAATCTTGTTAAGGGGGATGTTGGGGGTGGGGATAAAATTATTCTTATGTTATCCTTGGGATTTTTTCATATGATTTTAATTATTTTGATAAAGTCCCACCTCATTTTTTTTATTACATGAGGAACCATAGGCTTCTATGTAGTAAATATAGGGATAGTAATTTTTTATTTTAGATTTTTCTTTTCTTGTGGATATTTATTGATATTTTTCAATCTATGTGATGTGTCTCTGATGATTCTAGTTAAGATAAATTTAAGTGATGAGTGTAAGACTGTAAGACCTATAGGCTTGAGGTTCCACCTATGAACAAGAATTATTTTTTTATTTTTCCCCAATGTTTTTCCTCATGATATGTATCATATTTTATGTTTACATTATTTATTATTTACCATGTGTGTTTATTGGGTCATGATTTTATCCTACTTGTATTGTTTATTTATGGTTAAGCCATGAAAATAAATTGTTTACCACTCCTAGTTATTTATATTCTTGTATTAATTTCTTTATGGATATTCCTTATTTATAATTATCCATCAAGGGAAAATAATTGTTTTAAAGAAAATAAATGAGTTTTATTTAATAGGTTTATTTTAAATGGTAAAAGGAAATGTTTTAATTTTAGGATTTCAATGGAAATGTATAAAATGATATGTTAGGTGTTCTTAATTTTTAAACCCTGAAACTTAAATGAAGAAATATTTTCTTAATTTTTTAAACCATATAGCATGGTTTATTTTATAAAAGGAATTAAATGGAATCATGGTAGTACCCAACAGGCCTATGTCTCACACCCTGTATACTCATGTTGGTGGGTATATAGTCTTCATTTATTGTGTAGGTTTTCAGACCTCAACTTCCAAGTTTATTTGTAACCACTCTCTTATAGGAATTAGGTGATATTTTCTTTGTATAGATGACTTGAGTGTCATAAAATGAATCAATATTTCACTATACATTTTTCTTGATTAAAAAATGTGTTTGATAGCTTTCTTCACATGCAATACCAAACTAAAATGAAAATGTAATATTTTTATACCATTAAAACCTAATTGTTGAATTAAAATTTCTTAATATGAGTAAGAATTTTATCAAATATATGTAAAATTAATATAAAGTTCCCCTTTAATCTTAATTAATTTAAATTAATATAGTTAAAACAACAAATAATATAATTTTATTCTTAGCAATTTAATTTTCTAAAAATTTCCATTTTTTGCGATAAGAATTTATATTTCAATAAAATTATGATTAATTGTTGATAAGATTAATACTTTTTTAATAATAATTTAATAATTAAATTATCGTAAATAATAATTATTATATTTAATATTCTCAAAACAATTCCCAATAAAAACCATTTTTCATTATATTTTACAATTTATTAAAAAATTAAATTTTATAATTTTATAATTTTAATTTTAAAAAATATATATCATTTTGTATTCATTAAAACATTACTACCATAAAAAGAATTCTTTTTCTAGACATATTTATTTTATAGTAAAATGTGTAATATACTATTTTACAAATATTGTTCCTTTTATGGAATTATTAGTATATAAGTATGATTTAGAAATACATGAAACCATTTTTTTGAAAAAATAAATATTTTATAAGTAAATTTATATTTAAAAAATATTTTTTAAAAAAAATTACAAACCAATATTTGAAATTTTAGAACATAATTTTTATTTTCAAAAAAAAATATTTTAATACATTATACTATAATTATTTTAAAATGAATTTTTATAAAACATTTAAATTGAATAAAATAAAATTGATTTCAAATTTGGAATCATTTGGTCAAAATTATTTTATAAATATCATTATCTTTTTTTGTAACATATAAATTACATAGGTAAAAACTAGTTACCGTGGTAAAACACAAAATGGAAAAAATGAGTAACCTAAGAGGTAAAGGTCACAACCTGTTAAAAAAATAACATAGTGGATGGGGTGTTTTAAGACATTATATTTTCTCCTATGAATTATTGATAAATTCTAGATACACTTTATTAAGATTTAATTCCCATTATTGAAATGTTTTGGGTCTTCACAAAAATGTCATGCCTTTTCACTTATAGAAGGGGATCTCCTCTCCTCACTTCCCTTCACACAAAAACTCACTTATTTTGAAAAAAAATAACCAAAAATCTCTTTAACATTCCTAGACAACTTAAATAGTTTCTTATCTTTTGAAAATAGAAACTCTCAAGCGATTAACCACCTTTGAAATGGAGATAGTCTAAGAAGTGGGTTATAAATTCATTATCGCCCCTTCCTCATTTCTATTTTTTTATGATCACTTTTTCTTGCCTAAATTAAATTACCCCATTTTAAATAAGTGATATTATTTTAATTTTTATACCCTTATGTTATTATAACTATTCAATAATAATTATCCTCCCTTCCCTTTTCTATTAAGAAAAAAAGAAAACATGAATCAAGCATACATGCGAACTACCACCACCATAAAATAAAAAGTTTGTTTTCCTTAACCACATAAAATAGATGGTTTAAAAGATTACTTTAATTCATAAATATTATATATATATATATAATTTATTTATTATTCTTAAATGTTAAACCACATTACCTCTCTCTATCTTTCTGAGTGAGATTAAAGCATCATCTTTGTATATGAGTGGACTACGGCCTCCATGGAATGGTGTGTTCTGTTTTTCATTGACTCCTTTAATAGATGGTACTATGAATGGTTTTAAAGTTTAAATATTATCTTTATGAAATAATTTAGGTTCTGTTATAAAAAATTAGATATCCTTCTAATTATATGAGCTATAATTTATCATCATAATTTCAACCATTCAAAACAAGCATATTAATTTGAAAACGGTCACTTTGTTCTAAGTAATAGATTTTAATGAATTATACTATTATTATAATTATTTCAAATTATGATATAGAACACTAATTAGAACTAAATAATATCATTATTCTACTACAATAAGGGTATTTCAACTAAACCATCTCATAATATCCCATTAATCATAGTATGTTCATGTTTGGGTATATCTAACCACCTACTTTAACAATGATATTAATTTATATCATGGATGAATATATTGAATTAATTAATAGTATAATATGATATAAATATGTAAATAATTTTTTTATAATTCTAATTTAAAATTTTAACTCATTATTTAATAAATCACTCTTCGTATTGAAACATGATCATCATCGAATACATATTTAAGGATCCTAACGAAAACTCTCATATAATGAAATTATAACATTATAAATTATTATAATTAATTAATTACAGTGCCTTTTATTATCTATTAATGATGAAATATCATATAATAATGAATAATAAAACTTTTATTATGAAACTTGTTCAAAGTTATCAAGATTACTCACACCCGATATTGAAATTAAATAATAACTAAAAAATATACATGTATGGAATAATTAAAATGAATTTTAAGAAAGTTTATATATCTGAAAAAGGATCTAAAATGGGTGATTAAGATAGTTAATTTTTTTATAAATGAGTTTAGAGAACATTTTGGCTAAGAAAGAATTAAGGTAATAGTATCTTTATCTCAAATATAATTTTTGAGGCATTTTTTAATTTTCTACACCATGATATATTTGATATATTGTGTTTTATACCTAATGAATATATTTTACCATATTCATTTAATCATTGGGGTTTGAAAATAAATATCATTTTCATTACAAAAATGGATTTCTATTTAAAATATACCAAGGTTGTAAAGGAGGTCTGTCTCTTTTTTAAATTATATAAGACATGTTTGAAAATGAAAGCCATGTTTTCTTTTTTTTGGTGATCTCCCTACCCTATTGATATATTTTACGATTAATTATGTTTTATTACTGATATTTTAAGTTCAATTTGTACCCCTATCTCCTTTATTTGTTTTTATTTGAACTTCACTTAACTCATAAGGTTTCTATTCCCAATATTATTTTATAATTAAGATCTCTAAAATTTGATATCCCATCTGCAAAAAAAATCTTGTAATTATTTATTAGATCATAATCATTTTATCCTCCTCTAGTTATCCTTGGATTTCCTTTTATTATCTTTACCTTATTTTATTTTTTAATTTTTATAATCCCTTAAATTGATGTACATTTCAATAAAAGTGTTTTAAAAACATATGAAAAGAGAATTTATTTTATGCTTGACTCCATATTTTGTAGATATCAGTATATTTATTTAAAAAACTGAAAATGGTAAATATCAAATACCTTGACCTTCTTTAAAAATAAATTAAAGAAAATTATTTTTAATTTTTTTCGCAAGGGTCATTTTTATCAATGTGTAAAAATAATGTCTATTTAATGTTTAAATGTGAACACATCATTCCACCACCTTTTTCAATTTAAATGAATCTTTCTATCTGTGTTTTCATGGTTTCTAAAATAATTTATATTTATACATTATTTTTAAAACATTTATACCTAAATAATTATTTTTCAAATGGTCATAGATATTTCTTATTTCAAAATATATTTTTTAATAATGCTCCAAATAATTGTTTTCATCTAATTCAACATACTTTGACATACATTATGCTTGATCAAGGATATTCTATAAATTTTAGCATCCATTTTCATTCTCTAGATATCTTATTTTATATCTTTCATTTTTTTGTAAATGATACATCACTTCTTTTATCTTCCCTAGTCATCCTCAGTGCATAACCATAATTTTTTATTCAATGTTTTCCTATATGAACACTCAATATTTCCTTCCTCTAATTTAAGGGTATAAACATTGATTCCATGAATTGATTGATTTGTAGAAATTATTGACTTAACTATATACCCTTAATATATATCATGTAAATACTATATTCATTATTATCTTGGTTAAATGGTATTTACATATAATGTTACTTTATGTCATTGGATTACTGTTTATCTTTCATCAGTTTTTCAAGTTATGATAATTGATGGAATTATAAATGATTTCTTTATGTGTTTCCATTTAAAAAAAATATGAATACCACTTCATTTACTTGGGTCTTTATGATTTAATGAATGAAACCCATTTTATTACTAGGCATTCTTTGTGAAATAAAGAATGATTGATTTAAAGTGGCACTCATAAGTTTTAATGGTGATAGATGGGGTCTTATGTATCTCTCCAATTCATTGTTTAAATGTTTAATTCTCATGAGATAAGTATTTTCAATACATTTTAGTTTCACATAATCATGGTAACTAATGGTGTGTCTCATATAATTAATGTTCCATATACTAATGTTTGTGCCAAAATTTAACTATTTTCATCATTTTATGCTAATTATCACCACTTTATTCATCTATCATGAAAATTGTTTATTGAATCATGTTTTCACACTTTTTGAATCATGTATTATGTAATTATGATCCTTATTCCATGAATTTTTATCTATTATTTTTTGGGTATGAATTTTCTTATATATCTTGATTATACCCTTATGGTCGTGTTATGTTCACTTATGATATTTTATTATTGTCACTTTTTTAACCATACTAAGAATCTGAGCTCCTCCTTTTTTATGTTTCCATTTACCTAGGTTATAAAGGAAAGTATAACATATAAGAAGAATATGAGGGAGTCTAGTGTGGGTAAATTATAAAGAATTGTTCACAAGGGTTGTAAAATAAGTTACTTTCATATCTAATCCTTAAAGACACTAAATCTTATGTTCTTGGTATTATGTGATTATTTTTTATATGTAATGTTTAAATTATGGAAATATTGTAAAATAAAGGCATGTCTAGTATGTGTCACTACAGTTGGTATTATATTATTGTTTATTTATTTTTTAGTATTAGTTTAGTTATTTTAGGGAATGGGATGAGATAAATTTCATAAAAACCCTAGGGATAAGAATAATGGAAATTTCCAAGAATATGATAACATGATAAAATTTTCATAAATTAAATCTTACATGATTTTCCTAGAAATATCATCCATTTATAGATACTATAAGTGGATGAAGACTCTGGAACAGATGTAGATGCGGATAATAACCTGGAAAAGGGTGTGTTAGGTATTAACTTAATCATTTCATAGTACAGGACAAAGAGGATTAATTACACATTGGATTTGACACTCCTAAGGGAAATTATTTAGTTGAACACATTATCCTTAAGAACCATTAGGATTTATTCCCTAATTACTTTAAGGTATTATGTTAAAAATTATAAGAAAACCTAACTCAAATAATAGTATATTGGATTAAAAGTATCTCAAGATGAAATGATGTTTCCATTTTAGAAGATAAATTAAGTTGTAGTGTTTATATACATATGATCATTTACACTAATGTTATTGATAACCATTTTGTTTTTTAGTAATTGATTAAAATTGTACCACAAAAATGACGATGAAAAGGGTATATATTTAGAAACCACAATGTCTTATCAAAAAATAAGGGAGAATATTTAAATGTTTTAGAATCTTATTATATGCTTATTATGATGGGAAAGGTTAGTTTCCTAGCCTTTCCTAATGTATTGAGTTTGATATCATAATGGAAATTAAAAAAATTATACTCTTAGATATTTTTATTAGTGAATGATATTTATCTATGAAATTATAGTATATTCTGAAAGATACAAGGATTATGTGAAACGTCTAAGGATTTTTCTCTTTTATTTTTTCTTTAAATTCTTAGATTCATATATTAAATTGTAACAATAAAAATGAAAATTACTTTAATGAAAAGGATATATTTTTGGACATAGATTTTGGAGAACATGTGACTATGTTATGGATAAGTCTTAAATTTAATATGTGATTGATGGTGAGGTAATAAAGGGATGGTTTATTTTTGAGTAAAGTTAGTTAAATTGTATTTATAGCCTTATAATTGATCAAAGATTTAATGAAATTGCAATCCATGTTATTTTTAGTGAATTTTATCTCATTTTTATGATTATTATATATATTTAATAGTGTGTGACTTTATAAACTTGTTTTTAATATAATTTAAGTATTAAAGATAAAGTTAATTTTTGAAAGAATATATATTATCAATTCGGTTTAATTTCTTATAGATTTTAATGGTTTTGGAAATTTAATATCTTGAACCTCTCTAGTTAATTACTTTGTGAAAATATGGTGTTTGAGGTGTTCTGGGAGGTCAAGGTGACATATCCCCAACACTTTTCCAAATTTACAATTCTGTGAACAATGTTATATCAGTGAGATTTAGTGAACAGTGTTATATCAGTGAGAATTTAGTGAATAGTGTTCTATCAGTGAGGATTTAGTGAATAGTGTTCAATCATTGAGGATTTAGTGATCAGTGTTCTATCGTTGAGGATTTAGTGAATAGTGTTCTATCAGTGAGGATTTAGTGAACAGTGTTCTATCATTGAGGATTTAGTGAACAGTGTTCTATCAGTGAGGATTTAGTGAACAATGTTCTATCAGTGAGGATTTAGTGAACAGTGTTCTATCAATGAGGATTTAGTGAACAGTGTTTTATCAGTGGGGATTCAGTGAATAGTGTTCTAACAGCAGACTTCTAATAGCATACTTCTAACAGCGGACTTCTAACAGCTGACTTCTAACAGTGGACTTCTAACAACAGAATTCTAACAGCAGAATTCTAACAGTAGACTTCTAACAGTGGACTTCTAACAGTGGATTTCTAACAGTGGACTTCTAACAGCGGAATTCTAACAGCTCACTTCTAACATTGGACTTTGAACAGTGTTTCCAACTTCCTATGGCTTCACCCCTTTGACGTTTCCTTTGACGTAAAATACTTTTAAAGCCTTATTTTGAGGACTCTTAAGGCCGATTCAAAGACCATAAATCCTATATTAATAATTCCTATGGCTCGGGATATTTTTACTTGATCAAACTGCATGGGTAAATGCAATCCGCTTTTAATGGGGAATTAAGAATATCTTAAACCATCACCCCATTAAATCGTCAAATGGGATAAGATATCAACCTCCCTTGTTTTTCCTCTTTTTTCTCAACTATGAGACGCTAGAACCTTTCAATCCTTCCTGTAGAAGTTGCACAATCAAACTTTACTCCTCATATTGGTTTCGCTCTATTTTGATGCAACCAAGCTATATCGTTCAATATTTGATATAAGGTATGTTTTATAGTCATTCCTTTGGGGATAATCTCCTCTTGTTTCTCCTTTCTATATTATAGCATGTAATCTCCATGCTTCTAATGGGGTTTTTCTTGGGGTTTTGTTGGTACTGTCGTATCGTGGCATCCTTAGGTGGATACAGTTGTCACAAGAGGAGGATTGTGACCCGTTGTGTGGATAAAGAATGTGAGGAACTATTTGAGGTAGGGGATTTGTTTCTTCCATTTATTTTATGTCCAACTATATTGTTAGCATGTTAAATCCCACTAGATGACAATGGAATTGACATAATAAATATTTTAACTTGATAAATAAATAGATATTGATCGTATGCTATTTCCTCTTGTTTTTCTAGATAGTGTGATACCTATGCTTGCTTTGCTTAGCTATTTATTCTTGATGGAAATCAATAAAGAATGGAAACCGGGATTAATTGATAATTGTTGGCTAAAGATAAGAGGCATGAAAACGAATCTGGTTCTTGTTGTAATTTGTTGTTAATCAAATTAGTGCAGTAACCATGTTTATTTTTTTATAACTTACTGGTTAAGTTTCTCAAATTTGGAACCAAAAAATAATAAATCAGTTAACCCAAGATGGATTAAAGAACTAGTGGTTGTTAAAAGATAATTTCTTGAAGGGCTCTGAGTTACCTTTTTGTTTGTTTAATGGCCAAGAGCCAAATTGTGAAGATGTTTTTTTTACTACTGCTTGTTTTTTAATGTGAGCATGGATTGTTGTGGTAATATGTGGATTCATGGAGGCCCTTTTAGTTGTGGCAGTAGATGACGCTTAGAGTGGATAGATGCATCGGTTTATGCATGTGGGTGTCAGGTAGGACACTAGGGATGATGGAATGGAGTGGATGTGATTGTTGGATGCTTGGTAATTTTGATTGGTTGATTATCTACTTTACTTTTCCCCACTGCTCAAGGCACTTGGTCTTACTTACCCTTATTCCGAAAGAGGCGAAGACATGTGGGGTATGCCATGTGCTTTATGTGTTTAACTTCTCAAGGAAGGATGGGTATATGCTATTTCTATAAGAGGCAAAGACTCGACGGGTAGAAAATCTACTCATCGTGTTGAGCACCCTTGTGCTGAGTAGCATATAATGTTTTTCTAGAATGCCTGGGAATGTGGGAAAGTTTTTCTATAATGAATAATTGAATAAATGTTGTTAACCCATGGGGATGGAGATGATGGAACATAATGATGAGGTTGTAATTTTTGAAGGAAAAACTTACTTTGGGTGTGATGCTAATGAAATTTAATGTGGAATTGTGCATGGTTAATTAATGTTTAAATAATTAATTAACATATAGTGGAACTAATAAAAATTGAATGAAGTAATCTAATAAATCTCTTTAAATGGTTGTGTGCTTATAGGATACCTAGTCTTAGAAGTAGCAGCTCGGAGTCTGAGAGACGTTAACTGAAGTTGTTTCTAAGACTAGGTAATGACCATAGTGTGGTTGTGAGATATAATATATCATATACTTTTTGTTTTTCTATATGCTACTCCACCCTGTCAGAAAGTGAAACTGACACCCCTGGGATTCTGAGCCCTGGGGGGTGTTTTCCCCAACATTCTGGTGGGAGGATGGATGGCTGACTACCCCCTTTGGCCCCGCTCTCTTCTCTTGGTATTTACTGGTGCTAGTAGGCACATTGGTTAGTTTTCCCCATATATGTTTGTAGAGAGCTATAATGGCTTGTGGTTTTTCACACACATATATTTTGGATATAGTTTTCTATATACTACTATTGGTCTAACGTGTAAAGGTTGTGATGGCTTGAGGATCCTTACTCGGTGTATGGGTTGTAATGGCTTGAGGTATAATACCCGACATATGATACACGTTATGCGAGTTATGGTGGCTCCCAGAAGCTACCCGGTTACTTTGGTGTGTGGACGTGGTGGTTTTGTTGTACAAGGTTCATATTTTAGTGCTTCGCCCAGGTGTCTGCGGGCAAGCCTTTTTGGAGAGAGATGCTCAGGACGTGCCATGTTGGGGAAAAGCCACAAACCAGTGGGGAAGTAGTAGTGGGGTACCCTTGATATTATTTATTATATGCTATATTCTTGTATGAGTTACTTGGTGAGAGTTTCTATGGTGAGGCTGTGAACTTAGTATACTTGTTTAGGTGACGAGTTAGTTTCACTTGTTGTTCACTGTAATTTAGCATGCTTTATTTACATTTTCATGAGAGGATTCAGGGAGGATCCTAATGAGTATATTGTTATAATCACCCTATGTATATATAAACTATTTTTCATGTCACTTGGAGTAGGTTGGAGATTATGCTAGTTTCTACAAGCTTGGGGTTGCAGAAGCTGTTCGGGCTTGTGGATGCTGCTGTTTTTACTTTCTTTTGGGTTCTTGTAGTTTTTCCCTTTCAATTGTAGTACTTTTGAATAGAATTTCATATGTGTACTTCACTTTTCATTTATATTGTATTCTGAGTTGGAGTCCATTGGTGTCTATCTTATCTCTTTCTTCTACATGTGTTCTCTTAGAGGTTAATGCCTCCCATTTTGCGTGTTATTATACCCTCAATACTAGTCTCCAACCTGGGGCCTACTTGAGGCGGAATTCAGGGGTCATTATCTCCCTTCTCACATTTATGACCTAGGAGGGGTACACTTTTTTGGGATGGGGTCGTAAAAAAGTGGTATTAGAGGAGAGGTTGAGGGATAGGATAGAGTTTGGAGTTAGGCACAGGTGAGGTTGCATGGGTTGGTAGGGAAATGGTGTCATTCATGTTTAGCAAGTGAGGTAAACACTAGAGACCAGCTGAGACATAGATGTTTAGGTCCCCCTATGATCTGATGTATGGACCTTTATGTTTATAATGGCTACTAAACAAGGTGATACTAGTTGCATGGTAGAGACCTAGGAAAGGATCATGCATCATTCTACTTTGTGCCTGTGTTTGAATGGGTATAACTTGGGATATGATAACATAAAATCAATGAAAGAAAAAAATTAATTAATTAATGTTGAGTCTTTCATATTCTAGGTTTAGGAGCTCTAACAGTTTGTTATTTGATAGGTATGGCTCTAGGTCGATGTGTTCATCAGGTTTGCGCAGAAAATTTCCAACAGGTTGTTCCAACAGATCACTGCAATGTAGAGGTTGACGATAACGACACATGGAGGAAGAAACTCCGAGAGTTTCAGCACCATAGTCTGCAGATGTATGAGGGATCCGTTTTAGATGCAGTCATGGAAGACTAGTTAGAGGAGGTCGAGATCGTCTTCTGTTTGATTCGTGCTCAGAAGGAGCACTAGGTGTCCTTGGTTGTGATGATGCTACGTGGAGCAGTAAGGTAGTGGTGGTTCTTGTTCCTCGGGGATCGTGATGAGTCAGTGATCTCATGGGAGGAGTTCCAAGACAGGTTTAGAGTTGAGTTTCTTTCTTCGACTATGAAGGCGTCGAGTCGCCAGGAGCTTCTTTCCCTTCGACCGGGGAGCTCCATTGTTCGAGAGTTTGGAATCCATTTCAGGAACCTTTTATGATATGCCTCAAACCTACTGCCAGATGAGGAGGCCAGGATGAGGCATTTCAAGGAGGCTTTGCATCCATAGATCCAGCGCCAGGTCACCCCATTTATGTTGAAGACATATCTTGAGGTACTATCCAGGGAAGAGGTTGTCAAGAGGACTTTGGCCAGAATAGGATCATCACGAGAGGGGAATTGGCATGATTCCTCACAAAGTAGAGATGTGGTCTAGGGTTCTCATTTTTTAGGGCAGGAGAGTTTTCATTCAGCCAGGGGTAGGTCCCATCCCTTCACATCTCGTTTCTCCAGAGGTAGCAACTCTCAGGCCTATGCCAAGGGATCAGGTGCTTGTTTTTCTTGTTGTGGTCGTGGTCATCAGTAGTGGGAGTGTCGAACCTTTCAGAGCAGTCATCATGCACCAGGCACTACGCTCTAGGTTCTTCTATTGAGGCAGTTCCAACCGAGGCAGCAACAGCCAGTTGCACCAGCTTTATATCAGTAGAGGGTAGATGGGGCTGGCAGAGGACATCCCCATGATGCTCCCTGTCCTCAAAGACACTACTAGAAAAGAAGGTTATACCAACGGTTATAAACCATTGGTATAGGCTGGAAAACCATTAGTATAGCCTATACCAATAGTTTTCCAAACCGTTGGGTAGTAAGCCGTGAGGAAAGCCTTATACCAAAGGTTTGATCTAAACCATTGGAATATTGTTTTTTAAAATTTCTCCCAATGTATACCAACGGTTTATAACCATTGGTACTGTATTTTTTGAGAATTATTATACTAACGGTTTTCAACCGTTGGTAATGTGATTTTCCAGAACACCTATACCAACAGTTTAGAACCGTTGGTATTGTGTTTTTCTAGAATTCCTGAACACCTATACCAATGGTTCTAAACTGTTGGTATTGTGTTTTTCCAGAATTCTAGAACACCTATACCAATGGTTTAGAACTTTTGGTATAGTGTTTTTTCATAATTCTATCACTCTTATACCAACAGTTTAAAACCGTTGGTATTGAGTTTTTCCAGAACTGCTGCACAGCAGCCCCCCTCCAGTAGCCCCTCCATTATACACCTGCATAACAAATATCACAAAAACCACATACAGACTTAAAACAGTATAAAAAACACCTAAAATAGCACACAAAAAACACATAAAACCATCAAACTCTTTCAACCATGTCATGTACTACAATTCCCTATTTCAATCTTCATATGATAACAATCATCCGGTAGTAATTCACCTCACCCTTCTAAAACCCCCCAACCAGCACAGCCCCCCCACCTCCCCATAAAATTCTAATATGCAGAATAGTATGAGAAATACATATTAGAGTTGAATAAGAGTTTGAAATTGGCTCATATCCCTTTTTTTCTGATCCATGATTTGGGTATGTAATGATTTGTGATGAATTTTTCATTGAACTTGTATTGTTTTTAATATATGGTGAAAAGGTATTTTTGTAGGAGTCTCTTCAATTATGACCCCATGATTCAAACTACCCAACTCATGAAAAAGAGTTTGTGACTATCATTGATGAGTGTAAATTTCAGTTGTATTCACTTAAAATGATGTCTTTTTGAAACAAAAGAGGGACTTTGAGTGCTTCCATCCACACCATGCCTTGGATTGAGGCGGGGTTGAGTCTTACACGTCACATATAACCCATGGATCAGTTTCCTAAAGTTTCAACATAATCTGAATGCGTTTGGTCGGTTTTCCGTATGCCAGTAGTTGTTTTCACTTAAAATTCTATCCATTTCAAATAAAAGTGAGACAGTTTGAGTCGTACTGGCCACACCGTGCCTCAAATTGAGGCAGGGTTGACCCGTAAACATCACAAATGACCCATGGATACTTGTCCTAAAGTATCAATAAAATCCGAATGTGTTTGGTCCGTTTTCCGTATGTCAGTTGTTGTTTTTACTTAAACTGTTGTCCATTTCAAAGAAAGGTGAGACACTTTGAGTGGTGTCGGCCACACCGCACCTCGGATTGAGGCGGGGTTGACTCGTACACATCACAAATGACCCATGGATAATTTTCCTAAAGTATCAACACAATCCAAATGCATTTGGTTTCTTTTCCATATGTCATTTATTTTACTTAAAAGCGCATCCATTTTAAAAAAAATACACTTTCAGTGGTATCGGCCACACCGGCCCTCAGATTGAGGCAGGGTTGACTCGTACACGTCACAAATGACCCGTGGAAACTTTTCCTAAAGTATCAATGGAATATGAATGTGTTTGGTCAGTTTTCCGTATGTCGATTGTTGTTTTCACTTAAAATCCTGTCCATTTCAAATAAAAGTGAGACAGTTTGAGTGGTATCGGCCACACTGTGCCTCAGATTGAGGTGGAGTTGACTCATACACGTCACAAATGACCCATGGATACTTTTCCTAGAGTATCAGCAAAATCCAAATGCATTTGGTCCATTTTCCGTATGTCAGTTGTTGTTTTGACTTAAACGGTTGTCCATTTCAAAGAAAAGTGAGAAACTTTGAGTGGTGCCGGCCACACCGCACCTCGGATTGAGGCGGGGTTGACTCTTAAACGTCAAAAATAACCCATGTATCGTTTTCCTAAAGTATCAACACAATAAAAATGTGTTTGGTTAGTTTTCCGTATTTCGTTTATTTTACTTAAAAGCGCATCCATTTTAAACAAAATAAAGACACTTTTAGTGGTACCCGGCCACACCGGCCCTCGGATTGAGGTGAGGTTGACTCGTACATGTCAAAAATGACCCATGGAATCTTTTCCTAAAGTGCCAACAGAATCAGAATGCGTTTGGTCAGTTTTCTGTATGTTTTTTGTTGTTTTCACTTAAAACCCTGTCCATTTCAAGTAAAAGTGAGACACTTCGAGTGATACCGGCCACACCGTGCCTCGTATTGTGGTGGGGTTGACTCGTACACATCATATATGACCCATGTATATTTTTTCTAAAGTTTCAATAGAATTAAAATGCATTTTTTTTGTTTTCCGTATATTCAGTTGTTGTATTCACTTAAAATGATGTCTTTTTGAAAAAAATTACAAATATATAATGGGGGAATAAAAGTTAATGATATTGAGGAAAAAAAGTTACATAATGAGTAACAGTCTATAAGGAATAAAAGTTATAGAAAGACTGACTGCGTGGGAACTAATTTTAGGAATTTGAGGAATGATAGTTACATAATGTGCAATATCAATTGTAATAAGATGTTATAGAACCCAAAACCGGATTTTTTTATCTAGTTTACGGAAGTCCAAGCAACTTAAGATCTTTTGAATCCCTCTCTTACTGCACTAGAACCATAAATATAGCATAACATCTAACCCTGAATGCATCAAAATTAATTTACATTGTTCAGGATCAATTTCAGAGTACAACCTAGCTCTGTCATCAATGAGATAGTGATCATGAAAAAAGCATCAAATGAAATATTCAAGCAGGTACCATTTAGGGAGGAACATGATTTCCTTCATTCTTGGTAGCAATTAATATGCACTGACTTTGATAACTCTGACTGTAGGGTCTTCATCAAAATATTATAAACCATTATTTTTTTTTCTTCTTATAGTAAGTGTTGAGTTTTATAAGACATCTGCAATAAGTGATCCTAATTCCATTAGAAGGCTAGAAAATATGTATAGAAATGGAAATATATCTAATAATACATTGTAGTTATTCATAAATGGAAAGGACCATTACTCATGATAAATGGTACAATTATTGGTGATAATACCTTGAGAACCAAATGCATCCGCAATGAAGACACCATCCCAAAAGGTCTGTTTTAAGAGGACATCATGAATGATCAATATTATGCACCTTATATCAATATTAGTTTCCAACCAAGGAGAATTTTTTATACCGTGTTTAAAACTCACAAGTTGGCCCAAATGAGATGCCACTTCAGCAATAACCATTTTGTGCTGACTTCATATCATAAATCCCAGCAGAAGAGACCTATCCTTTTCTTTAAGAGAAGACCCATCACAAAAGACACATTGAACTTCATAATAACCAAACTGTTGATTTCCCTGAATAATTTTCCCCCACGCATCTGCACAGCTAAGCAACCGTAGAAATCATAAATTATATTGGAACAGGATTTCAAAATTTATTCTCAACAAATTGAAATAGTAATCCTGAAGTAACATACATTTAAAATAATAAATGGAAACAAAATCAATGAAACATGCAGCACCTCCCCCTCCCACCTAAGCCCCCCCCTGTGTAGCCCCTTCCCCCAGCACACCCCCTGGACAACCTCTTCCCTGACCCTGCACAGCCCCTTCCCACAGCAGCCCCCTCCCCCCTGCCCAGATCTCCCCCTCCCGTCCCGGCCTACCCAGCTCTTCCATCAAGTATAACATATCTTCTCCAAAAAATTTCCATGTTTCGTTCAACACAACTTGTGCAATGAATGATGGAAACATATGAGAAATCAACATGTATCTAATTTTTCAACTGGATATGATCAACATGTGAAAATATAGGTAATCCACTACCTGTGATGGCTGGTAAGATTGAAAGATGGTTGATTTTACATGGCCCATTTATTCCACCAATAGGATCAACAACATTTGTCAATGAAAAAAAAACAGTACTGCATCATGAGAAGTAATCGACCTGGAGAACATAAAAAACAGTAGTACATCATGTAAATTAAATGATAGGGAGAGCATCTGGCCATAAAAAAGTGGAAAACCTAAAAAAAATTGACAACAACAGTGGAAAATGTTATTAAAAACATGATGTAATACATTTGAAAACCTACCAACCTGCCCAACCCCTGCCCATCCCCTCCCATCCCCCCTACCCAACCTTTTCCCCCAGTATCCCCCACCCTCTTTCCATCACCCAGCCCCTCCCCTACCCTTCCCTCCCCTCCCCTTCCCTACCCTCCCCTCCAACCTACCCAGCCCCAGCCCCTCACCTCCCCTCCCCCCCTACCCACCCTTTTCCTCCAGTAGCCCCCTGCCCCTCCCCTCCCCTCCCCCCTACCCACCCTTTTCCCCCAGCAGCCCCCTCCCCTCCCCTCCCCCTGCCCAACCTCTTCCCCCAGCACCCCATCCCTCCTTCAATCATCCTCCTCTCCCCGGCCCTCCCCTCCCCTCCCCTCCCCTCCCCTACCCTCCCCTCCAACCTGCCCAGCCCATGCCCCTCCCATCCCCCCCCCCTGCCCACCCTTTTCCCCCAGCAGCCCCCTCCCCCCGCCTAACCCTTTCCCCCAGCATCCCCCTCCCCTACCCTCCCCTCCCCTCCCCCATGCCCACCCTTTTCATCCAGCAACCCCATGCCCTCACCTCCCCTCCCCCCTGCCCACCCTTTTCCCCTAGCAGCCCCATCCCCTCCCCTCCCCCCTTCCCAACCTCTTCCCCTAGCACCCCCCTCCCTCCTTCCATCACCCTCCTCTCCCCGACCCTCCCCTCCTCTCCCCTCCCTTCCCTGCCCTCCCCTCCAACCAGCCCAGCCCCTGCCCCTCCCCTCCCCTCCCCCCCTGCCCACCCTTTTCCCCCAGCAGCCCCCTCCCCCTTGCCCAACCTTTTCCCCCAGCAGCCCCCTCCCTCCTGCCATCACCCAGCCCCTCCCCTACCCTCCCCTCCCCTCCCCTTCCCTTCCCTCCCCTCCAACCTACCCATCCCACCCTTTTCCTCCAGCTGCCCCTTGTCCATCCCCTCCTGCCCACCCTTTTCACCCAGAAGCCCCCTCCCCTTCGCTCCCCTCCCCTCCCCCCTGCCTACCCTTTTCCTCTAGCAGCCCCCTGTCCCTCCCCTCCTGCCCACCCTTTTCACCCAGCAGCCCCCTCCCCTCCCCTCCCCCCTTCCCAACCTCTTCCCCCAGCACCTTCTCATTCATGAAATAAGTTTACATGAAAATATAGTAATATTTAAAAATAACAATACATACTATGTATAACTAATAGGGAAACACTTTAATAAGAAATTAATAATTATTTATAAGAAATCTTTTAAAACAGTAAGTATGATAAATTTGGAAACACTTCAATAAGAATTCCAGAATTCAGTTGGCATCCCGAAAATTCCTAGAAGATCCACCATCACTAAAAGAGAAATCATCCCCTGAACAGAATTGAAATTCAAAAACAGCACAATTCACTTCAAAGACACAAAAATAAGAACATAATCAATAATATTTCGAGTGATTGTTTTTGAACATTAGGATGCCCATATTAACTTATCAAACTAGATATCATACAGTGAATCATTTAGTTCATTCTAATTCCAAATATAAATCTATTCATATTAACCTACAATGGTAACCATAAGGAATATGGAAACTATTTTTCATAATCATTAGGGAAACAGTTATTCATAAGAAGTCATTAAAAACACTATGTACGAGAAATTTGGAAATAATTGTATAAGAAAGTGGAAGAGATATTTTTATGAAAGGTAACATAACAAAATGTGTATAGAAAATGAATTATATCTGAAAATATGGTTGAGTTATTCTTAAACAGGGTCTAATTTTAAATGGACAGAGTACATGTAAGTAACACAATCTCATATATAACTCTCAATAATGAATGGGAAAAATGTACAGGTGACACTTGAAATCATTGAATCACAAATATGATGTTTAATAGTTGTAGGGTTTTAATATACCTTCACTAAATAAAAGATTACTGTGGATTTGAAAAATTATATATATAATCAATAGTGTTGGTCCCAAGTAATGTTTTCATAAAGCATTAATACTTAAGTAAAATTAAATGGTTTTTGCAACTACAACCAAGAAAAGACAATATTTCTTGTGATAAAGTATCCAAACCAAGTGCAGAAGGATCCTTGTCGGAAATTTTTATTACCCATGCAACTCCCTAAAATAGTGAAGTGTGAAGGCATTAAGGACAAGGTGCATTGGGAGAACATGTGAGACCTGAACAGAGGATGAAAAATAAAGCTACAATCATGACCTTCGTATGATCAAAACAATAATGTACAATTACTACTTGAAAAAGCACATTTATATGCATGTGATTATTCCACGCATGTTACTATCAAGCATAAAACTATCAGGCATAAATGAAAAAAAATGCACTTCTATGAGAAAATGACATAAACATGAAATACATGGCTAACTAAGAAAGCTAGGTAATACAAAACAGAAAAATTGGTATCACAGTACCAAGGAATACTAAAGGTCTAGGTAGTAGACTAATCATACAGTAAGAATCAAGTGCAAAAAATAAATCTGATAAAAAAGTCCCTATGAAATAGAGGAAAACCCCAAAGTGGAAAACCAAGTTCAAAAATAAAGATTTATACATAATTCAAAAATGTAATGGATCAATATTCCCCTGATCACCATCACCATCACCACTGTCATCATCGGCCTCAACCTCGCTACCATATCTGTCCTCTTCATCTTCCTCGTCATCGTCCCCATGCTCATCATCGGCCTCATCCTCATCCTCGGCCCCATCCTTGCCCTCAGCCCCATCCTCGCCCTCGACCCCATCCTCACCCTCGTCCTCATCCTCATCCTCACCCTCATCCTCTTCAGAATCCTCGTCAACACCAGGAACGTCATCATCTCGACCACCACTAGATCTGCTGCCTGGTGTATTGGATAATGAACCCATCGATGACATAAATGTCTGACAAGCCGCGCTATCCTCTGGTGGAAGTGATGAAGATAAATCTTTCATTAGTTTCATAAATTCTTTGTCCCTCGTTTGAACTTGTACTTCCAACTCTATGACCCTTTTATCATACTGTCTTGCATGCTCCTTGACCTATTCCAACTCGGTGGTACTAGAATGGATACCTGGAGAGGACCAATACCTCATCGGGGACTATATTCTTACCAGGTTGGCAGCGTACTTGACTAGAGTGCTCCTCTACCAAAACATGATATAAATGATTGTGTGGTCCAAAATTGTCCGGATCCTGGGAATCAAGAGCCTCTAAAGCAGCCTGTTAAAAATATTAATAGATTAATAAATTTCAAAATATATATTAAACTTTGAAATAAACAAATTAAAACTTACAATATTTTATTGGGTTGATTCATTTACCGTAGTTCCATCTTTTTTTCTTCTACTCGAGCAAAACAATTTTGCTTGAGGGATAAGTCCTTCAATATTCAATTTTTTCTTCTGTAATGACATTGAAACAATATAAAGTGCAAGTATAATCATATATTCAATATTCAATAAATCACATAATTTAAGTAGGAAACAATAAAAAGGGAAATTCCTAAAGAAAAATTACAAAAAACTATATCATACCAGCTGCCTCTCATGATCTTACATAGTTGTGCGCCCCAAAGTGTGGAGGTATTGCTTTGAATCAATGTTTTTTTTTGTTTTTTTCAGAATATTACTAAATAATGTTTAATAATAAATAAGATTATATTAATGAAAAATATGAAAACTCTCATTTAAATACCTCAAATGAGATTAATACCTTAAATTTGGTAGTCGCCCAATGGGTAATCATTTGGCGATATTTCTCTATCGGGCAGTCATCCATGATAGGTAATGTATCTAACTCCGTGCCCACTCTATCACACCATCCAACATACAGGTCATGCTTATAAGCTCTCTAAAGCTCTCCTAACTCTTTTAAACGTGTTGGTTGTGCACCTTCGCCATCAGGGAAGTTAAACCAAAGCTGAAACCCAATAGATTATTTCATATAAATACAAAAAAAATACTACATTAAATCCAATAGATTTTTTACCCATATTTGTGCCCACGTGTTATCTTTGACATCGTGTGGCAGATGTCTCCAAGAGAGAGGGCTGACCGGAATGATATCAGAGTATTTGGATAGCGTTTCCAAAAAACCCCGACATTCCAACCCAGATTTCTCAATCATTTTTCCATCAACATTGTATTCAACCATCAACTGTGTCTGGATGTTCCATACCACATGCAAGCGAGTACACCCCCTCCCCCACCTCCAATCTATAAATAAATCTGTTATTAAAGAAAAATAATATCAAGACAAATTATAATAAAATAAATTTTGGTATAAAAATTTGATAGAGTTATATAAATATACATGTGGTAGTCGGATCAATGGGTGTCACTGGATGTGAAGAAGCTGAAAGAATATCATGTACAGGTGGAGTGTCCCTTAGTGTATGCTCCTCAGCCACATACTGTATCGTAGCAGGAGTCTAAGAAGGAGGAATATAATAGCTTAGAGATAATGATCCAGAAGAAAAAGATGATGGCATAGACATCTGGCCAACTGGTAGTGTAATCATCGGAGGTCTAAATATCCCGTGTGTCCCTGATGACACGCCAGGATCAAAATGGGGTGAAGAAGATATGTCTGTGGTATTGGATCATATAACTCTCGCCCCACGAGCCCTCGTACCACTGGCCTCAGTACCGGGACCACTAGATGATCGTCCATCTCTGACACCACCCCCCTCCTGCCACCAACCTCTCTACTAAGAGCAATATCAGGCTCCTCGTCAAATATCTCTCATCTAGGGGGTCGATCCTGAGAAAAAGTTTAACACAAAAGTAAACACATGATATTATAAGTTATTGAAATATTAATATTTGAAATAAAATACTCACAACAGGGATGAGTGGAGGAACACCGATCTGTATCATGCGAAGATTATTATCTGTCATCTTTTTTCGTCGCCTCTCTTCAATGGGTGTCATTTACTGCAATGAAAGCAAACATGGAAGTAATTAGAAACAGATAACTAATGTGTATCCCAAAAAACAAAATATAGAAAAACCATTCTGATAAAAATACATAAAGTAAAAGAATATTTATGGTGGTTTGAAGGTAAGTACTAGGATACACACTCTGAATGATGTAGGTGAAACATATAGGTGAGAACATGACTGTATGATTCTATATATTTCCCATCATAACTTTGGGTTCACAATCAACTCTGACAATTGAGCTGTTGGCGTCATCATAAGTAATAAACGGATTGCTTCCAATTGCAGTAGGGATAGTGTCAAATTCATTATCACCATCATCAAAAACATATCTGGGATTTACTTCAATAATTACACCGAATTTAGGATGACGATGATCTTTAACATAAAAACCTTGTTTCACCATTGATGATAATACATATGGTTCATCGGTGGAAAGAGTGTGAGTCATGTCAATAACTCGAAATCCACAATCATCAATAAAGTTTCCTTTCGTCTTCATTTAATCAAACCATTGACATTTCATCATCATGACACGACCATGCGAGTAATAATCCAAAATTATTATTTTCTCCACGACTCTATAATAAGAAACATTTTCAGAATGAGGTCTAGTATCTGATGAACTGGCATAACAGTCTATTGTGGTAGTTAGTATAACACCATTATGTTTTGTTCTCATTTTTCTTTCTCGTTCAGTGATAATAAATTTGTATCCATTGATCACAAGTGATTTACAAGAACGAACCATGGTATTAGGACCAAAATCCAAAGCTCTTATTTCCTCAAAAATAGTGTCTGCAGTAAAACTCGATACCTGAAATATAAACAAATAGTAAACTTAATTAAATATTATTTTTATTTAGTTATTACAGAAATATTTTTACCTTCAATTTTAACCAAGCAAAAAACCCTTTGCTATGAAAAGTCTCTTTCCTTCTCAAAGATAAAGAACGATGATTTATATATATCAATTCATTATGTTCCTTGTAGATAAAAATAATAATAGTTTAACAAATATTTAAAATTACAATAGATAATATAAGAGATACATGTACAATTTACTTACTTGATATACTCATCGAACAAATCCCAATTGAATAACAATATGCGATGTGCCATCTCTCACTCTTCAAGGCTTAATGTCGTCAATGTATATGATCCCAGAATTCCTCCTGTCTGAGGAAGTGATGGAAAACTGGGTTCAATTTTCCCACATTGTTCTTCTTCATTACTCATTGGTCTGTTTATTCTCGTTGTAAGATCAGACAAATACATTGATCAAAAATCCATACATTCTTGAGCCAAGTAACCGTTCACAATAGAACCTTCAGGATAATTCCTGTTCCGAACATATGATTTCAATGTGCACATGTTTCTTTCAGTTGGATACATCCAACAGAAAGCAACGGGTCCTCCAAGAAGTATTGCAGTCGGAAGATAGACAGTCAGATGCAACATGCATGTAAAAAATTATGGAGGGAATATTTTCTCTAACTCACACAAAATTAATAGTGCCTCTTCCAACAGTTTTTGCAAGAAGGATTTGGACAACCTCTTAGCACAAAGATCTCTAAAAAATAGAACAACCGAATAACTGAGACTCTAACATTATTGGACAAGAGATGGCGGATTGCTATTGGAATCAACTCATGCAAAAGGACGTGATAATCATGAGTCTTCAAAGATTTCATCTTCAACTCTTTTCTATTGACCCATTTTGATATATTTCTTGAATAGACATCAGGAACTTTAATAGTATCTATCACTTTCATAAATTGATTTTTTTCAGCAGGTGTCATCACATAAGAAGCACATGGAACATGCCATTTATTTTCACTGATACAGACAGGATGCAATCTTGGTCTGATCCCCCAATCTACCAAGTCATGGAGAGATCGTAAATCATCTTTTGACTTCCCCTTGACATTTAGAAGAATCGAAAGCAACATTTCACATATATTATTTTCAATGTGCATTGCGTCTAAGCAATGACGTAACAAGTTGGTTGACCAATACGATAACTCAAAGAATATAATCTTCTTCTTCCAATTGTAACAGGTATCATTGGAAACATTTTTCATATTTCTAGATTTCATTACACCCTTCCCAAATGAATAACTGAAATCTTTAAATTCATTAAGCACATCAGTTCCAGACATACGCTGAGGTGGATCATCATTCTCCACGGTATTGTCAAATCTTTGACGATTTTTTCTATATGGATGGTTCATTGGAAAGAATCGTCGATGTCCCATAAAACTAAAACTACAATGATATTTCAGTCTTCTCGATTGAATATTCTTCATACAAACAAGACATGAAACTTTTCCTTTTGTGCACCATCCAGACATCATTGCATAAGAAAAAAAATCATTGTTCGTCCACATAAGCGTAGCACACATCTGAAATATGTCTTTTGAACATGCATCGTATGTGGGCACACCCACATCCCAAAGAAGTTTCAACTCTTTTATTAAAGGTTTCATGTATACATCTGTATCATTTTCGGGATTAGAAGGGTTAGATATTAGTATACTCAAGAAATTGTAAGGCTTTTTCATACACAACCAAGGGGGAAGGTTATAGATGTGTATGAAAACGGTCCATGTGCTGTGCGAAGTAAGCATCTGCCCAAATAGATTAAAACCGTCACATGAAAGACCCAGTCTCACATTATGCACGTCAGATGCAAATTCAGGATATCGAGCATCAAATCTCTACCATGAAAATCCATCTGCAGGGTGAACCAGCTCTTCATTATTATTTTTTCTCTTGGTGTCATGCCATCGCATTTTTATGGATATTCCATCAGACATGAAAAGGTTCTGTAATCTGGGGATCAATGGAAAGTTCCATGTTACTTTTTGTGGCACACAAGATGGTGTTCCATCATCTTTTGGCTTCCATCGGGAGGTTCCACATTTGATACAATCATTTCTTTCAGTATTTTCCTCCCAAAATAAGCTGCAATCATTCGAGCAAGCATGAATTGTTTTTTTTTTGAGAACCCAAGTTCATCAACTAACTTCAATTCCATATAGTGGTTTGAGGGAATATCTGCATCATCTGGAAGTAAGTCCTTCAAGAAGGTAAGAATGTAATCAATTAAAGTATTTGAAATCCCATACATAGTTTTCCCATGAAACAATCAGATTAAAAATTCCAACTTTTTCATTTTACCACATTGTCGATATACTGGAGTCGTCGCAGCATCATCATTTTCATTGGACGCATCATGTGTGCTTGTATTGAAATCTTGTTGGCTGGATATCCTTTCCTTCTCATGATGCCAAATAAATGGAAACCGATCATATATCAAACTCTCCAATTCAGTCCTATCATTTAGATCATCAACATTTCGAGATTCCATTTTCTCTCCATTGTGATAGCACACATAATAGTTTGTTTGGAAACCATATTTGGTTATATGATAGATAACTGCTTCACGACTCAACCAAGGTCTTTCAACACAATTAAAACATGGGCAGTGTATGCGACCACCATCTAAAGCCTTGTCAAATGAAAAATATAGAAAGCTGCTCAAATTATTTTTGAAAATCGGTTGAAATCTGATCAGTTTCGTACATCCAACTTCTATCCATTATGTAAAAAATTGCAATAAGTCATTTCAAATAAATTCAATAATATTGAAGTTTAATCAAAAAAATATTTAGGTAAATGACAGTTGTTTACTTTATATAAAAGCATAACTAACACATTACTCTATATGAGAATCATATTAAGAAATACAAGAAAATACAGTGTATATAAGAAAATAAGATATAGAATTTATAATGCCTATATTCAAGTATTGCCCAGTAAGATATTGGAAGTGGATCAAGGAATACATAATCCTTAAGGATCTTGTTGGGAGTACATGAGTTTTATACTTTTCCTTCTTCAGGGAGATCAGGATGAGGAGTAGGATGAGGATCAGGGGAGTGGTGGGACTGTCCAATGGGGGTGCAGGGTGTCTAGGGGGTGCGGCGTGTCTAGGGGGTGGTGGGGTCGTCCGGGGGGTCGGAGGTGTCCAAGGGGTCAGGGGCTGTCTAGGGGGTCAGGGTGTCCAGGTGGGCGGGCTGTCCGCGGGGGTGGTCAGGCTGTCCAATCAGGTAGGGGGAGTCCAGGGGTGGGCGGGCTGTCCAAGGAGGTAAGCGGGGTGTCCAGGGGGTGGTTGGGGCTGTCTGGGGAGGTACAGTGTTTCCAGGGGTGGGTGGGCAGCCCATGGGGGTGGTGGGGATGTCTAGGGGGTCTAGAGTGTCCAGGGGGTGGGCGGGCTATCCAGGGGGTGGGCAGGCTGTCCACGGGGGGTGGTCGGGTTGTCCACAGGGGTGGCGGCGCTGTCCAGTGGGGTCGAGGGTGTCAAGGGGTGGGGGCATTCCAGGGGTGGGGGGATTTCCAGGGGTGGGGGCATCCGGGGGGATGGGGGTGTTAGGGGGGTGGTGGGCGGGTGTCCGGGGGTGGGGTGGGCGGGCTGTCAACAAGGGTAGTGATAGGTGTGGAAATTGTACACCTAGAGTTTGATGAGGAAATACTTATGAGGATGGATTGGAATCTCAGTAGGTTCTTAGAGTGGGATGGTCCCTCTGAGTATATAAAATTTATTATTAAATGTTTTAGGGAAATATAGTTTTCATATAGGGAACATGTCTATAAGGTGATAAAATTATATTTTCATAGATGTAAGATGGTATTTTATGGATTTTTTGGACAAAATTAATCTTAATTAGTTAATAGAGATGAAGAAGTTCTCTATAACAAATATTAGTAAAAATTGATCTGTTACAGGACATTTTGTTGCTTTTTATGGATTAATATCCTTAAAAATACCATTAGTAGTGGGTCATATAAAGAATCATTCCCAAGATTGAGTTTAGGAGTATATATGGTTTTTATTATTATTTTCCATGACTTTTGGGTTGATAAACACTATAATCTTCTTCATATATCTCATGAATATGATTTTCCATCCATATAATGTCTCTTTAATCATTATATTTATAGATGAAATGAAAATATAGTTTTTGAAATTATTTTTTAATGATTGACGTTGTGACATATTAATGATTACAATTCAATAAAATTTGATTTATAAAAATAATTTTGTGTGTCAATATTGGATACAACAGACTAAGAGCTATTGAAATTAGAGAAGCACTAGGATTTTGGTCTATCACAATCTCAACATCATATCAAGGGGGTATCATCACAACCACCTCATAAAAAACCCTAACAAACTTGGTATCCTCCAACATAATAGCTTTAATCTATTCTATAAAATTATGAACAATCACATAAACTAGGTGGTCCACATATCAACTTCCCACCTAAAATTCCCACTCAATAACAAAAACTACATTTTTTCTATCCTCATATGATTACACAACCCTCATTCAGAATCATTTGATAAAAATCTGTATGGAATATAACTATTTGATTCATTTGATGACATAGTATAGGTATATTTATATGAAAATAATACCCCCACAATAATCATGTAGCCCTGTCATCAGTCTAAACCCCTAGAACACATAAAAGAAGCTAGTATGGACATTTACTAAAATATTTAACACCATAAGAATAAAAATACACTCTAAATATAGTTTTAGAGGATATAATGGTGTGTGAGAAAAAAATGATATTATATCAATTTAAGTGAATATGGAACAAATGAGGGTTTACAATACACTAAGAGTGCCTCAAACAATCTAAAACCACTATAGCGCCACATATTCAACTTCATGAAACAGGACCTGGAAATCTTACCTACGTCTTTACTGATGACCACCTAATTATAACACTCTATTTATGGTTCTTGAACACAAGGAACAAACTATGTTTGGTATCTACCAACTCAATCACCCCCTTGCAGATCATAATCTTGTTTCCCCTTATACTAAAATGGTCTCACTAGAAGATACTTCTAATGCTGGTCCTAAACCATTCATTCTCCACAAAACAATGATCAAAGAACCATTGGACACATCTTAATGACGATAAAAGCTCATCACATATAGTTTAAATCAAAACAGAAACAAAAACATGTACACATCAAAATCAAAACTAAAAACTAAAATATTAGATAAATTTCAATAAAAATAATGTACCAGTTAATAAAATACCTAATTTAGGATGGGTTTGATAAGATTAGGAAGGAGCTTCAACACCTTGTATGGGATGGAGGAAGAGGAAGCCAAAGGAGATCCAAGATTGCCAAACTGCTCCCACTGAAGGAGCTCCAAGATCGCCTGCTCCCGTTTAGGGTTTTGTGTCACGAATGGGGGAGAGGACGGGGCGCTGGTAATTTGGGGGAAATTTTTACCAATAGTTTTTAAAAACTATTGTTATATATATTCAGGACAAACCTATACCAACGGTTCCTTAGAACCATTGGTAAAATCTTAACCGAACCACACCTATACCAAAGGTTCTCATTGAACCGTTGGTAAAACTCCCCTAAACTACATCTATACCAACAGTTCATTAGAACTGTTGGTAAAATATCCCACAAACACACCTATACCAACAGTTCTAAGGAACCGTTGGTAAAAGCTTCCCTAAACCCTCCTTTACCAACGGTTCCATGAAACCGTTGGTATGGAAGTGTTGGGAAAAACCCACATTTCAGTAGTGAGAGTGATTTTAATTAATTAGATAACACATATAAGGTATACATAAAACAACCAGTTACCTTATTAGATATTTTTTAATTATTAGATTCCAAATATATATATATATATTGATTATATTTTAAATGATCTGAATATGTATTAAATTTCCACTAGACTGAATGATGCATGATTCCACGATACATTGGTTCTTAGTCAATCCCTATACACTTCTTGAGTTTTATATCATGCTCAAGATATCCAAAAGAGAACCTAAATCAAATATATTGTGCTTAAACACTTCCAAGATATCCCCCAACATCTTGATATTACACCATAAAGAGGTTTTTTAGGCCCATTAATGTATTACTTCTCAAGTCCATGTAAACCTAAAATATGTTTAAGAAAGGTGAAAATCATAATAGCCCAACATCACTCAAATTCCAATTTGTAACATCTATTTCTTGAATACCTAGTCTTTAACCTTATCATATCATCACAACACCTCAAGCATGACTCCCAGTCTCTCTGGGTTACTATAAATGTTGGGGATCAATAAAACATATGTGAGAGGTGTATTTTCTCCCTTAGAATGAAAAAGGAACAAAATAAATTTATTTATAAAACTTTGACATTACCATAGGGGTGGAGGTACCTATAGACCAAAAATTGATTCATCTATTACCAAAATGTATGTAAATCAAACCATATGTAAAAAACATGATTTAATAGCTATATGACACATGTTTAAAATCAAACTAGTCCCAAAATCTATCAAAAAGTTTACAAAATGAGTTGAACAAAAAAAATACGCTACACATATAAATTAAAACCAAAAATTTTCATAGGGGCCACAAATTAAAGGTTTTATATGTGTAATTCCCATGATTAAAATAGAATATAACACTTATATATCCACTTTGCATGTATGTTAATAACTATAAGAGACTCCACCTGAGCCTTTGACTCAATAAGGGCTTTACTCCTTTTATTTCTATGACTAGAAGACACATAAACACTCTAAGCATAATGAAGTACCATAAAAGTGTAACATGAAGAGATTAATTCCCACCAGTGTATCCATGTAGGGTGTGAGCACATACAGACTCAATAGGGTACCATGAACATTCCTCAACTTGGTAAGAAATAATCAGGTGTATGTGTAAAAATGTGTACTCATTTACATACATATAAAATAAAATAACTTTAATAAATAAACAATAATAACATTGAAAAAAATAAAACAAGTAGTTTATAGTTAAATTATAAGTAATAGAAAATAACTCCATATACTAATACGAACCTCACTTGAATCTACCTTAGGTTTACCTACACTGGGATTCCTCAGAATATATATCTTGCTAGAGGTAGGAAAATATTACATATCATCATATCTTGGATATACGTTAGAAAATATTACAGTCTATCCCACCCAAGATCACTTCTTGATTCTAGGCCAAATCCCATATCATAGAAAGGCGAAGGGATATAAAAAAATCAGGTTCACATCCCATCACATGAAATAGTAAAGGGGTATACAAATTCATGGCATTTCGATCTTATCACATCATCATCATTATAACAATATATACATGATTAAAAATTTATATTATAGGAATATGTATACATGTACACTACCTCAAAATAATGATTATCAACTATCAAAGTAGTATCTATTCTAAAAAAATAAATCATATAAATCAACATTCTCATTAAAAAATAATGATAGACATGCTCCAATACTAACATTCACTACTATAATAGCATCATGGTATTCAAAATACACACTATTATAACAAATATATAAAATAAACACATGGAAATGGAAACATTTTTGTTAATTTTTATGTTTGTAAACATAATTCCAAACATGTTTCAAGTCACAATAAAGAATTGTCATCGAAAACTCAAGTAGAAAGTCTTTACAAGTCTTTATTGTTAATATATAACATCTCAAAATCTATTATAAATATAGTAACATGATATTAAATTCATTACACGGGTACCATATATTGTTAACCTATGAAATAGATTATCTTTAGAATTTTTTAAAACCAATACTAAATTATTATAATCCTAATGGGAAAAAGAAATATGTGAGTCTTAAATTTAGGGTTTTAGTGTCTAAATTAATTTTCGTTTAAAATGGATTTTTTTATTTAAAACATATTTAAGAAAACATTTACTTTGAAAATCTTAAAACTACAAGTTAACAAATGTTTTTATAATAGATTTATACTATTTCAAAAAGAATTAAACTTAAAAATAAACTTTTTTATTTGCACTGAAATATATAATTTTTCAATAGAAAATGAGTTATATTATAAAATGATAATTGGTTCTATAAAAAGGATATATGAGTTGAAGACCCTATTTATCAAAAAATATTTTTATTTTAATTATATTGAAAAAAATTATATTTTATAACATTACATTTCATTTAGAAAACATTATGTTAGTAGAGAACAAATATTTATAAGATGCATCATTCTATTCCACCTATCAGTCCCCAGCATTACCTAGTCACAGATGCAACCCTTAACAAAATATATAATTATATAATTGGTTTTACAAAATATCCATGATATCATGGGATGATATGATATCCCTTAGTATCATACGCAAATAATTTAAGAAATTTTTTTCTTAATACGTCATGGTCACACTAATAGATCATTAAGTCTCGGGGTTTCACCGTATCATAGAGAACTGCCCAAAATAACATTCTTAATTATCTTACACAAATAATTATTGTTATTTTTAAAAAATGACAATTCAAATAAGGATATTGGTACTCCCTTGGATTTTAGTTTTTATAGAAGAATAAGATAATGCATAATAATGAACAAATAAATCATATATTTTAAAAAATAATAGATTTTGGGTGTGTAAGTGGTATACACAATACAAACAATAAGAATCATTTTTAGAGGACTTAAGACATGTTTTTATGAGAAATAGGTTCTAATACATCGAATACATATTTTATTCAATATTTTATTTTCAAAATACATAAATCTGATATATGAAAATAACATTAGGAAAAAAATTGATTATAATTATGAAAATAAATGATTAGTCTTGATTATTAATTTAGGAAAATAGAAACATGCATTTTCCAATCATATCATGAAAAATCACTTAAAAATTTGATACCCCTACCTTATTCATTGTAAATCTTTATCCATCCCAAAATATCTTTAAATATTCCCTAAAAATCACTTCTGTAATATCCATAGCTATCTTGAAGAAGTAACCAAAGAAACATAACAACCAAATAAGAATACCCACTAAAACCTGGGTAAAGAATTTCAATCCCAATAATCATCCGAAATATTAATTTATAATAATACATAATTATCATTATATTAATAATCCCTAAATAAATACCCCAAATTAAATAAATCATAAATAAATTATTATATTGTTGTAATTTATCAAAATAGTGTACATGATGTTAGAAATCACCCATAGAGGTCTTTCCTAACTAAAAGGAGAAGAATATAAGGAATTAGGTTAGGTTTAACCAAAAAATTATTAAAACAATAAACCAAAAAAATATCCATGGTAAGAGTAATGGAATAAGAAAAATATAATTAGGGATAAGGTAGAATAAGAAGAAGGGGAAAGCGGTTACCTTTGATTTGATGTGAATAATTAATCCAAAATCAATCATAAAGCATAAAGTGAAAGGAAGGGTGAAGGGAGACCCTAGATCACCATAGTAATATATCTAAAATGATTTTCATGAAGTGAGATTGAAAAATATGGTAGAGGGGTTAAAAGTTATTTGAAATTAAAATAAAAAAGTTACCTTCTTAAAAACCACTTGGAAAATCAGGTACCCTCTAGTGGGACACTGGGTACCCTGTGGAACCACCTAGGTACCTTGGCCTCTATCAAGAACATTGGGTGTTCGGTAATCACCAAAAATTACCTAGTGTCATCTATTTCAAAGGGATATAAGTAAGACCCCACTTCAAGCATTCACAAACCCTTAAAACCTTCTAAATATTAAATAATATCTAAAAATACTTAAAAATTAACTGTCAAACTTCCAAATTCAAAACTGAGACCCAAAATAAAAAATTTCCACCTTACCATGAATAAAATTTATAATTGTATCATTCCATAACATCCTTAAACTCCCAATTATACCTAATATTCACTTAAAATTGGATCACTAATTACATGATACATTATACAAATGAATGAGGTTAGTACTCTGGAAACTTAGGTAAGAGATCATGGTGGCATTATACATCTAAAGAGATTTGAGTTGATTATCGTAAGTATATTTGAAACAATAATTATTCCAAGTATTAAAGATCCTTACATGTTATTATAGTATTATCATCAAATTTTATATTGAATAAATAATTCACTTAAATAGGTGAATGAATATTGGTGATCTATAAAGGAATCGCTTCAATCTAGAAAATATAGTAAAGTTAATAAGTCATTTTTCTATATGATCAAATTAATTTAGGACCAAAGAAAGAAATATAAAGAATATATGAAGAAGTATATAGTTGATAAAAACTATCAAAAAGTGTTGAAATGATTCCGTAGAAACTATATGCCCTCTAAATATTTAAATAGTGTCCACCACATGGTTACAACATAGTTTGGAAAACCGTATGAGTAAACCATGTTACCTACACTATTTTAGATATTTTTGTCTCTTCACCTTATTTTTATGTGGGTATTATCCCCCAATCCTCAACCCATTCAAAACTACTTACCTAGGATCTTCATAAGGCCTCTTTTTTTTCTTTCAAACCCTTCATAGTGTATCTTTGACGGTTTCTTGGTGGTTCTGTACCAAATTGGAAGGTAAGAGCCTCTCATTATTCCCTCTATTGGTTTATTCAAATTTCCCCTTATTCTCTAACCTTAGGGGACATGTTGGCCAATTTATATGTCCAAAGTTGTCTAACATTAGTGTATTTTGGTCTCTAGTATATTTTATCTATCTCTTGAGATCAGTTCTGGTAGTTTTAATCAAATATGATATGGTTTTCCAATATTAGTTAGGTGTTTCAATTCCATTTACTTTTAGTTTTGAGTTACATGTATGTCTAGAATATTAAATAATATTTTTAACTAGGTAAATAATCTGTTAGTTATATAGGTATTTTTTCAATATATTTTATGGTTTTCCTCTTGGTTTCCTTTAGAAAATGGGTAAATTTGGTAGCTTAATGGAACTTATATTTGAAATGGTATTTTATGAATTCTAACTGTATTATGAAATTAAAAGTATAATTTTATTCAAGAAAAAATTATTTATTTATGTTTATTTTGGTAAAAGAAGATTTATAAAGTGGCGCTTCTTTTTTAGGATTACAGGTTTCATGTGTTTTAAAGGGTTTTTTTATTTTATGAAATACAATATTGACTTCTTCAATTAATTATGATTTTGGATTTGCATGTAATTATGATTTCCCTTGGATGAGAAAATATATTCCAAATGATTTAATGAGGTATTTTAAAAATTTATAGTTTCTAAGTAATAATAAATGGTCTGATTTGGTACTTTAAGAAATGATATTTGATTGATTATTGGTTGTAGCCTTGTTGAGCATCATTTTCATCTTTTTTTTAATATTTGTATATATAATTTAATGAATTTTTGAATTATTTATCGTGTTTATATTTGTGTTTGTGGGTCGGGAATCTTGTTAAGGGGGATGTTGGGGGTGGGGAAAACATGATTCTTATGTTATCCTTGGGATTTTTTTTGTTATGTGATTTTAATTATTTTGATATAGGCCCACCTAATTTTTTTATTACATGAGGAACCATAGGCTTATATGTAGTAAATCTAGGGATAGTTATTTTTTATTTTAGATTTTTCTTTACAAGTGGATATTCATTGATATTTTTCTATCTAAGTGATGTGTCTCTGATGATTCTAGTTAAGATAAATTTAAGTGATGAGTGTAAGACTGTAAGACCTATAGGCTTGAGGATTCACCTATTCACATGAATTATTTTTTTATTTGTCCCCAATGTTATGCCTCATGATATGTATCATATGTTATGTTTACTTTATTGATTATTTATCATGTGTGTTTATTGGATCATGATTTTATCCTACTTTTATTGTTTATCTATGGTTATTCCATGAAAATATATTGTTTACCACTCTTGTTTATTTATGTTCTTGTATGAATTTACTTATGCATATTCCTTATTTATAATTATCCATCGAGGGAAAATAATGGTTTTAAGGAAAATAAATGAGTTTTATTTAATAGGTTTATTTTAAATGGTAAAAGGAAATGTTTTAATTTTAGGTTTTCAATGGAAATGTATAAAATGATATGTTAGGTGTTCTTAATTTTTAAACCCTGAAATTGAAATGAAAAAATATTTTCTTAAATTTTTTTTTAAACCATATATCATGGTTTATTTTATAAAAGGAATTAAATGGAATCATGGTAGTACCCAACAGGCCTATGTCTCACACCCTGCATACTCATGTTAGTGGGTATGTAGTCTTCATTTATTATGTAGGTTTTTAGACCTCAACTTCCATGTTTAGTTGGAACCACTCTCTTATAGTAATTGGGTTATATTTTCTTTGTATAGATGACTAGAGTGTCATATAATGACTCAATATTTCACTATACATTTTTCTTGATTAAAAAATGTGTTCGATATCTTTCTTCACATGCAATACCAAACTTAAAAGAAAATGTAATATTTTTATACCATTAAAACCCAATTGTTGAATTAAAATTTCTTAATATGAGTAAGAATTTTATTAAAAATATGTAAAATTAATATAAACTTCCCTTTTAATCTTAATTAATTTCAATTGATATAGTTAAAACAAAAAATAATATAATTTTATGCTTGACAATTTATTTTTCTAAAAATTTTCATTTTATGCAATAAGAATTTATATTTCAATAAACTTGTTATTAATTTTTGATAAGATTAATACTTTTTCAATAATAATTTAATAATTAAATTATCATAAATAATAATTATTATAGTTAATATTCTCAAAACAATCCCAATAAAAACCATTTTTCATTATATTTAACAACTTATTAAAAAATTAAATTTACAAATTTTATAATTTTAATTTTAAAAAATAAATATCATTTTGTATTCATTAAAACATTACTACCATAGGATGAATTTTGTTTCTAAACATATTTATTTTATAGTGAAAAGTGTAATATACTGTTTTACAAATATTGTTCCTTTTATGGAATTATTAGTATATAAGTATGATTTAGAAATTCATGAAACCATTTTATGGAAAAAATAAATATTTTATAAGGATATTTATAATTAAAAAATATTTTTTAAAAAAATTTACAAACCAATATTTGAAATTTTAGAACATACGTTTTATTTTCAAAAAAAATATTTTAATACATTATACCATAATTATTTTAAAATGAATTTTTATAAAACTTTTAAATTTAATAAAATAAAATTGATTTAAAATTTGGAATCATTTGGTCAAAATTATTTTATAAATATCATTATATTTTTTCATAACTGATATATTACATAGGTAAAAACTAGTTACTGTGGTAAAACACAAAATGGAAAAAATGAGTAACCTAAGAGGTAAAGGTCCAAACTTGTTAAAATAATAACATAGTGGATGGGGTGTTTTAAGACATTATATTTTCTCCTATTCATTATTGATAAATTCTGGATAAACTTTATTAATATTTAATTCCCATTATTGAAATGTTTTGGGTCTTCACAAAAATGTCATGCCTTTTCACTTATAAATGGGTATCTCCTCTCCTCACTTCCCTTCACACAAAAACTCACTTATTTTGGACAAAAATATAACCAAAAATATCTTTAACATTCCTAGACAACATAAATAGTTTCTTATCTTTTGAAAATAGAATCTCTCAAGCGATTAACGCCCTTTGAAATGGAGATAGTCTAAGAAGTGGGTTATAAATTCATTATCTCCCCTTCCTCATTTCTATTTTTTTATGATCACTTTTTCTTCCCTAAATTAAATTACCTAATTTTAAATAGATGATATTATTTTAATTTTTATACCATTATGTTATTATAACTATTCAATAATAATTAACCTCCTTTCCCTTTTCTACTAAGAAAAAAAGGAAACATGAATCATGCATACATGCGAACTACCACCACTATAAAATAACAAGTTTGTTTTCCTTCACCGCATAAAATAGATGGTTTAAAATATTACTTTAGTTCATAAATATTATATATATATAATTTATTTATTATTCTTTAATTTTAAACCACATTACCTCTCTCTATCTTTCTAAGGGAGATTAAAGCATCATCTTTGTATATGAGTGGACTACAGCCTCCATGGAACGGTGTGTTTTGTTTTTCATTGAATCCATTAATAGATGGTACTATGAATGGTTTTAAAGGTTAAATATTATATTTATGAAATAATTTAGGTTCTATTATAAAATATTATATATCCTTTTAATTATATGAGCAATAATTTATCATCATAATTTCAACCATTTAAAACAAGCGTATTAATTTGAAAACAGTCACTTTGTTCTAAGTAATAGATTTTAATGAATTATACTATTGTTATAATTATTTAAAATTATGATATAGAACACTAATTAGAACTAAATAATATCATTATTATACTACAATAAATTTATTTCAACTAAACCATCTCATAGTATCTCATTAATCATAGTATGTTCGTGTTTGGGTATATCTGACCACCTACTTTAACAATGCTATTAATTTATATCATGGATGAATATAGTGAATCAATAAATAGTATAATATGATAAAAATATGTAAATAATTTTTTTAGAATGCTAATTTAAAATTTTAACTCATTATTTAATAAATCACTCTTCGTATTGAAACATGATCATCATCGAATACATCTTTAAGGATCCTAACAAAAACTCTAATATAATGAAATTATAACATTATATATTATTATAATTAATTAATTATGGTCCCTTTTATTATCTATTAATGAGGAAATATCATATAATAATGAATAATAAAACTGTTATTATGAAACTAGTTCAAAGTTATCAAGATTACTCACACCCGATATTGAAAATAAATAATAACTAACAAATATAAATGTAGGGAATAATTAAAATGAATTTTCAAAAAGTTTATATATCTGAAAAAGGATCTAAAATTGGTGATTAAGATAGTTAATTTTTTTATACATGACTTTATAGAACATTTTGGCTAAGCAAGAATTAAGGTAATAGTATTTTTATCTCAAATTTAATTTTTGAGACATTTTTTCATTTTTTATACCATGATATATTTGTTATATTGTGTTTCATACCTAATGAATATATTTTACCATATTCTTGTAATCAGTGGGGTTTGAAAATAAATATCATTTTCATTAATTAAATGGATTTCTATTTAAAATATACCAAGGTTGTAAAGAAGGTCTGTCTCTTTTTTTAATTATATAAGACATGTTTGAAAATGAAATCCATATTTTCTTTTATTTGGTGATCTCCCTACCCTATTGATATATTTTACCATTAATTATCTTTTATTACTGTTATTTTCAGTGCAATTTATACCCCTATCTTCTTTATTTGTTTTTATTTTAACTTCACATAAGTCTTAAGGTTTCTATTCCTGGCATTATTTTATAATTGAGATCTCTAAAATTTGATATCCCATCTGCAAAAAAATTCCTATAATTATTTATTAGATTATAATCATTTTATCCTCCGCTAGTTATCCTTTGATTTCCTTTTATTATCTTTACCTTATTTTAAATTTGAATTTTTATAATCCCTTAAATTGATGTACTTTTCAATAAAAGTGTTTTAAAAACATATGAAAAGGGAATTTATTTTATGCTTGACTCCATATTTTATATATATCACTATATTTATTTAAAAAAACATAAAATGGTAACTATCAAATACCTTGACCTTCTTTAAAAAAAATTAAAGAAAATTATTTTTAATGTTTTCCACATGGGTCATTTTTATCAAAGTGTAAAAAGAATGTCTATTTAATGTTTAAATGTGAACACATCATTCCACAACCTTTTTCAATTTAAATGAATCTTTCTATCTGTGTTTTCAATGTTTCTAAAATAATTTATATTTATACGTTATTTTTAAAACATTTATACCTAAATAAATATTTTCCAAATGGTCATAGATATTTCTTATTTCAAAATATATATTTTAATAATGATCCTAATAATTTTTTTCATCTAATTCCACATAATTTGACATACATTATGCTTTATCAAGGATATTCTATAAATTTTACCATACATTTTCATTATCTAAATGTCTTATTTTATATCTTTCAATTTTTTATAAATGATACATCACTGATTTTGTCTTCCCTAGTCATCCTCAGTGCATAACCATAATTTTTCATTCAATTTTTTCCTATATGAACACTCAATATTTCTTTCCTCAAATTTAAGGGTATAAACATTGATTCCATGCATTTATTGATTTGGAGAAATTATTTTCTTAACTATATACCCTTAATATATATCATGTAAATACTATATGCATTATTATCTTGGTTAAATGGTATTTACCTATAATGTTACTTTATGTCATTGGATTACTATTTATTTTTCATTTGTTTTTCAAGTTATGATAATTGATGGTATTATAAATTATTTCTTTATGTGTTTCCATTTAAAAAAGGATATGAATACCACTTCCTTTACTTGGGTCTTTAAGATTTAATGAATGAAACCCATTTTATTACTAGGAATTATTTTTGAAATGAAGAATTATTGATTTAAAGTGGCACTCATAAGTTTTGATGGCGATGGATGGGGTCTTATATATCTCTCCAATTAATTGTTTAAATGTTTATTTCTCATGAGATAAGTATTTTCAAGTACATTTTAGTTTCACATAAGCATGGTAACTAATGGTGTGTCTCATATAAGTAATGTTCCATATACTAATGTTTGTGAAAAAATTGAACTATTTTTCACCGTTTAATGATAATTATCACCACTTTATTCATCTATCATGAAACTTGTTTATTGACTCATGTTTTCACACTTTTTGACTCATGTATTATGTAATTATGATCCTTATTCCATGACTTTTTATCTATTATTTTTTGGGTATGAATTTTCTAATGTATCTTGATTATACCCTTATGGTCGTGTTATGTTCGCTTATGATATTTTATTATTTTCACTTTTTTAACCATACTAAGAATCCGAGCTCCTTTTTTTATGTTTCCATTTACCTAGGTTATAAAGGAAAGTCTAACATATAAGAAGAATACGAGGGATTCTAGTGTGGGTCAATTACAAAGAATTGTTCACAAGGGTTGTAAAATAAGTTACTTGTGTATCTAATCCTTAAAGACACTAAATCTTATGTTCTTGGTATTATGTGATTATTTTTTATATGTAATGTTTAAATTATGGAAATATTGTAAAATAAAGGCATGTCTAGTATGTGTCACGATAGTTGGTATTAGATTATTGTTTATTTATTTTTTTAGTATTAGTTTAGTTATTTTGGGGATTGGGATGAGATAAATTTCATAAAAACCCTAGGGATAAGTACAATGAAAATTTCCAAGAATATGATAACATCATAAAATTTTCATAAATTAAATCTTACGTGATTTTCCTAGAAATATCATCCATTTATAGATACTATAAGTGGATAAAGACTATGGAACTGATGTAGATGGGGATAATAACCTGGAAATGGGTGTGTTAGGTATTAACTTAATCACTGCATAGTGCAGGACAAAGTGGCTTAATTACACATTGGATTTGACACTCCTAAGGGAAATTATTTAGTCGAACACATTATCCTTAAGAACCATTAGGATTTATTCCCTAATTACTTTAAGGTATTATGTAAATAATTATAAGAAAACCTAACTCAAATAATAGTATATTGGATTAAAAGTATCTCAAGATGAAATGATGTTTCCATTTTAGAAGATAAATTAATTTGTAGTGTTTATATACATGTGATCATTTATACTAATGTTATTGATAACCATTTTGGTTTTTAGTAATTGATTAACATTGTACCGCAAAAATGACGATGAAAAGGGTATATATTTAGAAACCATAATTTCTTATCACAAAATAAGGGAGAATATTTAAATGTTTTAGAATCTTATTATATGCTTTTTATGATGGGAAAGGATAGTTTCCTAGCCTTTACTAAGGTATTGAGTTTGATATCATAATGGAAATTAAAAAAATTATACTCCTAGATATGTTTATTAGTGAATGATATTTATCGATGACATTATAGTATATTTTGAAAGATACAAGGATTATGTGAAACATCTTAGGATTTTTCTCTTTTATTTTTTTTAAATTCTTAGATTCATATATTAAATTGTAACAATAAAAATGAAAATTAATTTAATGAAAAGGATATATTTTTGGACATAGATTTTGGAGAACACGTGACTATGTTATGGATAAGTCTTAAATTTAATATGTGATTAATTATGAGGTAATAAAGGGATGGTTTATTTTTGAGTAAAGTTAGTTAAATTGTATTTATATCCTTATAATTGATCATTGATTTAATGAAATTGTGATCCATGTTATTTTTAGTGAATTTTATCTCATTTTTATGATTATTATATATATTTAATAGTGTGTTACTTTATAAACTTGTTTTTAATATAATTTAAGGATTAAAGATAAAGTTAATTTTTAAAAGAATATATATTATCAATTCAGTTTAATTTCTTATAGATTTTAATGGTTTTGGAAATGTAATGTCTGGAACCTCTCTGGTTAATTACTTTGTGAAAATATGGTGTTTGAGGTGTTCTGGGAGTTCAAGGTGACATATCCCCAACACTTTTTTAAATTTACAATTCTGTAAACAGAGTTCTATCAGTGAGGTTCAGTGAACAGTGTTCTATCAGTTAGGATTTAGTGAACAGTGTTCTATCAGTGAGGATTTAGTGAACAGTGCTCTATCAGTGAGGATTTAGTGAACAGTGTTCTATCAGTGAGGATTTAGTGAACAGTGTTCTATCATTGTGGATTTAGTGAACAGTGTTCTATCAGTGAGGATTTAGTGAACAGTGTTCTATCAATGAGGATTTAGTGAATAGTGTTCTATCAGTGGGGATTTAGTGAATAGTGTTCTAACAGTAGACTTCTAACAGCAGACTTCTAACAGTGGACTTCTAACCGGGGACTTCTAACAGCGGACTTCTAACAGCGGACTTCTAACAGTGGAATTCTAACAGCGGTCTTCTAACAATGGACTTCTAATAGTGGACTTCTAATAGTGGACTTCTAACAACGGAATTCTAACAGCAGACTTCTAACAGCGGACTTCTAACAGTGGACTTTGAACAGTGTTTCCAGCTTCCTACAGCTTCACCCCTTTGACGTTTCCTTTGACATAAAATACTTTTAAATCCTTATTTTAAGGACTCTTAAGGCCGATTCAAAGACCATAAATCCTATATTAATAATTCCTATGTCTCGGAATGTTTTTACTTGATCAAACCACGTGGGTAAATTTGATCCACTTTTAATGGGGAATTAAGCATATCTTAAACCACTTCCCCATCAAATTGTCAAAAGGGACAAGATATCATCCTACCTTGTTCTTCCTCTTTGTTCTCGGCTATGAGACTCTAGGACCTTTCAATCCTTCCTGTAGGATTTACACAATCAAACTTTAATCCTCGGATTGGTTCCACTCTATTTTGATGCAACCAAGATATATCAATCACTATTTGATATAAGGTATGTTTTATAGTCCTTTCTTTGGGGATAATCTCCTCTTGTTTCTTCTTTCTATGTTATATCATGTAATCTTCATGCTTCTAATGGGGTTTTTCTTGGGTTTTGGTTGGTGCTGCCGTATCGTGGTATCCTCGGGTGGATGCAGTTATCACGAGAGGAGGATTGTGACCCGTTGTGTGGATAAAAAACATGAGGAACTGTTTGATGTAGGGGATTTGTTGCTTCCCTTTATTTTACATCCAACTATATTGTTAGCATGTTTAATCCCACTAGACGACAATGGAATTAATATAATAAATATTTTAACCATATAAATAATATATATTGATTGTATGTTATTGCCTCTTGTTTTTCTAGATAGTGTGATATCTATGAGATCTTTTCTTAGATGTTTATTCTTAATGGAAATTGGTAAATAATGGAAACTATGATTAATTGATAATTGTTGGCTAAAGATAAGAGGCATGAGAACGAATTTGGTTCTTGTTGTAATTTGATGTTAATCAAATTAGTGCAGTAACCATGTTTATTTATTTGTGATAACATACTAGTTAGGTTTCCCAAATTTGGAACCAATGAATACTAAATCGGTTAACCCAAGATGGATTAAAGAACTGTTGGTTGTTAAAAGATAATTTCTTGAAGGGTTCTGAGTTACCCTATTGTTTGTTTAAGGTCCAAGAGCCCAATTGTGAATATGTTTGTTTTACTACTAATTGTGTTTTAATGTGATCAAGGATGGTTGTGGTAATATGTGGAGTCATGGAGGCCCTTTTGGTTGTGGCAGCAGATGACGCCTAGAGTGGTGAGATGCATCAGTTTATGCATGTGGGTGTCAGGGAGGACACTAGCGATGATGGAATGGAGTGGATGTGATTCTTGTATGCTTGGTAATTTTGATTGGTTGTTTATCTACATTACTTTTACCCACTACCCAAGGAAGCTGATCTTACTTACCCTTCTTTCGAAATAGGCAAAGACACGTGGGGTATTCCATGTGCTTTCCGTGTTTAGCTTCTCAAGGAAGGATGGGTATATGCTATTTCTATAAGAGGCAAAGACTCGATGGGTAGTACGTCTACTCATCGTGTTGATCCCCCTTGTGTTGAGTAGCATATAATGTTTTTCTAGAATGCCTGGGAATGTTGGAAAGTTTTTCTATAATGAATAATTGAAAAAATGGTGTTAACCCATGGGGATGGAGATGCTGGAACATAATGATGAGGTTGTAATTTTTGAAGGAAAAACTGACTTTGGGTGTGATGCTAATGGAATTTAATGTGGAATTGTTCATGGTTAATTAATGTGTAAAGAATTAATTAACATATAGTGGAACTAATAAAAAGGGAATGATGTAATCTAATAAATCTCGTTAAATGGTTGTGTGCTTATAGGATACCTAGTCTTAGAAGTAGCAGCTCGGAGTCTGAGAGACGTTATCTGAAGTTGTTTCTAAGACTAGGTAATGACCATAGTGTGGTTGTGAGATATAATATATCATATAATTTTTGTTTTTCTATATGCTACTCCACCCTATTAGAAAGGGAAACTGACATCCCTGGGATTCTGAGCCCTGGGTGGTGTTTTCCCCAACATTCCAGTGGGAGGATGGATGGCTGACTACCCCCTTTGGCCCTGCTCTCTTCTCTTGGTAATTACTGGTGTCGATAGGCACATTGGTTATTTTTCCCCATATATGTTTGTAGAGGGCTGTAATGGCTTGTGGTTATTCACACACATATATTCTAGATATAGTTTTCTATGTACTATTATTGGTGTAACGTGTATAGGTTGTGATGGCTTGAGGATCCTTACTCTGTGTATGGGTTGTAATGGTTTGAGGTATAATACCCGACATATGATATAAGTTATGTGAGATGTTTTGGCTCCCAAATGATACCCTGTTACTTTGGTGTGTAGACGTGGTGGTTTTTTTGCACAAGGTGCATATTCTAGTGCTTCGCCCAGGTGTATGTGGGCAAGACTTTTGGAGAGAGATGCTCAAAATGTGTGATGTTGGGGAAAAGCCACAAACCAGTGGGGAAGTAGTAGTGGGGTACCCTTGATATTATTTATTATATGCTATATTCTTGTATGAGTTACTTGGTGAGAGTTTCCATGGTGAGGCTTGGAACATAGTATACTTGTTTTGGTGATGAGTTAGTTTCACTTGTTGTTCACTGTACTTTAGCATGCTTTCTTTAAATTTTCACGAGAGGCTTCAGGGAGGATCCTACTGAGTATACTGTTATACTCACCCTATGTATATATAAACTGTTTTTTAGGTCACTTGGAGTAGGTTAGAGATTAAGCTGGTTTCTACTAGCTTGGGGTTCCAAGAGCTGTTCGTGCTTGTGGTTGCGGTTGTTTTTACTTTCTATTGGGTTCTTGTAGTTTTTCCCTTTCATTTGTAGTACTTTTGAATAGCATTTCATACGTGTACTTTAGTTTTCATTTATATTGTAGTCTGAGTTGGAGTTCATTGGTGTCTATCTTATCTCTCTCTTCTGAATGTGTTCTCTTAGAGGGTAATGCCTCCCATTTTGTGTGTTACTATACCCTCGGTGCTAGTCGCAAACCCAAGGCCTACTTGAGGCGGAACTCGGTGTTCATTATCTCCATTCTCACATTTATGACCTAGGAGGGGTACACTTTGTTGGGAGGGGGTCGTGACAAAGTGGTATCAGAGGCAAGTTTGAGGGATAGGATAGAGTTTGGAGTTAGGCACAGGTGAGGTTTCATGGGTTGGTAGGGAAACGGTGTCATTCATGTTTAGCAAGTGAGGTAAACACTAGAGACCGGTTGAGAAATAGGTGTTTAGGTCCCCCTATGGTATTTGCACAATAAAACTTTACTCCTCGGATTGGTTCCTCTCTATTTTGATTCAACTAAGCTATATCGGTCAATCTTCGATATAAGGTATGTTTTATAGTCATTCCTTTGGGGTTCATCTCCTCGTTTTTCTCTTTTCCATGTTTTAGAATGTAATCCTCATACTTCTAATGGGGTTTTTCTTGGTTTTTGGTTAGTGATGTCGTACTGTGGCATCCTTGGGTTGATGTAGTTGTCACGAGAAGAGTATCGTGACCCATTGTGTGGATAAAGAACATGAGAAACTATTTGAGGTAAGGGATTCGTCTCTTCTCTTTATTTTACGTGAAAATGTATTGTTATCATGTTTAATCCCACTGGATGACAATGGAATTGTCATAATAAATATTTTAACCAGATAAATAAATTGATATCGATCGTATGTTATTGCCTCTTGTTTTGCTAGATAGTGTGATATCTATGCTTTCTTTGCTTAGCTGTTTGTTCTTGATGGAAATCGGTAAAGAACGTGAACCGTGATTAATTGATAATTGTTGGATAAAGATAAGAGTCATGAAAACAAATCGGGTCCTTATTGTAATTTGATGTTAATCAAATTAGTGCAGTAAGAATGTTTATTTATTTCTGATAACTTACTGTTTAGGATTCCCGAATTTGGAACCAATGAATAATAAATCGGTTAACCCTAGATGGATTAAAGAACTAGTGGTTTTTAAAAGATAATTTCTTGTAGGGTTCTGAGTTACCCTCTTGTTTGTTTAAGGGCTAAGAGCCCAATTGTGAAGATGTTTGTTTTACTACTACTTTTGTTTTAATGTGAACCTGGATGGTTGTGGTAATATGTGGAGGCATGGAGGCCCTTTTGGTTGTGGCAGTAGATGATTCCTAGAGTGGTGAGATGCATCGGTTTATGCATGTGGGTGTCAGGGAGGACACCAGGGATGATGGAATGGAGTGGATGGGATTGTTGGATGCTTGGTAATTTTGATTGGTTGTTTTTCTGCTTTACTTTTCCCCACTGCTCAAGGAAGCTGGTCTTATTTACCCTTATTCTGAAAGAGGTGAAGACACGTGGGGTATTCCACGTGCTTTACCTGTTTAGCTTCTCAAGGAAGGATGGGTATATGCTCTTGATATAAGCGGCAATGACTCAACGGGTAGTAAATCTACTCACCGTGTTGAGCCCCCTTGGGTTTAGTAGCATATAATGTTTTTCTAGAATGCCTGGGAATGTGGGAAAGATTTTTGGTAATGAATAATTGAATAAATGGTGTTAACCCATGGGGATGGTGATACTAGAACATAATGATAAGGTTGTAATTTTTGAAGGAAAAATTGACTTTGGGTGTGATGATAATGAAATTTAATATCAAATTGTTCATGGTTAATTAATGTTAAAAGAATTAATTTACATACAGTGGAACTGATAAAAAGGTAATGAAGTAATCTAATAAATCTCTTTAAATGGTTGTGTGCTTATAGGATACCTAGTCTTAGAAGTATCAGCTCAAAGTCTGAGAGATGTTAGCTGCAGTTGTGTCTTAGACTAGGTAATTCCCATAGTGTGGTTGTGAGATATAATATATCCTATACTTTTTGTGTTTCTATACACTACTCCACCCTGTCAGTAAGGTCAACTAACACCCTGAGGATTATAAGCCCTGGGGGTGTTTTCCCCAACATTTTGGTGGGAGGATGGATAGCTGACTACCCCCTTTGGCCCCTCTCTCTTATTTTGGTAGTTACTGGTGCTAGCAGGTACATTGGTTAGTTTTCCCCATATATGTGTGTAGAGGGCTGTAATGGATTGTGTTTATTCACACACATATATTCTAGATATAGTTTTTTATATACTTTTATAGGTGTAATGTGTATAGGTTGTGATGGCTTGAGGATCCTTACTCGGTGTATGGGCTATAATGGATTGAGGTATAATACCCGACATATAATACACGTTATGTGAGCTGTGGTGGCTCCCAGAAACTACCTGGTTACTTTGGTGTGTGTACGTGGTGGTTTTGTTGCACGAGGTGCATATTATGGTGCTTCACCCAGGTGTCTGCGAGCAAGCCTTTTTGGAGAGAGATTCTCAGGATGTGCGACTTTGGGGCAAATCGACAAACCAGTGGGGAAGTAGAAATTGGGTGCCCTTGATATTATTTATTATATGATATATTATTCTATGCGTTACTTGGTGAGAGTTTCCATGGTGAGGTTGGGAACATAGAATACAAGTTTATTTGTTGAGCAAGTTTCACTTGTTGTTCAATGTGCTTTAGTATGCTTTATTTACTTTTACACGGGAGGCTTCGAGGAGGATCCTACTGAGTATACTATTATACTCACCCTATGTATATATAAACTGTTTTTCAGGTCACTTGGAGCCGGTTGGAGATCAAGATGGTTTCTACTAGATTGGGTTTGTAGGAGCTGTTCGGGCTTGTTGTTGCTGCTGGTTTTACTTTCTTTTGGGTACTTGCAGTTTTTCCCTTTCAGTTGTTGTACTTTTGCATGGCATTTCATATGTGTACTTGGGTTTTTGTTTATATTTAAGTCTGAGTTGGAGTTGATTGGTTTCTATCTTATCTCTCTCTTCTGCATGTGTTCTCTTAGAGGGTAATGCCTCCCATTTTGTGTGTTACTATACCCTCGGTGCTAGTCGCCAACCCGGGGCCTACTGAAGGCGGGACTTAGGGGTCATTATCTCCCTTCTCGCATTGATGGCCTAATAGGGGTACACTTTGTGTGGAGGGGGTCATGACAGGAAAGGTATGATATAGAGAATATATTATTAAGACATATACATTATTGGTTATATGATTTTATGAAAGATTAATAATGTTTAGGGAAGGATAAGTAACTTGATATAGCCTAAGAGAGTATGTTTGCGGTCATATTAGAATTTATATCTTGAATGTTGTATATTTAAATAATACCCTCTCTAAACATCATTAGTGAGTAATAATTAAAATTTTGAGGATATGATTTATTTAATGTAGGGGAATATAATGACAAGAGATTTCACTTTACACTTTCCTTAAATAAACGATGTGTATGATATTTTTATCCACATGAAATACCAATATAAAATTAAACTATGATATGTTTATACCATTAAAACATGGTTGTTTAATTATTAGGTGTGAATAAGAATAACCAAATTATGACATATATGTAAAAGCAATATAAATTTCACTTTAAATCCTAATGAAATCTAATTGATATTGATAAAACAACTAAAAAGATTATTTTAATCTAGAAAATGTATTTTTTTAAAATATACATTCCTTGGGATAAGAATTTATATTTCAAGAAACTTGTCTTAAATTTATGATAATGTAAAAATATATTAATTTAATTAATAAATGAAAAGAAATAAAAAAGAAGTTTTGTTAGTATTCTAAAAAGGTGGTTTCCTAATAAAATGGTTTTTCATGATATTTTATTATTTTATTTAATAATTAAGTATATAAATTTTAAAATTTTAATTTTATAGAAATAAACATTGTTTTTGGATTCATAATAAAAATATTATCTTCAGATAAATTTTTCATTTTTTAGAAATATTTATTTTACTGGGAACAGTGCAATGTATCATTTTTAAAAATACCATATATTTTATAAAATAAATAGCATGTAAGTATGATTTATAAATTTATGGAACCATTTTATTGAAAAAAAAATTATTATATAAGTGAATTTAAATTTTTTTGACAAGATGGTTCTAATTTACAATCCTATATTATACATTTTAGAACTTAAGTTATATTTTCCAAAAAAATAATACTTTATACAATTATTATTTTAAAATTAATTTTTATCACTTTTAGAAATATTATAAAATAGAATAGAATTTTAATTTTTAATCATTTTTTGTAAGTTATGTTATAAGGACCATTTTATTTTTGTTCATAAAGGATGAATTACATAGGTGGAAAAAATTTATAATGGTAAAAACCAAAATGGTAAAAATGAGTAACCTAAGAGGTTAACAAGTTAAAAAATGTTTTTAATACATTTTTTGTGGTTTTTAAAGACCTTTTCTCTTCCCATGTGAATTATTTATCAATTTTCAATCCACTATCACTGATAGTGGCTTCCCATTATTGAAACATTTGGGGATTCTTAAAAAAATGTCATCCATTTTCACTTATAAAAATGGATCTCCTTGCCTCACTTAAACACACACTGAAACCAACATAGATAGTCCCAAAAAACTTCCCAAAACTAGAATAAAAATTATTTGATACCTTTATATGGTTTTTTTCTTCTAAAAATACAATCTCTATAGTTCTTAACCACCTTTTCCAAGGATATTATCCAAGAAGTGACATCTAAATGCCTTATCACCATATTCACATTTCTATTTCTTTATGAAATATTATTATTCAAAAGGATCCATTCTACCATATTAAAATGTTTACATTGGTTTTAATGGTATAATTTTTTGTGATTATAATGATAGTATTATCCTTAAATTCCATTCCATTTTAAATTAATAAAAATAGTAACATGAATAGTGTGTGAGTGAGAACTACCACCTCAATGAAGTAACATGATTATTTTACTTCACTGCTAGAAAAGTATAGTTTAAAAGTCAATTTTATATATAATTATTAAATATATAACTTATTTAATATTCTAAAATGATAAATCACATCAATACTCTCTCCTATTATAAGGAAAATGAAAATTTCATCTATGCATATGTGCGGACTACCGCTTCCATGGAACTTTTGTTTTATTTTCATTACCACATTTCAAGGATGGATATAATAATGGGTTTAAAGGTTATGTAGGATTTTTCTAAAATCATTGAGGATGTTTTTTTTAATCATAGATCCTATTGAGGATATGATCAAAAAATAACCATCTTAAATTCAACTATTCAAAATAAGTGTACTAAGAGGAAAATAATGTCTTTATTCTAAGTAATAGCTTTATATGAATTATAATATTATTATAATTATTAAAAATTATGATATATCACACTAATAAACACTAAATAATATCATTATTCTACTTTTATAATGATATTTCGACTAGACCATCTCATAATCACTCATTAATCATGGCATATTCTTGTTTGGGTTATTCTAACCACTTACTTGAACAATGATATGAATTTATATCATGGATAACTATGGGAAACTGATCAATGGTATAATATGATATAAATATTTATTTATTTATTTTTTATGGAATGGTAATTTAAAATGTTAACTCATTATTTTAGAAAACACTCATTGTTCTCTACGAATCATTAAAACATACTCATTATCAAATCCATTATTTAGGATTGTAAAAAACAACCACAACATTAAATTATAACATTAAAAATTATTATAATTCATAATTTTTTTTAAAGTCAATTTCCTGGTCAACGACCAAGATGAAAATTATTAAAATCAAGCGAGAAGATTACAGAAGTCTTAAAGAGGTAATTTTATTACAATCCTTAGTAAGGAGGGGGAGGAGAGCATCCGGTAACTCATAAAACCACGTAATGGCCAGGTTGATACCCTTTTTGGCAAGACCACCTACCACTGTATTAGCTTCATGGTAGGCATGGGTGGAAATATATCTGATCTCCAAAAGTGAGTTCAGGCAGATCGTCCAACTCATTATAAGAGGCCAAGAGAGGTGGGCATCCCCATTCCAAATAGCTTGAACAATGGTAGTGGAGTCGCTTTCAATCCAGATATTGTTCCAGCCTTTATGTTTGACAAATTGGATGGCATGGGTAAGATCTAGCATCTCATCTTCAAGGGAGGAAGTGACCCCACAGCTTCCATAGAAACAACCATGGCAGTGACCTGTGGAATCTCTGAAGATTTCCCAACAACCCACAAGGCCTGGATTTCCTTTGGAAGCCCCATCCACATTGATCTTGATCCATCCAGGAAACGGGGATTTACATAATACTTCAAGAAAACTTTTTGTATGAGGAAATATTCCTTCAATCTGTAGACGTCGCAAGATCACAAAGTCACTGATCGTGTTGTCACAATTAGCTTTCTGGATCGAGGCAGCATCTTTAATTGCAATCAGGATTCTCATGTGACCTGTAATGAGATTGGCCGAGTGATTATTGTGAATAGTGTCATTTTTATCATACCAGATAATGTGTAGAAGCTCTGCCACGACAGATAGGAAGAGGTTTTTGATTTGTGGTGAGAACTCAAGCTCCACACAATGCTTTAGCTGAAAGAGGATATTGTCAAAAGGAGGCCATCTGCAATCAAATGTTTTAGCAATAAAATTCCACATAGAAAATTCCTTAGCACAAGATAAAAATATATAGTTGATATCTTCTCAGTTTTGATGACAGAGAGGGCATTTAGAACCGAGGAGAATGCCAAAAGATTGGAGACAGGTCTCAGCAGGGATATGCTTGTGCACCAAGCACCAAATAAGATTAATCCTGGAAGGTTTAACCCAAGGTTTCTAAAAAAATATTAACCAGGAAAAGTCAGATTCAGAGTTAGAGAAATAATGATTATAAAAAAATTTAGAGTCAAGAATACCATTGTGGGTCAGTTCCCAAACCAGAAAGTCATCATCGCTAGAGAAAGGGTAGCCATCAACCACCTACATGATGGATTCAGGGATCTCTAAGGTTCTTGAATTCATCACTTCATTTATAGTGCATTTATTGCTATCAGGGGAAGTATTAAGAGGAATCATGGAGATAAGCAGGGATCCAGTCCATTTATCTATCCAAAAATTAATGGTGGAGTCCAGGCTACCCAACCATATAGAGTTATTCATGATACGGACAAACGGGTTTCTTAGAGAGGGCCAAAGAGAAGATTGGACATAGTTTAGATTCCAATTTTTTAACCTCATAAGAAATTTATTTCTAAGGAAAGCAAGGGAGTCAGAGGTGTTATTGATAAGTCTCCAAGTGATCCAAGCTTTGAGGGCCTCATTGAACAACTTGAGATTTTTAATATCAAGGCCACCCTTCTCAAGAGGGACGCAGCAGGCAGACCAGGGGATAGTAACAAGTTTCCTTTCAATGATGTTTCCGGTCCAGACAAAATTTTTATTATAAGTATTAATTCTCTTGAGATGACCAGGAAGACACTTATAGATCATGATGGAATAAACCAATTTGGAGATAATGGTTGATTTCACAAGGAAAATACTACCAGCCATGGATAGGGATTTCCCTCTCCATGAAGTAAGCTTATTAATCACTTGATCATCCACAGTATTAAAATAAATAGCTTTCAGTCTACCCCAAAATATGGGAACTCCAAGATAAGTAAAAGGAAAAGAACCTTCCTTGATGCCAAGATTATCTATAATGTGACCTTTTCGAGAGAGGTGGAAGGATTTCCCAAAGAAAATAAAGGATTTTTTCCAACTGATGGATTGCCTTGAAACCTCTTCATAATGGTATAAGGGTTTTTTAAAGTTAAGAACGTTCCGTTTACTTCCATTAAGGAAAAGAATTATGTCATCGGCATAAAGAAGATGGGTCAGGACAGTTAGATTTCTGGAATCCGAGATGGGTTTCATTTTACCTTGAGAAACAAGAGAGTAAAGAAATCTACTAAGGTAGTCTTCCGCAATAGCAAAGAGAATGGCAGAAAAAGGATCATCTTGACGAACTCCTTTAGAGCATTTAAAATATCCCTTTGGAGAGCCACTAACCAGAATTGATATTGAGGCAGAGTTGAATAGAGATTGAATCCTACTAATAAAGACATCATTAAAGCCAAAATCTTGAAGAACATTGAAAATGAAAGTCCAGTCAATAGTATCAAAGGCCTTCCTAATATCAATCTTAATGGAAATGTTGCCTCCTCGGGAGACTTTGTTTATAGATTTGGTGCATTTCTAAGCAAGGCAAATGCAATCATGTATAGATCTACCTTTTATGAGACCAAATTGATTCCAAGAAATAATTTTTTTACATAGAGAATAAATCTTATTGTCAAGAGGCTTGGTAATGATTATATAAATAGAATTGATTAGAGCAGTGGGCCTAAAGAGATAGATTTCAGAGGCATTGGGAACCATTGGGATAAGGGTGAGAAATTGAGCTTTTAGACCATAAGGAAGGGAAACAATACTTAAAAAATGATTAACAAGTTTTTAGAAATCAATGTGGAAAACCTCCTAGTGATGTTGAAAAAATCATTATTGAAGCCATTGGGACCAGGGGCACTATCAGGATTCAGACTAAAGACCGTGGCTTTGATTTCATGGTATAGGGGAGGAGACAAGAGAAAAATATTTTCATCTTCATTGATCAAATTTGGGATGATCCCAGGAAGAATATTCTTGTTAATATCTGCACCACTGAAGATATTTTCCAAATAAGTGACAACATGATTAGAGATGGAAGCTTTAGAGGATAGAATATTGTCATTATCTTTCAGAGAGTATAGAGAAAGATTTATTTTCCTAATACTTTGAAGGGAATTGTAATATTTTGTGTTTCTTTCCCAATCAGTGAGCCATTTCGTTTTGAAGACCTATTTTAGAAGGTTATCTTTGAGGGATAAAAGGTATTTGATATTAACAGTGATGTTTATTTCGTTTTGGGGGTTATAGGCAAAGTCAGAGTTAGTGGAGGAGATTTGAATTTGGTTAAGATCAGTCTCAAGTCTAGAGATGTCATGTTCAATCTGTTTGGGTTTAACACAACACCAACCTTTGAGACAGATCTTAAGATGATTAAGCTTAGTGATACAGGAAAAAACATCAGAGTGATGACTCATAGAGTTCCAACACTTTGAATGAGATGAGAGCAGTCCTGATCATTGTACCAAGCATTATTGAATTTGAAGGGTAGACTAGATTTGGATTTTTTTTGAGTGAAAGGATACTATAATAGGATGATGATCAGAATTAAGTTTAGGTAAGGTGATGCTAGAGATGGTATCCCATGCATCAAGAGTCGGTACATTCATAGGAGCCCTATCAAGTTTTCTAGTAACAACCTGGTTATAATGCCTATGTTACCATGTGAATTTAGAACCTATGAGATAGACTTAAACCAGGGTACAATCTTCAATTGAGGCTCTGAATTCTCTAGAAGATATGGGGGAATGGGAAGGTCCCAGCATCTCACTGGGAGAGATAATGGCATGGAAGTCCACCATCACCATCCAGGGGTCATGCATGGAGTTAGCTAAGGAAGAAAGGTCATGCCAGAGAGGCCTATGATCCTGATATCTATTTTTGGCATATAAAAAGGTGCAAAAAATGTGCTTGCTATCATAGGTAAAATCACAAGTTATCATTTGGTCAGATGAAATACTAATTTTGATATTAGTCAAGAAATTATGATAAATAATCCAAAGAGAATCAACATTACTATCATTACCTTTTATAATCTGATAATGTTTAAATTTGGGAGAAGATCGAAGAAAACAATTATTATAAACTAGTTCAAAATAATCAAGATTATTCACACATGATATCTAAAATAGAATAATATTAGTGTAAATAATAATTATAAATAAAGTTAATAAAATCTCATAGATATAAAAAAGGTTACAAAATGGGTTATTATGATAGTTACATTTATTATAAATGAGGTTAGAGTTCATTTTGATTAATATGGAATTTAGGTAAGGGGTTCTTTATTACAAATTTAATTTCTTGAGTCATATTTAATTTTATGAACAATGATATCTTTAATATGGTGTGTTTTATAAATAATGAATTTATTTTACCGTATTAATATAATCTATGTGGTTTGATGATCCATATCATTTTCTTTCCTTAAATGAATTTTTATTTAAGGGACTATATGGTTATAAATTCTATTTGCATCTATTTTTAACTCTTTAGGACATGTTAAACAGTATAGACCATATTTTATTTCATTTGGTGTACTTTATTCCCTATTCATATTTTATATAATGAATTATAATTTATTCATTATATTTGAATTTATTTTCAATACATATCCTTTTTAAGGGATCTGATTTGAATGTCATTAATGTCGTAAGGTTTTTATTACCAAATTCATTTTAAAATCAAGAACTCTCAAATCTGATAACTCATATAGGGAATTATTATCGCCTATATTTTTAAGATCACAATAAATTTCCACTCATCTAGTTATCCTTGGTGATCCTTTAATTCTCCTTACCATGTTTTGAAATATAAGTTTTATAAAATTTTAAAGCGAAGTATTTTTCAACAGAAGTGTTTTTTATAAAAAATAAAAAGTGAATTAATTTTCTTCTCGACTCTAAATTATGTGGATATACATATATTTATTTTAAAAATTTGAAAAGTTTTTTTATCAAATACATTGAACTTATCTACAAATTATTTAAAAGAAAATCATTTTTAACATTTTATGTAGGGGTTTTTTTCATCAAATTTTAAAAAGAATCTCACTTTAACGTTTATGTGTGAATAAATTTTTCCACCACCTTTTTCATTTTATATGAATATATCTATCTATGTTTTCATATTTTATAAAATAATTTTTTTAGTTGTTTTTAAAAAAAATTATAACGTTCTAGTTCTGAGTTCTGCCCAAAGGTGTCTCATACCTGGTTGGTCATATGTTCTCAAGCACATTTCCCCAAAATCTAGAGGCTGTCAACTAGTAGCGTGGGCCTTGGGTGTGATAGTGGGGAAACTATGCCCTCATTGGCAGAGTAACACAGTGGAGACAAATAGAAAATAGTATCAGAATCAGTAATACCACACAACAAAAGTAAACAAGGTAAGACTGGTAGTATAAACAACTGAAGAATGTATATAACAAATGATTCATATCACGGGTATCTAATAAAGAACCCAAACAAGTCACAATGTTATAAATACAATGCTTAAAACAAAGTGTATAAAATCATTAAACTCCAATAGAATCACAAGCCTCAGCTTGGTCCCATGCTCTCCAGCTCCAACATAAATCACGTACCTGATGAAGACGGGCGCTTTCCCTTATCTATAAATACAACTATATAATCTATTTGGGTATAAAAGCATGACTCGAATAGGGTGAGAGATGATTCCCAATAGGTAATGACCAAAAGATCTGTGCCTAACTGTCAGTGAATATATATATATATATATATGTCAAGAAATATGAAAAATGAAGAAATAAATTAGGAATTAATCAAAATTAAACAATCCTATAGTTTATAATTACATTAATTTACATTTATCAATTATTCAAGCCTTTGAATAAAGAATCCCAGGATCTGGCCTATGCTCTGTATCCCTCTGTATAGTATAACACACATACGTCTCAAAAGACTATCTAAGCAATCAAGTAAGACCGAGTCCAAGCTTGTGCTTTGGCTTAGAAGGATCACCACAATCATTCATTCATTGAAAAGTAACCCTCTGGGAAAGATCTCACAGTCTGACCCCTCTAGTGCAACATATCATCAATTTAAAAAACTATCGAACCTCTGGGAAAGATCACATATTCTAAAACCTTTGGTCCCACATGTAACTAATCATTTACAAATGACCACCTAGGTATCTCTCACAGTCAATACCCTCTTGGTATGCATAGAAACAACAAAATATAATGACCCCTGGAAGCACTCACAGTCAATGACCTATGGTCAAACATTAATTTAATAACAACCCTCTAGGTAACTCTCACTATCTAACCCTTTTGGTCAATGAACCCACAACATATCTCCTAGTAAATACCTCTAGTAAACCATAACAACAAATAATATATAACTGGCCTACCTAGGGAATCTCTCACAGTCAATTCCCCTTGGTCACACTTTCATAATGTGAAACACATGCATTTCATATAAATAGAAACTCCATCCTAACAACAATAGGAATTGAAAACAAAGAATCCTAACGTTCTTCCTAGACCCAATGTCCATAATCAATCAAACAATAGAAACACATCCATAATCAAGGTAAATAATCCTTAAGCATAAACAATCACCCTTTCTCAATAAAACACACCATAACAGGTCTTAAATAGGTTTAATTTATAAAACATTCAATACCCTAAACATGGGTAATAGTCACATTAAGAATATATAATCCCAAGACAACCAAATAAAGTCACAAACCACCTACCTTGATTTTGTATGAAGAACACTCTTGAATGTCGGCCCTTGAATCAGACAAAAACAAAATAGATCTATGAAAAGGGTAAAATGATCAACCCTTGATAACTCAATAGAGAATATAAATAAGGAAGAGAGGATATAGGGGAAGATATAACTCACTGGTGGAAATCCAACACACCTGGAAGTGTCTTAATAGGAGCTCAGACAAAAGAACGGTGGCTCGGACTTTGATCATTGCTCTCAGTCGCTCCTAGAAAAGCAAGGTCAGAAGAAGAAAGATCTGTAAATGAGATGTGGCCCCTCTCTGATATATCAATTAAAAAAAGTACAAAACATTTTCTTTAAAGATACATGTCGTGTATCGTCCATTACCAGGTCCCACCTTATTCATCCCTTCCACATCATTATACATCCATGTACGTGGTCATGACACATTTTGGATGCGGTGCTAGAGTACATGGCATGTACAAGGAAGTAAACGGAATGTACAAGGAAGTACACGGCGTGTACTTCAAGAATTTTCCTCCTTCCCTTTTTCCTCAAAAACAACTTGAAACAAATATCCATACCTGAAAAGAATATCTGGATCCTTAAAAACTTCCCTCCTTAAAGAAATTTTCCCCCAAATTTTCCTTCCAAGGTTCGCGAAGAAGAAACATCAAACAACTCTGGCCACTGTGATAGTACGTCGGCTTCCCTCTCCCAAGTCTCATCCTATACTCGCCCATAATCACATAGCACTCATGCCAAATGAATAGACTAGCCATAGAGAACTTTCATGTTGCGATCCACAATCCGTATAGGGTGCTCCTCAAAGGATGCATCCACCTCCAACTCAACCTCCTCGGGTTGATAAACGTGAGATGAGTCTGAAAAGTAACGTCGTAGAAGAGAAACATGTATGACATCATTCATATACCGATACCTCTAAGGTAACTACAACCGATAGGAAACCAGGCCGACTCTCTCCAAAACCTTAAATGAACCAATGTATCTCGGTGAAAGCTTCCCCTATCTCCTAATCCTCTTGTGCCCCAACCTTGGTGTGACACGTAAGAAAACCTGATCTCCGACATCAAACTCCATAGGTTGTCTTTTTCGATCATCATAAGATTTTTGGCAAGACTGTCCAGTATCCATGCTCTTTGGATTCAACTCCACCTACTCAGTGGTCTCCTGGACAAGAAGAGATCCCAGCATAGCTGCCTCTCCTACCTCCAACCAATATAGGGGTGATCAACATGGACTACCGTACAAAGCCTCATAAGGTGTCATCTGAATCATTGCCTGAAAACTGTTATTGTAGGAAAACCCTACCAGGGGTATATGTCTCTCCTAAGAGCCCCTGAATTCCAAGACACATTCTCAAATCATTTCCTCCAAAACCTGAATCGTGTGCTCGGACTAGTCATATATTTGGTGATGGAAAGCAGTACTCAAAAGTACTAGTGTACCCAAATCCCTCTGTATTCCCTATCAGACATGAGAAGTAAACCATGTGTCTCTATCTAAAATGATAGACTGTGGAACCCCATGAAAATGTATAATATCTCAGATGTATAACCTTAAAAACTCATCAGCATTTAAGGATTCCTTAATTGGTAGGAAGTGTGCAACCTTCATGAGCTTTACATTAACAACCCACATGGTATCGTTATCCCGATACCTCCAACATTTGAAAAAATCTACAAAGAACACCCCAAAGAATTACAAAAAAAATGATATCGGTGTACCTTTATTTAATTGGGAGAACCCAAAAATAACTAAGGTCATAATCATGGACTCACAGCAAGGAAACGTCAAACCCAAAATGACTTCATCAAAACTCTTCACGCAATATTTCCTCGAAAGACATTGTGGATTTCCATATCACACCCACCCCTAACTAGTGGGGTGTTCAAACTGTCTCACTCGAACCATAATCATAGAACAAGAGCAATAACAAGTCAAACCATCACCTAATGACTTGTCTTAGAAACACGTGGCTTACAAGGCTGATGTATTGTAACATAAACAGAACACCTTTTCCCAAGGCACCACATGATCGCAAAAAACCCATTCATCGAAGCCTAAACCTATCTTTATGTGATGATCCTATGTCACCTCGTCCCTTGATCACTAAAAAGGTCATTCCACATCATGAGAAAAACATAATTATAGATCCATATCACTGGAATTATTACCTCTTTAGACATTACATCTGAGCCCAACTAAAATTCTAAGATAGCCATAGAATAATCAACCTAGAGTCTAAGGAACTCACCACGGTGGTCCATACTCCCCATACAAGTGAGACTTTGGTGTGAAGCCCAAAATTCCACATAAGAAAACTGATTGCACCCAGAATGGTATTTTCCTAGTGGTTATGTCAAGGAAACGATAGGAAACAAGAGTGTTTTCAAGGCATTCTTACACAGAAACTCAGGTATCACTCAAGATTAACCAAGCCTCTACTGAAACCATGAATCCAGTGCACGACATGGGAAGAGATCATGAATCAATCCAATGAGTTCCAAATGTGTCATGGCATATAACAGACACACTCTTATTGTACCCAGGAAGATGTCAAGATAGAGGACATGCTCACCTATTAAGAAAGTGAACACTAAGAGGACTTCAAAGATTACCAGAAAAGGATAGTCGAACCACTACAGGTCAACCTCATGAAGGAAACATGGCTTTACTAGCCAACTCATATCCATTCAACTGATCACAAAAACATTGTATAACGTAGAAAGCACCAACAAGAAACAATACTCTCAAGCTTCCAAAGCATTCAAGTAAAAACAACCATTTATAAATGGTCCTTTATTATGATCCTTTTACCTAGAAAGAACATATTTGAGATAGAACTGATGTGATTCCCCCTGCCTAGGTGTGACTTTTACGTCAAGAAGGACTACATTCTCTCAAATGAGCTAGTTCAGAAGGAACTTAAATTCACGTGTGTCATTCCGTGACTCATGATCACCACATCACATCACATGACATGAAGATGAAAATAGAAAATGACTGGTGTGTCAAAACTCCCATGTCCCATAAAGTCCTCCAATGTAGTGGGACGAAAAGGTTTCTATAACGCTTAGGTCACTCTACACCAAAGATAACCCAAGAACATAAACTAAAGCTCAAAGATCAATGATGTAACTGAACTCAATGGATTATTTAAACATTTTACACTCGACGAGTATCACATATTTCCACAAACACTACCCTAAGTTTACAATATCAATTACACATTTTGGGGTACTATGCAAAGGCTTTCCACCCTATGCATCCTAGTACCATATGGATCACATAATAATTGGATAAAAATAAGATCATTTATGCAAAAATTAACTCAGGTGATAATGGACCAAGTCATACATTACTAAATAAAATTGATTTTTACATGACCTCCTAATAGCCACCATGCCCCAGGATGTCTAACTCAGAGAAGAAAGCGACCCTCAAGCTTATTCCCACAACAAAATTCAAGGTACAATGACCACCCCTCCAAACAAGGATTTCATTTAAAACTAGAAGTCCTACCAGGGTAAAAAAAAATGGACTACACCAACATCAAAAGATCTCATTGGAAAAATAAGACAACCAGCTCTAATAGTGTTACCTTACATGGGAAAGAATCTTGTGAATCCTAAGCATCAACTTCCACTACTAGGTTATGAAAAAAAAAATTACTAGGATCAAAATCCCCTAGAAAACAACATTATCTCAACATATCAAACTAAAATAGGTAACTCTCGCTAACTTTCCTTTAAAACCTTTATCAACTCTAACAGTCCATCACAAATAACAAGTTATCAAGAAAGATCCTTTTTAAAGACCAAGGAAACCTACAAGGATCTTGTTAAACCAACCTAGTTCCTCAAAAAGGAAGTCCAGTAGTAGTTTTTTAAACACACATAGAATGAACACATATGTAGTTCATTCTATTAAAACCCCCTTACAATTCACGTAAGAAGAGGAATCCTTCAAGAGATCTTCGAATGATAAACTGTAAAGGAATCCGATGATAGGGATCCTCAAAACGGTCCACAGATGAGGGATCCTACTAGGGACTCCCTAGAAGCAATATGTCTCATGTCCTCATAGTCCAGAAGTCACATATCACATGGAAAAAATCCTCAAAATAAAAAAGTCACGAGAGATATCTCACAACTCATCTCAGATCAAAGGTCTCAACTAGGTTGGTCCTAACATCCAACTGATCATTTAAGCATTGGTATCACTCCCATTAGACAACTATAACATTAATTGGAGGAAGAACCCATCCATTTAGAAAAGAAACCCCAAAACACTTGTTATGAGTCCTCATAATGCTCCATAGGTTCAACCATCTTGATCTACATGGAGAATTTTTCGTAAAGGACTACTCACAGGTCCAAAACTAAAGTCATGAAATAATACAGGTAAAGACCCTTAAAGGGTACAAAAGATTACTAAAAGGCGTAGAGAACTCATACATGTCATGTACACTCACACTCTTACATAGACATGTACCCCTTCCTTCTAAGGTCTATAAACATCATAGTTATACAATGTTCCATCCTGGAAAATGACATGAACTCAAGTCCTCCCTCTTGGCCATGTCTGTCAACACTACCAACCTCACACAGGTTCTGTCTATGGAAAACTACATGGTTTGTACTTAATATACATGGAATGCCATTAACAGGACTCAAAAACTTGGGTTTTCCCCCACATGACTGGAACCACATGGTTTCTCCTAGTGTAACACCACACGGTGTATTCTCCCTGACACGTCATGTACCACAACATTCCATTCACCCGTTTCATTAATCACATGACCAGGTACATAATAGAATACTACATGGCGTGTCTAAAAAAACATTGTGTTTATAACTAAGAATTTCATCCAATTATTTCATTAGTCACTCGAACGGATACCTGGTCTCTTACAGCATGACGTGTACTCCCAGTACACAGTGTGTTCTTCCAAGATTTCATCAACCCCGTGTCTCTGCCCACACAGGAAGTCACACAGTTATGGACTATATGGAGTGTACATATAGTACACAGCATGTACTTAAGAAACTTTTTTTCTTCCAGAACATAATAACACATGGTGTGTGTTCATAACAACATAGGTCGTGTTGTCTGGGTTTCTAGGAAGTAAGCCTCTGAAACTTCTCTAGAATCCATAAAAACATAGAATTTTGTCCAAAGCATGAAAAATTCTGACCTATGGGAGCCCATAATCCCCAAGAATCAAAGTTTTTCATCCTTATTCATGTTATATCATAACAAAATTCAATTAAAGTTAAAACATGATCCACCAAATTCCGGTCCAAGAGGGCCCATAAAACCTCAGGGACTAAAGTTTCACATTCATCTAGATGAAACTTTACATATTAGAAATACCCTTTGAAATAGAAGGTATTCTATAAAGGAATCTATCACAACAACATGCATATCTAGAACAACTTCTATCACAATAGCATGCAATCAGTAATGCACCCTAAATGGCATGGAAATAATGCATGACATGTGATTTCTATCAAGTTCCTATATGATGCATGATATGGAATACCATCATCTCATCGGGTTTCCACAAAAATAGAACCTCAATAATTTAAAGGATAACAGCATAATACAATTTAATCACCCATCGGTGAAATAAAATCAACTGTAACAATTGAAAACCTAGAAAAAATTCAATATTTGAGGTAAATTGGATTTTCCATATACATGGTTTAGCTACTCCTGGGAACATCTTATTAATAACTAACCATTACTTCTTATCCTTGTCTATAGGATCCAAATATTAAGACAAAGCAGAAAAGAAACCCCTCTCATACCACTTTTTCACATCTCGGTTCCAAGTGCTTCCCAAAGGTGCCCCGTACCCGGTTGGTCACATGGCTTCAAGCACCTTTCCTCGAACACCAGAGGTTTCCAAATAGTAGTGAGGGACTTGGGTGTGATAGTGGCGAAACTATGTCCTCATTGGTAGAGTAACACAGCGGAAAGAATTAGAAAATAGTAGTCGAAGCAGTAATACTATAAAAAAAAGTAAATAGGGGAAGACTGATAGTATAAACAACTGAAACATATATATAATAAATGATGCATGTCACTGGATTATAGGAAATTATCCAAACAAGTCACAATGATAGAAATAAAATACTAAAAACAATGTATAGAAAAGCATTAAAATACAACAGCATCGCAAGCCTCATCTTGGTCTCATGCTCTCCAGCTCCAACATCAATCATGTGCCTGATAAAGATGGGTGTTTTCCCTTATCTATAACTGCAACCATATAATTTGTTTGGGTACAAAAGTATGACCCAAATAGGGTGTGAGATGAATCCCAGTAAGAATCCACCCAAATATCTATGCCTAACTATTAGTGAATATATATATATATAATAGGCATATGCAAAATGAAGTAATAAAATAGGAATTACTTAGAATTAAACAATCCTAGAGTTTCCAATTACATTCATTTACATTTATTAATTATTATAATCGGGGAATAATAAATCTCATGATCTATTCTAAGCTTTGTATCCCTCGGTATAGTATAACATACAGATGTGTCAAAAGACCATCTAAACAGTCAAATAAGACTGAGTCCAATCTTGTGCTTTGGATTGGAAGGCTCATCACAATCATTCAATCATTTAAAATCAACCCTCTAGGAAAGTTCTCATAGTTTGACCCATCTGGTTCAACATATCATCAATTTAATAAATAATGACCCTCTGGGAAAGATCACATAGTATAACACCTTTGGTCCCACATGGCATTAATCATTTACAAACGACTACCTGGGTTGCTCCCACGGTAAATACCCACTTGGTCTTCATATCAACAATAAAATATAATGACCCCTGGAATCCCTCATAGTCAATATCATAGAGTCCAACATTCATTTAAAACTGAACCTCTGGGTAGCACACACAGTTTAACTCCCATGGTCAAAGACCCCATGGAATCTCTCACAGTCAATACCTTTGGTCAACCATAACAATAAATAATACATAACTAACCTACCTCAGGATTCCCTCACAGTCAATTACCATTGATCACAAATTCACAATGAGAAATACATGCATTTCATATAAACAGAAACTTCATTCTAACAACACTAGGCATGGAAAGAAAAGCAACCTAACATGATTCCTAGACCCAACGTCCATAATCAATAAAACATGGGAAACACATTCATAATAAAGGTAAATAAACATTAATCATAAAAAATAACCCTTTATCAATCAAACACAACATAAAAGGTCTTAAATAGGGTTAATTTCCGAAACATGCAATACTCTAAACATGGGTATTCGGAACTTTAATCATATATAATCAAAATACACCCAAATAATGGCACAATCCACCTACCTTGATGTTTTATGAAGAACAATCTTGAATTTTAGCTCTTGAATTGGCCTATAATGATTTACATCTATGAAAAGGGTAAAAAAGATCAACACTAGATAACTCAAGAGAGGGAAGAAATTAAGAAGAGGGGCTCTAGGGGAATAGAGAACTCGGGGGGTGGAAATCCAACGTACCCAGTGGCATCTCAATCAGAGTTCGGAAAAAGGAATGTTGGCTCAGACTTTGATCACCACTCCTGATCACTTTTGGATGAACAAAGGCCAGAAGAAGAAAGATCCGTAAAAGAGACGTGGCTCTAATACGATATATCAATTAAAAATAAATGTGCATGGAAAGTTCTTTAAATATACACAATGTGTATCTTCATTTATCAGGTCCAACCTTAAGTGGCCCAACCACATCATCACACGGCCATGTACATGGCTGTGACACAGTTGAAACACAGTCTGGATGCAGTTCTAGACTACACAGTGTGTGCAAGTAAGTACATGGCATGTACTTCAAGAATTTTCCTTCTTCCCTTTTTCTTCAAAAACAACCCAAAACAATGATCTATACCTGAAAAGAAAATTAGGGTTCTTACATTTTTTACCTTAATAAATTTTTTCAAAATCTTCACGGATGTTTCATATTTCCAAATCAAGTTTTCCTATTTATCATAAAAAAGGGTTTCATATAAATATATATCCCTTAACACTCCTTCTTCTTGATCAAGGATATTCTATAGATTTTACCATCTGTATTATTTCTTAAGATGGATTATGTTATATCCTTATATTTTGGATAAATGGACCATCATTGTCTTTGTCATTCCTAATTATCTTTAGTGTATAACCATAATATTTCTTACCTTGTTTTCCTCTATAAACACTTTATATCTTCTTCCCATGATTTAATATTTTTATCCTAGATACATACTTTGATTGATTTATAGAAATTATTGGTCTAATTATATACCATTTATCTGTACTATCTAAATATTATATTCTTTGTTATCTTGATTAAATGTTATTTACCTAGAAACTTTCTTGAATTCATTGTATAATCATTTATTTTTCAAGGAATTTTCATGTTATGATTATTTATGGAATTATTAATTATTCATTTATGTGATTATATTTAAAAAGGATATAAAACCCATTTTAACTCCATGGTTCTTTATGATGTAATGAATGAAACCCATTTTTTTCCATGGGTTCTTTGTGAAATGATGAATGATTGATTTCAAGTGGTGTTCATAAGTATGGATGATGACAAGTGGGGTCTTATATTTCCCACCAATCCATTGGTTAAAATTTTTTATCTCATGAGATAAGTATTCACAAGTAAATTTTATTTTTTCAAACGTGTGGGTATTGATGGTGTGGCTCAAGAAAGTAATGTTCCCTATAATAATTTTTATACCTTTGTTGAAAGATGCTTCATAGTTGTATACTTATTCTCAGGATTATGTTAAGCTCTCATGAATCTTGATTATTGACTCATGTTTTCAAACTCATTTGATTCATTTATCATGTTATTCCAAGAATTATACCATGATTTATGATTTATGATTTGTTAGGTATAAATTGTCTTATATATATTTATTATACTTATATAGAAATATTGTGGTCACTTATGATATTCTATTATCATCGCTTATGTTTACCCTTATTTATCAACTAATCTCACCCCTTTCTTATGTTTCCATTTCTATGGGATATGAAAATGATTATAATATATAAGAATAATATGAGGGAGTCTAGTGTGGCTCAATTATGGAGAAATGTTCAAAAAGGGTTGTAAAAAAAGTTTATTATGTGGATATTCCTAAAAGACATTAAACCTTACATTTTTATGATTATGTGATTATTTGTAAAATTTATTATTTATATTATAGAAATAATGAAAAATAAAGATATATTTTTCTTAGTTATCAATATTCACATAGTGATGGGGTTGTTGGTCTATTGGGTCATTGGATCCGTTTGCATTTGTATAGAGTATCATCCTCCCAATCCTCTTTATTTTGTTATAGTTTCATTTTGTAAGTTCATATATATCATTAAATACTTGCATTTTATTAGTAATTTATTTTAACTATTTATTATTTCCCTTTATTTTTATAACCTATTTGGTTGTAACCCATTGTTTTTGTTTTTGTTTTTTTAGGGTGAAATCATTCCCATGGAATCACTTATGATATCCTAGAGCTATTTGAAAACCCAAGGTGTTTGGTAATGCACCTTGAGATAGTAGAGAGTAGGATTGGCTATTGGTTCAAGTTTTATACAAGGAAATATTATTAAAAATAGAATCAAACCATTTTTTTATTAGGGATCAATGATTTAAAGTAAATAGGGTCTCCAAGGATTTATAGGTAGGTATAAGGAATGATTTTCCTAGAACTAACTTATGTTGAACCCTTAGTTACCCTGGTTCTTTAGAGCTATAATTTGAATTTTGGATTTATATTTTTTTCTGTTTTGGATGTTTTGATATGGTTTGTTGCTGCTCTAAGTTTTAGGGAGATCCTGGTACATGTCTTGGGAAATTCCTAGTATCATCGTGAAATTTTATGAAATATAAGGGGGCTTGATTAAGGTGTATTTTCTACAAAAATATGCAAAATACATGAAAACCCAATGTGGAAAACTTTGTATGGAACTTTCATGGTTGTTTCATGGTCTAACAAACTGTGTGGTCACACTATGGATTGTGGTAAAGCCTTTAGAATTTTATTATTTTCATTCGTTTGTCAGTTTTTAAATCTCTTACGTCCAATGGGGTTAATTTATAAGTGTTTAAGGGAAATATTTTGGATTGTGAATTTTTTTGTTCATGTTTTAAAGAAATGTTCTATGACTTGGTAATTGAACATGATTGAAATCCCATTTTTTATGTTTTGGGTTGATTTTGGGAAATTTTATGAAATTTATCAACAAAATGGTTTGACTAAAGGAAGTTATTTTTTTTAGTTTCCAAATAATGGATTATTTAATGTTAGAGTAAATTATTTTAGATTTTATGGATTGAAGTTGATATTTAATTTCAACAAATGGGTTTATTATATTATTGGGATTTAATTTTTTTATGGATTTTGAAGTGTGGATTTAAAAGGGTGATTTATTTAATATTGAAATATTTTATTAATGTATATGTTTCCATTGGGTTGTAATTTAGGATATTTAAAATACCTTTTCAGGTGGGATTTTAGGGTACTTTTTTTATTCTGATTTTTTCACTTGTGTTTATTCTCTTTTTGTTGGAATTTAAAATGGAATTATTGAATGATTTCTTTTATGATGTTTTAGAATATGAAACTTAGAATGGAATAGAAAAGTAAAGAAGGGAAGTCTTTAGGAAGTTTTCTTAGTCATCCTTATGTTTTATTTCTTGTCTTTTACTCTACCTAGATGATCAATAGAGTAGCATGTCCATGTTCATCTCATCTCATGGATCATGTGTGAGAGTTTCAAAATTGGTATCCATCAGTGTTTCATAGTGATCGAGAATCCAATGAGGAGGCAGTGTATCTATATAAGGTTAATAATATCTTTGACTTGCTATAAACTCATTAAACCTCTCACGTGAGGTGACCCATTACTTTGTTAAGAGGATTAGGTTTGGAGTTGTGGAATCACACTCCCCTTGCCCAATAATTTTAGGTTTTATCCTGAGGATATTTGATATCCTCCTTCATCTAATGGTTCTATCCCTAGTAAGTAAGAGTTGAGAAGGAATTATATTTTTTAGGTGTTCATTAGGGTGATCAGTCAGTGAAGGAATGTATTTAATGCTTTTTTGGGTTGGTTCCTTTCACCCTAGAGCTAGTTGTCGACGATTCAAATAAAGCTTGGTTCTTTCATAGAGGGATTTTTTTAGCCTTCATTTGATGGTATTTTATTCTAGACCAACTACCTATATTGAAGTGGTGTATAATATTGTGACCTCTACGTTTCATAAAAAAATATTACATCTTAGTATATGAATACTCATTATATAATAATACGATCCATGAAAGAACCATAAAGTTTTAGGGTGTTTGAAAACATGGATATGTGAACAACTCATTCATAAGATATCTAAATAATCTCCCACTTAGTTCTTCACAACTAGCGCCCTTCTTATACATATCATACATAAAATATTTAATAATATCTTTGGGAAGGGAAACATAAGAAAGGGTGAGCTTTGATGCTCAATAAGGGTAAGAAATGGATATATCAATGATATCTTAATCATAACATGAGGATGAGTGTATAATAAAATGATATTAACATTTTAAAACTATACTTCTCATATCATATATCATAATATCGAATAATATCATAAATCATGGTTGTTCATAAGGAATGAATAACAAATAAATAAAATAATGTGATCCATGACTATATAACATTGGCATAAGACATAATTTTTTGGCATACACATAATCATAGAAAATAATTTCCTTAGTAAATGATCACTTACAAGACTATCATAGTTGATTGGATCCCCCCTAGTTATTCTTATCATTAGTCAAGGTTTACTCCCAATATTTTTAGAGTATACAACATCCCTTACTAAACTGGGTTCACTCCCCATTGTAGTCCTTTTTATCTAATTATATATCCACATTTAACCAATGAATTATAGAGATATGTAATTCTATTCCTAGACACTATATAATAATTATACATTAATATGTGTTATATGAAATCATAAAAGATTTATCATATATCATAACGCATGGAAAATAAATGGGTTTCATAAACATTTCAATAATCCATCATAGCATAACCTATGGAATATAAAATAGGTTTCATAAGAATCTCATCATCATAGTCATAAACCATCTAAAGGAAGAATAAGTATTGTATAACTGAATCATATCCACAGTAAAACTACGTAACATCAAGGGATATTATCTTAGATGAAAATTAATTTAAAATATCTCTATAATATTTCATGAGGAAAATACCCTTTTCATTTTGAAATCACTTATTTAAAATCTATGATTTTTTAAAATTTTAATGAAAAAATTTTCTTTCAAAAGTAACTTGAAATATTATAAATTAATCTTTAAACTATTTATTTTTTATCATGTTAGGAAATTAAGTTCATGAAACATACATTAAAATAAAGATTATTTCAACATTTTTAGTAAAAAGTCAAAAGTACCTCATTTAGAAACCAAAAAGAAGACTAAATTTAAAAAAATAAAAAATAAATCATGGGTAAAAATGACTTTAAAAAATTATATTATAATATTGAAAACAATATTGAAAACATTTTTAGATAACATAGACATGTAAGAAAATGGATTTTTGAACGAAGAGAGAAATAAAGTCTAATTTTATTAAAAATATTCCTTCAATCTCTTGGGTATTTAAAGAGAATAAAATTATAAGAAAACATGTAATATCAAGATATAACCATAGTATAATTCAATATATATGATTCTTGAGAGTTAGATTATAAAATTTTTTAATCAGAAACATAATCATAAACAATCCTGGTAAACAATGAGATTGTAAAAAAACTTTTACTAATTTCAAAAAATTAAAATAAAACTTTAAGAAGGTTAGAAACTTATACTAATATGTAAATACAGATAATTTTCCTAAGGATATTTATAAATTCATTCATGTATGCTATATATATCACATAAAAGAAACAAGTGGTGAATATAGAATGTGTCTCACATAAATAAAAGTGATATGGGAAACACTTTCCTCAAGTTCCACTTTCATTGAAAGAAATATAACCTAATATATAATAAAATAAAATTTATTATTACTATATACCATAATGATTTATTAAAATCATCTTTTCCAGGCATTAACTGTTTCATTTTTCATGGAAGTTTCAGTTCTTTGGTTATGATCATTGTACTTTAATCATGGTTAAATCATATAAAAAAATTTAAACATAATTTAAACATAATATATATTCATTATATATATATATATATCCATGCATAAAATGTATATATATATAAATTAATTACACCATTTGGGGAGACGGTAGGTTGTACGCACTCGTGAACATTGTAATCATTTTTTGAAAAATATATGAAAAGAATGGTAAATAATAAATCACCATTAAAAGATAATATTTATATATTATATATCTTATATATTCATTAAATATATATTTTTACCATCCATGAAAATCATAAATGAAAAATTAATCAAAACTGTTTGTGGAGGTGCTAGTCAATACATACGAACGAGCGACATTATCATTTTATAATGGATGGGAAGATGGTGCATTATATCCATTAAATCAATGTAATAATAATTAATTATATTTAATATAATTAATTAATTATTTTATAATGGATACCATGGATTTTTAGGTTATATAATATTAAATAAATTGAAAGAGGTTAGGAAAGATGATTTCCTCTTCTTCAGTAGGCCCCCATTAGATTCCATCATAAGGAACCTTAGAATGGTATTTTTAGAAAATAAAAACCTATAATTCATGTATATAGAATTTTATAAGATAATTTGGAAGATTTTAGTCTAGATATAATGCTAATATGGTGTGATTAAGAGAGGAGAAGATGCGCCCTTTTATAAGTGAGGGGAGGGGCACTCTTTGAATTACAAAAAGTATTAAATTAATATAAATTAGTTATCATGGTAAAATGGCTTAAAATTTATATAATTCAATGATATTATGATTATAAGACTGAAATATATATTTAAAAAAATTACAAGTTTTGGTTATATTTTTACCCTTATATCTTAGTTTTGACCCCTTGTTAACCCTTTTTACAATTACCAAGATATCAAAGTTTTTTTCCTATTTAGGGATCAATAAAGTTACTATAAAATGAAAAATGACCCATAAATGGACTATGTTTGATATTATAAACCATATATAATTCATTTTTCTTAAAATAATTTTTTTTATAAATTTTAAATCCTTTAATTTAATATTTATTTTAAAAGGTTGCGGATGAAGCCTCTATTTATTATTAAAGAAAAGACCGCTTTAGACTAAGTAGAGGGAGACCCATTACATAGCATGAAGGCCCAATGCCATGTGTCCTGAATACAAGGCTTGAAAGCCCATTTTTGTCCCAAATGACCCCTTGTTGAATAGTATTGCTGCAGTACCTGCGCTGCTATAATACCTGCTACAGTACCTCCGCCACTAAAGTTCCTGTTACAGTCCCTCCGCAGCTACAATGCCTCCACTGCTACAGTTCTGCCACTGCTACAATGCTGCTACAGTAAACTAGAAATTCGCCCCTACCTGAATTTGATCTTGGGTCTTTTAGATTCCAAGCAGGAGCCTGTACCACTAGGGTACAGGCTCGTTGGGATCAGTTAATTGAATATTCATTTTTATAAAATTTCGTTAATTTCATTTTTGGAAATGCATAAAATATTATAATATAATATGTCTCTAAGTGATGTAAAATGGTTCAAAAATGGTATTAATTCATATATAAAAAATATATAGTCTTAAAATAATCATCTAATCCAATTTTTACAGGTTTAATTATTATATAAAACCATATCTTTTTGTTTAACCTCTTGCTTAACCAATTTTATTCTTAACATGGATAATTTATTTTTAATATTAAAGGGTTATAATTTTATTTATAAGGTAAAAATTGGATCATATATGGTTATGGGGTGAAATTTTAGACTATTTATCATCTTATTTGTCCTATTTCAATATTTTTTTAATTTTTTAACAATTAAATAAAATATTATTTAATATGAAATACTATTGATGTCATTTTATGAAGAATTCACAAAATTTTTCTTTAAAAACAATATGGAAGCAATTTAATTTTAATATAAACATTTCCAGAATCACTAATATATTATATTTATCCTTGAAATTTTCAATACACTTTAATTAACCCATAAAATATAACTTTTATAGTATTTAAAAACTTTTACATTCTTTTTTTACTTCTTACACAAGCACTATATCGGCATAGCATCAGTATATCAGATAGTTATTTCAGCAATAAAAATTAAAAATAAATTAAAATGATAAAAAAAATTCATATTTAAAATAACCATTTATAACCAAAAATGGGGTTTTTATCCCTATAACAAAATATTATAGATATTAAAAGCAAGACAGAGACATTTTTTAGTTTAACCTTTACTTAAATATTATAAAGGTCAAAATCAAATCTAAATGAAAAAAAGGTAATATTTATAATTTTGGATGATTATTAAAAAATTAAAATCATCCAATTAAATAAATTCAAGTGTTTGAATTAATTTTAAAACATATCACCTTAATTTTAAGCTTAATTAACTCATTTAACATTTACCATGGTAATAAAAAATGACTAGGGTTGCAATTCAAATTGATCATAAATAAAAGGAAATTATTCAAAAAAAAATTGTAAATCTTGATTCAAAATATGAAATACATTTTTCAATATTAAATTTCTATAAGTGGAAGAAATTATTTTATAATGAAAATTCAAAACTCAATGAAAAATAGTTATTCATAAAAATGCATTTTTATGTACAAAAATGTTTTTATACAAAATTCAACCATTAAATTGATTCTAATGAACTTAATTGTATTATTCATAACATAAGTAAACTATTTTTTTTCTTTTAAAACATTTAAAAAAATATTACATTGTAAATTCTTCAAAAAATATATTGTTCAATAAAAATCAGTATTTTACCTTATTCACTGGAAATTCAATATTTTTAGAAAAGTATCTCATTTTCACCCTACGATAATTTTGATATGAATTTAGGAAATTATATTATTTTGATAAAAACAATTTCTATAGGTTCTATAATTAATTTATAATATTCTTCAACAATAATAAATAAAACCCATTTTTGAAGAAAATGTGTTCTTAAGAATAAAAGGACATTACTAAAAAAATCGAGTGCTTATTACCTAATAATTTATTACTTATTTTTTATTAATTATAACCTTTATATATATTTCATAATTAGGTTACTTATATCCATATCCACCAATTCAATGGATATGTTATAACAGTTATAAAATATAAATATTTCATGGTTTATTTATTCTTGGTGTTGTGTGTTGTATACGCTATCAAACCTAGTGTTATTTTAAAATATCATAACATTACACCCCCCCCCTTAAAATATTTTAACTTGTTCTAAATAATCAATGGTTTGATAGTGGAAAATTCCTTTTTTGAAAATGCACATTATTAGAAGGGTTAATAAAACATCTACTTGAAAAGAGGAAAATGGAAATATGAAGGTCATCTAGAATAACACATAACTAGGTTTCCAAAAAGGAGAAAATTAGAGTGAAGTGAAAATATTGACAGGGAGGAAAAATCAATGTCAAAATAATGATAGATAGTGGTAGAGAACATTGATCACAAAAAATGAATGATCATGAAAACATTAATGACCAAAAAACCATAAATCTATAAGGTTTGATGAAGACCATCGATTCATCATAATGAATGTAATGGGGTAAAAAAAATTTAGCATCATTTTCCTAGAGTTGAGGTACTTTACCATAAATACTAATAACATAAGGAAGTATAATTACTCGACAAGTATAATTTCATCCTTTAATCAATTTCCACTATGATCACGTCTTTTTCTCCAAAAAAATAGTATTAATGCCCGAATGGCCCGAAGGTCTTCATTTTTATTGATTTTTGATAACCACCATTTCAAGGAATGAGGGGGAGCCCTTATAAGGCCCTTAGGCTCAGATATATATGGCACGTAGGCTTAGGAGATTACATGACCTGAAGGTCTTAGGAAATTCAACCAGACTATCTACAAGGAACTGCCCCTCCCTAGCATCTTCATCCTAATAGTATCTCTCCACCTTTTCATGACCGTCTGGCTAGGCTTCTCGTGAAAGCACAGGCTGGTACCAATGGCATAGCCATACCCTCTCATTCTGACAATCCATTTATCTCTGCTCTGGTGAGTGCACCTGCTCTAAATCCTCTTCTGGGGATGCTCCTTTTTTGTAGTGTGTCTGGGGCCTGCATTCATGTGGCCCGAAGGTCGTGGGGTGGCCTTAAGGCCTTAAGGTGGCCTGAAGTCTTTGAGAATCAACTGACCCAAAGGCCTTGGGTGCCCCGAAAGCCTTGCCGGACCCGATGACCAAACCGGTGGCCCGAAGGCCCAGATGGATGAATAGTTCCAGATGCTACAGTACCGAACAGTACCTGCTACAGTGAATACTACAGTACCTACTACAGTACTGCTATAGTAACTTGGAAATATGCCTCCACCTGGATTTGATCTCAAGTCTCTTGGATGCACCGAGCGAGTCCCCACCAACTATGTTGAGGCTCTTGTGCCCAAAAAAATAGTAGTCAATATGTATTTTTCATACCTAATGAACTAAAATATACTTCAAATGGATCACATAATCTAGAAAATGATAACAGGATATTCTTTCTATAATTAATAAAACCAATATTCTTATCATAATGTAAGATAATACCAAAAATGAATAAACCTTTATATGAAGAAATAATATATTTACATCAAAATTTACACAATAATGACAAAGGTTTAATCATAGATTATTCCACAAATAAATAACCCTATATCCCAATCAACCTCAATAAACTCAATATTAAAAAAAATTAATCCCAAATGTGATAAAATTATTTTATTTTAACATCTCCAAAAAATTAATTTCATTATTTCCAAATAATCATTCATGTTAAACCACATATTAAACCTAAGAGTTACATATACCTCAAACCAATTAAACATCTCCCAAAATATCATTAATCTTTTGATAAATCACTATAAAATCTTATAATGCAATGAACTTCACAAAAATTTAATGAATCAAATTTATATTCTATCCTAAAAGGTAATACTTCACTTGACTATAAATATTTATAAAAATATCACCTTTTCAGTGAATCTGTTTTCAACTATATAGATTATCTAAATCACACTATCAAATATAACATAATTAATATAAACTTAAAATCATATACTAACCCAAAGGGTTATTTAAACCTTAAAATAGTTTTCTTTATGAAACCCATTAACAGTTTCAAATCACTTCAAAATCACATCACAGAAAACCTCAAAAGGGGTATAAATTCCTTTTAACTTATAATACTCCTTAAACATAAAAACATGTAATGGTGTTCAAAAATCTTAATTTAACCCATCATGAAAACATATATGCTTCAAAAAATTAACAGAATTTTTATTCCTCAAATAGAATTAAATACTATCGCATATATTCTATAAATCCAAAAATACAATAATCTTAATCAATGATGACCTAATTCACTAACCAATTTTAGGGTTACCAATAATATACCATTTACTTAATTCATTTCAATAATCTAATTATCTAACTAAACATTATCACCTTACCACTAAATCACATTTCTTGGTTATCAGTACCATTCAACATATTTTTTTAAATCCTTCAATAAAAACTACTAGGTAAAATCCTTAGATGTTTTATGATTCTTATATCCAGAATACCTTTATTACAACACTTCTATAACAAAATTCTCAAATATCCATATATAAAGACTTAAATCTTTTTACTTTAATTATTAGTATATCATAGGTCCTTCCTTGATCTAGAAGTTAACCCTTGGATTAGAAAAATGGCTCATATGATGCCCATATTATCCACAAATAAGACATGGAACTACAAATGGTACCTTATGATGAAAATCATTTCCAACATGTAATTTTTATTTAGTAGTTACTTAAACTATTCCTTAATAATTTAAATATAAAACATCTTATCATTTATTTGAGTCATTTCTATGAGTATTTCTTCCCATATAATTTATATGTAGGAAGGTGAATATTCTTCCCACCATAGTGAAATTCCATTTTTCTATTATTAGTTGTGTTAGGAAACTTACGCATATTGATATTTTTAATCATATAAAAAGATAGATGATTCGGAATAATCAAAGAAATTTCCCTCCAGATCTCATTTCATTTGGTTTCCCATGAGGACAATCATTCCATTGTATATCACATTATATGGTAACTTGAATCCTCTTGGGTCCAGTTATTGAATAAAATCAAAAAGTATAGTGTGATCAGAATTAGTTGTAGTGAAAAATTATATAATCCTGAAAAATCATTCATAGGATGTCTCAATAATAACACCTTATTTTCAATCAATGACACCTTAGGTTTAACCCAGTCCATCATTAGTTATCATCTATTCAAATCCTTTATAATGGTTCACAAAGAAAATGTTAGTTAACCCATGCATATCCACTGAGAGTGTCAAACCAGGTATGCTGTAATGGCATGCTCACCATGCACTAAAATTATGGTAAAAATATACTTTGACCAACTCTTTTTATAATTACTACCCCTATATGCATTTTTTCCCAAACCACGTCCACTTATAGTTTCCATACAAAGATGAATTTCCATAAAACCCACAAAATATCTATATTAAAAATAACATTAAGATGTTATCCAAAAAAAATTCTTATACCCAAGGTTTTAACCAAAGTTATCTAATCCTAATCTCCAAATATTTACTAAACCCTACTTTGATACCAAATATAGTGTCCCATACTTTTCATATATAAATATTACATCTTATTAGATGAATATTCATTACATAACATTATGATGCCTAAGAGAACCATAAAATTTTAGTTTATTTGTAAACTTGTACATATAAACAACTCATAAATAAGATACATTCATCTTCTCTATGTTATTTATTTAAAAATATAACCCTTCTTCGATATATCGTACTCAAAATATTTCTTCATATCCTCGGGATGGGAAACATGATAAAGGGTGAGTTTGGATGCTTAGTAAGGGTAAGAAATGAATATATCAGTGATAAATTAAGAATAATATGAGAATAATGGTTTTATAACATGATATTAATATTTGAAAACCATTACTACTATATCATATATCATAATCTTGAATTGTGTTATAAATATTGGTAGTTCATTATACATGAATCATAAATAAATCAAAGAACATGTTTAATGTGAGAATAACATTAGAATAAGACATAAGCTTGTATAATACACTTAACCACATAAAATAATATACTTATTAAATTTTCAATTCTATTACTATCCTAATATAATGGGTTCACACTCCATTCCATCTCATCTATAGTCAAGATTCACTCTCAAGACTATCATAGTGGATAGAGTCCCTTACTGAACTTAGTTCACACATCATTTTATTTTTGATTATCTCATGAGATATCCATCATTATCAAATGTATTAGATGGATATATAATTTTGGTCCCACCCATTATTTAATCATAATCCATTCATATGTGTGATACAATATCATAAAACATTCATCATATATCATAACCCGTGGAAACAAATGGGTTTCATAAACATTTTAACAATTCATCATCGAATAACCCTTGGAAAAGAAAATAGGTTTCATAAATATCTCATAATAAAAATCATAAACCATCCATATAAATAATAAGGATGGTATCATTGGTATATATCCCCATAAAAACATATATAACATAAAAGGATGTAATCTTATATAAAAATTTCTTTAACGATCTATGTAATATTTATTGGGGAAAATACCCTTTTCATTTTGAAATCACATATTTAAAATCTAGAAAATCCATAAATATTATGGAAAATATTTAATTTTAAAATAATCATGGAAACTTATAAAGAAATATTCAAAACATTTAGTGGTCATGATAGTGGGAAATTATTTTCATGTCATGTACATTAAAATAAATATTCCTTTCACATTTTCAAAAAAAAATTAAAGTGGCTCATTCGGAAAAAAATAAAAAGATCATCATTAAAAAAATATCAAAAAATAAATCATCAAAAAAATTGACTTTAAATAACCATATTATAATATTAAAAACGTTACTATATTTTTTATAGAAAATATGGACAATGAATAAAAATGATTTTCATAAAAATATTACTTTAGTAACATGGGTAATTAAAGAGATAAAAATGATATGAAAACATTTAATATCATAAAATAAATATATTAGAATCCAATATTTATAAATATTAATAGGTATATCATGAAATTTCATTATTAGAAACTTAATCATTGATAATCCTGGTAAACAATGAAATTATAACATAAAACTCTTACCACTTCGGAAAAATTCAAATAAAAATATCATGAAAGTGAGAAAATTATATGGATATTTAAATCCCTATATTTTTCATTAGAATAATCCTTAAATAAATTCATGTATATTATACACACCACATAAAATAAATAAGTGGTGAATATGGCATGTGTCTCATTGAAATAAAAGTGATATGGGAAACCATTACCTCTAGTTTCACATGATTTAAAATCAATCTAACCTCCTATATAATAAATTTAAATTTATTATAAATTTATATTATAAAAAATTACATAATTATAATATCATATATGATCCACTTATAATATTTCAACATCCATTTATTAATAATTATTTATTAAAATCATCGTTTTGAGGAGTTAATTGTTTTGTTTTTCATGGAAATTTTGATACTACAGTTCCAGCCCTTATACTTTGATAATGGTTACATAATATCTAGAATATTAACCATTATATAAATATAATATATATTCATCCATAAAATGTAGATATAGAAAAATCAATTACACTGTTCATGGAGATGGTAGGTTGTACGTATTCATAAACGTTGTTTTCATAAAATGATTAAACATTAAACTAAGATTACTTGACTTAGATACTATATAAAGTTCCCAGTGTAATGTACTATCATGGGTTTCCAGATCCTCTCTGATAAGATCTCTAAGGTGAGTGATCATCCTTTCTAGTGTCTGAATAAATTCCTCTGTGTTGATTTTTTCGGATTGAATCCCTTGTCCAATATTCAATCTTATTTGTCTATCCACACTTCATGATCCTTTTTGGCATCAACTTGCAACAATATTTCATAAATTCTTTTTATCTCTTCTGAGACATTGGGCTAGTGAATTTTTTCAATCATTTCTTCCTTGGAGTCCAAGATAAGTTTCAATCAATACCCATCCTATTATTCCCTATCTCTTATACTCCTTCTTGATTCTTCACATTCCCCTTTCTATGTATCTTTTACTCTCTTATTTCTATCCTTATGGGCTGACTGGGTCTTCATTGGTTTTGGAAATAATGAGTAGTACTTGCATCCATTTTGTTTTTCCCCTAAACCACAATGCATTTCCCCAAGTCACACATTCCTTTTTCCCCTTCTTCCTTCTAGGGTTGTGAGGACCTTTCCCTTGAATTCGGTCCATGAACTCCACTAAGGGGTGACTATAACTATCATCATCAGAAGAATCTTCCTCTTGAGGCATTGGTGGATCTTGGGATTCTAGGCCATTGAAGCAGTTCCCCAGCTTTATTTATGCACCGCCTTTGAGGGTCGTCTTCTTAAATTGAGACTCCTTACCTATTTTTTATCCAAACCAAACATCTTCCCCCCATTACTAGAAATAATAAGACCTTCAGAGTTGACTCTAAGGGTGTTCAGGTCTAAGGGACCCAAGATATTCACTCCTTCTAGCCTTCCCTGTCCATTTTGAGAATCTATAGCCACCAACAGGAAGGATTTCCCCTTCATATTCATGGTTGTGGGCTTATCAAATCCTCATCCCATAAACTGGGAGTGCATGTTTGTGTCCTCCCAGCCACAATAGTGAGAGCCACTGGGCCTTCGAGCATTGCTCACTGTCAATCTCAGAGCTAAAGAATCTTCCTTAGCTTCTTCATTCAGCCCCAAGTCCTACTTTAAATGGGCAAAAACATCCACAACCAATAGCTCATCCTCCTTATGCTTCACACACTTCACTACCACTGGAGGAGCCAAGGTAGGCCACTACTGGTGATCCTCCCATATACTGGCCTCTGTACCTAGACTGGAAAGATCTAACACCTCTGGAGTAACCCCACGCCCCTCTGTTTTCTCATCCATACCATCAAAAACCTGCACATTCTGGTTCACAACTTGATCAACATTCACCACATGCCCCTCGGTCACAAAAATCTCAGAATGTGCAAACTTGTTCTTGTGGAAAAAGACTCAAACTATATGACCTAATATGTGACACCCTAGGTAGAATGTGGGCCACGATTCAAAGACGAATTGTTTTTTTCCAGCAAAACTCTTCATCGACCGAAATCCATAGCCACTCTGTGGGAGCCTTTGAAACATCAGCCTCGATGCATACGTGAGGGGAGATTGGGTGAAAAAACATCAAAGTCTGTCTATCAGAGAACATGTATCTACCGACCATATTTCCTATCATTTGAATAATTGAAGGGTGCTAGAAAGGGAGAGGAAGATTAGGGAATCTTACCCATACCACAAATGCAGGCGCATCACAATTCATGTTGAGTTCTAAAGACCAGTGGAGAAGAAAAAGTTTCATATGTTAATTTCTAGAGGGGTTCTGGACCAGGTAGAAATCAGATCATCCTTTAAAGAGAAATGAATCATCAGGTGATGCCGATCAAAGAGACCCACCACTGCGCATTCTTAAATATCCCATGAGTGAAAGACGAATCAATCAAAATCATTGAAAGAGGGGTGGCGACCCCTGAATCGGGATATGAGCATCAACCGGTGAATATTTAAGGCCTCATTGAACTCCTTTGTACATATCGTAAGCTAGGGCAAACCATTGTGGAGATCAGGGACTTTAGGCCAAAGTGGGATTGATGGAAAGGGGGAAGGAAATCCGGTGAAGATTCAAGGTTATCATTCTAGTTATATTATCAACCTCAGCTATAGGGAAATCTAAATATAAAACATACACACATAGTATAATAAATATAGAGTGTCTAACACTCTATGTGTTATGCTTGGTAGTTCATCAAGCACACATATTTCCTTTTGTGTCTCATGAGTATATTTTGTATCTCTATATGAATTCCTAATTATGTTAACCTTAATATTTTTTTTAATGCCTATTATACTCCATGATGAACATCAGTTATGGAAAACTCAAATTCATGCTTTCAAATCCCAATTATCATTTCACTTCATGTAATATATAAAGCTAACTTGAAATAATGATAAAGTGAAGACTAACTATTTTATAACATGGTATGTTTTATATTTATAAACTATTAATAATATTAACAAACCCATAAATAAGTTCTGATCTCATCATATCCCATATGATAGAACACTATATCAGGCTTATGTTTTCTACACATTAATGGTTTTTTAAACTCATTAAATCTATATGAAATTCATTCCATGTCTCAATATGAACATCTAATAAAAGTTCTCATAGTAAACTCATTTATTGAGTAGCATCTATGATGAAATAAAGTTTTAATAAAGGTAAAACTTTGGAATAGTATTCCCAATGTTCAACTTTTGGAACATAGTTTTAAAACTTTTCTAGTCCAGAATATAAAATGTTTCAATTTTTATAAAATATGTTTTAATATGTAAAACTCTTTATAATCCCATCATCATCATCATCATTTTAGTTTTTCCATCAAAAATTTTCCTTCAGTTCATTTTGGAAAAAAATGTAACACTTCATAGTATTTATTTTCCAACACATCCTAAACTCTTTTATGATATAAAGTGATATCCAATTCATTAAATTAACATTTATCTTTATTGACATACCCTAAACTTTTAGGTTATTATGTGACATTAACTTATAATTTTTACTGGTACAATCCTTTATTTGTTCACGTGATATTTTCTAAGTCCAAACAGACTCCCACAAGCCTCTTGGAAAAAATATTCTCTAAAAAGTATCATTTGAATATATAAAAAAACTTTTATATTGGGAAATACATATTATTTCCATTTTGTGGGAATATTTAACAAATGAAATGCTTAACAATATCATATATGGTATTCTATGTTTTTGGATAATTTTTCTAAAAATAACATTTTATTCTTTAAATATTCCACGGAAATGTGGAGAGGAAAAATTTCTCTTATTTTAACAAATATCTTGGATAAAATTTTTTACCCTAGATAAAACTCCTTTTATCCTTACCCTATTTTAAAACATGTTATAAAATCTAATAAATCATAAACTATTTGTATTAAAAATGTTATCTCATATTTTTCACATCAAAACTTTTTTAATAAAAATATTCTCTTATCATATAATAAAAACAAGAAGAAAATACATATCCTTTATTTTGATTCATCTGAGATTTAATTATTACGTTAAATTAATTTCACGATTTTTTAACCCTTTTCTTCATATCTTGAATATAAACTACAAGCTCTGACAATACATACCTTTACTTTGAATTCTTGTATAATTAAAACATTTTAAAAATATAAATTTGTTATCATATACCATAAAAATCAATGAATTTGGTTTCTATAACATTAATACCTGATGTGGAATCTCTATGCAGTTTTTAAAAACCCTTTAGGTGTACTAGAAAATTTCACTCTATGGGAAAATTATCCATTTATATTGAGACTCCTTTTAGGTTTCAATTATAGATGTTGACTATTGGAGAAGTCCAATATTATTTTTCAATAAAACTCGACACTTTATTACCATCTAAATAGAACTAGAGCCTTGAAATTACATGTCATGTTCACTTATCCTCACCTCATTGAGGAAATCGGGTAAAATTTTATAGAACTCATTCATATTTTCAAAACATTTCCAAATAAATAAATTATATTACCATATCAAGTATTAAATGAGATCTTCAATCTCCCCAAGTCATTATATTTATCAATCATATTGAGTACATGGGAAGAGACTAAACTCCCTTTGATCATTTTATAAATAATTCCCCTAAAAACCTTACGCGAATCCTTTTATTCTTCTCATAATAATCAAGATTGACTATATGAACAACCTTAATATTTGGTTTATCAGGACGGTGAATCTTTAACACATATAATTTTCTTCTTTCTTAATAATGATTCTTAAGTATTATACCAGTTTAAGAAGCTACATACATTAAGCTCTTCCTTTCTCTAGGATTGATCTCAAAGTTAATTTTGATGATGATGATTTTATTATTCTATAATAGAAACTTTTATCAAATGAGTATCATGTTACACAATCATTTAAAAATTAATTTAATCATTTGATATTCCACTAAAATAATGACCCATTTTAAACTCATTAAATCTATTAGTGGGACAAGATCTATATTTAACTTACAGTCTGGTTTACTGTATCTATCACCAATTATATCTTTATATACACTATAATCACAATAATATTATAAATTAAACTTGGATGATTGAGTGGATAACTCATTTCTCAATCAATCAAATATATAAACTCAACATTATTCTTTGGGTATCCTTCCCAAGTGTTTCCCAATTAATTATAACCCAAAGAAAGTTACAAAAAATACGGCACCTAACTCTTAGGGTCACCTCATTAATTGTTTTCCTTATACAAGATACTCTAAGGGAATCCTACCTAAGCATAACTTATTCAGTTGTATGATTGAGGTATTAAAAAAATCACATTTGGGGAATCTAAAACGTGGTATTATTTTATGGGGATTTAATATCAACATCTTATTTTATGTATTCCCTTAACATGTATGCATGATTATAATGGTATCGTTATTGGATCTCTTTTATTTCTACTAAATCAATGTGTTCAAAACATATTGATGTGTAACTCTTTACAAAACTCATGAAAAATCTAGTTTTAAGTTAAGAAAAACTAAATCAATTATCATACCTAGTATGTTACTCCTTAAATGCATGTATGAAAATTTATAGGAGTGGTTGAACTCTTTAAACTAAATCACAAAATTATTAATAATATAGACAATTTATAACTATGAATAATACAAGGAATAAAATTAAATAAATGAACAATTCATAATTCATACATGAGATATGAATATCTATAAAATTCATAAATAATTAAATTATAAACACTTTATAATTTAACCATGCATTATAGAAATTCCATAATTATATAAATATAAAAAAATTATATTTCCTTTCAATATTAATTCCTTCATATTACCCTTTATATGAAATTTAACATAATACAGGATATTTAATGAAATGTAAATATTTTATATTCCAATCCTATTATGTAAACAATTTACATAATCTATATAGAACATATTTAATATTATTTAAACCATTGATCATATAAATTAAGAAAACCCATTTTGATATAGTTTAAATAATTTTCTCAAAGAAGTCATTTAAATTTTAACAATACAAATTAATAATTACGAATAATTCATGATTTAATATAAACACTTTTATATTCAACCTTATTTTATAATTTATTAAAAAAATATAAATTATGTTATCATTTCAATATAAAAGTTTTATATCCAAATTATAAGTCATTTCATATAACTTCAAAGGTATTTAATGTTAAAAATTAATATAATAGATATTTATTTACTTAATGTTTCATAAAAATTTAATTAATTAATTATAAATAATTTAAATTTAATTAATTTATAAAAAATTATAAATTGAATAAATATCACAAAATAACTTTAACTATAATTTAAAGAAATTTATAAACCATAAAATTCAATTCATAATTAAAAATTATAAAAAAACCATGTTTGTCATATTTAATGATATAACTATATCATAACCCACGGTATTGTTCAAAATTGATGTTGTGTTTTATGATAGATAATTAACAGCTTAAAATAGATAAATTGAACATTATATATTGTAATTTATGATATATGTATATCATATACGATGGTAAATGTATATCATGTTTTATAATTGGCCAATGGAATCATCCCCTAGAACCTCATGATTGTATTTTACAATATTCTATATATCATAATTATGATGCAATTATTTTTTTAGACAACATAGATCATTGTTATATACCATAATTATTCCCTATATCATATTCTATGTTACATCAAAACCAAAGAATTTATATTTTATTATAGCTTATGATATCGCATATCATATATAATGATCTTATCATAAACTATGACATCTTATGTTGTAAGGCCATCCACAATTCAAATTATATGTTATTTTTAATGACAGGTAAAGCAATATCTATTTCTCAATAGAAAGTATATAGTGTATCCTTTGATATCTGATATTATATAAATACAATATCCAAGTTTCTATATTTTTCAACACGATTTCAACAATCATGAAGAATAGTAAATCTCTGATACGATCAATAGGTTTATATGGATCAAATAACACTTATTCAATATTTTAAAAGACAATATAATCCAAAAACCCAAGATCATAATGCTATGATAAACCAAAATTATGCATTATATAAATGAATAACATGAAAATATCACCATTTATGGTCATTCCTTATTCAATACAATGTTTGATAAAGATTATTAGGAATAGCTAAAGGAATCTTCCCTCCATGGTGTCTTCATGGGCCAATTGAATCACCCAATGCTTAGGAAGGACCCAATTTATGGCCATGATATTCTAGTATCCCTTGAGTCAAATGAAAATTATAGAATAGGGATATGGTGGGGAATGAGAAGGAGGTTAGGAAATGATCAAACACAACCCACCATCTCAGTGAATAATTCCCCCTTATATATCCCTTGGGATAATCCTGATTCCTACATGGAATTTACATGAGTTTTTCATAAAATTATAGTAATTTAATCCATTTAAAACAATTATAAATGTTTGTACATGCACTTAAAATTTAATTATATTTAATCACCCCAAAGTTTCATCATATCAAACACCAATAATAATTACATCCATTTGTGGAAGACTCCAAAATGTTAAAACATTCAGTTACCTTATCAATCATTCATTATAATTGTTCTATATCATAGTATGTGATATCATCATATTGTATGGAATGAAATGGATAAGGTAGTGGTGTGATATCCTATATCTCCCCCTATTATATGACTAAACAAAATCATATGATATTTTTTTGTTTATATATGTTGTATTATATGATATATAGATACCATACAATGCGATACAAACTATTTATACATCATATTTACCCATGGATTTAGAGCATATGACCATCATCCATGGAACTAAATTCCCTTACCTAGGAATGTGATTGTGTACCAATTGAGGAGGAACTCTTAAGAAAACCTGGTTTCCATCCTTTAAATATAGAAAATAGTTTCTTTGGTCTATAAAATATTGATTTCTGCTCTGAGATATCATCAGCTACTTCCTAATCAGATAAATATCCTTTGATGTCTCCTACATGATACTTAAATAGAAAATTGAAAATTGACTTTAATATAACTATAATATAGGTGATTAGCATCCCCTTCATTATAATTACTTTAAAGGTTACATCTAAATAGATTCCTAATAACTATTTTCATAGGTCTTTATAGTTATTTTGAAATGTACGCCCATTTTCAATCAATAAAAAATAACCCATACTGCATCATTGCCTTGGGGTGGTATCAGTAACCCCGTCACAAAATCCAACATCACATAATCCCATTTTCACTCTGGAATAGGTAATGAATAAATAAAACCCATAGACATTTGATACTCAGCCTTTACACAATGATAGGTGGAGCATCATGTGGAATTACCTTCTACATCCTTATCTATCTTGGGCCAACAATACTATATGTTAATGTCTTGAGACATCTTATTAAGCCTTGGGTGAAATCATAATTCTGATTCTTTTGAATATTGCATCATCTCTTCACATATTATAAAATAGGAAACCACACAACCTTTAACATAATGAATCTAATCCTCATACAATAATCAGTCTTGTGGAGAATCCCACCAATATATATTATCCTTCTTATCAAGATACAAATTTTGATATTTTGTTTCAGTATTTTATATAATTTTTACTTAATATTATTTTAATTCTAATTAAATAGATTTAAATTTAAAATATACTAATATTTAGAGTTTAATTAAAACAATATTGATATTTGTGATTTTGAATTGGATATATAATTTGGAGATAATTAGGACAAATGATACATTGATTTTTTTAATTTATATAATTTTTATAATTTTTTCATGTTCAGATTATTGAGATATAGTGACCCAAAAGATGAATAAAGTTTTTGGTATATAAGTTAGGAGTATAATTTAAGACTTCTAGAATTTGGGTGATAAAATGGAAAAGGGAAAAAGGATATATATAATTAACCCTGATCATGCATGAAATTCATTAATATAGACACTAATGAAGTACAGAGACTGAGTTAATGAAGTTAAAAATGGGTTAAAAATTTAAAAGTAATGACTCTTATGATTAGAAACATAAGTTTCATTCTTAGGAATGCAGGATTAATTTTTTTTTGTAAGATTCAATTGGAGGTAGAATACCATGAATTTTTCTAAGTCAACAAGATTATAAGAGTGACTTTTTTCATACGTGTCAGTCTTCCAGACTGTAAGGGTGATTATTCCATGAATATGGGTCATATTTATAAATCAGAAGATTCATTGTATGGAAAATTAGAGTCAATTAAAATACAAACCATATGATTTTAGAAATGTAAAGATTCATATGAGTCATTTTACAAAATTGAAGATTCATTCTAAGGTGTTTAGTGGATATTTTTTTGAAGTGTGGGATGCATGAGAGTCCTCTACCAGATCTTTATAGTAAATTATATAAAAAAGTAAAAAATAATTGTAAATAATTTTTGGTATAGAACATAAAAATCTTAAATTCCAAAAAAAATTGATTTAGGGTTTGACTTAAAACCATTTCATTCTTTGGGAAGTAATATAAATAGTGGCTTCAACATTGACGATATGGTGTCTGTTTATTCTAAACCAATGTAGAATGTATCAGGGGAAAAATTTTGGTGTAGGTTTATAAATAAATTGTTGCCAATATATATTTATATAGATTTTTTGTAATTGTTTTTTTAAACAATTAATGCCAAAAACACTCACATTTGGATTTATGGTGTTGGTGTTTGTATAAACCAATGCCATAAATGAAAAAAATAGTTTTCGACATTGTTTTTTGAGAAAACCGATGCCCAAAACCAAAAATAATAATTTTTTGAGTCGGTTTCCACAAAAATCATAGATAAAATTAAAAAAATATTTCAATGTTGATTTATGTCATAAACAATGCCAAAATGTTTTTTAAAAAAATACTGGATCATGAAACCCTCATTTTTTGGTTCAGCAAACTGTTGTTCCCAACTTTTGACGACCCTAACGACGACCTATAAACCCTCAACAACCATTGTTGTGGTTTATCTTCCATGATTATCATCATTTAATGATATTGGGTCTTGATTCTTTATTATCTATCATTGTCTCATCATTAAATAAAGTATTTATCTTTATAATCCATTTTCCGACTGAATATCAACCACGGTTTGAATTTATTTCTTTGTTCTCATTTATTTTTAATTTCTACAAACACTTTTGTTAGATATTGTAGTGTTTATTCTTCTAACAAATTTTTGGGAGAAATTTTGGATTAAGGGTCCATTTTTCTTATTTAACTCCAAATTTTTTATGTTATTTTTTAATTTTAAAGTTAGATTATTTATCATTTAGTTATATTTTTCAATTATTATTTCACTTATTTGTATATAGTTGATTTTTTTATAAATGTTGTTGTTAAAGATTGTTTATTTTGATAAATTTTTGATTTTATAATATTATGCAATGGAAAATGATATATGGTGTCATCGTTCATCAATATTGTGTACATCACATCTAATGACTCCATATTTTTTCACTTGTTAAATTAATACAATCTTTATTAAGTTTTGACACACACTACACTGAACTAATGTAAAAACTATGCAAAATGAACTAATATATGTTAGATTATTGAAAATAATTAAATTATAATATCAATAAACCTCATGTATATAATATGAAAATAAAAAATTTACTATTTATATATTTAGAAGATATATATTTTATACTACAATATGACTTTTTTTCAAATAAAATATGATAAAAAAATTAATTAACCTTAATAAATTAAATTGACCACTTTTAAATGATTGAAACAATATATTATATTTCCATATATGAACAAATATATTTGAATTAACTAATTTTTATATTCTTTTGAAATAATATTAAAAAATAATAAATATTCACATGGAAATATTTCAATAAAATTTCTTTTATATTATATATAATACTTAATTTAAAAAATATAATTGTATAAATTTAATTTGGTAAAATGAAGTTCAATTATTGATTTATAATTTCAATATTATAATAGTCTATATTTTTGGTGTTTTTCAAAAAAAAGTATTTTCGTGTAAATAATGATTAAGACTGTTTTTACCAAAAAGAGATTTTAGATAGAAGTGGGGGTGTAAGGAGTTACCATGTGGAAATTTTACCCCATATATTAGAATGTTAATTAGTAAAATAATTAATAATTTATCATATACAACCACAAAAATTAGTGTATCAAATTAAATAAACACCCTAGTATTATAATATGAGTTGTGGAAAACATATATATAGAAGCAAAATCATGATTTCTACTAGAAATATCACATATATATAAATATATAATAGGAAATAAATTAAAACCAAACAATGGATTAGTTTACAAAATCATTGTTTTCTACTGGGTATTTATACTAGACACATTATATGTGATGTCTATTGGATTAGCATGACACACATCAAGAAAAATAAATACCTTTAGTAGATTAGTTTTATATTTTATTCATAATAATTATTGATTTTTCCTATCTGATTAAAAATAATTTTTATTGAATGTGTTTTTATTTATGATTTATCTATTAATATGTATTTTTTTAAATGTTTATATGTTTTAATATATTCACCAATTATATAATGATATTAGGTACTAAATAGATCATAATTGGATAAATTTATGAAGAACCACTTGTGAATATGAAAAAGGAGTTAATGATTTCTTGTAATTTTCTAAAAAAAATATTCAAAACATAGATTTGATTTTATGTCCATGTGTTAAGTGTTTGAATATGAGAAAGTTTAACCCTATATAAATCAATGATCATCTCATTTTCTATTGTTTTATCTTTAATTATACATGTTGGATATGTAATGGTGAAATAACTAAAAATTAGACATCTATTATTGATTAAAATATTCATAATGATCCATAGGATCGTATTGAAGAATTAATTCAGGATTTCGATGTTGAAACCATTTAAAAAACAGTAGCAGTTGAATGATTGTATGGAGATTCTAAGAAACCATTATTCTCAGGTTGTAGTAAATATCTAATGTTATTAGCAGTTTTGAGATTAGTTAACATGAAAGAATGAAATGGGTGGAGTGATAAAAGTTTTTCCAAATTACTTGAGATTTTAAAAGATATAATTCTAGAAGAAAATTTAATTCCATATTCCAATTACAAGGAAAAGAAAATATTATGACCAATGGGATTGGGGTATAAAAAGATACATGATTTCCCCAAGGATTATGTGTTGTATATGAAAGAATATGAATATTTATCAAATTGTCCTACATATGGGACATCATGCTATAATATTGATGAAAAGGTCAACTCAAGTTCATTCTCTGGTATTAGAATTTAACCTCATGAAAAATCGTTTTTTTTATTTTCTCATAATTTCATCCATTAATCCCTTCATATAATTCTGATAATTCAACTATGATTCATTCTCAGGAATGAGAATCAAAGCTCCTATTAAAACAATTTGGTACCTTCAAATAATTCCTCATTTAAAGAATTTATTTTTAAATTAAATTGATTCAAAAAGGCTAGATGGAATTCAAATGAGTTCATCCCTGATCGTAACTTACATAACCCTATTAATTCACCATATTGGAAGAGATTTGATAAACAATTTTATGATTTTGGAAGTGAAATCTCAGAATGGGATTGTGTACTGATGGAATGAATACATGCTGGATCCTAAGTAGCCAACATAGTTCATGGCCTATTTTTTGGTAGTTTACAACTTGTCCCCACATATATGTATAAATAAAAAAATACGTTACAATGAGCCTGATGATTGTAGGACCAAAATAGCTAGGAAATGGTATTGATGTGTATCTATCACCGTTTATTGATTATTTGAAACTAGTATGTGAGACAGCTGTTAAAGTTTTTGATGAATACAAGAAATAGTATTTTCTTCTTTTTGCTATAATAATGTTCTCTATAAATGACTTTCCCACATATGGAAAGTTATCTAGATACAGTGTTAAGGGACATAAATCTTGTCCAAATTGTGAAGAAGGGACTCCATATTATCAATTTTAGAATGGAATAAAGACAGTGTACATGAGACATGAAAGATTTTTTCCAATAGATCATCCTTATCATTGATTGAAAAAGAATTTAATGGTTTATAGGAATACAATCTTCCCCCATGGCCATTTTTAGTTTAATAATATTATGTTAATTTTAAAAATATCGATTTTACATTTGGAAAGAAAAAAAGTCCTGATCTTCAAAAAAATATCTAAAAGAAAAACTATATCTTTTTTGAACTACCTTATTAGATATTTTTAGAGATAAAACATAACACTGATGTTACACATGTTGAGAAAAACATATGTGATAGTTTTATTGGAACTTTGTTAGACATAAAAGTAAAGGCAAAATATGGTTTTCATACTAGATTGGACTTGATATCAATGGTAATTTGTTTAGAGTTATCTCCCACTATTAAATAAAATAGAACATATTTCCCTCCATCTTGTCACTCATTAAGCAAGATTTATAAGATGAATTTTTTTCAGTGTTTTATGGTATTAAAGTACCCATTAGTTATTCTTAAAATGTGAAGAATTTGGTGTCATTCAAGGATTGAAAATTAATAGGCATAAAATCTCATGAGTATCATGTATTGATGCAATAACTTATACAAGTAACATTGTATAGTATATTGCTGATAACTGTGAGAAACACTATCATCAGGTTATGTAATTTTTTCAAATCCATTTGTATCAAAGTTGTTGATCCAAATTTGTTAGATTTGTTGAATAAGTAAGCTTCTCTTATTCTTTGTCAACTAGAAATGTATTTCCCACTTACTTTTTTGATATAATGGTTCATCTAGTTATTTATTTGGAGAATGAGATAATAATATGTGGGCCTATTTATTTATTATGGATGTATCCTTTTGAAATATATATTAAAATTTTGAAGGGATATGTTTAAAATATTTATTTACAAGAGGCCTCTATTGGTCAAAAATATGTATCGGAAGAGGTTATTGAGTTATGTATTGATTATTTGTATGATGTGGAGTATATTAGTCTCCCTATATCATGAAAATTAAATTTTTATAGTGAAGGTAGAGGTATTCAAGGCTTAAAGGTAAATTTTAATCCACGTATTGAAGTGATTCAGGCACATTTATACATTTTGAACAACACAGAGGAGGTTCAATCATATAAATCATCACATATTTATAAATTAAAGTTATAATATCTGAAAAGAAATGAAAGTTGTCTGATTATTGAGAATAAAAAATACATTTATTTTATTATTTAAAGATAAATTCATCACAATTTTATCTGCATCATAAACATTGAAGTGGTTATATAAGGCCCCAGCCTTAAATGTTACATAATCTTGAGTTAAGTCTATAATTTGACTATTAATCATATTTATGATCTTTTCAGGTCTATATATTTAGTTAATTAGGTCATAAATCATGCATAACAACTTAAATATTATAAGTATGAACTTCTCATCACTGTCCATTTTTTTATAAAACAAAAACCCTTTAAAAAGTAACAGGGTATCATTCTATGTTTTAACAGCATAACTTTTCTTTGATCCCATCCTTAACTCTATTATTCTTTAAGTCCTGTGAAAAACATTTCAAAACTTGGGATGAGAATAAAAATCTTAGTAAAGTTTATAAAATAAGGAAAGAAAACATCAGTCCATGAATACCGAAAAATCAATGAAATCATACTTTTCAATCATAAAACATAATCTTTTTAACATACCTCATAAAATCATAATATTTATGCATAACTCATTGAAATCATAAATAATAAAGGTAACTTGTGGCATAAATAATATATTTACATTATATATTTTATATATAAATATGGAGTAACCTTTATGGTTATGTTTGGAATACCCATCATAGTATATTCCCTAAATCTCTTAGTGGAAACCTTAATGTTTTCCTCTATCATTACCCAATGAATTAGAGGACTATCACGGGCTCACCATCCCTCATTTTATCTTAGAACCACCTGTATACATAAAAAATTTCCAAGAAAAATAACATAATCATAACACATAAAACAATCATAAATAAAAAATAACATTTCCACATTGTAATCACAAGATATCATTTCAAGATATTGATATATTCAATTCATTTAAAACATTCAAAAAAGAAAAGTTTTGAATCAAAGTCTCCCATACCACTTTGAAATGTTTGAAATGAATTTAAGATTTAAAACACCAGTGTCTATATAAATAAATTATTAAAACCATTTTGAAAACATGTACATTAATTAGAAATATTTAGAAGAATAAATCATTAAAACATTTAAAATGATGTTTTAGTTAAAGAGTCCCTTACCACTTTAAAAAATAGTAGAATAAATATAATACAATAATAACATTAAAAAATTATAATATCATGATAATAAGGATATTCATGATATAATATGTCAAGGGGAATTATATAAACCTTATAAAAGTTAATTGGTGCATAACAACAAACAATTCTCAATAGAATGTAAATTTAGACAAAATCTCTCACAAAGATTGTATCCTTAGATTAAGGATAAATCAATGATAAAATTATGTTTGAAAAAAATGAATACACCCTATATAAGTGGATATTTATTTTAAAAAAATAATATTTCATTCACACATATTCTTGGGAAAACAAAACCAATGACATGGATATTTAACTCAATGAATGGATATTGAGTTAAGATTTCCCTTACAAAGTTCGTATAAATGATATAGGAACTTATCAATGGGGTTATTATGTATAGAAAATGTTTATCCACGAAAATTTAAGTGTAAATTAAAACATAAATAAATAAATAGTTATTCCACACAAAATCTTGGCATAATATAATCAACAAAGTATGCATAAAATGCAACGAGTAGAAATTGGGTTTAGAAGTTCTCTTACCTTGAGTATGACTAGTCTCATTCATTGTTTATATTCATGAATAAGAAACTTAGGTTATTTTATACATTTTTTAGAATTTTTTTCAATTTTATTATTCCTTTTATATCACTTATTACCTTGTTATAAAAATTACATAATTATTTAAGTTCATATTGGTCGTTTTGTCGATATTCAGTATTTGAGTCAAAAATGAACTTGTTTGATGTAAATTGTCCATGTGGTCAAAATTACATAATATACAGAATATTATTCATGATTTAAATATCATATATATCAAGTACATATGTATTTATAATATTCCACAACATTTGGAGATTAGAAATGAAATGCAACGTTCATGGAGACGGTAGGCCACACGTACACATGAACGCTACTTTCGTTACTTTGTCATATTAAAGGAATGATACATAGGTATATTATAATTACAGTATAATATCTATGTTATATATGTTACATAATTTCATTAACGTCATCCTTAATGTGTTCCATGTTGGAATGAATGAGTCATATCACTTTGAGGGGCCGGTAGTTGACACTTCCTCAAATGAAATTATCGTGTTTTCACATTATGAAAAGTGTAAAGGTATGTTGTAAATAAAAATTATAGAAGCATAAAGTCAATATAAATATATTATATATCATATTTATTCACTTAATTCATATATATAATCATGGTTTAATTAATATCATATATAATGAATAGCATTGCATTGTGGAGACAGTAGGTCGTACATGCGCACGAGCGACGATATAATTCACTTAATGGTTAAACAATATACAATAGGATGGTATATTAATTATATATAATAATTATAATGTTATATTAATTATTTAAATCCATTATACTCATCATTATACTCATACAAATTAATTCTTGTTGAATAAAAAATTACACCACGAAGTGGAGATGGTAAGTCGTACGTACGTACATATGGTGATATTGTTATTCATAGGATGGATAAAAGGAGGAATAAGGTTGTAGCATAATTATAATAACATATAATCATATAGAAGATATTGGATTTATTAATTTAGTATGGAAATGACATAATAAGAGTAAGTATAAGGAGAAAATAATTTTGAAATAGGTGATAAAACAAATACCTCTTTTTTGAGTATCTCCTTTTGATTTTCACAAAAGGAATCCTTAGGATGGAATTATTACGAAAGTGTAGCCTCAAAAAGGAAGTTATGGATTTTGGGAACTTAATTTAGTATAATTTTGTTTATCCAAGGGGCTTTATAGGTGGGAGTAAGTGGGTAGAGGTGGTGGACTTTTATAAGAGGGAGGTGGGGCGCGTTAGGAAAGTTTTGAAATATTATATTATTATAAAATTATTTTCGAATTATAAAAGTTAAAAAGTGGTATAATTTGAGTATAAGATGATTATGGGTTTAAATAATCTCTACAAATAGATTTTAGACAAGTTTAGGTCACAAAATTAACCTTATATCTTATCTTTAACAATTAGATAAAAACATTAACTCTTACCATGTCTTCTTGTATTTTCATAATATATGGTTATTATAGTTACTATAAAATACCAATAGAACAAAATTGGATAATTAATGAAATTTTTAACATTATATAATTCATTTTCTTGAATCTTATATTTTTAGGACTATTATATCATTTAATAAAATAGTATTTGTTTAGAAAACTCATTTATGTCAATTTTGACACTTTAGTAATTGATTTTTGTTTAAGTCATAACAACATGATTTCTTCAAACCAAATCCATTAACTCATACCTCACATATCAATGTCATAAAAAATCTTGTATGGCATAAAAATTTTCAAATTAAATTTATTTTAACATTTATAATATCATTTATTTGAATCTTTCATTAATATGGTAATCATTGCATCATCATTGTCTCACAAATAAATTTATTTATTTAATGTCTGAAAATTGTAAATAAAATAACATGATGTATTAAATATTTTTAGATTTAAAATTACTATTTATAGTCAAATATATCATTTATATATCAAATTAAAATTGTTTTAGTTAGGAGATATGTGTTTATGTTATATTTCCCTTTTATTTAAAATAAATATTATAAAATGTCATTTGCACACTCAAGTGGCTCCCAAAATCGAAAAGTTCATTATAAGGATGGTAAAGGTCCAAAATATCTCATCCTATTGGATTAGGACATGTTTTAGAGTATTTTTATATTATATAACATTATTTTTTATCCTTATTTACCTGATTTACCCTTCAACCATGGTAAATAAAAATAATTATTGAAGTTACTATTCATAATGTCCAAATATAAAAGGTACCTATTTAGACAATTTGGAACATCTGATTCCAAATATGTAATCCATTTTTCTAAATTCAAAACACATAAATTATAGTAATTAATTTGAAATTAATTCTTATTGTCAAAACCAGAAAGTAGGTTTTTTGAAAGTAAAAACTATCAAAAGATTGACATGTGTTTATGTCCAATATAAATGTGAAATTAATTCCAATGACCAAAATTTTATTAAATTATAAAAATTTAATCCAATTAAACTTTTAAACTAATTAAAATAAAAATATAACTATATAAATGTATTATATGAAAAGGTAGTTTTGAATTAAAATGTAGTATTTTCCACTATTCATTAAAATATGGATTTTATCAAAAAAATACCAAAATTTCAACCAAAATAATTTTTTATATCCCGCTTCAAAATAAGAAGTTTAGTTTTTCAAATATAATATATAAAAGTGAAAAAAACTATATTTAAAAATGGTTCACCATCAAAAGGCCGTAAAATGCCCTTCTAAAAATATTAGAGTATTTTTTGCTTAAAATTGGATTCATTTTAATTTTAAGCCTCTAAAATTCATTGGATAAATGTTTAAACATTTTAAAAATATATAAAATAATAATATAGTTAATTTTTTCATTCTCACCAATACAATGTATTGGTGTTAACTTCCATTTAAAATAATAGTAATATTGTTGTATTATTTTTTGAAATAACTCAATGTTGTGTGCAATGTAATATTTCGAAAAAACATATTGTTGCATGTTGGGTATGCTATCATACATAGTTTCCCATTTAAACTAAAATTAATATTAAATTCAAAAATATTAATAGATATGAAAATATATTATTCAATAAATACCGCAGATGTTACATCGTTCTCCCTTTTGTAAATTGCATCCTCGCAATTTAAAATTTGGGCTCAAAAACTTTACTGAAAATTGCACCCCAGAAAAAGATTAAATAAAACTACCACTTTAAAATAATGAAAGAGAAGTATGAAGGTCACCCAAGATAACACATACTAATATTCCATGTAGGAAAACATGGATATGGAAGAAAAACTAACCATCTTGTTCAGATGGAGAGTGATAGAAAACATGATAATGAGAAAGTTAACAACCAAAAAACCATAAACGTAGGATGGGTTAAATGATCTTTGATTTACCAATATGAAAATTAAATGGAAAATGTTTTTGTTTTAAGATAATTTTCATAAATTTTTTGTAGTATTTTACAAATTATAATAGTAACAGAAGGAATCATACTTACTTATCAAGTATAATTTCATCCTTTAATAAATTTCTACTACACACTCATATTATCTCCAAATGATGAGTATTCAAGATGAATTAGTCAAACCTGAAGTACTGGTATCAAATTATATAGAATAAAATAATCCAAAAAAGATGAACTATATATTTCCCCTAACTTTAGACATTAACCAAAACTAAAATGGTTAGTACAAGATCAGATAATCCCCTAAAAAGAATAATACTTTATAAGAAGAATGACTAATTTTAATCTCCAAGATTAAATAGTAATACCCAAAGTTCAACAAAGACCATTAAACATATAATTGTTCATAAAATTCCTCAAAACAATCCAAACAAGGATTGAAATCAAAAATTAGAAGGATTTAAACACACAATCTTCCAAGATAAATTTTAACAGTTATCTCCAAAGAACATCAACTATTATTAATGTCGTGTACTTAAAATTAATTAACCTAATCGCATATTCTCCACAATAGGTTAATCATTTCAATAAATAAACCAAATTTCCATATGTACACAATAAAAACATAGATTCCTCCAAAATAATATTCAACCATTACTCCTCAAATGAAATCCCATAGTATTCTATTTTCCTTAGGCATATTGTGTTCCCAAAAGAGTGAACATCTTCCAAAATAATATTTATCACCTAATCACCAAATAATTTTCTTATTCTAAGGATATCCATTTTATAAAACATAAGTTCCAAAAATAAACTTATTCTTGATCCATAAAATCATTTAACTAAAGATAATAATTCATACTAACTAGGGACTTCACATAGTCCAGTGGTAAGCGATAAAGCCTTATCACACTTCTATTGTGGGTTCAATTACCTTGGCCTCGTACAACACAATGGGTTTTCACCCTTACTATGAGTTGTCTTTTTTATAAAACAATATAATTATTAAAACATTACCAAAATGAGATAAAATCTTCAAAAATAACCATAATATAATTTAACCATAAGTTTATCCCATGCCTTTCATTTTACATCTCAAAATGGAATAAACCATAATTACCTCAAAACCATGGATCATATAAACCTTAAATATTATTTATAATTATATCCACTAAAGAAAAGGTAATTATTCCTCAAATAGAATTTTCAAATAATAAACTTCATGGGTATGAATTCTAGAGAAAATTATTCCAATGTAATCCCTTCAACAAAAGAGCGGTAATACTTTTAAACAATTCATCACCCATAGATTTAACATAACTCTCAAATTTATAAAATGTAGACATCTTAATCATCCAGTATTATTCATTAACCCTTAACCATGTTTTTTCAACTTATTCAATAATACTTATTTCCTACAAACAAAATCATGAATCATGTCCTAAGATTCAATAATTTCAAAACATAAGCTAAGAAATAATTCATACCATTCATTGGTAATTTTTAGTTCCCTCATCTTAAATTGGAATGGTATTAGGTATTGGTAAACATATATATGTATGTTCCTACTAATCCCATTATCGTACCTTCTTCGTAGGACATCTATTTTCATAATTATCATACTCCCCACATTTAAAACATTCAATTGATAACTCATAAAGGACTTCTTTCCCTTTCCTAGAGTAAACTGAATGCTTCCTCTTTCCATGTAAGTTTATTGCTTTATGACTTTCATTACCACATCTATAACATATTCCTATTCCTTTAAAACATTTTCCTAGTTTCTTCTTTCCGCATACTTGACACTTATGTCTTTGAATAAACTTACCTTTATGATTATTACCAGAACATCCACATGGATTTGTTTCTCTCATATATGATGAATCAGAAAAATCACCAAGGTTAAAGTGGTCAATCATAACTCCATATATCTAGTTTAGAATAACCATGAGAGTTCTCATTGTAGATCTCATTTCATTCGGTTGCTAATTTATATAACCTCCCCATTTTCCTTGACATTCATTGTTACTTTGTTTCCTGCTAGATCCAACCATTTACAAAAACCATTAAGGATAGTGTGAGTATATCATCATATATTATCTTATGAGGTGGGTAAACACTAAGAAATACATATTAATGTTATCTTAAACTCATTCAACTTACCTAACATAACTATGACTTTTTCTAATATTCTAAAAATTGTGTTTATATATAACTTGTCTCTTATGCTTAAATAATACTCGATCTTCTAAAGTTATCTAAACCGACCTCTGATACCAACTGTAAGGCCCCAGCCTTAAATGTTAAATAATCTTGAGTTAAGTTGATAATTTGACTTTTAATCACATTGAGGATCTTTTCAGGTCTAGGGCTTTGGAGAATTAGGTCATAACTCATACATAACAACTTAAATATTACAAGAAGAAAATTCTACTAACTATCCATTTTTTCATAAAACAAAAACTATTTAAAAATAAATATGGTATTATTTCATCTTTTAACATAATATGTTTTCCATGATCCCATACTTAACTCTATTATTCTTTAAGTCCTGTGAAAAACATTTCAAAACTTGGGATGAGCATAAAATTTCAATAATGGTTATTAAATAAGTAAAGAAAACAATAGTCCATGAATACATACGAATCAATGAAATCATAATATTCACTCATAAAACAAATGGTTTTTAGCATACCTCATGAAATCATAAGATTTATTAATAACTCATAGAAATCTTAAATCATAAAGGTAAATTGTGGAATCCATAACACACTTATATTGTATCTTTCATAGCTACATAGGAAATAACCTTCATGGTTACATTTGGATTACCCATCACAGTATATTCCCTAAATCTATTAGGATAAACCTTAACATTTACCTCTTTCATGTTACCCAATGCATTAGAGAGCTATCACGGGCTCACCCGCCCTCGGTTTCTCATGGAACCAACCGTATAAATAAACAATTTCCAAGAATAATAACCTAATCATAACACATAAAACAAGCATAAAGGAAAAATAATATTTCCACATTTCAATCACAAGATAACATTTCAATGTATTGATATAATCAATTGATTTAAAACATTCAAAAAAAGTGTTTTAAATCAAATTGTACCATACCTCTTTAAAACTTTTGAAAGTAATTTACACTTTAAAACACTCATGTCCATATAAATAAATACTTAAAACCATTTTGGAAACATTCACATTAATGATAAATATTTAGAAGAATAAATATTTTAAACATTTAAAATAATGATTTGGTTAAAGGGTCCCTTATAACTTTATAAAATAATTGAATAAAAATAATTAAAGAATAACAATAAACAAAACTTATAATATCATGATAATAAGGAGATTCATGACATAATATGTCAAATGGTAGTATATACACCGTATAAAATTGAATTGGTGCATAACAACAAATAAGTCTCAATGGAATGTAAATTGAGATGAAATCCCTTAAAAATATTATATCATTAGATTAATGATAAATCAAAGACAAAATTATGTGTGACAAAAATAAATACACCCAATATAAGTGCATATTCAGTGTAAAATAATCATAGTTCATTCACACATATTCTTGGAAAAATAAAACCAATGACATGGATATTTAACTCAATGAATGGAGATTGAGTTAAGATTTCCCTTAAAATGTTTGTATAAATGACATAGTGATTTATAAATGGGGTTATTGTGTGTATAAATAGTATATCCACGCAAAGGTATGTGGAAATTACAACATAAATAAACAAATAGTAAGTCCACACATAATCTTTTCATTTGATTTTCACAAAAGGTATCCTTTAGATGGATTTATGACCAAAGTGTGGACTCTAAGAAGAAGTTAGGTATATTGGTAGATTATTTTATCAGAAGTTGGTTGAGCCAAGAGGCTTGAGAGGTGTGAGTAAGTGGGTAGATGTGTGGACTTTTATAAGAAGGACGAGGGTCACTTTAGGAAAGACTTGAAATATTATTTTATTATAAAATTATTTTAGAATTACAATTGTTAAAAAGTGATATAATTGGAGGATAAGATGATTATGGGTCAAAATATGCTCAAAAAATAGGTTTTATTTAAGTTTACATCACAAAATTGACCTTATCTTTTAGCTTTAACCCTTAACTAAAAACATTAACTCTTACCATGTCTTCTAGTATTTTCCTAATATATGGTTACTATAGTTACTACAAAATTCCAATCGAACCAAAAGCAGGTAATTAATGAAATTTTCAACATTATATAAGTCATTTGGATGAATATTATATTTTTAGGACTATTATATCATTTAATAAAATAGAATTTTTTTTTAAAAACTCATTTATGTAAATTTTGACACTATTTAGTACTTGATTTTTGTTAAATTCATAAAAAATGATTACTTAGAAAAAAAGGCATTAACTCATACCTCACATGTCCATGTCTTCCAAAAAAATAATGCAAAAAAATGTTCAAATTAAATTTATTTTAATATTTATAATATAATTTATTTGAATCTTTCATTAATAAGGTAATCATTGCATCATCATTGTGTCACAAATTAATTTATATATTTAATTTCTAAATAGTATAATCAAAATACTATGATGTAGGAAATATTTTTATATTTCCAATTATTATTTATATTCAAACAGTTCATTTATGTAAAAAAAATTAAATTTTTTTAGTTAGGAGATACTTGTTTATGTTATATTTCCCTTTTCTTTAAAATAAATATTATAAAATGTCATTTTCACACCCAAGTGGTTCTAAAATGCCAAATTTTCAACATAAGGATGTAAATGGTAGGAAATATCTTATTCAATAGGATTATGACAATTTTTAGGGTAGTTTTATATTATTAGAATATTATTTTTTCCATATTTACCTGATTTTCCCTTTAACCATGTTAAATAAAAATAATTACTAGTTATTATTCATAATGTCCACAAATAAAAGGTATCTATTTACACAATTTGGAACTTATGATTACCAATATGGAATCCATTTTTCTAAATTCAAAATGTAGAAATTGAATTAATTAATTTAAAATTAATTCTCGTTGTCAAAACTAGAAAGAAGATTTTAAAGAAGTAAAAAAAATCAAAAGATTGAAATGTGTTTATGTCCAATTTAAAAGTGAAATTACATAAAATGACCAAAATTGGATTAAATTATAAAAATAATAATCCAATTACGCTTTAAATCCAATTAAAAGTATGATCTAACTATATAAATAAATTAGATGAAAAGACAATTTTGAATTAAAATGCAGTATTTTTCACAATTCATTAAAATATGGATTTTATCAGAAAAATACCAAAATTTCAACCAAAGTAAATTTTGTTGTCCTTATTATAAATAGGAAGTTTATTTGGTCAAATATAACATATAAAAGTGAAAAAACTATATTTAAAATGGGATCATCATCAAAATGTGGTAAAATGACCTTTCAAAAATATTAGAGTATTTTATGCTTAAAATTGGATTCATTCTAAGTTTATGCCTCTAGAATTAATTGGATAAATGTTTAAACATTTAAAAAATATATAAAATCATAATATAGTTAATTCAATTCATTCCTTATAATACAATGGCTAGGCGTTAAATATCATTTAAAATAATATTTTTATTATTTTATTATTTTTCGGTATAACTCAGTGTTGTGTGCAACATAAGATTTCGAAGAAACTCATTGTTACATGTTGGGTACGCTATCATACATATTGTCCCATTTAAAATAAAATTAATATTAAATTCAAAAATATTAATAGATATGAAAATGTGTTATTCTATAAATACTTGGGAGGTTACTGGTTGGCAGGGGGACCATCTCTTAATGTGATCACATGGTCTGATTTTGATATTAATGGGTACACATTTTACACACAAAAATCGGGATAACAAGAGTAACATTAAAAATATTTGTGTAATGGTCATCTTTGAAGAACTTCATTTTTTGAGTGCCAAAGTTAAAAACCCAACTTTTACATAAACTCCATATTTTTCAGTTCTTGAAGACATATGGGAAATTGATTATATTAAATTTAGAGTCATAGTGTTTAAGTTTAATTGGGTTGCAAGTAATAGTGGTGTAAAACATGGTGAATATGGGATTAAACTGGTTTATTTTCAAAGATTTAATTGCAACAAGGAACCATTTATCATGGCCACACATGAAAAAAAATATTTTATGTCATTGATCCATCAAATGATCATTGCCCTATCATTTTTCAAGGAAAAAGAATCCATTTGGCTGATGAGGATGATGATGATAATGATGATGATGTTATTGATTTATATGAGTCTTCTTTGTCTATTACACGATTTCCAGATAACAATGACTATAACATAGAAATAGTGCAAGTAGTACAACATGATCATGTTGATGGGATATGACAAAACACTAAATTTCCCTCTTAATTAATCTGGTAATTATTTACATTATTTTTTTTTTGAAATTTACATGTGTAAAACTTTTATTATTTAAAAATTATTCGATATTTAAATTTATAAATTTTTCTATGATTTTAGAAGTAATAATTATATTTAATAGTTTACATTCTATATATTTTTGTTTAATAATCATATCATATTTATTTTTTTCTTTAACTTACACATGTGTGCCCTTTTTGAACTTACATATTTCAGTTTTCCTACTTTCTAATTATTTAATTGGCTAATAATATGAAGGTCCACAAGAATTTAATTACAATTGTCTATTTCAATGATGGATACAAATATAGATATGGAGGAATATATACCGAGGTATTTTTATTTTCTCATATCATTAAATATTTATTCATATAATTATTTAATGAAAACAAACTTTTAATTTACAAAAAAATAATTTCAGGACTACTGATGAGACTTCAGTGGTGGGGTCATCTACTTTTACTCTTACAAAATTGAGTTCTTGAGTTAGTAAACATATCATTACACATTTAACAAAACTATCACTTGATCATGTAAATTAGTGATTACATATTACTTTTTATTAAAATAATAATGCAACTGGGACAGATGCAAGACAATTTGTCAGTTATATCTCCATGTAGAGTCGTTTTAGGATTTGCATATTATATCCTGATTGGAAGGTCATTAACAGGATGGTGAAAGATTATATTTGGAAGGCCTTAATGATATAATATCTCAATTTATTTATTTTATCATATTTTTTGAATATGATATATTTTAAATGACTAATTTTTATTTTATTCAATTACAGATGAAATAAAATTTTGAAGAAACAAAAGAAATTAAGAAAAGATGTCTTACTTTGGCAGTGGTTAGATGGAGAGATTTCAAGACAAATTTGACAAAAAAAATTATTTTTTTGGAAGGATACAAAATGAAAACCCTTACCTAAAGTATGAGTTTATATATGTAGATACTTGGAAGAAATTTGTTTCTAGCCGAAATGATGAAGCCTTTCTGTTATGAAAATTATATAATATTGTAAAATTTTATATATATGTACCTATTTACTTATTAGTTTAATTTTCATATAACATGCCACCAGGAAATCACATCAATACATCTAGTTGGAGAATACATACCCTCATACTTTATCATGTGGAGGGTATCATTTCTTAGAGAAAAAAATGATTGAGGAAAAGTTTGAAGCACTAAGAGATCACTCCACTAGTGGTTCTAATGGAGTCATGTTTGGTCCTCCATCTCCCCCCAATTTCAATGAAAAATGGGAAAGAGCGAGAAGAAGAAAAAAGGAAATTTATCTTATAGAGAAATATAAGGAAGTAGCTGAAAACGATGTATGAAAATATTATTTATTTTTCATGAATTTTTCTATTTTATAAATTAAAAATACTAATATAACATTGAAATTTTACATTTTAGGATGAACTTTAGGAGAAAGAGACACTTGGAACTTTTATCCCTAAGGGTAGGATGGAAATTCTAGCCACTTATTTTAAAAAACCAGAAAACCCCAACCGTTAAAGAGGATTTCAGGCGGCTGTTAGTATTATGCATGTTTTTGGTTATTGAAGTAAGAAATCAAGAGACCCAGAAATCAAATAATTAAAATTTGAGATGAAATATATGAAACAGTCCATGGGTAATCAAATTTAATCGGTTGTGCAGGATATATTAGAGAAATTGATGTGATAGTAACCTTCTATATAGCCTTCCCAGCCTATCTAGCCTTCTAAGACAGTTGTACAGCCTATACAGCCATCCCAGCTAGACCACCCTACCTAGACTGCCTATTATGATCCTCCACCTCCTCACTCAGACCTAACATTATATTTTGAGTTTTATGCTGGAGATCATCACATATATATTGTATCATTATGACTCATTCATTTTTTGGTGGATTTGTACATCACCATTCGATGAAGATGGTTTAGGTTAGAGTGTATGTACTTGACATTTTTTATCCTACTAATCTACCACTATTTCCTTTTGAGGAGGTTACTAGAGTTGGGGATTGTCTAGTTCAATTTTTACTTTGTCCATATAGACTTCTTCATTGTCTTTCATATGAGGTATGACTTTTTTAAATATTATTTACATATGATTGAAAATAACTTATAATTTTTTCTAACATCTAACTTATATAGGAGTATTTAACAGTAAAAGAAATGAAACAAATGAAATAAAATGTTTAGGATCAAACAACTGTAGATACATATGATATTTCTGAGTAGATACAATGATTATCTCCGTATTTTTTTCCCATGGTTAATATCTATAAGTTTCTGATGAAATCTAATATATGTAGAATATAATATCCATTGATAATATTTAGAAAATATATCATGGATCTAATTGATTTTGAAGAGCTCATTGTGAATTTGTTTTAGTTTTTTTCCATATAAGTAAATTGACATTTTAGTTTTAATTTATTTAATTAAATATGGTTTAAATTTACTAAATAAATTACATTTTTAATTAGTTATCTACACACTCTTATTGTAAAAAATTACACCACAGGGATTTATGGTTTTATGGATCCAGAATTCATTTCCATAGATGTGAAATATGTGAAAAATCCTAGTATATTTGCATATATATGTGAGAGATTATCACAAAAGGATATTGGGTGTTGGTTTTTTCCATTTCTTGATGGGTAAGTACACAGAGATAATTATGAACTAATTTTAATTATAATGTCATTAATTGTTAACTTTTTATTTTGTATGGGGCCCTATATGTTAGGAATATTATGCCCAAGTTAATAGGCCTTATATTGGTTTTTCTCATTACTAGGTGATGTTCATAAAAAAAATCACCATATTAGACAAGTAAGTTTTCTTCTTTTTTATAATCTCATTATATTTAATTCTTATTATATATACATGTATTATTAGTTGATATATATGAACATAAAGGTCATGGAAAAAAATTAACCAATATCACTTGTCGATAAAGACACCAAATGCAATCCAATATGTGAAAGTAACAGAACATATTTTTATATTAGATATTATTCTGATTTTATATATATATATATATATATTATCAAGTTAATGTTTTATAACATCAGTTTTATCATAAATAAAGTCTTGTTAAATGTGGTTATTATGTTCTACGATTCATGAATAAGAAAATAAAAACCGGGGTAACTAATGAATTTGATAAGGTTAGTTATATTGATTATTTTATATTTTCTATCATAGTATTCTATTTTTTAATCTCATATCATTCAATGTTATTGTATGAATTCTATTATGATGAGTCTTATATGCAAAATGGACTTACCCATCTTCAATATATATTTGTGAACTATTTGTTAATTATGATTATGAGTTAAGGTATGTATATTCTAATGTTTATAGTTAATATTATATTTTTCTTAATAACATGTGTTCAAGAAATTAATTATTTTATTATAATAGGTGTTTGAACATAATTCTATGAAATTAATGTTTCAACAATAAGAAACAATGATCTTGTTTTAAATTTCATTTGTGTGTTTTTTAATTTTAATTTATAATACTGATGTTTAGATAATTTTTTGATTAACTAGATAAAAGTATGTATTTTTTTATTGAATTTTATTAAATGATAAAAAAATTTGATTGTTGTATATTGTTTTTCTATTACATGGTTTCTTATTATTTTGGGGGTGTCATATTCAAAAGCTTCTAAAAACATTAGCTTTTAGCATCGATTTTTATAAAAACTGATGTCGAATAAATATGTAATTTTTTCAGGATCGGTTTTTAAACAAACAACACTAAAAACCTTATTTTTTACATCACCTTTATAGAAATTGGTTTAAAACTGATGTCAAAATTGAAAAAAAATGACGTTAAATCCTATTTTTTCACTAGTGCATTCTGTTCAAATCAGGAATTTCTCCTCCAAATATTCTATGTGGAACCCATCCAAAAAGTTTAAGTTAATAAAGATCATGGGAATGTATTAAATCAAGGATAAAAGTTGAGTAATTATCATGTGAATAATTTACACCCTATGTAAAATCCATATTGATGTTGACCTTGAATTGAATTAGAGTGATAGATATTGATACTGAATTCCAAGAATATTATGAAGGAATTATATACCTCATGAGAACTTGATATGTGTTCAACCATTCATGGGAAGTTTGTTCTATCTACATGGGTAAATCAAGTTGATCAGAGTGTGAAAAGATCATCCTAGTTATAATAATTCCCAAACATTCATATTTCCCCTATTAATAGTGATGGAACTCACTGTTGAGAAGATTTAGCTAGTTTTACTATATTTTTTGTTATTATTTACTTCTTTGTATATCTGTAGTGATGGAAGACTATAACACTTATGTTTATTCCAATGAGACTTCCCCCACCCACTATTAATTAATTTTAATCTTAAAAAAATTATTACTTATTGTTATATCTTACTAGGAATGATTATTTGTTATAGACGATATGATATTCCCACTATTTATGTCATTTTAATTCTTCCTTATCTTCTTATCAGATTGAAAATAGGACCTATGGATATAATTTTTACCATATATTGTAGGGACGTGGGGTTGAATTTGGGTGCGATCATATGTTTTTAATCACTTTGATAGGTAATATTAAGGAGTGTAGTGATCATTTCACATCCCTATTAAATTGAAAATACAAAGTGTGTTAAATCGGTTGAGGTTTCAAATGGTTAGAGAGTAGGGTGGTTTAATTAAATAAATCATGATTTAGTAGGTAAGGTGGGGAAATATCTAATGTAGGACCACTATTTTTTAAAAAAAAATTAAACACTCTTTCTCTTGATTTCAAATACACACACACAATAGTTATCTATTATCTAATTAAAATCAAACCCTCAAACACACATTTTGAACACTCTATGAATCATGCCTCTTAGGATACAACCTAAATCATCCTATAATACATTTAACAGGGTTTTATAATTTGTTTTTTGTGAGTCCCATGATAGCCATTCCATAAACTGGGAGTCATTTCTATAAAGGTAATCATTTTTTTATGTTTTATTTTTTATTCTTTTTTATTTGAAAAGTTTTTAATACATGAATAGTTATAGATTAGATCAACTCTTTTGTATTAGACCAGAGCTTAATCAAACCCTACTTGCAAGATTCTAATATATGATTATTTATAAACAAGTGGATAGGGATTTTTTCACCATTCCATTGATACATTCCCCATCCCCTTCCACATCATTTAGAGTTTTTGTAGGTAATGTTAACTTGGAAAAAAATATAGTCCAATTAAACAGAATACTTAAATAAATTTTTGTAATTAATTTCAATAATCATAATAATCAGTTGTTATAACCAAATAATCAATTTTATTTTGAACTTAATCATGGAATGATCTAACTATTACCTAAATTTCATCGATTATTAAGACGAACAATATTTTGAAGGAGTTTGGAGTGGTGTGAAACACCTTCAAATCAATAGTATTTTCAAAATACTAGATTAGTTGTAAGTAAAGTGGATTTATATAGAAGGATAAACTAAAAAATGGATGTATAACCTATAGAATAGAAAGATTAAAAGTTTTGATAAGCTCCAGAGGGTCTTACTCTAGATTTTTTTTCCTCGATTTTCTAGTAAATAGCTAAGGAAAGAGATGTATTGGATTATATAATCCAGAAGAGAGATAATGTTTGATTTTTTTGTAGAGGTTCAAGAATATTATTGTTAGGTACCCCCATCAACCCATTTTGGATCACCCCTTCTTATAGTTTTTTATCATGGTTTTTTGGACAATGACCAAAACCTACTAGATGTTTCTTTAGAATTATCCTTTATAAAAAATATTTCTATTATTCCATAGAGTTAATAGATACAATCTCATATAACTCTCAATAGTTTGGAACCTAAACCACTAAACAAGGTTTACATGACTTAAAGTCTTTTAACTATCCTTTTATTGAAATTGGAATTGAATATATAACCTATGATGTGAGATAGTTAGCACTAAATAGATTCAGTGACGAACCTCTTACCCCCACAAAAGTCTATTATCTATACCATTCCCTAGATAAATTTATAGATTTCTTCCCTAGAGTTAAAGAAACTAATAATAATGAAGATATGTTCTAGATGAAATACCAAAAACTAATAAAAAATTATGTATTTAATGAATACTCTATAAAACAATATAGTGGTGGAAGTCAGCAGCCTTAGAGACCCCCATTCTAGGAGAATTTTCAATAATCATATCATCCACCACTATTCCAAAGAAACACTTCTCATCCCTTTATAAGATATCAACCACAAGGATAGATTCAAGATCCATATTTTAATGATATGATAATAAAGTTGGTGGAGCACAAAGATAACCATTAATTTACTTTAAGAAATTAAGGATATGAATTAAGGAGTTTAAAAGTTAGTATAGATAGATCCTCCCCACTATAAACACTTTAGAAAGTCATGGTTCAGGTAAAATTCTCTCCTAATCAACTCTTAACCAAAAAAAGTAATTTGAGATTTATTTATTTGATAACTATAAGGTAAGTGTACTTTATTGACAATACATTACTAGAAGATGAACTTAGGACAATATATCCAATAGAAGAAGAACCATAACCTATAAAGAAATAATTGTAGGAACCTTCCAAGACACAAAAATATATTAAGGAAAATGAAGAGGATAATTTTGAGGATTTCTCTCAACCCATGCCACCCTTCCCTTCAAAATTCATCCACCAAATAAATCCAATAAAGTGGCTTTGAAAAAGTAATTTTTGGACACCTTCAAGAAGATGGAAATCAACATACATATGTTGGATGAAATTATCAAAATTACTAGGTATTAAAAATTCCTCAAGAAAATGTGTACTAAGAATAAAATATTGCATGGAGATGAAAATATAACCCCGTGTAAGAATGATTCAACCCTAATCACTACATAATTACAAAGAAAATATCAAGATCTAGGTACATTTACTTTACCCTTAACTATATGAAATATCACTTTCACTAATGACATATGTGATTTGGGATAATCAATAAATGTAATGTCTCATTCAATTTATTCTTTTCTATTGGTGGGATAGCTCAATACAGATAGAGTTATAGTGAAGTTATAAAATCAAATTATAACATACCTTGGGGTAATTTTTTTGGATATACTATAAAGTATAATAATTCTGGTATTACTTTCTGGATTTTACATCATAAATATAGATGAATAAGGAGGTACTACTAATTACATTATTACCTTAGGAATACCTCTATTGAAAATTTTAAAAACTATCACAAATGTCTATGAAGTAATGCCTCATATGAATTTTGGGGAAGTTATGTTGAATTTTAATATTTTGGATTCTATTAAATTTTCTCAATAAGAACATTCTATTTTTAATCTTTCTCATTATGAAACCCCATTCTGCTAAGATGAATATATTCATAATTTAGATAAAATAATAAATTTAGGAGTAGCTATAAATTCACTACGAATTTAGGATAATTATATTTTTTAAGATGAGTTTCACTTAAACCAAGTATTTTTAATGATTAGTTTGAATAAGATTTTGATGAATACTATTTTGATAATTTTATTCAAAGTATAACTAACTTATATTCTTTTTTCGTGAAATTTATAAGTTCTGGGTGTAACCTAATTGACCACATCACTAGAAAAACCACCAGTTTTTCATTAAAACTATTTTCATCCATCTAAAATACACCTACCTTATGGAAGATTATCTAAAGAGTCTCGGGCTTAACATGCATAGATAATACATCACTTTTATTAATATTCATTACATTACAAAAACACATTCCTGAGGACCGTAATAGTTTAGTGTATCTGAAAACTTGGAACAAAATATTATAAATTTGTTAAATATATTAAATGTTTCCCAAAAATATCATCCCATTTAGTAATCCTCATAATCATATCCTTCCTCAAACATTATTTATAAACATGGGAAGGAATCATAAGAATGGGTGATCTCTGATGCTCAGTAAGGGTAAATGTAATGGACCGAACCCCTTCGGTCCATTCCTTTGTTGAAATCGATGTGGTCAACACGGCGCGTGTAACAATGATAATTATTAATGATAAAAACGAAGAATATTTAAAAAAAAATTAAAATATGTTTTGTCAGTTTATTATATTAAATAATAAAGATGGTGATATAAAGTGCGTGATTAATTAAATTAAAAGGGGTTTTAATTCTAAATAAGAATTTAAAAAAAATAAGGCGTTTAGTTTAATATTAATTGAGAAATTGTTGGAATTAAATTAGAATAATAATAATAGGTGTTGCGTTATTAATATTATTCATAATATTAATGAGAAATTAATAGAATGAGTTATGATATTTATTGTAAGTAAATAAATGAAGATGTGTAGCATAAGTGTTATTATTATTATGATGGCTTAAAAATATTTGGTGTTAATTAAATTAAAATGGTTTTAGTTTAATCAATGTGAAATAAAAGAAATATAATTGAATAATTAAATTGACGTATGTTACGCGACATTGATGTGGCATGGTTGGATCCAGATATCCAACGCGGTGGTTTAATGTAGTCAATGCGATGAGCATAAATATTATTGTTATTAAAAATAATAATGGCGATGAGTTAATAAAATGAAATAATGAATTGTTATTATTATTATTGAAAAAGAGTAATAACAATGATGACGTAAAACTATGTGCGAGAGATTAATGAAATTAAATGTATTAAAAAGGGGTTGAATATGTAAGTTATATTAATTTCGTTTTGTCATTTAATTCAATTAAATGAAATGGTTTTGAGTCACGTGGAATGGTTTCAGTTTAATATAAGAATAATTATGGTGATATAATTTAATGGTACTAAATTTGAACATTAATGATGGGTATTATTAATATTAATTTTATTAATAATGGTATTGAAGTGAGATTGGAGAGAGATTACAAAGTGATGGAATAATAAAGAAAATAATAAAAACCATAAAGGAATGAAGGTTGGGGCATGTTGGGCATGGAATTAGGAAGGGAGGCGCCACTTTTGGTGTAGTATTAATTATTATTATGATAATAATTTTGGAAATAAGGTGAAATGAAAAAAATTGAAATCTTATGATGTGCTGGGCGTGAGGGGAAATAAAGGGGCATAAATATAATTGTGATTGGAGAGAGAAATTTTAAAATATAATAATGATTAAATGATAAAAATGATAATATAAAAGTGGAGTCAATCATGGGGGCTTATGCGCTTCACTTTAAGACATGTTGAGCGTGGGTTCTTATTTGATGTGGAAAGAAAATAAGTGTTAAATTAAATTAAATAATATAATAATAATGTTTTTGTTTTGGGTTATATAATCTTAATTTGACCGTAACTTCTTCATATGGTGTCGGAATGACGAACCGTCAGCGGCAGTGTAATCTTGTAATTAAGACGGTCATTTTAAGACCAGTGATGGATACCTTTTTATGAGTTATGTCTCGGGTCAATGAAACACACATATTAATAAAATTAACGTCTTTTTTTAAAACGCGTGGAAACCGCGTGACGTGTTGTGTGTTGACCAGTCAAAACACGTAACGGGTGTACAGTCACACCGTGTATTCATCAATACACACTGCATACTGTTTTACCTATTCGTTGGCTATATAAGAAAGGGTCGCAGATTATTTCCAGACCAATTGCTTCTTCTCCGCACGACGACACTCTTGGATGATCAAGAAGTCTTCCTCCTCTAACTTCTTTGTCCGAGCTCCGAATTACGATCCGTCAGCGGCCACAGGATCGTAGCGACGAGACGAAGCTTCTAAGCCCAGACTTGTCACATTTCCTTCCGGCCTTCCTTCTCTAGCTTCCATCCTAGGAGGCGTTTGTCGGGTTTGGCGAAGGCGGAGGACACCGAAGGACATCGTCGGAAGCGGCGTGATCAGGACCTTTGAAGGTAGGGATCTCACCTTTGTCTCTCTAATTTTTGTATCATGTGTGGCGAGTATCCTTTTGTTTTCATGATAAATGGTTGAACCATTAAATAAAGATAATAACTGGTTAAAGAATGGGGTTGGGAAGTTAGTGATTTTTGTTACCTTACTTTTTATATATCCTGTGATATTATATTTTTGAATTGAATGAGCTTCTACCTACTGAAAATCACAGTCGTTGGGGGCCTTTGCTTACGCAATTAAATGTTTCCCTCTCCTTCTGTATTTTCTTATGGATGGAAACTTCATGAAATGTGGAAATTGGTTAATCATGTAAAGTTGACTTTTTAAATGAAAATCTAGAACCCTTGTGTGATCACCCCGGTTGAACCAAAATGGAATAATGAACATGTGGGTGTTGGCTTGGTTACGTGGCATGTGTTGGGGGTGTTTTGTGGGATGTTGTGGTTTGGGTGAGTAGCGGGGCTGCGACGTTTGGGTGGTGATCTTATTGGAATGATTGATGGTGGAAACGTGGAGGTGTGAAATGTTTTTTAAACGATGGGGTTGAAATGGGAAGTGGTTGGTTGTGGAAAATGCCTTTATTTATGAAAAGTGTTTTGATTATGAAAATTGTTTTGGAAGTAAAAGGTGTTTTCAAATGCGGAAATGTTTTGTGTGTGGAAAGGGTTTTATATGTGGAACTTTGAAATAAATGAATGATGGAATGTTGTATGGTTGTGATAATCTTTTGTAAATGAAATGGCATGTGGTTGCTTGCGTTTTACCTAACCTTGGTTGTGGATGGCAGGGATATGTTTGTGAAAGGTTTTGTCTGGATGATAGTTGCCCAGTAGTAATAATTTGTTAAACCATTGCATGAAACATGAAAACCTAAATGGGGTTGGGGGATGATTGTTTGGTTGTTGATGCATGCTTCATGGTAGCAGTGCCGAGGCACATGCTCAGTTTCTCTTTTTAAGAAGCCATAGGTTGGGCTGTGTGTTTGGTATATGTATATATATAATTGTATCTGTGTGTTTTGTCGCACCACACCCATGTCAAGCACCTAGTGCCGAACACTCCCATTTTATGGGAGAGGGTGTTCCCCCTTAGTTACTAGCTCCTTCCTGCTCCTTCTTCCATAGGCTATGATGGCTTGAGGTGACCTTACACCCAATACTCTTCGGGTAGGTCTCAGAGGCTGTGATGGCTTGAGGCGACCTTTAGCCAAAGATTCTTCGGGCAGGCTTACCGTTCCCAAGAACCTTATGGATGAGGCCCAGGTGTCTGCGGGCGGGTTAGTGGTTGTGGCCCAGGTGTGTGCGGGTGAGATGCGTGGTTGTGAGGCCCAGGTGTGTGCGGGCGGGATGCGTGGTTTGGCCCAGGTGTGTGCGGGCAGGAAGAGTGTGGTAGCGTCAGGACGTTTGCCGTTAGGAAGAGCAGCATCTAATTAAGTGGGAAATGGTGCGGGGTACCCAATACTTTTTGTTCTATATATATACTAAACTTGTTTGTGTTACTTGGTGAGTGTGACCAGTGAGACTGGGTGGATAGTTTTTTCCTAGTTAGTTTCTGGTTCTTCTGTTTTCTCACGGGACCTTAGGGTGTCTCCCCACTTGTGCATGAGAGCTTTAGGTTTCCCTACTGAGTATACTTGTATGCTCACCCTACGTTTACTTTCAGGTTTCCAGGAGGACTACCAGGGCCGTGCAGGACCCTACTAGTCGGGCAGTTGGAGTTGTTGCAGTTGTTGTTCTCTTGTTTTCTTTGGCATTGTACTTTTGATCTTCCTTGTACTTGTACCTTGTTATAAAAATTGTTTAAACATGCATGTGGGCTTGGTTTGGGTTTATTTATATACACTTTTTCTTTTCCCTTTTTGGTGGTTGACTTGTCCTATTTCCCTATCCAAAATAATAAAAAGGGTAATGCCTCCCATATTTGTGAAAACTCATACCCTTGGTGCTAGTCGCCAACCCGGGGCCTACTGGAGGCGGGACTCGGGGGTCATTATCTCCCTTTCACCATTGCCAGCTCAGGAGGGGCATCTTTGGTGGGAGGGGGTCGTGACAGAATGGTATCAGAGGCTGATGGTTGAGAGATAGGATGGAGTCTGGAGTTAGGCACAGTGAGGATTGCATGGGATGGTAGGGCAACAGTGTTCGTTAATCTTGGTGCGTGACATAGGCCAGGGAAGACCGGCTAGGACACGGGATTTTAGGGCCCCCCGTGATCTGATGCAAGGACTCTGAGCCTACCGAACGACCAAGTGAGACTATATTGATTGCAGGGTAGAGACCCTAGGGAAGGTACATACATCATCATGTTTGTGTTTTACTTGATTTGGGTGTTCTGGGAAAGAAATTAAAATAAAATGATAATTAAAACTTTGAGTTTTTCATTACTACTTGGGCTTAGGCGTTCCCTGGTTACCGAACAACTATGGCACCTGGACGTCAACAGAACGGCAGAGGAGTGGGACACAGACAGTTTCACGCAATAGAAGTGGCAACCCTAGCAAGGCCAGAGATCGAGAGGGATGTTTCTGGTTTTACTTAAATTCTCTCACTTATGTTTTGTTTAAATTCAAGATCATCACACTCCTTTGTTGGAACTCTTTTGATCATTCTCTAGGCCTGGACCTTGTTTTTGTGAGTTTTTAATGCTATGTTGTTTCCCGCTTTTCTTTAAATGTACGTGAAGAGCCCTATCATGTGGGGAGGGGAAGACCTAATCCCTAATCGAGACGCATTAATGTGGATGTGATTTAACCCGTGCAGGTGAGTCAGTGCCGCCTAAAGCGGATAATATCTCGACATGGGAGAAGGAATTCCTCAAGCCATGTGTCCGGCCAGTGTGTGGGTTGTACGTTTTTGGGTGCAGTGTAAGTTGGAAAATCCTAATATATGGAAGTGGTAAGGCTCAGTCCTTAATCGAGACGCATTAATGCGGATGCGATTAAACCCGTGCAGGCGAGTCAGTGCCGCCTAAAGCGGATAATATCTCGACATAGGAGAGGGAATTCCTAACTCACATAATTAGGGTTGTCGGTTGTTTCTTGTTATGACAAGTGTCCTGAGAGGTATCTTAAGGGGTGGTTGTTCGGACCTTTCCCCCTTTTATGGGTTGGTTTTAATTCTCGAGGACGAGAATTTTTTGAGAGGTATCTGATGTAATGGACCGGACCCCTCCGGTCCATTCCTTTGTTGAAATCGATGTGGTCAACACGGCGCGCGTAACAATGATAATTATTAATGATAATAACGAAGAAGATTTTAAAAAAAAAAATTAAAAGATGTTTTGTCAGTTTATTATATTAAATAATAAAGATGGTGATATAAAGTGCGTGATTAATTAAATTAAAAGGGGTTTTACTTCTAAATAAGAATTTAAAAAAAATAAGGCGTTTAGTTTAATATTAATTGAGAAATTGTTGGAATTAAATTAGAATAATAATAATAGGTGTTGCATTATTAATATTATTCATAATATTAATGAGAAATTAATAAAATGAGTTATGATATTTATTGCAAGTAAATAAATGAAGATGCGTAGCGTAAGTGTTATTATTATTATGATGGATTGAAAATATTTGGTGTTAATTAAATTAAAATGGTTTTAGTTTAACCTATGTGAAATAAAAGAAATATAATTGAATAATTAAATTGACGTATGTTACGCGACATTGATGTGGCATGGTTGGATTCAGATATCCAACGCGGTGGTTTAATATAGTCAATGCGATGAGCCTAAATATTATTGTTATTAAAAATAATAATGGTGATGAGTTAATAAAATGAAATAATGAATTGTTATTATTATTATTGAAAAAGAGTAATAACAATGATGACGTAAAACTATGTGCGAGAGATTAATGAAATTAAATGTATTAAAAAGGGGTTGAATATGTAAGTTATATTAATTTCGTTTTTTCATTTAATTCAATTAAATGAAATGGTTTTGAGTCACATGGAATGGTTTTAGTTTAATATAAGAATAATTATGGTAATATAATTTAATGGGACTAAATTTGAACATTAATGATGGGTATTATTAATATTAATTTTATTAATAATGGTATTGAAGTGAGATTGGAGAGAGATTACAAAGTGATGGAATAATAAAGAAAATAATAAAAACCATAAAAGAATGAAGGTTGGGGCATGTTGGGCATGGAATTAGGAATGGAGGCGCCTCTTTTGGTGTAGTATTAATTATTATTATGATAATAATTTTGGAAATAAGGTGAAATGAAAAAAATTGAAATCTTATGATGTGCTGGGCGTGAGGGGAAATAAAGGGGCATAAATATAATTGTGATTGAAGAGAGAAATTTTAAAATATAATAATGATTAAATGATAATAATGATAATATAAAAGTGGAGTCAATCATGGGGGCTTATGCGCTTCACTTTAAGACATGTTGAGCGTGGGTTCTTATTTGAGGTGGAAAGAAAATAAGTGTTAAATTAAATTAAATAATATAATAATAATGTTTTTGTTTTGGGTTATATAATCTTAATTTGACCGTAACTTCTTCATATGGTGTCGGAATGACGAACCGTCAGCGGCAGTGTAATCCTGTAATTAAGACCGTCATTTTAAGACCAGTGATGGATACCTTTTTATGAGTTATGTCTCGGGTCAACGAAACACACATTTAAAAAAATTAACGTCTTTTTTTAAAACGCGTGGAAACCGCATGACGTGTCGTGTGTTGACCAGTCAAAACATGTAACGGGTGTACAGTCACACCGTGTATTCATCAATACACGCTGCATACTGTTTTACCTATTCGTTGGCTATATAAGAAAGGGTCGCGGATTATTTCTAGACCAATCGCTTCTTCTCCGCACGACGACACTCTTGGATGATCAAGAAGTCTTCCTCCTCTAACTTCTTTGTCCGAGATCCGAATTACGATCCGTCAGCGGCCACAGGATCGTAGAGACGAGACGAAGCTTCTAAGCCCGGACTTGTCACCTTTCCTTCCGGCCTTCCTTCTCCAGCTTCCATCCTAGGAGGCGTTTGTCGGGTTTGGCGAAGGCGGAGGACACCGAAGGACGTCGTCGGAAGTGGCATGATCGGGACCTTTTAAGGTAGGGATCTCACCTTTGTCTCTCTAATTTGTGTATCATGTGTGGCGGTTATCCTTTTGTTTTCATGAGAAATGGTTGAACCATTAAATAAAGATAGTAACTGGTTAAAGAATGGGGTTGGGAAGTTAGTGATTGCTGTTACCTTACTTTTTATATATCCTGTGATATTATATTTGTGAATTGAATGAGCTTCTACCTACTGAAAATCACAGTCGTTGGGGGCCTCTGCATACGCAATTAAATGTTGCCCTCTCCTTTTGTATTTTCTTATGGATGGAAACTTCATGAAATGTGGAAATTGGTTAATCACGTAAAGTTGACTTTTTAAATGAAAATCTAGAACCCTTGTGTGATCACCCCGGTTGAACCAAAATGGAATAATGAACATGTGGGTGTTGGCTTGGTTACGTGGCATGTGTTGGGGGTGTTTTGTGGGCTGTTGTGGTTTGGGTGAGCAGCGGGGTTGCGACGTTTGGGTGGTGATCTTATTGGAATGGTTGATGGTGGAAACGTGGAGGTGTGAAATGTTTTGTAAACGATGGGTTTGAAATGGGAAGTGGTTGGTTGTGGAAAATGCCTTTATTTATGAAAAGTGTTTTGATTATGAAAAGTGTTTTGGAAGTAAAAGGTGTTTTCAAATGCGTAAATGTTTTGTGTGTGGAAAGGGTTTTATGTGTGGAACTTTGAAATAAATGAATGATGGAATGTTGTATGGTTGTGATAATCTTTTGTAAATGAAATGGCATGTGGTTGCTTGCGTTTTACCTAACCTTGGTTGTGGATGGCAGGGATATGTTTGTGAAAGGTGTTGTCTGGATGATAGTTGCCCAGTAGTAATAATTTGTTAAACCATTGCATGAAACATGAAAACCTAAATGGGGTTGGGGGATGATTGTTTGGTGGTTGATGCATGCTTCGTGGTAGCAGTGCCGAGGCACATGCTCAGTTTCTCTTTATAAGAAGCCATAGGTTGGGCTGTGTGTTTGGTATATGTATATATATAATTGTATCTTTGTGTTTTGTCGCACCACACCCATGTCAAGAACCTAGTTCCGAACAATCCCATTTTATGGGAGAGGGTGTTCCCCCTTAGTTACTAGCTCCTTCCTGCTCCTTCTTCCATAGGCTATGATGGATTGAGGTGACCTTACACCCAAGACTCTTCGGGTAGGTCTCGGAGGTTGTGATGGCTTGAGGAGACCTTTATCCCAAGACTCTTCGGGCAGGCTTACCGTTCCCAAGAACCTTCGGGATGAGGCCCAGGTGTCTGCGGGCGGGTTAGTGGTTGTGGCCCAGGTGTGTGCGGGCGAGATGTGTGGTTGTGAGGCCCAGGTGTGTGCGGGCGGGATGTGTGGTTTGGCCCAGGTGTGTGCGGGCGGGAAGAGTGTGGTAGCGTCAGGACGTTTGCTGTTAGGAAGAGCAGCATCTAATTAAGTGGGAAATGGTGCGGGGTACCCAATACTTTTTGTTCTATATATATACTAAACTTGTTTGTGTTACTTGGTGAGTGTGACCAGTGAGACTGGGTGGATAGTTTTTTCCTTGTTAGTTTCTGGTTCTTCTGTTTTCTCACGGGACCTTAGGGTGTCTCCCCACTTGTGCACGAGAGCTTTAGGTTTCCCTACTGAGTATACTTGTATGCTCACCCTACGTTTACTTTCAGGTTTCCAGGAGGACTACCAGGGTCGTGCGGGACCCTACTAGTCGGGCAGTTGTAGTTGTTGCAGTTGTTGTTCTCTTGTTTTCTTTGGCATTGTACTTTTGAGCTTCCTTGTACTTGTACCTTGTTATAAAAATTGTTTAAACATGTATGTGGGCTTGGTTTGGGTTTATTTATATACACTTGTTCTCTTCCCTTTTTGGTGGTTGACTTGTCCTATTTCCCGATCCAAAATAATAAAAAGGGTAATGCCTCCCATATTTGTGAAAACTCATACCCTTGGTGCTAGTCGCCAACCCGGGGCCTACTGGAGGTGGGACTCGGGGATCATTATCTCCCTTTCACCATTGCCAGCTCAGGAGGGGCATCTTTGGTGGGAGGGATTCGTGACAGTAAACATAAGACATATTAAGGAATAACATGACCATAAGGGTATGAAAACATAAGAGTAACATTTTAAGATCATACCCTTTATACAAAAGATCATAATAATGAGTCATGCCATAAATATTGGCAGTTCATAATACATGAATCATAAGTAAATCAAATAATATTAGTCATCATATCATAACATTCTCATAACAAATATATTTTTGGAATACCCACAAGAATAGAAAATCATATGTCAAGGCTATCCACCAAGACCTTCATAACCTGTTAGGATTGTGATGAAAAATTGGGTACCTACTTTGGGATTGTAATGACAAATGTTTACCCTCCTTTACTTGCTTGGGCTAACCACTTGTGTACTATCCTTTATAGGATTGGGCTGACCACTCGTGTACCCTCATTTATAGGCTTGGGATGAGCACCTATGTACCTTGTGAGATTATATAACATTTATCATTACCCAATTAATTGGAGGGAGATATATTCCCCAACTCCACCTAATAAAATCCTACATTCATGTACCACAAGATAATAAAATATTTATCAAATCATGACCCATAAAAATAGATAGGTTTCATAAACATCATATCATAACCTGTGAAATTAAATGGGTGTCCAAAAAAATCATCATATCCTAACCTCTGGAAAAGAGAAAGTTTTCATAATAATTTCATCCTAGAATAAAAAAAATCAATTAGGTCTCATAATCATTATATCATGGTATAACTTATGGAAGAGAAAAATGTTTCATAAACAACATATCATCTTAAACATAAACAATTAAAATAATGAATAAGAATAGTATCCTTGGATAGTACCACTAGTAAAGAATAAACTCTATCAACATATGTTATATTCGATAGAAAATAATTTTTCAAGATAATTTAAAAATATTTATTTGGGAAAATATCCTTTCTACTTTGAAAAACAATTTTTTAAACATAAAAAATTTTGAAAATCTTTTTCTTTGAAAACAACATTGAAAACATATAAAGGAAAATTTGAAAACCATATTAATAACTTTTTAAAACATAAAAAAAATTAAAATAATTTTCCCTGAAAATTATCTTAAAATATAATTAAAAAAATATAACATTTTTAGAAAGTATGGTTTTTGAATAAAGAATGTTTTGGACCAAAGAGAGAAATAAGGTCATATTTTATTCAAAACAATTTCTTAATTATCTTAAGAAGAATGGAGTTGAAAAATAGTACCATTACTTGAACATATCATGAATATACATATTAGAATAAAATTATGGGTAATTATTGAGATATGGATCATAATATTTTATCAATGGAAGCATAATCATAAATAATCCTTATAAACGATGAGATTATAGAAATAAAAAAAGTATCAATTTGGTAACTTTGAATCATATTCCCCATGAAAGAATTAAATTAAAATTAAAATATCCTTAAATAATAATATTCATGATATAAAATTTCAAATGGGAACTATATACAAATTGTAAAATTATATAGGTGCATAATCATAACATGTGTCTCAAAGAAGATAAATTAAGACAAAATTACCTTACTGATTTGGTAACTCTTTAACTATAAACCATGTGAAGTATATGTCCTAAAACGGATAAAAAAATACCCATTATTTTAATTATAGTAATAATAAAATAAACTAATGGTAATTATATACACCACATAAAAGATAAAGGTGGTGAGTATGACATGTGTCTCATAGAAGTAAAAAAGTGAGAAGGAAATCCCTTACAAATTGAGTAACTTTTTAATCATGATGTATAGGAAATAATATCATAAATTAAAACTTTTAATATCATGAAGTAAATAAAATTAATTATATAAAATTTCATTTGGAATTATATAAACCATAAAAAATAAACTAGTGGTGAATATGGAATAATTCTAATAGAAATAAATGTGAGACTAGAAATCTCCTTACCTTAAGTCTTAAATTTCATTGTACATGTTCAAACCTCAGGTATAATAAATATAATTTTATTATAAATACACCAAATAAACATATTATTAAATATAATACCATATAATATTTTATTATGAATTTATATTACCCATTTATTAACAATTCGATGTTAATGTTTTGTTTTGGGTAATAACCAATTTATTTTTCATATATGTTTTGAATTGATATTTTTGGTTCTATTTATTTGATCATGAGTTCCTCATTTAAAGAATTTAAAACATGATATAAATATGATATATATTTATCATATATTTATTTATAATAATTTATAAAAGATATTAATAGTAAATTAAATACATCATTCATGAAGAAGGTAGGCTATACATACACATTAACGTTGTTTCCATTTTCTTATTGTATTTGAATGAAATAAAAGTAAATTATATGTATATATTTATATATTTATATATTATTTATAGCATAATTATTATGTCATATATATAACATAATTATAATAAAATCACCCTTAATACATTCCATGTAAAGTGTGAATGAATCGCATTGCTTCACGAGGTGGTAGTTCATCGTACCCATTAATACTGTTATCATATTCTCACAAAATGGAAAGCATGAAGTTATGTGTTATATAAATATATGATAAATATCATATATATAATATTAAAATTTCATGTACATCAATATGCCCAACCTTGAGGGTTGGTAATGGAAGAACAAACGACATCGGTTCATGGGGCAGTAGTCCACCGTACACACAAATGATGATTTTTTATCCCATTCAATGAAAGTGTGTGAATTTTTAGGTAATAAAATTAATATAAAAATATTATTATATTTAGGATATTTAGGTTGTCAAATAATCATGTTATAATAATAATTTAATGGGGTGGATAAGGAAACAAAATAAAAAATCACATTGATGAACGTCAACTCTTCTTCAACTAACTCCTTTTAGTTTGCACCTAAATAGATACATGGTTATATTTCGGAAAAAATTAAGGATTATAGCTTGAGAGGAAGTAATTTGGTAAAATAATTTTATATTTATTATCTAATAAGATTGGATTTAGAGGTTTGAATAGGTGGGGAGATAGAATTCTCTTTTATAATGGATGAGGAGTTGAATTCTTTTAAACATCAAAAGGTAAACACTATTGGGATATCTACTGTAAATAATTTGCCTCTAATAATGAATGATATTCATGAGAAGGGGGTATATGGTCTAAATAATTCTATATAATGGGTTTTGGACATGTGTCTAGTTCATTTTTTCCATTAATTTAATGTTTAGTCCCTTGGTAAACTCATTTTTCTCTTAATCATTGTAATTAATTTTAATAGTTTTAAATAATCATTTTGGTAAAAAAATATGTTGACCGTATTATAAGTTATAAATTATTATAATTCAAAATATTTAATCCATTTTCTAAAATTCATAATAGATATTTTTTGGAATTAAATTTAAAATTAATCCCACATACGGGATGAAATAATGGGTTTTAAAAGTGAAAATAGTCAAAAGTATGAAATGTTTTTCTATCCAATTTCAATGTGAAATAAATTAAAATGACCTAAGTTGGATTTATTTATGTATAATTGAACTAATTAAACTTTTAAAAAAATTAAATATACAATTTATCTATATAAATAAATTATATAGAAAGCTAGTCTTCAATTAAAATTTAATATTTTTCATTGTTCGTCAAAAAATGAAACTTCTTGGAAAAATAAACAAAAATTAACAATAAGATAATATTTACATTAAGATTTAAAAATTAATTTTATTTTTTCAAATATAATTTATAAAATTTGCAAAATTTATTTTTAAAATAAGCGTTATGTTAAATATTAGTAAAACTACATTTTAGAAAAATATATCTTTTTATGCGTAAAATTATATTTATTCTTATATATTGTCTAGAAAACATAATATGAATGTTAAATAGTATATTGAATATAAAATATATATATATATATATATTTAAAATAATTCATCAAAAAGTGTTTTTTTTTAATTATTGAGATAAAAAAAATTAAAATAGAAAAATAATTTTTCAAAAAATGAATTTTTTTTATTTTCAAATTGTTCTTACATTAATTTATAACTAATTAGTTACAAAATAATTATTTTTATAAACATTAATAAAAAATATTTTCAAAATTTAGTCAATCCATTTCATAATTTCCATCCCAAAGACTTGGGGATAACTATAAAATATTTTAATAATATGTTATGTTTAGTTTAAACTTAGTGTTGTGTGTAGTGAAAGTTAATATCGATGTTATATGTAATGTAATCTAAAATTTGGAATGCATGTAACACAATCCAAACTTAGTTTTTTGTGTACCTTAAGCTAAAATCAGAGTTTTTTGTAGCGAATTCTTAACTTGGTGTTGCATATAATGCATGCTTAACTTGGTGTATCATTTAGTGAAAGTCATCAAATAATTTTAATTTATACAAAACAATAACTCTTAAATCCCTAAGGTGTTAAATTATACCCCCATTAAAATGAATTTCACCCACAAAATTCATTTGTGTCATCAATGGTTTAATAATTAAAATTTACTATCATAGAAACTCATATCATGAATATAAATAATAAAACATTCCTTTAAAAACAATTTTAGAAACATAACAGTTACCTAAGGTAACTTATAACTAGGTTAACACATAGAAAAACATAGGTGGAAAGTGCAGATTTGGATATGTAAGAAAGTTATAAATAATCATAGGGAGTGATGAAGATCACTAATCACAAGAAAGTGGGTGATCCTAATAAAGTTAACAACCATAAAACCATAACCTAAATAGGCATGAAAAAATCATTGATATCATAAAAATGATGATAATAGGACAATATTTTATTTCAATATCCTTTTCCTAAAATTCAAGAATTTTCAAAAGGAGATATACTTAATTGATTTCATTCCATTTCATATGTATAACCTTTCCCTTTGGTTATCCCTTGATCAATTTCCACTTTATCTTTTATTCCATGAAATAAAGTTGAATTTATTATCCCTAAAGCACTAATAGATCATAAGTTCCGTAGATATAATGATAATTCATCCTGTCTATCATCAGTTATCATCAAAACATAGTGGTTATCATAGGTTATGTATAAATATTCATATGGATAAATAATACATTCATCTCTATAACCTAATTAAAATTTCAACATTAATCTCTTCATAAATGGATAACTTTTTGACCCTTTTAAAATATAAAAATCTAAAACTTCCTAAATAAAGTCACTAAATTTCCAAAAATGAACTTATCATTAATCCCCATATACTATAAGTTGTTCTTGATTGTCACATACTAAACATGTGAATACCTTCTTCGTGTATTCTTTTAAAACATGGTAATAACCAAAATTACCGTAAAACATTGTTGGAAATATACAAGCTTACTTACTCCTTAAACACAAATTATTGGATATATTCCTAAAATATAAAAAATACTATAAACTTTATCCATGAAATCATAAATCACTTTTTCAACAAATCAATAATATATTTCAATGGTAATCAATACTATCCAATTTACTTTATTCTTATCCAACATCTCTTTATCCAAAATATACACCATTTTTTTCAACATAAAGAACAAAATAAGGGTTACCTTCCCTTAATCGTGTGTTTTCAAAAAAATATAACATTACCATTAAATCATTTTTCCAATACCTCAATGTCATCCAAAATATACATTAAAATCCTTAATGAAAAAATTATACTCAAAAATCCTTATATATTTCATAATTCTAGAATATCAATACAAAATTACTTCAATCATACCACTTCCTTCTCAAAAAATTAACTAATATTTGTCATCTTATTCCTTAACACTTATTTCCTTTAATGTTTCATTAATTAATGTAGATACTCATATTTTCAATGTATTATTTTTAGATATTTTATGGATTATTTTTGAGATCATGTGCTAAAAAGACGTGTGATTCCAAGCCCCGTTGTTCCCAGAATAAATGTTTTAAACATATTAAATAGAACATGCACACATATTTCCTGAAAAAAGTGGAATAATTTATAAATTGAGGACTAGATCAAAATTATGAGGGTACCATTCAATTCATAATGTGGGTTTTACACTAGGTGTAACATATCATTTGTCAGTGGGGGGGATTTTTTGAAAAATTCATCATGGGTGTAAAATAGATAAAATAATTTTTATGAATTATTTTATTTGTTTGTTTATGTAGTGACCTAATTTAATTTTTTTTTTAAACATAATTATTGATGATCTTCAAGGTTAGCCACATAACCCTGAAAATTAAAGAGATCTATTGGAGAGTGTGGAGGAATATCCATTAATGAATGAAAATCAGATTGAGGTTCCACGATCAGTGTGTAACGGAATCAGAGGATCTCATCAATAAAAACAATGCAGATACAATATTCATAGGCTATTAATCCAAATTGGGGTAGGATATTTGTTTATTTTTATTTCTTCCCCATTATTGATTTATATGATGAATTCAAATCAATCAACCAATGGTTCTATTTATAGATAGTTCATTTTGTAGGATTGGTTTATTTGTGGGGATTTATTGGTGGAATTGATTCATGTTTTATTGATTATCTCTAAATTCATCATTCTAATAGAAACAGATCAATTACAACATGAAAATTGGTCAAGGTTCATTCCTCATGTTTGTGATTATGCATTTCTCCCCTATTTTATTATTTCAACACATGAAAATCCCCTGGACTATGGTTTGAAAAATACCATGGAATCAAGATTTTCACATTCATTTATTGGCCAAACAATTTGATATCATAGATTTGGACTCCATGTGATGAGGGGATTGTGTGATGATGGGAGGGGTAGTGCATCGAATGGATTTGGGATACCGATTTTGTGTTTTTTGATGTGTGAATATGGTTTGATGTGTGAGGTTTTTTTCTGAATGGATTCAAGGGCCAGATCACAATGTTCAAAGATGGAATGGTCAGAAAACCACAGATTCATGTTTTCTAGAAAGGTGGGAGGATAGATTAGTTTCTAGAGTCATGGGCGAAGATTCGTAATCCAGATCTAGATTTTTGGAAAAAATTGTAACACAGTGTGTGTACTATAAATCCACATGTCATGTGAGACCAACACATAAGAGGCTAGGGTTTGAGGATGGAGTTAAGTATCACAAAGCATGTAAAAATGTCACATGGATTATGACCCCTCCCCAATGTAGTTTTTTGTATGTGGGATAATACACAGACATGACTAGAAGTATATGGGAATGGGTTGTTGTGTACTCCAACACAGACATGTCCAGACTCAGTGTACATGGGAATAGTCATGCACATGGACACAGGAAGAAGTACATGGGCATTGGAATGCCATTTAATTTTACTAGAGAAGATAACAGATCATTTTACATGGGCAGGACCCAGTTCTGAAGGGACATGTCGTGTACTATTAGTACACACCGTGTGCTCCTTTAAAGAAGGTGTGGAGCCCTTTTCCTTTGTATCTTGGACAAGTTTTATTTGGGTGTGTTCCCTATATCCTTTCCTTGATGGTTAGTATGGAATCGTGTTATATGCATAGGATAGTGATCCCTTCAGTAGGACTTGTTGGATAGATTTTTTGGAATCCTTCTATGAGGTTTGGAGTGAGGTCCTCTATCATCTTCTTTCCCCAGGTGGAGTTCTTGGTATCATCATGACCAACACTACACAAGAACTGATTCTCAACTTAGAAGGTTAATCCATATTAATTTTTTAGTATACCCCATGGCCTTGGGTGTGATCCTCATATGTGTATCATATCTATTCAAACATCCAACGTATCCATACTATAACAATACCTGATGAACACGACCTCGTAGATGGATGTCATATCTGTTATCTGACTCATGGAGTGTCTTATCCCAGAATATTTCTATGTGGAATCTTTGAGTAGGAATCCTAGGCTGGTATTACGGTTGTGAGTTTACCTTGAGACTATGTGTCTTTGTTGAGTATATTTCAATATTCTTATTATATGTTATGTATACATATACCTATGTAGACCTGACTGTTATTATTTTGTTATATGCTTTGTGGTTTCAAGGTGTCCTACTGGGTATTTTTATACTCATCATTTCATGATCTTTTCCCACACATTTCATGTCTTGTGTAGAATATTGAACTATTGATGGATTTTTAGAGAGACCAGGACTAGGTGGCGCTTAGTGAGCTAGACAGACTGAGGTGTGTTTCTGTGGTAATCTTGATAGCAGACCTCATCTTTACTATGATATTGGACTTGTTCTCAGACTCTTTGTTCTAGGGTTGTATTTATCCATGTTTACTTTCCATTTATTTTTGTCATACTTTTTTTGTGGGATTATATGTACTCATGAAGTGTTTCTTTCAGTTTTTTTACATTTCATCAATTTTTGGGCTTGGATATGTGTGCATGTGTATAGGTGATTTAGGCCATGGCCTCCCATTTTAGTGATATGCCTACTCCACACTAGTCTCTAGCAGCTTTCCTATTGGAGGTGGGGTTGGGGAGTCACGGATTGTACCCCTTTGAGATATGTCGTGATAGATTGGTATCAAATCATTTGGTTCTACCATAGTACCAAAGTCTATGGGATTGGTTTGGGTAAACCATTTTAAGTGTTTTGAGTTAGGATTGCAGGCCAGGGAAACTAGTGTTAGTGCACTGACTGACGTATGCATACACCAGGACTTTGATCACCTACCTTTAAAATTGGTACATAAGGACATTAGTTTTAAGGAAAAAATTACATGCATCATATAGGAATGGGTTGGGGTTTCCATGTCCTTCTTGAGTCTACTCTCCAGATATACTCATTGATTTTGGTATATCTTGTTTACATTTAGGTTTCCTCTATAACATATGTCAGCTAAGATTCAGCATCAGGATCGAGATGATGATCCCCTCCGTGATGAGACATCAATGTAGGGACCAGTTCTATAGATCTTAACTCCATGTGGCACACCATTCATACCACGTAATATTGACCAGTAGATGGTACTAGAAATACCAACGGATGTGATGTGAAGTCTGAGTGTACATCATGAGTTTCAGTGACAATGACCCCTTAGGTTCTGAGGTGAGCCTAACCCACAAGTGGCTGAGGATTAACTTGAGGCGGTGACATGACTTTTCCATCTTGTTAAGAAACTTATAGATCAAATGGTGTTTCTAGTAGAGAGCCTTCTCCATGGATCAGTAGGATGATGGTGGGGTTTAGTGAACCAGTCGTACAATGAGGAAACTCTAGATTGGTCTAATTTTGAGAACCTTTTCATATAGTATTTCTCTCTATCTATGATAATGACTGTACATATCCAAGAGATTCTAAAACTTTATAAGGGAAGTATGATAATAGTTGAGTATTCATTGAGGTTCACCAACCTCTCCAAGTACGTTATGGATATGGTTTGGGATCAGTTATTTCAAACCCAGACCTTCAAGCGAGGACTACATATAGTAATGTGATCCATCATTATACCTCTATGAATTTCTATCTATGTTGGGGTTCTAGAGATAGATTTGGTGGTTGATTGTTTCTTGGCTGAGCAGACATAGACAGTAGTTGTCGGCAGTGGCCATACAGGAGTAGAGACTTTAGTAGGATGATGGTGGGTTTTAGTGAACCAGTCATATGATGAGGCAAGTCTAGCATGGTCTAAGTTTGAGAACATTTTCTGAGAAGATTTATCTCTATATATGATAAGTTATGTATATATTCAAGTGCTTCTACATCTTTATCAGGGAATAATGACGGTAGTTTATTATTCATCAAGGTTCACCTACCTCTTTAGGTGCTCAATGGATATGGTTCGGGATCAATTCTTTCAGGATCATACATTTGAGTGAGGGAATCATAGAGACACCTAATCTAGCATTATACCTCTTTGAATTCCTATGTATAATGGGGTAATAGAGATATATTTAGTGGTTGAGAGTTTCTTGGATGAGAATACACATATTTTTGTTTCCGGTAGTGGGCATACAAGAGTAGATATTTTAGAAATAGGGAGACAACATCAATCTCAGGAACCTATAATTTTGAGGAAATTTAGTGGGAGGTATAAGGATATAGGTTTTGTGGATCAGGGATCATAGGATGGGTCTAGTCAGCCTAGGGAGAGACAGTGTTACTCTTGTGATGGTAGGGTACATCTTTCTCAAGATTTTCTGCCCCACCATACAACTAATAGGGAGATAGTGGACGGGCCACTAATGTAGAGGAAGCGGTAGGATAAGATAGTTCTATAAGGAAGTGGACGTGGAAGAGGATATGGGAGAGAAACTAGAGGTGGTAGATGATTAAAATTTTTACCACCACCAGCCCATGGTGGTCCACACCAGGTTCAGGAAGCTAGAGGAGAAGGGAAGGGGTAGCTGGAGGCGGTCGAGGCTTACTACACAGAAGCTCTGGGAAGGATATGAGATACGATCTGTGTCTTTTATACCTTAGATATAGTACTGATTAACATATTTATTATTCATTCCTTTATTACCACATATCTAGTTTGAGACATAGAGATTCTAGTTGATCCATTAGCTCAACACCTATGCTTGGAGACTCCTACTCGATATGAATCAAAATCACACACTTGTGATGATTGTGTGATATAACTTTTGAAGGATCTAGTTTCTATTGGGATATATTGTTATCAATGATTAGGCTTTATAATGTCATCTTAATTATGTACTTGTTATCAACAATTAATTCCCAAATCGATTGTTTCATGTAGAGTATGTGGTGTATCCATAGAAATGGCACTATATTTTCTTTGTGGATGAAAAGGAAACCCATTTAGTATAGGTTGGACTCAAGCATAGAAGGTTTCAATCGATTACTAAATAGATAGAAACCATGACCCTTAGTGATGTGGATTTTATGATTTTCCAATTCCCTATAGTGGTGGCAGAATATGAGGATGTATTTCCTGAGGAAATTCTAGGCTTACCTCCCCATTAAGAGATAGAATTATACATCGATCTACACCCTAGGATGACTCAAATATTTGTTCCAGCATATCATATGGATCTTATAGAGCTTCATGAGTTGAGCTTATAGTTACAGGACTTTTAGAGGAAGGTTTTTGTTAGAACAACAGTTACACTCGGGGCAGCCCTAATTTTTTCACCAAGAAGGTGGATGGGAGGTTGGGGATATATGTGGAATACCATAACTTGAACTTGATGAACTTGAATAACGATTATCCACTAACGAGGATTGATGAACTCTTTGATCAGTTTAGAGGGGCATGATGGTTCTCCAAGTTTGACCTCATGTCAGGAAATCACTAATTGTGAGTATATAGTAAGGATATACCAAATATGGCATTGATATTTTGTTATAGTCACTATCGGTAAGTGGTGATTCCCTTTGGAATAAAAAACTCCCCAAAAGTGGTTATGGGACTCATGAAATGGATCTTTCTCCCTTATTGGACCGGTTCATGCTATTCATCATCAATGATATCCTAGTGTACTCAGTGTCTGAGGATGAGAATGTAAGACACTTGAGGATGGTTATGGACATACATTGAGAGAACCAGAATTATAGGAAGTTCTTGAAGTGTCATTTCTTGATTCACGATTCCAATTTATGGGACATGTTATCTCAACATATAGTGTGACAGTGGACCTGGAAAAGGTTAAGGAAGTCTTATCTTGGGAGCCACCAAGAGAATTATGGAGGTGTTGAGCTTCCTTGGGTTGGCCGACTACTATAGAAGATTCATACCAAAATTCTCTAGGATATCATTACCCTTTAAAGATTTAAACTAAAATGGGATCCTTCCATATGGAAATATAGGTTCCAATAGGATTTTTATGAGTAGAGGAAGATATTTAAAAGAAATCTCATATTGATATTTCTAGAGGAAGATTTCAAGTATGTAGTGTTTTTCGATGCATCAAGAACTGGTCTTGGTTGTGCTTCGGTGCAGAGGTAGGTGGTGATTGCCTATGGTTCACATTAGTTGAGAACACCTAAGAAGAACTACATGACCCATGATCTTGAGTTAGTAGCTATATTCATTTCATTGAAGATGTGGTGACATTTTCTTATGGGTGATAGGTTTTCCATCTATTCTGACCATAAGAGTCTCAAGTATATCTTCTCTCATAAGTATCTTAACTTTAGATAGAGGTAATGGCTAGAGTTCCTCCAAGATTATGAATTCATGATTTTTTATAATCCTGGAAAGGGGAACATAGTAGCAGATTCTCTCATCATGAGATCTTGTTCGCAATTGTATAATGATGCATTATAGAATTTGGCCTTGTTACAATTATCCTTCAAGGATGGAGATAGAGCATATTACCTCCAATTTATGGTTTTTATCCCTTCCCTTTTATTGAGAGTAAGGGTGGAATAGCTTGGGGATTCTAACTATGAGACCCTACATACTCATATATCCATTGGAAATGTTCTTTATGGATTTTATAAAGGTGGGTAGCATGTCATTCATTTCATAGGATACATGATGGTACAAGTGATGTTGTGATAGGAGGCTCTGAGATAATTTTATACATATCCTTGTGGTACATATAGGAGTAGAGAAGATTTACTAGGACCTTTGAAATTAGTTTTTTTTTTTTCAGGGATGAATAAGGGAGTTGCAGAGTTTGTCTCTCGATGACTTACTTTTCAGCAAGTAATTGATGAGTACTTAGTTCTAGTGAGTTTAACTCAGCCCATTGAGGTTCCAGAGTGTAAGTGGGATGGGATATCAATGGATTTCAGGATGTTGTTACCACATATATCCTAGATACATGATACCATCTAGGTGATCATAGACTGAATTGCCATGTTGGCCCACTTCCAAGAAATTTGGGAGCAGAGTTCAATAGATATTTTAGGACGCATCTATGTGCAGGGGATATTCTGACTCCATGGAGTTCCCTCAAATATCATCTTAGACTATGATTCTCACTTCACATCTCGGTTATGGACTGGATTATAGGAGTATTTTTGGACTCAGTTGCATCAGAGCATGACTTTTCACCCCCAAACTGATGGCCAGACTGAGCAGACCATTCAGGTTTTGGAAGAAATGATTTGAGTTTACATGTTGGACTTTGGCTGTAGTTGGGAGGATCACCTAACATTAGTGGATTTTTCATACAACAATGCTTAACATTCCTCCATCAGTATAGCACCATTATAGGCCTTATATGGGAGACCCTATAGGTCACCTATTTTTTGATATGACCTAGGATAGTCAACACTCATGGGCCTAGAGTTGGTATGAGCCACTATTGAGAAGGGGAAAATCATCCAGGAGTGGATGTGGACTACACAGAACTGTCATTAGTCTTATGTTGACCGGTGATAGAAGACTTTGGGCTTCAAGAAAGGATACCATGTGTTCTTATGGGTTTCACCCAGATATTTATTAAGGATATTTAAATAGGTCAGAAATATATCTCTATGATTCATTAGCCCTTTCCAAATACAACAGAGAGTTTTCAAGGTGGAGTACCTCTTAGATATACTTCCATAGTTAGACTAGATAAATGATATCTTCCATGTGTCATAGATGAGGAGGTATGTTCATAAACCATCGCATGTTATCGACTGAGGAGAGATGGAAATCGATGATGGAGTAACCTTTTCTAAGTACCTGGTAGAGTCGTGGGCAAGAAATTCCATTAGTGCAAGTTTGATGGAAGAATGATAATCTTTAAGAGAGAATCTTAGAATGTGTAATGACCCAAAATTTCATCAATGAAATTTTTCCTTATTATAATTATTTCATGTTTTATAAATCACTTAAATCGCATAGGGAACATAATAAAAACATTATTATCATAAATTAAGAATGATACTTTAGTTAGTAAACAAACCAATAAGAATTCCAAATATTATAATAGGACAAAAAATATAAAATAAGAAAATTTGGATCTTTTATAATGACCACACTCAAGAAAAAAGCAATAGAAATAAATCATAATGTTATTAATAAAATATTAATTTAAAAGGTTAAATTATAAATAAAAATTTAGATATCTTATAAATGAAAATATGATATATCTATATCATAGAATAAGAAAATAAATATTTTAAAAATGATAAATTAAGTGTAATTCCATGACCCTAGATTCCCAGAGTTGGTGCATTATTTTAATACATTGGCATTATTACAAGGAATCAAGTCCCAAAAGACCGATCAGTTTAGCAGTCTTGGAAAATAGATTATATACATGAATGTTACATTACACTTTCTAAATACAACACAAAAATAATCCTATAAGAATTTCATTTTTCCCTTAGCTTAAACCTGCATCTCAAGCATAAAACACTTCTTGGGATCCTGGGAAAATAAAACATAAGAAAGGGGTGAGCTCTGATGTTCAGTAAGGGTAAATAATTTACCGTAAGCTATAAACTTTTAAGGCAAGATGTGTAATAAAAACAATAGCCTTTTAAACATAAACTTGAACATAAAATGGAAAAAATAACTTAAACATTACAATATAAACATGCACTTGGATATTATACTAGTCGAATAATCTCATGTAATAACTAATTTATTAATGTGGGAATGTATAGTACCAGACTTTAATTTCTATTTCAAGGCCTCGTGTCAGGACCTAGGGGCTAACTGTAACCGGACCCTAACCCAGAGATCCTCTTTAACCAAACTCCAACTCGGAGAGCCTCTATAACTGAACTCCAACCCAGAGAGCCTCTATAACCGGACTCCAACCTAGAGGGACTGCTGCAACTGGACCCCAACCCAGAGGGATTACTTTTACTGATCCCCAACCTGGAACATACTAGTTCAATATATTCATTCTTAAGAAAAGGTTGAAATACAACATAAACATTCATATTAAAAATAGCATACGAAATGTCAATAATTTATCCATAAACCATGAATGGCATAAAAATAACTCATCCACAGTCAAACATATCACAAAACTTTAAATACAATATAGAAGATTTGTATCCTAATAAATCAACTTCAAACAAGTGTAAAATTTATCAAAGGATGTTGACATAGATCAATTGAAAACTATTTGATAGAAATATCTCTTTTTATTTTGAAATCATTTAAGAGTAAAATCATTATAAAGAAAACATTTATTTTTAAAATATAATTATAATATTATAAGGGATGCTTCGACGAGGTTATAACGGTGGAAAATAACTGCAACCGTCATATCAGTTAAAAAAGACATTCTTACTTTAATTTTGTCAAAAAGGTCATAAAGTACCTTGTTTGGAAAACAACATAAAGATTCCTTTCAAAACATATAAGTTCAAATAAGGGTATAAATGACTTTAACCCATAGTCTAGTAAATAGTAAAAATGTTTTGAAATATATTTTAAAGAAACATGGATGTGAATGATAAAGAGGTCCCAGTATATTCTTACGTAAAAACAACCTCGGATAATAAAGAGGCTGTGAAATTAACCCTTACTTTGTTGTAATCAATCGAGTCGTATGACCAAAAGTTAATAACCAACAAATGAATCACAAAAATCCATGAATATAAATAGAATCATGATAATATATATCAAATGGAAGTACACAATATACCACATGCAATAAATAAGTGGTGAACAATGTAAATCTCACACAATTAAAAGTGGGATAAGAAACCCCTTACCATGTATCTGACTTGACTCACTCAAATGTTCCTTGCTCTTCCTGAATAATAAACTTATGTTAATTTATACTTTCTTAAAAATATTTTCAAGTTTATTATTCCTTTTATATCACTTATTACCTTTCTATAACAATTAGTTAATTATTTTAGTTCAAATCAGACATTTTGTCGATGTTCGGAACTTGAGTCAAAAATGAACTTGTTATAATTATAAATTGTCCATGTGGTAAAAAGTAAATTATCTATAGAATGATATTAAAAATTTAGATATCATATATATCATATATATTCAATATATATGTGTATTTATAACAGTGCATAACATTTGGAGATAATAAATGAAAAGCACCGTTCATGGAGACGGTAAGTCGTACGTACACATGAACCCTACTTTCATTTCTATTTTGAATTTTAATGGAATTAAACCCTAATTATAAATTGTTATATTATAATTACAGTACAATATCATATATAATATCATTAACTCCATACTTTATACATACCACACAAGTCATTAACGATTCATATCACTTTGAGGGGGCGGTAGTCCGCACTTCCTCAATTGAAATTATCGCGTTTTACTGATAATGAAAACCATAAAGGTATGGTATAAATAGAAAATACAGAATCAAAAATAAAACATGAAAATAATATATATATCATATATAAATATAGTTCCATCTTAATGGCCACCATTAGAGGAAATGGGAGATAATCGAACAATCATCGTTTCGTGAGGAATTAGTTTGTCATCCACAGAAACAGTATGTTCTTCACCCATTAGATGGAGGTAGGTGTAAGTGTAGTTATAATACTTATCAAAAAAACATTCTATTATATTGAGGATACTTGCGTCGTTATAAAAAAAGGAATAAAATGAGTTTAGGGGGTTGGAGAAGTAAACTAAAACAAAATAAAACAAAATAATTTAAGAGAAAGTGTTACCTTTAATTTGGGTAACTTCCTTTGATTTGAACCAAAAGGACTTCTTGAAGTGCCTTCTACCTAAGGTAAGGCCTCTAGAAGGAATAGGGGGATCTTGAAAGATTATTTGGGTAGGTTTTGGATGAGCCAAGGGGCTTTATAAGTGTTTGGAATGGGTTAGAATTGGTGTCCTTCTATAAGAGGGAGCAGGGGTTCTTTAGGAAAGGGTGAAAATATTATTTTATTATATTGTGATATTCGGTTTCTAAAGGTCCAAAATTAATTAAAATCAAATATAAGATGACTCATGGTCGAAACAAAATCATCAAATAAGAATTGGACAGGTTTTGGATATTATTTTAATATTAATAATCATATTTATTTAAATCATTTATTAATGAGGTAGATACTACATCATTATTGTGTCATATATAATTTAATTTATTTGATGTCTAAAAATTATAATAAAAATACCATGATGTATTAAATCTTTTTAGATTTACAATGAATATTTATAGTCGAATTTATCTTATGTATAACCCTATATTAAAAATGTTTTAGTTATTAAACTTTGATTTTAACTCTTTTAACTCTTCTTTAAATAAAATAATAATAAATGTCAAAATCTAATTAAAGTGGACCTAAAGGGTCATATGTTATTATTAAGATTTTTTTTGGTCTAATTAAACTTATCTAATTGAATTAGGACATGTTTTTCGGTAATTATGATATCATTTTTACCCTTAATTACCATATTTACTTTTAACCGTGGTATATAAAAGTCAAAAGTTACTATTCACCAAAAACTATTTTCATCTTATTGAACCAAATTTTACTTCCTGATATTAACCATGTCTCTCAGATTTTTGAAAGTCAACTCACAGAAGTGGTAAACTTAAGTTTTATATAAATTTGGAAATGCTCCTAGAAGGTGGGTAAAAGACGGTAAAAAGTTCAATAAAATTTTTATATATTTAAACTTATTATAAAATGACTCCAATGAATTACATTGAAATTATATAGGTATTATGTATCTATTTTGACCTAAAATAAATATAAACAAAATAAATAATTATTTAAATAAAAATATGGTTTTAAACAATAACTCAGTGTTTTTCACTATTCATCAAAAATTGAAAATTTTTAGAAAAATCCCAAAAATTCACCCTAAGCTAATTTTTATATTCTGAATTCAAAAATTAAGTCTATTTTACCAAAGTCAAAATATATAAGTTTCATTTATTAATTTAAAATTAATTCCCATTGTCAAAACCAAAAAGCGTGTTTTTAAGAAATAATAACTAACAAAAGATTGATACTTGTTTATGTTCAATTTCAATGTGAAATTATTTCCAATGAACAACAATGTATTAAATGGTAAAAATATAATCTATTTATACTTCCAACCCATTAAAATGTATAATTTAACACTAAAAATTATTTTGATTTAAAAAGTTGTTTTCGGTTAAAATATAGTATTTTTCACTATTCACCCAAATATGAGAGTTATCATAAAAACACAAAAAAATTATTGAAACTAAATTATTATGTCCAAATTCTAAATAAGAAGTTTATTTTTTTCAAATTTAATATATAAAATTTTCAAATATTGGATTTAAAAAGGGTTCCTCATTAAAAGGCGGTAAAATTGCATTTTTTGAAAAATACTTCTTTTATCTGAAAAAAATGAATTTTTTCTTTCATTATGTCTAAGAAACTCATAATATGGATTATAACATCATAATTATTATATAAAGTTCAAAATTTATTTAAAACTATTCATAACTGCTTTCGAACAGCTAGTTTGGTAAGTCATGGTGCGCTTGAACTCATTGTCGCGTGTAGTTTAAGTTATTGAATTACTTTGAAGAAATATCGTACTATGAAATCTTGGGGTGTTACATTCTTCCCTCATTCAATAAATTGTGTCCTCAAAATTTGAAATTTTTCTTCAAAAAAAAGGGTGAAAATTGAAAATACCTTTGTGGGAAAACCCACATCAGAATTTGGGTTAATAAAATTGAGTTTTAATAAGAGGAAAAGGGAAATGAAAAAGTCACCCCCAAATTATGATCACAATTATGAGAACATTGGTGCAAATTAGATACACATAATTAGAGTAAAAACTTAATATTTATAGGAATTTATTGAGGTCATCAATCACAAACAAATATAAAATTGAGGGCCTCAAAGCCATCAATCTATGATGATTTGAAATATCATTGGTTCAAAAAAACCTAAGGTGTTAGGATGAAACATTTTTGGTTTTAAGATCACTTACCTAATGTTTAAGAATTAATTTCTTCATAGAATAAGAGAAGTAAAATATATATATACTTGACAAGTAGAGTTCCATACTTTAACTAATTTCTACCACAAGCTCATCTTTCACTCAAAAAGATAATAGAACTTAAAAAATTCTATTTATCCTATTCGTATAGGGTTCCAAAAAAATGAATTTATAATTCATCTACCAGACCTTTAAAAAAACTAAATTATTCAATCCAGGACATCGTGTGGTCCAGGGGTAAGTGATACACCCTTGTCGCCCTTCGGTTGCGGGTTCAAGTCTCGTGGCCTTGCCGGACGCGACGATTTGTCACCTGACCTCCAGGTTGTCCAATTTATAACAATCCAAATATAATATTAATAAATTATTTAAACTTAACAATAGTATCCAATTTCAAACTTAATCCATTCCAACCTTTAGGATTATCCAAAATAGATCAAAAATTTTATGGAAGGTAAACACAATGAAGAGGTTTTTTTTTCACGTAATAACATGTGAATACCTTCATCATGTATTCTTTTAAAACATTATAACACCCTGAATTACCATAAAACCTTATTTATTACATTCATTCTCCCTTATTCCTTATATAATACTTGATATATTCCTTATATACATAAATTTTGAATACTCCAACAATGATGAAATAAACAAACCATTAATCACTTCCAAGGTAGTCAAGAATATCCAATATAATTTATCCAAATCAACCATCTCTTATTCAAAAATTACTACCTCAGTATCAAGACCATATTAAGGTTTAACTTTCCTTTAACCATCTATTTTTCAAAAAATTAACCTGAAACTATGTCATTTTACTTGGTACCATACAATCTTAAATCCTTAATGAAATAGTACTGCAGTATAATCCTTATATACATTATAATTCTTATAAATTGTAATAAAATGACACAATTATTTAATAACAACTTAAGAAAACTAATCTTTCCTCTTTATTTGTGGCAGTATCATACCTTGATTATTATTCAATAGAATCATTTGGGGTATACTCTGATGACTGGGACATTGATTCACGTAGTGTCCTAACTCCTTGCAGATGAATCATTGTACATTTGAAACCTTTTTCTTACCCTTGAAATCACGTACATGGTGTCCTTTTTCTCCACACTTATAACAAACTCCCATTCCCTTCAAGAATTTACCAAGTTGATTCTTTCCATAGTTGTCACATATGGAAAAATCTTTCTTTCCCCTCTTCCCTTTATCCATATATCTCTCTACCATCCTTTTCTACTCTTTCTTCCATTTAAAGCCATAGAACTCAGATAATTCATTACCTATCTTATTAACACATGATACTATTTCTTCATATGTTGAGAATACTTGGGAGACTATTTCCCTTCTAAATGTTGGCTTAATACCATGAAAGATATGATCATTCTTACTTTTTGGATCATATGTATTGCTAGAGTTCTCATTCCTTCTACTGAGCACCATTTCTAAACAACTAAATACACTATGTTAGTTTATGAATCGCAATTCATAATTCAAAACTTGTAAAATACCTAACATAAATTCAATAGTTTATGGATATAATCCATAATTATAAAAACGTTTTCTTTGAGGAGCTATATACTTATAAATCATTCATAATTATTTGTAATGAAAATGAGAATTATCCTAAGAATATCCCTTGGGAGTGTCGTAACCAATAGTGCAGCAATGCCCATTATCATGCACCAGTTCCCATTCGAGTCTAGCTCAAAGCAGTGTTTTTGAGTTTTACCCCTAGGTACATCTGTGCCTGAGCTGCCTCTACCTACTCGTATCTGGATAGGGATGTATTTTCTTGTAAAACTCAAAAAAATCTCTACATTACCAAAATTCTAAGAAGTTATTCTATATTAATCCTCAAATTCTATCTTAGGGTAATGTGCTATAATCAGAGTTTATCTAAATCTAGTTTCCAAGGTTATTGCTAAACTTCCTCTAATACCAACTGTAACGCCCCAACCCTTGGTTCCCAGAGTTGGTGAATTATTTTAATACATTGGCATGATTACAAGGAATCAAGTCCCGAAAGACCGATCAGTTTAGCATTCTTGGAAAATAGATTACATACATGATCATTACAATACACTTTCTAAATACAACACATAAATAATCCTTTTATAATTCCATTGTTCCCTTATCTTAACCCTACATCTCAAACATAAAACACTTATTGGGATCTTGGGAAAATAAAACATAAGAAAGGGGTGACCTCAAATGCTCAGTAAGGGTAAATAATTTAGCAGAAGCTATAAAATTTTAAGGCAAGATGTGTAATAAAAACAATAGACTTTTAAACATAAACATGAACATAAAATGGAAAAAATAACTTAAACATTACCATATAAACATGCACATGGATATTCTACTAGTCGAATAATCACATGTAATAACTAATTTCATAATGAGGGAATGTATAGTACCGGACATTAATTTCTATGTCAAGCCCTCGTGCCAGGACCTAGGGGCTAAATATAGTCGGACCCCAACCTGGAGAGCCTCTGTAACCGGACTCCAACCCAGAGAGCCTCTGTAACTAGACTCCAACACGGAGAGCCTCTGTAACCAGACTCCAACCCGGAGGGACAACTATAACCGGACCCCAACCCATAGGTCTTACTTTTACCGGTCCCCAACCCAGAACATACTAGTCTAATACATTCATTCTTAAGAGAAGGTTGAAATATAACATAAACCTTCATATTAAAACTATCATACGAAATGTCAATAATTTAACCATAAACCATGAATGACATAAAAATAACTCATCCATAGTCAAATATATCATAAAAACTTAAATACAATATGGAATATTTGTATCATAATAAATCAACTTCAAACAACTGTAAAATATATCAAAGGATGTTGACATAGATAAAATCAAAACTATTTGAGAGAAATATCTTTTCCTATTTTGAAATCATTTAAGAGTCACATAATTATAAAGAAAAAATTTATTTTGAAAATATTATTATAAGATTTTTAGTGAAGCTTCGATGATGTTATAATAGTAGAAAATAACTGCACCCGCCGTATCAGTTAAAAAAGACATTCTTACCTTAATTTTTTCAAAAAGGTCGTAAAGTACCTTCTTTGGAAAATGACAGAGAGATTCCTTTCAAAACATATAAGGTCAAATAAGGGTATAAATGAATTTAAACCATAGTCTAGTAAATAGTAAAAATGTTTTGAAATACATTTTAAATAAACATGGATGTGGATTATAAAGAGCTCCCAGTAGATTCTTAAGTAAAAACAACCTCGGATAATAAAGAGGTTGTGAAATTGACCCTTACATCGTTGTAATCAATCGAATCGTATAACCAAAAGCGAATAAATACCAAATGAATCAAATAATACCATGAATATAAATATAATCCTGATAATATATATCAAATGGAAGTATACAATACACCACATGCAATAAATAAGTGGCGAACAATGGAAATCTCATGGAATTAAAAGTGAGATAAGAAACCCCTTACCACGTGTCCAACTTGACTCGCTCGTATGTTCCTTGTTCATTCGGAATAATAAACAAAAGATAATTTCTACTTGATTAAGAATATTTTCATGTTTATTATTTTTTTTATATCACTTATTACATTTATATAGAAATTAGTTAATTATTTGAGTTCATATTGGACATTTTGTCGATGTTCGGAACTTGAGTAAAAAATGGACTTGTTATAATTATAAATTGTCCATGTGGTCAAAAGTAAATTATCTATAGAATGATATTAATAACTTATAATTCATATATATCATATATATCCAATATATATATGTATTTATAACAAGACATAAAATTTGGAGATAAGAAATGAAATGCACCGTTCATAGAGACAGTAAGTTGTACGTACGCATGAACGCTACTTTCAATTATATTTTGTATTTTAATGGAATTAAAACATAATTATGCATATGTATATTATAATTACAGTAAAATATCATATATAATATCATTAAATCCATACTTTATACATCCCACACAAGTCATTAACGAGTCATATCACTTTGAAGGGGCGGTAGTCCGCACTTCCTCAAATTTAATTATCGTGTTTTACAGATAATGGAAACCATAAAGGTATGATATAAATGGAAAATACAGAATAAAAAAATAAAACATAACAATAATATATATATCATATATAAATATAGTGTCATCTTAATGGCCACCATGATAGGCAGTAGGAGATAATTGAACAATCATCGTTTTGTGAGGTGTTAGTTTTCCATCCACAGAAACAGTATGTTCTTCACCCATTAGATGGAGATGTGTGTAAGTGTAATTCCAATAATTATCATAAAAACATAATAGTATATTTTGGATACTGGTTTTGTTATAAAATAAAGGAATAAAAATATTTTAGGGGGTTGGAGAAGTAAAATAAAACAAAATAAAACAAAATAATTTAAGTGAAAATGTTACCTTTAATTTGGGTAACTTCCTTTGGTTTGAAGAGAGAGGGATATTTAGAGCTTATTTGGGCAGTGGTTGGATGATCCGAGGGGATTGAGAGGTGTGTTTAATGGGTTAGAAGTGGCGTCCTTTTATAAGAGGGATGAGGGGCTCTTTAGGAAAGTGTGAAAATATTATTTTATTATATAGTGATATTTGGTTTCTAAAGGTCCAAAACTAATTAAAGTCGAATATAACATGAATCATGGTCGAAATAAAATCATCCAATAATAATTTTATAGGTTTTGGATATTATTTTGAAATTAATAATCATATTTATTTAAATCATTTATTAATGAGGTAGATACTACATCATTATTGTGTCATATATAATTTAATTTATTTGATGTCTGAAAATTATAATAAAAATAACATGATGTAGTAAATATTTTTATCTTTCCAATGAATATTTACAATCAAATTTATCTTATGTATAACACTATATTAAAAATTCTTTAGTTATTAAACTTTGATTTTAACTCTTTTAACTCTTCTTTAAATAAAATTATAATAAATGTCCTAATCTAATCCAAGTGGACCTAAAGGGTCATATTTTATTCCTAAGGTTGTTTTTGGTCGAATTACACTTATCCAATAGAATTAGGACATGTGTTAGGATACTTATGATATCATTTTTACCCTATTTATTTTTAATTGTGGTAAATAAAAGTCAAATGTTACTATTCAGCAAAAATTATTTTCATCTTATTGAACCACATTTTACTTCTCGATATTAACCATGTCTCTTAGATTTTTGAAATTCAACTCACAGAAGTGGTAAAATTAAGTTTTATATAAATTTTGATCTGCTCCTAGAAAGTGGGTAAAAGACGGTAAAAAGTTCAATAAAAATTTTATATATCAAAACTTATTATAAAATGAATCCAATGAATTAAATTGAAATTATATAGGTATTATGTATCTATTTTGACCTAAAATAAATTTAAATAAAATAAATAATTATTTAAATAAAAAGTCGGTTTTAAATAATAACTCAGTGTTTTTCATTATTCACCAAAAATTGAATGTTTTCAGAAAAATACCAAAAAATCATGCTAAGCTAATTTTTATATTACGAATTCAAAAATTACGTCTATTTTACTAAATTAAAAACATCATATTTTAATTTATTAATTAAAAATTAATTCTCATTGTCAAAACCAAAAGGCGTGTTTTTAAGAAATAATAACTAACAAAAGATTGATACTTGTTTATATTCAATTTCAAAGTGAAATTATTTCTAATGAACAACATTGGATTAAATTGTAAAAATATAATCTATCTATACTTCCAAACCATTAAAATTTATAATTTAACACTACAAATTATTTTGATTAAAAAAGGTCTTTTCAGTTAAAATATATTATTTTTCATTATTCACCCAAATATGAAAGTTATCAGAAAACCACAAAAATTTGTTGAAACTAAATTTTTATGTCCCAATTATAAAGAAGTTTATTTTTTCAAACTGAATATATTAAAGTTTCAAAATTTGGATTTAAAAAGGGTTTGCCATTAAAAGGCAGTATAGTTGCATTTTTTAAAAATACTTCTTTTATCTGAAAAAAAATGAATTTGTTTTTTCATTATGTCTAAGAAACTCATAATATGGATTCTAAAATTATAATGATTATATAAATTTCAAAATTTAGTTAATATTATTCATAACCGCTTTTGAACAGCTAGTTTGGTAAGTCGTGGTGCGCTTGAACTCGGTGTTGCATGTAGTGACCTGGCCTGAATGGCCCGAAGGCCTTCATTTTTATTGATTTTTGATAACCCCCATTTCTGTTGCATGTATTGCATGTTATTGAATTACTTTTAAGAAATAATGTACTATGAAATCATGGGGTGTTACATTAAGTGTTAGTATTTTAGTGAAATGTAAATGTTTATTTACAATTTTATAATTAATATAATTATTTAAAAGAAAATTTATTTTTATAAAATAGATTCATAAATTAATATATTTTTTCATTACAATTATAATATAATTTTTTGAGAGATTAATTAATTTTTCAAGGAGTCATAAAATCGGTTATAATATTAAAATGAATATTTTTCAAATAAATGATGATTTTAATTAAAAATTAAATTTATACTAATTAAAAATTTATTTTTATAAAATGGATTTTATTTTTTAAATATACACATTAAAAAATGGTTGGGTTTAATTTTTTTTATTTTTCTAAAATAGTTGAATAATTTGTGATTGTGAAATACAGTAATTTATGGTATGTAACATTTTATGTCAAATACATGAATTTTTTAGTCATTGATGTTGTAATAAACCATTAGTTCAAACTCACATGCACTATTTACTATTTTTATTCATAATAATAAACACTATTAATAGTATTGATCCAAAAATAATAAACAAATGAACAAAATAATCAAAAAACACCCCTCTCCTCCCCTTATAAATACCACTCCTCACCACTCTTTCTCCTCAAACCTTATAAGCCATGAATATTTTCTAAATTATACACAATTACTCTCAAAATTATCTTCCCCACTTCATGGTCTCTATGGTCTCACCAAAATAGAAATACCAAGTTCCCTAAGAAGGTTCTCACGGAGACAATATTCAAGAGGTAAAAATTCTCCTTCTTTCTCTTTTAATTTATTTTCTTTTCTTATCCCCCTCTCACCTACCATATTTGAAAACATGATAACTATTGTGTCATATATATACTATAATTTTATTTTTAAATGTAATATCAATCATAAAATCTCTTATCTTCTCCTTTTATCCTAAAAAATAAAACTTCATCTGTGATGTGTCGATTCACCGCCTTCGTGGATGATGAGTTTTTGTTTTTCATTACCGTATTCAAGGCAGTTCATAAAACCACTTTTGTGGTTAAATAAGATTATAATAATTATATTTAAAATTATTTAATATTATAGAACCAATATATGAACATAATATTAAATAATAAAACAAAACTAGAGCATGATGATCGATAAACTACCAAAATAAACTTAACGTTTATTGTTAACATTTTATCAAATGAATAATTCTTATATCCGAAAATAGAATGGTATATGATAAAATTTAAAATTAATGAAGTATATTAATACCATTTCATTCAAATTCTAGAGTTTTTCTTCCATTTTACATGAAATCCCATAATTATACTCAAGGGAACCAATCATAAAATCATGAAATGGATGCTCCTAGAACATCAAAATTAAAGATTATAACTCATCAAAATGACTGTAAATGAACGTAATAAAATTTTAATAAAAAATATCTATTTAAGAGGTTATGAATTAAATTATTAATTAATCTAATTTTATGATCTCGTAGATTAATTTCAAGTGCATAACACTTTCGTACATAAGGTAAGAGATCTCACTGAACCGCTATTTTTCCTTCGGGTTATGCTTTATCTCTCTTTACACCAATGTATGTCTTAATTATTATTATATAATTCTTATAAATTATTTTAATATATTACAAACATATGTATCCAGATCAATTATTTCTTATTTTATGGGGAAATACATATTTTAAAATGATCCCTTCCCAATTCCTTCCAATAAGAAAGCCCGATTAAATGGAACTTTCCAATTTCTTACCCATTTTCAAGTACCACCCATAATCTATTTTAAGAAAACATTATTTTTATAAAATTAATAAATTAATTATGAAAAACTATCTTGGTTAATTTCTGGTTTTATAATATAAAATTTCCTTTGACCCCTTTAAAGTCTCTTTAATATTTTCCCTAAAACCGCACTAAAGTGGATCATTTATAAAGTTTCTTAAACATTATTTTTTTCATATTTTCCCTTCAGTTGGACATAATTTATCATGATATATTCATATTTTATCTCATTAATTTCTAAGTATTATTTAAATAAATTCAGTCATGGACACCATTATGATATTCCCATTAGTTATTCCTTAAGATATGATTACGATGCTCATTTCTTTCCATGGGTAACCCTTATGTTTGATTCTTCATGTTGCACATATATGCATGAACATGTTATGATGAGTGCACCAAGATAGTGCTCCAAAGAATTTTTTTAATTTTTATTCTCATAAAACATCATTTATGGTATTAGGGAGTAAACCTAATCCATTATGTTACTTTGTCTACCATGTGATATATTCTTAGTAGTTAGCCTTGGCTCATGTTTATATCATGTTTTATGTTTCTTCCAAATTCACATGCTTCCATGATTACAGGATCCCATGTTATATATTTTATGATTCCATATGATTATTCATGTTCCATTCCTGTTTATTTAATCATTTTATTCCTTGTAATCTATGTTTTATTATTTATTCATATTATTATTACCTTAATGGGATTTTTATCTCATCCCTTTTGTCTATGTAGTCCCCAGGTTATCCTATATAGATTTAGGAGCTCAAAGGAAGTTAGGATATCATTGTAGATGATTAATATAAGTATGTTTTACTCTAGTTCCATGTTTTCAATTTTATGTATATAATCTTCCAAATACACTAGACTTTATAATCCATGACTTCTTTTTGATGTATAATTGTGCTTAAAATCATGTAATAATATGTGTAAAAGTTTAGGGTCTCTAAAGAGAATGAGGCTTGCATGTGTGATTAATACCCACATCATTTTTATAGCCATTATTTTTTATTTTCATGTCATAAATCTCATTGTTTGAGAGAACGTAGAGACTCATATTTTCCATGTATTGTTTTTAGATATTATATGGATTACTTTCTAGACCAAGCTCTAAGATGAATTGTGATTACAATGCCCAGTTCCCTAAGAATAAATGTTTGAAATGTATTAAATATATTAAATAGCTCGTGCATGTAGTTTTCTGGAAAATAGTAATAACATATAAATAAAGTCTAGGATCATAAATATGAGGGCACCATTAAGTTCAAAATGAGGGTTTTACCAAAGGTGTGACATAACCTTTTTCATTATACGATGTTTGTAAAAAAGTCATCATGGGTGTAAAATGAATACAATAATTTAAATGAATTATTTTATTTATTCATTGATGAAATGAATGAATTTTTTTATTTTTAAACATGCTTATGTAAGATTTGTAGGGTTATCCATGTAACCCTAAAAATTAAATAGGGTCATTGGAGAGTGTGGAGGAATATCTATTGATAAGCGAAAACTAGATCGAGGTTCCACTAATGATGTGAAATGGAACCAAAGGATCTTTCCAATAAAATTTTTATGGATCCTCTCTTCATCGGTGATTGATCCAAATCAAAGTAGGATGTATGTTTATTTTAATATCTTCTCTGTTATTGATTTATATGATGAACGCGAATCAATCAACCAATGGATTGATTCTCTGATCGGTCTTTTCATGGGATGGGTTTATTTGTGGGAATTTATTGGGGGAATTTCTTTGTGTTTGATTATTTATCACATAGTTCATTGTTCTAATATCAATGAATCGAGGAAAATATAAACATTGGACAAGGTGTGTTCCTTACGGTTGTGATTGTGAATTTATCCTTTATTTTATTCATTCATCACAAGAAAATCCCTTGGACCTAGGGTCAATAAATACTAAGTAATAGAGAGTTTCATGCTCATTTTTTGGTGTAATGATTTGATATCATAGATATGGACATAGTGCGACAAGGTTATCATGTAATGATGGAAGTGATGGTGGATAAAATGGATTTGGGATACCCAATTTGTGTTCTTTAATGTGTGATGATGGTTTGATTTGTGAGACCATTTTCTGAATAGATTCAAGGTTTATATCTCATTTTTTGATGATGGAAAGGTCAGATGACCATGGATGTGTGTTTTTTAGAAATTTGGGTGGTCATATCAGAGGTTGGACATAAGAGAGTAGACATTAAATACATATCTTTATTTCTAGAAAATTTCATAACACATATCATGTACTATGAATCCACACGTCATGTGTGACCCTCACAGCAATGTCTAGGGTTTGAAGGTAGAGTTAAGTATCACATGACATGTGACTATGTCACATGGCATTAGACCCATCCACGATGGCGCAGTGTGTACCTATAATGGTACATAGACATAGCCAGGAGGAAATGGGAATGGGAACACCATGTACTCTGATACAAACATGGCTAGACTAGGGCTACATGGGCATAGCCCCATACATGGACATGGGAATCATTACGCATGCATGGGCTCACCGCATACTTATACACAAACACGAGAATGGGATGTTTTACATGGGCAGGACCCGGTGCCAAAGGTACATGCCATTTACTCCTTCAAAGAAGGCTTGGAGACCTTTTACATTTTATCCTACAGAAGTTTCATAAGGATGGGTTCCTTATATCTTTTCCCTGAGGGTTAGTATGGAATCTTTTCCTATACATAGGATAGTGATCCCTTTAGTAGTACTTCCTTGATAATGTTTTTGGAATCCTTTCATGAGGTTCAGAGTGAGATCCTCTGTCATATTTTATACTAGGTGGAGTTCTTAGTATCATCATGACTAACACTATGTGGGAATCAATCCTCTAATTAGTAGGTTAATCCAAATTGAGTTGTTGGTATACCCCATGGCCTTGGATGTGATCCTCATCAGTGTATCGTATCTCTTAATACTTCTAGTGTATCCTCTCTATGATGATAACTGATGAGAAATACCCCTAAAATAGATGTTTCCGGTATTATCCGACTCAGAGAGTGTGTTCTCCTAAATGAGTGTTATATGGAACATTTGAGCAGGAATCCTAGGATGGTATTATGGATGTGACTATACCTTGATATTTTGTTTATTTATTTAATATATCTATATATTATTGTTATATTTGTTGTAGACATATACCCGTGTAAAGGTAATTTTTATTCTTTTGTTATATGCTTTGTGGATTCAGGGTGTCCTACTTAGTATTGTTATGAGCACCATTTTATAGGATTTTCCCATATGTGTCATGTCTTGTGAATATGATCAAACTTTTTTTGGAGTCTTAGAGGGACTAGGACTAGGAAGTGCTTCATGATCAAGATAGACCAAGGTGTGTTCTTCTGGTTATCTTGATAGTAGTTTCCATATTTACTTCATGTTTGGACTTTTTCTCAGACTCTTTTTGTTGGTCTTGTATTTGGCTCTGTTTACTTTCCATTTCTTGTTCTCATACTCTGGTTGTCGGACTAGATGTATGCATGTGGGTTTTCTTTTAGTTGTTTTACATTTCAAAATTGTTAAGGATTGTATATTTTTAGTTTTTTACATGTACTTTAGGATAATTACTCCCATGTTAGTGATATTCCTACTCAGTTCTAGTTTCCAACCCTTAGCCTATTGGATAGAGACTAGGGATATCAGGGAACTATCCCCTTTAGGTTGGGTCGTGACAAATAGTAACAAAACCTTTACTCATAAAACCTTTTTGATTTCCTTCATGATATTTACCCTAAGACATTTATTTGAATAATGACCAAACCTTCAACACTTAAAATATTCAACTACCAATGATTTCTTAGGGAGGCCATTATTCTAATCCATTGTGTTAATTGAGTTTTTTTCATTTTCCCTTTTTAATAACTTGCTTTGTGTCCTTATTTTTCACAGTAAAAACATGTTCTTATTACTCTAATGTATCCACTTATAGTATCTATATAGGGATGTAATTTCTTGGAAAACACTCTCTAAATCCTTTACCAAAATTCAATGACATTTTCCAAAACATTGACTCATCCTTAGACTTATCCTTATAGATATTCCTAGATATATCCATATAAATAACCCAAGGTATCTCAATAAAGTTTTCTAATCCTAGTTTCTAAAGAATGACTAAAACTTTCCTATGATACCAACTATAGAGACCTAGGTTTAACATATATGTATATTACATCATTTTTTATGAATATTCATTACATTACAAAAACATGTTCCCAATGACTATAATAGTTTAGTGACTTTGTAAACTTAGAACACAATATTCTAACTTGGTGAGGGATCTTCAGTATTTTCCTCAATGATTTTCCCATTTAGTATTCCTCATAGGCATACCCTACCTAAAACTTTATACATTACCTAGGGAAGTAAACATAATAAAGGGTGATCTCATATGCTCGGTAAGGGAAAAGATAATACATATGAAAACATAACATGAACATAAGGGTATGAGAATATTAGAATAACATTTGAATATCATAACATGCATATCAAATATCTTAATCATGACTCATGGAATAAATATTGGTGGTTCATAAGACATGAATCGAAGTTAAATAAAAGAACATGAGTCATGAGATCATAACATTGGAATAAGATGTAGATTTTTTGTATACATACATTCATATAAAATCTTATATCAAGGATAACCACCAAGACATTCATAACATGTTAGTCTTGGGATGACTGCCCATATACCTGATTTGGTATTGCGATAACAACTGGTGTACCCTCCTTTATAAGCTTGGTATGACCACCCATGTACCCTCCTTTACAAGCTTGGGCTGACCACCCATGTACCCTCATTTATAGACTTGGGATGACCACCCATGTACCATCCTTTATAGGCTTGGGATGATCACCCGTGTACCCTTTGATCTCAAATAACATTTATAATTACCTAGTTCATTGGAGGTAGATATAGGTCACACCCATCACCTAATAAAATCATGCATCCATGTTCCACAAGATATTAAAATATTTATCATGTCAATACCCATAAAAATAGATGGGTTTCATAAACATCATAACATAACACATGAAATGAAATGGGTATCATAAAAAATTCATCATATAATAACCTATGGAGAATATATATGTTTCATTATAATTTCATCATATAATAACCAATTAAAGGAAGTAGGTTTTATAAGTGTTTTATCATTCTATAACCCATAGAATAGAAATGGGTTTCATAACGAACATGTTTTAATAAACCTAAAACATTTAAATAAAAAATATAAATGGTTTCCTTGGACCATACCCCTAGTAAATCATAAAATTTATCAAAGTATGTCATCTTAGATGGAAAATAATATTTAAATATCATTAAAAAACATTTATTGGGGAAAATATCCTTTCCTATTTAAAAAAATCTTTTTAAAACATAAAACATTTTGAAAACCCTTTTCTCTAAAAACAACCTTGAAAACTTATAAAGGAAGCATTTAAAATAATATTAAAAACATTTTAGAACATAAAAAAAATTAAATTCCTTTCCCCAAAAAATGAGTTTAAAATATCATTTAAAAAACTGAAAACATTTTTATAAAACATGGCTTTTTAATAAAAAATATTTCGACAAAAGAGATAAATAAGGTCAGATTTTATTAAAACACTTTCTTAATTATCTCAAGTACCAAATAGTTGAAAAAAGGTTCCATTACTTGAATATATCAAGAATAAACATATCATAATAAAACTCATAATTAATATTTAATATATGGAACATAATATTTCATCAATAGAAGTATAATCATAAATAATTTTGATAAACGATGAGATTGTAGAAATAAACCTTTACCACTTTGGTAGGTTTGGATCATAATTCCCATTAAATAATTAAATGAAGCTTAAAATATCTTGAAAATAATTATATTACTAATATAAAATATCAAAGGTTCATTATATACACCTCATAAAATAATATAGGTGCATAATCATAACATGTGTCACAAAGAATGAAAATTGGGAAAAAAATTCTCTTCCTGATTTGGTGACTTTTTAAGTGTAAACCCCCTAAAAGAGATATCATAAAATGGATATGTAAATAAAAATAATTTTAATTATAATAATCATAAAATAAATTCATTTTAAGTATATTCACCACCTAAATTAAATAGGTAGTGAATATTTCATGTGTCTCATGGAATTAAAATGTGAGACGAAAATCCCTTACTACTAGAGTAACTTTTTAATCATGAGATATATGAAAGAATAGCATAAATTGAAACTTTTTACATCATGAAATAAATTAAATCCATGATATAACATTTAATATGGAATTATATATTCCACAAAAAGTAAAAAAGTGTTGAATATGGCATAAGTCTCATAGAAATATAAGTGAGATTAGAAATCCTCTTACCTTAAGTCTTGACTTTATTCATACACGTTCAAACCTATTGTATAATAAATATAATTTTATTATAAATCCAAAAAAAAAATTCTAATATATAATTCCATATATGATTATATTATGACTATATATTACCTTTTTATTAACAATTCCATGTTAATGTTACATTTCTGGTAATAACCGCTTTGTTTTTTGTATTTGTTTTGACTTGTTATTTTTGGTCCTATTTCTTTGATAAAGACTTCCAAATTTATAGATTTTAAACCATGATATAATTATCATATATATTCATTATATGTATATATTTATAACAATCTATAAAATATAGAAATATGAAATTAAATACATTGTTCATGGAGACGGTAGGTCATACATATGCATGAATGTTGTTTTAATTTTCTTGTCGTATTTGAAAGAAAGAAAATTAAATGATATATACATATATATATATTATATTTAAAGTATAATTATTATTTCATATATATATATATATCACATACATATATTAAACTCATCCTTAATACATTCCATGTAAAGTATGAATGAATCACATCACTTCGAGAGGTGGTAGTCCTCCGTACACACGAACAATGTTAGTGTATTCTCACAAAATAGAAATCATGAATTTATGAATTATATAATAATTAAAGAAGCATAAATACATCATAAATATAATATATAAAATATATAAATATAATTTAAATCATTATTTCCTACCTTGAGAGGTTGTAATGGAATAATTAATGACATCGGTTCACGAGGTGGTAGTATATCGTACACAGGAATGATTGTGTATCTCATTTGATGGAAGTGTTTAAAGTTTTATTTTTTAAACTTTACATAAAAAATATCATTATATTTATGATACTGAAGTTATTATATAATAATGTTAAAATAATAATTTATGGTGCTAGATAAGGAATCAAAACAAAAATGTGCATTGATGAATGTAACCTCTTCTCTAAGTAAATCCTTTTGGTTTTCTCCAAAGGAATTCCTTGATTGAATTTATACCCAAAGGATTGTATGTTTATATTAGGTAATTTTCAAATATATTTATATAGTTATTGGTCAATAAAAATGGATTTATAGGGTGTAAGAAGTGAGGAGAGTGAATTCAATTTTATAATGGAGGGATATTCTTGTAAATACCAAAATATAAACATAATTGGGTGGTCTCCCTTAAATATTGTGCCTAAGATAATGAACCTTATTAGATACAATAGGTTATATGGTCTAAATAATTACAAAAAATGGGTTTTGGACAATTTTCTTGGTCATTTGGCCCCTTAAGTTGAAGTTTAGTCCCTTGGTAAACTCGTTTTTCTCTTAATCGTTATAAATAATTTTAAATTTTTTTACTAATCATTTTGGTAAAAAATATAAGTTGAAATTATTAAACTTTAAAAATTAATTTCGTTACAAATATTGAATAATATTTTTCAAATTAAAAACACATAACTGATAGAAATTAATTTAAAATTATTCTCGCAGATGGGACTAAACAACGGGTTTTTAAAGTGAAAATATTCAAATGTTTAAAATGTTTTTATATCAAATTTAAATGTGAAATTGATTAAAATAAAATAAATTGGACTTATTTATATATAATTAAATTAATTATACTTTAAACCCAATTTAAAACATAATTTATCTATTTAAATAAATTAGATGAAAATTCATTAAAATTCAGTTTTTTCACAATTCATCAAAAAATAAAACTTCTCAGAAAAATACCAAAAATTCTCCAAATGATAATTTTCAAATTAAAATTTCAAAAATTAATTTTATTTTTTAAAATAAATTTTATAAAATTTTCAAAAATTCTTTTTAAAATAAGTGCACCATTAAAAGGATAAAAACCCACCTTTTAGAAAATACATCTTTTTATGCATAAAATTGAATTTATTATTATATCATGACTAGAAAAAAATATGAATTTTAAAAATTATATTTAATATAATATTTATATATTTATATTTAATTAAAAACATTCATAAAAAGTTTTTTGTTTAATTTATTGATATAAAACATGTTTTTGTATAGATACATAAATTTTCAGAAAAGGAATTTCTTTATTTTCAAATAGATTTTACTTTAATTTATAACTAATTGGTTACCAAATAATTATTTTTATAATCATGAATAAGAAATATTTTCATAATTTATTTAATCACTTTCATACCCTCCATCCAAACTTATAGGTGATAACTATAATAATATTTTAATAATAAGTCATGTTTTGTTTATACTCAATGTTTTGTATAACACAGGTTATGCTTGATGTTTCATGTAACACAATATAAACATGGTATTTCATGTAACACAACCCAAACTCAGAGTTTCATGTACCTCAATCTAAACTCATTGCTTCATTTTTTTCAAGATTAACTTGGTGTTGCGTATAACGTAATCTTAACTTTATGTAGACTACAGTGCAAGCCATCAAATAATTTTAATTTACCTGAAAAAATAATTCATAAAAAAACATGGTGTTACATTAAAATATTTTTGTGATACTTTCAAACAACTAATAACCTAATTAAGTAAGAAAATTGTTAATTATTCTTAAACCAAATGTTATGGCTATAAGTTGGACACTGGGATACATTTTTGGGGTTAGCATCATTGCTTTTATGCATCATATTTTTATAAAGAGTGAATAAAAACCTATGAGGAAGCCTCAAAAAAGTCTAAACCCAACCCTAATGTAAGTAGTTAAAAAGTTATTAAAATACTTTTAGAATCTTGAATAATATATATAATATATGACTCCTGGTGAGTGAGTCCCATCCAAATTGTACTAAAAACAAAAATCTCTATTATTTAGAATGAAATTAATGAATTAGTTCCTAGTAGGATCTAACATATTTGGAGGGAATATATTGATTATGGAAAACTGTGTGACCTATAAATACCTCTTATATATTTTCATTGTATATCTAATTCTTGAAAAATTATCTTAGGAGGGTCATTACTATTTCCTAGATTGATTTTGAGGCTATTTTATGTCCCTTTGGCACTAGAAGATTAAGAAAAAAACACATTAACTTATCCCTATATTACATTTTCGTACCAAATAATGCTTTGTGATTTATATAATTCCAAGGGTGAATTCCAATGTCGTTTATTAAGTATTTTCGTAGGCCTTTTTGAAATATTCTTAGAGGTATTTCTTAATGAATTTACAATTTATATAACTACTTCTAAAAGTTTTCTTAAGAATCTGGAAAAAAATTTATAAAAATACATTGTGAAGATTTTAGTTCTAAATTTTATGAAAATTCACTTTACAGTGGATAAAGGTAATTCCTAACCCATATTATTTTCAAATAATGTATTAATGTGGAAAAATTAATGTTGTATATCATCTCTACACTTCCTTTCCCCAACACTATAAAACATGTGAGGAAATATTTAGGACGGCGTAGATTTTATAGAAGGTTTATTAGAGATTTTAATAGGTCTTATTTACTACTAACTAATATTATTAATAAGGATACTCATTTTTTTGATAGACCATACAATAAATATTTTGATTAACTTAAGGAGATTCTAACCACAGCCCTATCATTAGGCTACCATCCTAGGAATAACCCTTTGAAATGTTGCGTGATGACTCTAACCAAGAATTAGGAGAATTTTTGTCCCAAAATATCAATAGGTATTCACATGTGATTTCATGTGCTTCACAAACCCTATACTGAACTCATACAAACAACATAACCACTGAAAATGAGTTTTTTTCTATAGTTGTTTCACAAGAAAAGTTTCATTAAAATATGATAGGAATTAAAATAATAATTTATTACGATCATACTGGTATTATAAACTTAATGATACAAGATAATTAATAACCATTTCTGGTATGGTGGATGATTATTCTATAATAAATCAACTTGGAAATCAAAGATAAGAAGGGTTGTGAGAACCTAGTTGTAGACTACATGGGAAGACTTCCTAGAAAAGCTGAGCTTGAAGTTCCTATAAAAATATATATGAATGGTTCACTCCCTTATGAGAAACTCTAGGAAATCACTAGTAATTTTCCATGTTATGTGGACATGGTAAATTACTTGGTCACCTAAAAATTACCTTCCTTATTTTCTAATAAAAAATTCCTTAAGATAAAATTGGATTAAAATTACTATATTTGGGAGGATCAATACTTATGGAAATCGATAATGATTAGGTTATTAATAATTTTATACCAAATTAGGAAGTAACTTCTGTTCTTAAATTTTTATATTCACTTCCATGTAGAGCCCATTTTTAGACAAAAATTCATATCTAGGAAAATATTAGAAGTTGGACTATTTTAGCCAATAATTTTCAAAGATTCCAGAAATATTTTTAAAAAAACGAAAAACTAATAATTCACTGGAGGGATTTCCAACATATAATAAATAACCAAATAAAATTTGAGTTTTTGTGAAATATCTGATGTTTTGAGAATGGAATATGTGGGTCATTTTCCTATTTCTTTTAGATTAACATATTTTTTCATGGTAGTAGATTATGTTTCTAAATGGATTGAGGACCAAGCCACTTGAAATGATAATTCAAGGGTGATTATAAATATTATAATATCATATATTTTTTATAGGTATGTGATACCTTAGGAAATCATCAATGATTAGGGAACACGCTTTCACAACCAAAGTATAGAAACACTCATCAAAATATATGGAGTACAACAAAAAACATCTACTTCTTATGACCCAAATAAAAAGGGGTAGGTTGAGGAAACCAACATGGAATTAAAGAAAAACCTTTAGTATATACTAAAAACCAATATAAAGGATAAGAGAATGAAGATATATAATGAACTATGGGCCTTCCAGACTACCTTTAAGACCCCCCTTTTATGTACTCTTATATAATATTTTATGGTAAATGATTTCATATTCCTATTGATCTATAATAAAAATATTATTGGGATATAAATTAAATGAACCTATAATTATATAAAGTTGGATAGTATAGAAAGTTCCAAATGGTGGAGCTTGAGGAAATTAGGAGATAAGAATATGATGAATCCTTTCTATACAAGTAAAATACCAAATTTGTTCATGATATACTCATTTAGAAAAAAAACATTCAAACTACTAATAAAGTGATAATTTTATATTCGCAAATGAAATTCATGTCAGGAATGATTCATTATAAATGGTCTGGGACATTTACTATAATTGAAACATTTCTATTTAATGTAGTTGATATTATAGGAATGGAATCACAGAAGCCCTTCAAGGTGAATGAGCACCAATTGAAGAAGTATAATGAATATTTTTGTAATTAAACCCTGTAGAAGTCCACACTCCTCCTTAATGAATATAAGTAGATACCCTAGATTATATCTTTCTTTTATATTACTCAAGACACTTATATCTTATATATTCTATTAATTGTTAATTAAATGATAAAATTTATTGAAGGTGTTGTCTAAATAAGTGTATATGAGGGGAAATACCTTAGGTTGTAAATATTTTTTCTTTTACTTCTATTTTTTTTGTTTTTTTTTTGTGGCCTTTGAAATAAAAATTTAAAAAATGATTTTAAAATTCATTTTCCCCTCACTAATAATAAATTATTCACGTTGGAAACCATAGAAACTTTTGTTTTAGAATTGGGGAAAGGATTATTATTGGAAAATAATTAAGTGGGATCAAAATTATAACATGAGAAACTAGAATATTTTACATGAGATTAAGAACCTTATCCACTATGAATTACTAATAACTCATAGAGCCTCCCAAACTGAAATTTGGATACCACATATGAATTGGATTAAAATAAGTATATGGGAAATGATAAATAAGTATTCTTATGTTAATAAAGAACATGTGTGTATGAATTTTCCATTAAATGAGCATTAGAGTGACATGTGATCTAGCTTCCTAACTATTTATTTGATTACATGGATATAAAAATTAGTATTAGGTAATCCCTACTATATTGGGATGGTTTATTTCTAGGTTTATTTGCAATCATATAATAAGTACTTTTAAAAAAATATGGATGGGAAATATCCAATAAATTCTAATAGGAAAATGGAATGAAAAGTTTTGTGGAATTATTTAAATGGATAAATAGGGAGAGATGATATATCTAGATTTATTATAGGAAGTTTAAAGGAAGTTTGAAAAGAATATTTGGAATATAGAGCTTTGGGAAAAGGAATTAATGAAAGTTCCACTAATTAAAATTTTAATCCCACTGAATTTAATTCCATTTCAAATCCTGTAACTAGGACTTTTGAGTGAGAGGAAATGGGACCCTTGGGAACTTGATGAAAAGTTATTATTTAAGTATAGGAGAGTGATCAAGCCATAAATATTAAAAAAAATAGGATTTTATATATTTTCCATTGAGTTTTATTTAATTTTGAATAAATAGATTTAAATTGATGTTACGTTGATCTTTCATGTTTACTTCAAATAGGATTTCAATTTATGATTTTTCATTGATTAAATAGTTTAAACATAATTAGGATAAAGTCTACATTGATTTTCGTATTTTCCAAAATTTTCAAAAGTAGTGAAATCTTCAAAAGTTGAAATCCACTGAACTGGAAGATAAATGATGCAACTAGTCCACAAGTTATGATTTTAGAAGTTAATACTTTTGGAAGTTAGTCGAAAAAAATTAAAAAGTTATTGGGGACACATATAAGTAACCCTGATCACATGTGAAATTTATTGACTTACACATTTAATAAATCTAGAAACTGAGTTCTAGAAGTTATAAAAGGATAGAAATTTTCAAATTAATAACTCTTATGATTAGAAATGAAATAATATCTCTTAGGAATTTGAGGGTAAATTTTTAGCATAAGAGTCAATTAGAGATATATGACCAAGAATTCCCCTAAGTCATCAAGAGAATAATAGTGACTTATCATTTAATAATGGTTATTTAAAAAACCATAAGGGAAATCATTCCAAGCATATGGGTGACCTTGTTAAATGGAAATAGTCAGTTCTTAATGAATTAGAGATAATTTAACTTTAAAATGGATAATTTAGAAATATATGGATAAATATGAGTCATTTTATAAAACATTAGAGTCATTCATATGTGTAGAGTGAAATTTCAGCAAATTTGGAGACATGTAAACTTCATCTTTTGGGTCATTAGATTTAATTATATGTATGTGTAAAACATAAGAGTTAATAGTTATTCACATGGAACTTAAAAAACAAAAATCCCCAAATTTGATTTAGGGCTTAACTTAAAGTCATTTCATACTTCTATTCTATCCATATCAAGAAATGATCCTCCAACTATTCCAGGTGGAACCCATATATTAATTTTAAGTTGGTAAAGATCATGGTAACAGATTAAAACAAGGATAAGAATTGAGATATTATCATTTTTAGAATTTGTACCCATCAGAAAATACACATAGAAGATGATCTAGTTGTGATTAAGAGTAAGTGATCTAAATATTTAATTCTAAGAATTGTAAGAAGGTATCATATGCATTAAGGTATTGAAAAATTTAATCAATAATTTAGATGGATTCCATTCTATCTATGTGGGTAGATCGAGCTAAACAGATCGTGTGAAGACCATCCTAGCTATGGAGATTCTCAAATATTCATCTTTCCCCTTTTAAAGGGTATGGACCACATTATAGAGAGGATTGGGTTGGTTTTTCTACACTTTTTATTCTTCTTTTATCCTTTTTATTTCTCCATTTATGGAATTTTTGACATCTTGTAGTTGAGATAAAGATAATTCCCCCACCCCATTTAATGAATTATGACCTTAACAATTAAATTCAATTTTTCTTGATCATACTGGGAATAATTATTTACTATAGAAAGTAGGATATTTACACTGATCATTTCATTTTAATTCTTACTTATCTTCTTCTTATATTAAACACAAAAGACCCTTGGATCTACTTTATTTCTCGTATAGTGTAGGGTAGTGGGGTTGATTTTGAGAGTGATTAGAGGTTTTTAATCACTTCGATAGGTGAGATTAGTGAGTGAAGTGATCATTGTACATACCTATTTAAACCAAAATACTGATTGAGGGAATTCATTTGATGATTCAGCTAGTTAGTGAGAGAAAATGAGAGTTTATTTGAAGGAATCATTATTTAAAAGGCAAGTTAAGGTAATATCCAAGGTGAGATTGGTTTTAAATATTGATTTCAAAAACTCTTTCACTTTTTTTCAAATATAAACACACACACACATAATATTTCACTATTTTATAATAAAAATTGATTTCACACACTCAAATTTAGATCACAATAAGAATATTTCCTCTTTAAAGACAACCTAGGTCACATTATACTGCAGTTATCTTTGGTTCCTAATTTGTTTTCTATGAGGCCCATGATAGCAGATGCATCACCCTTATAACCTAACAATATAAATCATATATCTGGCTCTATTTCACCCTCCCTAGGAGTAAATAGGTAATATATAGGGATGTGAGGGTTACTCTACCTTGATATTATTGAACATCAATATGCATCTCATCAAATAATCTCATCAACTACCACTCACTAATCGCCTCACAAACCACATACACCATAGTCTTTCTACTCGGTGCATCAGCTTCAATATCCCCCTTCCCAAAGGTATATACTATCTCTAAGTAAAAGTTATGAATGTAATTGAACCACCTTAATTGTTGAAGTTTCAAGTCACATTCTAAGAATATATACTTTAGGATATTGTAGTATGTATATACCACAAAATTCTAACCCAATAGGTAGAAAAGAAAATACCTCAATGTGAACACTACTTCTACCAAATCTAAATCATGATTCGAATAGTTTCTCTCATGTGTCCTCAAAATTATTAAATCCATAGGAGACTACACATGAATACCACATCAATACAAATATGATACTAACCCCTGATGAATCATAATATATGGTATACTTCTTACCCATATTAGGTTAGAACAAGATAGAAGAAAATGATAAACTTACTATAAACTCTTATAAGGCTCTTTCATAAGGATAATACCCCTAAAACTTATCCCCATTCTTGGTTAGGGTCTTAATTGGTGATATCAATTAGGATAAGTCCTAAATAAATATCCTGTAATAGAAAACCAATCCTATATGCTATGAATATCAAAAAAAATGATGGGTTTCTCCCAATAAATTATAGCTTCAACATTCTCAAGGTGTATTGATATGCCAACCTTTGATATCAGGTTATCCAAGAAGTGAAAATCACTAATCCAAAACTGGAACTTTTAAATAATGGAAAAAAGTATAATCTCTATTGTTTTGCTTATTATGGCCTTAAAATATCAATTTTGATCCTCCCATGGCTGGTAGTATACAAAAATATCATTAATTAAGACAAATTTGAATGAATATAAACATAGATAACAGTCCGGATTCATCATGGCTATAAATATTGTTGGAGTATTCATCAACTTTAATTACATCACAAGGTACTCATACAAGCTATACCTACTTCTAAAAGTAGTTAATTAATATCACAAGGCCTCACCCATAATTGATGATAGCACAAACTCAAGTCAATATTAGAGAACCACTTGGCTCACCTAAACTGGTCAAATATATCATGATACTAGGAAGATGATATCAATTATTTATTATCATCTATTCTAAAATTAGGTAATACATAATAAATGAAAGGAACCATCTTCCTTCTTGGAGAATAACACTAGAGAACCCTAATGGAAAATTCTCAGGTGAATAAGTCCCTTCATGTCAGGTTTATCTAGTTAAATCATTACCTCTAAGATCTATAGGAGTAATTCTATAAGGTAGAATGGATATGGGATCCATACATGGTACAGGATAAATAGTAAACTTGACCTCACTCCCATTTAGAAACCCCAAGAAATCCTCATAAAAGATATCTTAGAACTAGTCAATAATAGAAAGAAATACTGGATTCCACATATCCTTATCTCCCAAAACAATATTGGAAAATTAGGTTTAAACTATCCCTAGTTCCTAGTGGTTAGATCCAGAATATCCTACCTAAAAATTCCACTCACTAGCTAGGATATAAAAATCACCCTTAGTAGAAATGAATGAAATGCATCAATGATATAAATCAATGTGTTCTCGATATTGAATCATATAATTCATCCTTAGGATCGCATTGAAGCTACACATCTCTATCATGAATAAATCCTAAAGAATCCTATATACAATGATCATAAGGTCACACTAAAATCATCTAAAAATACCCTTTTATCACACCCCCAAGGGAATATCAATTTACATAGCCCTATATAAATACCCTATGATTAATCCCACACCATCATAAGAGTACATAAAAATATGTGTGACACATTCAAATTGAATAAAGTTTAATAAAGCATAGATATCACTAAAACCATTCCTCGAACCATAAATGGCTTGATGTAATGATTAGAAGGATTTGTCTCAATAGTATATTACTATACTGAACATAATACCTAATACCCTATAATCCGACTCCCCTAAGGGGTCTCACCCTACTAACATTTTTCCCATATCCCTAGGAACCACATCCACATCTAAGCCTTGAATAGCCGGAGGAACCCTAACTACCAAACTTTTTTTTTAATCCTACCCCAACTCCAGATCCCTATATCTAACCAAAACCTCTTCTACTAGTTTTTTATATAGTACTCTATCAAAACCATTGAAATTTTTCTATATATCTTCAAAATAGACCCTTAATAGATTTTGTGGCACTAAGATCATACTTAGAGATTCCATACACACTAGTAACACTCCATAGAAACTCTTCTTCAGGGTGGTAGAGATAAAACACCACACTGGATACTATTTTTATCTTATCCCTCATGTGAACCATAAAATTTATGCTTTCTTCTAGCCAAAGAATCATTGGTTTCCCCTATAAAAGAAGCCAACTACCTAGATACCCTAACCATACTCAAGTTACTCTCAAATGTGAGGGATTAATTCAAAACCTTTGAAATGGATGTAAGGTGAAGATTATTCACCCAAACCATAATTTTTATACCATTCTATTTTAAAATAATATTATGTTCGATAGAATACATGACATGCATCACAGAGCTTAAAAAACCATGAAATAATATTATTTTAAATATGATAATCATAACCTAGACATTTAATTTGTGGGTATGAATATGAGTAACTAAAATATGAAATATATGTATAATGGTACTAATTAATACATATTTATAGATTAATTCTTAGTAAATATTAACTCAATGTTTAGGAAAGTCACTTTATGCTTCAAAAATACATTTTATTCTTAAATTATTTTTATTTCTTTCTATGGGAAAATATTATAAATAATTTATATCAATTTTAGAAATTATATTTTATAAAAATTATACCATATTTTAAATCATAAAGTCAAAATTATCTTAGTATAAAATTTTTGTATTTTTTTTAAAATATTAATTTTTCAGGGAATAGTTAAAAGTATCAAGTATATTGAAAACTATCTTCTTTTCATGTATTTATAAAGTCACATTATGTTATAAATTGGTTTTAAAATTTAATTAGTCAATTTTTATTAAACATAACTTAATTAATTTCATTTTAATTTTCATTATTCTTGATTTTGATAAAAAAATATTTTTATACTTAAAAATTTATTTTTCAGGAAAACTATTTGTCATCATATTTTGTAGGTTTATTTTAAAAGTAATTTATAACAATTATGGGGATTGAATTTAATATAATGGATTACATATTTTGAATCATAATTTCAAAATTTTATAAATATTTAAACTTTATTTTTTTCATAATTAATAGTAACTATCATAAATACTTATCACGGAAATAAAGGGAAAATTTGGTTAACTAGGGTAAAAACTAATTTGAAAAGGGTTTAAAATCACCCTAAAACTTACCTTTAATCTATTGTATGAATTTAACTCTACAATATTAATCCAATACTCTAAAATATGGAACTTTTTTCACTTTTAATTGATATTGACATTTATATTATTTTAAGTATAGAATAATTCCAAAATTACATTTTCTTGATTTTAATATCTCTAATATATTTTCACAAGGATAGAAACAATTCATGAATGGGTATAAATGGTTATTTGTATTATAGATAAAAAATATATGATGTTAATTTATTTTTAGTTCTTATAGATGAAATAATTACCTTAAATGCTTACACATCACTGACATAGTTCTTGTGCATTGAGTAGAAAATTCATGTAAATGATTTTTTAAACTTGTGAAGTAATATTATTTGGTTGATTTATGGTCTTCCAGGAATTTTTAATATTAATATAATTTATTATTTATATTTTATATTTTTTCTAACAATATTTTTGTGTATATTTTTTTAAGTTCAATTATGTGAATTGTCCTGAAAAATGACTTTAATGTTAATTTATGTTAATTAGTATTTTATTAAATAATTTTAGATTAATAAAAATATTATATTTGGAAAAATGAATTCTCTATGGTCAATAATATCAATATTATCAACTTAGGGGTAAATTTTCCTTTTATTTTAATTTTATTAAACCCTAAAGAGTAAAAAATATTGTTATCACACTAATCATTAAAAGGGTTAATGGGGGTTAAAGATATGATATAAGGTTTAAAATTTCACCTAAACATGTATAAGTTTTAATATATGAGAATATTTAGACTCAAAAATATCATATATTTTAAATATATAAATTATTTTCCACCTTCACATGAAAAATAATTTATTATATTTAAATATTTTAAGTAATTCAAAGTGTGTCCTTTCCTTCACTATAAAATAAAACCACATATCCTCTATTATTCACACCACTTTGAGAAAAATAGTTTGATAAAACCATTAAATAAACTCTTATAAACATATATATCCATGTTTTATAGTTTTCTCCTGAAAAACCTTTTCCTAGGAACTTTAATAAGATATCAAAAGGTGGTTTCTCAAAGAAAAGGTAATCGTCTTAACCAATCTCTTCCATTTTACTCCTCCTTTTACCTCCTTCAATTATGTACTAACCACTAAAATATAATAATAACATAATCTAAAATATAATAATATTTTATTATTTTTATGTAATATCCTTTATCAATATCATTCTCTATCAAATGGGAATGAAACTATCATTCATGCTTACATGCGGAATGCCGCCTCATGAACCTATGTAATTCATTTTCCATCACAAACATTCATGGATGGTTATAATTATGGATTTAATATATTAATATGATATTAATGATATAATTATAATTATTTAAAATTTAATATATCATTTATCACTTTACCCTTCCATATATTGGTAAATAGTAACATCATTTGTGTGTTTTTGTGAACTACAGTCTCCATGTCGCAATGTGTTTTCTTTTTCAATACACCCTATTATGGATAGTAATAATTATGGATATAAAGTAAATAATATGATATATATTATATAAATATAATTATTAAATGATAAATAATATATCCTACTTCTTTATTTACTGCCCCATAAAATGTAAAAATATCACTCATGTGTATGTGTGGACTACCACCTCGCGAGCCGATGTATTTTGTTTCTCATTATCACTTTTCATGGATGAATATAAAATTGTATTGTATGTAAATAAATAATAATTATATCATGATTAATATTCTTTATAAGATATAATCATAACCTATTTTACCCTATTCAACTTTCCAAAGTCATTTTGAAATTATGAACCAAATTTCCTCCAAACCACTAATGTGGACTTAACTGATTACATAATTAAATCTTTCATCGTAATAAAAGAAAAAAATGGTTTAATGAAAAAATAATAAAACTATAAATTATACTTAAAAAAGTAAAATAATTAATTTAAGTTTATTATATAGGAGGTAAAGTACGTGCATAGCAATTCAGGACTTGAGGTAAGGGGTTTCTTAACTCAATTTCCTCTCATTGGGTTATAACACTTATTCGTAGGATTTGTTATTCCATGATTACATGTGAATTGATCTATAAATTTTTTTATATTTAATTTACTATTTTTTATGTGTATTTAAATATTTTCCCATAATCACTTCATGTATTTATTATCTCTTCAAATGTTATGAACTTAGAAAGGGTTTTCTTTGTCTCAATCTCATTTTCTTGAGTCATGTTTCATGTCATGCACCATGATTTCTTTGTATAGTGTACTTAATACCCTAGGAATGAATTTTTAAATACTAATTAATATAATTAATTTTATTTAAAGATTTATATTATATTTTTATTTCAATGTATTTTTATTTTAAATCTACCAAAGCGGTAAAGGCTTTATGTTACAATCTCATTTATTTTTGAGATTATTTATTTTCAAGGTTCATTTGGGTGAAATTGTATGATACTAGTTTATTAAACCACATAAATATTATTATCCTTTGGTTATATATAATTTCTACATGTTATCCTTTTATTTTCCTCTTTATGAAACTTAAGAACATCAAAAGAAGATTTTTAAGGAAAAACTGACCTTGTTTCCATTTTTTATCATGAATCGTTCCTCTTCCTTATCAAAGTTTTTAAGAATGTAATTTTATATTAAGTGATTATTTCTTAAAGTTATTTTCATATATATTTTTCTTCATTTTCAAAGTATTAAAATGAAATCATTAAAATGGATTCAAGTCATATTATTTATTATTTTTTACAAAAAGTGTGAAGTGAATCTTTGTTTTAATTTATACCCCATGAAATATTTTTTTATTCATCATGTATATTATTTAAATTAAAGATTAATTTATAATTTTCCATGGATATTTTAAATGAAAATTCTTTTCCCAATATTTTTGGAATTTTTATAAAATATTATCAAAAAAAATGGTTATTTTCCCTTATTTTCAAGGAAACATTTTTAAATGTTCTATTGAATGTATTTTTCATCTATATCAACATACTTTAAGGGTTATTATGTTTCACTAGGGATATATTCTAATGATATCATCCACATTTTTCAATATATTTCTATGATTATCATGAAACTCATTTCTTTTCCACTAGTAAATTAATCTATAAAGTAACGTAAGTTGATTTTAAAATTTTTATGTTGAAAATGAAAGTTTCTATGTGTTGTATTCATGTAAGATACTTGGAAATTATTAATGAAGATTAGAGAGATAAAAATAGATCATGGTGATGAGTGACACAGATATATCTCTCCAATGAATTAGGTAATCTTCCTTTTATTTAAAGGAAATAAGGATAGAGTTAACTGGGGAGGTTTCTCTTAGGGATCTAACTAGTCTGTAGTTGTTTTGATACAATTGAACATGAGAGATAAAGAATATGTTCCAAGATACCAAAACATTTTTTCTATTCTTGTTATTAGTTTTAATGATTCCTTTTGTCAAGTTTAACATCACATGGCTCATGATTATTATTGCTTTTGACTCTTTCCTTTGTTAAATCTTTATCCCATGTCACATGTTTAATGATCTAGGTTTTGATGGGTATGAATTCTCATATTTAATGCTCATGAACTTTGAACATGTTCTCATACCCTTATTCTCATCTTATTATCACCAACTATATTCAACTATTAATGCCTTTGTTTAACCATATTGATAATTTGAGCTCAAACTTATTATGTATCTTTTCCCTAGGTTTTAAAGAAATATATTAAGTAGTATATGTCTATAAGGGTTTTATATGGGTGATGATGAAGTCATAATGTGAAATAATAAAAGATGACTATAATGTGAAAATATATCACTTAAAGACATGGGTATTATTATATAAGTGTTTCTTCTAATTCTGTAAAACTCTAAACCTAAAATTTCTTTTGGTATTTAAGTGATTTATTATTTTTGTTTGATGTTATGTGTTTTGGATGAAAAAAATTACGTCATGTTTATCATTATGAAATCCATAAATGTAAATATTATTTTTTTAGAACCAAATCCAAGAGTATGGCTTTTGGGGTGTTATAGTTTGTATCAAATCAAGGGTTTACATAACTTTAGAGATTGGTATTGGAAACATTTTGTGAGAACCTTAGGCATAAGTCTAATTATAAGATAATATCTTGAAGCTCTGGTAAGAAAGAAATTGTGTTGTTTCTTCGCAATAACATCCCTGTATGGATACAATCAAGTGGATTTAGGCTCTAACATAGATGTGCCTAGGGGTGATTACCCTAAAAAGGGTGGTTGAGTATTAACTCAATGTTTACCTGGTACATGACAAAGAGGTCAAGATTCATACCTAGTTTGAAACTCCCATGGGATAATACTTTGGTTAATTAACATTATCTTTATGAAACATTATAAATAATTATAGGATAGACATTCTGTAAATCTCTGATATGCCATTGTGATACGAGATAATCCTAAAGTTCCATGGGTGGATAAGTATAATATTTATCATAACTTTAAATAAATAGATACCCCTTTTGGGTTTTTATTTTATGGTAATACTTTGGGATAAATTTATTGATTTTTAATTGATTTTTGAGGTATATGTAACCCTTATGTTTAACATGTGAAAAGGTTATGTGAGGAATAATTATTTTACATTTTTTGGACATAATTTTAAACATATTGATAACCTTTAGTTTTAATATGATATTTGATGATGAGGTCACTATGGTTAATTGGACTAACAAGGTTATTAAATTTTCAGAACATATGTTTTATTTTAAAGATAAACATCGGATTAAAAAGTGATTTGGTGACTAAGTGATTAAAGTTATTTTTAAAGAAGTTCACTATATTAGGAACATTATATGATTAAGGTAAATTGAAATATTTTTGGGTAATTTCAGAGTTTATCGGAGGAATAAAGGTTGAAATATATTTTGGAATAATATATGATTTTATTGTGTATTTATGGTGATTCAGGATATTTATGGAAATGATTAGAATATTTTGGAGATTATGTTTTTTGGGTATATAAATTTTTGTTATGAGACTTTAATTGTTATTTGTTTTATTTAGAGATAAATTTTAAGTTGTTCATGGAATAATATGGTATTATATCATTCAAATATTTTGTTTCAATTTTTGGTCTGGCATATTTTGAAGTGTTTTAAGTTTATTTGTTTATAGAATTATTTAAGTTGAACTTTGGCTATTTTTATTGATATTTTGTAGATTGATGTATGAAGTTGTATTCATATTGAATATTATCATATATTTTACAAATAATTTTGATTTTGATTAATGTATAGAAGAAGGATAAATATATTTTCACCCTTTTTTGGATATTATGATCCATTAGAAGTTGATTTAGTGCTTTAGGAATGAAAAATACATATTTAATATTCATTTCTTGGAGTAAGAGATGACATAAAAGTGGAAAAACTTCTCAAATCACAACCAAAAGAAAAAATTGGTATTATGGAATGGAAAGAAATAAAGTAAGTATATTTTCTCATGTTCTATATCATGATTGTAAATGATTCCATAAACTATAGGAAAATAATCTTGAAATAAAAAAATACTATTACCTTAATTTTTTATGAATTGATGGTCTTATTTATCCACTACTGATTTATGTTTTTTCGGAATTAGATTTATCATGACCATGTTCTCCCCCATATATCTATTTTCAGTTTATAAAAAAATTATACTTATCTAGGAACCTGATTATGTGTTATTCTAGGTAACCTTCATTTTTTTCTGATTTTCAAAAGGAATTTTTATTAAACCTTTTTATGATGTGGGTTTTCAAAAAAGTTAATTTCAAATATAAAAACAACAAATTTATAAAATTTATATAAAATTGTGAAGATAAAATATATTAAATGGGTAAAATATAATACACTGATATTTCAAAACAATGCTATATTTTAAATCCTACACAAAAATCAACACTGAGCTTACAAGAACCATGAAAAATATTATTTTAAATATGATCGTTAAAACATAGTAATTTAATTGGAGGGTGTAGCACCCCAAGTTTTAATTAATTGACCCTTTATATATTTATTTATAGTATATAAAATGATTGGGTAAGTTCTCAAAATATTTGGAGGATCTTTGGCATGTTTTTGATGATTTTTTGGAGGTGAGAAATTTGAGAACGGTTAGTTGAAATAGCACAATGCCTACTGGAAACTATGGAACTGAAATAGTGGGCACTAGGTAGGTGCATGGTTAGGCACACCGTTTGTCCAAACCATGTGGCTTTCCAAAAGAAGCCATAAAATTCTAAATAGAGGGGGATAATATGGTTGTCACACGGTTTGGCCAAACCATGCAGATTCCCAATAGATACCATAAAATTCAAAACATGGGAGGATAATGTCGTTGGCACATTTTTTGTCTAACTTTGTGATCCAATCCAGAAAGGTATGGTTTGAGTTATTGGATCATGCAAAGTTTCACACAGTTTTCCTAACCCTGCGTCCTAACCATGCATTGTTAAATTTTAGATCTAAAAAACATGGATATAATTTGATTCACCTCCTAAAATACTTTTCCCCCTAACAATCCATAAAAAAGAATTACTTTTTGTCCTCAATGCTTGAGAGAACTTTCCTTTAATTCCAGGAGTGATTCCTAGGTGAATCAAAGGGAGTTAGAGGCTCAGATTCATCGATAAGTTCTCATTCATCATCATTTTACTTAGATATCTTATTCTTCCCTATCTTATAATCATGGATCTAGTCTATTGGGGTTATATCCATGTTGTGTGATGTAAATATTTATGAGATGTGATTTTTTCGATTGAGGTGAATGATATTTGAGGATGATTTTAGGAGTTTCAAGTTGGGTTTTTGAATTCATTATGCCATTATTCATTTCCACCTATGTTTGAGAGTTATGTTTCTTCTTGCTCAACTCCTCTTGAATAGAACTTAAAGGATTTGTTTCAAATTTATTTAATTTCTTGATTTTTTTTGTGAAAATCATTGATTGATTTTATGGAAATCCACATTTTAGCTATGATTTTGGGAATCATGGTAATTGGATAACATTTTTGGAAACTTGTTGTTTATAATTTTAAAATATCCATTTTAAAAATATGGTTGGTTGATTCAAGTAAATTATAGAGATGATAATTTTTCTTACATGACTATTACATCATTTTAAAGATAAAAAACTTAGTAGCATTAAAAATCTAGGATCCAAAGGTTTAGTGTCTTGGAAAAATTAGGAATATACATAAATTTTACATAATAAAACATAAAAACTGTTTAATTCCTTATTCTATGTCTTCTTAGTGTCCCTCATGTTCTCCTTAGTACAAATAAACACCTGTAGATATACATAAATGAAAGGGGTGATCTCAAAGCTCAATAAGAGGATAAATAAGGGACATGAATCAATATAACATGGGAGGGAATAAACCTAATCATAATCATAATAACATAATCATAGGATTATCATCAATATCATGATTGAAACAATGGATAAAAATGAAACATCGTGTCTTAGTGGTCAAATACTACACATAGTTGTGAACAAAGCCAGCATCATGTTCACACATAAAATATGTACAAAATCATAACATAATAATTGTGAAAAAATATAGCATCATATTCATGCATATTTTATATTATATCATGAGATACATAACATTACCCAATGAATTAGAGTTCTATATAATTTCAGGTGAACCTGTTACGCCATAACATTTACATAATCATGTATGCCACATAGAACATATATCAATCTTAGACATAAAGTATCCCATGGAAAGGAATGGTTTGAACTTAATAAATCATATATTGATGAATAAAATTTTGTGTTACCAAATGAGAAAGGTAAAAAATGTTTGTTATAATAATCATCACACTTTATTGAAGAAGAAACAATCTCCATATGAGTCAGGATGTGAACTGGAAAGAAGAGTTCTTTCAAAAAATCTTTTTATTTTTTTATAAAATCAGATTGGAAACATGTATTATTAGAAAATAAAAGGGAAGGATAATGAAATTATATTTTAGGAAAATTAAATTAATATCCACATTGAAATTTTTAATTAGATAGGAATAACTAAAAGAAAATGAGTTGGGTTCATGAATCCCCTTACCTTTATTCCTACCTTATTTCATCACTTTTAAGCCTCCAGAATAATAAACATATATTTATTAAAACATTTTTCCTGCAGTTAATTATAGTCATTAATAAAAATATTTGTCATTTATATTAATTTTATTATATTTATTAATTTTCATTGATGAAACATAAGCATTTTTATATCATGTTTTACTTAAAAATGACCCGTTTTGCAACGATTTCACTATTTTATTAAAGGTGCATTATACATTATTATTATTAATTTCATAAGATTATAATAAATATAATTACATTATTATATAATATATATATTTTATAATATATATATATATATTATAATTTATATCCATGATTATTGTTATATGTGTTGATATGGAAATGTCTCAGTAGGTGGTTAACCGACCTTTGACGGGACATTGTCGGGAGAGAAAGAAGAAGTTTAATATATATATATATATATATTGTATGATACTTAAAGTATGTCAACATAATAAATATAATGTTAAATTACTACCTAATTAATTATTTTAATGTTTTGATGTGAAAGGGATAGTGGAAAAATAAATAGAAGAGGAATAAGAAATAAAAAGAGAGAAAAGTGGATCTGAAGTTACTTAATCCTTGATGTAGATTCTTCTGTACAACACTATAAGTTCTTGGTGGTTGGAGTTTTATTGATCTATAATGTCCCTAAGGATTATAAAGGGATTTATAGGGAGGTTTTTAATAGATATTGGGCTTAGTAATGGGTGGTAGGAGTGGTTTTCCAAGGGGATAGATAGGGGTTATTTATACTTAAGGAGAGGGGTATTTTTAGAATATAATATTGAATAAAATAATATATCAAAGGTAAAACTAGTAATAGTGAATTTTTAACATTATAAATAATATATTAATATAATATATTGATTTCAAGAATTAAAATCATCTTTATAATTTTAGTTAATTAGTTTAATAAAAAGGAAATTGGAAAGAAAGAAAAAATTGTTATTTTAAGGAATCACTTTTGAATTTAGGTTTTGGAAAGTTATTTTTAGTTTTAGAAATTAATTTTATCATATTTTAATGAATAATTTATGAAATAAAATATATCATGGCCTAAAACCAAGTTATAGAAAGGATTATTTCATTATTATATCATGAATGATGTAATTTGAGATACATCGGTTATGTGAAAGTTTGTATTTTTACTATTCCCATGAAAAGTAAAGTATTTCCTAAAATTACCAAAAAATCGCCCTTAGACAATTTATATATGATGATTTCAAAAATGATATTAATTTTATTAAAATAATTTTCTAAAATAGTTAATTTTAATTATAAATATAAAAATAATGATTTTGATAAAATACTTTATAATATAGTCTATTAAAAATGTGAAAATATTGTCTTTGAGTTTCTTAATCATTATATTTATTTTTTGGAATTATAAAATTTATATTTACATAAATTAATAATGATAAATATTTTTTATATCAACATTTATTATTTTGAGCTAAAATCATTATTCTAACAGTCGGGTTATTATTCACAATGGTCAAGTTACTATTCTGTACGGTCATGTTACTATTCCAATGGTCACATTACCTCCTATTTATACCACTCCTATTTATTTCACTCAATATTCTACTTAATTACTATCAAGGTTCTATATTTCCATTTTCTATAATATTTCTTGGTCTACTAATATTTTGAATCTTCTTTGTAGTGTTTATAGTAGGGGTAATGATTCTAGTAGATTGGGGCGATCCATATTTTCCCATTTTAGCTTTTTTATTTTATATTTTTTGTCAAATTGTAATTTTTGGAATTTTAATTGGTTTCATTGATGATTAATATAATATTATATAGTAATGAAACAAAGTATTTTTTATTTTCTCTATATTTTATATGTGTATAATATTATATAATATAATACAACACGTATTTATTTACGAAACAAATATTACTAGTAAACACTAGGACATTGAATTCTTCCCCACTTTAGAAATTTCATCCTTGAAATTTCAACTTGTATTCACAGTTAAAAATAGTTGATCATACTTATGTTTCATTGTTTCCTCTAGTTTTCAAGTCGCTTCTTCATACTAATGGTTTATCCACAACACTTTGACATAGTGAGTTGTCTTGTTGAGTAGAACTTTGTATCTACGGTCCAACATCTTTGATGGTTGTTATTCATATTAGAGGTTATTCTCTAGATGTATCACATCCGAATTCAGTACTTGTGGGGGGTTAGGTATGCACTTCATCGGGAGAGAAATGTGGAACTTATCATGAACATGAGCCATATTTTGTGGAAGTTTAAGATGATGGGCCACTGCACCTATGTGATCAAAGATCTCAAAGGGACTAATATACCTTGGGTTAAGCTTCCCTTTCTTTCCAAATCACATTACTCTCTTCCATGGTGATATTTGAAGGAAAACATTTGTCTCAAACATCGAACTCCAAGTCCCTTTTATGGTTTTAAAAGTATATTTTTTTCCAACTTTGAGTGTCTTTTATATATTGGTGGATGTCCTGAACCTTCTCTATAATCTCTTTCACAAGATCAGGTCTAAGTAGTTTTCATCTTCCAACTTCATCCCAACATGTCAGAGTTCTATATCGCTTCCCATACAGAGCTTCATATGAATCTATTTAAAAACTCGAGTGGAAGATGTTTTTTATGAGAACACAACCAATGGAAAATGCTAAACCCATCCTCCTTTAAATTCCATTGAGAAGGCTCTTAGCATATTATCAAGTTTCTAAATAATCATTTAATATTTCAAATTAGTTTGGGGATGATAGTTCATGATGAAATTCAATTTAGAACTCAAAGCATTTAAAGACTTATTAAGAATTTAGAGGTGAACCTTGGATCATGAATAGAGATGATCGAAAGTGGTAACCCATCAAGCCTCACCACTTTCTTCACATATATCTTAGAAAATTTTTAAAGTGAGAAAAATTATTGAATAGACATAAATTGGGCAGTCTTGGTGAGTAAATCCACAACAATCTATATCACATTTCTTCCTTTGGATGTTTTTGGGAGACCAGTGACAATGTCTATAGTGACATTCTCCCATTTCCACATGGTTATAGGTAATGGTTGAATTATCCCTTTGGAATTTTTTCTCTACATTAGCTTAATAATATATTAAACGCATTGATATGTAATTAGTAATCTCCTTCTTCATGTTGTCCCACCATAAGTTTTCTCAAATACTGTGAAACATCTTGTTACTTTTAGGATGGATGGATAAAGAAGATCTATGTGTATTATCCAATAGCTATTTATTTATCTCATGTTATGAAGGTATTAAAATCCTCGATCCAAATCGAATCACAACATATTCATCGATATGGAACTCATGTTTCTTTACTTACTTTACCGCTTTACCCTTCTTTTGTAGATCCAGATCATCCCTTTGTGCCTCTATGGTCTTATCTTTGATAAATGGTCAGGAAATAATTTAGGAAAGGTAAAAGGTATTCCCTATCATTATGATTTCTAGATCCATCATTTCCATTTCCATGAAGATATGGTCTTTCTTAGTCTACAACATGGATAGAGTAGAAGGTTATTTTCTCCTAAGAGCATCATCTACCTTATTTTCCCTTTTCTGGGTGGTAGTGAATAGAGAAATTATAGTCCATGATTATCTCTAACAACCTTATTTAACAAATTTTGAGCTCCTTCTATGAGAATATATACATTAGACTCTTATGATAAATTTATATGTCACAATTCTCAATATAGATATAGTGCCATCAAATCTTTAGAGTGAAGATCATAGCTGCTAAATCTAGATCATGAGTTGGGTAGTTCTGCTCATGAATCTTCAACTATTGTGAGCAGTAGGCTATAACTTTATCATTTTTCATGAGTACACAACCCAAACCTTTCTTTGAAGCATCATTGTATATCACAAAACCTTGTCCACTTTTTGGTATTATGATTATAGTTTCAGTGATTAGCCTCTTCTTGAGATCCTTGAATATTTCATCACATTCTTCCATCAAGACATATTTTACCACTTTCTATGTTAAGTTAGTTATCAGGCTAGAATTTTCAGATAAATGCCTCAAAAAATGTTGGTAGTTACTAGATAATCCAAGAAAACTATGGATTTCTTTGACCCTAGTGGGTCTGGTCCATTCCTCAATTTCCTTTTTCTTTAAAGGTTCCATTGAAATCACATCACTTATGATCACATACCCCAATAATGTGACTTGATACATACAAAAGGAACACTTTCTAAACTTAGAATACATTTCATCAATCCTTAATATCGCCAAAATAATCCTTATATTCTCATCAGGTTCCTCTTTATATTGAATTAAATGATAATATCATTGATAAAAACTACCAAAAATTAGTAATGGTAGTTTCTAAATACTATATTCTTCAAATCCATGAAGATTATAGGGGTATTAGTAAGTCCAAAGGGAATCACTATGAACTCATAATTCCCATGATATATACGGAAAGAAGTCATTTGAATATCATCCTTCTTCACCTTTAGTTGATGATATCGAGAGAAAAGATCCACCTTTGAGAATTAATGAGCTAGTAGTAGTTTATTGAACAATTAATCAGTCCTTGTAAGAGGATACTTGTTCTTTATGGTGATTTTTTTGAGATCCCAATAATTGATACGTAGTAGCATTGATCCATCCTTCTTCTTGACAAAGAGCAGGGACACACCCCAATGTGATGTACTAGGGAATATGAACCCTTTTTCAAAATGAACTTAAAACTAGTTCTTTAACTCATCTAGTTTAATAGGGGCCATCCATTAAGGTAATATTGATATAGGAGTGGTTTCAGTATAATTTATATTGATAACTCTACCTCATAGTATGGGGGAAGTCCAGGTAACTCTTTAGAAAATACGTCGGTGTATTCCCTAACAATGATAATTTCTTAAAAGTTGATACCTTTATTTGACTCAACCATTTGAGCGAGGTATTATTCTTTAAATGGAATCAACACCCACACTGTTGGGGGATTTTCCAAAGGAAATTCATGATCTTCCTTGCATTTTTAGAGGATAATTGGATGGCTTGTAATATTAAAGGAGATTTCCTTTTCTTAAAAGTTGATGTTTACTCTATATAATGATATCCAATCCATACCCAGTATAGCATTTAATTCCACCAAGGAGAGTATTTCAAGATTAAATGGAAGAATCTTTCTACATACGCTTATTGGAGAAGATTCCAACACTTGGGTTGCAATGATTTCACCACTAGCTGTTTTTACAGATATATCCATGTCAAGGTATTGAGGCTTCAATTCAATATTTCTAGAAAACCTTAAGGATATAAAGGAATGACTAGAACCATAATAAAATAAAAAAATTAATTCTTAAATTAATATGAATTGTACCTTTTATGACTTATTTTTCATGCTCCACTTCATCTGTAGTAATTTCATGATCTTTCCCTTCCTCCTTTGCCTTTAGTGGTAGCTGACACTGATTACCCTCAAGGACCTATAGTTCAATGAAATGGATTTCATAGTGAAATTTCTCGCTAAAATTGAACCATTGAACCATAGGTGGTAAATTGAGAGTTTCCCTCCTTTATTGCATCATGTTTGTTGGCTTCTTCATGTCCCTTAAACATTGATAATTTTGGTGGCCTTCTCTCTCACACTTGAGTCATTTACCCATCCCTTTAATGAAATTCCAATGATGATTCTTCCCACATTTTTTAACATGTGGGTAGTTGGATCCTCTTTCCTCCTTTTTCATTTGACCCACTATCTTGAAACTCCACTCTTCTATTTTTATCTCCATAACCATGGGATCATTCTTTGAACTCCATCTCTACTTTGAAAGCACATTGAACCACTTATTCATAACTCAAAATGTCTTGGATCTCTATATCCTTTCAAAGGTGTGGTTTTAACCACTAAATAATCTATCTATTTTCTATCATTTTTTTATAAAAAAAAACCTAAGTATTATCTTGAAATCCTTGTGAAGTTTTCCTTATAATACAGGACATATTCACCTTTAATTTTATTTAAATATATGAATTCTATCTCTATATTTATTCAAAGAGATAGAGGGAAATACTTGGTAAGAAATGTTTTCTTAAAGCCTTCCCACTCCATCTATTCTATTTCATCCTTTGGATTGGTTTTCTTAATCAATTCCCACCATTGGTAATCTTATCCATCTAAAAAATAAACAGCCAGTCACCTTATTCTTATCATAACAATGGATCAAAGAAAATATTTTCTCCATTGAGTTAAACCACTATTCCATGGCAGGTGGATCATAAGTTCCAATAAATGTTGGTGGTAATTTACACATAAAGGACTCAATGTCTAGTTGATTCTTCTTGGGTAAAGCTGGATGTTCCACATGAATTAGGTTATTATTCATATCCTGAGATAGTAGGGTAAGAATTACCATAATGTTTTGAACTCCACCTCACATGGCACTAAGGATGTTGTTTGGAAAATAATTTAATTTAACATTACATGGGTTTTTGTAATGGTTTCTCCTGGTTCCCAACATTTTCTGAAAAAGAAAATTTTTCAACAAAACATAAGTCAACAAATCATGAATATGTAATTTATTCTCTTGTGAAATTAACTATAAAGGCATATCTTATGTGATCCCTATGTTTATCCTTCTATAAAAATATTATTCTAGGGTGTTATTAATATATATAGACTTATACTTATCATGTTTAATTTTTTTTATAATCTTAATTTCCAAATTATCTAAATCATGCTCTGATACCAACTATAGATACCCTACTTTTATTTATATGACTATTACATCATTTTAAAGATAAAAAACATAATAGCATTACAAATCTCGCATCCAAAGTATTTTTGTCTTGGGAAAATTAGTCTTATAAATTACTTTTACATAATAAAACATAAAGATTATTTAATTCCTTATTCTCTATGTTCTTAGAGACCCTTATGTTCTCCTTAGTTTAAGTAATCCCCTAAGGATACACATCAATTAAAGGCGTGATATAAAATCCTAGTAAGAGGATGAATAAAGGATATGAATCTATATAACATGTGAGATAATAAACATCATCATAATTATAACATAATAATAGGATTATCATCAACATAATGAGGGAAAACGGATAAATTCAAGGAATGTGGTAATGCATAAAAATGAAACATCATGTATCAGTGGTCAAATATCACCTATAGTTGTGAAAAAATCTAGCATCATGTTCATGCATAACTTATGTGAATAATCATAACATCATCATTGTAAACAAATATAGAATCATTTTCACACATTTTTCACATTCTCTAATGAGATACATAACATTACCCAGTTCATTGGAGTGCTATATATTTATGGGTACACCAGTCACATCATAACATTTACATAATCAAGCATTCCACATAGAATGTATATCAATATTAGATATAAAATAACCTATGGAAAGGAATGTGTTTAATTTTGTAAATAATAAATTCATGAATAAATTTTGGGGTTCCAAAATTATAAAGTGAAAACATATTTTGTATAAGAATCATCACACTTGATTGAATAAGAAACAATATCAATATGAGTCAAGATGTGAATTAGAAAGAATTATTTTGGAAAATCTTTATATTTTTCATAAAATCAGATTAGAAACATGTATATCCCAAAAAATAATGGGTAAGAAAATTATATTTGAGGAAAATTAAAATAATATGCACAATGAAATTTTATATGAAATGGGAATAAATCAAAGAAAAATAGTTGGGTTCGATAATCCCCTTACCTTTATTCCCAGTTTATTTTTTCACTTTTGTGCCTCATGATTAATAACTTATATTTATTAAAAAATGATACAAGAGTGAATTATAGTCATTTATACAACTATTTTTCAATTATAATCATTTCATAATATTTATTAATTTATGTTGATGAAATTGAAGAGTTTTTATATCGTGTTTTACTAAAAAAATCATGTTTTCTATCGATTTCTCTATTTTATTAAATTTAATTTATACATCAGTATAATTAATTATAGAATATTATAATTAATATGATTATATTTTTATTTATTTTATATAATTTATAGTATCCATCCATGATTATGGTTATATGTTTTGACATGGAAATGTCTTCGTAGGTGGTTAACCAACCATTGATGGGACATTGTTGGGAGAGTGGGAAGAAGATGTTTAAAATATATATATAGTATTATGATACTTATAATAGGTTAACATAATTAATATAATACTAAATTAATACCTAATTAATTATTTTAATTTTTTTGTGAAAGGGTTGGTGGGAAAATAAATATAAGAGAAAGAAGAAATAAAAGAGAGAAAAGTGGATCAGAACTTACTTAATCTTCAGTGTAGTTTCTCTAATATGACACTATAACTCATTGGAAGTTGGAGTTGGATTGCTCCAGAATATCCCTAGGGACATAGAGAGGATTTGGGCAGATCTTGGGATTTGAAATGGGTGGGAGGAGTGATTTTTCAATGGGAGGGAGAGGGTTTATTTATACATGAGGAGAGGTGTATTTTTAGAATATAATATTGAATAAAATAATATATAAAAGGTAAAAACATGTAATAGTGTTTTTTTGAAATTATAAATAATATATTAATATAATATAACGAGTTTAAGACTTTAAAACCTATTTATAATTCTAATTAATTATTTTATTAAAAAGAAAAGTGGAAAGAAAGAAAATTTATTATTTTAATGAATCACTTTTAACTTTATGTTTTAGAAAGTTCTTTTCAGGTTTGGAAATTAATTTTATCATATTTTAATGACTCATTTATGAAATAAAATATATCAGGTAATAACATCAAGTTATAGAAAGTATTTTTTTCATTATTACGTCATGAATGATGTAATTTAAAATACATTGGTTTGTGAAAACTGTATTTTTACTATTCACTCGAAAATTAAAGTATTTCAAAAAATTATAAAAAATAACCCTTGGAAGATTTCAACATAATGATTTCAAAATTGATATTAATTTTATAAAAAATTTTATAAAATATTTATTTTTAATTTTAAATAAAAAAATGTTTTTATAAAATACTTTAAAATACAGTTTATTAAATATGTGCTTATATTTTATTTGAGTTTCTTAATCATGATACTTATTTTTTGAATTATAAAAATTATATTTATTTAAATTAATCATTATAAATATTATTTATATCAAAATTTATTATTTCTAGGTAAAAATATTATTTCAACGGTCATGTTACTATTCCTAATGGTTAGGTTACTATTCCAACAGTCACATTACCTCCAATTTATTCCACTTTATTCTTTCACTCAATATTCTACTCAATTACTCTCAAGGTTATATTTTTTCATTTTCTATAATATTTCTTAGTTTACTAATATTTTTCTTCTCCTCTATAGTTTTTGCAATGGGGGCAATGATTCTAGTAGATTTGAGTGTTCCATATTTTCTCATTTTATATTTTCTATTTTATATTTTTTTTCTAGTTGTAATGTTTGAAATTTTAATTGGTATCATTGATAATTAATGTAACATTATTTAGTAATGAAACAAAGTCTTTTTTTATTTCTCTATATTTTTTATGTGTATAATATTATATAATAAAATACAACATATATTTATTTAGGAAATAAATATTACTAATAAAAATTAGATCAATGCTTAAAGTATTTGATGAAATAATTTTATTGTAATGGGGTGATATGATTTGGGAATAATGATTGGGCTTGAGTTGAATGGGTTGGATATTGGTTGTGAAGTACGTCCATCAAAGGGATGGAGTGTGGACATGAACTTCCACTGTTAATGGTAACACCAATAGTTGGTTTATAGAATTTTATAGGAATTTTAGGCTATGGATAGGGGAATATAAGTGATTAACCAATGCAAGTGGATCATTTGGTTCAGTTCTTGAAGAAGAACCTACCCACCTTTCAAGGTTATTCTGAACTGGAAAACATAGACTTGTGGTCGAATAAGATGAATTGAATCCTTGATTTCCATGGTGCACCTCCTAAGCTGAAGGTGAAGTTAGAAACATACATTCTAGAAGATACTGCACACCATGGTGGGATTTAGCAGTTCAGGATAAATAAAACCAAGGAATTACATGGAGGGATTTTAAATAATTTTTTAACAAACAATTATATCCTCTTAATTTGTAGATTTCAAGAATAGTAGAATTATTCAGTTTAAAGTAAGAGAACCACATAGTGATAGAGTGCATAGATAAATTCATGAATTCAATCTTATTTTCACCCGATGTTTTTGTAAGTGCATCCTTTAAGGAATGCATTTTTTAATAGGGGTTGCAGTTATAGATTATATCAAATATTTTTCCACTTTTTATATAAAATTATATATAAATGTTCAATAGAGAAACAATGGAAGAAATATATATCTCAATAAATACAGATGGAGGAATCATGTTGATACCTGTAGAAAATGGTGGCAAATATAATGTTGGGAATAAGTGGAAGAGGGACACCTATTTCCAAGTCAATTTTATGAATCATAATCAGATGGAGTTATTAGTGAATCTTCTTCCTAAAACAAAGGGTAAACCCTATTGTTTTCAATGTGGTTCTCAAGATTTCATGAATTTATATTATATAGCACCACCTATAGCATGTCATAATTAAAACCGGATGGGACATCTATAGCACTACTGTCACTGTACTCCAAATTCAAGTGCTAGGGACACATATCATGCTTCTTGGCCATCTTATGCTTCAATGGGATGAGTGTATATGAATATATTTTATCATCAAAACTAAGCTAGCTATGGTGATTCTAAGAATACCATGACTCCTCAACCAGTGAAATCTCAATAGGGTAATAAAGAGAAATGTGCATCAAGTAAGAAATTGAATAAATCTAAGAAAATGATCATGGATGATCAATTAGAACCTCTGATGGTGAGAGGTATTATTATTATGAATTCTACCCATATGAAATCTTTTTTTGATATGGGTTCATCCCATTCATTTATTGCTTCTTATGCAATTTATCTTCTAGGTTTTCATGTTGATATAATGCCTTATTTTTTGAAACATCAAACTCTTATTGGCCAAAGATGATTTCAATAAATTTTGTGCCAATCTTATTCTATAACTATCAATAGTGATAAATTGATTTGGGATTTCTCTGTGATTTTTATGGATGTCTATGACTTATTCCTTGGTATGTATTGGTTGAAAATGTTCAAATCCAACATATGTTAGCATCAAGAATCTCTTTATAGGATATATTAATGTGTAGGTAGGTGGATTAGGATTTACTTCACCAGTGGTTAGAACTATATAATACTAGTTGGTAGCTTTGACATTGGAATATGTAGATGATATCGAGAATAATGATTTTATAGAAATTTTGGATCAGTTTCATGATGTTTTTCTAGATACTTTCTTAGGGTTTCCACCCACAATAGAAGTGGAGTTTATGATTGATCTATTACCAGGGAACAGTCCTATCTCACTTATTTATTATTTTATAACACCAAAATAATTTAGGTAATTGAAATTATAGTTGGAATATTTTGAAATAAAATGGTTCATTTATCCTATTACATCACTTTGGGTAGCATCATTTTTATTTATGAATGTGGTGGATGGAACTCTAAGGCATTGTGTAGATTATTGTAATCTTAACTAAGATATGATAAAGAATTGGTATCCTCTCCCATGAATTGATGATTTATTTGATCAATTGATAGGCTCATAGTGGTTCTCTAAAATTGACTTGAGTTCAAGATATCACTAAATATGGGTTCAGACGGAGGATATTCTAAAAATAACTTTCAGGAGTACATATGAACATTACAAGTATATGTTTATATCTTTGGGTCTTACAAATGAACCATTTATCTTTATGTAATTTGTGAATTTTATATTTCAAAGGTATCTGGATTGTTTTTGGGTGGTTTATGTGGATGTCATACTCATGTATTCTAGGAAAAGTTTGAGAATTAGAAACCCTTGGTGATAGAGTTGGGTTCTTGAGGGATCATCATCTGTATGATAAACTTTCAAAGTGTGATTTTTGGATACAATAGGTACATTTCTTTGTCCATGTTATCTTTGAAAAAGGTTTTTATGTTGATCCATAAAATATAGAGGTTATGATCTCTTGGAAACTTCCAAAAAATGTCTTTGAGATATGTAGTTTCCTTATCCTTGCGAATTATTACTGACGTTTTGTTCATGAATTTTCATGACTAGGTTCACCAATGACAGATTTTACAAGGAAAATTTTTTAATTCCAATGGAATAATGAATGTTAGAAATATTTTCAAGAGCTTAAAGTTCACATTTCATTAGCACTGATCTTGATATTTATAGAATTAGGTCCAGGTTATGTGGTGTATTGTGATGCTTCAGGATCTTGGTCAGGGTGTGTTGTCATGTAGGGAGATCATGTTGTTTCTTATGGATAACAACAGTTATGTTTTTATTATAAGAACATCCCAAAACATTATTTGGAATTGAATGTTGTATTCCATGATTTAAATAATTGTAATCACTATCTTTTTAGTGATAAATTTATAGTGTTTACAAATCATAAGAGTTTGAAACACATTTTCCCACAAAGATATTTGAAGTAGAGACAAAGAAGATGGATGAGTATCTTCAAATATTTGACTTTGAATTAATGTATACATCAGTTTAAGGGAAATGTGTGGTAGATGAATTAATAATAAATTTATATATTCCATTGTAAAAATAGACTTCAGATTAATGGCATCTGATGTCTATGATAGCCAATATGAACTTGGATTGTGAAGACTAAGGTAGTGTTGAAGTTTTCTTTCTAGATTATTTTGTTCATGATTTGGTTGAGAAGGTTAAAGAGGCACAGAAATATAATTATAAATATGTTTTGATGAGGTAAAAAATCAATAGTGGGGAGACCATTGAGGGATGGAATTGTGATGGAAGACCAGTTTCTTGGTTTCAAGATCAGATGGTCGTATAATTTTCTTTTCAATAACAACTCCTTCATGCTTACCACCATTCAAGATGGGTTATTCATCTAGGAATTCAAAAGATGTATAAGGAACTAAAAGCAAAATTTTGGTGTCCTCTCATGAAAAGAAAATTGGTTTATTTTGTTTTGATATTCCTCACCTATCAGTTGGTAAAGGTATAGCACTACCATCTAGTACGTATGTTGCAATATTTACCAATTCCCATGTGGATATGGGAGTAGATAACTATGGATTTTGTAAAAGTTATACCAAGGGAACTTCAAAAAACATGATTCCATATGGGTGATAGTGGATCATCTCACAAAGTTAGAACATTTCATACCTATTCATAAATCTAATATAGTGGAAGACTTGTCAAAAATATATATCCAATAAGTGGAAAAAAGGTATGGCATACCAGTTTCAATAGTATCGAACCAATATGTAGGGATTATGTCTCATTTTTGGAAATCATTGTAGAAATCTCTTATGACTCAGTTGACTATGAGAATGGCATATCATCCTTAAATGGATGGACAATCTGAAAGGATGATAAATATTGCAATGCATTCATAGTGATTGTGTAATGGATTTTTGGTGGACCATGTTAGGATAACTGCCATTAGTGGAGTGCTCACACATCAAAAATTATCATTCCTTGATACATATGGATTCTATTGAATCATTTTATGGTAATCCTTTACATTCTCCACTTTTTTTAGTGGAAATAGGTGAGACTTTATTGGTTGGAATGAGCCTTGAATAAGAGACAACAGAGAAGATTCAATTGATCATAAACAGAATTGATATGGAATAGTGTCTTTAGAAATCATATGTGGATCATAATCAATGATCAATATTATTTGAGGTGAGTGATAATGTGTTCTTGAGAATATCTCTAAGTCTTGGGTATCATCATTTTAGGAAGTAGGGAAAATTATCTCCTTGATACAAAAGCCCTTTTGAGATACTTGAAAGGGTTGGTGAGGGGGAATATCAATTGCATTTTCCACCAAGGTTCATTTTAGTGCATATTTTTTTTCATATATCTCAATTTAAGAGGTATCAACTTGATCCTTACCATGTGTTTTGATGGGATCATGTTGAACTAGATCTGGATGCTACGTTGGTTCATGTGTTAGTTAAAGAGAAATTATTTCATAGGAAATGCATCTGTCTAGTGTATATTTCATGGAAACATGGTTAGATTCATGAAGAAACATGGGAGGGTTAAAATGAAATGATATAGAAATATCCTGAACTATCTCAAGACAACGGTGGATTTATACTTTAAGAGTATGGAAAGGAAAATGGTTGGGAGAATATTTTATCCCTATTTTAAAGTACTTGACTTTATATTTATGTATTTTAAGTATATAAAATTATTGGTATACTTTTAGGGAGGTTTGGAAGATATTTGTAATTTTTTTAGTCTTTTTTGGTGGTGCATGGTTTGAGCATGGTTAATAGAAACCATACAACACCTCCAGAAAACTGTGCAACTGAAATAGTGGGAACTGGGTAAGTGCACAGTTAGGAACATAGTTTGGTAAAACTGTATATCTACCTAGGATAAATAATTAAATGATGAACATAGGGTAATATCATGGTTAGTTCATGGTTTGTCTAAAAATTCGAGGTATGGTTTGGGGAAGTGTCTCATGCACAGTTAGCACATGGTTTTCCTAACCATATTCCCAAACCATGCATTATTAAATTTTAGATCTGAAAATCAAGGATTGAATATAATTTACCTCTTAATCCACTTTTTCCCATAATAATCCCTAAAAATAATTCCTTTTGTCCCCAAGTATGGAGATATTGTTCCTTGGGATCTATGAGTGATTCCTAGGTGAATCAAAGTGCATTGGAGGCCCAAATTTGTTGGTAAGTGCTTATTCTACATAATTTTCCTTAGATATATTCTTCATACCACTCTTATAATCATGAATATTATCTTTTGGGGATAGATCCAAGATATTTAATTTTAATCTTGATGGGACATGATTGTTTTTATTGAATATAATTTTATCTAAGGATGATTTTAGGAGTTTCAAGCTGGGTTTTTGAAGTCTTTGTGTCATTTGTTGTTTTTTTCATAAGTTCGAGTGGTAGGTGGATTCTCTCTCTACTCCACTTTATAAGAACATTATGGGTTGATTTAAAATTGATTTAATTACATGATATTTTTTTAAATCATAGTGTTATTGGATAGAAATTTTATTTTGAATTGTAGTTTTAAAAATCAAAGGAATTATTTGATTTATTGGAAAATCATTGTTTATAATTTTAAATAGGTGATTTTAAAATTATGGTTGGTTGATTCAAGTAAAAAAAAATTGAAATTATTTTTTTAAATGGTTTGATATAATTTTTTCACAATTATTTGGAATGAGTTGAATCGAAAGGTTATTAGTCATGAAGTACCACCATCAAAGGGGATGGGTTTGGATGTGAAGTTACACCATCAATGGTAACACCAAGATTTTTCTTGTGTTTGTGTTTTGTTGTTGATGATGTTTATGGTGATGGAATAGTATATTCCAAATCATAAATTGAGAAATTGTTTAAAGTCTTTGTTGATTCATTCCTTAAAAAATGGTTTTAAAATCTTGTTTGATTTCTTTTGATGGAAAAACTATTTTTGGTTGGAAAATGGATTGTCTTTGATATAAACTATTTATAATTGTTTTTAAATTATTTTATATAAATTTTCTAACAAATTTTTTCCTAGTGTAATGAGTTGAAAATTCATTGGGGAAATCCTACTAAGTTTTATACTCACCCCCTGCTTGGGAACTTTGGTGTGTTTGTAGATGTTATATATCGAGACACGAGTAATGGAAAAATATCTTAGTTCTTTAGTGATGCTTTTTGATAACTGGGTTTGAGAATGTGGAGTAAGATCTTAGATCAGGTTGGTATTTGATGTCTTTGGGGTCTCTGAGTTCTATTGGTCTTGGTTTTCGCTTTTTACTCTGATATTGTCTTTTGGTTTAGGATTTTAATGTATTATGTTTCATACTAATGCATCATATAATGGTGTAGTTATTTATGGTTATATTTATTTGGATGTTTATCTTTAAAATTTAAAACACCCCCTAATTTTTTTTTGAATCCCTTGGAATTTATTTTTAGCCTTTGGTGTCTTGGGGAAGTCACCAAAGGCTAGTAACACATCAGCCTCTTCCCAAGACAACAGGTGAGAGAGGGGATATTACAATGGTTATGAGTAGGAGTAACTATATTACATAATATATATATATATATAATGGTAATAATAAATATAAGTTTATTGATAAATTATTATTAAATAAGCACTCGGTCTTTAGTAAAGTCATTTTATGCTTCGAAAATACCATTTCTTCAAAAATGATTTTTATTTACTATTTTGAGGAAATATTATAATTAATTTAGAAACTTTGAAAAACAATATTTTGTAAAAATTATATCATTTTTTAATGTTTCATATCAAAATTATAAAAGGATGAAATTTTGGTATATTTTTGAAAAGAATAATTTTTCAGTGAGTAGTGAAAATAATAATTTTCTAGAAAACTGAGTTTGTTTTCATTATTTACAATATCACATTTTTATTAAATTAGTTTTAAAATTTCAATAGTTCAATTTTATTAATAATAATATAATTAACTTTATTTTAATCCACATTGTGATTAATTTTGGTATAAAAAATTTTGTATACACAAAAATACATTTTTATGGAAAATCGTTTTTCATCGAGTTTCACAGGTTTATTTTAAAATTAATTTATTCTACTTATAGAGATTTAATTTTATAGAAAGTATTCAAAATTTGAAATCAAAGTTTCCAAATATGGTAAATAGTTCAACTTCATTTTTGGTCATAATGAATAGTAACCATCATAAATATTAATCACCATAGTAAAGGGGAAACTTGGTTAAGTAGGGTTAAAACTAATTAGAAAAGTCTTTAAAATGAACATAAAGATTTTATTTAATATATTTTATTAGCTTAATTCGACCAACCCAATACAATATTGAAAAATATATAATTTGTGTGCAATTTTTCCTGGACAGAGACCTTTATATTATTGTAAGTAAAGAACAATTACAATGTGTCACTTTTTTTATTTTAATATCTCTAATATGTTTTCACAAGGATAAAAACAAGTCATGAATGGTTATAAATTTTTATTTTTATGATAAATAAATTTTTTTATTATTTTGTTTTTTCGATTTTTAGATATAAAATAGTGACATTAAATGCTTACACAATGTCAACACATGGCTTGTGCAAGCAGTAGAAAAATTATGTAAATGATTTTAAAAACATAAAAAGTAATATTTTTTCATGATTTATGGTGTTCTATGAAATTTTTATAAAAATATAATATATTAATGATGTGGTAAAAGTTTATATTTTAACTACATTATACTATTGATTTTTTTTAAGATCAATTATTTGAACAGTATCAAAAATGACTTTAATGCTATTTTATGTTAATAAATATTGTATTAAATGATTTAAAATTCATAAAAATATTATAAATATAAAAATTAATTTTATGTGGTGAATAATATCAACCATTATCTTTTTAATGGTCACTTTTCATTTTATGTAATTTTAAGTGTGTCCCTTCCTTTACTAAAAAAAGACATCAGTTATCTTATATTATTCACAAAAACTTGAGATAATTATCTTGAAAAAAACATACCAAAAAGTCTTATAAAAAACTTATAGATTTTATAGATTTTATTTTATCCTCAAAATACCATACCTATGATCCTTAAGAATATATCCAAAGGATATTTCTAAAAGAGGAGGTAATTGTCTTAACCGTTCTCTTTCATTTCACTCTAAATTTTACTGCCTTCAATTATTTCATAGTCATTAAAATATAATAACACCAATTTATACCATATAATAATATGTAATTATGTTTATGGAATAAATTTTATCCATATCCTTCTCCAACTTATGGGAAACAAAATCATCATTCGTGTGTACGTGTGAACTATGACCTCACGAACCAATGTTATTCATTTTCCATCACTACCTTTAATATATGGGTATAATGATGGATTTAGTGTGTTTATATGATATTCATGAAATAATTATAATTCTTTAAAGTTAATATATCATTTATCTTTTTACCTTTCCATCCTTTGGTAAACGGAAATGTCATTTGTGCGAACATACGGACTATTGTCTCCATATCGAGACATGTTTCATTTTTTGATACCACCTCTTATGGTTAACTATATTAATGGATCAAAATGAAATAATATGATATATATGAAATAATTATAATTTTAAAATGGTAAATTATATATCTTACTTCTTTCTTTACCATCCAATGAAAAGTAAAAACATAGCTCGTGTGTATGTGTGGACTATTTACCTACGAGCTAGTGTATTATTTTCATGAACACTTTTCATGGATGGATATAAAATTGTATTTAATATGTAAAAATGATAATTTGTTTACTAATTATATTATTTATATGATTTAACCATTACCTCCTTGATCTTACTCAACTTACTAAAGTGATTTTTCAATTATGAACCAAATGTCATCAAAACCAACGATGTCGACTTAACCAATTAAGTAATTAAATATAGTATTAGAATAAATGAAATAAATGGTTTAATGATAAGTTAATAAAACTATAAATGGTTCTTAATGAATTAAAATAATTAATTTCAATATATTATATGGTATTTAAAGGGCGTACATAGCAAGTCGGACTTAGGGTAAGGGGTTTCTTAACTAAATTTCCTTTCATTGTATTATAACACTTCTTCATTAACTTTATTATGCCATTATGATGTTTTATTTTATCTCTAAATATTTTTATAATTTATTTAAACTTGTTTTATGTGGATTTAAATTTATTCACATAATCACTTCATGAATTACTTTTCACTCAAATGTTATGATCTTTGAAAGGGTTTTCTTTATCTCAATCTCATTTTATTGTGATATATTTCAAGTCGTTCACTATGATTTCCTTTTATGTTGTAGTTACTAACATGTTAATGAATTTTATAATATTAATTAACTTAATTCATGGGATTTATAGAGGCATATTACATTCTTTCATTCAATGTCTTTTGATTTTAAATTTAGCAAAGTAGTAAAGGATTTTTGTTACAATCTCATTTCTTTTTGGGATTTTTTATGTTCAAGGTTAATTTGGGGGAAATTTTATAATCCTAATTTCTTGAACCATTTAACTATTATTATACTATATTTATTTTTGAGTTTTACATGTTTTAATTTCATTTTCTACTCTTCAGTACTTAATAATATCACAATATCATTTTTGAGGAAAAATTAACCTTATTCCCCTTTTTGGTTGGGAATCTTTTTCTTTCAATATACATGATCTTTAAAATGTTTTCAAGAATGTTATTTTATATTAATAAATTATTTTTTAAATTCATTTTAAACTATATTTGAATTTATTTTCAATGTATTAGAAAAATTAAAACGTTTCCAAATAAGGTTATTTGTGACTTTTTACAAAGTGTGAAAGGAATCTTTGTTTTAACATATACCATACGAATGAAATTTCATATCATAATGTGTATTATATAATTTAAAGCTTACTTTATAAGTTTCCATTGTTATTTTTAGTGAAAATAATTTTCCCAATATTCTCTAAATTTTTATAAAATATTATTAAAAGAAAAGGGTTATTTTCCCTTTTTGAGGAAATTTTTTTAAATATTCATTTAAATTTATTTTTCATATATATTAATATCATTTATATATTAATATATTTCACTAGGTATATTCTCTAATGATACATCCAACCTATTTTATCTATATTTTTTATGATTTTCATGAAACCTATTTCTTTTCCATAGGTAAATCAAGAAATATTGGAATGCAAGTTGTTTTTAAAAGTTTGATGATAAAAATGAAAGCATATATGTGTTATATTTAATTAGGGTACTTTTAAATTTTTTATTATGATGGGTGAACCCTATATAACTCATGATTATGGGTGATCCTAATATAGATTATATGATGGGTGAGCCCGGTATAGCTCTCCAATGCATTTTATAATTTTAATTTCCTTTAAAGGAAATAAGTATGGAGTTAACTAGGTAGGTTTATCCTATGGATTTAACTAGGATCCAATTATTTATAAAATGAGTGAATATAATTGATGAAGATAATTATACAAGATAATAACACATTTCATTTATGATTTTTTTGAGTTTTAATGGTTCATTTGATCAAGTTTGACATCGCATGTCTTATTATTATGTATTCTTATGACTCTTGTATTTATTAAAGATGTATACCATGTCACGTATTTAATAATATAGGTTTTATGGGTATTAATTATCTGATGTAATACTCATGAACTTTGAATATATTCTCATACCCCTATTCTCATCTTTTTTTCACTAAATATATTCAATTGTTTGTTTCTAAGTTCACCCTTACTGATCATTTGATGTCAAACTTATTAGGGTTAATTTCCCTAGGTTATAAATAAATATTTTAAGTAATTTAGGTCTATAAGGGTTTCATGTGGTTGATGTTAAATACTTAATGTGGAATAATAAAATCTGGGTGTAGTGGGAAAAATTATCACTTAAATACATGGTTATTGTGATGTATGTGTTTGTCTGAATTCTATAAAAATATAACCCTAAAATAACATTGGTTAAATTAGTGATACAAAATTTTCATTTGATGTTATATGTTTTGGATATCTAAAATAGGGTCACATTTATTGGTATCAAATCTGGAAATGTCATGATTATGTTTTTAGCACCTGATTTGTGAGTGAGAGTTTTGAGTTGTTATAAGAATCATATACCTTGGACCATCATCACAATGCCTAGACTTGGATACCTTATCCCCATATATCATTGAAGAGAAGCATAGAAATTTTCTGAAGAATGTTATATAATCCATAACCAAAATCTATATATGGGTGACTTGAATGAACTCTTGGGCCATATATTCCCTTAGAATCTTAGAGAATAAATGTTCATAGAATTATATCTCAAATTCCTTCTAAGATAACCCCAAATATTGATCTTCCTAGACTAAGTATAAGGCCTAGGCCTTAAACCTTACTTAATATTGAATTAAATGAATAATTCACATTTAGTATCTTTTCAGGTTTAGAGTTTTACAGAATTAGGACATAACTATTACATCTCAAAAGATTACAAAGTAGACACTTCTACTAAGTTTCCATAAAATAAAAACTCTTAAAAAGAAACATGTCTAGTTCCAGGTTTTAGACAGCCTGACATTTCCTTGATCCCATCCTTGACCCTATTCAACTTTATGTCCTGTGAAAACATTTAAAAAAACTTGGTATGATCATAAAAATCTCAGTAAAGGAAACACAAAGAAGGAAAACTGTTAGTTTTTCAAAACAACAAGTAAACTATTAATTCTTAATCAAAGTAATACTTTTCACCTTTATGAAGTAGTATAAACTCTTCAATGAATAAAATATAATTACTTACCCTTTTTTAACCAAAATATTACCATAAAACCCATATACATAACATATAAAGGTAACTTGGGACATAAACATACTTAAATGGAATAACCATATGGTCTACTTCCACACATATCACTTAATGGAATAGCCATACAGACGACTTCCATACCCAATGAATTGGAGGTTATAACGTAACCACCCGTCCTGGTATTCAGGGCACCACCCATCATATGGTTTATCATGTAACCACATGTCAAATGTCCAAGTACAACTATAGCATCATAAGACAGAAAACAAATATAATGGAAAGAAAATATTTCCACACTTTGATCACAATATATCACTTAAATATATTGACATAACAAATCCATTATAAAAACCATTTCCAATACCAAAATACATAAAAGAGTATATGGTATTTATTTCGTTTTAAAAACATTATGGCTTGTTGAGGAAGCCAAAGACCAAATAATACTCGCGGCGGCAAAAAAGGTCGTTGTCATCGCGTACGTTAAAATAAACATTCCTTTTTGTCGTTTAGAAAAACGCTTCGTAGGAAAATATTACCCTTTGAATGAAAGTAGAAGTCAAAGGGGTTTATAAACCATATAAAATAAAGTTGTCTATAAAACAAAATATGCATCAATTAAAGGAGATTGAGACAAATTCCCTTACAAAGGCGGTATCCTTGGATTAAGGATAAATCAATTACATAATTATGAGTGACAAACGAATAAACCAAATATAAGTGGATATTAAGTGTAAAAAAATCATAGGTTATTCACACATATTTATATAATGACATATTCAAGGAGTACAATTTTATCCCAAAGAATCAAAATTGGGTTAAGAAGTTTCCTTGCAAAAATTTGATAGCCTAATAGCGTCACTTCAAAATTTAGAAAATGAGTTGATGAGAGATAAAAAGAGTATCTCATCACTTGTACATTAAATTTACAGCAATAAGGATATATAAGAACATATCCCAATATAATAAGATGTAGTTTAAAAGACATAACAAAAGAAGTCTTTTTAAAGAAGAGGAGGGTGAAAGGTCCCCTTACCGATTTGGGTAACTTTCGAAACGTACACCCCATTGAATAAGGGTCATACAATGAATAAGTAAATACCCATAAATGAAATTATATTACACAAAGAATATAATAATGGACTGTATATACACCAATCAAAGGAAATGGTGGAAAATATAGCATAAATCTCACGGGAATAAAAGTGAGATGAAAAATCCCTTACGAAAACTCGGCAGCCTTACGGCGCCTCTTAAAACTTCCAAAAATGGATTGATGAGATAAAATAGGGTCTCTCATCATATTAAAATAAAATTTACAGAAATAGGAATATAAAATAACATCCCCAAACATAACAAAGACGAGATTAAAATAAGTGACATAAAGGAGAGTACTTAAAAAGAAAGAGAGAGGTTGGATCTCTTATGAAAATTCGGCGGCCTAACGGCGCCACCCAAAACTTCCAAAAATGGATTGATTAGATAAAATAGGGTCTCTCAACATATTAAAATAAAATTTACAGCAAGAGGAATATAAAATAACATCCCCCAACATAATAAAAATGATCTTTAAGTAAGTTACATAAAAAGAGTACTTAAAAATAAAGAGACAGGTAGGATCCCTTAACTCAAGTCTGACTTGTCATGTTCGTTTCTTTATATTCCTGAATAATAAAATTTGGTCAATTTATAATTTCCTATGGACCTACTTTAAACATTATTATTCAGTTCATATCACATATTATAATGTTATAATAATTGTTTAATAATGTTAGTTCATATCTGACGTTTTTGCCGATGTTTGGTACATGAGTCAAAAATGAACTTGTTTAAAAATCATTTCCCATGTAGTTATTAGTAAATCATTTAAAGAATAGTATTAATGATTAAAATATCATATATATCCAGTACATATTCATTTTATACTATTCCATAACATTTGGAGATAATAAATGAAAAGCACCGTTCATGGAGACGGTAGGCTGTACGTATGCATGAACGCTACTTTCATTTTTTTTGTCATATTAATGGAATTAAAAAATAAATGAGATATATATATATATATTATAATTCCAGTATAATATATATGTTATATAGGTCACATATGTTCATTAATTTAATTTTTTATACATTCCATGTATTGCATGAATGAGTCACATCACTTGAGAGGCGGTAGTCCACACTTCCTTATATGAAATTATCGCATTTGCACAACATGCAAAGAATAAAGGTATGTTTTAAATATAAAATACAGAAGCATATAGAAAACATGAATACCATATATATCATATATAAAATATAGTTACATCATAATGGCCACCTTTAAAGGTGTTTAAAAAATATTGAACAATCATAGTTTCGTGAGGCAGTAATTCGCCATCCACAGAAACAGTATGTTTTTTAACCATTAGACGGATGTGTGTTTAAGTGTAGCTATAATCCTTCTTATAACAACATCCAAGTATATTTAAGATACTGGTTTTGTTACAAAATAAAGGAATAAAAAAAGTTTAGGGGGTTGGAGAAGCAAAATAAAACAAAATAACACTAGGGAAGACTTTACCTTTAAATCAGGTAACTCTTTTTGATTTGAGCTCAAAGGCTTCCTTGGAAAGGATTCTGCCCAAAGTTGAGGCTTCAATGATGAAGATAGGGATGTGTAGAGATGAAATTGGTAGGGTTTGGCTGATCCAAAGGCTTGAGAAGTGTGGGTAAGGTGGTAGAGGTGGGGGCCTTTTGTAAGAGGAGAGGAGGGGCACTCTTGGAAAGTTATAAACTTTTACTTTATTATAAAATGCTTTTCGGATTTTAAAGGTCCCAAAATTATATATTTTGAGGATAAGGTGATACGAGTTCTAAATCCACCCATACAATAGGTTTTTGACAAGTTTAGGTCTTAGATGTTACATTATCTTTTCATTTTATTTAAATCGTTAAATAATGAGGTAATCACTGCATCATCATGGTGTCATAAATAATTAAATTTATTTAATGTCTAAAAATTATAAACAAATATCATGATGTAGGAAATCTTTTTATCTTTCTAATTAATATTTATAGTCAAAAATATGACTTGTATAACCCCATGTAAAAATTGTTTAGTAAAACAACACATGTTTGTGACATTTTAATTTTAACTTTAAATAAAAAGGTATTAATGTCATTTTCCTACCAAAGTGGCTTCATGGGGTCCCCAAGTTGACCCATGGATTGTCTTGGTCAGACATGACTCATAAAAATAAGGTTATTACATGTGTCAAGGTCATTTCATATTATTAAAACATTATTTTTACCTTAAATTACACTAATTACCTCTAATCGCGATTAAATCTTAAAAGTTACTATTCACCAAAAAAAATTATTTTAATCCCATTGAACCACATTTTACATACTAATGAAAATAATGTATGTCAGATTTCTGAAATTCAAATCACATAAGTGGTAAAGTTTTATTTAAATGAAAAATCAATTTTTAAACTACCACTTAGTGGTTTCACTATTCATCAAAAATTGATGTTTTTCAGAAAAAAAAAACCAAAAATTCACCCTAAGCTATATTTGATATTCCGAATTCAAAAATTATGTCTATTTTAAAAAATTCAAAACATATAAGTTGCATTAATTAATTTAATAATAAATTCCCGCTGTCAAAACAAATAGCGTGTTTTTAAGAAACAATATCTATTAAAAGATTGACACTAGTTTAAGTCCAATTTCAAAGTGAAATTAATTCCAATGACCAATATTGGATTAAATGGTAAAAATATATTCTAATTTCACTTTAAAACCAACTCAAAATATAATATAATCATATAAATAAATTAGATTAAAAAGAGGTTTTGAATTAAAATACAACATTTTTCACTATTCATTAAAAAATGAACATTATCGGAAAAATAACAAAAAATTACAAAAAGTAAATTTCGATGTCCCGATTCTAAAGAAGAATTTTATTTTGTCAAATATAACACATAAAATTTTCAAAAAGTGGATTTAAAAGAGGTTCTCCATCAAAAGGCGATTAATCGACCTTTTAAAGAATATTAGAATATTTACGCTTAAAATTGGATTCATTCGCATTTTCAATCCTCTAAAATTTATTGTAAAAAGTAAAAATATTTGACAAACATATATAACCATTTTGTAGTTAGTTCTATTCATTCTCGTCATTAAAAGGTCTAGGTGTTAACTACCATTTAAAATAAAACTATTTTATTATTAGAGTGAAACGTAAGATTTCAAAGGAACTCGTTGTTGCGTATTGGGTAAGCCATCGAGCATGGTGTTACCTTTAATTTAATATTAACATTTTATTCACAAATAGGGATAAATATAAAAGGTCATATTCTTTATTTACTTGGGGTGTTACATCCTTCCCCCCTTTTGGGAATTATGTCCTCGCAATTTTAAAATTGGGCTCGGAATCATCATTGAAAATCCCACATCGGAACAAGAGTCGGTAAAAAAATCACTTTAAAAGAAAGAAAGAGAAGTACAGAGGTCACCTGAGTTAACCCATACTAGGATTCCATGTAGGAAAAAATGGATATGGAAGAAAAAGAAAAGGGTCATGTTCTGAGGGAGAGTGATAGAAAACATGTTTAGGAGAAAGTTAACCACAAGAAAATCACAAACTTATGGTGGGTTAAACGGTATTCGATCCCCCAGTAGGAAAAGTTAATAGACATCATTTTTGTTTTAAGTTACTTTTCATTGAGGAATTTATTTTTGATCTTAAGGAAACATACTTACTTGTCATGTTGACTTTCAACTTTTACTATATTTCTTACACAAACTCATACTTTCCCTAAATGATGAGTATTTAGGAAGACTTGTTCACATTAAGAGTACTATCATAAACTTCTAGATAATAACCTAATCCACAAAAGAGAACTATATATTTCCCATTTCTTCATACTTTAACAAAAACCAAAACCAAAAAGGTTAGTACAAGATCAGATAATCCAGAAAAGGATAACCCTTTATAAAAAGAAAATCTATTCTTAATCTCCAAAATTTGTCCAACAAAACCCAAAGTTCAACGAAGACCATTCGATAAACAATTTTTCCATAAAATTATTCAAATTAAACCAAACTAATATTGACACCCAAATGTTTGAAGGATTTAATCACATAGTCTTCCAAGGTATAAATTAACACTTATCTCCAAATAACATCAGTTTCTCTTAAAGTCTCATATTGAAAAGTAATTAACCTAATCACATATCCTCCATGATAGGTTAATAATTTCCATAGATTACCCAAAATCAACTTAATCTTAATTCATAAAATAATCTAACTAAAAAGAATAAGTCATACTAACCAAGGACTTCACGTAGTCCAGTGGTAGGTGATAAATACCAGTCGCACTTTGGTTGTGGGTTCGATTCCCACAGCTTTGTCCGACGTGATGGGTTGTCACACAGTCTGCATGTTGTCCTTTTTATAAAACTCCAAAAATAACCCTAACATGTTTTAACCTAAATATTTTCCTTATACCTCTCATTTTCATCAAAATTCATTACGATCTCAACATCTTAATTTTTAAAGTATTATTTCACCACTATAAGATAAAATAAAACAATTCCCAAAATGAATAACAGCACACCTTGATCATGGCGTCCACTCGGTTTCATCATCATCTTGTTCACGTAGGTAGAAGTCCCATGCATTACAACAATGATTTAGAGATCCTTCAAAATCATTTTCTTCCTCCATCCAAATACACCTTGTACAACATGGGTCATATGGGTGTTCACAGAAAAATAGTTTTGGAAAATAATCATGTATGACATATAATTCCAAAACATCTGATAAAACGTGATTTCTATAAAATAGTCAGACAAAATTGGAGTTGAAACTTTCTATTATTTTTCCTTTTAAAATACTATAAGTATGTGCTGAGAGACTATACTTTAAAAGCAAATATAAATAGGTTGTGCAAGGGTCTCCTTCCTCAGCACTATTTTTAAAATCATAATATGCTTCAAATTATTATGATAAGGTAAAATATTTGTAAATACCTTGATAATATTTACCTTTCTTGAAAATATGAGAATATTGTGAAAATAGTATTTGTCTAAATACAACCCATGATCCACGATGATAACGAGGTATAGTGGAGGTGTTTGATATCTCAAACAACTGCTTGCAAGTGAGTTGTATGCTAGAAAAAGTTTCACAATCATCCGAACATGACTTTTCAATAATTATTGCAAGCATGTCATCAGGAAGAGATAGGAATGTCATTTGAGATCCTTCTACTTCCATTCTTAACTGACTTTACTTGACCTGAAAAAAGTTATAAATATGGATTTAACTAAAATAATATATATAGGGACTAACCATGTGTCTAACAAAAACTCTTAATCCCTAAAGTTGTCTAAACTGACCTTTGATACCAACTATAAGGCCCCGACCTTAAACCTTACTTAATATTGAATTAAATGAATAATTCACATTGAGGATCTTTTTAAGTTTATAGTTTTATAGAATTAGGACATAACTATTACATCTCAAAATATTACAAAGTAGACACTTCTACTAAGTTTCCATAAAATAAAAACTCTTAAAAAGAAACATGTCTAGTTCCATGTTTTAGACAGCCTGACATTTCCTTGATCCCATCCTTGACCCTATTCAACTTTATGTCCTGTGAAAACATTTAAAAAATGTGGGATGAGCATTAAAAGCTCATTAAGGGATACACAAATAAGGAAAACTGTTAGTTTTTCAAAACAACAAGTAAATCATGAATTCTTTATCAAAGTAATACTTTTCACCTTTATGAAGTAGTATAAACTCTTCAATGAATAAAAGATCATTACTTACCTTTTTTTAACCAAAATATTACCATAAAACCCATATACATAACATATAAAGGTAACTTGGGACATAAACATACTTAAATGGAATAACCATACGGTCAAATTCCACACATATCACTTAATGGAATAGCCATAGGGCCGACTTTCATACCCAATGCATTGGAGGTTATAACGTAACCACCCATCCTGGTATTCGCGGAACCACCCATCATATGGTTTATCACGTAACCACCCATCAAATGTCCAAGTACCATTATAAAATCATAAGACATAAAACAATTATAATTGAAAGAAAACATTTCCACACTTTGATCACAATATATCACTTAAATATATTAACATAAAAAATCCATTATAAAAACCATTTTCAATACCAAAATACATAAAATAGTATATGGTATTTATTTCATTTTAAAAACATTACAGCTTGTCGAGGAATCCAAAGACCAAATAATACTCGCGGCGGCGAAAAAGGTCATTGTCATCGCATACATTAAAATAAACATTCCTTTTTGTCGTTTAGTATAACGCTTCATAGGAAAATATTTCCCTTTGAATGAAAGTATAAGTCAAAGGGGTTTATACACCGTATAAAAGAAAGTTGTGTATAAAACAAAATATGCCTCAATGAAAGGAGATTGAGATGAAGTCCCTTACAAAGACGGTATGCTTGGATTAAGGATAAATCAATTATATAATTATGTGTGACAAACAAATACACCAAATATAAGTGGATATTAAGTGTAAAACAATCAGAGTTTATTCACACATATTCATAGAACGACATATTCAAGGAGTACAAGTTTATCTCAAATAATCAAAATTGGGTTAAGAAGTTCCCTTGCAAAAATTCGACAGCCTAACGGCGTCACTTCAAAATTCAGAAAATGATTTGATGAGAGATAAAAATGGTATCTCATAAATTGTACATTAAATTTACAGCAATAAGGATATATAAGAACATATCCCAACATAATAAGATGTAGTTTAAAAGTCATAACAAAAGAAGACTTTTTAAAGAAGAGGAGGGTGAAAGGTCCCCTTACTGATTTGGGTAACTTTCGAAACGTACACCCCATTGAAGAAGGGTCATACAATGAATATGTAAATACCCATAAATGAAATTATATTACACAAATAATATAATAATGGGCAGTACATACACCACTCAAAGGAAATAGTGTCAAATGTAGCATAAATCTCACGGGAATAAAAGTGAGATGAAAAATCCCTTACGAAAACTTGGCAGCCTAACGGCGCCTCTAAAACTTCCAAAAATGGATTGATGAGATAAAATAGGGTATATCATCATATTAAAATAAAATTTACAGCAATAGGAATATAAAAGAACATCCCCCAACATAACAAAGATGAGCTTAAAAGAAGTGACATAAAGCAGAGTACTTAAAAAGAAAGAGAGAGGTTGGATCTCTTACGAAAATTCGGCAGCCTAATGGCGCCACTCAAAACTTCCAAAAATTAATTGATGAGATAAAATAGGGTCTCTCATCATATTAACATAAAATTTACAGCAAGAGTAATATAAAATAACATCCCCCAACATAAGAAATAGGATCTTAAAGTAAGTTACATAAAAAGAGTACTTAAAAATAAAGAGAGAGGTAGGATCCCTTACCTCAAGTCCGACTTGTCTTGTTCGTTTCTTTATATTCCTGAATAATAAACTTTGGTCAACTTATAATTGCCTAAGGAACACCTTTAAAGATTATTATTTAGTTCATATCACATATTATAATGTTATAATAATTTTTTAATAATGTTAGTTCATATCAGACGTTTTTGTCGATGTTTGGTACATGAGTCAAAAATGAACTTGTTTGAAAATGATTGCCCATGTAGTTATAAGTAAATAATTTCAAGAATATTATAAATGATTAAAATATCATATATATCCAGTAAATATTCATTTTATACTATTCCATAACATTTGGAGATAAAAAATGAAATGCATCGTTCATGGAGACGGTAGGTCGTACGTACGCATGAACGCTACTTTCATTTTTTTTGTCATATTAGTGGAATTAAAAAGTAAATGAGATATATATATATATATATTATAATTCCAGTATAATATATATGTTATATAGGTCACATATTTTCATTAATTTCATTCTTTATACATTCCATGTATTGAATGAATGAGTCACATCACTTGAGGGGGCGGTAGTCCACACTTCCTCATATGAAATTATCGCATTTTCACAACATGAAAAGAATAAAGGTATGTTTTAAATATAAAATATAGAAGTATATAGAAAACATAAATACCATATATATCATATATAAAATATAGTTACATCATAATGGCCACCTTTAAAGGTGTTAAAAAATATTGAACAATCATCGTTTCGTGAGGCAGTAATTCACCATCCACAGAAACAATATGTTCTTTAACCATTAGACGGATGTGAGTGTAAGTGTAGCTCGAATCCCTCTTATAAAAACATACAAGTATATTGAAGAAACTATTTTTATTAAAAAATAAAGTAATAAAAAAAGTTTAGGGGGTTGGAGAAGCAAAATAAAACAAAAGAACACTAGGGAAGACTTTACCTTTAAATCGGGTAACTCTTTTTGATTTGAGATCAAAGTTTTCCTTGGAAAGGATTCTGCACAAAGTTGGGGCTTAAATGATGAATAGAGGGATGTGGAGAGATGAAATGGGCTGGGTTTGGCCGATCCAAAGGCTTGAGAGGTGTGGGTAAGGTGGTAGAGGTGGGGGCCTTTTATAAGAGGAGAGGAGGGGCACTCTTGGAAAGTTATAAACTTTTACTTTATTATAAAATGTTTTTCGGATTTTAAAGGTCCTAAAATTATATATTTCGAGTATACGGTGATAAGAGTTCTAAATCCACCCATCCAATAGGTTTTTGACAAGTTTAGGTCTTAGATTTTACATTATATTTTCATTTTATTTAAATCGTTAAATAATGAGGTAATCGCTGCATCATCATGGTGTCATAAATAATTAAATTTATTTAATGTATAAAAATTATAAAAAAATATCATTATTTAGGAAATATTTTTATCTTTCTAATGAATATTTATAGTCAAAAATAGGACTTGTATTACCCCATGTAAAAAAATTTTTAGTAAAACAACACATGTTTGTGACATTTTAATTTTAACTTTAAATAAAAAGTTATTAATGTCATTTTCCTACAAAAGTGGCTCCATGGGGTCCCCAAGTTGACTCATGTATTTTCTTGGTCGTCCATGACTCATCCAATAAGGTTAGGAAATGTTTCAAGGTCATTTCATATTATTAAAACATTTGTACCTTAAATAACACTAATTACCTTTAATCGCGATTAAAACTTAAAAGTTACTATTCAACAAAAAAATATTTTAATCCCATTGAACCACATTTTACATCCTAATGACAACCATGTATGTTGGATTTTTGAAATTCAAATCACAGAAGTGGTAAATATTCATTTAAACGAAAAATCAGTTTTTAAACTACCACTTAGTGGTTTCACTATTCATCAAAAATTGAAGTTTTTCAGAAAAATACCAAAAATTCACCCTAAGATATATTTGATATTCCGAATTCAAAAATGATGTCTATTTTAAAAAATTCAAAACATATAAGTTTCATTAATTAATTTAATAATTATTTCCCGCTGTCAAAACAAATAGCGTTCTTTTTAAGAAACAATATTTATTAAAAGATTTATACTAGTTTAAGTTCAATTTCAAAGTGAAATTAATTACAATGACCACTATTGGATTAAATGGTAAAAATATATTCTAATTTTACTTTATAACCAATTCAAAATATAATCTAATCATATTAATAAATTATATTAAAAAGAGGTTTTGTATTAAAATACAACATTTTTCACTATTCATTAAAAAAATGAACTTTATCGGAAAAATACCAAAAATTTACACAAAGTAAATTTTGATGTCCCTATTCTAAAGAAGAATTTTATTTTGTAAAATATAACACATAAAATAGTCAAAAAGTGGATTTAAAAGAGGTTGGACATCAAAAGGCGGTTAATCGACCTTTTAAAGAATATTAGAATGTTTACGCTTAAAATTGGATTCATTCACATTTTTAATCCTCTAACATTTATTGTAAAAAGTAAAAATATTTGACAAACATATATAATCATTTTGTAGTTAGTTCTGTTCATTCCCGTCATTACAAAGGCTAGGTGTTAACTACCATTTAAAATAAAATTATTTTATTATTAGAGTGCAACGTAAGATTTCAAAGGAACTCATTGTTGTGTATTGGGTAATCCATCGAGCATAGCGTTCCCTTTAATTTAATATTAAAATTTTATTCATAAATAGGGATAATTATAAAAATGTCATATTCTTTATTTACCTGGGGTGTTACACTAAGACATATTACCATAATTTATATGGTTTAAGAATAATATAAATAGAAATTTTCCCCTACCACTTAGGGAGTTTCTCAAGATGATCAAATATAGACTACATTGAATCTACACAAAACTCAACCACTTAGGGTCCACCCTCACCCATAAAGAGGGTGTGGAGTTGTATATGAAACTCACATGTCAAATCAGATATAGAGATCCTAGTACATAGATTCTCTCTCTCTATGTATTTTACAATATGTAGCAAACTCTCTTGGAGTTTCTCATCATAATAAATACAAGTGCAACATTGGGTTCTAGCACAACTGCTAGTGGGTCATGCTCATCCCTACCCTCTTGGTGATCCACTGGAAGTCATCATAGTGGTGTGTCAGTAAAATTCCAAACACATAACTCATTTAACATTTATATCAAAATTCTAAACATCATGGTTTAAGGTATGAAATAACATGATTAGTATCCCACTCCTCCCTATAAACACTCCACATCACAAGGTTCTCACAACTCTAATACTCTCTCTAGCCCCATCAACCCACTCTCAAGGTAAACATTGTATATAGGATTCACTAATTGATCATTACATTATTGTACCTTGATCATAAACATAGTCTTGGTTAAATCAAATGCCACTATCAAGTTATATAAGGAAACACTATATAAGTTATAGATTACATTTTAAATAAATTAAACCTATATCATAACTAGGTTACTCAACCAAAAATAAACTCATGAATGTCATGTGAATTATATATGTCAAATATAATGCATGAATGCATTCCATCTTGTTTTCCCAGACCAATACTAAATCAATAAACTATAAATCAGACATCATATCCTTGAAAAATCACAAAACAATATCACTAAAAAAACAAGAACACTAATACCATCCCTTGTATCATATATTTTCTCATACATGGGTTAGATAGTCTAAATTAATAGATTCTATTACAATCCTAAAAATATATTCACTCTATATACCATACACAAATAATATGATAAAATGAAACATTTCTTTGATTCCACTTTATAAAATACCCTTCTCAATTCACCTCCACTATTACCAAACTTGAGCATTATATACCTTAAACACATCTCCCTATATTCTAGAGACTATCGAGCAGTGTTGAGGCTCTCAAATTACACATGGAGTGAATATACGATCAGGATCTGGTTTCCTAAATAATGTTAGAGGTGATATCAATAATATTTATCATAACATAATTGTATCATGAAGATATAAATTATATCTAATTGAAAACATAAGTAAATAACATCCCACATGTTGTAATAAAATAAACTATTATAATGTCACATGATTCATACAAATATAACTAAGATTTCTTGAAGACCAATACTATAAAAAATGATCCAAAAGTAAAAAAACTGGAGATATATAGTAAATTGTTCTCGAGTCCTAAACTATGCCCATCTCCCAACTCTGACCATGATCCATAGCTTACCCATCCACTAGAGTAATTCCCTTACCTATTTCATGAAACATGAATTCTTCTTGGGTACTCAAGAACCCGATCAGGGTATGAGTATAATTAAGTAGGAAACCACCAACAATTTCCATAAAAAGTCCACTTTATATAAGTGTATTCTGATGTAACATAGAAAACATAATAATAAAACATTAAATAAAATCCTATTTTATCTTCAGGTTCTATCATGACACTTGGGATCAACCATACCGACTTCTTCTAGTGTTTTTTCTTGAGTTTGAACATGTCACATAACATAACCAAGGATCAATAGGATGTCCACCCATAATTTCATCCCACAAATATCATGAATACTAACTAACAGTATACCCAACTATAGAACCAAGTATTGGATGGCTGTAAGTATATCCATATCATCCATCTAAAACATCCTAGGTTGTCAATAAACTCAACATGTATCACAATTCCATCCATGGTTATCATTACACCCAACCAACAACCCAAGTATATCCATCGTTGGCATTACACCCAACCCACATCTCAAGTATCACCATGGTTGGAATTACACCCAACCCATCAATCATGAATGAATAAGGTTGGAATTACACCCAACCTATTTCCAAGAAACATCCCTAAGTTTTCATTACACCCAATTTCATGTCACATATAACTTTAGGTTGGTATTACACTAAACTACATTCCAACATATCCCTCAGGTTGGCATTACACTCAGCCTCATAACAATCACCCTCTCGATTGGCATTACACCCAACCTCTTCCCATATCATAAACATTTAACAGACTCAACATAATAATCATATGATGTAACCATTTCCCATAATGTAATATAATTAATAATAACAATCCAATAAACACACATAGTTAACGAGGTTCAGCATGGGTTGAAAACACTCCCAACACTGATATAAACTTTACATTAGATTTCCCACTCACATGTCAAACCTCTTCAAAATTCATTTTTCCATTCAAGGATACCACCATGTTATCCTCATATTATTATATTTTCCATTATCAAAAATCATTCTATGGAATCTAACCAAAGTATAATAGTTCAAAACCTAGCAATGGACAATGCTACAGGTTACCTTCATAATTTTCCAACACATTTAGTTTAGGCACACAACCATCAGTATCCCTTGTAGAAGTATCCCAACCCATGAAGGTCCAATCTGAGCCTGAATATGAATTTATCTCTTCCAAAGTAATAAGGAAAAGAAATAATTTAATTTGAGGCCAAGAACACACAGTTAGCATGACCACATATCACACAAAGAATGGAAACATATATAAACCATTGGGAATGGTTAAGGACCACCTACCTTATAATAATAGGAAGATTCTTAAGTGATTTAATTAGATGAATCAACCTCTCAGGGAATAAATCAAAGAACCTATCACAAACTCCCAGATTTGGGCTTAATCAGTGGAAAGTAACAATATTGTAAGAGAAACAGAGATTGTAAAGAAGATGAGTGAAATAATTACCCATGGTGATTCAATGTGGTGATTGGATATTGATTGTTTCTGTAAACAATGTAGATACTTACTTTATGTGGGATAGAATGATAGGTTATATAGGGGAATACGTGCAGTTGAAGAGGAATAAAAAACGAGAGGTGAGGTTTTAATTAAAAATTAACATTTAAATAATTTAATTAAAAAATTTTAATAATAAAAAAATAACATTGGTACCCACTGGGTACCCATCCTATGGGAAGTATTCACTTGGTGTCCCCTACAGAACCTCCCCCCTCTACATGGGCCTATGGGATACTCAATATCAGACCATTGGGAACCCAGTAGCTTCTGTCATCAAGATAGAAGTCATGACACCAGGTTTTTTTCTCAAAATAGACCTTTGAGCCTCTATCAAAGCCTAAAACATACAAAAACCACTGAAATACATTATATTTTCTAGAAAATAAACCAAAAATGTTCCTCAAAAATATGGGGGATGTTATAAATTTTAGTGATTCATGGCAGAAAATGATGCAAATCATAGAGATTATGATAACCCTCAGTGAAATAATATATGTAAACCTATTAAAAACAATATAATAATCCTTATACTTATACTTATACTTTATTTTAGATAGTATCCTATCTCTTTATAAAATCTTTTCCTAAAATTCAAAAAAATCATGATAACCCCTCGTTGTAATTTTTCCTTACAACCCTCCATTAATAAAAAAAGATCCTTTATTAAAAACTTAACCCACCATTATTTAAATGAATAATTTATTTGTGAATAAATTTTCCTTATGTTTCTATGAGATGTGAACATTGATTATGCTCAATGTTTATATCTATTAGATCTAGTTATAAAAATATCCATTCAATTTAGATTAGAATAAATGAAGTATCGAGGTGTAGATTCTTGATATCCTTTATATATAAAGTTACAATATAGTACAATAAATGAATAAATATCATTAGTGTTAGTTTACAATATATTTTTTAAAATAGATTATAAATAGAAAAAAAATCATTACATCTGGAGGTGTTTTTGTTAAAATAGATCTACAAATAAAAAAATATTGTATTTATTCATGGTGGTTTTTAAAAAAAACATTAACAATAGCAAGAAAATTTAAAAGAGAGAGAGAGAGAGATACCTTGGATCCCATCTCCCCCTTCCCTTCGCATTCACAACCCTAAATTTCTCATATTCCCCTTGCACCCAATGATCATACCATTTTCTAGCTCCCCTTGTAACCAATGATCACTCTCACCTGTCACTTTTGACTCGATCGCCACTGCCTATCTTAGTTTTCCTACTTGGTAATTGTTCTTTACAACAATGGCCTGTTCAATCTTCTTACACTACTCCTTTTTTATACTGAGTTACACTACTACAGTATACCCCATTCAATCCATTTTTTTATCTTCTATCTCTACCCTTATGTGGATATTTTTGATTTAAACATGTGGTATTTTGTTAAAAAACTACATGATTTTATTAGTTATACTTTACATATCTTTATAAATTTATATGATAATATATATATTTAATTCTTGTGTCATTTTATTTCTCTTATATCTATTGAAATTTGTTAATACTTTTTTTTAGTTTATATATATATTGTTAAACTTTATGTTTGTCATTTAAAATATTTAGAAACTACTTTTTGAGGTTTAAAATAATTTTAAAAATCATTTATAAATTTTTTTAAAATAAATAATGTATTTTTTGATAAAAGTGATGTTTAATGCAATTTGGGTGTAATTTTTTAATGCAACTTTAATAAGAGAATATAATAGTTTCAAAAAAATACCATATTTGATGATATTTAGAGTTGATATTTATAAAAATGGGAGTTATATTTTTAAATGATGGACTAAAATATATTTGAATTTAGTTTTACAAGATATAAAAATGAAACTAGTTCAAAAAATATTGATTTGATTTAATGTTGGTATTTTGATTTCAATTTTTTAAAATAAAAATATATTTTTGAAATAGAATAGTTTTTGGATTCATTTTGTTTATTTTGAATTATTAATATTGGTGATTAGATATTTTCAAAATGGTGTTTCAATGGGGTTTCAAAATTTTAAACTTTTAAGTTTAATTTCAATTTTAATTTGGGGCGTGTTTGGTTAAAAAAATTGTTTTGGGTGCGATTTAAATTCATGGTAAATTAGTTTTTTTATAGTAAAAGACATTTGGTTTGTATTTTATTGTGCACATTGAAAGTATATAGTTTGACATGATTGTAAATTATTTATTTCATTTATAAATATTTATTTATATTTATTATATTTAAGTGCATGTTTGTTTTTTAATAATAATTTCTTTATTATATGATTTAAGATATTTTATCTTGAAAGTACAAAGTATTGAAGTGAGTTTTTTTATATGTTTGAGGTGAGATGATGTGTTTTTTAAATTCATTTTAAAATTCAAAGTGTTTTTCAATAAACCATTTAAAATGAATTTATCTTTTTAAATAAAAAAATTATTGCTAAAAATTATTTAGGAATATTTTTTTATAATTTAAAAAATTATGGTTGTCTTAACTTTACAACTAAAATGTATTATTTTATTATTATATATTTATATATAACTTTATTTGTTTATATTATAGGTTAGGCAATCATTTATGTATGGATAAAAGTTATATTATATTACCCTGAAATACACCTCATTATGTTAAGGGTTTGGATATTTTTTTAGATTTCGTAATTAAAAATCAATTTGTGGTTAGAAGAATAAAATTTCCATATCTAAATTTTAATTTTAGTCTATGGTTGATGAGACATGATGCTTTTGAGAAATTGATATTAAAACAGTTTTCTGCACAATATGTGTGGTGGATTTGGCATGGGAAATAAAATGTTATAGAATTTTTGAGTCACTATTCACATTAACATAATGAAAAAGATACTCCCCAAATAGTAGAAAATGTAGAACATAATATATTAAATGATGTTTTTGGTATTATAAGGAAGAATCATCAATATCAAATCACATCATTATATAATCCTATTTAAGTTGCAAATATTAACCTATTAAATGATGATTTTATAATTATAGGATATCCCAATGATGATAGAAACATATTATTGGATGATGTTATGGAGAAAAATATGGGAGAAATATTATATGATAAATAAATGGATTTTTTGAATTAGTTGAATATGGAAATCAATAATTTTATAGTAGATGTGACAAGTCATAATGAACTATAATATTTCCTTCAAATGATTTATAAAATTTTGAGTTAGAGAGTCCCTTTGATCCATGGTGAGTTATTTATCCCCATAATTGTTCCCCTGTGCTATGGTAATAAAGGTCTCAGTGTGAGGAGGGTGGTTCGCTCGAGTTAATCTCATGCATAAGGCATGGGATGTGTGGAGACCTTGTTTTTATATTTTTTTAGTAAATTTCATTGTGATGGTTGGTTTACACCATGGATATCATTAAGGGTTTTTTGAGAAGTTGTGAAGTTCATGTTGTGATTGTTGGTGATTTAAGGATTTCAATATAATGGATTCTGTTGTGCTATAGCAAGGGTCGAGTCACACAAGTTATGAGAGTTAACCAAGTTTTCTTAGGATTCAAAAGGGTATTTGATCATAGCATAATTTTCATATCTTAGGATGATCGAGGGATATTATGGAATGATTATACCTATTTCATTGTGGTTTTGGTCTAGCATTGGGAAAAGTATGTTGCATCTGTTTTCATTGCACGATGATTGGGTTGTCCTGGATTTTCATTCTGAATTATTATTTGAACCCTCCCTCTCTCTAATATTTTTTTCCTTCCTTGACCTCATTGATTTTGGTGGTACATTTTTATGGACGTGTAAATCTTGTATGATCCTTAAATAAACTAAAATCATGTGGTAATCCCTTGGTGCTTCTAGAGTGTGTATTCATGAAGCTTTAATGAATGATATATGAGGTATGAATATTTTCTCATATCATGATCCATTATTATATGGTATAATTGTGAATGTACAAATTTTTATTTCTTAATTTCCCTATGATATTAATTATATAAATATTTATTTATATCTATGATAATTTTACTTTTTTAGAAATAAAAACCTTATTGATTCACCTCTTATATAAGATATCATGTTGTTGAACCTTTCTATCATATCCTCAAATCTTTCTCATGGTTTGATTGAGAAAAATACATTGGTTCCTTACAATCATAGATTGTGTTTTGATTTATGGTATAGGAGGCAGAACATGGAGGTGCTAGTACTTTGTGGAAATAATGATCTTATAAATTTTTTGTTGTGTGGGATCATGTTGCTCTATTGAAATGCATACCATTCTATAGTGTAAGGCCTCATTAATTTTCCTTATCCTTCATGGGAGGATCACATAGCAACACTCCATGTTTCACTATAAACGCCAATTTCTATGGTATATAAAACTAAATGGGGTACATTTTGAAGGTTTTGGAGTTGTTATTACATATATTTAATAAGTTATAATTTAATATTATGTAATGTGTGTCATGATATGGTGGTTCTGGATGCAAAATAAATTTGATGGTTTTAGTTTGAATGTGAGGATTTCAGAAAAAAGGGTATAAAAATAACATCTTTTATAGAGTATGGAGTTTCAATGTGGAATGAAACTAATGGTTCAGGAATTGTGGAATGTAATTATGTCTCATGTCAGGATTGTGTCAAGACTATAAAGAGAATACCCAACATGAGACATTAATAGGTGTTTGAGTATCTTTCCATCCATGTGTTGATTAGGGATAGGAGATATCATATCTTGAGTTTTTTTCATTTAGATAACAATGGTATAATCCTTAAAACTGCCTAAGGGAATCTATATCATGTTCTAGGTAGGTTTAGGTTGTAGCCTTATAGGGTCGATGACTGGGTTTAGGAGTGATGAGCAGATCATGTATTGAGGTTTAGCACTCCCCTTATTGTGGGTTGATGATAAGGTGTGGGTCCCTTCTAGGGTCAATAGAGTTTAGTACTCCCTGACATTAATGGGGTGTAGGTCCTCTATAGTTTAGGTGTGTAGTTGATACTGCATTTCAACTAACAAGGAATAGGTCCTCTATAGGGTTAATAGAGTTTGTTAATCCCAGAAATAATGTTCTTTGAATCATCAGGGCATGAGTCCTCTATTTATGACTTCGAGTTATCTCTCATTTAACTATCTTATTCGATGAGGAGCGGTCCCTCAATAAAAGGTTTGGTAATCCCTCAACCAACACATATATTAGTGAGTAATAGGTCCCCTACTACAATCAATGAGATAAGATGGATTTGGTTTAGATGGGTATATTGGATTCTTCGGATACACATGGTGATGTATTTATTTGATTAGATGGTTTTTTATGAGTAGGGATCAGTGTCTTATGTTCTCAAACATGAAATAATATCTTGGTTTATAATGTGTTCTTATTTTATATGTGGGTAATCCTATACCTTTATGGTTTTGGGATGACTAAAACTTTATTTATTCCTTTGTGGTTTCTAGGGTGTCCTATTGGGTATGCATATACTCACCCTTCTATGGGTGTTTCACCCATATGTGTAATTTATTATTCATATGATGAATATTTTAGCGGTGAATTTGATTGATAAAATATTTATGGAGTGTGAGATTAGTGGTACACAAAGGTTATAGGAGTAGGAAGAGTTTTTGGAAGGTTTTATGCCTCAATGTGTCATCATTTCCCTCCTAGTTGTGTTAGGTTGGTTTAAATTTGGGATGTTTGGATATTTCTTCCCCTATATATTATGTCACTAATCACTTTTCCTTCCTCTGTGTATCCTAGAATGTGTGTCATATATTTTTATTCCAATTGGTTAATTATATGGTTTACATTACAGTTATATCCTGTGTGGAGTTTAGTGGTTGTGTATAGGTGTATTAGGCTAAGGCCTCCCATCATATGTGATATTCCTAGTCAGTGTCAATCGATATCCCTGAACCTATTATAGGAGGGATTGGGGTGGTACACTTGGATTTTTTTATCCAAATGTGGACCTAGTGGGTTGGGTCATATCAAAGTGGTATCGAATTAGTTTTATCTTAGGGAGACTTTGGAGTTGGGAGTATTGTAATATTGGTTTGAGAACATAGGGAAATTTTGTCGAGGAGTTTGAGTTCAAATTTCAATCCATGGAACTCAGTGTTAGTGTGACGATCGACATATCCATTCACCAAGAATTTAACAACCTCATTATTGACTCAAATCTCTAAGTAACAAATTATTTGGAACATATAAATGTTAAATTCACTATATGAGGACCATTTTTTGATTTGTGTGTTTTTTTTTTGAGTTTAATCCCCAAATATTATTTAGTAACTATGGCCTATCATGTCCATTATAGGATTTCACTACACAGAAAACCAGTTATGATCCAAAGGTAGGGTCATGACATGCCCATATAGGTGATCAAGCCTCATATCATCAACTAATTGAGTTATAAGGATTATTTTTAGGGACTAAGCTATGATAATTACCCATTATAAAATCATGGATAAGTTCCTCTACCCATAGTGTAGTGAGAAGAACCTCCACCTACAATTTAGGCTTATGTCCTCTCACTATCTAACTAGAATATAATTCCATAAGATAGGATAAGGATGGGTGTAAGATGAATGTGATTCATTAGTTTCAACTATAGTTTCCACCCATGTTCTAAGGCAAGACTAACCCTAAGATAATGAAGTATTGGCTTGAAGTGATGATTCATGTGTTCCACCTTGTCCAAATTTCCTCTGATTAAATGGTGGTTCTATTATCTATATTTATCCATGATGCAGTGAGTCACTAACAAACAGTGATCATACAAACCAATAAAAAGGTGACTCTCCCATGGACAGAGTTTGAGAACCTATTTCATAAATATTATTAACCAACTATATTGAGATTTTTATGAATCTAGGTGTTTTTGGATCTCACATATGGTAACATGTCTATTTTAGAGTATGCATTTAGGTTCACTGGCCTCATGAGGTACTCCCTCAATATGATCTGAGACAAGTTTCTTTAGCTGTGCATGTTTGAGTATGACCTTTTTATAGATATCCAATCCAGTGTTTTTAATCTCTTTATACCCACCTACACTAGGGTTCTAGAGAGATCCCTAATGATATATATCTTTTTGGTCAAGTATAAACTAGTAGCTAAATCTAGAAGTGGAGTTCTAGGGGTAGATTCATCAGCTACAACTGGACACTAATAGGTGATAGAATTGTTTCATCGGAAGCATACACATGTACAATCCCAAACCCAAGGTATATTCACTCAGGAGTCATATAGATGATTTATCCATCCAATACATAGGCTTTTCTATACATTTATAGGATTAAGTCACATAAATTTTTATTTCCTGACCTAACATGTAGTAGAGGGAAGTTAGGAAGTAGATGGACCCCCTACATCAAAGTTAGGGATGAAATTAGTGACCTCCCTATGGTGGGAAGGGTGGTCCTCAGAGAGGCAGTTATGATAGATAAGTTGTTGGTGCACCAGGAGGAGGATCCAAAGGTTAATGTTGCTATGATTCACTCCCACCACCACTAACCCTATGTGTCCCCCACCAATCTCAAGGAGTTGGTAGGCAGGGATGTGTCCAGATGAAAGTGATAGAGGGTTACAATGAGGCGATGCCCTGTGTGATTTGAGTTATGATTTTTTCATACTCAACATTATCACATGTATTAATGGATACTGTTGTGATCCATTCCTTTCTGGTTTCATTCCTAGTTTTAGAGTTAGAGATCTCAGTAGGTATTTTAGCCTTACCTATGTGGTTAGAGGCTCTTATTGGAAGTGATCATCTGCTCATCCATATCTTTAGATGATAAAAACGTGTGCTTAGTAGTGAGAGGTTCTTGTGGGAACTCATAGTTGATATGATTAAACCCTAAAACTTGATTCTCAATATGGGCATTCTATTCTCAGTCTGTGACCATATATATTGCTATTTTTTTGAGAGTTTTGTGCTATCGAGAATATGGATCAAGGTTTTTCTTCATGGGTGAGTAGGACCTTTGATCTAAATGAGTCGGGTATATAAATGTGAAGTTATAGTCAATCATTGATCAATTAGTAAGTCTTGATATTGGTGTGGAAGATACTTTATATGTTCTACTTATTTTAGTTGTAGAAGAGTATATGGTGATAAATACCCACATCTATATAAGTTTTAAAATTTAAAGTGAATTTAATTTTTTATGTCCCAAAGAAGGGGATATTCTGAGAACTAGGATTCATATAATAATTATGAGTTTTATAAAATATAAAGGAGATTTTTTTATCTATATTTAGGACCAATGGGTGTTTTTGGTGCTTATTTGAACATTAGAGTGGGGTTGAGGTGACTGCTTTTCAGTATTTTGTTGCAGGTAGCTTATTGTATTGTAATGTGTGAGGGTCACATAGAGACATCCCTAGGTAAGGGGTTGTACCCTCTACTTTGGGATAATCACACTGTTACATAACCTGGTGTAGAGGCCACATCACGAAGAGAGTGAGATGGTTCCCTGATGGTCTTGGTCCTTGATTGTTTGGTTCTAACTAGGGTAGTTGCACCGCAACCTGTATGAGTGAAGGAGAACCATAGATAAATCCTCATGGTCTCTCCATTATCAAATTTTATCCCTTTTCTAAAACTGATGGACCTATAGTTTTAGGGTGGGTCCCCTTAGGTTTTTTTCAAATGGACTTATGGCGAGAGGCCATTTCGATTGTCCCTCAATCATATCCTTCCTCTATAAATTCCCCATAAAAATGGGGTGTTCTTAATGAAAATTTTCATAGTGTTTGGAGGTACGGTTCCTTCTTCAACCCTTTTTTATTATTCTATTTTATTTTACAATAATCACATTACCTTATGTTTGGGGATTTTAGTGATGATTCAAATAGATCATGGAGGAATCAACCTAATCGATGAGGATTTTTCATGTGGTATATAGAGTATTTCCTAAGGGGATGATCGCATATTGTTGGTTTCTATTTCATTGCAGGTAATTTTCCCTGTGTTTTTTTGTGTCTTTTATTTAATTAGATGAAATTGTTTGATTATCAGGTGTCAGATGTTAGGTATTTGTCTTAGGATGGGTTTGGGGGTATTCCATGGACCATCTGGGTGTAGTTGGGTGTAGTTTTTATGGGAAATATGGATCAGTGAGTTTTCAAATGATTATGAACTTTTGGATTAAATTTAATAATTAAATTATAATTTCATATAATTAATTATTTTGAATGAAATTTCTTAGTATGGTAACTTGGGATATGTTATTAACTTGTATTGGATTGGATAAGGATGAGTGGATCACAATGAGGATAATACCTTTGTGTATGAGGTAGGTGGTCCCTGGACATCTACCTAATTTTATGCGTTTTTTTATAAATCATTTGATATGTTGTTTCACCACTTTTGTGTGATCATCATTATATTGAAAATGAATTTTTCCCTTTAAAATTTATATGGATGGTGTGGAATTTTCAAGGGCTATAATAGACCCATGAGATCTAGGTTAATTACTTGGTCACCAATGACTGAGGTATTGACCATAAATGTGTGTTGGGATATATAAAGTCCCCATAGGTGATAAAATAAATTAAACAAAATGTAGTTAACCTTGCTATAGGTTCCATTAGACTCATACATTAAAGTGAAGTGATGAATTTAATTGGTTGTCCTAGGGATGGGCTATAGGGAAGTAAGGATTTCTTTATAGAGTTTGGGCTAGTTTACTAGAGATTGTGGTAATTGTTCCTCCTCCATGGGTATGTGAGTACCTGGGTGGGTGTGACCTGGGTAGGTTTATGTGTTGGTTGGGCAAGAGAGTATCAAACTTGGATGTATTGGGAAGTGAGGTTTTCATTATTCCATCTCTCATCTATAATTTCAATACTGTATTATCAATAAGTGTTTTTTTCCATGATATGAGAATAGTTATGATTATGGGCACTATTTCCTATGAGGGATGGGCTTGGGAACTAGATTTGTGGATGTGAGAGAGGAGACCATGTAGGGTGTATAGACTATGATATGACCTAGGGGACCTTGAAGGGTTTATGGATTCATGTTGAACCTGGAGAGGGGTAGGGTATGGAAACATATATTATTGATCATATGTGTCACCTTAGAACCTAAGGATTGAAAATGATATCCTAGTATGGATGAAGTGAAGAGAATAAGTTGTGTACTTGAGAGGATAACCTAGGAAATTTATGATGGGTTTGGGTGAGTGGCCAGCCCATTTTTGGATGATGTATAATGGGTATTATAGGGTGATGTCTTTCCCCTAATGTGATGTGAATATATAGATGATGTTCTTGGGTTATTTTTATCCCCTGGGCATATGTGATATATGATTTATTAGGTGATGGGGTCAGATGTAGACCCCTGAGTAATGATAGCCTTGTAGAAATTCTAGGTAAGGGATCTGGCCCATGGTTGTATTCTATATGATGTTTTTGGTAGATTTTTCCCCTATGTGTATGTTATATGAGGTTCCATGGAGGATGATTCCCCTAGGTGTATGTGATATGAGGTTTCATGGAGAGTTTTTCTTTAGGTGTATGCTAATGAGGTTTTAGGTAGGATGATTCCTTTGGTTATATGTGATATGAGGTTTTGGGGAGATATTTCCCTCAGATGTATGCTATATGAGGTTTCATAGATGATGATTCCTTCCAAGTGTATGTGAAATGAGTTTCTAGGTATTTTTCCCCTTGTTGTATTAATTATAATGTTTTAAGGAGATTTTTACCCTAGGTGGTATTTTAAAAGTTCAAGGGTTGGATGTGGTTCCCCTAGGTTATATTCTAAAAAGGTTATAGGATAGTATGTGGTCCCAGCCGTGTGGTATTCTTTATGAACAAGGACACTTTGGCACTGGTTGAAGTAGTTATGGTCGATCATGGGCGTCACCTTAAAACTTGAGGACTGATGGTCATTATTTTATTATAATTTTTAATTGTATTATTATTATTATTCTAATCATACCACATGTGCATACACTACTTCACTGGTTATGTTAGAGAAATCATTAGTGGTGGTCAATGTATTTTTACTCACACCTTTCTCAAGTGGTGTTGGAGATTTAGTACCCAAAAAGACCTAATTGTTGTAGGTTTAGGTAGGGAAGAGGCTCAATGTTATATGATCATGCTGGAAAATATCAATTAGTATTTAGAGACTGATATGTGATGAGGCATAGGGATAGTAATAGATCCTTCTTATAGTTATATTCTTATTTTTATTTTTATATTTGATTTTCCTAGTGGGTGATCAGTTGGGATGTATGCTTGTATAAAAATATTTCATATGTTATAGAATGGTTCTTATTTAGTTGTATTTTTCATACAATGATTATTATTTTAGATGATGTTAGTTTTTTTCTATTTTTGACTTTTGTGTTAAGGTTAGTCTCCCCACAGTAACACCTTAGACCCTCATTACTGTTCAGAACCCACTGGTATACAGAAAGGAACACCTAAGGTCTTATGATGTCTTCGTTTAGGACTTTATAATGTGGTAAAATACTGAGGGAATTATATTGAATTTATTTCCTAGGGATATCCCTTGATTTCCCCCTCTTTGGAAGATTGAATTTTGTATTGGTCTATACCTCGGGGCCACTCTGATATCATATGCAGCTTATCAGATGGAACCTGTTAAAACTCAAGGAGGTGAAGGTTTAATTGGAGGACCTTATAGAGAAAGGTTTCATCATACATAGTGTTTCCCCCTAGGTAGATCTAGTGTTATTTTCCAAGAAGTCAAATGGGACCTTGAAGATTTTTATTGACTATTGATTCCTAAATCCAGGGATAGACAATAATAAATACAATCTACTGAGGATCGATGAGATCTTCGACCAATTAAAATTAATGAATTAGTTCTAAAATATTGAACTAAGGTTCAACTATCACCAGCTTCAGGTTCATAAGGAGTATATCCCAAATATGGAATTCAGGTGAATCTATAACATTAAGTTTCTAGTGAGGCCCTTCAATGTGATGAATGTCTCAGATATGTTTATATGACTTGTGAACTAGAACTTTGAACATTTACTAGACTTTTTCACAGTTTTTATTATAGATTAAATAAATGTCTATTAAAATTTAATAATGAGTATGTTGAGAGTTGTAGGATTTTCATGGACTTACTTTGAGAGAACCATCTCTATGGTAAGCTCTTGAAGTGTTAGTTCTGGACTCAATAGGTCCAATTCTTGTAGTATGTCATCTTAGATGGTGATGTTGCTATAAACATAGAAAAGACAAAGGTAATTATTTCTTGGGAGTATCCTAAGATAATTTTTGAGGTGTGGAGATTCCTTGGGTTAGTGGGATACTATCTAAGATTCATGGAGGACTTCTCTAGGTTTTTATCTCACATAAATACCCTTCCTAAAAATGGATATCTCATCATTTTTTCTAATCAATTTTAGAGATATTTTTAAGAAGATGAAGCAGAGTTTGGCTAGTTATCCTATCCTAAGATTCCCAGAGGAAGGATTTGAGTACATGGTGTAATATAATTCCTCTAGATCTAGGATTGGTTGTGTACTAATGTAGATATAGTCAGTGATTGACTATGGGTCCAGATAGGCCAGACCTCGTGATCAGAACTAATGGACCCATAATTTATAGATGTAAATGGTATTATTCTTCATAAAAATTTGGAGACATTACCTTCTAGGTGAGTGGTCCATAGTCTATACATCCTTTATATTCTCATATATATCATCACCCAGAGAGATATTAATCCAATAAATATGCATTAATTATATTTTATGTAGTGCTATGACTTTGATATTGTCTATACTCCATAAAATGGAAATGTGGTGGATGATTCAATTAATAAGAAATCTTGAGATCAATCAATTAATAAGGAGTTTGAGTAATTTTTGGTGATGTAGTTCTCCTTAGTGGATGAGGGAGAGGTTTCATATCTTCAATCGATGATGTTGTATCATGTGCTTCTATGGAATGTGAGGGAGGTCCATTTAGGAGACATATATTGTGAGGAAATGTGTGACCTAATAACCTTAAGAAATTCACCAGATATATTTTTCAATAGTGGGGAGTATATCATCCTATTTCGAGGATAGACAATGGTTCTAGTCACATTATGGTAGGATGTGTTGATATAGTTCCACAACTCCCCCCAGGCATGATAAATATGTACTAAAACTTCAATCGTTACTTTTGGTGGCCTGTTATGAAGTGGAGTATTACTAAGTTTATCTCATATTTCTTCACAAGTCAATAGGTGAAGGCCGATCACTAGGGTTTAGTGGGTTTGTACGAATATTTTAATATTTCAAAAGTGGAGGTGGGATGGTATTTCAATGGACTTCATGATAGTAAATCCACTTTTAGAAAAGGGTCTTGATGTGGTTTGGGTGATTATCAACTGACGAACCAAGTCATCCCAATTCCTTCCTATTTGAGAATAGATTTTGATGGAAATATTGGTGTGATTGTATGTGGATGTGATCATTAAGCTACATGGGTTACATTAAATGATCATATCTATTTTTGATACTCTTTTCACATCACATGTCTATATTAGCTTGAAGGAGGAATTTGGGATTCAATTTTTGTTGAGTAAAACATTCCACCTGCATATAGATGGGTAGAATAGGTGAACTATTTAGGTTCTTGAGGATATGTAGTGGGATTATGTGAGTGATTTTAGTTTGAGTGGATAAGAACACTTATCCTTAGTAGAGTTTTTGTATAATAACACCTACCACTATAATATTGGCATGGAACTTTTCAATTCCCTGTATGGGAGACCCTCTATGTCACCCTTAGCTTGGATGGAGTTCAGAGAGACATATTTGATTTGGTAAAAGTTAGTGTGGATGATGCACTACTACAAAAACGGTCTTTATCAGCACTCAAAACGGGCTTTATTAGCACTAAAAATGTGTTGTAAAGCTCAGCACTGATAAAGGGGGGTACCCTTTATCAGTGCTTTTTTAGCGCTGATAAAGGTGGACTTTATCAGCGCTCCTTTAGCATTGATAAACTGGTCCTTTATTAGTGCTTCTTTAGCGCAGATAAAGGTGTAGTTTATCTGTGCTTTTTTAGCACTGATAAAAGCTCTATTTATCAGCGCTAAAAAAGCGCTGATAAATGCCATGTCTGCTGCTACGAAAACATCTGCAGCAGCACACCCGAACACCTGCAAAAAAAATTCAGCATCTCAATAATCTAATTAGAGCAAGTATACCCATGAAATATTAACACATAAATCATAAGATAATTAGACCAAGTATACCCATACAACAAGTATATCCATACACCATTAACACATAAGTCATAAGTTAATTAAGTACATAAATAATTCAATTAAGAATTCAGGGGGTTGGGGGGCTTTTCAAGGTTTTTGAGTGGCTTTCCAAGGGGGGTAGGGGGTTTCTGGGAGGATGGGGGTGTCTGGGGGGGGTTTCAGGGGGTGGGATGGTGTACAGGGTGTTGGGGGGGCTTTACAGGGGGTGGGGGTGTCCAGAGGGGTGGGGGTGTCCAGGGGGTGGGTTGGTGTCTGGGGGGGTGGGGGCGGTCCAGGGGGTTGGTGGGGTTGACTCGTACACGTCACCAAGGACCCTTGTATCATTCTTATAAAATATAAAGACAATCTGAATGTGTTTGGTCGTATTTTCATAGGTCAGTTGTTGTTTTCAATTAAAATTGTGTCCATTTTAAACAAAAGAGAGACCCTTTGAGTGATTGCAGTCACACCGTGCCTCGGATTGAGATGGTGATGACTCGTACACATCAAAAAGAACCCTTGGATCATTCTCCTAAAAGATAAACACAATCCGAATGGGTTTGGTCAGATTTCCGTAGGTCAGTTGTTGTTTTCAGTTAAAATTGTGTCCATTTTAAACAAAATAGAGACCCTTTGAGTGATACCAGCCACACCATGCCCCGGATTGAGGTGGGGTTGACTTGTAAACATCACAAAGGACCCATGGATCATTCTTATAAAAGATCAAGACAATCTGAATGTGTTTGGTCATATTTCCGTAGGTCAGTTGTTGTTTTCACTTAAAATTGTGTCCATTTTAAACCAAAGTGAGACTCTTTGAGTGCTAGCGGCCACACTATGCCTATAATTGAGGTGGGGATGACTCGTACACGTCAAAAAGGACCTGTGGATCATTATCCTAAAGGATAAACACAATCTGAATGGTTTTGGTCAGATTTCTGTAGGTCAGTTGTTGTTTTCACTTAAAATTGTGTACATTTTAAACAAAATAGAGACCCTTTGAGTGGTACCGGCCACACTATGCCTCGGATTGGGGAGGGGTTGACTCTTACACATCACCAAGGACCCTTGGATCGTTATTATAAAATATCAAGGCAATCCGAATGCGTTTGGTTGTATTTTCATTGGTCAGTTGTTGTTTTCAATTAAAATTGTGTCCATTTTAAACAAAAGATAGACCCTTTGAGTGATAGCGGTCAAACTGTGCCTCGTATTGAAGTAGGTATGACTTTTACATGTCAAAAAGGGCCCGTTTATTGTTTTACTAAAGTATCAACACAATCCGAATGGTTTTGGTCAGATTTCGGTAGGTCAGTTGTTGTTTTCACTTAAAATTGTGTCCATTTTAAACAAAATAGATACCCTTTGAGTGATACCGTCCACACCGTGCCTCGGATTGAGGCAGGGTTGACTATTACACGTCACAAAGGACCCGTGAAGAGTTATTATAAAATATCAATACAATATGAATGTGTTTGGTCATATTTCTGTAGGTCAGTTATTGTTTTCACTTAAAATTCTGTCCATTTTAAACCAAAGTGAGACTCTTTGAGTGCTACCGGGCAAAAAGTGCCTTAGATTAAAGCAGGGATGACTAATACACGTCACAAAGGACCCTTGGATATTTATCCTAAAGGATCAATACAATCTTAATTTGTTTGGTCATATTTCCATAGGTCAGTTTTTGTTTTCACTTAAAATTGTGTACATTTTAAATAAAATAGAGACCCTTTGAGTGGTACCAGCCACACAGTCCCTCGGATTGAGGCAGGGTAGACTTGTACACATCACCAAGGACCCTTTTATCATTCTTATAAAATATCAAGGCAATCTAAATGCGTTTGGTCAGATTTTCATAGGTCAGTTGTTGTTTTCAATTAAAATTGTGTCCATTTTAAACAAAAGAGATACCCTTTGAGTGATAGCAGTCACATCGTGGCTCGAATTGATGCGGGGTTGACTCATACACATCAAAAACGACTCTTGGATCTTTCTCTTAAAGGATCAACACAATCCGAATGGGTTTGGTCAGATTTTTGTAGGTCAGTTGTTGTTTTCACTTAAAATTGTGTCCATTTTAAACAAAATAGAGACCCTTTGAGTGATATCAGCCACACCGTGCCTCATATTGAGGCAGGGATGACTCTTACACATCAAAAAGGACCCGTGGATCGTTCTCCTAAAGGATAAACACAATCCAAATGGTTTTGGTTTGATTTCCGTAGGTCAGTTGTTGTTTTCACTAAAATTTTGTCCATTTTAAACAAAATAGAGACCCTTTGAGTGATATCGGATACAATGTGCCTTGGATTGAGGTGGTGTTGACTCATAAACATCACAAAGGACACTTTTATATTTCTTATAAAATATCAAGACAATCCGAATGCGTTTGGTCGGATTTATGTAGGTCAGTTGTTGTTTTCACTTAAAATTTTGTCCATTTTAAACCAAAGTGAGACTCTTTGAGTGCTACCGGCCACACTATGCCTCGGATTGAAGCGGGGTTGACTCTTAAACATCACAAATTACCCATGGATCATTATTATAAAATATCAAGACAATACGAATGAGTTTGGTCAGATTTTCTTAGGTCAATTATTGTTTTCACATAAAATTGTGTCCATTTTAAACCAAAGAGATACCCTTTGAGTGCTACCGGCCACACCGTGCATTATATTGAAGTGGTAATGACTCTTACATGTCACAAAGGACACTGGTATCGTTCTCCTAAAGGATCAACACAATTCAAATGCATTTGGTCGAATTTCCATAGGTCAGTTGTTGTTTTCACTTAAAATTGTGTACATTTTAAACAAAATAGAGACCCTTTGAGTGGTACCGGTCACAACATGCCTTGGATTGAGGTGGGGTTGACTCTTACACATCACCAAGGAACCTTGTATTGTTATTATAAAAGATCAAGTCAATTTGAATGCATTTGGTTGGATTTTCGTAGGTCAGTTGTTGTTTTCACTTAAAATTGTTTACATTTTAAACAAAAGAGAGACCCTTTGAGTCATAGCGGTCACATCGTGCCTCTGATTGAGGCGGGGTTGACTCTTACACATAACCAAGGATTCTTGGATCGTTATTATAAAATAACAAGTCAATCTAAATGTGTTTTGTCAGATTTTCATAGGTCAGTTGTAGTTTTCAATTAAAATTGTGTCCATTTTAAACAAAAGAGAGACCCTTTGAGTGATAGCGGTCACACTGTGCCTCAGATTGAGGCAGGGTTGACTATTACACATTATAAAGGGCCCTTGGATTTTTATCCTAAATTATAAACACAATACTAATGCATTTTGTCAGATTTATATAGATAAGTTGTTGTTTTCACTTAAAATTGTGTCCATTTTAAACCAAAGAGAGACCCTTTGAGTGATACCGGACACACTGTGACTCAAATTGTGGTAGGAATGACTCTTACACATCACAAAGTACCCATGTATCATTATTAAAAAATATCAAGACAATCCGAATGTGTTTGGTCAGATTTTCATAGGTCAGATGTTGTTTTCACTTAAAATTGTGTCCATTTTAAACAAAATAGAGACCCTTTGAGTGATACCGGACACACCATGACTTGGATTGAGTTAGGGTTGACTCTTACACATCACAAACGACCCATGGATCGTTATTATAAAATATCAAGACAATCCGAATGTGTTTGGTCAGATTTCCGTAGGTCAGTTGATGTTTTCACTTAAAATTGTGTCCATTTTAAACCAAAGAGAGACTCTTTGAGTGCTACCAGACACAATGTGCCTCAGATTGAAGCAGGGATGACTCATACACGTCTCAAAAGACCCATGGATCATCCTCCTAAAGTATCAATACAATCCAAATGGGTTTGGTTGGATTTCCGTAGGTTAGTTGTTGTTTTCACTTAAAATTGTGTCTATTTTAAACAAAATAGATACCCTTTGAGTGATACCGGCCACACCATGCCTCATATTGAGGCAAAGTTGACTCTTAAGCATCAAAAAGGACCCGTGGATCGTTATTATAAAATATCAAGACAATATGAATGTGTTTGGTCTGATTTCCGTAGGTCAGTTGTTGTTTTCACTGAAAATTGTGTCCATTTTAAACCAAAGTGAGACTCTTTGAGTTCTACCGGCCACACTGTTCCTCGGATTGAGGCGAGGATCACTTTTACACATCACAAAGGACCCGTGTATCATTCTCCTAAAGTATCAACACAATATGAATATGTTTGGTTGTATTTCCGTAAGTCAGTTGTTGTTTTCACTTAAAATTGTGTCCATTTTAAACAAAATAGAGACCCTTTGAGTGGTACCGGCCACACCGTGCCTCATATTGAGGAGAGGATGACTTGTACATGTCAAAAAGGACCAGTGGATATTTCTCCTAAAGGATCAACACAATTTGAATGCGTTTGGTCTGATTTTCGTAGGTCAGTTGTTGTTTTCACTTAAAATTGTGTCCATTTTAAACCAAAGAGAGACCCTTTGAGTGATACCAGCCACACTGTGCCTCGTATTGAGGATAGGATGACTCTTACACATCAAAAAGGACCAATGGATTATTCTTATAAAATATCAAGACAATCCTAATGCATTTGGTTGGATTTCTGTAGTTCAGTTGTTGTTTTCACTTAAAATTGTGTCCATTTTAAACCAAAGAGAGACCCTTTGAGTGCTACCGGACACACTATACCTCATATTGAGGAAAGGATGACTCTTACACATCAAAAAGGACCCATGTATCATTCTTATAAAAGATCAAGACAATCGGAATGCATTTGTTAGGATTTTCATAGGTCGGTTGTTGTTTTCACTTAAAATTGTATCCATTTTAAACAAAATTGAGACCCTTTGAGTGGTTCAGCATTATTTCATGTTGCTGGTGCATATCATCTGTTAAAATGGGAAAATGACTCATTGGAGATAGGATGTTTTATTTAATAACAATTACAATTTTCCTACTAACATTTACATACAACAGTGTTTCATTTTTTGATCCCCTTAACCCCTCTCAAAAATGACCACCAATTGTACATGTCCCCAAGTCAGGTCATCATTGTATTTGTGTACAATATGCCATCAGGTATGTACCCCCCTTGTTTCTGAACACATCTATATCGTCTTGTGATTATGAGTCTTTTCGTAAGTCAGAGTAGTACTGCAAAATATAAAAATAAAGAATTAATAAATAAATTAAATGAACTAGTAGTTGTTTTTTAAAATACCTCTTTAGGGATGCTAGTTTGTTGATAAAAAATGATCTCTTTCATAAATTTACAAACATAATAACCGAAATCATTATCGTTTGTTTGTTTTGGACACTGAAAAAAAATAATCATTATAAGAATAAGTAACTTGTGTTGATATGTGTTTGGATAGTGAAATTTTATTATATATACCCTGATATTTGTCCAGACGTAGTACTTGCTCGCCTCCTTATTCTTAGCCCCTGTCCTCATTCCTTTTTTTAGAAGATAATAATTTACTGCCCTATCATAACAAAATCCTCATTAAAAGATAATATAAATTATATTGCTTGATGTTTAGACCTAAAACATAAGATGTAGTGTCTTACAAATTCACAAACTCCATCATGTGTGGTCGATTTAATGGATATCCTTGCTTTGAATCCAGAAAATAAATCTTTGGAGTATCCAAGTTCACCATAATTAGCAACCAATGTTGCCTAAAATCACAAAAAATAATTAATAAAAGAAGTGAAAATATAATTGATATGCTTTAATAGTAGAGTTTCACCCCTTCATGGTTGGTATTAGGAAGAGTCTATCATATGTAATCTTTCTTTCAAATGTTTTCAGCAAGCCGTTCACTATTACATCCCTTTTTTATGGCTCTAATTTTGTTAGGTGTGTTGATGTGGTATGAGGACTAACGAGTCCAAATCTTGGCTCATGGGAAAATTCCTTCAACTGTTTTTCATAAATGCGTCTGTCAATAATATAAAATGCATTTAGTCATAATTTTCACATTAGATCAGCTTTTAGAAAATCAATTCATTAAAACATACCTCATATATACATTTACAACTGTGACACCTAGCCAACCGTTTTCAAGGATCTCATTTACATTTTCAGCAGCAACAAAATCTTGACTTTCCTCTTCATATATATTCTCTTATAAAACCACTATATGACTATTACCATCTTTTAGCTTCGTATCCATATGAGTCTTCAATGCTAGTAAATGTGGATAAAGAACAGGTGGTGTTTTTGTGCTTTTAGTAGCTCCTTGGGATCGGTTGGTCGATCCTTTAGATGGTTTTGAGCTGACGTTGGTCACCCCCTTTCCTTTCTCCGTCTATAACAACAATCATTGGTTCGGACCCTTTTTTCATTAATTTTTAAAGGTTTAGCTTGAAAGAAAAGGAAATAAATACCTCTTTGTCTGCATGTAATCTTACAAGTTGTGACATCCATGAAATGAATGTCCCAATAGCCTTTTCTACTTTATGAATATCATCGTCAACAAGTGGAATATGTAGCTCTGCATTTGGATCATGAGCTACAATAATCGTCACTTTCATATGATCTTTCGGAAGTGGTCTATTATGCAGCGTGGCATCTGGGATATAGAATACTGTAGCCCTCGTTACAAGGTGATAGGTGGGTGTTGACAGATATAAATCACAATCATTATCACCCTATAGAATATCAGTACAGAAAAATTATCATTGTTTTCCTGATTCACATTTCATGGGAACAATTATTAGAATATTGATTACCACGGCTAAGACAGTTCTTTGAGGGTAATGTATCACCTAAAAGTTGGTGGGGGTGGGGCGAGATGTTCACATGCTGGTTGTTCCTAACTTATGTCTTCCCTTTTCTTCCCACCCATAAAAGTTGCTAGCAACTCTCCCTGCCATTGCAATCGTTCTTCAAGGGTTGCTATTTTTTCTCTCATTTATTCCAATTTTTCATCTGTATCATCCGTTTTTTTATTCTTCTCAAAATATACTCGGGGTGTCACCCCAAACCCCGCACCTCTGACATGACTGTATTTTTTTGGCTGCTTCAAAGCCGTCGATAATGGGTCTGTATCCACTACCGGAGTAGCTGATTCCTGTGACGGTCAGATATAGGAAAATAACTAATTATTTTTATGTAATATAAATTTAAAACAAATCTTTTTATCATCGTGTCATACTTACACATATTTCCCACACTTTTTGTGTGTTCTCATCTACTAACTTTCCTTCCTTATTCACACGTGCCTACTTCCATAGCACATGACGTGGGATGGAAGTGTATTTGGTTTTAGACTCATCAATCTACATATAAACATAGAAAGATAATTATGATGTTTTTTATTGGCACCTAACAATATTACTGTAAATTTAAAATACGTACCATTTTCTTTTATAATGAAGCATAGCCCATCCTTGCTTTACGATAGGGGTATGCTAGTTTTGATGCACATTCCATTTTTTCAATACAGAGTTTCTGTTTCATAAATGAAATATTCACAATCAAAGTAATGAATACAGGTATCCTCAAACAATGTATTATCACCCGCAATGTACCTGAAACTTCTCATCCCCACGGCGGCTAATAAATGCATCCCATGCTTCTTGTAATATCAGGTGAGCATAGACAATGGGTGGGTGCGGGTTTATTTTACCTTTGGAATCTTTCAGGTGACATCTTGTTAAAATAGTGCGAAAACCTCGATGAATCCTTCCTACAAGCCTTAGTACATAATCCTTGTGTGAATCATCTACTATAAATGTACTCTTCAAGATATTGAGAAGAGTAAGACATTGTTTCATTATTTTATTTTCTAGTAAATTAAAGAAATAAATTCATAATTTTACCGTAATTTCTTCCCAGATCACAGCCTTCAGCCCAAACACAACATGGTGCCATGAATCTATGTCAATCGGCACAGGTTTCCAAGTGAAAACTCCAATGTAGCTGCTAAACATAGCCTTGTTGGGATTCACGTGTTGGCTTCGTGCATTCCATCCAACTTCAAATTTGATGCCTTTGCTTTTCGCCTTAATAAATTTGGCTAACACCATTAAACTACAACGCACCTATGTTTTCTGCGATGTCAGTCCTTCATTCCCGACCATTTCATCCATATTAAAATCATCTATATGTTCATCTGAAATGGTATCAACGGCATTTCTGATGGTTGTTGGACCTCAACACTAGAAGCAGCAGGAGTAGTAGTAGCTACAGTAGGAGCCACAGCAGGAGGAGCAGCAGGAGCAACAGGAGCCGCAGCAGGAGCAGTAGCAGTTGCAGGAGCAGCAGGAGCAGCAGTAGTCGCAGCAGCAACAGCTTGAGAGACTTGTTCAGCCTCAAGGTTAGAAGCACCAGAATGTGCAGAAGTCATTATCTGCAAAAGTGGTTGAACAGTTAATTTAGATTACATAAATTCAGTAATGATAATATAATAACATGAGATAACAAGATCTATATTATAAACAAAATATAACCTATTTATTGAACTCTCTTTCTTTTTTTCAAAGTTTGAAGGGATTTGACACCTCTATCGATTATCCAAATCCCTTCATTGTGGTCTCCTCTAACATAAAAAATATCATCTACATTGGGACCGCTCTGAAATGATTGTGACGTACCACTGAAAGGATAGTCCTCAACTGAATTTTCATCGAAACCTTCAGTAGTTTTGGACGATAATAGAACAATCAACCACTTTCGGTTTACGGGATCTGGAACATAAAAAACTTGTACCTCTTGTGATGCCATTATAAATTGTTTGTCTTTGTACCCTTATTTACTAAAATCAACTTTCACAAATCCCAATTCATCTATTTTAACACCACTGTTGTTTTCAACCCATTTTCATTGAAAAATCGACAATTGGAATGTAGTATAATCCAACCCCCATATTATTTTGATAATGCCAAAGTATAACATATTTTCATAAATTGGATTTATGTCCTTACTACCAGAAACATGCATCGCTTCAGCCACTAGTGTAACTCCACTATTTTTAATGGTACTACCTTCATAATTTTCATCTGTATAGAATTTATAACCATTAATTACATAACCACTGTACAATAATACATACACACTTGGTCCAGCGGCTAGCCATCGAAGTCATTCAGAAATTGAATTCGGATTTTCATCCAACTGCTTAAAAATATGGTCCTAAAACCATCCTATAAACTGGTGATTATGTGTATTTGATAACAATTTTTCAGCCCTTAATGGATTCAACTGCCTAAGAATTTCTTTTTGAGTTTCAATATATGGAGAAACCTCCCAACTGTTATGCAAAACATAAAGATGGGCCTGCTCCCGATCTGTAATACTGATTGTCACAACTTCTATTCCAGAAATTCCCTCACCCTCAATGCATCCAGTGTGATGAGATTTTAGGAGACCAATGCTTTCCACATCAGATAGGTATTCGGTAAAAATTCAATGGCTTCCTCAACAATATATCGCTCCACTATACAACCCTCTGTCTGACTTCAATTTTTGACATACCCTTTCAAAATCTTCATATACTGTTCAACTGGATACATCCATCTATAGTGCACAGGACCACAAAGTCGAATATTTCTCACCAATTGAATCATCAAATGAACTATCATATCAAAGAATGTTGGCAGGAAGAACATTTCTAATTCACATAATATGATGACAATTTTTTTTTCCATAGCTGGAAATTTCGACGGGTCTAAAACTTTGCTACATATAGATTTGAAAAAGAAACAAAGTTTGGTTAACGTATGATGAACATTCTTGGGAAAAATGAAACGTAGAGCTATAGGAATTAGATCTTGCATCAAAACATGGCAATCATGTGATTTCAAACCTTTTAACTTCAAATCATTCATTGACACAATGTTCTTGATATTTTATGAATACCCCTGTGGAACCTTTATATCATTGAAGAAGTTGAAAAACCAATATCTCTCCTCCCTAGAAAGAGTATAAGAATCTGGAGGAAGAAACATTCGATTTTCACCCTTCACGGGAGCCAACTCTTCTCGTATTCCCATGTCAACCATGTCCAACCTTGCCTTAATTCCATATTTTGTTTTTCCAGGGGAATTTAGCAATGTTCCGATCACACTGTCACATACATTTTTTCCTCATGCATCACATCAAGAAAATGTCTGACGTACAAACAATTCCAGTATGGTAATTCAAAAAAAACTGATCTCTTTTTCCAACCAATTTTCATAAGGTTTTTCAAAAATGGTTTACCAAAAACAGTGTTCAGATCTTTTACTTTCTCAAACAATTGATCACCTGTTAGTGGAGATGGTGTTGTGCATTATTCTGAACTTCCATTGAATGATTTCGTCCAAGATCGGTACTTATTCCGATGAAGTAGTAATCTACGATGTCCTAGAAACATAGATTTCGATGAATGTTTCAACCTAATTGATTCTGTATCTTCTTTTCACAAGGGGCACCCTTGAGTTCCTTTAATGCTATAGCCTGAAAAATTTCCATAAGTAGGGAAATCATTTATTGTCCCCTACAACATCTCTCTCAACGTGAAGTATTCACTTTTATAAGCATCATACAAAATAACACCTGAATCCCACAATAACTTCAAATCCTTGATCAAAAGAGCCAGATAAACATCAATATCATTACCTGGTTGTTTTGGTCCTGATATAAGCATAGATAAGATGATGAATTTCCTCTTCATGCATAACTAGGTTGGAAAGTTATAATTTACCAACATAACAGGCCATGTACTATGAGTGCTGGTTTGAAAACCAAAAGGATTCACTCCATCTGTAGATAATGCAAGACGAAGGTTTCTCGACTCTTTTCCAAATTCAGGATACTCATGATCAATTTTCTTCCATTGAGGAGAGTCGGCTAGTTGACGTAATTTCCCATATTTATTTATTTTATCGGCATTCCACGACAATTGTCTTGTAGTTTCTTCACTTCCATATAGATCCCTAAACCTTGGAATGATTGGAAAGTACCATAAAACTTTCATAGGATTGGATTTATCTTTCTTGTATCGAGAAGCACCACACTTTGGGAATTATGTAAGTGATTTTTTTTCCTTGCGAAAAAATATACAGTCTTTCGGGCAGGCATGTATTCTTTCAGAAATCATACCCATCAAGCATAGCATTCGTCTAGCTTCATATTTCTGTCTTGGGAGATCATTATCTTCTGGGAGCATGTCATTAAAGAGAGAAAGTAGTTCCATAAAACTGACATCACACCATCTGCTTCCTGCTTTCAATTTATAAAACTTCAGTATAGCTGAAAATGTTGTATACTTAGTGCAACCAGTATACAATGGCGTCTTTTCACAACTCTTTAACTTCTCAAACAATTTTGGGCAATCATGGAGTTCATCTTCAATTGTGTTTGTCATTTACTCAATACAATCTTCAACATCATTGACATATGTAATCACATCCTCCATACGGTCTTCTTCATTATCCATATTTGTATTCATATCTGATGATCCATAAAATGTAGTTTTATCCCACCCAGTAGCAACATTCGCTTTTTCTCCGTGTTTATTCCAACATTTATAACTCTGATCTATTCCATGACATATCAAATGTTCTTCCAATTCCTATGGAGTAAGTAGTCTAGAATAACAACAATGTAAACATGGACAAAGTATTTGAGAAGTATCCTTTGCATGATCCTTTTCAAACTTAATGAACTCTTTCACTCTGTTCTCATACTCTATTGTCAAATGATTAGCATCCATCTAATCTTTATTCATCTTCATCCTATTTGAATCTCAAATATTAGTATTTATGGTTCAAGTACACAAAACAAGACTTCCAAATATAGTAGAATAGAACCACTTACTTATAAAAATAGAGATTAATAGAGCCTAACCATTAGTATTTATTCATCTTCATTAAATATAATTACTTTAGATTCATTATAGTTTCCTCAAATCACCCCAGACCAAACACAAGAATAATCAAGAATGATACATCTACCACTCCTATGTCTCTGCCCTACATTCAATATCATCATGCCTAAATACCCATATATCCACACATAAACATGTCACAAACACATAAAAAACCATATCCACATCAAAACCAAAGTACCAATATGAATTTCAATCAGGTTACTCGACTTAAGTGGTGGTGTGTAAGAAATAATAAGAAAATATAATAAGTATATAGTCACACATAAATCTCAAACTAGTGTTAATAATCCAATAAACCAAAGGTATCATTCCATCTATTAGAATACTCTGAAGGAGCCCATATGTGGCAGTAGTCCCAAGTGGTGAAGGTTCCTGAGGATGAAGGGGCGAACACGCACCTATCGGGGTTTGAGGTCAGGTCACTGAGATTGAAGGTGGCCCGATACTCCTACAAGGGTTCATTCCATATTTCACAAACCAGGTACTGGTACCCTAGGATGTTAACCCACTACTGGTGGAAGTGAAACCGTTCCTAATGATCATGCCAAGAAGAAATGGAAACCAAGAGTGGGGAGTGAATCAAAATACCTCAAACAAGATGGAAAAACATGGTATTTGAGAATAGGTTAGTGGATTTCATGTTGGCTAGACACCTATCCAATAGACTCCACAGGTGGTGATGGCCCCTGAAGTTGTTTCACCAGGTGAAACTGTCACCTGAGAAGCTGAGATCAATGAGGCCCTTCCCAACCATGAACTGAACAAACTCCATGATGGCCTTCCTCTGGAATGGGCTTCTACCTTTCCTTTCGTTTGGGTTGGAAATGACATTAAATTCACCCCTAACAAACAATGGATGGTGGCTGGGATCGAATGTATTTTGTTCACTCCATAGATATTCCCTTCGAAGAGGGTCATAGCTTCTAAAAACAAAATTCATAAGGAAGGAGGTGTCACCGTTGGACACCTTGGTAGTGATGAATTGATTGCAATCTTGAACAGTCTCAATAATATATTTTTTATGCCAAAATACCCATTCGTGTATGTTAGAGGGGTTAAAGTGTAGAAATCCATGAAACTTAATCTTCCAGGATAATTATATGATTATTATAGGGGTTTTTGTATTATTTGACAACAAAAACAATGAAATTATGCTTTTTGATTTATATAGTGAGGAAGTCCGATTTAACATGGGCACTAAGACCATGAGAATTACATATGAAGATAATAATGATGGGTAGGACAGGGCTCTGGAATTTTATCTAGAGCTAGTAGCCTTATTGAAGTTGGAGGATGATCTCTCATTGAGGTCCCTTGATTTTGAACATGTTCATAATCCCTTCTGGTTGGTAAGCTCAATATGAGTGGGAGATGAGGATTAAAAGGGGTAGGGGAAGGATGGGTAATGAAACTTGGGGGCTAGTGAGGGAGTTATCTCTGGATTAATAAGTATTTGGAGCTGGATGACAGGCTCAGAGCCATGGGAGACAAAACAAACACTACTAGGAAGGGGCCTGGCCACTACAGAGAAGCAGTCAGTAACCTCAGTGAGGGAGAAGGATAGAGATGGAGGTAGGGGTGGAAAGGCTATAAATCTTGGTGGTATGGGCATCATTCCATACAAGTGCACTTCCAGACAAATTCACTTAGATAGCATGAAGGAAATAAGGGGGTAACCCCTCGAAGAAAATAGGGTTCAAGCATTGGATGACCTAGAAATGCATCAGAACCGAGTGGTGTTGTCCTTAAAGAAAAAGTTTATCATTCATTCCTTACTTTATGGTGATATGGTGTTGTATCTAAGGGAATAGATGATACCTATGAGGAATCTAGTGAAACTGGAATCCAAGTGTGAAGGACCTTAAATTTTTCATAAACTTCACTCTGATAGTGTAAACTCATTGATCGCCATTGATGATGAGAATATCAATCTTTCCACCAATACTAGGTTTCTCAAGAGATATTTTACATGAATAAACCATCCCTTTTAAAGAAAATCAACCCATGTCAAAAATTCCCCAAAGATTCCACATTTTGATTTACAGTAAAAAAACTATACTAATAGAAAATCCTAGAATAATGGAGTAATGATAAAAGAAAAAATAAATATGTCATAGCCACATATGTTCAAATAGTATGTGAAATTATAAAAAATACCCCATAAAACACCACTAATTTCAAATTTTAAGCAAAAATATGCTATTGAATCATGCCTCAAATCATGATAATACTCGTGCCTTGATACCTGCACCGTGATGCGCCTGATCAACATCATCATCAACAACTTCACTAACAAGATAACAATCTATAATTCATCACCTTAGAAACCTCATCACCCATTTCTAACTCAATATTACCTAATAATATAATTAAATTAAATCATATATATTCTATAATTCAAACCACACCTTCTCATAAAGGTGATTGTTGGAAGAATTTATGTAACATATCCATCCATACCACCATCAAATTGAATGGTTTCTAGGATATAGAATAAACAAATACCAAATCACCTAAAAACCCACCATAGTCATTAGAAAAAAGGTGATACCTTAGGAGTAATCGAAATATATTGGATTATCACCCCCAAGAACCCCATCACAATATGTTGGAAGAACACTCATGAATCTACGATGAAGCAGAATCATCACCACCGGAGGAAATGAAACCTAGGGATGAAATAATTCAACACAAAATCCACTAGAACACCATTGATGGGAAAGCCTCACATCCCAAAACACCAATTAACAATGTTTTAACAGTGTGATATGATTTATAGAATAATATTTCTAGAACCATTAGAAGAAGTTGGACCAAACTCGAGCTTCGACAGGGGGCATTACCCTAGAGAGAAACATGAAGAAGAAAAGGATGAATCATTTAGCCTACAACCATCACAATCTCAAATATCCATTAAATATATCATTCCAAATCAACATATGGTTATGTGTTATGGGAGAGGAGAACAATATTAAAAAATGATTTCGAAAACATGCCTTAAAGGGAGGTCTGGAAAGGCGAAGCTCAGTGGGCGGAGAAGGTCTAGCAACGCGAAGCTCGAGGGTGTTGTGGGCGGTGGAGGTCTGGAAAAGAGAATCTCGAGGGCGGAGGAGGTCCGGAAACTTGAAGCTCAGTGGGCGGCGGAGGTTCGAAAATGAGAATATTGAGGGCGACGGAGTTCCGTCAATGCGAACTCAGTGGGCAGTGGAGGGGAGTCACAGGGTTCCAGTACCGCGAGAGATTTAGGTCACGATAAAACGAGGGCACTGTGCGACTGAATTTATAAAAAAATGGACTAAGGTTTTATCAGTGCTAAAAAAGTGGTGATAAAGACTACCTTTATGAGTGCTAAAATTTTAGCACTGATAAAGGTATCCTTTATCAACGCTTTTTTTAGCGCTGATAAATCCATCTTGTATCAGCGCTAACATTTTAGCACTGATACAGGGATTCTTTATCAGCACTTGTTTAGCACTGATAAAGGTTACCCTGTATCAGGTCTATAATTTTAGCACTGATAAAGGTTTGCTTTATTAGTGGTTTTTTCTTAGCGTTGATATAAGGGGTTCTTCCCTTGCCCGTTTTTGTAGTAGTGATGACAGAGAAGGTTCAAGTGATCTAGGAGTGGATGAGGAATACTAAATTAGGTTATAAGTCTTATGATCACCATTTATGAATGCCTTTGGAGTTTTAAGGTGGATATCATGTATTTATAAAGGTTTCTACATGACAAGGTTTTTAAATATTTGGATGGGTGAGTAATTTATCCCCTAGGTTCATCAAACCATTCCATAATTTGCATAGTGTGTGCCAATTTTTTTACCACCTAATATTGGCCTTGCGTTTGGATAAATTGTAAAATACCTTTTACATGTTATAGTTGATGATATATATGAAAAACCCATCACATATTATCAACTAGGGTGAGATAGATATTTAGGAAAATTCTAAATTCTTAGAGTATCCAGTTGAAATCTTGGATCAACCGAAGAGGAACCTTCAAGGTTGACTGATACTACTTTTTTTATGTGTGTGGTGGTCATATGTGAACCATAAAAAGAGAACATGGGAATACAAGGGTCAAATGAGGTCTTAGTATCCTCACCTTTTTAAGTGAATTTTGATTTTTGGGGACTAAAATGCTTGAAGGAGGGGAGGATGTGATGACCTAGATTTTTTATCTTGAATCCTTTATAAATTTTGATTTCGAGAGTCCCCTTATGTTATGGTGGGTTATTTTACTCCATTATTATTCGCATGCATCATGTTGATAAATTTTGTAGTGTGAGAAGGTTAGTGACCTTGAGTAAATCTCATGAAAGAGGTGCAGAATGTGTAGCACTCTTGATTTTATATTATGTAGGGACATTTCATCACAATGGTAGGTTTGTGCCATGTCCATTATCAAGCATTGTTCAAAGATTCATGAAGGTCATGTCATGGTTTCTAGAGGTTTAGGTATTATTCCATGACAACTTGTATTACACCGTAGCATGGTTTGAGCTATATGAAGTTATGAGAGTTAACTGAGTTTTCTAGGGAGTTATAAGAGGATTTTATCATGAAATTACTTTAATAATTTGGATTAATTGAGGGTCATTATTGAAGTATTATATATTTTATGATGTGGTTTTAGTATAACTTTGGGGAAATTGTATTAAAACCATTTGAATTACACCATGATTAGTCTTTATCGTGTATCCATTATAAATAGTGTTCTAACCCACTCTCCCTTTTATTTTATTTTCCTTCCTTGACCCTTAATCTTTGGGTTGTATGTTTTTGGAACCCAAGACATCTTGGATGATCCTTTAATCAATTATGATCACATGTTAATCCCTTAGTGCTTCCATATTGTAAATTATCATAGCATCAAAACACAAGATCTGAGGTAGGACTCTTTACACATCTCATGCTCCATTATAACATGATATAATTTTGAATCTACCTATTGTTGTTGCATCATTTCCTTATGATATCATTGTTGTGAAGAACTATCGATCTTTATGATAAATTTCCTTTTTTGAATTTGAATCCTTATTTATTAGTTTCTTGTATTTTATATTATATTGATGAACCTTTCTCTTGAATTTTATATTCTTTCTCATGGTTTGATCAAGTGGAATTCATGGGGCTATTATGATAGTGGATTTTTGTGTTAGTTTACAATATAATAGTCGTGGAAATAAGGTGATAATATTGTATGGAAATTATTATAGTAGAAATTTTGTAAAATTTAGGGCCACATTTCATCGTAAAAAGTCATTTAACACTATAATGTAGGGTCTCCTGAATTTACTCTAGACTTCATGGGAGGATCATTCCACAACACTCTATGTTGTCTTGTGACAATCACTTTATACTAATATATAATATTAAAAGGGGTGTACTATCAAGTAATTGGAATTTATTTTACATAGAGGTTCTGAATTTTGAGTTAATATTATGTAATGTGTATTGTGGAATGGTAGTTTTGGATACAATATGAAGGTGGCAGTTATGGAGTGAATGTGAGAATTTTGGAATAGTGTGGATGAAAATAATCGATGGTTGGGGCGTTAGGAGTTTAATTATAATGTGAAACTAGTGGTTCAGTTGTCGTGGTATGGAATCCATGTGTCAGATTGGGGTGATTAGATAGCATATCCTATTTTTCCATGTAGAGTGTAATGGTACACTCTTTTAGACCACCTGATGTTGTATATATCATGTTCTTGGTAGGTTTAGGATTTTTATCTATAGGTATAATAACTAGGTTTGAGAATGATGAGTTGAGCATGCCTTTGTGTCTGGTATTCCCTTGGTTACAAATTGATGATAGGGAACGAGTTCCCCATATGATCAATATTGTTTAGTACTCCCCTAAATTCATGTGGTTTAGATCCTCTTTTGTTCATGCATAGAGTTAGTACTCCCTTTCACACTATAAAGAGTGGGTCCTCCATAGGGTCAGTAGATTTTGGTACCCCCCCCCCCATCGATGTTCCAAGAATCATTGGAGAATTGGTCCTCTATTTGTGGATTCATATACTCTCTTTTTTTATGAGGTGTGGGTTCTCCATCAGGGGTTCATTACTCCCTCAACCAAAACATATATTTTCAAGGCATGGATGCCCTACCAAAGTCAGTGAGATTATGTGGTTTTGGTTTATTATGGTAGATTAGATTATTTAGTTTCTCTATGTGAAATATTTATTTGATTAGTTTGGTTGTTTATGATTGGGAATCGATGTCCTGAGTTTTTTATCTTAAAAGAACATATGGGTTTGTTATGTTTTATTCTTCTCTATATGGGTTATCTTTTACCTTGGTGATTCTGATCTGATTGAGAATTTGTTTATTCCTTTGTGGTTTTTAGTAAATTATATTAGGTATGTTTATACTCACCCCTGCATGGATGTTTTAAACACATATGTTGTTCCTTATATAGATGATGAAAAATTTGATAATGAAATTGGGGGAAACAGTATAAGTGTAGTACAAGTTTAATGGAACCTAGAGGTAAAAGGAGTCGGTGGAGTTAATTTTGGTAGTTGTGCATCAAGGTGTAACCATTTCTCTCCTAATTTTGGTAGGTTGGTTTACATTTTGGATGTTGGTCCCTTGTTTTTCACCTATATGTTATCACATTGCTCAATTGTATTTCCTTTTTGGATCTTAGAATGTGTCACGTTAATTTTTATTTGAGTTGATTATTTATATAGTTTTCAATATTGTTATGTCATGTGTAGAGTTTGGTGGTTGTGTACAGGTTCATTAGGCTAAGGTCTCCTATCATATGTGATATGCTTACTCAGTTCTAGTCACTAGCCTCTAGACTATTTGAGTTAGGATTGGGGTGGCACACTCATATTTCCATTGTTCTAGTGGTTCCCTGATGTATTATATCATCTAACAAGAATTAAAATTTTTCTTTTCTACTAAAGTTATACCATATCGAGTGCCTATTGTGGGTCAGAGATAAAATGTCAAAATGGGGTGAATTTCCTTTTAAAACAATTTTAAAATGAGGCTATAAAATAAAACCATTTAACTTCTAATAACTCCATTTAATCATATAAAAATAAAATTAAAGCGTATGTCTAGTGGAATTTAAAATTTTAATCATAGAAAAAAAATTGTGGAATTTAAAAAGGAACACTTTTATAAATGATTTTAGAAATATCTCAATAATTAGCCCCTATTTCCTATCCACTCAAGAAGGCTTGAGAGGGTTATATTTTCTCATTAGTTTTAATGTAATCCATGAACCAATGACAAAGAAGGAAAATCTTGGTTTTAAATTAATCCAAGAAGCAAAATAAGACCCTTGGTTTTAATGGGAACCAATAACCAAGAACCCTAACTATAATGGTGGTTATCACCTGAAGAAGAATATGAGAAGATAAAGGTTTGTTTTTACAATCTTTATAGAGCACTCAGTTATTTCTCTAGAGGATTTAAAAGAAAAATAAATATTGATAGGAATAAAAAGAAAGGTAGAAGAGGAAGAGCCTTTAAGAAATTACATAAAGAGAGAAATTGGCTCAAATAGAAAGAGGTAAATAAAATTTGATTGAATTTTTTGAATCTCATATTTCCTTTTGAGAATTGGAAGATCTTTTAGAATACTAGAAAAAGAATACTATGGATCGATTCATAAGAAATTATTTTTCATAGAGGTTATTTGTAGATATCCAAGCCTCCTTAGGCATTTATTTACAGTCTTTAAGGGTTTTGGGATTTCTTGGGTCGATCCAATGTGTTAATGAGCTGAATAAATTCTATTAAAACTAGTATTTAATACACTTTGAAAAAACTATATCAAGGCCACTGGGTATCTAGTCTGATTCCATCAATTATCTGGAAGGTTTTCTATAGCTTCTTAGGCTACTACAAATCCCATAGGGTAGCCGATGATCCACCTGGAGGTAATATTATTCTATCAAACTACACCAAGTATCAGGTGAATCTAGGAAATAAGGACCTTGGAAATAGTCCTCCAATCTCCTCTTGAATCCTTTTCTTAGTTCAATTATTCCTTAGGATAAAATCCAAATATTATAACCAAGAAACACTTGAAAAAAATTCTAGAAACACCTTCAATGATTGTAATCATAAAAACACATTAGAGGTTCAACAATACCATAATTTTTATAATCACAAGAACTCATTGAAGATTAAAATAAAAAATAAGAGACATGAATTATTTTAATAATAAATAGGAAATAAGAATATGGAAAAGATAAAATATTTAGAAATATCATTCATATGTATCCCCTTGAAACAATATCATTTTATTTCTTTAAAAATATTATATTTCCCCCCCCCTAAGAATTAAAATTTTCTCTCACACAAATGTAACGCCCGTGAATTAAAAATAAAAACATTGTATTTGATATAATTTGGGACATGAAACACCGAGCTTAAACAACCCATGAAATATAGTTATTTAAAATTAATCTCTTTGAAAGCTTGTGAAACATGAAACCCCAAGTCTAAATAAAATATAATATAGTATCTTTTTATAACCAATACCTTAAATTAGAGGTTATTAGTAGTAATAAATAAATTATGAAAATTATGGTAATCTATTTTTTATAAATAAAATAAGAATAATTTAGAATAAAGAAAAATGTTTTCTAAAAACTTTATTTTTTATAATAGAAGGTTTAGTCGCACTTTGTGCACATAATTCAAAATTAATTTTTTACCAATTTAAGAAAATTTATTTGTAAAAAAATTATTTTTTAAATCACAATATAAAAATTATATTAAGCTGAATATTTTGGATTTTTCTAAAATATCACATTTTTCAATAAATAGTGATAAATACTGAATTTTAATTGAAAACTTCCTTTTTATTAAAATTATTTATAATGTTAGATTAAATTTTGAATTGGTTTTAAAGTAAAATTAGTTCAATTATATATATATTAATAAAATTTATTTCATTGGAATCATTTTCATATTTTATTTTGGTATTAAATCATTGTAAACTTTTCAATATTTTATCCTTGAGAACCTACTTTCTCATCGCATCTGCTGTATTAATTTTAAATTAAATTTTACCAGTTATATGAATGTAAATTTAAAAAATGGATTCCATATTTTTAATCATAATAATTTATATTATCTAATAATATCAACTTAATTTTTTATTGAAATGGATAGTCAAAACAGTAAAAATTACTTACCATGATTATGGTAAAAATAGATTTACCGGGTGTTAAGGTTAAAATGACATAAAAATATTCTAAAATATATTTTATGAAAATATTTAGACTCTATAATGTATAAGTATTTATAATACTTCATTTTTTATCCTTTTGGAAAGTTTAAAATGTGGGTACACCTTTTTCTTTTCAAAAATTACAATTGTGCCACTCACCACACTTATAAAAGTTCACCACCTATCCTCTCTTCTTCACACTATCACACCATTTTGGTTCAAGGAATACCTTCCAAAATAAATTACCAAATCAAATAAACTTATCCTAAAATAATTTTTTTGTTCATAAATCTATTCTAGGAATACTTTAGGTACAGTCCTAAAGAGGTGTTTCGAAAATAAGTAAAATTCTGAAGTATGCATTTTTCTTTTATTTCTTCCCCCACGTCATTAAAATATCCTTAATTTGTGATTATATAATAAAATATATATATATATATATATATATACTTATATTTTATTATTTTAATTTATTTACCAATACCCATCTCATCTTCCCTCAAATGGGAAACGAAAACATCACTTGTGTGTACGACAAACTACCGCCTCGCGAACTAATGTGACACGTTTTCCATCAACACCTCTCACAGTTGGGTATGATGATGTATATAAAGTATATATATGATATTTATAACATAATTATACATATTTATTAATTATATAATATATACCTTTTTACTTTTCATTTCTTAGGTGATATGTGACGTTGCTCGTGTGTACGGCAGACTACTGCCTCGCGAAGCGATGTGATTTGTTTTTCACTAACGCTTTACATAAAAGGTAATAAGGCTAGATTTATTGAATATGTGTCATGTAAATTAAATTATTATTATATTAATTAAATATTTATAATTATTAAAATATAATATATCATTTTATCTCTTACCATTTCACTCACTCAAAGATGATAATGGCGTTCGTGTACATATGGACTACCACCTTCAAAAAGTGATGTGACTCTTTGTTTTCACCACCACACCACATGAATGACATTTATAATTGTATTTAAGTAAAAAATATTATATTATTATCATTATTTAAATATAAAATATTATTTATCTCCTTTCTATAATGATCGTTGAAAAATGAAAACATTACCCATGCATGTGTACGATTTATCGTCTCCATGATCATAATGTGATTCATTTATAAAAACCATATTTCATAATTGGTTATAAAGTATAATTAATATATAAATATGGTAATTATTTCAAAATTATTATTCTAGATATTATGGAACTATATAATATGCGCAAGAACCAGATCTTTTATGAAAAAAACGCATGAGAAAATAAGGAAATTAACACCCTAAAAAATGAAAATAATGAAGGATTATTAATGAATGGATGATAAAATGTTATAGAATAATAATATATGATATTATAAATATTAATATGGTTCTATTATAAGTTAATAATATTTTAAAACCACTAAATAGGAGTATAAGTCATGCTTAACAGAATTGTGAGGTAAGGGACTTCGTCTCAATTTTCCTTCATTATGGAATATTGTAATGTTATGAACCTAATTTATTTTATATGATGTATATACCAGCCCATTTACATATAATATCATTATTCATTAAAAATAAATGTTATTTTAAGTTTCAATTTGAATTATTTCATACAAGGGGATTTGACTTGAAAATTACCAAGTGGTATATAATTTTGTAACTCAATTCCTTTTTATTAGGTTATATTACTTCTTCATTGTCTTTGATATTCATAGATTATGTGTTTAATAATTTTACAAATATATTTTGTTTTATTTCAAAATGTTTTATTTGGATCTAAATTTTATACACATAATTGATTCATTGATTAATTCTCACCTCAATTTTATGACCTTATTAAGGGTTTATTTCACAATCTCATTCTAATCAGGATTGTTTATGATTGAATTTCCATTGGAAGAAATTGTTTGATAATTGGATAATAAACCCAATTAATTTTATTCTCATATATTAATTCATAATTTTTTACAGTAATACTTCCATTTTTTTACCCTTTTCTACTTATAATAATTGATAAATTGTTTTTAAGAAAATATGACTTCATTTCTCTCTTCAATCAGAAATCTGTTTTCTTCCAAATCCATTTTTTCAAAAAATATTTTTAACATTTTAAAAATGATTTATTAAATGAATTTTTACCCATTTTTACTTTTTATAAAATATTTTTAAATGAATATTCATTTCATTTCCAAAACAATTCCTTCTTGGATTTTATCAAAAAAATTGATGGGAATATTTATTTTAACGTGTATGGTATTAATTGAATTTTAAACCATCATGAACACTCAAATATTTTAAAAAATAATTTATAAGATTCAAAAATTATTTTCAAAGAAAATTATTTTCAAAAAAATTGTAAAATTTTAGTTTTAAAAATGATTTTCAAAATGAAAAGGATATCTTCCTCAAGATTTTTTTTTTAAAAAGTTATTATGGTATTTTTATTAATAAATGAAAAAACCCTTTATTTATACTCCAATGGGTATTTTTTGGATTGATATTATCCTTATTATTTATATGGATGATTTATCATCATTTTGGCTAATGAAACTTTTAATATTCACTTTATTGATTTATATTTGTAGTCATTAACTTTTCCTTGAAATATTCACCTAACTATGATCATTGGAACATTAATTTTCCCCTAAATATCCATATTATTTATCATGGATATGTTTATTTCCTAAACCTTATATCACTTCTATATAAATTATTCAAAATTTAAAGTTATTTGTTTATTTTGGGAAATATTGATAAATCTGTATTCCTTACTCAATACAGATATTTAATAGTAAGTCATATTGTTCATGAATTAAATCGATTATTTGATATATGATAAATTATTTGGACATGAAAATATGGGTGGGGCCTGATTATAGATAGCACATTGATTCATTGGTGGTCTCATGAGACGAATTGGTTGGAAATCCTCAGTTAAATGGTTTTCTAGTGTACACTTACCCAATAGTTTTGAACTATCTTGAGTAATGTTCTTGATGGTATAGGTATCATTGTAAAGACCCAGGATTTCCGCAGAAATTTTTTTTTCTAAATACATAGAAATTTTACGAGTCTGCAAAAATTAACGGCACTTGATACTGAGGCCCGGTGTGCCCGGAATCAAATTCAGAAGTTTTGCTCAGGTACGTTCAGTAAATGTGTGAGTGGGATTTTATAACTCTTGAAATGGTGCTCGGAATCGAATTCTGAGGGCACCATTGAACTCACATCATCAGTGATTTCTTAGTAAGACCTTCACCACAGTTGCGTTTTAATGTGTTTGGAAGATATATTTTTGGGATTCATTAAAAAAGTTAAATAAAAATAAGGTGATATCTTATTTTTATTTCATGGTGGTTATAAGCTCCAAGAGGATGTTAGTGGTGGGGTCCACCACACCATAACCTCCCATGAGAGGTTATGGAGGTGGGTCCCACCCGCACATAACCTCCCTTGGCAGGATATTTAGTGTGGGGACCACATGGGCTTTAACCCCTTGTAACTCTCCATAAAGTGGGGGGGAACCTTGAACTTCCCCCACTAACTAAATGTGCCAACCCACTTAGAATTAATTTAACCCCCTCGTTTAATTAATTCAACTTTTGAATTATTTTTAATTCAAGCCAATGATTAAATAATAGACAAAGCTATTATTTCATTTGGTTGGCAATTCATTTGGGTGGGACTTGATAGAGAACTTCATCCTCTCAATGAAGAACGCGAAGAATGCTCCTTCCAATGAAGATCGACGAACAGAATATTCTTCCTTCTTCAACCGGGGAAAGAAATGGAAGTGTCACCCATGAAGAACGCCAACACCATCCTCGGATTCTACTTTCCTGACGTTAATGAAATGACGTTGCCTTTTCCCGCGACTTCGTCAACGAACAATTGTCAAGCAAGGTAGGGGGATTTGAGTTGTTTTGTTCCCGTTTCTACGTCGTTAATATTTTGGTATTCGTTATGCTGAATGTTATTAACATAACATGGGGGGGTTCGGACCTCACCAACACAGCCAACCCTCCCCCTTTGGTTGATCTTGTTTGTTGACGATGGAGGAATGGACCGAGGCGAACAACGGCGGCCGGCGACGGGCCGGCCGTGAAAGAAACTGGCGGTGTAAAGGCTTCCAGGTCACCCAGAGGGCGTGGCACCGCCTCGCTATGTGGAGGAGAGACAAGGCCATAACGAGCCGCGGCGGTGGCGTGCGGTGCCATCATGCCCCTCCGGTGGTGTAGGACTGCGGCTAGGGAAGGCCGCAGCGGGAGAGTAGGGGCGCGGCGCCATTTTTCCACGCTAGAGAAGACCACGGTGGACAGGGGAGGGCAGCCGGCTGATCTAGTCACCGGTGCGCGCTACACAGGTGGGACCCTTTGGGTCTCGCAGTTACAGGGGCCGGTGCCATGCGCCGGCCATTAGGAACAAAGGGGGGTGTGGCACCCCCCCCCCCCCCACACACACACACACACACGCACGCGGCGTGGCTAGCCGGGCCACGCAGCCAGATAGTCACGGCCAGCCGGCCAATCGTCGGGCCACACGGCCATCCGAGCCAGGCCACATGGCCAGCCGGGCCAGGCCACAGAGCCAACCAGGTCGGGCCACACGGCCAGCCAGGCCGGGCCACACGGCTAGCCAACCGGGCTGGACTGCTTTCGGGCTGGGCCGCCTTCGGGTCGGGTCAGACCCATGGACTAGTTCAAACCCTAGTCCGGACCTGGGTTGGGTCGGGTTGGGTCGGTCCCATAGGGTCGGACCGGACCTGAACTCGTCAGACCCGATTACACCTAATCACCCATAACTCGGGTTACGAGTGTCTGATCGACGAACCGTCTACGACAATGGAAATCTTGGAACAAGAATATTACTTTGGCATATCCCACTTGAGTTTTGGACATAGTTGTAGTACGTTCATGTTGGTTTGAACCTAATAACCAACCGGGCCCCTAGGACAGAAATGCCAATAACTCACAGACAGGGCGTCTGATTGACACGTCGTCTGTTGCATTGAGACCCCTATGACGTGGAGGTCCTTTGAGATACTTCCATGTGAGACTTTGTGACATTTGGAGTATTTACTAGTAGCTCATGGAGCGAATCCTCCCAGAGATGAGCGTACAGAGTGCGGAGACATAGTAGCTGACAGACCTTACGACTGCTTGAACGATTTGACTCGGAATGATTCGACTAGCCCAGTGGGGAGTGTCTGGTAGTTGATGGAAGACCCATGGCGGAGGAGCGCTCGGTATTTGGTAGTAGACCCATGGTGCTCGACAGGAGGAGTACCTCTACAGGCTAGTAGGGGGAGCGCCCAGTATTTGGCAGCAGACCCATAGCAGACGGAGCACCTGGTAATTGGCAGCAGACCCGTGGTACTCGATAGGAGGAGTACCTCAGCAGTCCAAGGTTAGTGAGAAGTGCCTCAGTGTCGCGACAGGCCCACTGTACTCGATAGAGAAGGAGTTCTCCAGCATCCATGGTTTTGATAATGAAAATCCCGGTTTGAGATGATTCAATGACCTTTGTGTTTTCCTCATGATTGAGATGGGTTACTTGATAACTTAGGTACATGTATGGGCATATACCTAAGTAATGGATATCCGTTGATTTCATACTTTTTGGTTTATCCTTGTTGAATTTTGTGAGACATTGAGGGTCTCGAGGTCCCTACTGGGTATCGTTATACTCACCCCTACACAGGTTATGCCCCCACCTTGTTGTGTTGGATGCAGATGACAGACAGCGCTGACGGAGACCGAGAGCACCAAGACTGGACGGTACTCGGAGGAGGACCTTACGACGTATCGGTACACGGTGGAGTCTGATGGATGTGGAGTGCTATGGAGTCCATCTATACCTACCCTTCAGGTAGGAACCCCGGAGGATGATCCAGGAGTTTCTTTCACCTTTCAGTTGTTTGTCCCTTTTTCAGTTGTACTTGCTTTCAGTTGTATTTGTACTTTACTATTGGTCTTTTATTTTGGACCCCCTTTACTTTTAGTACACTTGTTATATAGATTTCACTTAGTGTTTTATTCTGCTTGTTCTCTGGTTGTGTGTGTTTATGATTTACAAAGGCAATGCCTTCCCAGTTTTAGTGAATTACGCCTTTGGTGCTAGTCATCAGCCCCTGGCCTCTGGAAGGCGGGTTTGGGGTAGTCACAATACGGGCCCTGAGGGATGGGTCATGACAAATTGGTATCAGAGGAGTCGGTTCTACCATATAACTTAGGACTCTGATATTTCTTTTATGTGAAGCAATAGTGTTAAGGGTACTAAGTGTGGTTTTCAGTTCAGGGAGTCCAGTGTTGGTGAGGGCAGCCGACGTATCCATACACCAGGACCGTGACTTATGATTTCTGACTCAGTTCATGAAAACACTGATTGCGCGTGTGTTTTCAAAAAAAATTCTTTAAGTCAACTCAACCAGGTCAGCTCACCGGGTATAGTCTTTTGACCATGTCACATCTGTTTCATTCAAGATACCTCCCTGTGGATGACCAGCTAGAGCCCTGAGAGTTGTACGTACTGACAGCCCACTGAGCGATGAGGTCTTAGTATAGGGCCCTATTCTAGTTGAGGAACCAGCAGTACTACTCCCCATTGGGCCACTGATGCCACCATCCCCAGCAGCAGAGAGTGCACGCCGCTTGAGTGCGCTGCACGAGTTCCAGTGCCAGAGGCCACTTAGGTTCATGGGGGAGACGGACCCGCAGGTGGCTGGGGATTGGATGGAGGCTGTGGTGAGAGTCTTCAGACTGGTAGGGACACTAGACGACTTCATGGTGATCCTTGCTGCTAGCCTCCTTTAGGTAGTAGCAGGTAGATGGAGTAGCCTAATGCTCCAGATGCATGATGAGGCGTCACTTTTATGGGCAGACTTCGAGATACTGTTATGGGTAGAGTTTGTTCCAGCAACCCTATGAGCAGTGCGGATATAGGAGCTACTGCATCTACAGCAGGGTAGCATTTTGGTGGCGTAGTACTCAACGAGGTTCACTAACCTCTCACGCTACTCCACTGATATGGTATGGGACCCATTCTTCAGGGCTCGGACCTTTGAGAAGGGACTCAGGTGAGAGATTAGAGCTTCATTTATCTCCCACAGCATCCCGACTCAGATGGGGGTGTTGGAGCGAGCCCTCCTAGTGGAGAGTTTTCTTGCTGAGCAGTCTCTAGTAGTGAGACCTTCCACTAGCCGACATGCAGTGGAGTCTTCTAAAGCTGGCAGTAGACAGATGACACAGAGGTCCAACAGGCCCAAACCTACAGGTGGTCGACCGCACGACTCAGGATCGGTTGTGTGGGGCACCCAGAGTGGAGACAAAGCCAGCCATGCTAGGAGCAGACAGTGTTACTCCTATGGTGGGCTTGGTTACATGGCTCATGACTGTCCGAACAACCACTCTGATGATCATCAGATAGTTGAAGGACCTCCTAGGCAGAGGCAGAGGTTCGATCGAGGTGGTCCATAGGGTGGAGGCAGACATGGAAGAAGAGATGGTTGAGCTGCTTGCGGTGGATGAAAATATGAAGTGCTACCACCACCACCACCAGGAAGTCCACCCTGACCATAGGGAGGGGTGGACAGGGGAGAGCTCAGCTTTAGGCAGCTGAAGCATACGACCATGGTGCTCCATAGATGATACTAGGTACTATCTGTGTCTATGCCACCTTATCTTCAGTTCTTATAGACACAGGTTCCATTCACTCTTTCATAGCCGCTACCCTCGTTCAGAGCTCAAAGATTTTGAAGGAGCTGTTGGCCTGATACTTATGGCTAGATACTCCTACAGGAGAAAACTCAATGATTATGCACTGGTTCTAGAAGTGTGAGCTTACTCTAGGAAGCGAGAGCTTCGGATGGGATATCCTCGTAGCGGTGTCGAGGCCTTACAACGTCATCTTGGGTATGGACTGGTTATCTACAGTCCATGCTCAGATTGACTGTATTAGGCACAAAGTGTAGTGTGTCCACACAGATGGGAGGAGTTTTACATTCACCGGTGAGAAGGGAACATTTATAGCACAGGACGGACTTACTAGGAGGAGGGTGCAGCCGATCACTCATCGGTTTGCTTGCCTTAACCTCAGAGCATTTGATGTGGATAGTTCGACTTATCTTATAGTGGTGGACTAGTACATAGATGTTTTCCCTGATGATGTTCCATGAATACCTCCTTGCAGAGAGGTGGACTTCTACATTGGCATGTACCCCGGGACGACACCGATATCTACTCTAACATATTGGATGGCTCCTTCCGAGCTTTGTGAGTTGTGAGTACAGTTGGAGGACTTGCAGGAGAAGGGATTCATCTAGCCCAGTGTTTCTCCCTGGGCAGCCTTGATTCTATTCACCAAGAAGGCGGACGGGAGCTTGAGGCTCTGTGTCGACTACTGTCACCTGAACCAGGTGAACGTGAAGAAAAATTACCCACTCCTGAGGATTGACGGCCTCTTTGATCAGCTCAAGGGAGAACGATGGTTCTCAAAGATAAACCTCAGATCAGGTTATCCCTAGATCAGAGTTTGGGATGAGGATGTGTAGAAGATGGAATCCAGGTGTCGATACAGCCACTATGAGTTCTTGGTTATGCCCTTCAGCATAACCAATGGTCCATTAGTGTTCATGTGTCTCATGAATAGGATCTTCCATCCTTACCTCGATCGCTTTGTCATGGTCTTCATCAACAACATTTTGATCTAATCGACTACTGAGGATTAGCATGCCTACCATTTACAGGTAGTACTGGACACACTCTGAGAGAACTAGATTTATGGTAAGCTCTTGAAGTGCCAGTTTTGGATTCAAGAGGTTCACTTTTTGGGACACTTCATCTCAGAGGCTGGAGTTGCAGTGGATCCATCGAAGATTGAAGCGTTACTTTCTTGGGAGCCACCCAGGAGTGTGACGGAGGTACAGAGTTTCCTGGGCTTGGCTGGATACTATCGGAGATTTGTTCTAGACTTATCCAGATTTGCAACACCACTATCATCCTTGATGAATAAGGGGAAACCCTTTGTGTAGTCAGAGAGACACCAACAGAGCTTTCAGGAGATGAGGTAGAGGCTGACTAGCTCTCCCATCTTGAGGCTTCCAAAGGAAGGCATAGGGTACATAGTCTACTGCGATGCATCAGGGACCGAACTCATGTGTGTCCTGATGCAGTAGCGGGCAGTGAGCGCGTATGGTTCTTGGCATCTAAGACAACATGAGAAGAACTAAAATACCCATAACTTGGAGTTAGCATCAATGGTTTTCACCTTGAAGATGTGGTGGCACTATCTGATGGGTGAACTTTTTACCATGTACTCTTATCACAAGAGTCACAGGTATATATTCTCTCAGAAGGACCTGAACCTGAGACAACGGTGATGGCTTGAGTTCCTCCAAGACTATGACTTCGAGATAGTCTATAATCCTTGGAAGAGGAACATTGTTGCGGATGCACTCAGCAGGAGGTCTAGTATAGATCTGCTAGGAGAGGTGATAGAGCAGTTGGCTGCTTTATAGATATACTTTGTGGATAGGGATGGAGCAGCCTATCTACAGTCTCTTACAGTCACTCCCCCACTTCTTTAGTGAGTTAGGGAGGTGCATCATGGGGACGCTAACTGCGAGACACGATGTGCTCATATATCCACATGGCAAGCACCTGATGGATTTTTCGAAGGTGGGGAGCACGTCATTCTCTTCAGAGGATATACCATAGTACCAGTTGAACTTCAGGAGGAAGTGTTGAGGGAGTTTCACACTTCCCCTCTAGCGGTACATCAAGGCGTGCCAAAGATGTACCATGACCTTAGATGACAGCACTGATGGCCAGGTATGAAGAAGGCAGTAGTGTAGTTTGTCTCATGATGCCTCACTTTCCAGCAAATGAAGACAGAGCACCAGGTACCAATAGGATTGGTTCAGCCCTTAGAGGTCCCAGAGTGGAAGTGGGATGGGATATCCATGGACTTTTTGATGGGTCTTCCATGTACATCCAGGGTTCACGACTTGATTTGGGTGATTGTCGACCGACTCACCAAGTCGGCTCACTTCCTACCTATTAGAGAGTAGGGATCAGTGGAGAGCTTGGGATGCCTCTATGTGCAGGAGATTATGTGTTTGCATGGATTACCTTCTTCTATTGTCTATGACCATAACGCATGATTTACTTCTTGACTATGGAATGGGTTGCAGGAAGATTTTAGGACACAGCTTTGCTTGAGCACCACCTTCCATCCTCAGACGGATGGTAAGACCGAGAGAACCATCCAGACCCTTGAGGACATGCTCTGTGCATGTGTCCTCGACTTCAGTTGTAGCTGGGAGGATCACCTACCTTTTGGTGGATTTTGCCTACAAAAATAGCTATCACTCCACCATTAGTATGGCACCTTTTGAGTCCTTGTATGGAGACCTTGTAGATCACCACTATGTTGGACAGACCCAAGGGAGTCAGCACTAGTGGGACTAGAGATGGTACGGGATACCACCGAGAAACTATAGATCATCCAGGAGCAGATGAAGACTGGATAGAATGGACAAAAGTAGTATGCTGACAGGAGATGGAGACCTTTGGAGTTTGAGGATGGTGACCCCGTCTTCTTACGGGTCTCACCTTGACGAGGTCTACAGAGATTTGGCTGAGGTGGAAAGCTATATTTTAGATTCATCGGACCTTTCCAGGTCCTCAGCAGAGTATGTGAGGTGGCTTACCGCTTGGATCTTTCACATCAGTTGCATCGGGTGCATGAAGTCTTCCATGTTTCTCAGCTGAGGAGATACGTGCATGACCCATCCCACATCATCGACCATGGGAAGTTGGACATCGATGACGAGGTGACTTTCACGGAGGTTCCGGTGGAGTTTGAGGATCGATAGGAGCGGGTCCTATGTGGATGGTTGATACCTCTGGTGCACATGCGTTGGCAGCATGGGAACCTCCAGGAGAGCACATGGGAGCAGGAGGCTCAGATTTGTGCTGAGTACCCTCATTTGTTCCCTTAGTGTGAGTTTTAGCTTATGGGGACGTAAAGCCCTGAGGTGGGGAGAATGTAAAGACTAGGAATTTCCATGGAAATTTTTTTTTATAAATACATGGGAATTTTACAAGTCTATGAAAATTGACGGTGCTTGATTCCGAGGCCCGATGTGCCTGGAATCAATTTTAGAAGTTTTGCTCAGGTACGTTCAGTAAATGTGCAAGAGGGATTTTATAACTCTTGAACCAGTGCTCAGAATCGAATTTTGAGGGCACCATTGAACTCGCATTTTTAGTGATTGCTTAGTAATACCTTCACTACAGTTGTGTTTTAACGTGTTTGGAATATAGATTTTTTGGATTCATTAATAAAGTTAAATAAAAATAAGATGATAGGAGTTTAGTGGTGGGGTCCACCACACCATAACCTCCCATGAGAGGTTATGGAGGTGGGGCCCACCCACACATAACCTCCCTTGGGAGGATATTTAGTGTGGGGACCACATGGGCTTTAACTCCTTGTAACTCTCCATAAAGTGGGGGGGAACCCTTGAACTTCCCCTACTAATTAAATGTGCCAACCCACTTAGAATTAATTGAACCCCCTCATTTAATTAATTCAACTTTTGAATTATTTTGAATTCAAGCCAACGATTAAATAATAGACAAAGCTATTATTTCATTTGGTTGGAAATTCATTTGGGTGGGACTTGAGAGAGAACTTCATCCTCTCAACGAAGAATGCGAAGAACGCTCCTTCCACCGAAGATCGAAGAACACCATCTTCTTCCTTCTTTGACCAGGGCAAGAAAGGGAAGCGTCACCAATGAAGAACGCCGATTCCATCCTCAGATTATTCTTTCCCAACATCAACAAAATGACGTCGCCTTTTCCCATGACTTCGTCAATGAACAATCGTCAAGCAAGGTAGGGAGATTTGAGTAGTTTTGTTCCAATTTCTATGTCGTTAATATTTTGGTATTTGTTATGCCGAATTTTATCAACATAACATGGGGGGGTTCGGACCGCACCAACAAGGCTGACCCTTCCCCTTTGTTTGTTCTTGTTTGTTGACGATGGAGGAACAGACCGTGGCGAACAACAGTGGTCAGCGGCGGGCCATCCGTGAAAGAACCGGCAGCGCAAAGGTCGTCGGGTCACCAAGAGGGCGCGACACCGCCTCACTACGCGGAGGAGATTTGTAGCCAAGAAGGGCCGTGGTAGAGGCGTGCGGCACCGTCGCACCATGCGGAGGGCAGCAGGAGGATGCGACCAAGGCGGAGGGGCGCGGCGTCGTCGCGCCACGACGGAGAAGACCCGTGGCCTATGGTCGCGGTGGACAGGGGAGGGTGGATGGCTGAGTCGGCCACCAGTGCATGCTACACAGGCGGGACCCTTCGGGTCTCATAGTTACAGGGGTCGGCATCATGCGCCGGCCGTTACGAACAAAGGGGGGGCACGCCCCCCCCCCCCCCCCCCCCCACACACACACACACACCATGGCTTGGCTGCCACACGGCCAGCCACCGGTCCACACGGCTCGCCGGGCCGGGCCACAGGGCCAGCCGGGCCCGGCCACATGGCTGGTTGGGCCACATGGCCAGCCCGATCGGGCCACATGGCCATCCGGTTCGGGCCCCACGTCTAGCTGGGCCGGGCCACATAGCCAGCCGGGCCGGGCCACACGGCCAGCCAACCGGGCCGGGCCGCTTTCGGGATGGGACACCTTTGGGCCGGGCCACCCCTTCGGGTCGGGTCAAACCCAAGGAACAGGTTGGACCCTAGTCCGGACCTAGGTTGGGTCAGGTCGGGTCTGTCCCATAGGTTCGGACCAGACCCGAACCCGTCAAATTCGATTACACCTAATCGCCCATAACTCGGGATATGGGTGTCCGATCAACGAACCTTCTATGGAAACAGAAAGCTTGGAACAAGAAGATTCCCTTGGAATATCCCACTTGAGTTTTGAACATATTTGGAGTATGTTCAGGTTAGTTTGAACCTAAAAACCAATCGGGCCCCTGGGACGGAAATGCCAAAAACTCACAGACCAGGTGTCTGATTGACACGTCGTCTGTTGCATTGAGACCCCTATGACATGGAGGTCCTTTGAGATACTTCCATGTGAGAATTCATGACATTTGGAGTATTGAACAATATCTCATGGAGAGGATCCTCCCAGAGACGAGCGTACAGAGTGCAGAGACCTAGTAGCTAACAGACATGATGACCGCTTGACCGATTTGACTCGGAGTGATTCGACTAGCCTAGTGGGGAGCGCCTGGTAGTTGGAGGCAGACCCATGGAGGAGGAGCACCTGGTATTTGGAAGCAGACCCGCGGTACTCAACCGGAGGAGTACCTCTGCAGGTTATTAGAGTGAGCGCTCGGTATTTGGTGGCATACCCACAGCGGACGGGGCACCTGGTAGTTGGAAGAAGACCCACGGTACTCGACATGAGGAGTACCTCAGCAGTCCAAGGTTAGTGAGAAGCACCTCAATGTCACGACAGGCCCACTTTACTCAATAGAGGAGGAGTTCTCTAGTAGCCATGGTTTCAATAATGAAAATCATGGTTTGGGCTGAGTGAATGACCTTTGTGTTTTCCTCATGATTGGGATGGGTTACTTGATAACTTAGGTATATGTATGGGCATATACCTAAGTAATGGTTATCCGTTGATTTCATACTTTGTGGTTTATCCTTGTTGTATTTTGTGAGACCTTGAGGGTATCAGGGTCCCTACTGAGTATTGTTATACTCACCCCTGCACGGGCTATGCCTGCACCTCGTTGTGTTGGATGCAGACGACGGACAACACTGACGGAGACCGAGAGCACCAGGACTGGACTGTACCTGGAGGAGGAACTTACGACATCTTGGTACACGGTGGAGTCTGATAGATGTGGAGTGTTGTGGAGGCCATATGTACCTACCCTTCAGGTAGGAACCCCGGAGGACGATCTAGGAGTTGCTTTCCCCTTTCAACTGTTTTTCCCTTTTTCAGTTGTACTTGCTTTTAGTTGTATTTGTACTTTACAGTTGGGCTTGTATTCTGGTCCCCACTTTACTTTCAGTACACTTGTTATACAAATTTTACTTGGTGTTTTATTCCGCTTGTACTATGTTTGTGTGTGTTTAGGATTTATAAAGGCAATGCCTTCCCAGTTTTAGGGAATTACGTCTTTGGTGCTAGTCGTCAGCCCCTGGCCTGTGGAAGGTGGGCTTGGGGTAGTCACGATACGGGCCTCGGGGGACGGGTCATGACAATCATGATGCATGAGATCATAATGTCTAATAATACAGAATTTATTTTTTTGAGAATTCATTTATTATTATACATGATATTTTCACAATGATATTGTCTCTAGATGCATTTCATTCTTAGTTTATTGATTATATGGAATAAATTTTTAATTATTTACCTTTCCATATTATTATGCCTTATCTTATTATGATAGTAAAGTTTTTGATTAAATAGATTGTGTGTTCTGTTATTTACATTTTCTTATTGCTTTTGAATTATCTTATCATGATATTAAAGTTATTTAAATGGAATGTGTGTTTATTTATTTACCTTTTCATGCTGATTATGCTTATTGATTCCCGATAGCTCCTATTGTACTTAATCCTTTCTGAGAATTTGAGCTAACCCTTATTTTTTTTCCTTTACCAGGAACCCAGAAAGTGTACTATGAATAATATTTAAGGATATAATAGAGGTAATAATGATATTCGCAAATTAAATTATGTTGTGATTGTTTTTTCAAATTTAATGAAAGACTCAAGTATGTATCTATTTTACCAATACTACTAAACTATTTGGTCTTTTAGGATGTGATTCCTTATATTTTATGCCAATGTAATAAACCAGACACTAGATTAGGGCTACTGGGGTTGGGTTCCTTACATTTGTTATCAAAGGAAGTTTAGTAGAAACCTTGGGAATTGGATTTAGTAAAACATAGATTAAGGATCATAACCCTATGATAGAATTTATGGATAAGTATATAAAAACATCCTAAAATTGTGTTAAGGTTGATATTATGTGGTTTTTCCTTTGAATACATCAATTTCAAGATACTATAAGTGGATTTAGTTCTATAATAGATTTACTTAGTGGTAATAACTCTAAAAAGGGTTCAATGGGCTTAACCTGATCGTCACCCAGTGAAAAACAACAGGCCTTATTGCACACCTGATTTGACACTCTTGAGAGATATTCTTAGGATAATTCACATTTTATTTATAAACCATTATGATTTATTTTAATATATAATGAAAATTAATGACCTACAATAAACCTAAGGTTTCTTATGTTTAAAATAATGTGTCATAATTCAGACATCCTATAAATGATTCTACGGTTTTTCCACTATGATTATTGTTTCTCACACTATTATTTTTTGTTTTAGTAAATGGATGAAACCCAAATGAATTATGATAACATTTAATTTTTAATAAAAAGGTTGTGAATATGAGAAACCAAATGGGATTACGACTAGAGTGAAAGATATTGTGATTATTCCTAATTAGTTATCTTGAAATATGATTAACAGCTTATACATTAACCAACTCTTGGACTCACCAAAGAAGAGAAGGATGTATTTTTCTAGGAGATCAAGTGGTGGAGAACATATAGAAAAGAAGGATTGATTTCATTAATTTCAAAAATGTGGAAGCAGACACCCAAGAAAGTGTCTCAACAGAATATAAAAATGCTTTATGTCTGGAAAGGGAGGAAATAAATCAAAGAATTGCTGAGGAAAAATGAAGAGTCTGATGGAAGGAAATAAATCCCATATTAGGGGTCCATTTATATATTTTTGTCTTAAATGTGGGGAAACTGGGCATTATTCGATTCAATTACCACTTCTAAGGTTTAACCCCTAGATCAAGGGTGGACTTGTGTTGAAATAAAATGGATAAAGTATTTATGTATGGGTGTTCAAGAATTAAATTTTAGAAGTATTTTTTACCAATAGTATATTTGTGATAATAATTATGAAACATATATGGATTGTGTAAAATTTTATAAGCATATAGGACTTCATTAACATAAGAGTTATCGATACCATCATGGTTTATAAGTTTAAGGTTGATCATAATTCCAAAGACTTAAACACCCCTTTAAAAAAATCAGAAGGAATATAACATTATTAAGGATATTTTTGGAAACATTTATGGGAATACAACCCATTGGTTTAGTATATGTTCTGGTAAAATGTTTATTTAAGAAATAATTCCCTTACTTTTTATAGGCATAAGTTTAAAGGTATTGGTAACCTTTAGGGTTTATATTATCTTTTATATTAAGGTAATTATGTGTTATTATGCTTTTTAAAATTTTATAGGAATTATATTAATATGATTTTAGAAAAAGTTCAAACCACATACCGAGTGACAACCCATCATGTTCGAAAAAGCTGTGGGGATTGAACCCATGATTGAAGGATGATAAGGGTTTATCACCTACCATTGGCCTATGTGATGTTCTCATTAATATTTCATTATTCTTACTTAAAATATTTGATGGGAAAATATAAATGTTGAACCATTGGTGTCACTTTTGAGGTTTAGAGATTCATATATTATATTGGATAACTTGTACGGAATATATTGGATTTGGAAAATAGTTAGAGACATACAGAAAGACTTTTCTCTCTTTATGGATCTTATGATCCGTTAAAAGGGAATTTTAGTGCCTTGGGCATAAAAATTAATTTTTGGATATTCATTTCTTGGAGTAAGCGATGAATTGTAAATTTATCAAATCATATCCAAATGATGAAATTGTTCTTATGAAATAGAAACATAATATGTAATTATATTTCCTTGTATTAGTATACATTAAAATAATTCATCAAATTTAAGAAAAGGATCTTGAAATGAAAAATTTATCCTATTGCATTCATATAAAATGAATCATATGGTCTTTTAAATCATCATATATTTATGGTTTAGAGGTCCTTAACTTTCCATTGATTATTCACTTTCTTGTGATCAATTTCCTCTGTAATTATAAAAAACTATTTATGATTTTCTTCAATGTCTGATTCTCGCTCAAATTTACCCAAGAGATGAAGGTATAACGGTCCTTGTAGTTTAGATTGGGTTATCGAATCCTCAGAGACCTAAGAAGTAACCTATGGACACGTACATTATATAGACTGATTTTGGATATTAAGTGGCCAACATTGGGTTGATTTTAGATGGGTTTAAAGTATAACTAATAGATTTAAGTGGATTCAATTTAAAAGAATGATTTGATCCTAGGTTATCGCTCGGGGTAGATTGGACGTATTTCCTTTTCAATGATTTCAATTTCTTATATTTGAGATGGGTTCATTTAAGGAGATAAAACAACATCATAACTTACTGGTTTAATGCCTACACCCTTTAATACTAATCACCTATACACTTGAAGGATCAATTTTTTGAGCACTTTAAGGTAAAGGTTCGTATTAGCACTTGAAGTGTGTGGCCTTAAATTTAACAAGGATGATGGAGTTTAAAAATCATCAAATAAAAATCTCAATTAAAGAAGTTATTATACATTAATGGGGTGATAAATAACATCCAATCCAGCCCCTTTCTACTCCCTTGGATCAACCCATAAGTGGGTTAGCCCTCCATTGATCTCATGGTTTCAATGGAAGCGGAAAGTAGACTCATGAGGGAGGAAATGGAGAAGTAAAGAAAACAACAAAAATAAAATGATCACTCCACCGTTGTGTGAATAATTTCACAAGGTTTGGTGTGAATAAATTCACACCTTGATCCAAAAGTATCAAAGTGATATGAATAAAAATATAATAATATTATAATAATAACTTTTACTAAGAAACTAAAGTGAATTGAACAACTTACATGTGAAAGACAAATTTGAGACAACAAAATTGCAGCATAACATTACAATTGAACAAAGCACAAAAGATCCTTCAATACTCCAACACCACTGCCTTAAATAGGAATTTTTGAGCCCTTGGGTCGAGCCTCCAACAGTCCAAGTCTCCTCAATTAATTTTGGTGGGCCATAGGTGGGTGGAAATTAAGGGAGAGTTGATTTTTCAACCCTTGACCCGAGATGGCAGCCAGCTTTCCTTCACCGAACATACACACTTGGAAGACCTTCTATATGGCCGAATCAGAGTGGTACATAGAAGAAGAAAATGGATATTAGGATGTCTTATAACCTCCTGTAAAATATTGGCCCATTTGGATATGTGGATTACAATATATGATCATATTAGTGGGATGTGTTTCTGGGCCGCAGAATCTAGCCTAGAATTTTATCTCTAACTTGGGCAGCCTAAATGACCACAATTTAGGACGAATTAGCGTTGGATCCTGAATAGTTATTTGTTCCTATACATGTATTATACAATACCATAAAAGTTGGGATTCATTGGGTTTTTATGTTGAGCCCCACAGTCTCATCAGTGGGATGGTGTCCAATCTGACTTCTCCAGAATTGCTTCATTTCATCACAAAATATCCCCATATTCTTCCATGAATTCTCCATTGATCCCTAAATGATCATATTGAAGTGTAAATAAATTTACCAAAATATAAAATTGAAATATGGATAATTACATTCCTTAAAATCAGATGAATCATTGGGTACTTTAAATGATGTTCAACAATGTACCACATAATAGTGCATTTTAAGAAGGTATTACAATCATAATGTGAAATGATGTTCAAAGTGTAAAATGAACTAAAATGGTGTTTATGAATAAAAAATAACATGAATATTATGTATATTAACAATGAATATTAGCCTCATTTAGTGGCTAATCACACCCCCCAACTTGAGTTTTGCTAGTCCCGAGAAAAATATATCTCAACAATATGAAATTCGAATTCCCTTTTCCAAAAACATTTTAATACACAATGATCACCAAAAACCCATATAACAAAAAATCAAGAAACCCATAAAAATATTTTAATACAAGATAGTTTCATAAGCAGATCCCAATCCCAAGCTCATTCCTTTGTTCAAATTCATTGCCATATTTCTTCCAATATCAATTAAGTATGAGGATGTGTTGTGCATCACGATAGACATGGGGATTAATTTTTATTCAAGGGGGGAATGATGGAAGTTCTAGGTGGAATCACATTTCAATATTAAGATGAGTATTCATTTTTTTTATTTTTTATTTTTTTTTTGTTTTCTGTTTTTTTTTTTGTTTTTTGTTTTTTTTTTTTGTTTTTTTTTTTGCAATTTTGCCACGGTAATTGAAGTTGCACTCAAAAGAGTCAACCCCTGTAGCGAGACTTTGTCAATGACTCTCAGGATCAAATACCTTAGGGCACCAAGTGAAGCCCACATACTCGGGCATCATCTCGAGTTAAATCAGTCAAAAACAAATTTAAATTACCAAAAATAGAGATAAAATTACTAACTCTGGGCCAGACAACTATGGAGTCACGATCCCCAAGTGTTGAATGCCACGTATTAGGTCATTTCATTGCTCTACGCACAAAAAAAATTGAATTTTTTTTTGAATACTCATATTAAACTAAAATGATCACCAGACCTTTGCTATTTATTTAGGGGACCCCATGAACATAAACTAATACCCCACTATCCAAAGGACGTGCATTGTGATTTTTTTAATTTGGATGAAAATATAAACAATGAAATATCACATTGGACAGCCACACTTTCCAAAATCTATGCTCATGAAATTATACAAGGATTAAAATCAGAATCAGGTTATGCTAAATTATTTGATATTCAGTTTCAAAGTGTGCAATGTGTATTACCATGTTCAAAGTTAAAGGAATTTTTCCTTCCATTTACACAATTTTTTTTTCAAATCATTCATTTTTTTGACACGAAATCATTTTTTTTATTTTATCTCCCCCCCCCAACTTAAAATAACATTGTACCTAGTGTTTAAAGAAAAGAAAATTTAGAAGGGTTAGAGGAACAAAAGGGGAGTTTAATAAGGAAATTGAAATATTAGGATCATGGAATGATGTCACCTGGTGGTTGAAGTTTGAAGTTCTTTCTGCTCCAATTTAGTCTTTTGATCTCTTGGGGGATGTAGGCACCTCCTGGATTGAACATGTATCACCCAAAATAGTACCTGAACCCTAAAAAGAAGAACAAACCAGACAAAACAAAAAACACAACAACTTATTTAATTCCAAGTATCATCATTTTTATGGTTTTTCCTATTTTTTGTTTTTTTAAATAAAACTAATGATACATTGTCTTCTTTTAATTTTCTGGGTAAAGTATTACTCAGGGATCACACTGCGTGACACGGATGAATACGGTGCTCCCCTTTCATACCCATCCATACTCATAATAGAAGAATAGTTCAACAACCTTTTTTAATATAAAAATGATTATTTAATCCTATTTAAAATATAAATTTTATTAAAACAACAAAATGATAGGAAACTTGAAAACCATGGGTTGCCTCCCATGCAGCGCTTTGTTTAATGTCGTTAGCCCAAAATGGACCCTAAATCTATCAATTTTTTCATGGTTCATAGGTTGGCCTAGTTAACTCAACCTTTATTTCCTGTTTATTGAATGATTCAATGAATGGTTTTAATCTTTGACCATTGACCTTGAAAATGTAACCACTTGTGGGATCTTGAATCTATACTGCCCCATGGGGGAATACATGATGCACTATGAAAGGTCATGACCATCTAGACCTTAACTTTCCTGGGTGTAAATGAAGTTTTGAACTATACAAGAGCACAAGTTTTCCCGGTTAAAAATGTTTGACCTTGATATTCCTAGATTGGTAGGCTTAAACTCTAGATTTATTGATCCTTGAATTTTCATAAGACTCCATCCTTAGTTCCTCCAGTTCATTGAGATCTAATTTCCTTTTTGTTCCGTCCAATGAGAGGTCATAATCCATTTTCTTAATTACCCAAAAGGCCTTATGCTCAATTTCAACAAGTAAATGGCATGCTTTTTTATAAACCAACCTATATGGGGACATTCCTAAAATGGTTTTATATGCAGTTCGATAGGCCCAAAGAGCATCTAAGAGTTTCTCAGACCAATCTTTCTAGAGTGGTTGACAGTTTTTTCAAGAATTTGCTTAATCTCCCTATTCGCTAACTCAATTTGACCATTAGTTTGAGGATGGTATGTAGTGGACACTTTATGAGAAATACCATACTTAGACATGAGTGAAGAGAATGGGCGGTTGCAGAAATGGGTTCCTCGATCACTGATTATATCCCTAGGAATTCCAAATCGAGAAAATATGTACTCTTTTATAAATAGAATCACAACTTGATGATCGTTGGGCTTAGTGGGGATGGCCTCAACCCATTTTGAGACATAATCAACAGATAAAAGGATATAGATGTATCCCCTAGAGTTTGGTAAGGGTCCCATGAAATCAATTCCCCAACAGTCAAATATTTCAACCACTAATATGGGAGTGAGTGGCATTTGATTACTTTTTGTGATGGACCCTACTTTTTGACACCTAGGACAACTTTGAAAAAATGTGTAAGTGTCCCTTGAGAGGGTGGTCCAGAAGAGACCACATTGAAGAATCTTAGCAGATGTTTTCTTAGAGGAAAAGTGACCTCCACATGCCTCACTATGACAGAATTTAAGGATGTACTCTTGTTCAGATTCTGGGACACACCTCCTAATGACTTGGTCAGGGCAGAACTTATAGAGGTATGGATCATCAAACACATAGTGTCTAACATCAGAAAGGAATTTCCTTCGATATTGAGTCCCTAAGAATTTTGGAATGACTCCTGTAAATAAGAAATTGGTTATGTCGGCATACCAAGGGCAGTCACTCACAGATTATAGGTGTTCATCAGGAAATGAATCAGACACAGAAAGGTGATTTGAGTTGCCCTTGAATTCCATCCTAGAGAGGTGATCAGCTATAACATTTTCAAATCCCTTTTTATCCTTGATTATGAGTTCAAATTATTCTAAGAGAAGGACCCACCTAATCAGTCTAGCCTTAGCATCTTGTTTTTGGAAGAGGTATTTTAGTGCAGAATGGTCAGTGAACACAGTGATGGGGGATCCTAAGAGGTAGTACCTAAACTTCTCTAAGGAAAACACAATATCAAGTAACTCCTTTTCAGTGGTGGTGTAGTTGATTTGGGCATCATTTAAGGATTTTATTGCATAAGCAATGACATAGTATTTTTATCACAACGTTGTCCTAACACAGCTCCTACAACAAATTCACTGGCATCACACATAAGTTTGAAAGGAAGGTTCCAATTTGGATATTTCATGATGGGGGGAGAGGTGAGAGAGGATTTGAGGGTTGAGAATGAACCCTCACAGCTTTCTATCCAAACAAATGGAGCATCCTTTACTAGGAGAGCACAAAGGGGACGAGATATTGAACTAAAGTCCTTGATGAATCTTCTATAGAAACCAGCATGTCCTAAGAAAGACCTCACTTCCTTGACAGTTATGGGTGATGGAAGGTGACGAATGATGTCAACCTTGGCTTTATCAACTTCAATACCCCTACCTGAGACAACATGGCCTAGAACTAGTCCCTCTTTAACCATGAAATGAAATTTTTCCCAGTTTAGGACTAGATTATTTTCTTCACATCTTGACAAGACTCTCTCCACATTCTGCAAACATCCCTCAAATGTATCCCCAAACACAGAGAAGTCATCCATAAAGACCTTAAGAAAATCCCCTACCATGTCTGAGAAGATTCCCATCATGCACCATTGGAAGGTTCCAGGGTCATTTCATAACCCTAAGGGCATGCGTTTGAAAGAAAAGGTTCTGAATGGACATGTGAATGTAGTCTTCCCTTGATCCTCTAGGGAGACCTCAATTTGATTATACCCTGAGTACCCATCTAAGAAATAGTAGAACGCATGACCTTCCACTCTCTCAAGGACTTGGTCAATGAATGGTAAGGGGAAATGGTCCTTCTTGGTGAATGAGTTTAACTTCCTATAGTCAATGAAGAACCTCCATCCACTACTCACCCTTATTGGAAGAATCTCTCCATCCTCATTGGTTATCACTGTGATTCTAACCTTTTTTGGAACCACTTGGATTGGGCTCACCCATTCACTCTCAGCTATGGGATATATGATACCAGCTTTTAACAATTTCATAAGTTCTTTCCTTACTACCTCCATGAGATTAGTATTGAGTCGCCATTGAGGTTGACGACATGGATTTGAATCAGATTCCAGAACAATCCTATGAGTCCCGATAAGTGGGATAATCCCAGGAATATCAGAAAGGGTCCAACCAATGGCTTTCTTATGCTTCCTAAGGACATCTAGAAGCATCCTTTCATGATTGGCTTCAAGAGAAGAATAAATTACAATAGTATGTGTTTGATTGTCCCCTAGAAAAGAATACTTGAGTGTAGTGGGAAGTTCCTTCAATTCAAGATCAGGTTGGTTTGGAATTTCAGCAGAAGATTGGGACATTGGATCGAGTTCAATTTCTTTTTTTAGAGTTTTAGATAGGATTGATTCCCCACATATAGAAGTTTCAGCTACTAGATTAGATTGATCAGATTTAGGGAAGGAATTTGGAGTGGTCTCCATGAAAGTGGTTTTTTGAAAGGTTTCACTGATTGTTGGACCTAAGACTTCATCATAAGAGAAATTTGAAAATGATTCAATCCAAGGAGATAAACTTACTTCATATGAACAAAGGAAATGAATCTAATCCTGACTTAAACATTCATCAAATATTCCTTGATGTTCCATGGATTCATTATCAATGCTTCCTATCATGTTTACTTCATGAATTTCCTCATCATCCCCTATTTGTGAGCTTGAATTATAGATGTTCAAGTCTATATTCTTGTTCCAAAAGGTGATGGTCATGTTCCCATTTCGGACTCGGATAACAGAGTTTATTGTTGCAAGGAATGGACGACCAAGAATGATTGGGGTTTGTTACTTATTTCCTAAGTTTGGATGGTTGTCAAGGACAATGAAATAAGTAGGGTAGATTAAGTTTTCAACCTTTACCAGAACTTCCTTCAAAATCCCCTTTGAAACCCTAATGCTATGATCAGCAAGCTGAAGTGTGACAGATATGGGTTGGAGTTCTTCTAGGACTAACTGGCAGTACATAGCATATGGGATGAGATTTACACTAGCACCTAGATCACACAAGGCCTTGACAAATTTGCTTTCTCCTAGTTCAACATTGATGTAAGGGAAACCTGGGTCTTTTAACTTAGGAGGAATGGTCTCTTGAATGGTGGTACTCACATTAGGAGCCAAAAGGACTTGGTTTTTATGTAAAAATTTTCTTTTAAAAGTGCACAAGTCCTTAAGGTACTTTGAGTAGGCAGGTATGGTTTGGATTTCATCGAGAAGGGGTATGTTCAGCTTGACTTGTGAAAAGATTTCCCTCAATGTTTCACTCAGTTCAAGCTTGGGTTTCCAACTCATGCATTGAGGAAATGGTGCAGGTTGTGGGGTTGTTTGTTGAAGATTTGTTTCTTTCACATTGTTATCAGTTTCCTCAGTTTGATCTTGTGGTTCATTTGAATTTTCATCTAATTTTTAATCTTCAAGTGGGTTTTGAATCAGTTCTTCATGTTTCTCAATTGATTTCCCACTTCTTAAAACAGTCACAGCCTTTAGTTGTTCATGAGTTGTTTTAGTACAACTTGACTCTCCCCTTGAAGTTGAGGATGGAACTGCCTGAGTAGGCATGGGTGCCTTTCCAGTTTTGATGGTTTTAAGTTCTTGTTTAAGGGAAGAGACTTCCGAGTTCATCCTCTCCATTTTTTTTGCATAGTTGTTCTAGTAGGCTTTGTGGAACAGTTTGGGTTGGTGCTTGAGAAGATTGGTTTATCCCGGGGGGATATTTTGGAAGTGGGGTGGTCTATTGAAAATGGACCGATGGCTGTTGGTATTGGATAAGTTGGGTTTGTAACTGGTTATGGGATTGGTAGTTCTTATGGGGGTAAGTATTTTGTCCCTGTGGTTGGCTAGTTTATTGGTTATCTTTCCAGTGGAACCCTGGGTGGTCGTTATACCTTGGGTTGAAGTTGTTTTGGTATTGAGGATTTTGAAAGTTTAAAGAATTTACTTCTGCTGGGGGTCCTCCTAAAAGAACATCCTTTATGGATGGAATGGTTGGGTATTTGTCTGTCTTATGGTCATGTTTGTCACAAATTGTGCAAACAGGGTCTACAGTTTGGATTTCATGGACTTTCCTAAGGTCTATCTCTTCAACCTTCCTAGAGATTGTTGTGAGTTTATCCCTAAGGATTTCCTCTTCTCTAAGTGTATTAATTCCAGTATTTCTTTGTGTCTTTTCAGAATAAGGTGAAGTTCCCCAAGTTTGGTTTTGTTCAGAAAGCCTTTCTAGATACTCGTAAGCATCATTTGGGGCTTTGTTTTTAAAGGTTCCATTACACATCATGTTAATGAATTGTTTGTTCCCCGGACCCAACCCTTCATAGAAAATTCTCACTTGTTCATGAATATAGAAAACATGGTGTGAAACCATGTTTAGAGTGTCTTTGAACCTTTCCCATGTTTCATAGAATGACTCTCCCTCTTTTTCAAAAAAGTTTTGGATACTCTTTTTAAGTGCAATTGTTTTGTGGTGGGGAAAGTATTTCTTGTGGAATTATCTTTGTAGTTGGTCCCAAGAGTTGATGGATGATGGTCTCAAATTTTTTAGCCAATTTTTAGATAAATCCTTTAAATAAAAAGGAAATAGCCTCATCTTATCTGATTCTAGTTGATATGGGGGGACACATGGTTTCTACGATGTCATTGAACTCCTTAATGTGAAGGTAGGGCATCTCGGACTCCATTCCATGGAATGTGGGAAGATAGTTTAGGACATGGGGTTTAAATAAGTAGTTGGAATATCCTAGGAAATTGTGTCTAATGCATGAGGGGACATTGTTCCAGGAATGTGTGAGGTAGTCATTCATGGTTTGATCAATTGCATTCCCCAAGTTTGGGGCTGCCTCATTTGGGTTTCCATTTTGGTTCCCACCTGGGTTTATGATTTGGTTTATTTGAAGACCCTCCATTGAAATTGGCTCAATTTTTGACTCGAGGGTTTTTGGAAGATTATGATCTAATGGAAAGAGTTCCCTTGGTTTACTTGACTCCCCAACCCCAGGACTATCCACCCTAACTAGACGGTTTGATTGATCGCGGGTGTAGGTGGACATGCGCCAAAAGAAAAAAAAACAAGAAAGAGACAACATAAGAGAATTTGGATGAGAAAAGAAGAAATGGGGGAGAATATAATGGGTGTTTAGATAAATTACTTGGTTCCCTAGAAACGGCAGCAAAATTTGATTCTCGCTCAAATTTACCCAAGAGATGAAGGTAGAACGGTCCTTGTAGTTTAGCTTGGGTTATCGAATCCTCAGAGACCTAAGAAGTAACCTTTGGACACGTACATTATATGGACTGATTTTGGATATTAAGTGGCCAAAATTGGGTTGATTTTAGATGGGTTTAATGGATAACTAATAGATTTAAGTGAATTTAATTTAAAAGAATGTGTTGATCCAAGTTTATCACTTGGGGTGGATTGGATGTATTTCCTTTTCAATGATTTCAATTTTTTATATTTGAGATGGGTTCATTTAAGGAGATAAAACAACATCATCACTTACTGGTTTAATGCCTACATCCTTTAATACTAATCACCTATACACTTTAAGGAGCAATGTTTTGATCACTTCAAGGTAAAGGTTCGTATTAGCACTTGAAGTGTGTGGCCTTAAATTCAACAAGGATGATGAAGTTTAAAAATCATCAAATAAAAATACCAATTAAAGAAGTGATTATACATTAATGGGGTGATAAATAACATCCAATACATCCCCTTGATACTCCCTTGGATCAAACCAAAAGTGGGTTATCCCTCCATTGATCCCATGGTTTCAATGGAAGCGGAAAGTAGACTCATGAGGGAGGAAATGGAGAAGTAAAGAAAACAACAAAAATAAAATGATCACTCCACCGTTGTGTGAATAACTTCACAAGGTTTGGTGTGAATAAATTCACACCTTGATCCAATGGTATCAAATTGATATGAAGAACAACATAATAATAGTATAATAATAACTTTTATTAATAAACTAAAGTGAATTGAACAACTTACATGTGAAAGATAAATTTGAGACAACAAAATTGCAGCATAACATTACAATTGAACAAAGCACCAAATATCCTTCAATCCTCCAACACCACTGCCTTAAATAGAAATTTTTGAGCCCTTGGGTCGAGCCTCCAACATTACAAGTCTCCTAAATTAATTTTGATAGGCCATAGGTGGGTGGAAAGTAAGGGAGAGTTGATTTTTCCACCCTTGACCCGAGGTGGCATCCAGATTTCCTTCACCGAACAGACACGCTTGGAAGACCTTCTAGATGGACGAATCAGAGTGGTCCATAGAAGAAGAAAATTTATTTCAGGATATCTTATAAACTCCTGTAAAATTTGGGCTCATCTAAAGTTTTGGATTCCGAGATATGATCATATTTGTGGGATGTTTTTCTGGGCCGCAGAATCTGGCCCATAATTTTATCTCTAACTTGGGCCACCTAAATGACTAAAATGTAAGCATAATTAGCATTTGATCCTGAAGAGTTATTTGTTTTTATACATGTCTTATAGCATCCCACAAAATTTTGGATTCATTGGGTCTGTATGTTGAGCCCCACAGTCTCATCAGTGGGCTGGTGTCCAATCTGACTTCTCCAGAATTGCTTCCTTTCATCACAAAATATCCTCATCTTCTTCCATGAATTCTCCATTGATCCCTAAATGATCATATTGAAGTGTAAATCAATTTACCAAAATATAAAATTGAAATATGGATAATTACATTCCTTAAAATCAGATGAATCATTGGTTACTTTAAATGATGTTCAAAAATGTACCACATAATAGTGCATTTCAAGAAGGTATTACAATCATAATGTGAAATGATGTTCAAAGTGTAAAATGCACTAAAATGGTGTTTATGAATAAAAAATAACATGAATATTATGTATACTAAAAATGAATATTAGCCTCATTTAGTGGCTAATCAATGTCCATATCATCACATTCCAGAAAAGTTATCCTACTTGGAAACCTAGTTATGTGTTATTCCATATGAACTTTGTATTTTCATTTCCCTCTTATTAAGATGATTTTTTATTAACTCTTTTTATGATGTGGGTTTTCAACAAAATAATTTTCTAATGTCAAACCCTTGATTACCAAGATCAAGTTTAAATTGTGAGGACACAATTTATTTAAGGTGGGGAGAATGTAACACCCCAAAATTATAAAATAAGAACATTGTATTCAATAGATTATGTGACATGAAACATCGAGCTTTAACAACCCATGAAATATTTTTTTTTAAATTTAAACTCATTGGTAACTTGTGAAACACGCAACCCTAAGCCGAAAAGAACTGTAATATATTATACCATTAAAATCTAGTCATTAAATTAGCGAGTATGAATAGTAATAAATAAATTTTTAAAATAATTTTTATCTATTTATTATAAATAAAATAAGAATCATTTAAAATAAATATAAATGTTTTCTTATATATTATATTTTTTCTAAAATACGGTTTTGTCGTGATTTGTGTACATAATTTAAAATTAATTTTTAAAACTTTTAGAAAATTTATTTGTAAAAATATAATTAATTTTTTAAACTAAAATATCAAAAATATTTTAGGGTGTTTTTTTATTTTTCTAAATTATTTATTTTTTTTATGAATAGTGAAAAATTCTAAATTTCAATTAAAAACTGCCTTTTAGTTTAAATTATTTATAAAATTAACTTATATTGTGAATTTGTTTTAAAGTAAAATTAGTTCAATTATATATATATTAATACAATTTATTTCATTGGAATCATTTTCATATTGAATTTTTATATAAAAACTTTGTAAACTTTTGAACATTTTCTCTTTGAAAACTCGCTTTCTCATCACTTTTTTGGGATTAATTTTAAATTAAATTTTTTCACTTTTGTGAATGGAATTTTAAAAAATGAATTCCATGTTTGGAATTAGAGTAAATAATATTATCTAATAATTTAAACTTAATTTTTGACCAAAATGAATAGGGAAAACAACCAAAATTATTTACAGTGGTTATGGTAAAAATGGATTTATCAGGGGTTAAACTAAAAATATAATGGATAAAATTAAATTAAAACTAGTATAAAATATATTTTATGGAAATATTTATACACTATAATGTATAATTCTGTATAATACTTCATTTTTTACCCTTTTGTAATGTGAAAAATGTGGTTACACCATTTTATTTTTATAAATTACATGTATACCAATCACCTCGCTTATAAAAGGCCTCCACCTCTCCTCTCTTCTTCACACATTAAAACCATTTGGGATCAAAAAATACTAGAAAAATCACTTAAAAAATTTCATTACCCCATACTAGAATCCTTTTTTGGTAATAAATCTATACTAGGAATACTTTAGGTATAATCCTAAAGAGGTGGTCCAAGAAGAAGTAAAATTTCTAACTATAAATTTTTCTTTTATTTCTTATTACACCTCCTTAAAATATTATTAATTTATGATTATATAACAACAAAAATATATACAATATACTTATATATTATTATTATTTTGTTTTTACCTATATCCATATCCTATTCTATCAAATGGTAAATGATAATGTCGCTGGTGTGTACGGCGGACTACCGCTTCGTAAATCGATGTGATAAGTTTTCCATCAACACCTTTAACAGTTGGGTATGATGATGGATATAAAGTATATATTTCGTATTTATAAAATAATTATACCTTTAGATTCATTATATCATATATAACTTTTTTACTTTCCATCTCATATGGGATATGATATTATCGCTCGTGTGTGCGGCGAACTACCGCCTCACGAAATGATGTGATTCATTTTTTACTAACACTTTACATGGAAGATAATAAGGATAAATTTAATGAATATATATGATATAAATTAAATAATTATGATATTAATTACATATTTATAAATATAAAAATATAATATATCATTTTATTTCTTACCATTTCACTCACTGAAAGATGATAATATTGTTTGTGTACGTGTGGACTACCGCCTTCATGAAGTGTTGTTACTCTGTCTTTTCATCACCACACCACATGGATGATATGTATAAGTATATTTAAGGAAATAATATGAAATTATAATAATTTTTTAAAGATAAAATATTAATTAACTCCTTTCCATAATGATCATTAGAAAATGGAGGTGTTACTCATGTGTACGTGCGACCTACCGTCTTTATGATCATAATGTACTTAATTTCTCAAAAACATATTTCATAATTGGTTTTAAAAGTGTAATTGGTATATAAATATGATAATAATTTCATGATTATTATTATTTATATTATTTAACTATATAATATGCACAATAATAGGATCTTTCATGAAAAAACACGCATGAGAAAATAAGGCAATTAACACCCGAAATAATGAAAATAATGAAAGATTATTAAATAATGGGTGATAATATATTATAAAAGGATTATATATGATATTATAAATATTAATATGGTTATATTATAAGTTAATAACATGTTTAAAACTACTATAAATTAGTTTAATGTATTCTAAACCAAAAAGAAGTGTAAGGTAAGGGACTTCACCTCAATTTCCCTTCACTGAGGCATATTGTAATGTTATACATATAATTTATTTTATATGGTGTATATAATACCCAATTGATATGTAATATCATTATTAATTTAAATTTAATGGTATTTTAAGTTTAAATTTGAATTATTTCATCCATGGGTATTTAACTTGAAAATTACCAAGTGGTAAAGAATTTTATAACTCAATTCCTTTTCATTGGGTAATATTACTTCTTCGTTGTCTTTGATATTATTATATTATGTGTGTAATGAATTTTTAATATCATATGTTGTATTTCCAATTAATTTATGTGTATTTATATTTATTAAATACATTTTTACCCATTTTTAATTGTTATTAAATGTTTTGAAAGTAATCTTCATTTCATTTTCAAAATAAGGCCCGTTTGGATTTTACTAAAAAAGTGAAAGGAATATTTATTTTAACATGTATAGTATGAATGGGTTCTCTAATCATTATGACCACTCAATTTTTTTTAAACTTACTTTATAATTTTAAAATATTATTTTCAAATAAATGTATTTTAAAAAAAATGGTAACTTTTAGTTTTAAAATTTTATTTTCAAAATTAAAAGGATATTTTCATCAATAATGCTTTTTTAAAAGATATTTTAATGGTATTTTTATTCATGATTGAAAAAACACTTTATTATTACTCCAATGGGTATATTTTGTATTGATACTATCATTATTATTTCTATGGATGGTTTATAATCATTTTACCCAAGGATAGTATTGACATTCACTTGATTCATTTTTGTAGTCATTAACTTTCCATTGAAATATTCACTTACCTGGGATCATTGAACATTAAATATCTCCTAAATATAAATATTATTTATCATATATATTTTTAATTATTAAATAATATATAAATTATTTATATAGTTCTCTACATTGAATGTTATTTTTTATTTGGGGAAATATTGATAAAATTTTATTCATTACTCAATGTGAATATTTAATGGTAAGGTATATTGTTCCTGAATTAAATCAATTATTCAATACATGAGGAATGATTTGGACATGTAGATATCGGTGGGTCCTGGTTATGTATAACCCCTCTATGAATTATCAGTCTGATGAGATGAATCGTTTGGTTATCCTTAGTTAAATGGGATTTTGGTTTATACATCAGTTTTAAACTATCTTAAGAAAAGATCTTGACAGTAGAGGTATCGTGATGTATGATATCATGACATCCAATAATTAATAATTTACTTCATTTAGAATTTATTTATTATTATCCATGATATTTTCACAATGATATTATCTATGGATGCATTTATTTATAAATTTATTGATTAAATGGAATGTTTTTTTAGTTATTACTTGACCATATTGATTATTCCTTATCTTATTATTATACTCAATTTATTGATTAAATGCAATTTGTGTTCATTTATTTACCTTTTTATATTTATTATGACTTATCATATCAAGATATTCAAGTTACTTAAATGGAATGTTTGTTCAGTTATTTACCTTTCCATGTTGATTATGCTTATTGATTCATGATAGCTTCTGTTGTACTTAACCCTTACTGAGAATTTGATATCACTAATTTTTTCCTTTCCTAATAATCCTAGAAGTGTACTATTAATTATATTTAAGGATATTCTAGAGGGAATAATGATATTCTTAAAAAAAATGCTGTAATTTGTTTTTTCAAATTTAATACAAGACTCAAGTATGTATCTAGTTTACAAAGACTACTATACTATTTTCTCCTTCTGGTTGTGATTCCTTATATATTATGACAATGTAATAAATTAAAAACTAGCTTCGGTCTACTAGGGTTGGGGTTGTTACAATAAACCTTAAACCTTTATCCCCTTTTTTGATTAGAAAAATGATTTACAAAGAAAAATAGTTTGATAGATAATAAAAAACATGCATAATATAATCATGTTGATCATAAAAACATAATTTTAAAATTTTGAAAAGGATGTTTTAAAAACATGAAAATAAAATATTTTCAAAAATAATAAATATTTAAAAATATAAAACAATATGTTATACAAAAAATAATTACAATCATTCCATTCCCATATTTGTTTAATAAAATTTAAACATTCTAAAGTAAGGTATTTTTTTGAAGATATCAGCTAATTGAAGATCCATGTTAATGTAATATTACATGATATCTACTTTTTGAAATTGGTCTCTCAAAAAATGATATTGAATATCAATTTTCATAGTTCATGAATGTAAAATAGGATTTATAGAGATGCTTATGGAACTAAAACTATCAAATTTAATAGGAATAATAGAAAATATTAGTCCAAAATCTAAAAGAGTTTGTTTCATCAAAAAAATCTAGGCAAAAAAACTCCATAAAGTTATATATTAAGCTTTATTTGTAGAAATAGAAACTAAATTTTTCTTTTTTACTCTTCTAAGAGACAAAGGAATGTCCAATAAGGAGAAAAGTAACACTTGAACTTTCCTTATCTAGTATATATCCATCAAAATTAGCATCTGAAAATAGTAGAAAGATTAAAATTGGTTCCTTTAGGATAGAATAAATAATTATTTTTAAAACCTTTTAAAATTTAAATATAATTTTAAAATATGTTAAATGTGATTCTTTAGAATTATCTTCAAAACGAGCACAAATACAAACACTAAACATAATGTCTTGTTGGATCATGATAAGATAAAGAAAAATCTCAATCATAATTATAGAAATATTTTTATTAACTGTTTTACTGAACTCGTCTAATGTTATCTTAAAACAAATACTCATATGTGTACTAATTTCCTTATCATGATACATACTTAAATGTATTATAATTTTATTTGTGTATTTTATTTGGCTAAGAAAAGTTTCATCTACATTTTGAGAGATTTTAAAACCAAGAAATAATTTTAACTCACCAATTAAACTCATTTAATATTATTTTCTTATAATATTTGAAAATTAATTACAAATAGATTCATTTTTATCCAAAAATTACATCATCAACATATATTTGAACAATTAAAAGATCATTTGAAACATTTTTTAGAAATAATTTTGAATCTTATTTTACTCCTCCAATGGCCTGAAGGCCTTCATTTTTTATTGATTTTGATAATCCACCTTTCAAGGGGTGAGGTGGAACCCTTACAAGTCCTGTAGGTGTAAGTATTACATGGATCGTAGGCCTTAGAGTAATTCATTTCCCATAGGATTAAAACATTACATACAACCTAGACTAACTACTTGAAACTGCTCCTCCCCAGCATCTTCATTGTGAAATCAGCTCTCCATCTTCGCATGGATGTTCGGTTAGGCTTTCCTATGCATGCACAGGCTTGTCCCGATGGTAGGTTCCATACCCTCTCATTCTTGCAATCCGTTTAGCTTCTGCTATAGTGAAATATCATTTCTCATCCTCCTTCTGGAGCTTGTTCCTTATAGCCTTTATCAATTAGTCTAGCTTTATTATATGTGATTTTATCTTGAAAATATAATTTATTTCTAAAAAAAAATCATGTAACAATAATGGGATGATCATTTGGTCTTTAAAAAAGAGTCTAAACATTATTTTTTTTGGAATTTATTTATCTATTCTTGCATAGAAAAGCTCAATTTTAATCATTAAAAGATTCATCAAGGTTTCTATGTTACAGAAAAGAAATAAAAAATTATTATCAACTTCATTTAAGATATAACTCCAAGTATGAGTATTAAATTGTAAATTACTAATAATATTTTCCAATTGGTGGTATCTATATTTTTTCAAATAATTAGTTAAAGGGCTATAAGGATATTAAACTTTTATAAGATTTATCAAAGGAGTGTCATTAATGTCAAGGGTTCAAGGTTATCAGTATCTTCTTCAAAAAGTAATTAATTTTTAGTATGATTTTCGTAGAATTAGATATGAATGGATTATTTAATGAATTTTGTTCTTTTAATGAAGACTCGATAGGATTTACTTGAGTTCAGTTACCCAAGAAATATTTCTATGTCGAATTTTGGATCAAATTTTCCTTTTTTATATTTAGTGTAAATAATAAAACTTGTACACCTAAACAAATTGAAAAATCCAACTTTTAGGAATTTATTTTTCCAAAATTCATAAGGGTTATTTTTTAGGATGAGTTTTATGAGAACACGTTTTATGATATACCAAGTGGTATTAACCACATTGGCCCAAAAGTATTGAGGTAGTTTTAAATAATTCAAGTGGGATCTTGAGATTACTTAAAGAGTTATATTCCTTCTTTTGATAACCCCATTTCTTTGAGGTCTTCTAGGAGTAGAAAAAGTTCGATTATGACATTATGAATCAAAAAAATTCATCAAAATCATTATTATCAAACTCTCACCCATTATCAATTTGAATGTAAATGATTTTATTTCCTTTTTAATTTTTGACCTTCTTGGGGAATCATATGAAGACTTTATAGGCCTCATTTTTTGTGTGCTAATAAAAATACCCAATTGAATCTTGTATAATCAACAATAATCACAAAACTGTATTATTTTCCTATAATACTTTCAACTGGAGTTGGTACAAAAATATCATGTTAAAAAAGATCGAGGGATTCAGAGGTCAATACTTCTTGTTTAGGTTTAAAAGTCGTCTTTTTTTGCTTCCCAAATTGTCAAGGTTCACAAACAACATTATCTTTTAAATGAAATTTTGGTAAATATCATACTAGTTGATGTTAATTGATCTTAATGAGTGTGTGTGTGTGTAGGCTAAAATGACCAAGGAATATATTCCAAATTCAATACTCACTATCTATAATGCTCAAACATTTAAAATTTTTAGAAAAAAAAATTAATTTAAATAGATAATATAAACATTTTAAAAATGAAAAGTGAAAAATAAAAGTTTTCTTTTATGCTTAAAAACTTTTTAAAAAATAATTTTTGAATGATATTTTCAAACCATTATTTCATAATTTCATAGTGATTAAAAAGTAGTGTTTTAAGAAATAAATGAATAAAACATCTTTTATAAGTGTTGAATTTAGAAAATATATTGTACCTATACGAGCTATTTTACTTCTTGAATTTTTACTAATATTCATGTATCCTCCATCGAGTTTTTTAAGTTGATATAATTTGGAGGGGCCACCACATAGGTTTCAAGAGCATACATTATCCATGTACTGCATTTATTTTTGGGATTTACTCTTTGGACATGTTTCCTATAAAATTAAGAAATTTTTCTTTTTGGTATGTAGATTTTTAATCCACATATGTTAGATAATAGAGATTTTGGAACCCAAATTTTTTTGATTTTTGAGATGAGATATGGGATAAGATATGGATACCTTTTGGTATACCATATCAAGAGTTTTTTAAATTAAATTCATGAATTAAATTCCTAATATTATGATAATAATTACAAAACCTGTTTTGTGAAATTCCTTTTAAAAAAGGTTATATTAGAAAAATTAATGAAATTGCCCATCGGGGCCCACCTGGTTCATGGAAGACCGAGTTGTCCAAACCCTAATCACGCCTCTATAGGCCAGGGGCTAGAGACAAGAACTATGAAGGAATAAAATTAAATGGGTGGATTTTTTCTAATGTAATTGCATACATGTACCCATCTATCTCTAGGAAATAGTGAAGGGGAATAATAAAAGACAATAAAATCTAAGGAAAACTATGCATGTAATAACCTCTGGGAAAAACAATCAGAGTACGAAAGAATACAACCAAAGTATAAAGGGGAAGAAATACACACCCAACCAAAAAATATGTCCTAACCTACCAAAAATAGAATAAGGTAAAGATGAGAGATATCCTATATCCTGATCTCCAAGATCAACCTCTATATGTGGTCAATGCACGTAGATATAACTATAATCCACTATAATCTCCACCAATATTTCCATTTTTTCATAATAAATGACATGTATATGAAAATCCCATATATGGGTGAGTATATACATACCAAATAGGATGCCTCAAAAACCAAAAGGGAGCGATGGAGAGATAAAATAATATTCAGTTCAACCCAAAGCAAGGGAGAGACAAAACCTAATACATATATATGCACATAAAGAAATCTAGATGAGATAGAAAGTGGATATCCATCTCAAAACCCAACCCATGTCGATGAGTCTACTGATAACTCTAAAAGTCCATCATAGAATTCCCATAATCATGTGCAACCTCACCATGATTTTTTAGAGGGTCCCACTCCTCACCACTATACTCTGCTACCAAGGGAGACACACTTCAATGAGGACATGAACCCCATCGTAGCTTGAAGATAGGGGAATAAACCTCCATATATAGAGGATTTTCATCCTGAATATGGGAGTACCATCTTTATCTGACTAAAGAGTATGGGGGACCCACACCCTTGTGTGATAGAGGAGTACCATCCTCATAGATATAGGGCCTACACCCTGAATAGGAGAGTGTTATCTATTCCTAACTAAAGATTATGGGGGAACCATACCCTAGTGTGATAGGGGAGTACCATACCCATAAATAGAGGACTCACACCCTAAATAGGGGAGTATCGTCTCTACCTGACTAAAGAGTATGGGGGGCCCACACCATGGTGTGCTAAGGGAGTATTGTCCCCATAAATAGAGTAATCGCGCCCTAAATATGGGAGTATCATCTCTACTTGACTAAAGAGTATGGGGTAAATTTATCCTAGTGAGATAGGGGTGTACCATCCCCATAGATAAAGGTCATATTCCTTGAATAGGGTAGTACTATCTCTACCTAGAATTTCTATAATGATCCTACCTGATCACTTTCATCATCAAGTATTGCCTAAGGATATGTCCTACTTGGAACATCTCTCATCATACCTCAAAAATCACTATGAAGGCCACCATCTCATTCTATATAGAAAACCACTCAAGAAAGTCTACTGATGGGCTAAAATATGATTTCTAAAGGGGATATATGAGATTTAGAAGATTCAAATAGGATTACACAGTGGATATAAGGTCCACATGATGTGTGGCCCTACTCTTTCATCTGGTCATGTTCTCCCTAGAAATTTATTAGGAAGTCATGTATTGATACATGGTGTTCCCTTTGAGATACACACTGTTTATTATCACCCGAGGTCTTAGTCGTGCATCTCATTCCATGGCCATGTATTCCTACCCATATCCATTTACTCTGGTACATGGTGTTTCTGTCCACATGGGACCCTGGGTGTGTGTAGTTGGCACACGGCTTGGCCACCTAGGTAGGATCACATGGTGTGTAGGCCTTGCTACATTTTTTGTGATATTTAACTTAACTAGAAACCCTATCACTATAGCCAATAGAATACATAGTGTGTGTTCTTCTAGACTATAAGACATGTAGTTGGGGTTTCTATAGGACATATAGTCTATTTTTCACACCTCTTCATATCTGTCATGATTTCCATCATTTGACCACCCGGTAATTATGTAAAACACCTTTGTCCATCGATTCCTAAACTCTGATGACCAAAATTTAATTTTGGTGTTTGCTACCCGTTGATCCACCTTGATATAATCATCATTCATTGTTCACTGAAAAAATATTTATAGAGGGAGGGTTAGGATGGGTTTATTAAATTAATTAATTAATTCACTTAACGCACCTACTAATGGATACCTCAACTGAAACGATTGATTCCAACCACCCTTAGGTCGCATCTAGGGTAAACCCCGTGTTTTGGATTCAAAAATTGTCTTGGATTTTTAATATAAGGATCCTACCAAGATATATACCATTATTTCTAAAAAACTATAGGCATGTGATATTAATATATTTAATATTTTTATAATTTCAATTTCAGGCTTACTAGGCCTTGGAATCTCACGACATCTCAACGCCTGGCTCTGAAAATATTCCTTAATATATTTCAAATACTTATTAGGAAAAAAGGGTCACTAAATTATTCCCCCTATTAATGATTTCTATCCTTGAAAAGAATAATCTAAACAAAAAGTGGGGATATTGAGCCTTCATCTATAACTCCCGCTCCAAGGAGCTCTCATGCATGCTCTCGTGCTACCACAACACACAAACCAAGGGAATGGACCATCCTCATAGGATCCTCTCCATTGTTCCTCTATTTCCACTGGGAACTCCTTAAAGGTAGCTCTATCCATGATGTATATATCACTATAGTTAATGAAATGTATCATATCATGCACATATCTCCTCAATTGTGACACATGGAATACATTGTGCACCTACTTTAACTATGGAGTTAAGGCTATGTGGTAAGAAACATCGACAACCCTCCATAGGATCTTGAACGGCCCAATGGACCTAGAGGATAGATTTCCTACCTATTTAAACCTCCACAATACTCATCATGGAGAGAATCTAAGGAAAACATGGTCTCCCTGATCAAACTCCAAATTCCAATGAAGTCAATCTACATAATATTTTTGTCAGATCTGGGCTTTCCTCATCCTCTCATGGATCACCTAGAGCTTCTTTGTCATCATATGTACCATCTCTGGCCAAACAAGATATTTCATGCCAATATAAGTCTAATAAAGTCTTTATCTTCAGGGTATCCTATAAAAATCCTCAAAAGGTTCCATGATAATTTTAGAGTGATAGATTTTATTATAATCCAACTCTACCAATGGAAAGTGATATTTTCAACTCCATCTGAAGTCTAACATGTTGGATATTAGCATATCCTCTAACACCTCGATAGTGCGCTCAATCTTACCATATGATGTTATTAATTTATTAAAAACTTTTTGTCTAATATTTTTATTGATTTTCAAGGAAAAGTGAATAATTGGTGTGAAATATCCATGTTTTAATATTAAATAGAATTTTAAAGCATTATTTAAATTAATACAGATTCTATTCAGTTTACTAAATTAATCATAAATCTTACACTACATATCTAAATGGTGTTATTACTATTTTTATGATTAATTATTCAATATAATACAAATCATCCAAATGGATAATTGGATAATTTATCAATTTTAAGGTTCATATAGGCTACACAAGAAGGCCCATCGAATTAGTGATGAAAAGTGGACTAGCTATTATGATTGAATTTATGGGCTCAATCTAGAAGCCCAAATTTTATGAAAATCAATAAAATATTATAGGATATCCAAATATATCATTTATTAAAAATTTAAGTCCCAAATCAACCAATAAGTTCCCCAATTAATGCATTAAATTTCAATCCACAATTTTATCCAGGATTTGAAAAAAGCCCAAAATTATTGACTTTTATCCCAATATAAAATTTCAGTTGAGATAAAATTATATGAGGAGAAATTAATGATATAGTTTCCAAAAATTTTAGAATAAATTTTTTCATATTTGATCTTATCTTCATAGCCATAAATTCATTCACATTTAGGCCATTGAAAAATTCAGGACAATTCTAGACAACAGCACATGGTTTACCAAAACACTCATATCTTTGGCTCCAAAAGTCCAATAGTAACCATGTTGGGAGGTTTTACTATATAAATCCATGTATAAAACTTTTAATAATAATATTTCCTAGTATTCGTCTATCTAAAAGTTCAAAAGTTCGATCCTACTTGAGGGGCAGTTTTGGAATGCAAACAGTCCACTACCTTGGGACATAAATACACTCCCCCATTCCTCTTGAAAGAGTTTGGAATTTCAGAAATTAAGGAGGATAATTTTAATGATCATATCCTTGAAATAATCCTAGTATTACTTTCTATACTATTTTTTCCACAAGATGAACTTCTCCTCCACTTTCCATTTCATGTTTTTTTTCTCTTATTTGCAATTGTAATACCGTAAGTTTTAGTATAGTTTCATTTGAATTTTAATCCTGGTTTCATATTAATTATATATTATCCTAATCCACCCTATTTTTTGTAATATTAATGTTCTTAAAATTCATTTAATCAAGTTTAAACCCATTACCTTTTTACAATTTCTCATTTAATCCAAAGTTCATGTTTAACTCTCTTCACCATTCATGTGTGTGTTTGGTGCACAAATATTTTATATTCTTGTTATTTTTATTTTATTTTTTAATCATTTATATATACATAATAAACCATATTATTATCCATATCAATTTATTATTAAATAACCCATTGGGGTGAGTCATAATTTGGGTATGTTAAGTGATTGAGAGCTTTTGGTCATTAAATATTTTTTAGGTTAACATTGTATTTGTTAAAACTTAAAATTTCATGGATTTATGACATGATTTATTTAGAATGTAAATTACATGTATTATTTTAACCATAAATAAACTTTAATAAAAGGGTATTTATTTATATTATAATCCAAGTTAAGTCTTTAATTTAATCCAAAATAATTGTTAATTTCGATAAAAAAAATGTCTTGTGAATTTGGTGTAAATATAATACAGTATATCAGAAAGCTAAAGGATATCATAATCATGAATCCATAATAATTAAATTACCATAATAATTGTTAAATTTTTAAAATAAATTCATCAATCAATAATTTCACCTAAACTCTACAACCCCCCCCCCCCATGCTCAAAAGACAAAACAAAAACAATTAACTGCAAAATATATTATCATTGTCGAGGATTCAACCTGAGTGTCACTATACACATTATAGCAGAGCATAAATCCTTTGAATGGTAAATAGTTGATAATTTTCTTCTCTTAATATGGTTTCATTATCATTAATTCTATGATAATTAGTCGGTAATTTTTTATAAAAATCAAAAAAAAAACCCAAAAATTTGAAGAAAAAAAAACACAAAGAAAAACCCAGTTTCCCTATCCTTTCAAAATTTCTCTAAATTCTCCATAGCCTCCCAAAAAATACATAATATCTTTTTAACCAACAAATTTAGATAACTCTTTTCTAACTTAATAGGAACATTAGGGATAATTAAATCACTCCATACCCATTCATTTATCATCCAATTGATCCTAATATGGACAATACTAGGGAAAACCCTTAAAGAACTCACTACCCCTGATATGAATTACCACCCCCTTATTATTTAATATCAAAACATAAAGGATAATTTTGGACTCAAATTGGGTTAGATTTATCTTTTTCCTCATTTCCATGGGTTATTCGGTGAGGATCCCCATATTCACCTCAAATAGTTCCAAGTGGTGTGCTCTAATATAAAGCATCAAGGGGTTTTGGAAGAAAACATCAAACTTAAAGAATTCCCTTTCTCCCTAGAAAACTCTACCAAATCATGTCTCTACTACCACCCTACTGGTTCCATAAACACACAGAATAAAATGAAGTGAATCTTCTCAGATAAATTATGTAACGCCCTGACCCCAGCTACCCAGAGTCGGTGCATTACTTCGTAACATTGGCATGATCACAAAAGATCAAGTCTCGAAATACCGATTAGTTTAGTAGCCTTGGAAACACTAGATACATTCGTAAACATTACATTACATCATAAAGTGAAAAACTACTACAACATAGTCTCCATAGTCCACACTTCTATCCTCTTCGGACTATCCCTGCAGGTCATTCATAAAATACTTCTTCACATCCTGGAAAATATTAAAACATTGAAAGGGGTGAGCTCAGATGCTCAGTAAGGTTGACAATATAGCGGAAGCTTTCATAAATAAACATAAAAATTTAAGGCAATGTATAACTAAAACAAAAGCCTTTTAAACTTGAACTTCAACATAATATGGCAAAAGTAAAATGAGATAATGCCATTCACTTCTTCACATGGATATTCTACTGGTCGAATAATCACATGCAATATCAATAACCACTTTCATAATGATGGAATGCATAATGCCAGACTATCATAACCACGTAGCCAAGGCCTTATGCCAAGACCACAAATAAGATTTTGTCAAGCCCTCGTGCCAAGACACTAGTTTGTCACATGAGACCTGCCGATGCATTGAGGAGCTATAGCAGGCTCCACCCGTCACTTATTAAGTCCAATTCATTCCTCATATGAATAGTTTTAAACATATCATAAACCATAACATAATCATATCACATAAAACAGGCATAAAGGAAACATAACTTTTCCACATTTCAATCACTATATATCAATACAACACATTGATATAATAAAAACTCTTTAAAAACCATCTTCAATACCAAAATAAAAGAAAGTTAAAACTTTGCATTTATTTTTTATTAAAAAAAATGATGGCTTGTAGAGGAAGCCGAAACTCAAATAATGGTCACGGCGGCGGAGAAGTTGTTGTCGCCGCATATGTACGGAAAGAAAAACATTCTCTTTTTGTCTTTTAGTAAAACGCTTCGTATAAAAATATTCCTTTTGAATAAACGTAAAAGTCAAAGGGGTTTATACACCGTATAAAAGAAAGTTATGTATAAAACCAAATATGACTCAATGAAAGGAGATTGAGACGAAGTCCTTAAAAAGATAATTTTTAAAATAAAATAGATCTATTATGTGTATTCACTATAGGTACACATAAAGAATACAAAATAATTCATAATAATATCATGACGTAATTGGAAAGTAGGAGATTAACCCAAAGAATGGAAGTTGGGTTAAGAAGTTCCCTTACCTTGCGTCCTGTCCTGACTCGACCGTTCTTTAACCTCCTGAATAATAAACTAGAGTTAATTTATATTTACATAAGAACCTTTTTCATGTTCATTATTCCTTTTATATCCCTTATTACCATGTTATGAACATTATTTAATTATTTAAGTTAATAACGGTCGTTTTGTCGATCTTTGGTACTTGAGTCAGCAATAAACTTCTTATAATTACAAGTTGTTTATGTGGTAGAATATCCATTATCTCCAGAATTATATTCATGATTTAGATGTCATATATATCATATATATCTATTATATACATTCATTTATAATATTACGTAACATTTAGAGGTAAGAAATGAAATGCACCGTTCATGGAGACGGTAAGCCGTACGTACGCATGAACGCTACTTTCATTTCTATTTCGTATTTAATGGAACGAAATCATAATGATATAAATGTATAATATAATTCCAGTATAATATAGTGTATAATAACATTTACTCCATCCTTTATACATCCCACATATGGCATTAACGATTCAAATCACTTTGAGGGGGCGGTAGTCCGCACTTCCTAAAATGAAATTATCGCGTTTTACCCATAATGGAAATCATAAAGTATGCCATAAATGAGAAATACAGAAGAATAAGTAAAACATAAACATATTATATATCATATATAAAAATAGTGACATCTTAATGGCCACCTTTGAAGGTGTTATATGAGTGTTGAACAATCATCGTTTCGTGAGGCAGAAATTCGCCATCCACAGAAACCGTATGTCCTTTAACCATTAGATGTAGGTGTGTGTAAGTGTAGCTCGAATCCTTATTATAACAACATCCTAGTATATTGAGGATACTGGTGTTGTTACAAAATAAATTAATAAAAAGAGTTTAGGGGGTTGGAGAAGAAAAATAAAACAAAACAACATTAGAGAAGACATTACCTCAAAATCGGGTAACTCTTTTTGATTTGAGCCAAAGGCTTCCTTGGGAAGAGTTATTCCCAAAGTGAGGCTTCTAGGATTAATAGAGGGATGTTGGGAGAGTATTTGGGCAGAGGTTGGCCGATCCAAATGGCTTGAAAGTGTAAATGAGGTGGGAGAGGTGGGGGCCTTTTATAAGAGGAGAGGAGGGGCTCTTTTGGAAAGATTGAAATGTTACATTATTACACAATGATTTTCGGATTCCAAAGGTCCCACACTTATATAATTCGAGGCTAAGGTGATAAGGGTTCGAAATCTCCTCATCCAATTGGCTTTGGACAAGTGTAAGCCTTGTATATTTCATTATCTTCCCATTTTATTGAAATCGTTAAATAATGAGGTCATCGCTGCATCATCATGATGTCATAAATAATTTAATTTATTTAATGTATAAAAATTATAAAAAAAATACTATGATGTAGGAAATCGTTTTAGATTTCTAATGAATATTTATAATCAAAATTTTGACTTGTGTAACCCCACTTAAAAACTGTTTTAGTAAAACAACTCATGTTTGTGTCAATTTAATTTTAACATTAAATAAATATATATTAATGTCATTTTCCAACTAAAGTGGCTCCATGGGGTCCCCAAGTTGACCCATGGGTTGTCTTGGTCGGCCATGACTCATCCAATAGTATTAGGACAAGTGTCATGCTCATCTCATATTATTATAACATTATTTGTACCTTAAACTACACTAATTACCTCTAATCGCGATTAAGAACTTAAAAGTTACTATTCACCAAAAAATTATTTTAATCTCATTGAACCACATTTTACTTCTTAATGACAACCATGTATGTTGGATTTTTGAAAATCAAATCACAGAAGTGGTAATATTTCATTTAAACGAAAAATCAGTTATTTAACTACCACTTAGTGGTTTCACTATTCATCAAAAATTGAAGTTTTTCAGAACAATGCCAAAATTTCACCCTAAGATATAATTGATAATCCGAATTCAAAAATTATGTCTATTTTACAAAATTCCAAACATATAAGTTGAATTAATTAATTTTATAATTAATTCCCGCTGTCACAACAAATAGCGTGTTTTTAAGAAACAATTTATATCAAAAGATTGGCAATTGTTTATGTCCAATTTCAATGTTAAATTAATTCTAATGACCACCATTGGATAAAATGGTAAAAATATATTCTAATTATACTTTAAAACCACTAAATAGTATAATTTATCACTATAAATTATTTTGATTAAAAAAGTTGTTTTTAAGTAATTTTCACTATTCATAAAAAATTAGAAGTTCTCGGAAAAATACCAAAAATTCAACATAGGCTAATTTCGATATTACGAATACAAAAATGAATTCCATTTTGAAATATAAAATTTCTATAATTTTAAAAGGTGGTTATTACTATTCATAACGGCTACTTTGATTAGTCGCGGTGTTTTAGAACTCGAACTTGCGTACAATGCAAGCTATTGCATTATTGAAAGAGAGGTGTATCGTGGAAGCTCGGGGTGTTACATTCTCCCCTCCTTCAATAAATTGCGTCATCGCAATTTGATATTTTTCTTTGAAAATAAAAGGTTGAAAATAGAAAATACCTTTGTGGAAAACCCACATCGGAAATAAGGTTAATAAAATTTAGCCTTAATAAGAGGGAAAGGGAAATGAAAAAGTCACCACCCAATTATGATCTTGATTAGGAGAACATTGGTGGCAATTAGAGACATATAATTGGAGGAAAAACGTAAATATTTGTAGGGAGTGATTGAGGTCATCAATCACAATCAACTGTCAAATTGAGGGCCTCAAAGCCTTCAATCTATGTTGATTTAAAATATCATCAGTCCAACAAGACATAAGGTATTAGGATAACACATTTTTTTGTTTTAATATCCCTTTACTAAAGTTTAAGAATTAATTTATTCATTGAATAAGAGATAGGTATATATATATATCTTGACAATTAGAGTTTCAACCTTCAACTCATCTTTCACTCAAAAAGATAATAGAACTCAAAAATATTATACTTATCCTAATTGTATAAGGTTCCAAATGTTAACACATACCATTTAGATTAGTAAAATTATTTTGTAATAACCAGGGACTTCCTGTAGGATAGTGGTAGGAAATAAATGCTTGTCGCACTATGGTTGTGGGTTCGATTCCTGCAGCTTTGTCCGACGCGACGGGTTATGCCCCACCCTGCAGGTTGTCCTTTTCCTAAAACTATAGTATCATAATATTCCAAAAATAATCTTCATAAATTTTTTAACCTTAAACAATACTATCCATGGTTCAACTTAATCCATTCCAACCTTAATAGTTATCCAAAATACCTCCGTCCAGACTCTCTCTAAAAGGTCTCTAAATTACAAAATCAATTTATCAGATTCCCCAAACAAAGTAAAGTTTCTCTTATTGTCACATACTAAAAATATGATTACCTTAATCATATTAAAACCTTACTGAAATCAACAAGTACTGCAGTAAAATCCTTATATATATATATCACATTATTCTTATAACCAGAATATAATCCTTGAGTCCAAAAGCACCAATACATTAATTATTCTGCTTCAACTGTAGTCACAGCATAAGATTGGCCTTGATCCCTTGGCCTTTTCTGAGGTAAGTTTCCTTGATGCTTAGGACATTCATTTGCATAATGCCCCATTTCCCTACAATTGTAGCATTCAACTTTGACAGCCTCATTCTTTCCCTTGCAATCACGAGCCTGGTGACCCTTTTCTCCACATTTATAACAAACTCCCATTCCTTTTAGGCATGTACCAGGGTGATTCTTCCCACAATTATCACATAATGGAAAATCCTTCTTTCCCTTTTTCCCTTTATCTGTCTCTTGTTCCCCCGTTCTCTTCTTCTCTTGCTTTACTTTGTTGTCATATGACTTAGAGAATTCCTTTTCCGTCTTGATAGCACAGGAGACAATATCTTCGTATGATGAGAAGGATTGTGATACTAAAGCTCGACGGAGAAATGGTTTTAACCCATCAAAGAAACGATCAATATTACTCCTTGGGTTACGTATATAATCGGCAGCATGCCTTGCTAACCTTGTAAAGCTGGCCTCATACTTTGCGACATTCTCATCCTCCTTCTGCCTCAGACTCAGAAATTGTCTTTCCATATCTGCTCGATGGTCACGAGGAAAGTATTATTCTAAGAAAATCTCTTTGAACTCCCTCCATTCCATATTCGATATGTCATCATCTTCCTTTGTGTTTTGAATTAGTGACCACCATTGATCGGCATCTCCAGTGAGGCGGTAAACTGCCATGACAACTTTATCCCTTTCACTACTCCCCAAGGCATGGAATATTTTCTCTAAGGAATTTATCCATTGCTCAGATACTATAGGATTTTTACTCCCATTGAATGTTGGTGGTTGTTGCCTCATGAAACGGTCTAGCATTGATCCTCCACGTTGCGGATTAGGGTGCTCCATACGAGTAAGTTTATTATTCATAACCTGAGTGAGTTGTCCCAGTATGGTAATAAGTTGATCAGCACCAGTTGTATCTCCAGATCCACAATAATTATCTTGAGCAGGAGGGCAATCCCTACACGGAGTTCGTGCATTGATACGGTTTCCATTCCTTCCACTAGGCGCCATTTCTAAACAAAGGCATAAACTAGGTTAGTTTATGAATTACAATGAATAATTTCAAACTTTTAAAATACTTAATGTAAATTGAACGGTTTATAGATATAATCCATAATCATAAGAATGTTTTCTTTGAGGAAGTATATACTCATAAACCCTACATAATGGTTTGTAAAGAAAATGAGAATTATCCTAAGCAAATCCCCCGGGAGTGTCGTAACCAAGAGTGCAGCAAGGCCCGTTGTCGTGCACCAGTTCCCATTCGAGTCTAGCTCAAAGCGGTGTTTTCGGGTTTTACCCCTAGGTACATCTGTGCCAGAGTCGCCTCTACCTGCTCGTATCCAGACGTATTGCTCGGAAAACTCACAAAATCTCTACAATACCAAAATTCTAGGAAGTTCTTCTATACGAATCCTCAAAGTCTATCTTTGGGCTATGTGCTCTAATCAGAGTTTATCTAAATCTAGCTTCCAATCTTAGTAAAAAACTACCTCTGATACCAACTGTAACGCCCCGACCCCAGCTACCCAGAGTCGGTGCATTACTTCGTAACATTGGCATGATCACAAAAGATTAAGTCTTGAAAGACCGATTAGTTTAGTAGCCTTGGAAACACTAGATACATTCGTAAACGTTACATTACATCATAAAGTGAAAAACTACTACAACATAGTCTCTATAGTCCACACTTCTATCCTCTTCGGACTATCCCTGCAGGTCATTCATAAAATACTTCTTCACATCCTGGAAAATATTAAAACATTGAAAGGGGTGAGCTCAGATGCTCAGTAAGGTTAACAATATAGCGGAAGCCTTCATAAATAAACATAAAAATTTAAGGCAATGTATAACTAAAACAAAAGCCTTTTAAACATGAACTTCAACATAATATGGCAAAAGTAAAATGAGATAATGCCATTCACTTCTTCACATGGATATTCTACTGGTCGAATAATCACATGCAATATCAATAACCACTTTCATAATGATGGAATGCATAATGTCAGACTATCATAACCACGTAGCCAAGGCCTTGTGCCAAGACCACAAATAAGATTTTGTCAAGGCCTCGTGTCAAGACACTAGTTTGTCTCATGAGACCTGCCGATGCATCGAGGAGCTATAGCGGGCTCCACCCGTCACTTATTAAGTCCAATGCATTCCTCATATGAATAGTTTTAAACATATCATAAACCATAACATAATCGTATCACATAAAACAGGCATAAAGGAAACATAACTTTTCCACATTTCAATCAGTAGATATCAATACAACACATTGATATAATAAAAACTCTTTAAAAACCATCTTCAATACCAAAATAAAAGAAAGTTAAAACTTTGCATTTATTTTTTATTAAAAAAAATGATGGCTTGTAGAGGAAGCCGAAACTCAAATAATGGTCACGGCGGCGGAGAAGTCGTTGTTGCCGCATATGTACGGAAAGAAAAACATTCTCTTTTTGTCGTTTAGTAAAACGCTTCGTATAAAAAGATTCCTTTTGAATAAACGTAAAAGTCAAAGGGGTTTATACACCGTATAAAAGAAAGTTGTGTATAAAACCAAATATGACTCAATGAAAGGAGATTGAGACGAAGTCCTTAAAAAGATAATTTTTAAAATAAAATAGATCTATTATGTGTATTCACTATAGGTACACATAAAGAATACAAAATAATTCATAATAATATCATGACGTAATTGGAAAGTAGGAGATTAACCCAAATAATGGAAGTTGGGTTAAGAAGTTCCCTTACCTTGCGTCCTGTCCTGACTCGACCGTTATTTAACCTCCTGAATAATAAACTAGAGTTAATTTATATTTACATAAGAACCTTTTTCATGTTCATTATTCCTTTTATATCCCTTATTACCATGTTATGAACATTATTTAATTATTTAAGTTAATAACGGTCGTTTTGTCGATCTTTGGTACTTGAGTCAACAATAAACTTCTTATAATTACAAGTTGTTTATGTGGTAGAATATCCATTATCTCCAGAATTATATTCATGATTTAGATGTCATATATATCATATATATCCAGTATATACATTCATTTATAATATTACGTAACATTTAGAGGTAAGAAATGAAATGCACCGTTCATGGAGACGGTAAGCCGTACGTACGCATGAACGCTACTTTCATTTCTATTTCGTATTTAATGGAATGAAATCATAATGATATAAATGTATAATATAATTCCAGTATAATATAGTGTATAATACCATTTACTCCATCCTTTATACATCCCACATATGGCATTAACGATTCAAATCACTTTGAGGGGGCGGTAGTCCGCACTTCCTAAAATGAAATTATCGCGTTTTACCCATAATGGAAATCATAAAGTATGCCATAAATGAGAAATACAGAAGCATAAGTAAAACATAAACATATTATATATCATATATAAAAATAGTGACATCTTAATGGACACCTTTGAAGGTGTTATATGAGTGTTGAACAATCATCGTTTCGTGAGGCAGAAATTCGCCATCCACAGAAACCGTATTTCCTTTAACCATTAGATGTAGGTGTGTGTAAGTGTATCTAGAATCATTATTATAACAACATCCTAGTATATTTAGGATACTGTTGTTGTTACAAAATAAATGAATAAAAAGAGTTTAGGGGGTTGGAGAAGAAAAATAAAACAAAACAACATTAGAGAAGACATTACCTCAAAATCGGGTAACTCTTTTTGATTTGAGCCAAAGGCTTCCTTGGGAAGAGTTCTTCCAAAAGTGAGGCTTCTAGGAGTAATATAGGGATGTTGGGAGAGTATTTGGGCAGAGTTTGGCCGAGCCAAATGGCTTGAAAGTGTAAATGAGGTGGGAGAGGTCAGGGCCTTTTATAAGAGGAGAGGAGGGGCTCTTTTGGAAAGATTGAAATGTTACATTATTACACAATGCTTTTCGGATTCCAAAGGTCCCACACTTATATAATTCTAGGCTAAGGTGATAAGGGTTCTAAAGCTACTCATCCAATTGGCTTTGGACAAGTGTAAGCCTTGTATTTTGCATTATCTTCCCATTTTATTTAAATCATTAAATAATGAGGTCATCGCTGCATCATCATGATGTCATAAATAATTTAATTTATTTAATGTCTAAAAATTATAAAAAAAATACTATGATGTAGGAAATCTTTTTAGCTTTCTAATGAATATTTATAATCAAAATTTGGACTTGTGTAACCCCACTTAAAAACTTTTTTAGTAAAACAACTCATGTTTGTGTCAATTTAATTTTAACATTAAATAAATATATATTAATGTCATTTTCCAACTAAAATGGCTCCATGGGGTCCCCAAGTTGACCCATGGGTTTTCTTGGTCGGCCATGACTCATCCAATATGATTAGGACAAGTGTCATGCTCATCTCATATTATTATAACATTATTTGTACCTTAAACTACACTAATTACCTCTAATCGCGATTAAGAACTTAAAAGTTACTATTCACCAAAAAATTATTTTAATCTCATTGAACCACATTTTACTTCTTAATGACAACCATGTATGTCGGATTTTTGAAAATCAAATCACAGAAGTGGTAATATTTCATTTAAACGAAAAATCAGTTATTTAACTACCACTTAGTGGTTTCACTATTCATCAAAAATTGAAGTTTTTCAGAACAATGCCAAAATTTCACCCTAAGCTATAATTGATTTTCCGAATTCAAAAATGATGTCTATTTTACAAAATTCTAAACATATAAGTTTCATTAATTAATTTTATAATTAATTCCCGCTGTCACAACAAATAGCGTGTTTTTAAGAAACAATTTATATCAAAAGATTGGCAATTGTTTATGTCCAATTTCAATGTTAAATTAATTCTAATGACCACCATTGGATAAAATGGTAAAAATATATTCTAATTATACTTTAAAACCACTAAATAGTATAATTTATCACTATAAATTATTTTGATTAAAAAAGTTGTTTTTAAGTAATTTTCACTATTCATAAAAAATTAGAAGTTCTCAGAAAAATACCAAAAATTCAACATAGGCTAATTTCGATATTACGAATACAAAAATGAAGTCCATTTTGAAATATAAAATTTCTATAATTTTAAAAGGTGGTTATTACTATTCATAACGGCTACTTTGACTAGTCGCGGTGTTTTAGAACTCGAACTTGCGTACAATGCAAGCTATTGCATTATTGAAAGAGAGGCGTATCGTGGAAACTCGGGGTGTTACAAATTATTCCCTGCTTCTCAAAGCACTTTTATCCAAAAGGAAATAAGTGGTATCCATCAATTCCCTGATGAATCACTTCATGAGTACTGGGAGAGGTTTAAAATGTTTTTGTAAACTTTACCACGCCACAAAATCCAAGGCTAACTCTTGATCGTATACTTTTATGAGGGTTTATTTTCTATAGAGTGAAATATCATTGATGTCACAAGTGGTAGTGATATTTTTGAAAAAAAACACCTACTGTTTCATGAGATCTCATAATCAACATAGCTACAAACACACATTAACTAGAATCCATTCCTCTATTCCTAAGTTTTTTGGTCCACAAATGAAGGATGAAACTGATCTAAAACCCCTTCTTAGACACTTGAATTATGAATTCCTTTTCAATGATCACTATTATCATGTCATTTTCTCTACTACACTTACTGAAACTGAAGAGTCCAAACTTGTTTAGGCATTCGATTAAAACAAAAAATCCTTATGTTGGTCCCTAGATGAGATACTTATCATAAAATCTTCCCTTTTAATACATCACATCCATCTAGAAGAATCATCCAAATGAATCAGACAACCTCAATGAAGATTCAATCCACACATACTTTAGGCAGTTAGGGAAGAGATCACTAAGATTTTTCAAGCTGGTATTATCTGCACAATTTCTGATAATTAATGGGTTAGTTTGATTCAAGTGGTTCCTAAGAAAGGTGGGATAACTATTGTCACAAATGAACTTGGAGTGGTGATCACAACTCAAGTGAAAAACAAATGGTGTGCGCACATCAATTATAGGAAATTGAACACTAAAAAACAAAAAGATCACTAACCTCTTCCTTTCCTTGATCAAATACTAGAAATATTAGCCATAAAGTCACATTATTGCTTTATTTATAGATACACTGGATATTTGAAAATCCCAATCACACCTCAGGACCAAGAAAACACTGCATTCACTTTCCCCTTTAGAACATACACATATAAGAGAATTACATTTTTCCTTTTCAATGCTCCTACAACATTCCAAAGGTGTATGATGATTATCTTTTCTAAATTCATTGATAATTTCATAAACTTATTCATGGATTAATTTACCATTTATGGTGAGTCATTTGAATCTTACTTTAATTCACTCTCTCCAGTCCTACAGAAGTGTTTCAAATGTATCCTTATGTTGAATTTTGACATTTTTAACTTCATGGTTACTAATGGGATTGTTCTAGGTCAAATATTTTATCAAGAGGGAATTCAAGATGATCCTACCAAAATTTTTGTTATCCAGTCACTTCATGAACCCATAATAGTTCGATAAATCTGATCATTCCTTGGTTATTCCAGCTTCTATGGGAAATTCATCCAAAAATTTAATCGGATGTCCCTCCCACTCACTCATCTACTCCAGAATGATGTTATATTCCATTTAAATTAAGATTTAAAGAGATCCTTCATTGAACTCAAAAAAATTACATCTACCCCAATAATCCAACCCCCATATTGGTCCTTACACTTCGAATTGATGTGTGATTCTTTTGATAGGGTCATTAGGATTTTATTTGGTCAATAAAGAGAAAAAAAATATTCATGTAATATATTATGCATCAAAACCACTAGATGAAACTCAATTTCACTACACTTTCACTGAAAAGAAACTTTTAGCTATGGTTTTAACCTTTGATAAATTCCAACCCTATCTCTTAGGTGCCAAAATCACCATCTTTACGGACCATTCAGCTTTAAATTTCATACCCAAGAAAAGTGATTCCAAACTAAGTCTAATAAGATGGATCCTAATGCTCTAATATTTTTACCTTGATATAAAATATAGACCTTGAAAATAACCACTTTTGGTTGTTCACCTAAGAATAATTTCTAATTCTTCTCATTCTAAAATCATTAATCTTGATTTTCCCACAGAACACCTATCATATCTCACTCCAAAGTCACCACGGTATGTCCCAATTTCAAATTACTTGGTTGTCAATGTTTTTCCTAAAAAATAAATATAACAAAAAATTGAAGTTGAAAATTAATACAAAATACTATTTTTGGGAAGATAATAAACTTTAGAAAACTAGGGTTGGCATAGTGATTGAGATATGTGTTGATGAATATGAGAATTCATCCATCTTATATTTATGCCACTCAATGCTTGTTGGTGGCTAATTTGTACCAAAAATGACATCCAAAAAGTCCTAGACTTTGGATTCTTCTTTTCTTCCCTCTTCAAGGACTCTCAGGAGTTCTATCAATCATGCACCACTTTCCAAAAGTTTGGCCCAATTTCTAGAAGAAATGAAATTCCCCAAAATCCCTTAATCTTATATGAGATATTTTATTTTTTGGGAATTTATTTCATGGGAACATTCCCCCTTATAATGTATTATACTAAATTATACTTGTTTTAGACTATGTTTCTAGGTGGTTCAAGGCCAACCCACTAGAAAGGATGATGCACATACTATTAGTGAGTTCCTAAAAGCCCACATCTTCCATCGATTTGTAACTCTGCGTGCCTTGGTAAGTGACTTAATAACCCATTTTTGTAATCAAATCATGGAATATATTTTGAAAAATAATGGGTTTATACATAAAATATAAACTTCTTATCACTCCCAAATAAATGGAATAGATTAACTTTCTAATATAGAAGTGAAAAGAGTGATTTAGAGAATTTTTAATCCCATAAGAAAAGGTTGTTCCGAAAGATTTGGTGAACCACTTTGGGATTATTTAACTACCTATAAAACACCCATTGGGATGTCTTTATTTAGGATATTTTTTGGTAAAACATTTCATTTACCATTTTAAACCCAACATAAGTCATTTTGGGCTATGAAAACTTGTAATGTTGATTCTAAAAAATAAGTTGAAGAAGATTGTTGTAGTTGAATGAAATAGAGGATATTTAACTTGATTATTATGAGAATTAAAATATCTATAAATAAAAAGTTATGTAACTACAATAAAAATACATCTTATGAAATGTATTCCATCATGGTGAAAATGTAATTCTCTTTAATTATCAAATTTGGATTCACCCAGGTAAGGTGAATTCTTATTGGGAAGTTCATTTTATTGTTACTAATGTTTACCTATTTGGTGTAGTTTATTTGTATTCCCCTTATTACAAAAATACATTCACTGTTAATGTACATTAGTTAAAACATCTCCATGAGAGGAAACACACCCTGGGAACCACATCGACTTCCATTGTATGCCCAACTAATGCAGTAGACCCACCACTGGAAGGAGATGGTAACCCACCAATCTAAACTATGGGGCACCAATTTAGCTTTAACTCACTCTCCCTCTCATCCTCCCCCTACTCTCTCTCTATATATCTTTCTATCTTTCTTTTTCATCCTCTCACATTCTCACCTTTTCTCCTTTCTTTTACCACTTTCTTTATAAAGCCCTTTTTTCCGCTTTCTCTTTTGGGTGTGTGTGTATTTAAAAAAACCAAAAAACCTAAAAAAATTAAAAAAACAAAAAAAACAAAAAATAGTCATAGTTAATCACCCTTAAATTTAAAAAAAAAATCCAACCATTTTGGGGATTCAAAAGACATTTTTTCATTACAAATATCTTGTATTTTCAATTTAATATTGGATAAATAATTTTTTCCAATGTGAATAATTTTGTAATACTCAATTTATTATTGGAAAAAAAAATTCCCCACCATGAGGAACAACTTCATATTTCATTTCAATATCACTTATGGCTACTTTTCATATTGTGTATTTTTCACCCCCTTATTATGATTCTTGAGTTTTCGTACCATTGAGCTAAATTTTCTACTTTGGTGTTCATTAATATGATAGAGTAATTTTTTGAACCGTGTGAGAATCAAAATAGCCTCCCATTACCCTTAAATTGATCATACTTTTGAAATACCCTTTTATCCTAGGAAAACCTTTTTTATAGCCACATTACAAGCCCAAAACCTTTTCCCACCAAACATCTTCATGGATTTTCATTGCCTGATTTATTGAAATTTAAGTGTGGGGGAATGGATTTCATTTTGGGTATCATTTCCTTGATTTTAAACATGTCATGATATATTTGAGGACAATAATCCATTTGATTGTGGGGGAGAGTTTTTCATTCAGTGAGGTTTGTAAATTTATATATGTTTTTTTCATTTTTTACAAAAGTTATTGAAAAGTGTTCAAAAAAATGAAAAAAGTGTAAAAAAAGAAAAAAAATAAAAAAAATAATAGTTTGTGTCTTGGGTGGGTTAAAATTAAATCTTACTGAACCTTTTATATTATTATAAAAATTACAAATAGTGTCATGAGGAGATAAAACATGTGTTGGGAGATGGGTGTGATATTTTTTCCAAGTTCAACTTTCAAAAAAAGGATCACTTGCATCATCTTTTCTTATATCATTAGAAAAAGTTGTGTGTTTTGACCATATTTCATCATTTCATTATCTTAAAAAAATTATCTATTTTTTTATTTCCTTAACACATTCCTCCCCTTGTAAATATTTGTTTCCATAACCTTACATGTCTTACTTCAAAAATTGTGCATTTTTTCCCTTGTTGGTGTTTTCCCCCTCTTTTCCTCTCTTTTGAACATTATATTACTATCTTCTCATGGACACTAAATCCCCCCCCAAAATACCTCTTTATTATTTTACACTATATAATAGGGAATATAATATAATAGATCTTACAAACTCTATGATTTTCACTTTTGTTGGTGAATGAGTGAACTTCCTGAATAAATTTACCTCATCTTGAGAGGAGTAGGTTTTGAGTGCCCACATTTTCCAATTCAAATTTTGAAAATGAAAAATGAATTAGACACATGATTTTAGTAATTAATTATTGTGTAATTATTTATGAATGATTGAACTAGTCTTTTCCTCTCCTAGTTGGTGAAAACAAGATTTTAATATTTTTTGGTGAGTGAAAATGATTTTGTTATGTTTTTGTATTTGTTGTACATGAGGAAATACACAATCCTAATTAAGGGTAAGTTTATGTTATTTATTTATTAATAAATTTTTATCTAATATCTTTACTTATTTTCAAGGAAAAGTGCATAATTTGTGTGAAATACCCATGTTTTAATATTAATTATATTTTTTTAGCATTATTTTAATTAATCCAAATTCGAGTCGGTATGTTATTTTAATCATAACTATAATTATAATTATATAAATTGTGTGATTATTATTTATTAGTATTAATTATTCAAATTAATACAAATCAACCAACTTGAAAATTATCTAATTTGGCCATTTAAAGGGCCATGTGGGCCACACAAGAAGGCTCGTTGAATCTGTGATGAAAAATGGAAAATCCATGATGGTTGAATTTCTAGGAAAAATATAGAATCCCAAATTGTATAAAATATAATAATATGTTCTAATATATCCAAATAAATCTTGAATAAAAATTATATGGTACAAATCAATGAATAAGTGGCCCAGTTTGTGCATGAAATTCCATCCCATAATTCTATGGGAGATTTGAAAACATCCCATAATTATTGACTTTTATACTAATATATAAGTAAAATTGAACTGTAATTTTGTGAGGATAAATTAATGATATAGGCGCACAAATTTTTATAATAAATTGTTTTAATTTTATGGCACCTTCATAGCCACAAATTCATTCACATTTATGCCATGTAAAAATTCAGGACAATTCCGAACAGGAGCACATGGTTTACCAAAACAACCATAACTTGTGCTCCAAAAGTCTAATAGACACCAAATTTTGAGGGTTTACTTTAAAAATCCATATATATAACTTTTAAGAAGAATATTTCTTAATATTAAACTATCTAAAATTTCAAAAAATCGAGCCAACTTGAGGGTCAGTTTTGGAATGCAAACAGTCCACCACCTTGGGATATAAATACACTCCCATATTCTCCTTGAAATAGGTTATAATTTCCAAACTGAAGGAGGGTAGTTTGAATAACCATATCCTTGAAAATTTTCAAGGATTAATGTTCATACTCTTGTTTAAATAATATAAACCTTCTCTCCATTTTCCATTTCATGTTTGTTTTTTCTCATTTTCAATTCTAATCATGTGAGTTTCACTATAATTTCATTTGAATTTTAATTAATTTTTCATATTAATTATCACTTATCCTCATCCAACCTATGTTGTGTAATATTAATTTTCTTAAATCAAGTTGAAAACAAATTTCTTTTTAGACTTTCCAATTTAATATAAAGTGCGTGCTTAACTCTCTTTACCATTTGTGTGTGTGTTTAGCACACACAAAATTTTCATTTCCCATTCTTTTTATTTTATTTTTAACTAATAACCAAATAAATAATAAACCATATTATTAACCATCTCAATGTATGAGTAAATAATCTATTTGTATGTGTCATAATTTTTGGATGTCAAGTGATTGAGAGCTTTCGGTCATTAAATATTATTTAGGTTAACATTGTATATGTTAAAACTTAAAAAATCATGGATTAATGACATAGTTAGTTTAACATTATGATTACGTGGATTATTGGAACCATATATAAACTTCCCTAAATAATTATTTATTTAAATTATAACCCTAGTTAAGGCATGTATTAAATCTAAATCAATTGGGAATTATGATCAAAATTATCTTTTGAAGTTGATGTTAATTTAATAAAATATATCAAAAAGCTCAAAGATATCATAATATTTAATAAATAATAATTAAATAATCTTAATAATTTTTAAATTTTTAATATAAATTCAATAATCAATCATTTAACCTAAGCTCGGCACCCCCCCCCCACAAACACTCAAAAGAAAAAACAAAAACAATTGACTATAAAATATAGTATCATCATTGAGGATTCAACCCAGGTTCTGATATACAAATTATAGAGGATCACCATACATTTGAATGGTTAATAGCTGACAATTGGACATTCTTCAACATCCTTCTGGGGGTGGAACATCATTCTCATCCACATTTAGGTCATGAATGCCTCCTACAGGCCTCTCCACAACCGTGATGTAAACTGCGCATCACGGTGAAGAAAATCGTAAAGGGTAACCCATGGATTCGAAAGATCTCCTGCACATATAACTACCCAAGACTCTCCACCAAACTCTACTCCCTAATGGAAAGTAAGTGCACTGACTTCATAAGTCGGTCAAATATCACCCAAATAGCATTTTTCCCTCTCGTTGTCCAGGTAATCCCAGTCACAAAGTCAATGGATATGTTATCCCATTTCAAATACAGGATCTTAAGAGGTTGTGTCAAACCTCTAGGAACTCAATGATCACACTTCACCTACTTACATGTGAAACACCAATAGATGAACTCAGTGACACTTCACATCAGGACAATCCACCAAAACTACCACTAAAGTTCCCTATACATCTTCCCTACATCTTGATGTATATCCAAAAGAGATGTGTGGAACTCCCTCATAACCTCATATCATATCGTGACCATAACCACTATCCATACTTGGAAAATGATGACACGTTATCCTCCTTCAGAAAATCCATCTGTTGAATCTTCTAAAGATATCTGATCACAAATAACATAACATTCGATGTCTCCCAACTAATCCTGCCTCACATGATAAAGAAACAAAGGAGGAACCACCATCTACTGAAGAAAAACTACACCCCTCTCCTCCACCAGGGTAAGCTACAAAAAAAATCAAACTACTCAGATGCCTCCTCCACCAAGTGTGAATGGGACTTCTTGATAAGGGAATATTCCACCACCTTAACCTTCCCAAAGAGAATAGACTATCTCAAAGTTGTAGTCCTATAGGAACTCCAACCAACGCCATTTCCTTAGGTTCAGATCTCTTTGTATGGAGATATACCTATGACTCTGGTGGTTTGAGTAAACAAAAAAGTGTTCTCTAAGAAGATAGTGCCTCCACATATTCATAGAAAATACTACCACTACCAACTCCATATCATGAGTCATGTAGTTCTTCTCATGGGGTCTCAAATACCTCGAACCATATGTGATCACTTTCTTCCTATACGTCAACACACATCTAAGCCTAACTCTATAGGTATTGAAATACACTACATAATCCACACCCTCCTCAGGTAGTCTCAACATTGTATCACTGGTCAAACTCAACCTCAAATGCTTGAATTCCCTCTAACACTACTTGATCTAGGTAAATGGATGCCCTTTACACATAAAATCAGTCAAAGGGGATAAAATCTTAGAGAATTATTCCATGAACCTCTTATAGTATCCTACCAAGCTAAGAAAACTTTACTCCTCTGACATGCTCTTGGGTGGCTCCTAAGAAAGCACTGTATCAATCTTCTCTAGGTCCATAACTAATCTATTATAATAAATGAAATTCTATAGGATTTAAACCTCATGAATCCATAACTATAACTTCAATATATTACCATAAATTTGTTACTCCCAGAGTATGTCTAGGACCATCCTTAAGTGATCTACATGATCCTCCTCTAACATAGAGTAGATGAGTATGTCGTCACTGAAGACAACCACAAATCGGTCCAAGTATAGCTAAAAGATATAGTTCATAAAATCCATGAACACAATGGGGGAATTCATCACACAAAAAGGTATCACAAGGAATTATTAGTGCCCTTAGCAATATTAGAATGTCAACTTTGGAATATCATCCTTGAGAACCCTCAACTGGTGGTATCCAGACGTAAGATCGATATTTGAGAATAAACTCGCACCTCGTAACTGATCACATAGATCATAAATTATCATAAAGGGGTACTTATTCCTTATCATTACCTGGTTTAGGTGATGATAATCCATAAAAAGTCTCAAGATCCCTTCCACCTTTATCATGAACAAAACTAGAGCTGCCTGGGGGGACACATTGGGTCTGATGAAACCCTTCTCTCAAAGTTCCTCCAACTGAACCCTCATCTCCTAGAGATCATTAGGGTCCATACGATGTGTCATATAAGATATTTTCATGGTATCAGGGTGTAATTTGATGCATAAGTCTATATCCCACCTTGTATGTAGTCTTATATTTTCCTTGGGGAAGACATACATAAATTCTTCCACTACTAAAAGAATCCAGATGCTTGAAGAACCCATTGCGCCAAGGGATAAACTTTCCAAATGATGGGTGATGGGTTGTATCCTCTATCTCAAAGGACCCAATCTCTCATCTATGAGATATCTCTCTCTAAAAAAGGATAACCTTGTCCCATATTTCTAAAGGCATCTGACCCACTTTTGATGATAGTTGATCTGATCTCAAACTATGGAAAACTAGTAAATACCCAAGATAGAATCATAAGGTTTCATTTTTATGACCAAAAATACCCATGTGAAACTCTATCCACCAAAAAATATCTCACACTACCAACAAATAATAAATATTGAAGAATCACACCCAGTTAGAACCTTTAGAAAAAGTTGCAGTGCTAAGGTCTCAATAGGGATCTCTATCTCTCATGCAAGGGATAAATAAATTAATGAGTGACTCTCAAATATGCCTACAAGTATAGAAGAAATTTTTTAATAAACATATATCGTACCTCATATCATCTTGTGAGCTGCCAGGTCATAAGCCTCTATGGCCTGCATCTACCCATGGCCCCGCCTGCCAGCTCCCTGATCCTGACATGGGATGCCTAGTGGTGGGGGTGTAAGTAGCTCATAGAATCACCCTCCACCAACAGATCATCCTCATAAATCCCCACCTGCTGCTCTACCATCTCTTCCTCCCTAGGGGCCTCCCTGGAAACACCTAGTAGAACACTAATCATAGTGTTGTCTCTGCCATAGTGGTCTACCAGCTGCCTTCCTACCCTCCTCTTCTCAATAGTTCGGGAAGTCACGTTTCATGTGACCACTCCCATAACATGTATAAAATCACCCCTCTTTGAGCTTCTCTGGTCCTTTGCATGGTACATGAACTACAAGACCATATGCCTAAGTCTCATCATGGGTATGCCTCCTATGCTGAGACCTCAACATCCGTCGCCTACTAGCCACTGTAAATGACTCAAACCTATGATGCCCAATGTCATAACAATCCTCCCAAAATTCCTCTACTAGAAATATATTTGTAACTAGATATCTCTATTTAACTCCCACATAGGTAGGGAGACATGAGGATACCATGCTATCCTAGATTTATCTTTGGAGACCCTACTCAAACTTCCTTACTTGAAAGAATCCATATCTCAAAATTTAAATGGAGTACTGTGTAAGGTTAGTGAACATAGAGGCATACTATAAAACCAATATATAACCATTATACAGCTCATGCAGCTCTTTGATCAGAACTGATCATAAGAATGAAGGGTAATACTCCTCAGGAAATAGATATTGTAAGTCTTTCCAAGAGATATTCATATCATCATGAGTCTATATAACCAGACTCCACCAATACCCTAATTCCATATATAAAAGACTATATTACAGTAACACCATCTAATCTATCGAGTTTTAAATGATCTTGATGACTCTTATCACCAACTCTAGTCAATCCTTCACTGTATATGGATCTGGCTCACCATGGAACCTTAGTGGCATCTGGTGTTGGAACTTGTGGAGTGAGATTAACCTACACACATCCTCAACCTTCCCTACTAGAACAATATACTACTCGACAGGTGGGGGGTAGATACCTTCCCACCTATAGGAAAGACCTCATGAGATAGCCCCTAAAGTGAGGCTTCATTTCTCTTCAGATCAAAGTCATGATCCTAAATCAGTAACCAGTATACCTATCTTTGCAAAGGCATCCTGAAAGTAATCAATACATACCACAGTCAAATGAGAATATATATATATATGGGGAGATGAATTAATAAAGAATTTATAAAGTCTCAATATTATATGATGCATGTACCATTGTTCCCTTCAATCGATGTCTCAGTATTCTGGGTCGACATGAAGGTAGTCAGAGTCTTGGTGAATGGATATGTCAACCACCACACCAACAATGGGTTCCCTATCCTGAAATTAACACTCGAAAAACATTGACACCATTTCCCTAAATCCCGACCAATCCTCATAAGGGGAAAACTCCAAACACTATCCTAAGGAATTAACTCCTTTGATACCACTTTATAATGACCCAACCCACTAGGGCCCACCTGTATTGTAGAAGACCAAGCCTTCACAACCCCAATACCACCTCTATAGGCCAAGGTCTAGAGACAAGCACCAAGAAGGAATAAAATAAAATGGGAGGTATTTTTCTAATGTACATGTATGCACACACTTAACCATATTCAGGAAAAAATGAAGATGAATAATAAAAGATAGAAACATCTAGGTTAAACCATGCATGTAATAACCTCTAGGAAAAACAATCAGAGTATGATAGAATAAAAGAAAATTGTAACGTGGTAAAAATAAATTACCAACTAGAAAATATGTCCCATCATAACAACAACTTGAATAAGGTAAATCTGAGAGATATCCTGGCTCCTAATCTCAAAGATCAACCACTTTATATGGTCAATGAACCTAGGTATCACTATGCTCCATCGTAATCTCCATCGATCTCTCTATCATCTATATAAGAAATGACATGTGTGGGGAAATCCCATACAGAGGTGAGTATATACATACCCAGTAGGATTCCCTAAAAACTGAAAGGGAATGATAGAGAGATACAAAAATAGTCAGATCAACCCAAATAGAAAGGGAAACAAAACTTGATAATTATATATGTTCAAAAATAAACCCAAAAAATAGAGAAATGGTATCTCCATATCAAATCATAGATCATGTTGATGAGTCTATAAACAACTCCAAAATTCCATCTCTAAATGCCCATTATCATGCGCAAATGCACTAGAATTTTTTTGGAGGGGCCCGCTCCTCACCACTACGCTCAACAACTGAGGGATACACACTGTGTGGAGGAACCTCACCTCATAAAAGCTCAAAAACAAAAGATTATCCCTCTATAGATAGAGGAATCACACCCTAAATAGGAGATTACCATCTCTACCTGACTAAAGAGTAGGATAGACCTACACCCTAGTGTGACAGGGGAGTATTGTCCCCATAGATAGAGGACCCACACCCTGAATAGATGAGTACAATATCTACCTGACTAAAGAGTATAGAGGACCCACATCCTAGTGTGACATGGCAGTGCCATCCCCATAGATAAAGGACCTGCACCCTAAATAGGGGATTACCATATTTACCTATCTAAAGAGTATGGGGGGGCCCATTCCTAGGTGTGATAGGGGGTATTTTCCCCATATATAGAGTACTTGCACCCTAAATAGGGGAATATCATCTCTACCTAACTAAAGATTATGGGGGACCCATGCCCTAGTGTGATAGGGGAGTTTCATCCCCATAGATAAAGGACTTTCACCCTAAATAGGGGAATATTTTCTCTACTTTGAATCTCTAATATGGTCATGCCCGATCACTTACATCATCAAGAGTTTCCTAAGGATACATCCTTCTTTTAAAATCTTACATCATTCCTAAAAATACACTAAAAATTACACTATCACATTTTATATGAAAAAATAATCAGGATAGGATACTTGTGGGCCAAAATTTGAGTTCTAAAGAGGAGATATGAGTGGTTGAAGATTCATATAGGAGTACATGGAATGTATGGGGTCCACACAGTGTGTTCCCTACTCTGTTACTTAGTTGTGTTCTACATGGACATAGCTCGGGAATCCATATCTCATTTTATGGAATTCCCTTTAGGATACATGGCATCTATAACCACCTAGGGTCCTAACTGTGTATCTCATTACATACCTGTGTATTTCTGCCTATGTCCATGTACTTTGATACATATCATGTCTATCCACAGAGGTTCCTAGGTGTGTGCGTATGGAACACAACTTGGCCACCTTGGTAGGTTCACACAGCATGTAAGACCACCAACATGATGTGTGATATTTAAATTCACCAAAAACCCTATAATTGAGTTAGGGAACTATATGGCATGTGTTCTTCTAGACTAAATTCCATATAGTCAAGTTTTCTATAGTCTAAACATCCTGGTTTCCATGCATCTCCATATCCACTATTGTTACCATAATTTCCTTCATTTTACCACCTGATATCAATATTAAACACCTTTGGTCATCAATTCTCATCTTCCAATGACCAAAAATCAAAATTCAGGGATCCACTCGAAGTCTGCATTGCCTCCCATCGCCCTTAGTGCTTCACATGACCACCCATCGCCATTATGGGTTCAATATCCATGAATAATTACCCAAAAATAATTCTAATATATCTTTAAATAACTAATCTGGTCATTATACACATATCCACTATGAATTCGGGTATCCGATCACTCTCAGAATCACCCCAAAAAAGTTAATCCGTGACCCCATAGGTCAATGGTGAAGAGCATGAAAAAAATGGTACAAAGGAATAAGAACAAGGGTGGAACCATTATTTTCCAAGAATTATTGTCCAAAAAACACATGAACAAGGATAATCAGATTGATAAAATTACATAACAAGAATAAATATAATAAAAAAATTAATTTGTTTAATGGTCTTATGTGAAGGGTGCGAAAACGCAGATCAAGAATAACATATAAAAATCCATGCTTAAACCTTTAATAAAAACATATAAAACCACAATTGATGATCCATTCCTTGACTATGGATCAATTATTGGAAAATAATGTTTTAATCAATGATAAGGAAGACCTACTACGTTCGCTTCCCATCGATCAAACTAGATTCGTTCATCATTCTTCGTTCAATATTGATCCTCCAACAAAGAACGCTCTCCTCCTCATCTTCGATCTAGAAGGGGTTTTGCAAATAACCTTTGTAAAATATTTATACGGACATATTTATAGAGGTAGTGTTAGTTTGGGTTTATTGAATAAATAAATTATTTCACTTAACCCGCTAACGGCTGCCTCAACTGAACGTCTGACGTTGACCAACCTTAGGTCCACCTAGGGTAAACCATGCATTCTAGATTCAATTGAAACATCAAATTTCTGATCCAAATATCTGCTCAAGATATATCTCATTATTTCTGAAAAAACGTCACACACAAGATATTAATATCTTTAATATTTTATAATATCAATTTTAGACTCATCGGGCCTTTTAATCTCATTCCATCTCAACACCTATATCCAAAAATATTTCTTAGTATATTTCAAATTCTTACAATGAAAAAATAGGGCCACTATAGAAAAAACAAAACCATAATGATTTTTTACAGGTCATTGGGAAACTATAATTTTATTTAAGGTTTCCTCACCTTGGGTGAATTTCATGAGAGATTTTTTGATATCATCAATAGTCCATCATAATTCATGCACATTTTATTGATCATTCAATTCTTATGATAATTCATCTTTTTCCATTCTATTTTAATCATTTTCTTTAAGCGTTCAATTATACTTCTTTTTAATCTCTTTATACATTGAAGTTGGTTCAAAAAAACCTTATTCAATTTAATCATGATGATATTTTAGATCTTATTAGCTTAAGTGATTTGGAATATGGAGATTAATAAGAGAAATTTGATGATAAATTAGACGGTTTGAGTTTACTTTGTTACTAACATCAAATTCATCTATGAGAAACTTGTCGCTTTCATCAGTTGATTCTCTTGAGGAGATGGAATCATCTCTTGCACTCCATGTTGAAATCTTGAAGTATTTTTTTTCTTTTATTCTTCTTCTCCTTGTTCTTCTATTTTATCAAGGGTTATTTTGGAATTTTGTGACCCTTCTTTTTTCATTCAAAGCATGTCACTTCTTGTAAACTTTGATTATCCTCCTTTTTGAAATATTGGTAGGATTTTGTTCTTTTTAAGAATCCATTCATCTTCTTAACTGGATGATTCATTTCATTACCATCATAAGAGTCATAATTAATTGCTTTTAAGGTGGTCATATTTTTCTCATTTACTTCTTTAGCTCCCTTACCAACTTATCACTTCATTATTATCTCATAGGTCATGATAAATCTGATTAGTTATTCAAGTGATATTTTATTTATATCCTTTTCTTCTTATATCATCCTCACTTTGGGTGCCCAAGACCTAGGATGACCCCAATGGATTTTTTTTACTATAGTTTCTGTATACAAATCATCATGAAGAGACTTTTAACCACTGTAAATGTCAATAAAATGGGTAAACATATCCACAACAGATTGATTTGGATGCATATTAATGATTTTAAAATCTTGTCTAAATATTTCAAGTCTAGTATCTTTAAATTTATTCATTCCTTATTGATTAACTTCTATAAATTTCCATATTTCATGTGTGGTTTTACAAGTATAAATTCGATTAAACTCATTATGATCTACACCACAATGTAAAGCATTCGTAGCTTTGTTATTAAGATCAAAAGTGATTATTTCTTCAGGAATCCATTTGTACTCTAATTTTTTAGAATGTGTAAATCCATGCATAATAGTTTTCCAAACAAGATATCTTATAATACCAAGAAAAGTAAACATTCAAGTTTTACAATATTTATAGTCTAAACCATTAAAAAAATGTATGAGCCATAGAGTTTCCATTGGGATAACCAAGGGTGTTTGAAAAAATTCCATTTTAAAAAGATAAAAATTTAAAATTAGTTATGATTTTGAAAATTAATACTAATTTTTGAAAACAAGGATATTTTTAGAAAAACACAAATATCACTTTTGATACCAAATTTAGGTTATAGATAAAATGGGGATAGGGGTGAATTTCCTTCTAAAAATTTTTTAAAAAGATTCTATAACATAAATTTTATTATCATGAAACTATTTGACTTAATAATATAAAAATAAAAGTAAATTGTATGTATGGAGTAATTTAAAACTTTAATCATATCAAAAAATAAATTATGGAAATTAAAATGGCACACTTTGATAAAGGAGTTCGAAAATAGCCTAAGAATGATCCCTATGTATCCTCTCCTCAAGAAGGCTTGAGTGTGTTATATTTCTCCCTTGGATTTAAAAGAAACCAAGAACCAAAGAATAAGAAGGAAACCCTTGGTTTTTATAGAAACCAATAACCAAAATAAGACCCTTGGTTTTAACAGAAACTAAGAAACAAGGAATCTCACTTTAACTATGGTGATCACCTAAAGAAGATGATGAGAATATAGAGGTTTGTTTTTAAAAACCCTTTACTAAGCACTCAATTTTTTCTCTATAGGTTTCAAAGAAAAAGAAATATTAAAATAGATATAGAGATAGAAAAAGGTAGAAGAGGAGGTTTCTTTAAGAAATTGAAACAAGGGTAAATTGGATTAAATAGAAATAGGAAATTAGAAAATGGATTGAATTCATTGAAACCCAGTTTCCCTTTTGAGAATTGGAAGAGATTGGATAATCCTTGTAAAATCACATTGTAGATCAATTTAAAAGAAATTAGTTGTCACAGTGGTTTATTATTGAGATCCAAGAATCCCTAGACATAAATTTATATCCTTCATAAGATCGAGGTGTGTCTTGGGTTGAGATAAGGATTTAATGATCCAAGACAATACTTTTAATGCAAGCATTTAATACATGTTGACATATCTAGAATGAGGCTGCTAGGTAGCTCATATAATTCCACTTTATTTTCGATAAACTTTTTGTAGCTACCAGGGTTACTATAGATTTTATAGAATAGTCGGTGCTCCACCTATAGGTAATATGATTCTTTCCAATTACACTGAGTTACCAGTGACATTCCACTAGGTATCCTATGGAACTCCTGGAGGAGATTTGGTTCTATCCAACATCATTGGATGGTCGGTGGCCTCATACTAGTTACCTACAACCCCCACCTTAATCCCAATAATTACTTGAGTCAAGATTCTCCCCTTGGTTTCCTTGTATTTCTTGAGTTGAGATACCCCTCTTGGTTTTCTCATATTCCTTGAGTCGATATACTCTTATTCGTTTTCTCATATACCCTAAGTTGAGATACGCCTCTTGTTTTCCTCATAATCCTTAAGCTGAGATACTCCTCTTGGTTTCCTCATATACCTCAAGTCAAGATACTCCTCTTTTTTTAGAAAATAACTTGGTTAAGATTATCCTCTTAGTTTCCTAAAATACCTTGAGTCAAGATTATACTCATAGTTCCCTCAAAATACTTTTAGTTTAATTTATCCTCTTAGTTTCCTCAAGATACTTCTCTTGGTTTCCTAAAATTCATTCACCTGGCTCATCTTCCAGAGTAAACAAGAAAAGGGTCACTTATACATAATCCTTTCACCGACCATTGATAAGTAATCTTATCCTAGTATTCCACTCTATATAAATTTAAACTTCTTGGAAGTGGTCATGGATGCATGAACTTAAAATGAACCAATATATTCTTTGTCACATGACCTTAAAGGATATGACATGTCTTGTTAAATGGAACTGAAATACATGGCTATGATTACCTTCAAAATGATATGTAGGAATTCCCTTTAATGGGCTTAATCTCAAAGCCAAAACACCTCTATCCACCTTTTAATATAATCCTAATACCTTCTCAGATGGTGATAAATTCCTAAATTCCTTATTATATGGATTTAAACTATAGAGTAACCAAATACTTAAATCATATGAGTGGCAGTATAATTCTCATGTATAGTGTCCTATTAAATTCATGTTGGTAATCAATCAATTTCACCAAAAGGTTAACCGGTATTGTTACTTGTAAGGATTTCAAAAACATGAATTGAATCTATAATAAATCCCAAAACTAGGAAATAAGACCCCTTAAGGTATGAGTTGACATCCTTTCCTCTCATTAAAAAAAGGAGACATCATCACCACCTCAGGTTATTGAGAGACCACCTATCTTTGGAAAGATAGAGAGTCACGTGATACCTGAAACAACTAAAATGTGCCTTTAAGAAAGGAATGTCATTAGAAAAAAATTATATAGTTGAATTTTCATGAGAAATTATTAGTTGTGTTATTCAAATACAGGTGGATCAATATTCACTAGCGTTTAAAGAATAATTCATTACAATTTACCTCTATAAACTTCTCTCATTTGATTATCACTAGTGATTATAAATAACATGGTCCATGTATACTGTATTTCCAATAGAAAATGGTATATTATTTGGTTGATATAATATATGAAGGATAGGATGTTTTTTCCCACATAAAACCAAGATACATGTATGATATGGGTGATGAAGTTGTGGTATTTTTTGACAATGAAAACCATCAACAAAAAAACATTGAATTGATTATCCGTGACATCTTTGAAATTTTAGGTCTTATAAAGTAGGGTCAAGAAGAAGAATATATAGTAATGTTTCTGATAGAGGTTGGTAACAATATAGTCAATTAAGTGGAATTATAATTATATGAATCTTAGTTTGTCTTTTTTATTTACAGTTTAAGTGAATAAATATGGATGTGATGACTCATAATTATAACATATACTAATCATTAAATATATTATTTTTAATATAAAGACAATTATAATTATACGTTTAATTTTAAAAAAATTATAGGTTTCCTATCAAGCACAACCCTCCACCACAATATTGTTCTCTTTAGGATTGCTCCTGTATAATTTTTATTTCATTAGGGTTCACTTCCAACTAAACTCTAAAAATTCCTTATTATATGGGGGTTCATAAGACTTATATTCCATTCCTAACACTCCCCTGCACCTAATGTGGGACTCGGGGCATAGGTATCATGATTCAGCCTCATTAAACACACCATAGGACCAGGGATTATGGTGCAGCCTCACTGGCTACTAATCCCCTATCCAAAATCCTGTAGGGTATGTGTTACATTCAAATGGGACTAATAATCTCGCCCTTCATCACATTACATAAGTATATAAATCTTCTATTTCCCCTAGATACCACTGTAGGTTCCCTTTGAGGAGCACCCATTCACCATAATATTGTCCACTTTAGGATTCCTCCTACATGGTTTTTCTTTCAGCAAGTCTCACTACCCACTACACTCTGAAAATACCTTATCATGGGGTAATTCATATGACTTATATTCCATGCCTAACACTCCTGATGCCCGATGTGGGACTCAGGGTGTAGGTACCATGATAAAGCCTCATTAGACACACCACAGGACTAGGGATTACGGTACAGCCTCAGTTGCTACATCGCTGCACACTGTAATCAAGTAGTGAGGCTGCTAAGATCCTATCCCAAATCCTATAGAGTATGTGATGAATTCAAGTCAAGATAAACAATTAATATATATATATATATATATATATATATTTACAGTTTAATTAATTAAAGATGGATGTTATGGCTTGTAATTATTAATGGTTAGATATAATTTTTTCTTTATTTAATTACTTGTTTTTTATTTTTATTTTGTTATAAATATTTTATTTCAGATATTTAGTATATGATATATACTATTTTTTAATGAGGGTATGTCAAAGACTAAGATGTCTATAGATATTTGGGTTTCATTGACTTGAAGGTAATTGTATTATTTGACTCATTTAGGGTACCCATTAAGGATATTGTGGGACTTTATGGATAGATGTTAAGACAAATATACTGTGATGAGACATCCATCCCCATACATTATTCATATTTGAGTTATATTCTATTTTTGTGGAAAAAAGATTTTTTCGATGCCAGATAAAGGTATTGAACTGATTATTTGTTGAAATATGATAAATATAATACTACTAATTACTATGTAAAAATTTTAATGAATTTAATATATGTTATTTGTAGAAGTTATTTATTTTTTACATTTATGGTGTTATTTCACAACCATGGACATCATTGATAGGATCTTCTAAACTTGGAAGTTTCATTAAACACCTATGTCTTCTAACTCTTTTATTTATTATTTATATGTTTATATCTAATTAAAAATGATCATGAAAATTAACCACTAACCTTATATTCTCATAATGGTATGAAATTTACCCTAAATCAATGTAGATGGTTTTCCCATGGTTTGAAAAATTACCTGGATGTCCTTGAAATTTAGAAAGCTCCCAAAAAGGATTTAAATGGGTTGAAGCAGTCCTTGAAAGCATGGTATTACAATCCTTACACTTGACTAAGGAGTGTCTAATTCATATTATTTCTTGATCCTTTTGTATTGAAATATGAAATCTATAGTTTCATTCATTTTTTTATGTTTTTAGTATTAAAATATGAATTTTTTACTTAAATTGATATAACATGTCTTTTTTATGATTAAATTAAGATTTTTTAATATTTGGGTATTCCTATAACAAATATTATTTTATATGTGATTTAAATTTTTAATTGGCTTATATAGGTAGTGGTGGCTGGTAGTGGTAGGGTGGTGAAGACCACTCATCTGTAGACAGTGAAGGTGATGTTGAGTAGTAGAGTTAGAGATAGGTGCTCTTGTTTTTTTTCTTTTTATTGTATGTGGGAAAAAAAAATATTGAGAGGACTAAAACATGAATTTTGTAATATTTTATTATTCTATTTATATGTTTTTTTATATATTGAGTAATGGAATTTACTTGATTGATATGATTTGGTATGTTTTCTGGTTGTATTCTATTTTTATTAATTTGTGATGTTTATGTTTATGATTTTTTGGCTGGCTGGAAAATATCATGAGTTTTTCATTTAATAATACAGTCATTTAGAAATGGTTTAAACCACTTCTAAATTAGACAGTACCTATATTAATGACAATTTAAACTATCATTAATTATGATATTTTTTCTATTAGAGGTAGTTTTAATTGCCACAAATAATACTATTTTCAATCCAAATAAAAACATCCCCTAATAATGAATAACCCCCTCTAATTCCCACATTTGTGGTACTCATTGGAGACCATTAATAAATAATCAAGACCTACATGATTTTATTTTCAATACATATATTCATTTTTATTTTAAAAAATCCCCATGTATATAAAAAACCTAGCTCTGAAGACCCTTTTTCCTGTAGTGGTGGGGATTTATTACCTCAAAATCTATTATCATTTTTTTATTTACTTATTTATTTCAAATTTATTTCAAATTATTTAAATTATTTAACAATATTTGTTTTATTTTAATGGAAAAACATAGTTTCGATTATCTGGACTTTGTACTTTATTTTCAAAACTTGTTTTTGAGGGGCTTTAGGTTTTTAAATTCTTCAAAGCATCAATTCAATGAGCACTTGAAGTTTCTTACTTGGGACAACACTCATGTGAATGAAAAATAAAATAATGGATAATTAAAAAACAATACATAATTAGTGAATTAGATAAGATGAGTGTAAAAAAAGAACTTGGTCTTGAAGAAATAAAAAACAAGTAAAAAATAAAGACAATAAAAACATATTCAAGTGAATAAATGGTGGATAAGAAGCCCATGTTCATAGAGAAATAAAAAAATGAGGAAGAAGAAAAAACAAGATAAAGGTAGTAAAGTGATATGAATGTGTGGAGAAAAATATCTTGTATATGGAGAAAGAAAAAAATAGAGAATATTAAAAACAAGATAAAGGTGCTGAATTGAATAAAATGTGTAGATAAAAAACTCTGGTGTATTATGAAATAACTAATGGGAAAGAATAAAATATAGATAAAAGCGGTCAAATGGAAGAAATAGGTGGATAAGAATCTTTCATGCATTGGGGAAGGAAAAATGAGGAATAAGAAAAATAAGATAAAGTTAGTGAAGGGATTGAAATGGGTGGAGAACAAACTCCCCTAGATAAAGAAAAAAAGTGGAGCAATAAGAAAAATAGGATAAATGTATTGTGGTGATTGGAATTGTTGGATAAAAAACTCTTGTACATGAAGAAAGTAAAAAATGAGGAAGGAGAGATTCAAGATAAAGGTAGGTAAGTTACTTAAATGGGTAGAGAACAAACTTTGAAACTCTTGTGCCTAAAGAAAAAAATAGGGCTGAATAAAAACAAGATAAATCCAGTGAAGTGACTGAAATGTGTGGAGAAGAAGATCTTGTGTATAGAGAAACAAGAAGGTGGTAAATTGATTTAAATGGGAATAGAAAAAACTTAGTTTCATGATGAAATAAAAAATGAGGAAGAAGAAAAAGAAGATAAAGTTGTAAAGTGGATGAAATGGGTGTAGAATAAGTTCTTGTGCATGTAGAAAGAAAATATGAGCAATAATAAAAACAAGATAAAGGTAGTGAAGTGGCTAAAATGGGTCAATAAAAACTCTTGTGCTTGAAGAAAGAGTGAATGAGGAAAAATAAAAACAATAAATGGATAGGAAAATGATTGAAACGGGTGGAGAATAATCTCTTATGAATAGAGAAATAAAAAAATAGTAAGACAAAAAAACAATATAAAGTTGGTGAAGTGATTGAAATGGGTAGAGAACAAACTTCAATACATGATGACAAAAAAATGATGTGGAAGGAAAACATGATAAAGGTATTAAAGTGGTTGAAATGGGTGGAGGAGAAGCTCATGTGCATTGAGAAAGAAGAAAAATAAGAATAAAAATAAGATAAAGGTAGTGGAGTGATTGAAATGGATTGAGAAGAAACCCCCATACACGAAGGATGAAAATGTTGTGTGGAATCCTCACCCTCTCAAGAATTACACACAATATGAGAAACAAAAACACATGGGGATGCACAAATTTAACATGGTTCGGTCGTATGACCTACATCCATGGGGAAGGATTCCAATTATCTTATTCAAATTGGAATAACTAGTTAAAAATTCCCCATATTTCTCTCATATCAATTATCACACAATGACATTCATATATATATCTATAGATGTAGAAGAGAAAACAAAAGGTTGCTGCCTATTTTCTCTGAGCAGTCACCAACTGTTGCAGCAAGTCATCTTCAGCGTCATCACCCTCAATAGATCATCAACAGATGACACCAAACATCTATAGTGGGTCTCCTCTTTCAGCTACCCAACTCTTGCTTCAAGTCTTCTTTGGTGGTGATATTTTTTATTCAATATAAAAAAATCTTCTCCTTGATGAAAAATATCACCATGTTGTCGCTCAAACAAATCTCCATGATACTAATACTGCCATCCTGATGCCCGTAGGCATCTCAAGTATGATACATGTTGATTAAGTCCAAACAAAATTGTAACTTGACCCCTGTAGCAGCCTTCATGTCCTTCGGAGTAGGGAAAATATCTCATATTTGATTATGATATGGTGAATTTATTTCTTTTTCCATAATAGATTGTCACTGGTTCATTTCTTTTTTATCCAAAACATCTTTATAAATATATAGAACACCATATTAAACTACAGAAAGTGCATAAATAATTTATTTTGCATACCCATAAGGTATTTTTTTGACCCTTCATGTTATTCCACTGGTGATACTCTTATCTGATATCATCGGTCCACCTGAAACTGTATCAGCATTCAAATAATACAGAGAACCTTTTTTAATAACTTTCATCACAAGGATTGAATCTTAGATAACTTTCATAAATCCATCTTCAATGTCTATCTGGTAACCAAGATTATCCAAAACTCCAAGTGATATAAGGTTCTTCTCTAATTCTAGTACATATCTTACATCTATAAGGCATCGAGTCATACCATCATGAATATTCAACTGAATCATTCCAATACCTCTCGTATATAAAGGGTGTTTATTTCCCATAAGCACCACACTTTCATATAACTCCTTAAGGTTTGAAAACCAATCTTGATTCATGCACATATGGTATAAACAACCTGAATCAAGAATCCAACCTTCATAATGGTTGACTGTCAAAGAAACAAGGACAGTATCTTCAACATCCTCGGTTCTCTTTACAAAATTTACCTTCAGTTCCCCAATTTGGGGGCAATCCTTCTTCCAGTTCCCTTTTTCATGATAGTAGTCACACTCATATTTTGTTAGAAATCTAATGTTTGACTCGCCTTTGGACGTTGATCATGATTCATCTCTTCTGAATCTTCCGGATTTCCTGTCAGATGATTTTCCACTAGTTTTCATCAATGCCTCCGATATGGAATCTCAATGGTCATAATTTTCCTTTAGTCTATACTCATTATTAACTAAGGCATTTGAAACATCAAAAAAAATTACCTCATCCTTACCATACAGCAATGTTGTAGTAAGTTGATCATAACTCTCCGGAAGATAGTTCAATAACAACAGATTTTTATCTTCATCTCTAATTGTTACTTCCAAACTTTGAAAATCTACTAGGATTTTATTAAAAGATTATAGGTGCTCAATAATCGACATACCTTTCTTGTACTGAAATCTGAACAATTACTTTTTTAAGTACAAATAGTTTTCAATGCTTTTGTCCATATACTTATTCTTCAAAAAAATTCACAATATTTTTTTAGAGGTTTCTCGCATCACACTGTATTTATGATCTTTATCCAAAAAAAGATGGTTCGTAATACAGGCTTGACAATTGAGTCGCTTCCAATCACCATCAGATATGTTGGTGTGTTTTTCTTCCAAGGTGATATCTAACTCTTGTTGAGTTATAATATTCCAAAACTTCACATTTCCACATGCTCAAATTGTTTATCCCATCGAATTTATCCAACTCAAATTTGGTGTTAGAAACCATAATTTTATGTTTGGAAGTACTTGTAGCACTAACATGTGTTTCTAGAAGAGACTCTTGGAGCGGTATCATACTACTTTCATCTTGGGGATTCCCCATCACAAAAAAGATCCTAATTTCCAAAAAATAGATAGTAATGATGAATCCAAAATAGTCGAAAAAGATTAAATCGACTATTTAATTTCTCAAAACAGATCCCAAATGAATACTGAATTTTCTTCCCAAGTATTTTTTTTTAAATACAAAAAATACAAAATCAAAATTTTAAACAAGAATCCACCTCTCTCTTTTTAGTTGGGGTGTGTACCTCCTTCACATGTGTAGGAAAAAAAATCCCAATCATCATACCCAACATGAAAAAACAAAAAAGAGCATTCCCTTTTGCTTTTTTGACACCCAAAAAATTGTCCCCTCACATTATTTCCACCAAGAGATAAAAAAATCCCCCCTTTCAAAATTATCCTTACCTCACATGCAGTAGGGGTTCACGTACTACAGTGCCATAGACTGCACAATCAAAAAATTACAGAGGTAGTGGAGATAATCCCCTACAGAGACATGGTAGGGGAGATTATACACTAAGGGGTTCACAATGGGAGGTCAGTCTCCAAGCTGGAGATTCAAGTGAATAATAGTGAAGCCATTTGGATAGATCTGTATTCGAAAACTAGCTTCTAACAGGAAGCAGGGACAGCAGCGACTGATGTGTTGTAGACAGCAATGGATGATTCATTATAGATAGGTGCATATTTTCAAGTGATATTTCTTCCCAGGTAATTTAACTCAACCCTCTAATACCACTTTATTATGTGAAAGCCTCACCCTCTCAAGAATCACACACAAGCTGAGAAATAAAAACACACAAGTACGCGCAAATTTAACGTGGTTCATGTTGGAGTTGGTGCCCTAGATCCAACTTCTATGTACTTTATGATAACTTATATTCATGGTTTTTGAATATCAATAAACTTCTTATCACATCACGATTTTTCTTCTGCATAACGTTGTATGTGATAACGTCTCAAGAGTAGCTGTCACACTAAAAGATCTTAGTAGTTCCCCGCTATGATGAGAACCTAGAAGTGCTATGACACTATTCTTAGATATATGTTATATGGTCAGATGATATCATTTTAGGGACACAAATTATATAGGCTATCATGGGTGGAGACTTATAGGACTTTGAGGCACCTTCTCATGGTGTACTCCACTGATGATATCTAGTAGGATATTATGAGAACGAGATCCAATAGTAGTAAATCCACATTTATAAGTGTTATTGGATGTTCCTATCTGCAGACGTGTGTATTTGTGCTTAGAATTTAAGATTATTATTAATGGATATTATGATTCATGTAATTTGATGTATTGATGAAAACCAAGAGGACAGATGTTCGTAGCGAGGTAGGATACATTTGGTGTGTCATGAGTAATATTGTATTAATGAATAATGAGAGATAGTATTTATCCCTTCTGTTCACTAATGAAAGTTAATATCTCATACCCTTTGATAGAAATGATATAGACTAAATAAATCCATGGTGATAGTGTTCTATTGGAAATTTCTATTTCCAAAAATTCAAAGAAAGAGATATCAAGAATATAGGTTGATAGCACTGGCATGCAACATGCTTGATTAGAGATATTGTGATAAAGGAATTATATTACATGGTAAAAACATTTGTATGAGGTGACTTTTTTTGTGGCATAAAATTCTTTCTTTATGGGTGCCTTGGCATGTTTCTAGAACCTAACCTTAGACTTTAGGCTGATCCAATTAATGACACTGAGAAAGAGGCTTAGAGGGTCACACACTAAGTGTATCCGGAATCTCAGTTAAATAATTTATTATTTATCAAGTTGAATAAATATTATTCTCATTCATGATTTAATAAATATTCATTTATGACTGATAGAATTTATTTTGTCACTAGTTATTTGATAGAATATATTGTGGATGGAATAATTAATAAATATTGAGGAGGATTGGCTGACTGAGTTTAATGGTCCAGCGAGAAATACTAATACTGAATATTATTTGATTAAATAATATTTAATTATAACCCACAAGTTAAGCGGGAGTTGGGAAATAATAATATTGTTGTTGTTATTTGACATGGGGGTTTCGCTAGGATTAATGAAATAATTAAAGGCACTTGTGCAAATTATTTTATTATTACCCTAGTGAATTAAATGCCCTGTTATATTATTCTTTGATTATCCAAGGGAAACCCAGGAAATTTTAATTTGGGTGTGAACAACGGATTTTAGAAAAGATCGCGATCCTAGAGAGTTCATCCCTCTCCAAGAACACTCTCAAAAACAAGAGTGATCCTCCTCTACTGGATCAAGGAGAATTCTTTGGAAGAAGTTCTCAAGGAAATTGAAGGCATATGACATAAGAGAAAGGATCTTCTGTGCTAGCACTCAGAGACTCCTTTGGCAACCTCTAAAAATTTTTGGAACACTTTTGGATCATTGCTAGAGGAGATCTACCCTTTATCTCTATAACACAATGACGATGCACTATAGATATGGGGTCGGACACATCAACAAAGAAATAATAGACCTTGGAGACAATAATTATTTAATTAAATTAATTATAAACAATGTATGTTGATCCTCTCTCTTGGTTCTAGTTTTATATTCCATTGTATTATTTATTTGATTCAATTATGTGGATCATGCCTTTCATTTTCGCATAGATCCTAGATTTTTTATTGAATATGGAAAAATAAAAGTTAGGCATCGTCCCTCCTGCACTTCCGCTGCACCCAGAACCTACAAGTGGTATTAGAGGGGGAATATTATTTTTTGTAGTTATTTAAATTCATTGGTGATTTACGCATTCAAAATTTAGTTTTTCAATTCAGGTTTAATCGTTCTTTTTATCTGAATTATGAGATCTATTTCTTCCTCCATTGTTTCTCATGGATCTAATAGAAATGATCAATTTTATGATTAAAATAAAATAGAGTAACTCATCTAAAGGTGGCAAGGATTCTTCCCGGATAACACAGTTGTACTTGTCATGTTACCGGAGTTACATGTCATGTATTTGTGATTAATGCACCAGGAGTTAATTTAGAAATTACTCAACCCATGTGCATTAAAGACATGCGGTGTAGTTAATTATTAAACCACGTGTTGATCAAGACAGACTAGTGCATGGTCAGCCAGACAATGCACTGTGCGGCCCACTGGACACGATGTGTAGTCCCTTTCAGTTCAGGTTTGGTCCATGTATCCCATACACGTCTTAGCCGACTAGTTTCCATGTAATGCAGAGTCAACATGATGTGTTGCCCACCGGAAACACCGTGTACTCCAAGAATTCTGAAGTATTCCTCACATGCTGAGTCCCTAGGTGTGTACTTTAGAAAGATGTTGAAGGTAGTACATGCCAGGTAGATCAGATATACACACCGTGTACTTTTACCAAATTATATAAAATTAAAACTTTAATATCTGTATAATGTTCATATTTTTATATCATGTATAATTTTTATTACAGTTATTATTTTACACACATTACTGAAAATTCATGTAATTTTTTTAATTATATGTGTAGTATACATCATGAAAATACGTGATAAGTCATGCACGCTATATTTTACAAATAATAAATTGAATATGAGTATAATAAATGTTGAGTATATTTGGATGGGTATTCACCAGGTTAACTCCACAATACATTTATGTACAAGGTTAATTTTAAATGAATTTTAATTTTTTTAAAATTATAATGGATGAGAATCTCAAGGAAATTAAAAAAAAGGATTGAGATAAAAGGATTGATTAACTCAAGATAATAATTAATCGATTCCAGTGTAATTTATCTTAAATAAGAATGATTATGGAATCTAATTCTAGTTTTATTAAATGATTAATTCGTTGCATGCATGTGGATGATCATGAGATAGAACAAACCTTTGTATGTGATGGGTTTCCTTTTAATTTATTATTAAATTAAATTATTGGCATGTGTTCCTTCTCTCCTCATTAATATGTAGGGAATGTGTGCCCATTGTTTCTTTTATGTAAATACCATTTTACCCCTCACCTACATGTGAGTAAAAGTATATGTAATGGATGAAGCTCCCAAGTTAGTGGAGGCGGTTCAATTTAGGAGCTGAGGTGAAACCAATCCAAGGAGATACAAAGATGGACATGTGGAAAGATGTAAACACGAACCCTAAATAGTTCAAGGTGTTTCTCCCCTAGTTCAGTAGTTAGTTTATCAACCGCTAGATAAACTAACCATTAGAACAAGCTCATGAGCATACCCTTTATTTTATTTCTGTCAGTTGCATGGTTATTCATTATGGATTTTTTTTGCAATCGCATAATTAATGAAATAACAAGAATGTAAGATAAAACTAAAATAAACTAGCTTATGCGTAAATATTATCTAAGACATGGTTAATCACTTAAGTATATCCCGCTTAATATTTATAAGCATGAGAAAATATAATAATTGGAAATTTATGCATAAAGGATAAAATTAGACAATAAAATATTAAGTCAATATAGCCTTCCATTACTTTGGTTATAATCGAACCATAGTTCAAAGTGCTTGACTAGACAAAGTTGGGGTGCTTTTAATTATTGGGGAATTCTAATTTGAGGTTTTGGGTTGACTTAACTTAGTTGACATCAAGGGTTGACAACCAAAGTAGTACTTAGTGTAACAAATAGGCAAAGGATGAGGAAATCTAAATTAATGATTTCAGGATTGGGGAGTACACTCAACAGATCAAGGAATTGTGAGTTAATGCAGTTTTTATTTGGAATGCCTACCTAAAACCATTTTTGTTTCTTGACTAGCCAATGTTGGGGTAATGAGAATTGAATGTGGATCATTTCCACTAGAATATCCAAGAAATAGGATATTTTGAATCCAATGGTGAGGGCTATTGGGTTTCAATAAAATAGTGGGAGACTAATAAATATAATATTTATTTATTTGTCTAAATTTTATCAAATAAAGTACTAAAAGTATACTCATCTTATTTTTAGAAACGACTTCAAAAATGAAATCAAACATATCATTGTGATCCCTAGTCAAGAAGGAAAACCTTCTCACTGACAATAATTTCCAGGAGTGGAAAAGGCACCTACGAGTCATCCTTCTCCATGAAAGAAAATTGTATGTTTTGGAAGAACCTTTACCAATTGCACCTAGAAATGAGGTGAGTTGCGAAGATCTCTCTCTATATGAGAAACATCTAAATTATGATAAAGATGTTCAATGCCTCATGTTATCATCCATGTCCAGTGATCTCTTGAAGACACATGAGGAAATGGATGCTTATAGTATGATGTCTCACCTTCAAGGTCTCTATCAAGAGAATGTGGGACAAGAGGGGTATGAGATCTCCAATGCATTGTTTATGACTAAGCTTGGAGAGTCTATGCCATCTGGGACTCATGTATTCAAGCTTATCAGCTACATTGAGAATCTAGACATCTTAGGGATTAAATTCATAGATGAGTTGCATACAGATCTCATACTTTCATTACTTCACAAGGTCTTATCTAGATTTATTATGAATTATAATATGATAAATAATGAGAAGAGTCTATCGGAACTTCTGACCATGATTATCCAAGTGGATAAAGACATGGGGCATGACAAAACCATAGTCCTTATGGTGAATAGGAAGAGGAGGGATGAGGAAAAGGGGACTAAGACTTATAAATAGTCTAAATCCCTTGATCATCATCTGAAAAAGAAGAAGAAAATAAAAATGTAGGGTAAGGAAAAAGAGGCAGTATGTTTTGCATGTGGCAAGTCAAGTCACTAGAAGAGGAACTACACCCATAGGAAAGGGGAAGCCAAAGGTGTGTTCATTATCGAGTGTAGTCTTTCCATTTCTACAAATTGGGTATTAGATATAACTTTTGGTGCTCACATCTACATTCAAATATAAGAACCAATTAGATTTTGAAAAATTACCATAGTAGAGGTGGATTTGCGAGCTGACAATGGTGCGAGGCCGGCTTCTCTTGCCATTGGTGACTACCACCTATTGTTGTTTATGGGAATGATTTTGGTTTTTCATGATTGTTATTATGTACCTACTGTTACCAAAACATAATTTTTGTATCACGTTTAGATACAGATGGGTTTATTTTCAATTTTGGAAATAAAAGTTGTTTATTTTATAAGGACAAAATATTTTATGGTATGGAACATTTAGATAATGGTATGTGTGTATTAAATTACAAAAACCAGGTATTAGATATTTATAATGAATCAAGTTCACATGACTCATTTAACACCCATCTTTGGAATCACTGTCTTGGTCATGTAAATGAGAAGCGTTTGAAAAATCTCTATCAAGATGGTTACTTAGACTCTTTAGAGATAAAACCACTTGATAGATTTCAAGCTTGTTTACAAGAAAAAATGACCAAAATGATATTTGGTGGATAGGGTGAAAGGGTCATAGAGCTTCTAGGATTGGTACACACTGATGTGTGTGGACCATTTACAGTAGAATCTAGAGGTGGATATTCTTACTTCATAACTTTTACTGATGACTTGAGTAGATATAGCTATATTTACTTGATGAGGTATAAGTTTGAGTCCTTATAGAAATTCAAGGAATTAAAGAATGAAGTAGAAAATCATCTTATTAAAAAGATAAATAAGCTTCAATCGGATCTAAGTGGAGAATAACTTAACCAAGAGTTCATCAAATTCCTATGAGAGTTTGGGATTCTATCTCAACTCACTCCACCCTATACACCATAGTGGAATGGTGTTAGTGAAAGAAGGAACCATACCTTGTTGGATATGGTAAGGTCGGTGGTGAGTCATGCAAATCGTCCATTATCCTTTTGGGGATATGCATTACAAACTTCGGTATATATATTAAACCGAGTACCAACTCAAGTGGAAAATGGAATTCCCTTCAAGCTATGGAGTGGAAAGAAGCCTGTTTTTTCACACACACATGTATGGGGATGCGAGTCATTTGTTAAGGATTTCTCAGGAAACAAACTAGTACCATGGGGAATGAAGTGTATATTTATTGGGTATCCTAAGGAAAAAAATAGATACTACCTATAAAACCCCTCAGATAAGGAAGTGACTATCATGAGACAAGTCATCTTTCTTGAGAGGGAGAACATCCTCAAAAAGGATAGTGGGGAAAAGATTGAATTCGATGAAATTGATGCTCAAGATACATCGGATTTTGTATAGGAACAAGTTCCACAGGTCCCCGTAGAAGAAGTAGTTCTAGAAACACAAGCACTGTGTAGGAGTGTAAAAGTGGTAAGGGAACTAGAGAGATATGGTTTTCTAGACACCGATGATGGTGACTCATTATTGTTGGAAAATGATGACCCATTCTCCTACAAGAAGGCATCAAAGATCTCAGAAGTTGCAAGATGGATAGAATCTATGAATTCTAAGATAGATTCCATGTATCAAAACCTTGTTTGGGTTCTGGTCGATGTTCCAGTTGAGGTAAATCATGTTGTATGTAAATGGATATTCAAGAGGAAACTAGACATGGAAGTTAAAGTTTGTACCTATAAATCAAGGATAGTGGATAAAGGGTTCAAACAGTATCAAGGAATTGACTATGATGAAAAAAAAAGTTTCGATGTTTAAATCCATCAGAATCATACTTGCTATAGCATCTTACCATGACTATGAGATTTGGTAGATGGATGTCAAAACTGCATTCCTTAATATGAACCTTCTAGAAGATGTCTATATGCCACATCCAGAAGGGTTTGTGATGCCAGGTGATTCCAAAATGGTTTGTAAGTTTCAAAGATCCATTTATGGATTGACGCAAGCATCCAGTTCATGGAACATTTTATTTGATGAAGCCATAAGAGAACTTTGTCTCATTAAAAATGAATGTGAGTCATGTGTATACAGAAGGTTTAATGGGAATGCAGTCGTTATCCTAATAGTTTATATTGATGACATATTACTTATTGAAAACAACATACCAGTCTTACAGTCAGTTAAGGATTGGTTGAATAAGTGCTTCTCCATAAAATACTGAGGTGAATCAGTCTATATTCTAGGGATCAAGATCATTTGTGATAGTTCCAAGAGGTTTTTTGGACTAATCCAAAGTAAATATATTGACTAGATACTAAAGAGATTTATTATGGAAGAATCCAAGAGGGGATTAGTTATGGTGTCACATGGTTTACATCTTTCTAAGAAAATGTGTCCACAAACACAACAGGAGAATGATATAATGAGTAAGATCTCATATGCTTCAATGATAGGATCAATCATGTATATCATATTATGTACTAGACTTTATGTTTCCTATGCATTCAGAATTATATGTCACCACATGATCATTTAAATTATTTTATTTCATTGATTCTTGGCTTTGGGTTTTCGCGTCAAGGTCTGGGCTGGTCCCGAATTAAAAAATTTTGTCGTTTAGTCTATCTACTAGGTTTCGGACCCGTGTATGGTCATCATACGGTTGGCGGTAGCCATGTAGCCGACCTAGGAATTAGGCAATTGCTAATTATTCTTCTTATTATTATTATATGTCTTATTATCATTCTTCTTATTATTATTATTATTATTATTATTATTACTATTATTCTTTATATTATTATTATTATTATTATTATCATCATAATTATTGTTCTTTATATTATTACTTTTATTATTATTATTTGTAATATTATTATTATTATAGTTTTATTATTAGTTTTGTTATTATTATTATCATTATTATTAATATTAATATTAATAATATTATTATTAATAATAATATAATAAAATGAAAAAAAACACATCTAATCCTAAATCCCAACCCCACCATCTCCTTTCTCCTTCTCCCCTACACAGCGGTGTGCACCCCGACCCCCATTCCCCTTGATTTGTTGTGCAGCGGCGCTGCACCTCCGCCCTCACCCTCCTGCGCCAGCTTCGCCGCCTCCGCGCTCACCCTCACGCTCTACCTCTCGCCCCATCCATCTCCCTCACCCTCACCCTTGCCACCCTCTCCATCGACATGCCCAGGCAGTGGCCCTCATCACCTCTGGCCCCCTCTGCACACCTGGCCTCCAGATCCTCTGCGCTCGCCCCAGCCACCCTGCCGCCTCCTGCAGGTCCACCTCCCCCCCCCCCCCCCGCTCCAGGTCGTGACCCCTCACTCCAACCCTCCCCACCGCCTCTCACCCCTGACCTCCAGTAGCCCCTTTACACTTCCCTAGACGCCTCACTTCTCACCCCAGCAGTGGCACTCCTTTTCCCTCTTCCTCAGCCAACTAGCAGTGGTGCAGACCCTCTTGTGCATTCCGCATTCTGGCTAGCCAACTCCCTTTCTCCAGCAGCCACTCTGCACTACTCTGGCGCCCTACTTCCCCCTTGTGCCGCATCCTAGTGGCCACCCTCCTGCCTATTCCTGGAAGTGCAAGCCCCTTTATCAGTATATTTCTTTCCTTTTGGTGTTTTTATCAAATTAACCAAACTTTAATAACTTGATTTGTAATTCGTGCATTATTCTCATTTATTAGAGTGTTCAGTTAGTCTGCAGAGTGTGGTTCTACCTTTCTTGATGTTTTATCACTTTTGCATGTGTTTGAGGTGGGTGGATTCACGTATTTCCTTTCCAAATCTCTCTCTTGATACTTGAATTGTTTTAAATAATTTTCAATTCATAATTTGTATGTTTAAGATGCCTCTGTCTAACTTATAATGATGTTTTAGAATCGATAGATTTTTTTTGAAATTAATTTTTGAAGAAATTAATGGTTATGAATATTTATTTGTGCACCAAATGATGCTTGGATATTGTTTAAATTGTAAAACATGATTTTTACTCCTTGATCATTTTTAATTAATATAAAAATGTGATATGCATACTTTCCACGTGTTTATTTAGGTTTGTGCAAAGTTTTTATGATGGTAGAAATTGGTGGAAGTGTTTTTTAGGGTTTATACCTATATGCTATGTAATGGTGCACACGAGGTGTTTGATTTAAAATGAAAATTGTTTCCTTTAAAAGGATTGATTTTTACTAAACATGGTTTCAATATGGGTTTTATAGGTGTGGTGAAATGGTTGTTTAATTGGGCTTTTAAAAGTTTTGGAAATGTTCTTTGGTTTTTTTTCAACACCTATTAGTGTTTTAGGTGTCTCCAATCCCTCGCTCACATTTTTTTTAATCCATTTAATGCTTGTGTTTTCTTAACTAAATCCTAAATTTTTTTTTTGCACCTCTAATATGTTATAGTTAACTTATGATAGTGTTTTCTTGGTGAAAGATTTGATTTTAAAATGGAATTCGCATGTGAAATTGGTGAGATCATGATTTAAGCATTTTCTTGGCCCTTTTAAAATGATTTACTAAATGAGTAAATGATTTATTAAATGATGTTTGAAGTGAAAATCATGGGTGAAAAGTGTTTTGGTGTGTGTTGGGGTTTTATTTGAAAAAGGGAGTGGTAATTTTGTGAAAATGATTCTTGTTTTTTTATGACTTTGGGTTATTTGTGTAGTTTCTAAAATTGTTTGAAATGAAATCTTTGATCATATGCCCATTTGGATTTGTAAAGGAAAAAGTGGTGTTTGAGTGATGTTTTGGGTAATACTTCCAGACATGTTGAGTTAAAGGCATGTTTGGCACTTTTAACCCAAGGGTAATGTTTGTACTAAATTTTAAAGGAAATTATGTTTTGGTGAAAGTGTATGCTCGATTGGAAGGTTTGAAAATTTTATGAAATGGTTTAAATGTTAAATGGTGTGACGGCCCGGTTGGCACTTTGTTATTGTGAAAGTATTGAATGTGTATTTGGGGGTGCTCCTGTCTAGGGTAACCCTTTATGGGTGAATGCATAGGAAGCATCCGTGTTTGGGGAAGGAAAGTACGGTGAGATGAGTCATGCATGCGAGGAAATTCCTACTTACACAGTATTATTATAACCACCATGGGTTCCTGATCATCTTTTAGATGATTGAGTGACGGGATCTGATCAACCCCAATTAGACGGGTTGATACCCCCTGGATTGGTTGTTAGGCTAGGCGGGATTTACTACTAGATTGGTCAGTTATAGGGCAGCTAGTAGGTTATAAACTTAGGAGCTTCACCATACACCGGTAGGTGGTTCCGAAATTGAGTACGTCCAGGGGTCTTCTAGGGATGTTTAGGATCACCCATGGTTTTCCCTTTCTTTTCTTATTTTCTTTTAGATATACTTGTTTTTCCAGCTCATATTGTCACCTATTTCTTTTAGCACTACCTTGTTTCCCTTATTTGAATTTTGTTTTCAAGATTGTAATTTCTTTCACAATTGGCACGTGGTGTGTGTTGGGTTTTTAAAATGGGTAAATGATATTGTTTTATTAAAATATAGGAAACCTACTTTTATAATTTTATTTCAAACATGTGTTAATGGATTCTTTTGGGAAAGGAGACATTGGATTCTGTGTTTTATCTTGGAAAACCTACTGAGCATTTTTAATGATCATGCCTATCTTTATCATCTCATTTGAAGGTTTCCTTTACTCAGGTATTCTTGTCTGAGTTTCTCATTATGGAAGCAAGGTCGGCCTTTTTTTGGGAGGTGACCTGGAAGGTCACGTGGATGTACGTTGAGTTGTTCCGTTTATTTTCTTTTTCCGCTGATCGAGTTCAGTTTTATTATTCTATTTACTCATGTTTATTTTTTGTCTTTATGGGCCAAATCATTCCCAATGATTAACTTTTGATGCCTGGTACTAGTTTCTAGCCCATGGGGATCGGTAACACCCCTCGGGCCATGTCACGGACCAGCTTGAGTGACCGTTTTAGGGTCGACCTGGGTTATTTAATGACAAAAATGGTATCAGAGGGGGCTCCTTTTATTTGGGGTGTCTGATAGATTAAGATTAGGACTTTCGGGACACAAGAGGTAGGTACGACAAGGATGTCATGAACCCTCGCCCGTTCCGAACCTCGAGTCACTAGGGGTAGTCCAGGATTTGAGTCCTTGTCCTGTTATGATTTGTTTTGGATTGGGGGATGACAACGGGGGAAAGCTGATGTTACATTGTGATTTCACAAGGAGTAGTGACCCATGTGGAGTCTGAGTACACAGTTTAAGTTCCTCCTTGTTGTTGATGCTTACTTGGGGCATGGCCTACTACCATGTCGCCAAGTTAAGCATGACTACTAATCCCTCACTCTGGTAGTTAGATGCATGTTGAGTGTGGTATGGGTTCTGGTTGGTGTAAGTGCACTTTTGAAAATGAAAAAGGGGTTTTGAAATGAGAATGATTTATTTTAAATGGCTTTAAATTTGTGAAATGGGTTTTAAAAACCTAAAACTATCAGTCTAAAAATTTGGTGTTTGTTTGGAACTGGTAGAGAAATGGTTTGGGTGCAACCTCAGTTACTCTTTATGAATGTTTGCACATGTGAGGGAATGCATGGAAAGTGTGTGTTGGTGAGTGTGAATGAAAGTGGATGAAGACATGTGCAATAGTTCATGGGATTACTGGGATGTGTACTTGGAATTAAAGTCTTGACCTTGTTTTTCTAAAGTGATTTTAAAAAGAGAAATATGGGTTGTGTTTTTATTTGTTTGGCTTTTTTTAGCTGGTTTTTTTCAGATGATGGTGCTTTCAATGATGTTGCTTCGGATTCTTGATATTGGTTTTGGCTCTTTGTTTTATATGTTGTTCAGAAAATACTGCCCAGAAAGGTCCCCAAGGTTTCTGATAATTCATGCCCATTTTTTGGTCCTTCTCAGACATTACCTATTCTTCATGGCGATCGGAGTCTGTTATAGGAAGTAGAGTGGCTTGAAGAGGTCGACCGCATCTTCAGGGTATTGGGAACTCCCGAAGCTATTAGAGTGAGTGCCGTTTTGGGTCTGTTCGATGGTCCAACTATGGATGAATGGGATTTGTTTTCCCTTCCATCAATTCAAGTTGGTATGACGTGGGATGTCTTTAAATTTTTATTCGTCTGATGGTTTATACTTGAAGAGGTGAATACGAAGAAAAGGGAAGAGCTCATGTGTATTCAACAAGGCCAACAGACGGTGAAAGAATATGTTGACCATTTCAAGGAACTTGTGTCCGTTTTTCCAGAGGTAGCGTCGCAAGATTTGATGAAGACTTCTCTCTTCATTGAGGGTCTTCATATAGAGATTAAGGAGTGGGTACTCCCTTCTAAGGACCATTGTTTCGAGAAGTTGGTGGATGAGGCGTTTTTAGATGAGTTGGTCCCCGGAGAACAGATGGTTGGAAATCCAATGTATCCAGTTGCTCATGAAGGTTTCCCATCTGGCAAGCAGGGTGTACCAGAGGGTCCTTTTCTTAAAGAGTTCTCTTCAGTGGTTCTGACTTCCAGTTCGTCTGACCATTTAGTGGTGTGCCACCAGTGTGGCCAGTTCGAAAACTTGAAGTCGTCATGTCGCATCCCTCTGAAGATGTGTCATTGTTGCGGCTATCTGGGTCACTTGGAGAAGTTTTATAGGAAGAGTCACCTGAAGAAGACACTATGAGCAGAGGAATTCTAGTGCGTCACTGTGAGGAAGGAGATGCTTCAACCATCAGAGCCCCATCCACTCATCTTGGGGTGAAGCTCGCGTGTAGTTAGGAGTTTTTGGGGGGTGAAGCCTTAGTTTGGGATTTGTGTTCTTTGTTGACAGTGGAACATTTAAAGTCTTTTCATTCTTGTTTTTCTACTGTTAAAGTTTTGACATTGTTGTAAGTTCATTGTTTCATCATGGAGTTATGACGAACATTTTCTATTGTAATCCAAACAGTTTTGTTTGTCTGATTAGGGTTTTTTGAATCATGCATTTTTTCTTAAGAGTGTATTTGACCCTTGTATGGGTTGATCTTGGCTTAGCGGTGTTAATTTAGAGATATAAGTGCCTGTGAAGGAGTCAAGGATTGCAGTTATGCTTAGGTTTACTACTCGGATCATGTTTTTCTCGGAGGTTTTTCTCTAGTGTTCATGGTTCTTGGTATGGGTCAAGAGTTCTAAGTTTCAGCAAAATTTTTGTTTCGCTTGTGCTATAGAATTTAGTCTGGATTGGTTGGGAGTTCACGCATTGGCCCCCTCCTTCCTAGGGTGATATGTTTGGGTGTTAAATTTCTGCACTAGTTGAGTTCTTGTGGTGGGGAGAAACCTATCTTGTTCTCCCGTTCTCCTGGGTTGTGGTTTCTTTTGGTTTCATTCAGGCATGGGTTCTTGTTTAGTCTATTGTTCAGATGGGTGACTTTCTAGAGGCATAAAGTGTATATGGTGGGGAGAATTGTCATACCCTGACCATTTAAATTATTTTATTTTATTTATTCTTGGATTTGGGTTCTCATGTAAAGGTCTAGGATAGTCCAGAATTAAATTTTTTTGTCGTTTAATCTATCTACTGGGTTTTGGACCCATGTGTGGTCACCATGCGGTTAGCAGTAGCTGCACAGCCGGCCCAGGAGTCGGGAAATTGCTAATTATTCTTATTATTATTATTATTATTTGTATTATTATCATTATTATTATTGTTATTATTTGTATTATTATTATTATTATTACTATTTTTCTTTATATTATTATTATAATTATTGTTGTTGTCGTTGTTGTTATTTTATTATAATAATTTTTGGTTTTATTATTACTATTATTATTATCATTATTGTTCTTTATATTATTACTTTTATTATTATTATTTGTAATATTATTATTATTCTGGTATTATTATTATCATTATTATTATTATTATTATTATAAATATAATAAAATGAAAAATACACATCTAACCCTAAATCCCACCCCCCCCCCCATCACCTTTCTCCTTCTCCCCTGTGCAGCGGCGTGCACCCCAACCCCCATTCCCCTTGATTTTTTGCGCAGTGGCACTGCACCTCCACCCTCACCCTCTTGCGCCAGCTTTGCCGCCTCCGTGCTCACCCTCACGCTCCACCTCTCACCTCAGCCATCTCCCTCACCCTTTCCACCCTCACCCTCAACACTCCCCTGTAGTGGCCCTCATCGCCTTTATCCCCCTCCACACACCCGGCCTCTGAATCCTCTCCACTCGCCCCAGCCACCCTGCTGCCTCCTACGGGTCCACCTCACCCCCTGCTCTAGGTCGCGACCCCTCACTCCAGACCTCCCCCCTCCTCTCGCCCCTGACCTACAGCAGCCCCTTTGTGCCGCCCTAGCCGCCTCTTCCCTCACCCCGGTAGCGGCACTTCACCTTTTCCCTATTCCCCAACCAACTAGTAGTGGTGCAGACCCTCTTGCGCATTCCGCATTCTGTCCAGCCGACTCCCTTGCTCCAGAGGCCACTCCGCACTACTCTAGTGCCCTACCGCCCCCTTGTGCCATATCCTGGTTGCCACCCTCCGGCCTGTTCCCGGAAGTGCAAGACCCTTTCTCGGTATATTTCTTTCCTTTTTGTGTTTTTATCAAATTAACCAAACTTTAATACCTTGATTTGTAATTCATGCATTATTCTCGTTGATTAGAGTGTGTGGTTAGTCTATGGGGTGTGGTTCTACCTTTCATGATGTTTCATCGATTTCGCACGTGTTTAAGGTAGGTGGATTCACATATTTCATTTCTGAAGCTCTCTGTTGATACTTGAATTCTTTTAAATATTTTTCAGTTCATAATTTTTTTGTTTAAGATGCCTCTATCTAACTTACAATGATGATTTAGAATCGATGAATTTTTATTGAAATTATGTTTTGAAGCAATTAATGGTTATGCCTATTTATTTGTGCACCAAATGATGCTTGGGTATTTTTTAAATTTTCAAACATGATTTTCACCCCTTGCATATTTTTAATTAATATAAAATGTGATCTGCATACTTGTCGTGTATTTATTTAGGTTTGTGCGAAGTTTTTATGATGGTAGAAATTGTTGGAAGTGTTTTTTAGGGTTTATGCCTATATGCTATGTAATGGTGCACATGAGGTGTTTGATTTAAAATGAAAATTGTTTCCTTTAAAAGGATTTATTTGTACTAAACATAGTTTCAATATGGGTTTTAAGGTTGTGGTGCAATGGTTGTTTAATTGGGATTTTAAAAGTTTTGGAAATGTTCTTTGGTTTTTTTAGCACCTATTAGTGGTTTAGGTGTTTCCATTCCCTCGCTCACATTTTTTTAATCCATTTAATGATTTTGTTTTCTTAACTAAATCCTAAATTATGTTTCACACCTCTAATATGTTATAGTTAACTTATGATAGTGTTTTCTTGGTGAAATATTTGATTTTAAAATGGAATTTGCATGTGAAATTGGTGAGATCGTGATGTAATCATTTGCTTGGCCCTTTTTAAATGCTTTACTAAATGAGTAAGTGATTTATTAAATGATGATTAAAGTGAAAATCATGGGTACAAAGTGTTTCAGTGTGCATTAAGGTTTTATTTGAAAATGGGAGTGGTAATTTTGTAAAAATGATTCTTTTTTTAGGACTTTGGGTTCTTTGTGTGGTTTCTGAAATGGTTTGAAATGAAATCTTTGAGAATATGCCCATTTTTCTTTGTAAAGGAAAAAGTGGTGTTTGTGTGATGTTTTGGGTAATACTTCCAGACATGTTGAGTTAAAGGCCCATTTGGCACTTTTAACCCAAGGGTAATATTTGTACCGCCTTTTAAAGGAAATTATGTTTTGGCGAAAGTGTATGCCCGATTGGTAGGTTTGAAAATTTTATTAAATGGTTTAAATGTTAAATGGTGTGATGGCCCGGTTGGCACTTTGTTAATGTGAAATTATTGAGTGTGTATTTAGGGGCGCTCCTTTCTAGGGTAACCCTTTATGGGTGAATTCATAGGAAGCGTCCATGTTTGGAGAAGGAAAGTGTGGTGAGATGAGTCACGCTTGCAAGAGCCTTCCTACTTACACGGTATTATTATAACAATCATGGGTTCCTGGGTGTCTTTTAGATGATCGAGTGATGGTTTCTGATCAACCCCGATTAGATGGGATGGTACCCCCTGTATTGGTTGTTAGGACAGGCGGGCTTTACCACTGGATTGGTTAGTTATAGGGCAGCCAATTGGTTATAGACATAGGAGCTTCACCATACACCAGAAGTTGGTTCTGAAACCGAGTACGTCTAGGGGTCTTATAGAGATGTTTAAGATCACCTATGGTTTTCCCTTTCTTTTCTTGTTTACTTTCAGCTATAATTGTTTTTCCATCTCATACTATCACCTATTTCTTCTATCACTTCCTTGTTTCCCTTGTTTGGATTTTGTTTTCAAAATTTTAATTTGTTTCATAAATGTCACATGGTGTGTGCTGGGTTTTTAAAATGGGTAAATGATATTGTTTTATTAAAATATGGGAAACCTAATTTTATAATTTTATTTCAAACTTGTGATAATGGATTCTTTTGGGAAAGGAGACGTTGGATTCTGTGGTTTATCTTGGCAACCTTACTGCGCATTTATAATGCTCATGCCTATATTTATCATTTCAGTTGTAGGTTTCTTTTGCTCAGGTTTTCTTGGTTGAGTTGCTCATTATTGAAGCAAGGTCAGCCTTTGGTTGGGAGGTGACCTGGAAGGTCACATGGAGGCACGTTGAGTTGTTTCATTTATTTTCTATTTCTGATGCTTGAGTTCAGTTTTATTATTCTGTTTATTCATGTATATTTATTTGTATTTATGGGCCAAATCGTTTCCACTGATTAAATTTTGATGCATGACACTAGTTGTCAGCCTGTGGAGATTGGGAATGCCCCTCGAGCCATGTCGCGGACCGGCTCGGGTGACCAGTTCAGGGTTGACCCGGGTTGGTTCGTGACAAGGCAGATATCAAGCAGATCCAAGAGAACAATATTGGACTACTGTTAAGACTATCCTTAAGTATCTAATAAGAAATAAGGATATGTTTCTAGTGTATGGAGGAGACGATGAGCTTGTCATCAGAGGGTATACCGATGCTGGTTTTTAGACAAATCAGAATGATCTGAAGTCGCAATACAGATATATTTTTTGTCTCAACGGCAGAGCTGTGATATGGAAGAGTTCAAAGCAGCCAGTTGTCATTGTTTCTATAGTGAATTCTGAGGATATAACGTCTTCTGATGCAGCCAAGGAAGCTGTTTGGATTCAGAATGTTGTCTAGGAGATTGATGTGGTACCTAGAAGTAAAGACCCTATCACATTGTATTGTGATAATTCTACAGTGGTGGCTCTTGCAAAATAGCCAAGATTACATCAACGGACAAAGCACATACTCTGAAAGTATCACCTCTTGAGATATTTTCATCAGAGGGGTGAAGTTGCAGTGAGTAGAGTATTCACAGAAGAGAAAGTAGTGGACCCCTTGACTAAAGGCATATCTCAGCAGAAGCGTGAGTATCATGTGAGAGTTAGCAAACTAAAAGTTGTTAGCAGTTGACTCTAGTGTAAGTGGGAGTCTGTTGGAGTTAGTTCCCTAGAACCAACTTCTATGTACTTTATGATAACTTATATTCATAGTTTTTGAGTATCAATAAACTCCTTATCACATCCTGATTGTTCTTCTGTGTAACATTGTATGTGATAATATCCTAATAGTAGTTGTCGCACTAAAATGTTATAGCAGTTCCCCACTATAATGAGAACCAAGAAGTGTTATGACATTGTTTTTATATATATGTTCTATGGTCGGATGATGTCATTTGAGGGACACAAATGATACAGGCTATCAGGGGTGGAGACTCATAGGACTTTGAGGCATCTTCTCATGGTGTATGCCTTTGGTGATATCCCGTATGATATTATGAGAATGAGACCCGATGGTAGGAAATCCACATTTATAAGTGTCATTGGATGTTCCTATCTGCGGACATGTGTATTGGTCCTTAGACTATAAGATTGTTATTAATGGATATTATGAGTCACGTACTTTGATGTATTGATGAAAACTGTGACAAAAGATGTTCGTGGCAAGGTAGGATATGTTGGGTGCATCACGAGTAATATTGTATTAATGAATAATGCGAGAAAGGATTTATCCCTTTTGTTCACTAATGGGAGTTAATATCTCAGGCACTTTGATAGAAATGATATAGCCTAAATAAATTCATGGTCATAGTGTTCTATAGGCTAGTTCTATTTCTGGAAAGTTAAAGAAAGAGATATTGAGCATATAGGTTGGTGGCACAAGCATGCAACCCACTCGATTAGAGATATTGTGATAATAGGATTATATTACACAGTAAACGTTCATATGATGTGACATTTCGTTGTGGCATTAACTTCTTCCTTTATGGGTGTCTTGGCGTGTTGTTAGACGCTAACCTTGGACTTTAGGCAGCTCTGCCTAATGCCACTAGGAAAGAGGCCTAGATGGTCACACACTAAGTGTATCCAGAATCTCAGTTAAATAATTTATTATTTAACAAGTTGAATGAATATTATTCTGAATCATGGTTTCATAATTATCCATGTGTGTCTGATCACATTTATTCTGTCACTAGTTATTCAAGAGAATATATTGTGGGTGGAATAATTAATAAATATTGAGAAGGGTTGGCGGACAGAGTTTAATGGTCCAGTGAGAAATAATAATATTGAAAATTATTTGATTAAATAATATTTAATTTTAACTCATATGTTAAGAGCATGTCACGAAATAATAATATTGATGCTATTGTTTGACATGGGGGTTTTGCTAGGATTAATGAAATAATTAAAGGCACTTGTGAAAATTATTTTATTATTGCCCTAGTGAAATAAATGAGTAGTTATATTATTCTCTGTTTAGCTAAGGGAAAGTCAGGCGATGCCAATTTAGGTGTGCACAACGGATTGGAGAAAAGCTCTAAAGCCTGGAGAGTTCATCCCTCTCTAAGAACGTTCTCAAGAATAAGAGTGATCCTCCTCCATCAAATCAAGGAGAAATCTTTAGAAGCGGTTCTCAAGCCGATCGAAGGCGGACGACGCAAGCACAAGGATCTTCCGTGCAGCACCCAGAGACTCCTTCAACGGCGTTCGGAGATCCATGGAACACATGTGGATCACCGCTAGAGGAGATCTACCCTTGATCATTACAACACAACGATGGTGCACTACAGATCTGTGGTCAGACACATCAACGAAGAAAGAATAAACCTTGAAGGTAATTCTTATTTAATAAAATTAATTATAAATAATATTTGTTGATCCTCTCTCTTGGTTCTGGGTTTCTATTCCTTTGTCTTATTTCTTTGATTCAATTCCGTAGATCACAGCGTTCATCGTCGCATAGATCCCGAATTGTTTATTGAAAATGGAAAAAAACAAAGTTGGGCACCATCGCTCCCGTGCTCCCACTGCGCCTGAAACTTATAGCTCGGTCGTATGACCTACATCCACGGAGAAGGCATCCAATTATCTTATTCAAACGGGAAGAATCGATTACAAATTCCCCTTATTTCTCTCATATCAATTCTCACATAATGGTAGTCATATATACAGCCAAAGATGTGGAGGAGAAAACAAAGGGTTGTTGAAAGTTTTCTCCAGGCGGTTACCAATTGCTGCAGTGAGTCATCTTCGGTGGCACCACCCTCTGCATGTCATCTACGGGCGGCACCAAACATTTGCGGTGGGTCTCCTCTAGCAGCAACCCAACTCTTGCTACTAGTCTTCTTCGACGGTGATATTTCTGAGTCAATATTCAACAGAAAATATGAGGAAGAAGAAAAATAAGATAAAAGTAGTGAAGTGACTGAAATGGGTAGTGAACAAACTTCTGTACTTGAAGAAAGAAAAAATGAGGAAGAAGAAAGATAAGATAAATGTAGTGAAGTGACTGAAATGGGCGGAGAACAAACTCGTGTACTTGAAAAAATATAAAATCAAGAAGAAGAAAAACTAAATAAAGGTTGTGAAGCGATTGAAATGGGTGGATAAGAAGCTCATGTGGATGGAGGAAAAATGAGAAAGAAGACAAACAAGATAAATACAATGATGTGACCGAAATGGGTGGGGAAGAAGCTCCTATGGATGAAGAAAGAAAAAAAGAGGAAAGAGAAAAACAAGAGAAAAGTATTTAAGTGACTGAAAGAAAGAAAAATTGATGAAGAACAATGGGGGTTCAAAACCCATTGGGCGTAGGGTACTGTAGTAGTACTATGGTGGTACTGTAGCAGAGGAGGCACTGTAGCAACGATGGACATTTTAGCGGTGGCATGACACTGTAGCAGCTGCGGGTACTATAGCAGTACTATTCACAGAATGAGTCTTGAGCCAAAAATTTGGGCATACGGGCCATGTAATGGGCTACTTATCCACTGGGCCTTCGGACTATGTAATGGGTCTCCCTCTACCCGGTTAAAGAGGTCTTTGCTTTGCTTTAATAATAAAATGGGGTTTCGGTCCCAATCTTAAAAAAAAAGATAAAGATATTGAAGTGACCAGAGAAGAAACTGTTGTGCATAAATAAAAAAAATGAGGAAGAGGAAAAACAAAATAAATTTAGTGAAGTGACCGAAATGGGTATAAAACAAACTTATGTGCCTGGAAAAAGAAAAATTGAGGATAATAATAATATGATAAATTGGAATTAATGGAGATAAACTCTCATGTGTGTGTGTGTGTGTGAAGTGTGAATTCATTCAGGCTGCGTTTTTTCTTTGAAAATTAAAATGGCAATTATTTGTGCATTTTTTTTATTGATATTAAATGCTGGACATTTTTTTTTTTTTGCGAAGCGCATGTGTTTTCTTTCTCTGTTAGCCGCATGCCTTGTTTGTTGAGGTGGTTTCATAGGGCTGTTCGACAGCTGTCCACGTATCCCCCGAAAGCTGCAGCGGCCTAGGGTTTATACATCAGATCTGATCCACCTTGATTCCATGATGTCGCTCCTCGGTTTTGGCTTTGTCCTGCTCCAATTTCAGGGGCGATTCGTTTCGGGGAGGCAGCGAGGTCCTGGATTTGGGGATTCCGTCGGAGCAGCTCTCGTTTTGGGGGCGGCGAGTACCCTCTTCGGGCGTTCTGGCTTCGGCGAGAGGGAGGTGCGGCGGAGGAGGTGTTCTTTGTGGACCTCTTCATTCATTGGAGAGGCAGCGATGGTAGAGGAGCAGAGGCAGTTATTTGCGGTGCTTTGTGAGGAGCTTCAACGTGTTGTTGGAGTTTCTTGTGTTCCTTGTGCCCGGACGACGACCATGGGTGCGACCTTCACCATTTTAGAGCTATGAGGATCCGACTCTTTCAAGATGCGACTGAACCATAGTAAGGTGGTTCCGTCCGGTATGATTTCTTTAGTTTTCAGTTTTCCTGTTTATGCTCTTTTTTGGTGTTGTGTCGATCGCCTTGAGTCTGTTCGTCCAGCTTGTGAGTATGCTACCATTCTCGACCCCGGTTTGACCACGGGATCCTGAAGTGACAAGAACTCCAGCTTGGATAGCTTCCTTGGTCCGTCTGTTCTGCTCTTGTTGTTTGTTGCCTTCTTGTATCCGTTGTACTCTCTTGTTTATTGCATAGTGAAATCCCGGTGCCCCTGCCCCGTGCACGTAGGCCAATTGGCCGAAGCACGTAAAAAATCATGGTGTTCTTTTCCTGTTTTCTTTACTGCATTTGACGACTTATTGATGTTGATGTACGCTGATTGGATTCAGATGTTTTAGAATTGATTGAATTAATCAATTTAAGTTGTTTCTTGAATATGTCTTCAGTTTTGAAGCTGCTGTAAGTGTTTACATGAATCTGGAATTTAGTATTCTCTTGTATCTTTTAATTCCACTTGGATGAAATTAATTTGTATGCTTCCGCAGATGAGAATTCCTAAATTGTTTGGTGAATTCATGTAATTTTGTGGTTGTCCAATGTATACAGATTTCATTTAAACATGTTTCATATCCGATTGAAATTTTGGGAGGCTTAATTAATCCATAGATCCTTTTGGGGTGTTAAATGAGGACTGCCCTGCAAGGCAGCCCCCAACATGAAGGAAAAAAAATAAGAAATAAGAAAAACAAGATAAAAGTAGTGAATTGAGTGAAAAAAGAAGAAAAGGAAAAGATGAAGTAGTAAATTGAACGGAAAAAAAAAAACCCAGCAAAAAACAGGTAATCAATGAAGGTAGTATTGAAACATAAGCAAAGGAGTGTGACCAAGCTGCAGGTCAGATTGAGCTCTAAAAAACAGTTCCCCTGACTACATTTCTCAACCAGATGTCTCTTTTCATGCTTTGGAATGAAAAATTGAGTTATTTTTCTCTGAATCAAAGTTTTATCCTTGCAAATTTCATTGTATGAGCGGGATGGGTTAATGAAAACTAAAAAACAAATCAAGCCAACGTAAACGTTCACTATGTATGTTGGTTAATACCGATGGATTGATCCACATTGTTCACAACTTTGGTTTCTCACCATTAATTTTATCCATTTGTTGTTTTCAAAAGAATGCATCTCAGAGTCATTTAGGAACATTGAGTGACAATCGCATGATTTGTTCCTCGGATCTTCAAATCATTTTGTAACAAGAATACAAGGGGGTAAGGAAGGGAGAGAAGGGACCGTTTTATTTTATAATGTATAATTTTACAATATTCATCACTAATTTGAGATAAAGAATTTACCACGAGACTTGGAGACGAGGAGATCCGTTTTCCGGGGTTCCTCGCCCCCTGGATAGATAGTAATTATTCCGAACACAACCGCAAAGTAACCTATCATGAAGCTTTTAAAAAATTTCCATAAAACCTTGATCCTTGTCCCACCCCCTCCATTCTCGCCTGCTCTTCTCCTCAATCCACTACAGGTAACCTTTCTCTTTCAAATTCCCAACAGCCTCGCCTCTGTACCTGTTTTTTTTCACTTTCCAGGAGGCTCCTGCAGCATCTGGGCTATAGGAGGATCACAACCATGGAAGGCGCTCCAATAAACAAGGTGGTGAGCCATCATCCTTCATCTCCATCCACTTTCACCTGGAAAATCAGTAACTTCTCTAGCATGGGAAAGGACAAGATATATTCAGACATCTTCATTGCTGGTGGCTGCTCCTGGTATGCCACTCCACTCCTCTCGGCTGTTATATTTTTTCTAATACCTGCTGCTGTAAACTAAGTTGCGCGATGATTCCTTTCGGGCAGGCGGTTGCTTGTTTTCCCCAAGGGAAACAGGGCGGACGGGTTGTCTCTCTATCTGGATGCTGCGGATATCGGAAAACTGATATACGAGGGGAACGGACCCATCAAGTTCAGCTTGGCAGTGATCAATCAGCTTGATGAAACCCTCACTGTGAGGAAGGGTACTTGTTTCCCGCCCCTTTATATCTAAAATATAGCTGTTGATTGTGGTTTCCCTTGCTTATTTATGGTTCAAGAAGAAATACATGAGAAATCATTGTTAGGAACAAATCCAAGTTCCACGTCGGATTCCATCAATGACGATGGACCATATATAAGCTTGGATGAACAATTTCTCCTATCATCCATAGGTTTTAGGATGAAACCCGGCTTATTTGTTTGCCCGGAAAGACCTAGGGTTGGAGGAAATCGATCCTAACAGGCATCACAATAAAACAGTCTGCACATTCAGGCACCCAGATGCCTCAAATGTCAATAGAAAAAGAATTTCAGCCTCCTTGTCATCCCTTTATCGGAAATCCTTGGAAAAGCAGTAATTCAATGAGGGTGTTGTTTTTTGAAAATCTCAGAGTTGCATGAATTCATCTTTCATTGGTGGGTCATGTTTTGGACTTTCCAAAGACATTGTGAATTGAAATTCCTGTAGATGAACCAGCTTTAACAAAGCATATAGACCAAGAGGACTGAAGATGCTCTCAACTGATTAACTGGTTGTCCAAATTTCAATGACAAAGCACCCACCCCAGTTATGTGAACACCATAAATGATGTTGCATTTCAAATTCTCTAAACCTTACCTTGCATGAATGTTGCAGATGCAAGCCATGCTTTTGATGCGCTTGCAAGTGACTGGGGTTTTAGGGTCATGATACCTTCGAAAGACCTGAGCAGCACCAGGGGTTTCCTTGTGGATGACACTTGTTTAGTTGAGGTCGAGTTTGAAACCCTGAAATGTCCTGAGGCCACGCAAGAAAATGAGAGAGAATCCAAAACACCCATGGATGAGAAAAATGGAAAGCAAGGAGTAAAAGCAGATGAAAGAAAGCATGGGGAACTGCAAGAAAGAAACGAAGAGGAAGAAAAACTGGATAAAGGCATGGAAGTGAGTGGTGAAGAAACCAGAGAAAAACACAGGATCAGTGAAGGAAGCACGGAAACAGAAGCAACGAAAGCTGGCAAAGACGCAGGCCAGACTGAGCTCCAAAAGGCAATTCTTTCAATGGCAGTGCTCGATGTTATCTCATTCTTATGCAATTCTTCATGAACTTACTTTGTTTGTACTGTTCTGCAGCCTTCTGCGCCTCACCCTTCATCACCCACCGGTATGTCTAAATCTCAAATCATTCCCTTATTCTGCTTCTTCATTTTCACAATCCCACACATGTACATTTGTCTTTGTCTCTGGTAGGCACTGAACAGGTGGATGGAACTGCTCAAGCCAGAAGCAGCCCCATAGATTATGCCCCTTTATTTGAGTATATCGCTAATGTGATTGGCAAGGCTGCAGCCTGCCCAGATCAAGAAGAAATCTCAAAATCCCTCTCTCTGTTGAAGCAACTGTCCAGCCAATCCTTCTCTGAGATTACCCTCAATGCCCGGGCAGACTTAATTTCTGCCTTTCAAGTACTAATTCAGGCCACCAGCCTCCCTTCTGATCAAGCTTCTGCCATCAATAACTTCTTCAACCAGTTTGAAGACCTTTGTGAGTCCTATGACTCCAGCATTTCCACCTCTCGCACTGCCCAGCTGTACTTTGATTCGAAAGACAAGAACTTTGAGTTGCTGAAAAATTTACATGAATTCCAGTCGAAGATCCTCACATCAATAAAAGACATCGAAAATGAGAAAGTGACACTGCAAAGGCGGTTGGGAGAGCTCGATGAATCCCGGCATCGAAAGTTGGACGAATATGCAGCTGCTGGCGAAGAGGCAGCTACGGTTAAGGCTGAATGGGATGCTCTGATGGTAAACCATGCTGCAATGGCTGATCAGAGAAAGAAAGCAGAGAATGAGATGGCTAATGTAGAGACCCAGTGGAAGAGCTTCATTTCTCTTTTCAAATAACTGATTTGTCTCCTTCATTTCTCGGTTCATGTATGCACCGACAATGAATACTGTTTGCAAGCCAAAATTAATCCATGCGTTAGGGATAGAAGCCCTGGTAACAGTTGTCATCTCCATTCAAAGTAAAAAATAATGAACTCCCATAAATATATATATGTATATATATATATTGAATTTGTTACAAGTGAAGAGATGCCTACATTTTTTATTTATGTGACAAGAATACCACTTAAACATTGAAAGAAAATTGTATCATATTTTTTTACTATTATATATTTATAATATTGCACATTTTTTATCATACATTTTCCATGCATACCAAACATATTGTTGACCCTTCATTCCCTTTCCCATGCACTCTACCTTCTTTGTTCCGTTTTCAGGAATAAAGACTTCTTGGATAACAAAAATAGCTTTCAGATTGAAGGGACATATAAAGAGTGCTTCTAAGATTGAGTTTTTCCCCTGGAATTAAAAAAGAAGGTTTTTAGTTTTTTGAGACAAACATTTTCATTCATTTAAGTTGAGAAAATATAATCAAAATGCATAAGAAATAAAGGGAAGATGATTGAATTTGATGTTGAGAATATCTTTGATTCCACCCAAAGTGAAACAGTATAAAACAAGTCTGAGATCGAAGAAATGTATGAAACCAAAGTGAAACCTTTCATCCATTAGATGTTGGGAATAACTTTGATTCACCCTAAAGTGGAAAAACACCAAACAAGCTTGAGATCCACAAAATGAATAAAACCAAAGTGAAACCTTTACCCCCCCCCCCCACCTTATTTTCCTTTCAACACACCTAAATTTCTTTCAACTCACATGGTGCTCCCTTTTTTATGCTTTCCAAACAAATCATAGTTCTTTATTTTCAATAAAACATTGTTTTCTCCCTACAGATTTTATTGCATGAGTTGTTGGGTAGCTTAATCAAAGCCATGAAAGAAAGCAATCAATTGTGGGTTTGGGTTCATCTGTGGGTAGGCTCATAGATACACTTGGACGTTGTTGGTAGCTTCTTTTTCCAGGGACAAAGACATCTTGGATAACAAGCATTGCCTTTGGATTGAAGGGACATATAAAAAGTGCTTCTATGATTGAGTTTGGCCCCTTGCATTAAAAAAAAGGTTTTGATTTTTTTAAACAATGATTGAAATTGCAATCTTGACGAAACATTTTCATTCATTTGAAGATGGAAAAATATTATAAAAAACATAAGAAATAAAGGGAAGCTGATTGAATTAGATGTTGAGAATAACTTCAATCCCCCCAAACTGGAAAAGTATAAAACAAACTTGGGATTTTGGAAATTGATGAAACCAAAGTGAATCCTTTCATCTATTAGATATTGAGAGCAACTTTGGTTATCCCATAGTGGAAAAGCGTTAAACAAGCTTGATATCCAAGAAATGAATAAAACCAAAGTGAAAGCTTTCGCCCCACTCTCACCCTATTTTCCTTCCAACACACCTAAATTTCTTTCATCTCACATGGTGCTCCCTTTTTCATGCTTTCTAAACAAATCATAGTTTTTTGTTCCCTCTAAATCCTTGTTTTATCCCTGTGAATCTCACTGGTATATGGGGGAATGTCTCTGACAGTGATAAGGAGAATGATAGAGGTGTTGCAAGACCTTCTTACAGCGATATTGTTCAAGGTGGTCTAAATAAGATGTCTGAAAGTGAAGATTCTTTGACTGCTCCACCAAAGAGGAGGCCAAGAAAGGACTATTCTTACTTGCCGAAGCCGGTATCCACCAGGTCCTCATCCAGGAAGGAAAAAGGGGATGCCCCTGATTCTAAAAAGAGCTGTGTGAGCAAGCAATCAAGTAAGGAGCAACTCTCTGTGGAGCAGATGGAGCTCAGAAGGAAGTATGCCAAGGTATTGAAGCCATATGACACGAACTCAGAGTGGGAGTCGGCTACTATGGAGGATGCACCATATTATGGATGTGGTGAGGATTATGATTACTATGATATGTAGTTTCTCTTTTCTGATTGGAACTGATGTTTGGATGTGGATGAGCTATATGTTTGTACTCTCTTTTCTTGCCTTTTGTACTTTTCTTTAATTTAATAAAGGGTCAGAGGTCTTCCTCTGACTGAGCTTTCTTGTGTTAAAAAAAACTAATTCAATTTGAAAGTTAAGCGTATGTCGAGAAATAATAATAATAACATTATTATTTAACATGAGGTTATGGGGGGATTAATTAAATAATAAAGGGCACTTGTGCAATTATTTTATTTTAACCCTAGCGATATATAAACTCAACTATATTATTTTCTATGAGAGCGAATTCATTTTTTTTGGTTATGCACAACAGAATTGGAGAATTCTCGTACACCCTAGAGATCTCTCTTCTCCAAGAACGCTCTCAAGAACTGAGAGTGATCTTCCTCCACTGAATCCTCTCAAGTCAAGAGAGATCAAGGAGAACGCTTTGAAAGCGGTTCTCGTGGCGATCAAAGGTAGATGACGTGGGCGAAAGCATCTATCATGCTAGCGCCCGAAGATTCATTTGGAGATATTTTGAGATTCATGGAATATGTGTGGATCACCATTAGAGGGAATCTGCACTTGATTTCTATAATTCAACGACGGTGCAATACAGATCTGTTGCCAAATTCATCGACGAAAAAGAATTCCAACAAAGGAAATTCTTAAATTAATTAATTTAACTATAAATAATATGTGATGATCCTTCCTTTGGTTCTGATGTGATTTCCATTATCTGATTCTTTGATTTAATTTCGTTGATCATGACGTTCAATATTGTGTAAAATCTTGGATTAATCATTGATCATGACAAAAAGCAAAGTTGGGCACAACTCGTCGCATGCTTCTGTTGTTCCCGGAACCTACACTTGTGACCTAATAACTCTTAAAATATATGATTTTGTTATGAAACTGATTCAATGCTGATTAAAACCATGAGGACTTTTGAAACCAGGAATACATGATCAATCGTAGGTGCAACGTATCGTTGATGAAACGTTTATCAAATAATTGAGATGTTGATGGCGAATAAAAAACATTAATGTAAAAGAAGTAAAGAAGAGGTAGAGAGAAATTATTTAGGGCTAAAAGTTCTAAATTCCATTAACATAAATCCATACATATATAGGGTACGTAGAGGTTGTAATTCCATCCAACAGCCCGAAGGCCTTCAATTTTTTTTATTATATGATAGAGCCCCATTTTAAGGAAAGAAGGGGGAAACCCAAACAAACTTCATCGACATAAGACAAATAATGCCGGAAGGAAAAAAGAGTAAACATAGAGGTTGTAATCAATGGTCTAGATTAAACCCTATCTCCTATGTCATATCCACCGATTAGAATACCAACGGTCAAAGAAAATAAAGGGTTTTCCATATGAGGGGTTGTGTTACGAATTGAGTAGTCACAATCATCATTATTATTATGACATCTACATATTAAATAATATTTCATAACACACCTCCATGGATGCCATAATTTCATAGAATATTATATAATCATCATTTAAAAAAACATGTAGAAAAAAAAACAGGTTATGGAAAAGTAATTAGATTTCATGCCTATCTCATTTAAAACTTTATAAAAAAAACTCAGTGGGAAAACTTGATGAAGGGAAAAGAAGTGAACCATTTTCAACTCCCCCTCATAAAATCATGATATACTTTTTAATCTTCACATCCCAATTTTATAAATCAGTTTCAAAAAATTTGTTGGTAATTCCTTTGTGAACAAACCTTCAAGATTATGAAAAGGCCTTATTTTCTAAATATCAATCTCATCATTATTTTAAAATTAGTGAGTGAAGAAGAATTTTGGTGAAATATATTTTATTCTATCAACTTTGATATACCAACCTTTCAATTTCACTATACAAACAATGTTATATTCATATAATATAGTGGGAATATTGGTATCTAATCCATGATTATTTTGTATATGATGAATAAATGATCTCAACTAAACACTTTCTGAACTTTCTTCATGAATCACAATCAACTTAGCATGATTGGAGGAAGTCACGTAAATGGTTTGTTTTGTAGAATGTCATGAAATGATAGTTCCACCATATTTTAATAAATATCCAGTCGAGATCTAGATTTATGTTATTAGAAATATATCTGCATAACCAACAAATTTTGGTTTTAAATTTCTGAATAATTAATCATTTATACCCTTTTAATCTTGATGAGTGGGAAATAACATTACATTTCATTTAAAATTATCATAATAAACACTCTTGTTATTTGAAAGGTACATATGCACATATACATGTATATCCTTCAGGGATAAATAAAATGTGCCTTAAAATTTAATCCTTCTAGAAAAAATAAGTTCTTCAATATCCCCTCATGTATGAAATATATCATTCTTAAAAGATTGATATTTAATTATTCATTAAGGGCATTTTCATGAATATGTAATATCATTCCAAAATTTATGATTTCTTCTTCTAGATGATTAATTTTAAAATACAAGGACATTCCTTGTAAATTGATGATCAAATAATCCCTTACTTCTAGGAACTATTTGGAGGATTTGATGTTTTTAAAGATATCTTGATAACATTATGAATTGATTTATACAAACCATGGGAGGATCAAATAAATTTTATATTCTTCCTCTTATGAATGTTTATATCATATATGTCTTATTTAGTTCAATATATAATGTAATTTCTCTTACTGGGTTAAATATTCATAATTTTGAATATGATTCAAGTATTTTGAACCTGGATTCATAGATATTGTAATCAATGTTACCATATAGATATTAAGGCTCCAAGGCACAACGAAAGTGGTGGATGGGTGCCCAATTTTGGGTTTTCATCGGTTTCAATAAATAAATTCGAATAACTTGATGAACACAACCTTGAAATATCTTTGAGATAATCTTTCACATTTAATTTATAATTAATTTAAAACATGAATTACCTCAAACCAGGAATTCATTTCGATCAATTTAAATTATCAATACTGTTTTGTTGTCTTTTTTCATTGAGAATCAAAAAGAATACTATAACATCCTAACCTCCATCATCGAGTCCAAGTCGGATACTATGTGACCTCATGTGCACCTCCTCGTGCGCAAGAGGCTTCCGATTAGTAGCTAGGGTCTACATCTGATAGTGGGGAGACTATACCCTCTGTAGTGAGTCATAACACAATAATAGATAAACAATAATAACAATAAATAATCAGGGTAATCATACAGAATATTGAACTAAACATGCTGTATAAAAAAACAGCTCCCAATGTGGAAAGCTTGTCTAGAAAGTAAATAGAAGACACATAAAGAGATAAACAAAAAAATAAACATCTCTAGGTCCTCCAGAGTCTATCATGACCATCTTTTTCCCCATGCCCCGCTGTTCTACCATCCACCACAGGGCCCTCGCCCTTCACCGGATCCCAGGTTATGAAATCTACAAGCACATCGAAACGCTTGAGTAGGGTGTGAGTACAAAAAATTAGTAGGACACCGCCAATATGTCCTTAACAAGTGTGAACATGTATAAAAGTGTATAAAATAATAATAAATAAATGCACACACAAGAAACAATCATGTCGAGCGTTCATGCGCTAACTAAGCCACCACAAACCCCAGTTATACCTGCTTCAGCGCCATTATGGAAAACATCAAAACAAACATGGAAACATCTCCACATTACAACCAACCTCAAGATGATCAATAGTCATATAGGCCTCAGGCCTCCGGGTCAAACCACACTAGGTCATCACACCCCAATGCTATCTTCAGGTCAGGTCACATAGACCATCATGCCCCACTATTGTCACACAGGTCTGATCACTCATGATCATCATGCCCCACGACCAACACATATGGGTCTAATCACTCTTGATCGTCATGCCCCCGGGTCAGGCCACAATAGGTTATCATGCCCCTTCATCCATCTCGGTCTCATCATCAAGTAACATGCAACGTATGAACATGCTCCTCCTCTAGGGCTACCGAGCCATGATGAGCCCACCTATCACTTTGGTACCATGCCTAATACAACATTATAACATATACCAAAAATATCTCAAGACAACAATGACATCATACATAACATTTCATGAGTGTGAGCAAACCCATACATACACACGTGTGAGAAACTCAACATGGTCCAAAGCACATCAACACACATAATCATAATATGTCAATCAAGCAAGCCTCATGGCTACGCACGCACCCACATGCATCACATAACAAGCATGGGTTAGTCCATCATAAATCACATGTCATGCTAACATCCAATATACATGGACTCAAATGGTAAGGAACCTCCTTCCTCAAAGTCGTTTACATCAACGATAAGGATAAACCACCTTTTGTGGTTTGAAAGTGGGAGTGGAAACCTCAACAGTCAAGAACATGTGCACCTGAGCCTTATTATCATGGTTTCTGACACGTCAACGCTCATGGTTCGTCAAAGGTTCCTAGAACCAAAATCAATTATTTTATTTCAAAAAGAAATAAAATATAATATGTGATGATACTTTCTCTCTCCTAGATAATTTCTAAATTATCATTTTAGGTCAACACATGCACTCGCTATATTCTCCCCACAAATTATTATATTTTGATAACTTCTCATAAATTATCCTTTTATAATTATCTTTTGATAATTTCTTATAAATTATCCTTTTATAATTATCCATTGATAATTTATCATCAATTATTATTTTATAATTATCTCTTGATAATTTATCATAAATTATCCTTTTATATTCTTCTTATGATGATTTCTAATAAATTAGCCTTTTATAATTATTTTTTGATAATTTCTTACAAATTATCCTTTGATAATTTAGTGCGGTTATCTTTTGATAATTTTTCTATAAATTATCCTTCGATAATTTGGTACAATTATATTTTAATAATTATTGATAATTATCTTTCGATAATACGCATAATTACCCTTTGATAATTTAATAATCTATTCTTTGATAATTTGTCGTGATTATCCTTTTATAATTATTTTTGGATAATTCGAGGAAATTATCATTTTATAATTTGTCATAAATATCCCGGTTAATTTCACAATAATTATATTTGGTAACTTTTATAAATTATCCTTGATAATTTGACGTAATTATCTTTCGATAAATTTTTTACCTATCTTCCGATAATTTCACGTAAAAAACCCTTTGATAATCTGTTTAAGATTTATACTTTTATTATTTAGGAATCTTCCTCATAGGTTTTGCTACAATAGATAGCACCTTACCCAATGTTGGTTTTTTTTCAGCACTAAACATAAAGCGCTAATAAAAGGGTTTCCTTTATCAGCACTAGCTAAAAACACTGATAAATATAATTTTTTCAGCGCTAAAAAAAGCATTGATAAAAGAGTTCCCTTTATCATTGTTATGTAATTATATATATATATATATATATATATAATTATATAAATATATATATATACCTAGTATAGATACATATATATAATTATATCAATATATTTATAATTATACACAAATAATTATAAATATATTTATTTATAATTTGAATTATAAATATATATACATATTTAAATAATTATAAAAATATAATAACTATATTTACATAATAAATATATTTATTATATTTATAATTATATATACTTATACATTAATATATATATATATATATATAATTATATAATTATATATAATTATATATATATATATATACCGAATGGGCCGAAGGCCTTTATATTTTTATTTATATATATAATTAAAATTATAAATAAATTTATTTATTTTTAAATAAAATTTATATTACTATAAGTGTATATATGTAAATATAATATATAAATATGATTTATATAACTTTTAACAAAAAAATGTATCTTATTTTCAAAATTTTATATATAATTTTTTTTCAAATTTATATTAGTCAGAATATTTAAGAGTTTATTTATATACATTAATTACAAAATGCGTGCATATAATTAATATAAATATGATATATTGATATATATATTTTAATAAATCAAACAATTATATAAATATATATGATGTATTGTTAATATGTGATATTTGAATTTATATATTTATATTAATGTCTATTTACATATATGTGTATGCATTATGTTGTGTGTGTGTGCATGTGTTTTGTGTATGTGTATATATAGATGTTGTATGTGTACAGATGTATGTATGTGTATGTATATATATGTGCATGTGTACATGTGATGCGCCCACACACAGACACATATAACATGTGTAGATGTATATATGTATGACATGTACTTACCAGGAAAGTTCAGGGCCGAACATACTCGACCCTAAAAATTATTATTGTAAATTAAAATGCAGAAATAGCGTCAAACAAACGTGTGGTAGAAAATGTACCACCCAGTCAGAGAAATGACACAACAATGCCACCCAAACATAACTAGATGGTCCTAAGACCCACAAAAAGGCACATATGCCCAAATCCATATCCAATCTGGAAAGATAGAAAAACACCCACTTCGTACCGGCCAATCCAGCAAGCATACAGCCTGTAAACCACCAAAGACGCTCCACTTCATCCGAGACAACAAGCTTATAGCCTGTAATCCAGCTACCAGAAACGTCAAGTGCCAGAATCCTGAGCCAAACCAAAGAGAAACGTTACACGTCCCATGGTCTCTCCATGAAGTCAACAACCGTGAAAAGCGGGGCCACTAGCCTTGCATCCCAATCATCGGCCACCATCATCGCCGAAAGACAAGGATGTCGCTGGCCCACACAAAATCTCTTACCGGAACCTAGCACACCATATATCTTGTGACAGATCCATCACCAGTCAACCCCACAAAGCTCCCTCATCATCGCAGGCAAAGAGCCAGCCTGCCAAGGAAACCTTGTACTCGCCATCTTCGGTTCGTCAACGCCACAAGTGCCCGCCACCATCAGCACCACCATGCCACATCACTGAATCCACCGTTGGGATCCCAAACTCACCGACCGCAAATAGTCGCAGTCCACCATCATTCCAATGAGTCCCCACCCATGGAAATCCATAGATTTGAGGCATCGCATGCGCCACCGCCAACACCAGCTCCCTGCCGTCGCTGAATGAATGAAAGCAGAAGATACGCTACTGCAAATATAGCCTTTATTAGCGCTAGAAAAAGGCATTAACAACGCTAGAAAAGAACTGTTAATTGAGGTGGAGATAAAGGTGGGGTCCCTTTTATCAGTGCTCTGAAAAGCACTGATAAAGGCACCTTTTATCAACGCTAAAAAAAGCACTAGGTGGAGCCCCTGCCTCTCACTGCATGCTGCCCTTGCCACGCAACCCCCTCCCACTTGCGCCCGCGCCCCATTTCTTCCACCAGAACTCGAACCCAAGACCTCCCCCCTTGTGCACCTTCACCTTTACCACTAATCCATTTATTTTTTTCTCCATTTAATGATATATATATATATATAATTATATTTATTCGTATATTAATATAGATTCATATTAATATAAATATATTTAGTTATATTAATACATATATATTTATTCATATATTAATATATATATATATATATTTATTTATATATTAATATATATTTATATATATATATATATATATATATATTTAGTTATAATTTTTTATTCGTATATTTATTTGTATATTAATATATATTTATAAGATTAGTTTTAAATACATATATAAAATATGTTTTTTATGTGTGTTTATAAATAAATAAATAAATATATACATACATATGTACAACACAGGCACACACACACACACACACACATATTTATGAATAAATACATATATATGTGTTTCTGAAAATCCATAGAATGTTAAAACGACCATAACTTCTAATCCATAAGTCTGTTTCAACTCCAAAAATTGTAAAATAGAAGAAAATGAAATGATATTAGATATGATATGTGGTACAGGCCTAATGGACATCCAGATCATAAGTTATAGTTATTTGAATGTTAAAAGATCGGGGTATTTTGACTAAAAATTCAGTTTTGGAGGCCTTCTGGAAATTTTTTGGCCTAAAAAAATGTGAAAAAAGGTTCCCTTGGGTCAATAGCATATAGAGCTCATCGTAGGATTCAATTTTATATGCTATAGAGCTCAAACAGGCACCTGGATCAAAATTTATGGCCGTTTGAAGTTTGAGTTACATTTCCAACTTATTTTAGATCTTTTATTAATTTTTTTTATTTTTTGTGTCTTCGAATTGTTATTAAATGATTATTAGTCGATGATAATTAGAAAATTATTAAATAATAACATTTTTTAAAATATATTAAAGCCATTTTTAGTAAATTTCTTATATATTAAATGTAATAGTCTATTTATACTTATCTAAAACATATTTAAAAAGTATATATTATATTTATATCAATATAAATATACTTATATATGAATATATTATTTTTCATGATTTTGTTTTGAAATATATATTTTATCAGCGCTAGGAAAAAATGCTGATAAAGCTCCCCTTTATCAGTGATACTAAAAAAAGCACTGATAAAGGAGTCTCCTTTAACAGTGCTAAAAAAAGCACTGATAAAGGGTGGTGCTGTGCAAACCCGGTTTTGTGGTACTGATCCCCCCATTGGGATCCCATATATTTCATTGTTCAACACCATCTAGGGTTTCTAACAACCCATTGCTCACTACTACACCTCTTCTAGTCCCCCTACCGTCCACCACTGGAACGCTGTTTGAGAAACCGTATCACCTCAAAGGAGTCCAGATTTGAACGGATCTATTAAGAAAACCTCCAATTTATCCCCACCATAAGGAATAAGCCCAAATCTGAGTAGATCGGGCTTGGAATCCACCCCTTGATCTGTTGTCGCCAGATTTGTTCTCTGTCATGGTCCAATCAGCAACCGCGTCAGCCTGAGAAGAAAAGAGACGAGGTGGGACACCATAGAGGCCTTCAAATTGAAGTCCACCGCTAGAAGGAGTCATTTCATCCTTCCTATTTGAAACAGACCTCAAAATCTCAGCCCTTATGGGAGTAAAGCAGAAGGAAAACATCTCGTTGTACCCAGCCACATCAATAGAGGATTGATCATCCTCGCTCGATCTGAAACGATCGTTGAAAATTGAAAGAGAGAGAAGCTTTCCTCTATGACATGTACTTAGTTAATTATAAAATTATAAATATATATAATGTTTTAAAAAAGTATCTATAAAATAATTAATAAATAAATATATTTAAATAATTATAAAATTATAATAAATATATTTATTATAATTATAATTATATATACTTATGTATTAATAAATATAAATATATATAATTATATAAATAAATTTAATTATATAAATATATATAACTATATAAATATATTTATAAATATAGAAAAATATTTATAAATAAATTTATTTATAATTATAATTCTAATATATATATATATTTAAATAATTATAAAATTATAGTAAATATATTTATTACATAAATATATATAAATATATAAATATATATAATTATAATCCCGATGACCCCAATTTGGGGATTTATTGGTGGATAGGAGCACCTGGCTTTGGTTGCGGACTAGGGATAGACCTGGGTGGTGATTACAGGTGACTTCAGTTGTGGAGCACTATGGCAGGGAGGCACGACTCGATACAGGTCACGTAGGCCGTGTGGGGGACCAGCGACGAACATGCGCGATGACGGGGAGATGTGACCCGATGTATGTAGAGGAGGATGATCTCAACGGAGGAGTTGGTGGCGGACCGGCGGCGGGTAGCGACTTCTGGCGCTGGTGCGGCGATGTCACACATGTAGAATGGGGGACCAATGACAAAATTTTAATTAGGTGATTAATTAATTATAATTAGAGGATTAATTAATTGTAATGAGGTGATTAATTAATTATAATTAGGTGATTAATTAATTGTAATCAGGTGATTAATTAATTGTAATTAGGTTATTAATTAATTGTAATTAGGTGAGTAATTAATTGTAATTATGTGAGTAATTAATTGTAATTAGGTGATTAATTAATTGTAATTAGGTGAGTAATTAATTGCAATTAAGTGAGTAATTAATTGTAATTAGGTGAGTAATAAATTATAACTAGGTGATTAATTATTTGTAATTAGGTGATTAATTAATTATAATTAGGTGATTAGTTAATTATAATTAGGTTATTAATTAAGTTTAAGTAGGTGATTAGTTAATTAAAATTAGGTGATTAAGTAATTGTAATTAGGTGATTAATTAATTATAAGTAGGTGAGTAATTAATTGTATTTAGGTGATTAATTAATTATAATTATCTGATTAATTAGTGGTAATTAAGTGATTAAATAATTCTAATTATGTGATTAATAAATTCTAATTTGGTGATTAAGTAATAGTAATTAGGTGATTAATTAATTTTAATTACGTAATTAATTAATTCTAAATTGGTAATTAATTAAAGGTAATTAGGTGATTTATTTATCATAATTAGGTGATTAATTAATTATAATTAGGTGATTAATTAATTACAATTAGGTGATTAATTAATTGTATTTATCTAAACAATTAATTGTATTTAGGTGATTAATTAATGGTAATTAGGTGATTAATTAATTATAATTATGTGAGTAATTAATTATAAGAAGGTGATTAATAAATTATAGTTAGGTGATTAATTAATTATAATTAGGTGATTAATTAATTGTATTTAGGTGATTAATTAATTGTATTTAGGTGATTAATTAATTGTATTTAGGTGATTAATGAATTATAATTAGGTGATTAATGAATGGTAATTAGGTGATTAATTAATTCTAATTAGGTGATTAATTAATTATTATTAGGTGATTAAGTAATGATAATTAGGAAATTAATTAATTCTAATTAGGTAATTAATTAAATATAATTTGGTAATTAATTAAAGGTAATTAGGTGATTTATTAATTCTAATTAGGTTATTTATTAATTATAATTACTTGATAAATTAATTCTAATTAGGTGATTAATTAATGGCAATTAGGTGATTAATTAATGGTAATTAGGTGATTAATTAATGGTAATTTAGTGATTAATTAATTATAATTAGGTGATTAATTAATTCTAATTAGGTGATTAAGTAATTATAATTAGGTAATTAATTAATTATAATTAGGTAATTAATTAAAGGTAATTTGGTAATTAATTAATTCTAATTAGGTGATTAATTAATTCTAATTAGGTGATTAATTAATTCTAATTAGGTGATTAATTAATTCTAATTAGGTGATTAATGAATTATAATTAGGTGATTAATTAATTATTATTAGGTGATTAATTAATTGTATCTAGGTGATTAATTAATTGTATTTAGGTGATTAATTAATGGTAATTAGGTGATTAATTAATTGTAATTAGGTGATTAATTAATGTTAATTAGGAGATTAATTAAATATAACTAGGTAGTTAGTTAATTAGCGAAGCAGTTGTATAAATTAGCGAAGCAGTTGTATAAATTAGAGAAGTAGTTGTATAAATTAGCAAAGAAGTTATATAAATTAGAGAGGCTATTATATTAATTAGTGAAGCAGTTATATTAATTAGCGAAGCAGTTATATTAATTAGTGAAGCCGTTATACTAATTAGTGAAGTAATTATATTAATTAGCGAAACAGTTATAAAAATTATCAAAGAATTTATATTAATTAGAAAAGAATTTATATTAATTAGAAAAACAATGATTAAATAATGGTTAAGAAATGATTTGCTAATAACTAATAACTAATGGTTAAGTAGTGAGTAACTAATAGTTAAGTAATGAGTAACTAATGGTTAAGTAATGAGTAAATAATCATTAATTAATGAGTAACTAATGGTTAAATAATGAGTAACTAATGGTTAAGTAATGATTAGTGTCATATTTTAGGATATAAGAAAACATTCTAAAATTTTGGTTTCATAAAGAATATGTTGTTATCTAAGAAATAAAATCTCTGTCTGGATACAAACAAGTGGATGTGGCTCTAACACAAATGTACCTAGGAGTGAAATCTCTAATAATGAGTTCCAGGCTTGACTTGGGGTATACTGGTACACAACAAGGGGCCTTGTGGCATCCTGGTTTGACACTCCTAGGAGATATGATTTAGATGATTCATATTTTCTTTATAAACTACTAAAATACATTTAGTTGTTTCATCTTTTAGGATTTAAGAAACATTATAAAATTATGGTAGAATAAATATTATGTGGTTATCTAAGTAATAAAACCTTTTTCTAGATACAAACAAGTGGATGTGGATCTGGCACAAATGCACCTAGGAGTAACAACTCTGACAAGGTATTTCGGTCCTGACTCGGGGTAACCTGATACACGAAAATGGGCCTTGTTGCATCCTGGTTTGACACTCCTGGGGGATATGCTTTAGATGATTCATATTTTCTTCATAAACTACTAAAATACATTTTGGAGGTTAAAAATTGTTTGAAAAACATTAGCATCTTAGTTTGGGGTATAAAAAGATGTTGTAAAATTTTAAAATCATAAAGATTAATAACATCTTTGAAAGGTATGTACTTAACTTTGTAATTTTTAAAATCTTTCAGAATTCTAATAATAATGATTTTTTATTTTAGATAAAAAATATGGCTGCCTATATTTATTGTAACGGTAAAATAATTGAGACAGAACAAGGATGTAGTTATAGTATATGGACAGACGGTGTTGTGATGCTTGGAGGCTATACAACTTTGGAATCTATTCAAAGGAAAACTCATCGAAAGTTAAAACTGCTAAGCAATCAAGTGATAGAATCAATCACATACAGAAATCTGAAATATGTAGATAGGTTTTGGAATGTTACATATCAAGTAACTGATGATGAAGAATGAGAATATGTACTTTCATTGGTTAAGTATCAACATGAGAATCAAATGATGGAGTTTTATGTTACTATAGCTATAATGGATGTTCCATCGACATTGGAAGCTGGTCCATCACAACATAATGCGACAATGTCATATGGTCCTTCTATAACACATCAAGAAGTTCCATTAGCAATGGCAGTTGTTCCATCATTGCCTTTGGCCATAGTTTCAATGGATAGTACTCCACGCACTTTTGATGCATTGGTCGATGAATTTGAGGATGATGAAATTTTAGAAAAAGAAGATGAAGAGGAAGTTCAAGAAGAAGAATAAGAGCATGCAGAAGAACATTCTGTTCCCACTCATGTGAGGTTCAACCGACCATTGAGCCATCCTCTACCATTGGCTTCATGGTTGACTGAATGCATGAATTGCTTTCCAGAATTTGATTGGTCAGTTATTACTCTTAATACAGAATTTCCAGGAATCATTGGTGGCATAAATCGAGTGTCAGATGAAGGTGTTCTGTATATTAGAAGAGAGTTTGAGAGAAAATATGCAATTAAAAATGTGATAAAACAATATCAAATAGAAACAAATTACTCTTATGATTTAGAAGAGTCAAAGAGGTCTTATTATTTGACCTGTTGTGACAAATATGATTCAAACTGTCAAATGAGTCTGCGAGCTATAATTGATAACACTTTTCACAGCTGGCACATCACTAGATTTACTCCACACACATGTGTGAATCCAAGATTTTCATAGGAATACTCTTCATTAGATATTGAGTTTATTTCAACTATCATTGTTGAAATTATTAGATCATGTCATGAAGTTCCTGTTGTTTTGGTTGTGGAGAGAATCAAACAAGTTTTTGGGTATCAAATCTCTTACTGGAAAGCATGGGCCGCATGACAAAAGGCTATTGTCAAAGTGTATGGTGATTGGGATGACTCTTATCAAGTTTTACCACAAATTATGGATCTTTTATGCCAACAATAAAGTGATCTATCAGTTACATACTACTAAATATGTTTACCAACACAACCAAGTTCATCAGTCGATGGTTGCGTTTGATAGATTGTTTTAGACATTTTTACCATGTGTGGAAGCTTTTAGACATTACAAGCATTTTATACAGATTGATGGAACATTTATGTATGGAAATTATACAAGAACTTTATTTATTTCTTCCACACAAGATGGAAATCAATCCCCTCTGCCTTTGGCATTTTTAATTGTGGAGAAGGAGAACTTCTCATCATGGAGCTGGTTTCTGGAATGTCTTCAAGAGTTTGTTACAGGTGCAGAAGGTATTTGTCTTATTTCAGATCGTCATCGTGCAATCAAGGAGGTAGTACAGTCTGAGGGTCTTTCTTGGAGACCACCCTATGCCCATTATCGATACTGTATTCGACACATCGCTAGAAATTTGAGAAAGAAGTTCCAGAATGAGTCGATGAAGAAAGAAATCTTAAAAATTGGTTTGAATGTCCTTTCTCATTTAAAAAATCATTGTCATAGTTAATGTCATATGTGTTCATAGTAGTTATTGTTTAATAGCATACGATCCTTAACAACAAATCATGGAGAATCGTCTTGAAGATATTCACCAAGAAAATCCAGAAGTGTATGATTACATGATGAAAATACCAAAGTATAAATGGTCATTGGAATATGATGATGGGAGGTGATACAAACATATAACGACCAATATAATATAATGTATAAATGGATTTTTCAAGGGAGTTCAGAAATTACCTACCACCGACAAATATGAATATTTGACTATATATTATTTAGAAGAGATACATTTATAATATAATATTAGTATAATGTTTTAAATATAAATTATAGGTTTGGTACAAGAGACCTTATATTTTAGTGTAAATTATTTTCTGGATTGATGAAAGCAGGCAGAAGAGGGCCTGAATAGAGGGATGCACTATGAACACCATTTTTAGTGTGAGCTAGATAGAGTTCTTTAGGAGGATTCAACTTATCATGTAACTACATTTAATCTTCTAGAGCAACTATTTGAGGTCGCTAATCCTGGTGATGTTATGTCTTGTAGAAATGGTCGTGTGCGAGTTGTTTTATTGGATAAGCGTTATTGTGAATGTGGGAACTTTCAAGCATTGAGATATCCTTCCGGCCATGGGATTGCATCATGTGCTTACTTGCACGTATCTTGAGAGTAGTTCGTCGATCCAGTTTATAGACTAGAGAGTATCAATGACTACTATAGTACTATATGGATTCCAATCAGGTAATATCAGAATTTTCGGATGTCTGATGGCACACCCACGCTTCTACCGAACAAGACTAGGCTTTGACCTAAAGGGAGACCAAAGTCAGCTCATATTTGGAATGATATGGATTGGCTCAGTGAATGGGAACCTGGACTAAGGTGAAGAATATGATTCTAGGAAGGTCATATGAAGACATGTTTCCCTTGATACATAGGGCAATCATCTAATGCTTAAAATGAATAATGTACTTTATCATTTACTATACAAGTTTGTACATGTAATCATTTTTATCATTATCATCATTTTAATCATATTTGTCTTATTTGTATATAGTGTAAGTTTTAAAAAATGTAAACATTGGTTTATATTTTTATATAGTGTAACTTTTAGAAAATGTACCTATATATTTTAAACATTTTAAACATTGGTTTATACGATTACATAAATACAAATTATTACAGACATTAAAAAACAATCCTAACTGTCATTGTTACCAAAATTTCCATTGAATTTATTTAATATGGATAGTGATTTTACTGTGAAAATATTAGGATTACCTTTACATATTTCCAAAGAGTTTCTTTGGTCCAGATATAAGCTAATAAAAAAACTAAGGATTCCTTACACAGTTTACTACTGTTGGTTAACTACCGCTTAGCATAACATGTGATCTGAACTTCCTGCCCAACATCCCGTAATGCTCTCATCACACAAACGCCCTCCACCATCTGTATTATATCACAATTCAGATGGTGGAGAGAGTGTGTGAGATGAGAGAATCACTGGGACGTTGGGTATGAAGTTTAGATCACATGTTATGCTAAGAGGTAGTTAACCAATAGTATTGAAGTGCTCAAGGAATCATTAGTTTTGTTATTAAATTTGTGAGTAATGCACAACCATTCCGTGTTTTTTCTTTAATGATTAATGAACCCAAATAGAAATCAATACTATTCCGACACACTAAATCAATGGAAACAACATCATAAATGACCAAAATACAGAATATAAATGAACCCACACACAAGGCACAAAAATAGATTTCTATAAAAATAAATATCTCCAAACAAGCACAATAGAAAGAGGGAGAATAATTCATGAAAGGCTAACCATTTAAAGGTTCACATTAAAAAAACCATTTGAACTACCAAAGGATAATTTCATCATACTTTTTATAATAAAAGATGAACTTGCAATGAACAAAAAACAAAAAAATAGGAAACTTTGAATGTCTTCACCACAATGCATGAGACAACAACTAATCCAATGTGTTTATACTTCTTTCATACATTACATGATAAATTTCATAACTTACATGATAATTTTTATATCTTACATGAAATTAATGTTTTAATATTCATACATTCAGACGGAGCAGCCTCTGTTATCTGCTTAGGAGACGCACATGTCGTGTGATGTGTTGGTGCGATGACCTGTTAGAATTCTTACTATTCGGAAATCACATAGTTTTCATCACGATGCACCCCCGATAGCTATTTTTCCATACCTCAGACACACTGTCTTTTATAGAGTCACTATGTGTGACTTCAAGACCATTGATCACTGTTTGATTGCTGCATTGGTTGAGAGATGGTAGGCATAGACAGACACATTTCATCACTTAGAGGGAGAGATGGACATTACTTTAGAGGACATTGAATACATGCTCAGTTTACCCCTTCATGGATAGGCAGTTACGGGTTCCACTAGTGGAAACTAGTATGCAGTCATACATCATCTATTAGGAATTGACGTTGTCGACGTACCAGGTGTCCTCCAAGTTTTTCACTTGTGCATGAGGTGGATTTATGAGCATTTTTCCATCATTCCTAATGATGCAGATGAGGATACGCTTATTCAGTACACACGTGCATATATTTTATGACTGATCGGAGTCATGTTGTGCGTTGACTACACCAACATTTTGGTACACATAATGTACCTCCCATTACTTGACGATCTTGATCATACAGATACATACAGTTGGGGTTCCACTGTATTGTCACATCTATACAAATGTCTCTATACCAATTATCATGACGATGTGAGATAGATTGCATGTTGTATTGTTTTGGTACAGATGTGGGCCTAGGAGCGTTTTCCACACATCACTCCTCGAGTTATCGCCCCACTTACACCGGATCTATTTCGGGACTGTCCTTGGGGATGCTGGTATGTTTACATTATTATTTTTAGTTATTTAGTACTGTTGTTATTGTTTTTTATAAACTTACTGTATATTACTCTTTTTTAACTAGGTGGAGTTAGTCTCAAAAAGTATGCACATTCTCTAAGACATAGTGTGCATAGTTTTCAACAGATATTTGACACCATAGTGCGAGCTGATGTAAGTTAAACATTATTTTTTTAGAAAAATTTGTTTTGTTATTACCTCTTTAAGTTATTTAATCTAATCTTAGTAACATTATCATGATAATATATGACTTATTTTTTGATTTTACATTTCAGGTTTTATGGACTCCATATACATGTTTTGTCTACGTATCACTTCCACCATACTACATAGTTATGATTGGAAATCGTGCTGCAGTGGTGCCACTCATCTACTTACACATCATTGAGTGGCACCAGCCGGATCGGGTTATGTGCCGGTTTGGTTATATACAACATATCCCAATAACACCATGACTGGATGATGTATTACATTTGATTATGCTTATAGGTAGAAAGACAATGGATTGTCGGCAGTATCATGTAGCTTATATCGAGCTTTGAGACACGCATGCCCAATATGGTATCTCTCCATATGGATATCCCACAACATACTATCAGTTATATGATTAGGGAGATTATGCATATTGGTACCGAAAACACACCATCATGCACCTTACACACCAGGGGATTAGAATTTAGCAGTTGGAATGTTTAAGAAGATTTATTATATTTTTCTAACTCACTTTTGGTGTTAATTTGAATCTTATTTCATTTGCAGTCAAACAGTATTGCTCATCTTGTAATATTACATATCCTCGGGAGGAGGCATATATTAGGCTGGATGTAGTTCACCGAGATGTGTTGGTTCTCAATGATCCTCTCCTGTTCATACGTGACAGTTTCTATGATGAGGTGCCACAGGTATATCTGGATCCATATCCTCTGGCTGAAGATCCTATGGATGAAGATGTCCTTGCTATGCCTGATGTGGACGATGCACCACCACCACCACCGCCAGCTGGAAGATAGAGACGAGTACATCAGGAGGGGAATAGGAGACGACATAGATGTCCGAGAGCAGCTCCTGCAGATATTTCCGCACCATAGAGAGATGATCCTACCCAACCGACTGATGATCTTGCACAACAGGGAGATGCTTATATGCCACATATGTCGTCTTCGATGACTAAGTTGGACTACAAGATGGGTGTGGTAACACAACTTATCATGCCCCCCTCTCCTCCCGACGAGGACTTCTTCAATGTCTCATTTCTGCCATTTTTAGGAGCTTTGGGGTCATATGGATCTACATATAATTTTGGGAATTCCTCTACACGCGATGTTGGTCAGTCCTCTACACAACACCATGAGGAGGCACCAGAAGCACTAGAAGAGGAGGAACCCCCAGCTAGGACACCAAAGCGACACAGACGTCGGACGCAGAGTGGACATGAGGTTCAGACGCCATGTTGTGGTACTGGGGGGCATCGACATTGATTTACACATATGCCATGTTGTATATATTAAAAAAACTATTTATTACGATAATTAATTGTATTTTTAGATAGTTAAAAAGAAATTCAAAATCTCATAATTGTAACATTATTATGTTCCATGTATGTGACTTTATAAGCATATACATTATAAAGTACAAATACAATCTAAATGAAATTTGTGACATTGACTAATAAATGTAGATTTAAAATTATATATTGAATGAATATATTTATTATTATATAATTATACATGTTTCTATATAAATAAATATTTATAATTAGATAAATATAAATATATTTAAAATCATATAATTATTAATAAATATTCATAATTATATAAATATAAATATGTTTATAAATACATAATTATAAAACTATATTTAAAAATATTTATTTATTTATAAATAAATTTTAAATATTTATAAACATATAATGATTTTTAATTATATATTTATGAATATAATTATATTTATATTAAATATATTAAATAGTAAATATTTATTTATTTATAAATAAATTTAAAATATTTATAAACATATATTATTTTTTAAATATATCGTAAATAATTAAATATAATAAATGTATTTATTAAATGTTTAAAAATATTTTAAATTTATTTATAAATAAAAACTTATATAAATATAGATTTATAATTATATAATTATAAATATATTTGTAAATATAATTATAATTATATATTTATTATGAATATTTATAATTATATAATTATTATAAATATTTATAATTATATATTTATTATAAATATATAATTACTTATTTATAAATAAATTTTAAATATATATGTAACCATATTTTAATAATTTTATATTTATAAATAAATTTACATTCATATTATTATAAATATTTATATATAAATAAATCTAAAAAATTCTAATTATGTATTTATTTTATATATTTATTATATTTATTATTATTATATATTTATTATAATTTTATAATTGTTATAAATATAATTATAAATATAATGATATTTATTTTAGTAATTATATTTATTATAAATATATTTATATTATATTTATATATTTATTATAAATATTTATAATTATATATTTATTATAAATATATATTTAATTATTTATAAATAAATTTTAAATATATATGTAACCACATTTTAATAATTATATATTTATAAAAATATTTACATTCATATTATTATAAATATTTACATATAAATAAATCAAAATAATTGTAATTATGTATTTATTTTATACATTTTTTATATTAATTATAATTATATATTTATTATATTTATAATTATATATTTATTGTCATTATATAATTATATAATTATTATAATTATAATTATTATTATTATATATTGATTATAATTATATAATTGTTATAAATATAATTATAAATTTATAATATTTATTTTAGTAATTATGTTTATTATAAATATATTTATTATAATTATAATTATAATTATATAAATATATATAAGATACATATTATATATATAAGGGGGGTTGGGGAGGGGTGTCTGCAAAAAAAAAACCCATTCAGCGCCACTTCAAGTGGTGCTCAAGGGTTTATACACACAACACCACTTGAAGTGGCGCTGATGGAACCCATTTTCCCAATTAAGAAAACCCTAAACCCCTTAAACTAAAAAACCCCTCCAAACAATTTATCTCGGAATGGGGGATCAGTGGCGGACATGCGCGACAGCAAGGAGGTGGGACCCGACATAGGTCGAGCAGAAGGACCTCGACGAAGGTGTTGGCGACATACTGGTGATTGTTGGCGATGTGTGGTACATGTGCTACAGTGTGGCGGGGTGGTGGTATGGCAGGGACTATCCATCGTCGGTTCATAGGGGGAGGCCCATTTAGTGGTGCAAATTTGGGTGCTGTCGGGCGACCCTAGCTTCTACAGGTGATGTAAAGGGGCTATGGCAAGGTGATGGTGTGAATCTGAATTAATGGGCCACTTGTGGGCCATGATAAATGATATGGACCTATAGGACACCTATAATAGGGGTAAAATAATCTCAAAAGGGCATGTATGATATATCCCTGGGGGCTATGGATCAACTTTTCCCTTAGAGTGCGGGTGTGTGTTTTTGATGTAATTGTACCCACAAACCAATATATATATATATATAGTAAGTATATTTAAATAATAAATATATTTATTATATTTATAATTATATATACTTATAAATTAAGAAAATAATGAGGACCACTCGAGACTCTCTCTCTCTCAAGAACCTGATGGAACATAGGGTTTTCTCCTCACATATTCTTTTGATCCCTTGATGACTGGTCATTTTTCTTCATAATAGGAACTTCGATTCACACAAATATGTTTCAATCGGCTTCGATCGTCCATTAAAGATTCATGGTGGCACTAAACCCTTCATTCCGTCTTCTGACAATGGTGGTAGATCATCATTATCTCTCTGAAAGGAATCAGAGGTTGGAGAAATTCGACGTAAAGGTTGTGTTTCTCATGTCAAAGTCGATACTGAATCCATTTTGGAATAGATAAAAATTGGTAATCACTCATTAATTTCTCGATTCATTCTACCAAAAGGTTCCAAACCTTTTAATCTGGAGGATTTGTTTTCTCATCTCTCTAGAATTTGTGGATTCGATGAGTGGCAATGTGTCTCAATGGGAAAGTTTTTTTTTCACTTCTTCTTCCCCTCTGATGATCTCAGGCTGAAGGCATGGAGGGTTGTCTCAATCTCCCTCCATCCAGGTCTTTTCCATATTCAACAGTGGGATAAGAACATCAATCCATTGTAGGTGAGTAGCTCCTATGTTCAATTGTTGGTTAAGGACTTTGGGTTTAATTGGATTTTGTGGCATCCAAATATTTTATATGTTATTGCCCTTTCAATTGGTGTGCTGGTCAAACTGGAAAAAGAGACAGAGATTTCTAGATAAGGGAATTATGCTTGTTTTCTGGTAGAAGTGGATCTTGGCCACACTTTGGTTAACACAATCTATCTCTCCACTAATTCTAATGAAATTTGAAAATTGAACATGAACGGGTCCCTCCCTTTTGCTCGGACTATAGGATTATTGGTCATGAGCTATCCAACTATAAAAAATCTTTGTCCAGTGTTTTTTTCTCTGCTCATGGGCATGGTATTTATACATGCAATAAGAAAAAGAGGAATGATTTCCAAAGAATTTCCTAGCAGCCTGAACATATTCAGATGAATGATAGGAATATGGATCAGTATGCTTCTAAAGGGATTTCTCTATAGGGTGGAGAATCATCTAGAGGATCACAACTATCCAGTTTAGTTGGTATTCAAACAAGTAAAATCTCTATTTTATGTAAATAAACTTCTATACATATAGTTTAAGTCTCAAATAATGATGGAAAATATGACGGTAATAATTAAACAGAACCTGAACAGAATGAAACTTTTCCTTCGATGATGAAACTAATTGGTAGCAATTGGTCTTGGAATGATATTGAAGTAGAGGATAATGCACTAGATGAAAAACAAGGGAAGGATCTCATTCCTAGTATTGATTCTCAAATCCCACTGGTGGGTTTCATGTAAGGGTTGATATTAAATGAACAAGAGCTCATTGAATCTGACATTCAAAATGTGGTTGATGAACAATTTTTGAAGGAATAAGAAGTTTCACAGAATCAAAAAGGTAAATCAAACTTTGACTCTCATTTGTTATGCAAAGAAACAACAGGTGGAAAGAAAACATCTAAAGGGAAGAATCTAGTTGATAGTGAAGGCTTTAAAATGGTTTCTCATAGGAAATCCAACCCTATCCAAAGCCTCATTTTGGATGAAAAGTTGACCACATAAAAAATGTTTGAATTGTTTGATCCTCTTAAACAAGATGATGAAAAATACATGTAGATTGTTCCACTTCAAGTGGATTCTATATTAGCATAACTAGAATGAACTTGTCAACAACCTAAATCTTGGATACAGGGTCGTCTTCCAAAGGTTCGTGGATGAGGAAATGGTCTAGAGGCTGCATCACTTGGGAATGTCATGTCTACTAGGTCCTCTACCAAGGAGATTCATCTTACTCTAGATCAGGAAAGATTAAAGGAAAAATACTCTGTGATCTTCAATAAAAAACCCACAGTCTAAATGGGAAACTGCTGAGGATGATGACGACTTTAATTCTGACTATGGGAATGATCCCCATTTCCTTGATCCATAGTATGTTTTATTGATGAGGGCTTATATCTTTGTTTGGCCCCATCCTCTTTCCTTTTACTTGTCTTATTTTTTTCATATTTTAAATAAATTTTCATGAGCTTTGGATTCTGGCTAGACCATTTTCGGTATACTTATATATTAATATATATAATTATATAAATATATATAATTATAAATATATATAAATATATAAGTATATAATTATATATAATTATAAAAATATATTTATAATTATATAAATATATTTATAAATATATTTATTTATAATTATAATTATAAATATATATATATACCAAAAAAGTGCAGACCATGGAGAAACTCCATGGCCCTATAAATTTATTATAAAAAGAAAGAAATAATAAACATAGAAAAGTTTGGGGTAAAAGTGGTAGACACTACCAAAACAAAATACAAAATAACATGTATAATCCTTTATTTATACCACCTCATCCACAATATTCTCCTTAGTCTCTTGGGTTCCTTCCCCTCATCCATTGCTTCGGGGTCTGCCACACACCTCCCTGATCATCAGTGTCCATCGGTTCATCAACAACATCAATGTTCTGACTAACAGCTTGATCACCCATTGGAGTCACAAAATTATTAGCAACCTATTTATCACATTCAACAAGGTGCCTTCCATACAGAATGTATTCATTGGAGAGCTTCCCTATCTGCAGGTCCTTGATGCCATCTTGCTTAATCAAATTAGGAGCATTAATCACAAGATCCGTTAAGATTTTTTTTAATTTTTCTCTCCCTGCTCTCCCTGTAAATCTCATCAAAATCTAGAGAGTTAATAGACTCCAACATAGTAAATAAATTTTACTCCACAACATCAATTTTGGGTGTAACCACATGCATATTATCTTCTAATGAAGCTTCCATAGCTGTTGTGGGATTAACAGTAAGGGCGGGGGAAGATGCCCGAATATGGTCCTGAGAAGTGAGATTGAGCATAAGATTTCCAGAGGTATCCTGCACTTCCTCCTTTCGCCCAGACGATACAATAGGTGAATTCATATTTTCATCACAGGGAAACTACAAGTATATTGTGGGGGACAATAACAGGAGCATGTGTAGATGCCACATACTCTTCAGAAGTGAAATCCTGCACACAAATCCCAGAGGTAGCTTGCATTGCCCCTATGCTTTTAGATGAAACATCAGCTGCAGAAGCAGCCTTCACACACTTATGAGAGTCAGAAGGCTCACATTTCTCAAAGACATGTATAATTTTCCCAACATAAGTCCCTTTAAAATGCAGGGAAGCAATATCCAGTTTCCCTTAAGATAAGAATTGCTCCTCCAGTAAAACCACATGATCCAATTCAGTATCACTATCATGACTACCAGTACAATCATCACCCCATTTAGATGTCTCCCAATGAGGAAAAGGATTAAATGCAATCATATTATGAGTGGATGGTGTGAAATCACCCAGAGGATCGGGTAGTACACCCCCACTACTAAAACCATCAAGATGTCTATTAGTAAATTTCTCACCAGCAACCACATCAGCAAAAGAAACTCGTCCCCCATTCCTTTGACTAGAGCAAGTGTCGTGTAATAAATTCCCCTTAATGGGTGAAGGTTGAACAACTTCCTTCACACCATCAGGGGTACCCTTCTTCCTAGACATAGGCATTAAAAGAACAGAATCATCTGGTAATTTCAATTTACACTTTTCAACATGATGTCCATACCATTTATAGTAAGAGCATCACAATCCTCTATTCCAATTATCTTTAACATGCCCAATATAAATATATTTATATTTATATAAATTTACATAATTATATATATGTAATTATATAAATATATTTATAATTATATATAAATACTTTTTAAATATATTTAATTATAATTAGAATTATAAATATATATTTAAATAATTATAAAATTATAATAAATATATTTATTTTATTTAAAAATATATATATTTATATATAAATATATATATATATATACAACTATATAAATATATATAATTATATAAATATATTTATAACCGTATAAACATAGTTTTTAAATATATTTATTTATAATTATAATTATAAATAATTAAATATATATTAAAATAAATATAAAATTAAAATAAATATAAAACTAAAATAAATATAAAATTAAAATAACTATATTTATTATATTTATACTTATATATATATATATATTTAATTTTATAAATATATATAAATATATATAAATATATATAATTATATAAATATATTTATAATTATATACAAATATTTTTTTTTAGAATTATTTATAATTATAATTATAAATAATTAAATACACATTTAAATAATTATAAAATAATAATAAATATATTTATTTATAATTATATTTATAAATACATATTTTTAATTCTTTAAATATTGATTTATAATTATATAAATTTAAAATTTTAATTATATTTATTATATTATAAAAATTGGGTCTTTATCATCGCTTTTTTAACTTCGATAAAGATTGAGTTTTATCAGAGCTAAAAATGTACTAATAAAACCTATCTTTATTAGCGCTAAAAAGCATTGAAAATGATACATTTTATTAGTGGTGATAAAATATATCTTTATTAGTGCTTTTTTGAAAGTGTAGATAAAAGACTTACCCATTTTTTTAAATAAAACCCTAAGAGAGTCCTCCTCCCTCACACCTTAAAGCTTTCACAGAACTGATCCCTCATCATCACCGCTCTTCATCAAGCCTTCTCAATAAATTGATCCTCTAGACCTATGGTATGTGATTTATTTCTTATTTCTTTAATCGTAATATTTATTCTCACATCAGTTTCGGGAAAACACCAGCCAACTGCACACACGACCTCCACTGAGAACCGCTATAGATGGCTACCCTTTCTTTCTTCTCCACATAAATGGTGTTTTTTGTGGTTTCTTTGTGATTCAGGTCTGGTTCATCAATGTCGGGGTTGATTTATTTGTTATTTCTCCCCCTCTCATTTCAATTTGTTCCCTAACCCTCCCTTACTGTGTGTGCACCAACCAAACCCTAAGAGAGGTTTGGGTTCTAAATTTATTTGATATCGTAGTTGTTTGGTCATGCGATGGGTTCTTCAATACTTATTTCTTCCATAATTGAGGGTTTCTTCATCACTGTTCTTGATAGAGTTAGGTTTCCCATCACAATTATCATTAAATTCAAGAACCCTAATTGTATATGTTTTAAATTAATGTTTTGGATACCTAATGATAGTATTGAATATGTATAAGGAGTGTTTAGAAGGGAAATCAAATTTTAGATGATTTTAATTTCAATGAAATGGATTTCTCAAATTAGAAACAAGGTAAAAATCTACTTTAAAATAACCCCTCACACCATGCATTTGAAACATTATCAGAATGGCTATTATTTATGGAATTTCATATTTTAAGATGTGTTTTGGTTTTCAGTTTGATTTTTAAAGGTTCTTTGAATTTTTAGGGTGTTCTTATTCATTTGAAATGTAATTCTAGGCCCCATCTTAGTCTAGTTTTTGGTTTTCCAATGGTTGAGGTTCCCACAAAGCTAGTGTTTGGTCTCTTCTTCTTTGTTCCTGTTCAATTCCTGACAATTATTTCTTGAGTCCAACCATTTGTTAGTGATATAAAGGTCATAATTTCATCTATTTTATGGAGTTAAAACAATATGAGCCTTCCCATGGTTTTATTTTGGGTAGATTCAGATGTTCTTCCTAGATATTTTGTGTATATAAATAATTATAAATAATTTTTATTATAGATAATTTTGATTATCTTAATTTAATAATTTATATCAATAATTTATAAATAATTTTGAATTAATAATTAATCTTAATTAATATTTATTTTGAAATAATTGAAATTGGGTATTAAATTATTAAATTATAATGATATATATTGTTTTTTAAATATATTCATCATTTCTACCATTTACCATATTTTATAGTATTTACTATTTACTAACATGTTTAGCTATTCACACATGTAATATATTTTTTACCAATAAATGATGTTTACTCTCTTAACCAATTTTGATATCTTGATTCAAAATATGGAATGTATTTTTTTAAATCAAACTCTAAATATATATAAATGAATTATTAATTCAAAACAAATAATGTATTTTAAATTTAACGGTTTTTGTTAGAAATACTTCCATATTATAAAATATTTTATTTTAAATTTTTAAACATCCTTTATTATTTCTGGATTACTAGTTATTTTCTTTTATATATATAAACATATACAATCAATTTTTTGAAATTAACCATTTAATTATAATAAATTTTATTTTCAATTAAAAATATTAATTTAATAAAAATAAAAACGTCCTATAAAATATATTTTATAATTATTAAAAGAAAATTTTATCAAATAAATAGTTACACATAAATAACTCCCTAAATTTTAGTTACATAACACATGTACCAATAAGTCATTCCAAGGCATGAACATGTACAATGTAACCATCATTGAAAAGAAACATGAAAATACCAAAGATGTGCATATAACTCATTATAAGGACAAAAAAAACTTCTAAATAACCCTTAAACTACGTATGAGATAAATTAATAAGTAATTCCTAAAACAATTGTTCAATTTTACTTAAATCCACTCAAATATATATGGTTTTCTACCTATCTCTAAGGAAATATGATGGAGAAGAGGTGTATTCCTAACAAAAGGATTACAAAGAAGAACTTTGAATTCAAAGGAAGAGAATTCAACCCCCACTTTAAGCTAAAAAACAACCTAGAAATAACATAAAATTATGGATTTGTTTGTTTTTTTACATGAAGTATGAAACTATTAAAAGGAAACAATGTATTACCTTGATATCATCCTAGAAAGTCATCCACTCTAACCAAAGCTAAGGAACATTGAAGGATAGAAAAACATTCAATAACTTAATACTATATTAGAATGCATAAGGATACTGTAAAAAAGAAAAATTTGAGGAATAATATTATAAGAGATCATATAGACTTACCTTTATGGGGAATAAAATTTATTGAATATTCTAGGGAAGTGGTAATTTATCATTGAGAAGGGGCGATAAATAAGTGATACACATTTTCTTCTACAACTACTCTTTATAAATTAACCTATGTTATCGATTAAAGTCTTGATCCACTCACTTACTAATTTACTTTTCTTTTTCATTTTCCTTTTCAAACACTCCTTAAAATATGTGTCAAAAATATGAGTGGTATCTATATTTATAAATTCAACAGGATGAGTGGTATCTATATTTATAAATGCATACATGTGTAAGGGAAAAATTGTGGTATCTATATTTATATGATCATATTAACTTTCAGATACCACTTAGATACATAGAATATCACCTTATACATAATATAGACTAATAATAACACCATGTAAAGGGAATTCCACTAACTCCATCCAACCCATATGATATACATCATAACCCCACTTCCGCAACCTTGGCCTCACTATAAGCTAACCACTTCTAAAATTCAGTCCTCAGACCAAAATCCTTTTCCTTTTCATGGATTAATTAATGGATTTCTTCAAATTTTGAAACTATAATGGTTGTCACAACATGAGTGTAGGAAAGACCATCCAACTAATCCTTCTCCCAATCACACCAATCGAGGTGTCCCTTGTAGGGATCAGACTATTGTTTCTTCTTTTTTCAACTTTAAATAGAAAACTAAGAAATGTTTTATGGTTCTTCATTAACTCCACAACCTAGGAATATTTATATTTAAGAAGAAAACTGTCATCCTTATTAACTTTATCACACAAATAGTTATTATTTCATTTTGTTTCATGAGACTCATCCACCATTTCTTCTGGGCATGAACCTATTTTTCTTGAACTACCTTGAGTAGTAGTCATCCTATACTAGATACTGATGATAATTATTGTTGAATTTAGATAATAACACCTACCACTAATAGAGTAATTATTTTCTTAAATTTAATTACCCATTTCTTTTAATCATGCTGAAAATCATTTAAAACATTCAAATGTTGGGTTCCCCTTATTTGAAAGGACTTTTTTTGAATTTAATTATTTTTTTAAATATTAATATTACCAAATAAAATAGGATAGATATGAATTGAAAATGGGTGGATTCTAATTGTATGAAAAAAGAGTATGAATATGGGGTTAAAGAGTTCATCAAGTTTACAAAATATAATGCATACGACCCTTACTTAATCCTTTTTCTGTGTTTACATTGTTTTTATTCAATACTAATTAGTCTATAGAAGTTGGAAGAACACTTGATCTATCACATTATAGATTGATGTTATAAATGATTTAATAAACATGGAGAAAAATTGAATATATCTAGTGAATGTGAGAACACTAAATTTTATGGATCATCTGATATGATTACAAGTGTGGAAAATGAAGAAGACCATATCGAGGATGTGATTATAGGTGTGAATGATGAATAATATTGTATTAATTAAATGATAATGACATTTGAAGATGAACTTCATGACTATCTTAAATTGTTTGATAATTTAAATATTTGTGAAAAGACATCATTATATGTTGGTTGTACTAAATATGCAATATTATCAGCCGTACTAAATATGTATAATTTAAAAACTACTAATGTATGGATTGATTATAGTTTTTCTAAACTACTTACTCTCTTGGATTATATGATCCTATAAGATAATGAGATTACTAGCTGAATATATGACCCTAAATTAATGCTTCATTCAATGAGTATGATTTTTGAAAGAATAGACGCCTGTAAAAATGATTGTATACTATTTTCAAAGGACCAAAAATCACTTAAAGAATCCCCAAAGTGTGGTTCTTCTTGATACATGAAAGATTAATTGGGTACTATAAAAGTTGTATGGTACTTTACAATCATTCCAAGGTTTAGGCACCTATATAGAAGTGAGGAGACTATAAATCAATTGACATGGCATGAAGATACACGAAATAAAGATAGAATACTTCATCACCTGACAGAATCACCTCAATAGAAGATAATTGATCATGAGTATCCTGAATTTGGAAACAAGAAGAGAAACCTTCATCTTTCACTATCTACAGATGGAGTTAATCCTTTTGGTTTTCAAATTACCACTTACAGTACATGGCCAATTATGTTGGTAAATTATAAATTTCCACTATGGTTATGCATAAAACAAAAAAAAACATTATGTTATCTATGCATATATTAGGACCAAAACAACTGGGTAATGATATTGATATTTATTTTCCTCCATTGATCAAAGATTTGAAATTATTTTTGGATTCAGGCGTTACACTGTATGATGCTTACAGAAATGAAGATTTCACATTGAGATCCATGTTGTATGGGATGATAAATGACCTTCCTACTTATGGATATTTTCCAAGATATAGAATTAAAGGAACTCAAGTGTGTCCCATTTTTGAATAAGGTAAATAGTTAATAAGGATGAAACATTCATCGAAGATTGTGTTTCTAGGACATTGCATATTTCTACCATGGTGACATAAGTATCAATCTTGGATGAAATCATTTGATAGGAGTTAAGAAGAATGTACAACACCATATCTGCTAACAGGTGATCAACTATTTGAGAAAGTAAAATATATGGATAATTATTTTGGTAAAACATTTTTGAAAAACATTATGAAAACTGATTGGAAAAAGAGATCAGTTTTTTTTGAATTATCATTCTATAATTGTTTGTATGTCATAATTTTTTTGATGTTATGTATATTGAAAAAAATGTTTGTGATAATGTCATTGGCACATTATTAAATGCACCCAGAAAATAAAAATATGGAATTAAGTCTAGGTTAGACATGATTAACATGAAAAAATAGGAAGAGTTGGTTCCAATGAAGGGTGAAAATGGAATTTTCTTCCTCTATTTACTTACACTCATTCCAGGCAGGAGAGATATCAGTTTTGAAACTTCTTAAATAATGTAAAGGTTCTAAAGAGGTATACATTTAATACCAATAATATCATTTCAATCATAGATTTAATGTTAAAGGGTCTGAAATCACACGGCTTTCATTTTTTGATACAAGAAACAATGCATGTAGCTTTACGTTGCATTTTTACCAAGAATGTACATCATACATTAACTAAGATCCATTTCTTTTTTCAAAGTTATATGCAGCAAAGTTATAGACCCTGTAAAATTTCCAACTATCAAAAAGGAAATTTCTATCATATTATGTGAATAAGAAATGTTCATCTCACAAAAATTCTTTGATATGATGGTTCACAAGGTAGGAGATATTCGACTATGTGTTCCTTTACATTATAGATAATATAACCCATTCAATGGTATATGAATATTTTGAAAGGATATGTCAAAAATAAAATTTATCTAGAAGGTTGTATTACTAAGTGATATATTGTTGAGGAATTTTTTTACTTATGCACTGAATACCTATTCAGTGTGGAAAGCATTAGTCTACCAAAATCTCATCACACTAGGTGGATTATGGGTGAAGGAATTATGGAATATATATTGTCACAATTACTATGGTAGATCAAGAACAATACCACCTTTACGTATTTCATCACAGTTTAGAGGTTGACCCATATGTTAAAACCTACAAATAAATTCTTAGGCATTTTAATCCATTAAGGGATGAAATATGAATATCAAATACACATAATAAATATTTTATAAGATGGGTTTGGGATCATATTTTTAAGGATTCATTTGAAAATCAAGATTTAATTTCAGAACGACTATGATGGATAGCTATAGGACCAAGTGTGCATGTTTTATCTTATAATGGTTATGTAATTAATGATTATACATTATATAAAAATTAACATGATGAATTCAGTACCATGAAAAATAGTGGAGTTACACTTGTGGATGAATCGATACATATATTTCTTACCAAGGATAGAAATATAATTTATTCAAATATGTCATACTTTGGTACATCAAACAAATATGGGAGTTGTATTATATAACATTCTAAGTGTTGATTTTTTAATGCAAATAGGTTGATAACATGAGTTCTTTTAAAATAGATGAATTGAGATTTGTAAAAGTGTATTTTAGAAATGAATGGTACAAATATGAACTGTTTATAATGGCATCACGGGTGGTAAAAGTATTTTATGTTCCAGATCCATAAAACTAAAAGAGGTTAATAGTTTTGTTATCAACCAAAACCACTGAAGGGTCATCTGAAAATTCAACCGAGGATAACCCTTTTATTGGGATGTTGTAGTCATTTCACAGTGATCCCAATGTAGACAAGGTCATTTATGTTAGAAGAGACCACAATGAAGGGATTTGGATACTTTATAGAGGTTCCAAATCCCTATAACCTTTAAGAAAAGAGAGAGTTCAATAATCATGTTATATTTTTTTAAAATACATTGTGTAACCTCATATTATTATTTGTTCACTGATATATTTATGTAATCAAAATTAAATGTTCAACCACTTCTATAGATAATGACTTCTTCATGTTCTGATTCTCCCAATCTTGGTGAACAATAGGTTTCTCTACTTACTGGTGTTCCCAATATAGAGGAACAACAACCTTATACACATGCCGATGCTACAAATCCATAGGATAAAAACACTAATGATTTTGAACCCAGTTAAATGGTAGATGATGAACAAACGATGTCTCAACAAAAACAAGATCATTGTAGCATGACCGTGTTAGAAAAAATTATTAAGGGAAGATGAAAAAACATCAAATTTTATGTTGGATAGAATGCACATTACTAGGAAATTAACCCCCAATAAGGCCATTTTTAGTAGTTTCATTGGGATCACCACTTGGAACCACATTCCTATTGATATAGATTCATGGAATAATGTTGTTCCCATGATTAAGACACTAACTTGAGAATTTTTTTGGGTAACATTATGACAGACCTTCTTTATTTTATTAAAAAAAAGTTATGAAACATTGAATTACTATTCATTATTCCTTGTAGAGTGCATTTATAGTAGATGAATCCTGAATAAAATTTGTATTAATACTTTTTGGAAAGCCTCACAAAGGCTTTCTCACAATTATTATGAATTTTCTTCTAAAATATTCTAAAGGGAAAATAAATCTACACCCACCGCAGATGTATACACACCTGATAAGCCAAGAAGCATGGGATGCATTTACTAGCCATTGTAAGGAGAAAAATTTTCAAGTACATTTTTATTGGTAATAAATTGTTTGAAAATAAATGTATTAATCACTTTGATTAAGAATTTTTAATTTATGAAACAACAACTAAGTGCCCAAAATAACCAATAGGAATAAAAAAACCTACTCTTACCATAAAACAAGGATGGGGTATGCTTCTCTTGAAAAAAAATTGGTACATATTTTAAATCTACTGTAATACTTTCATGTGACATGAAAAAACAAAATAATTATGTTACTATATTTATATACATATTGATGAATTCAAATCCAAATACACTTCCACCCCATTTCATATTCTTTAGAATGAGGAATATGTAACTAAATATGGGTACAAAAAGATGAAAACACAGAAAAAGTGTGGGAATCAGGTGTAAGTATGACATGGTAATTTTTTTGCTTTAAATTAGTATTACATAATAATGATTAAATATTTTACTATATTTTTATATGACTTAGACATAGGAATCAGAATGAACTATATTGGATGAATAACTACTATCAATGGCCTTAAAGCTGCTAGAAACGTATGACCACATCAAAGGTGTGGGTTTTGGGGTGACACCCCAAACATTTTTGAGAAAAGAAATTAATAGGGGATAAAGATAAAAAATAGAAGATATGTAGTCATAATTAGCTTCTCTTGAATAAAAATTTAATTGGGACCCATAGTTTCTAGAAAATACTATGGGAAGGAATCAAATAGAAGAAAAAACTCAAGAACAACCACTATGTGAAGACCCCCCCACCCCCACTATCTTTTAGGAAAGTCATTCCCATCAAAGAGATGTATTAGATGAGGTAGTCAATATTCTCATAATTGTTTCTATGAAATGAGAATTAGGCAGATACTGATACCTTTCTTGTACTGATATTGTACAGGGTGAAAATGATTGAAATTTATATCTATCAATACCCACCCATTTACTTTTTGTGAGGGATACTGTGATGAATATCCAATAAGATATTATACAAAAAAAACAACTTACAATAAGTCATATGAGAGTGGGGATTAACGTAGCTCATGAGATGAGTGGATAACTACCTATTCCACTTGATGTTGTAGATATTCATATGGTCAAGAAAGATATTGTAATATTCATATCATGGCTATTAGATCTTGAAAAAAAATATTTTGACAAGGAGGTATTCATTTCCAATTTATTTTTCATGAAAAAAATTTAATAATTAATGAAAAAAGGTATGAACTGGTGACTACTATTATAGAAAGACAAAGGGAAGGGGTGAAATGAAATGTCAAATCAAAATGATCTAACAGATCAAGAAACCAATAAAAAATATCTTCACAAACCACCTTTACCCCACCCATTCAATATTTGTATTTATTAACATTGAAGGTTCATGCAGATACAAGCCTACAAAGTGGTAGTAATGTCATAGTTGATTTTGAAGAACAAATGTATGAAGAGGCCATTGTAGAATACATTTCTCTTGATAATGTAAATTAAATCCTCAAGTATGAATAACTGGGAGTCTTAGGTGTAAATGTATACATGAGGTGTGTTTTTATGTTTTTTATCCAATATTTGATCTATTGTGTTAACTATAACTAAATACAATTCATATTTTTTTTATATTTCTATATTAATAATAATTGAATGAATTAACCCATGAACATAAATATGGACTCATTAGTCCTCACATCACTTCTACACAATAAACCTCAATAGATTCAAATCAAATTGATTAAATAGTTGAAAAATTGACCACATTGTTTAAAAGAAAACTTATGGATGATATAATATTCTTATTACTAATGATGTAGGGGTATAACTATACAAATTAATCATATCAAATATATTTTCATTACTTTAATTACTTATGAATTTTATTTTTAGGCAGTATTGGTTACTCATTTCAGTCAATTTGGATACTCCAAAGATTTATTTATTTTATTCACTTTATAAAATACCCAATAAATCGATCAAACATTATGATTTTTGTCAATTTGTAATATACTACATAAAAATTTTAGAACTAAACTTCAAGTTATATATTTTATATTATGTTTTAATTAAAATTGACATTTTAGTAAAGAAAAAAATTGGCATACTCAAAACTAAGAAAACACATTTAGATTGTTTTAATAATTTAATAAAATTATCCATAAGTCATTTGTAATTTATATGAATTAACCTCACCTCAATACGATTCACGGTATTCCCAGTATGACTCAAAACATATGTTATGAGTTTAAAATTGACATTTTAGTTCAAAAAGTATTTCACTCACTGAAAACCAAAAAAACACCCTCCAATTTTAATGATGATTATGTAAAAATATTCACAAGTCATTTGTGACATGCAGGAATCATTCTCACATCATACCAACACATGACGTGACTAGTATGACTTAAAGTACATGCTTCTAGTTTAAAATGAAATTTTAGTAAAGAACACAACTGAGTTACTCAAAACCAAGAAAACACATTTGAATTGTTTTTATACTTTATTAAAATTACCCATAAGTCATTTTTTACATCTATTAATTATTCTCACCTCAATCTGACATATAGTGTGACCGGTATGACTCCATGTGTATCACTTTATTTAAAATTGACATTAATTTTAGTAAAAAGGAAAAGTGACATACTCAAAAGTGAGAAAACAAATTCACATTCTTTTGATACTTTATAAAAATGATCAATAAGTCATTTTTAACATGTAGGAATAAAACTCACCTCAATATGATACACATTGTTCCTGATATGACTCAAAGTGTTTTTTATTAGTTTAAAAATGACATTTTTGTTCAAAACACGTGTCACTCACTGAAAACCAAGAAAACACACTCTCATTGTCTTGATAATTTAGGAAAATGATTCATAAGTAATTTTTGATATGTAGGAATCATTCTCAAATCAAATTTACATACTATGTGATTGGTATAACTCAAAGTGCATGTTTTCACTTTAAAATGACATTTTAGTAAAAAACACAAATGAAATACTCAAAATTGAGAAAAAGTATTTAGATTGTTTTGGTACTTGAGGAAAATTATCCATATGTCATTGTTGACATTTAATAATTATCCTCACCTCAATCTAATGCAGGGTGTGATTGGCATAACTCTAAGAGTGTATTTTATTTAAAATTGACATTAATTTTAGTAAAAAGGAAAGTGAAATACTCAAAAACAAGAAAACACAGTTAGATTATTTTGATACTTTAAGAAAATTATAAATAGATCATTTTTGTTTTTTAGGAATCATCCAAACCTCAATATGATACATAGTGTGCCTGATATGACTCAAAGTGGTTGTCATCGGTCTAAAATAGACATTTTAGTTCAAAACATGTGTCACTCATTGAAAATGAAGAAAATGAACTCAAATTTTCTTGATAATTTATCAAAATTATTAATTTGTCATTTTTGATCTATATGAATACTTCTCAATTCAAATAGACACACGATGTGACCAGTATGAATCAAAGTGAATGTTTTTAGTTTAAAATGACATTTTAGTAAAAAACACAAGTGACATACCCAAAACTAAGAAAACACATTCAAATTATTTTTATAATTTAAAAAAATGATAAATATGTCATTTTTGATGTTTAGGAATTATCCGAACCTCAATCTAACACTTGGTGTGATCAGTATGACTCAAAGTGTGTCTTTTTATTTAAAATTGACATTAATTTTAGTAAAAAGGACAAGTGACACACTCCAAACCAAGAAAACACATTCGTATTATTTTGATACATTAGTAAAAGTATCCATAAGTCATCTGTGACATGTAGGAATCATTTTCACCTAAATATGATACATGGTGTTCCTGGTATGACTCAAAGTGGCTCTTATCAGTCTAAAATTGACATTTTCATTCAAAACATGTTTTACTCCCTAAAAACCATGCAAATGAACTTGGACTGCCTTCATAAATTAGGAAAAATATTCATTAGTAATTTTTCATGTGTAGTAATTAGTCTCATGTAAAACTGACACATGATGTAACCAGTATGACTCAAATTGAGTGTTTTCAGTTTAAAACGACACTTTAGTAAAAAATACAAGCAACATACAAAAAAATTATCAAACACATTTGGATTATTTTCATACTTTAGGAAAATGATCTATAAGTAATTATTGAAATGTAGGAATCAACCATACCTTAATATGAAACATGTTGTACCTGGTGTGACCCAAATTTTGTGGTTTTAGTTTAAAATTGACATTTTATTAATGTATTGTTTCATATATATGTTTTATTTATTTATTTATAGTATTAATAACATAAGAATTATTTTCTTATATAGGTGGATTCTATTTCTTGATTTGGTGTGGTTTTTTGGAAACTGATACCATGATCATACTTTTTAGAGAGTGGTTTGGGTGACAAAGGCAATGAAACATTGATATTTTTGAATTTTTGTGATAGTATTTTCTAATTTAATTTTATAAAACATTTTTTTAAATGTCTATAATATAGTGTTGTTTATGTATTTATGATGAAATTTTTATTTCAATTAAATTATGAATTTTCCATATACAAGTTGCAATTATATATAGGTTGCTAATACACTATGTCATAATTCAAACACATTTCAGTAGTAGGGCCTTTATCAATGTTAACACATGTTTTGATAAAAGGACCCCCCTTTAATATCTCTTAGGAAAACATCATCTTTTTAGTGCCATTAAATCTTGGTTTGTGTGATGTAAAATGGATGATATGTGGTAGTGTTTTATCTATTTATTTAATTTCATCCATTTTCCTCATGATAGAGAGATAAAAAATGGAATAAATTAAACAAAAAAACACAAACCTGGATATCACACACCATATAGTGCAAGGAAGGAGATGTTGTGCGCCTAAAACTATGAATGTTTTTGGAAAGAGGCTTCACTTTTCACGTGTAGAGGATATATGGGGTCATCTAGACTCAATAAGATCAACTAAAATGGAAAGCTAAGACAATTCAATTGTTTAAATCCCAAAAATAATAGCACACCAAAACCCCAAATTAAAACACCCATTTTAAATATTTTTCATCCGGATCTTGATGGTAGAGTCATTAATTTAACTCCATTAATGGGTTGGTGAATTAATTGGGTAAAAAAAGTAGTTTTAAAGGGGCCAAGAAGAACCACATGAAACAATGGTAGAGAATTTGTAACACCCCTAGATTTTATGGTATGTCTCTTTTTAGATAAATTTAATCTCTTCTACAACTTATGTTGTATGAAACACAGAGCTTAAACGAAATCTAAAATATTATTATTTTAGCACGACCATTATAAACTGGCCATTAAACTAGATTACGTGAACAAGATTATTTATATTATAAAATATATATTAATTTTATTTTCAATAAAAATTTATTTATAATTATGATATAAAATCATAATTTTTTGTAAAGTCATTTTTCTTTAAGTATATGTTTTCTTCAAAAAGTGATTTTTATTTCTTTCCACGATAAAAGAAATATAATTAATTTTTTAAACTTTTAGAAAATTTATTTTATAAAATTAAATCCATTTTTTGATTCATCATGTCAAAATTATCTTAGGATGAATTATTGATAATTTTCTGAAGAATTTAATTTTCCAGTGAATAGTTAAAAAATATAGATTTTTTATAAAACTCTCATTTTCATTATATTTAAAAGTAAATTTATGATTTTAAATTTATATAAAAGTAGATTAATTACTTTTATTTATATATGATCTAATTAATTACATTTTAACAAAATTTATACCTCAATTTGGTATAAGTACATTTTTGGGCTTTAAAACACATTTTTCCAAAAAACTGTTTTTCATTGCATTTTGATGGTTTAACTTTAAATGTGAATTTTCAAATTAGGTGTTTTTAATTTTTAAAAATTTATTCCATATTTATAATAAGTATTTATATATTATTTTATAATTTCATTTTCATTTTTAGGCATAAAAAGTTATTGTGGTAAACAAAAAGATTTACCTCAGTATAGGTAAAATAATGTAGCGAGTTAATGTTAAAAGGTAAAAGCTTAAACTAACTTAAAACTAAAACATTAAATGGTTGGTTTATGTTATTATTGACCTTAAAAATACTTTAAAACATTAATTATGAACAAAATTAATTGAAATTAATTCCACCCAAATGTGGATGAATTTAAATATAAAATAATCATTATTGAATCACTTAAAACCACCCCTCTTCAAGTGTAAATATCACTCCTCACATCCCCTTTTGCCTCACAAGAATTGAAGATATTAAAATATTGACAAAAAACTATCATCCCCACTCTAATCATGTCCAAGTGCTTCTGGTCACACCCAAATACCAAATCCAAGCTCCTTAAAGGGTCTTTCAAAGAGGTGATATTCAAGAGGTTACCTTCTCAAACAACCTCTATTAATTTCTTTTATTTTTCTACATTATCTTAACCTACATAATATATAAAACAATAATAAATTTATTATAATGTATATAATGTAATTTTATATTTTATATTTAGTAACTTATACCCACCCCTTTTCTTATCTCCTCTTATTCAAAGAAACATAATCATTGTCTAAATTATGGCGGTTAACCATCTCTGTGAATATTGATTTTGTTCATTTTCCATTACTGCCTTCAAGGATGGTCATAAAAGTATTATTCTAGTTAAACAATATTTTAATAGGTATATTATAACCTATTTAATATTTTTGAACTAATATATAGACATAATATTAAACAAAATGAAACTAGATCATGATGGAAAAAAACCACCAAAATAAAAAAACATTTATCATTAAAATTTTATCAAATTAATCATCCTCATGTCAGAAATAAAAATGATATATGGGACCATTTAAAATTGTGGAAGTTCACAAATACCATTTCATTTCACTTCTATAGTTTTATTTCCATTTTAAAAGAAAATTTATAATTATACACAAGTGAACCGACCATGGAACCATGAAATGAACACACCCAAAACAATGAAAATAATGAAATATTATTGTTGAACAGGTGGTAATATGTTATAAAAGGATCATATAATGTATTATAAATATTATTATAGTTATTTGATTAATTAATAACATTATTTAAACTTTTATACAAGAGGTTAAAGTACATAAAACTAAATAGAAATATGGGGAAAGGGTTTCTTATCCCACTTTTACTTTTGTAAGATATATGTATTATTTGAAAATTATTTCCTTTTTGTATTTTATATACTTAAATTTGATATATAATATCTTGAATAAAATTTTATTCATGGTATTAAATGATTAATTTGATAATTATTAATTTTATAGGGCATACAATTCAACTGATTACAGAGTGGTAAGGGAATTCTTAACCCAATTTCCATTCTCTAGGTTAAACTTTTACTTCATTGATTATGTTGTGATAAGATTATATGTGAAATTAATTTTGATTATATTATCTTTTATTTCCACTTATTTTATGTGTATTTACACCGAATACATATAATCGATTTATTTGATTAATTTTCACTTAAATGATATGATATTTATAAGGGATTTTTTTTAAAAAAATTTATCTTTTCAATGTTTCCCATAAAATCACTTTTTCTTTTATGTTATTTTTTTCTAAAATTGTTTCCAGTTTTTTTACTTTTTTATGATGATTTTTAAATTCATTTTTACTCATTTTTACTTTTTACAAAATGTTTTTGAAAATTTCCTATTTTTCATTTTCTAAATGAGGTTCTTTGGGAATTTTTATAGAAAAAATACAAAAGAAATGTTTTTTAACATATATGGAATGAAAAGATTTCCAACCATCAAGAAACCTTAATTATTTGATTTTTTTCCTTTACAATATTACAAGGTTGTTTTCAAATAATTTTTTCCCTTTATAATTGTGCTTCTCTTTAAAAATAAATTATTTAAAAATGGATTTTTTTTAATAATTATTTCAAGTGTTATTTCAAAATTATTATTTAATGGTACTTATGATTTATGGGGGATATTAATCAAGGATACTATCATTATTCTTTTTATTATTGGTTTATGTTTATGATGGCATGATATTTATGTAACCTATTTCTTTTCCACAGGCTATGCTATGATGAAATATTTATGAAACCTAATTTCTTTTCATGGTTTCTGATATAATTTATGTTCTTATGTCACAAATATGTATGGTTTTATTATGTTATGGTTGGGACCTATATATCCCTTTAATTCACTGCGTAATGATTTATATCTCATGATATAAATAGGACTGAAATTGGAAGTGAACCTGGATCAATAATACAAGATTGGAATGGGAAGTGAAACTGATTTAGTAAAGTAATTTGTACACTATGATAGTCTTAGTATTGAACCTTTACTACTAAGATGGTTTGGGGAGTGAACTCATTCCATTATGAAATTATTGTAAAAGATCCTTGACTACTAAGGAAATGATTTTCTATGCTTATTTGTATGCCAAAATTCCATGTATTATGCCAATTTTATTATCTCATGGATCATGTTATTCTATGTTTAGTTTATTATGAACTTATATGATTTATTCCATTAATAAATATTATCATATTTGATATTGAGGGTATAATTTTAAAATGTTATTTTCATGTTTTTATTCCCTTATGCTTATGTTATGATTGATATCTCCCTTGTTTACCCTTGCTGAGTATCTGAGCTCACCATTTTCTTATGTTTCTTATCCCCAAGATATGAATAAAGTTATTAATTATGATATATAAAAATGGTTTTAGTTTTGAAGCAATATGTGGGAGATAATGCAGATGTTTTATGAACCAGTTGTTCTTGTTTCCAATTTTCTAAAGACACTAAACTTATATGATTCTGGAATGGTTTTGTTAAGTTATGTAATAAATAATCATCTATTTAGAGGTAATATATATGTATGAAAATAATGGTGCATTAAAAAATGACAGGTGCATTAACATGAGGAAGAAGGGGAAATAAAACAAATTAATAATAATTAAATTTATAATAATAATAAAAATATTAAATAAAATATACCCGCATGCGATTTGACCAAAGCCCAATGCTCATAAATGGTATCTAATACCCAGGGTAAAACATTACTTTTGGATCTAATGATGGTTTTATATTTCTCATATGATACACCATTTGAAATATAATCCATTATTTTTAGAAAAATATTTAATAAAAACATTAAATAAGTTATCCTTGTGTGAGATCTAACCAAACACCTAATGTGTGTAAATGTTATGTCATATCTAAGGTAAATCCCTTATCCCATACCAAATGATGGTATAGGATTTCTCATACAAGATATAGTTTGGAATAAATTTCATTTTTTGAAAAAAATCACGTGCATGTAATATAATATATTTAATGCTTTTATTCCTGTCACACCAAGGATCTACAGGACTTGGAATAGTTTGACTCTAATAATATTAAATAGTTTTTAACAGAGTTTTTAACCTTGTGTAAATCCTTTAAATCATTTATTAAGTGATTTTTTACTGAAAAATTACATTTTCACATAAAAAAACTCATAAATTATCAACAAAGAGGGTTTTCTTATCCTTAAAAATTGATGAAATTAAAATTACACCTATATTGAATTACCACCCCCGATAACTAACTTTGATAGTCTTTTTAAAAAAAATCAGACCACTAAACTCGAACATCATACTCATGCTCCCATGTCTCCTACTAGATCCATCTGTACTGCCACCAAATCCAAACAAGTGGTATCATATTCCCTCGAATTAATTTCTCACTATGATGTATAATCCACACTGAATGCTCCTCATAAGATGCATCCGATTCTATCTCAATTTCCTCACATTATATAACATGTGCAGGATTAGGAGTATACCTCTAAAGTTGGGATATGTAGAACACATCATGCATGCCATAATAACATGGAGGAAAGTACAGATGGTACGCCACTTTCCCCACCCATTTGGTGATCTCAAAGGGTCCCAAAAAATATGGTTCTATCTTTCCCTAATTCCTCATATGTCAATTCCCCAACTGAGGATTCACTCATAATAAAAAACTTGATCGGCCAATGTGAGCTTTAAAGGTCTCCTCCTATGGTTGGTATATGATCTTTTTCTTCTCCAAGTGATTATCAAGCTCTTATGTATTAGCTACACTCTCTCAGAGGTATCTCAAATGACACTAGATACCACAATCATTTCCTCACTCACCTCTTTCCATCAAGGTTATGAATTACATGAACTCTTATAAAATAGCCTCTTAAGGTGCAATGGCTTGGTGATCATCCCTCAATCCACCAAAGTCTAGGATGAAAACATGATGCATATACTCTAGTATGTGTATAGTCTATATGGACCATCCATCTGTCAGTGGATGGTACACTATGATCAATCTCAACTGATTCCTTATGGACCTCTATAAGCCTTAACAAAATTACAATGTAAATTGTGTGTCTTTGTATGAAAAAATACTCAAGGGAACTCCTTGTTATCATCATATCTCATGAAAATAAATATTTTCTAGTTCAACTACTAGGTAAGTCCCTCTAATTGGTAAAAGTGGGAAACTTCTTTATCCAATCTACAATCACCCAGACTCCATCATGACCCCTCAAGTTCCTGGGTAACCCCAACATAAAGTTCACTATGATGTCCTTCAATCTAGTGATATGGAAGTCTCTCATCAGTTTCTCACTAATAGAATCACTAACTTCCACTATCTCATATACTAGGGTTCCACTTCATCGTTAAATGATGTATCATATAAAGGTAATTTATGAAAACATAACTCTACTAGTAGTTTAAGTCTAGACACAACTCATATATATAAGGAAATACTCATATTAAACAAGGAAGAAGATAAAAAAGTCATGTTCAAGACTGTCCAATAATGAGTCCCTCCTCACCATGTATTGGGTTTTGATATACTGCATAAACATGGTCTGCCTAAGCTCCATGACCCTCTCCGCGACTCACCTGAGTCCCCATTTTCTAGGTTGACTACTAAGGTCCCCATCATATCCCATGATTTGGTACCTAAGACTGTCTTGAAACCCCATGAGACCTCGATCATGATTTATTCAAGCAGAATAATTGCAGATGTCCCATATTGCTACATTATAAATAATTTATCTCTGAATTTGGGCATGAAGTAAGATAATGAACTTGTTTCCCATAGTTTTAACACTAAGGACCTCCCTCCCTCATAAGAGGTGCTAGTGAGACTCTTCTCGACTCTAATTGTCCACCACTATACTAACATGAGTCATTTTCCTTCCTCTTCCTACTATTAGGAGGAAATCTCATATTAGTGAGAGAAAGCTCAGTCACTGGTCTTTAATGGGTTGAAAGTAAGCCTGATTCCCTTTTCTCCTCTATTCCCTTCTTAAAGGTTAGGCCTTTAAAAGCACCTAAGAGTATATCATCAGGTCAAAGAACCTAACTAGATGTTTGATCTACGGTAGTTATCCTATCTCAAACTTCTGATCTTTCTATGACTCAATCCCATCTAACAATGGAGTAAAGCGAAGTAACTCCATACACCGAGTACAGTATGAATAGATAGTCATAGAGCCCTATTGTGGCTCCATGAAATCCTGGGCATGGTCCAACTTCATCATTTCAGGGAAGTACTATTTGAGAAATAAGTATTTGAGGGTCATACATGTAAGAACTTCACAAATCCTAGCATGATTCATGGAAATCCACTATATCCTAGAGGATCCTTGGAACATGAAGGTCTCCATCATAACTTACTCCTCCACAAGAGATAGGAACAACTTGAAAATAATCTCGATGAAGTCCATCCAATCCTCTGATTGCTGTGGTCCATGAGTACCCTAGAATGTTGGAGGATGCTGAAGCTGAATATATTGAGCATATCTAATAAATGTCCTCTGAGTGACTCTACCTTGAACGAGCACTATCTAAAACAATATTGGATGAACAAGCTCTAAAACTTGGATAATCTGTTACGGTAAATGGACATGTTGGGGAGAATCCTCCTACACCATAGGTGGTGATACTGGGATATCCTAGGATACCTTAGTTGGCAATATCATCAAACATCTCTAAGGTAGAATCTTATGCAACAGAAGGAACATTAGGAACATAAATAGACCCTAACCAGTCTATGGGATCATACAAAGGATTTTTGAGGAGTATACCATTAGCCTAAGGTTTACCCCACATAGCACTAGCCCTAGTATCTATATATTAATGTTATCCTCAATAATAATATATATACTAACACAAAATCATGCCTAGTGGAACTAATTAAAGCTAATAAACATATATCACACAACATTTCAACAGATATATCACACAAGGAAACTATCCCAAATAGACAGTACAAAAAATGTCGTTTAATTAAATAACTACTATAAATAATAACAATAATTATATATATGACATGTGAACCTACGTTGCTATTCATGATTCATGAATGTATGAAAAATCTCATAAATCACATATCAACATCATGTGAATCACCCAAAGTAATTTTAATCAACTGTAAAAAAATTCTCATTTTCATGGTAACTCAGAGGTCCACTATATAGTGTTGTCCAAACACTATGATAGTTCCCCTTATCAAGCCCCAAATTTTCTATCTCTTGTCTACCCTATCCCAAATGAAGGAAAAGATAATAAATAAGTTAGCAAGTCCCAGTGATCTGATACAATTTTCTTACATCCCAACCTGTACCACCTAGTCAAAGATGGGTGCTACGTGACCTTATTCACTCCTCCCCATATGCAAGAGGACACCGAATAACAATGAGGGTCTATGTCTGATATTGGGGCGACTATACACTATGTATCAAGTCATATCACAATAATTAATAAACAATAATGAAAATAAATAATTATAGTAATAATGAGGAATAATGAACTAATCATTTCATATAAGTAAACAACACCCAATGTAGTAAGCCCATCTAGAAAGTAAGTAGAAGATACATAAAGAGATAAAAATAAATAAACATCTTTGGGTCCACTGAAGTTTATCCCATCCCACTCTTTATTCATGATCCACTACTCAATTATCCACCATAGGGCCCTTTCTCTTCATTGGATCTTGGGTCATGAAATCTACAAGCACACCGAAATGCCTAAGTAGGGTGTGATTACAAAGACTTAGTGGGACACCACCAATGCATCCTTAATAAGTTTTTACATTCATAAGAGTGTATAACATAATTATAAATAAATTAACACACAAGCAATGATCATTCCAAGCATTCATGTGCTAACCAAACTGCCACAAACCCCAGTTACACCTTCTTTGGATCCATTCTAGAAAACATCATAATAAACATGGAAACGTGTCAATATTAGATCTAGACTCATGAAAATCAATATCCACACAAGCCCTAGTCCTCTAGGTCAAACTAAACTAGGTCATCATACCCCAAATCTATCTTTAGGTTAGGTCAAATAGACCATCATGCCCTACTATTGCCATGTAGGTCTGATAACTCATGATCATCATACCCCACGATTATCACATACGGGTCTAATAACTCCTGATCTTAATGCACCCAGGTCAGGCCACAATAGGCCATCATACCCTATCATCCATCTTGGTTTCATTATCAATTCACATACAACGTCTGAACATGCTCCCCCACAGGGATACCTAGCCACGGTGGGCCCACCTATCACTTGGGTACCATGCCTAACACAACATAAAATATAACAAGAATATCACAAGGAAACAATGAAATCATATATAACATATCATGAGTGTAATCAAATCCACACATACACACAGGTGAGAAAATAAATTTAGTCTAAAGAACATCAACACACATAATCATAATATGTCAATCAAGAAAGACTCATGTCTACAAACGTACCCAAAATCATCACATAACAAGCATGGATTTGTCCATCATAAATCACATATCACGATAACATCATATACATAGACCCTAATGGTAATAAACTTCCTAACTCAAAGTCATCGACATAAATGACAAGGATAAACCACCCTATGTGGTTCAAAAGCTAGAGTGGAAACCTCACCAGTCAATAACATGTTCTTCTGTTCCTTATTATCATAGTTTCCAACACATCAACACTTGGGTTTTTCAAAGGTTCCTAAAACCAAAAATAGTTATTTTGTTTTAAAAAGAAATAAAATATCATATGTGATGATACTTTCTCTCTACTGGATAATTTTCAAATTATCAATTTAGTCCAACACATGCGCTCACAATATTCTCCTAATTAATTATTATATTTTGATAATTTCTCATAAATTATACTTTTATAATTTTATTTTGATAATTTTTTATAAATCATCCTTTAATAATTATCTCTTGATAATTTATCATAAATTATCCTTTAATAATCATCTTATGATAATTTTTTTATAAATTATCCTTTTATAATTATCTTTTGATAATTTCTTACAAATTATCCATTGATAATTTGGTGTGATTATCTTTTGATAATTTTTATATAAATAATCCTTTGATAATTTGGTGTGATTATTTTTTGATAATTCCTGATAATTATATTTCTATAATACACATAATTATCCTATGATAATTTAATAAATTATCCTTTGATAATTATCTATGATTATCCTTTTATAATTATATTTGGATAATTAAATGAAATTATTGTTTTATAATTCTTAAAAATTATACCATGTAATTGAACCATAATTATATTTGGTAATTTTCATAAATTATCCATAAAAATTCAACATAATTATCTTTTGATAAATTTTTACCTATCTTTTGATAATTTAACATAAAAAACCCTTTGATAATATATTTAATAATTATACTTTGATTATTTATGAATTTTACTTGATAATATTGGTTTTATATATTTATTTAATTTCAATGATTTTACCCCAATTGAAAGATATGGAGAAATGTAATACATTAAACAAATAAAATAAATAAAAAACAAAACACAATCCTAGATATCATGCACTGCATAGCACAGGATAAGAGATGTTGTGCTCTTAGAACCAGGTATGGTGTTCAAAGGAGGCTTCACCATTCATGCATAGAGGAGATCCAGGTTTTTCCAAACTCAACAAAATCAACCACATGGGAAATTTGATATTGTTAGACTATTTAAACCCCAAAATCATAGCACATCAAAACCCCCAATTAAAACACTCATTTTAAATTTGTTTCATCCAAATCTTGATGGAAGAGTCATTTATTTAATCCCATTAATGGGTTGGTGTATTAATAAAGTAAAAAATGAGTAGATTTCAAGGGTTCAGGAAGAACTGCATTTAATAATGGTGGAAAAGGGGTGGTGCATTGACATGGTGAAGAAGGATCAATAAAATAAATTTAATAATTAAATTAATAATAATATAAAAAAATATTAAATAAAACATCATCACCTATGATATGACCAAACGAATGAAACACATAAATGTTATTATGTTCTGTAACACCCTAAGATTTCATAGTACATTATATCTTTAAAGTAATTCAATAGCTTTCTCGACACGCAACACTGATTTCAAGCACATAACGACCTATCAAACTAGTCATTTAAAAAGCGGTTATGAATAGTATTAACCAAAATTTTAATTATATATATATAATATATAATTTTAAAATTCATATTTTGTATTTATTATAAATAATATAAGGACAAATTCAATTTTTTAGATAAAAGATGTATTTTTCAAAAATACAGTTTTTCCGCCTTTTAATGGAAAACCCTTTTTAAATATAATATTTGACACTTTTATATATTAAATTAAATTAAATTAAATTATTATTTATAATAAGGACATATAAATTTAGTTTGGATAAATTTTTGGTACTTTTCTGATAACTTTCATATTTTAATGAATAGTGAAAATACTAAATTTTAATTGAAAACAACTTTTTAATAAAAATAATTTATAGTGTTAAATTATGAATTTGAGTGGTTTTAAAGTATAATTGGATTATATTTTTATCATTTAATATAATTTAGGTCATTTTAAGTAATTTCACATTTAAATTGGACATAAAAACATGTCAATCTTTTGATAGTTTTTACTTCTTAAAAACCTTCTTTCTGGTTTTGACAACATGAATTAATTTTAAATTAATTAATTAAAATTATATGTTTTTAATTTTTTAAAATAGAAATAATTTTTGAATTTTTAATATCAAAATTATATTAGGGTGAATTTTTTGTATTTTTCTGAAAACTTTCAATTTTTGATGAATAGTGAAAAACACTGCGTTATTGTTTAAAACTAAATTTTTATTTAAATTTATTTTAAAGTAAAAATAGATACATAATACCTATATTAGTACAATTTAATTCATTGGAGTCATTTCATAATAAGATTAGATATATAAAATTTTATTGTACTATTTAATGTCTTTTACCCACCTTCTAGGCACATTTGCAAATTTGCATAAAAAGTAATTTTATCTCTTTTGTGAATTGAATTTCAAAAATCCAAGAGACACGGTTGACATCAGTAAGTAAAATTTGGTTCAATAGGAAGAAAATATTTTTTTATGAATAATAACTTTTGAATTTTATTTAACACGGTTAAAAGTAAATAGGGTAATTAAAGGTAAAAATAATATTAAAATTACCCTAAAACATGTCCTAATTCTATTGGATAATTGTATTTCTAACAAAATAAACCTTATGAAAAAAAATATAATCCTTTTTGATCCACTTGGATTATATTAGGACATTTATTATATTTTACTTAAACAAGAGTTAAAAGTGTTAAATTAAAATTTTAATAACTAAACCATTTTTAATATAGGATTATACATAAGATAAATTCGACTATAAAAATATATTTTAAATCTAAAAATATTTCCTACATCATAGTATTTTATTTAAAATTTTTATACATTAAATAATTAAATTTATTTATGACACAATGATGATGCAATAATTACCTTATTAATGAAAGATTAAACTAATTGATATTATAAATATTTAAATTAATATAAATTGAAACTTTTTATGCCATAAAAAATAATTTTCTAGGGGAATATGACATTTTAGTATTAATTAAATATATTTATTTCTAAGAAATCAGATTGTTATGAATTACAAAAACCAAATACTAAGTAGTGTCAAAATTGACATTAATGAGTTTAAAAAAAAATACTATTTTATTAAATGATATAATATTCATAAAAATATAAGGTTCGTCCAAAGGACTTAATTAATGTAATATATGTCATTAATTAACCACTTGAAGTTTTATTGTTAGTTTATAGTTTGTTTATTAACCATATAGTGTAAAAATACAAGAAGACATGGAAAAAGTTAAACTATTTAACTAAGAGTTAAATCTAAAGGATAAGGTTAATATGGTGACCTAAACTTGTATAAAAACTATTTTTTGAGAGGTTTTAGACCCATCCTCACCTTATACTCTAAATAAATACATTTGGAGTTATTAGAAACCGAAAATTATTTTATAATAAAATAATATTTCAAGTTTTCCTAAAGCGCCCCTCACCTCTCTTATAAAAGGGTACTTTCCCTTTTCTTAACTTCACACCTCAAAATCCATTTGGATCGGCCAAAACCTGATCAAATCTTCTCCCAACTACCCTCCATTCAACCTATATGACTTACTTTTATCAAAAATCCAACTTAAGGAGCCCTTTTGTTAAAATCAAAATGAAGAACCCAAAGAAGAGGTAATTACTTAATCACCTCTTTCAAATTTCTTTTCTTCTTATAGTTCCTCTTTATTCTTCATTTCCATGACAAAATAAAAACTCCAGTACCTTATACATACTGAAATTTTATTATAAATATGGTAAAACCATATTAATTATTCTATTCATTCTATGAATGAAAAAGTCACCATACGTGCGTACGTATGACTTACCGCCTCCACGTCGTGGTGTAGTTTTTTATTCAACACTTCATTTTTTGGATGGGTATAATAATAAGTATAATTGAAGTAAATAATAAATATAACATGTTAATTATTCTGTATATATAATATACTATAAAATTACATACAATTTCACAATCAATAGAATGATATTGTCGCTCGTGTGTACGTACGGCTTACCGTCTCCACGACGCGATGAGATTCATTTCCACATTCACCATTCAACGATGATTATAAATATATATTATTAATAAGTATGTAATATATGAAATAATAATTCTACTAGAAAAAATATATATAAATATATGTGTGTGTGTGTGTGTTTGTGTGTGTGTGTGTATTTACATAAATCTCATTCGCTTACATCTGTTCAATACGATATGAAAACGGAAACAATGTTTATGCATACGTACAGCTTACCGTCTCCATAAATGATGTTTTCGATTTCATATATCTATCTATTATACATATTTATGTTCTGAATATATATTATACATAAATAATTTTTTATATTCTGGAAGTAATTAAATCATGATATAAGTGATACGATCAATAATAACAAGTTAAAACACGTATGATAAAGAAAGTGATTATTACCCGAAATGTTATTTTAACATGGAAATTATTATTAAATGGATAGTATAAAGTCATAAATGAATAAATTATGATATAATAAATTTGAATATGGTTCTGGTATAATTTAATAACATACTATAGTCATTATACAGGAGGTTAAACGTACCCTCAACCAAAGGAAAGTACAAGGTAAGGGTTAATTCCTCAATCTCATTATTATCCAAGATTGTTTATGTGTAAGTTTTTACTGAGACATATTTATTATCCATGTAAATGTTTTATAAAAGAGTTTTCAAAAGGATTATTTTTAAGGTACTCTTTATCTAAAACTTAATTTTAAATGGTTTAAATATTTATTCTTCTAAACCATTCTCATTAATGTCCATGTTTTCAAAATGGTTTTAAGGATTTATTTATATGTACATGAATGTTTTAAAATGTTAATTACTTTCAAAATTTTGAAAGTGGTATGGGACACTTTGATTAAAAAATGGATTTTAAATGTATTCCTTTCTAAATTGTGTGAATTTTAAATGATTTCATAAAAAAGGGATATTTCTCTCAAAGAGTTTTCCGGATCATTTTCAACTATGTCAACATACTTTACTAGATATTATTCATGATTGAGGATTATTTATTATAATAAAATGTTCTATACTGTACTGAATGAGTTATGATATGTTTGACTATGGATGTGCTATTTTAATACCATTCATGGTTTACGGTTAAAGTAATGACATTTCGTATGCTAGTTTTAATACAAATGTTTATGTTATGTTTCACATTTTTCATATGATGAATGAATTGGACTTAGAAAGTGATGGGTGGGGCCCGCTATAGCCCCTCAATGCATCCGTAGGTCTCATGAGATAAATTAGCGTCTTGGCACAAGGCCTTGACAATATTTTTATTTGTAGTCTTGGCACAAGGCCTTGACTATGTGGTTATGATGTCGACATTATGAATTCTCTCGTTATGAAATTAGTTATTACATGTGATTATTTAAATAATAGAATATCCATGTTCATGTTTATATGGTAATGTTTGATTTATTTTTTCCAAATTATGTTCAAGTTTATGTTTAAAAGTATGTTGTTTTTACTACACATCTTGCCTTAAAAGTTTATAGCTTCCACTATATTATTTACCCTTACTGAGCATCTAAGCTCACCTCTTTCTTATGTTTTGTTTTCCTAGGATTTCAAGAAGTGTATTATGATTGATATGTAGGGTTAATCTAGGGGAATAATGGTGTTCTCAAAATATTATTTATGTTGTGTTTTATGTTTGAATGTGTAATGTAACGTTCATGTATGTAATCTATTTTCCAAGACTGCTAAACTTATCAGTCTTTCGGGACTTGATTCCTTGTAATCATGAAAATGTTTTAAAATAATGCACCGGCTCCGGGCTTCTAGTTTCGGGGCATTACATGCGCCTAGGGTAAAACCCGCATTTCAAACCTAATTGAGGCATCACATTGTTCATATGATACATTATTCTGGATATAATCTATTATTTTCAAACCCTTAATCTCAGACCTAACTGTAGAATTATATTTTTCATATGAGATACCATTTTGGTGATATTTCATTTTTTGAAAAAAAATGCATGCAAGTAATATAATATATTTAATAATTTTATTCTAACAATATTGAGGCTCTATGAGCCATAAAATCTTGCACTAAATCCGTGTCTGATTCTGAAAATGTTCAATAGAATATTAAAAAGTTTTTAACTGAGTTTTTACCCTTGCATAAATCCATTAAATCATGTATTAAGTGATTTTTACTGAAAATGTACATTTTCACATAAAAACACTCATAAATTATCAATAAAAAGGGTTTTATTTTCATTTAAAATTAAGGATGTTAAAATAATGTAACAATCCTCAATAGGCCATATGACACACCATAACTAGCCACATCAACTGACCAAGTGGAGTCCAAACACCTATCCATTTTCCATGTGGAATGTATTGTCCCCTACTATCCTAGGTTTTATTTGGCCTCCCCTATAACTCCAACTCAATACCTCTAACTAAATTTTCTACTAAGGATCTTTATGAGTTACACTATGTTTTTTTCCTAATAGTAATCATAATTCTCCTTGGTGGGATATTATTAAAGAGGTATCAAGTTCAAGTTATGGGGGAGGACGAATAAAACCCCAAATAGAAGGGGAAAATACTTGCCACGTGGTAAGTGGATAGGCATTTGGATGCCACTTGTCCGATTGATGTGGATGATTGCGATATGGAGTATGGCATACCGAGGATCCTTACAAATACTCATCTAGTTTTATCCACAAATACTCTATGAATCTTTAAACAATGTTCATGGTATTCTGAGTGCAAGAGTGTAGAAACTTAGAGCTTCACACCATTCATCTTTGATCACAACAAGGATTTCTCTTATTCTCAATATGTTATTGAGAGGGAGGGTGGATCATGAATCTCTCTAGGACTTAAGATAATTCTGGAGACTTTATATATTGTTCATAATAACTCTCTTTGTTTAAAAATGATACAACATGGAATTTATACTTAGAGTTTAAAAATTAATAATTTCACAAATTTCATTTATCAAATTGTTTATTCTATGTAATCCCCCTATCAAATAATAATAATAATAATAATATATATCATGACATGTGATTATTTAAATACCATTTGTTAAATAAATTAATATTTTTTTAAATGATATTTAAAAAATATCATTTCAATTGGGCCATTAACTTGATCCGTCAATCCTCCATAGAATTCATCAATCCTTTGAATAATAAAACTTTTAACCAAATAAATATTATTAATTCAAGAAATAAATAAATATTATATTCCCTAAACTCACGAATAAATATTTATTTAAATATTTATGTAACTAAATAATTTTCTTATTTTTTCAATAAAGTGAATAAATATTTATTTATTTATTACACAGCGAATAATAAAAAAGGGATAAAATTAAACTCATATATTCTAAACTCCAATATCTCATGATTGAATTTATGATATCAATAATACTTGAATAATTATTATTCCACAATTTGAGAATAATTTTATTTTTTAATATTAAATTCAATAGAATTTAATGAGATTCTGGATAAAATTAATGTGTGGACCTTTAGGCCTTTTTCTTAGTAACATTAGGTTAACTTACCTGAAGTCTATGATCAAAATCCAAAATCACATCAAGGCACCCATAGAGAAATAAGTTAAAATTATGTTGACAAAAAACTTCCTATGAATGATACTGTGTAATATAATTTATTTATATCTCATCAAGCCGGATGCATACTTATTTCATCACCATATTTTCTTGATTTATCTTTCTTTGAATTGTTGAAATAAATCCATCGATGAACTACCAGGTATATGGATTTAATCAGATAGTTCCATTTAGATCAAAGGCTTAAATATATCATATTTTTTTAATATTGAAAGAAGAAATCCTTTCTTGACTTATTCAATTAATGAAAAATTACTTATGACACACTCAACGTATGATACCTCATCGCAAGCATATTTATTCATAGTTTTCATCTATATAATAAATTATGTGATTCATGGTATACATTAATAATAATATCAAGTCTAATGAAAAATGCACACATTTTCATATTGGAATAGCCAAATGACACATAAACATGTGGAATTCATATTAGAAAATATATCCTTATAACATCACTTCTTGGAGATTATAAATTACAAAATTCATGATAAGAAGTCTCAATATATTACGAGTTCCCAACACCTGATGGTAAAACATAATTTTTGTCTCAGTGACAGATGTTATTGATATCATAGGACACATGTCAAAGCATATTTTCATAGCATTTCTATTTTCTCATTATAACGGGGAAATAATATAATATTTCAATGAAAGAATTCTAATTATGTTTACACATTAATGTTATTCCGAAGTACAATCATCATGTGATAATATATTTATTAATATTCTTGTAATAAAAAGTGAATAGTCAGTTGGTTCTAGGGCACCAATCCAAAAAACTCCCACTTTCACTAGAGTAAACTTCTAACTAACAAATTTTTATCTCTCACATGATAAGAATTCTTCTACTTTGTAGTGACTATAAAAAATGGTCCTTCCATGTTCTTTAGTGGCTATTTTTATTATTGCGAGTTCACTTCTTTGAGTAAAACTCATAAGAGGTGATATCTCCAAGTATTTTCCTTTTTTGCTATGTTATAAACATGAAATATTATCTAATACCATAGTTATAAGTTTATCATAATATATATTATGACAATACTTTACTTATCTTGGTAAAATTTAAAAATATGGACCAAATAATTACTTAAACTACATCTTAAGTATCATCAGAAGATGCAACATACTCAGTCTATATAGATATGGATACCACTACCTCTAATAAGATTATATATTTTTATTTCCTTAGCCTATATGTGATACTAGATCAAATTGATCTAAAGGAATACTAGTTTTTTATCCCCATGAAAACTAGTATTCTCACTTCTCTAAGTAATAGGAACTCATCCAACATAATTTCTATAGTAATGTTAAACGATTTAGGCTGCTACCTTAGGAGGTTTTATTGGTTATTTTTGATAATTTACCACAATACTTTATGCATTATAGATATCAAATATAAGTACATAACATAGAATATGTGATATATTCAAAAACATAAGAATTTAGAATTCTATTTATCATAAAAATATGCTCTTGTGTCTTAACATGTCTCCTTAGAGAGATTTTACTCTATGTGACATACGAAATGTAACAAATCAAACATTTAATAATGAAAATTCCTCTTGATATGATTAAATGTATTATATGCACTTCTTTGGTTTTATGTTTTCGGATTTTAAAATACCATTAATAATTTTTACCATTGCTAATATAGTCATTGAATAGTGATCACATGATTAGTATAAATATAGGGCTTTGACAAATCCAATTCACTTAGACAAAGGAAGTGATGGCCTCATCCAGTAGAATTGCTCCGTACGAAGCCCATTTGTCAAAGCTCTAAAAGGAGGTGGCATCATTGGTCTTCTCTCTTGACCAGGCCCAAGCCGATCTTCAACACGTTAATCTTGAATGGAACCTCCTAAGGGAGAAGTGGAAGTTGATAGAGATTACTACCCGAGTGATGTTATATGAGCCACCCTAGGAGTCTGTCACCATCGCACACCTTAACCTTAGGTCATATGAGGGTGTTATAAGGGGATATGTAATAATAACCTATCCCTATGATTATGTTCATTATATTTTTATAGACTAAATAATATACATTCATTTTATTATTGTTACTTTGTAAATAGTTTTTTAAGCACAAATAGTATTTTTCGTTAATATTCAATTAAAAAATCTATTTTGATGAATTAATTGATTTTTAAATTAAATAATATTTTAATAAAATATTATTAATAAATTATTTTTTATTAAATATAAATGATCATATAATTTTTATGAATACAATTGTAATTTTTATTAAGGTTTGAGAGCAGTTTTTGTCAAAACCCATGAATTTTCGATAAATGTAGGTTTTTATTTTAAAAGTAAAAATTCACATATTTAGAAAATTATTTAGATAAAATGAATATTATTTTTTGAATCAGAAAATTGAAATTATCTAATGGTTAATTTTTCATAATTTTCTGAGACAGTCAAATTTTTTGGTAAAAATTAAAAACCGTTTAAATATACAAGGTGTTTTATGACATCATAATGACACAATAGTGATGTAATAAAATACTATAAATGGAATGTTATGAAAATATATGTTTTAACTTTAAAATAATGTGATTTTATGTTTTATTTATTTATTTTACAAATCCTTAGTGGACCCTCAAAGACTTATAAATCATTTTATCATTTTAAAAAGATTTCCTTGAGAGTGTGACTCATCTCCACATAAGAAAGCCTAACATTTTAATAATTTTGGACATTGGACTTATAAAATAATTTTTTCCACTCCAATTTTTCAATAACCATGGGTAAAAACCATGGGATGGTCTGTGGTTTTGATTAGTTTAATGTGTGGTGTCCAAAACCTAAATAATAATTAATTCCCTCTCCTTTCCTATATAAACCCACTCAATCTCCCATTACTCTTCACTCAAACCATTTGGATCTCAACCAAACCCGAAAATTCTCTCTATATAATCAACCCAAGGCACCCCAATCTCCTAATAAGACCGTCTCAAGCCTCTCCCAATCCTCTCCCAATCCTTTGGGATCACACTTCCTTGTAAGGGATTTCTTCCTTTCTCATTTTTGTCCAAGTTTCTTTATATTGTTATACCCTTTTATTTTCAATTAAAAATGTTGTAGTATGATTTATAACCTCACCTATACTTCCATAATTATTTTTTAATGATGATAAAACTATTTATCTCTCATTAATTCTTCCCATTTACACCTGTTACCATTCCAAAATTCCGTAAGGGATTTCTCTCTCCTCATTTACATTCAAGAAATTCTTTTATATTATGAATATAAATTCCATTACATATGTTGGGAAATGTATCTATACGACCTCATTACATTTCATTTCATGTATTTATGATGAGATACCCCTTTATCTCTCATAAACCATTTTTATGAATTATTATGTCACGCCGTTATGCTGCCCAATTTGCACCGTGACTTCCAAGACAAAGTTACTGTGTAGTGAATACCATGCCCATTTCTCTATCAAGGGTATTCACCTTTATGAAAATTTACTTATCAATTATATATATTCATGTATTTATTCCACATTCCTTTATCTTGGAATAATTAATGATGTTTAATGATTCCATGTTGTATGATCCATGTGGAACACTTATGCATGAAATGAAATAATTAAGAAGGGTGCGCCCTGATGGCACTTCAATGCATTGGGTAAAGATTAGTACCATGACACATCAAGTGAAATGAGGTTTTACTCATGATAATTCAAGTGAAATGAGGTTTTACTAATTATCTATGTGCAATGAGCCTTGGATCATGCTAATATCTTGTTAAATGTTATTGCCACAATTCCATGTTATGATAATAAAGCAATATCACGCCTTTATGTTCATGTTTCTCTTGTGCTCCCTTAATATTAATATTGCCTAAAATGTACAATATTATTCATGTTATTCCTTTTTTACTCTTCTACTAGGCTTTATAGCTCACCCTTTTCTTATGCATGTCCTCAGGTTATCCCATGAAATTCCAAGTATAAAGGAATGTTGTGGTCATGTAAAAGAAGTTTTCAATAAATATGTTGGGTTTTATGTTCTAAGTTGTTATTTAATGTTCCTAATTTCCCATGAAACTAGTCCTATCGATCCTCAGAGTTATATCAAGTGAATGTTTATGTAATAAATCATGATTAAGTGTGTAATAAAGAGCAAGGTTGTTATAGTTGGTATCAGAGGATAGGTTTAGTTATTTTTGGGATTAGGATTAGAAAACCATAGTGAATGAATTAGGGATAATACCAAGTATAATAAAAACATCACTAAATTTTGGTGATTATTTATTAAGTGGTTTATCTTGAAAATACACCCCTGTCTGGATACGAGTAGGTAGAGGTGACTCTGGCACAAATGTATCTAGGGGTAAAACCTGAAAACACTACTTTGAGCTAGACTCAAACAAAACTCGTGCATGAAAATGGGCCTTACTGCACTCTTGGTTACGAAACTCCCAGGGGATATTCTTTGGTAAATTCATAAGCTTAGTATGAACCATTATTAAGGGAATTAAAAAAATTCCCCTAAGAATATATTTTGGGATGTAGATCATGGATAACATAGATAAGTTAAGGAAATAAATTTAATTTATAAGTTATCCCATTTTTTCATTGGATTAACCTTTATGTGTTACCCCTAAATTTTCTTTTATTCTAGCCAATGGCTGGTAATAGGAGGACTCAAGCTAAAAACCAATGCGAAAATCAATGTGATGACTGCTTTAATGAGATGCCCAATCTGATGGGAGTGAGAATCATTAACTTTGTCCGAATACTCTCTCTGTTAACTCATGTTTTGAATAGAAACATGGGTCAAGAGGAACTTTCAACCCCCCAAAGAAAGAACAAGACACAATCGAGAGCTTCATGAGACAAAGGTATCCTACTTTTAATGGATCACCTGATCCCTCAATCACCAAACAATGGATCATATTTATTGAGAAGATCTTCTCTATCCTTTAATGTTCTGAACAAGATAAGGTACTTCTGGATACTTATTGTATGAAGGGTGAAGCTGATCAATGGTGGAAATTGATCAAAAATATGAATCCTAAGGAGGAGATCGAGGAGTTGGAATGGAAGGATTTCTGGAAAATGGTTTTTTATAAATATTTTCCTCAAACCCTCTAAATTAAGATAGAAATGGACTTCCTTTCCCTCAAGAAAAAAGATGACGAATCCATCAGAACATACGAGGAAAAATTCACAAGGCTTGCACGATATGCCTTCAGCTTTGTCGTTACCCCCGAATGAAAGGTTGATCACTTCTTTGGTGGGATAAAACCTAGCCTACAGAAAGCCCTAGCGATCCATGACTTAGAGATCTATGAGGAATTTTTTTGATGTGCCCTCAAAGTTGAAATGGAGATCAGAAAATCTCAGGGGTATCATGGGGATAATAAGTGTAAGGTGGACATTAATTCTAGTGGTCCGATGGATAAATCCAATAGTTCTAATAAATTCTAGAACCCCACTTGAAAAATTTTCAGAAAGAATCACCCCAAAAATTGCCTGAAGGGGACGGGAAAATGCTTTAGGTGTGGAAGAAAAGGGCACCTGGCTATTAACTGCCGATAAGAAAAACCCTCTGCTGTGACAGAGGAGAGGAATACTCCATTATACCCTCAATGCATTGTTTATTGCTTCAACTTCAAATAACTAGGGCACTTTCAAAACCAGTGCCCTAAGCCAAGGGTTTTTGAAGGAAACCAACAACCTCTAAGGGAACAAGGGTGATCTTTTTCCATCACTACCACTAAAGAGAACCTCGACAATGAAGTGGTGACAGGTACACTAGTTATTCATTCAAGAATAGCGAACATACTTTTTTATTCTTTTTCTATGCATTATTTTATATCCCAAAAGTTTATTACAAAAATCCCAACACGACCACAAATCATGGAAGTAATGATGTCAGTGAGAATGGAAAATGGGGAAATAATTGAATCCCATGAATATAAATCCTCCCTTATCACAATTTGTAGTTTGAACTTCCAAGAGAACCCTTTCATACTCCCTCTAGTGGAATTTGATGCAATTTTTGGCATGGATTGGATTTCCCTATATAGAGCCAACATAAATTTCCATGAGAGAGAAATTACTCTCCATATGGAGAATCAACCCCCAATTCTGTAAAAGTGCAAGGAGGAGGATGAATCATCCTTAGCACCGTCATCTCAAGCATGGATATTACTGCCCTATGATCACACATATCTTTCTCAGATGATTGAGTCTAAGGAAGAAACCATCCTTGAAGACATGACTGTTGTGAGGGAATTCTCTAAAGTGTTTCCTGAGGAATTATTTGGTCTTCCTCCTAGAAGAGATATTTAATTCTCAATTGATATTATACCTGGGGAATTTACAATATCCAAGACTCTATATAGAATGGATATTGTGGATCTTGATAAGCTTAATAAACAAATATATAAGAATATGGATAAAGGGTTTATACGCCCAAGTGCTTCACCATGAGGTGCACCAGTCCTCTTCATCAAGAAGAATGATGGGTCAATGCACCTTTCCATTGATTATCACGAGCTCAACAAAATCATGATAAAGAAAAAGTATTCTCTACCCTGAATTGATGACTTGTTTGATTAGCTACATGGATCACAATACTTATCCAAGTTGGATCTACGGTTGGGATATTACAAATTAAGGTTGAAGAAAGAGGATATCCCCAAGACTGCTTTTCGTACAAGGTACAGGCACTATGAATTCATAATAATGTATTTCGGACTCAATAATGCTCCAAAAATCTTCATGGAATTGATTAATATAGTATTTAGATATTACCTTGACAATTTTTTGGTAGTCTTTATAAAAGATATTATAATATACTCCAAAATCAAGGAGGAGAATGAGGAGCATCTAAGCATTGTACTAGAGACCTTGCGAAAGGAGAAGCTCTATGAAAAGTATAGAAAGTATGAGTTCTGGTTGAAGGAAGTCTCATTCCTCGATCATATCATCACAAGCAATGGGATATCTGTGGATCCCTCCAAGAAATATACAATAGAGGGATGTATGAGGCCAACATTAGTGATGGATATCCATAGCTTCTTGGGGTTAGCTGGATATTATCATCGATTTGTGAGAAATTTCTCATGATTTTCAAACCCTCTTACCAAGATAACTCAGAAGGGGGTCAAGTTTTCTTAGAGTGATAAATGTGAAGAGAGCTTCAAGGAGTTGAAAATGAGGCCTATCACTATGCCCATGCTCACACTACCTAAAAGTGGAGAAATTTTTGTGGTATTTAGTGATGCTTCGAAGAAGGGCCTGAGCTGTGTGCTGATGCAAAATGATAAATTCATTGCCTATGCTTCAAGGAAATTGATTATTCATGAGAAAAAATATCCAGTACATGATCTGGAGTTGGTTGTAGTAATATTAAATTTGAAAATTTGGTGACATTACCTCTTTGGGGAGAAGTATGAAATATACATGGACCATAAAATCCTCAAGTATATATTCACACAGAAAGAGTTGAAAATGCACCAACAAAGATGGTTAGAGCCGATCAAAGACTATGGCTGCTCAATCCATTACCACCCTGAGAAATCGAACAAGATGGTAGATTCTCTAATCTAAAGGACCCAACAATTATATCATTGGTGAGAATTTTAAAGGATCTAATCTTCTTATATTTTCTAAAGATGGACATGAGAATCATAAAGAAGGGAACATCATCAATACTTTCACAAATGATTGCTCAACCATTTGTTTTGGAAAGGTTAAAGGATGCTCAAAATAATGACATGGGAATTCAGAATAAAGTGGAAACAATCAGAAAAGGTAAATCCTAGGAGTTAAATGTTAATAAATAAGGAATTGTGAGATTTGGGTCATGACTATGCATTCCATCAAATCCTAAGTTAAATAAATAAATTTTGGATGATGCACATAGTTCAAATATCTCCATTCACCTAGGAAACAACAAGATGTATTGAGATCACTGAGAACATTATTGGTGGTATAACATGAAGAAGGAATAACTGAGTATACATCAAAGTTCCTAGTATGTCAGAAGGTGAAGACTGAGAGGCATAAGTTTAAGAGGATTATTCCACCATTACCCATACTAACATGGAAATAGGATAACATCACTATGGAATTTATCACCGGACGTACAAATACATCCAAAGGAAATAATGCTATCTAGGTTGTTTTGGATCATCTTACAAAGACTTCACACTTCATTTAAATTTGAGAGGATTTCTCATTGGATAAACTGGCATAGATATATATCAGACAAGTGGTAAGGCTGCATGGAGTACCACTATCTATTGTATCTGATCAAGATCCAAGATTAACCTCTATGTTCTGGAAGAGTCTTTTACATGATCTAAATACTGAGCTGAACTTTAGTACAACTTATTACCCTCAAACTGATGGCCAATCTGAGCAGACTATCCAAATACTTGAGGACATGTTTAGAGAATGCTCAATGGACTTCAAAGGAGGATGGGATCAACATCTTCCTCTGGTTGAGTTCTCTTAAAATTAAAATTTCCACTCAAGCATCCAAATGGATCCTTATAAAGTCCTTTATGGAAAGGGGTTTAGAACACCAAAATGTTGGGATGAAGTTGTGGAGTGAAAAATCCTAGGTCTAGAAATGGTCAAAGAAATGGTAGAGAAGGTTAAGACCATCCAGCAGCATATTAAATCTTCTCAGAGTTGACAAAAGAGCTATGCTGATAATCATCGATGATACCTAGAGTTTGATGTTGGGGGCAAGGTACTGCTCCGCATATCGCCATGGAAGAGAGTTATGAGATTTGGGAATAAGGGAAAGCTTAGTCCAAGGTACATTGACCCTTTTGAGATCCTTGATCGCATTGGAGCAGTGGCATATCGACTAGAACTTCCACCGAACCTATCTCAAGTACATGATGTATTCTATGTATCACTCTTGAGGAAGTACATACCTGGCCCATCGCATGTACTCAATCCAGAGGTGTTACCATTAGAGATTGACATCTCCTATGAAGAGAAGCCAGTGAAGATATTAGATCGTAGAGAAAAATTTCTAATAAATAAGATAATTCCCCTCGTCAAGGTGTTGTGGAGAAACCAAAAGTTTGAATAAGCAATGTAGGAATCAAAGGAAGTGATGAAGTAGAGTTACCCTCATCTATTATAGTGTGGGAAAATGAAATTTCAAGGGTGATAATTCTTAAAAGGGGAAGATTGTAACAACCCAAAATTTTACTAATGAAAATTACTCTTGATTTGATTAAATGTATTATATAAACTTCTTTAGTTTTAGTTTTTTGGATTTTAAAATACCATTAAGAATTTTTACCATTGCTAATATAGCCATTGAACAGTGATCACATGATTATTATAAATATAGGGATTTAACAAATCCAATTTACTCAGACAAAGGAAGTGATGGCCTTGTCCTGTAGAATTGCTCCATATGAAGACCATTTTTCGGAGCTTAGAAAGGAGGTGGCATCACTGGGATTAGCTCTTGACCAATCCCAATCTGAGATTCAACATGTTAATCTTGAATGGAACTTCCTACGGGAGAAGTGGAAGTTGATAGAGATAACCACCCAAGTGATGTTATCTTAGCCACCACATGAGTATGTCACCATCGCAAACCTTAACATTCTGTCATATGCAGGTGTTATAAGGGGTTATGTAACAAGACAATATCACTAGGATTATTTGCATTATTTTTTTACAGAATAAATAATATACATTCATTTTATTATTGTTATTTTATAAATAGTTTTTAAAGAACAAATAGTATTTTTAGTTAATATTAAATTAAGAAATCTATTTTGATGAATTAATGGATTTTTAAATAAAATAATATTTTAATAAAATATTATTACTAAATTAATTATTATTAAATATAAATGATCATATAATTTTTATGAATACAATTGTAATTTTTATTATGGTTTGAAAGCTGCTTTTGTTAAAACCCATGAATTTTTTATAAATGTCGATTTTTATTTTAAAATAAAAAATTCACATATTTAGAAAATTATTTAGATAAAATGAATTTTATTTTTGGAATCAGGATTTCTAAATTATCCAATAGCGAATTTTTCATAATTTTCTGAGACAATCAAATTTTTGGGTAAAAATCAAATACCGTTTAAATATATAATGTATTTTATGACATCATAATGAAGCAATAGTCATGTAATAAAATAATATAAATGGTAGGTTCGGCAAATATATGTTTTACCTTTAAAATAATGTGATTTTATATTTGTTTGATTTATTTTACAAAGCCTTAGTGGACCCTCCAAGACTTAAAAATCATTTTAACATTTTAAAATGATTTCCTTGAGAGTGTGACTAATCTCCACATAAGAAAGACTAATATTTTAATAAGTTAGGACATTGGACTTATAAAATAATTTTTTCCACTCCAATTTGGAAAAAAACCATGGGAAAATCCATGGTATGGTTTGTGGTTTTGATTAGTTTAATGTGTGGTGCCCAAAACTTAAATAATAAAGAATTCCCTGTCCTTTCCTATATAAAACCACTCAATATCCCATTACTCTTCACTAAAACCATTTGGATATAGACCAAACCCTACAATACTCTCTCTAAAATCCTCCCAAGGCGCCCCAATCTCCCAAGAAGTCCCTTTCTAGCCTCTCCCAAGCCTTTGAGGTCACACTTCGAAGTAAGGGATTTCTTCCTTTCTCATTTTTTCCATGTTTCTTTATATCTTAATACCCTTTTATTTTTAATTAAAAATGTTAGGGTATGATTTATAACCTCCTATATACTTACCTACTTATGTGTGAATTATAATATACCTCTTTATCTCTCATTAATTCCTCCCATGTACACCCGTTACCATGCTAAAATTTCGTTAGGGATTTCTCTCTCTTCATTTACATTCAAGAAATTATTTTATATTATGCATCTAAATTCGTTTAAATATGTTGTTAAATGTATCTATATGACCCAAATTACTGTCCATTTCATGTACATATGATGATACACCCCTTTCTCTATCATCAACCATTTTAATGATTTCTTATGTCACGTCATTATGATGCCCAATTTGCACCGCGATTTTCCAAGCCAAAGTCATTGTATAGTGAATACCATGCCCATTTATCTATCAAGGGTATTCAATTTTATGCACATTTACTTATAAATTATATATTTTCATGTATGTATTCCAAATTACTTTATCATGGAACAAATGATTATGTTGAATGATTCCATGTTGTATGATCCATGTGGCACATTTATGTATGAAATGAAATGATTAAGAAGGGTGCACATTGATAGCGCTCCAATGCATTGGGTAAAGATTAGTATCATGATAAGTCAAGTGAAATGAGAGTTTAATCATTCTAATTAAAGTTCAATGAGGTTTTACTCATGCTCCATGTGTAATGAGCCTTGGATCATGCTAATATCATGTTAAATGTTGTTGTCACAGTTCCATGTTATGATAATCATGCTATATCACGTCTTTATGTTCACGTTTCTCTTGTACTCAATTGAAATTAATATTGGCTAACATGTAATATATTATTCATTTTATTCCTTTTTTACTACCTTACTGGGATTTATATCTCACCCTTTTCTTATGCATTGTCACGACCCGTCCTTGGGGCCCGTGCTGTGACTACCCCAAGCCCGCCTTCCATAGGCTATGGGCTGGCGACTAGCACCAAAGGCGTAAAATCCCGATAACTGGGAAGGCATTGCCTTTATAAAAGAAAACAAGCACCACAGAGTACAAGCAGAAGAAAAACACTAAGTACAAAAGAAATGATGAAAAGTAAATGGGCCAGAATACAAACCCAAAAGAAAGTACGACTACAACTAAACAAGGTACAACAGCAAAAAGACAAATAGCTGGAAGAAGGAAGCAGCTCCGGGGTCATCCACCTCGGATCCTACCTGAAGGGTAGGTACAGATAGCGCAGCTCCTGGTCGTCCACCACGGATCCTACCTGAAAGGTAGGTACAGATAGCCTCCTCCACGCTCTCGTCCGTCAACCTCCTCTGTGAGTCGTCACGTCGTGTAGTCCACCTCCGGGTACTGACTCGTCGTGTAGTCACCCTCTGAGTACCGACCAGTCCTCGAACACTCGGCCACCGTCAGCATTGCTCGTCGTCTGCAACCAACACAACGAGGTGCGGGCATAGCCCGTGCAGGGGTGAGTATAACGATACTCAGTAGGGACCTCGAGACCCTCAAGGTCTCACTAAACCAACAAGGATAACCACAAGAAGATCTCAACAGATAACCTCTACTTAGATATATGCCCATACATATACCTAAGTTATCAAGTAACCCATCTCAATCATGAGGAAACACAAGGATTGTGAAATCAATGGATAACCACTACCCATGTATATGCCCATACAGTTATCAAGTGACCCATCTCAATCATGAGGTAAACACAAAGGTCAAAAGTCTCAGCTCAAACCAGGATTTTCATTATCGAAACTGTAACTGCTGAAGAGCTCCGTCTCTGGTGTGTACAGTGGTCCTGTCATGACTCCGAGGTACTGCTCACTAACCTAAGACTACTGAGGTGCTCCTGTTGAGTACTGCGGGTCTGCGGCCAACTACCGGGCGCTCCGTCCGCTGTGGGTCTATCGCCAAATACCGGGCGCTCCCCCCAATAGCCTACAGAGGTACTCCTCCTGTCGAGTACCGCGGGTCTGCGGCCAACTACCGGGCGCTCCGTCCGCCGTGGGTCTGTCGCCAAATACCGGGCACTCCGTCCACTGGTCTAGTCGACTCACTCCAAGTCGAGTCGGTCAAGTAGTCGTCAGGTCTCAGCTGGCTACACGGTCTCCGTACTCCGCACGCTCGTCTCCGGGAGGGTCCGCTCTATGAGCTACTGGTCGATACTCCAAGTATCACAAAGTCCTGCAAAGAAGTATCTCAAAGGACCACCTCGTCATAGGGGTCTCAACGCAACAGACGGCGCGTCAATCGGACGCCCGGTCTGTGAGTTATTAGCCTTTTCGTCCCAGGGGCCCGGTTGGTTTCGTGTGCGAACCAATCCGGTCGTAACTCAACTATACCCCGAACACTCATAGGGTATACTCATAGGGACCGTTTCTCAACGAGATCACCAACGCCGCTGAGGGTTTGTCAAACGAATGTTCTGTCAGAAAGGTATCAGCTTTTCCGTTCCAGGGGCCCGGTTGGATTTCGGTGCGATCCAACCCGGCCACTATCCAACTGCATCCAAAACTCGGGCAGAGGATGCCAAAAGTTCCATCTCAACAAGAGGAAAACAACGAGATAGACGGTGCGTCAATCGGACGCCCGGTCAGTGAGTTATTGTCTTTTTCATCCTAGGGGCCCGATTTGTTTCGTGAGCGAACCAACCCGACCGCACTCCGACGACATCGAAACCTCGAGCGGAGTAAGCCAAAAGATCCGTCTCACTTAGAGGAAAACAACAAAGTCGATGGCACTTCATTCGGACGTCCGGAACTCGAGTTACGAGCGTTTCCGCTCCGAGGGACCGGTTGGTTTCATATCCGAACCAACCCGGCCGAACCCAAAGTAATCCGAAACCTTAAGTACGATATATCGAAACGACCATCTCGATCCAAGGATCGCGTTTCCGCTGACGGAGAGTTGTTTGGAGGCCCGTAGCTCAAGTTACGGGCATTTGACCGAAAGTGGCCCGAAAACGGGGGTCTGGGCCCGGGCTGACCCCCCCGGGTCGGCCCGAACCGGGTCGAACCGACCCGGGTCCGACCTGGATGGGCCCGGCCCGGCCCGGCCCAGTCTGGCGCGGTCCGGTTCGGTCCGGCCCGGCCCGGTCCGGCGCGGTCCGGTTCGGTCCGGCCCGACCGGCCGGCCGCGGCTCGGCCAGTGTGGCCGAGCCGACACGCGGGCGGGGCGCGCGGATCCCCCGCCCTTCGCCACTGATTGAGGCCGGCAGTTCGCCGGCCGCCCCTTTTTCTGGCGGCGCGCCGCCGCCGCCTTCCGCGGACCACCGGACTCACTCCGGTGGTCCGTTCTTCCTGCCGTCTTCGCCTATGGTCCCCTCGGGACCCCATATTCTCTGCGAAGGGATTCAAATGCCCAAACGGCCTGCTTCGTCGTCACCCGTCAATCCACACATCAATAAACAATCTGCGGAGGGTTGTCGGGCCGTGTTCATTTGGCCCGCACCCTCCGCGTTAGATTATAACAATGGGAGAAGTTTATTCAACACATGAATACATAACCAAAAACAATTTTAATGAATTAAAATTGTTCTTATTATCCGGGTTCTTCACCTTGAACGGAAACATTTACGGAGTTTGGAACATTCAAATAAAACCCCTACCTTGGGTATAAGCCGATCGGAAGGAGGCATCGTCGTTCGAGGATCGTCGCGGTATGGCGTCGCGAGGATGACGACGTCGAAGGGGGACGTCGGCATTCGTCCGACTCGAGGGAAGGTGAAGCCGTCGTCGCTTGCTACCCGATTCCGCTTCCAAGCTTGTTCGTCGAACTCCAACATATGATTGAAGGTTTCGTTGCGGAGGAAGGAACGTCGCAGAAGAGGAAATGTCGGCGTCGCGACACATGGCGTTGCGTCGTCGATTTCCGTGGTTTCAGCGTTCTTCGTCGGAGGCCGGTGTTCTTCGCGTTCTTCGCGTTCTTCGCGTTCTTCGCGAAGGAGGATAAAGAATTCTCAGAGGTTCTTCAAGGTTTAACACAACATTTCAAAAAAAGGAGGGTGTGTTGGCCTTATTTTATTACTACGCCAACGTATTTCAAACCGGTTAAGAAACGAATAAAGAGATAAATAACGACCCATTAATTCGTAGAATTAATTCAACGAAATAAACCGCCCAATTAATTGGTGCGTTAAGAAAATAAGAAAACGCGTCAGTTGACTTTCATAATGACTGGTTTTCACGGGTGCGTTACTTATCGGAAAAGAAACGGTGGGGCTCGTGCAGGTCCCACCTCACAAATATCCTACCAAGAGGGTAGGATATTTTTGGATAGCACCCTATCCATAACAACTCAGCTTAAGCTGCTTTAAGTGGCTTCAAGTGGCTTCCAAGCAGCTTAAGTGAAATAAAATAAAGTTTGTCGCACTATTTATTTTATTTCTTAACTTTAAGCCCAAAAATTAAAAACCACACCCGAGCAAACACAACTCCGGAAGAGGCGTTTATAAGCAATTACCGGAGCTGTGATTCCATCAGTGCCCTCAGAATTTGATTCCGAGCACCAGTTCAAAAGTTAGAAAAACCCGCTCGTCCGTTCACTGAACGTACCCAAGCCAAACTTCAGAAATTGATTCCGGGCACACCGGGCCTCGGAATCAGGCGCCGTCAGAAACTGCGTTCTTGTAAAATTCCAAATAAAATTAAGAAAAAAAAATTTCCTTGGAATTTACGGGTCTTTACATTACTCCCACCACAGGGCTTTACGTCTCCGTAAAGCTTCACCACAAACTTAGGGAAACAAAGGCGGTACTGAGCACGCATCTGAGCCTTCCGTTCCCATGTGCTCACCTGGAGGTTCCCGTGCTACCAAAGAAAGTGCACAAGAGGAATCAACCATCCTCCTAGGATCTGCTCTTGTCGATCATCGATCACCACAGGAACCTCCGTAGAAGTCACCTCATCGCCACCGTCCAGCTCATCAAGGTTGATGATATACGGAGGGTCGAGCACGTATCTCCTCAGTTGAGATACGTGGAAAACGTCGTGCACATAGAGCAACTGAAGTGGATGGGTCAAGCGGTAAACCACCTCACCTACCCAGTTGAGGACCTAGAATGGTCCGTTGAACCTCAGAGATAACTTGCCTCCCTGGCCACATCTCCGTAAACCTCGTCGAGGTGAGACCCGTAAGAAGACGTGGTCGTCATCCTCGAACTCCAGAGGTCTCCATTTTCTGTTAGAACTGAAACTCAAAACGACTGCTGCTACGAGGGTAAGGTTGACCGACTCAAGAGTGATCGGTCGCACCCTCCTGTGCAAGAGTTACCATGTGCTGCCTGGGGTTTCCTTTTTCGCCGACCAAGGAAAACCCATCCCGACGTCGTAGTTAAACTACAACCTTTTTGCCTAATACCGTCAATTTGTGTATGAACTGTGATTGCTCAGTCCATACTCAAACCAACGTCGTAAGGCCTCGACGCTGCCACCAAGAGATTCCAAACAAAACTCTCACCTCGAGGATCTGACCACACCGTCGGCGTAAGTGTGATTATCGAGTCTCCTCCCAAGGTATCTCCAAACGTGAGGGTCAAGTCCACAGCTTATCGGAAACTCTAGGTCTGGAACAAGATTTGTAAAAGCAAGGAATGATTCATATCGACGTCCGTTACTACAGCAGCTACTAGTGGACACAGACTATCCCTTGAATCATTTCTAGAGCCATTGGGTCACACTCCTTGACTGCAAGCAGCCACACTCTTCCACCACCCTCCAGCTCTCTGAGCCTGGCGGGGATAACTAAGGCGGGTGGTTGTAGCATGTTAAGATGTACACCACCTCATACTGCTCTCCTAGCTCTGCCTCCACGTCTGCTGATTCGCAGACTCATATATCCTTAAAGCTTCCACTTCTTGAAACATTTAACACGCCCGAGTCTCTAAGACTGGCACCGGTTTCCTGTTTCTTACTGCACTGTGCAGTCTTCATCCGCTCTTGGATGACCTGGACCTTCTTTAGTCTCACAAGAGCTTCTATGATTTCTTCTTTGCCGATAAGAGAAATCCGGTCTCATCCCCTGGATGAAACACATTCGTTTCCTAACACAGTCAATCCTGACATGAATGATGCTTTCATGCCATGGATGACGTCATAAGGCCTCGACGTAACTACCAAGAGATCCAACTGTCACTCTCGCCTCCAAGGGTCGAGTCACACTATCGGCATCAGTGTGAGGTCACTGGGTCTCCTCCAGTAGAAATCTCGAAAGTGAGGGTCAAGTCAACAGTTTAACCGGGACCACTAAGTATCAACCAAACAAAAAGGACAGGAAAACAAACAAAGATACGTGTCTTTTTATTATTGCAGCTCATAGTACAAAGACACGAATACAAAAGCAACATGGAACTAGAAGTACAAAGGACGTATCCACTAGTTCCTCTCCTATCCACCTGCTCTCAGAGCTCCATGACCATAGGCCTCAGCTGCCTGATGCTGAGATCTCCCATGTCCTCTTGTCCCCTGCAGTCGGGGTGGGCCTCCTGGTGGTGGTGGCAACATCCCGAAGCGTCGTCCACCTCCAGCTGCACGACCAACTCCTCTGCCATGGCCGCCTGCTCCTTACGGTCCGCCCTAATCGAACCTCTGCCTTTGCCTCATAGGTTCTTCATTTAACTGATGGTCATCTGCATGGCGGGTCGGACAGTCACGTGCCATGTGACCAATTCAGCCATAGGAGTAACACTGTCCACTCTCTGCAAGTCTGGCTCTGACTCCACCCCGGTTTCCCCGCACAACTGAACCTGAGTCATGCAGTCGGCCACCGGTAGGTCTGGTCCTCTTGGACCTCTGCGTCATCTGTCTACTGCCTAATGCAGAAGACTCTGCCGCAAGCCGGCTAGTGGTGGGTCCTGCTGCTGGAGACTGTTCAGCAAGGAAACAATCCAATAAGAGGGCTCTCTCCAACACCCCTGTCTGCGTCAGAAAGCTGTGAGAAACAACAGAAGCTCTAATCTCTCGCCTGAGCCCCTGCTCAAAGATTAGGGCCCTGAAGAATGGGTCCCGTACCATATCTGTAGAGTAGTGCGAGAGGTCTGTGAATCTCACTGAGTACTGCGCCACTAACATGCTACCCTGCCGCAGCTGAAGTAGCTCCTGTATACGTACCGCTCGAAGGGTGGCTAGTACAAACTCTGCCCGGAACAGGCTCTCAAAGTCTTCCCATAGAAGTGTCGCCTCGTCATGCATCTAAAGCATCAGGCTCCACCATCTGCCTGCTGCTGCCTGAAGAAGGCTGGCAGCTAGGATCACCATGAAATCTGTCGGCGTCCGCACTAGCCTGAAGACTCTCACCACAGCCTCCATCCAATCCTCAGCCGCCTGAGGGTCTGTCCCTCCCTAGAACCTGGGTGGCCTCTGGCGCTGGAACTCATTCAGTGCGCTCAAGCGACGTGCATCCTCTGCTGCTGGGGCTGGTGGCATCGTTGGCCCAATGGGTAGTAGTACCGCTGGTGCCTCCGCTGGTGCCTCAACTAGGATAGGGCCCTGTACTGAGGCCTCGTCGCTTGGAGGGCTGTCAGTACGTACCACTCTTGGGGCTCTAGCTAGTCGTCCACGGGGAGGCATCCTGAAAGAAACAACGTGACACGGTCAAAAGATTATACTTGGTGAGCTGACATTTAAATAAAACTTCTGGAAAACACACACGCAATCAGTGTTTTCGTGCACAAAGTCAGAAATCAGTTGTCAGGGTCCTGGTGTATGGATACATCGGCTGCCCGCACCAACACTGGACTCCCTGAACTGAAAACCACACTCGGTACTCTTAACACTATTTCTTCATAGAAAGAAACATCAGAGTTATAAGTTCTGCGGTAGAACCGAACTCCTCTGATACCAATTTGTCACGACCCGTCCTTGGGGCCCATTCCGTGACTACCCCAAGCCCTCCTTCCATAGGCCAGGGGCTGGCGACTAGCACCAAAGGCGTAAAATACCGATAACTGGGAAGGCATTGCCTTTATAAAAGAAAACAAGCACCACAGAGTACAAGCGGAAGCAAAACACTAAGTAAAAAATAAATACTGAAAAGTAAATGGGCCAGAATACAAACCCAAAAGAAAGTACGACTACAACTGAACAAGGTACAACAAAAAAAATACAAACAGCTGGAAGAAGGAAGCAACTCCTGGGTCATCCACCTCGGATCCTACCTGAAGGGTAGGTACAGATAGTGCAGCTCCTGGTCGTCCACCACGGATCCTACCTGAAAGGTAGGTACAGATATACTCCTCCACGCTCTCGTCCGTCAACCTCCTCTGTGAGTCGTCACGTCGTGTAGTCCACCTCCGGGTACTGACTCGTCGAGTAGTCCACCTCCGGGTACCGACCAGTCTTCGAACACTCGGCCTCCGTCAGCACTGCTCGTCGTCTGCAACCAACACAATGAGGTGCGGGCATAGCCCGTGCAGGGGTGAGTATAACGATACTTAGTAGGGACCCCGAGACCCTCAAGGTCTCACTATACCAAAAAGGATAACCACAAGAAGATCTCAACAGATAACCTCTACTTAGATATATGCCCATACATATACCTAAGTTATCAAGTAACCCATCTCAATCATGAGGAAACACAAGGATTGTGAAATCAACGGATAACAACTACCCATGTATATGCCCATACATATACCTAAGTTATCAAGTGACCCATCTCAATCATTAGGTAAACACAAAGGTCAAAAGTCTCAGCTCAAACCAGGATTTTCATTATCGAAACTGTAACTGCTGAAGAGCTCCGTCTCTGGAGTGTACATTGGTCTTGTCATGACTCCGAGGTACTTCTCACTAACCTAAGACTGCTGAGGTGCTCCTCCTGTTGAGTACCGCAGGTCTGCAGCCAACTACTGGGCGCTCCGTCCGTTGTGGGTCTATCGCCAAATACCGGGCACTCCCCCCAATAGCCTACAGAGGTACTCCTCCTGTCGAGTACTATGGGTCTGCGGCCAACTACTGGGTGCTCCGTCCGTCGTGGGTCTGTCGCCAAATACCGGGCGCTCTGTCCACTGGGCTAGTCGACTCACTCCAAGTCGAGTCGGTCAAGCAGTCGTCAGGTCTCATCCGGCTACACGGTCTCTGTACTCCGCACGCTCATCTCCGGGAGGGTCCGCTCCACGAGCTACTGGTCGATACTCCAAGTATCACAAAGTCCCGCAAAGAAGTATCTCAAAGGACCACCTCGTCATAGGGGTCTCAACGCAACAGACGACGCGTCAATCAGACGCCCGGTCTATGAGTTATTAGCCTTTTCGTCCCAGGGGCCCGGTTGGTTTCGTGTGCGAACCAATCCGGCTGTAACTCAACTATACCCCGAACACTCATAGGGAATACTCATAGGGACCGTTTCTCAACGAGATCACCAACGTCGCTGACGGTTCATCAAATGGACGTTCTGTCAGAAAGGTATCAGCTTTTCCGTTCCAGGGGCCCGGTTGGATTTCGGTGCGATCCAACCTAGCCACTATCCAACTGCATCCAAAACTCGGGCGGTGGATGCCAAAAGTTCCATCTCAACAAGAGGAAAACAATGAGACAGACGGTGCGTCAATCGGACGCCCGGTCTGTGAGTTATTGGTTTTTTTGTCCCAGGGGCCCGGTTGGTTTCGTGAGCGAACCAACCCGACCGCACTCCGACAGCATCGAAACCTCGAGCGGAGTAAGCCAAAATATCCGTCTCACTTAAAGGAAAATAACAAAGTCGACGGCACGTCATTCGGACGTCCGGAACTCGAGTTACGAGCGTTTTCGCTCCGAGGGCCCGGTTGGTTTCGTATCCGAACCAACCCGGCCGAACCCAAAGTAATCCGAAACCTTGAGTGCGATATATCGAAATGACCGTCTCGATCCAAGGATCGTTTTTCTGCTGACGATGAGTCGTTTGGAGGCCCGTAGCTCAAGTTACGGGCATTTGACCGAAAGTGGCCTGAAAACGGGGGTCTGGGCCCGGCCCAGCCCGGCGCGGTCCGGCGCGGTCCGGTTCGGTCCGGCCCGACCGGCCGGCCGCGGCTCGGCTAGCGTGGCCAAGCCGACATGTGGGCGGGGCATGCGGATCCCCCGCCCTTCGCCTCTTATTGAGGCCGGCGGTTCGTCGGCCGCCCCTTTTTCCGGCGGCGCGCCGCCGCCACCTTCCGCGGACCGCCGGACGCGCTCCGGTGGTCCGTTCTTCCTGCCGTCTTCGCCTATGGTCCCCCCGGGACCCCATCTTCACTGAGAAGGGATTCAAATGCCCAAATGGCCTGCTTCTTCATCGCCCGTCAATCCACACATCAATAAACAATCTGCGGAGGGTTGTCGGGCCGTGTTTGTTTGGCCCGCACCCTCCGCGTTAGATTATAACAATGGGAGAAGTTTATTCAACACATGAATACATAACCAAAAACAATTTTAATGAATTAAAATTATTCTTATTATCCGGGTTCTTCACCTTGAATGGAAACATTTACGGAGTATAGAACATTCAAATAAAACCCCTACCTTAGGTATAAGCCGATCGGAAGGAGGCGTCGTCATTCGAGGTTCGTCGCGGTATGGCGTCGCGAGGATGACGACGTCGAAGGGGGACATCGGCGTTCGTCCGACTCGAGGGAAGGCGAAGCCGTCGTCGCTTGCTACCCGATTTCGCTTCTGAGCTTGTTCGTCGAACTCCAACAGATGATTGAAGGTTTCGTTGTGGAGGAAGGAACGTCGCAGAAGAGGAAACGTCGGCGTCGCGGCACATGGCGTTGCATCGTCAATTTCCGCGGTTTCGGCATTCTTCGTCGGAGGCCGGTGTTCTTCACGTTCTTCGCGTTCTTCGCGTTCTTCGCGAAGGAGGATAAAGAATTCTCAGAGGTTCTTCAAGGTTTAACACAACATTACAAAAAAAGGAGGGTGTGTTGGCCTTATTTTATTACTACGCCAACTGATTTCAAACCGGTTAAGAAACAAATAAATAGATAAATAACGACCCATTAATTCGTAGAATTAATTCAACGAAATAAACCGCCCAATTAATTGGTGCGTTAAGAAAATAAGAAAACACGTCAATTGACTTTCATAATGACGGGTTTTCGCGGGTGCGTTACTTAGCGGAAAAGAAACGGTGGGGCTCGTGCGGGTCCTACCTCACAAATATCCTACCAAGAGGGTAGGATATTTTTGGATAGCACCGTATCCGCAACAACTCAGCTTAATCTACTTTAAGTGGCTTCAAGTGGCTTCCAAGCGGCTTAAGTGAAATAAAATAATGTTTGTCGCACTATTTATTTTATTTCTTAACTTTAAGCCCAAAAATTAAAAACCACACCCGAGCAAACAAAACTCCAGAAGAGGCGTTTCTAAGCAATTACTGGCACTGCGATTCCATTGGTGCCCTCAGAATTCGATTCCGAGCACCGGTTCAAAAGTTAGAAAAACCCGCTCCTTCGTTCACTGAACGTACCCGAGCCAAACTTCGGAAATTGATTCCAGGCACACCGGGCCTCGGAATCAGGCGCCGTCAGAAACTACGTTGTTGTAAAATTCCAAAGAAAATTAAGAAAAAAAAAATTCCGTGGAATTTACGGTTCTTTACATGCATGTCCTCAGGTTATCCCTTGCAATGCTAAGTACGAAGAAATGTTGTGGTCATGTAAAAGAAGTTTTCAATAAAGGTGTTGGGTTTTATATTCTAAGTTGTTATGTAATGTTCCTAATTTCCCAAGACACTATACCTCTCAATCCTCAGAGTTTAATTAAGTGCAATTTTATGTAATAAATCATGTTTAAGTGTGTAATGGAGAGCAGAGTTGTTATAGGAAACAAATCACACTTGAATTGTTCCATCTTATTTTTCAGTAATTCATAAATATATATGATATTACTTGACCTAAGAAAACCCATAGATCTTTCTCATTACATATTATTCCCTATAAATAGAGTTACTTCTTTAATTCATTCTTGAAGGAATATTTTTCATCATGGTCTTAACTAATTTTTAGACTTAACATATGTTTTACATATATTATCAATATATTCAATTTGAAAAACTATGGTTATCCTATTAACCTCTTTTATAAAAAAATATAATATTCATTCTTAATAAAAATAAACTATATTATTGCTTCCCCCCCAAAAAAAAATTCCTTGATGATGATGTTGGTTTTAATGCATAAATACATATCTACAACTTGCATGCCTAAATGGAATTATTTGGTGTCACCAACCCATTTAGTTTCATTATATAAACATATTCCACATGTTTTCCATTAATTAATGTGGCCTTGATATCCATTTCCCAAGTTTCATGATCATAAAAGGTCTTTATGAAAAGTATAATTCTAATACATTTTAGCATGATAGATGGTGAAAAGGTTTCATTATAAACTATGCCTTAAGGTCACTTGAAACCTTTAATAATCAATCATTACTTATAGGTACAAACTTTACCATCCATATCTATTTTCCTTATGAATACCCACCAACAAATTTATATCAACTAGTGAAACTAGCAAAATATGAAACTAATTTGGTACATGGAATACATTTTTGAATTTGTATAAACTTTACAATCATAGCTTGTTTCCATTTATTTCATATTTCAATTATTCATTATTATTATAAAATAATATATCACCTAACTTGGTAAATATAAAACCACCTATTTAGTTTCAACTTTTCTATATAGTATATGCCTATATAATAACTCCTCCCACTAAGTATTGTGTATTTTAGTGTTCTTATGCCAAATCATATACATCTAGTGCCTTAACTTCATTGAAGTATATCTTTACCACACTATCTAAAAAGAGAAGTGATACCCTCTTATAAAAATATAGTTATTCACCCGAATTATACCTTTTTATCATAGGGATAGTTATATTATAAGTATATTTTATGATAATTAATCGAGAAACACATGGTTTTTTCTTAATTTAAGATTTAAAAAAAAATAGATTTAATAAACAGTTCTCATTAAAACACATGTAGTTGTTAAATAATGGATTTCTTTTATATTTTATCTTTAATGATATCCATTAGTAAATATATTTTTAATTGGGTGTTAATACTACTATTTTCAAAATATGTCTTAAAATGAATTATGGAAGTCTTGAAATACTTATAAGACTCATCATTGATCCTCCTTTTACTACCATAATCACTTTTATGTGTATAAGATAATGTGAGTTTAAAAATATACCCACTATATATTTAAATGATTGATGAATTATTAGTTAATATATTCCTAAACTATCTCATATTGGGGATCTTATATCATTTACAAAATATATTCACTACTCCACTTTACATTCTAAAAATATCTCAAAGGAATCTTATGAAGTATATGAATTTATATCTAGATTTTCCTTAGAACAGTTCACATGTATCTTAATAAACTAAATCTAGAATATTTATGGATTTATGAAATTTATTTTTTAATGGTTTCTTTATGTTAAAACATATTAAGTACATAAAAATAACTAATTGTTCTAACTACTAAGATTATAAACACACTTATGGGTATATTATTTCAAATCAATTTATGTTTTATTCAGGAACGAATTATCTTTCCATAACTAGGTTGTAACATCCCACCCCTCACCCATTGTCTTGGGAAGAAATGGAGGGTGTTACTGGCCTTAAGTGACACCCCCAAGACACCAAAGGATAACAATAAATGACAAGGGATTTATAAAAAATTGGTGTATAATTTTCCCTTTGAAAGTAAAACAAACAAAACAAAAATATAATAACCAAACCACCAATATATTATACATGAGAAAAATGTAATTAAACTCAAATTAATACCAATTGAAGACAATACCAAACTAATATCATGAACCATTTAAGAGTATAAAGAGGAAACTAAAAACAACAACTCAAAGACATCCAAGACATCCAACAGTAACTCTAAAAAATCTCCAAGCTCCAACTCAACAATCCATGCCTAAGATATAAAGATGTATCACTAAAGAACTTGGATACCTTAGCTTTACCTATGGCCTGATATAAAAAATCTTCAAACACACAAAAGTTCCCAATAAGGGTGGGAGTATAAAACTCAGTAGGATTTCCCCAATGAATTACCTACTGATTCCACTAGGATAGAAATTATTAGAACATTTATATAAAAAAAATTATATAAAACATTTCAAAATAGTTTATATCAAAACCAAAATCATTTCTAAGAAAAAAATATTTCCATGTAAAGAAACCAAAAAATTCTTTTAAATGATTTTGAAATACATTTTCCATAAACCATTCCATTCCAAATATCCACACATGTTTTCCCAGGTGATAGTTCCATGCTCATGAGTGGTCTATCATCGATATACCAAGTCATCAGAAGGTAACCATATACCAAGTTCCCAAATGATACATGCCCCTTCCATAGGGCCATGTCAATGAAAATGAACACATGCCAACCATTTATTACAAATACCATGAAAAACCAATTGTTTCAAACCATTTTAGTAAAACGATCCTTTTATTGAAAAAAATTTACAACCAATTTTCCATGCATCAAAACCAAAAAACCATTTTAAAATCATGAAACTGATTTCACTTTTCACAAAACAACCAATTTATACAATTCAATAAACCATCACTAAAAAGGGTTTCCACCAACTTTTCACATCAATTTCACAATTAAAAATTATAAATTCAATTAATTTGAAATCAATCCTTTGAGTTCTAACTACTAGGAATCAAGAGTGAATCCACCTACCTCACTAACTTAGGAGAAAATGAAGAACAACATGAAGTATTCAACAATCTTGGATTAGATCTTCCAAAACCCACCTTAGATATTTTTCTCTACAATTAAAACAACTATATATCACCATTATTGTCATGGAAACATGGATATATACCCAATATATTAGATCCATGAATCCAAGAGAGGAAAGAAGAAGAAAACTATGGGAAACCACCAAGAACAGGAACTTACCAAGGAATCCTAGCTTCTAACGCACTTAGATTCACCAATTGATTACTCATGGATCAAGAGGAAAGCTATAAAAATCCTTGGGAGATATATGAATTTTTTTAGGGTCATATTAAGAGAAAAAAAGTGGTTTAAGAGTTGAATTAGATTAAATAAAAAAATCTAGATCTTGTTTTTAACGCTACACGATTAGGGGACATGGTTAGACAAATTGTGTGCAAACTGCGTGTTAGACACTACCTCCAAACACACCTCTCATGGTTGTATCACATAGTTAGACAACTCGTGCACTAACCATGCTAAAACCCTCTATAAAAAATCACAAATTTTCTCTATGGTGGTCTCATAATTTGGAAAAACCATGCAACTTATCGTGCGCCTATCTAGTTCCCACTGTTTCAGTTTCATGGTTTCATGGAAGGTGTTTAATGGTTTCTACTAACCATGATCAAACTGTGAAACTCTATAAAATCCCATAAAACTTGTAAAAAATCCTCCAAACCTTCCCAAACTTAACCCAATAATTTTTTATACTTAAAATACATAAATAAAGGTTTAATTTCTTGAATCCAGATGTGCCAAATTCTCCCCAACAACGGTCTTTACATCCCTAAAAAGATGAAAACCATAAATTTCATGAAAGAGTTTGGTCCGTTTCTCACTAATTTCCTTCTCCCACTCCCAAATTTCTTCCTAAATCTATCTATGCTTCTAAAAAACCCACACTAGATCAATGATTTTACCATTAAAGAATTTCTATTGCCTGTCCACAATCCACACAAGAACATGAACCAATGTAGAATCAAACTCTTGGTCAATGTGATCCTATTGAATCAAATGGTCAGGATCAGGTCGATACTTCTTCACTTGAGATAGATGAAACAAATTATGCATTGAACTAAACCTTGGTAAAAAATATAACTGATAATCCACCTCAATAAGCTGTTCAAGTATCTCAAAAGGGCTTATGTATCAAAAAGATAACTTTCCCTGATTCCCAAAACAATGATTCCCAGTCCTTGGAGATATTCTCAAGAAAACATGATCACTCACATCAAACAAAAATGGCCATAAATGATGATCTTCATATGATTTCTTATGACCCTGAGCCATCTCTATTCTCTTCCTAATCAACTAAATCTTCTTCGTTGCCTCTTGCACATGGATTGGTCAGACCAGTTAAGTCTCAACTGTTTCCACTAAACAAAGTGAATAATTTCCATAAAATGATTCAAAAGGATCCATATATACTGAGGACTAATAACTATTATTTTAATAAAACCTCAATAATAGTTTTTTCTCCTCCCATGAGCCACCAAAATTCATTACACAGGCTCGAACTATGTCTTACAATGTTTTTATTGTCCTTTAGGATTGTACATTTTTACAAGGATGATACACCATGCTCATAGTAAACTGAGTTCAAAGCATTTTTTTGTAAGGACTTCCAAAAATGAGATTTAAACCTCGGATCTTGGTATGATACTATAGAAACTGGTACCCCATGCCTCTACAACTTCTTGGATATAGATTTTAGAAAAGTCCTCCACCATATGAGATTCATGAACCCAGATGAAATGGTATGACTTTGTGAGTTGATCCACTATCACCCATATGGAATCATGTTTTTGAACCATCCATTGGAGACCTGTCACAAAATAAAAGGATATATACTACCATTTCCAAATAATAATAGGTAAATACTACAACATACCCATTGGATGTTGGTGCTCTTCCTTAACCTACTGACATGTAAGGCATCTCATAACAAACACATCCACCTTTCTTCTCAGTCCAACACACCAAATTTTTTCTTTAAACTCCTTACACATATTTTTTATTTTAGGATGAACAAACCATCTAGAATGGTGGTAATATTGAAGAGGTTTTTCCTGAAAAGACATATGTACGACCATCTGATCTTGAAAACACAACACTGATCCTATTTCAAGTTTCCATATCTCAATTATCTCCCCACCATTGAGTTTTTAACTCTAAATAATAAATTAATAATTTGATTTATGTGCCTCTTTAACATTATCAACCAAATTAGGAACAAAATAAACCAAAAAGAAAACCACAACATTGCCTCTGTCTTCACAATACAAGTGCATATCGGCTATCACCGACATCAACTTCCACTAATATTCAACCTCTTTTTCCAATTGACTATATGAATTTATACTTAATAAATCTTACATAAAATTTCCTTTACCGGATGTATACATCAACTGAGAGTAAAAAATTTTTAGATACTCTATACATATTATTTTTTCTTAGGTTCAAATATCTTTGTGAGGAAATGTGTTTCAAATTCTTATGATCCGTAAAAACCATATATTTCTCACCAAAAAGGTAATTATTCCAAGTCTTCAAATCATGGACTACAAAAAGTAATTCCAAATCATGATTTGGGTTGTTATTCTCATGAAAATTTAACTTTTGTGATCCATAAGAAACAACATGATATCCATGAAAACGTATCCCAACCTAGATGTTAAAGCATCACAATACACCAAATAGAATTTTCTTGATTCTGGAAATATCAAGATTGATTCTGAGGTAAGGTGAACTTTAAGCTCTTAAAAATAATTTTTAAATTCATCATTCTATTGGAATGAAAAATTTTTACTTATCAAAGCTATCATTAGTGAATCTATTCATGAAAATTCATGCACAAAACATCGATAATAACCAACTAGACCAAGGAAACTGCATATCTCAAAGAACTCATTTGGAAGTTTCCAAGATATCAAAGCTTCTATCTTTTTTGGATCTGTAAAAACACATTTTCAAAAATTACATGTCCAAGGAAACGTACCTATTGTATCCTAAAATCACACTTTGAATGTTTTGCATAAAAACGATGAACCTACAAGTTACCCAACACTATCATAAGAGTTTTAGTGGTAGATTAATGCTACAGATCTTCTTTAGATCGAGAAATAAATCACTCAAAAAATCTTCATTGATGATTCATATGGTCTACAATTACACCTATTTCACCCATTTTTGTCTTTTCTTTTCCCTTCACCATTATAGTGTGACCTATCCTAAATACTCTTCCATATTTCTTATGATGATTATGGTTGGAGTCACCATAGAATGTTTTCAATGCAGGCGGTATCCGAATTTTGTTTCTTCCTATATTTGGGCGCCTTCATTTAATCGGTGCTGGTTTCATTATGGAGGATTCCAAGTGACTAGAGGGTGAAGGATTGGGATTCTAATGGTTTTGGTGTCTTTCCCAGGCAGTGTTGTTCAATGGATCTTCTTTCCTCAGGCGGTATTGCTTGTTGGCGAAGTGATGATCTTCTTGGTTGTGAAAACATGGTGATCTTGATGGATGATGGTGGAAGATCACGTGGATGATTGATGCGATATAGAAACGACAAATTTTGTTGGTAGATGTATTTTTTTGGAAAGGTGATTGACCTTTTTTTTGGTCAGGGGTTGTGGACGGTGTGCTTATTGATTGAAAATGGTTCTTGGGTAATAGTTTCAGGAATTTCTACCGATGGTCCTCTGATTGGAAATGGGTAGTGGGTGTTCCTTCATTATAGTGGTGTGTGATTGTTCCAACCATTTATTTTCTAGTTCTTGGTTCTATTTGTTTGTTGGGATGCAGATTTATTTGTGTGCACCAGTTTCTTCCTCGTTTCAATTGTATGGAGGTTCAACATTTTGTGGGTTCCGCTGGGTGGGTGGCCTCAAATAAGGCATAGGTGTCATGACACCTATCATTTATCCATATGTTATATTTTTTTCATGGATAGATGGGTACCTTTATTTGATTCATAATCAATGTTTTCAATATGATTTTTTAATACATTAGGTTGACATTGTTGTAATTTACTCACATTATTTTTCAGGTGTTCAGATCAAAAGAGGGAAGGGTGTGCTAGAACCTTTCATTTAACACTCCTCCACATGTTTGTGTTGGTTATAGATGTGTTCTTCCACATTGGGATGGTCCATAATGGTAATTATTCTTAGCATAGGGGGAGGAACATCATTTTTACTGATCTCACTATTTCAATATCTTTCTAGGGGGTGACAAGGCATTTTATGGCACTTTCCTTGATGTTTTATTCCCTTTTTATTTTGGGGACCAATATGACCTTTGTGTCTTGTTTCTTTTAGGAATTTTCCTTGCTTGTAATGGGTTACCTCTTTTCCTAGTTTTAAAATAGGTTTATTTTTTAGGTTTAATAAAGTGGGTTTGACCCTCATAATTTTCAAAAAAAAATTCATAAATACAGATGGTGAATTCATAAGACCAAAAGGCATAACCACATGCTCATAATGGATATATATACTCCTGAAATATGTCTTAGGGATATCCTCCTTTTGAACCCGCAATTGGTGATATCCTGAATTCAAGTAAATTTTAGAGAACCACTGGTATCCACTCAATTGATCGAATTGATCATAAATTCATGAAATTGGATACCAATTAATTATCTTAACTTGGTTGAGATTATGATAATATACACAAAGCCTTAAAGTTCCATCCACATTTTTCACAAACAAAACTAGTGCTTCCCACGAAGACGTACTAGGCCGAATGAACCCTTTTCTTTACAACTCTTCCAAATGGACTCTCAATTCCCTTAAATAAGATGGAAGTGGGATAGGACCGGTCCCTGGTAAGTGATCAATTTTAAACTACACTTATCTTGTGGGTTGAAACCCTAATAAATTTACAAGAAAACATCTAGAAACAGATCAATAATTACTAGAAAAATACTATCCGTGATCTCATCGACCAATTCCAAGGTTGAAGCTTCCAACTGGTATGAGATAGTTCCAACCACTGGTTCCAACAATCCTATTCCAATTTCGGTTACATTTTGATCTCCTTTAAAGAGATGTTTGATTCCATAATTAGTTGTAAAACTAACCCTACAAGCATAAAAGTTTATGTGAGCTTTTAACATTGTCTACCAATCCATACCCATGATTATTCCATAAATATCCATCTCAAGCATAGAGAAATACCATATCAATTCATCACTATAGATAGTTATAGAACATGTATTGCACAAAAGGTTTGAATTTCTCATTCTCTAAGAGGAGTATGAATTTTCAAAATATAAGGAATCATCTCAACATGAAAACACAAAATATCAATAGTACATGAAGTAATAAACAAATGAGATGCACCCATATCAAAAAAATCATGCATAAGGGTAGAATTCAAAATAATCATACCTCTTTCCCCCGTAGTTCAAAATTGATCATCCATGATTATTTTTCCATCTATATACAATTTATTACTCGATGAAATTTATTCTTTATTACCCTATTGATATTACACTACCTAAGGAGTCATGGTATTCCTAGAATCACCACACATAGCTTGGTTCTACTGATATTAATTATTATTATTACCTGATCCCATTGAAGCATATGAAATCTGTGAAACATGATACGTGTCCCTAACACCTGGACTTGGGGAACTGTGACAATAGCACTAAACATGCCCCATCTAGTTTCAATTGTGGCATGCTCTAGGTGGTGTTGTACCATCTCATATAATTTGATCGAAAAAAACTACACTAAAAACATCAAGGATTTACCTTTATTTTAGAGGGAATATTCACTAATACAACCATCTAATTTGGAGTCACTCCACTACCTTGAAAATATATTCCCATCTTCCTCTTATCCCCAGAATTAGAGTTCCCACTATTTCCCATAGGTATCAACATGCTTCCACCACCCTTAGTTCCTCAGATTTCTCTTTCTACCACTATTTATCTATTGAACATCTCTTTATAATCTGTTATCCCCATCCCTGATTAAAAAATACTTGAATTCAAGGAAACACATCTAGAAACATTTGGTGTAAATTAGAATAAATTAATGAATTTAGTCATGTACTCTATCACTGTGAGGTTCTCTTACTTTAAGATAAAAGTCTGTTGTTCTAGAAATTCTGAACGTGTGAGAATATAATTTTTTTAAATAATTCTTCAAAATAATCCCATGAAATGCCTTGTTATAATTTTTTCTGAACTGCTGAATCCCACCACTAGTGTGCTAGATCCTCTAGCATGTATGTTTCCAGCTTGAATTTTAGCTCAGCTGGAGTGCTTATAAAATCAAACATTCAATTCCTCATATTCATCCACAATTTTTCTTTCTCTGGTTCCAAATCACCCTAAAAATGGGTGGATTATTCTTTTGGAATTGAATAGAATGAATCACTCTACATGGTTCATCCATTCTGTTCCCTCTATCCACAGCTTGAAAATCCAAGAAAATACTCTAAACCAGATTTTGGTTCACCTGTGTCTTAGGTGCAATGACATTCTCAACAACCTCTTTTAGTTGGTTTCTTTTGTTCCTAACGAGTTCCATTTTCTATAACGAAAACAAAACACCATTTAGTCTCACTCTCTAGAAACTAAAGGCTTAGAAATTTCCAATTTACCATATCACATACCACAAAAAGGATTTCCAATGTTTAGAAAATTCCATTTCGAAACTATTTTTTAAAATTCCACCATACTTTTTTGAAAATTAACCATTTTCAACTTGTTTTAAAAAATAAACACCTTTTTACCAAATCATAATTCATTAATCCAAATTAATTATGAAGTCCTAGTGGGAAATCATTTCTATCAATGCATATAATTCTCTTCTCGTTGGACAAACTAATGACAATGAGGTTACAACTCCTAAAAGTGTTTCAAAACACTTATGTAACCAAACTCCCTGGAAACTTGAGGTTCATCATAAATAGGTTAGCTATGCCTCTTTATGTTCTACATTTCAAGATCTTATTTTCATACTCCTTTATACCATACAAACAAAAGTATTAAACTATATTGACTTTCAGCATCATGACCAAACAAACCGATTCCATTTTTCCCAAAATATATTTAGAATGACCAAGACTGATACCATTAGTAACATCCTACCCCTCACCCATTGGATAAGGAAGAGGAAAAGGGTTTTAATGGTCTTAGGTGATATCCCCAAGACACTAAAGGCTAGAAATAAATGTCAAGGGATTCATAAATAGTCAGGGGATGATTTTCCATTTGAAATTAAAAGAAAAAAAAACAATAATAAAATAACTGAAAAACCATTATATGATACAAGAGAATAATGTAATTCATCTCAAAGTAATAATAACTGAAAAAAACAAACTAAAACCATGAACTATATCAGAGTACAAAGCAGAAATTAAAAATAATAACCCAAATACAACAAAGATGTCAAATAAAAAATCTCAAAAATAACTAATCTCCAACTAAAAAACCAATTCCCAAGGTATCAATATGCATTAATAAAGAACTGGGATACCTTTCCTTTACTTGTATCCCAATATACAACATCTAAAAATTCACAAATGTGCCTAAGAAGGGGGTGAGTATAAAACTCATCAGGATTTCCCCAATTACTTCCCTACTGACCCCATTGGGATAGAACATGTTAGAAAATTTATATAATACAATTTATACAAAACTATTAAAAATAGTTTATATTAAAAACAAAACCATTTCTAATCAAAATAGTTTTCCATTGAAAGAAACCAAACAATCCATTTAAACCATTTCATAATCCATTTTTCATAACCCATTCCATTCCATATATCCACACATGCATGCCTAGGAGACAGTTCCATACTCATGAGAGGTCTCTCATCAATCTACCAAGTCATCACAATGTAACCATATACCAATTTCCCCAATGGTACATGCCCCATCCGTAGGATCACATCAATGAAAATTAACACACACAAACCATTTATGCCAAATACCATGCCGAAAAAATTGTGCCAAACCAATTCAATAAAACAATCCTTTTATTAAAAACATTTTCCAACTAATTTTCCATGCATTAAAACCAAACAACCATTTTAAAATAATTATTTTAAAATCATATAACCAATTTCACTTTCCACAAAATAACCAATTTCTACACTTCCATAAACCATAAATAAAGTTAGTTTACACCCACTTTACACATAAATTTCATAATTAAAATCTATAAATTTGATCAATTTAAAATCAATCCTTCAAGTTTAAACTAATACGTGTCGAGAGTGAAGCCACCTACCTTGAAAATGTAGGAAAAAATGAAGAACAACACAATTTTTTCAACAAACTTTTCATATATATTCCAAAAACCACCATAGAAGTTGTTCCCTACCATCAACACAACCATATCTCGTCATGATTGGCATAAAACAACATGAATCTATCCCCAATGGATTATACCATGAATCCAAGAGAGGGAAGAAGAAGAAAACTAAGGAAACCCACCAAGAAAAATCACTTACCAAGGAATCCAGGGCCCTAATGAACTTATATTCGTCAACAGATCGCTCCCAAATCAAGAAGAAAGGTATCTACACCCTTTGGATGGAAAGGATTTTGAGTTGGGGTAAAATTAAAGAAAAAATGACTGTTTTAAGAGGTGATTTGGATTATATCCAAAAAATATAGATCTTGTTTTTAATACCACATGTTTAGGGAACATGATTAGGAAAATTTTGTGCTAAACGTGCATTATCCACTATCTCCAAACACCCCTTGCACGGTTGGATAACATGGTTAGAAAAAATATGCTCCAACCATGCTAAACCCCTCTGTCCAATATCACAAAGCTTCTCTTGGGTGACCACAATATTTGGAAAAACAATGTGCCTAACTCTGTGCCTACCCAGTTCCCATTATTTTAGTTTCATGGTTTCCTAAAAGGTGTTTCTTGGTTTCTACTAACCATGCTCAAACCGAGAACCTCTATAAAAGGCCCCAAAACTTGTCAAGACTCCTCCAAAATTTCCCAAAATTAGCCCAATAACTTTATATACTTAAAATTCATAAATAAAGTGTTAATTAACTGAAACCAAGGGTGCTACATGGGTATTATTCGAGTCTTATATTTTATATTCATCATTAATTTTTTGATATTGTACTTATGTGATTCAAGTATTATTAAAATATTAATTAATTATGATATAAAATAAAAACATTCATTTAAAATATGAAATAATTTCTCATTGTGTCTAGAACTAGATGTTTAGATTAATGTTTTGGTAACACTAACTATAAAAAAATAGTTTTATGAGAATCAATACACTTGGTAATGTGAAGTTGCGACCTTCTTTTAACTGAATTAGGAATCACCATACTTTGGATACTTGGAAAGTTTACCTTTATTATTTTAATATTTATGAACTTCTTTGGTTCTTGTATTTGGACACAAATATATGAGTAACATATTTTATTTAATACCCATTAAGAGAACTATAAATATTACATGAAATGATGAATATACCTTAAGTAGAAGCTTCTATTTTCTTATTCTTTAATTCATTTTATTTTTCCTTCTTGAGGCATTTCTAATCACATGTGAAGTATATATAATCCTATCCATTTCTCTCCCTCTCCATATTTTTCCACTTTGATATATATTCTAAAATAACCACTGGGTCTAAACTTTTCATAGGCTTTTGAACCATGTCTCTCACTTCCTTCACTATAAAGGGAGAGGAACCATGTTCATGATGGGTTTCAAAGGATCTAATGACACTCTTTAAAAATAATAAAAGAAATATAGAATCCCAAATAAAATATCATCAATGAAAGAAACCAAAATCATGAGTACTGTAAAAGGAATAAATTGTGTATGTACCTTTTACCATAGAACTAAAATATCCATATACATTGTTCATGGTAGATGAAGATCACACAAGAGAGATAAAAATGAAATTACTCTTTTGTAGATATACATGAGTTGTTCTGAATCACTCAATGCTCGAGTGGGATCCTCTCATCACCAATAACATTATAGTGCCTCATGATGGTTAAGGGTTAAGAGAAAGAGAGCTACATGATTTAGGGAGTTTCAAACAATAATGAATGAGAAATTATACCCCATTATATGAAAGTAGTCACATTTATATATCCTTAGAGACTCTCCTGATAACTCCATAAATTTACTTATGCATTAAAAAACACATGACTAATGCCTCAATAAGTTATGAATTCACCATATGAATGAAATCCATGCATGTATCTGCATATAAAACATCTTACTTAATGATAACCAATGGGAGTTATTTGAATATTTTAATATTAAACATCCCATTTCCTTCATATAAAATAACAAACCAATACAATGATTATGATATCACACATATCATAGTAAATGATATTACATTCATTTCATACCATATGACTAACACCAATCGAAAAATACGATATGTACAAAAACTAATAACATGAGTTAAAAAATTTAGGGAATATCTCCTTCAATCTCCCACTTTCACAAAATCCCCATAAACTTTGTATCATTTCACCTAATACTACATCATATATAATAATTCTTTAAACCATATCCAAAAATCCTTTGGGATATCATCCAAAATTATTTTGGAAAGTTATCATTAAATTCACTGTGTATAACCTCATATGAAATACCTTGTGAATATCCCATCTAAAAATCCCTTTGGATAAACTAGAAAAAACTTTTAGAGTAGCACTTCGAGTCAAACTCAATCCCTATTCAATCATCCAAAAAGATAAAATCCATGAGACATTGTAGCATTAAAAATAAATATGAATAACTAGATCCATGAATGTAAGAAAATATAATCCTTTAGAAAAGAATTAATTCTACTCAATCTATAAAGGGATGTGGCGTGATCTCTATCAGAAACATGTTTATTTATGCCTATGTTCACTAGCTGCATCATATACAAGAATGTATTCTTATATTATCCCTTTTTCAAAGACATCGAGTGACCATGGGACATGGAGTATGTTAATCCCATATAGACCACTCAAATGTTCTTGATTCTCCATTTATAAACTAACCTGGTTGACAAATACATCACTGTCATTCACCTTTATAGATGATCAAATCATATGTCCCTCACCAGAATAGATAAGCACGTCATATGTACTATATAGGTATGGGAATACACTTATATGGTCAATCTCAATTGAGGGAACATATGTCATACTCATCATATGATAGGATAAATCCCATCTTAGTTGAGATTCAAATGATGACATTATCAACAAAATACCCAACCGACCCTTGATTAGATAATCCTCAAGGATTGATTAAGAAAGGTATCAAAGTATGATTTATTCCTAGTGGACCAATGATAAAACATTTGAGAGGGTGAATCAAATTATTTTGTAACACCTCAATATTTCATAGTACGTTATCTCTTCAAATAAATTTAATAACTTTTGCTACACGCAACACCGAGTTCCAGCGCACCACGACTTACCAAACTAGCAGTTCAAAAAGGGGTTATGAATAGTATTAACTAAATTTTGAATTTTATATACTCCATATAATTTTAGAATCCATATTATGTGTTTCTTAGACATAATATAAGAACAAATTCATTTTTTTAGATAAAAGAAGTATTTTTAAAAAAATGAAATTTTACTGCCTTTTAATAGAGAACCATTTTTTAAAACCAATATTTGAAACTTTTATATATTAAATTTAATGAAATTAAATTATTCTTTAGAAGCAGGACAGAAAAATTTAGTTTGGATAAATTTTGGGTACTTTTCTGATGACTTTCATATTTTGATGAATAGTGAAAAATACTAAATTTTAATTGAAAACAACTTTTTTAATCAAAATAATTTATTGTTTTAAATTATACATTTTAGTGGTTTTAAAGTATCATTATATTATATTTTTATCATTTAATATAATTTATTCCATTTGATATAATTTCACATTTAAACTGGACATAAACAAGTGTCAATCTTTTGATAGTTATTATTTCTTAAAAACACACTTTTTTTTACAACAGGAATTAATTTTAAATTAATTTCTGCCACTTCTGTGTTTTGAATTTGGAAAAATGGATTAAATATTTGGAATCAGGTGGTCCAAATTTTTTAAATAGGTAAATTTTATTTTTAGGCATTATGAATATTTACTTCAGTAAATATTTTATTTACCATGGTTAAAGGGTAAGTAAGGTAAATAAGGGTAAATAAATATTATTATAATAATATTAAATTACCCTAACATGTGTACTATTCCAATTTTTTGATACATTTCTGACCATGGAAATCCTTGGGTCGATTTTGGGACCCCATGGAGCCACTTGAGAGTGATAATGACACTTTATATTAATTAATTTAAAGTAAAGACAAAAATGACATAAACATATATCTTTTAGTAAATTTTTTTTACATTGGGTTATATAAGTTATATTTTTGACTATAAATATTAATGTTAAATCTAAAAATATTTCTTATATCGTGGTATTTTTTTTATAATTTTTAGACATCAAATAAATAAAATTATTTATGACACAATAATGATGCAGTGTTTACCTCATTAATTAATGATTTAAATAAATGAGATTATAATAATTAAAACAATATCCAAAACCTGTCCAATTATTTTTTAATGATTTTATTTCAAACATGAGTCATCATATATTCTACTTTAATGAGTTTTGGACATTTAGAAATGAAAATCATTATATAATAAAATAATATTTTCAAACCTTCCTAAAGAGCCCCTCCTCCCCTTATAAAAATCCCTCACCTCTAACCCTCTACTCACACATCTCAAGCCTCTTGGATCGTCCAAACTCTTCCCAATTAAGCTTCCTACATCCATATATTTCTCTTAGAATCCTTACCTTAGGAATAAGTCACTTTAAGGAAGTAATTTGGTTCAAACTAAAGGGAGTTACCCAATTTAAAGGAAACATCCCCTCTTAAGTTCTTTTATTTTATTTTACTTCTCAGAACCCCTAAACTCTCTTTATTAATTTATTTTATAATAGAACCAGTATCCTAATATTACTATTTTGTTTTTATGAGAAGTATTTGAGCTATAATTACACACACCTCCATCTAATGGGTATAGAACATAATGTTTCTGTGGATGGTAAACTATTGTCTCACGAAACGATGATTGTTCAATCTTCTACTACCACCTCTTATGGTGACCATTATGATGGAACTGTAATTATATATGATATTTATGATATTTATTTTATCTATAAGTTTCTTTAACTCTCTTTTATATCATACCTTTATTCTTTTCATGTTGTATATATACGATAATTTCATTTGAGGAAGTGCAGACTACCGCCCCCTCAATGTGATATGACTCGTTCATACCATACAGGGAACATATAAAGGATGGTGTTAATGAACATACATAACATATATAAAATATTATATTATACTTAATTAATAATATACCTATGTATTATTTGGTTTTATTTCCTTTTAAAATAAAAAAATGAAATGGAAGTAGCGTCCGTGCGTACGTACGACTTACTGTCTCCAAGACACGATAAGATTAATTTCCACATTCACCATTCAATGATGATTATAAAAATATATATTATTAATAAGTATGTAAAATATGAAATAATTTTATATTGGATATATATATATATATGTATGTATGTATTTACTTACATATATCTTATTCACTTACTTCCGTTCAATACGATATGAAAATGGAAACAGCGTTTATGTGTACGTACGACTTTCCGTCTCCATAAACGGTGTTTTCCATTTCATATATCTATTTATTATACATATTTATATTCTAAATATATATTATATATGAATAATTTTTTATATTCTGGAAGTATTTAAATCATGATCTAAATGATATGATCGAGAATAACAAGTTAAAACATGTATGATAAAGAAAGAGATTATTACCCAAAATATTAATTTAACATGGAAATAATTGTTAAATGGTTAGTATAAAGACATAAATAAATCATGTATGATATAATAAATATGAATATAGTTCTTTTATAATTTAATAACATACTATGGTCATTATATAGGAGGTTAAATATACCCTCGTCCAAAGGAAAGTACAAGGTAAGGGTTAATTCCTCAATCTCATTATTATACGAGATCTTTTATTTGTAAGTATTTTCTGGGACATATTTATTATCCATATCCATGTTTCATAAAAGACATTTCAAAATGATTATTTTAAGGTAATCTTTAACTAAAACATCAATGTAAATGTCTTAAATATTTATTCTTCTAAATATTTCTCATTAATGTCCTTGTTTTCAATTTTTTTAAGGATTTATTTATATAGACATGATTATTTTAATAAGTTAATTAATATAAAAAGTTTCAAAGTGGTATGGGAAAATTTGATTCAAAAACTATTTTTAATGACTTCATTTATAAATGTGAGACTTTTAAATTATTTCACAAAAAGGGATATTTCTCTCAAAAATTTTTGCTGGTCATTTTCAACTATGTCAGCATCCCTTACTGGATATTATTATTTTGATTGATGTTGATTTATTATAATACAATATTACATATTGTATTGAATGAGTTATGCTATGTTTTACTATGAATGTGCTATTTTTATACCATTCATGGTTTATGGTTAAAGTATTGACATTTTGTATGCTAGTTTTAATATGAATGTTTATGTTATGTTTAAACCATTTCATATAAGGAATGTATTGGACTTAGTAAGTGATGGGTGGAGATTGATATAACTCCTTGATGAATTTATAGGTCTCATGAGACACTTAGACATGGAATTGGTCGAGGCCTTTCCCAATTTTATATATGGTTTTGGATGAGGCCTTAATCATTTTTAGACGTCTTAGCCGAGACCTTGACAAAATGTTTTAGAATGTCCCACATTATACATTCCCTCATTATGAAAATAATATTGATGGTTCATGTGGTTATTTGACTAGTAGAATACCCATGATTACATTTTATTATGGAATTATTTACTTAGCTAATATTCCTTCCATAAAGTGTTCGTGTTTATTATTTGTAAAGGCATGTGTTTTCAATTATTCACAATTCTTAATGTTTATGTTATCTTCCGCTGTATTTCTTACTCTTACTGAGCATCTGAGCTCATCCCTTTCTGATGTTTTATTTTCCCAGGATCCCAAGAAGTGTTTTATTATTAATATACAGGGTTAAGCTAAGGGAACAATGGTGTTCTCAAAGGATTATTTATGTTGTGTTGTATATTAGAAAGTTTAATGTAACATTCATGTATGTAATATATTTTCCAATACTACTAAACTGATCGGTCCTTCGGGAATTGATTCCTTGTAATCATTCCAATGTATTAAAATAATGCACCGGCTCTGGGCTTCTAGGGTCGGGGAATTATAGTTGGTATCAGAGGAAGTTTATCAATAACCATGAAAACAAGATTTAGATAAACTCTAATTATAAAACAGTACCCTAAGATATACTTTGAGGATTGGTATAGAATAAATTCCTAGAAATTTGGTAATGTAGATATTTTTTGTATTTTCCAATCAATACATCCCTATCGGGATACGAGCAGGTAGAGGCAGATCTAGCACATAAGTACCTAGGAGTGAAAACTCTAACAAGGAGTTTCGGGCTTGACCCGGGTTATCCTGGTACAAGACAATGGGCCTTGCTACACTCTTGATTATGACACTCCTTGGGGATATGCTTAGGATAATTAAAATTTTCTTTATAAGCCATTATGAAGTATTTAGGAGTAAATACTTCCTCATAGAAAACATTTTTTATGATTATAGATTATATGCATAATCTTTTCAATTTACGTTAGGTATTTTAAAAATTTGGAATTATGCATTGCGATTCATAAACTAACCTAGTGTATGCCATTATTTAGAAATGGCACCCAGTAAAAGTAATGAGAACTCCAACAATATGCATGATCCAAAGAGTAAGAAGGATCATATCTTTCATGGTATTAAGCCAACATTTAGAGAGGAAATATTCTCCCACATATTATCATCATATGAAGAAATAGTATCATGTGTTAATAAGTTATATAAATAATTCTCTAAGTCCTATGGATTTAAAGGGAAGGTAGAGAAGAAAAGGACGGTAAAGAGAAATATGGATAAAGGGAATTAGAGAAATAAGGATTTTTCTATATGTGATAATTGTGGAAAGAATCACCTTGGTAAATTCTTGAAGGGAATGGGAGTTTTTTATAAGTGTGGAGAAAAAGTACACCAAGTACGTGATTTCAAGGGTAAGAAAAAAGTTTCAAATGTACAATGCTTCATCTGCAAGGAGTTGGGACACTACACGAATCATTTTACCAATCATGAGAGTATACCGCAAATGATGTTGTTGGATAATAATCAAGTTATGATATTACCACAGATGAAGAGTAATGACTAGTGTTCTTATGTTGATAATAAATAATTATGTCATTTGAGTGTTGTATCAACGATGTACTGGTTATAATAATTATGGAGTATATAAGGATTGTACTATAGTACTATTTCATTAAGGATTTGAGATTGTGTGGTACCAAGAAAAGTGACTCAATATAAAGTTAACATTTTGGAAAATACATGGTTGAAGGAAAGATAAACTTTAATATGGTCCTAATATTGTGGTATCAATTTTGGAATAAGAGATGATTGATTTGGATAAATTATATTGGATATTATTTACTACCTTGTAACTAATTATTTTTTTATTCCATCATTGTTGGTGATTACAACATTTTTGGATCTAAGGAGTATATCCAGTATTCTATGATTTATAGATGGAATAAGGAAGTACATACCTATTCAAATATGGTTTTCTAGCAATTCATTTTATTACCATATTTTAAGAGAATACACAATGAAGGTATTCACATGTATATTATGTGACCCTACTTATAAATTTTATACTGTGAGTTTGGATAGAAGTATTGTGGATACGTATAAAGGTTGGAATAGATTAAGTTTGACATTGGATACTATTTTTATGGTTGAAGAATTTCTTAAGATTATTTTTGGATTGTCATAAAAAGGATAACTCAGAGGTTGGGTGACAACTCGTCGTGTCTGAAAAGGCCGAAAGACTTGAACCCACAACCGAAGGGCAACAAGGGTACATCACCTACCACTGGCCTACGTGATGTCCTAGTTTGTATAATTTAGTTTTTTAAATAGTCTAAAAAATTAATTATAAATTCATTTTTTTGGAACCCTATAAGATTAGGATAAATAGAATATTTTTTGAATTATATTATCTTTTTGAGTAAAATATGAGTTTGTGTTAGGAATTAGTTGAAGGATTAAAATCTGAATGAAAATTACATTTTTATTTTATTAAAAATCAAACTGAGAGAAATTCCTCTACCTAAAGAGTTCAGGGAGGCCTAAAATGATGAAGCCCAAGGGAATCCCCTTGTAAAAAGTTCTTACATACCTGGGGTAAAGAACCCACATTCAAGAACACCCTTCGAGGTTCCTCCGGACCGCTCTCTCTAGAAAGAGTATCTGCCGCAAAGTTAGCTTCTCTTAGAATATAACGAGTAGAACAATTATAAGGGATCATAGAAGCACATCTACTTTTCAAGTATATTTTTTCGTCTTATTCTATGAATAAATTAATTCTTAAACTTTAGTGAATGGATATTAAAACCAAAAATGTGTTATCCTAATACCTTATGTTTTTCTGAACTGATGATATTTTAAATCATCATAGATTGATGGCTTTGATGACCTCAATTTTACACTTGTTTTTTATTGATGACTTCAATCACTCCCAATAAATATTTAAGTTTTTAATCCAATTATGTGTCTTTAATTTCCACCAATTTTATCCTAATCAAGATCATAATTTGGTGGTGTCTTTTTCAGTTCTCTTTCCCTCTAATTAAAACTAAATTTCATTAACCCAATTTCCGATGTGAGTTTTCCACAAAGGTATTTTTCTATTTTTACCTTTTATTTTCAAAGAAAAATTTAAAATCGTGAGGATTCAATTTATTGAATGAGGGTAGAATGTAACACCCCAAGATTTCATAGTACGTTATCTCTTCAAAGAAATTGATTAACTTGTGCTACACACAACACTAAGTTCAAGCGCACCACAACTTACCAAACCAGCCGTTAAAAAAGCATTTATGAATAGTATTAACTAAATTTTGAATTTTACATACTCCATATAATTTTATAATCCATATTATGTGTTTCTTAGACATAATATAAGAACAAATTCATTTTTTTAGATAAAAGACGTATTTTCCAAAAAATGCAATTTTACCGCCTTTTAATGGAGAACCTTTTTTTAAAACCAATATTTGACACTTTTATATATTCAATTTAATGAAATTAAATTATTATTTAGAATAAATACATAAAAATTTATTTTGGATAAATTTTTGGTACTTTTCTGATAACTTTCATATTTTGATAAATAGTGAAAAATACTAAATTTTAATTGAAAACAATGTTTTTAATCAAAATAATTTATAGTGTTAAATTATAAATTTGAGTGGTTTTAAAGTATAATTAGATTATATTTTTATCATTTAATATAATTTAGGTCATTGGATGCGATTTCACAATTAAAATGGACATAAACAAGTGTCAATCTTTTGATATTTATTATTTCTTAAAAACACGCTTTTTGTTTTGACCGCGAGAATTAATTTTAAATTAATTTCTGCCACTTCTGTGTTTTTAATTTGAAAAAATGGATTCCATATTTTTAATCAGGAGGTACAAATTTTATAAATAGGTAACTTTTATTTTTAGACATTATGAATATTTACATCGGTGAATATTTTATTTACCATGGTTAAAGGGTCAATCTGGTAAATAAGGGTAAACAAATATTATTATAATAATATTAAATTACCCTAACATGTGTCCTATTACAATGTTTGATAAATTTACAACCATGGGAATCTTTGGGTTGATTTTGGGACCCCATGGAGCCATTTGAGAGTGATAATGACACTTTATATTAATTAATTTAATGTAAAGACAAAAATGACATAAACATATATCTTTTAATAAAAATTTTTTTACATGGGGTTATATAATTTATATTTTAAACTATAAATATTAATTTTAAATATAAAAATATTTCCTACATCATGTAATTTTTTTATAATTTTTAGACATCAAAAAAATAAAATTATTTACGACACAATAATGATGCAGTGTTTACCTCATTAATGAATGTTTTAAATAAATGTGATTATAAAAATTAAAAAAATATCCAAAACCTGTCAAATTATTATTTAATGATTTTATTTCGAACACTAGTCATCTTATATTAGACTTTAATGAGTTTTTTACCTTTATAAACTGAAGATAATTATATAATAAAATAATATTTTCAAACTTTCCTAAAGAGCCCCTCCTCCCCCTTATAAAAAGCCCTCACCATTACTCACACCTCTCAACCCTCTTGGATCATCCAAAATCTACCCAATTAATCTCCCAAAATCCCCATATTCCTCTTAGAATCCTTAACTTAGGTATAAGGTACTTCAAGGAAGTTTTTTAGTTCAAACCAAAAGGAGTTACCCGATTTAAAGGTAACATCTCCTCTTAAGTTCTTTTTCTTTTATTTTACCTCTACAAACCCCTAAACTCTCTTTATTAATTTATTTTATAACAAAACCAGTATATTAAATATGTTAGGTTGTTTTTATGTGAATTATTTGAACTACACTTACACACACCTCCATCTAATGGGTATAGAACATAATGTTTCTGTGGATGACGAACTACTGCCTCACGAAACGATGAGTGTTCAATATTCTACAACCACCTCTTATGGTGACCATTATGATGGAACTGTAATTATATATAATATTTATTGTATTTATTTTATCTATAAGATTATTTAATTCTCTTTTTATATCATACCTTTATTATTTTCATGTTGTATATATACGATAATTTCATTTGAGGAAGTGCAGACTACCGCCCCCTCAAAGTGATATGACTCGTTCATACCATACATGGAATGTATAAAGGATGGTGTTAATGAAATTACATAACATATATAAAATATTATATTATACTGAAGTAATAATATACCTATGTATAATTTTGTTTTCTTTCCTTTTAAAATAAAAAAATGAAATGGAAGTAGCGTTCGTGTGTACGTACGGCTTACCGTCTCCACAACATGATGAGATTCATTTCCACATTCACCATTCAACGATGATTATAGAAATATATATTATTAATAAGTATGTAATATATGACATAATATTATACTGTAGATATATATATGTATTTACTTACATATATCTTATTCACTTACTTCTGTTCAATACGATATGAAAACGGAAACAACTTTTATGCGCACGTACGACCTACCATCTCCATAAATGGTGTTTTCCATTTCATATATATATCTATTATACATATTTATATTCTAAATATATATGATATATAAATCATGTTTTATATTCTGGAAGTACTTAAATCATGATCTAAATGATATGATCAAGAATAACAAGTTAAAACACGTACGATAAAGAGAGCAATTATTACCCAAAATGTTAATTTAACATGGAAATCATTATTAAATGGGTAGTATAAAGTCATAAATGAATCATGTATGATATAATAAATATTAATATGGTTCTGTTATAATTTAATAACATACCATGGTCATTATACAGGAGGTTAAACGTACCCTCGACCAAAGGAAAGTGCAAGGTAAGGGTTAATTCCTCAATCACATTATTATTCGAGATTGTTTATGTGTAAGTATTTTCTGGGAAATATTTATTATCCATATCCATGTTTGAAAAAATTCATTTAAAAATGATTATTTTAAGGTACTCTTTAACTAAAACATCATTTTAAATGTCTTAAATATTTATTCTTCTAAATATTTCTCATTAATTTCAATGTTTTCAAAATTGTTTTAAGGATTTATTTATATGGACATGATTGTTTTAAAAAGTTAATTCATTTAAAAAGTTTCAAAGTGGTATGGGACACTTTTATTCAAATAATATTTTAAATTAATTCATTTATAAATGTGTGACTGTTAAATTATTTCACAAAAGGGATATTTATCTCAAAAATTTTATTAGTTATTTTCAACTATGTTAGCATCCCTTACTGGATATTATTCTTAATTGAGGTTGATTTATTATAATAAAATATTCCATATTGTATTGAATGAGTCATGCTATGTTTGACTGTGGATGTTTTATTTTTATACCATTCGGGGTTTTTGGTTAAATTATTGACATTTCCTATGGTAGTTTTAATACGAATTTTTATGTTATGTTTCATCCTTTTCATATGAGGAATGTATTAGACTTAGTAAGTGAGGGTTGGAGCTAGCTATAACTCCTAGATGCATCGGTAGGTCTCATGAGACAATTAGATGTGGAATTGGCCGAGGCATTTCCCAATTTGATATATGGTTTTGGCCGAGGCCTTAATCATTTTTAGATGTCTTTCCCGAGGCATTGAAAAAATGTTTTAAAATGTCCCTCATTATACATTCCCTCATTATGAAAATAATATTGATGGTTCATGTAGTTATTCGACTAGTATAATACCCATGAATATGTTTTATTATGAAATTATTTACTCAACTCATATTCCTTCCATAAAGTGTTCATGTTTATTATTTGTAAAGGCATGTGTTTTCAATTATTCACCATGCCTAATGTTTATGTTATTTTACGCTGTATTTATTACTCTTAATGAGAATCTGAGCTCACCCATTTCTTATATTTTATTTTCCCAGGATCCCAAGAAGTGTTTTATGATTGATATGCAGGGTTAAGCTAAGAGAACAATGGCATTCTCAAAGGATTATTTGTGCTATGTTGTATGTTAGAAATTGTAATGTAATGTTCCTGTAAGTAATATATTTTCCAAGAATGCTAAACTGATATATCCTTCAGGACTTGATTCCTTGTAATCATTCCAATGTATTAAAATAATGCACCGGATCTGAGCTTTTGGGGTTGGGGTGTTACAGTTTTCAAAATTTTACCAAATTCTAAATTATATTTTGACCTGACCCAAACCACTAAGACCCCACTTGGGCTAGAAATAAGTATAGAGTGACACCCCAAGAAAACCAAAAATAGGCTATGGGTTGGTTATAAGCACTGATTAGGAATAACATTGAAATGGGAGGCCTTTTACTAAAGTATCTACACACACACACACATCTCTATGAAACAGTGCAGAGATATAACAAATCAGTAGCCTATAGTGAGTAAAGAATGCATGAAACAACCTCTAGGATACACATCAAAGTTAAACAAGGTAATATAAAAGTACAAGGGAAAAAATACATTCCCAACCAATGATACACTGGTCAACCCAATCTGAAAAAAACTATATTTGGTAAAGTATGGGGAGAGCCCAACTCAAGATTCTAGAGTCAATCCGCCGAATATTGTCAACGCCACTATGTAATTCTAAGCTCCACCAATACCAGTTCCACCATAGTCACCACTAATATATATGTATATCCATATTAAATATAAAATGTAGGAAAATACCATGCAGGATTGAGTATATACATACCCAGTAGTATTCCCTAACAATCAATAGGAAAGTTAAATAAAATAGTTAGCTAAACCCATAAGGAAATAGGGTAAAGAAACCCAACATCAAACATGATTATAAATAAACCCAAGAAAGGAGATAAAGGGTATATTCATATTTAAATCTAACTAATAATTATGAGTCTTATTACATCTAAAAAAGGTCCCACATCTAATTACAAGAACCATGCACAACCTCACAATAATCAAGGTGGAGAGACCACTCCTTGCCACTACACTCCACTGCCAACAGAGCACTACTCTAGTAGAGTACCTTATCCCTAATGAAGATAAATTATGAGGGAGTAAAACTATATAGATAAAGGAATCTAACCATTTCTAATTTTTTGGAGTATCAAATATATCTATATAAAGAGTATGGGGGACCTGTGCTTTGATACGACATGGGAGTACCAACCTCAGAAACTCTCTGATGATCAAACCTAATCGCTACCAATTTCTGAAAATTACAAAATAAGTGACCTTATCATATCACCTTGTATCATATAAGTGATTCCAAAATAAATTCCATAATTTTATTATACATGAAAAAAATTAGGATTGTCTACTCACAGACCCAAATCCGAGTCTTGGAGAAAGAGATATGTTAGTTAGAAGATACTGGAGAAAGTACAAAACATGTTGTTCAGGGGTATACAATGTGTTATCTAAATCCGAATCCTAGTAATGTACCACTAATGAAATTTACATGTAAAAGAAAATATACACAACATGTCATTTTGATGACATGGTGTGTGGGACCACCCGAGTTCCAAGTAGTGTTCCTCACTGGTATCAATGGATGAGTAGGGGTGCATGGGGTGTGGCTAAGGTATACAACGCGTAGGACACATTGACTACCTGACTGTATTACACCAGTACATGACTATGCATCCTAGCTAAGATCACATGGAATGTGATTCATATGCATGGGGTATGATATTTATAGTGGGACGAAACCCTAACCGCTATGAGATTCTGAGGATCATGACATGTAACAAACCAACTTGAATACCCACTAAAATTAGTACCCAACCTAATCTGTCACATACCCAAAGGGAATTACCAATCCCTATGGGCTGGAGACTAGAACTCAGACATTAAAAAATAACCAGAGGGAATGATTTTACCTATCCTGAAGAAAAAACATGGCATATATATATATAAAGCAAAAAAAGTGGAAAGATAAATATATTCCATAACTAAAACTAAATAATGGAAACCAACAAATTGAGATAATAAAAAAATATCCAAGTACAATTACAACCAAATAGGACTACCAAAACTCAACATGATAGCATGGGTAGACTCCCACCATCTCACCACCAGCTACGCAACTCAGCTGATAGAAAACCTCACTACCTCACTACGGTGCCTTGCCTTTCCCTACATCAAAATACATAACCAGGTCTACACACCATAGAAGGGGTATAAAGGGTGTGAGATAAAAGGATCAGTATGGTCTCAACCAAGTTTTCCATAACATGTCTCTAAACAATAGTCAAATCATGCCCAACTTTAAAGAAAACTAGGCATGATAATAGTTTAATAGTTTTTATATTAAAAGAATGAAAAAATAGTTTAATTTCCTATTTTTCCACATTTAAAAATAAAGAAAATAAATAAATTTCCAAGAAATTGATATCAATATATAACATTAGATAAATCAAGTCAAAAACAAGCTTGTATCAATTATCATATAAAGTCCATGGTAGTATAACAAAATAGTACAAACCAAAAGAAGGATCCCAAATCATCCAGGGAGTATGGGTAACATCATGGTAAGGATTGCACTAGTCCAAGATATCTAGGACACTCATACCTAACATAGAAAATTGTGTTTGTATCAATACAATAGACATATGATCAATTATATAGAAAATAGGAACAACATAGAAAGTGAACCTCCTATTATGTCTAACAAGTCCCTAAAACAATAAGCCTAGAGATCATAGGAAATAACCATTATAAAACCCGTTGATAGTGGATGATACCTATTAATAAACCTTCCAACTAATTACCCAAGGCTTCCCATGTGATACATTTTCAAAATCAATTCGTCAAACCATTTCCATCAAACAATGTAAAGACCCGTAAATTTCAAGGAAATTTTTTTCTTAATTTTCTTTGGAATTTTACAAGAACGCAGTTTCTGACGGCACCTGATTCCGAGGCCCGGTGTGCCCGGAATCATTTTCCGAAGTTTTGGCTCGGGTACGTTCAGTGAACAGACGAACGGGTTTTTCTAACTTTTGAACCGGTGCCCGGAATCGAATTCTGAGGGCACCGATGAAATCGCAGCGCCGGTATTCGCTTAGAAACGCCTCTTCCGGAGTTGCGTTTGCTCGGGTGTGGTTTTTAATTTTCGGGCTTAAAGTTAAAAAATAAAATAATTTTGCGACAACTTTATTTTATTTCGCTTAAGCCACTTGGAAGCCACTTGAAGCCACTTAAAGGCGGCTTGAACTGAGTTGAACTGGATAGGATGCTATCCAGAAATATCCTACCCCTTGGTAGGATATTTGTGAGGTGGGGCCCGCACGAGCCCCGCCGTTTCTTTCGCTAAGTAACGCACCCGCGAAAACCCGTCAAAGTAACTGAAAAGTCAACCGACGCGTTTTCTTTAATTCTTAACAGACCATTTAATTGGGCGGTTTATTTCGTGAATTAAATGGACTCTTTCTTTCGTGAATTTAATGGGTCGTTTCTTTCGAATTGATGGATCGTTTCTTAACCGGTTTCGTGTGTTGGCATGTTTATAAAATAAGACCAACCTAAAAATCCTTTGAAAGGATTTGAGAGGATCTTGTTTCTTCATCCCCCCGCGAAGAACGCGAAGAACGCGAAGAACGCCGGCGACCGAAATTCGACGACGCACACCGAGATCTGCGACGTCGACGAGCTTTACCCGCGACGTTCTTCGGCGACGCCTCTTCTTCCGCAGCCGATCCTCGTTCGGCAGCTAAGGTGAGAAACGAATCTTTGAAATTCTTTTGTGTTGTGTTAATAAAATAAGAGGTAGTCTTATTTTATTTGGAGTTCTTTGTTTGTCTTTGGAGAGCTTTCCCTTCATCTCCAAGCTCTGACGAAGAACGAAGAACGTCTTCATCCTCAAGGAAGAACGACAACACTTCGTCAAGGATCATCGACTCGGCGACCCGGTATCTTCGGACCTTTCCTTCCTCCCCGAACCTCCTTCGTCGGCGTACAAGGATTCGCCAACGACGTGCTTCTTCGGACGCGCCTCTTCATCAACGGATTTGACGAACGACGACCGCGACGCCCGACTTCCGCGACGCCGTCTTCCGCGGACATAGTCGAATCCTCGATCTTGTACCCAAGGTAGGGGTTGTTGGTTCTTTATTTCTTTATTCTTTTCCTTGAACGTGGATCTAGCAAGTCTAACATGTGGCTTATTTATTTAAGTCTCGTTATTATTTCTTTAACGTGAGGGGGGGCCGGACCGCACGAACACGGCCGAATCCCCCCTCCATCGTTCATGTTTGTTTATGCTGGTGGAAACAAGTAGCGTGGTGCCGTCGCACCACGCGGATGAACGTTCATTTATTTTGCGCAACACCGTCGCGCTTCGCCGAGGAGAGTCTTCAAGAACGCGACGCCGTCGCGCCGCGTTGGAAGGATTCATGGCACGGCGAAAGGGGCGCGGTGCCGTCGCACCGCGCCGGACGACGAAGACCGCGGCCGGTTCCGGGCCGCGGCGGGACGAGGAGACCGCGGCCGGTTCCGGGCCGCGGCGGAAGGAAAGACCGGCGGCCGGGCCGCCGGCGTCGGAAGTCGAGGGCGGGACCGGAAATTCCGGTCCCGTTGGTAAAAACCGGCCGGCCAGCGGGCCGGCCGGATGTCATAAAACCTGGGGATTAAACCCCCGGCCGGATCTTCAAACCCCCCTCTTAATGAGGGGGGCGGTTCAATTAAAGGAGGGGGGGCAAAGCCCCCCCGGTTCGTTCCAGCCGGCCCCCATTTGTGGGGGGGCCGTTTTTTTGGCAAAGGCACGGCTCAAAGCCGTGCCGCCCTGTTCAATCCGCGGGGGCAATCAAGCCCCCCGCGTGACCACCCCGTGCGGCGCCCGCCGCCGCCAGCGCGGCCCGCCGCCGCCGCCAGCGCGGCCCGCCGCCGCCGCCAGCGCGGCCCGCTGCCGCCGCCTGCGCGGCCCGCCGCCGCCGCCGCCGCCGCCGCCGCGGCCCGCCGCGCCGCCGCCCGCCGCCGCCGCGCGCCGCCGCCGGCCACCGTGCCGCCGCCGTCCGCCACCGTGCCGCCGCCGTCCGCCGCCGCCGGCCGCCGCCGCCGGCCACCGCGCCACCCGGGGGGGTCGGGCCGGGTCGGCCCGGACCCGGACCCCCCGTTTTCGAACCAGATCTGGTTTTTGGCTCATAACTTGAGCCTCGGACCTCAGAATGACGAACCGTCTGCGGCAACGCGATCCTTGGATCGAGACGGTCGTTTCGATATATCGCACTCAAGGTTTCGGGTTACTTTGAGTTCGGACGGGTTGGTTCGTTCACGAAACCAACCGGACCTTCGGAGCGGAAACGCTCATATCTTGAGCTACGGACGTCCGATTGACGTGCCGTCAGTCGCGTAGTGTTCCTCTTAGTGAGACGGATCTTTTGGCATACTCCGCCCGAGGTTTGGACGCAGGTGGAGTACGGTCGGGTTGGTTTTTCCTTAAAAACCAACCGGGCCCCGGAGACGAAAAAGCCAATAACTCACAGACCGGGGCGTCCGATTGACGCGCCGTCTGTTTCGTTGACTTCCTCTTGATGAGACGGAACTTTTGACATACTCCGCCCGAGTTTTGGATGCAGTCGGAGTATGGCCGGGTTGGATTGTTCCCGAAATCCAACCGGGCCCCTGGAACGGAAAAGCTGATATCTTTCAGACAGGACGTCCGCTTGACGAGCCGTCAGCGGCGTTGGTGGTTACGTTGAGTAACGGTCCCTTTGAGTATACCCTATGGGAGTTCGGGGTGCAGTTGAGATACGGCCGGGATTGGTTTCGCTCACGAAACCAACCGGGCCCCTGGGACGAAAAGGCTAATAACTCACAGACCGGGCGTCCGATCGACGCGCCGTCTGTTGCGTTGAGACCCCTGTGCCGAGACGGACCTTTGAGACACTTCTTCGCGGGACCTTGTGATACTTGGAGTATCGACCAGTAGCTCGTGGAGCGGACCCGTGGTACTTGACAGTGGTGGTGCGCTTGGATGCAGCAGCAGACCCTTGGCGGTGGAGAGCTTGGTTGTAGCGGCGGACCCGCGATACTCTACGGAGTGTGTGCGCTTGGTTGTAGCGACAGACCCGCGACGGTGGAGACGAGCGTGCAGAGTACAGAGACCGTGTAGCCGGCTGAGACCTGACGACTGCTTGACCGACTCGACTTGGAGTGAGTCGACTAGCCCAGTGGACGGAGCGCCCGGTATTTGGCGGCAGACCCACGGCGGACGGAGCGCCTGGTAGTTGGCAGCAGACCCGCGGTACTCGACAGGAGGAGTACCTCAGCAGGCTATCTGGGTAGCGCCCGGTATTTGGCGACAGACCCTCAGCGGACGGAGCGCCCGGTAGTTGGCCGCAAACCCGCAGTACTCGACAGGAGGAGTACCTCAGCAGTCCTAGGTTAGTGAGCGGCAGCCTCGGAGTCGTGACAGGACCACTGTACACTCTAGAGACGGAGCTCTTCAGCAGTTACGGTTTCGATAATGAAAATCCTGGTTTGAGCTGAGACCTTTGACCTTTGTGTTTCCTCATGATTGAGATGGGTCGCTTGATAACTTAGGTACATGTATGGGCATATACCTGGGTGATGGTTATCCGTTGATTTCATGATTTTTGTGTATCCTTGAGATTGGATGGGTTACTTGATGACTTAGGTATATGTATGGGCGTATACCTAAGTAGAGTCTGATGTTACTTCGTGATTGCTGCCTTTACTTTGTGGATATCCATGTTGGATTTGGTGAGACCTTAAGGGTCTCGGGGTCCCTACTGAGTAGCTTATACTCACCCCTGCACGGGCTATGCCCGCACCCCGTTGTGTTGGTTGCAGACGACGGACAGCGCAGATCGCAGTTGAGACTTGCGGAGCAGGTCGGTACCCGGAGGTGGACCACTGGGCGGACGTACCCGGAGTAGACGACAGGACCTGTGGAGTAGAGGAGCTATCTGTACCTACCCTTCAGGTAGGATCCGTGGTGGACGATCCAGGAGCTGAGCCATCTGTACCTACCCTTCAGGTAGGAATCGAGGCGGACGACCCAGGAGCCGCTTCGTTCTTCCAGCTGCTGTTTTTCCCTTTCGAGTTGTACTTTACAGTTGGGCTTGTATTTCCGGCCCCCTTTACTTTTCTGCACTTGTAGTTACTTTCCGCTTGCTGACTCTGTGGTGGTTGTTACTTATAAAGGCAATGCCTTCCCTGTTATCGGGATTTACGCCTTTGGTGCTAGTCGCCAGCCCCTGGCCTATGGAAGGCGGGCTTGGGGTAGTCACGGCACGGGCCCCGAGGACGGGTCGTGACAAATTCTTTGAAAACCATTTCATAATGCTTTGAAAACCTTTTTACATTTACCAAAACTAGGGGGAAAAATCTTTCATGAAAACCTTGTTCCACATACATAAAAAAATAGATCATATAATTCCATTTTAATTATTAAATCAATTTATCAAGAAAATAGCAATGTAGTTCACTAACACAGGCTAGAGACAGAACCACCCACCTCAAAGCTAGGGCCACACATGCCCGTAAAAAAACCCAGCAGAAAATGATTCAATAATGAAAAAGGAGGACCTATAATAAATATGCACATCTTATAGTTGAATAAATTGATTAGAATGATTAGTGGAGAAGTGTAATAAATACATTCCTCAAGAACGCACACGCATCACAACACGACTAACAAAGGAAATGCCCTCGGAACAAGATTGTACAATAGATCTAGTGAGAAACAAAAGGAAACATTACTATGAACCAATGGATCTAATAAAAAAATTAAATGGTGCTACTGTGATCAAATAAATTAAGTATAAGAAATATTTACTCACCCAAATAGATGAAAAACAACTTCAATGGTGATCTATCGCCATACGGAATAATCCAGATCGAATGGAGACTCCCAAAAATTCTAGACAATCCTTCTAGGTCTAAAGCCAAAGGAGTTGTAGAAGAATGAAATAACATTTAAGTTGAGAGGAATACTAAAATCCCTATTCCTGATATTTACAAGGAGTGTAATCCCTTTACACATCAGGTAATCATCAAGACTCAGATACACCAATAAAATCATAAAATTTAAATTAAAAACTCACCTTTTAACATTAAATGACCTATAATAAATTCAATATGTACACAAGATTCGTGAAATCCACCATGAAGGACTTTCATATAGTACTCACATTACATGGAATGTACTTCTACTAAAGTCTTCTAAAACTACATATTCTTACACAGAAAAACCAAAAAACCATAGGCGTCCTCTGAAATTGGGGATAACCCCATAAAACCATTAACAAATTTATACTTGGACATCATTAATTCAAAAAACATATACCCCTAATCTTTAATTCATATTTCCCAACAAATGATATACATCATTAGGAGTCCTATGATGCACCCAATTGAAGAGGAAAACAAGTAAAGGGAAGGGAATTACCTGAAAGTGAGTAACGAGATGTTACAAACTCCACGAAAAAAGACTTTCCATCCCTAGGAAGTCATGTGGAAGAATGAAGTATGTTAAACAGGTGAGGGAACTTATCCCTCATCAACGACTCAGTCTCCCAAGTATCATGAGAATATGATCTATGACACTGTAACACTCTGACCAATAAAATCAAATTCCCATGCAAGACTTTCACTTAATAAATAATGATCTAAACTAGTTTCTCAACAATGGAAAATTCTGGCTATAATTAAATCTCTTCCCAACTCAGAACATGATAGGGATGAAGATGATATTTCATGAATTGTGATAAGTGGAAGTAATCATGAATTCCTATCAACTGAGCTGGAAATTCCAAATGATAAGAAACATGGTCAAGTTGTTCAATAACTTAAAATGACCCCACACATCTTGGAATTAACATTACCTTTTTTACAAGATAATGGTGGACCAACTGAGGAGAAACTTTCAAGAAAACCCAACCACATATGAAAAAATACAAAGGATTTCATCATTGACCCGCATAATATTTTTTCCAACTCTGTGCTATAACCAGACACCGATGTATATCCTCAATTCTCACGAATGTCTCTTAGGCCAAAATCAGTCCCACCAAAGAAGATTCACCCAACTCTTCTCAATAAAGTGGTTGAATACACAGTCGACCATAAAAATCCTCAAAAGGAACCATTCTGATTGACAATTGATGACTATTGTTATAGGAAAAATCAACCATTCCTAGATGGATATCCCAAGATCCACCAAAATACAAGTCAAAGGAATAAATAATATCCTATAAAACTAGAATAGAACACTCTATCCAACCATCTGTATATGGATGATAAGATGTAATCAATCTGATTTGATTCACCATCACATCTTGGATACTTCTGTAGAACCTCAAAGTAAACCTAGGATCTCTATCTGAAACAATGGCATAAGGAACCCCATGTAACTTCACAATTTCTTTCACATACATCTTACCCAGATATTCAAATTTTACAATGTATTTGATTGAAATTAAACGAGTTTACTTTGTCAACCAATCAATCACCACCTATATAGAATTCCTCCCTTAGGGAGTCTATGGTAATCCAATAAAAAAATCCCTGGATACCTCATCCAATTTCCAAATGGACACTAGAAGAGGCTGAAGAAAACCTAAAGGTTTCAGATGATCTTCCTTAGTCTATAAAAAACTGTAATAGCAGGACACATAATCAGTAATGTCATGCTTCATACATGGCCATTAGAATTTTTTTCTCATGTCATAATACATATTCATAGTTCCCAGATGAATGGACCAAAAAAAACTTTGAAAATCGAAAAAAACCAAGATCCTCAAAGATGTTGGGATGAAAAATATATCCCAAAATATGAGAATACCATATGAAGAGAGAGACTAACCCAAAATGGTATCCCCACTATATAGGGTTTATGGAATTCCTCTGAACTTGACATCCTACAATGGACTCTATAGAATAGACTCAAGGGAATCTAAAGATAATTTAACATTGGTCAAAACCTTTCCTGAAAAATCATCTTGAGCATCTAGATGCATATGAGTAAAAAGACCCATAAGGTTTAACTCTTCCACTGATTCCACAATATTTTGCTTCGGTACTTTCCTTCTAAGAGCACCTGCAATGACATTCCCCTTCCATGGGGTTTAGGCGATATCGAATTCAAACGTCTAAAGGTATTACTCCCATCATCTCTATCTAGGATTTAAGTATTTATGAGAAAAGATATAGCTAAAACTCTTATTGTTATGAAATACTATGAAACTTTACACAAAAAGATAATGCCACCAACACTTAAGTGCATGCACAATGGTGGAAGGTTCTAAATCATGGCTAGGGTAATTTTTCTCATGCGGTGTAAAATTATGTGAATCATAAGCTACCACATGATCATCCTGCATGAGAACACAACCCAAAAAAGTGCCATAAGAATCATATAAAACCATATACCCCTTACTGGGATCAGGTAATATCAAAATAGAAGCCAATATCAAAAGTATTTTCAGCTCATCAAAAGAAAACTAACACTTTTCATTGCATGTGAATTTTACTCCTTTCCTAGTAATATCAGTAAAAGGTGACACCAACTTTGAGAAATACATGAATAAACATAGATAGTATCTAGTAAGATGAAGGAATATATGAATCAAAAATACATTTTTTATCTCCTCCCATTAAAATAAATACTTTACCTTATCATGATGAAATGATAATCCATGATCTAAAATCACTCACCCTAATAATTTTACTTCTTAAATCCAAAAGTTTATTTTTGAAATATTTCTATAAAAACTATGACATATCAGGATTTCCAAAAACCAAAATTATATGGTTCTCATGATTATTCTCAGATCCAAAATAAAGAAATTCATCTATGAAAAATACCACAAAAGTGTTGAGATACTGATGAAATATTTGATTCATCAAAGCCATGAAAATTATAGAATCATTGTTTAGACCAAAAAACATAAAAATATATTAATAATGGTCATATCTACACCTAAAATCCATATTTGGTACATCAAAATTGTGAATATGAGTTGATGATAACTTGACCAAAGTTCAATCTTTAAAAATCACTTTTCCCCATTAACTGAACAAACAAATCATCTACATAAGGCAAATGATACTTGTTATTAACTGTTACCCAGTTCAACTTCTGATAGTCCACACACAATCGAAGTAAATGATATTCCTTATTGGAAAATATCACCGAGGATTCCTAAGGAGAAATAATATGGTGAACAAAACCATTTTTTCACCAGGTTGTCCAACTAAATCTTGAGTTATTTCATCTCCACTGGTTCCATATGATAAGAAGGTATCAATATTAGCTGCGTCCCTAGAATAAAGTCAAATGAAAACTATACCTCCCTATTTGGAGGAAGTTTATAGAAATATTATGGGAAAACATCAGGAAAATATTGAAAAATAGAGGTAATATCAATAACAAAAGAATATTCATCAGGCTCAACAGCAACCGTTGGAAAAAAACTTATGAACTTTGGGAAGGAAGGTCCTAAATGGAAAGACCTCAGATCCTACTCTCTCTAAAACACCCACGGTCTCCCATAATTCACAATAAATGAGACATTACGATGATAAAAATTAACCACAAAATAATGAGCAATAAGAAAATTCATCTTGATGATGATGCTAAACAAATCTGGATCGAGAATAAGAAAATCACTGACTAACTCTACATCAGATATTGATAGTGCACAAGAAGGAAAATGAAACCCCTAAACTTTCCTCTACCCGAAAGGTGTTTCTAACTCTATAAAAAAGTATATGAGTTCTATTGGAAGGTTAAATGTATCAATAAAATGACCAAATATAAACGAGTGGGAAACACCCATATCAAATAAATAAATTAGTATAGAAAATTCAATAAATAAGGTATTTATTACTATCTTTGGACCTCAATCTACCTCTACTAGAAACTCATATATTATGTGAAGATGCTCCACTCATAAGGTCTATGACTGAAGAGTTATAGTATTTGAATCATTTGAATATGCCACAGTAGCCTTTGGAGCTGATGATACCTGACCATATTGAGGAGTATACATAGCATGACAGAAATGTTTCAGATGACCATAACATCCATAACTGTTACACATATTTACAAGTGAAGGAAAATAAATCCTTATGTGTACAAACTTTCCACATTGATATAAATTCAAAGGCATGCCACTAGCTATAACTAGAGATTATAAAGAGGCCTTCTACTGGGAACCACCTTCACCAATCCTATGATGATCATTCAACTTTCTCTTTTTTCCATGGTGCGCCATAGAAGTTGGAACTTGGTGGAAGAGAAGGGGTTGAATATCTAATTTTTTATACCATATTCATCTCTTTCATCATAGACCTATCCATTATTTCCACATATGTTGAAAGATTTATCTTTACCTAAGTTTTATATCCGATTTCAAACCCTGTAGGTACTTCTGAGCTTTCAGTTGGTCATTATTCACTAACTATTGTTTAAAACGAACCATATTAATATACTAATTTGTGTATGCCAAAACTAAATGATCTCCCTAATAAAAATAGAGGAACTATAGAGAATTTTCCATCATCATCAACTCTAGAAAAAACTACTAGAAGAGTCCATACATAACTTTAAAGGATGGTGGATTCTCACTGAAGAACTCTCATGATCGATCTCTTTCTCCAACAGCTCCTGGTTATAGCTTAACAACATCATTCTGATCTTGTGGAACATTCTGATATATATCATGAATTGCTCACACAATAGCCTTGATAACTTTTTGATCCATCGGAGGATTAAATTAAGTAGAATCGACTGCACCCTCCTGAGGAACTCTCAAAACATGTATCAGAGGCATACTATTGGACACCAAAACAAAAGAAATGATTAGAAAAGTGAAAAAATATTAGTTCAAACTAGAAAACCCATAATAAAAAACTAATATTAATAACAAGAACTCAAGACAAGATACACCCATCCCAACATCCCAAGGTAACTTGAGTCTCATCATGTTAGGAGATAGTTATAAACTTACTAAAATATACCTATAAAGTCCCAAAAATCATATCTCCGTTCTACCAAATGTCTCAAGGTAATGACTCTTAAGGATAGACCACCTTTGATACCAAAATGTAACGAACTAACCCAAATACCCTCTCAAACTGGTACCTGACCTAAACCATCACATAACTGAAGGGAATTACCGATCCCCATAGGCTGTCGACTAGAACTCAGACATCAAACAACATCTTGATGTAATAATTTCTCCCAACCAAAAGAAATAACACATATATATATATATATATGCATAATGAGACAATAGTGTAAAGATAAATATATGCCAAAATAGAAACCAAACATTGGAAACCAAAAACTTGAGAGAAAAAAAAATATCCAAGTACAAGTCCATCCATAAAGGACAACCAAAATAGGGAAAAAAACCACTCCATGTGATAGTGTGCACAAACTCCAACTATCTCACCACCAGCTATGAAACTATGCTAATAGAAAACCTCACTACCTCAATGTGATGGTTTTCCTTTCCCTACATTGAAAGGAAAAACCATTTCTATGCACCACTGAAGGGGTATATATGGTGTGAGATAAGAGGATTATTAGGGTCTCACTCAAGTGTTCCATAATAAGCCTCTAAGAAATAATCCAAGCATTCTAAACTTTAAATAAAAAATTCATGATAACAGTTTAATAGTTTTTATATTAAAAGGATGGAAAAAAGATTAATTTCTCCTTTTTCCACATTTAAAAATAAATAAGATTAATCAATTTCAAAGAAATTAATATCCATATATCACAATCGATAAATCAAGTAAAAAAATCATGTATTATTTCTCATATCAATTCTATGGAAATACAACAAAATAGTAGAAAACCAAAAGCAGAATCCCAAATCAGCCAAGGAGGATGGGTAGCATCACAACAACGATCAAACTAGGTTGGGATAGCTAGGACACTCATAAATAGTATAGAAAATAAAATTTTTATCAATCCACTAGACATATGCATCGAATATAGAGAGAAAAGGAACACCCCAACAAGTGAACCTTTCAACAGGTATAACAAGTCCCTAGAATAATATGCCTAGAGAGAAGAGGAAATGCCCATGAGAAAACCCCCCAATAGTGGAAGATACCTATTACTAAACCTTCCACCTAAGTACCCAAGGATTTTTATGTGCTATATTTTCTAAATAAAATCATAAAACCACTTCCATCAAACCATTATTTGAAAAAAATTTCATAAAACAATTTCCCAATGCTTTGAAAACCCTTCTCCATTTACCAAAACTAGAGGAAAACCATAACTTAAAAAAAATAGTTCCATATACACAAAAAATAGTCATATCATAAAATATCATTTAATAAAACAATTTATCAAAAAAATGGAAATTTAGTTCACCAACATAGGCTAGAGACGGAACCACCTACCTCAAAACTTAGGGTCGCGCACGCTCTCAATGGAACCCACCATAAAAGGATTCAACAATGGAAATAGAGGACCTAAAACCAATCTACACATCTTAGAATTGATTAAATTGATGATAAGGATTATAAAATAATAGGAATCAACACATAATTTAATAAATCACACTCATCACACCATGACTAATAAAGGAAATGGTACTCAGAACATGCTCATACAACGAATCTAGAGAGAAACAAAAGGAAACATCACTATGGACCAATTGATCTAATAACTCAACAAAATGGAGAAACTATGATCAAATAAATAAATAAAAAGAAATAATTACTCACCCATATAGATTTAAACCAACCAAAATGGTGATAAATCATCATAATAATCAATTTGAATCGAACAGAGACTCCCAAAACCACTGGAGAAGCCTTATAGGTTGAGAGCCAAAGGAGATGCAGAAGAATGGAATAAAATTTCATCCAAGTAGCATACTAAAAGTATTTTCTGAGAAATTTACATGGTGTGTAATCCATTTACACATATTTTAATCCCTAGGACTCAGATACTCCAAAAAACCCACCTCCATTTAATTAAAAATAAATCTTTTAACATTACATGGTGTGTAATATTTACACGGTATGTAATAAATTCATGTTGTAAACTAAATTCATGTAATATTCCCTATGAAACATAAATGACATGTACTCACATTAAACAGTGTGTACTTCTCCTGAATACTACTAATACATTATATTTGTACAAAAAAAAATCAAAACACCTTGGGCATCCTCTGAACTTGGGGTGAACCCTGAAAAACCATCAACACATTTATACTAGGACTCCATTAATTCAAAAACCACACATCTAAGAACTTTATGTAATTTTCCACAAAAAATGATATCCATCCTTAGGAGTCCTAAGACACACCCAATTTATGAGGAAAACAAGTAAAGGGAAGGTAATTACCTGAAAGTGAGTAACATGATGTTACATGACATGTGTTCCTATGAATTACATGGTGTGTAATTAGTTTTTTTCAAAAGACTTGGTTTCTTCCTCACTACATTACAGATATATCATTTTCATTTCCATATTCACAAGAAACTTCACCTAAGGACTATTTTTTAAGGAAAATTATTTTTCAATCATTTTATCATCACCTTTGGCTAGAAAATTGTACTTCCAATGACCCGTATGAGATTCTTCATGCCTCTCGTCACTGTAAAGGGGTCCCAATCACTGAAATAACATCTTTGATCTTTCATAGACTCAACCAAACCACAAAAATTGATGGGAAATGACTCTAAACATTAATTATTGTCCTCTAGTTGTCGTAAATCGAAATTTTAGTCTCCTATAGATGATCTTTCATTCTTCCTATTTCGGAAATGAGGTTCCGATACCCAAGACCATCACCTGCAATCTACTGGTCTACCTCAATACAGCCACAAATTATCGATCCTAACGTCATTCACAAGACCTTCATGTATCCATATCTTCTATCACACTCAAACTAGTCTAACAATGAATAATTACTAAACCCATGGGCCAACAAGATGATAGAGGAACAAAAAGAATGTGATAATTATCATTGGACGGTGAAATCCCATCCAACAACCATAATTATAGAAACCAAAAAGGTGAAATTTGGGAGTAATAAAAACAAATAATTAGGATCAAGAAAACTAATTAAATTTCTAGGTCATGTGAAGAACAAAAATAAATAATTAAGAAGATATATGATCTACGATCAGCAAATGAATAAAAAGGGAGGGAATCTATAAAATAACAATATCTACCCTAATAAAGGATTGATAATTAGTGAATAAAACATTACCTAGAGAGGTCATTGAAGATTACACTATGTTCTTCATTAGTTTCATGAATCTCCTCATTTTTTGTCATTGATCAACGTTCCCAAGCTCATCAATGCCAATGTTGGATTCTCCTCCTCCTATATAATCACCATGGGTTATAAAAATAACCCTAGATATTTTTCATAATTATTTATTCATAAGGATAGGGTTATATTTTTTACATTTAATAAACTAAATATTATTAATAATTTAATTTTAATGCACCCTACCAATGATTACCTTCCAAAAAACTTTTGACACCAACCAACCTCATGTCAGGCCTAGGGTAAACCTAATATCCCATAAACAAATACTATCTCAGATTTTCTATTTGATATCTCGATCAATAGAAAAACCATTTACTCAAAAAATGTGTGTCCATGCTTTAATACATTTAATATTTTTAATATATTAATTTTGTGGTCTTTTGACACGCAAAACACATCGCTAAATCCAAGGAAAAATAAAGAGATACATCAAGAAATATTTAAGGGATCAAATTTTCAAAACTAGAGTTGTTACATTCTCCCCACCTTCAAGGATTTTCTGCCTGAAAAGTTTAGGATACACAAAATGGTAAGGTTACTGAGCCCAAAACATGATGTTGTGCTCCCAAAATCTATCTTGTACATTCCCAATCTTATAAAGCACTTGGAACAGAGTAATAGTTTGACCATATAGGATCCTCTCTAGTTGATTTTCAATTGCTATCAATTACTCTGAGAAGATGATTCCATCATCAATGTCTAGCTATCCATGGTCAATAAAGTGTGAAGGGTAATACCAAAATCTAAACAACTATGGAAAATTTAAGACATAATGCACTTGATCCAACTATAGAAGTAAGGTAAAGTGATATACAACCTCACTAACCCTATTCAAAATCTCATATGGTCCAATGAACCTTAGGGAAAATATTACCACCCCTAACAAAAATTTGAAATCTGTGTCATGGGGAGACTCCCAAGAAGACACAATATCCCTATTCTAAGTCTAATGGTCAAATACGTCAGTCTTCATAATATTTTTATCCACTCTAAGCTATTCTCAAATGCTCATGGATCACCTGAACCCTTTTATGATATTTTATGCATCGATTTTAGCCAAAAAAATAGATGTCTCTCCAACCTAATTCCACCACAAGGGTGACCTACAAGGTCTCTAATATTGTGCCTTGGATAGTTATATATCAATATTGGAGTGACATATACTATTAAAAGTAATCTACACCCATGTTAAGAGACCCACATAGATCTGTATGAAAACTAACATGCAAGGTTGTAATAATTATTCCAAAACCGGGATGGTCCACTCAGTCTAGCCATCCACATGGGGGTAAAATATTGTTCTCATCCATAATTGGGTCTTGAAATCCTCCCACTAACATCTCCACAATCGTGATACATACTAAGTGTCATGGTCAGAGATGATCATTGTGGTCACCCCAAGAAAAAATATGATCTCATGTATATACAATCTCTCTAAACTCTCAATCGAACTCTAATCTTAGATAGAAAGGGAGTTTACTAACTTGGTAAGTCATTAAAAAATCACCCAGATAACATTTTTACTTCTCACTGTATGTGGAATCCTCATAAAAAAATAAATCAATATAACATTTCACTACCATTCAAAAAACTCAATAGCTTGAGTCAGATCTTCCAGAACTTGATGTCTAGCCTTTAACTAATGACATGTGGGGCATCGAGAATAAACTTGACAATAGTCCACATTTTTTACACATACCAAGACTTCTAATTAAGGTACCGGTACATCTTTACCACTACCAAATATCACACTAACGGGGATGTAGAAAACTCCCCCAACACCTCCTCATGAAATGCAACCAGAACCATCATCCATCCCCATAAAAGGATGGAGTGATCACCACCTTTAGAAAACCCATATGGAGCATATCCTAAGGATATTTGGTCATGTAGAAATTCAAAATTAATGTCTCCCAACTGAATCTCTATCACATGATGAAGAAGAAGTGTACTCACCACTATATACTGAAGATAAGTTATACCCCTCTCCTTTACTAGGGTTATCTAAAATGAGGACAACTACTTTGTCATATCATCCACATAATGATAGTGTGATTTCTTGCTAAGGTAATATAATACTATGTTTCCCTTAGCTAGAGTATATACTATCTTCAAGTCATAGTCCCATAATAAATACAACCAATTCCACTTTCTTAGGTTGAGTTCTCTTTGGGTAGTGATGTATGTAAACCTCTAGTGGTATAAGAAAAAAATGAAATCCTCACCTATAAGATAATACATATACATAATCAATGAAAATAATACCACTACAAAAACCAAGTAACGGATCAAATAGTCCTTATCTTGGTGTCTCAACTACCTCAAACCATAAGTAATCACTACCTACCTCTACATCAACATGCATTTGATCGTAGATCTGGAGGCATCAAAAAACATTATGAACTTAACTCCCTCATCTAGAAGTATTAACATAGGATCAATAATTGAGATTATACTTAGCTCCTAAAAGACTCTGGAATTTCTCAGGCCAAGAAATGGATTCTATTCCACTTAAAGGTAGTCATAGGGGGTGTAATCTTAGAAAATTATGTCACAAACCTTCTATAATACCCTTCAAAACCGAGGAAACTCTACACATATGACACACTCTTTGGTGTCTCAGAAGAAATCACTATAATGACCTTTGTTGGGTCCATGGATACACCATTCCTAGAGATGAAATTCACCAAAAATATAACATCTTGAATCAAAATATTTGAGAACATATTGTATATTTGGTGCTCCTAGAGTAATTTTAAGACCATCGTAAAATGATATGTGTGAACCACATCATATGAAAATTATATGAGAATGTCATAGTTATAATCAACCATAAACCGATCTAAGAAAAGATTGATGATCTGGTTCATAAGAACCATGAACATTGTTGGGGAATTCATCATGCCAAAGGGCATCACCAAGAACTTGAAATTCCCATAGCGACATCATAATGTCATCTTCATAATACCATACTCATGAAACCTCAACTAATAGTAGATAAACCTAAGATCAACCTTTGAAAACCATTTTACACTTTAAACTGGTCGAAGATGTCATAAATTCTTAGAAAAGGGTATTTTTCCCTAGTCATCAGCTATTTTAGGTGATGGTAATTGATGAAAATATTGAAGCTATCATTTACCTTTTCCATGAACAACACTAGATACACCTAGTGGGAAGCACTTGGTATGTTAGAACCCTTATTATAGCTTCTACATCTCTAAGGGTCATACTGGCTAACTAAAAAAAAGTCAGCTATATCCTCCTACATATGAGTCTCATCTACTCTGCCTGATATTCCATCTCTCCAATGAAGTAAAAATCATGTATCCCACTTAGACACGCTATAAAACATCTTAAGATTTAATTTATATTACAAAAAGATCCTATGAGAAGATCTCTTCTCCAAGATTCAAGTCACACCATCAGAAACAAATATTAAACATCGAACCATCCTTAGTAGGAGTATCTAAACACATGGGTTGAGCTAAAGGATCTATTATAATATCTAGGATTCAAACAAGGGATGTAACAAGGAGGGAGTGGAATGCACTTGTGTATACTAAAGTTGATGCTAAAGTAGATAAGTCACATGTCATACCTTAGATCACCCCTAGTGCCTTCAGGTCATATGACTCCACTTCCTAGTTATACTTCCCCTCACACACTTATTTCCCACAACTAGGGTTTTATATAACACCTAAGCGCAACCAAAACAACCTAAAACATACAAATTAAAAGAAACTCATCCCCAAAACCTCAAAACTGTCTTATTTGGGTGGAACTGACTCACCCTTACAGGTTTAAATGACATCATAAGAGAATGTTTTTTAGATAGAGAAGTGTACTTATTCCTTAAATTATCAAATCCACATCACACATCACCAAAAAAAGGATCCATAAATTCCATGTGTTTCCTTAAATAATTAACTAGAATGGGTACCAAAAAATGTGGAAAACCCAAGCTATAACCTCTAGAAAAACTTTTATTACCCACAGGTTCACTAGAAAGTAATCCTATCTAAAGTGATTCTTGTCTTTATCCCATGAAAGGGTCACCTAATCATGGATATAGATGACCAAACACCACCAGTGCCTTGATTCCTGAATAATAAGACTAGTTATGAGCACAAAAATCTAATCATATGAGGTCCGCACAAGTCATAAAACCTAGAAAATTACCTTGGTCCAATCCTATGTTGCCTAAGGGTCCAAATCAGTGTGAAACTTGAGTGGTCTCTATCGTTAGAACTCACAAAATGCACTAATCTTGGACACGTTATCATCCTATCCTGTTGAAGCTATCAAATACTCAATATATAGAAGATCATATATTTAGACTAATTAAGGTGGGTCCATGTGATTATCATCAAGTGGAAGTGTTTCATTATACCCTCTTAGAGGGAACCCCTCCAGAGTAGGTCCCTGCACTAAGGCCTCATTTATCAACTGGGTCCTTCTCATGATGATATCTTAGAAACCTAGTAGTTTTTCATCATAGAAGCATCTTGAAAATTGTCAAGATGTACCATAGTCAAAGAGAATATCTGGGGAGATGACTGAAAAAGGAAACAGAAGTCAAGAGACCCAATCTTATATGATGCATATACCATTGGTTTCCCTAAAATTAACTCATTAGTATACCGAGTTGACAAGCAGGTAGTCAAAGTCATAGTATATGGATACAATGGCCATAACACCAACCCTAGTTTCCTTGGCATGAGATCCAAACTCAATAAACTTCAACATCATTTACCTAAGTTACCAAAACAATACTCAAAAAATTAATAAATATAAACATCTCCCATAGGATAGAATCACCTTTTATACCACTCTATCAAAGACCCTCCCACTAAGACCCAACCTGATCAAGAAGTAAGTCAAGAGTGACACAAAAATCACACCTCCAATAGTCCATAGGATAGAAACAAGTTCCAACTTGGAATAACACTAAAATGAGAGGCTTTAAACTAAAGTACTTCTACACATTCACAGAAAAAATTCATAAAAAAGTGTATATATATAACAAATTTTTATCCTCTAGAGAGTAAAAAATGAATGCAACAACCTCTAGGATACATATCAAAGTGCAAAAAGGGAATATAAAAGTATAAGTGGAAAAATACATTCCCAACCAGAGATATAGGGGAACCAAAATCTAAAAACAATTGTAATGGGTAAAGAAGTGGATATCTTATCTCAAGATCCCAAAGTCTGACCACTGAACATGGTCAATGACAACATGTATTCATAAGATCCACCGATACCAGGTCTACTATAGTCACCATGAATCTTTTGGTTGTCTGTATAAGAAATGACATGTGTGGTAATATCCCATACATTGTTGATCATATACATACCCAGTAGGATTCCACAAAAACTAATAGAAAATAAAAATTAAATATCCCACTCAACCCATAAGGAAAGAGGGTAAAAAAACACAATATCAAATATGCTCATAAAGAGACCCAAGTGAGGAGAGAAAGGGATATCCATCTTCACAACTAACTAATAATGATGAGTCTTCCTTTAGATCCCAAATTTCTCACCTCTTATTCCAAGTACCACATGAAATCTCACATGAATTAGGGTGGAGGGCCCACTCCTTACCACTAAACTCTATATACAAGGGTGCACCACTCCAATGGAAGACCTTCTCCCCACCGAAGCTCGATGAAGGGGTAGTTTGACTCCATAGATAGATGACTCGTACCCTATATAATGTGAGGGAGTACTAAATATACCTATATAAAGAGTATGGGGGACCCAAACCCTACAGAATTAAGGGACTACTGACTATGGAAACTATCAAATGATTAAACTTGATCACTACCACATGTTGAGCATCACTAAAGAAGTGTCCTAATCATATCACCTCACATTGTATATATGATTCCAAAACTAAGGTCACCATCATTTCCTACTTGGAAAACTACTCAAGATAGGATACTCACGGGACTAAATACGAGTCTTGGCAAAGGAGATATGCAAGTTAAAATATACTAAAAAATGTATAAGGCATTTTCTTCAGGGATATAGGGTGTGTTCCCCAAATCCAAAGCCTGTTCATGTCCCACTACTGTACTCAGAGTGTAAAAGAAGACATATAAAAAGTTTTATCTGGTCAACATGGTGTGTGGGTCCACCTAGGGTTCAAGTCATGTTCCTCACTAAACAAGGTATCAATGGTTGAGTAGGGGTGCATGGGGTGTGGATGAGGTACATGATGTGTAGGCCACACAGATTTCATGAGCTTATACCTCCATTAAACTATTGGGATACCCAACTAATGGCACATGGTGTGTGTTCCAAACACATAGAATATTATATTTATAGTGGACCAAAACCCTAGCTTCCATGAGATTCTGAGTAAAAAAACCTATGTTCCTCTAGATTAAACATTGTGTAATCATGTTTTCCTCACAAGACACATTTTATTCCTAACATCTCATCAGATTTACTATTTTCACCACCTTCTTCACTGAAAAATCCACTCAAGGACTAATCTATTAAGTAAACTTATTCCACCATCATTTTCCACTTACCACTATTTAGAAAATAGAACTTATGATGACTTGTATGAGATCCTTCATGCCTCTTATCACTATAAAGGGGTTCTGGTCTTTATAAAAACATCTATAATCCACTTTAGACTCTCTCAAACCACCTGAATCCAAGGTAAATGACTCCAAACATTGATTCCTATCCTCTTATGGATAGAAATTAGGATTTTGGTCACCTTTTCATGATCTTACATGCCTCTTGTTTTTGAAATTGGGTTTCAATACTCAGAGCTATCAACCATAATCAGCTTCTACACCTCAATAACCCATAGATCAAAAGTTCATTATCAAGACCATTATATATCTGGAGGTTCGATCATTCTTGAACTAGTTTGTAAATGTTGAATCGCTAAACCCATGGGCCAATGATGAAGAATGTGAATAACGAAGATGATATAGGCATAAAAACAAGGTGAGAATATTTATTGGCCTATAAAATACAAAAAAAAGACCATAAATACAAAAACCAAAAAGGGTGATGTCATGACCCGTCCCCCGGGGCTTGTGCTGTGACTGCCCCAAACCCACCTTCCATAGGCTAGAGGCTAGTGACTAGCACCCTAAAGGAATATCCCAAAAAGGGAAGGTATTTCCTTTAAACCTATACATAAATATTCATGGAATACTTTACAAAGAAAACCAAAAAGAAAAAAAAAGTAAAACCACCACAAAGTACCACCACTGAGAGTAAAAGGTGTAAAATGAAAGTGTAAAGGGGCTAAAAGACAATCCCAAGAACCCACAAAGTAAACAGTACTATCAAAGTCTACCCTGAAGTCTCTACATTTAGGGTAATGGAAGTAAATCCTAAAGATGTAGAAGTATGCCTCATCTGTTCCTACCTCACTGAGCTCCACCGTGTCCCAAACCACCAAGTTCTGCATTGTAGCGTCGATCATCTACACAAGACACAACACATTCTGGCGAAGCCTGTGAAGGGGTGAGTATAACAACTCACTAGGGACCTAGAGACCCCTTAAGGTCTCTCAGAAATCCACAGGGGAAAAATACCACAAAGTAAAACACCACAAGAAAGATCTCAAATACATAGAACAAATTAAAAGACATCTCACACCAGGTATAAATTAAGTAAATAAGTAAAGATGATTAGTTGTAAATCTAGATCATCTTATTCTGTTGAGTGTCTCTACTGTTAATCTATGAAGGGTCACTCTTCTACTGGTCCACTAAGGGTCTCTCTGCTACTAATTCATGAAGGGTTGCTCTGCTACTGATCCATGAAGGCTCTCTCTCTTGATGATCCATAGAGGGTCGATCTCATGCTGATCCACAAAGGGACACTCTCATTCTGATCCACTAAGGGTATCTCTCATGATGATCCACAAAGGTTCTCTCTCATGCTGATCCACAAAGGGTTGCTCTACTTTTGATCCATGAAGGGTTACTCTCATGCTGATCCACGGAGGGTCTATCTCATTATTCACATCATAGCCAGCCACTGGATTCCCACACTTAGCATGCTTGATTCCGATATGATCTTATACTTAAGCCATTAGTTGTACCTCAACTTCCAGGAAGTCCCACATTGAGTAACCTAAATGAACTTATCATCGTAAGGGTCCTAACGCAATATACGATGCGTCGAACGAACACCCAATCTATAAGATATAGATTTTTTTAAAAAGGGTCTAGTTGGATTCAAGTCCGATCCAACCCAGACATACTCTAACCTCATATAAAACTCATGTAGAGTATCTTAGAAGGACCTTATCATTTAAAGGGTCCTCATGCCACAGAAGACGCATCAATCAGACGTCTGGTCAGTTAGTTACAAGTGTTTCAGTGAAACGAGGGTCGGTTGGGTCCGGGCCCGACCTGACCCAGCCTCGACTCGACTAGGTCCGGCCTGGCCCACCTGGCGGGACGCAACCCACCTGCAGAAACCCATCCTATTGAGACGTGCCAACTTATCTAGCTCGTACACAGCTAAGCTGTGTTCGGTTCATCACCCAGCGATGCCAGTTGGCATCACCTCCCCTTGTAACTGGTCCACGTAGCGGACCAGTCTCGGTCAGCCGGATGCAACTCTGCCACAATCGGCTAGTCCTCCCACACCCGGTCGATGGACTGTGGGCCACCATCTCACCTGAGTGGCCCAGACACAGGCTTCCCCTCCACGTGGCACCGGTCAATGCCTCGACGGGCGCGCCGCTTCTCTCCGCCTACGGCCACTGCCAGCGTCGGTGCACCAGCGGTTCCTTATGTTGGCCACCAGAGTTTCTCTGGTGGTCCCTTTCTCGAACCATATATGCGTACGAGACCGTAGGGCTGCCACCTCCATTGCGAAAAATTCAAATTCACCATGCCACCATTTCAATAATTCGTCCTCAAAGAATGCACAAGGTGGAGGGGCTCAGGCCTTGTTCATGTCATCCCACACCCTCCGCATTAGAAGTTTGAAATAAGGGAGGTTTGGGATCACTGTTCTATTAAGCTATCAACAATCCCCATGAAATACCCCAAGGAAAGCACCCTACCACAAGAACACCCGATCCATGGATAAAATTGTTCGTGAGTTGATCTGTATTCATTGTTTTAAAATGAAGAACAGAGAATTCAAGAACAAATATATCCCTACCTAGATTCATATATTTCATAGGTGATGGAATATGATCCAAGTCGTCACAACCCGTGATCCACTTTCATTATTCACCATTCGTCAATTCCCAGATCTGATCTCGTTCTCCATGAGATTTGTCGCCACGCTCTGATCCTCCAACATTCATCGTTGGCGAGGGTTTCTCTAGAATTTTTTGTTCTTCATTGGAGAATAATTCCACCATAGGTTCAGTAGAGAATCCCTAGGGTTTCATTCTCAACTCTCTAACACATTAGTTTAATAAAAAGAAACACATCACAATGTTTCTGTTACGTTGTGACGTTGCGTCGTTATGCTGTTTCATTTATGAAACAGCCTAACGGTTATGCTTCCACAACGAGCCATTAATGATTCTCATTTAACACACCTCATATCCTCATCGACACACCGCAACACCACCATCCACCACTCTATGGTGAGAAATAAAATAAAATAACTTTTTCTAAGTTATTTTATTATTTTATGAAAATTATGAAAATTAACTTCTCTATCTGCCCCTTTCCGGTCAACGCTAAGTCCTTTCTAGGAAAATCCCAGCATTCTGAGTTCAATGATGCTCTTAGATTTTTGATCCAAGAACCGGTTCAAAAGTTATAAAAACCCTCTTGCACGTTTACTTATTTGAACTAAAGAAAATCTCAAAATTACATTCCAGGCACCCTGGGTCTTGGAATCACATGTTGTCTCGTTACCTGGTATCGAAATAATTCTATATAATTTTAAAAAAATTACATGGAAATTATGAGATAGTAAATTCTCCCCAACTTATGGATTTACGTCCTTGAAAGCCAAAACAAATGCTAATCAAACTAATGGGGGTACTGAGCACGAATACGATCCTCCTGCTCCCATGTGCTCTCCTGTAGGTTCTCATGCTGCCATTGAACACACACCGAAGGAATCAGCTATCCATGAAGGACCCACTCCTATAGATCCTCTATATCCATTGGGAACTCCACAAACATCTCCACATCATCAATGTCCAGATCACCCTAGTCGATGACGTACGATGGATCAGGCATGTACCAACTCGGCTATGACACATGAAAAACATCGTGCACCCAGTGCATCTATGGGAGAAGAGCTCGGTAGTACACCACCTCAACATCTCTGTTGAGAATATGGAAAGGTCTGATGAACCTCGAAGATAAATTGCCACCCGGTCAAATATTCGTAATCCCCATCGGGGTGAAACCTGATAGAAAACATGGTTTCCTTCCTAGAACTCCAAGGGTGTAACATCCCAGTTAATTAAAGAATAAATAATTTTCATATTTATTAATATTTGAGAATTAAATATGAATTTTAATTAAAAGGGGTTGCTATGTTCGATAGCGTACCCGATACGCAACGATGAGTTTCTTTGAAACTTACGTAGCACACTAGTAATATAATAATATTATGTTAGTTATTATGTAGCAGTTTTAATGGCGGGAATGGATATAAATAACTAAAATATGAGTAGATATATTTTTATATGTTTTTACATTTATCCAATAAAAGATAGAGGCTTAAAATACGGAAAGAGTTCAATTTTAGGCTTTTATACTCTAATTTTCACTAAAGGTTCACTTATCACATTTTAATGGTGAACCGTCATTAAATATAGTTTTGATCACTCTTATACTTTATTTTGGACAAAATATAACTCTTCTTTAGAATCGGGACATCAAATTTTACTTTGTGTAATTTTTGGTACCTTTCTGATAAAGTTCATTTTTTTTATGAATAGTGTAAAATGTTGTATTTTACATCAAAACTGCTTTTTAATCTAATTTATTTATATGATTAGATTATGTTTTGAATTGGTTTTGAAGTGAAATTAGAATATATTTTTACCATTTTATCCAATGGTGGTCATTGGAATCAATTTCGATTTGAAATTAGACTTAAACTGGTGTCAATCTTTTGATACTTATTGTTTTGTAAAAACACGCTATTTGCTCTGGCAGCGGGAATTAATTATTAAATTAATTAATGTGACCTATATGTTTTGAATTTTGTAAAATAGACTTCATTTTTGAATTTGGAATATCAAATATAGCTTAGGGTGAATTTTTGGTATTTTTCTGAAAAACTTCAATTTTTGATGAATAGTGAAACCACTAAGTGGTAATCAAGCAAACTGATTTTTCGGTTAAATGAAATTTTACCACTAATGTGTGTTGAATTTTGAAAATCCGACATACATGGTTGTCATTAAGAAGTAAAATGTGGTTCAATGAGATTAAAATAATTTTTTGGTGAATAGTAACTTATTAAGTTTTTAATCGCGATTAGTGGTAATTAGTGTAGTTTAAGGAATAAATAATGCTTTAATAATATAAAATGACCTAGACACATGTCCCAACCTTATTGGTTGTGTCATGGCCGACCAAGACAAGCCATGGCCTAACTTGGGGACCCCATGGATCCACTTTTGTTGGGAAATAACATAAATTACTTTTTATTTAATGTTAAAGTGAAAATAACACTAACATAAATCGTTTTACTAAAACAATTTTTAAGTGGTGTTATACAAGTCCAAATTTTGATTATAAATATTCAATGGAAAGCTAAAAAGATTTCCTACATCATAGTAATTTTTTTATAATTTTTAGACATTAAATAAATTTAATTATTTATGACATAATAATGATGCAGCGATGACATCATTATTTGACGATTTAAATAAAATGGAAAGATAATATAAAATCTATGAACTACACATGTCCAAAACCAATTGGATGAATGTATTTCGATGCCTTATCACCTTATCCACGAATTATATCAATGTGGGAACTTTTAAAACCGAAACACATTTTCAAATAATGTAATTTTTCTTAACTTTCCAAAAGTGCCCCTCCTCTCCTCTTATAAAAGGCCCCCACCTCTACCTCATTTCACACACTCTTCAAGCCTTTGGCTCGGCCAAACCCTGCCCATTTGATCTCTCCACATCCCTCTCCTCATCCTAGAGGATTCCCTTTGGGCAGAATCCTTTCAAAGTAAGCCTTTAGGCTCAAATCAAAAAGGAGTTACACTTTTAAAGGTAATTCATTCTCTCTTGTTCATTTGTTTTATTTTGCTTCTCCAACCCTCTAAACTCTTTTTATTTACTTCTTTTGTAACAAAACCAGTATCTTCAATATACTAGGATGTTGTTATAAGATTTATTTGAGCTACACTCTCACACAAATACATCAAATGGTTAAAGAACATACGGTTTCCGTGGATGGCAAAATTATGTCTCCCGAAACGATGATTGTTCAATACTCATTTAACACCTTCAAAGGTGGCCATTATGATGTCACTATTTTTATATATGATATGTAATATGTTTCTGTTTTACTTATTCTTCTGTATTTTTCATTTGTGTCTCACCTTTATGGCTTCCATTATGGGTATACGCGATATCTTCATTTAAGGAAGTGCGGACTACCGCCCCCTCAAAGTGATGTGATTCGTTAATGCCATATGTGGGACGTGTAAAGGATGGATTTAAAGTTATTATATATGATGTTATACTGGAATTATAATATACCTATATATATCATTATCATTTATTTCCATTAAAGTATGAGATAGAAATGAATGTAGCGTTCATGCGTACGTACGGACTACCGTCTCCATGAACGGTGCATTTCATTTCTTATCCCCAAATGTAATTTATTATTAAAAGTACATGTATATAATGGATATATATAATTAATGATATATCTAAATGATGAATATAATTCTGGAATTAAAATATACATAAGTCTCATTTAGTTTTAATTCCATCAATATGACAAAGGAATGAAAGTAGCGTTCATGCGTACGTACGGCTTACCGTCTCCATGAACGGTGCATTTCATTTCTTACCTCTAAATATGATGTAATATTATAAATGCATGTATGTACTGGATATATATGACATATATGATATCTACATCATGAATACCATTCTGGATATAATGAACCTTTGACCAAAATAACAACATGTAAGTGTAAGAAGTCTATTTTTGACTTAAGAACCAAATACCGACAAAATGAACATTATTAACTTAAATGATTACATGATGTTCATAACATGGTATAAAAGGAATAATGAACTTGGAAAAGATTCATAATCAAGTAGAGATTAACTTAAGTTTATTATTCAGGAGTTTAAAGAACGGTCGGGTCAAGTCAGATACGAGGTATGGGAACTTCTTAACCCAATTTCCATTCTTTGGGTTAATCTCCTACTTTCAAATTATGTCATTATGTTATTATGTCGTATCTTGTATTTGTACTTTATTTATGTGTACTTATAGTGAATACACATAATGTATCTATTTTATTTTAAAAATTATCTTTGTATGGGACTTCGTCTCAATCTCCTTTCGTTGAGACATATTTTATTTTATACACAACTTTCTTTTATACGGTGTATAAACCCCGTTGACTTTTACGTTTATTCAAAAGGAATCTTTTTTTTATACGAAGCGTTTACTAAACGACAAAAGGGAATGTTTTTGTCGTACGTATCCGGCGACAACGACTTCTCCGCCGTCATGACCGTTATTTGAGTTTCGGCTTCCTCTACAAGCCATTCCTTCTTTTTAAAAGAAAAATAAATACCATGTTTTACTTTTATTTTATTTTGCGTATTGGAAATGGTTTTCACAATGTTTTTTTTGTGTTGTATTGATTTCTTGTGATTGAAATGTGGAAATGTTATGTTTCCTTTATTCATGTTTTATGTGATACGATTATGTTGAGGTTCTTGGGCATTATTATGAAGAACGGGTGGTTCCGTGATAAACTAAGGGCGGGTGGGCCCGTTACAGCTCTCCAATGCATTGGGTAACGCGAAGGAGTGAAACATTAAGGTTTCTCCGAAGAGATTTATAGGGAATATACTGTGATGGGTATTCCAAACGTAACCAAGAGGGTTACTCCCTACGTAAGAATGTTATGAATGCCTCAAGTTACCTTTATGTCTTATGATTTCTATGATTTATTCATGATTTTATGAGGTATATTAAAGTGCCTATGTTTTATGGGTAAAGTATGATTTCATTCTTATGTATATATGAACTCATGTTTCCTTTCCATGTTTTTTTTATAACCCATACTGAGTTTTTATGCTCATCCCAAGTTTTTGAAATGTTTTTCACAGGTCAAGGGAAAGGTACATGATAAGATGATAGAGTCAAGGATGTGTCAAGAAATAATCCATGTTTTAATTCAAATGTGTTTCCATTGATGGGAATGAGGAATAATATATTTTTGTAACCACTTTGTTTATATGTGGAGTGTAATGCAAGTTTTATGATCTAATTCTCTAAAACTCTAAACCCGAAAAGATCCTCAATGTGTAATCTTGTAATAACTCAAGATTAAGTAAGGTTTAAGGCTGGGGCCTTATAGTTGGTATCAGAGGTCGGTTTAGACAACTTTAGGAGTTAGAAAAGTGTTAAATTATAATATGATTGAAATGATATAGCATTTACGGATTACCATGTTGCTTCGCCTAAGATATTTCCATGTTCAGAATGGTTTTCCGTAGGGGAAACAAAGCAGCTATGTTGGGACGACATCAGGAGGAAGACCGCCTTCCAAATCAGCAACCTGAGATGGTCGGAATCGGAACTGAACAGTTTGTTGCAGTGATGGCACAGTTGACTCAGGCTATAAATGGTGGTGGTATCCATGCACGAGATCAGCCAGATCAACCGCAGAGAAATATGTCAGTGGTGGAACATTTCATGAGGCAACATCCCCCATCATTCAGAGGATCATCTGACCCTGTGCTAGCTGAAGGGTGGATTAAAGCACTGGAGAAGATTTTTGATGTCATGGGGTGTTCATACAATCAAAAGGTTAGTCTTGCTATTTACCGTTTGGAGGGTGAAGCAGATCAGTGGTGGTCTATGGTTAAAAATATCAGGGACGCCGATGAGATTGATGCTCTTGACTGGGATGAATTCAAAGGTATGTTTCTTGAGAAGTATTTTCCTAAGGCTGTTCGACTTAGGATGGAAAATCAATTCTTGGAATTGAGGCAAGAGGAAGACTCAGTGGCTTCCTATGAATAAAGGTTCACTCGATTGGCAAGGTATGCTCCAAATTTTATCCGAGACCTTGATAGTAAAATCAATCGTTTTTACTCAGGATTAAAGCCAAAGTATCGAAGGGCATTGGCTTCTCGTGAGTTTAAAAGTTATGAAAAGCTTGTTCGATGTGCTGAGAAGGTGGAAATGGAGTTTGCCGATGACCAAGTGTTCTATAACAACCAGCAGAAGAAGAGACCGAGGTGGCAGGAGAAAGGTAAGAATTCTTCAAAAAAGTCTGATGGTAAGAAAAATAAGTTTTCAGTTTGTGATAAATGTGGCAAAAGGCATGCTGGGGAATGTCTTCTTAATTCTGGGAAGTGCTACCGATGTGGTAAGATGGGACATAAGGCTCGTGATTGCACTGAAAAGGATCAAGGTGAAGGTAAGAATAAATTTGATTTACAATTAGTGAAATGTTATAAGTGCAATGAGATGGGTCACTATGCAAACGAGTGTCCGACAAAGAGCTTGAGTGATGGGAAGCAGTTAGACTACAAGCAGAAAGGGGTGGTGAAATCCTTTGCAACTACTTCAGCAGATGTTGGGCCATCAAATGAAGTTGTATCAGCTCCAGGGAGCTCAGTATTTTTTGAAGATTGACTTGAGGTCGGGGTACCATCAGTTGAAAGTAAAAGAAGCAGACGTTCCGAAGACTGCGTTCCATACTAGATATGGCCATTATGAATTTGTAGTTATGCCTTTTGGGTTAACCAATGCACCTGTTGTATTCATGGAACTTATGAATAAAATTTTCCATGAGTTATTGGATAAGTTTGTGTTTGTGTTTTGAGGTTTGGGAAGAGATTGTGTGTGCCTTGTGATTCACATTTGAAGAGAGAGTTGTTATGTGAAGCTCATAGTTCTCCGTTTTCAGTTCATCCGGGCAGTACTAAGATGTACAGAGGTCTGCAGGAGTATTACTGGTGGGATGGAATGAAAAGAGACATTGCTGATTTTACTGTGAAGTGTTTGACTTGTCAACAGGTTAAAGCAGAGCGGCAGTTACCGAAAGGGATGCTTCAGCCTTTACCAGTTCCAGAGTGGGAATGGAAGAATATATCCATGGACTTTGTTGTTGGATTACCGAAGACATCTCGAGGTAATAATGCAATCTGGGTTATTGTTGATCGCTTGACTAAATCTGCTCATTTCCTTTCTATACGAGATACTTTCTATCTAGATCAACTTTCCCGTTTGTATCTTAAAGAGATAGTCAGGTTACATGGAGTTCCTCTCTCCATTGTATCGGATCGTGATCCCAGGTTTACTTCTAACTTTTGGAAAGGCCTTCAGAAGTCGTTGGGTACTGAATTAAATTTTAGTACAACTTTTCAACCTCAATCAGATGGGCAGTCAGAACGAACAATTCAGACATTGGAGGATATTCTACGAGCTTGTTCTATGGATTATCAGGGAAGTTGGGACCAACATCTTTCTTTGGTTGAGTTTTCATATAATAACAGTTTTCATTCTAGTATACAGATGGCACCATTTCAGGCATTATATGGGAAGCGATGTCGAACTCCAGCTTTCTGGGATGAAGTGGGTGAAAGGAAGTTGATGGGACCAGAATTGGTAGAAGAGATGGCAGAAAAAGTTCAGCTGATTCAGAAACACATGAGAACAGCTCAGAGCAGGCAGAAGAGTTATGCGGATAACCGGAGGAAGGATCTATCTTTCGAGGTAGGTGATCATGTTTTTCTCAAGGTTTCTCCTTGGAAAAGTGTGATGAGATTTGGTAAGAAAGGAAAGTTGAGTCCAAGGTTTATTGGACCGTACGAAATTCTGGAAAGAGTTGGATCAGTTGCATACCGAGTGGCTTTACCTCCGAGTTTATCTCAGGTACACAATGTTTTTCACGTTTCAATGTTGAGAAAGTATATGCCAGATCCATCTCATGTTTTGAGTCCAGAGGTAGTTCAGCTGGAAGAGAACCTATCTTATGAGGAACAACCGGTCCAGATTCTTGACCACAGGGAGCAAGTGTTTCGGAATAAGGTGATTCACCAGGTAAAGGTTTTGTGGAAAAACCACATGATTGAAGAGGCAACATGGGAATCTGAAAATGCTATGAGGGATAAATACCCCCACTTATTTTGATAAGTGAATAAAATTGCGAGGACGCAATTCCCAAAAGGGGGGAAGGATGTAACATCCCAGGTAATTAAAGAATAAATAATTTTCATATTTATTAATATTTGAGAATTAAATATGAATTTTAATTAAAAGGGGTTGCTGTGTTCGATAGCGTACCCGATACGCAACGATGAGTTTCTTTGAAACTTACGTAGCACACTAGTAATATAATAATATTATGTTAGTTATTATGTAGCAGTTTTAATGGCGGGAATGGATATAAATAACTAAAATATGAGTAGATATATTTTTAGATGTTTTTACATTTATCCAATAAAAGATAAAGGCTTAAAATACGGAAAGAGTTCAATTTTAGGCTTTTATACTCTAATTTTCACTAAAGGTTCACTTATCACCTTTTAATGGTGAACCGTCATTAAATATAGTTTTGATCACTCTTATACTTTATTTTGGACCAAATATAACTCTTCTTTAGAATCGGGACATCAAATTTTACTTTGTGTAATTTTTGGTACCTTTCTGATAAAGTTCATTTTTTTTATGAATAGTGTAAAATGTTGTATTTTACATCAAAACTGCTTTTTAATCTAATTTATTTATATGATTAGATTATGTTTTGAATTGGTTTTGAAGTGAAATTAGAATATATTTTTACCATTTTATCCAATGGTGGTCATTGGAATCAATTTCGATTTGAAATTAGACTTAAACTGGTGTCAATCTTTTGATACTTATTGTTTTGTAAAAACACGCTATTTGCTCTGGCAGCGGGAATTAATTATTAAATTAATTAATGTGACCTATATGTTTTGAATTTTGTAAAATAGACTTCATTTTTGAATTCAGAATATCAAATATAGCTTAGGGTGAATTTTTGGTATTTTTCTGAAAAACTTCAATTTTTGATGAATAGTGAAACCACTAAGTGGTAATCAAGCAAACTGATTTTTCGGTTAAATGAAATTTTACCACTAATGTGTGTTGAATTTTGAAAATCCGACATACATGGTTGTCATTAAGAAGTAAAATGTGGTTCAATGAGATTAAAATAATTTTTTGGTGAATAGTAACTTATTAAGTTTTTAATCGCGATTAGTGGTAATTAGTGTAGTTTAAGGAATAAATAATGCTTTAATAATATAAAATGACCTAGACACATGTCCCAACCTTATTGGTTGTGTCATGGCCGACCAAGAAAATCCATGGCCTAACTTGGGGACCCCATGGATCCACTTTTGTTGGGAAATAACATAAATTACTTTTTATTTAATGTTAAAGTGAAAATAACACTAACATAAATCGTTTTACTAAAACAATTTTTAAGTGGGGTTATACAAGTCCAAATTTTGATTATAAATATTCAAGGGAAAGCTAAAAATATTTCCTACATCATAGTAATTTTTTTATAATTTTTAGACATTAAATAAATTTAATTATTTATGACATAATAATGATGCAGCGATGACATCATTATTTGACGATTTAAATAAAATGGAAAGATAATATAAAATCTATGAACTACACATGTCCAAAACCAATTGGATGAATGGATTTAGATGCCTTATCACCTTATCCACGAATTCTATCAATGTGGGACCTTTTAAAACCGAAACACATTTTCAAATAATGTAATGTTTCTTAACTTTCCAAAAGTGCCCCTCCTCTCCTCTTATAAAAGGCCCCCACCTCTACCTCATTTCACACACTCTTCAAGCCTTTGGCTCGGCCAAAACCTGCCCATTTGATCTCTCCACATCCCTCTCCTCATCCTAGAGGATTCCCTTTGGGCAGAATCCTTTCAAAGTAAGCCTTTAGGCTCAAATCAAAAAGGAGTTACACTTTTAAAGGTAATTCATTCTCTCTTGTTCATTTGTTTTATTTTGCTTCTCCAACCCTCTAAACTCTTTTTATTTACTTCTTTTGTAACAACACCAGTATCTTCAATATACTAGGATGTTGTTATAAGATTTATTTGAGCTACACTCTCACACAACTACATCAAATGGTTAAAGAACATACGGTTTCCGTGGATGGCAAAATTATGTCTCCCGAAACGATGATTGTTCAATACTCATTTAACACCTTCAAAGGTGGCCATTATGATGTCACTATTTTTATATATGATATGTAATATGTTTCTGTTTTACTTATGCTTCTGTATTTTTCATTTGTGTATCACCTTTATGGCTTCCATTATGGGTATACGCGATATCTTCATTTAAGGAAGTGCGGACTACCGCCCCCTCAAAGTGATGTGATTCGTTAATGCCATATGTGGGACGTGTAAAGGATGGATTTAAAGTTATTATATATGATGTTATACTGGAATTATAATATACCTATATATATCATTATCATTTATTTCCATTAAAGTATGAGATAGAAATGAATGTAGCGTTCATGCGTACGTACGGACTACCGTCTCCATGAACGGTGCATTTCATTTCTTATCCCCAAATGTAATTTATTATTAAAATTACATGTATATAATGGATATATATAATTAATGATATATCTAAATGATGAATATAATTCTGGAATTAAAATATACATAAGTCTCATTTAGTTTTAATTCCATCAATATGACAAAGGAATGAAAGTAGCGTTCATGCGTACGTACGGCTTACCGTCTCCATGAACGGTGCATTTCATTTCTTACCTCTAAATGTGATGTAATATTATAATTGCATGTATGTACTGGATATATATGACATATATTATATCTACATCATGAATACCATTCTGGATATAATGAACCTTTGACCAAAATAACAACATGTAAGTGTAAGAAGTCTATTTTTGACTTAAGAACCAAATACCGACAAAATGAACATTATTAACTTAAATGATTACATGATGTTCATAACATGGTATAAAAGGAATAATGAACTTGGAAAAGATTCATAATCAAGTAGAGATTAACTAAAGTTTATTATTAAGGAGTTTAAAGAACGGTCGGGTCAAGTCAGATACGAGGTATGGGAACTTCTTAACCCAATTTCCATTCTTTGGGTTAATCTCCTACTTTCAAATTATGTCATTATGTTATTATGTCGTATCTTGTATTTGTACTTTATTTATGTGTACTTATAGTGAATACACATAATGTATCTATTTTATTTTAAAAATTATCTTTGTATGGGACTTCGTCTCAATCTCCTTTCGTTGAGGCATATTTTATTTTATACACAACTTTCTTTTATACGGTGTATAAACCCCGTTGACTTTTACGTTTATTCAAAAGGAATCTTTTTTTTATACGAAGCGTTTACTAAATGACAAAAGGGAATGTTTTTGTCGTACGTATGCGGCGACAACGACTTCTCCGCCGTCATGACCGTTATTTGAGTTTCGGCTTCCTCTACAAGCCATTCCTTCTTTTTAAAAGAAAAATAAATACCATGTTTTACTTTTATTTTATTTTGCGTATTGGAAATGGTTTTCACAATGTTTTTTTTGTGTTGTATTGATTTCTTGTGATTGAAATGTGGAAATGTTATGTTTCCTTTATGCATGTTTTATGTGATACGATTATGTTGAGGTTCTTGGGCATTATTATGAAGAACGGGTGGTTCCGTGATAAACTAAGGGCGGGTGAGCCCGTTACAGCTCTCCAATGCATTGGGTAACGCGAAGGAGTGAAACATTAAGGTTTCTCCGAAGAGATTTACAGGGAATATACTGTGATGGGTATTCCAAACGTAACCAAGAGGGTTACTCCCTACGTAAGAATGTTATGAATGCCTCAAGTTACCTTTATGTCTTATGATTTCTATGATTTATTCATGATTTTATGAGGTATATTAAAGTGCCTATGTTTTATGGGTAAAGTATGATTTCATTCTTATGTATATATGAACTCATGTTTCCTTTCCATGTTTTTTTTATAACCCATACTGAGTTTTTATGCTCATCCCAAGTTTTTGAAATGTTTTTCACAGGTCAAGGGAAAGGTACATGATAAGATGATAGAGTCAAGGATGTGTCAAGAAATAATCCATGTTTTAATTCAAATGTGTTTCCATTGATGGGAATGAGGAATACTATATTTTTGTAACCACTTTGTTTATATGTGGAGTGTAATGCAAGTTTTATGATCTAATTCTCTAAAACTCTAAACCCGAAAAGATCCTCAATGTGTAATCTTGTAATAACTCAAGATTAAGTAAGGTTTAAGGCTGGTGCCTTATAAAGGGTCTCTGTATCCTATTAACTTTATACCCTGTACTGTCCTCATCTACTCCTGGATGATCTACACCTTCTCAGTGGTAGCCCGTACCAACTCTTTACCCATGAGTGCTGACTCCCCTAGGTCTGTCCATCATAGTGGTGATCTACATAGCCTCCCGTACAAGGCCTCAAATGGTGCCATGACAATGGTACAGTTATAGCTATTTTTTTATGCAACCTCCACCAGTGGTAGGTGGTCCTCCCAACTACGACTAAAATTTAAGACACAAGCATGAAGCATTCCCTCCCAGGTATGTATGGTCCACTCCATATGACTATCTATCTGGGGGTGAGATGTTGTGATCAAGTGAAATTGAGTCCTGAATTCCTCCTGCAACCCCTTCCATAACTGGGACGTAAAGTGTGCATCACATTATAACACAATCATTGAAGGAACCCCGTGAATCTGTACCATCTCCTAGATGTAGAGGTACCCCAAGCCCTCTACCGATCCCTGGTCTCAGATTGTTAGGAAGTGATATGACTTGGTGAGTCGATCAATGATCACCCAAATAGAGTTATGGCCCCTGGATGTCCATGGTAACCCCGTCATGAAGTCCAGGAAGATACCAACCCAATTCCACTCTGGTACCTCAAGTGGCTGTGTCAAGCCTTCTGGGACTTGATGCTCAACCTTCACTTGCTGATAAGTGAGGCATCGTGAAACAAACTATGCCACCACTTTCATCATCCCTAGCCACCAACATTGATGTCATAGGTCCTGGTACATCTTCACCACACCAGGATGTACTGCCAAAGAGTATATATGGAACTCCATCAACACATCCTATTGTAACTTCACTGGTACCATGGTTCTTCCCCTAAAAAGGATGAAGTTCTCCCCACCTATCTAAAATCCATCAGGAGGTTGTCCTGAGGATATATGAGCACGTCAAGCCTCGAAGTCAATATCCACAAGTTTTGCCTCCCTAACTCACTAAAGGAGTGGGGGAGTGACAGTCATAGACTGGTGGTAAGCTTCTCTATCATCATCCATGAAAGATATCTCTATCGCGGCTAGCTGCTTCATCGCCTCACTTAAAATATTCAAACCAGACCTCCTGTTGAGCACATCAGCCACCATGTTCCCCTTCTCATGAGTATAGAATATCTCAAAATCATAGTCCTGGATGAACTCTATCTATCACTACCATCTCAAGTTAAAATCCTTCTACGTGAAGATATTATTGAGACTCTTGTGGTCAGAGTAGATGGTAAACCGTTCACCCATCAAGTAGTGCTTCCACATCTTCAAGTCAAAGACCATTACTACTAACTACAGGTCAAGGTTCATGTAGTTCTTCTCATGTTGCCTCAACTTCCATGAGCTGTAGGTGATCATTTCTCAATCCTACATCAGTAAAAACCCATTCCGGTCCCTGATGTGTTGTATAAGACTACATACCCAACTCCCTCTTATGGTAGTCTCAAGATGGGGGTACTCATCAGTCTCTGCCTCAGCTTCTGGAAACTATATTGGCACCTATCCATCTATAAAAGGGCTATATCTTCTTTTTCAAAGATGAAAAGGGTGCTGCTACTCTAGAAAAGTTGGGCACAAATCTCTAGTAGTACCCATCCAACCCTAGGAAACTCCACATCTTAGTCATGATCATGGGTTACTTCGAAGAAAGGACTTCCTCTATCTTCGTTGGATCCACCGCAACTCCAATATTCGAGATGACGTGTCCTAGAAAGTGGACCTCCAGAATCCAAAACTAGCACTTCAAGGGATTACTGTAAATCTAGTTCTCTTAGAGTGTATCCAGGACTATCTGTAGGTGTGTAGCATGCTCCTCCTACAACACCGAGTACATAAAGATTTCATCAATGAATACTACCAAAAAATGATCAATCTAATGTTGGAAGATCCTATTAATGAGTCCCATGAACACCACTAGGGCATTTTTCACACTGAAAGGCATCGCCAAAAACACATAGTGGTCGTACTGGCATCTAAAGGATGTATTTAGTACGTCCTCATCCGGTACCCGAAGTTGATTATAGCCTGATCTGAGGTTGATCTTCGAGAACCACATCGCTCCCTTCAGTTGATCGAAGACGTCATCAATCCTTAGTTGTGGATACTTTTTCATCATGGTCACAAGTTTCAGGCATCATAATTCTATGCATAGTCTCAATCTCTCGTCTTCCTTCTTGGATAACAACACTGGGGCTTCCCATGGAGAAACACTGGGTCTTACGAACCCCTTTCTCTGCAATTCCTCCAACTGTACTATCAACTCCCAGAGATTTTTTGGAGACATATTTTATCCAGGTGTAGATATCAGTGGAATCCCTGGGAACAAGTCAATGTGGAAGTATACCTATATGTGAGGAGGTAGTCTTGGGAAATATTATAGAAAGACATCAACATACTCATACACCACTGTAGGAAATCTTAGACTCCCCTTGTACACCGCACCAAGGGTGAGGCTATCCAATTGTTGAGTGATCAGGTATAACCTCCTTCGAGAAAATCCATCATGTGCTGAAAAGGTTCCCTTCTCACCAGTGAAGGAAAAAATGATCCCATCCTCATGGAAACACCACAATTTTTTCCTAAAACATTTGATCTGAGCATGGACTGTAGATAACTAGTCCATACCCAAGAATACATCGTAAGGCCTCGACACTGCTACTAGGATATCCCCACTGAATCTCTCACCTCATAGAGTAATATCACACTACCGGAAGCAGTGTGTAATGATCAAATCCTCTTTCGTAGGAGTATATAATCATAAGGATCGAGCCAATGACTCTAACAGAATCTCCGAGCCTCGAACGAGGTCTGTGGTAAGGAAATAGTGGATGTAACTTATGTTTATAAGAACTATAGATAAGGTGTAGAAGACACATATCATACCTCTAATCATATTTGAAGCACCATGGTTGTAGGCCGCCACTGCCTGAAGTTGATATTGCCTATATTCGCCAGCTCCCTGAGACTGTGGTGGACTACTTGGGGGTGGTGGAGGTAGTACCTTGAACCATCGTCCGCTGCCTGCCGCTCAGCCTGCTCCCCTGCCACATCTTTCACCCTGTGGACCTCCTCACTTGAACCTCTTACTCTACCTTGGTGGTCCATCAATCGTCTGTTGATCATCTTTGTGAAGGATTAGGTAGTCACAAGCCATGTGTTCCTACCCACCACAAGAGTAACAAACTCTAGCCCTCAGCTGGCCTCTTACGCCTCGAAAGCTCCGCACCTTCGACCCTTTGTCATGTGGTCATCCTCCAGAAGGTTTGTCCCATTTTGGCCACTGCATCATCTTCCCACTACCTGATATAGATGACTAGTCCACCTATTGTTCGGTGGTGGCTCTTACCATCAATTCCTATTTGTCTTGGAATCTATCCAATAGTAGAGCTCGCTCTAGCATTCCATAATGCATCGGGGTGATGAGAGAAATCATCAACGCCCTGATATCCCATCAGATTCCCTGCTCAAAGGTCAAGGCCCTAAATAAAGGGTCTCATACCATGTCTATGGAGTAGCAGGAGAGGTCGGTAAACCTCACAGAGTACTTGGCCACAGTCCGGTTGCCCTGCTATAGGTTCAGTAGCTCCTGAATATGCACAGAGCATAGTGTCTCTGGTACGAACTCCAACTTGAAGAGGCTCTCAATGTACAACTAGTAAATGGTCGCCTCCTCGTGTGTCTCGAGTATCAAGATCCACCATCTCCTTGTCATGTCTTGAAAAAGGCTAGTGTCTAAGACCACCATCTGGTCTGTAGGTGTCTCTACCAGAAGAAAAACTAGCGTACCTACCTCATGCCAATCCTTGGCTTCCTGAGGATCTGTCTCACCTAAAAACCTCAGAGGCCTCTATCTCTAGAACTCGTGAATCACACTCAGTCTATGTGCACTATCCACTAGTGGGTTTGGAATCAAATGCTGATCTACAGGTGGTGGTGCTACTGTTACACCACCCGAAGGTGCAATCACTATAAGTGGTCCCTGCAATGACACCTCATCGCTTGATGGGACATCATTGTGATCCCTAACTGGAATCCTGGGTGGATGTATTCATGGAGGCATCCAATAGGGAAACAAAGGCACCACATTTAATAAGTTATATCTGGTGAGCTTACTCAAAAGATATCAAAATAAAAACATTTCCAAAACACATGAAACTATTGTTTTCATGTATTGAGTCAGAAAATAGAATTTAGGGTCCTGGTGTATGGATACATCGGCCTTCGCACCAACACTAGACTCCCTGGACTGAAATCCAAACTCAAGACTCTTAACACTATTTCCCCCATAAAAAATACAGACTCTTAGTTCATCTGGTATAACTGACTTCCCTATGATACCACTTTGTCATGACCCATCCCCTAGGGCCTATGCAGTGACTACCCCAATCCCACCATCCATAGTACAGGGGCTGGTGACTAGAATTGGAAAGGCATATCCCAAAAATGGAGGGCATTTCCTTTAAACCTATACACGCCCAAACATGGCATACTGCACAAAGTAAACCACAAAGGAAAAAAGTACAACCACCAAAAAGTACAACCACTAAGAGTAAAAGGTGTAAACTGAAAGTAAAGGGGCCATAATACAAGCCCAAGAACCCACAAAGTAAACATTACTATCAAAGTTTTCCCTGAAGTCTCTACATGTATGGTATTGGAAGTAAATCCTAAAGATATTGAAGTATGCCCTGTACACTCCTACCTCACTGAGCTCTAGTGAGTCCTGAACCACCAAGGTCTGCTTCATAGTGTCGGTCATCTACACAAGACACAATATTTTCGGGTGATTCCCATGTATGAGAAAGTATAACAACTTAGTAGGGACCTCGAGACCCCTGAAGGTCTCTCATAAATACACAAAGGAAAAATACCACAAAGGAAAACACCACCAAGAAAGTTCTCAAATACATAGAATAAAGTAAAAGACAGTTCACACCAGGTATAACTTAAGTACATAAGTAAATATGATTAGTCATAAAGAAAGATCATCTTATTCTATTGAGAGGCTCTGCTTCTGATCCATGAAGGGTCTCTCTATTTCCGATCAATAAAGGTTCGCTTTGTTATTGATGCATGAAGGGTCACTCTACTGCGGATCCCTGAAGGGTCTCTCTCATGTTGATCCACAAAGGGTCACTCTCATGCTGATCCATGAAGGGTCTCTCTTATGATGATCCATGAACAGTCTCTCTAATTCTCATCCCTGAAGGGTCTCTCCCATGATGATCCACGAAGGGCCTCTATAGCATCCCGCCTCTTTATCACATAAACTTTCATTACATTTTACAAAACCGAGGATCTTTAAGGTTTAGTGTCTTGGAAACCGGGAACTTTAAACATGAAAACATAAAACATTCTTCTAAAAAACTTGAAAGGCTTCTCCTCATGTTCATCCTAGGTTCATTACTGCATCACATAACCTAGGAGCATACATCAAAAGAAAGGGTGAGCAAAAATCCCAGTAAGGGAAACAAGAGAAACATTTTACATGTGAACTTGAGATACTTCAATAAGGTCATGAAAAGAACATTAAGGCATGAGAAAGAAATCATGAGGAATATCATAATAAAAATAACATTTTTCATAACTTGAAGATGTGGCTACAACATTTAATATTGAAAATCATGAACATATCACCAAGGTCCATCCCCAAGGTGTCATTTAAAAATTACCAAGGTTATTCACCAAGATATCGTGAAAATTGTAATCTCTAGTGGTTACATCATTACCCAATGCATTGGAGCGCTATCAGGGCGCACCCTTAAATTTGCCTTTATTATCATGTGAGCCACATATATCATCATCAAAAATTTCATAAATAACCCATATAGCATAAAATAAATGGGTTTCATTTCATAATCACAACGTTTTAAAAAATGCTTTAAAGACATGATCTTTACGTCACTTTAAAACCCACAGAAAAGGAAGGTGGGTCTCATGCATGTAAATAACAGAATTTAAAATAGAAAATTTTGGTATATATGTGAATACCCCTTTAGAATAAATAGCTTTGAGTATTCACTTAATAATATAAAAGAACTTTAGAAAAAGAGAGAGACATTTTGAGACAGAAATTCTGCAGCATGACGGCTATGTTACGAGGGTTTAGAAGACATTAAAAAGAGAGGTAAAATGGGTCAAACATTCATAAATGACCCATAAAACAGTAGATGGACAGAATAAGAAGGATACATGATCATGGTAATGAAATTTCAATGACATACCATTTGAAATGAAAAACATGGAAGGAAGACAAAAAATAGATTTCTCTTATGAAAGTTCGGCAGCCTAACAGCGTTACTTAAAATTCAACAAAAATGATTTGAAAAGATCAAATAGGAACTCTCATCATGTGAACATAAGAGTTCAGTATGATATATATAGAGATAATTCCACAACATAATTAATAAGGAACTTAAAAGACTTTACATGAAAGTAGAACTTTGAAAAGAATGAGAAGGGTGAAAGAATCCCCTAAAAAATTCGGCAGCCTAACGGCGCCACTTAAAACTTAAAAATACTGAATTGAAGAGGTCAAATGGGGTCTCTCATCATATGAAAATAAGAGTCCAGTATGATAGATATAGATATCATACCCCAACATAACAAAAAGGAACTTGAAAGAATTGACATGAAAGTAGAACTTCAAAACGAGAAGGGTGAAGAACCACTTAAAAATTCGGCAGCCTAACGGCGCCACTTAAAACATCAAAATACTGAATTGAAGAGATCAAATGGGGTCTCTCATCATATGAACATAAGAGTCCAGTATGATAGATATAGAGATCATACCCCAACATAACAAAAAGGAACTTGAAAGAATTGACATGAAAGTAGAACTTCAAAACGAGAAGGGTGAAGAACCACTAAAAAATTCGGCAGCCTAACAGCGCCACTTAAAACTTCAAAATACTGAATTGAAGAGATAAAATGGGGTCTCTCATCATATGATCATAAAAGATCAGTATGATAAATTTAGAGATCATAGGAATGACATAAAAGAGATTACTTGAAGTGAAAGAGAGAGGTCGGATCCCTTACCTTAAAACATAACTCTTAAAACTCAAAGGTTGGGACCTTGAGGGCTTCGGGGCACCATGGGAGGACTCCTTGGGAGGTAATGAGACCAGAACTTCATTGGGGGAGAGTGGGGAGTCGAATGGATGAGAGGATGGCTTGGTATTTATAGGGAAAGTGAGGGGACAAGGCATTAATGGCAAAGGGACACCTCATTAGTGGTTTTGGAAAAACCATGGGCTTGCCCTTGGTATTTTCCCATGGTATTGGCCACTTGGGACACCTCATACCTTATCTCACTATTCATAATTCGAACATATTTATTACAAACATAATTCATCATTTAATGATGTCATTAAACACCCGTAACTTAAAAACTGTATTTTTGCTATTCATCGAAAATTTAACTTTCTCAGAATAATCCCAAAATTTCACCTTAACCAAATATCAACGCTCTGATTACAAATATTAACTCCATTTTATAAAAATAATTTTCTAAATATTTTTAATTTAATTTTTAAATAAAAACACTATTCACCGAAAATTCATTTTTTTCAGAAAAAACCCCAAAAATTACCATAGCATAATATCGGTGCTCTGAGTTCAAAAATGAAATCCGTTTTATAAAAATAATTTTCTAAATATTTTTAATTAAATTTTTAATTAAAAAACACTATTCACCCGAAAAAACTAATACTTGAATAATAATTTATGAAACCGTTATTTAACCATTTTATTGAATCACATTACTTAATCAAGGTGCCTAGATTATATTAATAATTTCTTTAAGTGAGATTACTAATCCATTTGAACACATTACTAATCCTAATCATAAAATCACTATTCATAATTTACTATTCATCAAAAATTAAGTTGATCTTATTAGACTCTAAATTTCGTACTGAACATAATTGTAGAAGACCATTTTTCGAAAATCATTACACATTTTTAATTATTTATGGTTTATACAACCATTTTAAAAAAATCCTTTTTCTAAAATTCATCAAAAATATGCATACTATATTTATCCGGTTATTTGAAAATTCATAAACTTCATCATAAGAAGAAATCCTAATTTTTATTTAAAACAAAGGATTACACAAGGCAGTTACGGTCTCCTTAAATAGCCCCTTATCACACCAGCATATGACCTAAGTGTAAGGTGTGCTAAGGTGTGAGAATCTGAGGGAGGCTCGGCTAACATCGCACGAGTAGTAATTTCTATTAGTTTGAACTTCTCGCAAAGGCGATTCTGTTCTTGCTTCACACGATGAAGTTCGGATTGGTTTTGGTCCAGAGCAAAGCCCAGTGGTGCTACCTCCTTCCCAAGTTCTGTTAGATGGGCTTCGATCGGTCCAAGACTACTGGGTGAGGCCATCGAATCTTCTTTCTATAAATATTAACCAAGATTACTTGTATTTAGAGGCAATAATCAAAACGCTTAGTTTCCAGTGGTCATATTGACCAATGGTCATATAACCGTCTAAAACCCAACTGTCTCATTTTAATTATACTCATGTTATCAAATAAAACATTTTTGTTGAGTATAAAAAATAAAATAACACATGAAATTAGGAAACAAGATTTATTCAAAAATTCGGGTCGTTACAATCTTCCCCCTTAAGAAATTGCGTCCTCGCAATTTTTAGAAATTGGGTTTTGAAATTTCATTGAAAGTCCCACATCGGAAAAAGAGTCAGTAACACTATTACTTTAAAATAAAGAAAAGGAAGTACAAAGGCCACCCGAGTTTACTCATACTAGGATTCCATGTAGGAAACATGGACATGGAGGAGAAAAACAAAGGGTCACGTTCTAAAGGAGAGTGATAGAAATATGATTAGGAGAAAGTTAACCATAAGAAAATCCCAAACTTATGATGTGTGTAAATGATCTTTGATTACCTAGTAGGAAATGTAAACCAACAACGTTTTTGTTTTACGTTACTTTTCATAATTTTGAGGAATTCATTTACAACATAGAACAAAAACATAAGGAAATATATCTACCTTCATGTAGAGTTTCACACTTTAATAAGTTTCTACCAAAACTAATCTTTTCTCCCAAACAATGAGCATTCAAAACTACTTGGTCTCATCAAAACACAAGAATCATCTTCTAGAGAATCACATAATCCACAAAAGATTAACTATATATTTCTTCTATCTTTAAACATTATCCTAAAAACAGAAAGGGTAAGGTTAAACAAATCTTCAAAAAGGAAGAATACCATAGGAATGGAAACTAATTTTAAATCTTAAATGTTCCATGGTAATACCCAAAGTTCATCATAGGCCATCCCATAAATAACGGTCCTTAAAATTCCTCAAAATAAACCAAACTAAGATTGAAACCCAAATACAAGAAGGATTTGATAACATAGTCTTCCAAAATAAACTTCATTGTTCATCTCCAAACAACATCAACCACTCCTAACATCTTATAAAAAAATTATCTAAACTAAACATATTTTACCCAAGATAAGTTAATCATTCCCATAAGTAACCTAAATTACTATAAGTCCACCATAAATTCATTGATTCTTCAAAATATAAGTCAACCTTACTCCTCAATGAAAATACCGTAGTAATCTATTTACCTCGATCATATAGGGTCCCCAAAATAGTGAACATATTCCAAAATAATAATCATTTTTTAACCCCCTAATCATCTCTATCATATTAATACGACAATCGTCGCATTTTCTATCACATTGGTTTTTGGGACATGTTCTTCCATTTCCCGCCATTAACTAAGAAAAGAAACTATAAATAGGGGCTTATTTACTTAGCTAATAATCATGAAAAGGAAACTTTAAGCATAAAAGGATAAACATGTAGAATAAAATTATATCCTAACTTGTGATCCCCTAGGTTCCAATATAGGTTATCCATGATCATATATTCTTATGTGAATTTTTATTTTGTTTTATCCTTGTTCCTTTAATAATGGTTCATACTAAGCTTATGAATTTACCAAAGCATATCCCCCGGGAGTGTCGTAACCAAGAGTGAAGCAAGGCCCGTTGTCGTGTACCAGTTCCCGTTCGAGTCTAACTCAAAGCGGTGTTTTCGGGTTTTACCCCTATGTACATCTGTGCCAGAGCCACCTCTACCTGCTCGTAGCCAGACAGGGATGTATTTTCTTGGAAACCCCTTACTCAATACTCACCAAAATACCCAAGAAGATTTCCTATATTTAAACTTTTCTATAGGGTTCTTCCTAGATTTTTCATATCCTAATTTCCAAAAATAACTAAACCATCCTTTGATACCAACTATAGCATCCCGCCTCTTTATCACATAAACTTTCATTACATTTTACAAAACTGAGGATCTTTAAGGTTTAGTGTCTTGGAAACCAGGAACTTTAAACATGAAAACATAAAACATTCTTCTAAAACACTTTAAAGGATTCTCCTCATGTTCATCCTAGGTTCATTACTGCATCACATAACCTGGGAGCATACATCAAAAGAAAGGGTGAGCAAAAAGCCTAGTAAGGGAAACAAGAGAAACATTTTACATGTGAACTTGAGATACTTCAATAAGGTCATGAAAAGAACATTAAGGCATGAGAAAGAAATCATGAGGAATATCATAATAAAAATAACATTTTTCATAACTTGAAGATGTGGCTACAACATTTAATATTGAAAATCATGAACATATCACCAAGGTCCATCCCCAAGGTGTCATTTAAAAATTACCAAGGTTATTCACCAAGATATCGTGAAAATTGTAATCTCTAGTGGTTACATCATTACCCAATGCATTGGAGCGCTATCAGGGCGCACCCTTAAATTTGACTTTATTATCATGTGATCCACATATATCATCATCAAACATTTCATAAATAACCCATATAGCATAAAATAAATGGGTTTCATTTCATAATCACAACGTTTTAAAAACTGCTTTAAAGACATGATCTTTACGTCACTTTAAAACCCACAGAAAAGGAAGGTGGGTCTCATGTATGTAAATAACAGAATTTAAAATAGAACATTTTGGTATATATGTGAATACCCATTTAGAAGAAAGAGCTTTGAGTATTAACTTAATAATATAAAAGAACTTTAGAAAAAGAGAGAGACATTTTGAGACGGAAATTCTGCAGCATAACGGCTATGTTACGAGGGTTTAGAAGACATTAAAAAGAGAGGTAAAATGGGTCAAACATTCATAAATGATCCATAAAACAGTATATGGACTGAATAAGAAGGATACATGATCATGGTAATGAAATTTCAATGACATACCATTTGAAATGAAAAACATGGAAGGAAGACAAAAATTAGATTTCTCTTATGAAAGTTCGATAGCCTAACAACGTTACTTAAAACATCAAAATACTGAATTGAAGAGATCAAATGGGGTCTCTCATCATATGAACATAAGAGTCCAGTATGATAGATATAGAGATCATACCCCAACATAACAAAAAGGAACTTGAAAGAATTGACATGAAAGTAGAACTTCAAAATGAGAAGGGTGAAGAACCACTTAAAAATTCGGCAGCCTAACGACGCCACTTAAAACTTCAAAATACTGAATTGAAGAGATCAAATGGGGTCTCTCATCATATGATAATAAAAGATCATTATGATAAATTTAGAGATCATAGGAATGACATAAAAGAGATTACTGGAAGTGAAAGAGAGAGGTCAGATCCCTTACCTTAAAACATAACTCTTAAAACTCAAAGGTTGGGACCTTGAGGGCTTCGGGGCACCATGGGAGGACTCCTTGGGAGGTAATGAGACCAGAACTTCGTTGGGGGAGATTGGGGAGTCGAATGGATGAGAGGATGGCTTGGTATTTATAGGGAAAGTGAGGGGACAAGGCATTAATGGCAAAGAGACACCTCATTAGTGGTTTTGGAAAAACTATGGGCTTGACCATGGTATTTGCCCATGGTATTGGCCTCTTGGGACACCTCATACCTTATTGCACTATTCATAATTCGAACATATTGATTACAAACTTAATTCATCATTTAATGATGTCATTAAACACCCGTAACTTAAAAACTGTATTTTCACTATTCATCGAAAATTCAACTTTCTCAGAATAATACCAAAATTTCACCTTAACCAAATATCAACGCTCTGATTACAAATATGAACTCCATTTTATAAAAATAATTTTCTAAATATTTTTAATTTAATTTTTAAATAAAAACACTATTCACCGAAAATTCATTTTTTTCAGAAAAAACCCCAAAAATTACCATAGCATAATATCGGTGCTCTGAGTTCAAAAATGAAATCCGTTTTATAAAAATATTTTTCTAAATATTTTTAATTAAATTTTTAATTAAAAACACTATTCACCCGAAAAAACTAATACTTGAATAATAATTTATGAAACCGTTATTTAACCATTTTATTGAATCACATTACTTAATCAAGGTGCCTAGATTATATTAATACTTTCTTTAAGTGAGATTACTAATCCATTTGGACACATTACTAATCCTAATCATAAAATCACTATTCATAATTTACTATTCATCAAAAATTAAGTTGATCTTATTAGACTCTAAATTTCGTACTGAACGTAATTGTAGAGGACCATTTTTCGAAAATCATTACACATTTTTAATTATTTAAGGTTTACACAACCATTTTTAAAATATCTTTTTTCTAAAATTCATCAAAAATATGCATACTATATTTATCCGGTCATTTGAAAATTCATAAACTTCATCATAAGAAGAAATCCCAATTTTTATTTAAAACAAAGGATTTCACAAGGCAATTACGGTCTCCTTACATAGCCCCTTATCACACCAGCATATGACCTAAGTGTAAGGTGTGCTAAGGTGAGAGAATCTGAGGGAGGCTCGGCTAACATCGCACGAGTAGTAATTTCTATTAGTTTGAACTTCTCACAAAAGAGATTCCGTTCTAGCTTCACACGATGAAGTTCGGTTTGGGTTTGGTCCAGAGAAAAGCCCAGTGGTGCTACCTCCTTCCCAAGTTATGTTAGATGGGCTTCGATCGGTCCAAGACTACTGGGTGAGGCCATCGAATCTTCATTCTATAAATATTAACCAAGATTACTTGTATTTAGAGGCAATAATCCAAACGCTTAGTTTCCAGCGGTCATATTGACCAATGGTCATATAACCGTCTAAAACCCAACTGTCTCATTTTAATTATACTCATGTTATCAAATAAAACATTTTTTTTGAGTATAAAAAATAAAATAACACATGAAATTAGGAAACAAGATTTATTCAAAAATTAGGGTCATTACAACCTCTCTACTAATGATCCACAAAGGGTCCCTCTCATGCTGATCCATGAAGGTTCTCTCTCATTCTTAACATCACAGCCAACCACTAGATTCCTACACTAAGAACACTTTATTCTAGGAGGATATACTCCTCAAGACATCAGTCCTACCTTAACCACCAGGAATTCACAAATAGAGTAACCCAAAGTACCGTCTCATCAAAAGTTTCCCAATGAAACATACGACGCGTCGAACAGACGCCCCGTCTATAAGATATGGGCATTTTTGTAAAAAGGGACATGTTGGATTCAAGTTTGATCCAACCTAGACATACACCAACCTCCTTCAAAACTCATGTAGAGTATCTTAGAAGAAGATCCTCATTGTAAGGGTCATCGTTCTATAGAAAACACATCAAACAGATGTCTGATCTGTTAGTTACAAGCGTTTTAGTGAAATAGGGGCCAATTGGGTTCGGGGCCGGCCCGACCCGCGATTGGCCTAACCCGGCTGGTGGGATGTGGCCTACCCGCTAAGGTGGGCTAATTTATCCAGCCTGAATGTGGCTTAGACATGTCTGGTTCGTCACCCGGCGGCACCAGCTAGCGCTGCCTCCCCTTGTAACAGATTTTCATAGTGGATTGGTCTCAGTCAGCCAGACGTGGCTCTACCACTTCTATTTCATCTCGCGCGGACAACTGAGTGGTGGGATAGTCCTTCCGCACATATTTGATGAACCACATACCGCCAGCTTTCCCGAACAGCCCAGACGCGGGCCTCCCCACCACGTGACACCGGTCAGCACCACACTTCAATGCCGCCTGAGTGCGCTGGTGGGCATGCCACCTCCCTCCACCCGCAGCCACCACCAGTATCGGCGCACCGATGGTTCCTTCTGCAGGCCACTGGAGTTCCTCTGGTGGTCCATTTATTGATCTGTATGCGCTTACGGGAGGGGCTACCACCTCCACTGCGAGGACCTTGAACTCACCTTTCCACCATTTCAAGAATTCATCCATGAAGAATGAACAAGGCAGAGCGGTTCATGCCTTGTTTGTTTCAGCCTGCACCCTCTGTGTTAGAAGTTTGAAACAAGGGAGTTTCTAGATCACCATTCTATCAAGATATCAACAACCCCCATGAAAAAACCCAAGTAAATAACCCTTCCGCAAGAACACCCGATCCGCAGATCAACCTATTCGTGGGTTAATCTGTGTTCATTGTTTTAGAATCAAGAATGGGGAATTCAAGCACAAAGAAATCCCTACCTGGATTTTTATTTATCATAGGAAATAGATGATGATCCAATTTTTTGTTGACCCATGATCTGTTGTCGTTCTTTATCTTTCATCAATTCCCGGATCCAATCTTTCTCCATGACATTTTTCGTCATGCTATGATCCTCCAGCGTTCATCATTGGAAAGGGTTTATCTGGCCTTCGTTGTTCTTTATTGGAGAGGAATTCCACCATAGTTTCTTCATAGAATTCATAGGGTTTCATTCTGAACTCTCCAACACGTTAGTTTAATAAAAAGAAACATGTCGCAATGTTTCTATTACACTATTTCATTTATAAAATAGCGTAACGGTTACACTTGCACAATGAGCCCTTAATGATCCTCATTTAATGTGCCTCATCGTTGCCTTGTCGCTTCACTATAGCACCACCGTCCTCCTCTCAATTGTGTGAAAGAAAATAAAATAACATTTTATAAGTTATTTTATTTTCTTTTTCAAAAATTCCAAAAATTAACTTTTTTGTCCGACCCTTACCGGTCGAAGTTAAGTCCTTTCTAGGATAATCACAGCATTCTGAGTTCAATGGTGCCCTCAGATTTTCGATCTTAGAATTGTTTCAAAAGTTAGAAAAACCCTCTCACACATTTAATTAATTGAACTAAATAAATGTTCAAAATTACATCTGGGGCACCCTGGGCCACGAAATCATGTGTCATCTCAGTGTATGGTCTTGAAATAATTCCATATAATTTAAGAAAAAATTACACTGAAATTATGGGACATTACAGGTGAAACATGGGAAAAATTAAAGCAAATAATTAGGATCAAGAATGTTGATTAAATTTCCAGATCATGCGATGAATGAAAATCAAGAATTAAGAAGATATATGATCTATGATCAAAAAATAAACCAAAAGGGAGGAAATGCATAAAATAATGACCCATTCTTTGAGAAAAGATTTATTGTTGATAGAGAACACATTTTCTAGTGATTTCATTGAAGATTCCACTTCATTATTCATTCATTCCATGAATCTATTCATTTTTTTCATCATCGATCCATGTTCCCGAGCTCGTCAATGACAACATTGACTCCTCCTCCCCCTCTCTAATCTACCAGAGTTATATATCTAACCCTAGAGATTTTCCATAATGACTTATTTATAAGTAAAGGTTAGTATTTGGGAATTTAATATATTAAATAAAATTAATCATTTTTTTAACAGACCCTTCCAATGACTTCCTTCCATTGAACGTCTGACGTCAACCAATATTATGTTGTGTATAGGGTAAAAATCTTGTCCCAGATACAAATGTGATATTATATTTTCCATATGAGGTCCTAATCAATCGTAAAAACATTTATTCTAAAAATATGTTTTCTCATTCTTTAATATGGTTAATTTTTTTAATATATTTATTTTGGGGTCCTACGATCCCAAAACACATTGCCGACTCCAAGGAAAAATCTTGAGATACTTAAATAAATTTTCAAAGGATAAAATTAACAAAAAAAGTTTTTAAATATTTTAATACATAAACACATTTTGGTATTTTTAACCCCTATGGTCTATTAAGACTTTAATGGATCTCCTTTTTTTCACCCAACTCACATACACCACATGGAAGCAAGTAAAGTAGGAAAGTAAAGAATGCATTATTTTTACAAGGTTCATCCCCAAGATGGGAAGCCTACTACATGTAATGTTCAAATATTATTTATATATGGATTCTACACTAGTAATTTTATATTAAAATACAAGTGGGTTGGCTAGGGATTATCCTGAAACTCAATTCACCATATTAATCAGGTGATTATCCACTACGTTACATGAGTGGACTAAACTCCCTTCAACAAGTTATTTATACCGACATCATACCATTTCTTTACATAATCTAACCTCTTTAATTATATTAAAAAATTATTTCCATGAATGTCACTTCACCCACAAATTTTATGTACATCCTTAAACACAAAGAGTCATCGACTGCATTGAAATATTTACAGCTAAACTATAGAACTTGAACTATGAATTTCTATATAAATTCTAGTTCTTCAAAATATGTTAGCTAAAAAATTTCAACTAAATCTTAAAAGGAACTCAAAATCCACTATATACTCTATAATCTCCTTACTCTTGACCTTTTCATAAATTATTCTCCTTCTTTTTTCTCAATATTCTTCAACACTAAGTGCAGCATGGAACGGTTAAACAAACCATAATTCTCCTTCTTCTACTTATACTTTAATATCTATAAGGATTTTCTTATCAATCTTGGTATAAAATTATCCTCCTTTTCTTCTTATTTTTCCCCTATAAGGTGATTTATTTTTTATTGGTACACTCATCATCACACACACAACATCAATAACCACTTTCTTTTCTTTATTTTTATTCTTTCTCAATTTTATCACTTTCTCAGGTGGATGCATTAATTTACTACTTTAATTATTAATATACATAAATGAAATACTTAGAAGAATCTATTACTACTAGTTGAAAGCACTATAATAAATTAACCACTCTTGGGTTCTTATAATATTTTGTTTACCAATAAAAAAGATACCATGGAAAACTTTTTTTTCGTGATTTTCAAACTTAGTTGATAGAAATTACCTTTTCATTATTTATCATTTTTTAAACTCAACCAAAAATTTATTTTATTTCATCAACAGTAGGTGCATATTCATCATCCTCAAAACCTTCTACTAATTTCTTCATATAAATATATTTCACAGCTATATAAAATATATAGTAATCAATATCATGTGGTGTGAATCTTTCTCTTACATCCTGAAAGTCTTAGAAAATCATATCTCAAGCTCCAACTTCAATTATAAATATCCTATAAATTCTCAACTTTGTCTTCTCAAATCACATCTTTAATCACAATTGATTTATTGATATTTTTTCCACTAAAGATCAACACTAAGAATCTTATGATTTTAAACTTAAAAATTTTAAAAATATAAACTTTCTATCATTTCAGGATTAATTAATTTATATGAAATTCATACTTTCTTTGATATTATTCTCAATATCTCAAATAAAAATTGTTTATACTCTGATTAATAGATCAAGAACCAACTTGACATCATCTACATTATTCTTGAAACCCCATGAAGTTTCTTATTCTTTATTGGGTAACTTGTCTACTTGATCTTCTCATCTTTATCTCATTTGAAATTTCTCAAAATAGGTAAGAATCATAGATTAACTCAGTATCATGATTATTTGAAATTAAAGGCACATATTGAGTATCTTTAAAATTCATTTTTATTAAAATAATTAAATTACAGAAACTCAATTTCATACTTTAAGAAAGTATATCAATTTGTTCTTATTTATTTGATCTTATTCTCCAAGATTGAAGAACAACTACTAAAAAAAATTATTCTTGAATCACAAACCCTTTTGGGTTTTTGTGATGTTTAAAATATTTAATAAAATGAATTTCATTTCCCAATTTAATTTCCTTATCAGATTCATAAATATAGAAACTCTAATTTTTTTCTGCTGTATTTTTGAAATATAACTAAGGCATGATGCTTTGGAATATTGGTTCATTCTTTAGAAGAACCCAAATTATTGTTACACGGGTTGATAAATACACATATGATGCTTACCAAGATTCCAAATGACGTTTATATATCTCTACATGTTCTTTATGAAGTTTATATTTGAATCTCATGTAGAGGGATGGTCCTTTAATAGGAATGGATTCTTATATACACTTTTAGGTGATGTTTATATGGAGGAAGACTAATTTTATACAAACCTGGATGAATCTTACATAGATCATAAATGATTATTACACATCTATGAACTTTCCATTTTTCAAAACCTCCAGTCTAAGATGATGCTTACAAATATCCATGAATCTTCCTTCCATGGAACAAACTTCATTCATATGGTGCTGGACCTTTTAAAATTCTCCCAAACATGTAAAATCAAGAATTCTTAAAGTAAATTTAAGGCAGTTCCAATTCAACTCCATCCTTAAAAAACCATTAACCAAGAGTGTTTAATCACTTAGTAAAACAACATTCATACTTGGTAACTCGAGGGTGAATTATCCAATACTTAATAAAATTTATAATCTCCTCACTAGATGGATTAATACAAATCAATTAACAACCACTTTAGACAATGTTCGAACTTTATCACTTTTCTTTTTATCCACATAAACCAGCTCAAAAAATCATATGATATAAGGGATGTCCACTTGAATATGTCTATACAGTTATGTAAGGGTATCCTTTGATTTATTTTTTACATTACCAATAATTATATGTGAAACCAACTTTAATTAGAATAATTAAATTGACATATACATGAAAAAAAATATTGAAAACAAATACAACTTAAACCAAAGATAACTTCAATCCCCCATTTGTATTTGTTGTTAATTACAAATACCTTATTGTTTAATTTAATTCTTCTCTAACAAATTGATAATAAATGAAAATGTAAAATTTTTCTTACCCATATTGTAATTATAGGGTATGATTGAAACTTTATTCTCCCCCATATATTTCAAGGGAGGGTCTTATAAATCCTCAACTAGCTCTTCTAAAATTCAGAAACCTCTTCCCCCCATTTGTTCTTTCACTTTAATTATTCTAAAATCATTCCATAAGAGAATGGTGGAAGAAATTTTTTCTTAGTAATGTGTAATCCAATAATAAACCCTATGTATATGTGGGATAATACCTTTTAAAAATAAAGAGTTGTTATTTTAGAAAAAAAATTTATCCATTAAAAACTGAATATGATACCAACTCAAAATTCTTCTTTGAGGGGATATTAAAACTGATTTTTGTGAAATTTCAAGAATCTAAACACACTTGAACACCCATATTAAAAAATTTCTAGTGAAAGTATGTTTCACTGATTAGTTATATAATCACACCCCTTGATATTTATCCTCAATATAAGACAAATAAAAAATGGGAGTGTAAAAATAATAACTCAACCTTTAATTTTATTAGATGTTTTCTATATTTCTATATTTGAAAAAAATTATAAATATATGGATGCTTAAGATATTTTGAAAGATATCCCTTAAGGGATGTTTTAAAAACTCCATCACCTTAAATTCCCAACTTTAGAAAAAAAAACACTATACTATTAGGAATAAGGTGGATTTTATGTTATATTATTAATGTTAAATATAGCTTTGAGAGAACTTATTCAACCTAGAAACTCATTTCTTTGAATGTCTAAAGTGTCTAGGCCAATTTATGATTACTTCCTTCTTAACTTTCAATATTTTTTTTACATAGGAATAATTGGGTTCTTCTTAATTTCACATTTCTACTTAGTTGAAATAGACTTCTATACTTCATCAATCAAAGAAATTTGATTTTTTCGTCTTATTCTATATTTATATCCATTTACAACTAATTTTTCCATATGATTAATAAATATTTAAGCTTGTTCTCATACTCCTTTGTGCGTGTTGAATCTTTCTTTGAAGAAAGAGACTTTGTTCTAGTAGTCATAGGTGATTTTACATTATTCTACATTTAACCATAAAAATAGTTATAAAATTTTAGCTTTATGGTCAGACCATTGGAACCTTCTACACACTTATTTAACCACCTTTGAGGTACCCATTTTGGGAAGCTGCTCAGCCTTTTCATAAGGAGTGTAAACCACTAATCCAATCCCACAATCCCTCTCTTAGATCGATTATTGTCTTATTGATTATATATTTATCTATTGCCCTTAGAAATTCACATATATCTTGAAATGATCCATGATGTGGGATCTTTTTATATAAAAAATTACATTATCCTTGTAGGTTTGACATCCTGGTTAGTTTCCTTCACAGACTTCATGGGAGTACTATTCTTTATTAATTTATTTTGTTTTTATCCCATGGAAGACTTTATTTATTTTTTAACCTTATTTATTATTTATTAAAGCTTTATCTTCACATTAATATAGGATTTTGAATGAGATGTTATATACTAAAACTTCCCATAACAGTGGTAATTTTTTTTGAAAAACACATATAAGTAATCTAAATTTTCAAATATTTTCCAATAGGAATTTTTTTTCTTTATATGTGGAGTATAAATTCTTCCAGTAGGTTTCCTTATTGTTTCACATTACCTACCCCATTTATCTGGGACTTACATATCTTTCAAATACTAAAATCTTATACCATAAATCCATGGAAATGTTCCTGAACCTCCAACATCATCAACATGTACCCAATTTTTTTCTTTTGTATATAGATTCGATCTATCCATACCAATTTGAAGTAGGAACCTAAAATTTTTTGTATACATTTGGGTGGGGGGATTTTATTGGACATGATAATCTCCACCCTTGACTTATTGGTGGATTTTATATCATTCTACTCATCTACATTTTTATAGTTTTTTTATTTAAATCGACACATGAAATTGTGATAGATTTAGTACAAGAATATTCAAATGAGTTTTGGGATACATTATTCCATGATATTTATGTGGATGATCAAATAGTTGATCTAAAGATCTATTTTCCACAAAACAAGTCCTTTTTTAAAGGAAAACACATCTATAAAACTTTAGTGCCATTACTTTTAATCTAAATAGATTGGGAAGACCTGGATTATGTGGCTACTAGATTTTTCAATTTCACTTTTAATTTTATTAACTTCACATAGATGTTATATTTCTCAACCTCAACCAAGCTCAATATTTATCTATTTTATTTTAAAACTGACAACTTCATCCTTGTTCAATTACCCTATCTCAAATAAATAATTGTCTACCTATTTCACTCTTGTTTCTTTAGCTTCTAATTGGGATGACTTGACATTGATGAAGACTTTACGAAACTTATCCAGTGCACGAAACACATATTTAACAAAATTTCAAAAAAAAAATATTTCTTCAAAAAGCTCCTTGAAATTCATCATCAACCACTAAAATTATTTCATAGTAAAGTGAGATGGATTTTTTCTTTTACATTGACCATATTTATGAAAGAGTTACAAAAACTTACTTTCCTTACTAATGCCACTTCTATAAAATCATCTTATTGTTACAACTATGACTTTTAATTCTATATCCCCTTGATGAATTTAAATATACAATTCAATAAATTAATGGTTAAATTATTCAAATAACCCTTAACCTCAAGGTAAATGTATTTAATAGATTCAATGAAACCTTTATTACAACCTAAACTTAAATAATTAGAGGAATAATAATCAAGATCTTGTCTAAGGCCTATAAATATGTCTTGATAGGGATGAAAGAATATTATTTCATATTATTCACTTATAAATACTCTTCTAATATTAATTAAAAATTTCACTTCAAGTATGTCATGTAAAACCACTCTGTAAAAAATAATTTTAGAACCAGTCAAAGATAATTCCTATACTCTAATTTCAATTGTTTCAAAAATAGTAGATCCAAATAAAAGGTAACCTAGGATATGATATCACTTGTTAGTCACATTATACTAGTGTAGACACAATTGATATGGGGGTGAATTGGGTGTTGTCAAAAGTTTACCAAATTCTAAATAATCATTTAATAATTAGACCCCTATGGTAGGTTATGAAATTACTGGATCTCCTTTTGTTCACCCAACCCACATACACCACATTAAATAATGTAAATAAGGAAAGTAAATCATGAGATATTTTGATAAGGTTTAACCTCAATATGGGAAACATTCTCCTTAGTATGTTCAACTACCATTGAGGCACAAATTCTCTACTATTAATCTTATCATAAAATATAAGTGGGATGACTAGGGATTTTCCTGAAACTAGGTTCACTATATTACATAGGTGATGTCACCATATTACACAAGTGAATATACATTATATTATATAAGTGTAATGAACTACCTCTAGTAGGGTATTTACACACGCATAAAACTAGTTCTTTATAAACTATATTTTCTTATAGTAGATCGCTGATTCTGTCTATGGGTATCATTACACCCAAAAATGCAATCTACTTCATCAGATATAGTTTTTTTATTGATTTTAAATCTTAATAGTTGAACTATGAAACTCAACCAATGAATTTATATATATATTCTAGTTCTTTATAATTCATTAGCTGAAAAATATCAACCCAATCTTCCGTGTAACTCAATGAACACTAGATATTGTATAGGTCTCCTTCTCATTATCCTCTCCTCACTTCTTCTCCTTCTCCTTTTTCTCAAGATGTGGCAACACTAAGTGTAGTAGGGATTGGTTATATAAAGAAACAATATCCTTATCCCTATTATTATAATTTGATAAAACATGGTTTTTATTCCCAATATTAGTATTAGATTATTATTTAATTATTCCTCTTTTTTTCTTGAGAGGTTTCTTATTTCTCTTGGAACACTCTTCACCACACACACAATAATAGTGAATAATTTTTTTCTCTCTTTTATTTTTCTTTATTTTCTCACTTTCACAAGAAACTTCAATAAATTCATACTTTAATTTTAAATATACATAAATGGAATAATTAGAATAATTTCTTATTAACATCCTAAATCACTATAATAAATTAACTTCTCTTGTGTTCCCATGATCATTAGTGACCTTCTAAAAAATATCCTACATGAAACTTATTTTCATAATTTTCAAACCCAGTTAAAAAATGAATTTATCTTTCTTTCTCATTGTTGAAACTAAATTGAAAATGTATTCTCATTTATCTCCACTAGGATAAAATTCATGTTCCTCAAAATGTTCTATAAACATCCATAAAAATACATATTTCATAGCTTAAAATATATAAAAATTAGCAGCTTTCAACATTGATCTTTCTGTTATAGCCTGGAGGTATCTTAAAATTATATCACATGCTCCATCTTCTATTCAAAATACTATAAAAACTTATCATCATGGTCTTATAAAATAATATCTTGAATCATAACTTATTTTGTGATATTTTATCCACTTAAGATATATACTAAAAATATTATGATTCTATATATCTAGATTTCAAAAATCTGGACTTATCTCATTTTAGGATTAATGAATTTATTTGGAATTAATCCTATAATTTATATTATTATCAACAAGATATATTATAATGATTTTTACTCTGATGAATAGATTGAGCATCAATTCAACTTCATATGCATTATTCTTGAAAACCCATGAAGTTTATTTTTATTAATCAAGTAACTAATCCATTTGTTCTTCACATATTTATCTCATTTTATATTTATAAAAATAGTAAATAATCTTTAATTAACTAATAATCATGATTATTTTACCTCTAAGTAAAAACTTCTGTATCTTTAAAAAAAATTCATCAAAATAAATAAATTCTATAAACTCAATTTTATACTTTAAGAAAGACTCTCAATTTCTTATTCTTTCTTTTATCTTCTTCTACAAGCTTTCAAATCATATAATTAAAAATTTTAGGCTTGAATCAAAAAACCTTTTAGGAATTTGAGATATTTAGAATATTTAATATTGTCTCTTGAATTTACCTATTCTATTTCCCATTCATATTCTTAAATCTAGAAACTTTGATTTTCAATATGAAACATTTTTGAAATTTCATTAAATCATGATTCTTATGAAGACTTGTTTATTCTTACACAGAGCCTAAATCATATTTACATAGGTTGATTCCTATAAATATGATACTAATGTAGATTACCAAATTTTTTTCACACCTCTATATGATCTTTATAATGTGCCCATTTGATATTTACACAGTGGTATGATCCTTACACATACACGGATTCATGATGATGTGACTAAATTATATTTATGTAGAGAAAGACCGATGCTTACAGAAGCTTGGATTATGCTTACAAAAATAATGAGGTATTCTTAAAAACAAAACCATTTTCATTTTTCAATAGCTCTAGGTTGAGATAATGCTTACACAAATCTGGGAATCATTCTTACACAACATATAATTCATCCTTATGGTTCATTAATTCATCAAATTATTCAAGACATATAAAATCTAGAACTCTTAAAATTAATTTAAGGCACTTTCAACTCAACTCCATCATTCTCAACCCTTCATCCAATAGTGCGTAAACACTTAGTATAACAACCTTCATACCTGGTAACTTGCGTATAAATCCCTCACTACTTTGTCTATCTTAGAATCTCTTTAATAGAAGAATTTATCAAAAATAAATTAACAACTATTATAGAAAATGTTACAACTTTAGTAATTATCTTTTTTATCTATAAAAACCAACTCAAACAATCATTTGATGCAAGGTATTCCCACATAAATATGTCCATCCAATTATTCAATGGAAACATTTTCTTGTTTCTTCCATTACCCATAAGTGTATGGGATTCCAAATTCCTTTTTTATAATTATATTTATAAGTACTTAAAAATAAAGTCTATTGATAACAAATATAAATTCAACCAAAGAGATCTTTGATATGAAGGTTCTTATGTTAGGTACCTCATTAGCCTCAAGTAGAAAGGACTTAAAATATGATATGTGCACCCCTAGTATACCAAATAAAAAGTTTGTGACACTCCATGTGGTATGATTCATGGGTTATCCAGTGCACAAAACCCATTTTGTGCCTCATGAGTATATGTTATATCTCTATACTAGAACCATACTCACTATAACATTAATATTCAATCACAACCTATAATACTCCATGGTGAACATTAGTTACGGATAACTCAAAGTCATACTTTGAGAGGTAAATTATCATTAATCTTCATAAAATGTATATCTATCTATATATATATATATGTAGATGACATGAAAGAATGATATAATGGATATTTCCTTTGGTATAACATGAAAAAATTTATATTCTTTAAATCATTTAATAATTCATTAAAAAACAAATATAATCACTTATCAAACATATTATATATGATATACTACCAGATCAACCTTATGATGGCCTCAATTTTAGGGGTTTTGTTAAAATCATTACATTTCTATGTAGTTACAACCACATTTCTATGTGACTATCTAATAAAAACCTTAAATTAAATTCTTTAGTGAGTAACATATATAAATAATAAATTTTGAATAATGGCGATACATGGGAATAATATTCCTAAATATTAACTCCTCAAACTTATTCAAACTCCTTAACTCCACAACATCCAATGTTATGATGTTAACATATATTGTTTTCTTATAACTTTTTTAAAGTACATAATCATTATTCCATGGAACTAATTCCATAAAATTTTATCCTTTAAATCATTTAGTAACTAATGTAAATATTTAAATTATTACTTTAACAACACATACTAAACTCCTTTATGATATAAAGTGACACTCACTTTATATTTTGATGGGAATAATATTTTATCTGTTATATTTTAACTTCTCCAATTTCAAAAATACTCCCACTAGCCTCCTAGACACTATATCCTTTTCATGATATCATGATAAGATACATAAATCCTTTGTGTTTAGAAAATAAATATTATTTATTTTTTGTAGAAATATCTGACAAACAAACCATTTTTTCCATATCATATATGGTATTTTATATTCTTGGATAATTTTCATGAAAAGAATATTATTCCATAAATTATTATGTTGATGGGTGGTGGGATCACATCCCTTATATTTAAAAAATATCTAGATAATATCCTTTATCCTAGAGAAAAAATTTATTTCCTTATATTCTTATCAAAACATATAATATAACTTGATGAATCATTAACCATGTTTATAGAATCCATTAACTCATATTGTTCATAAAAAATCTTTGTTAGCATAAAAATTATATTAGCATATAAGATAAATGAGATGAAGACCAACATTATTTTCTTAGATCCATTTGATATTGATTTATTATTTTTCATTCAACTGTTTAATGTAGCAGGCATTTTCTTCATCAATTTAATACAAACTATAATTTCTATCAATTATTCCCTTTATTTGGAACTATTTTATATTTATAAAAATTGTAATGTATACATCTGTAATCATATACCATTAAAAACAAAGAATTTATTCTATAACAATGATACTTGACATGGAAATTCCATGGAGTTTCACAAAAAAATTCATGTATATTAGACATTATATCCTATAGAACCATCACTCCTCCTTCCTGGTAGTTCTAGGTTTCAATGAACTTGGCTGGTTACTTGAAGAAACGTCTTTTTTAACTTTCCAACTAACTTTTATTCTTCTGGTTTGAAATTTTACCCACTCATATTATTGATAAAATACATGAACCTAAACATAAAATGTCTTATCCAACTATCCTAAACACTTTATAAATATTAGGTAAACTTGTATTGAACTCATTCAAATTTTCAGAATATTTCCATCAAGGAAAATAAGATGAATTACTTAACCAGAATAATCCTTATACTAAATATTTAGTCTCTCAAAGTCATTAGCATACTCAATTATATTGAGTATATGAGTAGAGACTAAAATTACTTAGATAATTTTTCATATAATGCCTTTAAAACCTTATGTAAAGAATTCTATACTCCCATAAGAATCTAGATTCACTTGTTGAAAAACATCAACACTTGGTTACTCGGGATGAGTTTTTCCATACTCAAGAGAATCTATTATGTTACCAATATTGGTACATTTTTTCTCCAATATAGGGTAGTATTCACATTAAGTATCAACCACTACCCATTAATATATGGTAGGGTGCAAAAAAAATCTAAACAACTACCCACTGATGTGGGGTAGGGCATGTATCAAATCCCAACCACTACTCGCTAATGTAGGTTAGGGTGTACATCAAGTCTCAAACACTACCCATTAATGTAGGGTAGAGAATATATTAATCTTCGATCCCAACCATCTCACTTAAGGCTAAACCAACACCCAATATCATCATATGATATACACATAAGAAATCTGTAAGCAATGAAAAATAGGGTATCACAACCCATATCATGAAATCACAAGATCATCACTAGGGCACTAATCAGTCGAGACCCATCCCTACACCATGAATCACATATCATCATCCATCTATCCTCAAAAACTAATATCCTCAAGAAAATTTTAGCCACATAATACTATCCTTCTAGGACCATTAATACTCTAATCCATCCCATAAGGTAATCCACTAGGGTCTTCAAACCCACCTCTACTCCCACTCTTTGGAACCAAGTTGCACCCAACACCCCATAATGTTCTCTAATCCCATTGGACCTTTGTGAACCTATAATCAAGAGGTTAGTCCAAATCCTCTTCCTATTCTCACATCACAACCTAGTCTCGCTAACCAGGGGCCATCCCAATCCAACTCACACTAATACCCTTTCCAATCCAATTCCAAGTCCTCCAAAAAATTCCCCCAACCCTCACTTAGGTCCCATTTTACACCCCCCTTTGAGATTTATCAATTAAGACAAGTCACACCTCATCTATCCCAAGAGGGATTATCCCAATCTTAGTGCACACCAAGTCTCTAATCCACCCTCAAGGGGTGTTCCCCATCATATGTGATATGTACAACCATCTCACCCATCACCACTAGGCCTAAGATCTCATGCCTATCCAAATATCCCCATAAAGCTAACATAGGATATTAATGATTCATTCATGAGCCCAAGGAAATATCCAAAAATCTCATAATCTCAATCATAATATTTTACCCCATGGATATATAGTCATCTGGTGATCCCAAGATACCCAATACTCAATGGAGCTCTCAGTCTATCTCAAGGAGGATCAATGGCACACTATTTCTTTACCTCAACATTATCCATACCTATACCATTAGAACCTATCACACATAATCATGGAGAAACTCATGGGAATACATAAATATACATATGATTTTTTATTAGAGGGTCCAAGTACCTCAACCATGAAGTTACCCTCCCAACGAAGCTTCACTCATCCTAGACCAAGCATGTCTATGCATCATCCAATATCTTATCATCACTAATATCCTATATCAATCCATAAAATCCAAATAATTATTTAAATCAAAGAGGTATAATGACCAAAAACTCACTAGGTTATTTCATACCCATGGAAATGAACATAACCTAACATGTTTATCCTCTCGGGACATACTCTAAACAAGTTGAGTAAAATTCCCATCATCACATCTTGATTACATCATGATCCAATCAAACTAGAATCAAAATACCAACACGAAGATATGGAAATTAGTTTACAATAATGGGGAATAAAAACATAAGGAAGGAGAGTAATATTTTACCTTTAATCCACCGCTTAAACACCTCCAAATCACTCCTCTTCAAGGGGGGTCGAGTGAAGAATGAGAGGGTGAGAAATCTTTTAAAATGGTTCTCCATGATGCTCACTTTACCCTTAAGATATAAGGGTAACAATATGGAAAAGGTGTATCTTCACCCCATTTTAAAAATTGGAGATGGACCTTATCATAGTGTGGCCTTTATGAGTCATAACATGATAACCTCTTGACGTCACCCATCATATCTTAGACCCTCGGGCCATGGAGTGATGAAAATACCTATTTTAGAACCAAAGACCATGTGGACTAAGATCTAATGGAGTGACCCCTATGGTCACGACATGAAATTCTCCCTTGGGTAGAAAGAAAATCTGAATGCCTTGTCCTCCATAGTGTGGCCTCCTCCTCCCACAACATGGAATTCTCCCTCTACGGTCTAGATTTCATACTCCAAACTATGGTACCTCCCCATGTAAAAGCCTCATGACATGGTTTCTCACTCACATATCACTATGAAATAGATCATAATTTTAACCAAGGGGTTATTTCATAACTTTCCATCATAATATAAAACTCAAAAAAGTTATATATAAGGAATTTCTCTTAGCTAAAAACCTCACACACAAAACTTCCACATCATGAAACCCACTAGTATGGAGTGAGCATACATAAGGTTTCTAACTTGTACATAACCCCACACAAATAATACTCTACACTATGAAACCAAATTGTCACATTACGACTCACTAACTCCATTCAATGGTGCCTCCCTATCTACGACGTGATTCCTAAAACCACCCCTTTTCACAACATGGCCCTCAGTTATCATGGTGTGATGATCCATATCCAGTAAAAACTTCCTCAAGGGTTACCCAAACCCTGATTTAAAATAAAAAAAAATCAAATTTCCACTAAATTTCACAACCTATAATGATTTGGGTCATTATAACTCCCATATAAAGTTTCTCTTCCCTAAGAATCCACGATGGTCCTCTAACCATTACTCCTAACCCACCTCGGTCATTAATTCACTATCAACCCGTCATATTCTTTCCCAAAATTTCGAACATGATTCCAATGGGAAACTACAAAAACCAAGGTGTATTATGAAACAAAAGTCATACACCCACTCATAGCTATCACTAACACCAAGATAATTCTCAACTACACTCATCTATCTGAATAAATCAAAATGATTCCAACTGATTCATACATGTTCTAATAAAACTCCCCACCATAAAACTCCACTCATAACGACCGATTCAAGGTTATGGTGCACTCCAATATAGAAATTTCCTACCATAAACACACTTCCAGGGGTCCATCAATATGCTTGGGGTGGATTCTACCCCACCACACCCAATCTCATGCAAAAAAATTAGTCATTCCTTCACTATTTTACCACTCCTAAAAACATTTTCCCTCACCAATAGAATCATCATCACATTGCCTGATCATGATTCCTTAATCCTAGGATAAATTTCTTAACCATAAAAACACCCAAACTAAACCTAGGACATGGAAATCAATGTAATTCCATGGTTGGATCCTCAAACAACCAAATCCATTGTTGTAATCTCTCCATAAGAACCAACGTATCACTATTTTGACTCACTCTTAGAACACACCAACTTCTACCCTGATCCTAATTCCAACAAAAAAACTTCATATGATACCAAATCTGAATCCTAAATCAATTATTCACTAAATAATTAGATAAAATCAAATTTACTTTCACACCGGTATCTGGTTCCATATCGACCATCCACCAACTTGTCTCACCACATCCATCACTCTTCATTCACAAGATTAGTACATCCATGAACAATTTTATTCTCCCTACTATATAAGTATCTTAATCATCATACTATTAAAAAAATACTCTATACATTATCGAATGTAATGATTGGATGAGATTTACCACTCATACCCAAGTACCAATGCGAAACACTGATATCTACCCATTCTTAGATCACCAGGAAAGTTATCATTAACATTCACTAAAGATCATCTATTATGAAGGTCACGCCCTAAAATAGATAATAGTTCACTCCCCACTATATAGATTCCCTTACACTATTTCTCGATCATAGTGCTAAAAAAATTCCATTATCACACATGGGTCACTCTACCCAAGTTATGCTAATCCTATCCCTAACATCTCCTTTCATAGACCAAGCTCATATCGACCATACCATGATACCACAAGCCATATTTGGTGTATAATCTCACCACATAGGGGAACCTACCATACTCTTCAAAACCTCAATTTGTCAAGTCCGCAATCACTCCATCAAACCCAACATTTCTCGATCCTCACACGTCCAATCACCAATCAAGAAACCCAATAAGAACTATGCATAACCTGTGTGCACTTGATCTCATGAAACAAGGATTTAAGGCACAAATATAACAACACTCACTCTTCTATTTAAGGTAGATTGATCCTCTAAATAACCTTCTCATGGGTTCTTTACCATCATCCATCTTGACCTCATCAGAACCAAATACGTGTATGATCATATACCACCCGATTTCATAACCGAAATCACATGTCCACGAGTTATAAACCATCAAACCTAGGATAATGTGTGTAATTAAATTACCATTCTCCCCTCACATATTAATCACATCGAACCAAAATCAATCCTCAATGCTATACTTATACAAATCTAAAGGCATCTCACTCATTCTAAGGCCATCTGCACGATCACCTGCCACCTAACATTATTCCAAAACCACAGAGCATCATTCCACACTATATACATCCTAGATACAACCTTATAGGATCATGATCTATAGATATAGTTATCTAAATAATCTTTCCCTCCAAACACATCCTCGATAAAAAAATCACTCTAATCACTTTATATCTCAAAATCCAAAGGAATAACACATACCTTTTGTAACATCCTGCCCATCCACATTGGATTGAGAAGTGATGGAGGAGTTATTGGAATTAAGTGATATCTCCAAGACACTAAAAGATAAAAATAAATTCTAGGGTCTTCATGTATGTTGGGGGATGATTTTCATTTTTTAATATAAACAACCAGTTAAGAATAAACAATAAACATACAATCCTATAAAAGATTCATGGAGGAAAACCATGTAATATAAAATAAAAAAAATAACCAATAATATCATAGTGATAATTGAAAAAAAATCTACCAAAAAAACAAAAAATGACTCTGAAACCAAAGACACTAAAGTGGAATCAAGAAAAAATACCATCTAGATCCAAGATCCAACTCCAAATTCTTCACCCATGATATCAAAAATTATAAATAAATAAATTAGATACCTACTATTTACTTTTTTCCTAATAGATTAAATCTGAAAATACATTGAAGTGCTCAAGTAGGGGGTATGTATAAGCTCAGTAGGATTTCCCAAAGGACTTACCAACTCATTCCACCAGGACAAAACATGTTAGCACAATTTATATAAAATAGTTTAAAAGAAGTTTTAAAAATTTATATCAAAATCATAAACTATTCAGAAAGGAAACCATTTCAATTATTTGGTATACCCATTCCCGTGTCTCCACACACAATCACACATGAATTATAAGTGACAATTCCATACTCATAAATGGTCTCCCATTAATTGACCAAATTTTCACTTAATGTTTAATATATTGTGACCCAGGGACACATGCCACTTATATAGGGTCATGTTCTGGTACCCCAATGGTATACTCCCCTTATAAAGGGTCACATAAAAATAAATGAACTCACACCACCCATGTATTCCCAACCACTTCATGTAAAACTAAATATTTTTGAAAACATTTTATCAAAAAATTTGTGTTCACCAAAACCATTACATAATTTTAAAACCATTATTTTAAAATTATAAACAATGGGTTTTTTTCCAAAATCCATCCAATTTCTAGGAATTTCTAAAGACATAACTAAATGAGATTTCCATCAAGAATTAAACAAGTATTTCACCAAAATTTCAAGAAAATAATTTAATAAAAACTAATCCTTCAAGTTATAAGTAAAGTGGTGATGAGATAGAAGCCACCTACCTCACAATTGTTTGTGAAAATGAAGAATGACACTAAAAAAATTCTAGAACCATCCTTTGATCTTCTTCTCTTCAATATATTCAATAATATTTCATCAAGATCCCAATAATAAAACAAATATCTATCCATAACGAACTAGATCTATCATTCTGAAATAGTGAAAAAGAATATATCTAAGAAAAATAGGGAAATATGATGACTTAATGATGAATCTAGATCTCAAAAATGATTCTGTTCACCTAAAATTCACTTCTAGGTCGAAGGGAAAGGTTTCTCAAGTCTTTGGATAGAGAGGAATTTGAGATCATGAAGAATTAGGAAAATAATGAAGCTTACGGGGATTAATTTCAGTTAGATCCAAGATATTCAGAGTTCCAATTGTATTCCAAATGGTTAGGCTACATGGTTTGGAAAACTGTATTCCAATAGTATGGTGCTACTATCTCAAGGCCACACCTCATACAATTTTCTTTCACATTTAGACAAACCATTTCACAATAATTCTTTTCCCTCTGTTCAAGTTGAATGGTATCCTCTGGGAACTCATATGGTTTTTAAAAACCATGTGTCAACCATGTGATGGCCTAGTTACTCCAAAAACATGTTGCATAGTTTCTTATAGGTGGTTTATGATTTCTACTAACCATGAAAAAATCATTAACCTCCAGAAGAAACTCTAAAACATGTCTAAAGCTCTAGGAAACTCACAAAAATTAATCCAAGTATTTTATAAGCACAAATTACATAAAAAATGGTCAAGTTCCTAAAATCTTGGGTGATACATTCTCCCCGCCATTGGCCTTTCAATATCTGGAAAGTATAATACCAAAGTTTTCCTAGAAGTGTTCTATCTATTTCTCCAATATTTTGTTTTCATGATCCCATGTTTCATCCTGAATTTGACCATGCCTCTATAAAACCCAAAATAAACCTATGATTTTCCATAAAAGATATTATCTTGCCTATCCATAATACATACTAGAAAATGAATCAACGTAGCATCCGATTCAAGATCAACATGGTCTCGTTGAATCACATGGCTAGGATTAGGATGGTAGTTTTTTAATTGAGATACATAAAACATACTATGCATTGAACTGAATTTTTATGATAAGGCCAACCAATAATTGATATCACCAACATGTTAAAGTATTTCAAATGGGAAAATGTATCAGGGGGATAACATTCAATGATTACCAAAATGATGATACCCAATCCTTGGAGATATTCTCAAGGAAACATGATAAGCTACCTCAAATGATAATGGTCATTCACGATGGTCCATATATGATTTTTGATGACTATGGGTCATATCTATTCTCTTTCTGATTATATGAATATTATTTATTGTCACATGAACTTGGTTAGATCTGATTAGTGAAGTATCACATGTTTCCACTAAAAAAACTGGAGAATGAAAAGTTCATATATACAATGATTCAAAATGATCCATATGTATCGAGGAATGAAAAATATTATTGTATGATAACTCCACTAATGGTATATGATCCCCCCATGAGCCTCTAAAAACCATTATAAAATCCCTAAGAATTCCCTCAATTTTTTGGATCGTCCTTTAATATTTTCCATCTATTTGAGGTTAATGTTTTGTACTTATAGTCAATTGGTTTCGATGGGATTTTGTAAGGATGTCTAAAAATGATATGTAAATATAGGGTCCCTATCAGATATAATCGAAATAGGAATTTCTTGTATATTTACTATTTCCCAAATATAAAGTTTGGAAAGGTTTTCTACCATAATGGATTCATAAATAGGGATAATTTGGGTCGACTTCGTGAGCTAATCCACAAACACCCATATAGAATTATGTTTCCAAACTCTTCTTGGTAGACCTGTCATAAAATCCATGTCTATATATTTTTCCATTTCCATATGAATATAGGTAAATATTGAAACATAATAGCTTATAATTAGTGATTTTTCTTGACTTTATGATAGGTGAGGCATCTCAAAACAAACATTTCCACTTTCCCCTTCATTCCATCCCACAAAAACTATGCTCTCAATGCTTTATACTTCTTGTCTATTCCTAGATGCACAACCTATATCAAATGGTGGTGGGAAATAAGAAGTTGTTCTTGAGAGGTTAGAGGAACTAATATCTAATTTATAAACCACAATATATATTTACCATCTATTTTTCCCTCAATGGTCTCCCCACCATTAAGTTTCTAACTTATGGTAACACATTCAAGATCGAATTTTTTATCCTCTTTAAAAAGCTCAACCAAATCAATAATAACAGAAACTGGAAAGAAAACCACAAAATTCCCTTATTCTTCATAATCCAGATTCATATCATCTATGACTTATATATTCTACTATTTATATAAATAATCTTTAGATAATTGAGCATATGACTTCCCTCTAAATTCTTCTACTACAAAATTTCCTTTCCCCAGTGTATACAACTAGTCAAAGTCAGACATTTTAAGATATTCCATCCATCTTCATTGTCATATATTCAAATATATTTGTGAGAAAATATGTTTCAAACTATTATGATTCGTAAACACCATAAATTTCTCCAAAAAAAGATAATTATGCCAAGTATTAAAAACATGGATTACAATAGCTAATTCAAAATTGTGTGTTGGGAAATTTTTCTCATGAACCTATAACTGTCGTGAGCCATAAACTATGATGTGATATCCCTGCATGAGAAAACATCCTAACCTAAATCCCAATGCAACATAATAAAATAAATAGCCCTGTATAGACTTTAGAAAAATGAGTATAGGTGCTAATATAATCCAGACCATAAGTTCTTGGAAAGTTTTTGGGAATTCATCATTCCATTAAAATGGAACGCCATTTCATGTAAAGGTTTTCATCAATGATGTAATATGTGAAAAATCAAAAACAAATTTTATGTAGTATCCTGATAAGATAAGGAAATTTTGTATCTAAAATAATATATTTAGTGGTTACTAAGAGATAAAAACTTATATATTTTTAGGATCTACAGAAACTCCTTTTTCTGAAATGAAGTGACTGAGGAAACATACCTCTTATATCCAAAAATCACATTCGGATATCTTATCATAAATAAGATACTCCTGCAAGATTCTCAACACTATAGCCAAGTGTTTCTCATGTTCAACTTTTTTCCTATAATACACCAAAATTTCATCAATAAACACCAACACAAAAGGGATCTAGATACCTATGAAATATCTTAATCATCAATGTCATAAAGATATTTGGTGAATTCGTAATGCCAATGCTCATAACCACATACTCATAATGTCTATATATACTTCTAAAAGTTGTCTTCATAATATAATATTAAAATATCGTATTTGGTTATATCCCAAATGTAGATTTATTTTTTATAACCACCAGACTCCACATAATCTTTTAAAAAAATCATCGATTCATATAAGATGATACCAATTATTTATCGCAACTTGGTTAAGCTTATGATAATATATACAAAGCCTAAGAGTTCCATCCACCTTTTATACAAAAATGATTGGTGATTCCCATATGGATTTTCTCAATTGAATGAACCCTTTACTTTCTAAATATTAAAGCTAAATTTTCAATTCCATTAATTCCATTAGTTCCATTCTGTAAGATGGAAGGGAAATATGATTGTTCCCTGGTAGGATATCAATTATAAACTCTACTTCCCTTTAAGTTGGAAATAATAAGAAATTATCAAGAAAAACAATAGGAAACTAGTCGACTATGGTTGGAAAATACCTATTTTTGATTGCATTAATAGATGCTAACATCACAACTACTAAATGATAGGAGATAGTTCCAACCACCTGTACCAAATTTCTTGCTCTACTTGCTTCTACTTCCCAATCTCCTTTAAAGATATGTTTAACACCATATGAAGATATGAAACTCACTTGTCAATAATAATAGTAAATATGTGATTTGGATTTCTTCAACCAATTAATTCATAAAATCAATTCATATATGTTCATATCAAGGATGGAGAAATACCATACCAATTCCACCCCATCGATAGTCATCATACATAATGCACACTTAAAACCTTGACACTCTCATTAGCTAATAGGTGTTTTCATCTATAAAATGGAAGGCATCATCTCAATATTAAAAACCATAATATTGAAAACATGAGATGCAATAAAAGAGTGGGACTCTCACCTATCAAACAAAACTTTCATAAGGGTAAAATTCAAAATAATTATACCTTGCTCCATCACTGGTCTATATTGATTATCCATGATCACCTTCTCCACACCATACAATTTCTTAGTCACGATCTCTTTATAATTATTTCCCTATTGATATTGACTTTGTTGAGGTATCATGGTATTATTAGAATCACATTGACTACTATGGTTATAAGTATGGGGATTATTTTAATGAGATATTCCAATCAAAGAATATGATTCTTGAGATATATAAGATTTATTCCCAGTACTAGGCTTTGGTACACTCATAATAGTGTTGAAGATGTACCATATTGTTTCATTTGTGACATGATCTTGGTGGTATTGTGTAGTCTCTCTTTATATACTCAAAAGATGCACATCAGAAACATCCCATCATACTTTTATGTCAAAGAGGGAAGTTAACTGATCCTATTGTTAGTTCCGAGACATACCACTCCTTTTTAAGAAGGTTCCCCTATTATTATTATTCTAAGAATTAGATTTTACACTTATTCACATGGGAATAAACATTCTCCCTCCCACCATATTTCCCAAGATATCTCTTTCTTCTACAGTCTCTCTATTAACCATCTCTGTGTAGTATGTGATACAAAGGATGAAAATATATAATCTGTTTTTTTTCATAGTCCCAACTCAAAAATTTGTTCCTTTAAGGATTCACTTTTAACCACTTCTAGGAAAAAATAGACTAAATCCCTAAATTTATCCTCATAATCTATTACTGAGAGATTCTGTTTCTTCAGGCTAAATAAATCTGTTGTTCTAGAAATCTGGAATGTGTGAAGATAGAATTTTTTGTTAAACAAATATTATAAATACTTCCATGAAATGAATTGATCAAATTTATCTTGAACAAATAAATCCCACTAGTAGTAAACAAGATCTTCCAACATAGACATTTACTACTTAAACTTTAACTCATATGATTTTCCCATGAATTCAAAAATTATTTTCATTAGATTCATCCATACAACTTCTTTATCAGGTTTCGAGTCCCCCTTAAATATGGGTAGATTTTTCTTCTAGAATAAAACAAAATGGTCCACCTATTGAGGCTCATTATTATAGTTTTGTCTATACATGTATTAAAAATACTATATGAATCTCTAACTAACCTTTGGTTCACCTATGGATAAAGTGAAACCAAATTTTTAGCTACCTCTTCCATTTGATACTTATGACTTCTACCAGGTGTCATTTCTATAACCCAGAAAAAACATCACTTATCCAACACTCATAGTAAACTGAAGCTTTAGTATATTTCAAATCACCATAAGCTATAATAATTACAAGTTTCCTTTTCAAAATCTTCCCTTTATTACCATATTTACCATTTTCAAAAAAACATCAAATATAAAATGAATGTTGCAATATTAGTTGGAAGACTTACTAAAAATTCATGATATTCTACACTCATCAGCCAAATCCAGGATGATGAGTTGAAAACTTACCTAGAAGTTTCTAAAAATACTTTTCTACCTGAAAATGATAGTAATTTTAATTTCAACATATAAGGGTTAGTTACATATTTTTATGCTATACATTTCAAGTTATGAAGATCATATATCCTTGCTACCATCCCATGAGATAGATTAAATGACCAAAATTGATACCATTTTCAACTAATGGAATAAAGAAAACTATACCATTTCAAAATCAAGGACAAAAAAATTGATACTATTTCCAACTCAAGGCTTGAATAAAACTAATACCATTTGTAAAAACCTAACCCTTTTCATTATATTGATAATTAATGGGGGAGTTACTGAAATTAGGTGAAATCCCTCAAACACCAAAGGCTGGAAATAAATTCCATGGGATTCAAGGATGTTGGGAGATGATTTCCCCTTTTTTAGATAAATAACCAGATAGACATAAACAATAAGCATCCAATCCTCTAGATGATGCATGAATAAAAACCATGTTATCTCAAATATACCAAAAACCAACAATATTACAGTGACCACATAAAAAATACATATACCAAAAAAAGACAAAAAATGCATTTAAAACCAAAGACATTGAAGTTAAATCAAAATGAACAAATCCCATATAAATCCAAGCCCCAAATCCACATGCTTCACCCATAGTATCAAGATGTATCAATAAATTAATGAGATACAATTACTTTACCTATTTTCTAATATATTACATTTTCAAATGCATTGATGTTCCCAAAATGGGGATGGTATAAACTCAGTAGTATTTCCCCAAGGACTTCCCAACTCACTCCACTAGGGAAAAACTTGTTAGGAAAATTTCTATAAAAATGTTTAAAATTAGTTTAACAAATTTATATCAAAACCACAAACAATTGCCAAAGGAAAAAAATTATCAAGTTCAAAGAAAACTATTTCATGTTAGTTGGAAAAACCATTCCCATGTTTCCACACACACCCACACACACTCACACATTAATTTAAAGTGATAGTTCCATACTCATGATTTGTCTCTATGACATCCACCAAATTTTCACTTAGTGATCAATATATTGTTCTCTAATGACACATTCCCCTTCTACAAGGTCACATACTATTACCCCGATAGTACATTCACCTTCTACAGGGTCGCGTCAAGAGTAATAAAATCATGCCACACATGTATTCTTAAACACATGCCAAAAAATTCACTTAAAACTCATTATTTTAAGAAAAAAATTTATGAAACAACATACATTAACCAAAGTCATTCCATAATTTTAAAACCATAATTTTAAAATTAAAAGAAATGGGTTTTTTTTCTAAAATCCATCCAATTTCCTAGAATTTCCAAATCCATAACTAAATGATATTTCAATAAATAATCACAAAAGTATTTCACCATAATTTCAAGAAAATAATTTAATTAAAACCAGGACTTCAAGTTCTAAGTCAAGTGTAGATGAGAAATAATCCACCTACATCTAAACGGTTGGTGAAAATGAATAATGACACTAAAAAACTCTAGATATAGGTTTGTATCTTCTTTTATTAACTAGGTTCAATCATATATAATAAATATTCCCATAATAGAACATAGATATAACAATAAAGGACTAGATCTGTTTTTTTAGAAGAGTGAAGAAGAATAGATCTATTAATAGTGCGGAAGAACAATGAATTATCAATGAATCTAGATATCCAACACACATCAATTCACCTAAAATTTTCTTCTAGGTAAAAGGAAAAGGTTTATCAAGTATTAGGAGGGAGATTAATTCTAGATCCTAGATAATTAGGTAACTAATGAGTCTTAATAGTCTTAATTTAGATTAGATCCAAGATTTGTGGAGTGAAAACAATATTCCACATGGTTATACCTCATGGATTGGAAAACTATGTGCCAACCATACGATGCTACTATCTCAAGGCCACACCTTGAATTTTTTTCTCACATGGTTATAAAAACCATTTGTTAACCACATTTTTCTCTATATTAAAAGTTTCTTAGTTTTCCCTAGGCACTCACACGGTTTTCTCAAACCATGCACTAATAGTGTGTCTTCCCAGTTACTCCCAAAACATGTTTCATGGTTTCCTTTAGGTGGTTCAGGTTTTTTATAAATGTGACCAAACCATGAACCTCCAGAAACAGCACCAAAGAATGTCTAAACCTAATTAAAGATACCCAAAATTAACCCAAGTATTTTATAATCTCAAAGTACATAAAAAAGGTTCAAGTATCTGAAACCGGGGGATCTACACATTTTTTCCCTTCATTCAGGTATATTCACATCCTTAGGGCAACTCATACTCATCCCAATAATCTCTCAATAATAAATCAACTATACCAAACCCATTAGGGTCCATCACTAAGGCATCAAATTTATGTACAGACCCACTGAGGAACACTATACATCCCTTATATAGATCGACTTAATATCCATCACCAGAGAAAATTTCACCATAAGATCTATATGACACACCATAAAAAAATATATTTTGGTTTTTCTGAGTTTAATTCCACAAAAAATTATATAGGAAAACTCCATATAAGTTATTTTTAATACTTTAAACAACGGATCTCCATATATTTAGAGAAATAAATCATATACAATCAGACATATGTCATGTGATCCATATATTCCCAGAATGATGTATAAACATAGGCCATTTCCACCATAGGCTAAGAGAAAAAACCATAAATATTAATCTCAAATACAAGCATCATACTTAGATAAATATCCCATCGGTAATAATGAAAACAAAAAATGACAATCCTATAATTGTGGTAATATAATATTCCCACTAGAAATTTGTTCATAACTCACCAGTTTGAGGTATACCATAATATTCTACATATCCCTATTCATTTTTTACCATATCAAAAATAATAAAACAAATAAAATATGTTTTGATACCATTTTGTAACATGATATTCAAAAAACACTCATTAGTATCCTGGTCGGCATGTTACTTGACCTCATGTGCACCACTTTGTATGATTGAGTCTACCAACTAACAATGAGAGCCTAAATCATACATTGAGGATACTTTTACCTTGATATAATAATGATAAATAATAATATAAATAACCAATAATCATATAAAACAAACCATCAAAGTGTGAATAATAAATAAACATAACCATGATGTAATAATGATATGATATCATAGAAGCATACATCATAACTGATTTCCCACCCGTATAATCACATATTCAAAATAAACCAAAGAAAATATAATACAAGGAGGATATTATATTTTCCTACAACATCACCTCCAAATCATCTCTAATACTTGTCAAGATGCTCTAACTTGATCCACTGCACAACCTATGCTCAACCTACAACTAAACATGAGCTCTATACATGCACCAGAGTTCTTATGCAAGGTGTAAGACATACACCTCAGTAGGTTATCACTAAGTCCCCTTAATATATCTCATCATATAAATGTATGTATGAGTAAAATAAATAAAAATAAATAAACATACATGTTGTTTAATCATGTTTTTACTAGGCCATCACAACACCCGACCATTCATACTTCATCCTATTCCATAAACGAAGTCACCTCATGCCATAAGTCCCAAACCATACCTAAAGACTCTAGGTAGGGTTCCATTCCATATATGACCACTACCCTCTTACTCAAGGTAGGGTCCATACCAAGTACCAAAACCAACCCCTCTTGGGGAAGGTCTCACATCAAGTTGTCAAACCATCCCCTCTCAAGGAAGGTGAAGAATCAAATCCTCATCCACTACCCATCGATTTCAGTTAGGGAACCCATAAAATACACAACCAAAACCCACTGATATAGAGTATATAACACATCAAATACCCAACCATTTCCCATTTATGTAGGGTAGGATATACATAAAATCCCAACCACTTCCCATCAATGCAAGGTAGGGCACAAATCAAGTCCCAAATATTACCTACTGATGTAGGGTAGGGTGCACACCAAATCCCAACCACTACCCACCGATGTTGGGTAGGGATCATATAAAATCCCAACCACTACCCATCAATGTGGGGTAGTAAACACATCATGTACCAAACACTACCTACTGATGCTGGTAGGATGTACATAAATCTTAAAACCCAAACTTATCACTCAAGGTTGGATTAAATCCTATGTTTTCATCTAGTACACACATTGGGTATCCAAAAGAAATAGAGAAATGGGTCTCCTAGCCCATATCAAAATCCCACAAACTCATCACCATGGTACTAGTCGCCCAATACCCAGAACCATACCTTGAAGTATGTATCATTATATATCTAGTCTCAAGATATTATCTCCTTAAGACTGTCTCAGTCGCATAAGAATATTATGTCAGGCCCATCAACCCTCTAATCTAGCCCATAAGGGCATCAACTAGGGTCCTCAAATCTACCTTTATTCCCAGTCACTAGAACAAAGCCATACCCAACACCCAATGGTGTTATCTCATCATATATTCCCCATCTAAACACTAGTATAAAAATGACCTTTTTATCATAATTTTAAAATCAGTTATTTAATAATTCATGTTAATTTTTTTCATTCCAATTATTTCTATAAAAGACATGAAAACCTTTTTCAGGGGTGGTTTTTACATCAATTATTTATTAACCAATGTTAAAAATCATCTTTTAACTTTTATTATTACATAATTGGAATTAAAAATATTATGACTGAGGGTTCTAATGTTGGTTATTAAAATAACATACATTAAAAGTAAAATTTCCAAATGTGTAAAAATGAAGTTTCCATTTTTTTCACAAAACTCCTTTCAATTTTTAAATCCCATATAAAATTTATAGTGATGTGGAAAAATTTAAAAGGTTTGAATATATGTTTTTACACTCCATATTTACTCTTTTATGATTGAATACTATATAAATTCAGATCTTCCTTCCATAGTTTCTTCAACAATTATTTCACCATGGTATTTATAAGTATTATCTAATTATTTCAGTTATTTATTATTAATTTTCTTAATTGATGTACTTGTAAATATTCTTTATTTTAGGATGAATAATACTTATTTATATTATGTAATAAATTAAAATCTTCTGCATGATATTCATAAGATAGATTTTAAATTTCCTATAAATATCAGTTTTGAATGCCTCATGAAATCATTCCTATAAATAAAATTAAGTCAAATAATACTACAAAAAGATAGAAATTTTGTGTAAACTTTAATTTTAATTTTCTTTTTTTTTCTTTTGGTTTATTTAGTTTTATATTTTTCTTTATTATTTTTATCCATAATAGTAATCATCATCTAAAAAGTTAAAAAACTAAATAATTTCAATGTAGGCTTTCTTATAACCAATGTAGAAATAAACTTTAAATTTTTTTTATAAACAATGTAGAAAATGGTTTTCAACATTGTATATTAGAAAAATCAATGTTAAAAGTGCATTTTGACATTAATTAAAGGAAACCCATTTTCAAAAGTATTGTTTTTAAAATGATGATTTTAACATATGTTTTAATATCTAACATTAAAAATTTATTTACTATGTCCCTTATAATAACATATCCTAGAAAATCAATGTAAAAAAGCTAATTTTTGTACTAGTGGATCCTAGCCTCAAGAGGCCAGTCCAAATCCTGATAAAAAAATTTGTATTACAACTCGGTCCCATTAACCTAGGACTGTCCCAATCCAACTCACACAATGTCCCTTGGAAATCCAATTCCAAGCTATCCAAAAAATTCCTACAACCCTCACATAGGTCCCATTATATACATCCCCTTATATATTTATCAAGAAAATCATCTAGATGAAACCCTCCATGTCACACCTCATTTGGACCTAGAGGGATTATCTTGCTGATTATACACACCAAGTGTCTACTCCATCCTCAAGAGGTGTACTACACCATGCATGGGATGTAAAGCTATCTCACCACCACTAGTACTGTGTATCTTATGTCTACCCAACTTTCTCTAAGTATATGAACTAGAATATTAATGATTCATTATTATCCTAAAGACCTACCTCAACCTTCTTATAACATCAACGATCATCTTTGACCCTTAGTGGACATAGTACTCAAGCGATTACAAGATACCCAATGCTCAATAGAGCCTTCACTCCATCTCAAGGAGGCTCAATGCCACCCTCTTTCTATAAATAGGTTCTCTTGGTCCCTATCCCTTTATAACCAAGAACACATAATAATGAAACCATACACAATCATGTAGAAACATAAATATAGTTTTGTATTAAAGGGGATACCTACCTTAACCATGGAGTTACCATCCTCACAATGTTATGCTCATCCCCAGTCAAGCATATCCATACCTAATCCAGTTTCATATCATCACCCAAGATCCTATCTCAATCCATCACATAGAAATAATTAATTATAATTATATGTAATTAATTATTAAATTTAAACCAATGAAGTAGAACATCTAAACACTCATCGGGAAACACCGCACCATCGAAACCAAACACAAATTAGCGTGTTCATCCTCCTGGGATATCCTCTAGAAAAGTTGATAAAATTCCCCATTATCTCAGTTAAATTACAATATTCTATGGTATAATCAACATCAAAACCCTAGATTTATGGTACTAAAATTAGTGACTAATAAGGGTAAAAAGGAAGGAGAGTAATATCATACCTTAAATCCACCATAGAACCACCTCCAAATAACCCCTCACCAAGGAGTTGAGAGAAGGAGGATATGGGATAATTCCACTGAAATGGATCTCCCTGACACTCCCCTTTATCCCTTAAATATGAGGGGAAGAACTAAAAAAGGTAGGTATTACAGTTGTTTAAAAAAAGTAATGGACTTTTTCATGAGGTGACCTATATGGTCCATGATGGAGCACCCTTCTGAGGTCACCCATCATGATGTGGACACATGGGTCATGGAGTGATCCAACTCCCTCAACCAGAAAAAATACCTCACTGACTAATCCCCCACAGCATGGCCCCTCTGGTTATGACATGACATGCCTATGTGGGAAGAACCAAAATCTTGAGGCCTTAGTCTCCACTCTGTGGAATCCTCCTTCCATAACATGTATTTAAGCCTCCATGGCATTCTCTTCAGGATCCACTACATAACACATCCCTAGAACTAGTCCCTATGATATGACCTCTCCCTTATGAAACACTATGTCCCTCTCCATAGTGTGACCTGCCTTCCCCATGGATTATTTTCAAAAACAATACATAAAGATTTTTCTTTATCCAATAACCTCCATGATATGACACCCACTAGTCAAATCATGACCATATGTAAGTTTTTTTTTACTTTTAAAAAAACCTACACAAAGAATAATTCACACCATGACCCTCACTTGTGACGACATGAGATTATACCTCCATGTCATAGAGTATCCTTGGATATATAATGATTCCTCAAAACACCACTTTTGATGATGTGACCCTCAAATTTCACAACATAACAAGCCAATTGAAATAAAAATTCAACAATGGACCCCCCAACTCTACTAAAAAACCAAAAAATCAAATTTCCTCTTAATTTCACAACCCAAAATGATGCAGGAAATTTCAAGGACCATCTAATTATTCAAAATATTATATTATATTATTATAAAAGAAAAAATAAAGAAGATATCATTAGGGAGGGAAGAGTTTCAAGTAGTGATTGCTTTAAGATATCGCACACACTTCTCATGTATAAGAATCCTTTATATAGGATATAGGGATACTAAATGAGTCATGAATTTACTCCTTTTTTCTATATGGTGTTTCATACTCTACAACAAACCATAACATGCTATATGATAAAAGGATTTATGGAATATTCCTTTCAATATCCCACTTTCACTGAAGCCTAAAAGTCTTTCATTATGTTTCACCTTATATTATATCATATATGATAACTTGTGAAATTATATCCAAAACTCTTTTGGATATATTCCAAAACACTTTTTGAAAGCTATCATTAATTTCATATTGTATTACATCATATGAAATACCTCATGAAATCCACTTCCAAAACTTATTTTCGATAAAACCCAAAAACATTTTTAGAGAAGCTCTCTCATTAAAACATAATCTCTATTCAATCAACCACAAAGTGTAACAAAAAATTCCTTTGTATCATTGAAAAAAATTATGAATCACTATACCCATTAATGTAAGCAAAGAGTGGTATTTATCCAATAAATAATTATACTCAAGCTATAAAGGGATATTTTTTAATCTAAATCAAACACATGTATATCTATACATATGTCCACCAACTAAATAATATACTAGAATTTATTTTCATATAATCCCTTTTTTAAATACCTTGAGTAACCATGTTACATATTTTATGTAAATCCCATATAGCCTCCTCAAATATTATTGAATATCTGATTTAATATTGACCTGGTTGATGAATACATAACATGTCATTCATCTAGAAGATGAGTGCATCACATGACCCTCATCCCAGTAGATATGCACAACATATTTACCTTTTAAGTATTTCCATACATTTTTTAGTCTATCTCAATTGATATCATAGATGTTATAATAATCACAGAAGAGGAACATCTTATCTTGCTTGTGCACCAACCAATGAAATAATTATCAACATACCTAACCACCCTTGTTTAGCTAATAATTAAGGATTATATATAAAAGGTATCAAATAATAAAGGTTATCATGCTCGTTATATCACTAACCTTAGGTGTAGGGTATCAAAATATGAAATATTCATCCCAAGTATACCAAATCCATGATGTATGACACTCCATGTGGTGTACTTCATGGGTCATCTAGTACACAAAACACTTTTGGGTCTCATGAGAATATTTTTTATCCCTATAGAAGAATTATAATCATGAAAAACATTCATTACAACCTATAATACTCAATTATGAATGTAACATGCCAGGTGAATAATGAATAAAACATTTTCATATTTATTAATATTTATGAATTAAATATTAATTTTACTTTAAAGGGGTTGCTATGTTCGATAGCGTACCCGATACGCAACAAAGAGTTTCTTTGAAATCTTACCTTGCACACTAGTAATAAAATAATATTATTTTAAATGGTAGTTAACACATAGCCATTGTATTGGAGGGAATGGATAGAAATAACTAAAATATGATTATATATGTTTTTTAAATGTTTTTACTTTTATCTAATAAAAGATAAAGGCTTAAAATACGGAAAAAATTCAATTTTAGGCGTATATACCCTAGTTTTCACTAAAGGCTCACTTATCGCTTTTTGATGGAGAACCGTCATTAAATATAATTTTGTTCACTCTTATACATTCTATTGGACCAAATAAAACTCTTCTTTAGAATCGGGACATCAAAATTTACTTTGTGTAAATTTTTGGTATTTTTCCGATAAAGTTCATTTTTTTACTGAATAGTGTAAAATGTTGTATTTTAATTCAAAACCTCTTTTTAATCTAATTTATTTATATGATTATATTATATTTTGAATTGGTTTTAAAGTGAAATTAGAATATATTTTTACCATTAAATCTAATAGTGGTCGTTGGAATCAATTTCACTTTGAAATTGGACTTAAACTAATGTCAATCTTTTGATACTTATTGTTTCATAAAAACACGCTATTTGTCATGACAGCAGGAATTAATTATTAAATTAATTAATGTGACTTATATGATTTTAATTTGGTAAAATAGACATCATTTCCGAATTCATAATATCAAATATAGTTTAGGGTGAAGTTTTGGTATTTTTCTGAAAAACTTCAATTTTTGATGAATAGTGAAACCACTAAGTGGTAGTTAAAGAAACTGATTTTTCGTTTAAATGAAACTTTGTCACTTCTGTGCTTTGATTTTCAAAAATCCGACATACATGGTTTTCATTAAGAAGTAAAATGTGGTTCAATGAGATTAAAATAATTTTTTGGTGAATAGTAACTTTTAAGTTCTTAATCACGATTAGAGGTAATTAGTGTAGTTTAAGGTAAAAATAATGTTTTAATAAAATGAGATGAGCTTGAAACATGTCCTACCCTCATTGGATGTGTCATGGACGACCAAGAAAATCCATGGGTCAACTTGGGGACCCCATGGAGCCACTTTGGTTGGGAAATGACATAAATAACTTTTTATTAAATGTTAAAGTAAAAATGACACAAACATGAGATGTTTTACTAAAACATTTTTTACATGGGGTTATACAAGTAAGAATTTTGATTATAAATATTCATTGGTAATATAAAAAGATTTAATACATCATAGTATTTTTTGTATAATTTTTAGACATTAAATAAATTAAATTATTTATGACATCATGATGATGCAGCGATTACCTCATTAATAAAGGATTTAAATAAAATGAAATGATAATGTAAAATCTATGACCTACACATGTCCAAAACCTATTGTATGGGTTGATTTTGAACCCTTATCACCTTAACCTCGAATTACATCAATTTGGGACCATTAAAATCAGAAACTCATTCTAAAATAAAGTAACATTTCCTTACTTTCCAAGAGTGCCCCTCCTCTCCTCTTATAAAAGGCCCCACCTCTACCACCTTACCCACATTTCCAAAGCCTTTGGCTCGGCCAAACCCTGCCCATTTTGTCTCTCCACATCCCTATCTTACTCCTTGAAGCCTCACTTTGGGTAGAAGTCTTCCCAAGGAAGCCTTTGAGCTCAAACCAAAGGGAGTTACCCGATTTTAAGGTAATGTCTTCACTTGAGTCCTTTTGTTTTATTTTACTTCTCCAACCCCCTAAAATATTTTTATTAATTTATTTTGTAAAAACTACATTATATTAAATATACTATGATGTTTTTATAAGAAGTATTCGAGCTACACTTACACACACCTACATCTTATGGTTAAAGAACATACTATTTCCGTGGATGGCGAATTCCGGCCTCCCGAAACGATGATTATTCACCATTCTTTTAACACCTTCCAAGGTGGCCATTAAGATTACACTATATTTATATATGATATATAATATTTTTATGTTTTCCTTAAGCTTCTGTATTTTTCATTTTGGGCATACCTTTATGGTTTCCATTATGGGTAAATGCGATATCTTCATTTAAGGAAGTGCGGACTACCGCCCCCTCAAAGTGATTTGATTCGTTAAATACCATATGTGGGACGTATAAAGGATGGAGTTATGATATTATATATGATATTACACTGGAATTATAATATACCTTTATATCATTTTGATTCCATTCTATAAAATACGAAATAGAAATGAAAGTAGCGTTCATGCGTACGTACGGCTTACCGTCTCCATGAACGGTGCATTTCATTTCTTACCTCTAAATGATTACGTAATATTATATATGCATGCATATACTGTATATATATGATATATATGATATATACATCATGATTATAATTCTAGATATAATGGATACATGAACAACTTGTAATTATAAAGGGTTTATTTTTTACTCAAGTACCAATGATCGTTAAAACGACCGTTATTAACTTAAATAATTACATAGTGTTCATGACATGGCAATAAGTGATATAAAAGGAGTAATGAACTTGAAAAAGGTTCTTAAACAAGTAGAAATTAACTCAAGTTTATTATTCAGGAGATTAAAGAACGACCGAGTCAAGTCGGACTCGAGGTAAGGGACTTCGTCTCAATCTCCTTTCATTGAGGCATATTTCATTTTATACACAACTTTCTTTTATACGGTGTATAAACCCCTTTGAATTTTAATTTTATACAAAAGGAATCTTTTTCTATGAAGCGTTTTACAAAAGGACAAAAAGGAATGTTTCTTTTAACGTACGCGGTGACAATGACCTTTTCCGCCGCCGCAAGTATTATTTGGTCTCTGGCTTCCTGAACAAGCCGTAATGTTTTTTTAAATGAAATAAATACCATATACTCTTTTATGTATTTTGGTATTGAAAATGGTTTTTTTTATAATGGATTTGTTATGTCAATATATTTAAGTGATATATTGTTATCAAAGTGTGGAAATGTTTTCTTTCCATTATATTTGTTTTATGTCTTATGATTTTTATAATGGTACTTGGACATTTGATGGGTGGTTACGTGATAAACCATATGACGGGTGGTGCTGTGAATACTAGGATGGGTGTTTACGTTATAACCTCCAATGCATTGGGTATGGAAGTCGGCCGTATGGCTATTCCATTAAGTATGTATGGAAGTTGGCCATATGGCTATTCCATTAAGTGATATGAGTGGAAGTTGACCGTATGGTTATTCCACTTAAGTATGTTTATATCCCAAGATACCTTTATATGTTATGTGTTCTTTATATGGGTTTTATGGTAATCCTTTGGTTACAAAAGGGTAAGTAATGATATTTTATTCAGTGAAGAGTTTTTACTACTTCATGAAGGTGAAGGTATTACTTTGAAAAAGTATACATGGTTTAATTGATGTTTGAAAAACTAATAGTTTTCATTCTTTGTGTATCCCTTACTGAGCTTTTTATGCTCACCCCAAGTTTTTTTTGAAATGTTTTTCACAGGAAATAATGTGGAATAGGGTCAAGGATGGGATCAAGGGAAAGTCATGCTATATAAAACATGGAACTAGACTGTTTCTTTTTAAGAGTTTTTTTTTATTCTATGGAAACTTAGTAGAAGTGTCTACTTTGTAACCTTTTGAGATGTAACAGTTATGTCCTAATTCTCTAAAACTCTAAACCTGGAAAGATCCTCAATGTGAATTATTAATTTAATTCAATATTAAGAGATGTTTAAGGTTGGGGCCTTATAGTTGGTATCAGAGGTCAGTTTAGACAACTTTAGGAGTTAGAAAAGTGTAAAATTATAAGTTAATTTATGGTATGATTGAAATGATATTGCATTTAAAGATTACCATGTTGCTTCGCCTAAGATATTTCTGTGTTCAGAATGGTTTTCCGCAAAGGAAACAAAGCAGCTATGTTGGGACGACATCATGAGGAAGACAACCTTCCAAATCATCAACCTGAGATGGTCAGAATCGGAACTGAACAGTTTGTTGCAGTGATGGCACAGTTGACTCAGGCTATAAATGGTGGTGGTATCCATGCACGAGATCATCCAGATCAACCGTAGAGGAACATGTCAGTGGTGTAACATTTCGTGAGGCAACATCCCCCATCATTCAGAGGATCATCTGACCTCGTGCAAGCTGAAGGGTGGATTAAAGCACTGGAGGAGATTTTTGATGTCATGGGGTGTTCATAACATCAAAAGGTTAGTCTTGTTGTTTACCGTTTTGAAGGTGAAGCTGATCAGTGGAGGTCGATGGTGAAAAATATCAGGGATAGTGATGAGATTGAGGATCTTCAGTGGGATTAATTCAAAGGTATGTTTCTTGAGAAATATTTTCCTAAGGTGGTTCGTCTTAGGATGGAAAAACAGTTCCTAGAGTTGAGGCAGGAGGATGATTCAGTGGAAGCTTATGAAGCAAAGTTCACTCGATTGGCAAGGTATGCTCCAAACTTTATACGAGATCTTGATAGTAAAATAAACCGTTTTTACTCAGGGTTAAAGCCAAAGTATCGAAGGTATTTAGCTTCTCGTGAGTTCAAAAGTTATGAAAAACTTGTTCGATGTGAGGAGAAGGTGGAAATGGAGTTTGCAGATGATCAGGTGTTCTATGAAAAACAATAGAATAAGAGGTCCAGTTGGCAAGAAAAGGGGAAGAATTACTCAAAGAAGAAAGGAGGTAAGAAAACCAAATATCCATCCTGTGAGAAGTGTGGTAAAATGCATCCTGGAGAATGTTTATCCAAGTCTGGTAAGTGCTTTCGGTGTGGTATGTCTGGTCATATTGCTCGTAACTGTAAGGAGGATGATCAAGCAGGAAATGAAAAGCCAGCGGTAAGATGTTTTAAGTGTAATGAAATGGGTCATTATGAAAATGAGTGTCTAACGAAGAAATCAACTGGGGGAAAGTAGCCAGACTACAAGCAGAAAGGGGTGGTGAAATCCTTTGCAAAAACCTCAGCAGATGTTGGGACATCGAATGAAGTGGTATTAGGTACACTGTTTGTTTGTTCAGATTATGCCAATGTGTTGTTTGATTCAGGGTCTACACAATCTTTCATTTCTGAGAAGTTTTCTAGTAAATTGGAAATTCCATCTCAAGATATGAATCCTGAACTTATGGTAAAAACACCCGGAGGGAATGTTGAGACAAAAAGAAATTATAAGAACCTTCATATCCTTGTATGTGGAAAGAATCTACCAGAAAACCTTATTGTTTTGCCTCTAGTAGAGTTTGACGTTATTTTGGGCATGGATTGGCTTTCTGTTTATCATGCTAAGATTGACTGTAGAGCTAAAATGGTTTCTTTTCAGAAAGATTTTCAGTTTGTATACAAGAATGAACCCTTGATTTTGATAACATATCAGGAAGTCGAGAAACTAGTAAAAGATGGAAATGAATGTTACCTTACACATATTGTTGAAAATAAAGGAACTGTTCAGATTAATGATGTGCCAGTGGTAAATGAGTATCTTGATGTTTTTCCTGATGAGTTGCCTGGTATTATTCATGATTGGGAAGTTGAATTTACTGTTGACTTAGTTCCTGATTCTAAGCCAATTTCAAAACCCCCTTATCGAATGGCTCAAGTTTAACTTTTAGAGTTAAAGAAGCAATTGGAGGAGTTATTAGATAAAGGTTTCATTCAACCTAGCACATCACCATGGGGTGCTCCTGTCTTGTTTGTTAAAAAGAAAGATGGCTCAATGAGACTTTGCATTGATTATAGAGCCTTGAATAATATTACTGTTAAGAACAAGTATCATTTGCCTCATATCGATGATTTGTTTGATCAGCTCCAGGGAGCTCAGTATTTTTTGAAGATTGACTTGAGGTCGGGGTACCATCAGTTGAAAGTAAAAGAAGAAGGCGTTCCGAAGACTGTGTTCCATACTATATATGGCCATTATTAATTTGTAGTTATGCCTTTTGGGTTAACCAATGCACCTGCTGTATTCATAGAACTTATGAATAGAATTTTCCATGAGTTCTTAGATAAGTTTGTGGTTGTTTTCATCGATGATATTTTGGTGTTTTCTAAAAGTAAAGAGGAGCATGAAAGTCATTTAAGGGTTATATTGCAAACCTTAAAAGAAATAAACTATATGGAAAATTCAGCAAGTGTGAGTTTTGGTTATAACAAATTTCTTTCCTAGGTCACATTGTTTCAAAAGATGGCATAACTGTTGATCCTGCTAAAACAAAAGTTGTTGAAGAATGGCCAAGACCCACAAATGTAACCGATATCCGTAGTTTTCTTGGTTTGGTAGGTTACTACCGAAGGTTTGTTGAAAATGTTTCACGGTTATCTGGTCCAATGATTAATCTTACTCGGAAGGGTGTTAAGTTTATCTGGAAAAAGGAATGTGATGATTGTTTTCAGGAGTTGAAAAGAAGATTGGTGAATGCTCCAGTTTTGGAACTTCCTTCCAGGAATGGTGAGTTTGTTATATAAAATGATGCTTCATTGAAGGGACTTGGTTGTGTCCTTATGCAGAATGATCAGGTAATTGCTTATGCTTCACGTCAGTTGAAAACTCATGAGGTAAATTACCCTACACATGATTTGGAATTAGCTGTTGTTGTTTTTGCTTTAAAAATTTGGAGGCATCATTTGTATGGAGTAAAGTGTGAAATATATACTGATCACAAAATTTTAAAGTATGTATTCACTCAGAAATAATTGAACATGAGACAGAGGAGATGGCTAGAATTAATCAAGGATTATGATTGTACAATTCATTACCATCCGGGAAAAGCAAATAAAGTGGCCGATGCTTTGAGTCGAAAAAGTAATGCTTCATTAACCATGCTACGTTTGGAACGAGATCCTTTGGTTTTTGATTTAATGAACTTTGGAATAGAAGTTGTTGGTGCAGGAAGTTCTTCTATTTTGTTTCAGGTATCAGTGAGATCATCCCTATCAGACAGAATTAAGCAAGCATAGAGGGAAGATAGTGAGTTGCAGAAAATGGTAGAGCTGGTTCAGAAGGGTAAGTTGCCTGAATTCAACATTGATAATGATTGTGTTTTGAGGTTTGGGAAGAGATTATGTGTGCCTTGTGATTCACAGTTGAAGAATGAGTTGTTATGTGAGGCTCATAGTTCCCCGTTTTCAATTCATCCTAGAAGTACTAAGATGTACAGAGATCTGCGGGAGTATTACTGGTGGGATGGAATGAAAAGGGATATTGCTGATTTTACTGTGAAGTGTTTGACTTGTCAGCAGGTTAAAGCAGAGCTGCAGTTACCGAAAGGGATGATTCAGCCTTTATCAATGCCAGAGTGGAAATGGGAAAACATATCCATGGACTTTGTTGTGGGATTACCGAGGACATCTTGAGGTAATAATGCAATCTGGGTTATTGTTGATCGCTTGACTAAATCTGCTCATTTCCTTGCTATACGAGATACTTTTTCACTAGATCAACTTTCCCGTTTGTATCTTAAAGGGATAGTCAGGTTACATGGAGTTCCTCTCTCCATTGTGTCCGATCGTGATCCCAGGTTTACTTCTAACTTTTGGAAAGGCCTTCAGAAGTTGTTGGGTACTGAATTAAATTTTAGTACAGCTTTTCATCTTCAATCATATGGGCAGTCAGAACGAACAATTCAGACCTTGGAGGATATGCTACGAGCTTGTTCGATGGATTATCAGGGAAGTTGGGACCAACATCTTTCTTTGGTTGAGTCTTATTATAATAACAGTTTTCATTCCAGTATACAGATGGCACCATTTGAGGCATTATATGGGAAGCGGTGTCGAACTCCAGCATTTTGGGATGAAGTGGGTGAAAGGAAGCTGATGGGACCAGAATTGGTAGAAGAGATGGTAGAAAAAGTTCAGTTGATTCAGAAACACATGATAACAGCTCAGAGTAGGCAGAATAGTTATGCAGATAACCGGAGGAAGGATCTATCTTTCGAGGTAGGTGATCATGTTTTTCTCAAGGTTTCTCCATGGAAAAGTGTGATGAGATTTGGTAAGAAAGGAAAGCTGAGTCCAAGGTTCATTGGACCATATGAAATTCTAGAGAAAGTTGGATCAGTTGCTTACCGAGTGGCTTTACCTCCGAGTTTATCTCATGTACACAATGTTTTTCATGTTTCGATGTTGAGGAAGTATATGCCAGATCCATCTCATGTTCTGAGTCCAGAGGTAGTTCAGCTGGAGGAGAACCTATCTTATGAAGAACAACCAGTCCAAATTATTGACCGAAGAGAGCAAGTGTTACGAAATAAGGTAATTCACTAGGTAAAGTTTTTGTGGAAAAACCATATGGTTGAAGAGGCAATGTGGGAATCAGAAAATGCTATGAGGGAAAAATACCCCCACTTATTTTGATAAGTGAATAAAATTGTGAGGACGCAATTCCCAAAAGGGGGGAAGGATGTAACATCCCAGGTAAATAATGAATAAAACATTTTCATATTTATTAATATTTATGAATTAAATATTAATTTTACTTTAAAGGGGTTTCTATGTTCGATAGCGTACCCGATACGCAACAAAGAGTTTCTTTGAAATCTTACCTTGCACACTAGTAATAAAATAATATTATTTTAAATGGTAGTTAACACATAGCCGTTGTATTGGCGGGAATGGATAGAAATAACTAAAATATGATTGTATTTGTTTTTTAAATGTTTTTACTTTTATCTAATAAAAGATAAAGGCTTAAAATACTGAAAGAATTCAATTTTAGGCGTATATGCCCTAGTTTTCACTAAAGGTTCACTTATCGCCTTTTGATGACGAACCGTCATTAAATATAGTTTTGTTCACTCTTATACATTATATTAGACCAAATGAAACTCTTCTTTAGAATCGGGACATCAAAATTTACTTTGTGTAAATTTTTGGTATTTTTCCGATAAAGTTCATTTTTTTAATGAATAGTGTAAAATGTTGTATTTTAATTCAAAACCTCTTTTTAATATAACTTATTTATATGATTAGATTATCTTTTGAATTGGTTTTAAAGTGAAATTAGAATATATTTTTACCATTAAATCTAATAGTGGTCATTGGAATCAATTTCACTTTGAAATTGGACTTAAACTAGTGTCAATCTTTTGATACTTATTGTTTCATAAAAACACTCTATTTGTCATGACAGTGGGAATTAATTATTAAATTAATTAATGTGACTTATATGATTTTAATTTTTTAAAATATACATCATTTCCGAATTCAGAATATCAAATATGTTTTAGGGTGAATTTTTGGTATTTTTCTGAAAAACTTCAATTTTTGATGAATAGTGAAACCACTAAGTGGTAGTTAAAGAAACTGATTTTTCGTTTAAATGAAACTTTGTCACTTCTGTGATTTGATTTTCAAAAATCCGACATACATGGTTTTCATTAATAATTAAAATGTGGTTCAATGAGATTAAAATAATTTTTTGGTGAATAGTAACTTTTAAGTTCTTAATCACGATTAGAGGTAATTAGTGTAGTTTAAGGTAAAAATAATGTTTTAATAAAATGAGATGAGCTTGAAACATGTCCTACCCTCATTGGATGTGTCATGGCCGACCAAGACAATCCATGGGTCAACTTGGGGACCCCATGGAGCCACTTTGGTTGGGAAATGACATAAATAACTTTTTATTAAATGTTAAAGTAAAAATGACACAAACATGAGATGTTTTACTAAAACAATTTTTACATGGAGTTATACAAGTCAGATTTTTTATTATAAATAGTCATTGGAAAGATAAAAATATTTAATACATCATAGTATTTTTTGTATAATTTTTATTCTTTAAATAAATTAAATTATTTATGACATCATGATGATGCAGCGATTACCTCATTAATAAAGGATTTAAATAAAATGAAATCATAATGTAAAATTGATGACCTAAACATGTCTAAAACCTATTTTATGGGTGGATTTAGAACCCTTATCACATTACCCTCTAATTACATCAATTTGGGACCATTAAAATCCGAAACTCATTCTAAAATTAAGTAACATTTCCTTACTTTCCAAGAGTGCCCCTCCTCTCCTCTTATAAAAGGCCCCCACCTCTACCACCTTAACCACACTTCCAAAGCCTTTTGCTCGGCCAAAACCTGCCCATTTTGTCTCTACACATCCCTCTATTACTCCTTGAAGCCTCACTTTGGGCAGAAGTCTTCCCAATGAAGCCTTTGAGCTCAAACCAAAGAGAGTTACCCGATTTTAAGGTAATGTCTTCACTTGAGTCCTTTTGTATTATTTTACTTCTCCAACCCCCTAAACTCTTTTTATTCATTTATTTTGTAACAACTCCAGTATCTTAAATATACTAGGATGTTTTTATAAGAAGGATTAGAGCTACACTTACACATACCTACATCTAATGGTTAAAGAACTTACTGTTTCCGTGGATGGCGAATTTCGGCCTCCCGAAACGATGATTGTTCAACATTCTTTTAACACCTTCAAAGGTGGAAATTAAGATGAAAATATATTTATATATGATATATAATATGTTTATTTTTTCCTTAATCTTATGTATTTTTCATTTTGGGCATACCTTTATGGTTTCCATTATGGGTAAATGCGATATCTTCATTTAAGGAAGTGCGGACTACCGCCCCCTCAAAGTGATTTGATTCGTTAAATACCATATGTGGGACGTATAAAGGATGGAGTTATGATATTATATATTATATTACACTGGAATTATAATATACCTTTATATCATTATGATTCCATTCTATAAAATACGAAATAGAAATGAAAGTAGCGTTCATGCGTACGTACGACTTACCGTCTCCATGAACGGTGCATTTCATTTCTTACCTCTAAATGATTATGTAATATTATAAATGCATGTATATACTGTATATATATGATATATATGATATATAAATCATGATTATAATTCTGGATATAATGGATACATGAAAAACTTGTAATTATAAAGGGTTTATTTTTGACTCAAGTACCAATGATCATTAAAACGACCGTTATTAACTTAAATAATTACCTAGTGTTCATGACATGGCAATAAGTGATATAAAAGGAATAATGAACTTGAAAAAGGTTCTTAAACAAGTAGAAATTAACTCATGTTTATTATTCAGGAGATTAAAGAACGACCGAGTCAAGTCGGACCCGAGGTAAGGGACTTCGTCTCAATCTCCTTTCATTGAGGCATATTTTGTTTTATACACAACTTTCTTTTATACGGTGTATAAACCCCTTTGACATTTACTTTTATACAAAAGGAATATTTTTCTACGAAGCGTTTTACAAAACGACAAAAAAGAATGTTTCTTTTAACGTACGCGGTGACAATGACCTTTTCCGCCGCTGCGAGTATTATTTGGTCTTTGGCTTCCTGAACAAGCCGTAATGTTTTTTTAAAATGAAATAAATACCATATACTATTTTATGTATTTTGCTATTGAAAATGGTTTTTTTATAATGGATTTGTTATGTCAATATATTTAAGTGATATATTGTGATCAAAGTGTGGAAATTTTTTCTTTCCATTATATCTGTTTTATGTCTTATGATTTTTATAATGGAACTTGGACATTTGACGGGTGGTTACGTGATAAACCATATGATGGGTGGTGCCGTGAATACCAAGATGGGTGGTTACGTTATAACCTCCAATGCATTGGGTATGGAAGTCGGCCGTATGGCTATTCCATTAAGTATGTATGGAAGTTGTCCGTATGGCTATTCCATTAAGTGATATGAGTGGAAGTCGACCGTATGGTTATTCCACTTAAGTATGTTTATGTCCCAAGTTACCTTTATATGTTATGTGTTATTTATATGGGTTTTATGGTAATCCTTTGGTTACAAAAGGGTAAGTAATTATATTTTATTCAGTGAAGAGTTTTTACTACTTCATGAAGGTGAAGGTATTACTTTGATAAAGTATACATGGTTTACTTGATGTTTGAAAAACTAACAGTTTTCATTCTTTGTGTATCCCTTATTGAGCTTTTTATGCTCACCCCAAGTTTTTTTTGAAATGTTTTTCACAAGACATAATGTGGAATAGGGTCAAGGATGGGATCAAGGGAAAGTCATGCTATATAAAACATGGAACTAGACATGTTTCTTTTTAAGAGTTTTTTTATTCTATGGAAACTTAGTAGAAGTGTCTACTTTTTAACCTTTTGAGATGTAACAGTTATGTCCTAATTCTCTAAAACTCTAAAACTGAAAAGATCTTCAATGTGAATTATTCATTTAATTCAATATTAAGAGATGTTTAAGGCCGGGGCCTTATAATGAACATCAATTATGGATAACTCAAAGTCATTATTTGATATTTTAGTTATCATTACACTTCATAAAATATATATCAATATATACATATATGTAGTCAGTGTAAAATAATGATAAAGCATATATTGAATTTTATATGATACATTTTATATTCTTATACTCAATTAATAATAATTAATCAAAACCCTACATAAGTTCCTATTAAACATATAATATATGATTTATTTCAAGACCATCCTTATGTTTACTATACTTTTTGGGTTTTTAACTTGTTACATATATGTGTAATTACTTCCACATCTCTATGTAATTGTCTAATTAAACACTCCCACTAAACTATCTAGTGAGTTTTTCACAACCTTCCCCCATTGTAACCCCACCTAGGGCTACAGATAAGGTGATAGTGACCCCCAAAGCCTGAATTTAATAGGCCCCAGGTTGGTGACTATCACTGAGGGTATAAAACATTCATATAAGAGGCATTTACCTAAAAAATACCAAAAATAACAAATATGAACCACCAAATAAAACCAAGGATTTTTAATTTTAGAAATAATTTCCACAATCAAAATATTAATTATATTCCAATTTATACAATTATAAAGGAATAATATGAAATACAATTTTTGTTACCCAAGAACATTCATCAAAATCTACATGATCTACCTAAATAGTAGCCCCAATATCTCTCAAACTATCATAAAAACACTTAAAAAATTATGATGGGGTGAGCGCATGGGAGTACTTAGTAAGGAAATCCTTATTAAAAATTAAATATTCATATTAAATAACTATGAAAGAGTAAGAAAGATTAATATCAACCAAGAAAAAAATAACCACATATATAATCATAAATAAACATGAGGAGTGAAATCAATATTCTATATCATTTTACATAACATTTATTGTCACATAAAACTACCTAAATCATTACCCCACCAAAGATTTCTAATAAAATTACATAACCAATAATCATGAAATATCATCCACAACTATAATAAAGATAAACAATGAAAAGGGACCTAGAAATTCACCACCACTCCCACATGTCTATTCATAGATATATCCAACTCAAACTGGTATCAATACAGTAGGAAAACCCCTCCCCAACTAAATAAGGAGGTGGGAATGGTACAAAATCAACAACACATCATCAACCATTACTCCATTAAACAACTAACCACTATAGTACATATCACCATACTACAGAATCCCAACCATATCCACCATTTAAATTTCAAGCATCGCAACAACACATATCTATAACTACATTTCCACATATCCACTTCCCAACCATAACTCGGTAGTGTAATGTAAACATGAAGGGAATAAATCTTTCACCCTCCCCATTCCATGTATGTATCCCACCCATAACCACATATTCACATCCTCTTCTTTACAACCATGACCACATCATTATCATATCCACATACTCATCACAATAGGGTATCAAGAACATGTAGGACATTAACCTAATGATACCGTTACTCCATACATGAGCCCCATCATATATTATCACATCAAAACCCAAAAGGTTCTTCTGGTAAACCCCATACTACACATTAATCCATTATAACCCATATAATCATACCTACCTCAATCTATCACAGCTCCTACATTTTTACTTTCCTTCATCCTTCATCACCTCATATATCCATAACCACACCCACAATATCAAAATGAAAAAAATGAAAAACATGCACCCAAATATCACTTTTCCAAATAACTCACCATAAATAACACAACCAAATCCGTAAAAAATAAAATCACACAATCAAAAAATTTACATTTTCCTCATCATATTTCAATCTACTTATTTACCATTTCTTAGGAATATTAAGTTCATTATGCCATTAATTCCCCATGAAATCTCCTTAATTGTTCCACTTTATAATTCAGGCCATTCAATCATTAAAAAATATTTATTCAATCTAGGTTCATACATTATAATTATTAAAAATTTATTAAAAACCCACTACCTATTACCATATTCATCGTACCAGTCATATCATGTTTAACCAAACCATGTTCATTTGATATCACCCACATTTTACAATAATTTATTTTTAGTTTATATAATCCATCAACCATCACATTAATATTAGAAACATTCAGTGTTTTCAGTTTCCTAGCCAACCCATTATCATTGCCTCCAATTATATTTATCTTATCATGTTTTATGAACACCAAATAAAACATCCACATTCATCCCTATTCCTATAATAGTTTTCAATTAATGAATTATTTTATCAATTTATAAGAGGATACACATCCATAAATAACAAAAAACACCCCTTACCAATCTTAATCAACCAATCCAACCCGGTTCAACCCAATCACAACAAGTTATACAATAACAAGAACCGCATAAAATATAATAGTCCATAACAATGAACTTCCCTCAAATTCCATATTTCAACAATTAAATTTTAATTAGAAAATTTAATTAATTATCTAATTAGAATGGTGATAGATTTATTCAAAATAACAAAATTAGGGAAACCACAAAAGAATTATTAATCAATAAGAATCGTCACATAAAAATATCATGAAAACCCATATAGCACAAACACCTCTATCTCCTTTAAAAAATTCTCTAATCTAAGTTTATCATCCTTAATCAATTTAATTAGTTATTAAAGGAGTTTCCCCCCAAAATCATCCCCTTACTCACTACCATGAACACTCAAAAAGTTGTAACCAAACATGTTTCAAAATAATATGAGAAGTTCCTTGGAAGAATTCATAGTAAAAAACCCAATAATTTTATTACATAGGATAAAAGATGAGTTTAGAAATCCCATACAATAATATATGTTTCACAACCATTGTGCACAAACTAAGAGAGTAAGATGGTATCATTACTGAGAACACCCAAGGAAACCCCTTATAAACCTACAACACATTATTTTTCATCAATCATTTGACCCACCATAACCCAAAATGAGATAATACCATTATCATAAACCACCAAGAAAAATATTAGAGAGAAATTACTAGAGATAAGAATAAAAACCAATGTTAGATGAAAGGATATTGATCTCACAAGTCCAAGTATAAAATTCTATCAAAGAGGGCTCAAAGATCTATAAATAATCACCTTTGATCTCATAGGTTTCTAGAGAAAATTGATGAATATGAAGAATTCATAGAAAATTTTGAAATTATAATATTTTTAAAAACCTATAGAATCATGGTGGAATGAATATAGACACTCCAAAATAGGGTTAATTCCAATGAATATCCCAAAATCATTCCTTATTTCCCTATATTTCTCCCCAATTTAAAGCTTGATCAACTGTCTACCAGATGTGACTATGGAAATACCATGGCGTAATGGATATCACTATGCCACAACATATAAATTCATGAAATTATAAAAGGTACATTAACCAAAACCACAACATGATCTATGAAAAATGAAACAATGAAACCCAAAAAATAATAACCACAAAATAATCCACCCCAAGATCTATGTTGTAGCATTGATAACCACACCATAAATCTTTATCATTCCCTTAATCTCAATCACCACCAGAGTAAAACCATGACACAACCTAAGGACCATGACACAGAGACCCCTAAAATGGAATAACTAAGTAATCCTTTCCTTTTAAACTCTATGGAATAATAAATACTCCATTCCACAATAAGAAAAATGTCGTGGACAAAATGAAAGGTTGTAAACTAGTAAAATCCTCTTCAGAACCCTCCATAGTGTATCACCCATGGCCATTCCACAACGTCTCCCCTCTAGATAAAAATTACAACCCCCACACCACCTCCTTTCCTCAATCCTTCTCTCAACACTCCTAAAACTTGAAACAAAACAATTAAATAATAATAAAGTTACATTATGTTATATTAGATATCTCTAAAATAATTCTAATCCCATAGAATCAAAACAATTCCCAAAAAGAAACTAGAAATTGCCATCCCAACACTCCCTAGAGATACCTCTCAAACAAAAATGATTACACAACCAAAACCATTGATGAAAAGGATAAAATATGAAACTAACTCTCCCCCAATAAAGAAAAAATATAAAAAAACTCACAACCATAGAATATACCTATCAAACTAAAACCTCACCATCAAGAGACATCAAACATATAATCATTCACCCCAGATCACAAATAACTCCCCATGATCTACTCCTTTTAGCTAAACCATGTTTCAGAATAGTCACCCCTTTGAAATAAACTCCTCCACCAATTTTAAACCTTTTTGTAAAAAATAATCCACATGGATTTATAAAAAAATTAGTTTTTATAACTCCAACAAAACATAATTTAAAATGAATTCAAAATACAATACAAGGGTTTCAATGAAATAAGAAGGACTACCCCTGGATATCCCTATAGCTAAATATATAACAAATACTGAGAAACATGATGAATATAAGGGTAGTCACACTTATGGTGATCCAAAAAATTACAAAAAAAATATATCATCTCTCCAAACATAAGGAAACTCGAGCTAATCAACCCTAGGGTGATAATCTAAAATCTAACTCTAGAAGATAACCTCATCCTCTTCTTACATGAACCTATAGACCCTCAAATTATATAATACATCTCAACCTTAATAACTACTTGAGGTGGTCCTTCACAGGGATCCTCCATAATAGATAAACATAATACGATAAAATATTCTTGATCTCTCATTAATTCCCATGACTATAACTAAAAAGGCACAATAGATTGTTGAATCTCCATCCTCAAGGAAGACTCTAAATATTTTGATCATTCTCTCCCATCAGGTATAAAATTTGAAAAAAAACTAATCAAATATATAAATGAAGTCCCAAAGTTTCACACACTATAAACCACATATAAAATATCCTAAATATCTTTCATATGATCATGTATCTTTACTTAGGAAAAGAAATATTTCTTGAATAATTCAATAAATTCCTTCCATGACAACTCTTTCAAGTTTTCATGCCTCATTTACCACCATCTCTAAGATAACTTCCAAAAAAATATGAACACAAAAATAACTCATAATGAACATAGGGTCTTTACCAACCCAAATGAAAACCACAACCTATTCCAACCAATACTCAAAAACAAGGCTCGAGGATCCACTAAAAAAATTAATACCTTATACAGCTAAAATTTCAACAATGCTCAATCCCAAGACCCTTATTTTCCTTTATATACCCAATATCATGATGGTGTTTCAATGGTTTATATTTAAATCAAAAAAAATAAATTTATAATAAATCACATATGCACATAAACATCATAGAAGATAATAAAATTCATAGAAGACAATATCAACCCATATGATACCCTTTATAACTAACCTATCCCCACAACACATTAAACAACCACATCACCACTCCCTATATTATCGATCCTATATTAAAGTACCAAACCACCCCAATATCACACACAACATCACATCCATCATTCCAAACACACAAATATCTATTCACCTCTCCCACATTAACAATCACAATTTCCCATGCACACTAAGGAAACCAGCCACTACACCTGATGCACAACATGCGCCAATAACCAATCCAGTCTCAACAATTTCTAACCACTTCCACAAAAATCCTAGAAAAATAAAAACAAACAACTATAAAAAATACAATAAAACACAATAACATGTCACCTTTTCATAATTATTTATATAATAATTAAGTGTTTCATACAAGAACATCTTCATAAAATTTTAGATTTCCCAAACAACCTTTTCATCACCAACTTTAAATGATTAACCTTTTATAAAAGGTGGTTCCTACATTTTAATCAGAATAATAACACACAATCTTGAAACAATGAATCTTATAAAAAATTATCACTTCACGGAAAAACATCATCAATTCAAGGAAACAATCATTAAATAGAAGATCATAACAACACCCATATCTATTCAAGTAATATTTTAAATAAATCATCATAATTTTAATTTCAATAAATTTAACATTTTTTAATTTTTTTTGAAAAACTCAAAAGGCGTTCAACAAAAAATCATGATCTAAATGCTTAAAATAACATTCCTTAAACATTATACCACTAAGGCAACATTTTTAACACTACATAAAGTGTAATGTTCCTTTACTTCCATATTTAGGCACAAAATATTCAAAACACAACATTCTTGAGGAAATATACATTTAATTATCAATTTTAGAAGGGAACTTAAATAAAACGTAATTTATATCCAAGAATACTTATAAATATATGCATTTAAGAATTATTCAACTTTAAGACATGATCTTTATATTAACTATTTCACATTTACTCTTCATGTTACATGATAAATTCTTTGATTAAACGACCTACCCCTAAGCATGCATATCAATATCCCAAAAACTACACATGGAATAGTATTTAAAATTTAGTATGTGACATGTAACCATATTAGTATCCCAAAAATTTTATTCATGCTTGAATAGGAAATAAAGAAGTTAATTCATGAAAAATTCTCCTAAATTTAAGTAGTTATTACAAAGAATTATTTTCATCTTTTAAAAACTATAGAATTAAATGACCAAAATAATTTTCTATAATAAATTTATAACACATGCATATAATATATCATGATTTGAAGGTAAATCATGGCATAAAATAATATAGGAAAATTTAAAACTCCTACAACATGGTTCTAAAACAATTCTCTCAATATAAAAACATGGAATTTATTAAGTGAAACTTAACTTATAAAGGATATTAAAAATTAGAAATTAGATTAAAAAAAATTAGACATGGTTTATTAACAATGATAAAAACCATGGGAATAGATCAACGTGATATGAATTTTAATAATGAAAATAGGAATAAACTTAAGAAAAAAATGTTTCTAAAATCATGAAAGAAATGCATTCAAGAATCAATGAGGATTTATTTAAACAGCTCAATTTAGTGAATAACCATTTTACTTTACCCACAATTAATGAAATAATTTTTCTAGATAATTGAAAACTACCAATAGGCACAATAAAAAAACATAATCATGGAAAAAGGATAAGATCCAAAATATAAGTTCCAATGCAGCTAATGATGATGATGCATATACCTCCCTATAATCTCTACACCACAATAGTTATGCTTCCATCTAAATATTTACAACAGGTTTTCAAATTCCTTACATTAGATTACAAAAGGGGATCAAATATACATTTAATAGCTAGTATCCTTGGTTTAAAACTCATGTTAGGATTGAGTTTCATCATTTAACTACCAATACCACATAATATTCACTTTTACATAACTCCAAACTCTACCCTAACTCTCAACCAAAATCTATGATGCCACCTTTTCATTTCCAATCCCTATTAGAACCCCTCCTAGGCCTAAAAAGGAAAATATTTACCCCTGAATCCCTCCTCAAATAGGCTCTGGGTTGGAAACTAGCATTAAGGGCATAAAATACACATATAAGTGGCATTACCCATATAAAATTATAGGAATAAAAAAGTTGAAACAACAATAAAAACCAAGGATTTCTAATTTCACTAATGATTTACACAAACCAAATGTTACTTATATTACAAAGTATGAAACTATTAATAAATAATATTAAAAAGAACTCTTGATACCCTGGAACATCCACAAAGATACAAATGAGAATCATGAACAATATAGCCCCAATATCCCCCAAACCATCCTATAAACTATTAGAAAACTGTAGTAAATTGGTAGTACTTAATTTGATCATCCTTAAAAAAATAAATATCCAGGAACAATAATATAAAAAATTAATAAAGAGTAATATCAACCAATAAAAACATAAAGATATATATACTAAAAAAACAGGAGAAATATAATCACTAAACTCTAGATTCTACTTCATTTTCTACAACTTTTGTTTTCACCAACAACATCCTCAATCATTTACCCAACAAAAATTTACAATAAAATACCATAACCAATAATTTATTAATATCATAAAAAATCATCATAAAAATCAAAAATGAAATGGGGCATGAAAATTCACCACCACTCCCAATTTTCAGTTCATAGACAACTCTAACTCAAAATGGTAACAGGTCGGTAGGAAAACCCATCACCAACTGACCAAGCACACAAGAATGGTAAAACATTAATAACATATCACTATCAATTAATCCATTCCAAAACTAACCAATGAAATTAATATCACCATACCATAATTTCATAGCCATATCTACCATTTCAATATCACACACCACATCAATGCATATCCACAATTTTATTTCCACATATCTGTATCCCAACCATACCTAGGTAGGGTAATGTAAACATGATGGGAATCGAACTCATGAACCCCCCCCCCCTTCAGTGTGTGGCCCTCACTAATAACTATATATTGGTATCCTCCTCATTACAACCATAACCACATTATCATCATCTCTATATCGTCATCACATTAGGGTTTAATGAATATATAGAAAATAACCTCATGCCTTACTCCTACTATGAATTACCCCCACTATAAATCATCACTTAAATACCCCAAAAGGTCTTCTAGTGAACCACATACTATGTGTTAAGTCATTACAGCTTGTATGATCATACCCACCTTGATCCATCATAGCTCATATGTTTCTACCTACCTTACTCTTTCACCACCTCATATACCTGTAACCACATCCACGATATCAAAATAAAAACATAAAAATACCACACCAAAACATCACTTTAAAAAATAAATCATCATCAAAAGAATAAATAAATTCACTAAAAAATAAAATAACACAATCAATAACTTCACATTTTCCTTATCAAATTTCAATATACTCATTCACCATTTACCAGGATCATTATGTTCATTATTCCATTCATTATCCATGTCAAAATCTTCATAAATCCACTTACAATCATTCATTAATCATTAATATTATTTATTACATCTAGGTTTTTACATTCCTATCATTAAAATTTTATTAATAGACCAATAATCTTTGCCATATTCATCATACCAACCACATCTGGTTCATCCCAATCGTGTTCATTTCACATCACCCAACTCTTCCCTTTATTTCATTTTATTTTTCATGTGCCAAAAACCATTATATTAAGAACAAATAAATTCAATTGTTCTAATTTTCCAACCAAAAAACTATCATTATCTCATGTTTTATTTACCTTATCATATTTTATTAACAATAACTCAAAATTCCACTTTCATCCAAATTCCCATAATAATTTTTAATTCATGAACCATTTTTTCAAATTATAAGAGGATACACAGCTAACAATAACACATTTAAATCCCTTAATAACTATAATAAACTAGCCCAACCAATTTTATAAAAATCACAAAAAGTTATAAAACAAAAATCACTATAAAAAATATAACAGTCAATAAAAATAACCTTTCCTAAAATTCTACATTCCATCAATTAATTTTTCACTACCACCTTTAATTAATTATCCAATTGTAGAGGTGACGGGCTTCTTCAAAATAATACTAATAAGGAAACCACATAATAAAATATCAATCAATAGGAACCATAACATAGAAAATATCATGAAAAATCATATAGAACATATGCCTCTCTATCCCTTCCCAAATTCCTCATGATCAGTTTATCATTCTTAATAAATTTCATTCTTTCAAAAAGGAGTTCCCCCTGAAAGTTTTTCCATCCTCACAACCATGAGAAATCAAGTAAGATTAACCAAAAATGCATTAAAAGAACATGATATAATACTTATAAGAATTCATAGTAAGAAAATAAAAAAATTTATTCCAGAAAATAGGTTCATAAATCCCCTACATCAACCAAATCTTCACAACTCATATGAAAAAACCTAGAGAAAGATATAGTTGCACCCCTGACAACACCCAAGGAAAACCCTCAGTAAAATAAAAAAAATATGTTTCCATAAATAATTTAACCAGTCATATCCCAAAACAAGCTAATATATTTTTCAAAAAACCCCAAGAAGAAGAGTGGGGAGAGATTCAAAAATATAGAAAGGGAAACTTGATGAAGATGAAAGGATATTGATTAAAAAATGATAAGTATAAAAGAATATTAAAGATGTCTCAAATATATCCAAATAACTACCTCTGACTTTCTTGTTTTTTAGTGAAAATAATGTAATAAGAATAATTCATAGAGACTTATAAATTTATAATAGTTCTAGAAACCTACAATATCAAAGTGTAATGAGAATGGATACACCAAAATAGGGTTAAGTTCACTAAATTTATATAAGTCACATCATGTTTCCCCATATCTATCCCCTCTTTAAATCTCATTCAATCACCTACCTTATATGGCCAAGAAAATACTATGTAACAATGGATATCACCACACTGCAACATCTAAACTCCTAAAATTATCAAATATACCTAAACTGAAAATATTGTGTGAGTTATGCACTAAGATCCACATCATAGTAGTGATAAAAATGGCACAAATTCCCATAATTCCCTTCATAATGATCTTCCCTAAACTAAAACCATGGTGTGGACTAAGAACCATGGTGTAAGGACCCCTAACATAAAAAAACTACATAATAAAAACCTTGGAAACTCCATGGAGTAGAGGACACTCCATTCCATAACCAGAAAACAACAAGAAAAAACATATTGTTTTACACTTCCAAGATCCTCTTTAGAACCTTCCATGGTGCATCACCATGGTTGTGCCGCAATATCTCTCCTCCAACTGAAACTTTCAGTCCCAAAAATACCTCTATTTCTCCATAATTATCCCAACACCCCCAATACATGGAATATATCCTATAACAAGCCCAAAAGGTCGATTCCATTATAGATTAACATCTATGAAGTTATATATAATGGTGAGACTTAGGAATCATATTCCTAATGTTCAACACCTTGAACATATTCAGACTACTTAACTCATAAGATCCAATGTTATGATCTTAAAAAAATTTGTTATCTTATTAGAACTTCTCTATATACATCATCATCATTCTTAGAACCTTTTCCATTAAATTGTTTCCTTGAAATATATTAGAAACTAATGTAACTCTTTAAATTATATCTTTACAAACATATACTAAACCTTTTTGTATATCAGGTAAATTTCACTCTATTATGTCAAAGAATATAACTTTTAAGTTGTTTATTTTCAATCATATCCTAAACCTTTTAGGATATATAGTGGAATTCACTAAGATATTTGACTAGTAAAATATTTTATTTGTTAACTTCAAACTTCTCTAAGTTTAAACATATTCCCAATAGCCTAATAGATACAATATTATCTTCAAAATATCAAGCTAATATACACAATCATTTTTTTAGGAAGTAACTCTTATTTACATTTAGATACAGAAAATCCTTTATTCTTAGGAAATAAATTTTATTCCCTTTTAGTATGAATATTTATAAATTAAAATATTATTTCCATATATTATATGGTATTCCATGTGTTTGTAAATTTTATGAAAATAATATTTTATAAAATATGAAATTATTGGTGGTGGAATCATAATCCCTCATATTCTTGGATAAACCCTAAACTCTTGATAAAACAAATTTTATCCTTGTCTCTTTTCAAGCATGTTATATAATTTTACTGAATCATAAATGATATATATAAAAAATATTTATCTCCTTAATTTAAGGATGATTGTTTATAGGATATCAAAAGTAAAAAATGAGAAAAATGATACACATATTTTATTCAAAATTCATCCAATATTAAAGTTATCTACATTGACAGTTATTTGATTAACTAAAGAATTATTGATAAATATGTGTCTTTTATTCAATAAAGATATTTGATAAGGTGTATTATATATTAATTATATTGATTACTCGATATGAATAATGATTTGAAAATGAAAATACGGGTAGAGCCCAATATTTAAATACATCCTTGACGCATTGATAGGTTCTCATAAGACAAATAAGTTTCATAAATTAAAGAGGTTTCTATCTGTAGTTTTAAATTGTCTTGTGAAAGGTATTGATAGTATAGGTTTTTATGTTCCTTATATATGATGTCCATTAAGAAAGAATTTCCCTCATATTATTTTCATTCATTTTTCATCCATGATATTTTGCATCAAAATTTCTATAGATATATTTCATTTTTAGTTTATTAATTAAATGGAATGTGTTTTAGTTTCTTACCTTTCCATATTTATTTTTCCTTATATATTTATTTGAATGTAATGTGTTTCTAGTTATTACATTTCCATATTTTTTCTGCACTTCCCTTTCATTTTATTGATTATACGTCATGTGAGTTCTGTTATTTACCATGTCATAATTATTATTCTCATTGATTCATTATTTTTTCCACTATATTTTTTCCTTAATAATAATTTGAGCTCACCCTTATTATGTTTCTTTCCCAAGGAATATAAAAAACACACTATGAAATATATGAAGGGATTTACTAGATGGGTTAGAGTTATCCTTGAAGTTATTTATTTAGAAAGAAGAAAAAATAATGTTTTAATTAGTTTATTATTTTATAATAACAGACTCATGTATGTGTCTGGTTACCAATCCTACTAAACTCTTCGGTCCTTTGAGATTTGATTCATTGTAATCATGCCAATGTAATTAGTATCAGACATCGTCTCTAGGCTTCTGGGGTCGGGTCCCTAGATAATTCACACTCCATTATATTGGGATTAAATTTGATGAAATATGTTCTTATTTATAGGATATATGGGGAACACATATTCAATTACATTATATGATTATGATGGGTGCACCTATATAGTTCTCCAATTCATTGGGTAATGTTTTAGTCTCATGAGATGATATGTATGGTGAATGAGAGGTTATACAAAGCACATTATGTTATGTTTACTTAGTGTTTAACCATGACTTATGCTTATGATGTCATGTTTAAAGTTTTTTCCACATTACCATGTTGCCTTTATGTTATCATTCCATATCATTCCTCATTATTAATGTTTATGATTATCACCCCATTTATATCCCATTGATATGCCTATTGTCTAAAATCTAATTCCTTATTCATGTTATGATTTTATTATTACCTTATTGGGATTTATATCTCACTCCTTTCTAATGTAAATCCCTAGGTTATCCCATGTAGTTTTAAAAGACCAAGGATTTCTAAAATCAAGTTAAGGAAGTTTTCAATAATGTTGTTGTATCCCATATTCAGTAAATTATTCTATGTAACTAATTCCCAAAGACTCTAGACTTAATGATTTTTTGGGTTGTATGATGTGTATTCCTATGTAATAAATCATAAATTAATGTGTAATAAAGACAAGGGTTGCAATAGTTGGTATCAAAAGAAATTTTATTTATTTTGGGAATCTGGATTAGAAAACCCTAGTGAAATCCTTAGGGATAAGAATAAACATAAGAAAACATCCCAAAGTTTTGAAAAAATATAGATTAAGTGGTTTAAAAAAAATAAATCCCTATCTGAATACTACAAGTGGATGTGGATCTGGTACAGATGTACCTAGGGGTAATGCCCAAAAATGCTGCATTAATCTAGACTCAATTAAAAACTGGTGTATGACAACATGCCCTATTTCATACCAGGTTTGACACTCCTGGGGGATATACTTTGGTAAACTCACAAGCTCATTACGAACCATTATTAAGGGAACAAAAATGATCATGGGAGTCTATATTATGAAACAAATTGTGGATAACATATATTTAAATCTATAAATTTAATGTTAAGGAAATACATGTTATTTATGATTTATCCCTTTAATTTTCATACTTTCCCTTTTATATGATTAATAGTTTGAAAATTATCACCCCTAAGTATATTATGGATGAAGTAAATCATTAGAACCAAAATAAAATAGTGAAGGGTAGGATTAACATCCATGGTTCTATGCATTCCTTCATATCATGTAAGTTTATTAAAAATATTAAAACATCACCACAAAGCATGGAAGTAGTGATATCAATGAAAATGGAAAATGTGGAAATTATTTCACCCTGAGTATATAACTCATTATTTATCAAAAAAATTGGGTTGAAATTCCTAGTAAACTTTTTAATACACCCTTTAGTGGAATTTGATGCAATTTTGGGTATATATTAGATTTCCTTACATAGATCCCGTATAAATTGTCCTGAGAAGGAAATCACTCTCTATATCATGAATAATCCTCTGATTACATACATTTAAAAGGAAGGGTATGAATCTTATTTAGAACTAACATCTCAATAATGGATATTATTTCCCTATGATAAAGTATATCAATCTCAAATGATTGAGTCTAAGGAAAATATTATCCTTGAAGACATGACCATTGTAAGGGAATACACTGAAGTGTTTCCCAAATAATTTCTCGGTCTTACTCCTAGTTGAGAGGTTGAATTTTCAATCGATATTATACCTGGGGATTTTCCAATATCCTATAATCCATATAGAATGGATGTTTTGGAACTTGAGGAGCAAAAGAAACGACTACATGAGAATCTAGATAAAGGGTTTATATAACCAAGTTCTTAAACGTGGGGTGAACTAGTCCTCTTCATTGAGAAGAAAGATGGGTCAATGCGCCTTTACATTGATTATCATGAGATGGATAATATCAAAATGAAGAACAAGTTTCCTTTTCCATGGATTTATGACTTGTTTGACCAGTTACATAGAGCCCAATACATATCCAAGGTGGATCTTTGGTCAGGGTGTTATCAAGTAAGGGTGAAGAAGAAATATATCCCAAATATTTATTTTTTATGAGGTTCGAGCACTATGAGTTCATAGTAATTCCATTTGAAATCACTAATTCTCCAGTAATCTTTATTGAATTAATGAATGGATAATTTAGAGATTACCTCAACAAATTTGTGGTAGTCTTTATGTATGATATTATAATATACTCTAAAATAAAGGAGGAATATTAAGAGCATCTGAGAACTATTCTAAAGACCTTAAAAAAGGATAATATTTATAAAAAGTTCATTAAATATGAGTTATGGTTAAAGTAAGTTTCATTATTTGGGTCACATTATGTAATGTCCTGGATCCGAGTGCCACCCAAAAGTTCCCCAAACCCGATTGGTCACATAACCTAAAGCGCATTTCCCCACATGCAAGAGGCTACTGACTAGTAGAGAGGGATTAGATAAGACATTAGGGAAATAATTCCCTCATTGGAAGAGTATACACAGTGAAATCTAAACATAAAACAAAATTGGAACTAGTAATTCCACAAATGTAAACAAAAAAAGACTGAAATTAAATCCAACAGAAGCTACAATATATATATATATATATATATATATGATTCATGGCATATGTATCTTAGAAAACAGTCAAACAAGTCACAATTCTGGAAAGAAATACATAAATAAAAGTACAAAAGAAACAAATAAACTCCAGTAGCATCGCAAGCCTCACCATGGTCCCATCCTCTCCAACTTCAACAATAATCTAGTATCTGATGAAGAAAGTCACTTTACCTTATCTATAACAACAATAATGTAATCTATTTGGGTCCAAAATCATGACCCAAATAGGGTGTGAGATGAATCCCAGTAGGAAACCACCAAAAGATTTGTGCCTAACTGTCAGTGAAAATACATAATAGGTAATATGAAAAAGTGAAGCAATAAACTAAGAAGTACTCAAAAGTAAACAATCTTACCATTTCAATTACATTCACTTAACATTATTTATTCATCTGTTGAATCATGTAACCTTGGGATCTAGCCTAAGCTCTGTATCCCCCATGTAAATTAACTAAAACAATCGTCTCATAAGACTATCGAAACAAAAAAAGTAAGAACGAATACAATCTTGGGCTTTGTCTTGGTAGATGTTTCAAAATAATTCAATTATTCAATAACGACCCTTTAGGAAGGTTCTCATAGTCTAATTCCCCTTTTCTAACATAACAACAATTCATTTAATTATGAACCTCTAGGAAATCTCTCATGGTCTAACCCCTTTGGTATATTATGCTATCAAACAATTATAAAAAACCACATGGTAAAGCTCACATGGTATAAACCCATGATTCAATGATTCATTTAATCAAATATAAATGGACAAATGGTCAACTCTCATGGTATAACCCCTTTAGTATAATGTTAATATGATTAAAATATCAACAAACATACTTCCCATGTCTAAGAATCCTTTTTATAAGATATATGGATACTAAATGAGTCATGAGTTTACTCCTTTTTTCTATATGGTGTTTCATACTCTACAACAAACCATAACATGCTATATGATAAAAGGATTTATGGCATATTCCTTTCAATATCCCACTTTCACTAAAGCTTAAAATTCTTTCATTCTGTTTCACCTTATATTATATCATATATGATAACTTGTGAAATCATATCCAAAACTCTTTTGGATATATTACAAAACAGTTTTTTGAAAGCTATCATTAACTTAATATTATATTACATCACATAACATACCTCATGAAATACACATCCAAAACTTATTTCTGATAAAACCCAAAAACATTTTTAGAGAAGCTCTTCGATTCAAACATAATCTCTATTAAATCAACCACAAAGTTTAACAAAAAATTATTTTCTATCATTGAAAAAAATTATGAATCACTATATCCATTAATGTTAGAAAAGACTGGTAGTTATCCAAGAAATAATTGTACTCAAGCTATAAATGGATATTTTGTAATCTACATCAAACACATGTATCTATATACATATTTCCACCAACTAAATAATATAATATAATGTATGTTCATATAATCCCTTTTTAAAAGACCTTGAGTGACCATGATACATGGTTTATGTAAATCCAATATAGCCTCCTCAAATATTATTGAATCTCTAAGTAAATATTTACCCGGATGATGAATATGTCACATGTCATTCATCTAGAATAAGAGTGCATCACATGACCCTCATCCCAGTAGATATGCACATCATATATACCTTTTTAGTACTTCCATACATTTTTTTAGTCTATCTCAATCGATATCATAGATGTTATAATCATCATATAAGAGGAAAATCTTATCTTTATTGCGCTCCAACCAATGACATAATTATCAACATACCTAACCACCCTTTTTTGCTAAGCCTTAAGGATTATATATAAAAGGTATCAAATAATAAAGGTTATCATGCTCGTTATCTCACCAACCTTATGTGTAGGGTATCCAAATATGAATTATTCATCACTAGTATAACAAATCCATGATGTATGACACTCCATGTGGTGTACTTCATGGGTTATCTAGTACACAAAACACTTTTGGGTCTCATGAGAATATTTTTTATCCCTATAAAAGAATTATAATCATGAAAAACATTCATCAAAACCTATAATATTCAATTATGAACATCAATTATGGATAACTCAAAGTCATTCTTTGAGAGTTTAGTTATCATTACACTTCATAAAATATATATCAATATATATATATATGTAGCCAATATAAAATAATGATAAAGAATATATTGAATTTTATATGATACATTTTATATTATTATACTCTAATAAGAATAATTAATAAAAACCCTACATAATTTCCTATTAAACATATAATATATGATTGATTTCAAGATAGTACTTATGATTACTGCACTTTTTGGGTTTTTTAACTTGTTACATCTATGTGTAATTACTTCCACATCTATGTGTAACTATCTAATGAAACACTCTCACTAAACTCTATATTGAGTATTTCACAACCTCCCCCCATTGTAACCCCACCTATGCCTATAGAGAAGGCGATAGTGACCCCCAAAGTCTGCCTTTAATAGGCCCCTGGTTGGTGACTATCATTGAGGGTATAAAACACGCATATAAGAGGCATTTACCTAAAAAAATACAGACAATAAAAAATATTAACCACCAAATAATACTAAGGATTTCCAATTTAATAAATAATTTACACAATCAATATATTACTTATATGCCAATTTATACAATTATAATGGAAGAATATGAAATACAATTTTTGATACCTAATAAAATTCATCAAAATCTACATGATCTACCTAAATAGTATCCCCAATCTCTCTAAAACTACCATGAAAACACTTAAAAATATGGTGGGCGTGATCACATTGGATTACTTAGTAGGGTTATCCTTATTAAAAAATAAATATCCATATGCAATAAATATGAAAGAGTAATAAAGAGTAATATCAACCAAGAAAAACATAACCACATATATAATCATAAATAAACATGAGGAGTGAAATCAATATTGTATATCATTTTCCATAACTTTTATTATCACATAAAAATATTTAAATCATTTCCCCACAAAAGATTTCCAATAAAATTCCATGACCAATAATAACGAAATATCATCCAAAACCATAATAAAAATACAATTAAAAGGGACCTAGAAATTCACCACCACTCTCACATGTCAGTTCAGAGATATCTCCAACTCAAACTGGTAGAAAGATAGTAGGAAAACCCCTCACCAAATAACCAAGGAGGTGAGAATGGTACAAAATCAACAACATATCATCAACCATTACTCCATTAAAAAACTAACCACTATAGTACACACCACCATAATACAAAATCCCAAATGTATCCACCATTTCAATTTCACACACCGCATCAACACATATCCACAACTACATTTCCACATATCCACTTCCCATCCATAACTTGGTAGGGTGATGTAAACATGAAGGGAATAAACCTTTCACCCTCCCCATTCCATGTATGTATCCCACCCATAACCACATATTCACATCCTCTTCCTTACAACCATGACCCCATAATTGTCATATCCACATACTCATCATAGTAGGGTATCATGAACATGTTGGACATTAACCTAGTGATAACTTCCCTCCATGCAGGAGCCCTATCATATATCATTACATCAAAACCCTACAAGTTCTTCCAGTAAACCACATACTACATGTTAATACATTATAACCCATATAATCATACCTACCTCAATCCATCATATCTCATACATTTCTACTTTCCTTCATCTTTCATCACCTCATATATCCATAACCACACCCACAATATCAAAATGAAAAAAATGAAAAACATGCACTCAAATATCACTTCCAAAAATAACTCATCATAAATAACACAACCAAATCCGTAGAAAAATAAAATCACACAATCAACAAATTTACATTTTCCTATTCATATTTCAATCCCCTTATTTATCATTTCTTAGGAATATTAAGTTCATTATGCCATTAATTCCCCATGCCAACTCCTTTATTGTTACACTTTCTAATTTAGGCCATTAAATCATTAAAAAATCTTTATTCCATATAGGTTCATACATTCTAATTATTAACAATTTATTAACAACCCACTACCTTTTACCATATTCATCATACTAGTCATATCATGTTTATCCAAACCATGTTCATTTCATATCACCCACCTTTTACCATAATTTCTTTTTAGTTTATATTAGCCATCAACCATCACATTAATATCATAAAAATTCAGGTTTTTCAGTTTCCTAGCCAGCCTATTATCATTTCCTCCTCTTATATTTAGCTTATCGTGTTTTATGAACACCAAATCAAACTTCCACATTCATCCCTATTACTATAATAAGTTTCAATTAATGAATCAGTTTATCAATTTATAAGAGGATACACATCCATAAATAACAAAACAACACCCCTTCCCAATCATAATTAATTGATCCAACCAAGTTCAACCCAATCACAAAAATTTATAAAACAACAAGAACCAAATCAAATATAATAGTCCATAATAATGAACTTTCCTCAAATTACATATTTCAACAATTAACTTTTAATTACCAAATTTATTTAATTATCTAATTATAATGGTGATAGATTTATTCAACATTAAAAAAATTAGGGAAACCACAAAATAATTATTAATCAATAAGAATCGTCACATAAAAATATCATGAAAACCCATATAGCACATACACCTCTACCACCTTTCCAAAATTCCCTATTCTTGGTTTATCATCCTTAATCAATTTCATTAGTTATTAAAGGATTTTTCCCCCAAAAGCTTCCCATTACTCACAACCATGAACAATAAAAAATTAGTAACCAAACATGTGTCAAAATAATATGAGATGTTCCTTGGAATAATTCATAGTAAAAACTCAATCATTTTATTACATAAGATAAAAGATGAACTTAGAGATTCCATACAATAATAGATGTTTCACAACCATTATGCACAAACTATGAGAGGAAGATGGTACCACTATTGAGAACACCCAAAGAAACCCCTTAGAAACCTAAAAACATCATTTTTCATCAATCATTCAACCCACTATCACCCAAAATGAGATAATACCATTATCATAAACCACCAAGAAAAATATTAGGGATAAATTCCTAGAGAAAAGAATAGAAACCAATGTTAGATGAAATTATCTTGATCTCACAAGTCCAAGGATCAAATACTATCAAATAGGGCTCAAATATCTATAAATTAGTACCTTTGATCTCATAGGTTTCAAGAGAAAATTGATGAATATGAAGAATTCAGAGATAATTTTGAAATTATAATGTTTTTAAAAACATATAGAATCATTGTGGAATGAATATGGACACTCCACAATAGGGTTAAGTCCACTAAATTTCCCAAAATCATTCCTTATTTCCCTATATTTCTCTTCTATTTAAATCTTAATCAACTATATACGATATATGACTAAGGAAATACCCTGGCGTAATTGATATCACTATGCCACAACATATAAATTCATGAAATACTGAAAGGGACACTAACCAAAACCATAACATGATCTGTGCATCATGAAACAATGAAACCCAAAAAATAATAACCACAAAATCATCCACCCCAAGATCTATGTTATAGCATTGATAACCACACCAAAAATCTCTCGCATTCCCTTCATCTCAATCATCACCAGAGTAAAACCATGACACAACCTAAGGACCATGACACAAAGACCCCTAAAATGGAATAACTAAGGAATCCTATCCATTAAAAATATATGGAATAATAAATACTCCATCCCACAACAAGAAAAATGTCAAGGACAAAATGAAAGGTAATAAACTACCAAAATCCTCTTCAGATTCCTCCACAGTGTATCACCCATGGCCATTCCACAACATCTCCCCTCCAGATAAAATTTACATCCCCTACACCACCTCCTTTCCTCAGTCCTTCTCTCAACACTCCCAACACTCAAAACAAAAAAATTAACTAATCATAAATGTCCATTATGTTATATTATATTTCTCTAAAATAATTATGATCCCAGAAAATCAAAACCCAGCCCAGAAAAAAACTAGAAACTACCATCTCAACACTCCCTTAGAGATACCTCTCAAACAAAAATGATTACACAACCAAAACCCTTGATGACAAGGATAAAATATGACACTAACTCTCCCCAAATAAGGAAAACATCTAAAAAACTTACTACCATATAATATACCTCTTAGACTAAAACCTCACCATCAAGAGACCTTAAACATAGAATCATTCACCCCATCTCACAACTGACTCCCCATCAGCTACTACTTTTAGCTAAAAATGTTTCAAAATAGTCACCCCTTTGAAATAAACTCATACACTCATTTTAAACCCTTTTTTAAAAAATAATCCACAAGGATTTATAAAAAAAATTAGTTTTTACATCTCAAACAAAACATACTTTAAAATGAATTCAAAGACAAGGGTTTCAATGAAAGAAGAACGGCTTCCCCCGGATACCCCTATAGCTATATATATACCAAATACTGAGAAACATGATGAATATCAGGGTAGTAAAACTTATGGTGATCCAAAACATTATAAAAATATATATCATCTCTCCAAAAATAAGGAACCTAGAGCTACTCAACCCTAGGGTTGTGAGCAACAAGCTAACTCTAGAAGATAACCTCGTCCTCTTATTACATGAACCTATAGACCCTCAACTTATAGAATCCATATCAAACTTCCTAACTACTTGAGGTGGTACTTCAAAAGGATCCTCCATAATAGATAAACATAATACCATAACCTATTATTGATCTCTCACTAATTCCCAAGACTAGAACTAAAAAAGAACAATAGATTATCGAATCTCCATCCTCAAGGAAGACTCTAAATATTTTGATAATTCTCTCTCATCAGGTTTAAATTTTAAAAAAAACTAATAAAATATTTAAAGCATATCCCAAAGTTTCACACACTCTTAACCACATATAAAATATCTGAAATATATTTCATATGATCATGTATCTTTACTCAAGAAAAGAAATATTTCTTGAATAATTCAATAAATTCCTTCCATGAAAACTCTTTAATGTTTTCATGCCTCATTTACCACCATCTCTAAGATAACTTCCAAAAAAAAATATGACCACTAAAAAAACTCTTAATAAACCTAGGTTCTTTACCAACACAAATTAAAACCACAACCTCTTCCAACCAATCCTTATAATTGAGGCTCGAGGATCCACTAAACAACATTAATACCTTATGCAGGTAAAATTTCAACAATGCTCAATCTGAAGACCCTTATTTTCCTTTATATACCCAATATCGCGATGGTGTTTCAATGGGATATATTTAAATCTAACAAAAATAAATTTATAATAAATTAAATAAGAACATAAACATCATAGAAGATAATAAAATTCATAGAAGAAAATATCAACCCATATGCTACCCTTTCTAACTAACCCATCCACACCATACATTACACAACCACATCACTGCTCCCTATATCATCGATCCTATATTCAAGTACCACACAACCCCAACATCACATACAACCTCCCATCCATCATTCCAACCAAAAAACTATCTATTCAACTCTTCCACATTAATAATCACAATTTCCCATGCCCACTAAGGAAACCATCCGCAACCCCTGATGCACAACATGTTCCAACACCCAAACCAGTCTCAACAATTTCTAACCACTTACACACAAGTCATATAAAAATAATAACAAACAACTATAAAAAATACAATAAAAACACAATAACCAACCACATTTTCATAATTATTTTGATAATAATTAAGTGTGTCAAGCATGAACATCATCAGAAAATTTTATATTTCCCAAAAAACCTTTTCATCACCAAATTTCAACGATTAACCTTTTGTCAAAGGTGGTTCCTACATTTTAATCACAAAAATAATACATAATCTTAAAAACAATAAATATTATAAAAATGATCACTTAATTGAAAAAAAACATCATCAATTCAAGGAAACAATCATTAAATAGAAGATCATAACAGTACCTAAATCTCTTCAAGTAATATTTTAAATAAATGATCATAATTTTCATTTCAAAAAATTTTACATTTTCTAATTTTTTTTGAAAATTTCAAAAGACGGGATACTAAAAATCTTGCATTAAATGATTAAAATAACATTTCTTAAACATTATACCACTAAGGAAACATTTTTTCACACTATATAAAGTGTAATGTTCCTTTACTTATATATTTAGTCACAAAATATTCAAAACAGAACATTCTTGAGGAAATATGCATTTAATTATCAATTTTAGAAAGGAACTTAAATAACACATAATTTATATCATTGAATACTTCTAAATAAACTCATGTAAGAATTATTCAACTTTAAGAAATTCTCTTCATATTAACTAGTTCACATTTACTCTACATGTTACATGATAGATTCTTTGATTAAACAGCCTAACCCTAAGCATGCATATCAATATCCCAACAACTACACATGGAATAGTATTTACAATTTAGTATGTTACATGTAACCATATTACAGTACAAAAATTTTTATTAATGCTTTAAAAGGAAATAAAGAAGTTCATTCATGAAAAATTCTCTTAAATTTAAGCAGTTATTACAAAAAATTCTTTTCATCATTTAAAAACTATAGAATTAAATGACCAAAATAATTTCCTATAATAAATTTCTAACACATGCATATAATCTATCATGATTTTAAGGTAAATAATGGTGTAAAATAATATAGGAAAATTAAAAACTCCTAAAAAATGGTTTGAAAATAATTCTCTCAACATAAAAATGGAATTTATTAAGTGAAACTTAACTTATAATGGCTCTTAAAAATTAGAAATTAGATACAAAAAAAATAAATTAGACATGATTTTTTAACAATAATAAACACCATGGGAATATATCTACATGATAATCATTTTAATAATTAAAACAATAATTAACTTAAGAAAAAAATGTGGCAAAAATCATGAAAGAAATGCATTCAAGAATCAATGTGGATTTATTTAAACTCTGCAATTTAGTGAATCACCATTTTAATTTACCCACAATTAAGGAAATAATTTTTTCTAGATAATTGCAAACTACCAATAGGTACAATAAAAAAACATAATCATGGAACAAGGATAAGATCCAAAATATAAGTTCCAATGCAGCTAATGATTATGATGCATATACCTCCCTATGATCTCTACAACACAATGGTTATGATTCCATCTAATGATTTACAATAGGTTTTAAAATTCCTTACATTAGATTACAAATGGGGATTGAATATCCATTTCCTAGCTAGTATCCTTGGTTTAAATCTCATTTTAGGATTGAGTTTCAACATTTATATACCAATACCATGTAATCCTCACTTGTGCATAACTCCAAACTCTACCCTAACTCTCAACCAAAATCTCTGATGGCACCTTTCCATTTCCCATCCCTACTGGAACCCCTCATAGGCCTAAAAAAGAAAAAACTTCCCCATAAATCACACCTCCAACAGGATTTGGGTTGGAAACTATCATTGAGGGCATAAAATACACATATAAGTGGAATTACCCTCATAAAATTATAGGAATAAAAAATATTAAACACCAATCAAAACCAAGGATTTCTAATTTCACTTATGATTTACACAACCCAAATGTTACTTATATTACAAAGTATAATTATATTAATAAATAATATTAAAAATAACTCTTGATAATCTAGAAAATCCACAAATATCCACATGAGAATCATGAATAGTAGCCCCAGTCTCCCTCAAACCATCCTACAAACTATTAAAAACTGTAGTAACTTGGAAGTACTCAATAGGATCATCCTTAAAAAATCAATATCCATGCCCAATAAATATATAAAATTAATAAAGAGTAATATAAACTAATAAAAACATAAATAAATATATAATAAAAAAATAAATATGATCAATATAATCACTAAACTCTATATTCTATATAATTTTCTATAACTTTTTTTTTCACCTACAACATCCTCAATCATTTACCCAACCAAAATTTCCAATAAAATCCCTTAACCAATAATTGATTAATATCATCAACAACCATCATAAAAAAATGAAATGGGGCATGAAAATTCACCACCACTCCAACTTTTCAGTTCATAGACAACTCTAACTCAAAATGGTAACAGGTCGGTAGGAAAACCCATCACCAACTGACCAAGGACACAAGAATGATACAAAATTAATAACATATCATTATCAATTACTCCATTCCAAAACTAACCAATGAAATGCAAATCCCCATACCATAATTTCATATCCATATATACCATTTCAATATCACACACCACATCAATGCATATCAACAACTATATTTCCACATATCTGTATCTCAATCATAACTAGGTAGGGTAATGTAAACATAATGGGAATCGACCTCATGAACCCCCCCCCCCCATTAAGTGTGTGGACCCCACTAAAAACTACATATTGATATCCTCCTCATTACAAACATAACCACATTATCACCATATCTATATCCTCATCACATTGGTGTTTAATGAATATGTAGAAACATAACCTCATTCCTTACTCCTACTATGAATGACCCCCACCATAAATCATAACTTTAATACCCCACAAGGTATTCTAGTGAACCACATACTATGTGTTAAGTAATTACAGCTTTTATGATCGTACCTACCTTGATCCTTCATATCTCATATGTTTCTACCTACCTTACTCTTTCACCGCCTCATATACCTGTAACCACATCCACGATATCAAAATAAAAACATGAAAACCACATGATTAGACACTAAATGAGGATAATATTCATTGTTAATATATATAATATTCATGTTCTTTATTATTCATAAACACCATTTTAGTGCATTTTGCACTTTGAACATCATTTCACATTATGATTGTAATACCTTCTTAAAATGCACTATTATGTGGTACATTTTTTAACATCATTTAAAGTACGCAATGATTCATATGATTTTAAGAAATCTAATTATACATACTTTAATTTTATATTTTTTTAAATTTATCTACACTTAAATATGAACATGTTTGATTTAGGGATCAGTGGAGAATTCATGGAGGATGATGGAGATATTTGGAAATTAAAGGAAGCAATTCTGGAGAAGGCAGATTGGACACCATCCCACTGATGAGACTGTGGGGCCCAACATACAGGCCCAATTAATCCCAAATTTCGTGGGATTCTAGAATAAATGTATAGGAACAAATCACTTCTCAGGATATAATGCTAATTATGCATCCATGGTGGTCATTTAGGTGGTCCAAGTTAGAGATACAATTCTGGGCCAGATTCTGCGGCCCAGAAAAAAATCCCACTAATTTGATCATATCTCGGAATCCACAACTCCAAATGGGCCCAAATTATACAGGAGGTTCTAAGACATCCGTATATACATTTTCTTATTCTATGTACCACTCTGATTATGCCGTCTAGAAGGTCTTCCAGACGCGTCTGTTCGGTAAAGGAAAGTTGGCTGCCACCTCGGGTCAAATGTGGAAAAGTTCAAATTCCACAAGCTTTCCACCACCTATGGACTACCAAAATTAATTGAGATGCTTTGTACTATTGGAGGCTCGAACAAAGGCTCCCAAAATTCCTATTTAAGGTAGTGGTGGTGAAGGAGTTGGAGATCTTGGATGCTTTGTTCAATTGTAATGTTATGCTGCATTTTTGTTGCCTCAAATTTGTCTTTCACATGTAAGTTGTTCAATTCACTTTAGTTTCTTAATAAAAGTTCTTCTTATACTCTTATTCTGTTGTTATTCATATCAATTTGATACCGTTGGATCAAGGTGTGAATTTATTCACACCAACCCTTGTGAAATTATTCACACAACGGTGGAGTGATCATTTTATTTTTGTTGTTTTCTTTACTTCTCCATTTCCTCCCTCATGAGTCTACTTTCCGCTTCCATTGAAACCATGGGATCAATGGAGGGCTAACCCACTTATGGGTTGATCCAAGGGAGTAGCAAGGGGATGTATTGGATGTTATTTATCACCTAATTAATGTATAATCACTTCTTTAATTGAGATTTTTATTTGATGATTTCTAAACTCCATCGTCCTTGTTGAATTTAAGGCCACACACTTCAAGTACTAATACGAACATTTACCTTAAAGTGCTCAAAACTTTGATCCTTCAAGTGTATAGATGATTAGTATTAAAGGGTGTAGGCATTAAACCATTAAGTGATGATGTTGTTTTATCTCCTTAAATGAACCCATCTCAAATTTAAGAAATTGAAATCATTAAAAAGAAAATACGTTCAATCCACCTCGAGCGATAACCTAGGATCAACTCATTCTTTTAAATTGAATTCACTTAAATCTGTTAGATATCTTTAAAACCCATCCAAAATCAATCCAAGTTGTCCACTTCATAGCCGAAAACATTCCATAGAATGTACGTTTCTATAGGATTCTTCTTAGGTCTCTGTGGATTCGATAACCCAAGCTAAACTACAAGGACCGTCTTACCTTCTTCTCTTGGGTAAATTTGAGCGAGAATCACCACACACCAAAAAATCACTTTAAATAATAAAACATCATCAATAGCATAACCAAATTCACTAAAAAATAAAATAACAAAATCAATAACTTCACATTTTACTTATCAAATTTCAATATACCCAATCACCATTTACCAGGATCATTAAGTTCATTATTCCATTCCTTATCCATGTCAAACTCTTCATAAATCCAATTACAATAATTCATTAATCATTAAGATTATTTATTACATCTAGTTTTTTACATTCCTATCATTAAAATTTTATTAACATCCCAATACTCTTTACCATATTCATCATACCAACCACATCTGGTTTATCCCAATCATGTTCATTTCACATCACCCAACTCTTAACTTTATTTCATTTTATTTTTCATGTTCCATAAACCATTATATTAAGAACAAATAGATTCAATTTTTCTAATTTTCCTACAAAAAACCATCATTATCTCAAATTTTATTTAACTTATCATATTTTATTAACACTAACTCAAACTTCCACTTTCATCCTAATTCCCATAATAATTTTTAATTCACTAACCATTTTATCAAATTATAAGAGGATACATAGCTAACAATAACACATTTATACCCCTTCATAACTATAATAAACTAACCTAACCAATTTTATCGAAATCACAAAAAATTATTCAACAAAAATCACTATGTCAAATATAATATTTAATAACAATAACCTTTCCTAAAATTCTATATTCCATAAATTCATTTTTCACTGCCACCTTTAATTAATTATACAATTATAGAGGTGGCATTCTTCTTCAAAATAATACCAATAAGGAAACCACGTCATAAAATATCACTAAATAATAATCATAACATAGAAAATATCATGAAAACACAGAACATATCCTTCTATCACCCTTCCCAAATTCCTCATGCCCAGTTTATCATTCTTAATTAATTTCATTCTTTCTAAAAGGAGTTCCACCCTAAAATATTTTCCTTCCTCACAACCATGAGAACTCAAGTAGTATTAACCAAAAATGCATTAAAATAATATGATATAATTATTATAAGAATTCATAGTAAGAAAATAAAGCATTTTATTCCAGAAAATAGGTTCAGAAATCCCCTACATCAACCAAATCATCACAAATGCTACCCAAAAACCTAGAGAAAGAGATAGTTGTACCACTGACAACACTCAAGGAAAACCCTCGATAAAATAAAAAAAATTGGGTTCCATAAATAATTAAACCAATCATATCCCAAAACAATCTAATATATTTTTCAAAAAACCCCAGAAGAAGAGTAAAGAGATATTAAAAAAGATGGAAAGGGAAAATTGATTAAGATAAAAGGATCTTGATTATAAAATGTTAAAGATAAAATAATATTAAAGAGGTCTCAAATATATCCAAATAACTACCTCTAATTTCCAAGGGTTTTAGAGAAAATAATTGAATAAGAATAATTCATATAGACTTTTAAATTTATACTAGTTCTAGAAACCTAAAAACTAATAGTGCAATGAGAATGGATACACCAAAATAGGGTTATGTTCACTAAATTTTGGTAAATCATATCATGTTTCCCCATATCTCTCCCCTCTTTAATTCTCAGTCAATCACCTACATGATAAGACCAAAAAAATACTATGTAATAATGGCTATCAACACACTACAACATATAAACTCCTAAAATTATCAAAATACCCAAACTGAAAATCTTGTGTGAGTTATGCACCAAGATCCATGTCATAGCAGCGATAATCAGGGCACAAATTCCCAGCCTTCCCTTCATATTGATCATCCCTAAACTAAAACCATGGTGTGGACTAAGAACCTTGGTGTAAGGACACCTAAAATACAAAAACTACGTAATAAAAACCTTGGAAACTCCATGGAGTAGTGGAAACTCCATGCCATAACCAGAAAACAACAAGAAAAAAACACAATGTTTTACACAACAGAGATCCTCTTTAGAACCTTCCATGGTGCATCACCATGGTTGTGCCACGATATCTCTCCTCCAACTGAAATTTTTAGCCCCAACAATACCTCCATTCCTCCATCATTCTCCCAACACCCCCAATAAATGGAATATATCATATAACAAGCAAGAAAGTTCTATTCCACTATAGATTAACATCTATGAAGTTATCTAGATTAAATAATGGTGGGACTTAGGAATCATATTCCTAATGTTCAACTCCTTGAACATATTCAGACTGCTTAACTCATTAGATCCAATGTTATCATCTAAAAACCTTTTGTTATCATATTAGAACTTCTCTATATATATCATCATCATTCTTAGAACTTTTTTCTTTAATTTTTTTCCTTGAAATATATTTGAAACTAATGTAACTCTTTAAATTATATCTTTACCAACATATACTAAACCTTTTTGTATATCAAGTAAAATTCACTCAGTTATGTTAATGAATATAACTTTTACATTGTTTATTTTCTATCATATCCTAAACCTTTTAGGATATATAGTGGAATTCACTAATATATTTGACTGGTATAATATTTTATTTGTTAAATTCAAACTTATATAAGTTCAAACATATTCCCAATATCCTATTAGACACAATATTATCTTCAAAATATCATGCTAATACACACAAACTCATTTTTTTAGTAAGTAACTCTTTTTTACATTTAGATACACAAAATCCTTTATTATTAGTAAATAAATTGTATTCCCTTTTAGTAGGAATATTTATAAATTAAAATATTATTTCCATATCTTATATGGTATTCCATGTGTTTGAAAATTTTATGAAAATAATGTTTTATAAAATATGAAATTGTTGGTGGTGGTGGAATCATGATCACTCATATTCCTGGATAAACCCTAAACTCTTGATAAAAAAAATTTCATCCTTGTATCTTTTTCAAGAATGTTATATAATTTCGTTGAATCATAAACGATATGTATCAAAAATATTTATCTCATTAATTTAATGATGATTGTTTTCAGGATCCCAAAAGTAAAAAATGAGACAAATTATACACATATTTTATTCAAAATTCATCCAATCTTGAAGTACTTGTTACATCAAAGTCCTTGATGAAGCAACTCCTTGATCCATTACTTAAACTTAAACTTGGAGCTTATATATTTAACTATTGGTTCACTTTTTAACTTCTATAAATTTATAACACTTGTAAAACATGTTGTTGATATCATATACCATTTATAAAAAAGAATTGAACTTTATAATATTAACACCTGAGGTAGTCTCTCCACATGGTTTCTTGTAACCCTTAAAGTATTACATACACTTTCTTTTCCATTGGGAATTTTTTCCATAATGAAAACATTTTCTCACATTCCTTTTCTTCAGTTTAAAAGGTGTTACAGACTCTCCCCGGCCTCTTGAAATGACCCAAACTTTTATAAATAAAATTTCCTTTGTGATTTAATTAAATTGTTTATTATGTATTATGGTTATAGAAAACACATAAACTTATTTGGTTTTATTATATCCTATCATATTTAAAAGAACATTAATAATCATAAACTTTGATAATATAGTCATTGAATAGTGATCATATGACTAGTATAAATATAGGGTTTTGATAAATCTATTTGGCACAAAAAAAAGTAAGTGATGGTCTCAACCAATAGGATCATACCCTACAAAGCCCATTTATAGGAGCTTCCAAGGGAGATAACATCACTTATTTTTTTCCTTAACCAATCCTGAGCCTATATCCAACAAATAAAGCATGAGTGAGACCATTTTCGTGATAAGTTCACGCTCATAGAGATCATGGACCAAACCATGTATGAAAAATCTCCCTAAGAAAATATCACCATCACACACCTTACCCTCAAGGAATTTCATGGTGTAATAAAGGTACATCTATCAATACCCTATGAATATGAATATGGATATTTTAGTTTCAATAGAATAATAATTATATTTATTCCTTATTATTGTTATGTTAAAAATGATTTTGATTGTATTTCGAGTAATATGAAATTTCAATTCAGTCATTTATTTTGATGAATTAATGGATTTTTGAAATAAATTTTATTTTAATAAAATATTATTATTAAATAATTTTTATTAAATATAAATTATAACAGAAATTTTATAATGTCAAATGTAATTTTTATAAGGGTTCAAAAATTGTAATTGTCAAAAAACCACACATTTCTCAATAAATGTTGATTCTATTTTAAAATTTAAAATTCATATATTTAGAAAATTATTTTTATAAAATAAATATTGTTTTTGGAATCAACATATAAAAATTATCCAATGGTGAATTTTTCATAATTTTCTGGGATAGTCAAATTTTCGGGTACAAAAATACTGTATAAATATACAGTGTGTAATATGACATTATAATAACCAAAAAATGATGTAATAAAATATATAAAAGTCATAAATTACCAAATATATGTTTTAAATTTAAATTAATGTTTTTAAAGTTATTTAATTAATTTTATAAATCCTTTATTAATCCACCAAAACCTATATTATATTTTAAGGTTTTAAAGTCATTTCTTTAAGAACATGACTCACTTTCATATCACCAAGGTTAATATTTTAAGAATTTATGCACTTTAAATTATAAAATAATTAAAACCAATCCTATTTGGAGAAAACCAATGGAAAAAACCATGATAAGGATTGTGGTTTTGATTGCTTTATTATATATAGTCTAAAACCTAAGTTTAGAAAATAATAAATAACTCACGTATCTTTTCCTATATAAATCCACACAATATCCCATTAAACTTCAATCAAAAAACATTTTGTCACATCCTTACTCTTCCCTACCCTCTATATAGTTCTCCGATGGTTCCCCCAAGCTCTAAAGAAGCTCCTCCCAAGCTTTTGGAATCACTATCTCAAGGTAAGGGATCCTCTCCTTCTCTTCATTATTCAACCATATTCATTATCTTATGCCTTTTATCTTCAATTAATAATGTTGGGATATGTTATTACATATCCCCTTACTACACTTTTTATATCTTAATGATTATATACCCCATTCATTCCCATTAATCCCTCCCATGTACATTTATGTTCCCCCATTATGCTGCCGAAATTTTGCTGTTATTTTCCATGCCAAACAATTCTGTAGGGAATACCCATAACCATTTCCTATCGAGGGTGTTAAACTTTATAAACATATACTTATTTTATTGGGTAATTACATTTATGTAATTTGTAACACCTTGAAATTATAAAGTAAGAAACTTGTAGTCAATAGTGTGTATGACACGCAATACCAAGCGCATAAAAGAATATAATATCTGGATACTTTAAAGTATATTTACTATTTAAAATATATTCTATATATTTCAGTTCATGAAAGACCAAGTTAGTGTGTGTTACATTCAATAGAAACCTTCCTCGATGGATTGTGTTACACGCAAGACTGAGCAATATATTATTAAGATATAATGAGATATAAACTAGCTGTTAAATTGGTAGTTATGAATAGTAATAACTAACTCATGAAAATTATGGTTTATAAAAATATATAATAAATTAATTGTTTAAAAATTAATTATAAATTAATATAATAATAAATTGAATAGAAAGTGAATATTTTTATGGAAAACTATTTTTATGCTCAAAAAGTTTTTTTACGCTAATAGATTAAATTAATTACAATTAGTGAGAGATATTAATGTAATATATATATATATACATTATATTAAATAAAATATTTTTTATATTCATCCATCAGGTTTTATAGTCATAATAAAATAACAAACTCTATTTTACACATAAAAACCTATATTTTTTTTAAAAATCAATTTTACCACCTTTTAATGGAGAACCCATTTTAAATCTGAATTTTGAAGCTTTACTTGATTTAATATGTCAAAATAAAATTTATATTTGAAATATAAACATAATAATTATTTTAGGGTGAATTTTTTATATTTTTCTGAAACATTTCATTTTTTAATGAATAGTTAAAAATACCGAATTTTAGTTCAAAACTACTTTTTCATCTAATTTATTTATAAGGTTAAATTATATTTTTAATTGGTTTTAAAGTTTAATTATATATTATTTTTATCAATTAATACAATTTATTTCATTTTAATCAATTTTCCTTCGAAATAAATTTAAAAACACAACAAACTTTCAGATGCTTTTACTTTAAAAATCCACATTGTTGTCCCGCCTGTAGGATTAAATTTAAATCAATTTCTGCAACTTCTATGATTATAATTTGGTAAAATGGATTTTATATTTGTAATATTCATAATATATAATGTATAATAATACTAACATTGTTTTTTATAAAAAATATTAGGGTAAGTAATTAAAATTATTAAGGTAAAATTAAGTTTAATAAAGGACTAAACCTTTAATTTAAGGGCCCAAATGGCCTATCCAATTTTCCAAAACCCATTTATTGACATAATTCATCCATTAAACTTCCATTATTTATTTATTTATTGTTTTTAAGACTTTTTTTAGGTAAAAATGTGGGACGCCAAACTTCTTTTCAAAAATACCAAGTGAGTCATTTTCCTCCCTTATAAAAGGCCACCACGTCGTCCCATTACTCAAACCTATAAAACCACTTTGGCATGGAAAATATCTACCCATATAGATTAACAAAATCCATCCCCTATACCTTTAATCCTTTTTTTGGGCATAAATTCTTCCATGTAAGCCTTTTGGTATAAACCAAAAGAAGTTACCCGGTTAAGAGGTAACGTCTTCTCTCAAGATCTCTAGTTTCATTTCTTTTCTCCACCCCCTAAAATATATTTATTCCATAATTATATAAAAAATGGTATAATAAATATACTAGGATGTTTTTAAATAAATTTTTTTACCTACAATTACACACTCCTCCATCTAATGTGTAACAAACATTATATTTCTGTGTACGGCGAACTACTACCTCACGAAATGATGATTGTTCATTTTTCCCTTACCACCTATAATGGAGGAAATTATGATGGAAAATATTTTAATATATGAAATATATGATATATATTATGAATTTAATATTATTTAATACTTTTATAACACATACATTTAATACTTTTCATTTTTCGTTAATATGATAACATTGTTTGAGGAAGTGTGGACTACCGCTCCCTCAAAGCATTGTGATTCATTCACACTATACATGGAACATATAAACGATGGTTTTAATTAAAAATATGGGACATAAAAAACCACTGTATGATATTAATTACATAATTAACTTTATGGAAACATAATATATATCATTTTCTTTACTACCCTCTCACACACACTTAAAAAATGATAACGTCGTTTGTGGACGTGTGGACTACCACCTCCTCGACACAATGTGAATCCGTTTACATCACAAGAATTATATATATAAGTATATATGATTAAATAATATGGTATTTATTATATAATTATCATTATGGAAATATATTTTGTTACTTACCTTCTTTCCAAAAGGATCATTGAAAAATAAGAACGTTACTCATGCGTACACACGGCCTATCGTCTCCATGATTGTAACATTGATTAATTTTTCATAACCATATATAATGATGGATTTTAAAAATATAATTGATGTATAAATATGATTATTATTTAATTATTATTATTATATAAATGTTATATAATGACCCATTTGATCATATTTTACCTACCAAAGTTGTTTTTGACACATAAATCAAATTTAGTCAAAACACTCGACGTAAACATAATTTTTTAAGTAGTTGTATACAACATAGTAAAAAGTTCAATAAAATTAATGATAAACATGAAAACTTTTCTCAATAAATTATAAGATTAATATAAGACTATTATATAGGATTTTAAAGGATGTCCACCCAAAAGGAAACGCAAGGTAAGGGATTTTCATCTCACTTTTTACTTATGTGCGATAAATGTCATGTTCACCACTTAATTATTTTGTGTGGTGTATCTACTTCCCATTTTTATATATTATATCATGAATTAATTTATCTTTATTATATTTAAAACATTCAATTAACATTATTCCTTCATGATTTTTATTATTTAAAATGTCTCAAAGTGGTATGGGACACTTTGGAATGTTTAAAGATTATTTTCCTCAATAATAACTTTAATGATCTTTCAATGGTATTTCCATTAGAGTAAATTATATAACCATTTTTCAATAAAACCTTTCATTTTCCTATCCTCTGGTTTTTCATGACCTCTTTCAATTATCAGTAACATTTTTTCAATCTTTGGTACTCAAGGTATTTTAGAAAATGTTTTTAAGAAAACTCGACTTCATTTCTCTCTTTAGTAAAAGAACCTATTTTCTTCTAAAAAATATGTTTTAATAAAATGTTTTCAAAAATGTTTTTAAAATGATTTGGTAAATAAATTTTTACCCTATTTTTCTTTTACTAATGTTTTCAATGGAATCTTCTTGTCACATTTTGAACAAGTCATTTTTCTAACCTTTTTACCAGGAAAAAGGGTTGTTCTTTTACAGCATGTATGGATTTACCCTCCGTAATTAATATGAATAAACCTTTGAATGTTTAAAAGGTTAATTTTTAAAGAAAATGTTTTTAAAATTTATTTTCAAAGAAAAGTTTTTTTCAAAATTTTGTTAAAAAAAGGATATTTTCCTCAAAAATTCATTCTCAATATCTTTTTATAGTATTTATATTCATCAATGATAACAACCATTTATTTTTACACCACTTGGTATATGTTGTATTTATACCATCCTTATTCTTCTCCTGGATGGTTTATGATAGATTTTACCAAAGATAGTATTCACATTCACTTCCTTTATTCCTTTTAATTCCCTTGAAATATTCAATTTCTTATGATCATTTGACATTGAATTTCCCCTAAATTATCCATTTCATTTATCAAGGATATTCCTATTTCCTAAACCATATACCATTTTACATACAGTTCCTATATTGATATTTATTTGATTAAATAAGTAATTATTGATAAATATGTATCTTTTATTCAATAAAAATATTTGATAAGTCATATTTTCTATTAGTTAAATCAATTACTTGATATGAAGAATAATTTAGACATGAAATGATGGGTAGACCCCAAAATTTATATACCTCCTTGATGCATCGATAGGTTCTCATGAGAAAAATAAGTTTCAAAAATTAAATAGGATTCTATCCATATCTTTAAACCATCTTGTGAATGTTCTTGATGATATAGGTTTCCATGTGCCTTATTCATGACATCTATTACTAAATAATTTCCCTCTTATTAGTTTTAATCATTATTCATCCATGAGATTTTGTGTCGACATATCTATGGATACATATCATTTTCAGTTCACTGATTAAATGGCATATGTTTTAGTTTCTCACCTTGTCTTATTTATTTTTCCTTATCTAGTTATTTTAATGAAATGTGTTTATATTTATTACCTTTCCATATTTGTTATGCACTTCCCTATGATTTTATTGATAATATGGAATGTGAGTTCATTTATTTACCATGTAATAATTATTATTCTCATTGATTCATTGTTACTTCCACTATATTTTTCCCTTACTGAGCATTTGAGATCACCCTTATTATGTTTATTTCCCCATGAATCTATGAATCATACTATGAAAGATATGTATGGATTTACAAGATTTATTAGAGTTATCCATGAAGTCATTTATTTAGAAAGAATAAAAAAATTATGTTGTAATTAGTTTATTATTTTGTAATAAAAGACTCATATATGTATTTGGTTACTAAGACTACTAAACTCTTTAGTCCTTCAGGATTTTATTCCTTGTAATCATGCCAATGTAATTAGTAGCAGGCATTGTCTCTAGGATTCTGGGGTTGGGTCACTATAGTTGGTATCAGAGAAAGTTTAGTAGCAACCTTAGGAATTATATTTTGGAAAACATGGGTTAGAGAACATAATGTTAATGTATAATTTTAGGATAAGTATAGAATAACATTATATAATCTTATTAAGGTAAATATTATGTGGGTGTTCCTAGGTATAAATCCCTATCTGGATAGTAAAAGTGGAAATGATTCTAGAATAGATATATTTAGTAGTAATAACTTTAATAAGGTGTTCTGATCCTGACTCAGGGTAACCTAGTACATGAAAACAAGCCTTACTTAACACCTGGTTTGACACTCCCAGGAGATATGCTTAATATAATTCACATTTTCATTACAAACCATTATGAATTATTTTTATATATAATAAGTATCCTAGGTTAAACCTAAGGTGTTTTATATTGAAGATAAGGTGTCATGGTTTAGAAATAATATAAATAATATTGTGGATAAACCCTATACCAAGGAAGAATCAAGGTGAAAATAATTTGTTGAATTATTTATGTATTATGGTTGTATTGAAAACTTTAGGTAAAAGTCTATTTAGTTACTAAACTTATTTCAAAGATTTCAATCATATTTATTTTGAAAATTATATTAATTTGGTTTTAGAAAAGGACAACTGGTAAGTCGGGTGACAAAAAATCAAATCCAAAAAGGTTGTGGGTCTTGAACCCATGACTGAAAGACGATAAGGGTTTCATGCCAACCACTGACCTATGCAATGTCCTAGTTAATTTTCATTGATTTTAGTTAAACAATTTGATTAATAAATATTAATGATGAACCGGTATCATAAATTTTGTGGAATAGAGATTAATCTATGAACCATACTATTTTTGGAAGATATTTAAATACAAATAGTTAGACTTATCACTATTTTATAGGCTTTACGATCCATTAAAAGTTTCTTCTAGTGCTCTATTATTAATTAATTTCTGAGAGTAAAGGGATGAATTATAATTTAATCAAATTAAAACCAAAGTTTAGGATTGTCAAAATGAAAATGAATCCTATAAAGTAATAATATTTATGTATATTATTGTTTAGTAAAATAATTACCCAACATTAGGATATTTACATTGAAATAAATTTTTTTCCTAATACCTTAATTTTTGTTGAACTGACGACCTTCTAAATCCTTACAGATTTATGGATTTGAGGCCCTAAAATTTTTATTGATCATTCACTTTATTGTTATTTATGACTTAAATAACTCCCTATAAATATTTACTATTCTCCTCCAATTATGTATCTATACTTTTCAATGATGTTCTCCTACTTAGAAACCTAGTTATATGTTAGTCCATGTGAACATTGTACTTCCCATTATCTATTTTCGAGGATTTTTTTTGCAAACCCTTCTCATGATGTAGTATTTAAACATATGAAATATCAAAAAATATACCACCATGATCAAATTTAAATTTCAATGATGCAATTTAACCAAGGTGGGTAGAATATAACAACATTAAATAATAAATTAATGACCTTGTTTTCAATACCGTGTATGACATGCGACACTAAGTACATAATGGAATATAAAATCTTGATACTTAATAATATATTTACTATTTAAAATGGATTATATATATTTTATTTCCTGCAACATCGAGTTAGCATGTGTTACATTCAAGATTGACCTTCCTCGATGGCTTGTGTTACATTAAAGATGGAGTTTTATCAAACAATAAAATATTATTAAAATGTAATGAGATATAAACTAGCCATTAATTTAGCAATTTTGAATAGTAATAAATAAATTATGAAAATTATGATTTATAAAAATATAGAATGAATTAATTGGTTATAAATTAGTTAAAAATTAATCTAAGAATGAATTGAATATAAAGTGAATGTTCATATAGAAAACTATTTTTATGCTCAAAAAGTTATTTTACACTAACAGATTAAATTAACTAAAATTAGTGAGTGATATTAATGTAACATATATATATATATATATATTATTAAATCAAATATTTTTTATATTCATCCATTAGGTTTTATATACATAAGATAAGAACAAACTCTATTTTACACATAAAAACCTATATTTTTTTAAAGGAAATTTTACTGCATTTTATGGAGAACCCATTTTAAATATTAATTTTGAAACTTTAATTGATTTAATATGTAAAAATAAACTTCATATTTTAAATATAAACATAATAATTAGGTTAGGGTGAAATTTTTTTATTTTTATAAAATATTTCATTTTTTAATGAATAGTTTAAAATACTAAATTTTAGTTCAAAACTGCTTTTTCATCTAATTTATTTATAAGGGTAAATTATATTTTTAATTGTATTTAATGTTTAATTAGATAATATTTTAATAAATTAATAAAATTTATTTCATTGGAATCAATTTCACTTTGAAATTGATTATAAAAACATAGCAAGCTTTCGAACATTTTCACTTTGAAAACCTGCATTGTCGTCCTGCCTGCAGGATTAAATTTAAATCCATTTATACAAATTATATGAATTAAATTTGGAACAATTGATTCCATATTTTTAATAATAATAATTTATAGTGTATAATAATATCAATTTTTTATCAAAAATATTAGTGAAAGCAATTAAAATTAATTACAATTATTAAGGTAAAATTAAGTTTAATGAAGGACTAAGCCTTTAATTTGAGGGTCCAAATGACCTATCCACTTTTCCAACACCCATTTTATGGTAATAATTCGTCCATTAACCTTCCATTATTGATTTTTTTATGGTTTTTAATACTTTTTTTAGGAAAAAACGTGGGTACACCTAACTTCTTTTCAAAAATACCAAGTGAGTCCTTTTCCTCTCCTATAAAAGGCCACAAAATATACCCATTCCTCACACCTCTAAAACCACTTAGTTTAAGCCAATATCTACCCATATAGATTCCAAAAATCCCTAACCTTGACCTTGAAGCCTCCCTTTTGGTGTAAATACTTCCAAGGAATCCTTTTGGTACAAACTAAAAGAAGTTACCTGATTAAGAGGCAGCATCTTCTATCAAGCTCTCTAGTTTCATTTCCATTATCCACCCCCTAAAATATATTTATTACATTATTTTATAAAAAAAAGTATAAAAAATATTCTAGTGTGTTTTTATGTAAATTTTTTGACCTAAACATACACACACCTCCATCTAATGGGTAACGAACATACTGTTTCTATGTACGGAGAACTACTAACTCATGAAACAATGATTGTTAATTTTTACATTACCACCTATCATGGTGGCCATTATGATGTAAAATATATTTATATATGATATTTATTATATTTATTTTGTCTTTAATCTTATTTAATACTTTTATAACACATAAATTTAATACATTCCGTTTTGCATTAATACGATAACATCTTTTGAGGAAGTGTGGAGTACTGCCCCCTCAAAGTAATGTGATTCATTCACACTATATGTGTAATTTATAAAGGGTTGTTTAAATTAAAAATATGAGACATAAATAACCTCCATATTATATTCACAACATAATTAACTTTCTAGAAAATAATATATATCTTTTTCATTATTACCCTCTCTCACACACTTAAAAATTGAAAACGTTATTCGTGGATGTGTAGACTACCGCCTCTTCGACATGTTGTGATTCATTTTACATAATAATAATTATATATATAATTATATATGATTAAATAATATGTTATTTATGATATAATTATCATTATGTAAATATATTGTGTTACCTGCCTTCTTTCCATAATGATCATTGAATATAAGAACGTTACTTATGCGTATGTATGACCTACCGTCTCCATGATTGTAATGTTTATTTATTTTTCATAACCATATGTAATGATAGTTTTTAAAATTATAATTGATGTATAAATATGATAATTATTTAATTATTATTTTTTAGATGTTATATAATTACCCCTTTGACCATAGTATACCTACCAAAGTTATTTTTGACACATAAATTAAATTCGGTCAAAACACCCGACGTAAACATAATTGTTTAAGTAGTCTTATAAAAAATAGTAAAAATAGAAATAAAAGTAATAATAAAAATTAAAAAGGGTCTCAATAAATTATAAAATTAACATAATTTTATTATAAAGGATGTTAAAGGATGTTCACCTAAAAGGAAATGCAAGGTAATGGATTTTCATCTCACTTTTTAATTCTGTGAGATAAATGTCATGTTCACCACATACTTATTATATGTGGTGTATATACTACAAATTTTTATATATTATATAATTAATTCCTTTATATTAATGGTATAAAAAACTTTAAGGTAATATTATTCCTTCATTAGGTTTATGATTTCAAATGTTTAAAAGTGGTATGGTACACTTGGTAATGTTTATAGACTATTTTCTTCAACAATAATTTTAATAATATTTCAAGGGTATTTCCATTCGAAGAAATTATATAACCATTGTTAAAAAAACCTTTAATTTTCCTATCCTCTTGTTATTCATGGCCTCTTTCAATTATTATTACCATTTTCACACTCTTTGTTACTCAAGGTATTTTATAAAATGATTCTAAGAAAACCCAACTTCATTTCTCTCTTTAGTTGGAGAACCAATTTTCTTCTAAAAAACATGTTTTAATAAAATATTTAATAAAAATTAAAATAATTTGGTAAATAATTTTTTACCCATTTTTTATTTTACCAATGTTTTCAATGGAATATTCTTTTCGCTTTCTGAAACATTTTTACCATGAAAAAAGAATGCTCTTTTATGGAATGTACCAATTTACCCATTGTCATTAATATGAAGAATCCTTTACATGTTTAAAAGGTTAATTTTTAAAGAAAATATTTTTAATGTTGGTTTTCAAAGAAATTTTTTCAAAAGTTTTTTCAAAACAAAAGGATATTTTCCTCAATAATTTTTTTAAAATATAATTTTGTAGTATTTCTATTCTTAAATGACAAATACACTTAAACCACTTGGGATATGTTGTATTGATACCATCCATATTATTCTCTTGGCTGGTTTATGATTGATTTGACCAAGGATATTATTCATATTCACTTCCTTGATTCCATTTAATTACCTTGAAATATTCAATTTCCTATGAACATTTGAGCTTGAACTTTCCCTAAATTATCCATTTCATTTATCATGGAAATTAATATTTCCTAAATCATATACCATTTTACATATGGTGCCTACAATGAAAGTTATTTTATTGACTAAGGAATTATTGATAAATCTGTATCTTTTATTCAATACAGATATTTGATAAGGCATATTATTTATTAATTAGATCGATTACTAGATATGAAGAATGATTTGGACATGAAATGATGGGTGGATCCAAATATTTATATAGATCCTCGACGCATCGATAGGTTATCATGATAGAAATCAGTTTCAAAAATTAAACAGGTTTCTATCTGTAGTTTTAAACCATCTTATGAAAGGTCTTGATAGTATAGGTTTTCATCTTCCTTATACATGATTTCCATTAAGAAATCATTTCCCCATATTAGTTTCTTTCATTTATCATCCATAATATTTTGCATAAAAATTTCTATAGATACATTTCATTTTTAGTTCATTGATTAAATGGAATGTGTTTTAGTTTCTTACCTTTCAAAATTTATTTTTCCTTATATATTTATTTTAATGGCATGTGTTTCTAGTTATTACCTTTCCATATTTTTTATGCACTTCCCTCTCATTTTATTGATTATATGGCATGTGAGTTCTATTATTTACCATGTAATAATTATTATTCCCATTAATTCATTATTTTTTCACTATATTTTATCCTTAATGAGAATTTGAGATCACCCTTATTATGTTTCTTTCCCTAGGAATATAAAAAACATACTATGAAAGATATGAAGGTATTTACTATATGGGTTAGAGTTATCCTTGAAGTTATTTATTTTGAAAGAATAAAAAATTATGTTTTAATTGGTGTATTAATTTGTAATAAAATACTAATGTGTGTATCTGGTTACCAAGCCTAATAAACTCTTCAGTCCTTTGAGATTTGATTCCTTGTAATCATGCCAATGTAATTAGTAGCAGACGTCGTCTCTAGGATTCTGGGGTCGGGTCGCTAGATAATCCACACTCCATTATCTTGGGATTAAATTTGATGAAATACGTTCTTATGTATATGATATATGCGGAACACATATGAAAGTACATGATATGATTATGATGGGTGTACCCATATAGTGCTCCAATGCATTGGGTAATGTTTTAGACTCATGAGATGCTATGTATGGTGAATGAGAGGTTATCCTAAGGAAATTATGTTATGTTTACTTAGTGTTTAACCATGAATTATGATTATGATGTCATGTTTAAAGTTTTTTCCACATTCCCATGTTTTCTTTATGTTATCATGATATATCATGACTCATTATTAATGTTAATGATTATCACCCCATTTATGTCCCATTGATATGCCTATTGTATAACATATAATTCCTTCTTCATGTTATGATTTTATTATTACCTTATTTGGATCTATATATCACCCCTTTCTTATGTACATCCCTATGTTATCCCATGTAGTTTTAGAGGACCAATGATTTCTAAGAGCATGTTAAGGATGTTTTTAATAATGTTGTTGTATCCCATATTCAAGAAATTGTGCTATGTAACTAATTCTCAAAGACATTAGACTTAATGATCTTCTAGGTTGTATTATGTGTATTCCTATGTAATAAATCATAAATTAATGTGTTATAAAGACATGGGTTTCAGTAGTTGGTATCAAATGAAATTTTATTTATTTTGGGGATTAGGATTAGAAAACCCTAGTGAAATCCTTAGGGATAAGACTAAACATAAGGAAACATTCCAATGTTTTGGAAAAATATAGAGTAAGTGGTTTAAAAGAAAATAAATCTATATCAGGATACTACAAGTGGATATGGATTTGGCACAGATGTACCTAGGGGTAATGCCCAAAAATGCTGCATTAATCTATACTCAATTAGGAACTAGTGCATGACAACAAGCCTTGTTGCACACCAGGTTGGACACTCCTTGGGGATATACTTTGTAAAATTCACAAGCTCATTATGAACCCTTATTAATGGAACAAAAATGATCATGAGAGTCTATATTAAGAAATATATCAGGGATAACAAATATTTAAGTCTATAAATTTAATGTTAATGAAATACATTTCATTTATGATTTATCCCTTTGATTCATATTTTCCTTTTTATATGATTAATAGTTTGAAAATTATCACACCTAAGTATATTATGGATGGATTAAATGATTAGAACCAAAATAAAATAGTGAAGGGTAGGATTATCATCCATGGTTCTATGCATTCCTTCATATCATGTAAGTTTATTAAAACTATTAAAACATTACCACAAATCATGGAAGTAGATCTATCATTCAAAATGGAAAATGTGGAAATTATTTCACCCTGAGTATATAACTCCTACTTTATCAAAAAAATTGGGCTGAAATTCCGAGTAAACTTTTTAATACACCCTTTAGTGTAATTTGATTCAATTTTTGGTATGGATTGGATTTACTTACATAGAGCCCATATAAATTGTCCTGAGAAGGAAATCACTCTCTGTATCATGAATCATACTCTGGTTCCATACATTTAAAAGGAGGGGTATGAATATTCTTTAGCACCAATATCTCAAGAATGGATATTATTTTCCTATGATAAAGTATATCAATCTCAAATGATTGAGTCTAAGGAAAATATTATCCTTGAAGACATGACCATTGAAATGGAATACACTAAAGTGTTTCCCAAATAATTTCTTGGTATTAATCCTAGTTGAGAGGTTGAATTTTTAATTGATATTATACCCGGGGATTTTCCAATATCCTAGACTCCATATAGAATGTATGTATTGGAACTTGAGGAGCAGAAGAAACGACTACAAGAGAATCTAGATAAAGGGTTCATATGACCAAGTGCTTTACCGTGGGGTGCACCAGTACTCTTCATCGAGAAGAAAGATGGATCAATGAACCTTTACATTAATTATCATGATATGGATAATATCACAATAAAGAAAAAGTATCATTTTTCATGGATTTATGACTTTTTTTATCAGTTACATGGAGCCTAGTACTTATCCAAGGTGGATCTTTGGTCAGGGTGTTATCAAGTAAGGGAGAAGAAGAAATATATCCCAAATATTTCTTTTTGTATGAGGTTTGAGCACAATCAGTTCATAGTAATTCCATTTTAACTCACTAATTATCCAGTAATCTTCATTGACTTGATGAATGTAGATTTCAGATATTACCTCAACAAATTTGTGGTAGTCTTTATGTATGATATTATAATATACTCGAAAATCAAGGAGGAACATGAAGAGCATCTTATAAATATGCTAAAGAACTTACAAAAGGATAATATTTATAAAAATTACATTAAATATGAGTTATGATTGAAGGAATTTTCATTATTTAGGTCATATTATGTAACGTCCCAGATTCAGGTTCCACCCAAAAGTGCCCCAAACTCGGTTGGTCACATAACCTCAAGCGCATTTCCCCAAATTAAATAGGCTACCGACTAGCAGTGAGGGATAAGGTAAAACATTGGGGAAACTACTCCCTTATTGGAAGAGTATACACAATGAAATATAAACATAAAACAAAAGTGGAACCAGTAATACCACAAAAGTAAACAGAAAAAGACTGAAAGTAAATCCAACAGAAGCCACAATATATATATATATATGATTCATGGCCTATGTATCTTAGAAAACATCCAAACAATTCACAATTATGGAAAGTAATACATAAATCAAAGTACAAATGAAACAAAAAAACTCCAACAGCATCGTAAGCGTCACCATGGTCCCATGATCTCCAGCTCCAACAACAATCAAGTACCTGATGAAGAAGGGAGTTTTCCCTTATCTATACCTACAATCATATAATATTTTTGGATCCAAAAGCATGACCCAAATAGGGTGTTAGATGAATTCGAGTAGGAAACCACCAAAATATCTATGCCTAACTGTCAATGAAATACAGAATAGGTAATATGAATAAGTGAAGCAATAAACTAGGAAGTAATCAAAAGTAAACAATGATACCCTTTAAATTACATTCACTTAACATTCTTTATTCATCTTTTGAATCATTTAACCCTAGGATCTATCCTAAGATCTATATCCCCCATGTAAATTAACTAAAAAAACTTCTCATAAGACCATCTAAACAAAACAAGTAAAACTGAATCCAAGCTTGTGCTTTGGCTTGGAAAACGCTTCACAATAATTCAATTATTCAATAACGACTCTTTGGGAAGGTTCTCATAGTCTAATTCCCATTTTATAACAAAAAAACATTTCATTTAATAATGACCCTCTGGTAAATCTCTCACGGTCTAACCCCTTTGGTCTATTATGCTATCAAACAATTATAAACAACCACATGGGAAAGATTGCATGGTCTAAACCCCTGAGTCAGCGATTCATTTAATCAAATATAAATGACCACATGGTTATCTCTCATGGTTTAACACCTTTTTTATAATGTAACTATGATTAAATTATCAACGAACACCTGGGAAAGCTCTCATGGTCTAAACCCTTGGTTCAACATTTGATTAAATCAATTATAGGTGACCACCTGGGTAGATCTCATGGTCTAACCCCTTTGGGAAGCTCTCATAGTCCAACACCCTTGGTCAAGATTCAAATTCATATCATATGAATTTCATATAATCAATAACTCCATATTAACAAAACAAGGCAAACCTGACATGAATTCTAGACCAAACAGACATAACCAAACAAACAAGGGAAATGCACCCATGAGGTGTCCCATAAACAAGGAATCTACCCTTATGCATAAGTAACTACCCTTTATAAATTAAATAAACCATAGAAGGTGATAAAAAAGGTTAAATTTCAAATCAATAAATACCCCAAACATTGGTATGTGGCACTTTAAGCATATATAATCCAAAACAACACAACGAAAGGCACAAACCACCTACCTCGATGTCGTACAATCGATATACTTGAACATCGGCCCTTGAATCGGCCAAGATCAACATAGATATACAAAATGGTGAAAAACACCCAACCTTGAATAAATCATAAGTGAGGATGAATCCAGAAAAGAGGCTCTAGTTGTTTTGAGAACTCACCGGTGGGATTCCAACGCACCTGATAATGTCTCAATCGAAGCTCGGAAAGAGAATCAAGAGGGGTTTAGAGTCTGTTATCCATTCTGTATCTCTCCTGTATAAACCAAATCCATAAAGAATATATTTTTGAATATGATATATGACCCTTCTTTGATATAACAAATAAAAAAGAAAACTACACTGCATGTTCTTTAAAACTACATGTCATGTAGTAGCCTTAATCGGCCCCCGACTTAGGCGGATCTGTGAGGTCACCACACGGCCATGTACTCAGCCTCCACACATTACCCCATGGTCAGCATGTGGTTGTACGTGACCACTGGGTACACGACATGTACAAGGGATTACATGGCGCATACTTAGAAAATTTTATTTCCTTCTTTTTTCCTAAATAACAACCCAAAATCAAGATCCATGCCTGAAATAAAGATCCGAATTCTTACAAACTTCCCCACTTAAATAAATACATCCCTAAATTTCCCTTCCAAGGGTTGTGAATATTAATCGGCAAACAACTCAAACCACTAAGATCGTACATCGGCCTCTGATTCACGCTCAAATTTACCCAAGAGATGAAGGTAGAACGATCCTTGTAGTTTAGCTTGGGTTGTCGAATCCTCAAAGACCTAAGAAGAAACCTATAGACATGTACATTATATGGTCTATTTATGGCTATGAAGTTTCCAACTTGGGTTGATTTTATATGGGTTTAATTGAACTTTAAGACACTGAATTTAATTCAATTTTAATGTATGATTTGATCCTAGGTTATCACTTGGGGTGGATTGGATGCATTCCCTTTTCAACTATTTCAATTTCTTATATTTGAGATGAGTTCATTTAAGAAGATCAAACAAAATCATCACTCATTGGTTTAATGCCTACACAACCTAATACTAATCACCTATACACTTGAAGGATCAAATATTTGAGCATTCCAAGATGAAGTTTTGTATTAGCACTTGAAGTGTGTGGCCTTAAAATTCAATAAGGATGAAGAAGTTTTAAAATCGTCAAATAAAAATATCATTTAAAAGAAGTGATTATAGATTAAGGTAGTGATAAATAACATCCAATCCAGCCCCTTTATACTCCCTTGGATCAACCCATAAGTGGGTTATCCCTCCATTGATTCTATGGTTTCAATGGAAGTGGAAAGTAAACTCATGAGGGAGGAAATGGAGAAGTAAAAAAACAATGAAATAACGATCACTCCACCATTGTATGGTAATTTCACAAGGTTTGGTGTGAATAAATTCACACCTTGAACCAACGGTATCAAAGTGATATGAATAACAATAGAATAAGAGGATAATAATAACTTTTATTAAGAAACAAAAGTGAATTGAACAACTTACATGTGAAAGGAAAACTTGAGACAACAAAATCACAGCATAACATTACAATGAAAGAAATCTCAAAGATGAAAAACTACTCCACCAACACTACCTTAAATAGGCATTTTGGGAGCCTTGGGTAGATCCTCCAACAGTACAAATCATCCCACTTGATTATGGTAGGCCTAGGGTGGTGGAAAGCTTGTGGAACTTAGAATTTTCCACTCTTGACCCAAGGTGGAAGTCAGCTTGCAACCACCAAATAGATATGCCTGGAAGACCTTTTTGATGGCCGAATTAGAGTGGTCAATAGAATAATAAACTGGATCCCCGGATTTCTCCTAACCTCCTGTAAAATTTGGTCCCATTTGGAGTTTTTTATTCCAAGATATGATTATATTGGTAGGATTTATTTATGGGCCGCAGAATTTGGCCCAGAATTGTATCTCCAAATTGGTCCACCTTAATGACCACCATGGAGGCCGAATTAGCACTTCCTCCTAAATAGGTATTTGTTACTCTACAGGTATTCTATAATACCATGAAATTTGGGTTTCATTGGACCTGTATGTTGGGCCCCACATTCTCATCAGTGGGATGGTGTCCAATCTGACTTCTCCGGAATTGTTTCCTTTCATCACAAAATATCCTCATATTCTTCCATTAATTCTCCATTTATCCCTGAATAAAACATGTTCGTATTGAAGTTTAGATCAATTTAAAAAAATATAAAATTAAATTATGGATAATTACATTCCTTAAAATTACATGAATCATTGGGTACTTTAAATGATGTTCAAAAATGTACCACATAATAGTGCATTTTAAGAAGGAATTACAATCATAATGTGAAATGATGTTCAAAGTGTAAAATGCACTAAAATGGTGTTTATGAATTATAAAGAACATTAATATTATATATATTATCAATGAATATTAGCCTCATTTAGTGGATAATCACACCCCCCCAACTTGAGTTTTGCTAGTCCCGAGCAAAATATATCTCAACAATATGAAATTCGAATTCCCTTTTCCAAAAAAATTTTAATACACAATGATCACCAAAAACACTTATACCAAAAAATCATGAAACCCATCAAAATATTTTAATACATGTTAGTTTTATAAGCATATCCCAATTCAAATCCCATTCCTTTGTTCAAATTCATTGCCATATTTCATCCAATATCAATTAAGTATGAGGATGTGTTGTGTATCACAATAGACATGGGGGTTAATCTTTATTCAAGGGGGAAATGATGAAAGCGCTAGGTGGAATCACATTTCAATATTAAGATTATTATTCAATTTTTTTTATTTTATTATTTTTTTTGTTTTTTTCTGTTTTGCAATTTTGGCATGGTAATTGAAATTGGACTCAAAAGAGTCAACCCCTGTAGCGAGAATTTACCGATGACTCCCAGGCTCAAAGACCATATGGAAACAAGTGAATTCCACATACTCGGGCATCATCTTAAGTTAACTCAGTCAAAAACAAATTCAAATTTCCAAAAATAGAGATAAAATCACTAACTCTGGGCCAGACAACTATGGAGTCATGATCCCCAAGTGCCGAAAGCCACGCATTAGGTCATTTCATTGTTATACGCACAAATTTATTGTTTTTTTAATTTTTTTTTGAATACTCATATTAAAACTAAAATGATCACCAACCCTATGCTATTTATTTGGGGGACCCCATGAACTCAAACTAATACCCCACTATCCAAAGGATGTGCATTGTTATTCTTTTTTATTTGGATGAAAATATAAACAATGAAATATCACATTGGAAAACCACACTTTCCAAAATATATGCTCATGAAATTATAAAAGGATTAAAATCAAAATCGGGGAATGCTAAATTATTGGATATTCAGTTTCAAATTGTGCAGTATGTATTACCATGTTTGAAGTTAAAGGAATTTTTCCTTCCATTCACGCACATTTTTTTTCAAATCATTCATTTTTTTAAATAAAAGTAAATTTTTTTATTTTATCTCCCCCCCAACTTAAAATAACACCATCTCTAGTGTTTAAAGAAAAGAAAATTTAGAATGGGGTGGAGGTAGATAATGAAAGTTCAAAAAGGAAATTGAAAATAAGGATCATGGAATGAAGTCACCTGATGGTTGATGTTGAAATTCTTGTTGCTCCCTTTTAATCCCTTGATCTCGATGTCACTCTGAGAATTCCCTAGTGGAGAAAAAAAACAAACAAAAAAACTATATATATATATATATAAAATAAAGAAAGTGAGATATAAGTATATATATAAAAATTATAGAATAAGGAAGCACAAAAATCCACAGGTTAGTGGTAAGCGCGCGCCCATGTCTCCCTTCGGTCCCGGGTTCGATTCCCCGTGACTTTACCTGTTGTGATGGGGGTTGACCCACGACCTATGACGTGTCCCTTTTTTGATTTATTAATATATTTTTATTTTAACCTACAAACAAATAAAAATAAAATGAACTGATGATACATTTTCTTCTTTTTAAATTTCTAGGTAAGGTATTACTCAAGGATCACACCACGTGACACAGATGAATATGGTGCTCCCCTTTCATACCCATCCATACTCATAATAGAAGAACAGGTCAACAGTCTATTTTTTTAATATCAAAATGATTAATAAAAAAAATGATTCCAAAAAGATTGAAAACATGAAAACCATGGGTTTCCTCCCATGCAGCGCTTTGTTTAACGTTGTTATCCCGACAAGGATCCTAAATCTATCAATTTTTTCCTGGTTCATAGGTTGGCTCAGTTTACTCAACCTCTATTTCTTATTTATTGAATGATTTATTGAATGGTTTTAACCTTTGACCATTGACCTTGAAAATGTAACCACTTGTGGGATCTTGAATCTCTACTACCCCATGGGGGTACACATGATGCACTATAAAAGGACCTGACCATCTAAACCTTAACTTTCCCAGGTGTAAATGATGTTTTGAACTATACAAGAGCACAAATTTTCCCAGTTCAAAATGTTTGACTTTGATATTCCTAGATTGTTAGTCTTGGACTCTAGATTTATTGTGCCTTGAATTTTCATAAGCCTTCATCCTTAGTTCCTCCAGTTCATTGAGATCTAATTTACTTATTGTTTTGGCCAATGAGAGGTCATAATCCATTTTCTTAATTGTCCAAAAGGCCTTATGTTCAATCTCCACTGGAAAATGGCATGATTTACCATAAACCAACCTATATGGGGACATTCCTAAAATGGTTTTATATGCGGTTCTATAGGCCCAAAGAGCATCCAAGAGTTTCTCAGACCAATCTTTCCTAGAAGGATTGACATTTTTTTCAAAAATATTCTTAATCTCCCTATTTTATAACTCAGCTTGACCATTAGTTTGAGGATGGTATGCAATGGAAAGTTTATGAGAAATCCCATAATTAGACATGAGTGAAGAGAATGGACGGTTGCAGAAATGGGTTCTTCGATCACTGATTATAGCCCTAGGAATTCCAAATTGGGAAAATATGTGCTCTTTCCAAAATTGGATCACAAAATGATGGTCATTATACTTGGTGGGAATGGATTCAACCCATTTTGAGACATAATCAATAGCTAAAAGGATGTAGAGGTATCCCCTAGAGTTTGGGAAGGGACCCATGAAATCGATTCCCCCACAGTCAAAGATTTCAATCACTAAGATGGGAGTGAGTGGCATTTGATTCCTTTTTGTGATTGACCCTACTTGTTGACACTTAGGATATCTTTGAAAAAATGTGTAGGAGTCCCTTGAGAGGGTGGTCCAGAAGAGACCACACTAAATAATCTTAGAAGTTTTTTTCTTAGAGGAAAAGTGACCTCCACATGCCTCACTATGACAAAATTTAAGGATGGACACTTGTTTAGATTCAGAGACACACCTCCTAATGACTTGGTCAGGGAAGAACTTATAGAGGTATGGATCATCAAACACATAGTGTCTAACATCAGAAAGGAATTTCTTTCGAGTTTGAGTCCCTAAGAATTTTGGAATGACTCCTATAACTAAGAAATTGGCTATGTCAGCATACCAAGGGCAGTCACTCACAAAGTATAGGTGTTCATTCAGAAATGAATCAGAAACAGAAAGGTGATTTGAGTTGTCTTTGAATTCCATCCTAGAGAGGTGATAAGATACAGAATTTTCAACACCCTTTTTATCCTTGATTGTTAGGTCAAATTCTTGTAAGAGAAGGACCCACCTAATCAGTCTAGCCTTAGCATCTTGTTTTTGGAAGAGGTATTTTAGTGCATAATGGTTAGTGAACACAGTGATGGGGGATCCTAAGAGGTAGGACCTAAAATTCTCTAAGGCAAACACAATAGCAAGTAAATCTTTTTCAGTGGTGGTGTAGTTGATTTGGGCATCATTTAAGGATTTACTTGCATAAGCAATGACATAAGGAGTTTTATCACAACATTTTCCTAACACAGCTCCTACAGCAAATTCATTGGAATCACACATAAGATCGAAAGGAAGGTTAAAATTTGGAGATTTAATAATGGGAGGAGAGGTGATAGAGGATTTGAGGGTTGAGAATGAACCCTCACAGCTTTCTGTCCAAACAAATGGAGCATCCTTTATTAAGAGAGCACAAAGGGGACAGGAGATTGAACTAAAGTCCTTGATGAATCTTCTATAGAAACCCGAATGTCCTAAGAAAGACCTCACTTCCTTAACAGTTTTGGGTGATGGAAGGTGAAGAATGATGTCAACATTGGCTTTATCAACTTCAATCCCCCTACCTGAGACCAGATGGCCTAGAACTAGTCCCTCTTTAACCATGAAATGGAATTTTTCCCAGTTTAGGACCAGATTCTTTTCTTCACATCTTGACAAGACTCACTCCACATTCCTCATACATCCCTCAAATGTATCCCCAAACACAGAGAAGTCATCCATAAAGACCTCAAGAAAATCCCATACCATGTCTGAGAATATTCCCATCATGCACCGCTGGAAGGTTCCAAGGGCATTGCATAACCCAAAGGGCATGCATTTGAAGGAAAAGGTGTCTAATGGACATGTGAATGTAGTATTCCCTTGATCCTCTAGGGAGACCTCAATTTGATTATACCCCAAGTACCCATCTAAGAAATAGTAGAAGGGATGCCATACCACTCTCTCAAGGACTTGGTCAATGAATGGTAAGGGAAAATAATCCTTCTTGGTGAATGATTTTATCTTCCTATAGTCGATGCAGACTCTCCAACCACTACTCACCCTTGTTGGAAGAATCTCTACATCCTCATTGGTTATCACTATGATTCCTGCCTTCTTGGGATTCACTTGGATTGGGATGACCCACTCACTCTCAGCTATGGGATATATGATACCATCTTTTAACAATTTCAGAATTTATTTTATCACTACTTCCATGATATTAGGATTGAGACTCCGTGGAGGTTGACAACATGGCTTTGAATCAGATTCCAGAACAATTCTATGAGTCCCAATAAGGGGGCTAATCCCAGGAATATCAGACAGGGTCCAACCAATGGCTTTCTTATGTTTCCTAAGGAAATATAGAAGCATCCTCTCATTATTGGATTCAAGATAAGAATAAATGACAATAGGATATGTTTGATTTTCCCCTAGGAAAGCATACTTGAGTGCAGCAGGAAGTTCCTTCAATTCAAGATTAGGTTGGTTCAGAATTTCAGCAGAATATTGGGACATTGGATCAAGATAAATTGTGTTTCCTATAGTTTTAGATAGGATAGATTTCCCACATATAGAAGTTTCAGATACTATATTGGCTTGATAATATTTGGTGAAGGAAGTTGGAGTGGTCTCCATGAAAGTGGTTTCACTAATTTTTAGACCTAAGACATCATCATAAGAGAAATTTGAAAATGATTTAAGCTAAGGAGATAAACTTCCTTCATGTGAACAAAGGAAATCAATCTCATCCTGACTTAAACATCTATAAAATATTCCTTGATGTTATATGGATTCATTATCAATGATTTCTATAATGTTTACTTCATGAATGTCCTTGTCATCCCCTATTTGTGAGATTTCATTATAGATGTTCAAGTCTAGACTCATGTTCCCAAATGTGATGGTCATGTTCCCATTTCAAACTCAGATAACATAGTTGATTGTTGAAAGGAAGGGACGACCAAGGATAATTGGGGTTTGTTCCTTATTTCTTAAGTCTGGATGGTTGTCAAGGACAATGAAGTCAGCAGGGTAGATGAATTTTTCAACCTTTACCGGAACATCCTTTAAAATCCCCTTTGGAACCTTAATGCTATGATCAGCAAGTTGAAGTGTGACAGATGTGGGTTGGAGCTCTTCTAGGCCTAAATGGTAGTACACAGCATAGGGGATGATATTGGCACTAGAACCTAGGTCACACAAGGCCTTGACAACTTTGCTCTCTCCTAGTTCAACATTGATGTAAGGGTAACCCAGGTCTTTTAACTTAGGAGGAATGGTCCCTCGAATTGTGGTACTCACATTAGCAGCCAAAAGGACTTGGTTTTTATGTGAAAATTTTATTTTAAAATTGAAAAAGTCCTTAAGGTACTTTGAGTAGGCAGGTATGGTTTGGATTTCATCAATAAGGGGAATATTCAACTTGACTTGTGTGGATATTTCTCTTAATGTTTGACTCAGTTCAGGCTTGGTTTTCATCCTCATGCATTGAGGAAATGGTGCAGGTTGTGGGGTTGTTTGTTGAAGAGTTGTTTCTTTAACATTGTTATCAGTTTTCTCATTTTGATCTTGTGGTTCATTTGAATTTTCATTAGAGTTTTAATCTTCACATGGTTTCTGACTTATTTGTTCAGGTTTCTCAATTGATTTCACACTTCTTAAAACAGTCACAACCTTTAGTTGTTCATGAGTTGTTTGAGTACAACTTGACTCTCCCCTTGAAGTTGAGGATGGTACCGCCTGATTAGGCATGGGTGACTTTCCGGTTTTGATGGTTTGCAGTTCTTGTTTTAGGGAAGATACTTCCGAGTTCATCCTTTCCATTTGTTTGCATAGTTGTTCTAGTAGGCTTTGTGGAATAGTTTGGGTTGGTGGTTGAGAATATATTTTTATCCCAGGGGGATATTTTGGAGGTCATATGGTTTGTTGAAAATGGATCGGTGGCTATTGGTATTGTATAGGTTGGGTTTGGAACTGTTTATGGGTTTGGTAGTTCTGATGGGTATAAGTATTTTGTCCCTGTGGTTGTCTTGGTTGCTGGTTATCATTCCAGCGGAAGCCTGGGTGGTCATTATACCTTGGGTTGAAGGTGTTTTGATATTGATGCTTTTGAAAGTTCAAAGAATTTGCTTCTGTTGGGGGTCCTCCTAAAATAACATCCTTGATGGATGGAATGGTTGGGAATTTTTCTGTCTTATGGTCATGTTTTCCACAAATTGTGAAAACAGGGTCTGCAGTTTGAATTTCATGGACTTTCCTAAGTCCTATCTCTTCAACCTTCATAGAGAGTTCTACGAGTTTAGACCTAAGGTTTTCCTCTTCTCTAAGTTTATGAATTCTAGTAGTTCTTTATGGATTTTTAGAATAAGGTGAAGTTCCCCATGTTTGGTTTTGTTCAACAAGGCTTTCTAGATACTCATAAGCATCATTTGGGGCTTTGTTTTTAAAGGTTCCATTACATATCATGTCAATGAATTTTTTGTTCCCCGGACCCAAACCTTCATAGAAAATTCTCACTTTTTTCAGGTTTAGAAAAACCATGGTGTTTAACCATGTTTAGAGTGTCTTTTAACCTCTCCCATGTTTCATATAATGACTCTCTCTCTTTTTAAAAAAAGTTTTGTATACTCTTTTTAAGTGAAATTTTTTTGTGGTGGGGAAAGTATTTTTTGTATAATTCCCTTTGTAGTTGGTCCCAAGAGTTGATAGATGATGGTATCAAATTGTGTAGCCAATTTTTATCTCTATCCTTTAAATTAAAAAGGAAATAGCCTCATCTTAGCTGATTCTAGTTGATGTGGGGGACACATGGTATCTACAATGTCATTGAATTCCTTAACGTAAAGGTAGGGCATCTCGAAATCCATTCCATGGAATGTGGGAAGGTGGTTTAGGACATGGGGTTTAAAGATGTATTTGTAATATCCTAGGTAATTGTGTCTAATTCATGAGGGGGCATTGTTCCAGTAAGGTGTGAGGTAGTCATTCATGGTTTGATCAACTGCATTCCCCAAGTTTGGGGCTGCCTCATTTGGGTTTCCATTTTGGTTCCCACCCGGGTTTATGAGTTGGTTTCTTTGAAGACCTTCTATTGAAAAAGGATAAATTTTTGACTCTTGAGTACTATGAATATTATGATCTAATGGAAAGAGTTCCCTTGATGTACTTGACTCCCCAACCACAGGACTATCCACCCTAACTAGACGATTTGATTGATCGCAGGTGTAGGCGGACATGCGCCAAAAGAAAAAAAACGAGAAAGGGACGAGATAAGAGAATTTGGATGAGAAAATAAGAAATGGGGGATAATATAATGGGTGTTTAGATGACTTAATTGGGTCCCCGACAATGGTTCCAAAAATTGATTCATGCTCAAATTTACCCAAGAGATGAAGGTAGAATGGTCCTTGTAGTTTAGCTTGGGTTGTCGAATCCTCAGAGACCTAAGAAGAAACCTATAAACATGTACATTCTATGGACTATTTTTGGATATGAAGTGGACAACTTGGATTGATTTTATATGGGTTTAAGTGAACTCTAAGACACTTAATTTAATTCAAGTTTAAATCATGAGTCGATCCTAGGTTATCACTTGGGGTGGATTGGATGCATTCCCATTTGAACTATTTCAAATTCTTATATTTGAGATGAGTTAATTTAAGAAGATCAAAAAAAATCATCACTCAATAGTTTAATGCCTACACACCCTAATAATAATCACCTATACACTTGAAGGATCAAATATTTGAACAGTCCAAGTTAAAGGTTCATATTAGCACTTGAAGTGTGTGGCCATAAAATTCAATAAGGATGAAGAAGTTTTAAAATCATCAAATAAAAATCTCATTTAAAAGAAGTGATTAGAGATTAAGGTAGTGATAAATAACATCCAATCCATCCCCTTGTTACTCCCTTGGATCAACCCATAAGTGGGTTAGCCCTCCATTGATTCTATGGTATCAATGGAAGCAGAAAGTAGACTCATGAGGGAGGAAATGGAGAAGTAAAAAAACAATGAAATAACGATCACTCCACCGTTGTGTGGTAATTTCACAAGGTTTGGTGTGAATAAATTCACACCTTGAACCAAAGTTATCAAAGTGATATGAATAACAATATAATAATAGGATAAGAAGAACTTTTGTTAAGAAACTAAAGTAAATTGAACAACTTACATGTGAAAGGAAAGCTTGAGACAACAAAATAATGGCATAACATTACAATGAAAGAAAGATAAAAGATGAAAAACTACTCCACCACCACTACCTTAAATAGGAATTTTGGGATCCTTGGGTTGATCCTTCAATAGTACAAATAATCCCACTTGATTATGGTAGGCCTAGGGTGGTGGAAAGCTTGTGGAACTTTGACTTTTCCACTCTTGACCTGAGGTGGCAGCCATCTTGAAACCACTGAATAGATGAACATGTAAGACCTTCTATATTGATGAATTAGAGTAGACCATAGAATAATAAAATGGATCCCCTGATGTCTCCTAACCTCATGTAAAATTTGGGTCCATTTGGAGTTGTGGATTCCGAGATATGATTATATTGGTAGGATTTATTTTTGGGACGTAGAATCTGGCCCTGAATTTTATCTCCAAATTGGTCCACCTTAATGACCACCATGGAAGCCGAATTAGCACTATCTCCTGAAGAAGGATTTTTTATTTTACATGCCTTCTAGAAACCCAAGAAATTTGGGCTTTATTGGGCCTGTATTATAGGCCCCACATTCTCATCAATGGGCTGGTCTCCAATCTGACTTCTCCAGAATTGTTTCCTTTCATCACAAAATATTCTCATCTTCTTCCATGAATTATCCATTGATCCCTGAATTAAACATGTTAATATTGACATGTATATCAATTTAAAAAAATATAAAATTATAATATGGATAATTAAATTTCTTAAAATCAGATGAATCATTGGGTAATTTAAATGATGTTAAAAAATGTACCACATAAGAGTGCATTTTAAGAAGGAATTACAATCATAATGTGAAATGATGTTCAAAGTGTAAAATGCACTAAAATGGTGTTTATTAATTATAAATCACATGAATATTATATATATTAACGATGAATATTAGCCTCATTTAGTGGCTAATCAGCCTCCCTCCCCCAAGTCTCATCCTGTACTTGCCCATGCTACCATAACACCTGTACCAGAGGAACATACTGGCCACTGATAACATTCGTGCTATGATGGCGATCCTTGAAGGATGTATCCACCTCAAACTTGACCTCCTCGGGTTGAAAAACATGAGATGGGTCTGAAAAGTAATGTCGTAACTGAGAAATAGGAAAGACATCGTGCATAGCCCGATACCTCTAAGGTAACTGTAACTGATAGGAAACTAGCTTGAATCTCTCTAAAACCTCAAAAGGACCAACATATATTGGTGAAAGATTCTCCTATATCCTAATCCTACTGTGTCCCAACCATGGTGTGACATGTAGGTAAACTTGATCTTCGACCTCAAACTCTAGAGTTCGCCTCTGTCGACCAGCATAAGTTTTCTGGTAAGATTGTGTATTATCCATCCTCTTCTAAATTAACTCCACCTGCTCAGTGATCTCCTAAACAAGATGAGGTTTGTAGCATAGCTACCTCTCTTGCCTCCAGCCAACATAGGGATGATCATCATGGCCTATCATACAAAGCCTCAAAAGTTTCCATCTGAATTGTTTCCTGAAAACTATTATTGTAGGAAAACTCCACTAGGGATATATGTATCTCCCAAGAGCCCTTGAAATCCTAGATGTATTCTCTAAGCATGTCCTCCAAAACCTGAATTGTGTGCTCAGATTGACCATCTATCTGTGGATGGTAAGTTGTACTCAGAAGTACCTATGTTCCTAAATCCCCTCTATACTCCCTACCGGACACAAGAAGTAAACCAGGCATCCCTGTATAAAATGATAGAGTTCAGAACCATGTGCAAACATACTATCTCTCATATTTACAACTTTCCAAGATCATAAAAACTGAAAGTTTCCTTGACCATCAAGAAATGTGGAACCTTCATGAGCCTATCAATAAGAACCCAAATCGCATCATTCCCTCAAGGCGACCTCAGTAAACCCGTCATGAAATCCATCACGACATCATTCCACTTCCACTCGATAATGGATAACTATTGTAATGGCCCTATCAGTCACTGATGATCTACTTTAACCTACTGGCATGTGGAACATCTCATAACAAAACTATCGACATCCCTCTTCATGCATGGACACCAATACTGACGAGGTAGATCTCAATACATCTTGGTAACACCATGATGAACTACCCATACTGAGGCATGAAAATATTCCAACAACTCTTCACGTATGTCTGATAACACCCATACATGCCCATGAAAACATAAAACTTTATCCACTCATGCAGTCCACCCAAGAGTAGGGTCCTCTCCTAACACACTCTCCCATAGGAATAGGCATTCGAAATCTGATAGCTTCCTCATTCACACTCTATCTAGTAGAGTAGAGGTACTAACTATAGAAGAAAGAAACATTTTCCCCTATTTGTTGTGCACCTCCAAATGCATCTCAAAGAATAGATCCATAGGCTTCCACTCACTATTGGCCTCCTTAACTGCCTATATCTGAGTTCTCCTACTCAATGCATCAGCCACTACGTTGCCTTTTCTAGGCATGTAGGCAAGCTCAAAGTCAAAAGAATGAAGGTACTCAACCCACCTTCGCTGTCTCAAATTTAGATCATGTTGAGTAAAGATATACTTGAGGCTTTTTTGGTTAGTGTATGTATACAATAAAATTCTCTCCCAAAAGATAATGTCTCTAATAGCGCAAGGCATGAAAAACTGCAACCAAATCAAGATCATGTGTTGGGTAATTCCTCTCATGCGACCTCAATTGTTGAGAACCATATTCAACAACTCCTTCCCCTTGCATAAGCACTACTCCCAGCTCGATACCTGATGCATCATAGTAAATGGATTAACTATTGATCAGCTCCATAAAAATCAGTATTGGTGCTTAATTTAATCTCCCTTACTGTAATGCCCCAACCCCAACTACCCAGAGCCGGTGCATTACTTCGTAACATTGTCATGATCACAAATGATCAAGTCTCGAAAGACCGATTAGTTTAGTAGCCTTGGAAACACTAGATACATTCATAAGTCTTTCATTACATCAAAAAGTAAACAAACTACAATAACATGGTCTTCATAGTCCACACTCATATCCTCACTGACTATTCTTGCAAGTCAGTCATAATACACTTCTTCACATCCTGGAAAATATTAAAACATTGAAAGGGGTGAGCTCAGATGCTCAGTAAGGATAACAATATTGCGGAAGCTTTTATAAGAAAACATAAGCATTTAAGGCAATGTATAACTAAAACAAAAGCCTTATCGAACTTGAAATTCAGCATAATATGGAAAAAGTAAAATAAAATAATGCCATTACTTGCTCACATGGATATTCTACTAGATGAATAATCACGTGAAATATCAATAACCACTTTCATAATGAGGGAATGTATAATGCCAGACATTCTGAAACATTTTGTCAAGGCCTCGGCCAAGACGTCTAAAATGATTAAGGCCTCAGCCAAAACCATAAATCAAATTGGGAAAGGGCCTAGGCCAATTCCACGTCTAGTTGTCTCATGAGACCTACCGATGCATCGAGGAGCTATAGCGGGCTCCACCCGTCACTTATTAAGTCCAATACATTCCTCATATGAATAGGTTTAAACATATCATAAACCATAACATAATCGTATCACATAAAACATGCATAAAGGAAACATAACATTTCCACATTTCAATCACAAGATATCAATACAACACATTGATATAATAAAAACACTTTCAAAACCATTTTCAATATCAAAATAAAATAAAGTTAAAACTTTGTATTTATTTTTCATAAAAAAAACGATGGCTTGTAGAGGAAGCCGAAAATCAAATAATGGTCATGGCGGCGGAGAAGTCGTTGTCGCCGCATATGTATGGAAAGAAAAACATTCCCTTTTTGTCGTTTAGTAAAACGATTCGTATAAAAAGATTCCTTTTGAATAAACGTAAAATGTCAAAGGGGTTTATACACTGTACAAAAGAAATTTGTGTATAAAACAAAATATGCCTCAATGAATGGAGATTGAGACGAAGTCCCTTAAAAAGATCATTTTTAAATAAAATATATCTATTATGTGTATTCACTATATGTACACATAAATAAAGTATAAATACAATATACAACATAATAATATCATGACATAATTTTAAAGTAGGATATTAACCCAAAGAATATAAATTGGGTTAAGAAGTTCCCTTACCTTTTGTCTGACTTGATTCGACCATTCTTTAACCTCCTGAATAATAAAATAGAGTTAATATCTACTTTATTAAGAACATTTTTCATGTTCATTATCCCTTTTATATCACTTATTACAATGTTATGAACATTATGTAATTATTTAAGTTAGTAACGGTCGTTTTGTCGATCTTTGGTACTTGAGTCAAAAATAGACTTCTTATAATTACGAGTTGTTCATGTGGTGAAATATCCATTATATCCATAATTATATTCATGATGTAGATATCATATATATCATATATATACAGTATATACATTCATTCATAATGTCACATAACATTTAGAGGTAAGAAATGAAATGCACCGTTCATGGAGACGGTAAGCCGTACGTACGCATGAACGCTACTTTCATTTCTATTTCATATTTAATGGAATGAAATCATAATGATATAAATGTATAATATAATTCCAGTATAATATATTGTATAATACCATTTACTCCATCCTTTATACATCCCACATATGGCATTAACGATTCAAATCACTTTGAGGGGGCGGTAGTCCGCACTTCCTAAAATGAAATTATCGCGTTTTACCCATAATGGAAATCATAAAGTATGCCATAAATGAGAAATAAAGAAGAATAAGTAAAACATAAACATATTATATATCATATAAAAATAGTGACATCTTAATGGCCACCTTTGAAGGTGTTATATGAGTGTTGAACAATCATCGTTTCGTGAGGCAGAAATTCTCCATCCACAGAAACCGTATGTTCTTTAACCATTAGATGTAGGTGTGTGTAAGTGTAGCTCGAATCCTTCTTATAACAACATCCTAGTATATTGATTATACTGGTGTTGTTACAAAATAAATGAATAAAAAGAGTTTACGGGGTTGGAGAAGAAAAATAAACCAAAAACAACATTAGAGAAGACATTACCTCAAAATCGGGTAACTCTTTTTGATTTGATCCAAAGGCTTCCTTGAGAAGAGTTCTGCCCAAAGTGAGGATTCTAGGAGTAAGATAGGGATGTTGGAAGAGTATTTGGGCAGAGTTTGGCCGAGCCAAATGGCTTGAAGGTGTGAATAAGGTGGGAGAGGTGGGGGCTTTTTATAAGTGGAGAGGAGGGGCTCTTTTGGAAAGATTGAAATGTTACATTATTACACAATGCTTTTCGGATTCTAAAGGTCCCAAACTTATATAATTAGAGGATAAGGTGATAAGGGTTCGAAATCTCCTCATCCAATTGGCTTTGGACAAGTGTAAGCCTTGGATTTTGCATTATCTTCCCATTTTATTTAAATCATTAAATAATGAGGTCATCGCTGCATCATCATGATGTCATAAATAATTTAATTTATTTAATGTTTAAAAATTATAAACAAAATACTATGATGTAGGAAATCTTTTTATCTTTCTAATGAATATTTATAATCAAAATTTGGACTTGTTTAACCCCACTTAAAAACTGTTTTAGTAAAAACACTCATGTTTGTGTCAAATTAATTTTAACATTAAATAAATATATATTAATGTAATTTTCCAACTAAAGTGGCTCCATGGGGTCCCCAAGTTGACCCATGGGTTGTCTTGGTCGGCCATGACTCATCCAATAGGATTAGGACAAGTTTCATGCTCGTCTCATATTATTAAAACATTATTTGTACCTTAAACTACACTAATTACCTCTAATCGCGATTAAGAACTTAAAAGTTACTATTCACCAAAAAATTATTTTAATCTCATTGAACCAAATTTTAATTCTTAATGACAACCATATATGTCGGATTTTTGAAAATCAAATCACAGAATTGGTAATATTTCATTTAAACAAAAAATCAGTTATTTAACTACCACTTAGTGGTTTCACTATTCATCAAAAATTGAAGTTTTTCAGAACAAGGCCAAAATTTCACCCTAAGCTATAATTGATATTCCAAATTCAAAAATGATGTCTATTTTACAAAATTACAAACATATAAGTTGCATTAATTAATTTTATAATTAATTCCCGCTGTCACAACAAATAGCGTGTTTTTAAGAAAAAATTTATATCAAAAGATTGACAATTGTTTATGTCCAATTTCAATGTTAAATTAATTCTAATGACCACCATTGGATAAAATGGTAAAAATATATTCTAATTATAATTTAAAACCACTAAATAGTATAATTTATCACAATAAATTATTTTGATTAAAAAGGTTGTTTTAAGTATTTTTCACTATTCATAAAAAAATTGGAAGTTCTCAGAAAGTTACAAAAAATTCAACTTAGGATAATTTCGATATTACGAATTCAAAAATGATGTCCATTTTGAAATATAAAATTTCTATAATTTTAAAAAGTTGTTATTACTATTCATAACGGCTACTTTGATTAGTCGCGGTGTTTTAGAACTCAAAGTTGCGTACAATGCAAGCTATTGAATTATTGAATGAGAAGCGTATCGTGGAAGCTCGGGGTGTTACATTCTCCCCTCCTTCAATAAATTTCATCCTGGCAATTTGAAATTTTTCTTTGAAAATAAAAGGTTGAAAAGAGAAAATACCTTTGAGGAAAACCCACATCGGAAATAAGGTTAATAAATATATAACATTAAAAGAAGGAAAGATAAGTACAAAGGTCACCCGATATAGCCCATTCTAGGATTCTATGAAAATATGGATATGGAGGAGAAACAAACCATCAAGGTCTGATGGAGAGTTATAGAAAACAGGATTAGGAGAAAGTTTAACCACAAGAAAATCACAAACTTGTGATTGGTTAAACGGTCATTGAATCCCCAGTTGGAAAAGTTAACCGACAACATTTTTATTTTAAGTTACCTTTTATAATGTTGAGGAATTTATTTAGGAGATTTACTAAGAACGTAAGGGAATATACATACATGTTATGTATACTTTCATTCATTAATAAATTTTTACCACAAACCCATCTTTTACTCCAAATGGTAACAGAACTCAAAAATATTCTATTTATCCTAATTGTATAAGGTTCCAAATGTTAACATATACCATTTAGATTAGTAAAACTATTTTGTAATAACCAGGGACTTCCTGTAGGCTAGTGGTAGGAAATAAAGGCTTGTCGCACTATGGTTGTGGGTTCGATTCCTGCAGCTTTGTCCGACGCGACGGGTTATTCCCCACCCTGCAGGTTGTCCTTTTCCTAAAACTATAGTATTATAATATTCCAAAAATAATCTTCATAAATTTTTTAACCTTAAACAATACTATCCAAATATCAACTTAATCCACTCCAACCATTATAGTTATCCAAAATACCTCTGTCCAGACTTTCTCTAAAAGGTCTCTTAATTCCAAAATCAATTTATCAGATTCCCCAAACAAAGTAAAGTTTCTCTTATTGTCACATACTAAAAATATAATTACCTTCATTATATTAAAACCTTACTGAAATCAACAAATACTGCAGTACAATCCTTATATATATATATATCACATTATTCTAATAACCAAAATATAATCCATGAGTCCAAAAGCACCAATACATTAGTTATTCTGCTTCAACTGTAGTAACAGCATAAGATTGTCCTTGATCCCTTGGCCTTTTCTGAGGTAAGTTTCCTTGACGCTTAGGACATTCATTTGCATAATGCCACATTTCCCTACAATTGTAGCATTCAACTTTGACAGCCTCTTCCTTTCCCTTGCAATCACGAGCCTGGTGACCCTTTTCTCCACATTTATAACAAACTCCCATTCCCTTCAGGCAAATTCCAAGGTGTTTCTTCCCACAGTTATCACATATTGGAAAATTCTTCTTTTCCCTCGTCCCTTTATCCATCATTCTATCTTCCATCCTTTTCTTCTCTTTCATCCCTTCAAATCCATAAGACTCAGAGAATTCTCTACTTATCTTATTAACACATGATACTATTTCTTCATATGTTGATAACACATGGAAGAATATTTCCCTTCTAAATGTTGGCTTAATACCATGAAAGATATGATCCTTCTTACTCTTTGGATCATACGTATTGATGGAGTTCACCTTCCTTCTACTGGGCGCCATTTCTATACAATGCCATAAACTAGATTAGTTTATGAATCAAAATACATAATTCCATACTTATAAAATACTTAACATAAATTGAACTATTTATGGATATAATCCATAATCATAAAAAGGTTTTCTTTGAGGAAGTATATACTCATAACTTTTCATAGTGGTTTGTAAAGAAAACGAGAATTATCCTAAGCATATCCCCCGGGAGTGTCGTAACCAAGAGTGCAGCAAGGCCCGTTGTCGTGCACCAGTTCCCGTTCGAGTCTAGCTCAAAGCGGTGTTTTCGGGTTTTACCCCTAGGTACATCTGTGCCAGAGCCGCCTCTACTTGATCGTATCCAGACAGGGACGTATTTCTCGGAAAACTCACAAAATCTCTAGAATAACAAAATTCTAGGAAGTTCTTCTATACTAATCCTCAAAGTCTATCTTCGGGCTATGTGCTCTAATCAGAGTTTATCTAAATCTAGCTTCTAAGGTTAGTACTAAACTGCCTCTGATACCAACTGTAACACCCCGACCCCAGCTACCCAGAGCCGGTGCATTACTTCGTAACATTGGCATGATCACAAATGATCAAGTCTTGAAAGACTGATTAGTTTAGTAGCCTTGGAAACACTAGATACATTCATAAGTCTTTCATTACATCAAAAAGTAAACAAACTACAATAACATGGTCTTCATAGTCCACACTCATATCCTCACTGACTATTCTTGCAAGTCAGTCATAATACACTTCTTCACATCCTGGAAAATATTAAAACATTGAAAGGGGTGAGCTCAGATGCTCAGTAAGGATAACAATATTGCGGAAGCTTTTATAAGAAAACATAAGCATTTAAGGCAATGTATAACTAAAACAAAAGCCTTAACGAACTTGAACTTCAGCATAATATGGAAAAAGTAAAATAAAATAATGCCATTAATTGCTCACATGCATATTCTACTAGACGAATAATCACATGAAATATCAATAACCACTTTCATAATGAGGGAATGTATAATGCCAGACATTCTGAAACATTTTGTCAAGGCCTCGGCCAAGACGTCTAAAATGATTAAGGCCTCGTCCAAAACCATAAATCAAATTGGGAAAGGGCCTCGGCCAATTCCACGTCTAGTTGTCTCATGAGACCTACCGATGCATCGAGGAGCTATATCGGGCTCCACCCGTCACTTATTAAGTCCAATACATTCCGCATATGAATAGGTTTAAACATATCATAAACCATAACATAATCGTATCACATAAAACATGCATAAAGGAAACATAACATTTCCACATTTCAATCACAAGATATCAATACAACACATTGATATAATAAAAACGCTTTCAAAACCATTTTCTATACCAAAATAAAAGAAAGTTAAAACTTTGTATTTATTTTTCATAAAAAAACGATGGCTTGTAGAGGAAGTCGAAAATCAAATAATGGTCACGGCGGCGGAGAAGTCGTTGTCGCCGCATATGTACAGAAAGAAAAACATTCCCTTTTTTTCGTTTAGTAAAACGATTCGTATAAAAAGATTCCTTTTGAATAAACGTAAAATGTCAAAGGGGTTTATACACTGTACAAAAGAAATTTGTGTATAAAACAAAATATGTCTCAATGAATGGAGATTGAGACGAAGTCCCTTAAAAAGATCATTTTTAAATAAAATATATCTATTATGTGTATTCACTATATGAACACATAAAGAAAGTATAAATACAATATACAACATAATAATATCATGACATAATTTGAAAGTAGGAGATTAACCCAAAGAATATAAATTGGGTTAAGAAGTTCCCTTACCTTTTGTCCGACTTGATTCGACCGTTCTTTAACCTCCTGAATAATAAACTAGAGTTAATATCTACTTTATTAAGAACATTTTTCATGTTCATTATCCCTTTTATATCACTTATTACAATGTTATGAACATTATGTAATTATTTAAGTTAATAACGGTCGTTTTGTCGATCTTTGGTACTTGAGTCAAAAATAGACTTCTTATAATTACGAGTTGTTCATGTGGTGAAATATCCATTATATCCAGAATTATATTCATGATGTAGATATCATATATATCATATATATACAGTATATACATTCATTCATAATGTCACATAACATTTAGAGGTAAGAAATGAAATGCACCGTTCATGGAGACGGTAAGCCGTACATACGCATGAACGCTACTTTCATTTCTATTTCGTATTTAATGGAATGAAATCATAATGATATAAATGTATAATATAATTCCAGTATAATATAGTGTATAATACCATTTACTCCATCCTTTATACATCCCACATATGGCATTAACGATTCAAATCACTTTGAGGGGGCGGTAGTATGCACTTCCTAAAATGAAATTATCGCGTTTTACCCATAATGGAAATCATAAAGTATGACATAAATGATAAATACAGAAGCATAAGTAAAACATAAACATATTATATATCATATAAAAATAGTGACATCTTAATGGCCACCTTTGAAGGTGTTATATGAGTGTTGAACAATCATCGTTTCGTGAGGCAGAAATTCTCCATCCACAGAAACCGTATGTTCTTTAACCATTAGATGTAGGTGTGTGTAAGTGTAGCAAGAATACTTCTTATAACAACATCCTAGTATATTTATGATACTGGTGTTGTTAAAAAAGAAATTAATAAAAAGAGTTTAGGGGGTTGGAGAAGAAAAATAAAACAAAACAACATTAGAGAAGACATTACCTCAAAATCGGGTAACTCTTTTTGATTTGAGCCAAAGGCTTCCTTGAGAAGAGTTCTGCCCAAAGTGAGGATTCTAGGAGTAAGATAGGGATGTTGGGAGAGTATTTGGGCAGAGTTTGGCCGAGCCAAATGGCTTGAAGGTGTGAATAAGGTGGGAGAGGTGGGGGCTTTTTATAAGTGGAGAGGAGGGGATCTTTTGGAAAGATTGAAATGTTACATTATTACACAATGATTTTCGGATTCTAAAGGTCCCAAACTTATATAATTCGAGGATAAGGTGATAAGGGTTCGAAATATCCTCATAAAATTGGCTTTGGACAAGTGTAAGCCTTGTATTTTGCATTATCTTCCCATTTTATTTAAATCATTAAATAATGAGGTCATCGCTGCATCATCATGATGTCATAAATAATTTAATTTATTTAATGTCTAAAAATTATAAAAAAATACTATGATGTAGGAAATATTTTTAGCTTTCTAATGAATATTTATAATCAAAATGTGGACTTGTTTAACCCCACTTAAAAACTGTTTTAGTAAAAACACTCATGTTTGTGTCAAATTAATTTTAACATTAAATAAATATATATTAATGTCATTTTCCAACTAAAGTGGCTCCATGGGGTCCCCAAGTTGACCCATGGGTTGTCTTGGTCGGACATGACTCATCAAATAGGAGTAGGACAAGTTTCATGCTCATCTCATATTATTAAAACATTATTTGTACCTTAAACTACACTAATTACCTATAATCGCGATTAAGAACTTAAAAGTTACTATTCACCAAAAAATTATTTTAATCTCATTGAACCAAATTTTACTTCTTAATGACAACCATGTATGTTGGATTTTTGAAAATCAAATCACAGAAGTGGTAATATTTTATTTAAACGAAAAATCAGTTATTTAACTACCACTTAGTGGTTTCACTATTCATCAGAAATTGAAGTTTTTCAGAACAAGGCCAAAATTTCACCCTAAGCTATAATTGATATTCCGAATTAAAAAATGATGTCTATTTTACAAAATTCCAAACATATAAGTTGCATTAATTAATTTTATAATTAATTCCCGCTGTCACAACAAATAGCGTGTTTTTAAGAAAAAATTTATATCAAAAGATTGGCAATTGTTTATGTCCAATTTCAATGTTAAATTAATTATAATGACCACCATTGGATAAAATGGTAAAAATATATTCTAATTATAATTTAAAACCACTAAATAGTATAATTTATCACAATAAATTATTTTGATTAAAAAGGTTGTTTTAAGTATTTTTCACTATTCATAAAAAATTGGAAGTTCTCAGAAAGTTACAAAAAATTCAACTTAGGATAATTTTGATATTACGAATTCAAAAATGAAGTCCATTTTGAAATATAAAATTTCTATAATTTTAAAAAGTTGTTATTACTATTCATAACGGCTACTTTGATTAGTCGCGGTGTTTTAGAACTCAAAGTTGCGTACAATGCAAGCTATTGCATTATTGAATGAGAAGCGTATCGTGGAAGCTCGGGGTGTTACACTTTCAGCTCCTGAAAGGCTGAATCATAGGAATCAATCCACAAGTACTTTTCACCCTTCTTAGTCAGGCCCGTCAGTGGTGCTGCTAAGCATAAAAAGTCTCAAATAAATCATTTTTAGTAACCACCCAGCACTAAAAAACTATTTACCTCAAATACGTTCTTCAGATTCTCCTAGGAAACTACCACTCTCACCTTCTCTGGGTCTACTGATACTTCTATCTCTGAGATGAAATGACCCAAGAAATGAACATGGTTCAACCAAAAGTGGCACTTTGAGAGCTTAGCATATAATTGATTCTATCTCAGTGTACTTAATATGATCTCAATATGGATGGAATGGTTGTTCTGAGTGTGAGAGTACACCAAGATATCATCCATGAAGACTACCACAAAAGAATAAAAGTAAGGATGGAACACTTAGATCATCAATTCCATGAAAACTACCAACACATTTGTGAGACCAAACGACATAACCAAATACTCGTATAGATAATACCTTCTCTGAAAGGATGTAAGTGGTATATCTTATGGTCTAACGTACAATTGAGGATAAAAAAAATCTCAATTCAATATTTGAGAACACCTGGACTCCTCAAAGTTGATCAAAGAGATCGTTAATCCTCAGCAAGGGGTATCAGTTCTTGACTGTCAACTGGATCAGCTTATGATAATCCACACAAAGTTTCAGGGTACCATCCGCCTTCTTCACAAAAATAACAGGCAAACCCTAAGGAGAAATATTGGTTTGGATGAATCCCTTTGCCTGAAACTCCTCTAACTGCTTCTTGAGATTTTATAACTCTAGTTTAGCCATCCTATATAGAGGAATGGACATCAGTGTTTCTCCTAGCACAATATCAATAGATATATACACCTCTGTCTCTAGAGGTAAACCTGAAAATTAATCTGGAAATACATCTCTGAAACAATCAACCACTTTAGTAATGTCCATCTGTGAAGTCCCCTGGTCATCTAGATATAAAATAGCAATCCGGGCTATAATTTCTCCCAACACATGATGCTCGAATCTAGCTCTTCTCACCTGGACATCCCATTCTTCCTTATCTAGAAAGGACCTAACCCTGTGGTGATGTGAAACTCACCCTATGGCGATATCAGTCAACAAAGGCTTGAATGGAGACCAACCATTCTATTCTGATAATGACATAGAAACCTGTCATATCTAAGACATAGAGGTTCCATAAGAAGTGACACCCACCAAGCTCAAGAGGGAACTCCTTTCCCTGACATACACTAGTTTTCCTAATCCGCAACATAGTTTCTAGCATCATAACATCATATTAATTAAAGATAAAGATCCCAATTCTCTCTACAATGACAACAAATATAAAACTATGGGAAGCCCCTATATAAAAAAGAGAAGAATCTAAAATTGAGGAAACTAGAATTGTACCTCTAATCATAGAGGGTTTGGGATCCTTCTCCTGATGGGTCTACTCGATTTCAAAAGTCTAACTTGTACCATGGTCCTGTGACCTAGACTAGCTACCCTAAGCTGATCCACCCTACTGTTGCTAAAAACTTGTCGTCTGGCTTCCACGACCACGACCACCTCCTTGGCCTGAATGGCTTGTTGAACTCCAGTTCTCTGACTGATGATAAAATAGTGGCCCCACTTTTTTATGTGGATTCATAACAGGTCTCCTATCACTCTATACTAGTTAGAACATCCTAAAAACTCTGAATATGACCCATATTTCCCCAAGATTAGAACACAAATGGGTCTCTTGGGAACTACAGTCTCGTGTGCCCACTCTTTCTACACTGGTAGCACACCACTTAGCTACTTGAAGAAACATTGCATGAAATATCCCATGTGGTGATTCTTGCTATCATTCCGAGGAGTAACAACCCTGGATGTTGAACCTCCCTCTCTCACAACTCCAAATTCCCTCATATTGCCCCAGGTAATCAGTGATTGGTTTACTATAGCAGTCACCAAAGTCAATCTGAAAACATTCACCTGTGATCGGATGTCGTACCTAAGACCATCCTCAAATCTCCTAACCAGTGATAACTCATCACCTCCCAAAATAGGTATGAATCACTGAATATCTATTGGGTGAGAAAAATAATCCATCACAAAAAAAGAAAGCCTTGATCCAAATGCATAAACTCATGGGATTAGTCAACCCTCAATGTCTCGGGGTAAAGGTAATTATAAAAGGCCCTCTGAAACTCTTCCTAAGCCATATCCTGATGATGTCCCACCTATTAGATAACATCCCACCATCTCTTGGTGGAATCATGTAGCATGTAAGTCGAAAGCTTCACCATCCTCTCAATAGGTGTCTCCAGATGATCAAATACAGAAAGCATGGCCTCCAACCATGACTCTGCAAACTATGGTCCTCCATACCCTGAAAAAGTGGGGGATACTACTGTTTTAACACTTGCGTCAGCTCTGTCATAGTCAGGGTAGGATGTGGCGCTCCCTGAAAAGTCTACATCATCCTCATAAAGCTTTCACAGAACTGTGCATCGGCACCTGCGTTCAGTATAACACTTGGTTCCAAGATGGGCATGAGAGGAGGGTCTTCTGGTAGTCCCTGATTTACCATTTTCAATGTCTGATCATCTCCCTATACTTGGCATACAACCGGAGGATATCTTGGTGGCATGACTCTACAAGGTCAAGCACACACCTCATTACAAGATTAATGGAACTAAAATTCAGAAGTGCAGGTATAGAATAGGTGAATTAAATCATTCATGATTTCTAAAATACGGTTACATGACATGTAGAAACACTACACGACATATTCCCTTAAGCTTTAACATGGGCGTGTACCTCTGCCAACCTAGTCATATAACACCCCATACACACAACATGCTCCTCCTGAGACACAGCATGTACTTGAATATTACCTCATACCCAGGTACTTATACACAGGTATAACTACATGGTTCTACTATTGTAACACTACACAGCATGCACACTCTAGACATGATGTGTAAAACTAAAGTTCCATCCACTCGTGTCATTAGCCACACGGTCGGATACATGGTCGATTTCAGAAGGATGTGTACTCCCAATGCACGGCGTATTTTACCAAGAGTTTACCAACCCTGTGTATTTTCTCACACAGTCAGTCACACGGTCAAAAAATAAATGGCATTTACTTATGGTACACAACATTTACTTAAGAAAATTCATTTCTTCCAAAATAGAAGAACACATGGTGTGTGTTCATAACATCAAATGTTGTGTTTTCTAGTTTTTCCACATAGTAAGCCTCTTAAACTTCTCTGGAACCCCCAAAATCTTAAAATTTGTCTAATTCATTCCATGTTCCAATCCATGAGAGCCCATATTCCCCACAAATCAAAGTTTATAATCCTTATTCATATCATATCTTAACTGAATTCAATTAAATTTCAAATATGATCCACCAAATTCTGATCCAAGAGGGCCCATAACACCTCAGGGAACAAAGATTGGCGTCCGTCAAAATGAAACTTTACATATACCAATACCCTATCAAAATAGAATGTATTTCTATCATGGTATCTATCACAACATCATGCATATCTAACACAACATCTATCACAATAGCATGCAATCAGTAATGCACCCTAAATGGCATGATAAGAATGCATGAAATGTGATCTCTAGAAAGTGCCTATATTATGCATGAGATGGAATACCCTCATCTAATTGGGTTGAAATAGAAATATAACCACAATTATATCAATCATAACATCACAAAACAAGTCAATCACCCAATGGTGAAATTAAATTAAAGGTAATAATTAAAAAACCTGAAAATTTGAAATATTCATGGTAACTTGGATTTTCCCTGTACACAGGTTAGCTACTCCTAGGAATAGATAATTAAAAAACTCTATTTACTTCTTATCCTAGTATATTGGATCCAAATAATAAGGCAAAGTAGAAAAGAACCTCCCTTTGATACCACTTTGTAACGTCTCAGATCTGAGTGCCACCCAAAAGTGCCCCGAGCCCGGTTGGTCACATAACCTCAAGCACATTTCCCCAAATTCCATAGGCTGGTGACTAGTAGTGAGGGCTAAGGTAATAAATTGGGGAAACTATGACCTCATTGGTAGAGTATACATAATAGAATCTAAATATAAAACAAAAGCGGAAGGATTAATACCACAAAAGTAAACAACGAGAAACTGAAAATAAATCCAATAAAAGACACAATATATATATATATATATATATGATTCATGTCATATGTATCTAAGATAATGGAAAAAAAAGTGACAATATTGGAACACAATATAGAAATCAAAGTACAAAAGAAACAAATAAACTCCAACAGTATCGCAAGCTCAGCTTGGTCCCATACTCTCCAGCTCCAACAGCAATCAAGTACCTCATGAAGAAGGTCACTTTCCCTTATCTATACCTACAATCATATAAATTTTTTGGGTCCAAAAGAATGACACAAATAGGGTGTGAGATGAATCCTAGTAGGAAACCACCAAATGATCTGTTTCTAACTGTTAGTGATATATATAACAGGTAATATGAAAAAGTAAAGCAATAAACTAGGAAGTACTCAAAGGTAAACAATCCTATCATTTCAATTACATTCATTTAACATTCTTTATTCATTCGTTGAATCATGTAACCCTAGTATCTAGCATATTCTTTGTATCCCCTATGTAAAGTAACCAAAACAAATGTCTCATGAGACCATCTAAACAAAACAAGTAAGACTGAAATCTGAGCTTGTGCTTTGTCTTGGAAGATGCTTCATAATCATTCAATTATTCAATAACAACCCTTTGGTAAGGTTCTCATAGTCTAATTCCCCTAGTATAACATAAAAAAATTCATTTAATAATAACCCTATGGTAAAGATCTCACGGTCTAACCCCTTTTTTCTATTATGATATTAAACAATTATAAAAAACCACATGGGAAAGCTCTCACGGTCTAAACCCCCAGGTCAATGATTCATTTTATCAAATATAAATGGCCAAATGGGAAGCTCTCAAGGTCTAACCCCTTTATTATGACATAAAAAAAATTAAATTATCAATGACCACCTAGGAAATACTCATGGTCTAAACCCTCATATCAACATTGTCTTAAGTGAATTATAGGCGACAACCTGGGCAGCTCTCATGGTCTAACCACTTTATAAAGCTCTCACAATCCAATCCACTTGGTCAACATTCAAAATGTATATCACATGCATTTCAAATAATAATTAACTCCATCCTAACAAAACATGGCATGGAAAACAAGTTAATACTAACAGAAATTCTTGACCAAATGGCCATAAACAAAAATATAGGGGAAACACACCCACAGGGTGTCCCATAAACAATGTATCTAATCTTATGCATAAGAAACTACCCTTTATCAACTAAATAAACCATAGTGGGTGATAAATAGGGTTAAATTCCAAATCAAGAAATACCCCAAACATGGGTATGAGGTACTTTAAGCATATATAATCCAATACAACACAAAAAAAGGAATACACCACCTACCTCAATGTCGTATGATCGATATACTTGAACATCGACCCTTGAATCGGCCTAAATTGGCATAGATATATAAAATGGTGAAAAACACCCAACCTTGAATAACTCAAAAGAGAGGATGAAACAAGAAGATAGGCTATAGGGTTTTTGAGAACTCATCGGTGGGATTCCAATGCACCCGATAATGTATCAATCAGAGCTCAGAAAGAGAATCATGAGGGGTTTGGAGTTCGTCGGTCATTCTGTCACACTCTTGTACAAACCACGACCAGAAGAAGATATTTACGAATATAAGACATGACCCACTCTGATATATCAAATAAAAAGAAAACAGCATGGCTTGTTATTTAAAACTACATGTCGTGTAGTAGCCTTAATTGGCCCCTAACATAGGCAGGTCTGTCAGGTCACCACGTGGCCATGTACTCGGCTGCCACATGCCACCACACAGTCAGCACGCGGCAACTAGGTACACAGTGTGTACAAGGTAGTTCACAGTGTGTACTCATAAAATTTTATTTCCTTCATTTTTCCTCAAAAACAACCCAAAAACAATGTCCATACCTGAAATGAAGATTCAGGTTCTTACATATTATCACAATTAATGGAATATCTATGAACCCTTCAAATACAAAGGCAATTGAAGGATGAATGCAGCCTACATCTGTGACAGAAATCCGTATTTTCCTTGGATTAGCTAGGTATTATCATAGATTTGTGAGAAATTTATCACAATTATCAAAACCTATAACCAAAATAACTTAGAAGGTATTAAATTTTATGTGGAATAATGAATGTGAAGAGAGATTCAAGGATTTAAAAAATATGTTTATCACTGCACCTGCACTTACGCTACCTAGAATTGGGGAACTATTTTTTGTATATAGTAATGATTTGAAGAAGGGATTGGGTTGTGTGTTAATGAATAATGATAAATTGATAGCTTATGCCTCAAGGAAATTGAAATTTTACAAATAAAACTACCTAATACATGATCTGGAGTTGACTACAGTGATGTTTGCATTGAAAATTTGGAAACATTACCACTTCGTGGAGAAGTGTGAAATATATATGGATAATAAGAGCCTAAATTATATATTCTCATAGAAATAGTTGAAATGAACCACATAATATGGTTAGATTTGATTAAGGACTATTAATTCTCAATCCATTACTATCATAGGAAAGAAAATAAAGTGAAATAAGCTCTAAGTAGAAAGGATCCATCAATTTTATCATTTATGAGAATTGAGAATGATCCAATATTCTTATACTTGAAAAGGATGGACATGGGAATAATAAATGAAGGAACATCATCAATACTTTCACAAATTATTTTTCAACCATCCCGTATAGATAAGATAAATGATTCTCAAAGATATGATGTGAAAATTCAGAAGAATATGGAAGCTATAAGAAAAGGGAAATCCTCATAGTTCAAAATTAATGAAGAAGGATTTGTAAGATTTGGATCATGATTATGTGTACCATCAAATCTTGAGATAAAGAATGAGTTATTAGATGATGCACATATCTCATCCTTCTTCATCCATCCAGGGAGAACAAAGATGTATCTAGATCTCCAAGAGTGCTATTGGTGGGACAATATAAAGAAAGAGATCATGGAATATTTATCATGGTGTTTTTATGTCAGTAAGTGAAGGATGAAAGGAAAAAACCATAGGGATGATGGAACCATTACCAGTACCTACATGGAAATATAAGAATATTACCATGGAATTTCTCACTGGTCCTACAAATAAATAAAAAGGAAATAACACTATATGGGTTGTGGTGGATCATCTTACAAATACTTATCACTTCATTGTAATCTGATAGGACTTCTCACTTGATGAACTTATAGGGATATACATTAGAGAAGTGGCGAGGTTGAATGGAACACCACTATCAATTGTATCTAATCAAGATCCAAGATTTACCACCAAGTTATGGAAGAGTATTTAATATTCTCCAAACACTAAGTTAAACTTTAGCACAACTTATCACCCTCAAACTAATGGTAAAAATGATCAGAATGTCTAGACACTTGAGGAAATAATGAGAGCATTCTAAATTGAATTCAAATGATGATGGTATCAACATCTTTCTCTGGTTGATTTCTCATACAATAATAGTTTCCACTCAAGAATAAAAATGTCCCCATGTGATTCTATTTATGGGAAGAGGTGTATAACATCTGCATGCTGGGATGAGGTTGGGGAACACAAACTATATGGTTCAGAAATGGTTAAGGAAATGGTGGAAAATTTCAAGACCATTCAGCGGCACATCAGGGCTACTCAGAGTTGATAGAAGAGCTATGTTAACAATAATCAAAGAGATCTAGAGTTTGAGGGTAGAGATAATTTATTCCTTCACATATCTCTATATAAGAGAGTCATGATATTTGGGAAGAATGGAAATCTTAGTTCAAGATATGTTAGTCCCTTTGAGATCCTTTATCCCATCGGAGCAGTGGCCTATATACTAGACCTCCCACCTAACCTATCTCAAGTACATGATGTGTTCCATGTATCCCTCTTGAGGAAATACATACCAAACCCCTCACATGTACTAAATTTAGAGGTGGTAACATTGGAGAATTATCTCTTATATGAGAATAATCCGGTGAAGATCTTAGATCATAGAGAAAAAGTTCTACAAAATAATATAATTCATTTGGTCAATGTACTATAGAGAAACCAAAAGTTTGAATAAGTGGCATGAGAACTAGAGGATGTGATTAAATAGAATTGTTTTCATTTTTTTTACTGTGTGAAATGAAAATTTCCAGGGTGAAATATAGAGACCCAGTTTTTTTCTTGTAAGAATTTGAACTATTTATATATATATTTCCAGAGTTAGGTGTTGAGACAGTGTTTTATTCTAAGGCCCGATGTGCCTGAAATTAATTTTATAAAAACATTAAATATATTTTATATTATGCATGCATGGTTTATAAGGAAATTAGGATAACTCTTAAATGGTTTCATGGATTAGAAATCTGAGACCACAGTTGAGTCCAGAATGCGGTTTTTACCCTAGGAGTGACATAAAATGGGTCGTCATAGGATGTTCATACTCCTCAGTCATTGGTGGTACATTCAGTGGATTAATTAATTATTAAATTAATTCATTCATTCATTTTTACCAAAACAATATGCTTATAAATATACCATCATGTATAAATTTTGATGTTTAGCCTCATAATCCTAGAATTTCCAATAATTCTCTCTCTTCCTCCTCCATTGGCGAATCTCATTAGACAATGAAAAAATTCCAGGTTAGATCATATCAGGATACAGCGAACACAATGGATTCTCTCAATCATTTGAAAAAGAATTATTCCTCAAAAAATGATCCATAATCAATGTAGGACTCTTCAATTGGTTTTTTTACTCCTTTGATTTTTTTGAGTAGATTCGTTGTTGTTCTTGGATCTAAACCAATTGTTTGCCAATTTCATGTGCTCGCATAATTTATTTAATTTCATTATTTTCTAACTTTGATTGTCCATTCATGATTGTTGGCCAATAAAATTTGGCCATTGATGTTTAATAATTTATTCTTGGGATTTTCCCCTTTTTTATTTTCATTCATCACTGGTTGAACCCTGAGGTCCTAGTTCTACAATTTTTGGGTGGTACCAAGCCCGATCAAACCCCTGAATTCATAGCAGTTTCACAAACAAGGAATATATTTGGGATCTAAGACTAAATATGAGAAGATTTTGAGGAATAGATGAGTTTTTCAATGTATTTTGGTCAAGGAATAAAACATATAATATTCGGAAGCATGCGGAATGAATGATGGAATTCATGTGGACTAACAGATTTGATTTCCAGTGAGTGATGACTAGAAAGCATTATTCATAGCTAGATCTGCTCATACCAGATGGATTCAAGGTGAGATCTATGGAGGTATTACCTGATTTGAGTTTCTAAGATTAGATCTATAAATATGGATAAAAACCTGACTACATGTCGTGTTCAAGGATGAATAAACAGTGTGTATCACCCTCAGTAGTGGTGGCTAGGATTTGAGAAAAGTTAAAGATGACACAACTTGTATCCCTCATACACTCAATGTACCCCTTCCCAAGATGGGAACTTGTGTTATGGATAAAATGGGTAGGAAGCCATGTGAAATTACATGACCAAGATCACTCCTTGTAATTGAGTACATAGACACGGGGTCTGTTACATAGACACGGGGTCTAGTACACAAACATGGGGTCTGATACATAGACACGACAATAAGGACACGACTCAGTCCCTGTTAGCCTAGACACATCGTGTAGTCCACCTATATTGCATGTAATACTACATGGGATAGAGCCATGTTCTAGACATGTACATGGCCAGGTGGTGAATTAGGACAACACACTATGTGGGTCCCATCACACATCATGTACCCCTATTCCCTTTTTAAAGAAACTTCAATCATCCATATATCCTTTATTTGAACTCAGATTTTGGCCCATGAGTATCCTATCCTGAGTTTTTTTTCATATAAAACATGATGTTTCCCTTGGTTTTGGATTTAGATATATGATGTGGAATGATATGGGAATGGTTCTTACTAAGGAGACAAAATCACCAGATACTTATTCCAAGTGGAACCCCTATCGAATATGGTGTGATTCCTCGATGACACTAGATTAGTATCCCACTTTCATACTAGGGTGTCTGAGTGGAACCCCCTATTAGATAGGGTGTGGGTTCTTGATGAAACTAGAGTGCTACTCCCTGTCATACCAGATCATGGGCCCCCGACATCTGAGTGGAACCCCCTATTGGATAGGGTGTAGGTCCTAGATGACACTAGAGTGGAACCCCCTATCCTACCAGGGTGTAGGTACTTGATTTTTGAGTGGAAATCTCTATCTGATAGGGTTTGGATCCTCGATGACACTAGATTGGTACCCCTTGTCACACCAGAGCATGGGTCCTCGACCTATAGAGTGGAACTCCCCATCGGCATGGGTGTAGGTCCTCTATGGATACTTTAATAATGGAACCCCCCTAACTCACTAGTGCATGGGTCCTCTACTTTTTGTTGGTTCCCACTCAGATTTGTGTTATAGTGATGAGGAATGGTTAGAATTGTACAGATAATTTTGGGTATATGAGTGAGATGATGAGCATCATTGATGTACTTTTTTAACTATTGGCTACTCTTCTTCTTGGGCTAAGTTGTGATATGGAGATCTCCTTAATCTCTTTTTTAGGATTCTTTGACTGATTATATATATACTATTCTTCTATATCCACAACTTGTATTTGGTTATTCTTCTTCAAGGAGAGGTGAATACGTATGGAGGTATGGAACGTTCTTTCCAAGTTTAGCTTCTCATGGTTGGATGAGTCTACTCTCCTATTATAGATGGTAAAGACTTGATGAGTAGTTCATATACTCACCATGTTTATCCCCTTCTGTTTGGATGATCTTACTTTCACAATTGGTTGGGTTGAGCTGTTCTCTTTTACTATCTTGCATATACCATTTTTTTTCCTATTGTATCTCTTACTAATCCCCCTTCATCTTTTAGTGTGTCCTACTTGGTATGTATATACTCACCCTTACATTGGATTTTCTCATATGTGTTTTGTCTTATATAGATGAAGGATAGGTCGACTGTGACTTTAGAGGATTTTATGGATAATGGGTACCTGGACCACATAAGGTGGTCATAGCTTCTCAGTTGTTTACTCTTTTCAATTTTGTCAGGTTGGGACATAATTCTGGTTGGGTGTGTATTTTTTCCCTTTACTTTTCAGTTACTCTATTATACTTTTTGTACTATCTAGAGATTCATTCCTTCTTAGTTAACTTTATAGAAATATTTCATCCTTTACTCTTTCCCTATGCACTTTTTCATTGAGATGGTTGTGTGTGTGTGTACAAGTACTTAGGAAAAGGTATACCTGAGTTAGTTATGTCTTCAATGTTGGTCACCATCACCTGGAATATGGAGGTGTGCTTGGGGTAGTTGAGGCTTGAGCCCTGGCTTGGGTCTGGTCATGACAGATTAGTATCATATAAATTTCATTCCTTGGGACATTGTTCAGACTACTCCCCTTAAGTGGATTTGGTTGGGTTTAGAGAAAAAATTTCAAAGTGTCTCAAGAGTTTCTCTCAGGTCAAGGAGTCCAATGATTGTGTGATGACCGACGTATCCATTCACCAAGACCTTGAATATCTACTTGTCAACTCGAAATGCTAATACATTTGTTGCAGTGTTTAATGGTACATGCATCATATAGGATTGGGTCTTTGATTTTACTTCTTGAGTCAGATCTGTATTGTTGTTATATATATATATATATATATATATATATATATATATTCTCATCTGAATGTAGTAAATCTTGATAAATATCAGGATACCTCTACAACGAGAGCCATCTAGAATACCAGATCTGGTTTATGATGATGACCCAATGAGTGGTGAGGCCTTAGTTAAAGGTCCATCCTGTGACCCCCTTCCTCCAACTGGGTAGGTAGAAGAACATCCCCATGTTTAACAACAAATCATTAGAGTAGAGTAGGATGAGGATGTTCACATGATTAGTGGACTCCATGAGTTCAATCACCAAAGTTCGTTCAGGTTCAGTGAATATCTAGATCCTCAGGTAGAAGAGAATTTTTTAGAGTTGATGGTGCATATCTTCAAGCTTGTTTGGACCCTGATGGATCATGTAGTTACACTGGAAGCTAGAATTTTCCATTGAGTAGTTGGGCATTGGTGGATCCTTGTTACACAAATGCATTATGAGTCGACACTCTCATGGTACGGCTTCTAGAAGCTATTCCATGAGGATTACTACCCATCCTTCTTATGCTCAGTACTGATTCTGCAGATTCTAGTGTTACAATCGGTAGGGATGACCCTTTCTAAGTACACATCAAGGTTCATATACCTTACCTAATACTCTCTTGACATAATTTGTGATGGATACTTCTGAGAACATAAGTTTGATTAGTGACTCTGCAGAGAAATTTTTTCCTGCCTATTTCCCTTGTGTGTCCCCACCAATGTTGTGGTGCTGGAGAAAGAACTAGTAATAGAGAGATTTCTATTAGAGGGATTATAGATAGCTAGAGGTGAAAGTGGGTTCTATAGAGATGAGTCATCTGCAGCAACTAGCAGAAACCATGTTCCAGAATCCCGATGTAGGAGACCTCTCTCTGATCAGACTCAGATGAGTGGTCAAGGTCAGCACAGAGGACCAGGGCATCCTAGAGAGGGAAAATGCTTTACATGTGATGGGATAGGTCACATGGTGTGAGAAGACATGACCAGACGTGCTAGAGAGCATAGGTAGACAGCTGATGGACCACTATGGTAGAGTTAGTGCCATGATCTGGGATCTCCCAAGCGAGGATAGGGTGGTCCCCAAGGAGGTATATCTATAAGAGGACCAGGAGGAGCTATGGGTGGTGTAAATTGCTATGATATCCTTCCACCACCACACTAGGATGCCCACATCAGGCTCAGGGAGTTGGAGATGAGGGTTGCAGATAGCTGTAAGCTTTAGAGGTTTATGATCTTGTGGTGCACGAGATGATAAGAGGTATGATTTGTGTGTTTTCTACTCTTGATTTAGTATTAGTAGACACAAGTTCCATTAATTCCTTTATCTCTATACTCTTGGTACGAGAGATGGACATCTCAGTTGAGGCACTGTCACAACATTGTTATCTTGAAATTACTATAGGGAACACTTCTTCTGTATCTTTTATCTGCTGATAGTGTGAGTTATCTCTTGGTGGAGAAAGGTTCACATGGGACCTTTTAGTTATCATGATGGAAACCTATGCCATCATCTTGGGTATGGATTGGATTTCCATGGTCCAAGACCATATTTACTATCACCACACACAATTAATATTCCTACATATTTATGGGATGAGATTATCCTTTTCTGGTGAGAGAGATATCATGGAAGGACAAGTGGATTCTAGGAGCAGGAGGCTATATCCCATCACCCATCAGTTTATGAGTATATCCCTTAGTGAAACAGGCTCTTCAAAAAATTTGGGTCCTTTAGTTTTTTAGGATTATATGGTTGTCTTCCCTAAGGAAATTCCAATACTACCTCCAAGGTTGGAGATGGATTTTTTCATTAACTCTCATATCAGGACCACTCTGATATATTCTGCAGCCTATCAAATAGGCCATATCGAGACCTGAGAGCTATGAATGCAGTTAGAAGGACTTCATGAGAAATATTTCATCAGAACCAGTTTGTCCCCATGGGAAACTCCAATGCTGTTAATGAAAAAGGAGGATGAGAGTTTGTGGTTTGACATTGATTATCGTCACATTAACTAGGATACGATAAAGAATAAGTACCCATTAGCAAGGATTGATGACATATTTGACCAGTTTCAAAGTGTGAGATGGTTCTTGAAGATTGGTCTTAGGTATGTATCTCACCAGTTGAGGGTTCATGAGGATGATATTCCAATGCTTACATTCTGATGTCTCTATAGACACTTTGAGTTCCTCATGATGCCATTTGGTGTGACAAATCCCCCCTCCATGTTTATAGATTTTATTAAATAGGTCTTCCAGATATACTTAGACTAGTTTATTATTATCTTCATCGATTACATACTCATATTCTCTAAATTAGAGGAGGAGTACTCATATCACTTGAGGATGGTCCTAGACTTGCTTAGAGAGAACCATCTTGATGGAAATATCTTGAAGTGTCAGTTATGGATTCATGAGGTTCAATTTTTGGGCCATGTCATTTTTTAGAATTGTTCAGATATAGACCCAAAAAAGATCAATGCAGGTATTTCTTTGGATCCACCCAAGAATTTGTCATAGGTACATATCTTTCTTGGATTGGTGGGGTACTATATGAGGTTTTTGGAAGATTTATCTATAATTATAGCCTCTTTGACCACCCTGACACAAAAAGGGTAGTTTTTTACCTAGTCTGATTAGTCTCAGAGGTACTTTGAGGAGTAGAGGCTGAGGATAGCAAGTTATCCAGTGTTGATACTTCCTGAGGAAGTCCTGGTGTCTGTAGTGTATTATGATGCCTTAGGAAATGGGCTCAGCTGCATGTTGATGTAGCAACATGTAGTTATCATGCATGAGTCAATGTAGTTGATACCCTGTGAGAAGAACTACTCTACTCATGACCAAGATCTAGTAGTAATTTTATTTTCCCTAAGGATATGGAGACACTACCTTCTAGGGGATCTCTTTGTGGCTTACTCAACCATCAGATTCTCAAGTACATCTTTGCACAGAGAGTCTTGAACATGAAACAAAATCTCTGGTTGGAGTTCCTACAGGTCTATGAAATCGATATAGTCTATACTCATATAAAGGGAAATTATATGTTATATTCCATTAGTAGTAATTACTAGGTTTTCTTGGTGTAGGAAGCTTCAAAGAAGTTAGCTTCCTTGTAACATACCCTGGTGGAGTAGGAGGGTAAAAATTTTCTCCAGTCGATGGTGTTGACTCCTTCACTTCTCAAGCGTGTGAGAGAGTCCCATTTGTCCAACATCGACTAAAAGGTATTATGTGACTATATATCCATATTATACTCACCATATGGATATTCTAAAGGATTTAATACCTTTATCTTATTCCAGGGGCGGATAGTGTTTCCAGTCATGATGTGGAAGGAGGTGATGCGAGAGTTCCACACTTCTCCCCTAGTTGTACATCCCAGTGTGGGAAAGATATATAGAGACCTTTAATGGTAGTTTTGGAAGTTCATTATGAGATGGAGAGTAATAGATATCATCTCCCAGTGCCTCACCTGTTATCAGTTGAAGGATAAGCACCAAGTTCTGGTAGGTTTTTTGTGCCCATCGAGATCCCAGAGTGGAAGTTGGACGTCATATCCTAGGACTTTGTCATTGGGATTCCACACATAGTGAATGGTCATGAATCCATATGGGTGACAGTTGACTGAATCATGAAGTTATCTCACTTTCTTGTTATCAAGGAGTATAGTTTGTAGAGAACTTTGGGAAGTTGTATATATGGGATATTTTTCACCTTCGTGGGGTGACCTCTATGATTGTCTCTGATTGTGATAAAAGATTTATGTCACCATTGTGGAGAGGACTGTAGGAGGAATTCAGGGCCTAGATAAGGATGATTATATACTTTCACCCCTAAACCAATGGTAATAATGAGCACACTATCTAGGTATTGAAGGATATGCTGAGGACTTGCATGTTAGACTTTGGTTGGAGATGGGAGGATCACCTGAACTTTTTAGAGTTTATGTACCATAATAGTTACCACTCTAATATAGGAATTAAACATTTTGAGGCCCTATATTGGAGACCCTACAGGTCACCCTTGTGTTGGAAAGAGATTAAGGAGACATCTCTTGTGGGACCAGAGATGGAGTAGGTGATGATGGAGAAAGTTTAGGTCATCTGAGATTGGATGAGGACGGCCCATAGCAGACATAAATCTTACACAGACTATCATCATAGGCCCTTGGGGTTATAAAAGGGATACCACATTTTCCTAATAGTCTCCCCATGTCAAGGATTATAGAGGTTCGGTCAGGGAGGTAATATATCCTAGAGATTCATTGGGTTGTTTGAGATCGTGCAGAGGGTTGGAGAGGTTTCTTACCACCTTGCCCTACCCTCATAGCTGGAGCGGGTGTACGACATATTCCACATGTCATGAATTAGGAGATACATGAATTAATCAATGCATGTAATAGAATATGATGAGATAAAAATCAAGGATGGATCCACCTTTGTAGAGAACCTAGCGGATATCGAGGAACATATGGAAAAGACCCTGTGTGGATGGAACATCCCCTTGATTTGTGTGTAGTGGAAACATGAAAATGTGAAGGAGAGCTCATGGGAGTGGGTTAGCCAAGTGCATGATCCGTATTTTGAGTTGTTTTCTTATTTTTTCTTTTTGGGTATGAAGATATTGAAGTAGGGAATGATGTAGAGACCCATTTTTCCTTCTAAGTCTTTGAAATATTTCTATATATATTTTAGAGCTAGGAAATGATGTGGAATGTGATTCCAAGTCCCAGTGTTCCCGTAATTAATTTTATAAAAATATTAAATATATTTTATATTATGAATGTGTGGTTATCAAAGAAAATAGGGTAACTCTTAAATGGTTTCTTGGATCAGAAATATGAGACCACGGTTGAGTCTGGAATGCGGTTTTTACCCTATGTGTGACATAAAATGGGTCAACATGGGAAATTCAGACTCCTCACTCGTTGGTAGTATGTTCAGTGGATTAATTAATTATTAAATTCATTCATTCATTAATTTTGACCTAAATTATATGTTTCTAAATGTATTATCATGGAGAAGTTCACCGGGTTAGAATCATAATCCTAAAATCGCCAATGACTCTCTCTCTTCATCCTCTATTATATAATCCCATCTGACGATGAAGAAATGATGGATCGGATCAGATCAAGACACGGTGAATTAAATGACTTCTATTGAACATAGGTGAATGAATTATTAATTAAAAAATGATAAAAATTGATATAGGACTAGTCAAATGGTTTTTTTACTCCTTTTATTAATTTTTTTGAGAAAATCCATTAGTGTTCTTGGATCCATGCCAATTATTGGCCGATTTCATGCACTCAGGTATAGAAACTTATTTAATTTCACTATATTATAATCATGTTTTCCCTCTCTTGATCTTTGGACAAGATCATTTTTTCAATGATGTTTAATCATTTCTCCTTATGCTTTCCCCCTTGTTTCTTTGCATTCATCACCAGTTGGACCTCGAGTTCCTGATTTGACAATTGTCGGGTGGTACCTAGCATGATCGGACCCCCAAATTTGAATAAGTTCCATGAAAAAGGAATAGATTGGTGATATATGATTATATTTAGTAATATTCGAGTCATGGATGATATTTTTGATGTTTTGTGATTGATTAATAGAACATAGAAGAATTGGTGGCATGTGGAACAAATGACTGAACTCCTATGGACCAACGAACTGAGCGATGACAGAAAGAATTATTCACGGCCAAATCTTCTCATACTAGATATATTTGAGGATAGATCTATAGAAGAACAACTTGATTTGAGACAATAATACTGGATCTGAAAAAATGGCGAAAAAACCAACTACACGCCATGTTCAAGGATGAACACATGGTGTGTATCCCCCTCACTAGCAGTGGATTGGGTTTTAAAAAAGTTAAGGATGACATAGGGTGTATTCCTTATACATTATGTGTACCCCTCACTCATTTGGGAACCCGTATAATGGATCACATGGGTGGGAAGTCGTGTGTAAGTATACCACCAAGATCACATCATGTACTCAAGTACACATACACGGGGTCTGGTACATGAACACAGGGTCTAGTACATGGACACAGGGTATAGTACATGGACACAGGGTATAGTACATGGACACAGGGTCTGGTACATGGAAACTGGGTCTACTACACATACACAGAGAGTAGGACATGGCCTGGTCCTGGTTAGCCTGGACACATCGTGTAGTCCACCTACACGGTATTTACTACTAAATGGAATGGATTTGTGTTATATATAGGGACACGACAAGGTGGTGAAGTGGGGCCACATGCTATGTTGGTCCCCTCACATGTCGTGTACCCCTAGTTCATTTTTTAGGAAACTTTAATCATATATATCTAATTTTTTTGAACTCATATTTTGGTCCCTCGAGTAGCCTATCCTTAGTTTTTTCCATGTAGAACGTGATGATTCCCTCAGATGTGGGTTTTGAGATATGATATTAAATGATCTGGGCACAAAACTTTTTTAGGAAATACTCAATGATGATGGTGATTAGGCAGGATCACTAGAGACTTATTCTAAGTGGAACCCCCTATTGTATAGGGGCATGGGTAATCAATGACACTAGAGTGACACCCCTTATCACACCAGGGCATAGGTCCTCAAATTTAGAGTGAACCCCCCTATCAGATAGGTCGTAAGTCCTAGATGACACTAGAGTGGTACCCCTATCATACTAGGGTGTGAATCATTAACTTTAGAGTGGAACCCCCTATCAGATAAGGAATGGGTCCTTGATCACACTAGAGTGGAACCCCTTGTCATACCAGGGCATGAGTCCTCGACTTTCAAGTGGATCTCCCTTATCAGATAGGGTGTGGGTCCTCGATTACACTAAAGTGGTATCCCTACCACACTAGGGTATGATTCCTCAACCTATAGAGTGGAACCCCCCACCCCCACCCCCCCCCCCCCCCCCACCCCCATCATCATGGGCATGGGTCCTCTATGGATACTTTCAGAGTGGACCCCCTGACACACTAGGCCACATGTCTTCTACTTCGAGTCGGTTCCCACTCGGTTGTAAGACACAGTGACGAGGCATGTCTATACTTGTACAGATACTTCTGGGAATACAAGTGAGATATTGGGAATTGCTGATGGACTTTTGGAACTATTGGATACTCTTCTTCTTGTGATGATCTATGAGATGAATATCCCATTACTCACTCATTTGGGATTCTTTGACTGAGAATATATATATACTATTCTTCTATATCCACACCTTGGATTTGGTTACTCTCCTTCCAAGAGAGGTGAATACATATGGGGTATTCCATGTGCTTTCCATTTTTAGCTTCTTATGGTTGGATGAGTCTACTCTCTTTCTATAGGTGGAAAAGACTCGACAGGTAGTTCATCTACTCACTGTTTGTATCCCCTTGTGTTTAAATGATCTTTATTTCACTCTTGGTTGGGTTGTAATCTTCTCTTTGACTATCTTTCATATACCATATTTCTTTTCTAGTAGTACCTCTTACTACCCTCCCCCCCCCCTTCAACTTTTGGGGTGTCCTACAGGGTATGTATATACTCACCCATGCATGGAATTTTCCCACACATGTTTTGTCTTATAAAGACAATGGATAGGTCTACCATGAATTCAAAGGAGCTTAGGGATACTAGGTGCTTGGACCACGTATGATGGTCGTAGATTGGGAATCAGGAGCTGGTCTCTCTCAGCTGTTTAATCTTTTCAATTTTTTTAGGTTGGGACATACTTCTAGTTGGGAATTTCTTTTTTCCCTTTACTTTTCATTTACACTACTATGCTTTTGTGCTATCTAGAGGTTAATGCATGCTTGGTTTACTTTATAGAAGTGTTTCATCCTTTACTCTTTCCCTCTACACTTTTGAATCTAGATGGTTGTGTATGTGTACATGTACTTAGGAAAAGGCCTCCCTAAGTTAGTTATGCCTTCGAAGCTGGTCGCTACCCCATAGCCTATGGAGGTGGGCATGGGGTAGTTGCGGCTCAAGTCTTGTCTTGGGTCAGTTCGTGACTTGAAACTTATAAAGGGGAGGATTGTAATGACCCAAACTCTTATAAATAAAATTTCATTTGTGGTTTAATTAAATATATTATTGTGTATTATAGTTATAGAAAACACATGCACTTATTTGGTTTTATTATAACCTATCAAATTTAAAAGAAAATTAAGAATCAAAACCATTGATAATATAGCCATTTAACAATGATCATATAACGAATATAAATATAGGGTTTTGATACATCCATTTGACACGAACAAAGAAAGTTATGGCCTTGGCCAATAAGATAATATCCTATGAATCCTATTTATTAGATCTTCCAAGGGAGATATAATCACTGGGATTTTCCCTTGACCAAGCACAAACTGAGATTCAACATCTAAAATAACAGTGAAACCATTCATGGGAGAAGTTCAACCTCATCCAGATCACAACCCAAACCATGTACACCAACAATGCCAAGAAAATCTCACCATCACACACCTTATCCTTAGAAATTTTTTTGTTGTAATAAATGGATATGTATCAAGACCCTAATAATATGAATATGAATATTTTAGTTTCAATAGAATAATTATTATATTTACTCCTTATTTTTTTACTTTAAAAATGATTTTGATTATATTTTAGGAAATATGAAAGTTCAATTAAGACATTTTTTGATGAATTAATGGATTTTTTAAATAAATTATATTTTAATAAATTACTAATATTAAATAATTTTTATTAAATATAAATTATAAAATAATTTTTATAAGGGTTCAAAAACTGTTATTTAAAAAAACTCAGCATTTCTCAATAAATGTGGATTCTATTTTAAAATGTAAAATTCATATATTTAGAAAATTATTTTGTTAAAATAAATATTATTTTTTGAATCATCACATTGAAATTATCCAATTCTTAGTTTTTCATAATTTTCTAAGATAGTTGAATTTTCGGGTAAAAAAATTAAATACGTTATAAATATATGTTGTGTATTATGACATCACAATAAACCAAAAGTGATTTAATAAATGATATAAAAGGTATCCATGACCAAATCTATGTTTAACATTTAAATTAATTCATTTTTGAGGTTATTTTATTAATTTTATAAATCCTTTATGAATCCTCCAAAACCTATATTACATTTTAAGGTTTTAAAATCATTTCTTTAAGAACATGACTCACTTCCACATAATCAAGGGTAATATTTTTATAAGTTGGGAACTTAGACTTATAAAACAATTAAAACCAATCCTCTTTGGTAGAAACCATGGGAAAACCATGGGATAGTTTTTGGTTTTTATTACGTTATTATATAGAGTCCAAAACCTCTGTTTGGGAAATGATAAAGAATTCCCCTCTCTTTTCCTATATAAACACACCCAATATTGCATTCCTATTCACTAAAAAACCTTTTAGAACATAATTAATTTTACATATACTCTATATAGTCATCTTAAGGTTCCCCCAAACTCTCAACAATCTCCTCCCAAGATTTTTGAATCACCCTCTCGAGATAAGGGATCATCTCCTTCTCCTCTTTATTCAAGCATCTTAATTATCTTACACCTTTTATATCCAATTACTAATGTTGGGATATTTTATTAAATATCCCCTTACTGAAATTATGATTTATTAATTATTAGGAGCCCATTTCACTCTCATTAATCCCTCCCATGAACATTTATGTGCCCCCGTTATGCTGCTGAAATTTCACTACAATTTTCTATGCCAAACACTTGTCTAATGAATACCCATACCCATTTTCTATAAAGGGTTTTCACCTTTATTAACTTATAATTTTTTTATTTGGTGCTTAAATATATTTAATCCACACTCAATTATCATGGTATTAAATGTGATGAAATAATTTTTTATGTATATGATATGTGTGGCACACTTATACATGTACATGATATGATTATGATGGGTGGGCCTAGATAGCACTCCAATGCATTGGGTAATATTTTAGTCTCATGAGATGCCATGTATGGTGCATAGGAGGTTATCCTAAGATTATTATGTTATGTTTTCTTGGTTTTTAGCCTTTACTTATTTGTATGATGTCATGTTTAAAGTTCTTGCCACATTCTCAAGTTGCCTTTATGTTACCATGCTATATCATGCCTCATTGTTCATGTTTATGATTCTCATATATTTTATATCTCATTGATATACCCATTTTTTAACATGTAATTCATTATTTATTATATTCTTTTCTTATTCCTTTAATGAGATTTATAGCTAATCCCTTTCTTATATATCTCTCTGATTTGTCCCATGCATTTTTAGAGGACCAATAATTTCGAAGAGCGTGTTAAGGAAGTTTTCAATAATGTTATTGTATCCCATGTTCTAGATATTATTCCACATACCTAATTCCCAAATAAACTAGACTTCATTATCCTATGGGTTGTATTATGTTTATTCCTATATAATAAATCATGAATTAATTTGTAACAAAGACAAGGTTTTTCATACCTCCTTTCCCATCTCTCTAGCCAAAACTTTTTGCCTTATCCTTTTATACTATGATGATAACACTTGATCATGTACCTCCCATATCCTAATCAACTATACTCAACATATTTAGAATATTGGGTAAAGTTTTATTAAAATTATTCATATTATAATTCAAAATAAATTGTTATAACTTTTCCAATAGTGATTATAGAATGAAGTATATGGATAGATTGAGTCTAAGAGGTAAACCTAGTCTCTAAAATTCATTTATGTACCCAATCATATTGAGCATGTGAGTTGATACTAAGGTTACTTCCTACATTTTACACCAAAAGGAATCCTTTGATACTTCATACCTCTCACACCTAGATTTTTATTTATAAAACCATTTCAGGTTTTCTATCATCTTATAAGAATCCATGGTATCAAGTTTCTTTTAGATATTTTTTCCATGGTCACAAGAAAGATAGTAGATACTACTAGTGAATCATTTAGATGCCTATAAAAGGAATATATCACTATTTGTTGAATTAATTCACCAATTGGTTTCTTAAAAATGGGTTTCTATAATAGATAGAATTTTCCCTCTTTATTAAAAACAATCATTAAGTTTTGGTACTAATTAATGAAATTACTACAATTAAAATTTTCCTTATATAATATTAATCTCAAGGTCAAGCTCAAAGATGATGATTCTATTATCTACATTAAAATATTTTATCATTTGAGTATCATGTTTTATATTTAATTAATATATAATTTTATTAAAATTACTCCCACTAAAAATTATGACCTCAAACATAATATCCATTTAGTGAGCCAAAACCCATATTTCATCATGATAAATAATGGTTTGAGCATGTAAATAATCCTTGAATATATCTGGTAGATAATAATTTTCAATCATATCATATATGATTCTTGGATAACTGAGTGGATAAATATTAATCCAAAACCATCATATAGAATCACTCAATTCTATTCCTCTACTATCACAATAGTTAGGGTTTCAAATCTATGTATAACCCAAAAGAAATTCAAAGAACATAGAACCAAACCATTCAGATCACCTCATTAATTTCATGTCTTAAACAAGATAATCCATGGGCACCAAAACTTTAGGGTAACCCATATCGAATGGGCAATGTCTTGAAAAGTTCTGCTTTGAAAGAAATATAGTAATTAGTATTTGAAGGGTTTTATTTTAAATCAACAAAAATTTAATATAAATTGCATTCATGTTAAACTCAAAACTATTGTGTCACATGAAATATTTATTATCTCGTGTTTTATTCCTTTGTATATTTATGATTCTGATTATTTAGATTTGTAATCCCTATTTTGTCCACCAAATTAATATGTTCACACCATATTAATGTGTAACTCTTTAAACAACCCAGATTTTTTTTACTCACCCAAAAATAGAATTTAGACATATTTACACATATCCAAATGGATTTTATACAAGGTATATCACTACAACATATATAGTCTTTTGCGGCAGTTTTTTAGCGGTGATTTACTAAACTACCGCTATGTTTTTTATAAATAATTTAGATATGGTTTTTAATAAACCACTGCTAAACTTTTTTTTTCAATGCCGACACTTCTCCCCCCCCCCCACCCCAACCCCCGTGCGACCCGCCTTCTCCCCCCAAACCCTGCGAGACCCCCCCCCCCTGACGACCCTCGAATCCCTACAACTCCCCTCAGTGCGCCTTTCTGCCTTGCCTCCTCTCCGCACCTTAGCGAGGATCGCTTCCTATCACCGTCGACCCCCCCCCCAAATCCCTAACTCACCTCCCCGCTACAGGTCCTGACTCATGGTGTCGCTCGATGCTTCTTGCAGCCCCTCAGTATCATCCTTCTTATTCTTATTCTATCCTCTAGTTATAATAGTATCACCTAGAGGCCATACTCACACACGTGCTCATGATATTTTCATCATTTGGAAGTATATTATTATAAACCCTCCACACCATCAAATTGAACTTTGAGAAAATATCCTTTCACCATATCAGTTCACCCTAAACATCTAGTTCATTGGATACCATTATTTTAATTATGTTATTGAATTATATTCTATATTTTATGATATTAATTATAAATAATTTTTTGTTAGATTAATTAATAAATAGTTTTTCTTTTTAAAGAACATTTATTTTTTGAAAAGCCCAAAGAATATTATTATTTTCACAACATTGTAAACCCAATTTTTTATATAATTTTTTTAGACTTTGGTGAATTTCAAAATATATTTTTTGATATAATAAATATTCCATTGTAACTTCATCACATTATATTGAACATTATTTTTGATAATTCAGTTTTTTTATTGTGAGTTTTTACTTATCATTGAGGGATTGATTATACTTATTTTTATGATATTTCTATATTAAATTCAGTTTGTAAAAACCTTTATCATGTTTTCAAAAATAATTTTTTAGATCTTTATAGAATAGGTGATTGGATCAAGAATAAGAGGGAGAGGATTAATTTTTAGTGGAAGATGAATAAGAGTTAGATTTTACATCATGACTAACCTCTATTTTATTCATGAGATACTAGGAACATTTTTATATTGATTCCCTTTATAGGAGGGTTTCACTTATCACATAATAAGTTGAAATATTGAAGGTTTACTTGATTTTTTTATTCTTCCCCTTGTTCCTTTTTTTATTAATATAGAATTACGACCTTATGTGTTCCTTTTTTTCATTGTAATAACATCACTTGTTATTCTCTATCATTATCCACCATATTTTAACAATTTTATTATTTATTTATTTTAAAGAATATGTTCATATTCATTGATTGATGATCCATTTCATCATCATTATAGGTTTCATCATTAATTTATTTAAAATAAAACATTACTTTATTATAGGATAATTTGGATTTTTTTATTAGCATGTAACTTCATTGTGATCTCATAGGTCATGATAGATCCATATAGATCCTCAAATGACATGTTTTTTATTTCATTTTCCTCTTGGACTATTATATATTTAGGTTTCATATTTCTTTTTAAACCCCAAAATATTTCAATCACTAGATATTCTATAGTATGAGTATAATTAAGAGACATTCAATTATTTCATATGTCAGTAAATTATATAAATGGTTAGATTTAATGAATTATTTGAAATGGGATTTCAAAGAGGATTAAAGTGACCTATAATTATGATTATTTTAATAAGTCTCATTTGTAACTTTAATAATGAACTACTTATAATGTATGTAATACCCTTAATGTGTAAGATCCCGATTCCGGAAGCCACCCAGAGGCGCCCCGTACCCGGTTGGTCACATGGCCTCAAGTGCATTTCCCCAAATGCCAGAGGCTGCCGACTTACAGTGAGGTCCTTGGGTGATAGTGGGGAAACAATACCCTTATTGGCAGAGTACACAGCGGAAGAAAAATAAGCATGTAATAGCAGAAGCAGTGATAACCAACAATATAAACAGCAGTCGACTAAATCATTAAACTGGAGCACAAATGTATATATATGAAATGATGCATGATACATAACTAGGAAAGCATCCAAACAAGTCACAATGATGGAAAACACTACAGTACCAAGAAAAGTACAAAAGAAAAGTAAACAGCTCCTCAGCATTGCAAGCCAAAGCTTGGTCCCATGCTCCCCTGCTCCAAGAAATCAAGTTCCAGAAGTCGAAGGGCGCTTTCCCTTGTCTATACCTGCAGCAAAATAGTATACTTGGGCCCAAAATCATGGCCCAAATAGGGTGTGAGATAAAATACCAGTAGTCATTCACCTGAAGATCTGTTCCTAACAGTCAGTGAGTATATGGCAGGTAAAAGTATAATAAGCAGTAAACAGTAACAGCAAGCAATAGGCAGTAACAGTAAGGAGTAAGGCAGGATGATACAACAACAATCAAACCACAACCAACAACAGTAGTGAAGCACAAAGCTAACAAATAGGAAACCCTATGGGAAGTACTCGCAGCCACCCCCTCTGGTCCTATCCAAGAATTACCACAACCCTCTGGGCAGTGCACTCAGCCTAACCCCTCTGGCTTGGTCATACGCATTTTTGAGACTCTCCGGGGAAGCTCACTCGGTCAATTCCCCTTGTAGTCTAGGGTAGTCAGGGACTCTCTTGAGGAAGATCACGCGGTCTAACCCTCTTAGCCCCAAGGTCTAGAGACTCTCTGAGGAAGCTATCTCGGTAAATTCTTCCTATAGCCTCAGGTATACCACAGACTCTCTGAGGAAGCTCACTCGGTCAATTCCCCCTCTAGCCTGGGAAGGTTATTAAAGAGATTCAACAAGGTAAGACTCTCTGAGGAAGCGCACTCGGTCTACCCTCCTGTAGTCTATAAAATCCAAGACTCTCTAGGAGCTCACTCGGTCCATCCCCTCTGTAGTCTGTAATGTCTAAGACTCTCTGGGAAGCTCACTCAGTCTATCCCTTATAGTCTATAGCACCAGGTTCTCTCAGCCCCGTGCTGGTCAGTGCATAATAATGTTATAAGGAAAAATTACACCTATAGAGCTACTTGGCTAACCAAAGTACACCTATAGATCTACCTAGCTAAATAGTCTAATAGGCAACAAACATGTCATGAATTCCACTTCAACTTATAATCGCAAGGCATGAAAACAGGTGTAGCAGCCAAAGGCAAACGAGGCCAAAAGGTCGCAAATTGAACAAAGAAAGGTCAAAAACATCCAAGAACAACAAATTATCCACTAACATGGTCAAATTACCTCTAGACAAGCATACAGGCAAGGCCGGAAAACAACAAGGGCAAAAAGGTCAACACGCAATACCCCGTTCACGGGTATCGGTGGAAATTCGCACATAAACTAAAGGACTTTGAATGGTAAGGCACAAACCACCTACCTCAATCCTAGGAGATCGATATACTTGAACCACGATGGCTGATTCTCCCTAGAACATCGTAGATCTGAGAAAACTCACAAAACTTTCAACCTTAGATAACTTTAGAAGGAGGAAGAATTGGAAAACAAGGTTCAAGAAGAAGGAATAACTCACCGCTGTGCTTCCAACGCAATCGACCGTGCTCAAATCAGAGACCGGACAGAGAGGTGGGAGCTCGGGGAAGATTCGGCCGTACGGGTTGCTCTCGGACGAACCAGAACTAGAAGAAGGAAAATAATGTGATGAGGTGCTACCCCGGTCCGTTTAGTGAAAAAAAAGTACACGGAGTGTATTTTTGAAGTACACAGTATGTAGTGGGTTTTTCCGTACTCTTCCCAAATCGGCCTCCACGTCACCCCTACACACTGTGTGTGTGGCCCAGGCACGACCAGCACACGGCTTCGAGCCGGAGAAGAGTACATGGCGTGTACTCAGAAAGTACACGGCGTGTACTTTGAAATTTTCCAGAAATTCCAAAAATTCTCAAAAATACAAAAAAGGAAAGATGTACCTGAAACGAAGATATGGGTTCTTACAAACTTCCCCACTTAAAGAAAGTTGTCCCCGAATTTCCCTAGATGGGCGTAGAAGAAGGATCCTCGAACATCTCCGGCCACTGCAATTGAACCTCAGCCTCCATCTCCCACGTCTCATCCTGTACTCGCCCGTGCTTCCATAGCACCCATACCAGAGGAACAGACCAACCTCAGAGAACCTTCGTGCTGCGATCGACAATCCGGATAGGATTCTCCTCAAATGACGCATCCGCTTCCAGCTCAACCTCCTTGGGTTAGAAGATGTGAGATGGGTTGGAGAAGTAACGTCGGAGCTGAGAGACGTGGAAGACGTCGTGCATAGCCCGGTACCTCTGAGGTAGTTTAAACTGATAGGAAACCGGCCCAACTCTCCCCACTACCTCAAATGGCCCGACGTACAACGGTGAAAGCTTACCCTGTCTCTGAATCCTATTGTGTCCCAACCTCGGTGCGACACGCAGGAAAACCTGATCTCCAACCTTGAACTCCAGAGGTCGTCTCCACTGGTCAGCATAAGACTTCTATCGAGACTATACTGTAGCCATCCTCTTCTGAATTAACTCTATCTGCTCCAAAGTCTCCTGAACAAGACGAGGTCCCAGCAAAGCTATCTCTCCTGCCTCCAGCCAGCATAAGGTTGATTGGCATGGCCTACCGTACAAAGCCTCGTATGGTTCCATCTGAATGTTCGCCTGAAAACTGTTGTTGTAGGAGAACTCCACAAGAGGTATATGCTTCTCCCAAGAACCGCCGAAGTCTAGAATGCAATCTCGGAGCATATCCTCAAGCAACCGGATTGTGCGCTCAGACTGGCCATCAGTCTGGGGATGGTATGCTGTGCTCAAAAGTACATGTGTACCCAAAGCCTTCTGAAGTCCCTACCAGAACCGAGAGGTAAAGAGCACATCCCTGTCAGAAACAATGGAGTGTGGAACGCCATGTAGACGTATAATCTCTTGGATGTACAGTCATCCCAGATCATCAACACTGAAGGTCTCCTTGATCGGAAAGAAGTGTGCTACCTTCATAAGCTTTTCGACGACAACCCAAACAACATCACTTCCCCAAGGTGACCTTGGTAACCCAGTCACGAAGTCCGTCGTGACATCATTCCACTTCCACTCTGGAATGGGTAATTGATGTAAGATCCTTGTTGGTCGCTGATGCTCTGCTTTCAACTACTAACAAGTAGAACATATCATGACAAAACCAACAAAATCTCTCTTCATACCTGGCCACCATTACTAGTGATGAAGATCCCGATACATCTTGGTGCGCCAGGATGAACTTCCCAAACAGAGGAATGAAAATCCCGCATCATCTCCTCACGTATGTCTGTTGGAACCCATACGCATCCCTGGAAACACAAGATCTCATCCTTGTTCACTGTCTATCCAGGAAGAGGGTCCCCTCCTGACACACTCTCCCGCAGTACTAAGGCCTCTGAGTCTGATAGTTGCCTCATTCGTACCTGATCAAGAATTGTATAGGTAACAGACATAGAAGATAGGATAGTTTATCCCTACCTGTCGTTCACCTCCAGATGCATATCAGATAATAGAGCCATAAGCTTACACTCACTACTAGCCTCCTGAACTGCCTGAATCTGAGTTCGTCTGCTCAATGCATCTGCCACTGCATTTCCGTTTCCCGGCGTATAGGTGAGCTCGAAGTCAAAGGACTGAAGATACTCGACCCACCTGCGCTGTCTCAGATTCAGATCACGCTGAGTGAAGATATACTTGAGACTCTTGTGGTCGGTGAAAACCACAAAGTGCTCTCCCAGAAGATAGTGTCTCCAACAGTGTAGGGCACGAACAACTGCTGCCAAATCCAGATCGTGTGTCAGGTAGTTCCTCTCATGTAGCCTCAACTATCGAGACCCTTAAGCAACGACTCCATCCCCCTGCATAAGCACATCTCCTAGCCCAATACCTGAAGCATCACAGTAAATAGTTTAGGTCTTTCTCGGCTCTGGCAAGACTAGTATCGGTGCTGATGTCAACCTCCCCTTCATCTCCTGAAAGGCTGACTCACAAGAATCTGACCATAAAAACTTTTCCCCTTTCTTGGTCAGACCTTTCAACGGTGCTGATAGGCGCGAAAAGTCTTGAATGAAGCGTCTGTAGTACCTGACCAACCCTAGAAAACTCCATACCTCAAAGACGTTCTTCGGCTGCTCCTAGGAAACTACGGCTCTCACTTTCTCTGGGTCCACATATACTCCAGCCTCTGAGATGAAGTTACCCAAGAAGTGAATCTTATCCATCCAAAAGTGTCACTTCGAGAATTTAGCATACATCTGATGCTCTCTCAGTGTACTCAGAACGATCTCAAGATGTGTGGCATGGTCGTGTTGAGTGTGAGAGTACACTAAGATATCATCCACGAAGACCATGACAAAGGAGTCCAAGTACGGATGGAACACTCGGTTCATCAGTGCCATGAAGACTGTAAGTGTGTTCGTAAGACCGAACGACATGCCTGTATATTCATAAAGACCATACCTTCTCCTCAAAGCTATCAGAGGTATATCTAATGGTCTAATGCACAGCTGATGATAACCGGACCTCAAGTCAACCTTAGAGAACACCTGGGCTCCTCGAAGCTGATCAAAGAGGTCATCGATCCGTGGTAAGGGATATCGGTTCTTGACCGTCAACTGGTTCAGCTTTCGATAATCCACACAAATTTGAAGGGCACCATCTGCCTTCTTTGCAAACAGGATAGGCGAACCCCAAGGAGAATTACTGGGTCAGATGAAACCCTTGCCTGCAACTCTTCCAACTGCTTCTTGAGCTCCTGCAACTCAGGTGTAGCCATCCTATAAGGAGGAATGGACACCGATGCCACTCCTGGAACGATCTCAATCGAGAATTCTACCTCACACTATGGAGGTAAACCTGAAAATTCTTCTGGAAAGACATCCCTGAAATGATCCACCACTGGAGGAAAGTATAACTGTGAAGTCCCCTGGTCATCCAGATAAAGGCTGGCAATCTGGGCTGTAACTTCCCCTAGCCCATGATTCTCTGGTCCAGCTCTACCCGCCTGGACATCCCACTCGCCTATATAAAGGAAAGATCCACCCTCTGGTGATACAAAACTCACCCTACGGTAATAGAAATCGAAGAATGCCTGGAAACGAACTAACCAGTCCATCCTGAGAATGACGTCATAGCCCGTCATCTCTAGGAAATAGAGGTACCATAAGAAATGACACCCCGCAACCTCAAGAGGGAACTCTATGCACTGTCGTATGCTAGATTTCCTCATTCCCAATGGTGTGTCAAGAGTCAAAAAATCGGTAGATGAAAAGATAGAGAGCTCAAGGCTATCCAAAACCGAAACAGAGATAAAGCTATGGGAAGCACCAGTATCGAAAAGTGATGAAGATAAAACTGAGGATACTAAGATCATACCTCGAACCATAGAAGGGTCGAGATCATGCTCCTGATAGGTCTGCTCCACGGTGAAAGACTGGCCTGCACCATGGCCCTGCACCCCTGGCTGAACACTCTGAGCTAATCCACTCTATTGTTGTTGATGACCTGGTGACTGACCACCATGGCTGTGAACTCCACCTCGGCCTGAATGGACAGAAGAACTCCAATTCCCTGACTGGTGGGAAACTGGCGAAGCATCTCTAGAACGCGGGCTCATAGAGGAACCCCTACCACCAGCTGAAGGTGAGAAGATGTGGTAGAAATGCTGAAGATAGCCCATCTTGCTGCAAGACCGGCATTCCATCGGATCCCTCTGGCACTGAGGCCTAGTATTCCCACTCCTACCGCACTGGTAGCATACAACCTGGCTGCTAGAAGATGCATCCCGTGAACCTCGATCTCCTCGAGAAGACTCTCTACGACACTTACTACTATCCGTAGGAGGAACACCAGCTCTGGATATCGAACCACCCTGGCTCACTGCTCCAGAATCTCTCAGATTGCGCTCAATGATCAGCTCCTGGTTGACGATAGAGGATATCGAAGTCAACTAGAAGATATTCACCTGGGAACGGATCTCTTGCCTGAGACCGTCCTCGAACTTCCTAGCAAGGAACAACTCATCACCTGCTGGGATCGGTGTGAAACGCTGCAGCTCAGTGAAAGGAGATGAGTACTCCATAACAAAGAGAGTACCCTACTGCAGACTCATAAACTCCTGAGCTCGATCAGCCCTCAGGGTCTGCAGATAGAAGTAGTCATAGAAGGTGCGGTGGAACTTATCCCAAGACATATCATGCTGATGCCCTGACCGTGAGATCACCTCCAACCACCTCTTGGCAGTGTCTCGGAGCATATAAGTAGCCAGATTTACCCTTTTCTCTGGAGGGATCTCTAGGTTCTCAAAGATAGTTAGTGTGGCCTCTATCCATGACTCTGCAGCCTGAGGTCTCCCATCCCCTGAAAAAGTAGGAGGATGATGCTTCTGGAAAACCCGCATCAACTCAGCCATCGACGGGGTAGGAGGCAGCGCTCCCTGGAAATTCTGCATCATCCTCAAGAAGTCCTCCCTGAACTGTGTATCAGCGCCTACGATGGGTATGACAACCGGTGCCAAGGCGGGCTCGACCGGAGGATCAACAGGAAGTCCCTGATCATCCATATCTGGCATCTGATCACTGCCTGACAACAGATGTACAACTGGAGGACATCTCAAAGGCATAGATCTGAAAGATCAAAAGCATACCTTAGATCAGAAAACAAGGACAGAGAACACAAGAGTACAAAATGGGAATAGGGAAAAGGAACTATCAGGTTTTACAAAACCCTACTACACGGCGTGTATAAAAACTACACGGTGTGTCTACTTAAGCCACTGACATGGGCGTGTACCCCTGCCCGATAGGTCCTGTAACACCCCAAACTACAAGGCGTGTTGACCCCTCACACGGCGTGTACTTGAAGACTATTACCCTTCCCGAGTCTCTTACATGGATAACTCACATGGTCAAACAAACCACAAACTACATGACATGTTCCCTAGGGACACGACATGTACTAGACACTGACTCGGCGGACTGTGTTGTTAGTTACATGGTCGTCTACATGGTTGGCATTTACACGGCGTGTTCCGAAAAAACTCGGCATGTATAGGTGAAGGTGACACCATTCCGTGTTGTTTGTGACACGACTGGGTACCTGGGCAAGACTACACGGCATGTTCCGAAGGCAACACAGCATGTCTACTCAAGCTTCCCCGACCCATGTTGTTGGTGACATGGCCGGGTACACGGCTCTAACTACACGGCGTGTACCTGCTGTACATGGTGTGTTCCTGAATTTATTTCTACAACACCGTGTTCCTACACACACAGTCAGTAACACGGCCTGAAAACTACACGACATGTAACCAGAAAGTACACGCCGTGTATTTTGGGTTTTTCGGGGTAGTAACTCAGAAACCACACAGAGTACCCAGAAACACAGAAAACCAAGCAAAGAGGTGCCAAATTCCGATCCGTGAGGGCCCATACTCCCTTCAAATCAAAGCTTGGAATCTCTAACAGTCTTGTATAAGAGAAAACAGGATCATGGTCCACCAACTTCCGACCCAAGAGGGCCCATAACACCTCAAGAATCAAAATTTGGCGTTCATTTGAGAAAAGTGAAATACAAACAATTCTCTAACAAAGCAGCATAGATTCTATCAAGCATCTATCACAACAGCATGCATAATCTACACAAAGTCTATCACAACAGCATAAAATCGCTAATGCACCCTAGATGGCATGGAAAGAATGCATGGCATGTGATTTCTACAAGTGCCTATATGATGCATGAGATGTCATACCCTCATCTCATCGGGTTACGACAGAAATAGAACTGTAATATCAAAACAATAACAGTACAAAGCATGTGAATCACTCTAGGTGAAATTGTATCAACTATAAAATCTCAAAACCAGAAAACTACAATAACGAGGTAGTATGGATTTTCCCTGTACACGGGTTAGCTACTCCCAGGGAAAGCTTATTACCAAGTACCGGATCTGTCCTATCCCTGGCTAAGTCTCCAACAGTAATGCAAGAGAAAAGAATTCCTCTGATACCACTTTGTAACATCCCAGTTCCGGAAGCCTCCCAGAGGCGCCCCGTACCCGGTTAGTCACATGGCCTCAAGCGCATTTCCCCAAATGCTAGAGGCTTCCGACTAGCAGCGAGGGCCTTGGGTGATAGTGGGGAAACTATGCACTCATTGGCAGAGTACACAGTGGAATAAAAATAAGCATGTAATAGCGGAAGCAGTGATAACCAACAATATAAACAGGAGAAGACTAAATCATTAAACTGGAGCACATATGTATATATATGAAATGATGCATGATACATAACTAGGAAAGCATCTAAACAAGTCACAATGATGGAAAATACTACAGTACCAAGACAAGTACAAAATAAAAGTAAACAGCTCCTCAACATCGCAAGCCAAATCTTGGTCCCATGCTCCCCTACTCCAAGTAATCAAGTTCCAGAAGTCGAAGGGCACTTGCCCTTGTCTATACCTGCAGCAACATAGTCTGATTGGGCCCAAAAGCATGGCCCAAATAGGGTGTGAGATAAAATCCCAGTAGGCATTCACCTGAAGATCTGTGCCTAACAGTCAGTGATTATATGGAAGGTAAAAGTACAATAAGCAATAAATAGTAATAGTAAGAAATAGGCAGTAATAGTAAGCAGTAAGGTAGGATGATACAACAGAAATCAAACCACAACCAACAACAGTAGTGAAGCACAAAGCTAACAAACAGGAAACCCTATGGGAAGTACTCGCAGCCACCCCCTCTGGTCCTATCTAAGAAGTACCACAACCCTCTGGGCAGTGCACTCAGCCTAACCCCTCTGGCTTGGTCATATGCATTTATGAGACTCTCTAGGTAAGCTCACTCGGTCAATTCCCCTTATAGTATAGGGTAGTTAGGGACTCTCTTTAGGAATATCATGCAGTCTAACCCTATTATCCCCAAGGTCTAGAGACTCTCTGAGGAAACTATCTCGGTCAATTCCTCCTATAGCCTCAGGTATACCACAGACTCTCTAAGGAAGCTCACTCGGTCAATTCCCCCTCTAGCCTGTGAAGGTTCTTAAAGAGATTAAACAAGGTAAGACTCTCTGAGGAAGCGCACTCGGTCTACCCTCTTGTAGTCTATAAAATCCAAGACTCTCTGGGAGCTCACTCGGTCCATCCCCTCTGTAGTCTGTAATGTCTAAGACTCTCTGGGAAGCTCACTCGGTCTATCCCTTATAGTCTATAGCACCAGGTTCTCTCAGCCCCGTGCTGCTCAGTGCATAATAATGCTATAAGGCCAAAGTACACCTATATAGATACTTGGATAACCAAATTAAACCTATAGAGCTACTTAGCTAAACATTCTAATAGTCAAAAAACATGTCATGAATTCCACTTCAACCTATAATCGCAAGGCATTAAAACAGGTGTAGTAGCCAAAGGAAAATGAGACCAAAAGGTCGCAAACTGAACAAAGCAAGGGAAAACACATCCAATCATAGAAAATTATCCCCTAACATGGTCAAATTACCTCTACACAAGCATACATAAAAGGCAGTAAAACAACAAGGGAAAAAAGGTCAACACGTGATACCCCGCTCATGGGTATTGGTGTAAATTCTCACATAAACTCAAGGACGTTGAACGGTAAGGCACAAACCACCTACCTCGATCCTAGGAGATCGATATACTTGAACCAAGATGGCTGATTCTCCCTAGAACATCGTAGATCTGAGAAAATGCACAAAATTTTCAACCTTAGATAACTTGAGAAGGAGGAAGAATTGGAAAACAAGGTTCAAGAAGAAGGAAGAACACACCGTTGCACTTCCAACACAATCGACTGTGCTCGAATCGTAGATCGGACGGAGACATGGGAGCTCGGGGAAGATTCGGTCGTACGGGTTGCTCTCGGACGAACCAGACCTAGAAGAAGGAAAATAACGTGATGAGGCGTGACCCCGGTCCATTTAGTGAAAAAAAAGTACACGACGTGTATTTTTAAAGTACACGGCATGTAGTGGGTTTTTCTGTACTCTGCCAAAATCATCCTCCACGTCACCCCTACACACCGTGTGTGTGGCCCGGGCACAGCCAGCACACGGCTTCGAGCCAGAGAAGAGTACACGACATGTACTCAGAAAGTACACGGTGTGTACTTTGAAATTTTCCAAAAATTCCAAAAATTCTCAAAACTCCAGAAAAGGAAAGACAACCTGAAACTAAGATCTGGGTTCTTACACAATGATTCCCCCTTCTATTTAGATGTTTTTTACAACATGGATGATATTTTTTGTGTTGTTTATCATAAGGGTTTTGTAAGTGAGGTTAGATTTATATTATGTTGTTGCATCAATCATGTAACTTGTTTGATTACTCGTCTCCTATTATTTCTCACATGGGTACACTGGGCATTGAGAGAGAGGTCTGCAGGGGGTAGGGGGCTGCAGGGGTGTGGGGGAGGGCGTGTGGGATGTCCAAGGAGGGGTGTGTGTTGTCCAGGGGGTCATGGTGGGTTGTCTAGGTGGGGGAGGGGTGTGGGATGTCTAGGGGGTGGGGTGGGCTGCCCAAGGAGGGGGGTGGGGCGACTGTCCAGGTGGGGGTGGTGGGGGGGGGGGCTGTCCAAGTGGGGGTGGGGGAGGGTGGGTTGTCTAGGTGGGGGTGGGTGATGTCTAGGTGGGGGTGGGTTGTCTAGGTGGGGGGCTGTCCAGGTGTGGTGGGGGGCTGTCTAGGTGGGGTGGGTTGTCCAGGGGCGTAGGGTGGTTTCAGTGGTGTGGGAGAGGGGGGTATGGGATATCCAGGGAGGGGGTGGGCTGTCCAGGGGTGGGGGTGGGTTGTCCATGTGGGGGAGGGGGTGTGGGCTGTCTAGGGGGGTTGGCTATTCTAGGGGGTGGGGGTGGGCTGTCCAGGTGGAGGAGGGGGTGTGGGATATCCAGGGGGTGGGGGTGGGTTGTCCAGGTGGGGGAGGGGTGTGGGTTGTCCAGGGAGGGAGGGTAGGCTATCCAGGTTGGGGGTTGAGGTGGGCTATCTAAGTGGGGGGGCTGTCTAGGTGGGGTGGGGGCTGTCCAGGTCAGGGGTGGGCTGTCCAAGGGTGTAGGGGGGCTGCAAGGGTGTAGGGGAGGAGGTGTGGGCTATCCAGGGAGGGGTGGGTTGTCCAGGGGGTGCGGGTGGGCTGTCTAGGTGGGGGAGGGTGTGGGATTTATAGGGGTGGGATGTCCAAGGGTTGGGGGTGAGCTGTCCAGATGGGGGAGGGTGTGGGGTGTCCAGGGAGGAGGGGGGCTATCCAGGTGGGGTGTCCTAGAATTAGCTCTCAACTAGCCTCTCAAGGAATCAATAAGCTATATACCTAGCTCAAAATTTGGAGGTATGTTTACAATTAGGTGTGTTTTGATTTATATGTATGATATTCATGGCTTACACCAATAGTCTTTTAGGTCATCTATAATAGCCTTAAAGTCATGCTACAATTTGATAGAGATTGGATCTATGAGTCACTTAGTAAATGTCATTAGGGAAAGGGGAAATCACCTACATGGTTAATTCCAATTTAAAAATTGGTCCAAGCACTTAGTATGTCTTTATATTCTTTTATAGATCTTTTTAGTTTGCATGCTTTGGTTTTCTAGTGGGTGGGTTCATTATTTACCATATGTATTTATATAGGAAAACCTTATTTAACATATTTATGTATTTTTTCAACTACTATATATGAATCTTTTTTCCTATTTATTAATAGATATGTGTTTTAATTTTTGTTAATATTGTGTAGGCACATTGTGATATACATGGATAAAAGATGGATCACATTACCGAGGAACACACCTCAATATATTAAGGATTTAGAGGAGTTTTTAGATTTTTCAATTTCTAATTGATCTTTTGAAGGAAGAATAATATTTCCATGTCCTAAATGTAAATTTAGAATATGGTTGAAGAGAGATGAATTTTATGAACATTTATTGTTGAAGCAATTCCCTGGTCAATATTTTTGTTGGATTTGGCACGGAGAATCGAACGTTACAGAAAGGTTTAACACTGATGTCTATCCACAGAATGAGCTCCCAACTTCATCAAAAATGGAAAATGAAATAAAAAACCTTATAAATGATGCATTCATCACTGCAAGACACCACCATCTACATCAAAACATATCAGAACAACTAGATGAGGGTGATATAAATAGAAATGTGAAAAGTGATGATTTTTAGACTGTAGGACAACCAGATCAAGATTATAACATATCAGTGGACCCTCCTCTTGATTATGTGAAGAATAATGTAAGAGAAAACTTCAATGAGGAAAATATGTTTCATTATTTAGTTGAAAATGGAAATCAAGAGTTGTATAGTGGATGTTTGAAATATTCAAAACTTTCTTTTCTTCTGAATTTGTACCATATCAAATGCCTATGTGGAATTAAAAATAAGTAAATATCTATGATATTGGAATTGTTGCATGATGCATTTCCTAAAGAAAACATCTCCGAGTCTTTTTAGGATATGAAAAAAGTTGTTAATAGGCTTGGTTTGAATTATACAAAAATACATGTGTGTCCCAATGATTGTATTCTTTATTGGCGAGAGGATTCAAGTAGACAGGATTTCAAAAAATGTTCTTCTTCTAGATGAAAGTCAATGGGTGATGTTGGAAGTCTGAATCAACATACTACCATGAATAAGAAGAAAAGGAACACACCTGAAAATGTTTTGTGTTACTTTCCTTTAAAGCCTCGATTGCAAAGACTATTCATGTCATCGAAACCTGCCAAACACATGTTGTGGCATTCTGTAGATAATAACAATGATGCGTTAATGCGACATCCATGAGATTCACAATCATGGAATACATTTGATTAATTACATCTATATTTCTCAGATGATCCTAGGAATGTTTGATTGGGATGTTCTACTGATGTATTCAACCCATTTGGGACTTTGAGTACCAGTTATAGCATTTGGCCAGTTGTTTTGATCCCTTACAATCTGTCTCTATGGATGTGTATGCAACAAACGTATTTTATCTTTTAGATGATTATTCCTAGAAAAAAATGCCTGGAAATGATATTGATGTATAATTGCATCCTTTAATTTAATAATTATAGGATTTATGGAGCAACGGTATTGAGACATTTGATGTTTCTTCTAAAACAATGTTCAAAATGCATGCTGCTTTAATATGAACCACTAGTGAAATCCCTAGACTTGGGAATTTATCTAGTTGGAACACTTACACGGCTATGGATTTTCCTATTTGTAACTTTTATTTTGAGCCCAAACGGATAACTCATAGTAGAAAATGGTGCTTCTTGTGCCATCAAAGATTTATCGATGCATCTCATAGATTTCGGCTGAACAGATCAAAATTTAACGATTTCATTGATCATAAACCACCTCCAAAGTTATTAACTAGTTATAAAATATTAACACAACTTGAAAATGTTGAAACATGATTTGGAAAGGTTCTTCATTTGAATGATATCAGGAAATGGGTTTAAAGTGCATCGTCAAGTGAAATCGGAATGCAACAATGGAAGAAAAAAAGTATATTTTTCAAACTTTCGTATTGGGAATTTAATGTGTTGCAGCATAATCTTGATTTGATTCATATTGAGAAGAATGCCTATGAAAATTTGATCTTCACATTTCTTAATGATCATGGAAAGTTGAAGGATCATCTCAATGCTTGGAAATACTTATAAGTAATGAACATAAAATGTGATCTTTGGCCAAATGAGAATGAAAAGTATGCTCCGGAATTTTTTTCAATGAAAAATAGGGATAAAGATACATTCCTTCAAATTTTAAAGCATGTGAAAGTATATTATGGGTATTCAAGTAATATATAGAGGTGTTTTGATTTAAAGAATCATAAGTTACATGGATTGAAAAGTCATGATTCACATATTTTGTTACAGCAGTTACTAACATTGGCATTATGTACATTATTAACTGAAAAAGTTATTGTTGTTATACTCCAATTCTGCACATTTTTCAGACAACTATGTGAGAAATCTCTACATCCATTTGTTCTTGACAACCTTCATGAGAGGTTTTTTTTGACACTTTGTGCAATGGAGATGATCTTTCCTACGTCTTATTTTACTGTAATGATGCTTTTAACTGTGCATTTGATTGAAGAAGCTAAATTAGGACGCCTCGTTCATTATCGATGGATGTATCCAATTTATAGGTACTTTATTTATATGTTTTTCAGTTAATTAAATGATTTTTTTAATTGTGCATCTGTTATCATTTTTAATTTTTTTTCTACATAATTTTTTTGAAATATATGTTCTAAACTTAATTTTATTTGATTAAATGATAAGAATGCCAAGGAAGAAGCGATATAATGTTTCATCGACCACTGTGACAGATAAAAATCCATCTTTCTTGCTCCCTAAAGCATCTATGCCACCATCCGCTTTCCCCCTACACCATCTCCCCCTATACTATCTCTCACACCCTTTGTGAGTTTCCCTTCAGCAGCTCAGTCATTGCCTCCCGCTTCAGCAGCCTCAGCAGTGGAGGAGTGGCGCACCACTTCTAGTTTTTTGCGGGGATACTAGAGGGTGAATGTTATAGGTAAAAATTTTAATATGAATAAATTTATTTAAATTTTTTTATACTAACTGTTTTTTCATTAAATATGGAAACAATGTAAGTGTGGAGAAAAATATAAAAAGTTCATATGTATTGAATCTGACTGGAGAGAAGATAATTGTCCCATTTTATTCATATGGGGTCCCTATGGATGACACCGTAAGATTACTTGGCCATATTTTAGGCCAGCTGGCCACAGAGCCTGGTGGTATTTCATAGACTGGTGGTGAGCTGGTAAATCACAAAAATTCAAAATCATTTAGTTTGAAAACTTTTATTGGTTTTAAGTTTAAATATAAATATATAAAAATATTTAATTTTAAATATAATGTTCTTACAATTGGTAGAAACAAGTATAGATGGAGGTGGATAGGGTGATGAGCTATGTTCATCATCGGACCGTGATTAGTTGTATTTTTGATATGTTGGACAAATATGATAACAGTAGGTTTGTATATGTATCTTGTGTGGCACATAGTTTCCACCAAACATTTTCATGACCTAACATTTTATTTATTTCTCATGTTTCCTTTTATGTATTTTATTTATTTCTTATGTTTCCTTTTATGTATTGATTTCTCGAGTGTTGTATGCACTATATATGTCTTGATTTCTCAAGTGTGGTATGCACAAAATATATGTTGAACACTTGAGTGTCTTGATCCTGTTAAGGTAGAGGGACTGTCCACTTTATTAATATTAGAATTTACAAATATATGTTGAACACTTGAATGTATTACACTACCAGAATTTGTATCTCCAAAAAAGATGCATCTGGTGGATAAAATCTATAATACAATGACAAAGAATGTCCTATATGGTTTGGATCATCCTTCCTGACTTCTCATCGATCTGAGGATAAAAGTTTATGCCCAAATTCAACCATCAACTCATATACTTCTATTATAATTACCAAAACTTTGAGGTAAAACAGGTCGGCTCTGGGTGAACATCCCACTTCAACTATCAAATCTGACACTACTAGAATTTATATGCACTCTAGGTTCCAAATTACCCAACAAATATCTCTCCCAGTAGGTTCTTTCATGATCATTTCAATGCATGTACCACAACTACAAACTACAATAAAGGATTAGATTATTTCATCTTGTAGGTTAAAAGCTGACGAAACCCAAAGTGACTAATTTATCACCCTACATCATAACATATCCTAATCCAGAACCAGATGCATCACATTTCACTACATGTCCAATGTTAGGCTGAGGAATTCTTAGGATTAGATCTGACAACAACCACTTCTTCAACATTGTTGAAACTTCCTCACACTTGTATGTACAATCAAACGTGAATCCATTCTTGGTAACTATGGTCATTGGAAATGCTAAGTGAGAGATCTCCAAAATTATTCTCCTTTAATTCCCATGAAATCCAATAAAACATCAACTATCGATTACATTCCATGATTATTAAAAATACACAAATACATCAACATACTCGAGATCAACTGCTATCCCTGATTATGAAACCACTATATACAAAAGTCACACTTAATGTACTTAGAATAAATTTTATGTACCAAAATCATACTAAACCAATTATTCAAGTATCTATCATGTTATTCTTATGAAAATTTTTGTGTTCTGGTATTCTTTTGGATGTGGGATGTATGTGCATGTGAAATTGGAATGGTTTTTCTTTTTAGGGCACTGGTATTGGGGCTGCAAAATCAGATCTTTTTTTGTAAATTTGAATTTAGTGGCGGTTAAAACTACTACTAATATTTTGGTATTTTTCTATCTATAGAGGTTAAAACTGCCGCTATAGACAATAACTGAGTGGCGGTTTTAACCTCCGCTAAACAGTTTTCATATTCCTTTATTACTTCACAGCGATTATCCTTGTGTTCGGGGCAGTTTTCGCAGCAAAAATGATGTTTTTTTAGCGATAGTTTTAACCACCGCTAAATAGTTTTTATATTCATTTATTATTTCGAGGTGGTTATCTTGGTTTTAGGGGCGGTTTTCCCCTTGAAAATGATTTTTTTTAGAGGCAGTTCAAACCGACGCTAAAAACAAAATACATTTCTGATGGGAAAACCACTGCTAAAGAAAGATAACCACCGAGAAATGTGTCCACTGTGATGGTTGCCATAAACCACCACTAAATCGATTAAACCTATGCGTATTGAATTCCAACACATGATTTAACGGTAGTTTTTTGAAACCTCCATAGAAACATATGGAGACGGTTTAAACCTCCTCCATATGAAAAAAAACCGCTGCGAAATGGTCATTTTCTTGTAGTGTATGAACTTTTATTTAAAAGGTTTATAATTATATGAAATTGATAATTTTCACATTATTATGCCTAAATCCAAAAATTTTTAACCCCCACCTTTGTAGAATAAGGCATAAACCTCAAGGACAGTGGGAAGTTTGACCCAAAGTCCCTCTACTTAGGGATACTTTAATCAAGAGAGAATCTTATTCATCATAACTCTAATACCTAATATTAATAAACTATATTAAACAACCAAATTCAAGTTAATAACTTTAATTACAAACCAAGGTCAATTTAGATGAAAACAAAATATTATATTGTCGCACCTGTCATGGAATGACAATTTATTGGAATCATTTTATCACATAAATTTAAGTATACACAATATTCACATTTCATAAACAAATTTTAAACATGAATATTCAAAAGGAATAAATAAATAAACCATTTATTTATTTTCCAAACATAATATATTCATTTATAAAAAAATTATAAATTAAAAATTATAAACACTTTATAATTCATTATAGAGATTCTATAACTATACAAATATAAACACTTTATATTTATTCCCAATATAAACTCCTTCATATTATTCATTATATGAAAACTTCTTTAAATATGTGATATTTTATAAAATATAAACATGTTATATTTTAATTTTTGTTTTATAAACCTTTTACATAATCTGAATATCATATATTAATACTATTTAAACCTTTGATCACATCATTTATCAAACCTCTTTTTATATGTTTTAAATAATTTCAAAATAAATTCCTTTTATTTTGAATGATTCAAATTAAACATTATGAAAAATTTATAATTTTTAAATATAAACACTTTATATTTGGACTTATATTTATGATTTATAAAACCTTTTTAAATTAAAGAAATAATTTTCAAATAAAAATTTTATATTTAAATTACAATCCATTCTGTATAATTTTGAAAATGTATTTTAATATTAACAATTAATATTATAGAATTGTTATTAATATATTTTTCATAAAAAAAATTAATTAAATAATTATAAACATTTTATAATTAATTAATTTATAAAAAAATTAATATAAAAATATTCCAAATAACTTTTATTATAAGTTATAAAAAATTAATAAATTATATAGTTTAATTAATAATTAAAATAAAGGAAAATAGTTTTTTTCATCAAATCTCATGTACCAATTTAGGATCAATCATAGGATATAATTGATAAGTTGTGGCACATAAATACTTTATGTGTTATTAGTCATACTTTATAACTAATAATCCAATCATCAGTTATAATAGGTAGTCATATTTAACGATACATGGAGATATCGTAATAGTGATACGATGCTCTATTTTTGAAACCCGTGACAAAGTGCTACTGTTTAAAACAAATAACCATTATTGTATGCTATGAATAATACAAAATTATGATATTTTTACTAAGACATAGGTTATGATATACCATATCATAAGTTTCAACCCAATCATACATAACATATTCTAAATCATATCTAATAACATGAATTATGATAGGTAAAATGATTTCAAAAACCTCTATTTCTTAAATGATTTCATGAATAAAAATTCACAGTAAGGATTTGACACCACTGATAGGTTTCTAATCATTTATAAACCATTAATCAATAATGTTGAAGAAAATAAAAACCATGAATCCCAATAACACCAAGCCATTAAAACATAAATCATACAATACTGGAAATGAAAAGTGTGTGTTATACACCGTTTAATGTTAATATTGTTTTCTTCTTATTGTTCTTTATGAAGATCACCAAGGAAAAACAATAAGGATATTCCTTCTAATTTTTATTTTTTAAAAATTTCACTGAATCACCCAAACACTTTAAGAATGACTTTCCAATTATTCATGATATTCTAGTAGTAACAAAGAAGAAAGGAAAAAAGAGAGCTTCGGGGAGGGATGAGTTTTGGCCACTGATTGCTTCAGGTGATTCCACATAAATTTCCCATGGAAAATACTTCTTTATATTTAATAAAAATATGCTCAACAAGATATTAAAATTAAAATCATACAATACTAGAAATGAAAAATGTGTTCCATACACCATTTAATGCTGCTATTATTTTCTTTTTCGTGTGCTTGATGAATATCACCAAAGAAAAACTCTAAGTATCTTCCCTCTAAGGTGTATCAACGAATTGCACTGAATCACCCAAACACTTTGGGAATGACCTTATAATTATTCATGATATTCTATTATCATCAAATAATAAAGTAAAAAAGAGATCTTTATAGAGGGATGAGTTTCAGCTAGTGATTACTTCAGGTGATTGCACACAAATATTACATCGATAACACTTCTTTATATAGGATAAAAGGATGATCCCAAATCAATGAATTTAATCATATGTTTCATAAATGTATGATTAAATCATTTAGTTACATTACATATAAATATACCCCATAAAAACTCTTCCACCTCTTTCATCCTATGAAATGGTTAATTAATGACAACCAAATGTGTAGGAGACTCACTAACTTTCAATGAATCACAATAATTACAAATGAATTGAACCATTTGATTCATTATGACTCAACCACTTCATATAATGCAACATACCCATGTATTCAACATACAATATCTTCATATGATAAGATATGATATTCCCTAAAGATTAGATATAATCCTCCCTTTTCCATAGGGTTTTTTGTACCCTATGACACACCATATCATACTATTTGATATAGGGATTAAGGGAGTATTCCTTTCACAGGGTACTTGAAACTCTTTTATATAAAGGTTTAAAATTATGTGAAATAAATAATGTAACATACTTAGTTTTAAAATGTTCTGAAACCCCCTATTTTAATATATTTTATAAGTATTTTATGTGAAAATATAAAATTTTCAATTATTTTTTATACCCTTACGTATGGGATGTGGTATACATGAAGGTAAATACATTTTACCTATATACAAGTAGCTTTTTGGGAGTTGTGTAAAGGTAAACCTAAATTAATAATGGTTATGTAAGGGTAAACAACCACTCTGTAAGGGTATGATGAAGTTTCTATACAAAAAATAAGGGTAGATTCGTGTTTAAAAATAATGTGTAAGGGAAAATCTGGTGCTGCTAAAGGTAAGGTGAAATTTCCAAGGGTTGTGTAGGGGTAAACCCTCACTTCATAAGGGTGGGACTAGGTTTGTAAGGGTAACTCTGACTTTTAAAAGGTTTTTTAATGGTAACCTAGTACCCTCACATGATATTTATGAGCTATGTAAGGGAAAAACCATGTTATCCTTATGTGGCACCCTTTTGAGGAAAAATTAATTTTTAACCCTATTTTTCATTTTTCATTTCCAATCATGAACCTAAAAATCCTTTTGATGATTTTAAAAGACTAAAATATTAAAAATTAATTATATTAACTCATTTAATGTTTTTAACTCCATTATGAAAGTTTTTAAACACTATAAAATCAATATTTTAGTAAAAGACAAATTGTATGGTTAATATAATTTGTGGTTTTTAATGTTGTGAACTAGTATGCGGTTTTCCTTCTTGAAAATATATGAACCTTGCTGCCCTTGGTTTTTTGGATCCATTATTAAGTTCAGGTAGTATATAATTCCTAAACCCAATATCTTTTAAGTATTATTCAATCGAACAAGGTTCTTCTTCTAGTTTCTAGGCACGGAAAAAACCCTATCTCTCCATTATTCATGAGAACAGTGTTTTCCAAGGGATAGATTCCATGTATTATATTTCTTATTCAAATTAAAAAAAATATTTCCTAAGATTTATGGTGAAAATTTATAAAAAATATTTAAATTCTAATTATCAAGAATTATCAAAGAATGATAAATATCTATATTGTTTATCTCATATTATTAAGAAGATATAAATTATCATCGCATGAGGAATTTTAGTTATCCATTAAGGAAGAAATGGTTAAAACGTGTTATGGATTAAATAGATAATTATGAATTTATCCAAGAGTGATAAAGCTATTATAAAATATGGAGTTTTTATTTATTTTGGAAATAAAATAATTATAATCTGTACTAGGAGTCCTTAGTGAGAGATTTGAATTGACTAATATGCAAATATGATTCAGGTTATGATTCCTTAACAGACCTTGACATTGACATCGACAACCTTGAGGTAAGAAGTTCCTTACGATTTTGGGATCTCATATACACTTGTTTACTTATTATGATTATTGTGTCAATATACTTATTGATTGTACTTTATTATGACTACATGTGGGTGTGTGTTCATGTGTAGCCCGTGAGACCCATTTTTTATGCTTGATTCCTTGAGTATCGATAGATAAGCTTGTTTCCATGCTGAATTTTGATCTAATGTTGTTTATTTTTTTAATAATTTCTCATGATGATGTTATGAGATTTCATGTATTATCTACCATATTTTGTGTGGTACCATTCCTTTTGAGGTTTTTCTTAGTACTCGGTACTGGTGGACCATCATAATATGATTATACCTTAGAGGGGGAGTGTTCATAGCTTGTAAAGATGATGAAGAAGAACCTGATCACATGGTATGGGCATGATAGCCTGGAAGCCTGACTCGGGGTAGTGGTATAAGGGGAATGATATCTTAGAGGCCTTACCCAAGGCACAGATGGGGTATGAATACCTAGAGGCCTGCCCATTATGGAGATGAGGTAAAAAAATATGGAGGCCAAACCGATTCGATTCCTTAAGACTACTGATGAAATTTTCATTATCCTTGTGGTTGTATTTGGTTACTTCGTACATATCCTCATTTATCATTCTATAATATAACTGAATCAGGTATGAATGGGGGTTTGTGGTGGCTAGGCTAGTTCATGTACAGTTGGTATGTGATTGTATGATTTTTATGCTTATTTCTACATTTATTATTATCATTGAATACACCTGTTATACCTCTTCACTTTTTTTAATGACGCATTGGTGTTTTCTTACTGGGTTTTATTACTCACACCCTGAACAGGCATCTCAATGCATTTATAGACTTCATATATATGGATCTAGTTAAGGTAAAGGGGAACGTGGCTAATTCCTGAGAAATGAAGCATGGAGATGAGATTGGACTGAGATGGACTTTGTAGGGACTTCATGGTGTTTTATTTATTTATATTCTTACACTTATACTTTGGTTTGGCTTTCCACACTAGGATCCCTATTTACTTATTTGTGGGAATGGTTTTCCCTCAACATATTTTCTTCATATTAATCATATTATTATATTTTTATTATATTTTTGTATATTTCTTGTGTATGATGTTGACATGATATTGAGGGAATAGTCTCCCCAATTATAGAGTTCTAACCCTCACTAAAATTTGACATCCTCTTGCATACGGAAAGGTGCGCATGAGGTCTTTTATCTCTCTATCTCAGATCTTGTGGTTTAGACTAGGGCATTAAAAAATTTATTAGAGAACAATTTATTCTTTTATTTTAGACTAACCTAGGACGTGGTAGAAAGGAAATAGTTGTGTGGGAATCGAGTAGGGGAGTTACCATGTTCTTGGTTAGCTCACGTACGACGGACCTCCATGTTACCATTGATGGGATTATTATTCTAGTTTTATGATATTTTGGGTTCCTTAATGAATCATGATAAGGCATGTAGGATCATGTTCCATATATATATATATTCTATATTTCATATTAGTTCATTAATTTAATGCCATGATTTGTACTATATATTTGGGATAGACCTATGTATCTTGATTAAGTGATATATCTATGATGGAATAAATTAGTTGAAGGTGATTATAATATTATGTTTTTATATATATGTGATTATGACTAAAATGCAGGGATGGAGACCTTAGTCAGTTATATAAGGTATATACCTTGGGTTTTGGGTAAACCCCTAGGAAAAACTTGTGTGATCCCATAGACTAATCAGGATCTATCATAAATATTCTAAGTATTTCCTTCACATTATAGAACATGTTTCCTCAATGTGGTCTTATGGGAATACATGGGAAGTGGTTGAGAATACTCTCACAAGAGAGTATGTTCCTGTTCTACCACTAGATGTGTAGGAGAATTCAATTGATATTTCTTCTACCCCTTCTTTATGGTTTTGGTAGTAGTTCCACTTCATCTAGAAGTCTTTTTTTAGTGTTTTTTCGAGGAATAGGAGTTTCTAACTATACTTTAATATTACTTAACATTCAACTCCATCATTATCCATCCTTACAAGGCATTATAGGTCCTCAGGATTCTGAGTAATGGGTTGAAATAATTGTGGTAATCCTTGACCTAGTAGATTCTCTAAAGGATCGATGGGTTAATCTAGCAACTTTCATTCTACCAGAGTTTCTTTTTTTCCATTATATATGTTCAAGTTTTTTCTAGGCTTTAATTACTAGTAAAGTTGTCTTCTGATTTTCTTTCCCTTGATATGTCCTTAGGAATGAAAGTGGACCATCTTCAGTGATTCCCATAGTTTTCTAAATTCCTTATTGATTGTGGACATTTGTGGGACTTGATTCTAAAGATGAGGAGCTTCGATGTGATTCTTTTCATGGACCGGTTGACTAGCTTCCAAAATCACATTGATTTCTATTATATATGGGAATTATTCATATCTCCTAAGGGAGGGAAGTATGAGATGGATGAAGAGTGGGAACTAACAGTAGGTATAGTTTCTCTAAACTTTTGTCTTCTTGGGATTATCATATTGTATATTGTGGGATTGGATCTTTCAAAATGATCAGTGGCATCCCCCTTGTCCTTTCCTCCAGTTGTGGATCTCTATTAGGGAATCTTTTTGGATGACTTCATAGGAATTACCCTAATAGAGGAGTTGAATTTGATATAGATCTCATTCTAGGTGTGCATCTCATTTCAATTCCCCCTTATTGTATGATGATGCATGAGTTGAATAAGATCAATATATGGCTCCGGGACTTATAAAATAATGGATTTATCAGGTTGGGTACTTCATTGAAATGTGTACTTATTTTGTTCACCAAGAAGGTAGATGTTAGTTTTTAACTCTGTATAGATTACTAGAATCTGAATTAGGTGAAAGTGAAGAATATATATCCTATAACCAAGATAAAATATATATTTAATCAGTTAAAGATATCCTAGTGTTTCTCAAAGATTGAACTTCAATCAGTATATCCCTAATTTCACATTAGAGAGGAGTAAATCTGGGAGAAAAAATTTTAGAGAAGGTATGGGATATACAAGTACTTTTTGATGTCATTTTTACTGATGAATGTGTTTTCAGTGTTCATGTATCACATAAAAAAGTTCTTTCATCCATATATTTACTCATTCATCATGGTGTTTATTGAATACATCCTTATCTAATCACTGACATCGGAGTTGTATTCTAGACATCTCGAGATAGTATTTCGTACACTTTGAGAACATCAACTTCATTCCAAGATATCAAAGTGTAACTTTTGGATTTAGGAGGTGAAATACTTAGACTATGTGGTGTCTGAGACAAGTATATTCATAGACCTAGAGAAAGTTGATGCAGTGATGACATGAACATGTCCTCGAGACATGTTCAAGATCAGGAGATTTATAGGTTTATATGGATACTGCCAACATTTTATCTAAGACATCTCTTATTTATCAGCACCTATTACTACACTAATGAAGAAAGAGTGAAGTTATAGTAGTCAGAATAGTGTAAAGAGTAATTTCATGAACTGAATAAGAGGTTGAATATAGCTCTTGTGTTGATACTTCCCAATACAAGGATTGGCTATGATGTTTATTATGATGTTCCATGAATTGTTTTGTGAGGAGTACTTATGTGGATGGAGAGGATAGTAGCTTATGGGTCACATCAATTGTGAACCCATGAGTAGAACCATCTTACACATGACTTAGATTTTTCATCAATGGTTCATGATTTGAATTTTTGGAGACATTATCACTTTGGTGTAAGGTTTATTGTTTGCATGCACTGCAAGATCCTTTGCTAAATCTTTAGATAGAAGGGCCTCAAATTTAGTCAAAGGAACTGGGTGGATTATCTATAGATTCTAAAATTTGATATGGATTAGGCACCTAGTAAAGGTAAAATCATTGTAGATGATATTATTCATAAGACACAGGTGGATTAGGAGCTTGGTGAATGGCCTATGGAAGAATAGTGTCGCCTGATGAGCTTGTTGGATGATTGGAGGATGGAATCTTATAAGGATGTGGGATCAATAACGTGCTCTCCATTAGTGGTCACATATTATTTAGTAAACCTAGTAAAGGATGGTAAAGAGACTAACTCAGAGTGTGTTGTGATGTGGGAAAAAATTGCTGGAGGAAACCTAACACCCATGTGATCATTGGAAAATGACGATGTGATCCTAGTGTGAGAGTTGTAGTCCCTGCTCCCATTAGGGAAGATATGATGAGATAATTTCATACCTATAAGTGAGTGGTATATCCTGGGGTGAAAAAATATATACCATGACTTCATGTGATAGTTCTGGTGGCCAGAGACGAATAGGGACATTTCTATATTTGTTTCACGATGCCTTACCTTCATGAGGATAAAGTCCAAGCACTATATTCCTTGTGGTTTTCTCCAACCAGTTCCAATGCACATGTGGAAGTGGGAGGACATCACGATGGACTTTGTGATAGGTTTACCTAGGACCCTGAGGATCTTTGACTATATCTAGGTGATTATAGATCATTTGAAACAATGTTATAACTTCTTAATAATATCACAACTACATAAGAGGCCTTTATCAGTGCTAAAAAGGTGTTGACTACCACAACACAGTTAAAAGATCTTGGATTTTATCAGTGCTAGAAAATCACTGATAAAGGTGTACTTTATCAATGCTAAAAAAACTTATAAATCACCCATTTATCAGTTCTTTTAGAAAAACTGATAAAATAAACCATTTATTAGTGCATTTATTTAGTGTTAATAAATTCATCCTTTATCAGTGCATTTAGTATCACTGATAAAGGGGAATACTATAGTGGGATGTTACAGCTCACTATAGCACTATAAAAAGGGAATGTAGTGTCTTGTAACAACACACTATATCACCATAAACAACACCATAAATTAGAAAAATCAAATATGAATACAGAATTTAAATGAAATAAATTTTTTCAAAACAAATACAATTAAAAAACACTATTATTTAGTAAAATAACACACCTATATAAAATAAAAAGACACCCCTTCTTGAGAAAAGGAACACACCTATATAAAAAACCATTCTTATGTTAATAATAATATAAAGAAATATATTAAATAGAAATTGTTAATTTTAAACTAAAATTTGAGTCATACCAGGAACATTGTGTGTCAGATTGCGTTGTGGTTGATTTTTGCACATCACATGTCATTTATTGTTTGTCTTCAATAATTATCTCTATGAAGATTAACTAAATAAGTATAAGATAAAAATTTAAGGAAATTAATTAAGTAATAGAAAATAAAATGACAAGAAAACAATCTTGGATCGTGTTCTCAGTTTTGGCGATGTGGTGTGTGTTTTAATCTAAACTCACACTTATATATTGAATAGATGAACTTGGAGTCATACTGGTCACATTGTGCATCAGATTGATGTGTGGTTTATTCTTACATGTCCCAAGTTACATATGTATTGTTTTCCTAAATTATCAAAACAACTTAAATTTTTTTCCACATTTTTTAGTGTGCCATGTTTTTTTTACTAAAATGTCATTTTAAACTGGAAACACACACTTTGATTCATTCAGGCTGTATCATGTATGGGGTTGACATGATACTAATTTATCCATGAAAAAAATGAATTATAAATCATTTTACTAAATTATCAAGACAATCCGAGCATGTTTTCTTAGTTTCTAGTGAGTGACACTTTTTTAAATGAAAATGTCAATTTTAAACTCATAATAGACACTTTTAGTCATACTAGGAATATCGTGTATCGGATTAAGGTGTGGATGATTCCTATGTGTTAAAAATGCCTTATGGGTCATTATAATAAAGTAATAAAAAATATGAATTTATTTACTTGGTTTTGATTATGTGAGTGGTCTTTTTACTAAAATTAATGTCACTTTTGAATAAAAAGATGTACTTTGAGTAATACTGGTCACACCTTGCATCAGATTAAGGCATTAATAATTCTTACATGACCCAAATGACTTGTGGATAATTTTCTTAAAGTATAAAAATAGTCCAATTTGTTCCCTCTAATTTGAGTATGCCACTTGTGTTTTTTACTAAAATATCATTTTAAACTCTAAATAAGCACATTGAGTCATTCAAGTCGCATTGTGTGTGGGTTTGATGTGATAATTATTCCTACATGTCACAAATTAATTATGAATCTTTATCATAAATTATCAAGACAATATGAGTGTGTTTTATTGATTTTTAGTGACACTTTTTTGTATTAAAATGTCAATTTTAAACTGATAACAGACACTTTGAATCATACCAGGCATATCATGTCTCAGATTGAGGTTCATCTGATTCCTACACATCAAAAATAAAATATTTATTATTTTCCTAAAGTAAAAAAATAATATGAATTCATTTTCTTAGTTTTGAGTATGTCAGTTGTCTTTTATACTAAAATTAATGTTGATTTTGAATAAAAAGATGAACTTGGGGGAATACCGATCACACTATGCATTGAATTGAGGTTAGGATAATTTCTAAAAGTACCCAATGACTTATGTATTGTTTTCATAAAGTATAAAAATAATCTGAATGTGTTGCCTTAGTTTTGAGTATACCACTTGTGTTTTTTACAAAAATTACATTTTAAACTAAAAACATGCACTTTGAGTCATTCAGGTCGCATCGTGTGTGGGTTTTATGTGAGACTGATTACTACATATTATAAATGAATTATTAATAATTTTCCTAAATTATTAATAATATCCAACTGTGTTTCCTCAGTTTTCAGTGAGTGACATTTTTTTGTATTAAAATATCAATTTTAAACTGATAACAGACACTTTGAGTCATACTGGGAACATTTTGTATTGGATTGGGGTGTGGTTGACTCCTACACATCACATATGACTTATAGATAATTTTATTAAAGTATCAAAACAATATGAATGTGTTTACTTAGTTTTGATTATGTTAGTTTCCTTTTTACTAAAATTAATGTCAATTTTAAATAAAAAGATGCATTTGGAGTCATATTAGTCACATTATGTGTCAGATTGAGGTTTGAGTGATTCCTACATGTCTCAAATGACTTATGGATCATTTTCATAAAGTATCAAAATAATTTTAATGCATTTCCTCAGTTTTGAGTATTCCACTTGTGTTTTTTTTACAAAAATTTCATTTTAAACTGGAAAAACATGCTTTGAGTCATTCATGTTGCATCGTGTATAGGTTAGACATGATATTGATTCCTATATGTCACAAATAAATTATGAATCCTTTTACTAAATTATCAAGAAATCCTAAGAATTTTTTTTTCAATTTTTAGTGAGTGTCACTTTTTTGTATTAAAATGTCAATTTTAATCTGATAACGGACACTTTGAGTCATACTGGGCACATTGTGTATCATTTTAATGTGTGACTGATTCCTAAACATAAAAAATGAATTTTGTATCGTTTTTATAAAGTACCAAAACAATATGAATGTTTTTTCTCAGTTTTGAGTATGTTGGTTGCCTTTTTAACGAAAATTAATGTCAATTTTGAATAGAAAGATGCACTTGGAGGCATACCAGTCACACCATGCATCAGATTGAGGTGATTCTAATTCTTACAATCCCCAGATTAATTATGTATTTTTTTTCTTTAGTATCAAAACAATAAAAATGTGTTTCCTTAGTTTTGAGTATGCAACTTTTTTTTCTTTCTAAAATTTCATTTTAAACTGGAAACACACACTTTGAGTGGTGTTACTTTTACAATTAACTAATATTTTATAGTACTTGGAATGTTATAATAGAAATTTTATCCTATAATAAACATTTTGAAAAAATAAGTGTTGTTTTTTTGTTTCTACAAAAATTCCCTCCCCTTAAATTCCTATATAAAATCACTTAAAAAAGTGGTGAAAAACATTTTTTCAATAAACCACCTAAAACACTTGAATAATGGATCTTATCTTAAGTTAAAAGTTTTATATTAACTTTTAAACAATTTTTCTCAAACATAATCTTGGTATGATCTTCATTCTACTACATTTCCCAATAATTTTATTGTTCACAAGCCAGCGCTTCCTATCCTCCTCCGCCTCAGTATCCACCTCTACCTCCTCCACCTCAGTCTCCGCCTCCACCTCCCCCTTCAACTATGCCTTTGCCTCTAAATCCACCACTACTTCCACCCACGCCTCCACCATTTCCCAATAATTTATTGTTTACAGGAAAGTGATTTTAAACAAATTTATTTCCTCCATTACACTTCTCCTTGAGAAAAAGATCAAAAATAATATATAAGCATTATGAAACTAATTTTTCACACCCTAAATATATTTCTAAGTTCATAAATCATACTATATCACAAAAAAAATAGGTAATCACCTAAATTTGTTGTTGGCGTACATTCTGGAAGCATGTATGATGCCCACTCATCTCTAAACAAATTTATTTATTCTTTTGAGTTTGAAGGTTGTAAAAAATATTGATAGTATTGAGAAAATATAAGAAAAAATATATATTATGAAATATATTTAATGAATTTAATTACCTCAATAAATTACCTCTTGGGGATGTTGGTCTTTTCATGCTTTATGACCTCTCTCATAAATTTTTAAACATAATATCCACTATTTCTGCCATTATCCTGCTTTGGACATTGTAGAAACATTGAAAAAAATAAGAAAATTGTTTTGAAATGTTTTGATAGTTAAAATTTTCTATATATACCCTAATTTTTTTTCTAGTGGTAATAATTTATAGTCTTTATCTCTTCATACACTAACATCATTCCATGATTTAACCTATATTTAGCGATCACCCTATCATAAAAAAATTCTTATTAAAACACATACTCAAACATATAATTTTAATTTTATCTATAAAATATTTATTTTGGTGTATTACATATTCATAATACACATCATGTGTGGCCAGTTGGTTGGATATTCATGCATTGGATCAAAAAAATAAATATTTGGGGTATCCAGATTGACTGCGATCAGTATCAAATGTTGCCTAAAAAACAAAAACAAATAAGTAATTAAAAAATTCAAAATATATTTTATGTGATTAGAGTTTAGAGTATTACTTATACATTTTAGGCATCAAAAAGATCCTATCATCTGATGTTTTTTTTATCAAATGCTTCAAGTAACACGGATTTTTTCTTCTCAATTTCTTCATTATCCAAAGTAAGTTTTTTGTATAAATGATATAGGGATTAATGAATCAAAATAATTCTTCCCATGATTTTCCATTTATATAGTAGTAATATAAATTCCTATATAAAATATGAATAGTTATCAACTTTAATAAACATACTAGCTCACTATTTGGATAGATATATTATGAAAATATACCTTATGAATGTATTCAAAACTAAGGCACCCATCCATTCATGCTTGAGAATATCATTTATAGTCTCAAGACCAATTATGTTTGTCATGGAAGCTCCATATATTTATTTTTCATATAGAATGTAAGAAATATTTTAATATTTAAATGTGGTCTCTGTATGAAGTTGTAATGTTAATAAATGTTTCTCTGGAACTGGTAGGGAGAAGGTACTCATAGAATTTCATTTTGATTTCTTGATTGATTCACTATAATTTATTAATATGACATTCTATTTCCCCCAATGTTTTATCCATGTGTAATATCATACCTTATTTTAGACCTTTTATCATAAACTGTTATAGGTTTTTCATTGTTAAAGACATACCTTATATATCTCTATAAGATTAAACTCCCATACTATGAAAGATCCAATAGAATCATTTACTTTTTTAATAACTATATCATCAAGTGGAATAAGAAACTCAGTAGTTGGCTCATGAGCTACCTCAATCGCCACTCTCATTTAATCCTTTGGGTGTTCTTTATGGTGTATCTTGTCTCCTAGGATATTATATACTATATCCATCACAACAAGGAAATGTGTGGGTGTTGACATATAAAATTACATACAATTGTACCCAACAAAATTTTAGAAATATAAAGTTATCGAAAGTTGTTTGATTCACAGTTATGATAAAGAGTAATGAAAAAATTAATTACCTTGAGTAAGGTATGCAGTTAGGGGAATGAATATCCTCAAATATAGTGGGATCATTTGGTTCATGTGAGGATCTTTGTTCCACCGTAGGTTCTCTTTGATCCTTTCTCATACATTGGTCTTCCAAACCAGACCAAACAATAATATCTTATAGTGAGTCTATTTTTGTCTGAAATTGTCTCACCATATTATATATATTTTCTTGTGGTTTTATCTTAGCATAAAATGTTCAAGGAGAGAATCCAAAACTCATTCCTCTAACGCGACCATATTGTTCTGGATTCTTCAAAGCTATTAAAAGTAGCTTTAATTCGGGAACAGTCACTGCCGATTATTGTGTCTAAAATATATATAAAAATAAGAATATAAATTGATATTTTTATGTAATACTATTAAAAATAAAAAATAACTAAAATTATATCATACTACAAATTTTTCCCATACTGTTTTATGTGTTTTCATCAACTGGTTTACCCGCCTTATTTACACGAGCCTCCTTCCATAACACATGACGTGGGATGGAAGTGGCTTCAGATTTTGATTCATCAATCTTCTTATAAAAAAATAACATAATCTATTTCAGATCACATAATTAAACTTTTATTTTTTATTTAAAATATATAGAAATTTAATCTCTAAGAAGCATACCTCATCCTTGCTTTGTGATAGGGGTACATTGGTTTTTATGTATGTTTTTTTTCAACACTCTTTTTTTTGTTTCATAAATTAATGGTTTTGAATCAAATTGGATAAAATAAATAATTTCAAATAATATATTATATATTTTAATGCACCTTAAATGATTTCTCATCATGGTGATTGATGAAAGCATCCCATGTTTCCTGCTTTATAATGTGTGCATAACTAACTGGTGGGCGGGGGTTTACTTTCCCCTCAACATCCCTAAAATGTAACTTCATAAGAAGAGTTCAGAAGCCTCTATGGGATTCTCTAGTGACTATTAAGACAAATTTATTATGAAAATATTCTAAAATAAATGAACTCTTCAAGGAATAATGAAAATTAAATCAAAGTTTCGTTATATAATTTTTTGTTAAAATAGAGGAAGTATATCATAACATTACCATTATATCTTTCTAGAGGATTTCCTTCATTACAGGTTGGACGTGGCTCCATGATTCAATATCAATCAGCACATTCATCCTCATTGTGACCCCAAGATAACTCATGAATTTTAACTTTTTAGGGTCATTATATTGTTCTTGTTTATTCCAAACAACCTCAAATTTTATACCCAAACTTATTTCCTTAATAATTTTATTCAATGTTGTGATATTATGTCCTTGTTGTTTTTTTCATCAACATGTTTTTGATCCCATAATAATTCTAAAGTTTCATCATCAATAGTTTTTTCTTCCTTAGGATTGGTAACTTCATCATGTGCAGAAGACATTGTATGCATGAGTAGTTAAACATTGAATTTGTGTTGAATAACAACAATGTAAACACTGAGAAAGGATTTGAGTAGGGTCACATGCATTCTCTATTTCAAACTTGATGAACTCTTTAAATCCATACTTGTTCTCTTTTTTCAAATGATTAGAATTAATCCATTTTAAAGAAAATGGTTAATTTAATTTAATAAAAGAATTACTCCACTATGGTAGGTGTTATCCTATGAATTCATCCAAATGTGAAATTTATAGACAACTATTATTCTCATCAGTTTTATCTTCTGAATAGTTATTATTGCATTTTGTTGCTTGTACTCATCCCCCATATCTTGGGTACATCCACCTATATTTATTTAGATACTCTAACCAAAATTCATACCATATTGGTTACTGGTGATCATTTTGGATGACTACTGCTCGGATTAGTTCAAAAAACATATAAGAGATGAGGTATGAGTCTCAAGAAACAAAATGTAAGAATAAATGTTCAGGAGATAAATTGGTGAGGATGATGGTTGTCTCCTCAAAACCTTTTAAATTACCACATATTAATTTAAAATTTCAAATCTCATATCAAAATGATAAAAGGTCCATGACACTACCATGAGAACATAAACTCATAAATACTAAGATTCACCGACTCTAATCTATGTTACTAGTCCTTTTACCTCACCTGTATCTCAAATATAAGATATCAATATCCACTGAGGTTCATATATAGGGTGTGAGTATAAAAATAAAAATGTAAATACTAATAGGGACCCTATAATATACAACGTATATATTTGAGTTTATATTAAATATAGTAAAACTCAAAATATACATGTAAGTCAATTCATTGTGTACTAACCAAGGACACCGTGATAATCAAGTGTACTCACTTCATTTTATACAAGTGAATTATACTAATCAAGCATTAAGTTTATACCATGGTTATTTCCTAACATTCAAATCATTTCAATAATAAGATTTTATACCATGGTTGTCCCATGAAATAAATTTTGATTCCCTTAATCTATAAAATTGGTTATTCCATAATCCATTCATTTTTCTAAATCATTGTTTTTTCTCCTAAAACATAGCCTAAATTATATCTTTTATTATCCTTTTTGGAAACCATGTTCACTACAATTGTAATATTTGGAGAAAAATAAATCTAATGAAAATGTATTCAACATTCTTTTTCCCCAAAGACACTAATTTAAGTGAACAATTTGTTAAAACATTCTGAAAAGGTAACATGATGAAGTTGAAAGTAGGGTTGGGGAGCTCTACTCATTGTGGGAGGAATACCTTTGAGAGTTAGATTGGAACCCTTTTAAATTTATCAAATTTGAAGGGGAAGAGAATAAAAAGTTTTTTTGGCATGTTTCTTTTCACAAAAAATGTGCAACATGAATATTTTCAGTAATTCACACATCATGGTAGTATTCTCGTCAAGTATGCCTAACTACGGAGTTCTAATAGAATAAAATGTGATTGCACCCAAATTAAAATCAATTTTTGAGAAAGTATTGTCAAAATTAATTGAGTGAGTTGTATAAGAAAATACATAACAATAAACAAAACAAATTCATTCATTATGTTTTGATTAATTTTAGGTGTCATTTTTTGTGTCATTAGGAAGTAGTAAATTAGGTGGACGAAATGTTGAAAGAGTTGAAGAATTGTGTCATTTTTTGTATAATATATTTGTAAAATATATTTGTATAATATACTTGTGTAATATATATGTGTATAATATATATTTTTGTATTGTATAATATATATATATATATATATGTATTTATTTATTTATTTATTTATTTATTTATGTAATATATATCTTTATTTGTAAGATATATATTTTTATTTTATATATTTTTGTAATATAATATATATTTGTGTTTGTATAGTATATATATTTCTGTAAAATATTTGTATAATATATATCTATTTACATATAAATATAATATATATAAATATATAATGAGTTTGTATTTTTAATTGTATATATATAAATTTGTGTAATATATTTGTATGACATATTTGTATGATGTATATTTTTATAATATAATTTTATAATATATTTATATAGTATATTTTCATAATATATCAGTATAATGTATTTTTATAATATATTTGTAGAGTCGAATATATATTTTTATAATTTATTTTTATAATATATTATATACATATATATATATATATATATATTTATTTATTTATTTATTTATTTTTAAAATATACATGTGTGTGTGTCTATGTGTGTGTGTGTGTGTAATATATAAATATATAATATATAATATGAATATATATATATATATATATATTTTATATATTTTTATTTTTTCAAATTTATACATATAAATATATAAATATTTAACATATTTATATATGTAATGTGTTAAATCCATTTAATAAAAAATTATATATATATATAAACACATATATATTATTTACACACACACACGTACACACACAGATATATATATATATATATATATATATATATTGACATCCATAAATATAAATGTATTTATAAACATGTGGGTGGGTCTGTGTGTGTGTAAATATAATTATATTATAAATTTACCATTATATATACATATATATCATTATATTGATATGCATGAGGTGAGGTCAGCATGCACATGGCTTTCATTCCATAGACCCTATGATAAAGTCTAATAGGAAGAGAATTTCTTGTTTGGTGTTGTTTGTGTGTAGAACGGTGGCGGTGGTCGCCTATTCTGGAAGGAGTGATCACTTGAGGGGGGAGACAGTCATGTGGAAAAGGAGGGAATGAAGAAGATGAGATTTTTTCTATTTTAAAATTATGAAAAAATTTAAGGGGTTAGTGATCTCATGAAGTAGGAGTCAGTAGCATTGGGGTGGGTGGGTTACACAGAATCGAAAAGGGGTGAGGGTGGGGGACTGCAAGGAATGATATCCCTATCTCTTTTCAACCAAAAATCCCCAATAAACATTATTGACCACAGGTATATGCCGACGGTAGAGAAAGAATGGTGATAAAAATGAAAATATGTATTTTCAAACAAGCAATCAATGAGTGAGGAGGAAGAGGAGAAGAAAATAAGATACCTTCAATTGAATATTTGAATCGTCTAGGAAAAATTATTGAAATCAAAAACCTAGAAAATGTTCAATCCTTGTATTTTTTTTATGCTTGAATCATTCGAGCCATGGATTTTAGCCTTGAAATTGTCTGAGCCTCAATTTGAGCCTTGATTCAAGCTATGATTCACCGAGGAGGAGCACCGAAAGATGGTAGCTTCCGTGGAAAACTTCGGTATCACAATGAGTTTGTGACTAGTTAGGGTTATTTAAATAAATTGGGATACATTTATCGGCACTTCCAAAAAAGTGCTGATAAATATTTCTTATAATAGCGTTTAATACTTAAGCACTGATAAAGAATTTATAATTATAATCATAAATAAAAAAATTAAATATATTTATATTATATATATATATTTAATAAATATATATAAATATAAATATAGTAAATATATTCTTTATTTATATATATTTATTATAATTTTATAATTATTTAGATATATAATTATATATTTATAATTATATAAATACTTTTAAAAAAATAAAATTTATATCATTATATACTTATATAATTATATATATTTATATAATTATATATATTTATATAATTATATATATATATATATAATATATTTAAATATAAATAAGTAATATAATTTATTTGTGATTACATAAATACTTTTTTAAAAAATAATAGTTATTTATTTTTAATTATAAAAATATAAATTTATAAAAATAGTAAATATGAATTTATACATATATAAATTTCTTTGAAAGTGGATCACCTCCTTTATTTATTCTATGAGGAACCCTAGAATATTGAGTGGGTGGTCATGGGACGTTTCTAGGCTAGTTGATATTACACACTAGATAGTTTCCCCTATTTATATGTATTCCTAGAAAGTGGTAGGGTCACTGATTAGACTAGGCAAGAGTGATTAGGTTGATGGGATGTGTGAATGCTAACCAGTCAACAATAGGTCCACCTTTGTGTTCCTTTTACTTGTCTCATCAATCAATTTATATGGAATGTATGCACACACGACATGTCATGGTATATATAGAGTGTAGTTTCATGGGTTAAGTCATGTAGTCTACGTGGTTTGTATAACCACACGACACACCATAGATATATGTGATGTGTACCACTGGAAATGGGTGTGAAGTACATGACATGTACAATAACTATTACGTGTCTTATAGTTACATAATTTATATGGATAATAGTTATTATAAATTCATATCTATACGACACAAAGAAAATTACTTGGCATGTATTTGGTGTAGTAGAAAATCTATCACATGGCATGTATTGCCTGGCTACATGCTATCATGAACCGGACTAGGATTTCATCCAACCCGACCCTCGACCTAGCCCATGGCATGGCCCGAAGTGCATTCCTGATCCCCACAGGCTGGAAACCAATGCATTTATGTCAACATTTCGCTATTAGTAATGATTTCACCCATGGAAAATAACCATAAAAAATATCAAAAATAATACATCATCACATAAATGATAATCATAACCAAAATTGATACAATAATTTCAAGTTAAAGATTTTAAAAATTAAACCAAAATAATAAAATGGGAGGGGAACCAACGATCCCACAACCCAAAAACCACCATGAAACAAGAGGGCCATCACCCTCAAGCCACCTCCACCAACACCTGTAAGGGAGGAACACTAGAAAGAAGATCCACCATCACCACCATAGAACACCTTTCCTTTACTTGGGTCAAACATAAAAATATCTACATACACATGAAGGTGTATGTAGGGTGTGATCCAATTACCATTAGGATTTTACCCAAAAGAGATTCCATGCCATAACATGATGAGAAAAATTAACATGCATGTTTTTAAGAAATAAAATGGAAACATTTATAATAAAGAATTTAAGGAAAACATTTTCAAGAGAATCATGATTTGAAATTAAAATAAATTAAAGATCCATCGAATGCCAATGATAAGCACCACATCACAAGATCACCATGGGTATTACCTAAATGAACTAGCACTAGTGGGACCCTAAGAACCACATATCTTAGTGAAACATGTCATAACAACCATAACCCACATATTCCTCATTAATGATACACTAGAGAGGAATCTATCCAATGTTCTAGTGGCATCTAATCATCATCATAGTTTAGTTAGTGTTGAAGAATCAATCCTTATAGAAGGAAATGGGCCTCATCCCCACTAATCCAACTATCGTACTAGTCATAGTCTATCCACCTAGATACCTAGGATTCCCTTTGTGCTGAATTTCATTTCTCATGTCACGCAGACCAATTCCTTTATATGCACATACATCCAGAAAATCAAAACACACAAGGAAACCACCATTTTTTTATAAGAAAAATCTCTTTAAAATCCAAACACACACCAAACACCTTTGAAAAAACACTTCTCACCACTTACTCAATTTATATAACAAATTTACGAAGCCCAACAAGGAAGCACACATGAAACACAACCAACTTCATTTCAAAAACCATCTTTCAACCCATACTCACATCAAAATCATTTTAAAATACATTTCGTACCACACGCATAATACATATAACAAATTCAATAAGCACATCAAGCATACCAAAATCATCTAATAATTCTAGATCATGGAATCACCTACCTCGAGCTTGGAAACTTCTATAATTCAGTGGAAAACCACAAGAATGCCACAAGAGGGACCTATAAAGGAAATAGAGAACCATTAACATAAATATTAAACCCAAATAACCATGGTTAAACCAATTTTAGTGAAACCACCCCACTGGAAAGAGAATAACCCAAGAAAGAGGAAAGAATAACCCAAGAAAGAGGAAAGAATAACCCAAGAAAAAGGAGAAAACCAAGGGAGAAGTGGCTTACTTAATGATTCCTTGAATATACAAGGACAAATCCACCCAAAAATTGATGTTCAAGGGGGGAAATAGGGATAGGAGGAGGCCCCTAGGGATATAAATCCTTAATTTTTAGAATTATATGTTGTTTGGGGTTATAATCAGGGATGGGTATAATAAGAAATTCCACATTTTTAATGACCTGGAAAATCCGCACGGTTAGTATATATGGTTTTCCAAACCAAGTAGAAACTGTGTAGTCTCCACTATCTAAGAGGAAATGGACACATGGTTTTCTTGGGTAAGGTTCATGCCTATGTTATAGGTCATTCATCCTAGAATGTTCCACTATCTAGGGTGCACGGTTCCTTCTGGGTGGGTGCACAATTTTCCCTAACTGTACGCCAAACTTGCACCACCTACTGTCGGGTTCCAAAAATCCATTTTTCACTGAAAACTCCCCAGAAGGATAGGTAACAAAGATTATACCAAAATAAACTACAAAATTAACTCAAAATAAAATCATGAATGTGATAATTCCCTCCACCATGGAAACTTTCCACCCACGAAAATTCATCCTAGAGTCTGATCAAAGAATAAAAATAGATATTGCTCCTCAACCCAAGACTTATGTTCCCATGTCTGGTTCTCATCATTCTCATGCTAACAAAGAACCCAAATCAATTTTATGGACTTCCCATGAATCAATTTCTCATGGAAATCCACAATCTGTACTGGTTGCCCAAACACAGACAAATCGTATTGAATTTCCAACTCTCCCCAATTCAACACATGAGATGGGTTTGGATTATATTTATTTAACTGAGAGACATGGAACACATAATGAATTTATGTCAACTGGGATGACAAAGATAATTAATATTCCACCTTATCAACTCCCTCAATAATCTCAAAAGGTCTGACATAACTTTGTGTAATCTTACCTTACATACCAAGACAATGGTGAACCAAATGAGGATCCACCTTCAAAAACACCTGATCACCCACTAGAAATTGCAAGGCTTGGCACCATTGATTGGCATAAGACATGTGGCGGCTAGATTCTATCAAAAAACATTTTCGGGTCAAATTAACATTATTGGACATTTTCTACACCAAGCTCGGTCCCAATAATGAGGTTTCACCCACCTTTTCCCAATATAAAGGGGACCAACATGGACGACCTTAAATTACCTCAAAGGGAGCCATTCGTATTGAGAATTGGTAGCTATTATTATAGGAAAACATGACAAAACCCAAATGGTTATCCCATGAGCCTCCAAAATTCAATAAACATGAACAGATCATGGATTCCAAGATATTATTCTCCCACTCTATCTAACCATATTTTTGAGGATGGAATGTTAGGATAAAATTGATCTTGGATCCCATTAACTTCTAGAGGAATTCCCAAAATCAAGAGGTAAAATGGGGGTCACTGTCTAAAATGATATCTTAAAGAACATCATGAAGCCTTACTATTTTCTGAATATACAACCATCCCAATTCATCCACTTTGGATGAATCCCCGATCATAATAAAATTGTCCAGATTTTTTAGATGTTCAATCACTACAAAAATTGAATTCTTTCCCCAGGTTTTACGAGGTAATTCGATAATGAAATCCATGGAGACCTCTTCCCACTTCCAGGTAGGGATGGGTAATGGTTGAAGCAACCTGGAGGGTATCTAGTGCTCTACTTTAACCTGCTTACATGTATAACATCGAGATACAAAATCAACTATATATCATCTCATGCCTGGTCATCAGAATTAAAGAATCATATCATAAAACATTGTGGTGATACAAGGATGAACATCCCACTGAGACTGGTGGCTATTCTACATTACCACCTTCTGCAACAACAATGGAACTATGAAGAGACCCTTAAAATTGAGAACTCCTTTTGGAGATAGAAACCACTCACTAGGAACCTCCCCACCATTTAGGAACTGCATAGAATGCTGGAACAACTCATCACTAGGATGGTCCTTCCAAATCAACTCCTTAAGGGAATGTGTCATTTAAACACTTTCCAATAATTCACCTCCACTATACTAATTGTTTTCTAGATGAAACCGGGAAAAAATCCCCATAAAATTTCACTCATCATTGGACTCTTTCAATGCTTGCACTAAAAATTTCATTCTCAAGGAATATGATACTAAATTATTTTTCCCGAGGTATAGATAATATCAAAATTGAACCCCTAAAGGTACTCGACCTAATGATGCTACCTTAGATTCATATCTTTTTGGGATAATATGTATGTCAAGATCTTATGATGATAAATGGAATGAAATTTGATCTTGGAGAAACACCTTTCCCCCTTAAGTTGATTGAAAAGGTCATCAATACAAATAAAAGGGTATTTTTTCTTGGTCTTCACCTTATTCAACATTTGGTAATCAATGAAAAATCAGATAGATCCATCGGTGTTTTTTGTAAACAAAACTGGGGTGGCCCAAGGTGAGATTCTCGGGAGAATGAATCCTTTGGATTCAAAATCATCGATTTGTATCTTTAATTCCCTCAACTCAGTGGGGTCCATATAGTATGAGGTAAAATATATAGGTTTTGTTCCTGGTACCAAATCAATGCTCAACCCCACTTCCTACTCTAGAGGAAAACCTGAAAAGTCATCAAGAAACACCTATGGGAACTCATCCACCACAGGAGGCAATCCTCCCATGAAGTCTCCATCATCATACTCCAACATGAGCAATGAGATTTTAAAACCAAGACTACCCAAATCTGGAAGTAGAGGTCCATCACATCCTGACCAAGGATCCCATTCACCTTGAAAAACCTAAGAGCTTCAACCAGGTGCCACAAAACTTACACTCCATTGATAACAATCGACGTGCACCTAGAAACACACCATTCAATCCACACCGAGGATCACGTTAAAGTGGTCCATCTGCAAGACTATGAAATCCCATTCCATATCAAACCCTGACATAGTGATTGAACAAGACAGACACCTAAAATCTTGTTTTCTCTTCTTACCAAGAAACATCACATGCTCCACTTCATAGAGCATAAGCTTAGTTCGAAAATTGAAAAAATCCAAAAAAAATGGGCAGAGATAATAGAAATAGAGGCACCTATATCAAATAGAACAATAGTTATAGAAGATGCAATAATAGTGGTACCAAGAACTCTAATAGTTATTACATCAGATTCTACTCATGGATAATCTAGAGCATGAATATACCTTATCTTCTCCTGATAATAACGACCATTGAACTACGGCTCAGCCTTAAGCTGACTCTGTTCAGAATAAGATCCATCCCTACCGTCATGACCACTAAATCAAGAAACTACTATCCTAGATGGATTTGACTAGGATTACATCCCTCTAAAGGTCATAGAACCTAGTCCACTTTGATATGGACATGTAGCTCTACAAAATTGCTGAAAGTTACCCATATGTACACATCTATGGAAAGGTGTTGGTGGATCCAGACATGTAGATCACATGTGTCCTTCCTTCCCACAAGGATGTAATAATACTGACCCAACTTATGAATCCATAGATGAAGATAGTCAAGAAGGATGGAATGAACTACCACATACCTTATTCTATTACTCATCATGTTTCCTCTTCTTCTTATATGAATGGCCACTGCCTTAGCCCACTGTTGACACTACTCTAGAGAAACCATACTTTCCACTACGATTGATCTCCACCATCAAATCATGATCAACCACCTCATCATACATCTTTAAATTGAACAAGAATACCTGGGATTGGATATCTAGAAACAAAACCATTTTGAACCATTGAACCTCCATCTAATCATTGGAAACTACCTCGGGTGAAAATCAGACTAACTCAGTGAAATGGTTTTCATACTCCAACAAGGTCTGATCCCCCTGATGAAGATCCAAAGGCTCCCAGGTATTAGAAAAATCCAAGGTATTTAGGTAATACTTCTCATTGAAGACAACCTTGAAATCCTTCCAACCCATCTGCTCATGCTTCCTAGCCTGAACCACTAAGTCCCACCACCTCTGACTGGGAACTTCCAACAAGAACAAAGCACATTTCCCTTTCACTACCTCAATAATGTCAAGAGACCCCAATATCCTCTTGAACTTCTTGATCCACTCCTCTAACTCCTAGGGATCCGTGCTACCCCGAAAGGTGGGAGGTTTTTTATTGAGAATCTTCTGAGCTTTATCCTTTCCAAGACCTGGTTTGGCTTCCCCAACATGAGAAATACTAGAGAACACTCCCTGACCCAAAGCTCAGACAACCTAAACCATATCTTACACTAGTATCTGATCAACTGCTTAGGGAGAACTCTCTTTGGCCTCTTCCCATAGTTGTACAAGAATTCTCTTGGGATGCATCATGTTACATCAAGAAACAAATACAAGTAAAAACCATCAATACAACATTTTGAAAATTTTCAACAACAATAAAAAATTCCAAACACTTCCATAAATAAAAAAATCATATACATCATAATAAAAATACAAACTAACTCACCCCCACCCAGTGTCCATGCATAGTCTGTATCTTGTACGTCTCACCTAGAAGAGAATTCAATCCAAATACCAACATCACATGCAAACTCAAGGCCTGTTATGAGGTTTGTTATCTAGACACTCCACTCGCAACTAAGACCCCAAGCCCCAAAAATCCTAGATCTAGTATATCTAGACTTTCCCAAACATCTTGAACCAAAGAAAATGAGAAACCCGTTCTAATACCATTTTTTTAAGAACCATCCTAAGATTCCATCCTACCTGACACCTGACCCGGCCTGTGGCATGGCCTAAAGGGAATTCCTGATCCCCACAGGATAAAATCTAGTTCTTAGGTATAAAAATTTCACTTTTTGGAATGATTTCACCCATAGTAAATAACCATAAACAATTCTTAAAAATAATACATAATCACATAACTAATAATCATAACCAAGAGAGATACACCAATTTAAAGTTAAACATTTTACAACTTAAACAAAAAAAATACCAAAATGGGAGGGGAAGAAATGAGACCAAAACCCAAAAAAAACATGAAATAAGTGGTTCATTACCCTCAATCCACCTCCAATAACACCTTAAAAGGAGGTACACTAGAAACTGGATCCTCCATCACCACCATGGAACACCTTACCTTTACCTGGGTCAGAAATAACAAGGTCTAAATATACTCGAAGGTGTATTTAGGGTGTGATCCAATTCCCAGTAGGATTCCATGCAAAATAGATTATATTTCATAACATTATGAGACAAATTAACATGCATGTTTTTAAGAAATAAAATGGAAACATTTATAATAAAAAATTTTAATAAAAACATTTTCAAGAGAATAATACTTTTAAATTAAAATAAAATCAAGTTCTTCCATATGTCGATGTTAAGAACCACATCATAAGAGCACCACAGGTAATCCCTAAAGGCACTAGCATTAGTGGGACCCTAGGAACCTTGTATCTTGGTGAAACATGGTATAGAAACCATAACCCACAACATCTTCATGCATAAACCACTAGAGAGGAATCTATCTAATGTTCTAGTTGTCTCCAATCATCATTATTATTTAGTTAGTGTTGTAACATAAATCCTCCTAGAAGTAACCAAGCCTTGGCCACACTGATCTGACTAGCATACTAGTCCTAGTCTTACCACCTAGATACCTAGTATTCCCTTTGTGATAAATTTCAATCTTTATGTCACATAAACCACCTCCTTTACATGAAAATAAATCCAGTAACCAAAACACACAAGGAAACCACTATTTTTTATAAGAAAATTCCCTTTCAAATCCACTCACACACCAAATCCATTTGAAAACACACTTCACACCACTTACACAATTTATAGAACACATTTAATAAGAACAATAAGGAAGCACACACAAAATAAAACCAAATTCATTTGGAAAACCATCTTTCAACCCATATTCACTTCAAAAACTTTTGAAAATACATTTCTCACAACACACATAATCCATAGAACATATTAAATAATCACATCAAGAATTCCAAAATCATCTAATAATGATAGATCATGGAATCACCTACCTCAAGCTTGGAAACTTCTAGAATACTATGCAAAACCACCACCACACCACAAGAGGACCCTATAAAGGAAAGATCAAACCATAAAAATCAATATTAAACCCAAATAACCATGGTTTAACCCATTTTAGGGAAACCACCCCACTAGAAAGAAAAGAACCAAAAAAAGAGGAAAGAAGAAGCCAATAATAAGGAGAAACCCTAGGTAGAAGTGGATTACTTGATGATTACTTGAATATCTAAGGACGAATCTACCCAAAAATGAATTTTGAGGGGACCAAGAGGGAGAGGATGAGGTTCCTAGGGCTGAAAATACTAAATGGTTAGAATTAGGAGTGGTTTGGTGTTAAAATAAAGGAAGGTTAGAATAGGAAATTTCACATTTTTAATGACATGGATTGCTCGTACGGTTAGTCTGTATAGTTTTATAAACCATGTGGAAATCGTGTGGTATCCTCTATCCAAGAGGAAACTGGCTACATGGTTTTCCTAGGGAGGGTGCATGCCCATGCAGCAGGTTGTATGACCTAGACAGTGCCACATTCTAGGGTACACAGTTCCTTCTAGGTAGGTTCATGGTTTCCCCTAACCATGTTCTAAATCTGTGCCACCTTATTTCAGGTTCAAAAACTCCATTTTTCATTAGAAACTCCCAAGAAATCTAGGGAACTAAGATGAGACCAAAATAAACTCGAAAAATACCTGAAAATAAATTCATGGATGTGACAGATTCCATATAGTTTATTTCTTACATAAAAAAGCATGTTGGCTCACATTACATATTGAAAATAACTCAATGTGTTCCTGGTATGGAATGAAACCTATCACACGATGTATATAATAAGTTACACATTTTATAGTTTGTGTCCCATTAAATTATCTTTCATGTTAACCCACATGACATTCCTAAAGTCTCATAATGTACCTTGTGTGTATTTTCACATGTTATCCCATTTGTAAAACCAACTACACGCCAACTAATCTTTATATGGCTTCATTTATTGGATAAAAGTCAATACAGGTGTATAATGACATTGTTTATTTTACTACACAACTTGTAATGATTTATGTGAGATCAAAACTGTGTGTGTTACATAGTTTGTACATAAGAAACAAGATGTGTAATCCCATTCAAACTACTTACCATGCTGGTGGTCAATATGAGATGTTCAATGAGATCATAGATCGATCCACATGATGTATTGGTATTTTATTGGACCACTCCTTGCATGGTTTACTATGGGTACATGTTGTGTAATTTACTATTATATTTCATGTATTTGTGTCATGTAACCAACAAACTTGGCACCTCTGGATGGAATTTTAGAACATTTTTTTCATGTCTTTACTTGTTCTTGGACATATAAATTCAAACCAACATGTTAACTTGACTTTTGTATTAATGATGAATTTATGGAAATGAAAACTAAAACAAATGTAGGAAATTGATGAAATAAATTATAAATAATAATAAATTACAATGTGACCACTTTGATACCACTTGAAGGTTTTGAGGTGTATGAGATGTGATTGGTGGTTGGGTGCCCAATTTTTGTTTTTCATCAGTTTCAATTTATAAATCCAAATAATTTGATGAATTATACCTCATAATCTCTTGGATATGATATATAAAATTTAATTTATAATTAATTTAAAATATAATTACCTTAAACCATGAATTCATTCCAATTAATTTACATTTTTACTCTTATGTCATTGTCATTTCCATTGAGAATCCAAATGAGGACTCCTCTAGTTGTATCCATGCATCCTCCACAAATCTATAAATAAAGTTCTTGGTATTTAAAGTGTTATAATTGAGAAACCTATAGCTTCACATCATTCATTGTTTCTTATAATAATAATTTCTCTTGTTCTCACAATTCTCTTGATACGGAGGGTAGAGGATGAATCTCTCTAGGGCTCGTGAGAATTCCAGAGAGTTTCTATTTTATGCAAAAAAACTCTATATATCTAAAAATGATATAGTAGATATTTTATTCTTAGGATAAATAATTAATAATTCCATAGTCACTTTATAAAATTGTTTATTCTAATAATTTCCCATGTAAAATAATAATAATAACATTATTATTATTATTATTATTATATTCTGTGACATGTGATTGTTTAAATATAATTTATTAAATGAATAAATTAATATTTATTTAAATGATAAAAAAATAAAATATATCATTTCCATCAGGCCATTAACTCATATCTTCATTTAAAGACTCACTCCTTTAATGGTTATGAATTTTTTAGGGAGTTTGAATATTTTACTCTAAAGCATCGTTCATTTTGAGAAACAATATTTGGATTGAAATTCTAAGAGTTAGGGAATATTGAGGAGATTTTTTTGGATATGGATCTAGGCTCTAGATCTATGTTGGGTTCTTGAGTGATCATTGGAAGATTTGAGCCAAATCTTGAATTTTTGGAAAGGCTTTCTACCATGTGCATGATTAACACAAATTAAGAGAAAATCATGCAACTGGGCCATGTGAATTTGTCTTACCTAAGGGTATGACGTATGGTTTGTGCATGATTGTAGAGAAATTAGTAAAAACCTTCAATTTGTGTTTCAAAGGGATCTTCATGGTTGGAACATAGTTTGCTAAACTGTATGGTCAAACTATGTGAGGGTGAAACCTTGATAAGTAGGGGTCTCATGGTTGGTGCATGGTTTGGTAAACTGTGCAAACAAACCATGTGAGGGGGTGGGGATCAAGACAGTGTGAGCTACATGGTTGGCACACACTTTAGCAGATCATGCGGTAATCATGTGACTACCCATATATCATTAAAAATGGTAAATTACCATATTCCCCTCTCAATTTTTAACCTTCACTCCCACATCTCTTCTCCCTCACACATAGTTTAACTAGGGGTTCTCCCCTATCTTTATCCTTTAATAATCAGTGGTTTGGGGTAGATTTTTGTGATATTTTATAGTAATTAAAGTTGTGTTCTCCTCTCCTCTCCCTCAGTTATTCATTTCCCTTATTCTCCATCTGATTTTGGATGATTTGGATTAGTGTTCTTAGAATGATTCCACTAGAGCATGGTGGAATCATCCTGAATAGAAAAGGCTTATTCTAGGCATGGATAGAGGACATCTTGAGATGATGAAAACACATTTTTGTGATTTTTTGTTAAAGGTACGTCACTTGATGAATTTATTTATGTTTTTTGATATAATTAGATAGTTTTTATATTGGTTCGAGCGATTAAATTAGGGATTTTTTTACTTAGGTCCTGGAGCATTTCAGGAGTAGACCATAACACATTTCTCAAGGTTTTGGTGAGCAGATGTGGCTCAGTGATTTTTTAGGTATTATTCCTCTTTAATTCAAATTAATAATTTGATTATAAATTTTTATAATTAATTAATTTAAATTTTTTGGATAGATATAGGGCCTCTTAATAGTGTTAAATGATCAATTGGACCTAGAAGAGCTTGGGAAATAGCTTTCAGGTTGTGATTAAAGGGAATAAATTTTTGAATGAGGTAGGTGATCCATGGAAAATCTCTCTATGTTTATGCATTAGATATAGAAGGTGATTAAAGGGAATAAATTTTTGAATGAGGTAGGTGATCCATGGAAAATATCTCTATATTTATATTTGATAAACATTATTTAATAATGATATTTTATTAAAATATTATTTATTTCAAAAATCCATTATTCATTAATTCATTAATTAACTTTGAATATTAACCAAAAATACAATTTGTTCTTTATTGTATCAAAATAAAAATAATTTACAAAGTAACAATAATAGGATGAAATATATTCATTATTTTATAAAAAATAATGTACATACTCATATTTCTTGGGTCTTGATACATGTCCCTTTAATACACTAGAAAACGCCTTAAGAGTAAGGTGTGTGATGGTGGGACTTTCATGGGGTGTTTTGGAAAACATGGTTTGGGTCGTGATCTTGATGAGCTTGAACTTCTACCATAAATGGTTTCACTCATGCTTAAGTTGTTGGATATCAGCTTGGTATTGGTCAAGAGAAAAGTCCAGAAATGCTATCTCCCTTGAAAGCTTTGATAAATGGGATCCATAGGGTACGATCCTACTGGTTGATGTTATCACTTCTTTTCTCTGTGACAATTGGATTTGTTAAAGCCCTATATTTATACTAATCATGTGATCACTGTTCAACGGTTATATTATTAATGGTAATTATTCTTAATGGTCAATTAAATATGATAAGATATAATAAAATAAAAGGAGTGCATGTGTTTTCTATAACTATCTTATATGATAATACATTTAAATAAATAAAAAAGTGAAATTTTATTTATAATAGTTTGGGTCATTACAATTACTCTCCTCTAGGACACCATGCCTCCACAACACACAAAAAAAAGAAATGGTTAGTCCACACAACATGTTCTCTTGATGATCCTAGATCTCTACTGGTTGCTCTACAAACATCGTGTCATCCCCGATATCTAACTCTCCCTAGTCAATGACATGCAAGTCATCATGACGATATCGATGAATCTAAGAGACATGGATGATTTATGGATCCTCTCCAACCACTGTGGAAATTCCAATTGATACTTCACCTCACCAACTCGCCCCAACTCCTAAAAGGGCCTAAAAACCTGGGAGAAAGCTTAATCCATCTTCCAAAACTCCATTGCCCACATCGAGGGAAAACTTTCAAGAACACGTGGTACCCAAACTCAAAATCCAAGGGCCTACTGTGATTGGTATAAGACTTATGATGGTCATGTTCTTCTTTCATACTCTCATGAACAAGATGAACTTTCTCTGTCATGCTCTACACCACATCGAGACCAAGAATAGATGCCTCCCCAACCTTTGTCTAGCACAATAGAGAACGAAATGATCTCCCATAAAAAGCCTCAAATGGAGCCATGGAAATGGAAGAGTGATAGCTATTACTAAAATAAAAATCTACCAAAGGTTTGTGTAATACCCAAGATCCACCAAAATCCATGATGCATGCTTGCAACATATCCTCCAATGTCTGGATAGTATGGTCCATCTGCCCATCTGTCTAAGGCTGGAAAGCAGTGTTGAGACGTAACTGAGTTCCAAAAGAATGATGCAATCTCCTCCAGACTCATGAGGTAAAATGTGCATCCCTATACAAAACAATAGTCCTTGGAACTCCATGAAACCATGCCACCTAATCCACACACCTCTTATCTAAAGAATCCATTGCACCTGAATCCTTGATTGCTAATAAGTGGGCTAATTTCTTCAACCAATCCATGAACACCCAGATAGTATCACAATATCCCTAAGATATAGGTAACCCTATGATAAAATACATCTATATGTCATCCCATTTTAATTTAGGAACATCCAAGGGCTTCAAAAAACTACCAGGAACTCGATGATTGGCCTTTACCTACTGGAAAACCAAGCATGTTGCCACGAACTCCGCCACTTCCCATTTCATCACAGGACACCAAAACGGAATCCTCAAGCCACATTAAATCTTGTAAACTCTCAATTGTACCACAAAAGGTGATCTATGAATCTCACAAAGGACTCCATCATGCATTAATTCTAGAAAAAACAACCTCCCATGAAACAACACCTGGTTCTGACCATCCCTTCGGAGTATCACCATGGAAAACATGATCGTGCATCACCTATGCCTCTAAGTCGCCCCACTAAGACTCCTCCATATACTTCATTAGATAATAATACACCATCATTTGAAACAAATATACTCTACCACCATCAAATCCTTTATTTAAGTGTAAGGCTTCCAACTCCTTCATTGCTCTCCAAGCATCCCCAAACTCCTAAACAAAACCCTTCCATGACTTAATGCTCAAAGCGTCAGCCACAACATTCCTTTTTCCTGAGGTGTAGGAGATATCAAAATCATAATCCTAAAGAAAATCTATCCACCTCCATTTTTTCAAGTTTAAATCATGCTAAGAAAATACATACTCAAGATCTTGTGATCCGTGAAAACCACAAAATGCTCTCAAATGAGGTAATTCCATCAAAAATTCAGCACAAACACAACCACTGCTATCTCTAGATCATGGGTGGAATAGTTATGATTGTGGGTATGTAACTTCCTAGACCCATAAGAGATCATCACCCACTATTGAATCATCATGCATCCCAATCCCAGATGGGAAGCATCACAAAATACCTCAAACATCACCCCTTCCTCAGGAAACCAGAGCGTCGCACTAACGAAATTCCCCTTCAGGTAACTGAATGTTGTTTGGGACTGATCACTCCACAAAAAAACTTAGTATATCCTGGTCATAGTTGTCAAGGGGTTTGAAACTCAAGAGAAATAGGGTAAAACCCTTTGATAATTGCCTATAAGACCAAGAAAATTGTGGAACTCTACCACATTCGTGGGTATTGCACAAGAAACAACTACTTCAACCTTCGATGGATATACTGCCACACCCTACTGAGACACCACATGCCCAAGGAAATGCACCTATCATGTCCATAACTTACACTTGGACAACTTTTCATAGAGCTGGTAGCATCGAAGAACATGCAAGATAGTTTTGAGATGATTGTCATACTCCTCCTCTAAATTCTAGTAGATCAATATATCATCGATGAATACGAAGAGGAACTGGTCCAAGAACTCATGGAACACAGAATTCATAATCTCCATGAACATAGATGGAGCATTTTTAACACCAAATTCCATGACTAAAAACTCGAAGTTCCCATACCTATATTTGAAGGAATCCTTCAAGATATCACCCTCCTCCACCCTTAACTCGTGATATCCAGATCGCATATCAAACTTAGAAAACCAACTCACCCCTATCAATTGGTCAAAAAGATCATCAATCCTTGGAAGAGGGTAACGGTTTTTGACCATCACCTGATTCAACCTCTAGTAGTCTATAAAAAACCTTATACTACCATACGGCTTCTTGGAGAACAACACTAGAGCACCCCACAATGACACACTAGTCTGGATAAAACCCTGCACCAGATTGTCTATCTGAATTTTCAACTCCCACAACATAGAAGGATCCATCTGATAAGTACCCATTGAAATAAAAGAAGCATCGGGCTGCAAGTCTATCCCAAACTCAACATCACATCAAGGGGTAGCATTATAACCTCCTCAAAAAAATCCAGGAACTCCCCAATGACCCTGGGAACCTCTATCATCCTAGCATCCACTAATTCCACTAACTAATCAACCTAAAAAGAAAAAAGGGGCTCCACACGCTGACTACCCACCTGAAAACTACGCTCAACAACAAAAAACCACACGTTGGCCTTCCAAATCTGAAAAAATGACTCTCCTCTAGAAGAAGTCGATAGTAGAATGTATGGAATACAACCAATAAATTCTGAGGATGAAATTTTATAGATGAATCTATAGAAGGAAAAGATCCCCATGAGGTTGATGCTACCCCATCATCAGTCTACACCCCCAGAATATATCAAACAATATGGTCTATCCTTCAACTGGCATAGTCAACACCAGGGGTATGGGAAGCCTCTTTAGGTCCAGTCCCAAACTATGGTCTAGAGGGGTTGAAACAAAAGAGTGTAAATATCTTGAATCAAACAAGGCACAAACAAGAGTACTAAACAAACTGATCATACCTATGATGATATTTGTCCCCTCTGAAACTGATACCTCCATTGCATATGAATGAACAAGCCCAAATACTATAACTCTCTACTAATGACCACCTCCACAAACACACTTGGGTAATAGTCCCTAAATATAAGGAAAATCTTGAGGTTGGCCTCTAACTGCTCTATCTCCCCTTGGTGGGTCATAATTCTGCTACCCCTACTGTTGAAACGGTCCCACTAGAAATTGTTGCTGAGGTGGTGATGAACCTATCCACATCTACCAAAATGAGCTAAATGAACCATTAGTCACTAGTTCTAGTGATGTCCAAAAACCTCCACAACCAAAACACGCTGGTACAAAGCTCCTAGAAAAATCACAGAAACCATTGACCTCAAAAGGATGGAAAGTAAGTTGTTGAGGTCAACTCCCTTCCAATCGAAACCTCAAAGGTCCTGGTGCATGAGAACTGTCACTAATAACTCTGTTCCTTAAGTAACCCTACTCATTCCCCTCCTATATCAAACCTCATCATGATTGAATCCACTCGATCTCCTCTACCTTCTTTTGAACCTCCCGATATGTCAGTAATGTAAAAAGAGTAACTGGAAACTTGATAGAAGGACAGAGTGCCTCCTCAAGACATCTCGCACAAGACTCCTCATCTAGAAAAAGATATGGGAAAAACACATAAGGTCCTAGAGCTTTATTCCCAACTCACACACTAACATTATTCCCTACTAAAGTGAAATAAGCTCCTACCTCTTTACATCCTTCATGATTGACGAAATAAACTATTCCCAAAACTCCTTTTGGATTTCAACCACAAAACATCTACCTCCTTCCACTCTCCCATATACAACATCCACCACTGATGCGTAGCTCCCTGCATTTGACTGACTGTCAAAGGGACCCAGTACTCCATTGGGTCCTGGATCAAACCAAAATTGATCTCAAGTTCTTCCATCCAGCTCTCTATCTCCATATTTGAAACACCACCCTCATACTTCCATAATGCTTACCACTAGATATCACACAACGTCCTCTTCCACTGATCATCTTCCTCAACTGAATCAACCCTACATAGATCAAATGGATTATCCTACTAAACCTCAAATGCCTGATCCACATGTGTACGATGAATAGAAGTCATAGCTGAATGGTAAACAAGAACTTCCTAATCCCGGTAATGGGGAATTTTATTAAGATTCAATTTAATTCATTTTATTTATTTCTTAAATTTTTAAACTTCCAAAAACAACCCAATTCAAACAATAACACAAGTAATTATGATTCATGTACCTATCATATGTCTCTACCCTGTAAGAAGGTCCATCTCACTTTGTCTTTCAATAAGCTTAGAGTCCTTACACTGGATCACAAGGGGCCTTAAAATCCTATATCATATCCAATATCCCTGGACTATGTCACACACCAAGGTAAACTAGCACTATTTTCATACCAACCCATGAAAACCTCACTTTCCTAACTCCAAACTCCATCCTATCTGTCAACCAATCCTTTGATACCACTCTATCATGACCCCATCCCTCCAAAGATACCTTAATGAGGGGAGAGAGATAATGACCCATGAGTCCTGCCTCCAATAGGCCCTGGGTTGGTGAAGAGCACCGAGGGTATAAAAATCTTATGATATGGGATAAATTACCCTCTATAATAATATGGGATCATGAGATGATATGGATCATGCAAAAAACTTCAAGACATAATATAAAAGAAAACCCAAACCATCCCACATGCATGTATAAATAGAACTGATATAGATAAAAGTATCCACAAGTAAATACCCAAAATAAAATCTAAGGTAGTGACACAGTAGCTATCCAAAGGTCTGAGCTGGTAATTCCCATCACAGTCCATGTAATCCTACAAGAAACCTAAAAACTATTTTATATACATAGGGTGAGAATACAAGTATACTTAGTAGGAAAACATAAGTCTCCCATGCACACATCAAAGAATCATACTAATGAATCTATGAGAAAATAGCAAAACCAAATAGAACTTATAAAGGTATACTAACCATCCCAACCTCACAAAGTCACACTCATCAAATAATGAAATTCAAGTAATATAATATAATAGGAATCACATTGAAAAGGGTACCCTGCACCACTTTCCCACTGGTATGTCGATCTCACACCCAACATCTTACATCATGGAACTCCCATCTCTTCTGTATACCACACCACCCCACAAGAACAGTCACAAAACACCTTGCCCAAATACACCTAGTCTCACCTACCCACAAGAATGGCCCCAACACACCTTGCTCGAAGACACCTAGGCTAGCGCCCGACATGCACGGTCACGTCTCGCCCAAAAACACATGGGTCGTCACATCTCGCCTGAAGACAACTGGGTTGTCACAACCACCATCTAATTCACTAATAGACATCTGGACATCACAACCTATGAAATACCTACCTCTCCCAGAAGAGATAATGGGAAATATTCGGTACCCAACCATCTATACTCCTCAACAGATGTTGGGAAAAACACCCCCCACGTGAATATGCAGGTGTCAGCACATAGTGCTCGATGTGGGTGGGGTGTGTATAGAAATCACAAGAATGTAAATATATATAATATCAAACACTCATTCCCAACCTATGGGTTCACAAAAAACCCAACCAAATCACAACACATCACTTTTGTTGCCACCTCTAAATGCATAGAATCACACAACAAGCCACAATCCTCATCTCACATTTCCATCCAATTCTATTTAATTACTCCATATTTTCATTTTTTAGTATCAACCACATTTAACCACACAACCCACCATTTAATTATTAATTAAAAAAATTCTTCTCATTAACCATACCAACCCATGCCATTTCAAAAATTATCTATAATTAATTATTTATTCCATCACTTTTCAACATCTACCACAAAGAAACCACCACCCTGCCGCCCCAAAATCACAGCTAAACAAACCACAACCTCGCTACCCCAAAATAAAGGCCGAACAAACCACCACCTCTCCTCCCCAAAATCATGTAAAAACAAACCACCTCCTCACTATCCCAAAATCACGTCCAAATAAACCACCACCTCACATGCCCCAACCACACATCACAACACATCAAGATCATTTCACAGATTTACAAAGGGTCTTTTAGCACATTCCACTTTATTTTAGGGGTGTTAAAACACAATCCATAATCATGAGGTAACCATTTCATTATCCAAATATAAGTGATTAATCAATTTCCATTTTGGGGTGATATCACAACAATGAAAACAATCACACCAGTCACAATACATATATCCAGTGCAAACAAATCCCCCAATGGCCACAATTTTCAATTGGGCATCAAGCCCATAAGATCCACAATATCACAATAAAAATAAAGCTATAAAAACATGCGAACAAAAGACTTTACCTATCAATTTAAATTAAAATAATTATTTATATTTAATTAACTCATCACAACCATAACCCATAGGTAAAAAAAAGTAAAGCCCTCCTGCATGATACACAATAAAGAGAAACGATAGAAACCCTACCTCAAGGAAGCTTTTTTGGCTCGGGGTGCACCACAGCGTGAAGAAGAACGCTCATAAACCACAACCGCACCATGAGAAACCATGGATCAACCTACACCACAAACAAATACCATCAAAACACATCCCAACACACACCCCAAAACAAAACAACATCTCCACAAAAAATCCTTGAGAGAGAAACAGAAGGAAACCAACCAAGAAGAAGGAAGGTCTTACCACAGATTTCCAACAAACAACCACTAGGACCAACAAATAGAATAGGGAGGAAGAGGGCCTGAAGAACTCCTTGAGGCACCTAGGGTTAGCTCAAAATTATAGAAATAGGAATCCATAGCTGAATGAATGAAAATTTAGCCATAAAATAAATTTAAAATTATAATGCATCAGGGGTTTACATGACATGTAATCCCCTTTCACGTTGTGTAATCCTTGAGGTTCGGTTTCTCTGAAAAATGTGTCACCTTTTTATTATTGTAACCTAAAAATATACACATTTTTAACCATCCCTATAAAATCCATTAAACCAACTTTCACTTCGTGTAATACACTTACACAGAATATATTTTTTTGCAGCCTCTTTGTCACACCTCCAACACCCATGAAAACTCCCAGAACCTCCCTCAAATGTGAGAGATATTAAGGGAGGGGCTGGGAAGGAACATATCGTTATAGTAAATGTTGGGACATGACTATTGTTACATGAGATATTAAGGGATGGACACACTACCCCCGAGTTTTTATGAATGAGATGCCTGGGATATGTCTTAGGATCTGTTGTTTACAGCTTCTACTACATGGAATGCCTAGGATATTACCGGGGATTCAACATTCATGCCTATATGGAAATCCTAGGATATTACCTAGGATTTTGAAATTATGATTATATGGGTTCCTAGAGTACTTCCTAGGATATGGTGTGTGCAGCTGCTACTATATGTGATGCCTAGGATATTTCCTAGGATCTAGTGTCCATGCCTACCACTATTATGAGATAACTAGGATGATTCCTAGGACCTAGTGTTTACACTTAATCTATTTATATTCATGAGATCCTAGGGTAGGACTTATATCCCTCTGATGTTATGCTTCATGATGAGAGATGCTTCGATATTGGTCAATGTAGGAATGGTTGATCTTGGGTGACACCTTATAAATAATAAATAAGAGATAAAATTTAATTCAAATATTCTAAATTTGAATATCTAATGATTGAATTTATGAAATGAACAATACATGAATAATTATTATTCCAAAATTATAGAATAATATTTATCATTAATACTAAATTCAATAGAATTTAATGAGATTATAGATATAATTAGTGTACGACCCTCTAGATCTCTTTCATAGTGGCATTATATGAATTTATATAAAGTCCAAGATTAGTTTCTACCAACACATCGAGACATTCATAGAGAAAGAAGTGTATTTATTGATGTCAACAAACTTTTTACAAACACCACCGTGTAATATATTAATTTTGTCTTAATATCTCATCAAATAGGATGCATACTTGTGTCATCACCCTATATGCTTGATTTATCTTTCTTTGGATTTTCAAAATGAACTCATTGATGAACTACCATGGCCATGAATTTAATTAGACGGTTCCATTTCACTCAAAGGGCTAGAGATATCTTCTTTCATTAATATGGAAGGGAAAATAATTTTATAACATATTCAATTAATGTAACATCACTTATGACACACTGTAACATCCCGTTACTATTTTAGGTATTGATAAATCTTCTTGTGTTAAATTATTAATATCTTATGTTAAATGGGAAAATGGTTTATTAGTGAAAAGTTGTGTTTTTGTTAAACATATCACAGAATGGTAAAATTCCCAATTAACACTCTATAATATTCAATTAAATATTTTCTAAGTTAAACACTGAGTAAGTATGATTTTCCAACACCCGAAAAATCTCAGCGAAGACGGAATAAAATTATTAAATAGAATATATTAAGTGTGCACTTTTTATTCAAAATATTTAAATAACTCCAAAACAATGCGTCGTTTGAGAAATCAGAGACCACTGTTTTGTCTGAAATATGTTGTTTACCCTATAAGGGGTATAACATTCGAAGGCTCCAGACATTTGGATGTCTCACTCGTGAGATAAAGTTATTAAATAATATTTAATATATCATTTATTAAAAATAATTAAATATCTCTCAAACGGTACGTTGTATGGGAAATCTGAGACCACTGATGGGTCCGGAATGAGGGGTTTATCCTAGACCGTGTATAACATTTGTAAGCGTCGTACGTTTGGACGTCTCTCTCTCAAAAATAACACGTTTTATTTTAATTAATTAATTATTCCGATTTTTAATTAATAAATCATTAATATCTCTCAAACGTTGCGTCCTATGAGAAATCAGAGATCACTGTTGGGTCTGGAACGAGGTGTTTACCCTATACAGGGTATAAATTTAATTCCCAATGCATGTTTGGTGTCATTTAATTTTTATATTAAATAATTAAAATATTAATTTAAAAAAAATGAGTTTTACAGTTCATCTTCCCATAACCATGTTGGAACTCCATTTTTAATGCCACAAGTTTTCAAAACCTTCCATTTCCACCTGTTTTAAACTGTTTCAATCCCCAACACACTAATGGGTTGAATTAAAACCCTATGTCATCAAGATTTAGTAGAACCAGTAGAATAAATTAGGGTATTAATTGTTGGCTGAATGAACTGTAACCCAATTGGGGTTATACCATACTCGAACCATTTCAGTTGTGATTCGTGGTTGATTACGTCGAATCGAAGGACTTGTTTTCTTCATGCTTTTGATCGGTAATGTTCTATCTCTCTTCCGGAGACTTCCCCTCCCGTAGTCGCGACTCACTGGTCCTGTGATTGGCGCCCCTGGTCTATGTGTTTCCTTTATTTTAATTTTTGTTTTATTCCATTTCTTTATCCTCCCTTCATAATAATAAAAAAGGTTGAATAATAATTTGATGAAACCCAAATTATAAATAAATCTTTCATCAAATTATGGGAAAGGATAATTGTTTAAAATTATCAAACGATAATTATTTGAATTATCAAAAGATAATGAATTATCAAAAGATATATATATATATATATATATATATATATGATAAACATGCATGGGATAATTTATTAAAATTATCTAATGTAATTTATTTTGATTATCAAAAAGAGTGATATATGCATATACACTCACAGGTATATATAGATAGTTAGATATGTGTTTTTAATAATTACTTCGGAAGTTAAGGATAATTTTAGTAAATATAAAATTATCAATGTATAATTTATTTGAATTATTAAAGGAAAATGACACATATTATTGAAAATAATTATCAAAAATTATTAATGGATAACTACAAGGTAATTATCACGTCAATATTATCACAATTATCATAGGATAATTATGTGTATTGTCAAAGGATAATTATTATAATTTTAAAATGATAATTTTAAAATTATCCAAGAGAGATAAAATATTATCACATTTAATATTTTAATCGATAATTTAAAATTATCCAAGAGAGATAAAATATTATCCCATGTAATATTTTAATCGATAATTTGAAATTATCCATGAGAGATAGAATATTATTGCATGTAATATTTTATTCGATAATTTGAAATTATCCATGAGTGATAAAATATAATCATATGTAATATTTTATTCGATAATTTTGCGAAATATTCATAAGAGAGAAACTATCATCACATGTGATATTTTATTTCCTTTTGAAATAAAATATCTGGTTCTGGTTCTAGGAACCCTTGACGAGCGTCGAGCATTGGTGTGTCGACGCTTATGATAAAAATGTTGTGAGGAGGTGTATTGAACCACACTAGGTGTATTAGTGACCTTGAGGTATGTGGTTCTGTTCTGATTAGACAAATTGGTTATCCTTGTTTTTCTTGATTTATCTAAATTATTGATTTAAATTCAATTGATCAAATCTTCTTCCAATTAAATTGATAAAAACTCAATTCCAGTGAATCGAGATATTTGAAATGGTTTGGGCATGGAAATTTGGAAAAACCCTGATTCCAATGAATTGGGTGTGTTTATATAAATTGGCTGGTTTAAATTGTTTAATTTAAATTATGGATTTGATGGAAATGATTTCAATTAAATTGTTGAATTTAATTGTGGAAATAAATTGTGTAATGATGGAATTGGTTTTGAATGGATTTCAAACTGGTGAAAATGGCTTAAAATGATTTGATAGAAACCCATTGGTTTTATCTTGTGAAAAGGCATGTTTTTTAATAAAACTTTGTGTGGTTTTAAATGGAAAGAAATTGGCACTTTTGAAATGGAAGAATGGGATTGATCTTTTTTTTAAGCAGTCTTAAAATAGTTCACCCATAATGTAAGAGTTCATGAAAGCCATAGGTAGTTAGTGAGTTATTTGGATACACTCTATGCTACGACAATGTTCTAAAACATACTTGCGGCGGGTCACATCCCCGACGGGTTGGTGACGATTCTCCTTTGGCCAGTTTCATAGGGATGTGTGTATACACATTTTTCTGAGTTCACATAGAGAGTGTGGAATCCTATAGCTGGTTAATACTAACATACCTTTTGGCATATGACCATGTTTCTCTCTTGTTTATTTATATTTGAGATATAAATGTATTACAATGTTTATTGGAATTTCTTTATATGCCTATTGAATTTATATAAATTTTTTTATATAAATGTTTTACTTAAGCCATTTTTTATAAATATTCCATCTCTTGTAAAGTAAAGCATGTTATTTGAATTTATTTTCCATCATTTTGAAAATGTATATCATGTTTTGTTTAAAAATGCTTTTGAATTTCCAAATCTGTTTATCTTTAAAAATTGAAAGCATTACTTTGGATAATCTATATTTGGAATCTTTTATGGAATTATTGGTGGTATCCTATTAGTATTAGGCTCACACCCTACTTTTTCCTTCAGGTTTTTGTAGTCTTTATTCTTCCAGGTTCAAGCAAAGGGAATGAATCTCTTGAAGGTGGATCCAGATGTTGATATTTGGTCTTGATGAGTTGTGTCCTTGGGGACCTTGGGTCTGTTTTCCCATTTTAGTACTTTGGTTGTGGTGATTTGGGATGGTTTATTCCTTGTTGACTTATAGTACATTACTCCTAGTGGAGTTTCTTTTGTTATTCATATTGTCGGGTTTCTTTTCTTCTGCATTGTTGGTGGAAAAATCATTCCCACTTGCATGTTGTGTGATTCCAGGTGCTAGTCATCAACCCGTGGGGATCGGGAACGCCCTTTGGACTTGTTGGGTGCCTTCCTGGTTGGCGCACCGTGTAACACCTCCTCAATTGGAGCATCACGCAGTTTCTCTTTTAATAAGGTGTTTTTAATGCGGGCCAAGACCGTGTGAATTAATCCACACGGTGACACACTTTTGACATGAATACATTAATTGATGCAGATTCTTTTTCCTATATAAGGAGGCATTAGTAAGGCATTTCAACAACACACCGGCATCAACAACACTGAGAGAAAATCCCTTTGGTGATCACCTTTCTTCTACTATCATCTTTCTTACTCTCCACCTTTTGATCCACACTTTTATTCTTGAGAATTAATTTTGAGATCCTTTCCATTTTGAGGAGTCTCTACCGTATACCTCTTGATTTTAGTGGATCTCTATTTCTAGACTAGGTCCCGTGGTTTTTTCCCTTTTGGTTTTTCCACGTAAAAATTTTTTGTGTCAATTTTTTTCCGCACTTAATTTTGTCGTTGTACATCCATTTTATTTGGGGGGGAAGATTTTATTTCTAATGTGCATTCTCTTTTCAATTGTTTGTGCATTTGTTTCTTTTCTGTCTTTACAAACATATGGTATCAGAGGGTTTGGTTTTTTTTATTTCATATTTATTATGGAGGTCAATTACAGTCGGATGATTTTTCTGAATGGTACCAACTACCATATATGGAGACTTAAAATGAAGGATCTGCTTTTTGTCAAGCGAATGCATCTTCTAGTGTTTAGTACCCAGAATCCAGAGAGGATATCAGACGAAGAATGGGAGTTCAAGCATGAGATGGCTTGTGGCTTCATTCGCCAATGGTTTTAAGACAACATAATGAACCATGTTGTCAACATATCTCATGCCAAAACTTTGTGGGAGAAAATTGAGATGACCTACGCTTCCAAGATGGGAAATAATAAACTATTTCTTCTTAAGAAAATGATGAACTTGAGGTACAGAGAAGGTACATCTATTTCTGATTATTTAAGTGAATATCAAGGATGTTTTGATTAGTTATCTGGCATGGGTATCAATTTTAAAGGTGAGGTTTTAGCTCTTTTGTTGCTTAACACTTTACCTGATTCATGGGAGAATTTACATGTTACTCTAACCGGTTATACTCCTAATTGTGTTGGGACATTTAGTTTTATCAAGTCTTCTATTTTAAATGAAGATTTCAGGAGTCGTACTCAGGAGAAATCTTCTTCAGAGATTTTAGTCACAGAGAACAGGGGAGAAGCCAAGACTAGGGGCAGAGCAGTCGAGGTAAGAGTAGAGGTAGAAGAAAATCCAGAACGAAGCAGAGAAATTTCTAATGTCATCATTGTGGTAAGAAGGTTCATGTTAAGAAGTTTTGTTATCAGCTAAAAAGAGAGATAAAATTGAAGTAAAATCCACATAAAAAAATGGTTATGGAGATGATCATGTTGTCACTGCTACAGGGGGGTGATCTTGTTATTGTTTATGACTCCATTAACATTGCTTCAGATGATTCTTGTTGGGTTGTTGACAGTGGTATCTGTTTTCATGTGACATCAAAGGAGTTCTTTACATCTTATAGCCCAGGTAATTTTGGGATTTTTAAGATGGGAAATGATGGTCATGTTGACGTTGTAGGCATCAGGACTGTTTGTTTAGAGACCAGTATAATAAGTAATATGATTTTGAAGAATGTTCGACATGCACCCAAGGTTCGTTTGAATCTTATTTCTACCAGTGTTCTTGATGATGAAGGGTTTATCATCATTTTTGTTGATTGACAATGGAATATTTTCAAGGGCTCTTTGATTGTGTCTTGAGGGAAGAAGCAATCAGGTTTGTATTGGACTAGAGCTTTTATTTTTTGTGATACTGCTTGCGTTGTTGAGTGTAGTGTTTCGTCTAAGTTATGGCATAAGAGGCTCATTCACATCAGTGAGAAAGGTCTTGGTTGTTTGGAAAAGAGAAATCTTCTTTCAGATTTGAAGAGTGTCAAATTAGACACATGTGGTCATTGCATGGCTGAGAAATAGAGTAGAGTGAGTTTCAGTAGTCATCCTCCACACAGGAAATCACAGGTACTTGAATTGGTACATTCTAATGTTTTTGGTCCTTTAAAATCTAAGACCTTTAGTGTTGGTCTTTATTTTGTTACATTTATTGATGACTACTCATGAAAACCCTAGGTTTGTGTTTTGAATTCCAAAATTTAGGTGCTCAGTGTTTTTAAGAGATTTCATGTTTCTACTGAGAGGGAATCAGGCAAGAAATTGAAATGTATTTGTACTGACAATGGAGGAGATTATTATGGTCTGTTTGATCAGTATTGCAAGCAGGAAGGTATTCAGCATCAAAAGACGCCGCCCAAGACACCTCAGTTGAATGGTGTAACTAAGCAGATGAACAGGACTTTATTGGAAAGAGTTCATTGTTTTCTTTTGGAAGCAAAGTTGTCTGGAAATTTTTGGGGTGAGACTTTACTTATTGATGCTTATATTATCAATTTATCACCTATGGTTTCTTTGTAGACAGACACTCCCAACAAATTTTGGTATGGAAAAGAGATCAGGTATGATCACTTGCGTGTTTTTGGTTTCAAAGCTTTTGTTCATATGCCTAGAGATGAGATATCCAAGCTGGATAGTAAGACACGCCAGTGTATTTTTATTGGATATGGACACAATGAGTTTGGGTACAGGTTCTATGATCCTGTTTTGAAGAAACTCGTCAGAATCTGTGATGCAGTGTTTAAGGAGGATCAGACTATTGCAGACATTGATAAGGTAGAAAAATCTACTTATCTAATTTCTGATGGTTTTTTCAGTATTGATCCAGGTTCTTATTCACATTTACCTCATATTGTTGATTCTGATGATCATGTTGATGTACATATTGATGCTCAAGGTGAACAGTTTGAAGTTGATGTTTCTGATGCACCTTTTGTTTCTAATGATCTAGTTCTAGGGTTATTAATGAACCCGCAGTTCCACTCCGGAGTTCATCTCGACATCGCGCCATTTCTACTCTATATTCACCTGATAAGTATGTGCTCCTCGCTAAATGGGGAGAACCAGAATCTTTTGAAGAGGCAATGGAAAGTGAACAGAAAGATGGATGGGTTGCGGTAATGGATGACAAGATGGCATCATTGCACGAAAACCACACTTTTGAGCTGGTGAAGTTACCAACAGAGAAGATATCTTTGCAAAATCAGTGGATTTATCGGATTAAAAATGAAGAATCCAGTTCTGTTCCACGATACAAGTCAAGGTTAGTTGTCAAAGGCTTTCTTCGGAAGAAAGGTATTGACTTTGATGAGATTTTCTCACTTGTTGTCAAAATGTCTTCCATTTGGGTTGTTCTTGGTTTGGTTGCTAGTTTGGATCTACATATTGAGCAGATGGATGTGAAGACATCTTTCCTCCATGGAGATTTAGAGGATGATATTTATATGGAGAAACCAGAAGGTTTTTTTGAAACAGGTAAAGAAAATCATTTATGTTGGTTGAAGAAGAGTTTGTATGGTTTGAAGCAATCTCTAAGGCAGTGGTATAAGAAGTTTAAATCTTTCATTTCTCATTAGGGTTTCAGGAAGACATCTTATGATCATTGTGTTTTTGATCATATATTTAATAATGATGATTTTATTATACTGTTGCTTTATGTTGATGATATGCTCATTGTTGGCCATGATACTTCTAGAATTGACAGATTGAAGAAGGATCTTTGTCAGTCTTTTGCGATGAAAGACTTGGTGCCAGCACAACAGATTCTTGGCATGACGATCTCTCATGACAGGAAGGCCAAGAAATTTTGGTTATCTCAGGAGAGATACATTTAGAAGGTTCTTCGGAGATTTTCTATGGATAGAGAGAAAGTGTTTAGTACTCCTCTTGCTTTACATTTTAAACTCAGTACCAGTCAATCACCTTCTACTAATGAAGAGAGATAGGAGATGCAACACATACCCTATTCATCTGGTGTTGGTTGTTTGATGTATGTTATGGTATATACTAGACCTGATATAACTCATTCAGTTGGTGTGGTCAGTCATTATCTATCAAATCCACATAGAGAACATTGGATAGAAGTGAAGTACATTTTTCGTTATCTTCGTGGTACTTCTGATCTGAGATTGTGTTTTGGAAAAGGGGAACCTATGATTTTTGGATTTACAGATTCAGATATGGCCGGAGATATCGATTTGAGGAAGTCAACTTTAGGCTATTTGATCAATTTTATAGGGGGAGTTGTATCTTGGCAGTCTAGATTGAAGAGATGTGTTGGTTTATCTACCATAGAGTTAGAGTTTATTGAAGCTACTGAGGCGTGCAAAGAATTGTTGTGGATGAAAAAATTTATTCGATAGCTCAATTTAAATCAGGACAAGTATTTTTATTTTGTGATGGTCAGAGTGCTATTTGTTTGGGAAAGAATTACACTTTTCATGGCAGGTAAAAACATATCGTTGTTCAATATCATTAGATCTGCAATGTCCTTGATTCAAGATAGTTATAGCTTTAGAAGATCCACACTTATGAAAACAGGTCAGACATGTTGACCAAGAGTTTACCCAGAGAGAAATTTGAGACTTGCCGACTGATTGAAGGGTTGGCAGTGATCCCCACTTGAGTCGGATGGAGAGTTTTTTGGGTTCCTTCCTGGTTGGTGCACCACATAACACCTCCTCAATTGAATCATCACATGGTTTCTCTTTTAATGAGGTGTTTTTAATGCAGGACAAGACCGCGTGAATTAATTCATGCGGTGACACACTTTTGACACGGATACATTAATTGATGCGGATTCTTTTTCCTATATAAGGAGTCAGAAACAAGGCATTTCTACAACACACCAGTATCAACAACACTAAGAGAAAATCTCTTTGGTGATCGCCTTTCTTTAATGATCATCTTTCTTTCTCTCCGCCTTTTGATCCACACTTTTACTATTGAGTATTACTTTTGAGATCCCTTCCATTTTAGGGAGTCTCTATCATGTACCTATTTATTTTAGTGGATCCCTCTTTCTGGAATAGGTCCCATGGTTTTCCCTTTTGGGTTTTCCACGTAAAAATTTCCGATGTCAACATTTTTTTTGCACTTAATTTTGTCATTGCGCATCTATTTTATTTGGGGGAAAAGATTTTATTTCCGCTGCGTGTTCATTTTTCAATTGTTTGTGTGTTCATCACTTTCTCATCTTTCCCAATAGGGCTATGTCAGGGATGGCTTGTTTATTGGGTTACCAGGGTACCTGAGTTGGTTCATGATAAAATGGTATCAAAGGGAGGTTAAACATCTTGCATTGATGACAGTATGCATTTGAGTATTCTTTTAGGGACTTAGGAGTTAGTTGTGATTGAGTGTCTGGCCAGCTCTCACCACAATGAACCTTAAGTCACCAGAGGTGGTTAGGGAAAGACTTCTTGTGGTGTAGTTCCAGTCTTTTCCCTATTTTGATTTGGATAGAGTGAAATACAAATTTTGTTTGTTCCTTTTGTTGAGAATAATTTCTCTCGTTACTCAGAATGAGTGTTAATCTAATGTCTTCCTTACTTTTTGTTGATGTTGTGTAACATCATGCCTCCGAGAAGATGTGTGAATCAAATCTAGTAAGGGGATACTGCTGAACATCAATGAGTGAATCCTCCAGTGCAGCCGATCCTAGTTGATGTGATTGTGCTCACTGTCCAAGATCTGGGATAGGAACCACCTCTAGTACCCATTCAAGCTCCAGCTATGGAACCCGAGGGGTGTTCTTCAAAAAAATTTCTCAAGAGTTCTTTCACCAGAAACCACTAGTTTTCCAAGGCTCCACTAATCCTCAACATGCTGAGGAATGTTTGGGCAGGATAGAACATATTTCTGAGTTCTTGTAGACATCGTACGAGATCAAGGTGAAGTGTGCCACCTTTGTGTTGGAGGGACCAAGTAGGAAATGGTGGGACATGATAGTGATGGAAGAGAAACATGAGGGATTAGATTGGAAGGACTTCAAGGTTATTTTAGCCAAATAGTTCTATTCAAATTCAATGGTGTTGGTAAAAGTTGTGGAGTTTTTCAAGGTTGAACATGATGAAAGAATTGTGGCTCATGCGGACATTTGGGGAACTTACAGAAGTTCTGCCAAAACTTTCCCACTCCATGTAGCGGCATGAGATCATCAACACCTTCAAAAACTACGAATAAATAAAATGATTCATGTACAAAAGGGTTTCATCCATAGGAATTCAGAACTAAGATTCTTCACATAGTGGAAGAGTCTCAAGAGGAAGCAGATACTGGTCCAACGACCATGAGTGGTACCATTACTATAGCTTTGTTGTTAGTGACTACTCTTTTTGATACAGGTGCATCTCACTCATTTATTTCAACCCGTACTTTTATTATACTTAATCTTACTATAGAGATTTTATATTTTTCAATGGATATTACTATACCCTTTAGTATAAAGAGAGAGCAGGTTCTCTGTAATCCCTCTTGTGTCTTCTCTCTATTAGTTTTCAAACTTTCTTGGAGTTTTTTTTGTTACTTGACATGAAATCTCTTGACATCATATTCAGGATGGATTGGCTCATTACCAATAAAGACTGGAATGAATGTTATCTTCGACGGGTCTACATTACTATACCCAGTGGTGTGCCTCTTATCCTTCAAGAAGAATGTGACCCAAGGTCGAGCAGATCCAGACCTTCTTAGCTGGAGTTGGGGAAAGTGATATCAGTGTTTACTTTTTATTTGGAGTGAGATTCAATTAGTGGTGATCTCCCTCCAGTCATCGCTGATTTTTCCCAACATGTTTCCTTCTAAATTATCTGGTTTTCTACCATTAAGGGTGGTTGAGTTTTCTATTGACTTAATGTATGGTACTCAACCAGTTTCTTTTCCCTCTTACGAAATGGATCCAACTGAACTGAAATAACTAATGTCCCAGTTGGATGATCTTCTTGAGAATGCCTTTATTCACCCATGTGTGTCACCTTGGGTGGAACAGGTTCTCTTTGCCATGAAATCTAATGGTTCTATGACATCTTGTCTTCTCAAGGTGATTATTCAGGGAAAAAATATTATTGAAAAATTCTGTAAGCATTAGAGACTCTCTTTATGGTGGGGAGACTGATGCCCAGTGGTTGTTCTCCAAAGAGGGTGTTCTATGATATAGGAACTGTTATGGTGCACCGTTAGTGACAAGGAAGGCTATAATAGGGGATTTCCATTTTTACCAATGGGTTGTGCACCCAGGAAGCACTAATACATTCTATGAATTGAAGCAGGAGTTTTGGTGACTATGTATTCTTGAAGGCTTCACCCTGGTTGGGTCATCGACGACTTGGGATGCAAGGGAAGATTGCTCCTCATTTTGTGGGACCTTTCAAGATTTTTGATCAGGTGGGGAAAGTTTCTTACCATTAATCACTACCTCCACAGCTGACATCGATTCATAATATGTTTCCATGCATCGCAACTGTGAAAGTATCTCTCTGATCCATCTCACGTTCTGAGCTGGAGTGATCTTGAAGTAGAACATGTTTTATCTATGACTAAATGACCAGTCATGGTTGTTGAATCTGAGACCAAGGTACTTTTTGGGAGGATGATAACTCTGGTCAGCATGGTTTTGATTCTCATGAGACGTGAGAGAGGGAGGCACTGATGAGAGAACAATGACCTTATCTTTTGTACGTGGAGGCTTCTTCGTAGGATTTCTGGGGATAGAAAGTTTCTATGGTGGGGAGTTTGTAACATCCTGTTACTGTTTTTGGTATTGATAAATCCTCTTGTGTTAAATTATTAACATCTTACATTAAATAGGAAAAATGGTTTATTAGTGAAAAGTTGTGTTTTTCTTAAACACGTCGCGGAATGGTAAAACACCCAATTAACACTCCATAATATTCAACTAAATATTTTATGAGTTAAACACTAAGTAAGTATGAGTTTTCGAGGCCCTAAAAATCTTAGATAAGAGGAAATAAAATTATTAAATAGAATATATTAAGTCTGCACTTTTTATTCAAAATAATTAAATAACTCCAAAATGATGTGTCATTTGAGAAATCGGAGACCACTGTTATGTCTGAAATATGGTGTTTACCCTAGAAGGGGTATAAAATTCGAATACGACAGACATTTGGATGTCTCGCTCATGAGATAAAGTTATTAAATAATATTTAATATATTATTTATTAAAAATAATTAAATATCTCTCAAACGGTTCATCGTATGAGAAATCTGGGACCACTTATGGGTCCGGAATGAGGGTTTTACCCTATAAAGGGTACAAAATTTGTAAGAGTCGGACGTTTGGATGCCTCGCTCGCAAAAATAACACTTTTTATTTTAATTAATTAATTACTCTGATTTTTAATTAATAAATCATTAATATCTCTCAAAAGGTGCGTCCTATGAGAAATATGAAACCATCGTTGAGTCTGGAATGAGGTTTTTACCCTATGCAGGGTATAAATTTAATTCAAAATACATGTTTGGTGTCATTTAATTTTTATAATAAATAATTAAAATATTAATTCAAAAAAAATGTGTTTTACTATTCATCTTCCCATAACCACGCCGGAACTCCATTTTTAATGCCACAAGTTTTCAAAACCATCCATTTCCTCCTTTTTTACACCGTTTCAATCACCAACACACTAATGGGTTGAATTAAAACCCTTAGTCATCAAGATTTAGTTGAAACGGTGGATTAAATTAGGGTTTTAATTATTGGGTGAATGAATCGTACCCAATTGGTGTTATACATACCCAAACCATTTCGGTTTTGATTCTTGGTTGATTAGGTCAAATCGAAGGACCCATTTTCTTCATGATTGTGATCTTTGATGTTCTATATCTCTTCCAAAAACTTCTCCTCCCACAGCCACGACTCACTGGTCCTTTGATTGGCACCCCTGGTCTGTGTGTTTCCTTTATTTTAATTTTTGTTTTATTCCATTTCTTTATCCTCCATTCTTAATAATAAAAAAAGGTTGAATAATAATTTGATGAAACCCAAATTATAAATAAATCTTTCATCAAATTATTGGAATGGATAATTGTTTAAAATTATCAAACGATAATTATTTGAATTATCAAAAGATAATGAATTATCAAAAGATATATATATATATATATGATAAACACACATGGGATAATTTATTAAAATTATCTAATGTAATTTATTTTGATTATCAAAAAGAGTGATATATGCATATACACTCATAGGTGTGTATATATATATAGTTAGATTTGTGTCTTTAATAATTACTTTGGTAGTTAAGGATAATTTTATTAAATATAAAATTATCAATGTGTAATTGTCATGACAATTAATATTTTTATTTATTTTGAAAAGATCACCATAAATAAAAACCCCAAAAGGAGAAACCTCATGGTGGTCTAAATTAATGTAGAACCAAACCATCATTGACAACCAATTTCATCCCCTCCTTTGGAAAAGAACCCAAGTAAAAGAAAGAAAGCATACTTTGATTTGATGAAGCCAGAGATGCTAACAAGTCTGCAACCATGTTCCCCTCCCGCCATGTATGAGAGACCTCCATGTGGTTACCCATGAGAAAATTGCACTTTCTTATAGTATATGTGACGTTCCAAGGGATATTGCCCTTAACCAACAAAGCATTATACAAAACCATGGAATCTGTCTCTGCCATCTTAAGACTGATCTGCCTTTGCTTACATACCTCCAACCTGGTCTCCATGGCCATTGCCTCCGCCTGCAATACATCTCCTCTTCCATAAGAAGCAGCGAACGCTGCAATGACTGATCCCATCTGGTGTCTCACGACTCCGCCCCCTCGCATCTCCCCCATGAAAAGCGACCCATATGTGTTAATCTTAAAACCCTAACATGGAGGATGCCATCAAACCCACCTTCCCTACCCTGAAAGATCCACCAGGTTGTCATTTGAGAGATTTGGATATGTATATTTCACCGAGGGCGCTGAGTGGCATTCTGGGCACAGTTGAAATGAATCCAGTAGTATGTTTTTCATTCAGAAAATAACACTAATGTGAGACCTCAAGGAATTTTTATGGCGAACCATTGTCACTGAGGAGGTGTATTGAACCACATTGGGTGGATTATCATTGTCACTAACATCAACGACATTTAGGTAGGTGGTTCTTTTCTGATTAGTCAAATTGATTATCCTTGTTTTACTTGATTTATCTCAATTGTTGATTTAAATTCAATTGATCAAATCTGCTATCAATTAAATTGATAAAAACTCGATTCTAGTGAATCGAGATATTTGAAATGGTTTTGGCATGGAAATTCAGAAAACCCTCGATTTCAATGAATTGGGTGTGTTTATGGAAATTGGCTGATTTAAATTGTTTAATTTAAATTATGGATTTGATGGAAATGATTTCAATTAAATTGTTGAATTTAATTGTGGAAATAAATTGTGTAATTATGGAATTGGTTTTGAATGGATTTAAAATTGGTAAAAATGGCTTAAAATGATTTGAAAAAAACCCATTGGTTTGATCTTGCGAAAAGGAATGCTTTTGAATAAAAAAAATTTTGGTTTTAAATGGAAAGAAATTGGCACTTTCTAAATGGAAGAATGGGATTGATCATATTTTTAAGCAGTCTTAAAATAGTTCGCCCATCATGTAAGAGCGCATAAAAGACTTAGGTAGTCAGTGAGTTATTTGGATACACTCTACGCTACGACAATGTTTTAAAACATACTTGTGGTGGGTCACATCCCCAATGAGTTGGTGACAAGTCTCCTTTGGCCAGTGTCATAGGGACACGTGTATACACATTTTTCTAAGTTCACACAGAGAGTGTGGAATCCTATAGATATTTAATATTATCTTACCTTTTAGCATATGACCATGTTGCTTGCTTGTTTATTTATATTTGAGATATAAATATATTCCAATGTTTGTTATAATTACTTTACATGCCTGTTGAATTTATATAAACTTTTTTATATAAATGTTTTACTTAAGCCATTGTTTAGAAATATTCCATATCTTTTAAAGTAAATCATGTGCTTTGAATTTATTTTCCATCATTTTGAAAATGTATATCATGTTTTGTTTAAAAATGCTTTTGAATTGCCAAACCTGTTTATCTTTAAAAATTGAAAGCATTACTTTGGATAATTTATATTTGGAATCTTCTGTGGAATTATTGGTGGTATCCTACTGGGCTTAGGTTCACACTCTACTTTTACCTTTGGGTGTTTGTATACTTTCTTCTTCCAGGTTTGAGCAAAGGGAATGGATCTCTTGGAAGTGGATCCAGTTGTTGAGATTTGGTCTTGGTGAGTTGTGTCCTTAGGGACCTTGGGGTTGTTTTCCCATTTTAGTACTTTGGTTGTGGTGATTTAGGCTGGTTTATTCCTTGTTGACTTCTGGTACATTACTCCCAGTGGAGTTTCTTTTGTTATGCATATTGTCTTGTTTCTTTTCTTCTGCATTGTTGGTGGCAAAATTGTTCCCAGTTTCATGTTGTGTGATGCCAGGTTCTAGTCGCCAACCCATGGGGATCAGGAACTCCCTTCAGGTTATGTCAGGTTCGGCTCGGTTATCAGGTTACCAGGGTACCTAGGTTGGTTCATGACACACACTCAACTTATGTTACATCATCACGAACATATATTTTCATGATTTTCTTCCATACATAAAATTACATGATTCAAGATATACATTAATAATAATCTCAACTCTAAGGATCAATACATGTGTTTGAAGATAGGAATATCCAATGAAACATAAACATATGGAATTCCTATTGGTGAATTTACCCTTATAATCTCCCTTCTTGGAGATTATCAGATTTGAAATTCATGAGAAAAAAGTACTGATGTCTTATGATCCCCCAATACCTACTAGTCAAACATCATATGTGTCTTGTCATATATATATTATATAAACCATGGGACATATGTTTAAGAATATTTTCATATAATTTCTAGGATCTCATTATAGATAAGAAATTCTATAACCATTTGATGCGATAAATACTCTAATAAAATTATCAAATTAATGTTACACAGAAGAATTATCATCATCTGATAAGATATTTATTAATAATTTGGTACTAAAAAGTACAAATTCAATTGGTTCTATAGATCCAACTCCAAAAAGATAAATAATGACAAAATCAATTGGAAATAATCCAAATATATATATAAATATCCATATTTATAAAGAAGAACATTTCTTATAATAATCTCATATATATTCAATAGTATTAGTATTTTGGATAACTAATCAAAAACATTATTTGTTGAACATATCACATATTCCTTTCATCCATTTATCCTATTATTTTGATGTCAACATCTTTCAAAATTCATTATCATTGATGAGTTTTGAAATCATTCAAACATACTATCAACATCATTTAATGGGATCTCATGATTTATCTGATACTAGTGTCACTTCTAGGAAAATATCTATAAATATATATTGTTGTCGAAATATTAATTTTTCTCTTCATGGGGAAATATATTTATTACTTTGAAATCATGATGAAAAATGATTTTATATAATCAATTCAACCATACTTCTAATGTGTATAATTATCCTATTGATTTTTAACACTTTACAACTAAATTGTTCATATAAGCATTGTGAGAATCTTATTAATGGTGTTGTTAAACCATTTTATATATGGTATGTGATGCTCAATATTTATATTATTCACTATGCATAACATGATATGTATACTCACTAGTAAATAATAATACACATGAAAATTAAGTATATGTATATTTCATATAATATTTATATGGATCACAGTTAGGTGGGTGCACCCATACATATTTCATAATTAATACTTCATATAAATATTGGAAATTCACTTCTAATATAGTTGATGATGATATAAATAATTTACCTTAATAATAGGTAACCCATGATAAATCATCATACAAGGGGCATTCATAATAACATAATGAGAATGAATAATTCTATTATAAGTGATAATTTAGTAAACATACTTCTATCAAATAAATTCTTCATTCTCCCCCTGATGGATGTCTACTATTTTATCAACAAATTGATGCACATGTATACTTGTATCAATATTTTCCAATATAATTGATCTTGTATAACTTAATGATCATGTCTTGCTTTTCATGTGTCGGGACTAGTAAACTTATGGTTTACCATAACTGATTCAATTGTACATAACAAATTCTTTAAAATCAATTTTTATTTATTATGAATGCTTATTATATGTAAAGTTATTTGACACCTCCTTTATCTAATGTCTCCATATGATATTCATTTTTAGGAATATCATTAATGTTTAATATATCTCATTGAGACTTCAGATATAACAGGTTGTTATTTATTAAAAAAATTGTTACCAAGTAGGAATATATTCACTCTTCTAGAGCCTTGGATTAATTTACACTACTAGTAAATGTACTTACATGAGGATATATTAACTCTTTAAAAGTTTTTATTATTAATAAACATGTATAAGTTCTTTTGAATCATTAAAATAATATTTACAAAAAAATCTTCAAGATAAACATACATAGAATATTCGGGATCTTTCCATTGTACATATTTAACATGTTCATGGTATGTATTGAAAAACTGAAATACTCATGTTTTTCATTATTATAATTTTCACTTCTAATGATTGATCATCAATTAATGAATTCATAATATAATCATAATAGGTTAAACCCATCACCTAATGAATATCGTATGTTTTGGAACTTCTGGTCCAAATATTTTAAAATTTATTTATTAGGGAGAAGATCCCCATGTTTTTAAGGTAGATAAATATGTCATGAGAAGAAATGTCGAAGAATCTTATGAATTCACAACACACCTCATAATGATTATAATTTATAATTTATAGAATAATTTTTATAATAAAATCCACTTCAATAAATGAATGAGAAATCATTTGATCAAATTTTATAACTTCCAAATATTCATGATAAAATTTCAAGTATGAGTAGCACAAATCATATAAAATTTTCCATGAATAATTTCATTCTCTTCAAGGAATTGATTAAAAACAATTAAAATTACATTCATATTAGGGAATGAATTCATTCATTGGATATCATGATTTGTGAAAGATAATTCATTATTTATCAATAATGATCATCTTATATAAAAATAATAGTTTTATTTATCATGATGACCATTGTTTAACCACTTCATGTGGAAAAATTAATTTCATAAAATATATTGGATTATAAAATTTATATAACTCTATCATCATGATTATGAACTATAAGAAGAATAACATCCACTTAAGGGGATAAAATTGAATGAATTACATAAGATGATATCGATAATCAACAAACAAGGAATAAATGATAAATTTTTTCTCAATATTACTGCTATATGACAAAATTTTGATAAAAAAAGTTCTCCAACATAATTTCAAAAGATGCTATTTTCATATCATCCTTTGGGGATTCACTATTTTATAAATATTAATAAAATTCATTGTGTGCTTTAAATATTTATTGTCATCAAACCACTTATGGTGGTTAAATTATTATTATTTGTTTACTTTCCTTATAAACAAATAAGACATGATGATCATCATAAAATATCATATCCACCTAAACTTGATTTAAAAATAAAATTATGTATATTTTCATTCTCTTTGGAGAATGAAATAGAATTGTTTTTAATAAATATTCTTGTTCACTTCAGGGAACAAAATAAAAAAAAACTAATCAGTTTTTATGGTATCTTCGACATGATAACATGAATATTCAATTCAGTACTTTTATCCACTTTGGGGGATGACTATCAATTAAATATATTTATGTTATTCTTCATGAACACTTAATTTATTTCATATAATTTTTAATAAAAAATGAAATAGAAAAGAAATAAACCAATATAAAAATATATATATCATCTCTGTCATGAACATTTATACATCATAATCAAGTTCAACACCTTTAGGGTGTACAAAGAAATAGGTGATATCATATTTCATGGTCCATGACATGATTAGCGAAGTTTGCTTCATTACTTTAGCATACGACAAGTACACGATGTTCATCATTTGACCACTTATAGTGTCATTGTTTCATATTTTTTATTTGATGAATGATGTTTGTTTTGACATCGATCTACCTTGTCAATTCCTTCTTTCCAAATTGAATTTTTATTCATTTTTCAAGATAAACCACTTTTTAGGGTGGAGTGGGAACCTGTTTAGGTGAAAAATTAGAGTTAAGGAATAAATCTAAACCATTCTAGTACAATTTTAAATTTTTGGAATCATGCATCCTATACGGTCTCCAAACGATCAAAAATTTACTCCACTAGATCCTCATGAATAAGATTCTCAAATAATGAAGTCATCTTGTCTCGGGTTATAATGAAATCTTCTATATTGATCTTCCCCACATTAAATCCTTGAACCAAAATATGGTTTAGAGAGTTAATCCATTCCAACTATTCTTGATTAGTGTCAACTTGAATAACTCTATCACACATCCTGACATATTCTTCCATTGAGGCATTGAAAAGGAATTCATTTTCCTTCATGTCCTCCTTGTAATGCATAAGTAGGTTCAATGCGGTCCATCCTACTCCCCCTCCACTTTCCATCTATGGGGTGTTGTTGTTAGTCTACTCAAGATTATTTATCTTTACAGCTTCAAGGATGTTTATTGCAATAGTTGTTTTATTTTTCTTTCTTGATTCATCTTCAATTTCTAGTTGTTGTTGACCTGTGATCTTCTTAACCAGAATTAACCCTTTACTGGGAGAGATGTTACACTCCTTGGGAACAATGTCTCTTCCCACTGATCTAGTGGTCATTGGTATAGGGAAGTTGGAGTAATATTTTTGGGTTCTGGTCTTCTTTCCTTTGTTAACATTGTTTTCCTCCAAATCAAACCCACCCCTCTTCATGATCTTTTCACATGAGCGGTGACGGGCATTAGCATGCCTATCCGCTTCATAGTAAGAGGAGATCGGGGAGAGGTCATCCACCCTTTGATCCACATCTGCATTAGGTCCACCTCTTGACACTGTTCCACAAGCCTAACCTTCTTGTCATTGGGTTGTTCCTTCTTCCACTTATCCTAACATTTTCTCAACCATTGGTATCATTAGTCCTCACATTATCTTCTTCTAATATATTGAATATGTTTTTCACCTTAAACACTGAAGTGGTCTCTTGTGCGTCTGTCTCTGCTAATAATGAAGGGGTGAACAAATACACTAGATCCATGAACCCTTTTCCAGATGTCACCCTCATACCCTCCTGATTATCCTGGGATGAGCCCCACCTTCTAGCATCTTTCATTGTCTTCAGGCCCAATGGTGCTCCAGGATTAACCTGGGGAATTCTTAAATCCATACAAAGCAAAGAAAAATGTTTGAAACTAGATGTTTAGGAGACTGTTGGGTTATCTTCCTTCCTCTTGAGTGAAAATTCTAGATAGACCTCACCTCTTGAGTATGTTGTAACCCCTGAACATCAGACATCCTAGGGAGAAAGTCGCATTGATTAGACTTGCCACTAGTTTGAACCTTCATCTAATCCTTACTGGAGCCACACCTATCAAGTTCAATGAGATCCTGCCTTATACCAAAAGGAAATGCCACTGTAGATGCATAAGACCTGAACTCTTGTGAAGAGGGGCTCAGAGAGTGAACTACGGGCTAAGCATTGTTCCTTGAGTCCACCAAAAATTTAGTCACTATAGCTCTGTCAACATCTCCCTCTTGTCATGCCGCAACTTCATCCAAATAACTAGTATTAACCTGGCTATCTGTTGGAGAAGCAACAGAATTCATTCCACCAAAATCAATATGATTGGTAGCATCTTCACAGATCGGATCTTAGGCACCAGTCCTACATCCCACCAATCCATATCTATAAACCTGTTGAAGGTGACCAAGCTGATTGCAAATGGAGTAGAAATCCACCCAAGATTCAAAGTTCATTGCTTGCTTATGTCAGTGTTCATTCTCAATCTCTATCAAAATAAAATGCATTGGGGGTTTTGAGACATCGGTTTCAATACAAAGTCTAGGAGTAATGAAATGACGAAGAGCTTGGGTTCTACTATGTAAACACAAAAATCTCCCAACCATGTTGTCTATCATCACGAATATCAAGGGATTTTGGAACAACAGTGCTAACCCAAGAAGACTTACCCATATGGGAAAGGTTGGAGGATCACACTTCAAATGAAAGTCATAGGACCATTGGAAGAGAGAGAATCAGAAGTCATTGAAGAATCATGGGGTAGAGGACTAGGAAAAAATCGGATCTTCATCCTTTGCAAATCGAATGAGGAGATGGTGAGGTTCCAGAAGATTGATGACCGCATTATTGAGACAGAAAAATGATTGGCCCACAGTGCAACAATAATCATGAGATAAAATGAAGTGAAAAATGCAGAAGTAAAAGGACAGCAGATGTAACGTGGAAAACCTCCAAAATGAAAGGGGTAAAAAACCACAGGCAAATAGAAGTATCACTATGGGTAAAAGTGGGTACACACTCCCTCGTTATTACCAGGAGAAAACCCTTATAAAATCTCTATTGAATAAGTGGGGAAACTGCCTCACAAATACCGCTCAAATAACTGATAGGAGATGATGAGAGGTGAAACTAATGAGAAATGATTGTTGATGAGATGAGATACTAAAATGGGATGAGGTTCTTGACCTTTATAAGAAGTCTTCACCCCCTACTGCTCCTCTCCCACTGGTTTGTTTGGTGGGTTGGCCACCAACCACCTACCACCACCTTCCCCTCTTTGACAAAGGAGGGGGGCAGTGACATCCTAGAAAAAACATCTCCTAACACATCTCCCACTTAGAGATTTGATTGAGAACCAATCACATATCCACATATCTTTTCTATCTACAAAACCATGCTGCTCATGTCTCTACAAGGCCACTCCAAGATTTGCACCATCTAAACTTATCAGAGTCAACAACTTTCATCAAGAAATCTACCAGATTTTTCTTTAGTGTGAATTTTCTACATGTCCACACTTCTTTACTCTACCACATCTCATACAAAGTTATATTGTACCCCAATGTTCTTCATTCTGGAATGAAAAGATGGATTATTTACAATGTGCAAGGCGCTCTGAATGTCACAAAACAATGGAATTTGCTCTTATCTATGACTGAGCTCCTCCAACAACCTTCTCTTACAAATTGCCTCTTTGCAAGCCTATGTAGCTTCCATGTACCCCTCCTTTGTCGTGGATAAAGACAAAACTGATTGTAACTTCGAAATCCATCTCACAGCTCCCCCTAAAAGAGTAAACACATAACCAATAGTGGATTTCCTCCAATCAGAATCACTTGAAAAATCTGAATCAACATAGCCTCTGATAGTAAAATCTAATCCTATGTAACATAATGTAGCATTTGAGGTCTCCTTGATGTATCTCAGGATCCTCTTCATTGTGCATCAATTCTCTCATCCTAGATTCTTCATGTACCGACTAACTGCTCGCACTGCATGTGCAATGTATGGTCTAGTATAAACCATAGCGAACATCAGACTACCCACTACTGATGCATACAGTACTCGATACATCTCCATCCTCTTTGCTTCACTGTTAAGACTCGTCGTTGAGAATAACTTGAAATTAACAAAAAGTGGGTAGAGATTATCTTACAGTCTTTCATGTTGAAGCGTTTCAAGACTCTCTATAAGTAATTCTTCTGTGATGGCCAAATATCCCCATTATTTCTATCTTGGTAAATCTACATCCCAAGAATCTTATTTGTTGGTCCCAAGTCCTTCATATCAAAATCCCTAGACAACTGTGCATTTGTCTCCTGGATCTGATCATTGTTAGGGCCTGCAACCAACATGTCATCCACATACAACAGAAGAATGATAAAATCATTACCATCCAAACCTCTGAAATATGCACAAGGATCTGAATGAAGTCTATTGTATCAAAGGCTTGTGATATAGGAATGAAATCTCTTTTACCAACACCTCGAAGCCTGTTTGAGACCATACAGATATTTGTTCAACATGAAAACCAAGTTCTCTTTTCCTTCTTATGAAAAACCTCCCGGATGGAGCATATAGATCTCTTCATCAAGATCACCATGGAGAAAAGAATTCTTCACATCCAGCTTCTCTAGATGTAAGTTGTATGTAGCACACATACGCAGAACTATCTGAATAGTCATCAATCTAATAATAGGATAAAATGTTTCATTAAAATCAATATCTTCCTTCTGAGCATATTATTTGACCACCAGTCGTGCACAATATCTTTCCACTCAGTCCTTTTCATCCTGCTTGATTTTAATGATCCATTTGTTTCTGATAGCCTTCCTTCCATGATGTAATGGAACAAGATCCCAAGTCTTGTTCTTGTGCAGTGCTTCAAGTTCCTCTGGCATCGCTTCCATCCATGAGGATACATCTTGACTCTGGGTCGCCTCCACAAAAGAAGATAGATCTCCATCCTCCGTCAATAAGCAATACGCAATATTTCTCTCAGTCATATAGTCTGAGTGCCATACTGGTTCTCTTTTCTCCCGAGTTTACCATTGTGGTCTAGAATCAACCGATACTTGATTGTCATGTTCTAGTAATGCCTCAGAGGAAACTGGTTCTTCCTTGGATTTATCATCTACTTCGAATATTGTAGTTTTTTGTATTCTCCTTCTCCATGTCTCCATCAATTGTCATTTTCACCTTATCTTCTGCAAAAATGACATATCTGCTGATGATAAGTTTGTGGGCAGTGGGGTTACACAAACAATACCCCTTCACACCATCAACATACCCCCAAAAGATACATTTCATGGATCTTGAATCCAGCTTTGATCTTTCCTGGTCATTGTACATTGCATATATAGGACTTCCAAAAGTATGTAACCGAGAATAGTCAGCGGGTTTACCAGTAAACATCTCCATAGGTGTATTTAGATCAATCATCATTGAAGGAGACCTATTGATCACATAACAGTCGGTATTCACTATTTCTGTCCAAAATGTTTTGGCAATTCCCACAATCTTCAACATCTCCCTTGTTCTATCCAAAAAGGTTCTGTTCATCCACTCTACCACTCCATTATGCTGAGGAGTGTACGCCACCGTGAACTATCTTTTGATCCTTTCTTGTTGACAAAAAGTATCAAACTCCTCGCTTGTATATTCTCTACCATTATCAGTCCTCAAACACTTGATCTTCCTTCCAGATTCAAGCTCCTTCCACACTTTGAATGTTTTGAAGACTTCAAAAACATATGCTTTCCTCTTGATTGGGTACACCCAAAATATCCTGAAATAATCATCAATAAATGATAAAAAGTATCTTTCTCCTCCCAGGGATATAACCGATGCTTTCCAAATGTCGAAATGGATCAACTCTAAGACCTCCTAACTTATTGATGTTGACGTCCCGAACTTTAACCTGTGTTGCTTGCTCAAAACACAATGCTCACAAAATGGTAAGGATACCTTTGTTATCCCAGACAACAATTTCTGATATGCAAGAATCTTCAGTCATTGTTCTGACATATGGTCAAGCTTCTAATGTCATAACGTCATCAATGTTTTCATCGAGGTAGTTGATGCAACAACTATCTCCGCCTCCTTGTACGTTTCACCCATAAGTACGTATAGGTTCTTTGAGATCGTATATGCCTTCATTACCACAAGTGCGCCCTTCACAATTCTCATCACTCCATTCTCAGTGTGAGTCTTGCATTTGATATCATCAAATTGTCCCAAAGAAAATATGTTCTTCTTCAGGCCCTTCACATAGTGTACTCCTTGTATGGTTCGAAAAATATCATCATGTATCTTCAGTTTGATGGTACCGACTCCAACAATCTTTAGGGTGTGATCATTCCCCATGTACACAAGTCCTTACGGGATAGTTTCATACTGGTCAAACCATTCCCATTGAGACATCATGTGACATGTTTCTCTTGAGTTGATTATCCATGCATGGTTGAGATGCTTCCTGCATCTAGCATTCATCACTGCTTCACTGAAAAGAATGTTTCCATTTCCATAAGTACTTTTCATATTCCTCTAAGATCTCTTTTCACCACTCTTCTTATTCCAACAATCCTTCTTGATGTGCCCCTTCTTACCACAATTGAAACATGTGACATTCTTCTTCTTACTCCATGATTTGGACCTGCCATGATTTTGGCTCCCACTAGAACCACGCTCCATCATCCTTCCTCTCTCCATTGACAGAGCATCTGGTTGGTGTGAAGTTGTATATTTGTCCTCCTTGTTCTTGCGCCGAGTTTCTTCTTTAAGAACCACAACTACAACATCATTGAAGGGTAACATATCTGTCAGGATATTGTTGGTGAGGTTGATAATGAGTTGGTCATACGAATCTGGAAAACTATGGAGTAGAATCTATGCACGTTCAGTATCCACAATTTTATAGTCCAACATTGTGAGCTGAACGAATAGGGTATTCAAGTTGTTGATGTGGTCGGTCACTGATAATGACTGCCATTCGTATAGCTTCGTCAGAGTGCCCCATATTTCCTTCATCATCTTTTTCTCCGCAATGATTGATAGGACCTCGTCTGCCAAATCCAAATGGATGTTGGCAATAACATTCTCGTCCATGTTGTTCCATTTCTCCTCTCTCATACCTGCTGGCTTTTCACCAATTGCCAATAGGAAATTATCCTTCCGCAACACTGCCTGCATCTTCATTTTCCACAATGAAAATTTATTCCTATTGAATTTGTCGATCTCAAATTTCACCACCATCTAGACACGTTGTAAGTATATGTAACATCCCAGATCTGAGTGCTGCCCAAAGGTGCCCCGTACTCCGTTGGTCACATGGCCTCAAGTGCATTTTCCCGAATGTCAGAGGCTTCCGACTAGCAGCGAGGGTCTTGGGTGTGATAGTGGGGAAACTATGCCCTCATTGGAAAAGAAACACAGTGGAATAACAATAATAAACAATCGCGGAAATAGTAATACCATACAATGAAGTAACAGCGGAAGACTTATAGTAAATAAACAACTGGAGTACATGCAAAAATGATGCATGTCACATATGTCTAGGAAAGCATCCAAACAAGTCACAATACTGGAATACAGTACTAAACCAAAATACAAAAGAAAACAAGTAAACTCCTACAGCATCGCAAGCCTCAGTTTGGTTTCATGCTCTCCAGCTCCATAGCAATAAAGTAACTGATGTAGAAGGGCTCTTTCCCTTATCTATACCTGCAACCATATAATCTTCTTGGGTCAAAAAGCATGACCCAAACAGGGTGTGAGACGAATCCCAGTAAGCAACCACCAAAAGATATGTGTCTAACTATCAGTGAATATATATAGCAGATAATATGCAAAATGAAGCAATAAACAGGGAAGTACTCAAAAGTAAACAATCTTACAGTTTCCAATTACTTTCATTTACATTTATTAATTATTCAAACCATTGAATAATGAAATCTCATGATCTAGCCTAATATATGTATCCCCTGTGTAAAAGAAAAATAGATTTCTTAGAAGGCCATCTAATAATTAAGTAAGACCGAGTCCAAGCTTGTGCTCGGGCATGGCAGACTCGTCACAATCAATCAAACATTTACAAGAAACCCTCTGGGAAAGTTCTCATAGTCTAACCCCTATGGTAAAACATATCATCAATTCAATAAGATATAAAGACCCTCTGGGAAAGCTCACACAGTCTAACCCCATGGTCCCACAAAAACAAAGACTCTCTAAGGAAGCACTCACTGTCAATTCCCCCTGTGGTCTTTTAACGATAAACTACAGACTCTCTGAGGAAGAACTCAATGTCAATTCCCCTTGTGGTCTCATAACGGTATACTATAGACACTCTGAGGGAGCACTCACCGTTAATCCCCCCCTATGGTCTCGCAACGTAAATATAATAGACAGTCTGGGGAAGCCTCAACGTCAATTCCCCATGTGGCCTCAATACACCATGTTCTCACAGCCCTATGTAATACAATTGTGCACAAACAATATCCAGCATCCCAAAGTAATCTCAACTACTACAAGGCTAAGAAACTATAATGCATAACATAGGAATTTAACAAGCATTAATTAAGCAATCAATTCCAACCTAACAAGAAAGGTAAGGAAACAAGGTCTGGCTCATAGGCAACCTGGACCAAACGGTTATAAACATTCAAACAAGGAACGCACCCATGGGGTGTCCTGTAAACATGCAATATAGCATAATATAATAATGAAAACCCAAAATATATCAATCAAACCAAGGAAGATGATAACAGGGTTCAATTCCTTAACATGAAATACCCAAACCATGGGTAATCGACACTTAGGAATATATAACTCAAAGACAAACTCTGAAAGCCAACAAACCACCTACCTCGATGTCGTATGATGAACACTCTCGACCATCATCCCTTAAATCAGCCTAGAACGTCATAGATCTACAAAAAGGTCAAAAAAGTTCAACCTTGAATAACTCACGAGAGAGAAGAAAACAGGAAGTGAGGCTCTAGAAGAAGGAAGGACTCACCGGTGGGAATCCAGTGCACCTACCGGAGTTCGAATTGGACCTTGAATAGAGAAATGGTGGCTCGAACTTTGATCGTCGTTCCCGGTCGCTCCTGGATGAAACGGGGTTAAAAGAAGATCGTTCTGGAGATTAGACGCGACCCCGGTCCGATTAATCAAATAAAAAGAAAAGTACATGATGTGTTCATTTAATGTACATGTCATGTACATGCCTCAACCGGCCCCCACTTTAGGCGGTCCACACTGCCATGTACTTAGCCATTACACGACCAGTACACGACCACCACCAGCAACCGGGTACACAGCGTGTACTCAAGAGTACACGAAGAGTACTTAGAAAATTTCCAAATTCTTTATTTTTCCTCAAAAACACCCGAAATCAAGATCCATACCTAAAATGAAGATTTGGTTTCTTGCAAAATTCTCTCCTTAAATCAACCTGTCCCCGAATTTCCATTCCAAGGGTGGTGAAGAAGAAACTTCAAACAACTCTGGCCATTGTGATCATATGTCGGCCTCCCTCTCCCAAATCTCGTCTTGTACTCGCCTGTGCTGCCATAGCACTCGTACCATAGGAATAGACCGACCACGGTGAACTTTCATACTGTGATCCACAATCTGTATAGGGTGCTCCTAGAAGGATGCATCCACCTCCAACTCAACCTCCTTAGGTTGAAAAACGTGAGATGGGTCCAAAAAAGTAATGTTGTAGCTGAGAAACGTGGAAGAGGTCGTGCATGGACCGATACCTCCAAGGTAACTGTAACCGATAGGCAACCAACCCGACTCTTTCCAAAACCTCAAACGGTCCAACGTACCTCGGTGAAAGCTTTCCCTATCTCATAATCTTCCTATGTACCAGCCTTGGTGTGACACGCAAGAAAACCGGATCTCCGACCTCAAACTCTAGAGGTCGTCTCTGTCAATCAGCATAAGATTTCTGATGAGATTGTGCAGTAGCCATCCTCTTCCGAATCAACTCCACCTACTCAGTGGTCTCCTGGACAAGACGAGGTCCCAGCATAGCTGTCTCTCCTGCCCCCAGCCAACATAGGGGTGATCAGCATGACCCACCGTACAAAGCCTCATAAGGTGTCCTCTGAATCGTCGCCTGAAAACTATTATTGTAGGAAAACTCCACTAGGGGTATATGTCTCTCCCAAGAACCCCTGAAATCTAGGACACATGCTTGAAGCATGTCCTCCAACACCTGAATTGTAAGCTCGGACTGGCCATCTGTCTAGGGATGGTAAGTTGTACTCAGAAGTACCTATATACCCAAATCCCTTTGTAGTCTCTGCTAGACACGAGAAGTAAAACGGGTGTCCCTATTTGAAATGATAGAGTGTGTAACCCCATGAAAACGTGCAATCTCTCGAATGTAAAAACTTCCAATCTCATCAACACTAAAGGTCTCCTTGATCAGTAAGAAGTGTGCAACCTTGGTGAGTCTATCAATGACAACCCAAACTGCATCATTCCCTCGAGGCAACCTCAGTAAACCCATCACGAAATCCATCATGATATCATTCCACTTCCACTTGGGAATGGGTAACTGCTGTAGTATCCCTACTGTTCACTGATGCTCTGCCTTCACCTGCTGATAGGTGGAACATCTCATAACAAAACCAGCAACATCTCTCTTCATACCTGGCCACTAATACTTATGATGTAAGTCTCTATGCATCTTGGTGACACCAGGATGAACTGCCCAAACTGAGGAATGAAAATATCGCAAAAGCTCCTTACATATGTATGTTGACACCCATACGCGCCCATAAAAGCGCAAGATCTCATTCTCGCATATGGTCCACCCAGGAGTAGGGTCCTCTCCTGATACACTCTCCCGTAGGACTAGGCCTTCGAAATCTAATAGCTATCTTATTCTCACTTGATCCAGAAGAGTAGAGGTAATAGCTATAGAAGAAAGAAACGTCTGCCCCTGCCTATCGTGCACCTCCAAATTCATCTCAGATAACAAAGACATAAGCTTCCACTCACTACTTTCCTCCTAAATTACCTGTATCTGGGTCCTCCTGATCAGCGCATCAGTCACTGCATTGTCTTTCCCAGACGTATAGGCAAGCTCAAAGTCAAAATACTGAAGGTACTCAACCCACCTTCGTTGTCTCAAATTTAGGTCATGCTGCGTAAAGATATACTTGAGACTTTTGTGGTCAGTGAATACCACAAAATTGTCTCCCAAAAGATAATGTCTCCAACAACGTAAAGCATGTACAACTGCAGCTAACTCGAGATCGTGCGTCGGGTAATTCCTCTCATGTGGCCTCAACTACCGAGACCCATACGCAACGACTCTTTCCCCTTGCATAAGTACTGCCCTCAGCCTGATACCTGATGCATCGCAATAAACTGTGTAAATCTTTCCTAGCTCTGGAAAGTCCAGTATTGGTGTTGGAGTCAACCTCTCTTTCAGCTCCTGAAAGGCTGACTCACAAGAATCTATCCACGAGTACTTCTCACCCTTCTTAGTCAGGCTCGTCAGTGGTGTTGCTAAGCATGAAAAGTTTTGTATAAAGCGTCTGTAGTAACCAGTCAGCCCCAGAAAACCTCGTACCTCAAATACGTTCTTCAGCTTCTCCCAAGAAACTACTGCTATCACTTTCTATGGGTCTACTGATACTCCTATCTCTGAGATGACATGACCCAAGAAGTGAATCCGATCCATCCAAAAGTGGCATTTTGAGAGCTTAGCATATAATTGATGCTCTCTCAGTGTGCTCAATATGATCTCAAGGTAGGTGGCATGACCGTGTAGAGTGTGAGAGTACACCAAGATATCATCCACAAAAACAACCACAAAAGAATCCAAGTAAGGATGGATCACTCGGTTTATCAATGCCATGAAAACTGTTAGCACGTTCGTGAGACCGAACGGCATAACCACATACTTATATAGACCATCCCTACTCTGAAAGGTTGTAAGAGGTATATCTTATGGTCTAATGCACAACTAATGATAACTAGATCTCAATTCAATCTTCGAGAACACTCGGGCTCCTCAAAGCTGATCAAAGAGATCATAAATCCTCGATAAAGGATATCAGTTATTGACTGTCAACTTGTTCAGCTTCCGATAATCCACACAAAGTTTGAGGGTATCATCCACCTTCTTCACAAATAGGACAAGCGAACCCCAGGGAGAAGTGCTGGGTTGGATGAAACTCTTTGTCTGTAACTCCTCTAACCGCTTCTTGAACTCTTGTAACTCTGGTGTAGTCATCCTATAAGGAGGAATGGACACTGTTGTCGCTCCTGGCACAAGCTCAATAGAGAAATCTACCTCTCGCTCTGGAGGTAAACCTGAAAAGTCATCTGGAAAGACATCTCTAAAATGATCCACCATTGGAGGAAAGCCCATCTGTGAAGTCCCCTGGTCATCCAGATATAAACTAGCAATCTGGGCTGAAATTCCTCCCAACCCAAAATGCTCGGGTCCATCTCTGCTCGCCTGAACATCCCATTCACCCTTGTGTAGAAAAGACCCCCCCTGGTGACGTGAAGCTCACCCTACGACGATAGCAGTCAACAAAGGCCTGAAAGAAGACTAACTAGTCCATTCCAAAAATGACATTGAAGCATGTCATCTCTAAGACATAGAGGTCCCATAAGAAGTAACACCCACCAACCTCAAGAGGGAACTCCTTGCACTGACGTACACTAGTTGTTCTAAGCCACAACGGAGTGTCTAGCATCATAACACCTCGGAAGTAAAGATACAGAGCCCAAGGCTCTCCACAATGGAAACAGATAAGAAACTATGGGAAACCCCTGTATCAAAAAGAGAAGAAGTTAAAACCGAGGCAACTAGAATCGTACCTCTAACCCTAGAGGGTTCGGGATCTTGCTCATACTGGGTCTGCTCCACTAAAAAAGTCTGACCTGTACCACGGCCCTGTGACCCTGTCTTACTACCCTGAGCTGGTCCACCCTACGATCGCTAAAAACCTGTAGCCTGACTCCCACGGCCACGGCCTCCTCCTCGGCCTGAACGGTCGAACGAACTCCAGTTCCCAGACTAATGAGAAACTAGTGGTCCTGCTCCTAAACGTGGAGTCATAGAAGAACCCCTATCACCAGCTGGTGGTGAGAAAAACTGAAGAAAAAAACGCTGAAGATGACCCATCTTGCCGCAAGATCGGCACTCGATTGGGTCTCTCGGGCACTGAGGTATCGTATGCCCACTCTTACCACGTTGATAACATACCACCCGGCTACCTAAAGGAAAATCTCGTCTACTCGGATCTCCATGCGTAGACTCCCTACGGCGCTTTCTACTATCAGTCGGAGAAGTACCAACTCTGGATGCCGAACCGCCCTGGCTCACAGCTTTAGACTCCCTCAGATTATGCTCAGTGATCAGCGCTTGGTTTACTATAGAAGATATGGAATTCAACCAGAAGATGTTCACCTGGGATCAGATGTCATTTTTGAGACCATCCTCGAACTTCCTGGCCAGAAATAACTCATCACCCCCCAGAATTGGTGTGAAGCACTACAGCTCTGTGAAGCGAGAAGAATACTCCATGACTAAAATAGTACCCTATTCCAAATTCATGAACTCCCGAGCTCGGTCAGCCCTCAAGGTCTCCGGGTAGAAATAGTCATAGAAGGTCTGCTGGAACTCATCTCAAGCCATAACTCATTAGTGACCCGCCTACGATATCACATTCAACCATCTCTTGGCGGAATATTGAAGCATGTAGGTTGAAAACTTCACCCACCTCTCAAGAGGTCTCTCGAGATGCTCGAAGATAGACAGCATGACTTCTAACCATGACTCTGTAGCCTGAGGTCCTCCGTCCCCTGAGAAAGTGGGAGGGTGTTGCTGCTGAAAAACCCACGTCAACTCTACCATAGACGAGATAGGATGTGGTGTTGCCTAGTAGGTCTACATGAACCTCATGAAGCCTTCTCGTAACTGCGCATCAGCACCTGTATCCAGTATAAAAGCTAGTGCCAAGACAAGCACGATAGGAGGATCTATCGATAGTCCCTGATCTACCATTTTCGGTGTCTGATTGTTGCCCTGTATCTAGCATACAACCGGAGGACGTCTCAGTGACATGACTCGGCAAGGTCAAGCACACACCTCAGTTCAAGATTATTAAGGACTGAAACTTAGAAGTGCAAGAAAGGAATAGGAGAAGAAGATATTCGAGTTTTTCAAAACAGGGTTACACGACGTGTATACCCTCCACACAGCGTGTTCCCTTAGGTTTCAACATGGGTGTGTACCTCTGTCAAACCTGGTCGTGTAACACCCCTACACACAGCGTGTCCCTCCTGTGACACGGCGTGTACTTGAATTTTCCCTCCTTCCCGAGTTCTTCTACATAGCTAAACCACGCAATTCTCTCCTGGGTAACACTACACGGTGTGTTCACCCTAAACACGGCGTGTACCACTGAAGTTCCAACTGCTTGTGTCGTTAGTCACACGGTCGGAGGCATGATCGACTCTACATGGTGTGTAAGAATGGGACACAATGTGTACAACCTAAGTTTTATCCACCTGTGTTGTTAATCACACAGACGGATACATGGCCTCTTTGGCACGGTGTTTACTCCCAGTACATGGCGTGTTCTACCCAAGTTTCCAAAACCTCATGTCTCTGCTCACACAGTCAATCACACGGTTAAAGACTACACAACATGTACATATAGTACACGGCGTGTACTTAAGAAAAGTTGTTTCTTCTAGAACAGAAGAACACATGGCATGTGTTCATAACACCACATGCTGTGTTGTTTGGGTTTCCGAACAGTAGGCCTCTGAAACTTCTCTAGAACCCTTAAAAACATAAAATTTCATCCAAGGAACGACAAATTCTGACCCGTGAGAGTCCATACTCCAACGAATCAAAGTTTGGCATCCTTATTCACATCATAACTTAACAAAATTCAATTAATAGTTCAAACATGATCCACCAAATTCTGATCCAAGAGGGCTCATAAGACCTCAAGGACCAAAGTTTGGCATCCATCCAAATGAAACTTTACATATTCCAATACCCTATCAAAATAACAGGTATTCTATCACAACATCTATCACAACAACATGCAATCAGTAATACACCCTACATGGCATGACAAGAATGCATGACATGTGATCTCTAGCAAGCGTCTATATGATGCATGAGATGGCATACCCTCATCTCATCGGATTGCAACAGAAATAGAATCATAATGATATAAATAATAACAGCACAAAACATGTGTATCACCCAACGGTGAAATCAAATCAACTATAACAATTGCAAAACCAAAAAAAAATTGCAATATTCAAGGTAACTTGGATTTTCCCTGTATACGGGTCAGCTACTCCCAGGCACAGATTATTATCAACTACCTATTCCTTTATATCCTTGTCTATAGGCTCCAAACAGTAAGACAAAACAGAAAAGAAATGCCTCTGATAACACTTTGTAACGTCTTGGATCTGGCTGCTGCCCAAAGGTGCCCTGTACCCAGTTGGTCACATGACCACAAGCGCATTTCCCTAAACGCCAGAGGTTGCCGACTAGCAGCGAGCGCCTTGGGTGTGTTAGTGGGGAAACTATGCCCTCATTGGTAGAGCAACACGGCAGAATAACAATAATAAACAACAACAGAAACAGTAATACCATACAACGAAGTAACAGCGGAAGACTGATAGTAAATAAATATCTGGAGCACATATAAAAATGATGTATGTCACATATGTCTAGGAAAGCAGCCAAACAAGTCACAATGCTGGAATACAGTACTAAACCAAAGTACAAAAGAAAACAAGTAAACTCCTGCAGCATTGCAAGGCTCAGCTTGGTCTCATGCTCTCCAATTCCACATCAATCAAGTACCTGATGTAGAATGGTGTTTGCCCTTATTTATACCTGCAACCATATAATCTGTTTAGGTCGAAAAACATTACCCAAACAGGGTGTGAGATGAATCCCAGTAAGCAACTACAAAAAGATATGTGTCTAACTGTCAGTGAATATATACAACAGACAATATGCAAAATGAAGCAATAAACAGGGAAGTACTCAAAAGTAAACAATCTTATAGTTTCCAATTACATTCATTTAAATTTATTAATTATTCAAACCGTTGAATAATGAAATCTTGGTATCCAACCTAAGTGTTGTATCCCCTGTGTAAAAGAAAAACAGATGTCTCAGAAGACCATCTAACAGTCAAGTAAGACCGAGTCCAAGATTGTGCTCTGGCTTGGCAGACGCATCACAATCAATCAAACATTCACAAGCAACCCTCTGGGAAATTTCTCACAGTCTAACCCCTCTGGTTCAACATATCATCAATTCAATAAAGATATAACGACCCTCTGGAAAAACTCACACATCCTAACCTCATGGTCCCACAAAAACAAAGACTCTATGAGGAAGCACTTATCGTCAATTCCTCATGTGGTCTTTTAACAGTAAACTACAGACTCTCTGAGGAAGCACTCAACATCAATTCCCTTTGTGGTCTCGTAACGGTATACTATAAACACTCTGAGGGAGCACTCACCATCAATCCCCCCTATGGTCTCGCAACGTAAACATAACAGATACTCTGAGGAAGCCCTCAACGCCAATTCCCCCTATGGTCTCACTACACCAGATTCTCACAGCCCTGTGTAATACAATCGTGCACAAACGATATCCAGCAGCCCAAAGTAATCTCAACTACTACAAGGCTAAGCAGTTACAATGCATAACAGAGGCATTTAACAAGAAACAATTAAGCAATCAATTCCAACCTAACAAGCAAGGTAAGGAAACAAGGTCTGCCTCATAGGCAACCTGGACCAAACGATCGTAAATATTCAAACAAGGAACGCACCCATGGGGTGTCCTGTAAACATGCAATCTAGCATAATATAACAATAAAAACCCTAAATCTATCAATCAAACAAAGGAAGATGATAACAGGGTTCAATTCCTTAACACGAAATACCCAAATCATGGGTAATCAGCACTTAGGCATATGTAACTCAAAGACAAGCTCTGAAAGGCAACAAACCACCTACCTTGATGTCGTATGATGAACACTCTCGAACGTCGGCCCTTGAATCATCCTAGAACGTCGTAGATTTACAAAAAGGTCAAAAACTTTCAACCTTGAATAACTCATGAGAGAAAAGAAAATAGGAAGTGAGGCTCTAAAAGAAGGAAGGACTCACCGATGGGAATCCAACGCACCCATCAGAGTTCGAATCGGGCCTTAGATGGAGAAACAGTGGCTCGAACTTTGATCATCACTCCTGGTCACTCTTGGACGAAACAAGGTTAGAAGAAGATCGTTTTGGAGATTAGACGCAACCCTGGTCTGATTAATCAAATAAAAAGAAAAGTAAACAATGTGTTCATTTAATGTACACATCGTGTACATGCCTCAATCGGGCCCCACTTTAGGCGGTCCACACTGCCATGTACTCGTCCTTTACACAGTCAGTACACGGCCACCCGTGGCAACCGGGTACACGGCGTGTACTTAGAAAATTTTCAAAATTTTCTTTTTTCCACAAAAACACCTGAAATCAATATCCATACCTGAAATGAAGATCCGGGTTCTTACAGTCCAGAACCTCCTCTGTTTCACAACGGTGTATTTAATAATCACAATATTTTTTTTTTTGATGTGAAAGATCAACCAGAGTCGCAATCACAGAGCATACTCAAAATTATGAGGATTATTAATACCTGAAAACATGAACAGTATCGAGCCAGAACCTACCCTCTGATACCACTTATTGAGACCAAAAAATGATTGGCCCATAGTGCAGCAATAATCACGAGATAAAATGAAGTGAAAAATGAAAAGGTAAAAGGACACTAGATGTAACGTGGAAAAAACCCCCAAAATGAAAGGGGTAAAAATCACGGGTAAATAGAAGGATCGCTATAGAAAAAAGTGGGTACACACTCCCTCACTATTACAAGGAGAAAACTCTTGTAAATTTTCTCTTGAATAAGCGGGGAAACCACCTCACAAATACCGCTTGAATAATTGATAAGAGATGATGAGAAGTGAAGCTGATGGGAGATGATTGTTGATGAGATGAGATGATGAAATGGGATGAGGCTCTTGCCTTTTATAGGCAAGCCTCACCCCATGTTGCTCCTCTCTCACTGGTGTGTTTGGTGGGTTGGCCACCAACCACCAACCACCACCTTCCCCTCTTTGACAAATGAGGGGGGCAGTGTCGTCTTGGAAAAAAACATCTGCTAACATGTATGTTCCTACAAATCCCACGAGTTGGAGGCGAACCGGTCAAAAGCACCAATCGAGGGGTGATTCTGTGAGGAATTTCAAAAACATAAATACGTGATCGGTCATAAGCACGTCATATAGTTGACGAAACGTGTGTAGAATAATCGGGATGACGGCAGTTAACGAAAAACAATAATGTAAAAGAAGTATAGAAGAGGTAGAGAGAAAGTATATAGGGAGAAAAGTTCTAAATTCCATTAACACGGTGTCATGTATATATGGAGTATATAGATGTTGTAATCAACGGTCTAGATTAAACTTTATCTCTCATGTCATATTCGATGGTTGAAATACCAATGATTGGAGAAAATGAAGGATTGCTCATATGAGGGGTTGTTTTGGGACACGAGAAGTCATTATCATCAACATCATTATAACATCGACATATTAAATAATATTTCATAACAAATTTTTTATTAGTCAATTGTTCTTAAAATACTTGAACCTTTACCGCCATCATTTTTTGTGATCCTTTTGAGATTGAGCAACCTAGAAATTCCTATATGCAAGATCGGTGAAGCCTCCTTCGATCAATCTGAACCTTCTTCTAGTTTCCAAGCTTGGATGGACTTACTTCATCTTTCCTCTACCTTAGGTGCTGGGTTTTTAAAAGGGGATAATCTCCAAGTATTCTTATCCAAGTTCAATTTGTAAAATGTTCTTTTCTAAGCTTTCTAGAAAATTGATGAAGAATCCTTAAATGGTTTACCTGGAATTATCAAAGAATGATAAAAAATAATTATCATGTTTAACTCTAATTATTCAAGATAGAATATTATCACATGTGAAATTATAATTATTCTTTAAGAAAGAAACTGATAAGAACATGCTACGGCTTAAATCGATAATTTGAAAATTATCCAAGAGGGAGAAAATGTTATTGTATGTGGTGTTTTTATTTCTTTTGGAAATAAAATAAATGGAATCGTTTTAGAAATCCTTGGAGAGCAGGTTGAACCGATTGATACGCGGACGTGATTCGGGTGATGATTCCTTGACAAACCTTGACGTTGACGTCAACAACTTTGAGGTAGAAAGTTCTTTACCTTTTGGGGCTCTCGTTTGCACATGTTTCCTTAGTATAATTCTTGTGCTGGCATACATTGTTTACCGTGTTTGATTGTGATCGCATGTGGGTGTGTCTGGCTAGTGAGACCCATTATGATATTTGATTCCATGAGTATTGCTAGAGTAGCGTGTTGTCGTGTTTGATTATAATCACATGTTGTTATGTCTTGATACTATATTCTCATGATGATATGTTATGTTTGTCTTGTATGCTCTACCCTGTTATGTGTGTTACCATGCTTTGGAGGTTGTTATTGGTATTTGAGATAGGTGGACCGTCGTATGATGTTTATCCCTTAGAGGGGGAGTGTGCACGGCTTGCGACGATAATGACGATGGACTTGAGCACAAGGTAGGGGCATGACAGTCTGGGGGCTGACCCTAGCCAGCACGTTTGAGGCATGACAACCTGGAGGCCTGACCCGAGGCATAGATGGGGTACGACGGTCTGGAGGTCTGACCAATGATGGAGTTGGGATATGACGGTATGGGGGTGGATCTATCTCGATACTTTGAGACCACTTGGAGACATGTTGCAAGCCTAGTGGCTTGTTCTTGCTCACTAACGACATCCTAGGATTATCCTACCGGCATGGAGTCGAATCAGGTACGGTCGGGAGTTTGTGGCGGCTTGGTTAGCGCACGACCGCTCGGTACATGTGGTATGATTATTATGCTTGTTACACATTTATTATTATCATGGCATACACCTGTTATACTTGAGAGCACTTGTTAAGGATGCATTGGTGGCTTCCAACTGGTTTTCTTACTCACATCATGTATGTGCATCTCAATGCGTGTGCATACTTCATGTATATATAAGCAAAGGCAGGGGGCGTAGCAAATGGTTGAGTCGTGGAGCATGGATCTGGAGGTGGGACTGGGACAAACTTTAGGGGATACCGCAATTTTATTTATTTACTTATCTGCGACACATATACTCTGATTTGGCTTTCCACCTTGGGAACCTGTTTATTTATTTATTTATTTTATGACATCTATGTCATCTACTTAATTTTGGGGTGTTCACTCTGATTGTTTTATTATATTTTTATTTATTTATTATTTGTGTTAGGACATGATACTGAGAGTATAGTATCTCCACTGATGGACTTAGACTCTTGTTGTTAGTCGGCAACCTCTTGAGTACAGGGAGGTGCGCATGAGGTCATGTGACACTTTGATTTGAACCCGGTTGTTTAGGTCAAGATGTTACAAAATGGTATCAGATTAGATTTTTCTACTTTTCTTTTGGACTAACCCGAGACATAGTAGAAAGTAGATAGATGTGTGGGACTCGGGTAGGGGAGCTACCATGTGTCTGGCCAGCTCATGTGCAACGGACCTCCGAGTTTTCATTGATGGAATTGTTGTTACAGTTTTATGAGATTTTCGAATGTGTTCATGCATCATGACTAGCCACGTAGGATCACATGTCATATGTATACTTGTTGTTGTGATGCATATTAGTTTAATTTAATGTATTGAATTGTGTCATCTGTTCGGGATAGACTTGTATTCTCGGTTGTGTGGTATATATGTTCCCATGTTGTTATGATATATATCTGTTGACATTAATTAGTTAAATTGTGCATGTTGTTGTGTTTGCATATATATGTGACTGTGACTAACATGCAGAGATGAAGACCTTGATTAGTGGTATGAGGGATGTACCTTGATTTGTGGGTAGACTCCTAAGAGAACCTTTGTGTGATCTCATAGAATGATTAGGGTTTGTCCTAATGGCTTTGGTTTTTTCGAAGTGTTTTTTCCGCGTTACAAAAGATGTTGCCTCGACACAGACTTATGAGACTACTTGCGAAGCGGGGCTGGAATGCCCCCACAATGGAGGATGTTCTTGCTCTACCACTGGACGTGTATGGGTATGCAGTTGAGCATGCCCTCGCACCTGCACTGTGGTTTAGCCAGCAAGGTCGCTTCAGCCAAAAGTCATTCGCTTAGTGTCTGTCCTAGGCATAGAAGTCCAGAACTATGATTGAATATCCCGTGACTTTCAACTTCAGCATTCTTCATCATTCCAAGGCATCGAAGGCTCTCAGGATGCTAAGGAATGGGTTGAGATCATTATGAGAATCAATGACCTGGTAGAGACTTTGAAAGATCAGCAAGTTAAGTTGAGATAGAGCTCATGTCGAGTGCGCATCCCATTTTGATACCCCTTATCATATGACATCGGTCGAGTTGAATGAGCTCAAGGTGCAATTTGAGAACTTAAAGCGGAAGAGCTTTATCAAGCTGAGTACTTCACCGTGAGGTGCACCTGTGTTTTTCACCAAGAAGGTGAATGGTAGTTTTCAACTCTATGTTGATTACCGTAAGCTAAATCAGGTGACGGTGAAGAACAGATATCTCTTACCCATGATCAATGATCTTTTTGATCAGTTAGGGGGAGCTCGGTGGTTCTCCTAGATTGATCTTCAGTCGGACTATCACTGATTACAAGTTAGAGGGGACATTACGAAGACGACGTTTCGGAGCAGGTATGAGTTTTACAAGTATCCGGTGATGTCGTTTGGTTTGACCAATGGGTCAGTAATGTTCATGGCTCTCATAAACACAGTACATTTTTCTTTTTGGGAGCCTACCTGATTAGAACCACACAATTAAAGAGCTTTGGCTTGGAGTAGTGATTAAGACTGGTGACATCCGGAAAGTTTCTCAGGGTGTGTGTGAGTGGGGAAAAAAGACACTGAAAGAACATGTGTTCACATGTGGGGAAAGTCATTAGTCTGATAACCTGTTCGAGTACATGAATGACTCTAGAGAGGAGACAACATGTGTCTACAGGGCAACTACGAAGCCCAATTGTTAAACTGATTTCCCACAAATGCTTGAGGCATTAGTATTTAAAAATTTCTACCAATGAGCATTTTTTTAAAAAAAAATCACATGTTGAAAGTATTTTTAAATAAAATGAAAGAGTGAAAATGAAATAACATTTTAAGCCATGTTTGATATGTTTGAAAGAATTTTTTATCTTATTAATATATAATAGGTTAATTAATTGTTTGATTGATAATAATTTTTAAAATAATAAGAATTTAATTAAGACTAAAATTAAAATTATTATATTTATAAAAAAGATTTAGATGAATGTATAAAAGTATAACTAATTATAAATTTATAAATATGATAATATAATTATGGTTTTAGTTAAATATCATTATATTTATAATTACATTTATAGTTAAGAATATTTATATTTATAAATATAATTATAAAAAATTAAGAAAAAAATAAAATATGAAAAATTGTAAATATAATATATTGCAAAACATAAATGAAAATGTAATTAAAATATAATAAGTGTGAAGTTGCTAACTGTTCATTCACAGGATAGAAGTAAATTATACCCATTTTAATGAAACTGAATTTCATGAGAGAATCTTTCATGCAATCAAACAGTCGAACATAAAATTTCTACTTCCAATTCTACTTTAGTAGTTCAATTTCCAGCATAACAACAAGCCTTTCTGTTTTAAATTAATAATAATATTAATAAATCCCAACTTTCTTCGGTTGCTCGCCCACTTTACAGATAATGATTCCTAACGCACCCACAAAGTAACCTCTCGCATGATGCTCTTCAAAAATCCCTTATAAACTCGAATCTCCCTCTCCCTCCCAACGCCCACAAGAGCTCCATCCTCCCGTGCTCTGCTCCTCGATCCTCTACGGGTAACTCTTCTCTCCAGCCCTCCTCCCTGTTCATCTGCTAATAATAAAATCTGAGCTGCAGGCCAGATTGATCAAATGGGTGTAGGAGAATCTAAATCAACCAGAGTTGAGGAAAGCTGGAAGCCAGAAGTACAAGCTCCTGTGCATGAAGAAATAAAGAAAGAAGCACCTGTGCATGAAGAAGGAAAAAATGACGAAGAAGAAAAACAAGATGAAGGTAGTGAAGCGACTGAAACAGCCGGAGAAAAAGCTCCGGTGGATGAAGAAAATAAAAGTGAGGAAGAAGAAAAACAAAATAAAGGTAGTGAAGTTACTCAAATGATCGGAGAAGAAGCTCCGGTGTATGAAGAAAGAAAAAATGAGGAAGAAGAAAAACAAGATAAAGAAGAAGCTATAGAAAAACAGGTGAGCAATGAAGGAAGAACTGAACCAGAAGCAAAGGAGTCTGACCAAGCCGCCGGCCAGACTGAGCTCCAAAAGGCAATTCCCTCAATCACATTTCTCAGCTGGATACCCATATTTAGCAGTTTAATTGCCAATGTTATATTGTTTCTATTCTTCCTTTCATGATCTTAATATGTTTCTACTGTTCTTCAGCCTTCTGGATCTCCCACTTCATCACCCACCAGTATGTCTCAACCTTAAATCATTCCTTTATTCTACTTCTTCAGTTTCACAAGCCCACACATATGCATTTGTCTGTCTTTGGCAGGCACTGAACAGGTGGATCCAATGGCTCAATCGAAAAGCGCTGCCATAGATTTTGCCAATTTATTTGAGGAGATTGCCAACATTATCGGCAAGGCCGCTACCTGCTCAGATGAAGAAGAAATCTCAGATTCCCTCTCTATGTTGAAGCAACTGTCCAGCCAATCCTTCTCTGAGATTACCCCTCGTGCCTGGGCAGACTTAATTCCTGCCTTTCAAGTATTGGTTCAGGCGACCACCCTCCCTTCTGATCAAGTCTCTGCAATCAATGACTTCTTCAAACAGTTTGGAGACCTTTGCGAGTCCTATGACTCAAGCGTTGCCACCTCTCGCACCGCCCTACTGTACTTTCATACGAGAGACAATAATTTAGAGCTGCTGAAAAGCTTATACAAGTTCCAGTTAATGATCTTCACTTCAGTAAATGACATCAGAAATGAGAGAGGGACAATGCAAAGGCGGTTGAGGGAGCTTGAGGAATCCCAGTCTCAAAAGTTGGAAGAATATGCTGCTGTCGGCAGAAAGACAGCTGAAGTTAAAGCTGAATGGGAAGGACTGATGGTAAAGAATGCTGCCATGGATGATCAGAGAAAGAAAGCAGAAAATGAAAAAGCTAAAGCAGAGGCCCTGTGGAAGAGCTTCATTTCTCATTTCAAATAAGTGATTTGTTTCATTTGATGCGTGTGTTGACAGCCAATAATGGCTGACTATATGTAAGGTGCTTCCTTTCATGAGGGTATTTGTATTTATAACAAGCCAATAAGATATTTTGATTTCTATATGCATTGACGATAAATGATGCCTTCATGCTAAAAATCACCCATGCGTTTGACAATAGAATAGTGTTCACCACATTTAGTATGCCATCCACCAAGGGACTCAGAGACCCACAGGAAGGGCTAGGAGACAAAGTTTCCACATAAAATTAATATGGAAGTATTTGGCAATGGGTAACCGACCCTACCCAACTGATTAAATCGGGTTCGGGTACCTCGGAACCAGGTTGTGGTCAGGTTCGGGTATTACAAGAAATATCCATTTATATCCGGGTTCCCCTTATAGGGTACCCAAAACCCGCATATATTTATATAAATTATTATTATTAATTTTTTATAATATTATAATAAAACATTATATTTGGGTATTGGTTTTCAACATTAAACGGGTTCGGGTTCGGGTTCGGATACCACCATTTTAACGGATACCCGACCCATTGTCATCCCTATTTGTGCGATAAAAAATTTGGCCTCAAACCTCAATGAACAATTTATTTGGAAGCACTAAAAGATTTTCATTATTCTTTCATCTTGTGTATACTTGGTCAGCCAAAAGTTGAATGAGTGCAGTAAAAAAATTACTGTTTTTTTTTTGTTAGTTTATGAACCGAGCAAATTTAATCATTTGCAAAAACGATCAATTGCTTTGAACAATGAACTGTTCTGCATATAGCAGTTGTCATCATCATTCCAGATAAAAATAATTAAGTCTCATAAACAGATATTTAGAACATGTTTGTTACGAGTGAACAAGGGCCTGGTAAGAAGAATGGGTAACAAGACAACGAAGAAGCCGCGCTGGGTATGAGGTTGAGTGTTGGCTTCATCATTTAAAGAAGGCAGGATGCCTCCCAATTTTAGGTGGAGCATCCATGCATCTGAAAAATAAATTTTGTTGACATAACTGTTCCTACAGTTATGTTTTATGTGACAATAATACACATTAACAGTAGAGGAAAATTGTAAGTTGTTGATTTTTTGAACAATGATTGGAATTGCAATCTTGATGGTTTAAGGGTTTTATAAGTTGCTGAATTCTTTTACCTGATTTGCCGAAAAAAATTCCTTCATTTAAGGATGTCAAGAAAACATAAGAAATAGGGGGAAGGTGAGTAAATTAGGGAGAAAACAACTTTGATTCACCCCAAAGTGGAACAACATAAAACACACTTGAGATCCACGAAAGGGATGAAACCAATGTGAAACCTTTCATCCTTCCCTCCCTCCTAACGCACCTACATTTCTTTGGAATCAAGAAATGTCATATCCCTTACCTATGAATCCTTTCATCCAATGTAAAGTAATCTCATTTGATTCCCCCCTCCCTATAAACAAAAATTTTACTAAAGGGCAGCTTGACACGCATATCCGTCTTCTTCCCTTTCTTCACAGCTCCACCATTTTGCAGGTAATTAACTAAATCTTCCTCTTCCCTGCTTCCCCTCCCTCACCTTTTCTAGTCTCTGTGCATCTTTTCCTTAAAAATATATAATGCAGTCATTCATTCCCTCTCAATTTGATTTGTTTCTTAGACCCATCCTTCTCACCCCCAGTTTGTGCAGCACTTAGTCACCAGCAGGCAGGCTCTCAGCATGGATGGCAGCGGTAGGCACTCCTCTCATACTTGCTTCTATATAAGAATGAACAACATTGCATTACACCGTCCAATTGCCCAAATAGATCATTTGCTTCCTTAATAAAGGTTCATGATTATTTCAGTGGTATAAAATATGTTAAAAGAAGATGTAGGAGGCAGTGAATTAATACATTCTATGCTACTGGATTGGACACCCTTCCTGACAAGGAATCCCAATCATGTTCTTAAAAGACACTTGTTTGATGGAAGCGACTGACATAATAAAACAGCTTATAATGTTATTCATATAAATTTGCACCATCAATTTGGTAAAGAAATGCATTATCAATAAATTCATTGAACATTAACAGTAATGCATCGCTAACCATCAAAATCGGAAGTCAGAACCCATCCGATTCAAAACTCGCGTGTTTTTCTTATGTTTTTCAAAACGAGATTGTATCTATTAACAGATAACAGGTACGGGTTGTGAAAAATAGATTATCAGAATTAGGAAATTTGAAGCTTTCAGTTGGAGATTTAAGTTTAATATAAAAGTTAGATATGTGTGATAAGATGATTGCAGAAAACACTGAAAGAAATTAAAAACTTAAGGAATCGCTCAATTAAGCTTCACGAATCCAAAGTATCATAAATATGCACAGCCGAGTGGATGGTGCTCTGTAATACGCAAGGTAGTGCATCCTCACGGATAGGATAACCTCGTCTAGTTTCTAAAATTAGGCATCAGACTCGATTGAAATTTTTTGAAATAATTTTCCGTACCTGCGCCCTTGGATAGCAGCGGACTGTTCCTTGTTCTTACGACCACTCTTCACCCTTTTGGTTTTGTGGAACGGGCAGAGACGCGGGTCCACACGACCGGCACGTCCAAGAGTCCCCTGACGCTCTACGCACCGCTATTCGACGAGATCAAGGAAGTGGTAAACCCGGACGAGGAGCGGATCTCCGAATCCCTATCCCTGCTGCACGAGCTCTCCCTCCAGTCCTTTTCGGAGATCCCACCCGACCTTCGCCCCGAGCTGGCCGCCGCGATCCAAACCCTGGCTAACCCCGCTACGCTGCCCTCGGCTCAGGCGGCCGCGACTCTCAACTTCCTCAGGCAATTCGACCAGATGTGCGCGCGCTACGACAAAAGCGTCACCGACCTGGACAGCGCCGTGCAGTTCTTCAGTGCCAAGGATGTCACGCTGGAGTCTCTGAAGGGGCTGCACAAGGAGCAAGTGAGGATCACCAATTCCTTGGACGCAATCAAGAAGGAGAAGGATGCGCTGGGGAAGCGGATGACGGAACTAAATAAAGCAGAGTTCGAATATGAAGAAGAATACGGCAGGGTGGGGAAGCAGGCGGAGGTGGCGAAGACGGAATGGGACCGATTAGTCGCGAAGCACGAGGAGATGGTGGAGCTGAGGGACAAGGCAGAGCTGGACAAGTCCAAAGCAGAGAGATCGTGGAGGAGCTTCGTCTCCCTGTTCAAATCCGTATGATATGATAATATGAATTCCCCCTATATGCAAATTAATAAAAAAAATAAAACATTATGATATATTGGTTCTACAGTTGAAAATGTAAAGATAATTATTAATTGTTATATTCGTCTCCCAATTCAAATCCCTTGATATGATAGTACTTTTATTTTAGACATAGTTACTAAAAAATCCATCTATTCGTTATACCCTTAAAAATATTAAAATAACTATTAATTGCAAAATTATTTAAAAAATATTATTTTCTTATAAATAATAATTATCTTGTAAACAAATTATAAATTTCTTTAAAATAATTTATAATTATTAAAACAGTTGTTTGATTATTAAAATATAATTTGTTAAAATAACTATTTTGAAGGGTTATTATTTATAATTTTAACGATTATTTTAAACATCATCTTATACGTGACTTACAAAATACCACTTTTTCACTTTATTTTACTAAGTTTCATTTCACGTAATTATATTGCTTTGCAATTGGGAACTTTTACTAAAACTCCATATATTTTACAAATTGTTGAATATCTCAAGAAAACACTTTAATAAGTCTTTGGATCAAACTTTTCTAAAATATCATAATATATCAATATTTTTAATATTTCATAATTCATAATATGTTCTCATAATTTGAGTCCTACACGACCTTTATTTCTAATATAAGAAATTATATTCACAACCTTTGACTTAAAAAATAATTAGATAGATTATATTCACTAACATTGTCAAAATCATTCCTTAGTTTTATTTTTCATTTCAAGGGCATGACTTAGTTGAGGTGTTGTATCCCTTATGAAGTTACGCTTGTAACAACATGGGCAAAAAATGTGAATATTTACATTCTAAGACTCGTTATCGTGATTTATTCTCAATAAAATATTACATACACGTTTTCATTTTTTATTATCTTGCAAAATTTAGAAAAGCATGTCATGACTTGTCCTCACTGGAACCACTCTTGGGTCATTAGCGAAGACAAGTGTGACTCTTGAAAGCCGCCTCCAATCGGACACGGGTTGTTGACCAACACCGCGGGTTTAAAACACACATATAGAAGACATTACCCTGCTAAATCCCAGGAAGATAAGAACTAATTTGCCAATCAACTCCATATAATATAAATAAAATAAATCCCACAACACATGCAATGTCATGCATAAAACAAAGTCACCAAAATAAATACAACGAGACAACTCCAATGACATCAACTCCACAAACATCATCCAACTCAACATCATGAGCTAGTAAAGTCCAACCCGATCATCAGCTCCCTCCTACGAATCTGTAAAATAGATATAGAATATGGGAGTGAACATATAATCATACTCAATAGAATCCTCTCCAAAACTTCTTGCAAATGTCGAAGAAACATATTAATGCCTCAGTGAATAAACAGTTAAGCTAACTTGTTACTTATACTGGGTCATCTATGTCACGACCCGACCCAAGCAGGGGCTCGAGTCGCAACTACCCCAAACTCGTCTCCATAGGTCAAGGGGTGACGACAAGCATCAAGGTATAATTAACTTGGAGAGGTCTTTGCCTAAGTACTTGTACACACCCACACAACCAACTCAATGTTAAAGTGCAGAGGGAAAGAGTAAAAGATGCAACATTGATATAAAGTAAATCAAGCATGCATGAATCTTTAGACAGTAGAAAGTACAATAGTGTAAACTAAAAAGTAAAGGGGTAAAATACACGCCCAACCAGAAATATGCCCCAACCTGACAAAACTGGAAAAGTAAAACAGCTGAGAGAGCTCAGCTCCAGAATCCCAAGCTACGTCCACCATGCGCGCTCCAAGCACTCGGTATCACTAAGCTCCTCTGAAGTCACGGTCGACCTGTCAATCGTCTGTATAAGACATAACATGTGTGGACAAAGCCCATGCAGGGGTGAGTATATATATACCCATTAGGACACCCCGAAAGCTAGAGGGTGGGCAGTAGAAGATACAACAGAAAAAAGAAAGACGATAAATGCAAGATAGTCAAAGAGAACAACTCAACCCAACCAAGAGTGAAAGTAAGCTCGTCCAAGCACAAGAGGCTAAACACGGTGAGTAGACGAACTACTCGTTGAGTCTTCGCCACCTATAGTAGGAGAGTAGACTCATCCAACCATGAGAAGCTAAACATGGAAAGCACGTGACATACCCTCGCGCGTCTTCATCTCTCCTGGAAGGCGAGTAACCAAATCCAAGGTGTGAATATAGAATAAGAATATATATATATATATATATATATGCTCAGTCAGATAATCCCAAATTAGAGATTAAGGGAATCTTTGTCTCACATCTCAGCACAAAAAGAAGATTCGCAAACAGTTCTAAAAGTCCATCAACGATGCCCAACATCTCACACGTTTGCCCAGAAGTAACCGTACAAGTCTAATCATGCCTTTCCACTGTGCCACATAGTCGAGGGGCACAAACTTGAAGTAGAGGACATACGCCCTAGTACGTCGGCGGGGGGGGGGGGGGATCTACTTTGTAAGTATCCGTAGAGGACCCATGCCCATCTTGATGAGGGGTTCCACTTTGGTGTTATGAGGGCCCACACCCTATGTTGATAGGGGGTTCCACTATGGCATCACGAGGACCCGTGCTCTATGCTGATAGGGGGGTTCCACTCGGTATGGTAGAGGACCTGCACCCTGGTGCGACAGAGGGGTTCCACTCTAGTCATTGAGGACCCGCGCCCTAGTACGTCAGAGGGGTTCCACTCGGGGAGTAAGTTGTAGAGGACTTGTGCCCATGCTGATGGTGGGGGGGGGGGTCCATTCTAGTGTCGAGGACCCGTGCCCTGATGCATCAAGGGGGTTCCACTCTAGGTCATCAAGAACCTGCACCCTACCCGGTAGGGGGTTCCACTCAGAAGAAGTCTCTAATGATCCTGCCTAATCACTTCCATCATCGAGCGTTGCCTTAGAGCACCGTGCCCGGAAAATTTCACATCGTATCTTGAAATCTACAGCTAAGGGAACCATCACGTTCTACATGGAAGAGGGCTAAAATCTGAGTTCAAACGAAGGAGATACGGACGATTGAAGTTTCCTTAGAAGAAACCAAGGGATACACGGTGTGTGAGGGGACCCACACAACATGTGGTCCCACTCCACCGCCTGGCCGTGTCCCTGGCTAGTATACGACTCCCTGCTCGTGTAGCAATACACGTCGTGTAGTGGACTACACGGCATGTCCAGGATAACCGGGACCAAGTCATGTCCTGCTGGTCATGTTCGTGTATCGTACATCATGTCCCTATATTGATCCCATGTCCGTGTACTCGAGTATACAACGTGCTCTTGGCCGTGTACTTCTACATGGCTTCCCACCTATGTGATTCTCCACACGGGTTTTCCAACCGGGGAAGGGGTACACGCCGTTTAGAAGGACTACATGCCGCATCATCCTCAACTTTTCTGAAACCCTAGCCACCGCCCACAACTAAAAAATTCACCTATGACCATGGTTTGAAACTGTGGCCATAGGCCAAAAAATCGTGGCTGTTATCGCCGTGGAAATAGGTCTTACCTATTTCCATGGTTAAAACTGTGGCTATATCCTTTTTAGGGTATAAAAAACTAATTTGTTTTACCTACAAATGCCTACATCCACAAAAATTGATTTATTTTAGATAAAATATATAAACATCCATCTTAAGACAAAAATTAGGGCGACACAGTCCATTATCAACAAATATCCAGTATAACAGACAGATGCATACTCAGTATGCATTACCAACCAAGACCAACCCATGCACAACAATGTCTTCTTCTACCCTAACAACCGATGAGGCATTCATGATGTCTTCTTAATCCTCTATAAGTATCACTCCATCCCTTATTCTGGCCAGCTCTACTCTGAACATGGCTTCCTTGAAGTCGCTTTACTTCCTAGTTCCCAGGTTCCCTCCCAGCCAAGAAACCATTGAAATGTAGCAACTTTTGGAACATGGAGTTCCCCCCTTCTTAGGGTAAAGAATGATAATAACCCATGAAAACTGTGTAGAAGTAGATATAGTTTTAAAAGGATATCAACTCCACCATATTTAGTAATATATTATTAAAATTGAAATGGTAGTCATGAAGATGAAGGAAGCAGATGCCACCTTCAACCATATTCAACCTTGTCAAAGAAAATTAAGAACAGAGAATTAACATTTGTTATCATACAAAAGTTTGAACACCGAAGAACTGTAATATTTAGTGTTTATGATCTATTTACAAAGAAACCCAGAAGTGGAAATTGACATGGTGGGATAGTGGATGAGCGTTGAATAAAAAAATAGTAAAGGAATATGGAAACAAAGCATCAATTTGAAAGGACCTTTGTCATCTCCATGAACTCACTAACAACCCTTTGGTAGCAGTCATCACATGCAATTGGTGGAACTTACACACAGAGTCAGGTCTGTGAAAAGAAAAAATTCAACAAAAAATGAATTAAAAGGTTTCTACAACTATTAAATAGATGTGTAAATGTAAAATAAAAGGAAAATAAAGAAATTCCATTTTAGGTCATCCCCAAATAGTCCCCATTTACACGACTTCATGAACTTGTAGAATGACAAAGCTGTTTGGAAATTAATGTCGGCCTAGATCATATCAGATCATTCAGTCTCAAATCAGCAATACACAAATCAGATAACACTAAAATAAGTAAAATTAGATCTGATTGAATGGAGTTTATTGCTGTTAGTACCTTGTGAAATATGAGAAACACAGCCTTGTAGTGTCTGCAAGAAAATTACACAATATGTTCATTGTTTCCAGGTTCCTTTGCTTCTAATTGAATGCACGTGAAAGCCAAAATTTCCAACCCTAAATGACAACCAAAATAAATAAATCAATGAAAACCAAAATAAATAAATCACTCCCCTTTGTTTATCTGCATTAAAAAAGATATGCAAACAAAATTGGTGTTTGTACTTATCATATAACTTATCTCTGTGTAGTTTCAATTAGTCAATCCAATGTAGAGGGAAACGTAATGAAACAAATTATGATACAACACACAAAAAACCCAAACCACACTTCCAGGGTTTAAGAGAATGCAATGATTATGCATTGTTTGGTAAGGAATGTGAAACACTATCAAAGTAATATGCAAGAATTAGAAACGCGTGATTACAGTTGTAAATTTGTTAAATGGATTAGTACATCTCCATTGGTACAACATATCATATTTTCTATCTGTATGCTTAGAGTGTGCATAAAGAATGAAGAGGTTATGAACATTTTTTATATTTAATATTCTCAACCATAAGAATGATTGTAGACATTATAAGTTGATGATGATTTTAATACTAAATAAAATCAGAACACCATTTTCAAACTGAAATTAAGAAACATTCTAATCATTATAGATGTACTAAACTATGGAAATTATTAAATATTTATAGGATTTGAATAATTGTATAAATATACATGTAAAAAATGATTAACAAAAACTATGCGGAATGTATGGATATGTATATTTTTAAACATATACAATGGAAAATTTTATGAATATGTACATCAAATCTATTCAAATTAAAATTTTAGAACAACATTTGCAAACTAAATGCAGAAACATTATCTATCATTAAAGTTGTACTAATCTATGAAAATTGTTAAATATATCCAGGATTTGATGAACTAAACTAATCTATACCAATCATGTGATGACTGATTAAGGAAAAGAGATTGAACTACTCAACTGCTCAACAACATACTTCAATGACTTATACATGATTACAAAATTACAAAGTACTGTCATGATATTTGTTGCAAGAAAATGAACCTGGTAATATTGCTTGCATGTTTAGTAAAAGAAACGGCATGAATTTATAGAAATAGCTTGTATAATGATTAAATGAAGTTTCATGTGTATTGAATATAAAATTCACTTTTAGTACATGAAAACAACATGATATTCACCCAACAAGATTAAAATAACACATGAAAGCAGTGATCAAATAATCTCAACATGCATTATCAATTTAAGGGGAAAGAAGAGACATGCAGAAAAGTAAATGAGGTAGAATACCCCCTTGAGTGACAGTTTCCAACCCCAAGACTCTTTTATATTTATCTTTGTTGAACAAATATGGTATAAAAATTGAACCACCTACAAACTAAGAAATAACATCCTTTTAGACTCTTATTCCCGTATATACAACACTTGAAACTAGCAGCAAACTCACGATTTAGAAATCAGAATTCATCTTGATAGTGCACATGAATATAACTAATAAAAAATCAAATCAAATTTCAATAAACAAAATGTGTAATGTGTCTGTCACAACTTGAAAATAAAATCAACACTCAAAATATTTTCTAAACAAACCAGTAGATTTTCAATTTTCTAGGATGTTCAAAATAAGTGTAGTGATCATGCATAAGATTTCACAGTTTAAGCAAAAAATTCAATAACCAAAGCACCATAAAATGAAATAGGATCTCAGTAAGTAAATAGGTATAAATAATATTGTAAAATTTTCATTCCACCCCCACACTTTTCATCCATGACCTGATGAAAAAATAGATTAAAGACCAATTTTTAAAGCAAAATTCAGTAGTTTGAAGAGCTATAAAATTCAAAAAAAGAGAGAAAAATGAAAAAGAAACTCCCCTGATGTTGGAGCTAAGGTACTTCAAAAAGTGCATGAAATTTTTTATGAATAATTGAATCTTGCTCCATAGAATCTAAACTTATGCTCTTGTAGGGAAAGGAAAGTAAGATAGATTTCTTTTAGAAACACCAGGGAGGCTGAAGACAGTAGAATCTAAACTTCTTCTCTTGTAGGGAAAGGAAAGAAAGCTGGATTTCTTTTAGAAGCTATAGATAGTAGTGCCCAATAGGAACAAGAAGATGGGTATATCAATATGGTTCTATGTTTTCAATAAGTTCCAAAATGCACTAAAAAAATATAGGTAACCCAAATATCAAAAATTCCCTAATTAAAATTAGGCCAAAGAATAAAAACGGAAGAAACCTTACTAAAATCCAATGTCGAACTCACTGCCATCGATGGAAGTGGATAGAACCAAACTCATCATAAGAAACCACCTATAAGTAAATAATGTGAAAAGTGGGATTTAATGACTTCACACACACATATATATATATATATGATCAAAAAGGGTATAATGAAATGGAAGGTGTATTTTACGAACTCGTGGGTAATCCAACACACTCTTAAAGACTAGTTAAAGAAAAGGAGGAATCAACTACACTTTCCTATATGAAAATTTATTTGACAAATAACTAATTACATGTTACTACATGAGTGAATATTATTATTGAAGAAGTGATTCATACACATGAAAGGATGCATATAACTTCCATTAATGTCAAAGAATCCTAGTTGTATGTGAAACAAAAGAGAGTGAAAGAGATGGAACGTTACCCACTAAAAGAATGAAACATGTAAGAAGAAATATTTTAGAAGATAAATATTCTGGGTAGAAATTTTGAGATTATTTATGATTGATAAGAAGACTCCTGGTTTAAAGTGTCTAAATTTGGAAGTAAAAATGAGTAATATTAAAATGAAACAACATGAAACTTCACGTGATGATAAAAAAAGAGTTTTTCCACTCAAATTTAAAAGAGTTTCCATAAAAAGAGACTAAAATTAGTTGAAAATATAGCATGATAACATGTGAATTATCTTTAACTTCTTACCCATGTTAGAAGGTATCCCACTGTCTTGACACCGTTTTTGGTGATAAATCAATTTTTTCTATAAGTGATGGAAAGAGTTCAAAATTTATATAGAATGTGGGTAACCTAGAATGATGAGAAACACACTTCATTATAAAGTGTGGGGGTAGTAAATTGTATATAAATATTTTCCCAAAATGTAGTTCATTAGAGTTGTGAAACAACCCAATTATAGAATGCAAAATAATCATGAAAAATTAATCCAACAAGATAAATAAGATGATTTTTGGGTCACTATTGATTTTGTTAGAGGTTCAAGAATATGAACATAGTCTTTTGGCACAACATGTAAGAATATTCAAGTCATATTAGTCCAAAAATAGGGGAATAGAGATGAAGTAAGAGAAAACATTTCTGTTCAAAATCATGATGCAAAGCAAATAAAGAATTTACCTTTTAAAAATAGATATGAGTTTCTTGATAATTTTTGTGAATATTGAAATATATTTTTAAACACTTATGATGAATAATATTATATTCTATCTAGTTAAAACTATTATAATAACATAAAGAATAGGCCACTCCAATTGAAGAAACAAAGAGATAAATAAATGTCTTTATTGAGGAGTGAGAAAGTAATGAAAGATGAAATAACCACTCTCAAGAAGTCATTGCAAAAATATGATGAAAAGGGTGCCACCCTAGATAATTGAGGTTGTGTGTAGAAGGTTTAATAATGCTAAAAAATTTACATAAATTCATGTCTACTTTATTAGGATAGAGGGAGATACAAAAGAGAAAGTGGGAAACATCGTTAACTCATAATGTAAAAATTGATAAAGAATATATTTTGAATGGATAAGAAAAGAAAATTCTTGTTCAAGAATAAAAACATATCATTGTTGTATGAAGGGGTATTAAAGATTAAAATACCTTTGAAAATATGATTAATTAATAAGATAAATCTATAAATATGAGGGATGAGAAATTCAAAATATATTAGGAGTGTTGTACATCTACTGCGGTACAATCAACATCTTCTATTGAAAAACATGAAATGTAGTTTTGATAATAGTGTTGGTCCTAAGAGTCCATATAGATGAAATTGGGTTGAGAAAATAATGAATAGAATAATTCAATATCAAAAGGATATATGAAAAATTAGAAGCAGCTGGTATCATTAAAACTAAAGATAAAGAAGATTGCAACTATATGAAGATAACATAAATAATTTTAGTGACCGAATCAATAGTTTCATGAAAGAACTAGATTTAATGGATATTTAAAGTTTTACGGAACATACAGAAATAATGAATATATATTATGGTATGATATATCACTCCCTTGATACTAATATATTCTTTAACTTGGGGGATCTATCCTAAAAACAAAAGCAATAAGGTTATAAGGAAATAGAATTTGAATGAAATACCACCCATGGCACCTATCCAAAACTATTTTGTTGGGATCTGTGGTAGATTTGACCAGAATTTTCATCATAAAAAAGAGTGTATAACCATGATTATAGGTAAAAAATACATTTCTAAAGTAAATAAGACTCAATATATATCTAATGTAAAAAAATCTCATAGTTTTGAAGTTTCACTCAATGACAATAAGAAATTAAAGACACAGATGCATGACAATGGATTCTGATCAGACAACACATGTGATACAAAGATCATTAAAAATATTCAAGAAAATGATATTTTTAATGTGACTTTTGGTAATGAGATCTTTTTAGTGATTAATAGAATTGGATAAATTGAAATTGATCCGTATAGGTTGAACTTAGATGAGGTTTTATTTATTGATTGACTTGAGCATAATTTTCTTTGTGTGAGTCAACTACGTGATAAAGGAAATAAAGTTATTTAAAAAAATAGGTGCCTAATTAATATAGTTAAAAATGGAAAATTTGTCATAATAGGTAAAAGATCCATTGGGGATTTATTTAATATTAAATATCCTAGAAATTCCATCCATCTATGTACCAAAGAAGTGAATAATCTCTGGCATTGATGTCTTGGACATCTTAGACAAAAGACAATGACAAATTTTCTAAAAGAAAATATTTGTATAGGTATACCCTAGTTGAGAAGATATGGAGATGTTATTTTTACAGACTTTCAAAGGAGGAATATGGTCCATGGAAATTATAGAAGAGTGAAGATACAATAAACTAGGATAGTAGAGTTGATTTACTTAGATATTTGTGGATGAATGGGACACCAGTCCACCATAGTTGACCTATATTTCATCACATTCATAAGTGAATTTATAGGAATAAAAAGAGTATTGTTCATGAAGCAAAGTCAAAAGTAGTTTAAATGTTTAATTTTTTTAGAAAATTCATTGAAGGAGAAATTAGTATTCAAATTATGAAATTGATGACTGATAATAAGAAGGATTTTAAGGGGAATGTTTTCGATTCATATCTTGAAAACTATTAAATAATTCATAAATATAGACCCCCTACACACTAGTATAATGGAGTTTCTAAGAGGTTGAATATATTTTTTGTTGAAATAGGTTGAACAATGCTAATTGAGTATGAAATATCCATTTTTTATAGAGAGATATTGTGTGAAAAAATGTACATCTTCATAACTATGCATAAAAAGACCAAATTCAAATATGTACTAAAATTAAATGAGTTATAAAATGAAAAAATGAGTTACTTTTATGACTTTGGTATCCCATTCATGATGAATATCAAATAACTCTAAACTAGGAATATTTTATTGGAAGGGAAAAAGGGTATCATTCTTAGATACTTGTATAGTGAAAAAGGATTCAAATGTTGGAATAAAATAATTCATAATGTAATAGAATGTTATGATGTTAAAATAATTTAAAATAAACATAACAAATATTTTCTAGATGTATCAAACTTTCAAATTTTTATATAAAAATGAGTAGATTTCTAGGAAAGAAAGTACTATACAAGATAAAATTGAATTATGGAAAAGGAAAGAAGGAGAGGGTGAATTAGGAGATCATCAATTTGGGAGAAGATGCTCATAGAATTTTTTATGGAACTAAATGAAAAATGATCAACAGTTATAACTTTTGATAAATGTATATGTACTGGTTTTCTAGATTTTTTATCGAATAAATGATTTTTTTCAACTTAATTAAGTGGTTTTATTCAAGAATTTATGTTTTTTTATTAGAATTAGAACTAGTATCACTTGTTTTTTAGCATGTGAAATAAAAGTGATAAATTCTACAAGTATCCAATGTGATGAAGCATGTGAACAATTATGTGCAACATAATCATAGACAATATAAAAATTTGATATATATAATTATTATTGAATTAAATGTAATATGTTCATGTAAATAATATATAAGACAAATTTTACAACAAAAGGTTTTAGACAAACCTACACCCCATCAAGAGAGAAATCCATACCTCTACACAACATTGCATCTTGAGTTCTATGTAGTGGGTTTACATATATTTACATATTTAATCCTATGAGGAATTGATAAATGAATATAATAACATGTAAATATTATATACAAGAAATACTCTTATTCATCATTGATACAAAACTAGTCAAATTGAACCATTTGTTTGGCATGAGAATCATGCATATATGTATGCATATTGAAATCAGCACATGGTATTCAATTTTTTTAAAATTGAATGTTTTTTTCCATTAGTGGGGGTTTCAAACTATTAATCCATAGTACCATATTCCCTCATGTAAATATATTTCCATAAGTGGAGAAAATATCAATCAATTTATTTATTTGTTTCAATTTTTAATTTAATATCTCATTGAGATATGTATTTGAATTCGCAACAACACAAATATAAAACTATAATGAAACTATATCAAAGAATTTAAACTTGAATAAATAAATTCAATTATAAATAATCAAATAATTTTGTGTTCCCCATTCTCTTCAAAACCTTAGACCTGTGATAAATTCCTTTATCTTACAATCCTTCTCCATCTATAAACATCCTAAAAATGGTAAAAATGAAATACATATCAATGAGACATCCTCCTTTAAATTTAAGGATTAATAAGAATCCTTATATCATTAATCTATTTTTTCTATTAATAAATTCTTAGAATTGGCCTCTAGATAGATGCGAGGCTCCATTTGAAATAAAGAGCTTATAAAACTTTTAAGGAACGAGATCTATCTATCATTATGTAGTCCTGATTAATTATTAGAGATATAAGAAATATTTAATAATAGATATTTAAAAATAATTAATCTAAAATTATATTTATTAATATGATCCTTTCATGAAAAGTAAATGTATACATTTTCATAGTGATTCACAACTTTGGGATTTATCTTGCCACTATTTTCTCTATCCATTGATATGGAAGTCACATAGAAACAAGATCCTCCAAATATATTAAATTCCACTATGTAAATCAAAAAGTATGAAAATAATAAGGTCTAGGAGTATAATGGGGAAAAATTCAATCTTTTAAAGTAATAAATTTGAATACATGCACTTAGTTTGGTTACATATTCCTCTATATAGTGACCTTTTGGATTGTAGAAACAAAGAGTGTGTTGGCTGAAAATTCTTACAGAAAACCATATTAATACATGAAAAAATTACAAGTACCAAAATTTATCCATTTAAATGGTTATTTCTAGTATAAAATAAACTAAAAATATACCTATAAATGGTGCTTACCAATAAATGGCTGTAGTTTTCCATAATTTGTGAAAAGACACTCTCCATGGATGAAACAATAAAAGCTTAACTAAATCCACTACAAGATAATAAGTTATAACTATTTGTTATTCTACAGATGTATAACATTGACCGACCAATCTATATTGTGGATATGGAGTTAGTAATGAAAAGGGTTTAATAATGTATAACAGTAATCCATCTATCAAACTATATATCTATCTAGCTATACTTCTAGCTTTATTTGGACAATATAAATGAACTAGGGCATCAATGATAATATAAAAAAATATTGATGTAAAATTAAGAAAATAATAAAAATAATATTTGAAAATTCATAAAATAATTTTTATGCCTTACCACTCCATGAAAAACTTATATTAAAAGAAAAAAACTAAATAAGGACAGTTGATTTTAGAATGGTGGCTGGATGTATCAGCCCATATCACATCTCATGCGGTGAAGGAAGGGGGTCTTTTTAATAGGCAACTAGATAGGGATCCTAGTGAGGATCATATAAAATTATTGAGGTCTTTTAGGGATTCCTTCTAGAATACTGAAATGTTATTGAATAGGGTGCCTAGATTGACCTGAACATTGCACGAAAATTTCAATGGGAAATAGTGTAGATTTTATGTAACTAAAAATACATTGTACATTAACTAATTAAATTATTGTATATATTATGAAACAATAATTTATTTATATAAGTACAAACAATCAGTTACTATTTATGTATCGGGGAAGAAAAAAATGTCCACTTAAACAACTTATTCTACAATTATGCTGACCTGAAAACATAAAAATGAATATTGTATAAAGTTCCTTGAAGTATCTACGATCTCAATAATTTATGGATATCGAATAATGATAATCTTATAAGTTTATAGAGTATTTTAGACAATAGTATTCTATGATTAGTTAAAAAAATAAATGTTTGCAAATCAGTCTATAAAATCATGCATGAAATCAAATTAGAATAGACCATATCTTCAAAAAAATTCAATAACAAAATTTCAAATACTCCATAACAATTTTAATATAAAATTTAATAGAATAAAACATTTCCTTATAATTAAATCGACTAAGCCTCATAACATTACTAGAACAACTCTTCAAGAGTATTAGTAACATTACAAAATTTTGGAAATAAGAATATAGAAAATGAAAAGATTCTATCAAAGTATAGAGTCCATAAACCAGAGATAATCCACACATAGATATATAAGATTAACAATACCATAGAAAAATTTCCTAGTAGTAGTACCATGTTCTTGAATCATCAATGACATTAAATATCATAATCAATGAGATTTATTATTACTCATGCTATTGATTTTAATGTTCCAGCAGTGGAATATGTTAGAGACTGAGATGATACATGCTTAAGAAATGGATATTACACCACATGAGGAGTGAAGTAAAAGGGGACTATATTATATTTTTTTCTAGGCGAAAATTTTGATATTTTGTAGGTTCAACACAATGAACCTTATACTGTAGGGAATAACACGAGTTATTGTGTTGTATGAACTGATTGTAAAATTTCACCTTGAGTGGATTTAGTGAGAATGAAATATGAAATGTGTAGTTCAATAAAAATATAATAATGATACTTGGGGTACCTGATCCTTCAATAGGACTCTAGAATATCTATTTTTTTGGTTGAGAGAAATGATAAATGAGTATAGGTGGAGGTTCATGGAATCCAAACTTGCTTTTGATGGTGCTCATTGCCTCTGAAACCCTAGTTGAATGGGGAGATCTGAATCGTGATTGAGGAGAGGCAGAGGTTTAAGGAAGGTGGGGTACCCGCATTGAAGTCTCATTGGAGCAGTGTTAGAGGAGGTGGATCATGGGGTGGTGGAGAGGTCACTTCGAATCTACATCAGCATGAAGGTGGGAAGGCCACGTCGAAGCCACACCGACGGGGAGGTGGTCTGCCTACGTCAGAGGAGGAGGATTGTTGGGAGCACATTAGAGGATGGGAAGCACTAGCGGGGAGTATCTGTAGAGGAGCATCTACAGAGGATGTCACGACCAGTCCCCTGGGGCCCGTGCCATGACTACCCTAAGTCCACCTCCTGAAGGCTAGGGGATGGCGACTAGCACCAAAGGCATCAACTTGCAAGTGAGAGGCATTTTTCTGAGTACCTATACACACACACACACACACACTCCCAACCAAGTCCCACACACTAAAAAGGGAACAAGTATCACTAAAAAAAGTTGAGTACAAGTACATATAATATAAGTGGTCTATAATACAAACCCAACAAAATAACTAAAAATAGAAAAGTACAAAAAGGAAACTCTGATGACCATCCATAGAAAACCCCACCTGATAGTGAGAGTAGTGTAGCAACTAGGAGATGAAGTGGAAAATCCTACCCACCCGATCCTACTAGGCCCAACCTGGTCCTAGGCCACAAACTCCACCATCGTAGAATTCATCGGTCCCATATTTCTAAGTACCTCTAGGTCTCGGTCCACTAAAGTCTATGTCGAAACACTGATCATATGCACCAGACACAATATGTGAGGGCGAAGCCCGTGCAGGGGTGAGTAACAAAATACTCAGTAGGGACCCCAAAACAAAAAGGGAATACCACACACAAATCCTCAAGTAAATCAAGAAACACAAGATATCTCACACCAGGTATACATTTAGGGTAGTGATAGAAGAATCATCAGTCACATCATCGAACGCATCAGCTACTGGAGAACTCATCCTCTATCGAGTACAATGGGCATGTCAAGTCACACATTAGTGCTTCCCACTAACCATGGACTGCTTAGGTAAACCTCCTCATAATGTACCATGGGCCTTCAAAGTCACATAAAAGTTCTTCCCACTGGTCCATAGTTGAGTCTCATAGAGTCAAAAGTTAGCAGTCCTCAGGTCTCAACCAACCCCAGGGTTCCGTATGTAGCACGCCTGGAAGAACTGCTCCTCAATCCATTCATCACATCTCAACTTTTATAAAAGCCTCCTCAAAGCATTCCAAAATATAATTCTCATCGAGAGGGTCCTAATGCTGCAAATAGCTCATCAATCGGATGACCAGTTTGCAAGATACGAGCGTTTTAGTAAATAGGGGTCAGTTGCGTCTAGGCCTGGTTTGACCTGGTTGAACCGACCTGACCAACCCGGCCTGAGGGTCCCACATACCCTGATTTAAACTTGACCGAATCGACCTGACTTGGTTTGGTTCTGGGTCAGTCAGGTCCAGCCTAGCCATTGGGCCAGGCCTAATGAGCCTTGTTGGACCCAGCCCTGTTTGGCCGAGGGTTCAGTCCGCCGGGTTGCCCGACAACCCGGTCTAGTCTGGCCCAGCCCAAAGGGAATGGGTCTAGCCTAACAGTGAGGGTCCTACCCACTGAGGGTGGGACCATCCTGCTAGGCCGCAGGTCCGGCCTGTCGGTATGGGTCTGACCCACTGGCTGGGGGTGCGGTCCGCCATCCTAAAGCCCAATCGCTTTGTGTTGCCGGTGGTGTGTTGTCTAGCCAGGATGTGACAGGCTACCGTGTCTGGCCTCAACTGGCCCTGCAGATGCGGGGTCTCACCTCCTTCCATGGTTGATGGACCACAGCTCTCTAGCTACCCGGACAGCCCAGATGTGGACTGTCCCTCCACGCGGTGCCTACCTAGTACAATGCCTTCTGCCACTGCAACCTCCTATCACCACGGCGCATCAGTGGGCACGCCACTCCTCCTGACCACCATCATGGCCGGTGGCCTCCTATCCCACCCTACGACACACTTCTAGTGATGAAGAGTCATAAGAACCTTCGGCGGACCACTGCACGCATTATGGTGGTCCGTTCTTCATGCCACCTATGCCTACGATCTCTGGGGAGCGTCCTCTTCACCATGAAGGTCCTGAAATAATCTTGCCTCCATTTTGAGGGTATGACCACAAAGAACGCACATGGAGGAGGTGCTCGGGCCTTGTTCGTATCGGCCCACACCCTTTGTGTTAGAGGTTTAAAATAGTGGGGATGCTCGGGGATTGTTGTTCAATCATATCAAGTAATGTTTGAATCCTAGATAGAGAAATACCCAAATAAAGTTACCCTCTTGCATAAACGCATTAATCACAAATCAACCTATTCATTAGTTGATATGTGTTCGTCGTTTCTAGAAAATAATGGGGAAGAACATCAAAATAAAACCCCCTACCTATTTGACATTAAAATCTGCGACATTTCATCCTTGAGGTTTCAAGATATCGACGTTGCTCGTCCCTTTCGGCTTCATTATTCGAGGTGTGTCAAAGTTGGTGATGATCCGCCTATGTTTTGTTCTTCATTGGAGAGGAATACTAATGGAGGTTCATCAGAGAATCTCTAATGTTTAATCCGCGTTCCACCAACGCGTCAAAAAATTAAAAATGAAAATACGTCATAGCGTTTTAGTTACAATGTGATGTCGCATCATTACACTATTATACTTCCTTTATTTAATCATTATGTTATTTGATATGGTCCATTAATTAGCCTCATTAATTCACCTCGTCTCTACCTCGTTGTTTCACCGCAGCATCACTGTGTCACTGCTTGTTGGTTGAAAAAATAAATAAAATAACTTTTTTAAAGGTATTTTATTATTTTATGAAAAGTCTGAAAATAAACTTTTCATTTTGGCCCTTGATGGATGAAGTTAAGTCCATTATAGGCAAATTATGGCGTTCTGAGTTAAATGGTTCTCTCAGATTTTCAATCCAAGCACCAGTTCAAAAGTTATAAAACCCACTCGCATGTTTACTAAACATACCTTAAAAAAAGTTCAAAATTCTGTTCCGGGCTCACCAGGCCTTGAAATCACGTGCCATCAAAGCGTGTGGTATCATAATAATTCTATATAATTAAAAAAAATACACAAAATTTTTGAGACATTAAATTCTCCCCACCTTAGGGATTTATGTCCCTAAAATCCAAATAAAAAACTAATCAAACAGATGGGGGTACTAAGAATGAATCTGAGCCTCCTGCTCCCATGTGCTCTCCTGGAGATTCTTGTGTTGCCACCAAAATCACACCAGAAGAATCAACCACCCATGTAGGAACTTCTCCTTTCAGTCCTCTATCTCCATTGAGAACTCCACAAACATCGCCTCATCATCAATGTCTAGCTCACCCCAGTCGATGACGTGCGATGGATCATGCATGTATCTCCTTAGCTGTGACACGTGGAAAACATCATACACTCGGTGCATCTTTGGGGGAAGATATAGGTGGTACTCCACCTCTCCAAATCTACTTAGGATATGAAAAGGTCCAATGAACCTCAGAGATAGCTTTTCACCTCGACCAAATCTCTGCAATCCTCATTGATGTGAGATCCGAAGGAACACATGATCACCCTCCTCAAACTCCAAGGGTCTCCATCTCCTGTCATCATAAGAATTATGCCTACTCCGTGTAGTACTCATCCGCTCCTATATGATCTACACCTTCTCAGTGGTAGCCCGTACCAACTTTAGACCCATGAGTGTCGACTCCCCTGGGTCTGTCCAGAATAGGGGTGATCTGCAAGGCCACCCATACAAATCCTGAAATGGTGCCATGCCGATGGTGGAGTGATAACTTTTACTGTATGAAAACTCCACCAAAGGTAGGTGGTCCTCCCAACTATGACCAAAGTTAAGGACACAAGCATGAAGCATGTCCTCCAAGGTCTGTATGGTCCGCTCTGTCTGACCATATGTCTAGGAATGAAAAGTTGTGCTCAAGCGCAACTGAGTCTTGAACGCCTCCTGTAATCCCTTCCATAGCTGGGATGTAAAGAGTGCATCACAGTCTAAGATGATCTTTGAAGGAAACCCATGGAGCCACACTATCACATGTATATAAAGGTGTACCAAGACCTCTACCGTTCCCTACTCCCAGATGGGTAGGAATTGAGATGACTTGGTGAGTCAGTCAATAGTCACCCAGATAGAGTCGTGGCCTCTAGATGTGTGTGGTAACCCTATCACAAAGTCCACCGAGATACCATCCCATTTCCACTCTGGTACCTAGAGTGATTGGGTCAAGCCTTCTTGAACCTGATGCTTGGCCTTCACTTTCCGACAAGTGAGACATTGTGAAACGAACTCGACCACCACTTTCTTCATACCTGACCACCAGTATTGATGTTGGAGGTCTTAGTACATCTTCACCACTCTAGGATGTACTTCCAAGGGGAAGTATAGAACTCCCTTAACACCTCCTCCCACAACGTCACTGGCACTATGGTTCACATCAGGGTGGTCAAAGGGTCTATGATTCTAGATAAGTCTTCCACAAACCTCCTATAGTACCCCACCAAACCAGGAAATATCCGCACCTCTAACACACTCTTGGGTGGCTCCCAAGCAAGAACTACATTGATCTTAACTAGGTCCATGAATAAACCATTATTAGAAATTAAATTCCCTATAAAGTGAACCTCATGAATCTAGAATTGACACTTTGAGATATTTCTGTAAAGTTGGTGCTCTCAAATAAAGTCTAGGACCACCCTCAAGTGTTTTGCATGCTTATCCTATGATTTAAAGTAGACGAGTATTTCATCAATGAATTTAACAACAAACTAGTTTGAATATGACCGGAATACTTGGTTCATAAAATCCATAAACACGGAGAGGTCATTTTTCACACCAAAGGGAATCACTAGGAACTCATAGTGTTTGCAATGATACCAAAATTCCATCTTTAGAATATCATCCCCCAAAACCCTCAACTAATAGTAGCTAGACCTCATATTGACCTTTGAGAACCATATTTCACCTTGTAAATGGTCAAGATGTCATTAATACTATACAAGGGGTAATTATTATTTATCATTTACTAGTTTAGGTGATGATAATACATGTAAATATGCAAGATCCCATCTATCTTTTTTATGAAAAACACTAGAGCTGCCCAGGGGGACACACCGGGCCTACTGAAACCTTTCTCTAGAAGGTCCTCCAACTACTATTGTAACTCCCAGAGCTCTGTAGGGTCCAGCCGATATGTCTTAGAAAATATAAGATCAGTTTTGGGATGTAAATAAATTAAAAAATCCATCTCCCGCCTTAGAGGTAGTCCCAGAACATCCTCAGGGAAGACGTCCATGTAATCCTCCACAAATGATGGAACCTAGATGCCTGAAGAACCTACTGCACCAAGGGATATACTTATTAAATGATGGGTGATGGGTTTTATCCTCTTACTCATAGAACCCACTTACCCTACCATGAGATATCTCTTACCAAAAAAGGAGAATCTCATCCCATTAGTACATAGGCATCTGACTTGTTTGCAGTGACAGTAAATCTGGAATCAGACCATGGAAATACAATACATAACCAAGATGAGGTCATAGGATTCAATTGTGATGATCAAAATATCCCACATGAACCTCTCTACACCAAGCTATATCTTTCAGTATGGGTGGATAAAAGATATAGAAGAAGTGTTCCTTATAAGAACCTTAAGACGAATCTGTTGGGATAACGCCTCAACTGGGAGATGCAGCTCTCGCACTGGGAGTATAGAGATAAAGTAATGACTAATAGATATGTCTAATAACACTAAAGTAAGAGTATGAAACACATAGATCATTCCTCTTATCATCTCATGTGCTGTAGGATCATAAACAACCAAAAGCCTACAGCTGTCTGCGACCCTAGTTACCTGCTCCCTGAGCCTGATGTGGGCTTCCTAGAGGTAGTGGTGGAAGGATATCATTGTGGATTCCACCACCCATAACTACTCATACACCTCTGCCAAATTCACCTCCCTGGGGACCACCCTGTCCTCACCTGGGAGATCCCTGATCACGGTGTTGCCTCTATTGTGGCGATCTATCAGCTATCTACCTATGATGCTTAACACATCTAGTTAGGAAGTCTCACGTTATGTGTCCTCACCCATCACATGTGATGACCATCCCCTCTATGGTATCCCCTAGTCCTCTGTTCTTCCCTTTAACATGTTCTTGAGCATGATCACAGGGAGGTTTCCTACCTCAGGATCCTGCTGCCTGATGTCTATTAGCTGCCATAGATGACTCGGCTCTGTGGAACCCACTGCCAGTTCCAGCTGTCTGGTCTCCCTCTGAAAGAAATATCTCTATCACTAGTTCCCACTCTAACACCCCAACATAGGTGGGGATGAACAAGGGTGAAACGTTGGCACATATCTCTCTACATACTCCCTGTTAAAACTTCAATTCTCAGAAGTAGCCATCCCAGATCATGTCAAAGGAGTAACGCATAAGGTATGTGAACCTCGCTACATACTCAACCACCATCATCCCTCCTTAATGTAGCTATAGAAGCTCCTGAATATAAACTAAGTGAAACTATGAGGGGTAATACTCCTCACAGAATGGCTACTGGAAGTCGGTCCATGAGAGTGTTGACTCATCATGCATCTTCGTAACAAGACTCCACCAATGCCCAACTACTTCGTGGAAAAGTCTAGTTTCCAGTGTAACTACCCAATCCATTGGGGTCCGAACAAGACTGAATATACGGATCATAGACTCTATCCAATCCTCTACTGCCTGAGGATTTGGATCACTATGGAAACTCAGTGTCCTCTAACACTGGAACCCATGGAGCGCTCTAACCCTATGTGCATCCTCATCCTACTTTGTTGGAATGATCTACTACTTGAAAGGTGGAGGTTTTGTTACTTTCCCACCTAGAGGAAGGGGGTAATAGGATGGACCCTGAACTGAGGCCTCATCTCTCATCTGGTCTTCGTCATAAACAAGAGATTGTATCTTGTCTCTCTGTCATCATGGAAGTATCCTTATATCTATCAAGATGTACCATGGTTATATGAGCAAATATATATATAATAATAATGGAAATATGATTCAATAAATATAGTTAAAGACTAAATACTATATTATTCATATACCATTGATCCCTAAAACCAATGTCTCAACATTCCTAGTTAATAAGTAGGTAGTCAAGGTCCTAGTGAATAGACATGTTAGTCGCTGCACCATCCCTAGACTCCCTGTCCCGAGAGTCACACTCAAGACACATTGAAACTATTTCCCAAAACCCAAACAAATCCTCTTAAGGGGAGTAGTATGAACATAATCTCAAGGAATGAATTTTATCTGATACCAATCTATCATGACCCAACCCAAGATGGGGCCTGAGCTACAACAACCCCAATCCCACCTCCATAGACCAGGGAGTGGAGAAAAGTTTTGAGGGAATAACTAAATTGGGTAGGCTTTTTCCTAAGTACTTGTACAAACATACACAACCAACTCAATGAAAAAGTGTAGAGGGAAAGAGTAAAAGATTCAAAATTTTAATAAAGTAAACCAAGTAGGAATTAAACTCTAGATAGTACAAATTATGGTATTGTAAAATGAAAAGTGAAGGGAAAAAATACACACCCAACCCAAAATATGTACCAACCTAAGAAAACTAAAAAAGTAAAATAGATGAGAGAGCCCAGCTCCTAAATCCCAATCTATAACCACCATATGCGGTTCAAGCAACAAGTATCCCTAAGATCCTCTGAAGTCATGGTCGACCTATCTGTCATCATCATAAGACATGGAATGTGTGGGCAATTACCTTTCTTGGGTGAGTATATACATACCGATTAAGAATTCTTGAGAGCTGAAGGGGGAGAAGTAAGAGATAAAACAAGAAAATAAATATGGTAGATGAAATATAGTCAAAGAGAATAGCTCAACCCAACCAAGAGTGAAATTAATCTTGTCCAAGAATAAGGGTCCAAACACAATGAGTAAATGAACTACTCATCGAGTATTCACCACATATAGTAGGAGATTATAGTCATCCAAACATGAGAATCTAAACACAAAAATCACACGGCATACCCTACACGTATTCACATCTCCTAGAAGGAGAGTAACCAAATCCACGATGTAGATACAAAAGAAGAATATATATATATGCTCAGTAAAAGAAGCCCAAAAGATAAAGTAAGGGGATATCTGTCTCAATACTCAGCCTAAGAAGAAGGGTAGACAACAATTCCAAAAGTCTATTAATGATTCCCAACATCTCACGTGTCTTCTAATAAGTAATTGTACAAGTCTAACTATGACCCACCACTATGCTGCATAGTTGAGGGGTACAAACTCTAAGTAGAGGACCTGTACCCTGGTATGTTATGGGGGTTAAAATTTATAAGTATCCATAGAGGACCCATGCCCATGCTGATGGGGGGTTCTGTTATGGTATCATGAGGACCCACACCTTATGCTAATAGGGGGTTCCACTCTGCTATCATGAGGACCCGTGCCTATGCTAATCGGGGGGGGGGGTCCACTCAGTAAGGTAGAGGACCCGCAACCATGATGATGGTGGGTTACACTCTAGTCATTGAGGACCCACACCCATACTGATGGGGGGGGGGGTTCTACTCTAGTAGTTGAGGACCTGCACCCTGGTGCGATTGGGGGGTTCCACTCTAGTCATCGAGAACATGCCCTAGTATGCTAGGGGGTTCCACTTGGGAGTAAGCTATAGAGGACTCATTCCCATGATGATGGGGGGGGGGTCCACTTTAGTGGCAAGGTACCATGCCCTGATGCGTCAGGGGGGTTACACTATTGGTCATCAAGGACCCATGCCCTACTAGGTAGGGGGTTCCACTCAGAAGAAGCGTCTGATGATCCTGCTTGATCACTACCATCATGGAGCATAACCTCAGAGCTCCAAGACTAGAACATTTCACATAATATCTCAAAATTCACAACCAAGGTAAACATAATGTTCTTTGAAGAAAAATAATCAAGATAGGCTACTCATGGTCCAAAATTCAAATTCAAATGAAGGAGATATAGAAGATTTAAGTTTCATCATAATAAACTAAGAGATACATAGTGTGTGAGGGGACCCACATGGAATGTGGTCACACTCCACCACCTAGACATGTCCTTGTCCAGTACATGGCTCCCTTTACATGTATCATTACATGCCATGTAGGTGGACTACATGACATGTTTAGGATAACCGGGACCAAGCCATGTCCTTCTGGCCAAGTCTGTGCACCAGGCCCCATATTCGTGTACTGATCTTGTGTCTATGTACTTGAGTACATGGAATGTTATTGGATGTATACTTACACACCACTTCCTACTCGTGTGATCCTCTACATGGGTTGTCCAATAGAGGAAGGGGTACACGACATATAGGAGGAATACACTCCATATCATCCTTAACTTTTTTAAAACCCTAGACACTACCATGGAAGGGATACATGCCATGTGTTCATCTTGGAACACGACGTGTAGTCAGGTTTTCTCCAGAAAGTCATATCTGTGATCCACATGGTAGATCTATCAATTTATATTCTTTTTTTCCATATATCTCAACTCAAAACCACCCAAAACTTGTGGATCTAGACCATATCTAGTGTTTTCAGCCGCTGTTTGTCCTAAATCGACCTCTGCTCGTCCATCGGAGTTCTACTGTTCAACCCGTACATTTCCAATCCTCCTGTCATCAATTAAACAAAAAATTATCATACAAATTATATCAAATTCTTTTAAAAATCCCATATCTATCCATAGATCATTTATCCATGCTTCACTCGTGATCTCGTTGCAAATCTAGGGATCTGATTGGGCTTGGTATCGCCTGACAAAGTCGAACTGGGACCACAGGGTTCTACTGACGATGAACATGAAGAAGAAATGGGATAAAAACACAAAAAAAGGTTTAAAAATTGTTTTCCAAGAATTATTGAACAATGATCATGAATGATGATGTCAAGGTTAGAAAAAAATTCAATAACCAATTTAAAGCGGGTACATAGGCTCATGATCAATCCAAAATTGGTTCAGACCCAAGAAAAAGGGTGGATTATCTCAATCATTTAATGAAATGGGATAAAAACACCAATTGATGAGTCCTACCTCGATTATGGATTGTTCATTGATAAATAATGTGTCTCCCTAATGCAAAATATGGATCGTTTCATTCACTTCATCCTGATCTGATCTGATATGGCATTTCATCATCATCCGATGAGATTCTCCAATAGAAGGAGGAATGAGAGCGTTGTTGCCAATTCTAGGATTATGAGGATAACTCTAAAAATTTCTCTATGATGATATATTTATAATCATGTTTTTTAGGTAAAAAATGAATGAATAAATTAATTTAATAATTAATTACCTCACTAAACATACCGCCAACGAGCGAGGAGTCTGAATGTCCTGCACCGACCCATTTTATGTCGCACTTAGGGTAAAAACCACATTCTATACTTAATAGTGGTATTTGATTTCTAACACAAGAAATATCTTAAGATTTAGCACATTTTATTTAAAAATTTTCATGCATGCAATATTATATATATTTAATATTTTTAAAAAATTAATTCTGGGCACACCAGGCCTTGGAATCGCATGCCATCTCAGTGCCTAGCTCAGTAAATATATATTGAAATATTTCAAAATCTTACAGGAAAAAAATAGGGTCTCTACAATCCACTAGTCATTATCACCAATGATTTCAAACTCAAAACCTTACATAATTAAATCAATATAATATCAAGAATATATATATGATGGTACCCCCACACCCACTTCCCCACTAAACTAGTTTCCCCCATTCCTTAACGACATAATTCATGATACTCACATCCCCTCCATATCCAGGTAACCACAAACCGTATAACCACAACCTCAACCAAAATCCATAGACACATCATAACTATATCTGCACATCACATCATGATAGAGAACATAATCATAAAGGACATCAAATCCATGCCCACATCCTCCCATGTACATCTTTACTGCACAACCACCTCATAACAACATCAATTTATATTATAAATTCGGGCCATCATGACCTATTATATGTATGAAAGAGAGAGTGGGGAAGGGAGGTATTCAATCATCCATACCACCTTCATCTTGGATATTGGGGAAAACACCTGAAACCCAATACCTCATATGGGCATTGGTTGCATTGCCCAACTCAGGTTGTAATGGCCCAAAAGTTTGTCAATGAAAATTTTCTTCTGATTATATGAATATGTCATATTTAGCAATGTAATATTATATAATGAACATTCACCACATGAGAAAACCAACACCATTTTATTACATTGATTTGAAAATTACATTTATAGAATAAATATAGAAATAATAATTGAAAATATTATAATGAGATAAAAAATATAAAATAAGATAACTATAATATGAAAATTTGAATATGATTGATTCTACATAATGGTCACACCCACGAACAATACTATAGAAATGAAGCAGAATATTAGTAATATAATATTCATTTTGAAAATTAAAATATATATAACCTTGAGAGAAAATAAAATTGAATGAATAATGAATAAAATGTGATGTATTTATATAAAGTAAAGAACCCATACGACTGTTACAAATTTTACTGTTGGAATAGTAATCTGACTGTTGGAATAGTAATCTGACCATTAGAATAGTAATATAACCATTAGGAATAGTAACCTAACCTTTATAATAGTAACCTCACCTATGTAATTATAAATTAATATTTAGTTATCTTATAAAATGAAAATATGACATATTTATATCACGATACAAGTAAATATATGTTTTAAAAATGATAAAATAAGTCTTTATATTTTGTAAAACATATGTGATTTATTTTAATTTTTATAACAAATATAATAATTTAAAAGAAAGTTTATTTTCATAAAATAGGTTTATAAATTAATATTAAGTTTCATTATAATGATAATATAATTTTATGAGACCATAAGTAATTTTTCAATGGGTTAGAAAATTTATCATAATATTAAAATTGGTATTTTTAAATAAATAAATAATTTTATTAAAAATTAAACTCCTCATATTTATAAATTTACTTTCATAAAATGATTTTTTTGAATCTACAAGTCAAAAAATGGTTAGGGAGATTTTTTGGAATTTTTCCAAAATAGTTGAATTTTTGATGAATAGTTAAATATGATAAAATAGCTTATTTAACATTAAAAGTTAAATACATGATTTATTTAATATGGGATGATGTATGTGTTGGGTTCTTTATGATCATAATAAAACCATATGTAGTGGAAGACAACCCAAACACAGGCAGATCTATCTTTGAGAATCAACGCATAAACAAACTGTATAAACATTATACATAGAAATCACCAACGATCGTAGATGTCACACCCTGGTTTTTTATTTTCTTATTTTTTTTCAATTTATCTTTTTTCATTGGATTATATTTTTTTATTTATGGAGGTTTCAGATCAAAATTTTTGAGTTTCGGGGTGTTTTTATTCTATTGTACGGTTTAGGTGCACGGTTAAGGGGTAACTGCTCAACATCCTAATGACGAGCCTATTTTAAGTTCATTTTGAACTTGAACAGTTTTAATTGCATGGTTATATCATGGTTATATTCAAACTTTGTGGCTCCTAGGAGAAATAGTGTAGGTCCTAGGTGTCTCTGTTAAAGGGTGCACGACCTGAGCATGGTTAGTATAAACCATGCAGAAGGCATGTACATGGCTCAACAATTTTTGAAAAAACCATGTCACATGGTTTTTCAAACAGTGCAGCCAAACCATGAAAGTTTCTAGTGTGTCCAGTAAGGGGCACAAAATTGGCACACAGTTTCCCATACCATGTGGCCTAACTCTGCGCAATGTCCAAAAGTCTTAAAATTGCAAATTTACCCTTCTACCCTCTTCAATTTTTAACCCCAAATCACCATATTCTTTCCCCTTGGGATCATATGGCTCTAAGGGGGGATCCTCCCTTATTCTACATTCCTACCTCATCTTATAATGGTGAATCCAAGTGAATTTACTCAATCTTTGGGGGTGATTTCTTTAGGCAATCACCTTCTTTGTTCCTCCTCTCCCTTCTTCTTCAATTTTATTTGTGGTTTCTATTCTCCCTTGGTATTGTGGGTCTATGGTTATTTTTTATTTGGGTTTAAATTGGGGGGATGGGGGTTTTTGTTGTTAAGGTTCTTCTTGGATGTTCTTTCTTCTTTGAGCCTTCATGGAGTTGTTTCAGGTTGCCTTTGTTGAAGCACATGTGGTTTGAGGTAGGATTCCTTTGAATTTGGACTTTAAATTTAAGAATACATTGTTTTCTTACTTTTTTAACCTTCCTTGGATATTAATTAGTGATTTATGGTTTTTATAATAAATTTTTGATGATAAATGAGGTGATTTCTTCTTGGTTTTAATTGTTTGAAATGGTTGTATTGTGTTTTTCACACCAAGTTCTTGATTAAATTCCCCTTTTACCTTTATATATGTGTCTCATATTTGAAATGGTGGTTTGGATTTCTTAAGTGGGTTTCTAAATTATTTTTTGGTTTTCAAAGTGGTGTTCATGTGGTTCTTTAAGAAATGATTTAACATGTGAAGGTTATGTGAGGCCCAATTGGAAATTTTGAAATGGTTTTGTTAGAAAACCCACCTCAGAATGAGTATCTTGCCATGTTATTGACAAGTGATGGGAATGTACTCATCTTGGGACTTTCCTCATGTGCTAATTTTTTGAAGGAAAGGGACCATTCCTTGGAGTGGATAAGGTGGTTCCAGTTTATGATGTCTTGTATGTATGGTTCATTGCATGGATTTATTTGAAACACCCCATTGTGAACATGACATGGGAACCTAACAAAGCTATCAGGACTTCTGAGAAATATTACTGCACTAGTTTAAGATTTCACTCTAGCTAGAGGACCTTATTAGTACCTTTCTATACTTTCGGATTGTGCCCCTCAGTTAGGATAGGAAGGGTATGAGCAAATGTTTGGTCCAGTTGATGGTATTGGGTTAGGCACACCTACGAGATAAATTAGGTTTTAGTATGTTTTATATTTTCCTCTGAGATCCTAGTAATCCCCATGTTTTCTTTGGAACTAGGTTATATATGGAGGATGATTCAGGTTCCTTTCCTGGTATGTTTTCTTAAGAACCATTATCCCATTTCCCTCATTGTGTGATCATTGTCTCTGCTTCTGGTTTGTGGTGCTTCCTTGAAAAAATGTGAATTTTTTTTCTTTAAATAGTTTCAAGAAGACTATTTTGAAATAATGAATGCACACCGTTTCCCTTTTTTTAAAGTTAACAACCTTCTCTTTGGTTTTTCATATTTTTATCATAAATGTTCAATTTTATCTTAATTGAAAATCATGTAATAAATAATGAGGGCATGGGACTATGATTTCTTTTCTTTAAAATGAAATGTGTGAAAAACCTATGTTTATATATATTTTATTTCAAACATGAAATTGACGATTCTTTGTTTAAAGGAAATTCATTGTGAATAGATTACTTGGGTATGGCTACTGAGTTTTTATACTCACACCATTAATTCATTATTGTTTTTAGTCATAGGTTTGTGTTCCATATTGGCCTCAATTGTCATGGGTGATGTTGGGTATTGGATCGAAGAGTGACCCATGGGGTCACATGTTGGTGTAGTGGTCATCAGGTTCAGTTGGTTTTCTTTTCTGTTTGGTTATATCTCTAGTTTTTTATAGATTTTTAGTTTGGTTAATATATTTAGTTTGGGTTTCCCTTTTGTGATTCCACTACTTTGTTTTTATTTTTTGGGAGAAATCATTCCTTTTAGTTCTCAATGATTCCCTTGGATATTGTCACCAACTTGGGAGGATTGGGAAAGCCACTCAGGACTTGTTGTGGGCCTTCTTGGGTGAATGGATTAGGGTTGATCTCAGTTGGTTCGTGAAAAAATTTCATCAAATCTTAGGTTCTTTAGATGAACTAGATTTCAAAGAACCATTTATTATTTGGGATGTCAAGATATATGAAATAGTACTGCCAAAACTTGGGGTGTAGGTATGAGGAAGTGCATGGACAACACTTTCTATACCAAAACATGGGTTACCATGGGAAGTTGGGATTTTTTTGGATTGTCTAGGTTTTTTGGATGTTATTTATTTGGGTAAAATAAAACGAGAGTCAGTCCAGTGGTATCAGTGAGCTCTCAGAGTGTGGAAAGCCATGTGGATCCCATGAATGTGGTCCTGAGAGACTCTCTGTGATAATGGTGTGATTGTAATATGGCCTCCAACTATATTGAAAAGTCACCCATTGAAACTAGTTTCCCCCTTCGTGATCTTGTTTTTAGTCTTCTTGATTTTGAGATTATTTTGAAAACCTAATTTTAAAATTGTGAAAACCTGATTTCAAGTGGAAAAGTTTTGGTTTTTGAAAATGATTAATGAGTTTTTAGATTTATTTTAAGGAATTTTTTAGAAAATTTATTTTTAAATAAAATGATTTTTTATGAAATGATTTTTTAATTAAATGATCTTGATAAAATGAGGTTTGTTTAAGAATGAGGGAAATGGTTTGAACAAGAATAATTGAGTCTTTAGATTAAATTCATGGGATCTTTGTGTGGGATGAAATGGTTTAAAGTGTGGAGTTTGAAAATGGGTTTTGAGTTGAGGATTTGAGATCTTTTTGAAAGGGGTTTCTGGGAAGTTTTTGAGTTGGTTTCCTTTTGTGTTTGGTGTTTGTTTGTGGCGAGTTCTTGATGGTGGGTTGGTTTTGATTGAGTTTATGGTTTTCCTATTTCTTAGTGTACTTACCCACTATGAATTATATAGACATTAGAGGTGAAGCCATAGGTGATTCACTATTAAACGACCCTTCAGTTGATCAACCTAAGGATTTCCTCCTTGAGTTTTTTAAGTTGAATCCTCCTCTCTTTTATGTTTATGCTAATCCTTTTGAAACAGAGGAGTGTATGTAAAAAATTGAATGGATATTTGGGTTCCTTGGGTTTCCTAAGTCTCTAAAGGTTAATTTCACCACATTTATGATCAAATGTACAAGTTTGAAGTAGTGGAAGTTGTTAATTTAGACCAAGCCTCAGTAAGACCTCTCCTGGGAGTTCTTCAAGGCTTCATTCATCTGACAGTACTTCTCATAGGCTGTGTAGGTGAAGAAGGTGATGGAGATGTGATGCCTTTATAAAGGTGATGGATCAGTGTTGGATTTTTTTTTTCATTTCAAGGATATAGTTCCCTATATTTCAGAGTGGATTGAGGATGATTCTTTGAAGGCTTAACATTTTTAGAACATGCTTCATCTTGATCTGTAGTTGAAGGTGTCAGAGTTCAGTGTAACATCCTTTGTTAATGTGGTGAGTAAATATGTGTACATTGAAGCTATGTTAGGGGGAGTCATTGAGGTATCCAATATTCCTTCAGTATTTAGAAGTAGTGAAGGTAATTCTAGATAATAGATCAGAAAGTGTCCTAACACAGGTGATGCTAGTAGAAAAATTAAAAGACCTACTGTACCTGTAGATTCTTGAGTCATTTGCAATGTTTTTTTTGGGGTATATCTAGGTAGTGATGTGGATCCAATCCCACCCCTTTATAATACACCCATACCATTTTTAGGAGTATCACATGGATCTGTTCTTAGTTTAAAGTCCCTTTTTATGTAGTAGTTCCTCTATTATAGTTGTTGTGTCTTGCGGTGTTGTATTTTGTTGAAATGTAAAAGTGGTGTTTTGAATATCCTAAGAAACTATATTTTAATATATGTGTATTTTGAAGGATTATAAATTGTGTCATCTTGGAGTGAGAAGTATTTCATTTTGCATTGAGTTACTATTGTTTGTTTCTTCTTGGAGTTGGAGTGTGGTTGTTCTAGTTTGGAGGTTCAGTGTTTAGAGAGTGGTGTAGGTTGGGAATCTATATGGAATTATAAAATAGTGGGGAGTCCACCCTATCCTATCATTCTGAATAAATTTATCCCTCATTTCTTTTTTTATAGCCCTTTTTTCCTTCGAGGAGTTGTTAGGAAGTTGTCCCTGTTTTCTTGGGTCATCTAGTTTGAGTATTCTCTCCCCTTGATAAACGGTGGGCCCTTGGAGTAAGCCTAGTGGATTTGGTTGTGTTAAGGTTTTCAACTCATTTTGGGGTTCTTAATTATCACTTTAGGATTGTATTGGGTCCAAGTATCTTTTTAGGTAATAATTTTGAGTTTTTTTGGTGTTGGTTGAGTTGTTCTTCAGTTTGAGAAGTTGGACCATGCAAGTATATAAACCTTTATCTTTTAACCAATCAACTGGAAACTTCGAGGATTTATAGGGGAAGAAATATTAATAGTTGGGAGAATTTTCACACCCTAGTTTTTATTTTTCTTATTTTATTTTGGTTTATCTTTTTTTATTTAGCTTCACTTTTGAGTTCTAGAGGTTTTAGATCAAAATTCAGAGTTTTGGGGTGTTTTTCTTATGTCTCATGGTTTAGGTGCATGATTATGGGGTAACTATGAAGAATCCTAATGTTGAGTCTCTTTTTAGTTCATTTTTAACTTGAACAATTTGAGTTGCATAGGTAGTGCATGGTTAGAGTCAAACTGTGCAGCTCCCAGGAGAAACCATGTGGGTCCTGTGTGTCTCTAGTCAAGGGAACATGTCTTGAGCATGGTTAGTACAAATTGTGATGAAGGTGTGAACATGGATCTACAATTTTTGATAGAACCATGTCGCATGGTGGGAACATTTTTTCCCAAACTATGTGTCCAAACCGTGCGAGTGTCTAGTGTGATCAGTAAGGTTTGCACGGTTGGCACATAGTTTTCCAAACCGTGCGGCATAACCATGCACAGTGCCCATGTGTCTTAAAACTATGAATTTACCCTTTTAAACTCTTTGAATTTTAACCTTGGATCACCCTATTCTTCCCCATTTGGCTCGTGTGGCTCCAAGGGAGCTCCTCCCTTCTTCTCTATGCACCCTCCTCTTTAAAGGGTGAATCCAAGTGTATTTCCTCAAGATTTGTGGGTGATTTCTTGAGGTAATATCTTTATATATTACTCATCTCCCTCATTATTCCATTTTATTTGTGGTTTCTATTCTCCCTTTGTCTTATGGGTCTAGGGTTCTTGTTTTTTTTGGGTTTAAATTGGGGGATTTTATGTTGTTAAGGTTCCTCTTGGATGTTATGGCTTCTTTGAGCCTTCATGTAGTTGTTTTGGGTTTCCTTCATTGTATAACTTGTGGTATGTGGTAGGATTCATTTGAATTTGGAAATTAAATTTAATAATACATTGATTAATTTCTATTTTAACCTTCATTGGATATTAATTAGTGATGTATAATTTTTAGAATAAAAATTTGATGTGAAATGAGGTGATTTCCACTTGGTTTTAATTGTTTGAAATGGTTGTATTGGAGTTTTCACACCAATTTCTTGATGAAATTCCCAATTTGGCCTTTATATATGTGTCTCAAATTTGAAATGGTGGTTTGAGTTTCTTAAGTGGGGTTTAAATGTTTTTTTGGTTTTCACAGTTGTGTGCATGTGGTTCTTTAAGAAATGGAGGTTTGGGTTTCTTAAGTGGGGTTTTAATGGATTTTTGGTTTTCAAAGTGGTGCGTGTGTGGTTATTTTAGAAATGGATTAACATGTGAAGGTTATGTGAGCCCCGATTGGAAATTTTGATATGGTTTCATTGGAAAAAACTCCTCAGAATTAGTCTCTTGATATGTTGTTGAAAAGTATTGGGAATGTACTCAACTTGGGACTTTCCTCATGTGTTAATGGTTTGAAGGCAAGGGACTATTCCTTGTAGTGGCTGGGGTGGTTTGAGTTTGTGATGGATTGTATGTATGGTTTGTTGCATGGATTTGTTTGGAAGACCCCACTGTGAACATGACATGGTAACTTAGAATAGCTATGAGGAATTCTGAGAATGATTACTGCACTACTTTATGATTTATCTTTGGCTAGTGTCCCTTAGTATGACCTTTCTTTGCTTTGGGATTATGCCCCTCAGTTATTCTAAGAAGGGTAGGACTGAGCGTTCAGGATAGTTGATGGCATCAGGTTAGGTGCGCCCATAGGATGAATCAGGTTTCAGTATATTCTATATTTTTCTTTGATCTCCTAGATATCTTGATGTTTTCTCTGGAACTAGGTTATCTTTGATATATTATTTAGGTTCCTTTACTTTTATGGTTTATTGATCACTGTTAGCCTATTGCCCTTATTGTGTGATCATAGTATCTTCTCTTGGTTCATGGTGTTTCCTTGAAAAAAAGTGAATGTTTGATTTTCTTTAAAAAGTTTCAATAAGAATATTTTTAAAGAATGAAATTCCACCCTTTCCCTTGTTTTAAAGTGAACAAACCTTCTCTTTGGGTTTTCCTATTTTTCTCATAAATTTTCAAGTTTCTCTTAATTTAAAAGCATGATTTAAATTTTGATGGTAGTGGATTGTGATTTTTTTCTTTAAAATGGAATGTGTGAAAAACTTATGTATATATATATATATATTATTTCAAACCTAAAATTGATGATTCTTTATTTAAAGGAAATTAACTTGGAATAGATTACTTGGGAACTCCTACTGAGTTTTTTATACTCATGCCTATACTTCATTCTTGTTTTTAGTCTTAGGTGTAGGTTCCAGATTGGTCTTGATCACTATGGGTGATGTTGGGTTTTGGATTGGAGAGTGACCCATGGGGTCACATGGTGGTGTAGTGGTTTCCAGGTTTGGTTGGTTTTTATTTATGTTTGGTTGCATCTCCAGTTTTGTATAGATGTTCAGTTTGGTTATTGTATTTAGTTTGGGATGATATTTTTTGATTCTGTTGCGTTGTTTTTATTTTTTGGGGAAAATCATTCCCATGGTGATTCCCTTGGTTCTTATCTCCATCCAGAGAGGATTAGGAATGCCTCTTGAGCCTTATTTTGGTCCAAATAGGGTGATCGATTCATGGTTGACCCAAGTTGGTTCGTGACAACAACCTTCTTCTTTCTCGATGAAGGAGAATGCTTGATGAGGATCATGAAGCAGTGAACAAAATAAATCTTCCTATAAGGGGGTACACTGACCAATGGATCCATGATCATATCGCGAGGATACCCAAATATTGAAGGGGTGATAGCACCTTTGTTTCATACGATGAACAACAATATGGGAGAAAGAGAGAAATTAGAGGCTTTCTCACAATTTATTATCAATAATAGGATGGATCACATCCCTTTATATATCCATCCACGATTCATTTTATTAAATGAAAATGCATCGATCATATTATTTTATCCATATACACTTCTTCCCACAATTCATTGAATCATATTCAATGAGAGATCAAGTCAATTAATCCATTCATAATGAATTGTAACTAATAATAAAACTATTTGGGAGAAATAAATATATATCAAATATATATATATATATATAAATTTATTATCGTATATATTTAATACATGAATTATGATACATGAATCAAATTCATGTAAGTAAATATACACTTTATATATATAATATCATATTATATATATATATATATATTAGTGCATATCTAATAATCGCTCACTTGTGTTAAAATCCTATAAGGACTTTATGCATAACTTCACAACTCTTTTTGAATCCATCCAAACTCTTTTGGATATGTTTTTTCATCAAAATATTTTCATTTTGAGAAAAATATTTATCCAATATTTATCCTTATCCAAGGGCCTAATTTTGTGACCCTACAGGCCTTAGCAGCATTAAAAACAACTATGGAATCTCTATTTCATAGATCTAAGAAAAGAGCAGCCTCTAAAAAACATCAATGCTACTCAAGCTACATAGGGGTTTAGTGTGATCTCCATCAAACATAATCATATCTATATATGAACATGTCCCCAAAAATATGTATCATATAAATCATTTTAATATTATATAATTCTTTTTCCATGACATCTATCATCCACTAGACATGGAACATTTCAATCTAGTATAGGTCTCTCATCATTTTCTTGATTCTTCAAAAAAAGACTGACCAAGTGGATGAATACATCACATGTCATAAATCTATATGATAAGAACATCTCATGTCACTTATCCAAGTATTTTAACACATCATATTTTAAATAACTAAGCATGGAAATGCATTTCCTTATTCTAATTAAATCAAGGGGAAAATGTCTTTTCTTGTCATACAAGTGGATAAATCCCATATTGGTTGCACTCTAACTAATGACATGATCAACAACATACCCAAAAACACCCATATTAGCTAATTTCATATATTATATTTCATAAGTAGGGTATCAAAGTATGAAGGTTCTCATTCTAGGTATCTCGCCAACCTCGGATAAGAAGGATTAATAATAAGTATACACCCCTATGTATATCTATGATCGTATGAAATTCCATGAGATATACATTAGTGGATTAGTACAATTAATAAGTATCCACTTATGAAATCAAGAATCTATTTTTCAATATCTCATATACAACCCATTTTAATGTACATAAGAATGTATTCAATGTAACCTTTACATATAATCACAACCCACAAACTCTATTATGATCATCAGTCAGGGAAAAATAAAAGTTTGTACTTTAAGGGGATATTTATCATTTGATCATTCATGTAAAATAAATTAAATCACCCATGAATGAATGATAAATGGATATTTCCTTTATTATAATAACATGATACCTTTTCAACCATTACAACCAATCTCTTATTGATATATAACGTGATCCTCATGCGATTTCTTCAGTAATGGATTCATTTTCTAAACATTACATATATATATATAATTTCCATCACATCCCTATGTGACCATCTTATAAATACTCCCACTAACCACTTAGTGAGTGACATTTATGAAGAAATATAGATTGTATAATGGTGATATATAGGAATCACATTACTTTAGTTTAACTCATTGAACTTATATTCAAAGTATTTAACTTCATAACATCAAATGCTACAATGTTATATTCTATTGTCTACATAAAACTCTTTCTAAGTATATCTTGATCATCTTTGGAACCTTTTACAACTTTTTCCTTGAAATCTTTTATAAATAATGTAATTATTTACATTATCACTTTACCAGCACATCCTAAACACTTTTAGGATAAAGTGATATCCATTTTTTATGGTAACTAATATAACTATTTACATTTATTTTTACAATCACCCCCTAAACTCTTTTAGGATAAAGTGATAGTCACTTCATTGTAGTAAACATATGTAACCATTAAAATTTCTCTTTAATAATATTTCCTAATCTTATTAGGAAATCAAGTGAATTTCACTTTGTAACTAGGCTGGCATAAAAATGATATTTAATCTATCATAATAACTAAATGTAACTATTTACATTTTTCTTTACTATATCAAATCCTAAATCTTTAATATATAAATTTAAAAATTACTCAAACTAAGATTGGCACAATCTTTTATTTGTTAACTTTACTCACACTAGTCTTTTTGAAATTATATTCACTTCAGAATATCTTTATAAGAATCAATAAAAATTACTTTGTGTTTTAGGAAATAACATTTATTTCTTTTTAGTAGGAATATTTAACAAATAATTTTTTTTCCTTATCATATATGGTATTATATGTGTTTGGAACCTTTCCTTTTTTTTGAAAATAATTTTTTATTAAAACACTTTTATCATGTATAAAATAATTTTATCCATAACATCTTCTCAAAATATGTTATAGAAATTGATAAATCATAAACCATGTGTATACAATTAATCATCTAATATCAACCCTTTATTATAAAAAATACTCTCTTATCATATAAGGTAAGTGAGATAATGATACACATATTTTACTTAGATTCATTTGAGCTTAAAAAAATCCTTTATATTCACTACTAGAAATACAGGATTTCCCAACGGTTTAGAACTGTTGGGAAAGGCTGCCGAACTGTTGGTATATGTTATACCAACAGTTCTACAAACCTTAGGGAAGTAAGCCGTTGGGAAAGCTTTTCCCAACAGTTTACAGTGAACCATTGGGATAGGGTGGAGAAAAATTACCCTATCCCAATGGTTCTGGAAAACCGTTGGAAAAGCTTTTTCCCAACGGTTTACAACCGTTGGGATAGAGTGGAGAAAATTACCAAGTTTTTTCCAACAGTTTGGCCAAACCGTTGGAAAAAACCCAAGGTATCCTCTTTCACAACGATTTCTAAACCATTGGGAAAAGTGTTTTACCAATGGTTCATAGAACTGTTGGTAAAACAAAACCCAGACTTGCTATGCCAACGGTTTCAAACCGTTGGCATAGCCTATGCTGGGGAAAATTGCACAGCAGCTCTACAATTTTCCCAGCAGTTCTCATTTAGTGGGTTGCCTCTCATTTTCAATCCAGTTATTGTACCTGCAATAAACTAACACATACATATACAATTATTGTACCTGCAATAACCAAATAACACTTACATATAGAGAACAAATTCATACACATTTAACATATAATGCTGGAACTATACACATCCATAATTAAATTAAAATTTATAACGTAATTATAAACATACATAAATCATTTAGAATTCAATTTAAAATTTAGATGACAATTATATGTGGAATCCGGAAGTCAATTCATAATTTGATCGGTTTTTTTATACCATATATTTTTACCTGAAATGATGTCCATTTTAAACAAAATACATACAACTGGAGTGCTAATGGCCACACCGTGCCTCAGATTGAGGCAAGGTTGACTCGTACACGTCACATATGACCCATGGATTATTGTGCTAAAGTATCGACACAATCCAAATGCATTTGGTCGGTTTTCCGTATGCCAGTTGATGTTTTTCAATTAAAATGACATCTTTTTAAAACAAAAGGCAGAAACTTTGAGTGGTTCCAGCCACACCACGTCTCATATTGAGGTGGGGTTGATTCGTACACGTCACATATGACCCAGGGATCGTTCTCCTAAAGTTTCAATGGAAACCGAATGCGTTTGGTTGATTTTCCGTATGTACTTAAAATGTTGTCCATTTTAAACAAAAGAGAGCCACTTAGAGTGATTTCGGTCACACCATGCCTCTGATTAAGACGGGTTTGACTTGTACACATCACATATGACCCATGGATCATTGTGCTAAAGTATCAACACAATCCTAATGCGTTTGGTCGGTTTTCCGTATGTCAGTTGATGTTTTTCACTTAAAATGACGTCCTTTTGAAACAAAAGACAGACACTTTGAGTGGTGGAGGCCACAACGCACCTCGGATTGAGTCGGGGTTGACTCTTACACATCACATATGACCCATGAATCGTTGTTCTAAAGTATCGACACAATCCGAATGCGTTTGGTCAGTTTTCCGTATGCTAGTTGATGTTTTTCAATTAAAATGACGTCCTTTTGAAACAAAAGGCAGACACTTTGAGTGGTGTTAGCCACACCACATCTCAGATTGAGGAAGGGTTGATTCTTACACGTCACATATGACCCATGAATCATTCTCCTATAGTTTCAACGGAAACCGAATGCGTTTGGTTGGTTTTCCGTATGTACTTAAAATGTTGTCCATTTTAAACAAAAGAGAGCCACTTAGAGTGATTCTGGCCACACCATGACTTCGATTAAGGCAGGGTTGACTCTTACATGTCACATATGACCCATGGATCGTTGTTCTAAAGTATCGACACAATCCGAATGAATTTGGTCGGTTTTCCGTATGCCAGTTGATGTTTTTCACTTAAAATGACGTCCTTTTGAAACAAAAGACAGACACTTTGAGTGGTGGCGGCCACACCGCGCCTCGCATTGAGGTGGGGTTAACTCGTACACATCACATATGACCCATGGATCATTGTTCTAAAGTATCGACACAATCCGAATGCATTTGTTCAGTTTTCCGTATGCCAGTTGATGTTTTTCAATTAAAATGACGTCCTTTTGAAACAAAAGGCAGACACTTTGACTGGTTCCGGCCACACTGCATCTCATATTGAGGAGGGGTTGATTTTTACATGTCACATATGACCCATGAATCGTTCTCCTAAAGTTTCAATGGAAACCGAATGTTTTTGGTCGGTTTTCCGTATGTACTTAAAATGTTCTCCATTTTAAACAAAAGAGAGCCACTTAGAGTGATTCTGGCCACACTGTGCCTCAAATTAAGATGGGTTTGACTCGTACACGTCACATATGACCCATGGATCGTTTTTCTAAAGTATCGACACAATCCGAATGCGTTTGGTTGCTTTTCCGTATGCTAGTTGATATTTTTCACTTAAAATGACGTCCTTTTGAAACAAAAGACAAACACTTTGAGTGGTGGCGGCCACACCGCACCTCAGATTGAGGCAGGGTTAACTCTTACACGTCACATATGACCCATGGATAATTGTTCTAAAGTATCGACACAATCAGAATGCGTTTGGTTGGTTTTCCGTATGCCAGTTGATGTTTTTCACTTAAAATGATGTCCTTTTGAAACAAAAGACAGACACTTTGAGTGGTGGCGGCCACACCGTGCCTCGGATTGAGGCATGGTTGACTCTTACACATCACATATGACCCATGGATCATTTTTCTAAAGTATCGACACAATTCGAATGCGTTTGGTTGGATTTTCGTATGCCAGTTGATGTTTTTCAATTAAAATGACGTCCTTTTGAAACAAAAGGCAGACACTTTGAGTGGTTCCGGCCACACCGCATCTCAGATTGAGGAAGGGCTGATTCTTACACGTCATATATGACCCATGAATCGTTCTTCTAAAGTTTCAACGGAAACCAAATGTGTTTGGTCGGTTTTCCGTATGTACTTAAAATGTTGTCAATTTTAAACAAAAGAGAGCCACTTAGAGAGATTCTGGCCGCACCGTGCCTCTGATTAAAGCGGGGTTGACTCGTACATGTCAAATATGACCCATGGATCATTTTTCTAAATTATAGACACAATCCGAATGCGTTTGGTCAGTTTTCCGTATGCCAGTTGATGTTTTTCACTTAAAATGACGTCCTTTTGAAACAAAAGACAGACACTTTGAGTGGTGGCGGCCACACCGCACCTCGGATTGAGGTGGGGTTTACTCGTACACATCACATATGACAAATAGATCATTGTACTAAAGTATCGACACAATCCGAATGCGTTTGGTCAGTTTTTCGTATGCCGATTGATGTTTTTCAATTAAAATGACGTCCTTTTGAAACAAAAGGCAGACACTTTGAGTGGTTCCGGCCACACCGCATCTCAGATTGAGGCGGGTTTGATTCATACACGTCACATATGACCCATTGATCGTTGTGCTAATGTATCGACCCAATCCGAATGCATTTGGTCGGTTTTCCGTATGCGAGTTGATGATTTTCAATTAAAATGACGTCCTTTTGGAACAAAAGGTAGACACTTTGAGTGGTTCTGGCCACACCGCATCTCAAATTGAGGCGAGGTTGATTTTTACACGTCACATATGAACCATGAATCGTTATCCTAAAGTTTCAATGGAAACCAAATGCGTTTGATTGGTTTTCCGTATGTACTTAAAATGTTGTCCATTTTAAACAAAAGAGAGCCACTTAGAGTGATTCTGGCCACACCGTGCCTCCGATTAAGGCAGGTTTGAATCGTACACATCAAATTTGACCCATGTATTGTTGTTCCAAAGTATCGACACAATCTGAATGCGTTTAGTCGGTTTTTCGTATGCCATTTGATGTTTTTCACTTAAAATGACGTCCTTTTGAAACAAAAGACAGACACTTTGAGTGGTGGTGGCCACACTGCGACTCTTATTGAGGAGGGGTTGACACATACACGTCACATATGACCCATGGATCGTTTTTATAAAGTATCGACAAAATCTGAATGCGTTTGGTCGGTTTTCCGTATTCCAGTTGATGTTTTTCAATTAAAATGACGTCCTTTTGAAACAAAAGACAGACACTTTGAGTGGTTCTGGCCACAACGCGTCTTAGATTGGGGAGGGGTTGATTCGTACATGTCAAATATGACCCATGAATCTTTCTCCTAAAGTCTCAATGGAAACCAAATGCGTTTGGTCGGTTTTCCGTATGTACTTAAAATGTTGTCCATTTTAAACAAAAGAGAGCCATTTAGAGTGATTCTGGCCACACCGTGCCTCAGATTAAGGCAGGTTTGACTCATACACATTACATGTGACCCATGGATAGTTGTGATAAAGTATCCACACAATCCGAATGCATTTGGTCACTTTTCCCTATGCCAATTGATATTTTTCACTTAAAATGACGTTCTTTCGAAACAGAAAACAGACAATTTGAGTGGTGGCGGCCACAACGCACCTCAGATTGAGGTGGGGATGACTCTTACAAATCACATATGACCCATGGATCATTGTGCTAAAGTATCTACACAATCCTAATGCGTTTGGTCGGTTTTCCGTATTCCAGTTGATGTTTTTCAATTAAAATGACGTCCTTTTGAAACAAAAGGCAGAAACTTTGAGTGGTGGCGGCCACACCACACCTCAGATTGAGGCGGTGTTGACTCATACATGTCACATATGACCCATGGATCGTTGTGCTAATGTATCGACACAATCTGAATGCGTATGGTCGGTTTTCCATATGCCAATTGATGTTTTTCAATTAAAATGACGTCCTTTTGGAACAGAAGACAAACACTTTGAGTGGTGCTGGCCACACCGCATCTCAGATTGAGGCAGGGTTGATTCGTACACATCACATATGACCCATGAATCGTTCTCCTAAAGTTTCAACAAAAACTGAATGCATTTGTTCGGTTTTCTGTATGTACTTAAAATGTTGTCCATTTTAAACAAAAGACAGAAACTTTGAGTGGTGGCGGCCACACCGTGCCTCAGATTAAGGCAGGGTTGACTCGTACACGTCACATATGACCCATGGATCATTGTGCTAAAGTATCGACACAATCTGAATGTGTTTGGTCGGTTTTTCATATGCCAGTTGATGTTATTCAATTAAAATGACGTCCTTTTGAAACAAAAGGCAGACACTTTGAGTGGTGCCGGCCACACTGCATCTCAGATTGAGGCGGGGTTGATTCTTACATGTCACATATGACCCATGAATCGTTCTCTTAAAGTTTCAATGGAAACCGAATGCGTTTGGTCGGTTTTCCGTATGTACTTAAAATGTTGTCCATTTTAAGCAAAAGAGAGACACTTAGAGTGATTCTGGCCACACCGTGCCTCATATTAAGGAAGAGTTGACTCGTACACGTCACATATGACCCATGGATCATTGTGCTAAATTATCAACACAATCCGAATGAGTTTGGTCAGCTTTTTGTATACCAGTTGATGTTTTTCACTTAAAATAACATCCTTTTGAAACAAAAGGCAGAAACTTTGAGTGGTGCCGGCCACACCGCATCTCAGATTGACGTGGAGTTGATTCGTACACATCACATATAACCCATGAATTGCTCTCCTAAAGTTTCAATGGAAACCGAATGCGTTTGGTTGGTTTTCCGTATGTACTAAAAATGTTTTCCATTTTAAACAAAAGAGAGACACTTAGAGTGATTTTGGCCACACCGTGCCTCCGATTAAGGCGGGGTTGACTCGTACACATCACATATGACCCATGTATCATTTTGCTAAAGTATAGACACAATCCGAATGCATTTGGTCTGTTCTCCGTATGCCAGTTGATGTTTTTCATTTAAAATGACGTCCTTTTGAAACAAAAGACAGACACTTTGAGTGGTGGCGGCCACACCACGCCTCGTATTGAGGCGAGGTTGACTCTTACACGTCACATATGACCCATGGATCATTGTGCTAAAGTATCGACATAATCCGAATGCGTTTGGTCGGTTTTCCGTATGCTAGTTGATGTTTTTCAATTAAAATGACGTCCTTTTGAAACAAAAGGCAGACACTTTGAGTGGTGCTGGACACACCGTGTCTCAGATTTAATTGGGGTTGATTCATACATGTCACATATGACCCATTAATCCTTCTCCTAAAGTTTCAACGGAAACCGAATGCGTTTGGTCGATTTTCCGTATGTACTTAAAATGTTGTCCATTTTAAGCAAAAGAGAGACACTTAGAGTGATTTCGGCCACACTGTCCCTCAGATTAAGGCGGGGTTGACTCGTACACATCACAGATGACCCATGGATCGTTGTTCTAAAGTATCGACACAATCCGAATGCATTTGGTCGGTTTTTCGTATGCCAGTTGATGTTTTTCACTTAAAATGACGTCCTTTTGAAACAAAAGGCAGACACTTTGAGTGGTTCCGGCCACACCGCATCTTCGATTGAGGTGAGGTTGATTAGTAAAAGTCAAATATGACCCATGAATCATTCTTCTAAAGTTTCAACGGAAACCGAATGCATTTGGTCAGTTTTCCGTATGTACTTAAAATGTTGTCCATTTTAAACAAAAGAGAGCCACTTAGAGTGATTCTGGCCACACCGTGCCTCCGATTAAGTCAAGGTTGACTCCTACACATCACATATGACCCATGGATCGTTGTTCTAAAGTATAGACACAATCCGAATGCATTTGGTCAGTTTTCCGTTTTCCAGTTGATGTTTTTCACTTAAAATGACGTCCTTTTGAAACAAAAGACAGACCCTTTGAGTGATGGCGGCCACACCGCACCTCAGATTGAGGCAGGGATGACTCATACACGTCACATATGACCCATGGATCGTTGTTCTAAAGTATCGACACAATCCGAATGCGTTTGGTCAGTTTTCCGTATGCCAGTTGATGTTTTTCAATTAAAATGACATCCTTTTGAAACAAAAGGCAGGCACTTTGAGTGGTGCCGACCACACCACATCTCAGATTGAGGCGAGGTTGATTCGTACATGTCACATATGACCCATGAATCATTCTCCTAAAGTTTCAATAGAAACCGAATGTGTTTGGTCGGTTTTCCGTATGTACTTAAAATGTTGTCCATTTTAAGCAAAAGAGATCTACTTAGAGTGATTCTGACCACACCGTGCCTCAGATTAAGTCGGGGTTGACTCATACACGTCACATATGACCCATGGATCATTGTGCTAAAGTATCGACACAATCCGAATGCGTTTGGTCAGTTTTTCGTATGCTAGTTGATGTTTTTCACTTTAAATGACGTCCTTTTGAAATAAAAGACAGACACTTTGAGTGGTGGCGGCCACACCGTGCCACAGATTGAGGCGGGGTTGAATCATACATGTCACATATGACCCATGGATTATTGTGCTAAAGTATCGACACAATACGAATGCGTTTGGTCGATTTTCTGTATTTCGGTTGATGTTTTTAAATTAAAATGACGTCCTTTTGAAACAAAAGGCAAACACTTTGAGTAGTGGAGGCCACACCACGCCTCGGATTGAGGCGGGGTTGATTCGTATACATCTCATATGACCCATGGATCGTTCTCCTAAAGTTTCAATAGAAACTGAATGCATTTGGTCGGTTTTCCGTATGTACTTAAAATGTTCTCCATTTTATGAGAATGATCATGTGTCTATTAGTGGAATGGTATTTACTTAAAATATTGTGGACATTTATATAAAATATTTTTATATAATTTTTAGTATGGATTAGATTTTAGTTTATCATGCTATGAAACATTTCAGAGCTAACAATTTCATGCCGAATGAATACATCTCTTTTATAACATATCAAGAATCTATGATATTGATTAGATGTGTAAATGTGATTTACATTGATTATCATGATGAAAATAAATAAAATATATATTATAGATTTTCTAGTATTAAATGAAATCAAGGAGCGTGGGGGGGCTATCCGGCGGGGCTGTCTGGGGGGCTGTCCGGTGGGTGTCTGGGGGGTTGTCTGGGGACCAAGGAGGAGGGTGGGGGGGCTATGCGGGGGGGCTGTTCGGGGGGTGTTCGGGGGGTTGTCCAGGGTCCAAGGAGGAGGGTGGGGGGCTGTATGGGGGGTTGTCTGGGGGGCTATCCGGGGGGCTGTCCGGGGTCCAGGGAGGAGGGTGGGGGGGCTGTCCAGGGGGCTGTTCGGGGAGCTGTCTGGGGGCTGTCTGGGGGTGTTCGGGGGGGTTGTCCGGGGTCCAAGGAAGAGGGTGGGGGGGCTATCCGGGGGGCTGTCTAGGGGGCTGTCCGGGGTGTTGTCCGGGGTCCAGGGAGGAGGGTGGGGGGGGGGGAGCTGTCTGGGGGGTTGTTTGGGGGGCTGTCTGGGGGCTGTCCGGGGGTGTTCAGGGGGTTGTCCGGGGTCTAAGGAAGAGGGTGGGGGGGCTTCCCGGGAGGCTGTCTGGGGGTAGTCTGGGGGGCTGTCCAGGGTCCACGGAGGAGGGTGGGGGGGCTGTCCGGGGGGCTGTTTGGGGGGCTGTCTGGGGGGTGTTCGGGGGGTTGTCCGGGGTCCAAGGAAGAGGGGGGGGGGCTATCCGGGGGGCTGTCTGGGGGGCTGTCCGGCGGGGCTATCCGGGGTCCAGGGAGGAGGGTGGGGGGTTGTCGAGGGTCCAGGAAGGAGGGATGTTCCCAAACACACAACCACTAAAAGAAAACAACATCCATAAAAACAGATAATATATAAAAATAACTCAACTCCAATACTATACTACAAGTCTAGATAAAACCAACAACTAGAATAGATTAAATATCAAATCTCAGTAATATCAGTCAAAAATGTAATGGATCAACTTGTCCCACATCACCGTCACCATCATCACCATCATCATCACCCTTTTCCTCATCCCCATCATCATCCTCGCCCTCCTCGCCCTCTCCCTCCTCCTCACCCCACCCTCCTCCTCGCCCTCGCCACCCGCCTCGCCCTCCTCCTCTCCCTCCTCTTTCGAATCAAAATCCTCGCCATCATCATCTTGAATCTAGAAATCGTCCTGACCACCACTAGAACTACAACCTAGTTCACCATATATAGAAGGTATCGATGAAATATACTCATCAAAAGTTGGGCTGGCCTCTGCTGGAAGTGTTGGATGTAGAACTTCAATAAATTTCATAAACGCACTGTTTGCCCTAGCAGACTATTCTGCCTTCTCTATGGCCCTTTTCTCATCCTGTTATGCTTGTTCCCTAACTTTCTGCAGCTCGGTGGCACTACAACTCATACCTGAGGAGGACCAATACCTCGTCGGGGCTATCCTAGGTCAGCAGCGTACTTTGCCAGGATGCTCCTCTCTCAACACCTGATGTAAGTGATCTGTTGGCCCAAAATTGTCTGGTTCTTGGGCATCGAGGTCCTCTAAAGCAGCCTGTTACAAATATAAATATATCATTAAGTTACAAAATAGATATTAAAATATAAAATCAATAGATTAAAACTTACAATCTGCTGCTGAGTCGCTTCGTTGACGGCACTTCCATCCTTTTTCCATCTACTCGAGCAAAACAGTTTTGCTCGAGGCACACGTCCTTCAATATTTTGTATTTGCCTCTACAATGACATTAAAAACTAAAGTTATATGAAAAATTTAGAAAACTATTAAATAATTGAGGAAAAAAAATAAATTTTAAGTCGTAAAGAAAACTTATAAACAATTGTCATACCTGCTTCCTCTCATGATCAGGCATCGTAGTGCATCCCAGTGTGTGGAGGTATTTTTTTGCATCAATGTTCTTTTTATTTTTTCCAGATGATTCCTAAATAAAATTTGAAAATGCAATAAATAGTATTAATGCAAAACATGAAAGTTATTATTTAAATACCTCAAATGTTATTCATACCTTAAACTGGGTACTCGTCTAATGAGTAATCATCTGACGATACTGCTCTATAGGACAATCATCCACCACTGGTACCGCCTCTAACTCAGTGCCAACTCTAGCAACCCATCCAAAAAACTCATGCTTGTAGGCTCTCCAAAGCTCACCTAAATCCTTTAGACTTTCCATTCGTGCACCCACACCATTGAGAAAATTAAATTGAAGCTGAAATCAAAATATTAATTCATATAAATACAAAAATAATTCATGGCATTAAATAGAACAAATTTTTTTACCCATATCTCTGCCCAAGATCTATCCTTGACCTCATGTGGAAAATGTCTCCATGACAGCGGGCTGACAGGAATGATGTCGGAGTATTTGGAAAGCGTCGCCAAAAAACTCAGACATTGCTACCCTGTTTTCTCAACCATTTGGTTGCCTTCATTATAATCGACCATAACCTGTGTGCGGAGGTTCCACACTGAACGCATGTGTGTACGCCCCCGCCCAAGCCTCCTGTCCGTAGATGTATCTATCATGAAATAAAAACAAATATTTTATCAAAACATGTTATAATGAAAATAAATATTGCTATAAAAATTTGTTAGGGTTCTATAAATATACCTGTGCCAGTCTGATCACTGAGCGCCGCCAGATCCACATAAACTGATGGAACACCCTGTGGTGGAACAAGAGTTGAAGATGATGGAATATAGAAGCTCAGAGAGACAGAAGTAGAGGGAAATGAATATGGGACAACAGTATGAACAGATGCTAACTGGGGAGTGGGAATCATCATGGGATGTGAAAATGATGGGCCAGAAGATGCAGAAGGTAGCAAAAACATGGGCGGCATAAATATCCCGTGTGTCCCTAATGACACACCGGGATCAGAATGTGGGAAGGATGACATGTCAGTGGGAGGGGCAGGGTCTAGTCAAGCACGCGCAGCTGATCGTCCACCTCTGGTATGAACCCTCCTCGTACCACCGGCTTGAGTACTAGGACCAGTACTAGGCTCCTCGTTGAATAACTGTCGACGTATAGGTGGATACTACAAAAATGTTTACAAAAAAATTAATCACATGAAATTATATGTTCTTTAAATATATATATATATTTGAAATAAAGTACTCACTGTAGGCACTAATGGTGGAATGCCCATCTCCTCCATCTGACGATTGTTCTCCATCATTTTTTCGTTCGTCTCTCTTCAATTGGATGCATTTCCTTCTTTTGAAAACAAATATGTAATTAATTAGAAAAAGGAAACTAATGCGTAAACAAAACAACTAAATATACGAGGGAATAGGGGGATTCATTGATAATTTATCTATCCCTTGTTTTATAAGATCTTGAATGAATTTAATAAATCATACAAGTTGTAATGTTCACCAAGTTAGAAATATTGTTTGACTAGGTTTAAATACAGTGCAATTCCAAATTAGAAAATGCAATTCAAATAAAACAGCAACCAATAAACATTGAAAATTCACATAATGGTCAAGTCATCTAAAAAATATTTGTGATCAATACTAAATCAATTTGAATATTACCAACCTTAACAACCCAACTCGAGGTAAACCAAAAGAATTCAGAACATGGATGAATGATTCTATATATTTTCAACCACAACTTCAGGTTCACAATCAACTCTGATAATTGAGCTATTAGAGTCATCAAAAGAAATAAATGGATTGGTTCCAATGGAAATAGGGACAGTGTCAATTCCATCATCACCATCATCAAAAATATGTCTTGGAATTACTTCAACCATGACACCAAATTCAGGTCGAAGTTGGTCTTTGACATAAAAAACTTGTATAGCCATTGATGCCAACACATATGGTTATTCGGTAGCAAGAGTGCGAGTCATATTAATTACTCGAAATCCAAAATCATCAATAAATGTTCCATGTCTCATCATCGAATCAAACCAATGGCATTTCATCATTGTGACTCGTCTATGAGAGTAATAATACAATATTATTATTTTCTCAACGACTCCATAATAACCCACATTTTCAAATCGCGGTCTACAATCTGATGCACTGGAATAACAATCTATTATGGAAGTAACCATAACACCATAATGTTGTGTTCTCATGTTCTTTTCTCGTTCAGTGACAATAAATTTGTACCCATTGATAACAATTGATTTATAGTCACGAACCACTGTATTAGGACCAAAATCCAAATCTCTTATTTCCTCAGAGACAGAGTCAGCAGAAAAACTCAATACCTGCAATATAAATGACTGTTAAACTTAATTAAATATTGAAATAATTAATTTAAATAGTAATATTTTTACCTTCAATTTTAACCAAGAAGAAAACTCTTTTCTATGCAAAGTCTCTCTCCTTCTCAAAGATAAAGAACGATGCTTCCTATTTATCATTGTTTTATGTTCCCTGTAGATAAAAAATATGAATAGTTTAACAGATATATATGTAAGATATACATAATTAATTTAGTTACCTGATATAGTCATCGAACAAATCACAGTTGAACAAAACTGTGCGATGTGCCATCTCCCGCTCTTCATGGATTAATGTCTTCAATGTATATGATCAAGGAATTCCTCCTGTTTGAGGAAGTGATGGAAAACTGGGTTCAATTTACTCATACTATTCTTCTTCATTTCTCATTGGTCTTTTCAATCTTGTAGTAAGATCAGAAAAATACATCGAGCATAAATCCATACATTCTTGAGCCAGGTAACCGTTCACGATAGAACCTTTGGGATGATTTCTGTTTCGGACATAAGAATTTAATGTGAACATATTTATTTCAATTGGATACATCCAAAAAAATGAAACAGGTGCTCTAAGAAGTATTTCAGTGGGAATATGGATAGTCAGATACAACATGCATGTGAAAAATGATGGAGGAAATATTTTCTCCAAATCACACAAAATTAATGGGGAATCTGTCAACATTTTTTGCAAGAAAGACTTGGATAACTTCTTAGCACAAAGATCTCTAAAAAAATGGCACAACCGAATAACAGCCACCCTTACATTATTGGACAAAAGATGACGGATTTCTATTGGAAGCAACTCATGTAGTAGAATGTGATAATCATGAGTCTTCAAAGATTTTATCTTCAACTCTCTTATGTTGACCCGTTTAGATATGTTGCTTGAATAACCATCGAGAACTATAATAGTCTCTAATACTTCCAGAAATTGTTTTTTTCCATAGGTGTCATCACATAAGAATCACATGGAAGTTGCCATTTATTTTCACTGATACGCACCGGATGCAATTCTAGTCTGATGCCCCAATCCACCAAGTCACGCTGAGATCGTAAATCATCTTTTGTCTTCCCCTTAACATTTAGAAGAACCGAAAGCAACATTTCACATATATTCTTTTTAATATGCCTTACGTCTAAGCAATGATGTAACAAATTGGTTGACCAATAAGGCAAATCAAAAAAGATACTCCTCTTCCTCCAATTATAACAGGTTTCAGTGGAAACATTCTTTCTCTTTCCAGATTTCATTTGACCTTTCCTGAACGAAAAACTGAAATCTTTCAATTCATTAAGCACATTAGTTCCAGACATACACTGAGGTGGATCATCGGTCTCTATGGTATTATCAAATCTTCGACGATTCATTCTATATGGATGATCCTTTGGCAAGAATCGTCGATGTCCCATAAAACTGAAACTACAACGATGTTTCAGTCTTTTGGATCATGTATTATTCATACAAACTGGACATGATAGTTTTCCCTTTGTGCTCTATCCAAACATCATTTCATAAGCCATAAAATCATTGATCTTCCACATAAGCGCAGCACGCATCTGAAATATGTCTTTCGAACATGCATCGTATGTGCACACACCCACATCCCAAAGAAGTTTCAACTCTTTTATTAAAGGTTTCATGTATAAATAAATATCAATGCCGGGATCAGAAGGACCAGATATGAGTATAATCATGAAAGTGAAAGGTTTTTTCATACACAACCATGGGGGAAGATTATAAATGTGTATAAAAACTGGCCATGTGCTATGCGAAGTAAGTATCTAACCAAACGAATTAAAACCGTCACATGAAAGACCCAGCCTCACATTATGCACGTCAGCTGCAAAATCTAGATGTCGAACATCAAATCTATGCCATGAAAATCCATCTGCAGGATGAACCAACTCATTATTAGTCTTCTTTCTCTCAGTATCATTCCATCTCATTTTTATTGATATGTCATCATACATAAAAATATTTTGGAGTCTGGGGATCAATGGAAAGTGCCACATTACTTTTTGTGGAACGCGATATGGTGTTCCATCAGATTTTGACTTCCAGTGGGATGTTCCACATTTTATACAATCATTTCATTCAGTGGTTTCTGTTGGGTTCGGGACTGCGCAGCGGAAGCCAATGGGCCGGGATTTAAAATTTTTTCTGCATCATCGGAGTGACATAACCCTGTCGACTCCGGTGATCTCGTCCCAGCTTGGTCCGAGGATCTCGCAAGGTTTATAAGGAGCACAAAATAAAATCGAACGTTTACCTTCGTTCAGAATTGACGTGTAAGACACCGGCGATCGTCGCTCGAAGACTCCGATGTCGAAGCCCTCTAGATCGTCCACACACGCCTTGCAAATCTGCACGCGCGCCATTCGTCAAGATCCGGGTGCTAGCGCGGATCTACGACGCACACTTCAGCGCAGCGATGATCACCGCAAGGGAGGATGCTTCGATCCGGGATGGATAAGCTTGAAGATCCTCCTTGCTTGAGAGACTCTCTCTCTAAATTCCAGGAGGAGAGAGACGCTCTCAAAATTGGCACATGAATAGTTGTTGTGGGAGAGCATCTCTCTCACTTATATAGGGAGTATTAAAAACACGCGGTGTAGGTTCCCGGCCCCCGTGTATCAGACGTCCGCTATATAAGTGATGTAAATAATTATTTATGGAAAATAAAAATTATTCCATAAATAAAATTTACAATTTATCACTTTCTTGTAATATATAAATATATTACGTGATAAATTTGAGTCTTTAACTCGACTCATACCTCCTACTAATATTAAACGAACCTAGGATATTTAAATCCAGTCGAATAACATTAATACGTGTATTTACCATACAACTTGTAAATACATGTTATAAATAAATTCAACTAATTATTCTAAACTCAAATAATTAATGAACTTATTTATTATTTGGTGATCAATAGAACTTGGATAGTACTCGGACCCTTTGGCGGGGCCCACCAAGTTCTAAATTCCTACTCTCAGAATAGGGCAGATTTTCAAGGCGCTATCGTGTGTGACCCTCTAGGCCCTTATCTCAATAGCAGTGAATAATATCACAGACCTAGAGCGGGGTCTAGCAACCCATCGAGGCCCCTATAGAGATAAGGCAAAGTCAAAGCAACGACTGCCTTCCTATGAACATGGTCCGTGTAATATAATCTCTTCGTCAAACGATATCTCAATAAAGCAGAATGCATACTAGTGTCATCATTCTTTATTTGCTTTATCTTTGTTTGTCGATTTGTCCGGACGGTCTTACCTTCGTCTACCATGGCCATGGATTTAATGAAGGTGCAACCATCCTAATCAACCAGGCCCGAGATATCTCTTCCTAAACTTGGAAGCGACAAAACCTTTCTCGATCATTCAATCAATGCCATGCCATTAATGACGTACCCAATACAAAATACCTCACCACGACTTTGTCGCCATGGTTTTCGCCTTATATCAAATGTACGTAATTAAATGACATTCATTGATAATGATCTCAAGTCAGGAGACCATTACACATGCCCATAGATAGGAACGACCAATGACACCAGAAACATGTGGTGTTCCTATTAAGCGGGTCTGTCCTCATGATCTCGTTAGCTAGAGATCATCAAGTGCGAACTTCATGAGATGAAGTCTCAATGATTATGAGCCCCCAGCACCTGATGGTCACACATCATCTGTGTCCTTTCAGAATGATGTAACTGGACCATAGGACGTTACTTTAAGATTACTGTCATGGCATCTCAGGGTTCTCATTATAGCCTGGGAACTGCTATAACCATTTGATGCGACAGGTAATCCTAGGACATTGCCATTGATGAAGTGGATGCAGAAGTATCTATACTATCATGGCAAGATAAACACATGCATAAAACCATACTGAATACATGTAACAGTAATCAAAGTACAAGACAAGTTGGGTCTAGAGCACCCACTTTCAACACTCCCACTTGCACTAGAGCCAACTGCTAACAGGTTTCAATCCGCTAGCTCTCACATGTGAATCATGCTTCTGCTGAGAAATGGCTTTAGTTAGGGGGTCTGCCACGTTGTCCTCTGTGGCTACTCTGCTAACTGTTACTTCACCTCTCTGAGTAAAATCCCTCAAGAGATGGAACTTCCGAAGAATATACTTTGTCCTCTGGTGAGACCTGGGCTCCTTGGCAAGCACCACTGTAGCAGTATTGTCAAAATATACTGGAACAGGGTCTGCACTGCTAGGTATAACACCAATGTCTGAGATAAAGCTACGTATCCAGACTGCTTCCTTTGCTGCATCGGAAGCTGCAATATATTCGGACTCTGCTGTAGAATCAGCAACCACAGCTTGCTTTGAGCTTCTCCAGCTCACTGCACCACCATTCAGGCAAAAGATGTAGCCTGACTGAGATTTCATATCATCATGATCTGTCTGGAAACTAGCATCAGTGTATCCCCTCACAACTAGTTCCTCATCTCCTCCATACACCAGGAACATATCCTTAGTACGCCTCAAGTACTTAAGGATAGTTTTAACAGCTGACCAGTGCAGCTCTCCTGGATTAGCTTGATATCTACCCACCATGCTTAAAGCAAAGGCAACATCAAACCTAGTACATAGCATGGCATACATGATAGAACCCACTGCTGAAGCATAAGGGACTCTACTCATTCTGTCAATCTCCTCCTGTGTTTGTGGACACATTTTCTTGGAGAGATTAATACCATGTGACATAGGTAACAATCCTCTCTTGGATTGTTCCATATTGTACCTTTTGAGTACCTTGTCAATATATGTACTTTGACTTAGGCCAAGCATCCTTTGAGATCTATCTCGATAGATCTTGATCCCTAGAATGTAGGCGGCTTCACCTAAGTCTTTCATGGAGAAGCATTCATTTAACCAAGTCTTAACTGACTGTAAGACTTGAACCTCGTTTCCCATGATTAATATGTCATCAACATATAAAACTAGGAAAACAATAGCATTCCCTTCAACCTTTTATAGACACAAGGCTCGCTTTCATTTTTGACAAAACCAAAATCTCTTATGGCCTCATCAAAACGTACATTCCATGATCTTGATGCCTGCTTCAATCCATAAATGGATCTCTGCAACTTGCATACTTTATTGACACTCTTTGACTTTACAAACCCTTCGGGTTGTGTCATATAGACGTCTTCAACCAACTTCCCATTTAGAAAAGCAGTTTTGACATCCATTTGCCAAATTTCATAATCATGAAAGGCTGCTATTGCAAGCAATATTCTGATGGATTTAAGCATTGCCACTGGTGAGAAGGTTTCATCATAGTCAATGCCTTGACGTTGTCTGAAACCCTTTGCAACCAATCTTGCTTTAAAGGTATTAACCTTACCATCCATGTCCAGCTTCTTCTTGAATACCCATTTACAACCAATGGGTTTCACATCAGCTGGAGGGTCTACCAAAATCCAAACTTGATTTTGGTACATGGACTCCATCTCAGAATTCATGGCTTCTTGCCATGTAGCAGCTTCTTTGCCTTCTACTGCTTCCTTGTAGGTCAGAGTTTCATCATCCTCAAGGATTATTGTGTCACCTGACTCGGTGACAAGAAAACCATAACGTTCCGGTTCTCTAACCTCTCGCGTAGACCTACGCAGTATCTGTGTCTGAGGAACAATTTCTTCTTCCACTTGTTCTTGTAGAGATTGTTCCTCTACCAAATCTTGTGCATCTGGAGCATCGACTTCATCGAAGTCAATCTTGCTCCCACTATTTCCAGTAGAAATGTGATCCCTTTCTAGAAATGTGGCGTATCTTGCCACAATGACTTTTCTATCTAAAGGGTTATATAGGTTGTATCCTCTAGTTTCCTTAGGATAACCTACAAAGATGCACTTAATGCTTCTGGATGCTAATTTGTCACTTGGCAAAGTCTTGACAAATGCCTCGCACCCCCACACACGCATGTGTGTCAGATTGGGTTTCTTTCCAAACCATAACTGATATGGAATCCCATCTGTGGCTTTAGTTGGTACTCGGTTAATGGTATATGCTGCTGTCTGTAAGGCGTATCCCCAAAAGGATAATGGAAGAGTTGTATGACTCATCATTGATCTGATCATGTCAAGCAAGGTCCTATTCCTCCTTTCACTAACACCATTCCATTGTGGTGTATAAGGAGGAGTGAGTTGAGATACTATTCCAGACTCCTTCAAATGATCAATGAAATCTTGGTTAAGATATTCTCCGCCTCGGTCTGAGCGAAGTGCTTTTATCTTCTTACCAAGCTGGTTTTCTACTTCACTTTGATATTCCTTAAAGAAATGAAAGGAATCTGACTTATGCCGCATTAAGTAGATATAGCCATACCTACTATAATCATCGGTAAAAGTGATGAAGTATAGAAAACCACCCCTTGCCTCTACTGGAAATGGTCCACATACATCGGTATGTATTAATTCCAGTACTGCATTTTCTCTTTCTCCCTTTCCTGAGAAAGGTGCTTTGGTCATCTTTCCTTGTAAACAAGCTTGACATACATCTAAGGGTTCTAACTGTAGCGAGTCTAGATACCCTTCTTGATGTAATTTTTGTAATCGCTTCTCGTTTACATGACCAAGCCTAAAGTGCCATAGGCGGGTGTTATTTGAGTCATGTTGGTTATTTTTGTCATTGATGGCCATTACTGAGTTTTCTAGTTCTAGTATATATAAACCATTGTTAAGATGTGCCATACCATAACATATGTTATCCCTATAAAAGAGACAACTTTTATTTCCAAACTTGAAATAAAAACCCATAGTGTCTAAACATGACACAGAGATGATGTTTCTGGTAACAGACGGTACATAATAGCAATTGTTTAAAACAAGAACCAAACCAGTTGGTAAAGTCAAGTGGTAGTCTCCCACTGCCAAGGCCGCCAGACTTGCACCATTTGCAGCTTGGAGATCCACTTGACCTTTTGCAATCTTCTTGAACCTACTTGGTTCCTGTATATGAATACAAATGTGTGAGCCACATGCCGTATCCAATACCCAACTTGTAGATAATGATAGATTGCATTCAATGACAAAAATACCTGAAGCAGAAGCGTCAGCTTGCTTCTTCTTCCCAGCTCTGCAATTCTTTTTCCAGTGGCCTTTCTTGCCACATCCAAAACAGACAGCTTCCTGCTCATTACTCTGCCTCTGAATCTTTGGTTTCTTGGCAGGACGGTGCATTGGTGTCTTTGGCCTTGACTTGGCTTTAGACCCTTTTGCCTTGCCCTTGTTTTTCTTGTTCACCATAAGGACAGATGTATTGGTGTTTTTCATGTCCTTATCAGCTTGGCGAACTAAAGCCAATAGATCCGGGAGCGACTTTGTCATATCATTCATATTATAATTGACAATGAAAGTCGAGAAGCTTGACGGTAAAGAGGCAAGGATGAGATCCACTGCTAGTTCTTGGTTCAGTTTGAACCCAAGGGCTTCAAGCCTCTCAATATACCCAATCATCTTGAGTACGTGAGGACCGGCTTGGTGCCCTTCTGCCAGCCTGCACTTATAAAGTGCACTTGAGATCTCATACCTTTCTTGCCTAGCCCTCTCCTCATACAGTTCTTGGAGGTGTGAAAGCATCTTGTAGGCATCCTCTTCCTCATGCATTTTTTGCAATTGGCTGGACATGGATGACAACATGATGCATTGTACATCAAGTGCATCATCTACATGCTTTTTCCACTTATCTTTTTCCATCTTGCTTGCTCCCTGAGGAGGCTCAGCAGGAATTGGGGATTCCAGCATATATAACTTCCTTTCTTGGCGTAGTACTATGCGCAAGCGCCTGTACCACTCCTGGAAGTTATTGCCGGTCAGGATATTTTCTTTATCCAAGATTGATCGCAGTGATAAAGTACTAGTGGTGTTGGTGATTTCCATTTTAAATCTACATCAGATAAACATTTAGCAGTTAGTACTTTGTCTTGATTACCTTTTGACATTTTATGATTAATAAATTATTATATCATTTAATGTCTCCCACTATTTTAACGAACCTTAATGGCCCTCACCATTAGATTCGGAATACTCTATCGCTTGAGCATTCTAATGGCAAGGATCCTCGAAACCTCCCTCGTAGTCTACAAGCTAGGGCTACGACACTACTTGAAGGGTTTCAAGGTAGGCGCTATGCTGGCCAACCACCTGTTCTTGTGGTTCCTTGTGTGGTTGAGTAAAGTCCCAGCTTTTTGGAATCTATACTTAATTCCCTCAACCTCTTGCCTCTAAAGTGATAATAAGTTAGCTAAGGCTAAACCTTGATTACTCACTTTAGTTAAGTCGACCCATTCCTCACATGGAAACGCCCCGGTAGTAAGAGGTACTCTCAACTGAGGCTGATGAGCACCCAAACAGCCGGTTTTGTTTAGATATGAGAAATGGAAGGCACTACGACTTAATATATCTTTGAGGGATTTTTAAATTATTAATTGACGAATATAATCCCTTTTCTATTTATTATGTTCAAACTAGGTTGTCTCGCTCACAACTAAACATTCAAAAGAGTATTTATTTGTCATAACTTTATGCATTTTTCTCTTGTTTACTATCCTATGTGATCATGCAATAATCATGCAGTCGCATAAAAAAATAATAAACTATGCATAAAGTAAATCAAGCATTCCGACTGGTCTTGAGCATTCTATAATGATTGATCATTAACTGATCAATCATTACCTAGGGGCACACGTACCTGAGTAAACACAAGGCTCGTGTCGCTGCTGGCCCCAGTACAAAGCCCAACTCATGTCTGGACTACCGCCTCATCTTGGCGGGGTCTGCCTCTCGGATCGTCACGAATTATTACAAATATACTCGCACGCAGGCGAGGGGGTCTGGGGTACAATATACATATAGTGTAATGGACGCGCAGGCCCTTATACATACTTGAATTAAAAGACGATTCGCAGACCGTCATTTATCTAATTAATTATTACAATCATCACACGCATTGAATAAATAATTAAATAAATACATACATCCCAAACATGCACAGGTCGGTCAAAAGCTCAAGACCAGTCGGGGTAATAGTGCAATAAAATTAAACTGCAATAAATTTAAATTATGCGAGGGTGTTTTAATAAATTAAATGAATTTGATAAAATTCAAATAATTTATTTTTATCGGTTCCATTTGTTTAATTTAATTTTAATTCTAAAATTAAATTAAACCATTAATTTAATTCTAAACTTAAATTAAATTAATATTCTTGGATTAAAATAATCTAAACCCCTAAATTAATTTTAATTAATTTAATTTAAAATAAATTAATTAAAATTAATTCAGTGCAGGTTACCTCTAACCGGAGAGAAGTCCGACGGGTCCGCGTACCGCTGCGGGATGTTGTCCTGAACCGCGGCGTGACCGCGGCGTGACCGCGGCGTGACCGCGGCATGACCGCGGCGTGACCGCTTCCCGCAACGGTTGCATCTCCCGGCAGCCCGCAACTCCGGCGAGCCGGCGAGGGGTCGGTCTGTGCGAGGCAGTCCGGCAGGAGGTGAGGCCGGAGCGAAACTGTCCGGCAGGGGGGGAGGCCGGGGTGGCCGGCGGCTGCCGGCAGGGGCCGGTCCGGCGAGGAGGGGGCGCGTCCGGTGAAGGCGGGCCGCGTCCGGCGAGCCGAGCCACGTTCGGCGAGGGGAGGCCGCGTCCGGCGACGGCGGGCCGCGTCCGGCGAGCTGCGGCGAGGGCTGTGTCCGCCGCGGGGAGGCCGGCGCCGGTGCGCCGTGATGCTGGACCGCCGGAGGAGAGGAGGGCCGGTCCGGCGAGGGGGTTGCGGTCCGGGAGGAAGCCGCGGCCGGCAACCCTAGGGTTTGCCGGCCCTTGGCTGCGCGAGGGAGAAGACCCTACGGGTCTTTTTTTTTTTTATTATTATTATTTTTTTTAAAATTGGGAAGACCCCATTTTGGGGTCTTTGATTCTCCCTTTTTTTTTGAACCAAAAGGAAGAAGACCCATGAGTCTTGGTCTTCTTCTTTTAAAATATAATAAAATTTATTATAAATATAAGAAAATATTTATTATAAACTATTTTATTATATTTTATAATAATAAAATAAAATTATTTTATGTTAATACTCAACATCAAACAAGCATGAACACGAGCATCGATCCGATTAAAAATTTTCAAATGATCGTATCTTGATCATTTGAAATCGAAACGACGCGCGGTCGAATCCGAATGAACCGTCTTAACACCCCGCAATTAAATTTAATGCAATTTAATATTTTTTGACTCAGAAAAAACCTTGCGTCCCTCTGATACCACTGTTGGGTTCGGGACTGCGCAGCGGAAGCCAATGGGCCGGGATTTAAAATTTTTTCTGCATCATCGGAGTGACATAACCCTGTCGACTCCGGTGATCTCATCCCAGCTTGGTCCGAGGATCTCGCAAGGTTTATAAGGAGCACAAAATAAAATCGAACGTTTACCTTTGTTCAGAATTGACGTGTAAGACACCGGCGATCGTCGCTCGAAGACTCCGATGTCGAAGCCCTCTAGATCGTCCACACACGCCTTGCAAATCTGCACGCGCGCCGTTCGTCAAGATCCGGGTGCTAGCGCGGATCTACGACGCACACTTCAGCGCAACGATGATCACCGCAAGGGAGGATGCTTCGATCCGGGATGGATAAGCTTGAAGATCCTCCTTGCTTGAGAGACTCTCTCTCTAAATTCCAGGAGGAGAGAGACGCTCTCAAAATTGGCACATGAATAGTTGTTGTGGGAGAGCATCTCTCTCACTTATATAGGGAGTATTAAAAACACGCGGTGTAGGTTCCCGGCCCCCGTGTATCAGACGTCCGCTATATAAGTGATGTAAATAATTATTTATGGAAAATAAAAATTATGCCATAAATAAAATTTACAATTTATCACTTTCTTGTAATATATAAATATATTACGTGATAAATTTGAGTCTTTAACTCGACTCATACCTCCTACTAATATTAAACGAACCTAGGATATTTAAATCCAGTCGAATAACATTAATACGTGTATTTACCATACAACTTGTAAATACATGTTATAAATAAATTCAACTAATTATTCTAAACTCAAATAATTAATGAACTTATTTATTATTTGGTGATCAATAGAACTTGGATAGTACTCGGACCCTTTGGCGGGGCCCACCAAGTTCTAAATTCCTACTCTCAGAATAGGGCAGATTTTCAAGGCGCTATCGTGTGTGACCCTCTAGGCCCTTATCTCAATAGCAGTGAATAATATCAAAGACCTAGAGCGGGGTCTAGCAACCCATCGAGGCCCCTATAGAGATAAGGCAAAGTCAAAGCAACGACTGCCTTCCTATGAACATGGTCCGTGTAATATAATCTCTTCGTCAAACGATATCTCAATAAAGCAGAATGCATACTAGTGTCATCATTCTTTATTTGCTTTATCTTTGTTTGTCGATTTTTCCGGACGGTCTTACCTTCGTCTACCATGGCCATGGATTTAATGAAGGTGAAACCATCCTAATCAACCAGGCCCGAGATATCTCTTCCTAAACTTGGAAGCGACAAAACCTTTCTCGATCATTCAATCAATGCCATGCCATTAATGACGTACCCAATACAAACTACCTCGCCACGACTTTGTCGCCATGGTTTTCGCCTTATATCAAATGTACGTAATTAAATGACATTCATTGATAATGATCTCAAGTCAGGAGACCATTACACATGCCCATAGATAGGAACGACCAATGACACCAGAAACATGTGGTGTTCCTATTAAGCGGGTCTGTCCTCATGATCTCGTTAGCTAGAGATCATCAAGTGCGAACTTCATGAGATGAAGTCTCAATGCTTATGAGCCCCCAGCACCTGATGGTCACACATCATCTGTGTCCTTTCAGAATGATGTAACTGGACCATAGGACGTTACTTTAAGATTACTGTCATGGCATCTCAGGGTTCTCATTATAGCCTGGGAACTGCTATAACCATTTGATGCGACAGGTAATCCTAGGACATTGCCATTGATGAAGTGGATGCAGAAGTATCTATACTATCATGGCAAGATAAACACATGCATAAAACCATACTGAATACATGTAACAGTAATCAAAGTACAAGACAAGTTGGGTCTAGAGCACCCACTTTCAACAGTTTCCTCCCAGAATAAACTGCAATCTTTCAGGCAAGCATGAATTTTGTTTCTTGAAAATCCAAGTTCCTCAACTAACTTCCATGCCATATAGTGGTTTAAGGGAATATCTTCATCATCTAGAAGTAAATCCTTCAAGAGGGTAAGAATGTAATCGATTGCTATATTAGAAATCCCATACATAGTTTTCCCATGAAACAATCGGATTAAAAATTCCATCTTTTTCATTTTATCGCATTGTCGATATACTGGAGTCGTGTCAGCATCATTCAATTTTTTCACCCTATCAATATCATCATTTTCACTAGATGCATTAGCTGTCCTCATATCGAAGTCTTCCTGAGTTGAAATCCTTTCTTTTTCATGATGAAGAATAAACGGAAACTGATTATCTAACAAATTCTCCATTCCAGTCCTTTCATTTCGATCATCACTAATTTGAGATTTCATTTTCTCCCCATTGTGATACCACACAAAGTAGTTTTCTTGAAAACCATTTTTGGTTATGTGGTAGATGACTTCTTCACGGCTCAACCAAGGTCTACCAACACAATTGGAACATGGAAAGTGTATGCGACCACTATCTGAAGCATTGTGAAATGAAAAATCTATAAATCTCCCCAAATTGTTTTGAAAATCGCTTGAGATCCGATCGGTTTCATACATCCAACTTCTATCCATTCTGTAAAAATAATTTATATAAGTCATTTTGTCATAAACAATTCAATAGGATTGAACTTTAATAGAAAATACATTTAAGTAAACAATAAAGGAAGGAGTTTCTAGTTGATGTAGTGAACTATTAAAACAATGTAAAGATATACTAATTAATTCAGTTATGTGTGCCTAGATTTGAGGTGACATGTGTTTTGTAATTTTTTCATTTATCACATACCAAGAAGACACCATATACCTAATAAAACATTGTTCAAGATATTACAAAGTGAAGGATTTTCATGAAAGATGTAGAATGTGTAAAGAGAGTTTTTTAAATAAGTTATTGATTCTAAAAAATGGAATTATTGTGAAAATTTAGTATATTCATAACACCCAAACTAAATTCCACAAAAAGTACTATATCACACCACTAAAAAAAAAAGGAAAACCACCTACCCCACTACCCCAACCATGTCAATTAACTCAATGAGGGATTCTATGTCTGTATTTGGGAAGAGGTTGAAGGAGTCTAACCTGGATGGGGGAGTTTCATCCGATCAGATGGAAGACCTCAGGTTAGGGTTCACCTGCGCGGGGGATTCTGGAAATCGGGGGAAATGCAGAGTTATTTTCTTCTGTGTAATCGGGGGTGGGCTGTCCACGAGGGTGGCAGGGTTGTCCAGGGGGTACGGGGTGTCCAGGGTGGGCGGGCTGTCCACGAGGGGTGGTAGGGCTGTCTAGGGGGGAGGGGGTGTCCCAGGGGGGTGGGCGGGCTATCCACGAGGGTGGGGGTGGGGGGGGGGGCTTTCTAGGGGGTACAAGGTGTCTAGGTGTGGGGGTGTCCGGGGGTGGGGGGGTGGGGGGGAGTGTCCAGGGGGTGGGAGGGCTGTCCATGGGGTTGGGGGGATGTCCAGGGAGTAGGGGGTGTCCAGGGGGTGGGCAGGCTTTCCACGAGGGTGGTGGGGTTGTCCAGGGGGTACAAGGTGTCCAGGGGGGTGGGCGGGACTGTCCACAAGGGTGGCAGGGCTGTCCAAGGGGTAGGGGTTGTCCAGGGAGTGGGCGAGCTATCCACAGGGGTGTGACTAAGAGCTATGAGATTTAATTGGGTTGTCATTCATGTTATGAAAAACAAAAGATGGGTGTTAAGGATTAGAATAGTATTTTTTAGTGAAAATCCAATTTGGTAGGATTAGTGATTTGATAACATGATGGTATCAAGTTTTACAATTGGGAAAATTTTGGGGCATTATATTCTAAAAGGCTCCCACAACCTTCCAAGGATATATTATTTCTAGAAAAATGTGTTGTGGGAGAAGGAATTCATCCTATATAGTTGATGTCACTTTTAGATCATGTGATGCCTTACTCATCAAGATGACTAGACAAGAACCAAAACCAAAGAGGCCTCAAAACTATTCAAATCTCTAGAAGTGATGAATTCCCCATTCTTATTGGTGAACTATGGAAGTGATGACTTCCCACCTGCACAACCCCCCCTCCCCACCTCACCCCCAACAGACTCCCCATGCACAACCCCCCTCCCATCCACCGACTGCACAACCCCCCCCCCACCTGCACCCCAACTTGCACAACCCCCCTCCCCCACCCCCACCTGCACAGCCCCCTCCCATCCACCCACTGCACCCCCCCCACCTGCACCCCCACCTGCACAACCCCCCTCCCCCCACCCCACCCCCACCCCCACCTGTACACCCCCCACCTCACCCCCAACATACTCCCACATGCCCAACCCACCCCCAACCTACACACTCCTCTCCCCCACCCACTTGCATAACCACCCCCAACATACACCCCCCCACTTGAACAACCCCCCCTCCCCCCACCCCCACCTACACAGCCCCCTCCCCCCACCACCACCTGTACACCCCACCCCCACCTCACCCCCAACAGACTCCCACCTGCCCAGCCCCCCCAACCTACACACTCCCCTCCCCCCACCTACTTGCATAGCACCCCCCTCCACTTTCACCCCCCACTTGAACAACCCCCCTCCCCCACCCCCACCTGCACAACCCACCCCCACCCCCACCTATACAACCCCCACCTCACCCCCCAACAGACTCTGACCTTCCCATCCCACCCCCAACCTACACACTCCCCTCCCCCACCCACTTGCACAACAACCCCCCTCCACTTGCACCCCCACCTGCACAACCCACCCCTCCCCCCACCCCCACCTGCACAACCCACCCCCATCCCCACCTGTACAACCCCCCACCTCAACACCCCACCAGCACACCCCCTCCCCCCACCTAAACACCCCACCATCACACCCCCTCCCCCCACCTACTGCACCCCCAACACCTCCCACCAGAACAAAAATAGAAAACAAAAACAGAACAAAAAATTGATTCACACATGACACCAGAACAAAAACAGAAAACAAATAACAAATCTAATTGAAATTGTTGGGTATACCATACTGCACGAACCTTAGGTTTAAGCCAAATCAAAATAGAAAATAAAAAAATTAGATGCAAAACATTAAACATAACGTACTACTTATAGATTTTAAGTGTAGAACAAAACAACTTTGTGATTGAATATGGATCTGGTGGAATGATTTTCCAAGTGAGAGAGATCTTAGGTCTCAACTTTAGTGGTTCAATCACGTGGATGGGATATCGAGTTTTCTGGGATTTTAGGGGAAAAATTTCCCAATGGGTTTTTAAAACTGTTAGGAAAGGTGAGCTTTACCAACGGTTTACACAAGCCATTGGGAAAGCCTTCCTAAGTCATGGCCTTTACCAATGGTTTTTAAAAACCATTGGGAAAGGGAGAAAATTTTTTAGATTTCCCAACGGTTTCTTCAAACTATTGGGAAATACTTGTTTTATACCTCTATACCAATGGTTCTGTTGAACCGTTGGCATACAAGCATTGGGAAAACCCAGCTTCCTAGTAGTGATTTAAATTCCCAATATGGTAACTATTTACATCATCTCATGAATATAAAACACAAGATCAATCAATGATTCCTTTTATTTTTAACTCTTTTATATTTACAAAACTTGTAGCACATACACTCAGTATCAAATACCCTTCAAAATAAAATAATTAATTCTTATAACATTAATAACTAACATGAAAATTCCATGGATTTTCACAAAAATAAATAAGGTATATCTTCAACAATACAATAATATTTAAGTATTAAAATTACTTTATTTAGATCCATAGGTTTCACTGATCTTGATTTTATTCTTGAAGAAACATTTTTTAACTTTTTGACAAACTTTTCTTCTTTTGGTTTGACCTTTTACTAACTTGTAGTATCTATAGTATATTAGAATCCTGATATCATATGCTCGGTTCATCCATCCCCAACACTTTGAGAATATTGGGTTGAAATTTTCATTTCATTTAATAATATTTTTAAAACATTTCCATAAATGAAAATATAATAAATTCCTTAACCAAAACAATCCATTTTAGTCTCCCTTTTTAATCATGTTATAGAATTAAACTAATCAAAACATGTGTAAAACAACCATCTCATCTCATTTAAACAAGAATTGTTTACAATCTATTATCAAGAGATAAATTAGATATTTTACACATATTATGATGAGTTTATACAATCTTTAATCATATAAGTCATCAATCTAGAAACTCCTTTCTCCATTAGTTGAAAAATAAATAAATATTTAATTCTTTTCATCTTTCTAAACTTATGTAGATATAAAAAACTTTTTAAAACATACAATTGATATCATATATCTATCAAAAATATATAATTAATTTCTATAAACAATAATACATTAAGGAAAATTTTAGTCTCACCAATATTCAATCATATTGAATATCATTTGACATACCTAATCACATTGAGTAAATGAGACTAAAATCATTGATGTAACCAATAATATTGAATACATGAGTGGTGACTAAGATTAATTTAGTCATTTTTCATATAATGTCTTTAAAACCTTAATAAAACCATTCTATTCTTCCATAAGAATCTAGATTCACTCATTGAATAATTTCAATAGTTGGTTACTCAGGAAGCAATTATTCTTACACATAGAATATTTCTTAAAATTTTTTCATAATAAATTTTCTTAAGTTACCAGTTTATGGAATAGATTACCTTAAATTATCATTTTCAAGGATTAGTTATAAAGTTTTATCTTGATGATGATGATGATTATATATATCTACAATCAATGTTTTTTCATATGAATATCATGTCTTATATCATTTAATTAAGGAATTTTAATTAAAGTGCACCCACTAAAATTGATGACCCCACATATTATATCCATTTATAAAGACAAGATCCATATTTCACTAAGAAAATGACCTTGATATGGTGTGAAACTCACTGATTAGTTATTTAGGTAGGGCATCATCCAAATCACAATATTTTTGATTCTTGAATAATTAAGTGGATAAACCTTTATCCAAATCCATTATATGGATTCACTCAATTCTATTCCTCTGGTATCCCAACCCTTGGGATTTCCCATATAAGTGTAACCCAAAGAAAACCTAAAAAAAATATAATACTAGGAAATCCATGAGCACCCTACTATGGCATGAAACTAGAAATTAAATAATCTCGAGTCACTCATTACTTGTTTTCCTTACACAAGATAATTTATGGGCACCCCGCTATGACATGAAGATACCCATTTGGATGATCTAGGTCTTGAAAAGTGTTTCTCTATAAGTAATATCATACTATGTATTTAAGGGGTTTTCTTATTAAAGTATCACCAATTTAATATACATTATATACATATTAAATTCACAACTATTACATCCTATGTAATAATTATATTCTCATGTTTTATTACCTTTTTTTGTATGCATGGTTCTAATTATTTTGTTTTATAATCCTTATTCCAACCACTAAATTATTGTTTTCACACCACATTAATTTTCAACTCGTTAAACAATCCACAATTATGTGTTAATCACCCAAAAATAGAAGTTAATTATATTCATACATATCCAAATACATCATATGGATAAGGTATATGAACACTTCATTTAAAGGCATAAAGTTATATGAGATTTAAAAAATCCACATGAGTAAGCCTAGAGCGACAAGTATCCAACCCCATTAACTTTCCTAGCCAAATAAAGCATCCAAGAAAGTAGGTGGTCTGACCCAAAGTCCCTATACCTGGGAAGAATTTACTCAAGAGGGAATTCAATTCATGAAAACTCTAACACATAATATACACAAACTATGCCCAACATCTACTCTTAATCTCATAACTAAAATTACAAACCATGGTCAAGGTATATGAAAACTAAATTTTATGATATCAAACCTAGCATGATATGTAAGTCTCTATCCTAGAAGAAATTCATCATATGAATTTTTTGCTACAATAATTCACAATATAAATAATTTATAACTATAAATAAAACAAATAATAACCATTAAATAAATAAGAAATTCAAATATTTAAACATGAGATAAAAATTTATGAACAATTTCATAAATGAAAGCTAATTATAAACCCTTTTATAATTTTAGATTTAATATTATGGACATTCCATAATTTTGAATATAAACTCTTTATATTCTTTACAATATAAATTCTTTCATATTTATCATAACATGAAATTTAACTTTTAAATATATAATATTATATGAATTATAAAATATTAATAATTCAATTTATATTATTTAAACCTTTTACATAATCTAAATATAATATACTTGATTATTTTTTAAACCTTGATCACATAAATTATCAAAACACCTTTTGACATGGCTTAAAAAATATGAAAATAAATCCCCTTAAATTTTAACAATTTAAAATTAATTAATTATGTATTAAACATGAATATTAAGGAAATTTAATAATTAAAAAATTTATTTATTTTCCAAAATATGAAACATATATGAACTATTCATAAATAAATGCTAATTCTAAACATTTTCTAAATTATCAAGAATATAAAAATTTTATATTCTTAAAAATATGAAGACTTTTACATTTTATATTAAATGGAATTTATATGATATTTCATGAATTATAAACATTTTATAATTTAGTTTCTATTATATAATTTTTTATATAATCAAAATATCATATATGTTGGAATTTATAAAATATTTATAAATAACCTTTTATGATTTCTAAATAAACCATTTATTTCTATATCATAAATCCTATTATTTAATTATTCAAATGATATTAAAAAAATATTTATCAATTAGCCATAAACATTTTATAGTTAATTTTTTTAAAAAACACTTTTATAAATTTATATAAATATTTCAAAATAACTTTTTCATTATTTATAAAATATTTATAAATAAAAAAATTTATTTCAGAATTGAATTCTATTGATTAAATAAATATTTTATTTATTTTCATAAACAAGATTAATATATATTAATTTTTAATATTTATTTCTAGGATTGAAAAATCTCATTTTACAATTAAAATGTATTTTTCATAAATCAATAAACATATTGATATGAAAGAAGCCTATGCTCTGATACAACTGATGGGTTTTGTATGACCATCATATGACCATATGTAGCCGAAGATAACCCAAACACATACATATCTATCTTTGAGAATCAATGCATAAATAAACTGTATAAATATTGTAATTGGAAAATGCTAATGACAATAGTATTCTTATTTCTCGATGAAGGAGAATTCTTGATGAAGATCATGAAGTAGTGAAAAAAGCACTCTGGTTCCTATTGGAGTTGGTGGCCTAGAACCAACTACTTTGTACTTTATTCATTAATAAATACCTTATCACATCTTGATTTTTCTTCTGCGTGACAATGCATGTGATAATGTCCTAAGGATAGTTGTTGCATTAAAGGGTCATAGTGGATCCTTGCTATGATGAGAACCTGAAAGTGCCATAACATTGTTCTTGAATATATGTTCTATGGTCAGATGATGTTATTTGAGGGACACAAATAATACAATCCATTAGGGGTGAGGACTCATAATACTTTGAGGCACCTTCTCATGGTGTGCGCCCTTGTTAATGTCTAGGAGGATATTATGAGAATGAGACCTGCCAGTAGGAAATCCAAATTTCATAGTGTCATTGGATGTTCCTATATGAAGACATGTGTATTGGTCCTTAGACTTTAAGATTATTATTAATGGGTATTAAAACTCATACACTTAGATGTATTGATGAAAACTATGATGAAACACTATTCACAGTGAGGTAGGATATATTGGGTGCATCACAAGTGATATAACATTAATAGATAATGCAATAAAGGATTTGTCCCTCCTATTCCATAACAAAAGTAGATATCTCAGGCCCTTTGATGGAATTGATATAGCCTAAATAAATCCATGGACATGGTGAGGAATGGGAAATTTCATTTTCAGAAAGTCAAAGAAAGAATAATCGATCACATGGGTTGATGGCACTAGCATGCAACCCACTTTATTCGAGATATCGTGACAAATGGATTACATTACATGGTAAGCATTCTTAGGAGGTTACACATCATTTCAGTGTTAAATTCTTTCTGTATGGGTGCATTGGTGTGTTGCTAGACGCTAAACTTGGACTTTTGGCAGGCTCCACCTAATGCCACTAAGAAAGAGGCCTATAGGGTCACACACTAAGTGTGTCCAAGTATCTGGGTTAAATATTAATTTAAAAAGTTGAATAAAGATTATTCCCACTATGGTTTAATAATTATTTAAGGATGCCTGATTGCATTTATTTCAATACAGGTTATTCGAGAGAATATATTGTGGGAAAAATAATATATTTATTAGTGAGTAATGCAGTGATATTTATTTGATTAATAAATAGTCATTATTTAAGGTCTAATAAATGTGGTGGATGAAATTAAGAAAAATATAAAATAAAAGTACAAGCTGTGTATATTAATATATACATGCCATGTAGTTTTTTTTGTGAATTTATGAGAAATAATATTATTTATTTAATTAAATAATATTAGGTGTAATTCGCTGGGCACATGTCAAGTAATAATAATATTCAACTGTTATTATTAGACATGGGGTATTACTAAGAATTAAATGAAATTAATAAATTCTTTTGGGTAATTAATTAATTTTATTATTCTATGTAATTAAAAATCCCAATTATATATTTCTCATTAGCCTATCCATTTTGAGTGGTTGTGCACAACAGATTTGGAAAATCTCTTAAGCCAAAAGTAAATTCTTTTTCCACCAAGAATGCTCTCAAGCTACGATAGAGAGATCCACCTCCACCGAATCAAGGTGATTGAAGGAAGACATCACAAGTGAAGGCTATTCTATGCCATCACCCAGAGATCCCTTCAGCGATGTCTAGAGATACATGGAGCATGTTTGGATCACCGCTAGAGGAATCCTACACTTGGATTCTACGACGCAATGACAGATCACATCGGATCGTGACCAGAGACATCAACGAAGAAAGAATTCCATCAAGGTAATTCTTGTCAATTAATTAAATTAATTATAACTGACATATGATGATCCTATATATAGTTCTAGGACTCCTCTATTTCTTTTTTGTTCTTCATTCTATTCTGAAGATCTGGAGTTTTATTATCGTGACGGATCTCTGATTGATCATTGTTAACGTTAAAATTAAAGTTGGGTACACCCACCAACATGATTCCGCTGTGCCCAGAACCTACAAGTGGTATCAGAGGAAGGTTATATCATTGATTATAATTATTTAGTTTTTCGTTGGTGATTTATGCATTTAATAATTTAGTTATTTCAATTCAAGTTAACCGTTCTTTAAATCTGAATCTCAAGATCTGTTTCTCCTCTATCATTTCTCGTTCACCTTACAGAAACAAATTTATCTTTTAATTTTGATTAAAATAAAATAGAGGATCTCATCTGGATGTGCCAAACATTCCTGGACTTACAACACTAGAATACACAACATATATTCAGAAGTACACGCCATGTAGTCTAGGTTCAATGCATTGGACTAGTCTGCCAAATCAGGCCGTGTAAATGGATCCTATCTAAGTCTTTAAGACTCCGTGTGTTGACCAGGAATAGGTGGATCATGGTTTCCTAATTACACAATGTGTGGACAATGGAACATGGTGTGTAGTCCCTTCGGGCTAGGGTTGGACCGTGTACCCCGTACACAGCTTGCTCGGTTGGAAACCATGTAACGCGGATACTACACGGCGTGTGTCCCATTGAAAACTCCATGTACTCTGAAGATTTCCAAAGTACATCTACACACCATGTCCCCAGGTGTGTACTTCGGATGGATGGTGAACAGAAGTACATGCTGTGTAGTAGGAAATACACGCCATGTACTCATCCAAATTATGCAGATTTATTAAAATTTATTATTATATTATACAAACCCTTGAGACGTGTACCATAGTGTAGGCGTAAAGATGAGGCACAAAATACGATAGGTGTTTTATATATATGTGTTTAATTTAACATCTACGTAATGTTCATTTCTACTCATTGGGTAGTTATGAAAAGGAATTCATCGGGTTGACTCTAAGGTACAAGTTACGTACAAAGATAATTTTAAATAAATTTATTTGTTTAAAATTATGATGGATGAGAATCTCAAGGAAATTCAGAAAAGGGTTTAAGATAAAAGTATTGATTAATTAAAGATAATTAATTGATTAGAGCGTGATTTATATTAAACAAGAATGATTAAATAATTGAATGCTAGTTTTATTTATGTGTAAATATCATTGCATGCATGGATGATCATGAGCTAGACCAAGAAATTTGTATGTGAATGGTTTCTTTTAATTTATTTATTTAAATTAAATTTGTTGGCCTGGGAGCCTTCTCCTCATTAATATGTAGGGACTGCATGCCCAAGGTTTCTTTTATGTAAAACCCCATTTTACCCCTCACCTGCATGTGAGATAAAAGCATATGTAATGGATGGAGCTCCCAAGCTAGTGGAGGTGGCTCAAGTTAGGAGCCAAGGTGAAACCAATCCAAGGAGATACACAGGTGGACATGTAGAAAGCTGTATACATGAACCCAAAAGGTTTAATGTTTTTCTCCCTTAGGTCTTGGGTTAGTTTATCAACCACTAGATAAACTAACCAATAGAACAATCTCATGATCATACCATTTATTTTATTTCTGTCGGTTGCATGATTTATTTATTGTGGGTGTGTTTTCATGATCACACAATTAATGAATTAAACAAGAATTCAAGATGGAACTAAAATAAGACTGGATTATGCATAAAATATTATCTTAGACATGGTTAATAACTTAAGTATATCCCACTTAATGTTAAAAATCATGTAATCAAAGATAATAAAATGGAAATTTACGTATAAGGATAAAATCCCTCAAAGAAATATTAAGTCATTATAACCTTCCATAATCTTAGTTAGAATCGAACCATAGTTCAAAGTGCGTGACCAACCCTAGTTGGGGTGCTTTCAATTATCAGGTAATTCTAATTCAAGGTTTTGGGTTGAATTGACTTGATTCGCATCAAGGGTTGATTTCCACAACAGGACTTGGTGTGACCAAGAGGCAAAGGTTGAGGAAATCCAAAATAAAAGGATTTCAGGATTGGGGAGTCCACTCAACGAATCAAGGTGCTGCGAGTTAATGTAGTTGGTATTTAGAATGCCTACCTAAAACCATTCAATTTGCTTGACCAACCCTAGTTGGGGTAATGCGAAGGTCAATATGGATCCTTTCCACTAGAATATTTAGGAAACAAAATATTTCGAAGTCAATGGTGAGGGCTATTGGATTTTGATAAAATAGTGGGAGACTAATAAGTATTAATTTATTTATTTGTCTCAGTTTTATCATAATAAAGTAATAAACCTTTGATCATCTTAATTTTTTGAAATGACAATAAAATTACTTCAAACATATCATTGCAAACCATACTCGAGAAGGAAAACCTTCTCACTAGCACTAATTTCCAAGAGTGGCAGAAGCATTTACGCGTCATCCTTAGCCACGAGAGGAAATTGTATGTGCTGGAAGAGCCTGTTCCATTTGCACCTGGGAAAGAGGCCAGTGATGAGGAAATATCTCTATATATGAAACATATGGATGATTCCATATATGTCCAATGTTTCATGCTATTTTCCATGTCTAATGAGCTCTTAAAGCAACATGAAAACATGGACGCATATAGTATGATGTCTCACCTTAAGGATCTATACCAAGAGAAGGTGAGACAGGAGAGATATGAGATCTCCAATGCTTTGTTTACAACTAATATTGGAGATTCTATGCCATATGGGCCTCATTTAGTCAAGCTTATTGGATACATTGAACGCATAGAAATCTTAGGGATCAAGTTACCAGATGAGTTGCATACAGATCTCATCCTATAATCACTTCCCAAGACCTTATCCAGTTTTATTGTCAACTATAACATGAGAAACAATGAGAAGAGTCTATAAGAACTTCTGACCTTAATTCTCTAGGTATATAAGGACATGGGGCATAAAAAACATGCAGTCCTTATGGTGAATAAGAAAATGAAGGACATGAAAAAGGGGCCAAGGACTTATAAACGGTCTGAATCCCCTGAGGACTGTCCCTCCAAGAAGGGGAAGATCTAGAGTCAGGGCAAGGAATGAAAGGAGATATATTTTTCATGTGTCAAGCAAGGCCACTGGAAGAGGAACTACACCCAGAATCGTGGGGACGCTAAAGGTGCGTTCGTTATCAAGTGTAATATTTCCATTTTTGCACATTGGGTATTAGATACAACTTGTGAGGATCAGATCTGTATTCAAATGCAGGAACCAAGTATATTTAGAAAGATTTATAGAGGAGAGGTGGATATTAGAGTTTCCAATGGCACGAGGCTAGCTGTATTAGCCATTGGCGATTACCACCTCTCATTGCCAACTGGGATGATTTTGGTTTTACATAACTGTTATTATGAACCTAGTGTTACCAAAAACATAATTTCTATATCATGTTTGGATATGGATGGATTTATTTTCAAGTTTGGAAATAAGGGTTCCTTCTTTTATAAGATCAATGTATGTTATGGTATGACACATTTAAATAATAGTTTGTATGTATTAAATTACGAAAACCAAGTGTTGGAAATCGATAACAAAACAAACTCACATGACTCATACATCACCCAGTTGTGGCATCACTGTCTTGGTCATGTAAACAAGAAGCGCTTGATAAAGATTTTCCAAGATGGGTATTTAGAATCTAATGAGCTAAAACAACTTGATAGATGCCACTCTTGTTTACAAGGTAAAATGACCAAGCCACCTTTCGGTGGATAGGGTGAAAGGGCCACAGAGATTCTAGGATTGGTGCACACGGATGTGTGTGGACCATTTCCAGTAGAAACTAGAGGTGGATATTCTTACTTCATTACTTTTACTGATGATTTAGGTAGATATGGATATGTCTACTTAATGAGATATAAGTCATAATCCTTAGAGAAATTTAAGGAATTCAAGAATGAAGTAGAGAATAATCTTGGTAAGAAGATAAAGAAGCTTCGATCGGATCGAGGTGGAGAATATCTGAACCAAGAGTTCATCGATCTTCTACGGGAGTCTGGGATTATATCTCAGCTCACTCCTCCTTATACACCACAATGGAATGGTGTTAGTGAAAGGAGAAATTGAACCTTGTTGGACATGGTGAGGTCAATGATGAGTCATGCTAATCTTCCATTATCCTTTTGGGGATATTGATTACAAACTGTAGCATACACATTATACCGAGTACCAACTAAAGTGGAAAATGGAATTCCCTTCGAGTTATGGAATGAAAATAAACCCATTTTTTCGCACACATGTGTATGGGGATGCGAGGCATTTGTTAAGGCCATATTAGGCAACAAAATATCACCCCAGGGCACGAAGTGTATCTTTATAGGATATCCCAAGGAAATGAAAGGATATTATCTATATAACCCTTCAGACAAGAAAGTGACTATCGCCAGACAAACTGTCTTTCTCAAGATGGAGCACATACTCAAAAAGTATAGTGAGAGGAAGATTGAATTCGATGAAGTTGATGCTCAAGATACACAGGAGTTGGTATAAGAACAAGTTCCACAAGTCCCCATGGAAGAGGTTACAGAAACACAAGTACTGTGTAGGAGCTCAAGAGAGGTAAGATAACCAGAGAGATTTGGTTTCCTAGTCATCGAGGATGGTGAATCATTATTGTTGGACAATGATAAACCTCTCTCCTACAAGGAAGTAGTAGAAATCTCAGAAGATATAAGATGGCTAGAAGATATGAATTTTGAGATGGATTACATGTATCAGAACCAAGTCTGGGTTTTGGTCAATGAGCCAGTTGATGTAAATACTGTTGGATGCAAATTGGTATTCAAGAGAAAACTGGACATGGAAGGTCAAGTTAGCACCTATAAAGTAAGGATAATGGCTAAAGGATTCAGGAAGCATCAAGGAATTGACTATGATGAAACCTTTTCTCTAGTTTCCATGTTTTAACCCATAAGAATAATACTTTCCATAACAGATTACCATGACTATGAGATTTGTAAAATGGATGTAAAAATAGCATTACTTAATGGGAACCTTCAGAAAGATGTCTATATGACACAACCAAAAGGGTTTGTGATACCAGGTGAATCCAAACGGGTTTTCAAGTTGCAGAAATCCATTTATGGATTAAAGAAAGCATCTAGGTTGTGGAATATTCAATTTGATGAAGACATAAATGAATTTGGTTTTATTAAGAACGAATGTGATCCATGTGTTTATAAGAGGTTTAATGGGAATGTGGTCATTATCCTAGTAGTATATGTTGATGAAATATTTCTTATTGGAAATGATGTACCGGTCTTATAGTCAGTTAAGGATTGGTTGAACAAGTTTTTCTCCATGAAGGACTTGGGTGAATCAGCCTATATTCTAGGGATCAAGATCATTCATGATAGATCCAAGAGGCTGCTTGGACTAAGTTAGGGTACATAAATTGACCAGATACTAAATAGATTTAGTATGGAACAATACAAGAGGTGACTGGTTCCAGTGTCACATGGCTTACATCTTTTTAAGAAAATTTTTCCTCAGATACAACAAGAGAAATATAGAATGAGTAAGATACCATAGGATTTGGCTATAGGATCCATCATGTATGCCATGTTATGTACCAGGCTTGATGTTGCCTATGCACTGAGCATGGTAGGCAGATATCAAGAAGATCCAGGGGAACAACATTGGACTGCTGTTAAGACTATCCTTAAGTATCTGAGAAGAACTGAGGATATGTTCCTTGTGTATGGAGGAGACGAGGAGCTTGTCATCAGAGGGTATGCTGATGCTGGTTTTCAGACAAATCAAAATGATCTGAAGTCGCAATCTAGATATGTTTTCTGTCTCAATAGAGGAGCTGTGAGCTGGAAGAGCTCAAAGAAGCCAGTTGTTACCGATTCTACAGTGGATTCCGAATATATAACAACTTCTGATGCATCCAAGTAAGACATTTGGATTCAGAACTTTGTCCAGGATCTTGATGTGGTGCCTAGCAGTAAATATCCTATCATGTTGTATTGTGATAATACTGCAGTTATGACTCTTGAAAAAGAACCAAGGTCACATCAATGGACAAAGCACATACTCCGAAAGTATCACCTCTTGAGGTATTTCTATCAAAGTGGTGAATTTACAGTGAGCAGACTGTCCACTGAAGAGAACGTGGTAGACCCCATGACTAAAGGCCTATCTCAGAAGAAGCATGAATATCATGTGAGAGCTAGCGAGTTAAAGGTTGTTAGCAATTGGATCTAGTTCAAGTGGGAGTTTCTTGGAGTTGGTGGCCTAGAACCAACTACTTTGTACTTTATTAATTAATAAATACCTTATCACACATTGATTGTTATTCTATGTAAAAATTAATGTGATAATGTCCTAAGGATAGCTATTACATTAAAGGGTCATAGCGGATCCCTGCTATGATGAGAACCTGGAAGTTCCATAACACTGTTCCTGAATATATGTTCTATGTCCGAATGATGTTATTTGAGGGACATAAATAATATAGTCCATTAGGGGTGAGGACTCATAAAACTTTGAGGCACCTTCTCATGGTGTGCACCCTTGGTAATGTTTAGGAGGATATTATGAGAACGAGACCTGTTAGTAGGAAATCCACATTTCATAGTGTTATTGGATGTTCCTATATACGAATGTGTGTATTTTTTCTTAGACTTTAATATTATTATTAATGGGTATTACAACTCATGTACTTAGATGTATTGACGAAAACCATGGTGACACATTTTTCGTAGCGAGGTAAGATATGTTGGGTGCGTCACGAGTGATATTGCATTAATAGATAATGTGAGAAAGGATTTTTACCTTCTGTTCCATAACGAAAGTAGATATCTCAGGCCCTTTGATGGAATTGATATAGCATAAATAAATACATTTCTATGGTGAGGAATGGGAAAGTTCAATTCCAGAAAGTCAAAGAAAGAATAATCGAGCACATGGGTTGATGGCACTAGCATGCAAACTGCTTGATTTGAGATATTGTGAAAAGGGATTACATTACATGGTAAGCATTCATAGGAGGTGACACATCATTGCGGTGTTAAATTCTTTATCTATAGGTGCCTTGGCGTGTTTCTAGACACTAACCTTGGACTTTCGGTAGGCTTCACCTAATGCCACTGAGAAAGAGGCCTAGAGGGTCACACACTAAGTGTGTCCAAGTATCTCAATTAAATATTAATTTAACAAGTTGAATAAAGATTATTCCCAATTGTGGTTTAATAATTATTCAAGGATTCCTGATCGCATTTATTTATACACTATTTATTCAAGAGAATATATTGTGGGTGAAATAATATATTTATTATCAAGTAGTGAAATATTATTTATTTGAGAAATAAATAGTCATTATTCAAGGTCTAATAAATATGGTAGAGGAAATTAAGAAAAATAGAAAATAAAATTACATGCCATGTATATTAATATATACACGCCATGTATTTTTTCTGGTAATTTATAAGAAATAATATTATTTATTTAATTAAATAATATTAGGTGTAATTCGCTGGGCACATGTTAAGTAATATTAATAGTCAACTGTTATTATTAGACATGGGGTATTACTAAGAATTAAATGAAATGAATAAATTCTTTTCGGTAATTAATTCATTTTATTATTCTATGTAATTAAAAATCCCAATTATATATTTCTCATTAGCCTAGAAATTTTGAGTGGTTGTGCACAATGGATTTGGAAAAGCTCTTAAGCCTAGAGAGAATTCTTTTTCCCCCAAGAACTCTCTCAAGCTACGAGAGAGAGATCCACCTTCACCGGATCAAGGTGATCGAAGGCGGACATCGCAAGTGAAGATATTCTGTGCTAGCACCCATAGATCCCTTTTGCGACATCTAGAGATATTTGGAGCACGTGTGGATTACCGCTAGAGGAATTATACACTTTAATTCTACGACGCAATGACAGATCACATCAGATCATGACCGGAGACATCAATAATGAAATAATTCCATCAAGGTAATTATTGTCAATTAATTAAATTAATTATAATCAATATATGATGATCCTCTATATGGTTCTAAGACTCCCCTTTTTTTTGTTCTTCATTCTATTCTGAAGATCCAGTGTTTTATTATCATGACGGATTTGGATTGATCGTTGTTAATGTTAAAATTAAAGTTGGGTACACCCACCAATGTGCTTCCACTGCGCCTAGAACCTACAGTTTCGAGATGGGTGCACTGAGAAATGGATCCACGATTGTATCATAAGGATACCCAAATGATGAAGGGATGATAGCATATTCATCTTAGATGATCAAAAATTGAATGGGAGGAAGATAGAAATGAGAGGCTTACTCACAATTTCTTTTCTACAACAGGAGGGATCACATTTCTTTATATACCCATCCATGACTTGTTTCATTAAATGAAAATGTGTTCACCATATTAATGTATCCATATAAATTTATTCACATAATTCATTAAATCCACAATCATACTTTTTTTTTGTATTTTCTAATGACACTTTTAAGGGGTAAGTGTGAACCCTTACAAGAAAAACACTAGATTCAAAATTCAAACCAAACAAAACTCTTAGTCCAAGTAACACCATTGCCTCCTTCCAAAAATCCAAAAAATTAAAATTTCAAAATTCATCCCATCTCTTCATGAATCTGCCTCGAGACCAACACCACCATCATCACTGACACCACTATCCACATCATCATTACCACTCGATGTCATTGTCAAACTGGTATTGTCACCCTCATCGTTCAACGCACCATACAAGAATGCTTTCGTCGACCATCAAAGATATAAATGTTAGCCGCGTGCCCTGACAGATGTTCATTGTCTCCACATCACCGGTGAGAACCAAAAAAAATAGATGCCAGAATAAAGAAATCAAAATGAAAAAAGCATAAAAAACAGACATGAAACCCAAAGGAATCATGAGCCATATTCACGCACGTCAGAAAAAGTCCCATCACCATCCTTAATCAACGTGAGATTACCATCGTTGTCATCATCATTTCCCAAACACTCTAGATCTGATAACTAGAGAAAAATAATGAAGATAACTTCACTTTCATCATTGCCAAAACACCAATGACGTCTCTAAGATCCATCACCAAACAAGATCACCACCAAATGAAACAAACATCTTTGGACAAAACAAAATAAATTTGAAACAAATCGTGGCCTCCATCGAATGTCGCTTGCCTCTACACATACTGGAAGAAACACTAAACCTACGAATCATCAAACAAAAGAGGACTAACATAGCTCAGGATAAATCCAACAATGGAAGATTCTCCTAGAACACCATCAACTAATAGAACCAAACTTCCCAAACCATCCATGAAACCACCATGGCAGACTAAATTGGAGATAAGTGGAGGAAAATTAAGCCATAGTAGAGATAGAATTGGGATAGGGCCTCACCAAATAAACTCAACCTCAATTGAGTCTCCAACTAGGACCGTCAGAGCCACAACCAAGTGAAAATCAACCTTGAGAAACCCACTCAAATTAGCCCGTACATCCCATATCTCCCCAAGAAAACTATAATAGTAGACCAAAGTGGGGTTGAAAATGTGGATACTATGAGGATAGTGTAGGGGAAGAACAAATGAAGGCTTTAATAGGGGGAAATTCTTCCAAAGGGGTTGAGCGTGAATGGAAAATCAGGAGAAAATAGAAATGAAGCAGGGAGCGAGGAGAACCACGGAAAGAGGGAAAAGGGGGAGGGAGAAGGAAGGGGGGAGGAAATGGGGAAGATGAAGCTAGAAGTGGTGTTCCGTCCTCCCCCCACTAAGGCACCACTGAGTAACGCTAGTAGAAAGCGGACATGGAGAATAAGGTAATCATTATTTACTTATGATCCCTTAGTCAGACATTTCATTTCATTAAATCCTATTCAATGAGTGTCCAATCCAATTAATCTGTTCATAACATATTATAATTGACAATAAAACCATTCAAGAGAAATAAATATATATCAAATATATATATTTATCAATGCATGCATTTACTGCATTCATTATGATACATGAATTAAATGCATGTAATTAAACATAAAATTTATATATATTATATCATATATATATATATATATTAGTGCATATATATTAGTAAAAACCCCTTAGTTAAAACTCACATTCATTAATTAATATATATAGTCACAAGAATCATCACTATTGGTAGTCTTGTGACAAAACGATAAATTAATGAATACAATATTTGAAAAACACCCCTCTCTCCCTTATAAATGTCACCCCTCACCACCACTTATCCTCACACCTTCTAAGCCTTATATATTACCTAAAATCTACCCAAATCTCTCCTCATTTCTCTCACCATGTCCTTAGAAGCCCTGGTCTCACCAAATACCATTCCAAGGAGCGTTAGGGGGAATCCTAAGAGGCTACGACCAAAGAGAGAGGTAAATTCTCAACTAAAACCCATTCAATTTTATTCTTCTTCTAACACTTCCTAAAAAGACCAGTCAGGATATGTGTGATCACTAAAAAGGGGAGTAGTGAATTAGTGATCTTATCTTATTATGTTTTTTTACTTAATAAAAAACCTTCTCCTCTAGTTAGAGAGATACAACTTTGCTGTAAAACAAGCATACAAGAACAACCACAAGAACACATGTATTTACAAGGTTCACAACTCAGTAAGAGTAAATAGTCCTTGGCATAGTTTGGAAATAATCTAAGACCACACAAACCTCTATAAAAAAATCTTTTGAATGTGGTTACAACAAAAAAAGAGTATCCTTTCACTTGCGTTGCACTATAATCAATCGATAGTTCATGTACTCCTCACATAGATAAATGATATAATAATGTTTTTTATAAAAAATGTAAAAACCTTCACCAACAGGATTCAGTATGATTTCACCATGTTGCTTGAACTTTAATCACACATACTTTTCATACAAGTACTTCTTCTTCATCACTTTCTTTCACAATAGTAGGCAAGAACCTTCTTCAGTCTGATGGAAGTTTGTTCGATGGGTTCATCCGATATATTCTTCTCAGTATACTTTGTCCGATGACTTCTTGTAGATTGAAACTACTTTTGATGCGTAGTTCTTCTAAAAACTTCTATATATAGTCCATCCAATTCCACCTGATAAGAAACTCTATTCAGTATCTTTCCGATTAACGCATCTTCAATCTATTTGTCCGATCAAATTTCCAATTTTTTAGCACTTTGACTCACTTCCTCTAAAGTCACAATCTCCTCAGCACATAGTTCCCCTTTATATAGGCATAGTACCTCTGAAATTTCAGGGAAACATGTGAAATTTATTTAATACTTCCTTATCAAAACTTTGGAGCATCCTGATCAGAAAATTCTTACCTTTGACCGCATTTAATTCTCCCAAAAGATAAGATCTCTCTTTAAGACTTGCTGATAAAATTATTCTTTAAAATTTTACTACTACAAAACCCATAGTAAAAAACGATAGCCTTTATCAGTGCTAGATAAAAGCGTTAATAAAAGGTATATTTCATTAAAAAAATCATACCATTAAAAATAATATATTAATTTATAAATATATTTTTGTGGATAAAAATATAACATATTTTATTAAAGATTATCTATATACGACTAAATATACATTTTCACTTGATATATAAGATATTTAGTTAAAAAAGGAATATAAAAGAATAATTATAATTATATATATATATATATTATTTTCTTAAATATTATTTATATAATACTAAATGTGTATTATAAATCATATAAATTTATATGTCATATATTTAGTGAAAAATCGTTTGTTTATTTAATTAAAAATAGTAAATATTAATTAAAAAATATTTACTAATTAAGACATTTTGTTTTATTAATGTCATTTGTTTTTTCAATTTGACATATATATCAAATAATAAATATTTAATTGTTAATTAAAAAAATTGAATAAATATGTTACACTTAATATGTCACATAATAATTTTACCTGTATACATATATGAAATTAATTAAATTTTATAGTGATAAACATACACAAATAAAATAAATTGTAAATATTTTCGTTTTACATTATTAATTATTAATATTTAATATTTAATTTAATATGTTTTTAATTATTAAATTTTATTCATTTTCTATATTTATATTTAATATATATTATTTATTACCATTTAATTAATATATATATTTTTAAAATTATTTATTTTTATTAATAATTATTTCATTAATAAAATTGTAAACATTTTTACAATTTATTCATTTTTAATTTTTATTTGTTTAAATTTTTTTAATTCTATTTATTTATAATATTTATTTATATTTATTAATTAAAAATTAATTTTTTTAATACAATTATAATTTACATAATTAATATATATTCATTTTCATTTGAACATATATTCATTTTTATTATTTTAAAATTTATATAATGAATCTCTTATTCATTTTTTTGATATTTTTTCAATATATTCATCTTTTAATTAAATTTCACTCATTTTTAACATGCATTCATATAATATTATTCTTTCATTAATAATTTAAGCGTTTCTTTAATTTTTTTATATTTTTTTATAGATTTTAAATATTTATTCATTTAATATTTTTCTAATTTTTTCATTTTTAATGTTTTTATACATAATTGTTCATTAATATATTTAATATTTTTAATATAGAAATATATATATATATATATCAATATATATAATATTTTTTAAATATGATTAATATAATACAAAGTATGCATATCTACATTAACTAAATAATATATTTGGTGAAAAATGGTTTATAATTAAAAATTAATATTAATTTAAAATACTAACAAATTGTATTGAGTAATAGATGTTTAATAAAATTTCATTTTTTTCAATTTTATATATATCCAACTTTCACTTCATTAATTTCACATATACATATACATACTTAATATAATTCTATACAGAATACACAAACAAAATATTTCTATAATTTATTCAATTTTTAATATTTATTTTAGAATTTTATTTATTATGATTAATATATTTAATATTTATTATATTTTTAATTGGTAAATTTAATCCAATTTCAATATTTTTATGCAATATATAATATTTATTACTTTTTAATATTTTTACAAATTTATTCAATTTTAATATTATTTATTCATTAATAATATTATTTTTTTAATATTTTTATAATTTATTCATTTTTAATTTTTCATTGTTTAATATTTTTATAATCTTATCCATTTTTAATATTTATTTGTACATGTTTAATTATTAACATTTAATGTTTTTAATATGGTTATACTTTATATAATTAATATGCAATCATTTTCATTTTTACATATTTTCATTTTTACTTTTTATAATAATCTATATGATTAATAACAACTATTCATTATTTTTATATTTTTATAATCTATTGATTTTTTAATTATTAAATTTCACTCTTTTTTAATATTTATCCATTTAATATTATTTAGTATTATTTATTCACTAATAATGTTAATTATTTTTTACTTTATAATTTATTCATTTTAAATACTTATTCTTTTAATATTTTTGCAATTTCTTCATTTTTAATATTTATTTATACATATTTTTTCATTAAAATTTAAATTTTTTAATATGTTTGTATTGTACATATTTAATATGTATTTATTTTTATTTTTTAATAATTTATATATTTAATAAAACTCATTAATTTTTTAATATTTTTAAAGTCTATTCATTTTTAGTTATTAAATTTTTCTCATTTATAAAATTCACACATTTAAGATTATATTTTCATTAATAATGCTAATTAATTTTTTCCTTTTTTATCAATTTTTCATTTTTAATATATATTCATTTAATATTTTTTAATTTATTTTGTATAGTTTTAATCAATGATTTCTAAAAAGCAGTGATATATATAAGTTTTGTCAGTGTTAACATAAAAAGAGCTGAAAAAACCTATCTTTATCAGTGATAAAATCTTAGCACTGACAAAGACCAATCTTTATCATTGCTAAAAGGCAGTGTTTATAAAGACTTTTTTTATTAGCTCTTTCTATTTTAGCACTGATAAAACCTATATTTATGAGCACTTTTTAGAAAGTGTTGATAAAACCTTTACAAAATTTTAAATAGAACCTTAATAAAGGAACCCATCACTTTCATCGTTCAAGCTCTCACAGAACTGAAGCTTTTCCATCACCCCTTGAACTTCTCATATGTTTCAACACTTTCAAAACCCATGGTATGTGGATTTTGATCCACCGCTCAAGCTCTTGAATTATTTCAGCATTTTCAGTTCTTCTTTGTGTGTTTTTAAATTTCCCAAAGGATTTGTATGGTAGGAGTGACCTTATTTTTCCTTGATCTACCCCCTAATTTTCCACCCAATCTCCCTCACCTTGAGCCATTATTGCTTCACCCTATCCCTATCTCTCTCCCTCACATTTATTTTTCCTCAATATACCTATAACTCCCCTTCTCATAGGTTTTTATATGCTACCTCCATTATATACATTCCCATATACCCTCCATCCCTGATCCACAGCTCTATATGACTACAACTGACCCTTAAAAAATTGGACAGTTATTTCAAAATCCAAAAATGTTGATTAGAGAGATATTAAGCCAAAGAGTTGATTCATTTTAGTTTCTTTAATATGTCACTATGTACTTTAACTATTGATATAATTAGAATTTTTTTTACAAAATCCTATAATAACATATATAATATTAATCTTTTTTTACATATTTCCAACTATTAAATTTATCATATTAATTAAATTTATAGCAGTTAAAATTTTATTGATTACCCCATCAAACATTATAAAAAAATAGTTTTAAATTGGATTTTTTTCAATTTATATAGATTGAACCTTTAAATAGGATGAATATTATTTTTTAAATAATGTTGATTAATTTCATAAGATGTTTATATGGTATTATTTTCTAATTTAAATCATTTTAAAAAAAATAACCCTTTCCTAAAAAATATTTTGAGATCTTATTTTTTTACTAAATCATCACATGTTCTCCTTTATTAATGTCTTCATCCTTGTGATACTATCCTCAACGTGAATCACCTCCCTCACGCATACCTAATATGACACCATTATCACACACTACTTCCTATAGTCCCAACAATATCCTCATCAAGTGGGGTTATCACTTGGTTCACCTCCAAACTCACGCTTCTACCAGCCCATTCGATGCTTCTCAGCCTCACTATTTTCTTTTGATTTCAATTTTGGGTGACTGATACTTGTTAGTGGACAAATGTCACATGTGATTTCAATTATTCAATTCTTTTTATGGATCTTGTATGTCAATTTAATCATATGATATATATTTGAACTAAGCATATGTGACATTTTTCCACTGATAAGTATCAGTCACCCAAAATTTCCCACCCCTTCCACACCCTAAGGTCATTTTGGAGTAAGTTATTGGATCAAAATTTAAGTGTGTGGGAGAATAATCCAAGTTACAATATCCTTCCTGCTCATATGGATTAAAATCAAAAAATTCTATCCATTTTCTTTTGTTAATAGGTAGAAGAACCCCAATCATTTTAATATTTTAATTTTCATAAACATATATGATAGAAATTTTTCAACACAAAATCCTAACCTCATATTCGGTTAAAAATGAATTATTGTAAGAATGATACAAAAAATGAGCGTACATAATAGAAAGTTTTAGATCATTATTAAGTAGGTTAATTCACCTTTTTTTTCAGTCATAGTACCCTAGTTCGATAAACTTTCACTCGTAGTAGCTGGTTTCCCCTACCGAACCCATTAAGGATTCCTTATAATTTCATTCAAAAAATTTATATATACTTCCTACTTATTTAAATCTCAATACCAATTTTCACTATGAAATTTTTCCAGAGTTGATTATCTTTGTTGGTTCCACTAAGGATGTTTTTTGTTTTTAGGTTATCCTAGGTAGTAGGGATTATAATCCAATCATTATTTTGAGATGAGGAATTCTGTTGATCCCACCAGGACACTTCTTTAACTATTATTGAATTTGATCATTACTTTTGACCCTAATAATAATTTTCATTATTTTTATTTGAGGATTTATCCTAGCCATGTGAATTGTTTAAATTTGAAGCATTCATGAAATCCCAATTAGATTGTTTTTTAGATTTGATAGTAGATTGAGAATCCCAGCCTGAGAATTCTAGTTAATTGGATTTAAATTCACGAGCTTCTTCAAATGTTGGGTTCTCAAGACCATGTGATTGGGCCCTATCAATGTTTTCATCATCTGACAAAATATCAACTTTAACTTCTAAGCATCATGTCATTGAAACACCACCTGGCCTTCCGCATACCAAGTAAAGAAATGAATAAACATCAACCCCTCCCTCTTATTTCACTCCTACCTAGAAATATTACAGAAACCATTAGAGAGTTATTTAATCAACAATGGTAATATTATTGATATAAATTTTATATAATTGAGGTGTGGGAATGCTTATTCCCGTAGAAAAAAATCAGAATCATGACCAGTATTAGTTTGAGATGAGGACTCCCAAAATTCTCTTAAAATATCTACTCATACTGCCCTTAACTCTTTAAATAATCATCATTACCATCATTGAAAAAATCTATATTTTCTTCCATATTGTTTAAAACTCACCCCTTAGGTTATTGGGATTATTCTATAATCGTTAGTTTTAGATAAGGATTTTTATTTATCCCACTAGGACACTTGTTCAACTTGTGTTGAAGTTGACTATTTCATTATTTGATAAAATATCATAAACTTATGTTCCTAAGAACAGTGTCATTAAAACACCACCTATCCCAAAAAATACCAAGTGAAAAAATGAATAAACATCAATTCACACATATTATCAGTCTCCTACCTATAAAATTTACAGAAACTGTCCTAGAATTATTGCCTTTTTCCCTACAAAATATCAAATTGAGAACCTAGGCCAACAACCACATGTTTACCACTGGTTTTTTCTTTTCATGTCATCCATGTGTAAAATTATAACTTGCTAGGAATGATCACCAATAAAATTCAAATGTTGGGTTCCCCTTATTAGAAGTAATTATAACATTATCCTTTTATTATAAATACCTTATATGTATTTTTTTATTTTTAGATAAAATAAATATTTCATGAAACTAATAGGATGGTTATGAATAAAAAATGGATGGATGCTAATCTTTTGAAAAAATAGTATGAGGATGGAGTTAAAGAGTTCATTAATTTTGTAAAATAGCATGCATAAAACCCTTCTCAAATCTTTTGACCATGTTTATATGTTGTTTTTATTCAAGAAAAATTCATCTGAAAGAGTTTTAAGAACATTTTATTTGTTATAGAATAGACTAGTGCTATAAATATTGGATTAGAAATTAGGTTAAACTAAATGTACATACCGATTGGGATGATATTGGGATTTATGGATCATTTGATATGAATACCAATGTAAATGATGATGTATATCTTATCTAAGAAATGGAAATGGAAATTAAAGATGACCTTTGTGACTATCCAATGTTGACTGAGAAGTTAAATATTTATTCTAAGAGACCATTGTATATTATTTGTAATAAATATAAAACATTTTTAGCTATATTGAAGTTATATTATTTGAAATATAGTAGTAGATGGAGTGACACCGGCTTTATAGAACTACTTGATATCATAAATGACATGATACCAAAATAAAATAATCTTCCTTATTGGACATATGATGATAAAAAAATTCTACATTAAATGGGAATGATATATAAAAAAATATATGTTTGTCCAAATTATTTCATATTGTTTCATATGAACCCTGAATCACTCAGAAAATTCCATAAGTGTGACATGAATCAATACAATAAAGATGAATCAAGTCCTTTAATTTTTTTGGGGTAATTTTTTATCATTTTAATGTTTAGAAGACTATATGGTTTCCTAGAAACTACTATATAGTTGACATGGAATGAAGATACAATAATTGAATATGGGAAGCTATCTCACTCAATAATCTCTCCTCAATATAAGAAAATTGATTATGTGTATCATGAGTTTGGAAATGTGTTATGAAACCTCCATATTGAATTATATATAGATGGGATAAATAATTTTGGTGTATAGAGCAGTATTCACAGTATATGTCTAGTTATGTTGGTAAAATATAAATTTCCACCATGATTATTCATGAAGCACAAATTCATTATGTTGTCTCTGCTTATAACTAGATAAAAAAACCCATTATTGATATTGATTCCTATTTGGATCCATTGATCAATGTTCTGAAATTTATGTGGGATACAGGTGTTACATTGTAATATGCTCATAGAAGTGAAGATTTCACATTGATATCCATATTTTATGAAATGATAAGTGACTTTCCTGCTTATGGAAATTTATCGGGCTATAACATTAAAGGAATGTTGGGGTGTCCAATTTGTGAAAAATTTAAAGACTTATTTTAGTTGAAATATTCCTTGAAGACTATGTCTTTAGGAAATTGAATTTTTTTACCTTGATGACATAAATAAAGATCAGGTATAACATCATTTGACGAGAATAGAGAATAAGTTACAACACTATCTCCACTAATGGGTGATCAACTATTCAAGAAAGTAAAATATATTGACAATATTTTCTATAAACCTTTTTAGAAAAACATTATGAGATAATGTTATAAAAAGTGGTCAATTTTATCTGGAATTGTTTGTACATAAAACATTTTATTGATGTCATTCATATAGAAAAAAAATGAATTTGATAGTGTTATTGGTATGCTACTAAATTTTATCAATAAAACAAATGATGAAATTAAGGCTAGTTTGGACATGTTTGACATGGGAATAAGGGAAGAGTTGGAACTGGTGAAGGGTTAAAGGAAATATTTTCTTCCTCCAACAACATAAACTCTATCTAGAAAAGAAAAATGGAAATTTTTTAATTTACTTAATGGTGTAAAAGTTCCATATGGTTTTTTATAAAATATCAATAATGTTGTGTTAATGACTAATTTGAAGTTACAGGGTCTAAAATCACATTACTTTCTTGTTTTGATGCAAGATTTGATGATCATCTCTTTACGTTTCATTCTTCCTAAAAATGTATGATATACATTAACTAGACTCTGCTTCTTTTTTCAAATCCATATGTAGTAAATTTATATACCTGATGAAGTTTCCAGTCATGAATAAGAATATTAGAGTCATATTATGTGAATTATATATGTTCTTCCCATGATTATTATTTGATATAGTAGTCCACCTTATGGTTCACTTGGTTATAGAGGTTTAACTATATAGTCCCATCCATTATATATGGATGTACCCCATTGAACTTTATATGATGATTTTGAAAGGGTATGTTAAGAATCAAAGTTGGATAGAATATTGTATTATAGAAGAATATATTGTTAAAGAATATGTGTATTATATACTGATTACCTATCAGACATTGATAGCTTTACTCTCCCAAAATCTCATCATAATAGATACCTTATGGGTGAAAAGTGATTTTGTTTTAATTACTATCATAGAGTGGGAGAAAACTCACCTTTACATTTTATATAATAGTGTAGAGGTTTCTCCATACATTGAATCCCACAAAATAATTCTTATACATTTTAATCCATAAAGGGATAAAGTATAGATATCAAATAAACATAATCAATAGTTTATAAGATGGCTCTGAGATCTTATTTATAAGGAATTATTTGAAAATATGTATTCAATTTTCAGATTATCTTGATGGCTATCGAAGGGACCAAATATAAATGTTATATCTTACACTAGTTTTTTAATTAATGATTATAAATTCTATATAAATAAACAAGATAAACAATTAATGATGAAAAACAATAGAGTTATTCTTGTGGAAGAAGTGATACACATATCCAGTTCCAAGGATAGAAATCCAATTTATACAAATATGTCATATTTCAGCATCATCAAAAAAATATACGAGTTGGATTATAAGACATATCAATTAGTAAAGTTGAATTTTATCATGGAACAGTATAAGGATAATCCATTCATAATGACATCATAAGCAATGCAGGTATTTTAAGTCTCAGGTCCAATAAAAAGAAATTGGTCAATTATCTTGTTAGTGACTAAAAAAACTACATGGTTAGATGAAAATTCAAATTAGGATGACCCTTTCATTGGGAGATCACAATCATTTCAGTGTGGTACCAATGTTGATAATGACTTGTAAATTAATGGAGACCAAAAATGGGATTTGGATACTTAAAAAAGAGAAAAATCCTTTCAACCTTTAAATAAAATTATAGAGTTCAATGAGAAGGTTAATTTTTTTTAATATATTACACTTTTCCTCATAATATTATGTGTTCTCTACTAAATTTATGTAATCTAAATTAAATGTTTGAATAATCAAGCATATAATGACTTCTACACATGATGATGTTACCAATCTTGAGGAAGAACACACGATTGATTCAAAATTTTCATAATTATTAGGGAATCAGTAACATGTTGATGAAAAAAGAAGAACAACATAGTATCACTGTGTTAACTAAAATTATCAATGAAAAGAGAAAATATATAAAATTTTATGTTGGATGGAATCAATGTCGTCAACTTGTCGACCCCAACAAGTCAATGGTCATTAGTTATGTTTCACTCACAATAAGAATGCATGTTCCAATTGGTATATATAATTGGCACCATGTCATGCCTGAATTTATGGAAAGACTTTGGGAATATATTAGGATAATGTTACAATATACTTTCTCTATTTTCCTACAAAATTATATAATGAAATTTTGATTTAATTTTCATTATCCCTTAGAGAGTTTGTTTATTTTAGATGACTTCCATAATAAATATGTCTAAATGGTTGCTAAAAAATCTCATAGAGGATTCCGAACACTTCTTACAAAGCATCATTTCAGGGATGATGAGGGTAAAGTGAACCCCACATTATCAACCAAGAAAACATGGAAAAATATCATTAGTAATCATGATAAGAAATAATTTTAGGTGAATTTCAGTCAATAATATATTATTTTATCCAATTTGATTCAAAATTGTTAATTTATGAAACAGTAAAGGAGTGATGAAAATAAGTAACATGAAACAAAACCAATATACCCCTACCTAAAGCAAGGGTGGGGTATTATTCACTTGAAAAGAAAACAGTTTGAATTTTAAATCTACAATAAAATTATTATGTGATATGAAACAATATATGTTCCTTTTTTTATATGCAAATTGATGAATCAAAATCTGAAGCCACTTCCATACCACATCATATGCTATGGAAGGAGGACCGTTTAAATAAAGAGGATAAACTATTTGATGAAAACACACAAGAATTATGAGAATAATGTGTAAGTATGAAATAATAGTAATTATTTATACTTTATAAAAGTATTACATAAAAAATATCAATTTATGTTCATATGTTTTTTATATAGTTTAGACAAAAGAATCAACATTGATAGTACTAGATGAAAAACTAATTTCAGTAGATTTGAAATGGACATAATAATATAGCCGCATTAGAGGTACATGTTTTGGAGTTCTACCTCAAACATATTTTTAGATGAAAAGGCTATAAGGAGATACATATAAGATTAAATACATTCAATCACAGATAAATAAGTTGAAATAAATTATTTACTGTTCAGGCTTGGTGGACCAATATATGCAAAAGGATTAAAGAGAACTAGTAGTGAAACAATTATTAGTACAAGAAGAGCCACATGAACCCACTAGCTTTGAGGCTATCCATTCCCCTAAACCACTTACCTTTCCCAAGGTAATCAATTTTTTCATTACTCTTTATCTTAAATGAGAATAAAACAAATTATGATAACTTTATATTACTAAAATTCTATAGGGTGAAGTTGTATGTGATTTATTTATATCAAAACCCAAACATTTCCTTGTTGCGAGGGGTATAGTGTAAAATATCTCAAGAGACATGCTATATAACTTAAAACTCCCAAAAGATCATATGAGAGTGGGTATTGAAGTAGCTCATGATCCAAACATTGAGTTTTCTATTATGCTTGATGATCTTAATGTCACAAAAGTTAATAATACAATTGAAAATTTTATAGCATGATTGTATAATCTTATAAAGATATATGAGTCATGTACTTAATTTTTTTCAAATCAAAAACCTTTAATATTTGATGAAAAAGGTCTAAAACAAGGTAAGGTATTATAGATGGATAAAACTTTGGGGAAACAAAATGTTAGATCAAGACAATATAGTGAATCATCCAAGAAATAAAAAGGACATTCTGAGAGTACCTTCACCCAAACCTTTCCACTTCTATGTATATTAACATTACAAGTTCACAGAGGCACAACATTTAAAGATGGAAATATGTCCTATATTTAATATAAAGAAGAAATATTTAGAATTTTTATTATAGATGCAGTTGGCCTAGAGAGTATAAATATGATTATAAAGTTTGAATAGTTGTGAGTATCATTTGTGAATACATATATGAGGTATATTTTCATAATATATTTTTTAAAAAAATGAAATACTATGTTCATTAAACTTAATAACTATTCATGTTTTCTATAGTCATTTATATTATTACTATATAAAGGGAAAACCATGTGAAGAATTATTTGGACTCGTTAATTCCTATATCTAATAAATAAATTTCTTTAGAGTTAGAAGAAATTAAAAAGAAAAAATATTTACTAAGCGAGGTGTTTGAGAATAAAATAACAGATGAAAAACTCTTCTTGATGGCTAAAATGGACGGGTAAAACTCTATAATCTAATCATATAAAATATATTTTTCTTTTTTTCATTACTTATTTGTTTTTTAGGAAGCACTATATTATTATACTAATCAATTTAGATACTCTAAATGTTTATTTTTTGGACCAATGCATGGATTTCCATTAAAATGACCACACATGATGTTTATTGGGAATTTGTAATGCACTGCAATCAAAATTTTTCAAATAAAAATTGAATTATATGTTTTAGTTTGTGTTTTAATGAGAATTTTTTTATGATAGGGAAATCTAAAATACAGGATAAATCATGGAATGAGGTTGGTGACTAAACATAATAAGCCAATGGATTTCTTTAAATGGAAACAGATCAAGGTATATAAAAAAAGATTTAACTAGGAAAATGTATTTCAATTTTTTTACTTATTTTTCAATGTTTCTATAGAGTCTGAGGAAAAATATTAGAAATGTCTTTTGATATTATGTTTGAAAATTTATGAAAGATATCATATACCATCAAAATATTAGCACCCCTGATCTGATAATTTTTAAAGTTAATTATAATTTCATTAAAAATATTTGTTAATTGTTTGTTTTTTTATATTTTATCAGTACTATCAAGATTTACAACAATATATGTACTCAAAAGAAGAAGTGAATTTGTTTAGAGATGAGTGGGAAGAGTATATGGTGTTAGAATTTTTTCTGACTTCAAGTTGAGGTGATTACCTATTATGTTTGTGATCATGTACATGCTATAACCTTAGAGATACATTTGGGATGTAAAACATTAATATTGTGATGCTTATATATTATTTTTCACCTATTTCTCAAGGAGAATTATAATGGAGGGTTATGCTTTATGGATTTTGGAAGAGCTAGTAACATGTACAATACTACTCGTGCTCATGAGAGATTATACTTTGAGGCTACAACTGAGATAATGATGATAGGTAAATGGGTCAATAATGTATATAGAAATTTTTATAAAGTTAGATTCCTACTACTTATTTAGTTAATTTTCTCAACATTTTATCTAATACTTTTATTTAATTTCCTTATCATTTTTATCTAATACTTATTTAGTTAATTTCCATAGAGATAATTCATGATAACGAAAAAGAAATGGTGTGACAATTGAAGGATTATTATTCTCAAAAAAAGATGCTCTTGAATTGGATCACATCTATGGTGAGAGTATCTTATCACCACCAACCTGATCCCATTCAACAAAACCTACTTTTGAGAACATTAAGAAATGGCATGATGTGTAGGAATCATTCATGTTGGTTAGAGTGAGTATCTCAAGAGGTGGGCGGGGGTGAATTGAGTACCCAATAAAAATTTCTATTAAAAAATAATTAAATAAAATACCTTAATTTATTTAAATATTTTCAAATTGGCTAAAACATAAGATTGATATAAGTTTCAAAATTTTAAAATATCTCTCAATGATTTATTAGGTCTCAGTTAAAACACTTTGAATTTTTTTTTATCATTTGAAATAAATTTACTAAATAAAAACCTTATATAAACACTAATTAAAGAAAACTATCAAAGTAGAATTATTTTTATAATTTAAAATAGATTTTGTTTTTAAGTACAAAAAATAAAACCAACATAACACACATCAGAACTGAATACAAGAGGTTCAATCTCAAGTTGAGACTTAGTCCTCTCCACTTGGAAATCAACTAATACCGAGTAGTTTATAAAAAAATAAACTTTAATCCACAGCTTGGATCGGGTATACAATAGTATGAAAGATATACAGGCCACATATGTACCTCTTCCATAGAAATCATGGGATTAAAAATAAAACATTTCATAACCAGAGCTCTACCAAAAATAATAATAATTAGAAACATGATTAAAAGGTGTTGAGAATATATCTACGTATCTTCCAGTTTAGGTGAAGGAGAGAGTGTGCATGTAATAAACAGAGTATACACACACTTCTTGCAATGTAAAGATAAATAAGTAGACTAATCAAGTAAAATATGTAAAGGGATAATGATGCTCAGTCTGACATTCTCTATAGATGATGACTCCTTGAATGTAGTTTGAAATGCAACTTGAGTTTACTTTCTAAAATTTTTTGTAGAACAAATTGTCATAAAATCTTAGTTCTTACTATAGGAGTTCACTGGATGTATGATGTGCTTCAAGCCTCCTCATTCATCTGTAGTCTTGTAAGATTTTAGCTAATAGTATTCTTCAGGTTCTTCAATATTCTCTATGATCACTCTACATGTGCAGCTCTTTTTGTCTCTATTTGTTCCCACTTGTTCACTCCTATATCACATGAGGAAGTCTATTTCTTATTTTAATTGTATCATTAGAAAATAAAATCATTCAGATCCTTTGTGATCCTTGTAATGGATGTTTTACATGTACTTTAACGCATTCTATCAATAAATTAAGGAACAATAATTAAAATAAATTTGGGTATTAAATTCAACAAAATAGATATTAAACATATTTAATTCAAAATAAAAATAAACATTGGTTGTGAGTTTTTAGAATGGTGACACATATTTAGAGGGGTCTTGATCTAACGATGACACAACATTGGTGGTGTGTCCTTAGAATGATGACACTTTATAGTGGTGTCTAATTCTGGTGGTAAGACATACTCTGGCGGTGTCAAAATTTGGCGGTGTGTAAGGATAATGGTGACTCAGGCTAGCAGTGATAAATTCCAATACTTTTCCAAATTTCTATTTTGGTACAAGGTTTATTCAATGGTGACTCCACTCTGGTGGCAATTCATTCTAAAACTTATCCAATTTTTTATTCTGGTAGAAGGTTACCTCAATAGTGACTCAGGTCTAATGGTAGTTAATCACCATACTTTAAAAAAATGTCACCCTGGTGGTGAGACTTCCTTGGTGGTGAGACTTCTTTAGTGATGAGAATTATTTGGCGGTGAGACTAAGCTGATGATGAATCATCCCTAAAGGTGAGTCTTTCATATACTTAAACCATATTTTCTCTAACTTATCATATAACGTGAAATTGTTTCATAAAACATAAATCTCATTAATATCACACTAATAATGATTTGGTGATCATAAAAATAAGGAGGTCAACAAACCAAAACTCAATCTGATACATGGTGTTCTTAGTATGACATGAATTATATGTTTTTAGTTTAAAATTGAAACTTTAGTTCAAAACACACATCACATACTCAAAATATAAAAAAAATTATTATTATTTTCATAATTTATTAAAAAAAATCCATGTCATTTGTGATATTTAGTAATAATTCTCACCTCAATCTGATACATGATATACCAGGTATGGTTTAAAGTGTATGCTTTTATTTTAAAATTTAAATTTCAGTTCAAAACACACATCACATACAAAAAATCAAGAAAACCCATTTATATTTTTTTGATACTTTAGGAAAATGATCCATAAGTAATTTTTGATGTGTATGAATCAACCACCCCTCAATCTGATACATGATGTGTCTGGTATGAATCGAAGTGCATGTTTTTAGTTTAAAATTAACATTTTATTTTAAATCAAACATGACATACTCAAAACCAAGAAAAACCATTTTTTTTGATAATTTAATACAATGATCCATAAGTCATTTTTGATGTGTAAGAATCAACCAAACCTCAATCTAATACATGGTGTGATCTTTATGACTTGAAATGTGTATTTTAATGTTTAAATTTTATAGTTTAGTTCAAAAAAAAACTTTGCATACTCAAATCCAAGAAGACACATTCAAATTATTTTAATAATTTAAGAAAAATATCCATAAGTCATTTTTGATGCGTAGTAATTGACCACATGCCAATCTAACACACAATGTAGCTAGTATGACTCAAAGTGCATGTTTTCAATATAAAAGTTCCATTTAAGATTAAAACATGCATAACTTTCCAAAACTAAGATAACAAGATCATATTGTTTTCAATTTTTAAGAAAAAAATCCATAATTCATTTTTGATATGTATTAATTAACCACATGTCAACCCAACACACTATGTGGCTGGTATGACTCAAATTTCATGTTTTTAATATAAAAGCGTCATTTTAGTTTAAAACGTGGGTCACTAAACAAAACATAGAAAATGAGATTAGATTTTTTTCAAGATTTAATACCACTATCTATAATATATTTGTGACATGTATGAATAAACCTCACATCAATCCCACACATGACGTGTTTGGTATAACTTGAAGTGCATGTTTTCAATATAAAAGTTTCATTTTTGTTTAAAACACACATCACATTCCCAAAACATAGAAAACGAGCTCGAATTGTTCTCAAAATTCAGGGAAACGATTCATAATTCATTTGTGACATGTAATAATTGAATATACATAAATATGAAATATGATGTGTCATGTAAGACTCAAAGTGTGTATTTTCAATATAGAAGTGTCATTTATGTTTAAAATGAAAATCACATATCCAAAACCAAGAAAAATAGCTTGGATTATTTTCAAAATTTAGAAAAATGATCCATAATTCATTTTTGATGTGTATGAATCTAAATTTTTTCAATACAATACACGATGTGGCTGGTATGACTCAAAGTACATGTTTTCAATATAGAAGTTCCATTTTAGTTTAAAACACACATCACTAGCCAAAACTAAGAAAATAAGATTAGATTATTTTAAAACATTAAGAAAATTATCCATAATTCATTTGTGACATGTATGAATAGAACTCACATCAATCAAACACACGAAATTTCCGGTATGACTTGAAGTGCATGTTTTCAATATAATAGTGTTGATTTAGTCTAAAACATGCATCACTTGAAAAAACTAAGAGAATGAGCTCAAACTATTTTCAAAATGTAGAACCATGATCCATAATAAATTTTTGATGTGTAGGAATTAAAAACATCTTAATCTGACACATGATGTGGTCAGTATGAATTCATGTGAGTTTTTTTAATATAAAAGTGACATTTAAGTTTAAAACACGCATCACATACCCAAAATAGAGAAAATGAGTTTGTATTTTTCTAAAAATTTAGAACAATGATCCATAATTAATTTTTTATGTACAAGAATTGAATGCACATCAATACAAAACAATATGTGTCCATTATGAATGAAATTTAATTTTTTAAATATAGAAGTTTTGTTTAAGTTTAAAACGCATTTTACGTAGCCAAAATAGATCAAACAAGATCAGATTATTTTTAAAATTTAGAAAAAAATCAATAATTTATTTGTGACATGTAAGAATATACCTCAAATCAATATGAAACATGACAATATGACTTTAAGTGCATGTTTTCAATATAGAAGTTTCATTTTAGTTTAAAACACGCTTCACTTGCCAAAACTAAGTAAAAAATCTAGGATTATTTTAAAAATTTAGGAAAAGATCCATAATTTATTTTTAATGTGTAGGAATAAACCTCACATAAATATAACACTTAATGTATCTAATATGAATTGAAGTACATTTTTTAAATATAATAGTTTCATTTTAGTTTAAAACATGAATCACTAGAAAAAACTAAAAAAGTAAGATCATATTTATTTTCAATATGCAGGACCATGGTCCATAATTTTTTTATGTTTAATAATTGACCACAAGTCAATTTGACACACGATGTAGTCAGTATGACTCAAAGTGTGTGTTTTCAATATAAAAGTGTCATTTTAGTTTAAAATGCACATAACATACCCAAAATAAATAAAAAGAGTTTATATTGTTCTCAAACTTTAGGAAAATGTCCATAATTTATTTGTGAAATGTTGGAATTGACTGCACATCATTCAAAAACACGATGTACCTGGTATGACTCAAAATACATGTTTTCAATATAGTAGCACCATTTAAGTTTAAAACTCATGTTATATATCCAAAATAGTGAAAATGAGCTTGAATTGTTTTCAAAATTTATGAAATTATTCTGTAATTAATTTTTTATGTGTAGGAATTGACCTCACATCATTCCGACACACAATGTGAATGGTATGACATGAAGTGTATTTTTTAATACATAAGTTCTATTTTAGTTTAAAATGTATGTCACTATCCAAAACTGATAAAACTAGCTTAGATTGTTTTAAAAAATTAGGTCAGTGACCCATAATTTATTTTTGATGTGTAGGAATTTACTACACATCAGTCTGACAAATGATGTGACTGGTATGACTCAATACGTGTGTTTTCAATAGAATAGTGTAATTTTAGTTTAAAACATTTATCACTAGATAAAACTGGGCAAACAAGATCATATTTTTTTCAAAATTTAGGTCCACAATCCGTAACATAATTTTGATATGTAGGAATTGAATGCACATCAATCTAACACATGATGTGGCCAGTATGACTCAAATTTCACGTTTTCAATATAAATGTGTCATTTTAGTTCAAAACAAACATCGCATACCTAAAATAAAGAAAATGATCTCACATTGTTTTCAAACATTAGGAAAATTATTCGTAATTTATTTTTTACATGTAGGAATCAACTGCATGTCAATACGACACACAATGTAGCCGATATGACTTGAAGTCTGTGTTTTCAATTTAGATGTCACATTTAAGTTTAAAACGTACATCACATAGCCAAAAATAATTAAAATAACTCAAATTATTTTCAAACTTTAGGACAATGATCCATAATTCATTTTTGATGTATAGGAATTTACTACACATCAATATGACACATGATGTGGTTAGTATGACTTGAAATGCATGTTTTTTATATAAAAGTGCCATTTTAATAATATAATTAATAGTATAACTGATAATATCTTTAATATATACAATAATTAAAAATATAATTTATCATATGTGAATTATATAACATTAAAATTATATATATTTTTATTTTTTTGATTTACCATTACTAAAATAAAAATTGGTTTAATTATAGGGTCAAGATTTTGTACGAAGTTTGATTGTTGGAAAAAATATGCTATAAGAGTTTTGATTATGTATATGAGTTGTAATTTTTTTGATTTATTTTAAATATGATATAAATGTAAATATTTTTAGGTAAATTTTAAATGGAGATGATGGTGCAATATAATATTTTTATTCCAATATATTTTTCAGTATATTTATATTCATGTTTATGTATTATAATTGAGTTTGTTGTTTTAGGGATACTACATGGCTACTGCTTGGCTACAACAGCTAATAAAGGTTTCCATTATTAGCGATAAACAAAATTGACAGATTTCTCCTTTATCAGTTCTATAAATGAAGCACTGATAAAGGGATGCCTTTATTAGTGCTAGAAAAAAATTGATAAAATCCCCCTTTATCAATCCTTTTTATAGCGTTGTTTAAGGCCAAAAGATTTTAATGGTGCTAATATTGTTATTTCTTTTTTGTGCTAAAAAAGAACTTTCATAGTGCTGTTAAAGGCCTCATCTGTAGTAGTGTTTTTTAAGACCTAATGAGAATCATGATCTTCCTCTGTGATTTTAGGAACTTTGAATGACCAGATCAACATCATCAAATTTGATATCTTTACAAAATCTAAAGTCCTTCAGTCCTATACAATTTCATAATACTCATCCATCTAATGAAACTTTGTAGAAACACTTTTGACTGATGTGTTCCTATACAAATTTTTAGGAATGTCTTTGAAGTCTTCCTCCAAAACCTTCCATATTTTGATTAATTGCATTATAACTCTTCAACAATTGCCTTCACACACCCACATTTGACCAATAAACTTTATACAAAAATATATGTATGATGAATCAGAGACCTCCATCTAATCATCCTATAATAACTTCACATCATGAATTCGTATAAGTCAATTCGATAGACTTTTTTCAAAAGTATACATCCTTATTTTTGACAACATTTCAAATGTTTCATCCGATGGACTCAGACTGATGACATTATAAGATATTGTTCAATAGTATTCATCTTATGTCATTTCCCAACAACTTCCCTTTAGACTTTGAAAACTTTCCTATCATCACAAATATTTTAAAAAAATTATCTGATAATACTTCATACCACTGTAACTCTGAAAATTCTTCTTATTAATGGACTCAATAATCTTCCCCCTGATAATAATTTGAACCATCATAAATCTAAATCTTTACAAGATTAGAATACAAAATTCATACAAACATATCTTTGAACAATAATATTTTTCCAGTTAACTTCAATAATCTTAATATCATGAACTTTATACCCATGAAAATTATTCACCCCCTTTTTAATTATGCTTGGATTATGAAAACTTTTACTGATCATGATGTTAAAAACATTAAGAATAACAAATCATCAAAAAATTTATATTATTCAAAAACTCCATACAATGAAACTTGTAATCATGATAGGATAATAATTTTGTATAAAACTCATGCTGATTACATCAGACCAGTAAAGTCCTTCCAAATAACTTGAGCCATTGTACTATATCCAGTCACATTTTAGGAAATATCAACAATGTAAAGTGATGTATTCTAGAAAATAGAAGATTTTTTAGAAAACCTTATTCTTTTATAACAATCCTAACCAATACCTTCTTATCACAAAATCACCTAAAAACATCTTGTTCCCAACAATCCCCCCTTTATATTTTTTTCAACCATGGAACATAAATCACTAAAACTTTGTAACTCATGCAATGAATTACTTATCCTACAATTCTAATCCAATGTGAGAGAACTTCATGTAGGAGATAAGAATCATTGAACAACAATACCATGATGTCTATAAATAGTGATTTAAAAAACATTTTCATATATATATTAAGAAAAATTTATTAGAAGCATATTAAGAAACATTTCTTAGAAATATTTTGATCTTCCTCTTTCACTTGGAACTTTCATCAATACAGACAACATCAACCTACAAGAATAAATTTTCCTACATCCACTTCAAAAAATTGTTAAAAAAGCTCATACACACTAAAATCATAGCTTACCCAGTTCACACATGCTGAAATCACATCTGACCTATTTTAAGAACTTCTCCTAAATATATTCTCCTCCTTTAAAATGTTAAGCACATACAAATGGAGGAATTTATGTAATAAATTCCCCCCTTTGAAAACACTATCCAAAAATAAGATGATTAGGGGAAATATCTCACATAACTTAGCCTATAAGGGAGTGAGGTTGTACACCCATGTTCAAACCCATATCATGAAATGTTTCCTTCAATAAAGGTTTAGTGAAAACATCAGAAACTTGCTCTATTGCAGGAACAAACTCCAACCATAGTTCATTATTTTCCACACAATCCTTGATGAAGTGATATTTGATATCAATGTTCTTGGATCAAGAATGTTTCACTAAATTATTATTGATATTTATAAAACTTTTACTATTAGAACCCAATAGAAGGGTAAAATTCACATTAACTAACATATCTCCCAATTATGAATTCATGCACATAAGTTGTGTTGTGGCATGAGTGGAAGTGACATACTTAGCATCTACAGTGTTGAGATTTACACAATTTTTCTTCTTTGTATGCCAACTCACACAAATTTATCTAAAAAAACTCCACTAGATATGAATCTTCTGTCATCAACACAACCTAAAAAATCTACATGTATATAGCCAAACAGATCAATATTTTTTGAGCTATCATATTTTATTATGAAATTAATTGTGCCTTTGATATATCTGATAATTATTTTTCCTTACATAATATGAGATTCTTTTGGATTTTTTGATACATGGAAAATAATGTAACAACATACACTATATCTGGACTTAAAGATATTAAATATCACAATCTTAAAAACAACTTCTTAAATTCATTAGGATCAATATCCCCCCCTTATGACTTTTGAAAACATAGTTCCAACTAAAACAAGTGTGGAAATTATCTTTGAATCTTCTATTCCAAACTTCTTCATATGTTACTTAGCATTCATATCTTGATATAGGAAAATATATTTATTCTTATAGGATATTTTTAAGACAAGAATATATTTTATTTATCATAGTATTGTCATTTCAAATAACATCTTCAACTCCTCAAAAAACATTTAACATGTTTATTCATCATTCCCTATAAATCTAATATCTTCAACATAAACAATTACAATGAGAGAAATCTCTTGATTTTATTTTATACATAGGTCACTATCAACTCTTCCTTTCTTGAAGTTTAGATTCCTTAATCTTGCATCCAATTTATAATACCAATCTCTCAGAGCCTACTTCAACATATAAAAATCCTTATTCAATTTTAACATATATATTTCATCTTTTCTAAGCATGAAGACACACTATTGTTCAGTATAAACTTCTTCATATATCTCTCCATTAAGAAAATATTACTTGACATTTATATAGAATGTATTATATATTCGTTTTTCAAGAATAAAAATAAATATTCTGATAGTTTCAACCCATGGTAATAGGGAAAAGGTCTCATCAAAATCAATACCTTCAATTTGAGAGTAACCATTACAGACCAGTTGTGCCCTATTTATTTTCACTTCACTTATTTCATTAAACTTATTTCAGAACACCCACTTTGTACCAATCATATTTCTATTGTTTGGTTTGGGCACAAGTTCCCAAGTATCATTATTTTAAATCTGATCCATCTCTTCATTCATATAATCAATACACTCATGAGGATTCAATGCTTCTTCAACATCTTTTGGTTCAAACTTTGAATATAATGAAGTATGTGAAGCTAAACTTGATGTTCTTCTAGTTTGAACCAGTTTTCATTGATCTCTAATGATGATTGGACTTACAAATACTTCCTCAGCATATGATGAGATGAACATACTTGTTCCTCATCACTTGACATAGTTGAGTTAGAATATTCATCTTAATAAGATTTAATATTATTTATATTGTTAATAACTCTATCACATTGTTTAACTACAACCACTTCATTTTCACTTAATCTCATATCTATAAATGAATGTGAAACTTCTTTATCATAATGATCAAGAATTTTCACATCTTTAGAGTCAATAATATTCCATTTTTCTTTATTATAGTATTTATAACCTATAGCATTAGGAGGGTAACTGATAAAGATTCCATTAATACCTCTCTGATCAAAACTACCAATATTCTCACCTTTAACCTTGATAATTCAAGTAATAAAAAATACCATTAGGTAATTCAACCTCAAATTTTCTTTACAATACATTTTATAAGGATTAAGATCATATTTTAGCCTATATAAGCATCAATTCTGAATATGAACTACTTCTCTAATATATTACCTCCAAAAGTATCGAGAAGTATCATGTTCAATCAACATAGTTAATTCCATCTCAACCAAAATTCTATTTATTATTTTATTAAAACCATTTTGTCTTTGTGTGTATAGTGTACTAAACTCGTAAAAAATTCCATGATTTTAAATATATTCTCTAAACTTCTCACTTTTATATTCACCACTATTATTAGTTTGTATATTCATTACATAATATCCACATTCTTTTTTTTAACTTCTCATAAAACTCTTAAAAATTCTAAGAACCTATGATTTATGTTTTTAAAAAAATAACACATGTAATTTGAGTAAAGTCATCAATAAAATAAATAAATAAATTATCTCCATTTTTTTATTTCTTTCTCAGAGGCCCTAAAATTTCAGAATGCATCATCTCCAAGGGATGAGTTGAATGTATCTCAACTTTATAATACACCGAGTTTGTAATATTCCCTTTATATCATATGGAACAACACCAGTATCTTATTCTTGACATGTTAGGAATATCATGAATACTTTCTATCTTTGTTATCTTGCTCATATCCCTCTGACACATATGCCCTAATATTTTATGCCATAGCTAATTTTATTCCATCATTCTCTGATAGCATGAACTCTGCACATCACCAACTTGAAACAAGTTTTCATTAATCTATTTCCCCCTTGTAATAAGTTTCTCATATTCAAGTCATTTAACAACAAAACCATCTCTTCTGAAAACAACTTCATTACCTTCATAATTTTTTTTTTAAAAAAATAGAAAATTTATGTTTTAGACCATAAATAAATAAGGATCTTTTGTATTTTAACTTTTCTTCCCAATGATAGCAGATCTAATACCATTGATTATGAGGGACTCATAATCTCTAAAATTCACTATATCTTCCTTGTAATATTTAAAATTCTAAAAAAACATTAAATATCTACTCATGTGTGAATAACACCCACTGTAAAGACCCGTAAAATTCAAGGGAAATTTTTTTCTTAATTTTCTTTGTAATTTTACAAGAAAGCGGTTTCTGACGGCACCTGATTCTGAGGCCCGGTGTGCCCGGAATCAATTTCTGAAGTTTGGCTCGGGTACGTTCAGTGAACGAATGAGCGGGAATTTCTAACTGTTGAACCGGTGCCCGAAATCGAATTCCGAGGGCACCGATAGAACCGAAGCACCGGTAATTGCTTAGGAACTCCTGTTCTGGAGTTGCGTTTACACGAGTGTTGATGATAAAAATTGTGGAAGTTTATTTTATAATTACTCTACAATTTTTATTATTTTTACTCTAAGTGTTAGTTCTTGATGGAAGTTGGGTAACCACCCAACCTCCCTTAGGAGGTTATGAGGGTGGTGGGGCCCACACGAACCCCACCCCTTCATATCCTCTAACCCCCCTCAACTCCCACTTTAATTTTTTTAACCTAAGTTATAACTTATGACTTAAATGTAATAAGTTTAATGAGGTGAGTTGTGTGTGGTTAAATTGAATTTCAAACTCTTGAAATTCAAATGGTTAGGTTGTGTTAATAAAATAAGACTTGGTCTTATTTTATTATTATTAGAGTTTTTCAACCTTGAGAGGATTGGAAAGCGTGAATCTTCTTCTTCTTCAACCTCGACGAAGAACGCGAAGAACACCTCCGCCGAAGAACGCGACGTCTTCTTCCAACGACGTCTCCCCTTCGAACGCACCTCGACGACAAGGGAATCAACGTTCGTTCTCCGCGACATCGACCCGTGACGCGACGTCTCTTTCCGCAACGGTTATTCCGCGACGCCGTATCCGCGACACGACGTTCTTCTTCCGCGTCGTCTCTTCCGCGACGGTTTTCCGCGACGAAATCTCCGTCAACGACTTTGAATCCTCGCTTCGCGACATCGACGTTCATTTTCCGCGACGCCCGACCTCTGCGACACTCGTCTTCTGCGGCTCGTTGACGAACACTGTTCTTGAAACCGAGGTAGGGGTTTTATTTATTTTTTTCATTCGTGAATACCAACTTGACGATCTTCGTGGGTTTAAACCTTTTGTTATCGAATAACACGAGGGGGTCGGTCTGCACAAACACGGCCGACCCTCCTCCTTAATTTTCATATTGGTTCCTTTGTGGTTGGTACGGGAGAGCGTGGTGCCGTCGCACCACGCAAATTCATGCGGAAGGAAATGCACGGCGCCGTCGTGCCGCGCTGTGGAAAGAAGTTTAAGAACGCGACGCCGTCGCGCCGCGTCGAAGAAAACCGAAGACGCCGCGGCCAGAGCGGGGCCGCGGTGGAGGGGCGCGGTGCCGTCGCACCACGCTGGACGACAAGGGCTGCAGCCGGTTCCGGGCCGTGGCGGAGCAAGGTGACCGGCGGCCGGACCGGGCCGCCGGTGTTGGAGCTGGAAGGGGACCGACCACCGCCGGTCCCGTTGAGAAGGAACCGGCCGGCCAGGTCGGGCCGGCCGGAAAGGGAGGATCCGGGGGAAATAAATTCCCCCGGACGGCTCAAACGGCCCCCCATTAATGGGGGGGGGGTTACACAAGGGGGGTAGGCGCCCCCCCTTTTTTCCAACAGCTCGGCCGAAGGCGGAGCTGGCAGCGCACTGGGTGTGCTGCGCCCAGCCGGACCAGCGTCGGGCCGGGCCGAGCCCAGTCGGGCCGGGCCGCACCGGGCCGTACCAGCCCGGGCCGACCCAGACCCAGGGTGGGTCGACCCGGTTCGGGCCGACCGGGGGGTCTCGGGCCGGGTCGGTCTCGGGCCCGAAACCCCCGTTTTCGGACCGTTTGGGTTCAAATGCCCATAACTCGGGCTACGGACCTCCGATCGATGCACCGTCAGCGGCGACACGATCCTTGGAACGAGACGGTCGTTTCGACATATCGCACTCAAGGTTTAGGAATACTTTGAGTTCGGCCAGGTTGGTTCTTACACAAAACCAACCAGGCCCTTGGAGTGGAAACGCTCATATCTTGAGCTACAAACATCCGATTGATGTGCCGTCGACTTTGTTGAGTTCCTCTTAGTGAGACAGATCTTTTGGATTAATCCGCCCGAGGTTTGGACGTAGGTGGAGTACGGTCGGGTTGAGTTTTCCTTAAAAACCAACCGGGCCCCTGGGACGAAAAAGCCAATAACTCCCAGACCGGGCGTCCGATTGACGCGCCATCTGCGACGTTGAGTTCCTGTTGACGATACGGAACTTTTGGATACATCAACTATGGACTATGTGTCAGTTTATGTATCAGCGTCTCAGCTCGTGGAGCGGACCCTCCCGAACGAGCTTGCTGTGTGCGGGAACCCTAGAGCTGGCTGCGACTGCTACTGTGACTGCAACGACGACTGTACAGAGATCCTCAGTGGATTCGACGACGACGACTACAGCACTCCGCGATCCTATGTGGATCAGTGCTACCGATCCTGTGTGGGTCCGATCCTGTGTGGGTCAGCGCTCAGCGGTTCTGTGTGAGCCAGCGCCTACAGGTCCTGTGTGGGCCCGATCCTGTGTGGGTCTTGCGGGGGTTAGTACCTATCGATCCTTTGTGGGTCCGACGACTTAGATGGATCAGTGATCATCTCTATCGTCTTCGAAGAAGTATACCTGTGTGAGCTGAAACCTGTTTGCTTTCCTGTGTGGATTGTGTTGTGCTATCCTGTGTGGATTACGTTTTGCTTCCCTGTGTGGAATACGTATACTTTCCTGTGTGGAGTGAGTTGTACTTGAGATCAGAGGTTGGAGCTTATTGGAATTGATGACTTAGGTATATGTATGGGAATATACCTAAGAAGTGTCGTTTGTTACTTCATGGTTGTATCTTTCCTTTGTGGTTTATCCTTTGTGGATTTTGGGAGACCTTAGGGGGTCTCGGGGTCCCTACTGAGTAGTTTATACTCACCCCTACACGGGCTATGCCCGCACTACATTGTGTTGGTTGCAGACGACGGACAACATTGATCGTGGTTGAGGCTTTCAGAGCAGGACGATACCTGGAGGTGGAGCACTGGGCGGGACATACTCGGAGCGGACGGCGGGACCTGAGGAGCAGTGGAGCTATCTGTACCCACCCTTCAGGTGGGATTTCCAGTGGACAGCTCGACGTAGCGGCTTTTACTTTTCAGTTGTTGTTTTCCCTTTCGATTTGTACTCTACTTTCAGTTTGGGTTTGTATACTGGCCCATTTACTTTTCCGCACTTACTGTTGTACCCGTTTTTACTTAGTGTTTACTTTTCTGCTTGCTTACTCTGTGGTGCTTGTTTACTTTACAAAGGCAATGCCTTCCCTTTTTACCAGGATTTACGCCTTGGTTCTAGTCGCCAGCCCCTGGCCTATGGAAGGTGGGCTTGGGGTAGTCACGGCACGGGCCCCGAGGACGGGTCGTGACAAATTGGTATCAGAGGAGTTCGGTTCTACCGCAGACTCTGATCTTTCTTCTATGTGAAGCAATAGTGTTAAGCGTATTGGGTGTGGTTATCAGTCCAGGGAGTCCAGTGTTGGTGCGGCGGCCGACGTATCCGTACACCAGGACCCTGACTTCTGATTTCCAACTTAATGCACGAAAACATTGATTACATGTGTGTTTCAAGTTTTCTTTGTGATTACTTTGTATCAGCTCACCAGGTATACTTTTCTGACAGTGGCGCACCTATTTTCCTTTTCAGGATGGCCCCCCGATGGCAGCCAGCTAGGGTCCCGAGAGTCGAGTGTGACGACAGCCCACCAAGCGACGAGGCCTCGGTGCAGGGCCCTTTGTCAGCAGTGGCACCAACGGTAGCCCTACCCGTCGAGCCACCAATGATTCCAGCACCAGCCGCTGACGATGCACGTCGCCTCAGCGCACTGCATGAGTTCCAGCGCCAGAGACCACCCAGGTTCCATGGGGAGACGGACCCCCAGGCAGCCGAGGACTGGCTGGAGGCAGTCGTACGAGTTTTCAGGCTAGTGAGGACACCAACAGACCTCATGGTGATCCTCGCTGCGAGCCTACTGCATGCAGCAGCGGGCCGATGGTGGAGCTTGATGCTCCAGGTGCACGATGAGGAATCTCTACTTTGGACGGACTTTGAGAGCCTCTTCCGCTCGGAGTTCATCCTAGCCACCCTTCGTGCGGTGCGTATTCTGGAGCTTCTTCAGCTGCGGCAGGGCAGCATGACGGTCGCCCAGTACTCGGCGAGATTTACCGATCTCTCGCGCTACTCGACCGACATGGTACGAGACCCATTATTCCGGGCCCGAACCTTTGAGCAGGGATTGAGACATGAGATCAGGGCATCGCTGATCTCCCTCAGCATTCCGACTCAGACAAGAGTACTGAAGCGGACCATTTTGATCGAGAGTTTTCTTGCTGAGTCTACACCAGCACCGAGACCCACCGCAGGGCGGAACGTAGCAGAGTCTTTTGCAGTAGGCAGTCGAAGGATGACTCAAGGGTCTAGGAAGACCAGACCCTCAGGAAGACGACCTCCGGACACTGGCTCAGTAGTGTGGGGCACACAACACGAAGCCAGTCTTTCGAGAGGCAGACAGTGCTACTCATGCGGCGGGCAGGGCCACATGGCTCGTGACTGCCCGACTCGCCGTGCCGAGGAGAAGCAGACGGTTGAGGGACCACCAAGGCAGAGGCAGATGGTCGACCATGGCAGTCCGCAGGGAGGAGGCGGACGAGGCAGAGGAGCTGGCCGAGCAGCAGGTGGTGGGCGATGCTTTGAGGCTCTACCACCACCACCACCAGGAGGTCCACCCCGACCACAGGGAGCTGGCGGGCAGAGACAGGCACAGCTCCAGGCAGCGGAGGCCTACGACCACGACGCGCCCGAGATGATTCGAGGTACTATCTGTGTCTATTCCACCCTTGCTGCAGTACTTATAGACACAGGAGCGAGTCACTCTTTCATAGCCGCTGCCCTTGTTCGGAGCTTGGAGATTCCGACAGAGCCGTTGGCTCGATCCTTACGGCTAGAGACTCCTACGGGAGCAGACTCGATGATTACGCACTGGTTCCGGCAGTGTGAGCTTACTCTAGGAGGTGATAGCTTCGGCTGGGATCTTCTTGTAGCGGCATCGAGGCCTTACGACATCATCTTGGTCATGGATTGGTTATCTACGGTCCATGCACAGATTGACTATTTTAGGCGTAAGGTGCGATGTGTACACACCGACGGGAGCAGGTTCACCTTCACCGATGAGAAGGGAGCCTTTGCAGCACAGGATGGACTTCTGCGGAGGAGAGTACAGCCCATCACTCATTAGTTGGCTAGCCTCATCCTAGGAGCAGTTGACGTGCGAAGTCCTGGTTTTCCTGCAGTGGTGGATCAGTTTGTAGACGTTTTTCCCGATGACGTTCCAGGGTTACCTCCTCGCAGAGAGGTATACTTTTATATTGACCTGTACCCCGAGACAACCCCGATATCGACTCCAGCATATCGGATGGCCCCCGCTGAGCTTCGATATCTACGAGTACAGTTGGAGGACTTGCAGAGCAAGGGGTTCATCCGACCCAGTGTTTCACCCTGGGCTTCCCCGATTTTGTCCGCCAAGAAGGCGGATGGGAGCTTGCGACTGTGTGTTGACTATCGTCGCCTGAACCAGGTGACAGTGAGGAACAAGTATCTACTACCGAGGATTGATGACCTCTTTGATCAGCTCAAGGGAGCACGGTGGTTCTCAAAGATAGACCTCAGGTCAGGCTATCACCAGCTCAGAGTTCGAGACGAGGACATGCAGAAGACGACCTTCAGGTGTCAGTATGGACACTATGAGTTCTTGGTTATGCCCTTTGGCATAACCAATGCTCCAATAGTGTTCATGGCCCTCATGAATAGGATCTTTCATCCATATGTCGATCGATTTGTTGTGGTCTTCATTGACGACATTTTGATTTACTCGACGACCGAGGAGGAGCACGCCTACCACTTACGGGTTGTACTAGAGACACTCCGAGAGCACCAGCTTTATGGTAAGCTCTCGAAGTGCCAGTTCTGGATACGTGGGTCCACTTCTTGGGGCACGTCATCTCTGAGGCGGGAGTTGCAGTGGATCCTGCGAAGATCGAGACAGTGTTAGCTTGGGAGCCACCCAAGAGCGTGACGGAGGTGCGAAGTTTCTTGGGACTAGCTGGATACTACCAGAGATTTGTGCCAGACTTCTCTAGAGTTGTGGCACCACTATCAACTTTGACGAAGAAGGGGAAACCCTTCATGTGGTCAGAAAAATGTCAGCAGAGCTTCCAGGAGCTGAGACAGAGATTGACCAGCGCACCTATCTTGAGGTTGCCTGAGGAGGGAGTAGGGTACATAGTCTATTGCGATGCATCAGGGACCGGACTCGGTTGTGTCCTGATGCAGGAGCGGGCAATTATTGCCTATGGATCACGACAGTTGAGGCCGCATGAGCAGAACTACGCTACCCATGACCTGGAGTTAGAAACAGTGGTCTTCGCTCTGAAGACATGGTGACACTACCTGATGGGCGAGCGCTTTACAGTCTTTTCTGACCATCAGAGTCTCAGGTACATCTTCTATCAGAAGGATCTGAATCTGAGACAGCGGCGATGGCTCGAGTTCCTCCAGGACTATGACTTTGAGATAGTCTATACTCCTGGGAAGGGGAACGTAGTAGTCGATGCCCTCAGCAGGAGGACGGGCATTCAGCTACTTGAGGAGGCGACAGAGCAGCTAGCCGCTTTGCAGATATCCTTCGTGGATAGAGATGGGGCAGCCTTCCTTCAGTCTCTCACAGTCACTCCTCCACTACTACAGCAGGTCAGAGAGGCACAACGTGGGGACTCTGACTGTGAGACGTGGCGTGCACAGATAACCTCAGGACAGGCACCTGATGGTTTCTCCTTTTGAGCAGAGCACGACATCCTTTTCATAGGACATACCTTAGTACCCGTCGCTTTACGAGAGGAGGTGCTGAGAGAGTTTCACACTTCTCCTTTAGCGGTACATCTTGGAGTGGAGAAGATGTACCAGGATCTCAGACGACAGCATTGGTGGCTGGGCATGAAGAAGACTGTGGCAGAGTACATTTCTCGATGCCTCACCTGCCAGCAGGTGAAGGCTGAGCACCAGGTACTAGCAGGCTTGGTACAGCCCTTGGAGGTTCCGGAGTGGAAGTGGGATGACATATCTATGGACTTCGTGATTGGACTTCCACATACTTCCAGAGGTCACGACTCCATTTGGGTGATTGTCGACCGACTCACCAAGTCAGCTCACTTCTTACCCATCAGAGAGAAGGGCTCAGTGGAGAGCTTGGGACAACTTTACGTTCAGGAGATTGTTCGACTTCACGGTGTGCCATCATCTATCATCTCTGATCGAGATAATCGTTTTACTTTCTGGATATGGAAGGGATTGCAGGAGGCGTTCGGGACGCAGCTACGTCTGAGCACAGCCTTCCACCCTCAGACGGATGGTCAGACGGAGAGGACCATTCAGACTCTCGAGGACATGCTCCGCGCATGTGTCCTCGACTTTGGTCATAGCTGGGAGGACCACCTACCCTTGGTGGAGTTTGCGTACAACAATAGCTACCACTCAACCATCGGAATGGCACCATACGAGGCATTGTACAGCCGACCTTGTAGATCTTCTTTGTGCTGGACAGACCCTGGGGAGTCAGCACTTGTGGGATTGGAGATGGTCTAGGCCACGACAGAGAAGGTCCAGGTCATCCAGGAGCGGATGAGGACAGCTCAGAGCTGGCAGAAGTCTTACGTTGACAGGAGGTGGAGGCCACTAGAGTTCGAGGATGGCGAACACGTCTTCTTGCATGTCTCACCTCGACGTGGATTACAGAGATTTGGCCGAGGCAGAAAGTTATCTCCATGCTTCATCGGACCATTCCAGGTCCTCAGCAGGATTGGCGAGGTGGCTTATTGTCTGGCTCTACCACCTCATTTTCACCGGTTGCACGATGTTTTCCACGTATCTCAGCTGAGGAGATACGTGCACGACCCGACACACATCATTGACCATGGGGAGCTTGATGTTGATGATGAGGTGACTTTTGCGGAGGTCCCAGTGGAGATTGATGATCGACAGGAGTGAGTCCTACGTGGATGGTCGATTCCTATGGTGCGCATCAGATGGCAGCACGAGAACCTCTAGGAGAGCACTTGGGAGTGGGAGGCTCAGATGCGTGCTCAGTACCCACATTTGTTTCCCTAGTTTTGATGTATCTTTATGGGGACGTAAAGACCTGAGGTGGGAGTAATGTAAAGACCCGTAAAATTAAAGGGAAATTTTTTTCTTAATTTTCTTTGGAATTTTACAAGAATGAGGTTTCTGACGGCACCTGATTCCGAGGCCCAGTGTGCCCGAAATCAATTTCCAAAGTTTGGATCGGGTACGTTCAGTGAACGAAAGAGCGGGAATTTCTAACTCTTGAACCGGTGCCCAGAATCGAATTCCGAGGGCACCGATGGAACCGCAACGCCGGTAATTGCTTAGGAACTCCTGTTCCGGAGTTGCGTTTACACAAGTGTTGATGATAAAAATTGTGGAAGTTTATTTTATAATTACTCTACAATTTTTATTATTTTTACTCTAAGTGTTAGTTCTTGATGGAAGTTGGGTAACCACCCAACCTCCCTTGGGAGGTTATGAGGGTGGTGGGGCCCACACGAACCCCACCCCTTCATATCCTCTAACCCCCCTCAACTCCCACTTTAATTTTGTAAACCTAAGTTATAACTTATGACTTAAATGTAATAAGTTTAATGAGGTGAGTTGTGTGTGGTTAAATTGAATTTCAAACTCTTGAAATTCAAATGGTTAGGTTGTGTTAATAAAATAAGACTTGGTCTTATTTTATTATTGTTAGAGTTTTGCAACCTTGAGAGGATTGGGAAGCGTGAGTCTTCTTCTTCTTCAACCTCGACGAAGAACGCGAAGAACACCTCCGCCAAAGAATGCGACGTCTTCTTCCAACGACGTCTCCCCTTCGAACGCACCTCGACGACAACAGAATCGACGTCCGTTCTCCGCGACATCGACCCGTGATGTGACGTCTCTTTCCACAACGGTTCTTCCGTGACGCCGTATCCGCGATGTGGCGTTCTTCTTCCATGTCGTCTCTTCCGCGACGGTTTTCCGTGACGAAATCTCCGTCAACGACTTCGAATCGTCGCTTCACAACGTCGACGTTCATTTTCCGCGACGCCCGACCTCTGCGACGCTCGTCTTCCACGGCTCGTTGACGAACACCGTTCTTGAAACCGAGGTAGGGGTTTAATTTATTTTTTTCGTTCGTGAATACCAACTTGACGATCTTCATGGGTTTAAACCTTTTGTTATCGAATAACGCGAGGGGGTCGGTCCGCACAAACATGGCCAACCCTCCTCCTTAATTTTCGTATTGGTTCCTTTGTGGTTGGTACGGGAGAGCGTGGTGCTGTCGCACCACGCGAATTCATGCGGAAGGAAATGCGCGGCGCCGTCACGCCGCGCCGTGGAAAGAAGTTTAAGAACGCGACACCGTCGAAGAAAACCGAAGACGCCGCGGCCGGTTTCGGGCCGCGGTGGAGCAAGGTGACCGGCAGCCGGACCGGGCTGCCGGTGTTGGAGATGGAAGGGGACCGGCCACTGTCGGTCCTGTTGAGAAGGAATCGGCCGACCAGGTCGGGCCGGCCGGAAAGGGAGGAGCCGGGGGAAATAAATTCCCCCGAACGGCTCAAACGGCCCCCCATTAATGGGGGGGGGGGGGGGCGCGGTTACACAAGGGGGGCAGGCGCCCCCCCTTTTTTCCAACAGCTCGGCCGAAGGCCGAGCTGGCTGCGCGCTGCGCCCAGCTGGACCGGCGTCTGGCCGGGCCGCGCCGGGCCGGGCCGACCCGGACCCGGGGCGGGTCGAACCGGTTCGGGCCGACCCGGACCCGGGGCGGATCGACCCGGTTCGGGCCGACCGAGGGGTCTCGGGCCGGGTCGGTCCGGGCCCGAAACCCCCGTTTTCAGACCGTTTGGGTTCAAATGCCCATAAATCGGGCTACGGACCTCCGATCGACGCGCCGTCAGTGGAGAACCGATCCTTGGAACGAGACGGTCGTTTTGACATATCGCACTCAAGGTTTCGGAATACTTTGTATTCAGCCGGGTTGGTTCGTACACGAAACCAACCAGGCCCTTGGAGTGGAAAAACTCATATCTTGAGCTACAAACATCCGATTGATGTGCCGTCGACTTTGTTGAGTTCCTCTTAGTGAGACAGATCTTTTGGATTACTCCGCCCGAGGTTTGGACGTAGGTGGAGTACGGTCGGGTTGAGTTTGCCTTAAAAACCAACCAGGCCCCTGGGACGAAAAATCCAATAACTCCCAGACCGGGCATCCGATTGACGCGCCATTTGCGACGTTGAGTTCCTGTTGACGATACGGAACTTTTGGATACATCAACTCTGGACTATGTGTCAGTTGATGTATCAGCGTCTCAGCTCGTGGAGCGGACCCTCCCGAACGAGCTTGCTGTGTGCGGGAACCCTAGAGCTGGCTGCGACTGCTACTGTGACTGCAACGACGACTGTACAGAGATCCTCAGTGGATTCGACGGCGACGACTACAACACTCCGCGATCCTATGTGGATCCGTGCTACCGATCCTATGTGGGTCTGATCCTATGTGGGTCAGCGCTCAGCGGTTCTGTGTGAGCCAGCGCCTACAGGTCATGTGTGGGCCCGATCCTGTGTGGGTCTTGCGGGGGTTAGTACCTATCGATCCGTTGTGGGTCCGACGACTTAGATGGATCAGTGATCATCTCTATCATCTTCGAAGAAGTATACCTGTGTGAGCTGAAACCTATTTTCTTTCCTGTGTGGATTGTGTTGTGCTATCCTGTGTGGATTACATTTTTCTTTCCTATGTGGAATACATATACTTTCCTGTGTGGACTGAGTTGTACTTGGGCTCGGAGGTTGGAGCGTATTGGAATTGATGACTTAGGTATATGTATGGGCATATACCTAAGCAGTGTCAGTTGTTACTTCGTGGTTGTATCTTTCCTTTGTGGTTTATCCTTTTTGGATTTTGGGAGACCTTCGGGGGTCTCGGGGTACCTACTGAGTAGTTTATACTCACACCTGCACGGGCTATGCCCGCACTACGTTGTGTTGGTTGCAGATGACAGACAACGTTGATCGTGGTTGAGGCTTGCAGAGCAGGATGGTACCTGGAGGTGGACCACTGGGCGGGACATACTCGGAGCGGACGGCGGGACCTGAGGAGCAGTGGAGCTATCTGTACCCACCCTTCAGGTGGGATTTCTAGTGGACAGCTCGGCGTAGCGGCTTTTAATTTTCAGTTGTTGTTTTCCCTTTCGAGTTGTACTCTACTTTCAGTTTGGGTTTGTATACTGGACCATTTACTTTTCTGCACTTACTGTTGTACCAGTTTTTACTTAGTGTTTACTTTTCCGTTTGCTTACTCTGTGGTTCTTGTTTACTTTACAAAGGAAATGCCTTCCCTTTTTACCAGGATTTACGCCTTGGTGCTAGTCTCCAGCTCCTGGCCTATGGAAGGCGGGCTTGGGGTAGTCACGGCCCGGGCCCCGAGGACGGGTCGTGACACCCACTATCCAATATCTAAGGTCATTATCCTTTTGTATCTTTGAGAGTAGTTTCAAAAAATAAGGACTTTTCTTTGCCTTTTTGAACCATATCATGTGAATTTTAAGATTTCTTGTATGAACTATGTTATATAGGTAATATGAAAAGACATCATTTTTCAAGATGTCTATATTGATAATATTTTTCAAAAATAGTTTCCAAGGGTTGGAATATATTTTCAATATTCAGAATGGATTTCTTAGGTTACCATCTTTGAGTGGGTAAACACTCCCTCAAAATCTTCCTTTAGTTTCTCTTGGATCCATTATAGTATTTATGATTGAACCAATATATATTCTCTATATTCCCAAATCCTCCACAATACCATAAGAGACTATAAAAATAATTTTTCCCTCTATAACTTTCATAATGTTCAGAGTTGTGTACCTTTTTTCCATCAACTTTATTATATTCCAGTTTAAAACTTTTTTACAAACCAATGTTTTAGTTACCTTATATAATTTTATTCTACACCTAATATTTCTTATAAAACTCAACAAAATCCCTAGTAGTATCAAATTTTGGATCATATTTTGAAACCATAGAAACTTTAGGATTTTTAACTCAACATATTTTGGCTACATACTTGGTATTCTTGAATTATTTTTCTTCTTATAATCATATTGAAACTTATTTTTAACCTTGAAGGATTTTTTATATTTATCATTTTAAGGTTTAATATTCTTAGTACTTATACCCACTTTTGAAACTGGGTTTTGTGAGTTTTCTATTCTTTTCTCATCTTCAACAACTTTCTATTAGACAAGATCAAATTCCTTCTTCTTCGCCTTTATATTTTATTCAAACTTGATGTTGAGGTTTTTCTATTCATCAAGTAACTTCTTTGGATCATAAATATATTTTAATAACTTGGATTTATCATCAAGAAAAGATTCTCATTTGGTTGATGGAAGATATTTTTTCTTCAATTTATTATTCTCCTTTTCAAGTCTAACAATATTTAAAAGAAATTATTTCAATTTTCACATGAACATAAACTCCAGTTGAGTCTCTTATTCTTCTTATTTGAAGCTAATGCTTTCATCACTGGTGAAATTTTCATCATTCACTTTTTCAATAATAAATTTTTTAGTAGCATCATCACTAGAGTTTTCATCTTCTTATTCATTTTCATAATCTTCCACATACATAGAATTTTTTATATATTTTTATTTAGATAACTTCTTATCATTTCCCTTTGTATGAGACTTGTAATTAACTGCCTTCTTTTTTTAGAGATATTTTTTTCTTTTTATCGTCTTCATCACTATCTTCATCTTCATTAAGTCTTCGAAATTTTTTAGCAAAATATTCAATAGCTCCATAGAAAAATAACATCACACATAACTTCCTTTATACTTTCCTATACCTATTTTCACATTTTTAGAAAAAAAGGTATAAATTTATCAATGTTTTTACTAACCTCATATTTAGTGTCAGAGTCACTAGATTCTTCCTCAAATATAATTTTCTTATATTTTCTTTTCTTGGTGTCCTTGAAAGATATTTATCGATTATATTTATCCTTTACAATGGCTTTTTCTATTCCCAATTCATAAGTGATGAGGATGTTGTGTAGATCATATAGAGAAGGAGTTTTAGAATCTATATCTTATAAGGATAATTTTTTTTATCAAATTTATAAACAATAATTCATAATATATTTTCAAAAATGGTTGATTCTTCTAAATTCTCACTAAGACATTTTATGGTGCTTAAAATGTCATTCAACCTTGTAAAGAAGTCACCAAAAAATTAATTATCACCTATCTTAAGATCTTTATACTTAAATTTCTAGATTTGTAACATATATTTCTTCAAATTTTTATTTCTATCATAGATGTTATTCAACTTTTCCCTGATGAATTTATCCATTCCAATTCTTTTAACTCTAAGAAAATAACTTTTAGAGAGTGATGAAAGTATGAAATTTTTGGCTTTCCCAAAATTATTCAAATTCTTCTTATCAATAGTTGTTAGTGTAAATTCCTTAGAATGAGGAGGGAAACCATCTATAACAAACTTAATAACTTCATTTATGATAGAAATAATATAAGGTAACATTCTATCTTTCCATATATGATAGTTCTTTCCATTGAAAACAGGAATCCCCTTACCATTAACATAGTTCTAAAAATCTATGGAATCCTTCCTTTTCTTTAAATTTAGAAAATATTTAATGAAAGAAACCTTCCCTCTAATACCAATTGAAATAACCAATCATGATCTGTGTGATCACTGAGAGGGGGAGAGGGAGAATCAGTGATATTCTCTTCATATGTTTTCTTACTTAAGAAAAAATATTCACCTCTTATTAGAGATATATGAATTTACTTTAAAACAAGCATACAAGAATAACCATAGGAACACATTTATTTACAAGGTTCACTACTCCATAACAGTATCTAGTCCTAAACATGGTTTGGATATAATCCATGATTAGAAAAACCACTAGAAATAAATCCCATGAATCTAGTTATAACAAGCAGTGATTATCCTTTCGATTGAAATGCATTATAGTCAATCAAAATTGCATGTGATCCATGTAAGAATATATGATATAACAATGTTTTTTTCCAACAACTATAATAACCTTCACCAATAGGATTTGGTATGTTTTCATTGTGATTCTTGAACTTTCTTATTATTTTCTTTTCTTGAAATTACTTCTTCTTTATCACTTTCTTACATAGAAGTAAGAAAGAACCTTCTTCAGTTCAGTGGTAGTTTTTCTAATGGTTTCATCTATTATATTTTATTAAATTTCCATTTGGTACAATCCTTTTAGTTCCTTCTTGTAGACTAAATCTACTTCTGATGCACTATTTGTCCAATCACCTTGGCATACTATCTATATGATACCACCTGATAGGAAAATCCATCTGTCATATTTTTTACTAATTCCATTTAAACTATTAATCTGATTAAATTTCCAATTATTTATTTATTTGCCTAAATTACTCTAAATTTACAATTAACTCAACATATAGACCCCATTTATATTGGCATAACACCTCCAAAATTTCAGGGAAACACATGAACTTTATTTCACTGTTCCTGCTAATTTTTTTATCATACTGCTCAAAAACTTCCCAGCTTTGACCAGTTTCAATTATCTTAATAAATAGGTTCTCGCATTAAGACTCAATTATAATGTTATTCTTAAAAATTTCTTAAGACTCAATAGGAATCATGATCTTCCTCCATGATTTTAGGAATTTTGAACAACCAGTTCAACATTTATACATTTGATATATTTATGGAATCTTCATAAATTCCTATAAATTGGTTCAGTTTTATACTACTCATATATCTAGTGAAAATTTATAACAACACTTATGACTAATGTGTTCTTATATAACTTTATAGGAATGTCTCTAATTTATTCTTCCAGAAACGTCCACCATCCTATGACTTACATAAGAAATCTTTGAACATTTCCTTCACATGCCAACCTATAACCAATGAACTTTATACAAAAGCATCTATCCTATGACTCATATACTTATATATAATAATCCTATAATAACTTCATAACATGACTTTATTTAAGTCCATTTGATAGAAATTATTCAAAATCAGAATCCTTTCTGATAACATTTCAAATAGTTCATCTGATGGACTCAAACTAATGAAATTTTAATTTATCATATAATGGTCTTCATCTGAGGACATTCTCTAATGATTTCCCTTTGTACTTAGATAACTTTACTCTAATCATAAATATTCACAAATGATTTTATGATAACAATTCATTCCATTACAACTCCAAAACTTCTTATTATCCACAAAATCTATAATAAATTAATTGATAATACTTTTTACCATCATAAATCCAAATCTTTACAAGATTTCAAGATAAATTTCATACGACTACATCTTTTAACAATAACATTTTTTGGTGAACTTCACTAATATCTATATCATGAAATTTGGAAACTTGAACATTATTCTTCCCCATTCTACTTACACTTGGATCATGAAAAATTTTAGTGGTCATGATCTTAAGAAAATTATGAGTAGAAAAGAGTCACCAAATTTAAATTCATCAAACACTCTGTTTGATAGAACTTGTAATCATGATAGGCTAATAATTATGTAGAAAACTCAGGCCAATTACATCAGTTCAATAAATTATGTCTTATGAACTCAAGTCATTGTACTCTATTCAATCACATTTATTGGAAATATCAACAATGTAAAGTGATTTATGTTATAAAACAAAAGATAAAAATTTGATATAACCATATTCTTTCATGAAAAGCCTAACCAACATCTTCTTATCATAACATCACTTCAAAACATTATGGTCCCAACACTGCCATATGTTTTCCATCCAAGTAGGCATAATAATATCATTATCCTAAATATACTGATATGTTATTATATTGGTGGAATATTTATCTTATACCCTCCCTTCATTTTCTAAAATCAAAAAGTTGTTCATAATATGTTTGGTTCAACACCTCTATAAACAACTTACTTCAATTTTATCCACCACCTTCAAGGGTGTGTATATAAATAATATTACAGTTAAATAAGATGATAATAAGTATATTATATATTATTTCATATCCTTGAATATATTAATAATTATTTAATTAAATAAAACTAATCTAGTATGAAAATGAAAAAAACTACCATGGATTTTGTTGTGGGACTCCCCAAAACATCTAAGGTCCATAATTCTATTTGGGGATATAGTCAATATCCTTACAAAGTTATCACATTTTATCACCATTAAAGAAGATATATCTCTTGAAAAAATTTCTAATATATGCATAAAAGATATGGTAAGACTGCAAGGGGATCCACTTTCCATTATATCTAATCAAGATCCAAGGTTTACGTCAATATTCTTAAGAAGTCATCAGAAATAATTAGAGTCAGAGTTGATTTTTATCACTAATTATCACCCTCAGATAGATGGTCAGTCTAACAGGACCATCCAAACTTTGGAGGATGTGATGAGATATTGTTCGATGGAATTCCAAGGATATTGGGATCAACACACCCCTTTGTTAGAGTTCCCATATAACAATAATTTCCATTATAGAATTCAGATGGAGCCATATTAGGGTATGTATGAGAAGATATGTAGGAATCCAACATACTAGGATGAAGTTGTAGAGATGAATCTAATTGGTCCTGACTTTTTCCAATAAATGATGAAGAAGGTTCAAACCATTCAATTACATATGAAATTAACACAAAGTTGATAGAAGAGCTCTGTAGATAATCATCAATGAGATCTAGAGTTTGAAGTTTGTGGCATGATATTCTACTGGATATATCTATAAAAGAGGGTTATGAGATTTGAGAAGAAATAGAAGCTGAGCCCTAGGTAAATTGGTCCATTTGAGATCCTTGATCATGTCGAGGTAGTATACTATCACATAAAACTACTTCCTAACCTCTCTCAGGTATATTAAGTATTAAATGTATTACTTTTTAAGAATTACATACCATACCCATCACATGTATTGAATTTAGAATCCATACAACTGGAACGTGATATATAATATGAGGAACAATCAGGGGAAATTCTGTATCAAAGAGATAAGGTGCTTCAAAACAAGACCACTTATCTGGTCAAAGTTCTATAGAGGAATTAGAAGTTTGAGGAATCTATCTGTGAACCTAAGGACATGATGAGATAAAAGTACCCTCTCTTATTTTCCTCTGTGTAATAAAATCTTGAGGATGAAATTATTTTAAAGGGGGACAATGAAACAACACGAAATTGTAGACCTTCTAAAAATGATGTTATTTTCAATAACTTGTGTTACATGCTACACCTAACAACAAAAAATCATAACATATTAATAAAAAAATATTAATAAATCAATAATAAAGTCTAATAAGTAAAACCATTCACTATTTATAAGGTAAATAAGTAATATGAGTTGATATTAAGAAATGTTATTTTCAATAAAATCCATTTTCTTTGTATTATTTATTTTAATTTAAAAGATAAATTTAAAAAATTTGTAATTATATTTTATAAAATAAAATTATTTTTTTAATTCCTCACATAAAAATTTACTTATTATGTTTTTTTTTGAAAAGATTTATTTTCAGTAAAAAAATATGGTTTTTAAAAAAATTATACTTTTTATGATTTTATCAATATGTTATATTATCGTAGAATATTAAAAATCTTAAAAATATTTTAATTAATAAAATATGTATTTAAGAAATAAAATTATGAATTTTAAAATATTATTTTAACTTATAATCCTTTGTCCAATATTTCTAAAACTAAATTAAAATGTTACTCTAAAACAAAATTATTTTTAGTATTATCCTATAATTATGTGTTTAAGTTGTGAAATTTGGTTTTTGATTGCCTTGAATGCCTAATAACTTTTATTTTTTATAATAAATCAATTTAGGTTATTAAAATCAGTATCCAACATAATTTTATCTTATATATAAATTTAAATCCTAAAAATGTTATTTTTCTAAAAACTGTTTTTATGCAATTAATTGTGTTTATTTTAAAATTAACTTTTCACACTTTTAGAAATTTTAAGTGTTAAAATTATTTTCAAATTTTAATTTATAAGTCTAAAATTATGTAAATGTACCCAATATTAATTTCTATTATTAATTTCAATTACTATGGTTAAAAATTAATTACTAAAGTAAAAGTTAATTTGGGTAAAAGGTTAAAAGTAAAAAATAGAAGAATTAAATCACTCTTATCGTGTATCAGAATGAATGTATGAGATTATTTTGACCTTATCTTGTCCTACACTCCCTCCTTTTCCACTTTTGATCCATTGAACCTTGAATAGTGTTAAAGAATTATTTACAAATGATGTATGTTTCCAAAAGTGCAATTTTCTTATATTATAAAAGGTTACCACTTCCAACCTTTCAAAGTTACACTTCACCATAAAATTAATCCTTTAAAATCATCCATTTTCCTCCTAATATAACCCTATCAACCTACATAATCTTTTTTTCACCTTATGTTTTCTTAAGGACTTCACTTCCAAGGAGTTTTCCGAGAGAAAACTCAAGCTTCCATTGTGAGTATTACCTTCTCTTAGTCTTTTATTGTATTCTAATAATTCATAAAATAATTTATAACATTTATAATATAATTAAATAAGTATAATTATTATATTAAAATTTCATTATATTAATTAAAAAAAATTTTTAAATCATTTACATCCACTAAGAAAACAAAATAACATCGATCATGCGTACGTGCTGACTATCACATCCACAATGCGATGTAGTTTGTTTTCTATAACCTTGTCTCATGGTTGGTAGCAATGATGGATCTTATGAATAAAAAAAATTTCTTTGTTCTTAATAAAATTATTAAATTATCATCTTTCATATACCATCATTTCTCCCATTCATTGAGAAATGGGATTGTTAACTGTGAACACAAGTAATGAAATTAATTTTTCATATCCAACCATCTTTTATGATTCTAATAATGAGTTTAATTAAGATATATGATACTTATTAAAATTTCAAGATTATATAAAAGTTATATTAACATTATATAATAACATTCTCTTACTCGTTCAATCATTATAACACACTCTTGTTTAGGTAGTTTTTACCACCAACATGAGTGATGTTGTAATTTTTATGTATTGGATGTTTAAGGATTGAAATATTCTGGTAAAAACATATAATAAAAATTTATTAAATATTTAAAAATGATTATGGAGTCATAATATCAATATCTAATGATGTTATTAATATACATCCTTTTATTTGTTAAACTCACCAAAATGATATCGTCTTTGATTTCATCATCACAAAATGTTATCAAAATACTTATAAAAAGAAATTATAAATTTATAAATTTTAAAACATATATTATAGAACCAAGTTTTAGCTATGAATGATTATGTTTTTGAGAATAATTAATAACAAATCCTCCATTACAAAACTTTTTCGAAATGATCAAGATTTCTAACACCTCATTTTTAAAATATATGATTAGTAACTAATATACATGTATTGAATATTTATAAATGAATATTATAAAAGTTTATATAAATGAAAAAGGTTATTAATTAGGTTATTATAATAATAATTTATATTATACAATAATTTATAGAACATTCAACTAAGAAAGAGTAACAATAAGGGGTTTTGTGACTCAAATACTTTCCTTAGGCCATAATCACTTAACTTTGTCTAAAAGATTTTAAATTATGGTCATATCTAACCTATGATAATTTTATATTGTATTTACACCTTATTTTCTAGTGAAATCATGTTTCAAACTAAATTTTTATTCCTTTATGTTTATATTATTTTGTAGAAATGAAATTTTGTGAAGAATAATTCCCATCCCTTTTAATGGATTTTCCTCCAAATCCACTTTTTTACATCCTTCCAATGTTCTCCATTCCCTAGTGAAAAATAAAGTTGTTTTTATATCCAATGATCCTTATATTACCCTTCATTTCAAAACCAAGGTTTCAATATCCTTTTAACAATGTGGGTTTTCAATAAAGGAGTTTTCAAATATTTCCAAGTATTTTCCCTTCTATAATAATATATTCTTACCGTATACATCACATTTTGTCATATTATTTATTTATTTTTAAGGTCTCTATATTGGATTTTTTTCAAATAAAATTTTAATATTTTTCCTCTTTATTTTAAAAAAATGGGTTTTTGAATGTGACTTAGTAATCACATATTTTTAATATGATATTAAGAAACAATTTTTAATAAAAATCCTTTTTTTATTTATCTTTAATTTTCAAAGGATTATTATCCAATAAAGTAATGGTTCATAAATCAAAAATTTTATAATATTTTTAGGTGATCATGTTTTTGGTATTAAATGATCCTATTTTTGGTATCAATTGATCATGTTTTTTATGTGACACAATTTAGAAAAGTTATGAAATCCATTTTTTCTTCCCATGGGTTATTTATGATGAGATGAATGATTTGATTTTAAGTGGAACACGTATTTATGGATGATGATGGGTGGGGACCTATATCAAACTTAAATATAGTGGTTATGGTTTTATATCTCATGAGATAATGATGTGTATACATAATTTAATTTTTTCAAAAAACTAAAGGGAATAAATACTTGGATTTGATCACAAAATTAAAGGGTGTACATACTTGGATTTTTTCACAATATTTTACTATGATTATATTTGTGCCACTACTTCTATAAAACAAGACTTATTTTCAAACTATTCTAAATTTTTATGATATTACATGTTATAAATATATTATTCTTTCTTTTTAACTGATATCATGTTCGTTAAATGTTTCTAATCCATGTTTTTACGACCTTTATTTGGTATTATGTTCATATTCTGTGATCTTAAATGATCAATCAAGATTTTTTTTGTCACTTATGATCTCATGATATTTTTATCTGATATTATTCCCTTACTCATGTTTTCCATTATATTTAATATCTAACCCTTATAAAGAGTTTATATGTTTCGCTTACTAAGTCTTTAATCACACAGTTTTTTGTGTTTCCATTCTTGGGTTAAGAAGATGATTTTTTATATGATATGTCTAGAAGTGGGTCAATAGGAAAATGATTTTGGAGAAATGTTACATAAGTGGATTAACATAGGATGTTTATGTATCTAGTTTCAAATACACTAAACCTTTTTGTACATGTTTTTCTGTGACTATTTGTGTAATGTATTAATTAAACCATGAAATCAATGTATTATTTATACATGATTATCTTGGGTTGCCATAGTTGGTATCAAAGGAAAGGTTTAGTTATTTTATTGAATGGTTTATAGAAATTTAGTGAAAAATATATTAATAAGTCTATGTTATTGATAAAATCCTTTTGTTTTGGTAAATTAGATATTATGTGTTTTTCCTAGAAATACATCCTTGTATGAATAATGGAATGTGGATATGGGTATAACACAAATTCACTTAGGGGTAATCAAACCAAATAGGGTTTGTTGAGAATTAACTCAATCATTACCCTAATTCATGATGAGTGGGCCCAAGACTGTGCACCTAGCTAGACACTCCTGGGGGATATGATTTTATTAATTCACATTATTTTTATGAACCATGATGAGGGATTTGAATATGTTTATGTTATAGAACCTAAAAGGGAATTAACATGGATAACTTAGATATAATCCTAGAGATTTGTAAGTTAGGATATGTACATCATTTATGAGTTATTTATTCAAAAATAATAGTTTTCCCTCATTACATTAATAAATTACTTCCCTAAAAATTATTTTATTCAAAGTAATGGTTGGAATAAAGAGGAACTAGACTAATAATGAGTGCGAGGGACAATACAGAGATTATACAAATGATCTACAAAATGGGATGGGAGTTGGTGTACAAAACCTCATAGAAATGATCCCATAACCATCATAAGACATTAATAATAAAAATAATCATGTTTATCTCCAAAAATTACAAAAAATAGATAATCTTACCGTCAAATATTTTATAAATCAACCCCTATGCTCCTTTAGTGTATCTTTTAATCCAATTATTTCTGAATAATAGATCAATATGATGGAAAATATATTTTCTGCCCTCTAGTGCTCAGAGCATGAGAAGGTCATTTTGTTTTTTTTTCATTTAGAAGGATATGTTGACCAATGATAGAGTATCATTAATAATATAATAGAAAAGGAGGAATTATTATCCATATAATGGGATGAGTTCAATAAATTATTCTTCATCAGGAACTTTCCTTGAAATCTTTACACAAAGCCAGAGTGGTATTTTCTTGAGCTAAAACAAAAGGAGGATGAATATGTTGGAACTTATGAAGAAAAATTCCTAAGGACTGCCATGTATACCAATGGTTATGTCTTCCAATATAAAATTAATATTATACATTTATTCAGTGTATTAAAACCAAGTATTTAAAGGGAATTTTCCATAATATAATTTGGAAGCTATGAGGTTATTGTTTGACATACACTAAAGGTAAATATGGAAATTGGGGACTGTATTTATTTTTGGGACAAGAAAATAAAGGTAGAGTATCATGGAAGCTTTAATTATAAGAAACATGGGGGAAAGAAAGTATAATAGGATATATTTCAAAAATATTGGATTAAGAACCCAAGAAACCACCTGAATGATCAAGGACGTGTTTTAAGTGTGGTAGGGAATTCCATATTGTACATGACTATTGAAGTGGTGCCAAGATACTAATTAAAATAATAAAGTAGAAGAAGGTTCCAAACAATTTCCCACCCACACTTCAATTATTCAAGAGAAAATAGTTTTGGAATTATGTAAATAACTTTCCAAACCCTAGATATATTAAAGAGAATATGCCTTAGCAAACTTCTATACCAAGAGATCAAGGAAAAGAAAATTCGATCTCTACTACTATGGTGGAACAAGATAATTAAGTAGGGTAATGTACTATGATTCTTATCTATAGATCTAAAAATGAATTATTTTATTATGGTTCTTCACATTCTTTTATTTTTCACAAGTTTTATAAGAATGTTGATGTACCACCTCAAACCATGGGTAATAAACTATCTATGAATAACCATAGTGGTATGATTATATCATCTAAGATATGATAGAAATTTGTTGGATGATACACCCTATAGATCAAATTCTTTTTCCACTGGTTGAATTTGATGTGATTTTGGGTATATATTGGCTATACCTACATATGAAACCCATTAATTATTGAGATAAGAATATCCCATTTCATATCCCCAACCATCCTATGATTAAATACCGATGAAAGGATATTATGATCTCCCTTGAGAAGAAAATTCTATAATACTGCTTATGATTCCCAACAACGAGGGACTATATGCTCAAATGATCAGGGATGAATTCAAAATTAATGAAATACCTATTATACTGGAGTATACTTATGTATTTCTAGATTAACTACCTTGACTTCCCATAGTGGATGAGGTTGAATTTTCAATTGATCACATACCTATATCCATGCCTATATAAATGATTCCTTATAGAATATCACCCATTGAGTTTTAATAATTAAAGAAGAAACTATAAGAGAATCTGGATAAGGGATTTGTACACCAAAGTTCTTCTCCTTGGGGTAAACCATTACTTTTTGTTAAGACGAATGATGGATAAATGCACATCTTTATTGACTATCATAAACATAACAAGATCATGATTAAGAAAAAAATATCCTCTTCTCCATATTGATAATATTTGAACAACTATGAGGAGCTCAATATTTTTCAAAGATCAACTTTGAACTAGATATAATCTGTTGAGGGTAAGGAGAGAAGATATACTCAAGACAACTTTCCACATAAGTTTTAGACACTATGAATTTATAGTGATTCCATTTGATATTACAGATTATCTTGTTATATAGATGTATTTGATGAATATAGTCTTTAGATATTACCTTGAAAAATTTGTGGTAGTATATATTGATGATATTATCATATATTATATGAGCAATAAATAACATAAAGAGCATTTGGGATTTTGGGTAAGGACTTTATGAAAGGATAAATTATAAACCAAGATAAAAAAGTATGGATTTTTGTTGTGAAGAGTTTCCTTATTAGGTCATGTTATCACCAATGAGGGTATATCTATGGTCACATCAAAGACAAATGTAATTTAAAAATGGTAGAGACAATCCTTTGTGGTTGATATCCAATGTTTTCATGGATTACCTGGATACTACCGACATTTTGTGATAAAATGATGAAAATTATCCAATATACTAACCAAGTTGACCTAGAAGGGAGTGAAGTTCATATGGACAATGGAATGTGAAGAAATATTTAGGGACATTAATAAGAGACTGGTCATTACACTTATTCTTGCACTACCCTATAGTGGAGAATATTTTGTGATATATAGTGATGCTTCCTTGAAGGGTTTGGGATGAATTTTTATGAATAATGAGAAGGTAATTTCTTTTGCATCACGATAATTAAATACTCATGAGTAGAATTACCCAACTCATGATCTGGAGCTTGTGGCAGTAATATTTTCATTGGGAATTTGGTGGCATCATATCTATTGTGAGAAGTCTGATATTTATACTAACCATAAGATATTAAATCATATATTAACATAAAATAGATGAACATGTTCCAAAGGAAATGGTTAGAACTGATTAAGAACTATGATTGATCAATACATTAACACTCTAGGAAGGAAAATATGGTGGTTAATTCCTTTATAAAGAAGGATCATTATATCTTATCCATGATGAGGATTAAAAAATATTCAATATTCCTAGATTTAAAATGGATGAATCTTGAAATAATAAGGGAAAGAGAAAAATCCTATCATTAATAAATTATTTCTCAACCATATATTTATGTGAAGATCAAAGAATACTAGAAATATGATTCAAAACTATATAAAAAGATAGTGAGTATTCTGGAGTTCGAATTTGATAAAGATGGATTTATACAGTTTAGAACTCAGATATGTGTCCCACCAAAACTGAAACTAAAAAAGGAAATTTTGGATGATTCTCATAGCTCATCCTTCTCTATTCACCCATGTAGTATTAAGAGGTAAAATGATCTAAAAAATTCTTTTGGTGGGACAAAATAAAGATGGAAATTTCAAAATAGTCATCTTGATTCTTGGTATGAAGAAAAGTTAAGGTTGAATGAAAAAAGTCTAAGGGTATGTGGTATGCATTACCCAAAAAAGTATGTAAATGATAAAAAATTGTCATGGATTTTTTTTGGATCACCCCAAATATATAAGGTCCATAATTCTATTTGGGGTTGTAGTTGACCACCTTATAAGGTTAGAAAATTTTATCATCATCAAATAATATTTCTCTCTTGACCAACTCTCTATGATACCCAAAAGAGAAGTGGTAACACTGTATAGGGTGCCACTTTCCATTGTATTTGATCAGGTTTAGAGGTTTACCTCAATATTCTGGATAAGACTTTAGAAATCATTAGAGATAGATTTGAGTTTTAGTAATTCTTATCACCCTCATACAGATGTCCTGTCTAAGAAGACCATCCAAACATGGAGGATATGTTGAGATATTATTTGATAGAATTCAAAGGATCCCAGGATAAACACATCTCCTTGGTAGAGTTCTCATATAAAAGTAGTTTCTATTATATTATTCATATAGAACCATATGAGGCTCTATATGTGAATATATGTAGGACTCCAACATTTTGGGATTAATTTGGATAGAGGAAACTAATAAGTCTCAACCTTTCCAAGAAATGATAGAGAAGGTTTAAACTATTCATCAATATATGGGAGTATCATAAAGTTTAAAGAATCGTTATGAATATAATTATTGATGAGATATAAAGTTTTAAGTTGGATAAAATTTATTCCTTTAGATATCTCAAATGAAGAGGGTTATGAGATTTTGGAAGAAAGGGAAGATGAGACTTAGGTACATCAGTCCCTTTGTGATCCTTGATTGTGTCATGGTAGTAGCTTATCACTTAGAACTACCTCCATAACTATCCCAAGTACATGATAAATTCAATGTATTTATTTTAAGGATGAAAATAATAGAACCGTTAAATTTAATAAATTTATAATCCATTCAATAGGAACATGATATCTCATATGAGGAACAACTAGTGAAAATTCTGGATTGAAGAGATGAGGCGTTGTAGAACAAGTCCACTCATTTGATAAATGTTTTGTGGAGGAATCATAATCTATTGGAAGATACATGAAAACCTAAGTATTTGATGAGATAAAATTACCCTCTCTTATATTCCTTTTTTTAATGAAATTTTTTCGGATAAATTCTTTTAAGGTGGGTAGAAGTAACGACCTAAAATTCAAGACCATGTAAAACTGATGTTATGTTTGATAACCTGCATTACACACTGCACCTGAAAATAAAAAATCACAAAATATTAAGTGAAAATTATTAATAAAGTTATAATAATGAATAATATGGTAAAACATTAAATATTTAGAAGGTAAATTATTAATATAAGTTAATATTGAAACATGTTATTTTCAATAAAAACCATTTTATTTATATTATGTATTTTATTTTAAAACATAAATTTAAAATTTTATAATTTAAATTTAATAAAATAAAATTCATTTTTTAATTTCCTATATCAAAATTTACTTAGTATAAATTTTTGTGTTTTTTAGGAAAAGTTGATTTTCAGTTGAAAAATACGAATTTTTGATGAAGTTATACTTTTTATTATTTTATCATTTTGTAATATTATCCTAGAAGTATAAAAATCATTTTAAATAATAAAATATGTATTTAAGGAATAAAATTATGAATTTTTAAATCTTATTTGAACATATAATCCTTTTCCTAATATTTTAAAAAATAAATTAAAATGTTACATTAATATTTTTTGGCATTTTCCTCTAATTAAATGTTTAAATGGTCAAATTTGGTTTTTGATTTCCATAAAATCCTCCTACATTTTATTTATTTTATAATAAATATTTTTTTATTAAATAAATATCAAAGATAATTTTATCTTATATATAAATACAAAACATAATTTTTTTCTGGAAACCTTTTTTACACAATCATGTGTGGTTATTTTAAAATTTACTTTTCACGCCTTTATAAATTTTTGGTTTTAAAATTATTTTAAAATTTTAAATTAGAAGGTTCAAATTATATAAAATAATACAATATTAATTTATATTATTAATTCTAATTTATTTGGTGGCCTATTTTATTTTTTTGGTGGCAACGATGAACTACAGTGAATGGTTATTCTAGCGACCTAGTGTGGTCTTGGTCGATGATGACGATGGTGGAGATTAGACGGTGATGAAGATAGTGGTGATAGAGGTTGGTAGGAGATGTGACTTTGGATAACATTGGTGCCTCTTGCGTCGAAGTCCCCTCATGCCATGCATTCCTCATGTGATTTTTAAAATTTGAAATTTGAATTTGGATTACTTTTCTATTGTATCCCGTGTGGTGTTTGGTTACCACTCAACCTAAAAGCAGCCATTTTGAAATTAAAAAAAATTATCCAGTCAACCTTCCAATGTGAGTATTACCTTCTCTTACTCTTTTATTTTATTCTGATCCTTCCTAAAATAACTTATAACCTTGTTAATATAATTAAACTAGTATCATTATTATAATAAAATTTCATTATATCAATTAGGTAACAAATATTAAATCCTTTACATCCACTAAGAAAACAAAATAACATTGACCGTGCGTAAGTGCGGACTACCGCCTCCATGGTACGATGTAGTTTTTTTCCATCACCATCTTTTAAGGATGGTACCAAGTATGGAGTTTATTAATAAATAGGTTTTCTATGTCACAATTACAATTATTAAATGATAATTTTTTATATAACATCATTTCTCCCATTCGTTGAGAAATGAGATCGTTAATCATGCATATGTGCGGACTATCACCTCCACGAACAAAGAATTACACTTTTCATAACCAAAAATATTGGATGGTTTTAAGAATGATTTTAATGAATATATATGATACTAATTACATGTTCAAGATTCTTTAAAAGTTATATTAACATTAAATAATAATGTTCTCTTACTCATTCAATCATTATAACGCACTGTTGTTTAGGTTATTTTTACCACCTACATGAGTGATGTTGTAATGTTTATGTTGTGGATGATTAAGGAATATTATATTATATTAAAAACATGTAATAATATTTTATTCAATATTTAAAAATTATCATGGATTCATAATATCAATATCTAATGATTTTATTAATATATCACATTTTATTCATTAAACTCACCAAAATGAGATCGTCTTTGATTTTGTCATCATAAAAAGTTACCAAAACACTTAAGAAATTAAATTAGAAATTTATAAACTATTTTAAAACATCTATTATAGTAAATATTATGATATATTAATAATAAAATTTGGGAGAATAATTAATAACAAAATTTCCATTACAAAACTAGTTCGAAATGATCAATTGACACCCGATTTTGAAAATAGATGATTACTAACTAATATAAATTAATTTAATATTTATAAATAGATTTTATAAAAGGTTATAAAAATTAATTATGATCTGAAATATATGATTAATTTATCTATTTTTATTATATATAAATTTATAGTGAATTCAACTAAACGAGAGTAAAGGTAGGGTTTTCATGTCTCAAATCATTCCCTTGTGTCATAATCACTTATCTTTGTCTAAAACCTTTCAAGTATGGTTGTATATAACCTATGATAATGTTATATTTTATTTAAAAATTAATTTTTGAAAAAATAATGTTTCAAACCAAAGTATTCTTCCTTTGTGAATATATTTTTTTGTGGAAATGAAATTTTTAAGAATAATTCCCATCATTTTTAATGGATTTTTCTCTATATCCAAATTTTTACTTCCCACCAATGTTCTCCATTCCCTGATGAAAAATATTTTTTTATATCCAATGATCCTTATATTCAAATTTATTTTAAAACTAAGTTTTCAATATCCTTTTAATGGTGTGGGTTTTCAATAAAGGCATTTTAAAATATTTCAAAGTCTTCTCCCTTCTACAATAATATATTCTTCCCTTATACATAACATTTTGACAACCAATTTATTTATTTTAAAAGTTTCTATATTTTATTTTTTTCAATTTTTTTTAACATGTTTCTTCTTTATATGAAAAAATGGTTTTTGGATTGTTACTAGAAAATCACATCTTTTTAAGATGATATTAAGATTTTTTAAGAATTTTTTTTTATAAATTATCTTTAATTTTTAAAGGATTGTTCTATAAAAAAGTAATGGCCCATAAATCACTCGTTATATTCTATTTTGAGTTCATAATAATTTTGGTTTCAAATGATAATTTTTCATGTGATACCATTTGAAAAGTTATGATTGTTTTATTCCAATGGGTTATTTATAATATAATGATTGATTTGATTTTAAGTGGAACTCATATGTATGGATGATTATGGGTGGAGTCCAATATCAACATATAATGAATTATTTATGGTTTTATATCTCATGTGATAATGATGTGAGGGAATAATTGGATTTTTTCCAAAAACTAAAGGCTGGACATACTTGGATTTTTTCAAAAAATTAAAGGATGGACATAATTGGATTTGTTCACAATGTTTTCCTATGATTATATTAGTCACACTAATTCTTTAAATTGTTACTTATTTTCAAACTATGCTAAATTTTTATGATATTCCATGTTCTAAAGATATTATTCTTTCTTATGTATTGATTTTATTTTTGTTTTATATTTTAAATACATATTTTTATGACCTTTATTTAATATTTGGTTCCTATGCCATGATCCTTAATGGTCAATCAAGTTCATTGTTTCATTTATAATATTATGATCTTTTATATGATATTACTCCCTTACTCAAGTTTTATCTCATATTTAATATCTAACCATTATGTCTAGTTGATATGTTTTCCTTATTGACAATTTATCTCACCTCTTATTATGTTACCATTCCTTAGGTTATGAAGATGATTATGTTGTATGATATATCTAGAATAGGGTATTAAGGATAATGTTTATGGAGAAATATCCATAAGTGTTTTAAAATAAGATGTTTATGAATCTAGTCTCTAAGAAACTAAACATTTCGTTCCTTGGTGTGTGTGATTGTTTGTGGAATGTATTTATTAATCCATGAAATAAATGTATTTTTTATGTATTATTATCTTGGGTTTCCATACCAATCATAAACTCCCTCATATAAACCTAAAAAATAGATATAGAATATAGGAGAGAACATACAATCATACTCAATAGGATCCTCTCCATAGCCTCTCATATAAATGTGGAAGAAACATATTAATTCCTCAATGAATAAATAATGAATCCAACTTTTTACCTATACTAGGTTATCCAAAACTCATTATTAGTGAGGATATCTATCTAAAATACTTACACAAGTAAAGAAATATAATATAAATAATATATATTTTATGGTATCCCCACTGAACTAATCACCCCATGTCTCAACAACATTGTTCCTGATACTCTCATCCCCTTCATATCTACATAACTAGAAACCACATAACCACAACCACAACCACATATCCATAGACATATCATAACCATATATTCATATTGAATCATGAAAAAGAATATAATCATGAAGGATATCAACCTCGTGCCCCCTCCACCCATGTACATCTCCACTACACAACCACCTCATAACCACATCAACTCATATTATAACCTCAGGACATCATGACTTATGCTATGTCTGGCAGAGAGATTGAGTAAGGGGGTAGTTAGTCATCCATATCACCTCCATCATAGATGTTGGGGAAAACACCCAAAATACAAGTCCTCATATGGGAATTGGTTTTGTTTCCCAAATAAGGTTATAATAGCTTCAAATTTTATCAATGGAATTTCCCTTCTTGTTATATGAATGTGTCATATTTAGTAATACAATATTATATAATACACATGCACCACATGATAGAACCAAAAAAATTTTATTACATTAATTTGAATATTAAATTTAGGCAATAAATATAGAAATAATAATTGAAAATATTAAAATGTGATAAAAATAGAAAATAAGATAACTATAATATGTAAATGTGGATTTGCTCAATCCCCCAGAATGATCACACTCATGAAAAATACGGTAGAAATGAAGTAGAATATCAGTAATGAAATATTCATTTGGAAAATGAAAATATATCTAACCTTTAAATAAAATATAAGTGAATAAATAATTAATGAAATATTATGTATTTATAGAAAGTAGGGAACCAAAATGACCATTACAAATATGAGCATTTGAATAGTAATATGAGCATTGAAATAGTAATCTAACTACTAGGAATAGTAACATGATTGTTAGAATAGTAACCTAACCTATGTAATTGTAAAATATTATTTAGGTATCTAGTAAAATGAAAATATGACATATTTATATCATGATACAAGTAAATAAATGTTTGAAAAATGAGAAAATAAGTGTTTGTATTTTTGTAAAAAACATATTTTTATTTTCATTTTTATAAAAATATAATAATTTAAATAAAGTTTATTTTTATAAAATGGGTTCATAAATTAATATTAAGTTGTATTATATTGATAATATACTTTTATGTGACCATAAGTAAATTTTCAAAGGGTTAGAAAATCTATCATAATATAAATTATTGACATTTTTAAAATAAAAAAGGATTTAAATTAAAAATTAAATTTCTCATATTTATAAAATTAATTTCATAATATATTTTTCATTTTTTAATATACATGTTGAAAAATGGATAGGGTGAATTTTTGGAATTTTTCTAAAATAGTTGATTTTTTAGTGAATAGTGAAATATAACAAAACACCATATTTAACATTAAAAATTAAATAAATGATTTATTACATATGGTATTATTTAATAACCAATTATTTTATACTCTCATGTAATAATTATTTTATATAGTCACAAGACTCAAAACTATTGGTAGTCTTATGAAAAAATAATAAACTAATGAATATAATATTAAAAAATACCCCTCTTCTCCCCTTATAAATACCACCCTCATCACCCCTTATCCTCACACCTTCTAAGACTTGGAGATTACCCCAAATCTACCCAAATATCTCCTAATATATATCCCATGTCCTTATAAACACTTTTCTCACCAAATACCATTCCAAGGATCCTTAAGTGGCAGTCTAAGAGGAGGCAACCAAAGAGAGAGGTAAATTCTCAACTAAATATCTTTCAATTTTGTTATTCTTATAACACCCAATTTTTTTTCCATAAACCTATAAATAATTACATAAATATCATAAATATACTAATATTTTATTATTATAGTGAAATATCCATCTTTTACCCTCTCTTCATTTTATTCTAAAATGAAAAGGTTGTTCACAATATGGTTGGTTCACCACCTCCACAAAGAACATACTGTATTTTTTTCAACATCCTTAAAGGATTGGTATATAAATAATATCATGGTTAAATAAGATGATAATAATAATATTATATATTATTTCATTTTCTATAATGTATTAATAATTATTTAATAAAATAAAATGATTATAGTTCACGATGGTTGATAAAAATACCCAAATGAAATAATCGTATAACAACAATGTTTATAGTAAATGAATCATCCATATTTACAAACCTACATGTATATTTAGGAAAAATTCAATTTATAGAAGTACATGAATATCATCTCATTTCACTACTTGAGTTATAGTCCCTTTTTAATTGAACTTCCATAATTATCTACAAGTGATCCGACCTTAGAACCATGAAATGAACACCCTTATAACAACAAAATTAAACTTTATATTTCATTGAAATGGTTATAAATGAACATAATATAATTATATTAAATAAAATATATATGTTAAAAATTCTAAATTAAGTAATAAATAAATCTAATTTTATTATTGTAATATTCTGGTTCGGAGGCCACTCGACTGGTTCCCGATCTGGTTAGTCACAAGACCCCAGGTGCACCTCCCCAAATACCAGAGGCTTATGACTAGTAGTAGGGGTATGAGAAGGTATTTTGGGGAGGATATAACCCCTGTATTAGAGTACACAATATAATATAAAAAACTAAATATCAACCATCATGATAAAAAAATTGGAAGAAACAAATACAAAGAGGACTGATAATAATTGAAATAGATTAAAGGAATGAACAACCATACTAACTATACATAGTTGACCATCCACTTGGATGGTTGAATATACATAACAGTATTAAATAAACAAAATATGATGGCTCTATGGTTACACCAAGCCTCATCTCATTTTGATATCTAACCACTTTCGAGTTATCCAATCAATCATTCTATCTCGGACCTCAACCCAAACCTATATATACAATAACCACATGAGATCTGTTCAGGTACCCATGTGAAATAGTTCCTGAAGTATGATGTGAATTAAAAACTCAGTAGGGCACAAAAACATGGTCTTATTCCAACCAACACATGCAGTGATACGTGAAATTTACATTTTCAATATAAATAAATAAACTATTAAATAATAAATAAAATAAATTGATAATACCTACTTTGGATCAAAGATCGAATGCCTTTGAGCACGTCTTGTGGACCATACCAACACATATACCAAAACCATACCATTTTTGATCCTTAGGCCCATGACCTCGATCAAACATACCTACTTTGGTCAGTTTCAGGGTGTCTCTGAGCATGTCATGGTATCATACCAACCATAAAAATACATAATCATGGTGTAACCTGTAAATTCCACATATCCAGTCTCAATGGGACAATAACTCATGATGAATAGGTCAATTACTAGATCATTGGTTTCCTAGTAATCTCTCCAAACTCTATGTATAACCAATAGCCCAGGGCCAATTCCCGACATCTAGGTTATTGACTAAAATAAAAATCATCCCCTAAGTCACCATACCGAATAACCAGATCCCATGAATCCTTGGCATCTTAAACAAGAATAACTAATATCATCAGGCTTGATTGGATAGATCATAGGGCCAAACTAGGCATCTCATCAAAATAATAATCATAAAAAATTAAAATAACCCCGTAAGCCTATGTGAATGGATCATAGTAATTATAGTAATCCTTGGGATCCATAACATCCAAGGTGTCCCATATATACCAGAGGTTGAATCTCAACATACATGGAATTCATCAGATAGATAAATATTTGAATATCATGATATACATTGGACATCCACAACGACATCATCATCCAATATGTAGAATACCATTATTACATAACGTTCAAGTCCAAATCCTAGGAAGAGCCTATGGGAATCCCTACCATACTAGCATTATTACATGAGACCCATATGCCGAGTTCTAGGAATCACATCTTGAAACCATAGTTTCATCTACAATAAACAAATTATGGCATAAAATAAAAATAAGAGTTGACTAAATTCCAAAACCAACACTACAATTCATAGCCCCATTGGCTTACACATTCAGTGAAGGTTCTATAGCAACACCCACCAACATCTATTCCTAGACCATATGATTCTAATCAAGTTCAGTTAGTCATTAGGGAAACCCCTGGGTCCCCTAGTTTACAACACTATAATGGAACACTCACATGGGTCCTTGCTCCCAACTAGGTCTCAGGATGAAACCTGATGCTCTAAGGATGTCATGTCCAATAACGTCATCAATAGGGAAGCATGAACTTACTAGCTACATGGTTTCTTCCATATGGGACAACATGCAAGAGATGGAACATAACCCATCTCAATACTTAATGTTCTACTCGGCCCATTCACTCACCTAACCCATGTCTGTTCCATTTTTAAAACCAAGAAGAACCCCTTTAGGTGATGGTATCAAAGTCCACCTAACTACTGGTCATGACCTCAACCATCAGCGACTAAGGAATCTAGCTAGAGAACAAGGTCTGTTCATAGACCTTTTATCTATATAGGATCCAAAGGGTCTCATTTAATTAAATGATCTATTTAATTAAAAAATTATAATTTAATTTACTTATTTAAAAAAAATTAATTTGAAGGTTTATTTCCCTAAGGTGGAGATGTTAAATATTACAATGTATATAATCACATGCATAAACCATAAGGTCTGTATGAAGGATCACCTACCTTTCATTTGGAGCTTTCCATTTATGTCTAAGGGATGATAATAGCTACCAAGGGCCAACCAAGCTCATCCATGCTCACACTGCATTCCAAGATCCTAACTCAAGCCAATAAACATCAAATGATTAATTATAAAATTTAAAAATAAATTAAAAATCTAGTTCTAAAAAGGAATAACCATTTAAAATATCATCGATGGACTTGTCATAATATAAACACAACCAAATGCACAACAATGACTCACAACATTCCTTTAACCTTATACCAAGAAAAATTCCTAACACATGAAATAGATTCTATAAATAATTTAATTAAAATTTAGGAAAAAACAAAATAAATTCCCAAATAGTTACATATATTTCCCAAATGATGAGAAACCAGGTGAAAATGGCATCTCAGGATTCCCTACTCCCAGGTATAATGAAATCCCCTTGATAATTGGGTGATTCCAGCATGTTTTGGTGGAATATCCAATGAAAATCTAATCTAGAAAACTCAAAATTAGAAATTAGGAAGGAATGAGACAAGAAGAGATCCTAAGAAATAAGGTATTACATAAAAACACTGAATAATTGACTTGAAAAATACCCCTTGATCAAGGGAGAAGAGAAAGATAAAGAGACTTGGTTGGCTGGGTCGCACACAAGGGGGAGAAGAAGAAAAGGGGCTTCCCCTTTTAATTCTCATAGGGGTAAAAAGGTAAAAAGACTCTTTTAATTAGGCACACAATTTTACAAACCATGCACCAACTATGTGACCATAACTACCCAAGGTAATGTAGCTTTCACAACTAGTCCGCACAGTTTTCCAAACCATGCACCAACCATAAAAAGCACCACAACAACATTGAAAATGGATTGAATACAACTATGCATCTAACCTCTTTCCCAAACTAAGCAACAATGTTTTCTATAAAACCTCTCATGGTTTTCCATTAATTGTTCCCTAACTATGAAGGAAAACCATGATCCATAAAAACAACTTGAAACACCCAAATATTCAAGGTTTCACATGATTTCCCCTAAATCATGAGCCCCAAATCCTTCTCCCTTGGCAAAAACCTCCAAAACTTTTGAATCTTAGCCTTAAGTTTCTGATGCCCACACAAGAACCCAAGCTACCTTCTAATACTCATTATAGGTCTAAAAAATCACTTTAAGATGTCGCAACTCTTGGAATTCCATTCCTAATCTCTAATAAAAATTCAACCTCACTACCACAAAATAGAGCAAGGGAAGGGCCTTATTTTATCAGCTCTAAGAAGAAAACACTGATAAAGGGAAAGCCTTTATCATCACTAGATAAAAGCGATGATAAATTAATCCTTTATCAACGCTAAGAATATCGCTGATAAAGGAATCATTTATCAGCCCTATATTTAGTACTGATAAAAGTTTTTAATAATTTATTTTAAAAAATAATGCTTATTTGGATACATTAACTAAAAAACACATGTTTATAATTAATATTTTTTTAATAATTCAAATATATATATATAATGCTTAAAAAAAGTCTTTCTAAGACTATAAATAAATAAATAAATAAATAAATATATATAAATAATTATAATATTATAATAAATTTGATTAAATAATAAATATATTTATTAGATTTATAAGATTTATTAGATTTATTAAAATAATTAATTAGATTTTTTAGATTTTTTAGATTATTAGATTATTATATTTATTAGATTATTATATTTATTATATTTATTATATTTAATATATTTATTTTATTTATAATTAATATATATATATAAATACCTTTTTAAATATATATATATATATATATTAATTATTAAATATATATGTTTGAATGAATTTGGTCAATAAATATATTGATCATGCATGCATATGTTATGTATCATAATGTTCATTTATACATTACACCCTTTCTTATTATTCATGTTGTCCATTAATGGCTCATTTTTTATTATGTATATTTACTAGATATATGATTAATTCATGTTACTTATATATACTATTATGTTCTCAAAAATATTTATAAAATTACATTAAATATATTTAAATAATAAATATACTTATTATATTTATAATTATTAAAATTTAATTATATATAAATACTTTTTAAATATATTTATTTGTAATTATAATTATAACTATATATATATATATTTAAATAATTATAAAATTACAATAAATACATATATTATAATTATATATATGTATATAAATATATATATTTATAATTATATACAAATATTTATAAATATATTTATTTATAGTTATAATTATAACTATAAATAACTATATATAAGTAAATACTTATAAAATTATAATAATTACATTTATTATACTACTTATAAAGTTCTATTATAATTAAATAAATATATTTATAAATATATACAAATATTTATAATTAAAAATCCTAAATGGATATAGATATATTTAAATAATTAAAAAATTATAATAAATATATTAATTATATATATTTATATACAAATATTTATAAACAAATAAAAATAGTTATAAATATAATTCTAAATAAATGTAGATATATTTAAATAATTAATTTTTTTAATAAATATATTTATATATATTTATAAAATTATAAATATATTTTTATAATTTTATAATTATTTAAATATAAATATATATATATATAATTAGAACTATAAATAAATATATATTTATTATAATTTTTAATTACAAATAAATATATATTTATTTATTAGTTATAAATATAAATAAATAAATAAATAAATATTTAAATAATTATTAACTTATAAAAAATATATTTATTATTTCCAAATATAATGTTATATATGATTAATAAATATATAGAAATATTGATAAATAAATAAAAATATTTATATTTATAGTTATAAATAAATAAATTTATATTTAAATAATTATAAAATTATAAAAAATTTATTAAATATATATATTAATAAAATTATAAAAATCAGAAATATTAATTTTTTATAATTTTATAATTATTTAAATAAATAAATAAATATTCATTTATAATTATAATTATAAATAAATATATATTCATATAATAAATAATTATATATTCATATAAAAAATTATAAAATTAGAATAAATATAGTTTTATATATCTATAATCGTATAAATATATATAATTAATATATTAATTAGTTATATTATAAGATTATAAAGATAATATGTATATTTTTTATAATTTTATAAATATAAATATAAATACAAATATATTTATTTATAGTTATAATTATAAATAAATAAATAAATATTTATCATATATATAATTTTATAAATATATATATTAATATAAATAAATTATTAACATAATATCTTTATCAGCGCAAAAAATGAGCAGATAAAGGTGAGTTTTATCAGTGTTTTTAATTTTAGCACTGATAAAACATACCTTTATCAATGCTTTTTAGCTAGCACTGATAAAATGTTCACTGGGTTTTATAAAAAACCCTAATAGTCTTCTTCATTCTCGCACCCCTCAAGCTCTCAGAGAAGCTGACCCCTGTGCCGCGACTCCTCCTCTTCTCTTTTCGCCTCTCCTCGACCGTGAACAAAAAATTCACCATGCGTCGTCACCTCCACCATGTTCCACACCACCGTGCATCTCCTCTAGCCTAACAGTATCCTCCACCGTGCATGAACCATCCGTCATGCGCCTCTCCTCCGCCACGTGCCACACCTCCTTCACGTGCCACACCTCCGTCGTGCGCCTCTCCTCCGCTGTAAACCTCTCTTCTATTAGTGAGTTTTCTCCTCTTTTTTATCTGTTTTGTCTTGTTCACATGTAATTATAGTTTGATATTGATGCTACACTATGAATTTTATGGGCTAAATTCCCCGCTAAAAATCATAGCCGTTGATGGTCCTTTTTTGCGCACTAAATGAATTGCATGTTGGTTGGTTTTCCTCTTCATATTCTTTTCTTTGATTTTGTGTGACTCGATTATGCATTTGAAGTGTGATGACACTAGAGCATAGTGTAATTGATTTTTAATGATGAGGATTTATACTGTTAGGGGTTGATTAGTATGTCACTTGACATATTTATGTGTTCTCTATTAATGTCGACAAGTTTTAGCTCAATTTTGCTTGAGTGAGGTAGGTGTTTCTTTGGAACTCCCTTGTAATACATGTTATAAATTTCTTGGATGTTTTTAAATGATTTATTATGAAATTATAATCCTATGTTATGAATTTTTTGGGTTTAAATTGGCTTGAAAATGGTTTAATGTGTTAGAATAGACTTATGTCACATGCCAAGTTTTTTGTAAACGTCCTGAGTAGATTTTTTAAAGGAATTTAAATATTTTGAAAGTTTAGTCATATTTTTTTTATTTAAATTGAATATGGGATATTTTAAAGTCATGTTTTTCAAAACAAATGGAATTGACCTTTAACCTATTTAAATGGTTTTGAGACCCTTAACTCTCATGGAGGATTAAGATGTTTTTAAAAGGATATTAAAGTTTAATAAAAGAGTTATTAGCACATATTTTCTTAAAAAAATAAAATGGTCTATTATTTTAAAAATTCAAGTATATAAAATATTTGGGTTTCTAAATGGGATTTCTAGTGCATTTTAATAAATGGTTTTTGGATGGAATTTGAAATTTTTTTCTCAAATGGGGTGAAAATAGATTGGATTCTTGACCACATTTGTAACATCCTAGTTGGTAATTTAAAGAAAGTTATTTTATAAATATGAGAGACCCTCAATTGAGCTCCATGCATTTATTTTTCCTATTGTGGATCGTGACCCCATGGGGGATTCTTAATATTCTTATGCTTATTCTAAATCTTATAAAAGGATGTGAAATGGGTTGTTTCTTGTGAGGGTGTACGAGGTGGGGTGAGGTTAAATTTCAAATTATTGAAATTATATTTATGAGATGATCTATTATTTTTCATTGGTTACTCACTTACACTATTTAAATTTCATGGGTTTCCTAGGAGACTAGTAGGGATCTAGATAAGTGAAATCCTAGTGTGGAGTGAACTACCTAGAGTAAGGAACCAATTAGATTGAGTGAGTTTCTGAGATGTTTCAGTGTCCCTATAATATACTGGAAGGGACAATGGTTTCTTTTGATCCCCTGATCATGATAGAGCCTAGTGAGTTCTATAGGACTACTTGGATATGAAAAGATAAATAATATTGAACTAGGTTCATCATATCCAATTTAGGATCCAAATACACGAGTCTTAGGAAGTTTCACATGATGATTACTTAATTCATAGGACACTTTAGAGGATTTATTTTCTTTACTGTACTGTATTCCCCTAGTTTTTTTGATTATATTCCATATCATTTGATTGTTTTTTGGATTACATTTCCTTGTTTCCTTAGTTCCTATGTATGATAATTGTTTCACTTTGATTGTGTATTTCCTTACTTTGAAATAAGTTGAATGAAATGGTTAAAAATATTTATTTAAAAAGGAAAAAAAATTGGTTATTTGTTAAATGAGTTTTAAGAAAATGGATTTTCATTGTGGTTATTTATGAAAAAGAGTTTTTTAGAAAATGTTATAAAAGAGGGATAAACTATTATTTGAAATTTCTTATATGGTTTTAAAGTCCCACTTTCCATTTTTTTATTTTTTTTATTTCAAATTTTTATTCATCCTTATTTTCATATTATAAAACGGGTGGTTGTTTGAAAATATGTAAGTTTATTGTTTTTACACTTGTTTTATAATTCATGTGAAAATAAATTTTATACCCTATGTTCAAACTAGAACTTTATGAACTATATTATAAAGGTATTCAAATATAATTCTTTATGAAATACAATAAATATTTTTTATCTCACACCCTACATATGAACTGGTGGATGGGAGTGTATGACCCTCTTATAAATCATTTTTCAATGCCCTATTTTGTTTTGTTATTGATGCTCATATTGGTCCATTGTTGGATGATGGGATGTGGCAAGTTATCGAGGGTCACTAGTGTTGATGTTGGAGTTACTTGGGTTTTAATTCCCTTTTAACTTTACTTTTAGGATATTTTCATAAGAATGATTTATGATTATTTTAGTAATCAAGTGATTGGTCTAGAGTGGGTTCTTAATCACTACCCTTTGTAACAATTCTCAAGTCTCCATAGGCTATTTATACTCCCTATATTTATGGTATTAATAAGTCATGGTAGTAGATAAGACTCTATGTTATATGGTAGAGGATTCTAAGATGAGTTTTGAATTATATGAGATAGGGATGAACTACTAACTTCATATTTCCATCTATGATAATACCATTGAAATAGATATGGAATTATACGAGACTTAACCTATGTTGTGTAGATCAATATGAGTATTTAGATGTTCATGACTGATCCTTCTAATATCTTAATGTGATATTGATGAAAACACCAATCTTAACCATAAATGAGTTGGGTAATGAGTATGACTTATATTGTGATGTATCAGGAGTCATAATTTGAACAGTTTCAGTCTATGATGGTCATTTGGTTGCTTATGGGTTAAGATAGTTGAGAACACATAAGAGAAACTTCCCAAATCCTTTCTTAGATTTGGAAATAGTGGTTCTTTCTATTAGGTGTTATCAAAATACACGAAAAAGAGTGTTTGAAAAATGTGTTCAACATACCTATTTTGATTTTAAATAACTTTAAAATGATTTAAACACTTTACATGGACTTAGGTTACATGCGAAGTGTTTCTCAACTCACCTGATTGGATTTCATAAAGGGATGTGAATGTTTTGAAAGTGTATGTAATGCTGGTTTCATTTTAACAAGGGATGTGTGAAGTTTTTAATCAAATTTGTAAAATATAGAGGATTGTTTCTCATTTTAAATGATTAAAATTATTGGGTCATGAAGTATCCTTGAATGGTTTATAAAAATTGAATTGGGGTTTTAAGAAATATTGTTTAAAACTGATTGGTTTATTTTAAAAAGAGCATGTTATTTTAAAGAGGAATTTGTGTAAATGGTTTGGTTTTTAATGGTATTTAACCTGTGATTTTTTAAAATAGTTTTCAAAGGGTAATTAAAGTCTATAATTGTTTTTATCCTTGGTTAATTTTTATTTCAAAATTTTGTCTATTTATTTTGTTAAAAATTAATATCACCAAATCAAATAGGATGGCTATGAATAAAGATAGGATGGATGTCAATTGTTTGACAAAAGAGTATGAAAATGGAGTGAAAGAGTTCATAAAGTTTGAAAATGATCATGAATATGACCCTTATCAAATCCTTTGTTTGTGTTTATGCTGTTTTTATTCAAGACAAGTTAGTCCAGAGGAGTTTGAAGAACACTTGATCTATCACGGAATAGAATGAAGTTATAAATGTTGGAATAATCATGGAGAAAAAGTGAATGTAGCTAGAAGATGGGATAACGGTGCATTTTATAGATCATATGATATGATTACAAGTTGGGAAAATGCAGAAGACTATATCGAGGATGTGATTAAATATGTGAATGATGATGAAGATCACATTGAAGAAATGACACGGATAGTTGAAGATGAACTTCATGATTTCCTAAAATTGTTTGAGAAATTAAATAGTTGTGCAAAGATGTATTTGTATGGTGGTTGCACTAAATATACAAAATTTTCATTCATACTAAAGCTATATAATTTGAAAGCATGCAATGGAAGGAGTGATGCCAGTTTTATAGAATTAATTTCTCTCTTGAATGACATGCTCCCAGAAGATAATGAGCTCTTGATCCAAACATACAATGCCATACGAAAGATAAGTTTTATGGGTATGATCTCTGAACAAATACCCACCTAACCTAATGACTATATACTATTTCACAAGGACCAAAAATCACTTACTAAATTCCCAAAGTGTGGTGCTTCTCAATACAAGAAAGATGAATCCGGTCCGATGAAAGTTGTATGGTACTTTCCAATCATTCCACAGTTTAGGAACCTATATATAAGTGAGGATACCAAATGGAAATTGATGTGGCATGAAAACATAATAAATAAAGACGGGAAACTACGCCACCTAACAAACTCTCCTTAGTTGAGGAGAATCGATCATGAGTATCCTGATTTTGGAAACGAGTTGAGAAACCTTAGTCTTGCATTATATACAGATGGAGTGAATAATTTTGGTTTTCAAAGAATAATTCACAGTACAAGGCCGGTTATTCTGGTAAATTATAACTTTCCACCATGGTTATACATGAAACAAAAATACATCATGCTATCTATGCTTATATCAGTACCGAAACAACTGGGTAATGATATTGATTTTTATTTGGCTCCATTGATCGAGGATTTGAAATTATTGTGGGATTTAGGTGTTACATTATATGATGCTTATAGAAATGAATATTTCACATTGAGAGACATGTTGTACGAGATGATAAATGAATTTTCTAATTATGGGAATTTTTTAGGATTTAGCATTAAAGGAAGTTATGGGTGTCCCGTCTGCGAACAAGGTACAAGTAACGACCCAAAGTTTCATTAATGGAAATCCCTCTTGATATAATTAAATGTCTATTTATGTAAAATGTTTATATAAAATTTCAAATTCTTTGGTTTTATGTTAAGAATTGTGACCGTTACTTTTATAGCCGTTGAACAGTGATCACATGATTAGTATAAATATAGGGCTTTAACAAATCCAATTTACTCAGACAAAGGAAGCGATGGTCTCATCCAGTAGAATTGCTCCATACGAATCCCATTTGTTAGATCTCGGAAAAGAGGTGGCATCTTTGGACTTCTATCTTGACCAAGCCCAAGCCGAGCTTCATCATGTCAAGCTCGAATGAGACCGTCTATGGGAAAAGTGTAAGTTGATAGAGATTACCACTCGAGCGATGTTATCTGAGCCACCCCAAAAGTCTATCACCATCGCACACCTTACCCTTAGGTCTTATGTGGCTATTTTAAGGGGTTATGTAAAAAATCTCTAGTACTATGTTCATGTACATTATTTTCTGTATATAATAAAGAATATACTTTCTTGTCATCATTGATACATTGTAAATAGTTTTTAAAGTACAAATAGTGTTTTTAATTATTATTTAATTAAGAATTATATTTTATTAAATTAAGGTATTTTTGAATTAAATAATATTTTAATAAAATATTATTATTATTAAATTATTTTCTATTAAATATAAATGATCTTATAATTTTATGAATGCAATTGTAATTTTTATTAAGGTTTGAAAGCCATTTTTGTCAAAACCCGTGAATTTTCGATAAATGTAAGTTTTTATTTTAAAAGTGAAAATTAATATATTTATATAATTATTTAGATAAAATAAATTTTATTTATGGAATCAGGATGTCGAAATTATCCAATGATGAATTTTTCATAATTTTCTGAGACAGTCAAATTTTTGGGTAAAAATTAAATACCGTTTAAATATATAATGTGTTTTATGACATCATAATGACCCAATATTGATGTAATAAAATACTATAAGATTAATTTTCGGCCAATATATGTTTTTTCATTAAAATAATATGATTTTGGGTTTGTTTGACTTATTTTACATAGCATTAATGGACCCCTCAAGACTTATTAAACATCTTGTCTTTTTAAATTATTTTCCATGGGAGTGTGACTCACCTCCACATAAGCAACCCCATTATTTTAAGAAGATAGGAATTTGGCATTATAAAATACTTTTTTCCTCTTCCCTTTTCCAAAAAACATGGGCAAAAACTGTGGGATGGTTTGTGGTTTGGATTAATTTAATATAAGGGGTCCCAAACCTAAATAATAAAAAATTCCCTCACCTTTCCTATATAAACTCACCCAAGCTCCCACTTCCTCCTCACTCAAAGCATTTGGAGTTCGTCTAACCTCTACCCTACTCTCTCTATAATCCTCCCAAGGTTCCCCAAGCTCCCAATAAGCCTCTCTCAAGCCTCTCTCAAGCCTTTGGAAGCACACTTCCAAGTAAGAGTTTTTTCTTCCTTTCTTATTTTTGTCCAATTCACTTTAAGTTGTTTTGACCTTTTAATTTCAATTATGAATGTTGGGGTATGGTTTCTCACCTCCATCATACTTCCATATTTATGTTTGAATTATGGGATACCCATTTATCTCTCATTAAATTCCTCCCATGTACACCCGTTACTATGCCGAAATTCCGAAAGGAACTCTCTCTCCTCATTTACATTCAAGCAATACTTTTGTATCATGAATCTGAATTCCATTACAATTGTTGGGACATGTATCTATATGACCTCATTAATGTCCATTACATATAAATATTATGAGGAACCCCTTTCTCTCTCATCAACCATTTTTATAAATTCTTATGTCACGCCGTTACGCTGCCGAAATCGCACCGATTTTCTAAGCCAATGCCATTGTGTAGTGAATACCATGCCAATTTATCCATCAAGGGTATTCACCTTTATTGACATTTACTTATTGATTATAAAGTTTCATGTATGAATTCCACATTCCTTTATCATGTAATAAATGATTATGTTTTATGAATCCATGTTTTATGATCCATGTGGCACACTTATGAATGAAATGAAATGTTTAAGAAGGGTGCGCCCTTATAGCTCTCCAATGCATTGGGTAAAGTATAGTATCATGATAAATCATGTGAAATGAGTGTTGAATCATGCTAATTCAATTTCAATGAGGGTTTACTCATGCTTCCTGTGCAATGAGGATTTACTCATGCTATATGTGCAATGAGCCTTAGCTCATGCTAATCCCATGTTAAGTGTTGTTTCCACATTTCCATGTTATGATTATCATGATTTATCATGACTTTATGTTCATGTTTCTCTTGTGATCTATTGATATGCCTACTTTATAACATGTATTTTAATCCTCATATATTTCATGTTTATTCCCTTACTGGGCTTTATAGCTCACCCCTTTTCTTATGCATGTCCTCAGGTTATCCCATATAATGCTAAGTACGAGGGAATGTAGTGGTCACATAAATGAAGTTTTCAATAAAGATGTTGTACTTAATGTTTTATGTTGTTATTTAATGATATTAAGCCCCAAATACACTAGACCTCTTGATCATACTTGTTGTATAAAGTGAATGGTTTATGTAATAAGTCATGTTTAAGTTTGTAATAAAAGCAGGGTTGCCATAGTTGGTATTAGAGGATAGGTTTAGTTATTTTTGGGATTAGGATTAGAAAACCCTAATAAAGCCTTATAGATAGGACTAAGTATAATAAAAACATCCCTAAGTTTTGGTAAGTACTGAGTAAGTGGTTTATCAACCAAATACATCCCTGTCTGGATACGAGCAGGTAGAGGCGGCTCTGGCACAGATGTATTCTAGGGGTAAAACCCGAAAACACCACTTTGAGCTATACTCGAACGGGAACTGGTACATGACAATGGGCCTTGATGCACTCTTGGTTACGACACTCCTGGGGTATATGTTTTGATAAATTCAAAAGATTAGTATGAACCCTTATTAAGGGAATTAAAAAAAATTCCCCTTAGAATATATATTAGAAAGTAGATCATGAAAAGCCTAGGTTGAAGCCTATAGACTCATGAGTTAAGGAAGTAAAAGTTTATTTTTAAGTCATAAACTTTTGTCTTTGGATTACCCTTTATGTGTTACCCCATAACTTTCCTTTTATTCTAGCCAATGGTTGGTAATAGGAGGACTCGGGCTAACAACCGGTGTGAAGATCAGTGTGATGACTGTACTAATGAGATGCCCAATCCAATGGGAGCGGGAATCGTGAACTTTGTCACGCTTCTCTCTCAGCTAACTCAAGATTTTAATAGAAACACAGGTCAAGAGGAACGTCCAAACCCACCTAAGAAGGAACAAGTTGCTATCAAGAGATTCATGAGACAAAGGCCTCCTAATTTTAGTGGATCATCTAATCCCACGATCGCTGAACAATGGATCAACTCCCTTGAAAAGATCTTCTCCATCCTTCAATGTTTTGAACAAGAGAAGGTTCTCCTGGCAGCTTATCGTATGAAGGGTGAAGCTGATCAATGTTGTACGTTGATCAAAAATACGAAGCCTGAGGAGGAGATCGAGGCGTTGGAATGGAAGGATTTCCAGAAGATGTTTTTCGATAAATATTTTCCATGAACCCTCCGGCTTAAGATGGAAAGGGACTTCCTTTCCCTCAAGAAAAAAGAAGAAGAATCTGTTGGAGCGTACGAGGAAAACATCATAAGGCTTTCACGATACGCTTCCGACGTTTTAGTTACCCCCAAATGCAAGGTTAAATGCTTATTTGGTGGGCAGAAGCATAGCCTGCAGAAAGCATTAGCGATCCGTGACTTCGACAGCTATGAGGAAATTGTCCGATGTGCCCTTAAGGGCGAAATGGAGATCGTGGAATCACAGGGGTATCATAGGGACAAGAAGCTTATGGTGGACTTCAATGCTGGCAGTTCAATGGATAAATCCAACAGTGCTAAGAAGATCCAGCACCTCACTTTCCAGAAGTTCAGAAATAAGCACCCTGGAAATTGCCTCAAGGGGACGAGGAAATGATTTAGGCGTGGAAGAGAAGGGAACCTAGCTGTTAACTGTCGGCAAGAAAGACCCGCAACTGCGACATAGGAGAGGAATGCTCCGTTTGAACCTCAACGCGTTGTTCATTACTACAACTGCAAAGAACCGGGGCATTTTTCAAATCAGTGCCCTAAACCAAGGGTTTTTGGAGGCAACCAACAACCTCCAAGGCAGCAAGGAAGAGCTTTTTCCATCACTTCTGCTGAAGCGAACCCTGACAACAAAGTGGTGATAGGTACGCTAGTTATTCATTCAAGAATAGAGAACGTACTTTTTGATTCAGGTTCTACACATTCTTTTATATCTCGAAAGTTTAGTAGAACAATCCCAGCACCACCAAAAATCATGGAAGTGAAGATGTCGGTGAGTACGGAAAATGGGGAAATCATTGCATCCCATGAATATAAGTCCTCCCCAGTTATAATCTGTGGATTGAATTTCCCGGCGAACCTTTTCATACTCCCTCTGGTGGAATTTGATACAATTCTTGGCATGGATTGGATTTCCTTATATAGATCCAACATAAATTTTCGGGAGAGGGAAATCACACTCCATATGGAGAATCAACCCCCAGTTCTTTACAAGTGTAAGGAGGAAGATGAATCTTCTTTAGCTCCATCATCTCAAGCATGGATATTACTGCCCTATGAGCACACGTATCTAGCTCAGATAATTGAGTCCAAGGAAGAAACCATCCTTGAAGAAATGTCTATTGTGAGGGAATTCGCTGAAGTGTTTCCCGAGGAACTTTTTGGTCTTACTCCTAGAAGAGATGTTTAATTCTCAATTGAACTTATACTAGGGGAGCTACCAATATCCAAGACTCTATATAGAATGGCTATCGTAGAACTTGAAGAGCTGAAGAAACAAATACAGGAGAATCTGGATAAAGGGTTTATAAGCCCAAGTGCTTCACTATGGGGTGCACCAGTCCTCTTTGTCAAGAAGAAGGATGGGTCAATGCGGATTTTCATCAATTATCGTGAACTTGACAAAATCATGATAAAGAACAAGTATCCTCTGCCACGAATCAATGAATTGTTCGATCAACTGCGTGGAGCATAATACTTCTCCAAGGTAGATTTGCGGTTGGGATATTACCAAGTAAGGGTGAAGAAGGAAGATGTCCCCAAGATTGCTTTTTGTACAAGATACGGGCACTATGAATTCATAATAATGCCTTTCGGACTCACCAATGCTCCAAAAATATTCATGGACTTGATGAATATAGTCTTTAGAGATTTCCTAGACAAATTTGTCGTAGTCTTTATAGATGATATTCTAATATACTCCAAAACCAAGGAGGATCATGAGGAGCATTTAAGAACTGTACTGGAGACTTTGCGCAAGGATAAGCTCTATGAAAAGTACAACAAGTGTGATTTCTAGTTTAAGGAAGTCTCATTCTTGGGCCATATCATCACAAGCAATGGGATATCTGTGGACCCCTCCAAAACAGATGCAATTGAGGGATGGACGAGGCCAACATCGATAACGAATATCTATAGCTTCTTAGGGTTAGCTAGATATTATCCATGATTTGTGAGAAATTTCTCACGATTATACAACCCTCTTACCAAGCTAACACTAAAGGGAGTAAAGTTTTCTTGGAGTGATGAATGCGAAGAAAGCTTCAAGGAGTTGAAAAAGAGGCTTATCACTGCGCCCGTGCTCACTTTACCCACAAGTGGGGAAATTTTTGTGGTATTCAGTGATGCTTAGAAGAAGGGATTAGGATGTGTGCTGATGCAGAATGATAATGTGATATACTATGATAAAAGGCAGTTGAAAATCCATGAGCGAAACTATCCAACACATGATCTGGAGTTGGCGGCGGTGATCTTTGCCTTGAAAATCTGCGGCATTATCTCTATGGGGAGAAATTTGAGATATATACTGCCCCCAAGAGTCTTAAATATATATTCACACAGAAAGAGCATAATATGCTCCAGAGAAGATGGATAGATCTCATCAAGGATTATGACTGTTCAATACATTACCACCCTGGGAAAGCGAACAAGTTGGCAGATGCCCTAAGTAGAAAGGACCCAACGATTCTATCAATGATGAGAATTGAGAAGGATACAATCTTCTTAGACTTGATGAAGATGGACATGGGAATCATAAAGAAGGGAACATCATCAATCCTTTCACAAATGATTGCTCAACCGTCTCTTTTGGAAAGGTTAAAGGATGCTCAGAAGGATGATGTGGGAATCCAGGAAAAAGTGGAAGCTATCAAAAAAGGTAAATCCTCAGAGTTTAATGTTAATGAATAAGGAATTGTGCGATTTGGGAAAATGCTATGTGTTCCATCACGTATGGAGATGAAGAAGGAACTTTTAGATGATGCACATAGTTCAAATTTCTCTATTCACCCAGGGAGCACAAAGATGTATCGAGATCTCTTAGAAAACTTTCGGTGGGATAATATGAAAAAGAAGATCGTTGAATATACATCAAAGTGCCTGGTGTGCCAGCAAGTGAAGGCAGAGAGGTAGAAGTCTAAGGGGATGATGCAACCATTTCCCATACCAGAATGAAAATGAGAAAACATCACCATGGACTTTGTCACCGAACTTTAGAGGACATCCAAAGGCAACAAAGCAATCTGGGTTGTTGTGGATCGTCATACAAAGACTACACACTTCATTGCTATTCAGGAGGATTTCTCGTTAGATCAACTGGAATAGATATATATCAGGGAATTGGTAAGGCTGCATGGAGTGCCACTATCTATTGTGTTTGACTGAGATCCAAGATTCACCTCTAAGCTTTGGAAGAGTCTTCAAAAAGCTCTGAATACTGAACTAAAATTCAGTATGACCTATCATCCTCAAACTAATGGCCAATCCAAGCGGACTATCCAAACACTTGAGTATATGTTGAGAGCATGCTCAATGGACTTTAAAGGAGGATTGGATCAACATCTTCCTCTGGTTGAGTTCTCTTATAATAACATTCTCCACTCAAGCATCCAAATGGAACCATATAAAGCCCTGTATGGGAAAAGGTGCAGAACACCGGCATGTTGGGATGCGGTCAGTGGACGTAAGCTGCTTGGACCAGAAATGGTAGAGGAAATGGTGGAGAAGGTGAAAACCATTCAGCAGCACATCAAGGTAGCCCAGAGTCGACAGAAGAGTTATGCAGATAATCGCTGATGAGAGCTTGAGTTTGAAGTTGGAGACATGGTTTTTCTACGCATATCTCCATGGAAGAAGTTCATGAGGTTTGGAAAGAAAGGGAAGTTAAGTCCAAGGTACATCGTCCCCTTCGAGATTCTTGATCGTGTCGGGGATGTGGCCTATCGACTAGCACTTCCACCTACCATGGCCAAAGTACATGATTTCTTTCATGTATCCCTCTTAAGGAAGTACATACAGGAACCTTCACATGTACTCTCTTCTAAGGTGGCACAATTGGAGGATGATCTTTCTTATGAGGAGCAACCAGTGAAGATCTTAGATCGTAGTGAAAAAGTTCTACAAAATAAGACAATGCCCCTCATTAAGGTGTTGTAGTGAAACCACATGTTTGAAGAAGCGACTTGGGAATCGGAGGAAATGATGAAGCTGAGTTACCCACATCTATTTTAGTGTGGGAAAATGAAATTTTGAGGGTGAAATTTCTTAAGGGGGGAATATTGTAACAACTCAAAGTTTCATTAATGGAAATCCCTCTTGATCTAATTAAATGTCACTTTATGTAAAATGTTTATATAAAATGTCAACTTCTTTGGTTTTATGTTAAGAATTGTGACTGTTACTTTTATAGTCGTTGAATAGTGATCACATGATTAGTATAAATATAGGGCTTTAACAAACCCATTTTACTCAGACAAAGGAAGCGATGGCCTCATCCAGTAGAATTGCTCAATACGAAGCCCATTTTTCAGAGCTCGGAAAAGAGGTGGAATCTTTGGGATTCTCTCTTGACCAAGACCAAGCTGAGCTTCATCATGTCAAGCTCGAACGAGACTGTCTACGGGAAAAGTGGAAGTTGATAGAGATTACCACTCGAGCGATGTTATTTGAGCCACCCCAAGAGTCTGTCACCATCGCACACCTTACCCTTAGGTCTTATGCGGCTGTTTTAAGGGGTTATGTAACAAATCACTAGTACTATGTTCATGTACATTATTTTTGTATATAATAATGAATATACTTTCTTGTCATCATTGATACATTGTAAATAGTTTTTAAATTACAAATAGTGTTTTTAGTTATTATTTAATTAAGAAATCTATTTTATTAAATTAATGGATTTTTGAATTAAATAATATTTTAATAAAATATTATTATTATTAAATTAATTTTTATTAAATATAAATGATCTTATAATTTTATGAATGAAATTGTAATTTTTATTAAGGTTTGAAATCCATTTTTGTCAAAACCCGTGAATTTTCGATAAATGTCGGTTTTTATTTTAAAAGTGAAAATTAACATATTTAGAAAATTATTTAGATAAAATAAATGTTATTTCTGGAATCAGGACTTCAAAATTATCCAACGGTGACTTTTTCATAATTTTCCGAGACAGTCAATTTTTTGGGTAAAAATTAAATACCGTTTAAATATATAATGTGTTTTATGACATCATAATGACCCAATAGTGATTTAATAAAATACTATAAGCTTTATTTTCGGAAAATATATATTTTTTCATTAAAATAATGTGATTTTGGGTTTGTTTGACTTATTTTACAAAGCATTAATGGACCCCTCAAGACTTATTAAACATCTTGTCTTTTTAAATTATTTTCTAGGGGAGTGTGACTCACCTCAACATAAGAAAACCCATTATTTTAAGAAGTTCGGTCTTTGGACTTTTAAAATATCGTTTTCCTATTTCCTTTGCCAAAAACCATGGGCAAAACTATGGGATGGTTTGTGGTTTGGATTAATTTAATATAATGAGTCCCAAACCTAAATAATAAAGAATTCCCTCACCTTTCCTATATAAACCCACCCAAGCTCACACTTCCTCCTCACTCAAATACTTTGGAGTTATTCCATCCTCTTCCCTACTCTCTCTATAATCCTCCCAAGGTTCCCCAATCTCCCAAGAAGCCTCTCTCAAGCCTCTCTCAAGACTTTGGAAGCACACTTCCAAGTAAGTGTTTTTTCTTCCTTTCTCATTTTTGTCCAATTTGATTTTAGTTGTTTTGCCCTTTTAATTTCAATTATGAATGTTGGGGTATGGTTTAGCACCTACCTCATACTTCCCTCTTTATGTTTGAATAATGAGAGACCCCTTTCTCTATCATTAAATTCCTCCCATGTACACCCATTACTATGCCAAAATTCCAAAAGGAACTTCTCTCTCCTCATTTACAATCAAGCTATACTTTTGTATCATGAATCTGAATTCCATCACAATTGTTGGGACATGTATCTATATGACATCCTTACTATCCATTACATGTAAATATAATGAGGAACCCATTTCTCTCTCATCAAACATTTTTATAAATTCTTATGTCACGCCGTTATGCTGCCAAAATCACACCAATTTTCTAAGCCAATGCCATTGTGTAGTGAATACCATGCCAATTTCTCCATCAAGGGTGTTCACCTTTATGAACATTTACTTATTTATTATAAAGTTTCATGTATGAATTCCACATTCCTTTATCATGTAATAAATTATTATGTTTTATGAATCCATGTTTTATGATCCATGTGGCACACTTATGCATGAAATGAAATGTTTAAGAAGGGTGCGCCCTTATAGTGCTCCAATGCATTGGGTAAAGTATAGTATCATGATACATCATGTGAAATGAGTGTTGAATCATGATAATTCAAGTGCAACTAGGGTTTACTCGTGCTTCATCTGCAATGAGGATTTACTCATGCTCTATGTGCAATGAGCCTTGGCTCATGCTAATCCCATGTTAAGTGTTGTTGCCACATTTCCATGTTATGATTATCATGCTTTATCATGCCTTTATGTTCATGTATCTCTTGTTCTCTATTGATATGCCTACTGTCTAACATGTATTGCACTCCTCATGTATTCCATGTTTATTCCCTTACTGGGCTTTATAGCTCACCCCTTTTCTTATGCATGTCCTCAGGTTATCCCATACAATGCTAAGTATGAGGGAATATAGTGGTCACGTAAAAGAAGTTTTCAATAAAGATGTTGTACTTAATGTTTTAAGTTGTTATGTAATGATCCTAATCCCCAAAGAAATTAGACCTCTCGATCATCCATGTTTTATCAAGTGAATGGTTTATGTAATAAATCATGTTTAAGTTTGTAATAAAAGCAGGGTTGCCATAGTATATAGTCAATTAGGTTGAAACATTCAATGAAAACTGTGTTTCTAGGACATCACATATTTCTACACCAATGAAATAAGTACTGATCTTGGATGAAATCATTCGATTGAAGTTCAGATGAATGTATGACACCATCTCCACTAACTAGTGATCAACTGTTTGAGAAATTAAAAGATGTGGACACTACTTTTGGTAAAACATTTTCAAAAACCTTACGAAAACTAGTTGGAAGAAGAGATCAGTTTTTTTTGAATTACCATACTGGAATTGTCTATACGTCAGGAACTTTATTGATGTTATTCATGTTGAAAAAAATTTATGTGACAGTGTCATCAACACATTTCTAAATGTACCTAGAAAAACAAAGGATGGAATTAAGGCTAGGTTGGACATGGTTGAAATGGAAATATGAGAAGAGTTGGTGTTGGTGAAGGGTGAAAAATGAAATTTTCTCCCTCTATATACTTAAAATATTTCTAGGAAAGAGAGATATCAATTTTAAAACTTCTTGAATGATGTAAAGGTTCTATAGGGGTATTCATAGAATATCAAGAACATCATTTCAATGACCGATTTAATGTTAAAGGGTCTGAAATCACATGACTTCCATGTTTTAATGAAATATCTAATTACTATAGATTTACGTTGCATTTTTTCCAAGAATGTATGTTATACGTTGATGATGATTTTTTCTTCTTCAAAGCTATATGAAGCAAAGTTATAGACCCAAAAAAATTACCAAGTATGGAAAGATAAATTTCCATCCTATAATGTGAATTGGAAGTGTTCTTCCCACCGACATTATTTGATATGATGGTTCATTTGATGGTTCACTCAGTGAGAGAGATTTGACTATGTGGTCCTATACACTATTGATGGATGCACCCCATTGACCGGTATATGAATATTTTGAAAGGTTATGTCAAAAATTGAATTTAGCTTGAGGGTTGTATTGTAGAGAAATATATTTTTGAGGAAGCCATTGGATTCTGTACTGAATACCTATCCGATGTGGAAGTCATTAGTCCACCAAAATCTCATCACACTGGGCAGCTTGTGCGTGAAGGAATTTCTGTAAGAGAGGTTTTCATAATCAATATTACAGATCTGGAGTAGGCCCAACTTTACGTTCTTCATAATAGTTTGGAGGTTGATCCAAATATCAAAACACACAAAGAAATTATTAGGAATTTTAATCCATCAAGGGACGAGAAATAGATATCAAATAAATATAATAGACAGTTTATAGGAGGATTTTGGGACCATATATTTAAGGAGTTAGATGAAAATCTGGACTTAATTTTAGAACGACTTAGATGACTAGCTAGAGGACCAAGAGTTTATATGTTATCTTATAATGCTTATGTAATTAATGGTTATACATTCTATAAAAATGAACATTATGTAGATAGTACCATGAAAAATAGTGGAGTTACACTTGTGGATGAAGTGATGCATGTTTCTAGTGCTAAGGATAGAAATCCAATTTATGCGCATATGTCATACTTTTGCATCATCAAAAAAATATGGGACTTGGATTATAAAAACTTCCAAGTGTCAATTTTTCAATGCAAGTGGATTTATAATTGGAGTTCTATTAAAATAGATGATTTGGGATTCATGAAAGTTGATTTTAGTAAGGAAGGGTAAAAATATGAACCATTTATAATGGAATCACAGGTAGTACAAATATTTTATGTTCCAAATCCTACAAATCAAAATTGGTTAATTGTTCTGTTATCCACCAAAATCACTAAAGGGTTATATGAAAATTAAATGGAGGATAACCCTTTCATTGGGATGTCACAATAATTTCTTAGTGGTCCCAATGTAGATAGTGTTTTTATGTCATTGGAGACCACTATGAAAGGATTTGTATAGTTGATAGAGGGTTCAAATCCCTTCAGCCTTAAAAAAAGAGAGTTCAATAATCAGGTTATATATTTTTTGTAATATATATCATGTTACCTTATGTTATTATTTTTTTGCTACTGCTTTTATGTAATCTAAATTAAATGTTGAACCAATTCTGTAGATAATTAATTCTGCACATGATGATGATCTTAATCTTGAGGCACAACAAGTCCCTCAACCTGGTGCTTCTCAGAGTGTAAAGGATCAACAAGTTTCTCAATTTGTTGCTGCTGCTTCTCCTAGTGAAGAGGTAAAACCACCATTTGCGAATGCCGATGCTAGTGCTCCAAAGGAACATATTGATGATTTTGAAATCGAGGAAATGGTATGAACTGAAACAATGGTGGCGCAGAAAAAATCAGAGCGCTGTAGTTTGACGGTGATATAAAAAATCTTTAAGGGAAAAGAAAAAGGCATAAAATACAAGGTCAGATGGAATAAGCAAGGCCAACATGTTAACCTGAACATTTCCATGTTCAGTAGTTACATTGGAATCGTCACTCGACAACGCATATCGATTGATGTATAGTCGTGGCACCATGTTTTCATCGAGCTTAAGACATTGATGTGGGGAGATATTATGGTAACATTATGATATATCATTTATTTAATTTACTAAAAAATAAAATAATGAAACATTGACTTACTCTTCATTATACCTTATAGACTGCATTTATAGTGGATGAATCACAAAAGGAATATATATTAAGGCTTTCTGGAAGGATTCATAGAGGGTTTCACACAATTTTAAGGAAATGTAATCTTAAAGATTCTGAAGGGAAAATAAAACCACACCCACCTCCTATTTATGAACACCTAATAACCCAAGGAGTGTGGGATGTGTTTACTAGCCATCGTGAGAAGCAGTCTTTTAGTTATGTTGTGTTTAGTAATACATTGTTTGATGATATGTGTATTCATCACTTTGATTGAATGTTTTTTATTTATGAAACAGAAAATGAGTGTAGAAAATAATAAATGAGCATAAAAACTAACGCACCCCTACCGTAAAGCAAGAATGGGGTATGATTCACTTGAAAAAAAATTGTATGTATTTTAAATCTACCATAATACTTTTATGTGACATAAAACAACACCATAACTATGTTCCTATATTTATATGTAGATTGATGAATCCAAATTCAATGTCAGATCCATCCCACACCATGTTCTATGGAAGGAGGCATGTGTAATTAAATATGGGATACTAATAGATGAAAACACACATAAAGTGTGGGAAACATGTGTAAGTATGACATAATAAATATATTTTTTACTCTATATTATAAAAAATGATTACTTATTTTCCTATATTTTTTATCTGACATAGTTATAGGAGTCAACATCACCCAAACCAGATGTAGAAATACTTTCCGTGGCCTTGAAGTAGCCAAAAAAATTATAATTGTGTCAGAGGTGCGGGTTTTGGGGTGATACCCTAAACATTTTTTGAGAAAAAATAGAGGAGGATCAAAGTGAAGAAATAAAAATGATGAGAGAAAGAATAGTTATCCTTGAATAACATATGCAATTGTAGAGAGAGTTCATGTAAAATATGATTGCAGGGGAGGGGGGGTTAAAGAGAAGAAACAACTTAAGAAAAACCAACGTGTGAAAATCATGCCCCACCCCCCACTATCTTTAAGGTGAGATATTCCCCTAAAAAACCTATCTTAGATGAGGTAATAAATGTTCTAATAGTTTTTTATTAATTGAGAATCAAATAGATACTGATACCTTTCCTGTAATGATATTGTATAGGGTTAAAATGATTGTGATTTATATCTATCAACACCCACCCATCGCCTTGTAGTGAGGTCTACGGTGTTCAATTTTCAAAATTTCATGCTACACAATAGACCACTTCCAACAAGTCATGTAAAAGTGATGATTAACATAGCCTATGATCCGAGTGTCAAGCTACCTATTCCAATTTATGATGAAGATATTCATAATGCCAAACAAGCTCTTGGAACATTCATTTCATGGATATCACAACTTGTAAAAAAAACACGTTGACAAGGAGGTATTCATTTCCATTTTTTTCAAGATAAAACTTTAACATTTAATGAAAAAAGGTCTGAACCAATGAATGTTATTATAGAAAAACACAAGGAAGGGGGTAAAAATAAAGATAAACTCAAAACCGTCTCAAGGACCAAACAACCTATCAAAACAATCTACTAAAATCACCTTAAACCCGCCCATTCTATATCTACATTTATTACCATTGTATACTCATGTGAATACAATGTTGAAAGATGGTAGGGTTCACAAAATTCTTTTTGATGAAAATATGTACAACGAGGAAGATCTATATTTCATTAGTGTCCACTATTTAAGTGAAATCTTGGAGTATGATTGGTTAAGCAGCTCAGTTGTAAATGTATACATGAGGTATGTTTTCATGATTTGATTTTCCAAAAGATGATATACTATGATAATTATGACTAAATATATTTCATATATTTTTACAGACATATATATGATAAAAAATTGAAGGTATTTACCCATAAACAAAAAATTTGACTTTTTAGTCCTCACATCACCTCAACAGAATAAACAGATATAGAATCCAAGAAAGAGGGTGAAATAGTGGTAGGCCTCCTCAAATAGTTTAACAGAAAAATTAAATATAAAAGACTCTTCTTAATACCAATAATGTAGGGGTAAAACTATACAATTTAATCATATCAAATATATTTTAATTTCTTTCATTACTTATTTTTTTAGGCATCATTGGATGCTCATTGCGGTCATTTTGGATACTTCAAAGATTTATTTATTGGATTCAATGCATGGATATCCAAAAAACCGACCACAAATGATGGTTTTTGTCAATTTTTAATACACTACATCCAACATTTTAGAACTAAAAATCTGGTAATATAATTTATATTATCTTTCAATGAGGATTCTATTATAATAGGGCGGTGCATGAATATCGTCTACATCCTGTAATGAGGCCAGGGGAAAAGGATAAGAAACACCAAAAGTACTAAGACTGGATACAAATCAGGTTATATATAATAATATTTCACTATCCAAACACATATAAAAAAAATTAATTATTTTTATCAATGTTTCTACAGTGTCTGAAACAAAAAAATGATAAATATTTTGGTTATTATGTTTGTAAATTTAGAAAATAGATCGTATTTCATGAAAAAACCAGCATCCCTGAAGTGGTATTTTTGAATATAATTACTATTTTATTTAAAATACTTATTAATCCTTTGTGTATTTATATATTTTTTAGTATTACCATGATTGTCGAAAAGGATCTTATTCTCAAGATGAGATAGATTTGTTTATAAATGAATGGAAAGCATACATGAAAGAAGAATGTATATAAATAATTTAAATATGTGACTTTAATGACTCGAAGTGTCTATTTTTATTTAAAATTATCACTATTTTTAGTAAAAAGAACAATTTCTATGCTGAAAACTGAGAAAAAACATTAGGATTGTTTTGATACTTTAGGACAATGATCCATAAGTCATTTTTGAGGTGTAGGAATTAACTACACCTAAATATGACACATGGTGTGGCCGTTATGACTTTAAGTGTTTATTTTTATAATAAATTAACAATAAATATAGAAAAAAGAACAAGTGACATACTAAAAACCAAGCAAACACATTCATATTATTTTGATACTTTAGGAAAAAAATCCATCAGTCATTTGTGATGTGTAGGAATCAATCACACCTCAATCCAAAAAATAGTGTAACCGATATGACTAAAAGTGTCTGTTATCAGTTTAAAATTGATATTTTAGCTCAAAACGAATCACTCAATGAAAAACAAGAAAACTCACTCTGATTGTCTTCATAATTCAGGAAAAAAATTCATAAGTTCTTTGTGATGTGTATGAAGCAGTATCATGTCAAACTGACGCATGATGTGACAGGTATGACTCAAAATGCGTGTTTCCAGTTTGAAAATATAATTTAGTAAAAAAACACAACTAACATACCAAAAACTAAGAAAATTAATTTGTATTGTTTTTATACTTTTGTACAATTATCTATATGTCATTTTTAATGTATAGGAATCAATCGCACCTCAATTTGATGCATGGTGAAACCGGTATAACTCAAAGTGTCTATTTTTATTTAAAATTGCCATTATTTTTTGTAAAAAAACACAACTGGAATACTAAAAACTGATCAAACACATTAGGACTATTTTGATAATTTAGGAAAATGATCCATGAGTCATTTGTGATGTGTAGGAATCAACCCCACCTCAATAGAATTCACGGTGTGACTGGTATAAATCTAAATGTATCATTTTATTTAAAATTGACATTAATTTAAGTAAAAAAGAACAATTTCCATATTGAAAACCAAGAAAACACATTTTTATTGTTTTGATAATTTAGGAAAATTATTCATGAGTCATTTTTGATGTGTAGGAATCAACCGCACCTCAATCTGACACACAGTGTGACTGGTATGATTAAAAGTGCTTACTATTAGTTTAAAATTTACATTTTATCTCAAAACATGTCACTCACTAAAAACCAAGAAAACACTTTTTGATTGTCTTAGTAATCTAGGATAGTTATTCTTAAGTCTTTTATGGTGTGTATGAATGAGTCTCACATCAAATCAATGCACGATGTGACTAGTATGACTCAAAAAGCATGTTTCCGGTTTGAAATGATATTTTATTAAAAAAAACACAACTATCATACTGAAAACCGAGAAAACACATTTGGATTGTTTTAATACCTTAGAAAAATGATCCAAAAGTCATCTGTGATGTGTAATAATCAACCACACCTCAATCCGACGAACGATGTGACTAGTATAAATTCAAATGTGTTTTTATTTAAAATTGACATTAATTTAGTTAAAAATAAAAAGTGACATACTGAAAACCAATAATTCACATTTAAATTGTCTTAAAACTTTAATATAATGATCTATAAGTCATTTTTGATGTGTAGGAATGAACCACACCTCAATCCGATGCATGGTGAGACCAGTATGACTAAAAGTGTCTATTATCAGTTTAAAATTAACATTTTAGCTAAAACAATTTCACTCACTAAAAACCAAGAAAACTCCCTCTGATTGTATTCATAATTTAGGATAGAGATTCATAAGTCCTGTGTGACATGTATGAAGTAGTATCACCTAAATCCAATGCACGATATTACCGGTATGACTCAAAATGGGTGTTTTTGGTTTGGAATGACATTTTAGTAAAAAAACACAACTGTCATACTAAAAACTAAGCAAACCCATTCAGATTGTTTTGATACTTTAGAAAAACGATCCATGAGTCATTTTTGAGATGTAGTAATCAACCAAACCTCAATCTAATTAACTATTTTACCAATATAAATCCAAGTATGTCATTTAAATTTGATATTAATTTTAGTAAAAAAACAAGGGACATACTCAAAACCAAGAAAACCCATTCATATTGTTTTGATATTTTAGGACAATGATCCATAACTCATTTTTGATGTGTAATAATCAACCCCACCTCAATACGATTCATGGTGTGACCTATATAACTCAAAAATGTGTCTTTTTTATTAAAAATTGACATTTTATTAATGTATTATTTCATATTAATGTTTAATTTACTTCTTTATAGTATTACTAACATAATATTTGTTTTCTTATATAGGTGGAACATTTTTCTTGAGTTGGGATGATTTTTTTGGAAACTAATACTATGGGTGGGAATTTTTGGGAGAGGATCATGGATGTAAAAGGACGAAACATTAATGTTTTTAACTGTTTTGGGATAATTGCAAATGAAATTATATAAAACATTGTTTGAAATGTATATAGAATTGTTTTCCAAACCCTTGTGTGCACTATTTTGTTCTTGTGTGTGTTTTGTAGGTGTTGTTTTGTGTAGGTTGTGTGTGTGTGCTGTGCAGGTGCAGGTTCTACTAGTGGGTGTGCTGTTATATAAATAGAACACTATAGGAATCTAGGCCTTTATCAGTTCTATTTTGAGTTCTGATAAGGGCCCCTTTTATTAGTGATACTTCGAGTGCTAATAAAGGCCCCTTTATCTGTGCTATTTCATGCACTGATAAAAGCACCATTTATCAGTTCTTGAAATAGAACTGATAAAGGGATCCTTTATCAGTGCTAAAATAGCGTGGATAAAGTGGGGCCTTTATCAGTGCTTTTTTAGCATGGATAAAGGACATCCTTTATTAGCACTTTTTTAGATATATTAAAGGGGAATACCCCTTTATCTTCATTGAGATTAATAGTGATTTTCTAGCATAGTTAAAAGCATTTTCTAGTGCTGATAAAAGCATTATCTGTAGTAGTGCATGTACAGTAAATTCATAAATTCAAAATTATTTTGGAATTTTCCACTTGGACAGACACATGATCATAAAATATTCCCACAAAAACACTTATCATCCTTGAGAAGAATTGGGATCCAACCATCAACATCTATTGACCTATCTCGTTCATTCATTAACCATCAAATGGAAGCATTACAACTCAAAATTGCAAATACACTTCTAAAGAGAAACCTCAAAATTCAAGTCACTTAAGCCTCAGAACCACTAGTAAATATCTATAACCAATTTTCAAATCATTAATAAGGTACTATAAGACACTCATAGATCTTGAGAAATGACTATATCATCATCTAATTAGTCATTTAGCCTATGGAACTCCCCATTATAGGTCTTAACTCAAAATGGATGATTCCAAACCGTAATTCATGGCACTATCAAAATAACCTATCCCAAAATATTTTAGGAATTTTCATGACTCACTTGGTGGGGTTCCCAAATCATCATACCTAATCATATGTGAAGACACTGGTTGAAATTTCTATTGATGGACCTTCTCTAGAATTTTTGAATCCAATTGACGATGCATTACCAGGTTACTGAATCACAAAGGCTTTAACCCTGGAGGCACCCCATGATCATCCAAGAACACTCATTGATGATCATAACCAACTTCTTGTTATTTTATAAGGTTTATCCATCCATTTACATTTCCACTATAATGTCATATAAGGAGAATTGATGCACTAATAACCTGAAAACGTTCATGTCTCCTCAAAACCATATTGAGCCTGATTCCCACACTCAGACTCCACCTAATACCGTATCTAAATTTTCACCTGGCATTCACTGAGGAATATAGAAGTACCCAAGTCCATTTATCCTCTCACATTATAATTATAAAACAACTATACAATGATCAGTCCCACACTCCCATTCACCTTTAGTATGTGGTTCATGTTGATTGTGACTGAAATCACACTCCCAATCATAGTATTGTCCTTGTCATTATAGGTTCTGGGCATAGAGGAAGCACAGATGGATGGTACCCAACTTTATTCTTTGCTATATTCAATGAAAAATTTGGGATCTATGCAATGATTAAAATCTTGATCCAGATAATTTAATCAATGAAATAAGAAAAAGGAATAGAAACCAAGAACTAAGATAGAGGATCAACATATTTTGTTTATAATTAATTTAATTAAATAACAATTACCTCCAAGGTGATTATTTCTTCATTGATGCATTCGTCCATAGATTTTTAGGTGTACCATAATTTCATTATAGATATCAAAGGTAGATATCCTCTAGTGGTGATCCACATGTGTTCCATGTATCTCCAAACATCACTGAAGGAGTATCCAGGTGATAGCATATAAGATCCTTGCACTTGTGATGTCCACCTTCAATCATCTTTAAAACCTATTCCAAAGTGTTATCCTTGATCTAGTGAAGGAGGATATCTCTCGTTATTGAGAGCATTCTTGGAGAGGGATGAACTCTCTAGGCTTGAGATCTTTTTTCCAATTTTTTGTCAACAACACTTGCTTGGATAGATTTTGGCTAATGTGAGAATAACATAACCAAGAATTTATTTCACTATGGTAATAATAAAAATGTTTTCACAAGTGCCTTTAATTATTTCATTAATCCTAGTGAAACCCCCTTTTCAAATAAAAACAGGAATATTATTATTTTCTAATAAGAACTTAACTTGTGAGTTATAATTAAATATTATTTAATCAAATAATATTTTAAAAAATAATATACAATATTATTATTTCTCACTAGACCCTTAAACTCGATCTTCTAATCCTCCTCAATATCTATCGTTCCTTGAATAATGACTATTTATTTATTAAATAAATATCACTACATTATTTTCTGAAAAATAAATAAATATTATATTCACCAAGTAGAAAATAAATATTTATTAATTATTCTGCCCATAATATATTCCCTCAAATAACTAGCGATGGAATAAATGTGATTAGGAATACAAGAATAATTATTAAACCACAACTGGGAATTATATTTATTCAACTTATTAAATAATAATTTATTTATCTAATATACTGGATACACTTAGTGTGTGACCCTTTAGACCTCTTAGTGGCATTAGGAGAACCTGTCTAAAGTCCAAGGTTAGCATCTAACAACACACCAAGACACCCGTAGAGAAATAAGTTAATGTCGAAATGACATGTTACCTCATAAAAATGCTTACCATTTATTATAATCCCTTTATCACTATATCTCTAGTTGACCAAGTTGCATGCCAGTGCCATCAACCTATATGCTCGATGTCTCTTTCTTTGACTTTCTAGAAATAAAACTTGCATATTCATCACAATGGACATGGATTTATTTATTCTATATCATTTCCATTAAAGGGATTAAGATATTATCTTCCATTAAAGAACATAAGGGATAAATCATTTCTCATATTATTCATTGATGCAATATTATTCATGATGCACCCAATATATATTACCTCACTGCAAACATCTATCGTCATGGGTTTTATCAATACATATAAGTGAGTGACTCATAATAATCATTAATAATATTCTTAATGTCTAATGACTAATACACACGTCCGCAGATAAGAACATTCAATGACACATAGAAATATGTATTTCCTACTGGTGGGTCTTGTTCTCATAAAATTCTCATGGACATTACTAAGTGTGAACACCATGAGAAAGTGCCTCAAAGTCCTATGAGTCTCTACCCTCGATAGACTGTATCATTTGTGTCCCTAAAATGATATCATTTGGATATTGAACATATATTCAAGAATATTTTCATAGGACTTCTGGGTTCTCATCATAGCAGGGATCCTCTATGACCTTTTAGTGAGACAGTTACTCCTAGGACATGATCACATACAATGTTATGTAGAAGAACAATCATGATGTGATAAGGAATTTATTAATATTCAAAACTATGAATATAAGTTATTGTAAAGTACAAAATAAGTTGGTTCTAGGGAACCAACTCCAACAAACTCCCACTTGCAATAGAACCTACTCATAAAAACCTTTAGTACAATATCTTTGAAATGATACTCATGCTTCTACTAAGATAGGCCTTTAGTCAAGGGGTCTACCATGTTATCTTCCACAAATACTCTAATCACTTCAAATTCACCATTTTAATAAAAATACCTCAAGATTTTATACTTTCAAAGTATGTTATTTATCCGTTGTTGTGAACTTGGATCTTTTTCAAGATCCACTACTATAGTATTGTCACAATACAATGTGATAGAGTCTTTACTAATAGGTACCACATCAAGCTCCTGGACAAAGTTCCAAATCTAGACAGATTACTAGGCTACATCAAAAGATGCTATATACTCAGACTCCAATATAGAATCAGCTATAACTAACTACTTTGAACTCTTCCGACTCAAAAATCCTCCATTGAGACAAAAAACATATCCTGATTGTGAAATCTGATCATTATGATCTATCTGAAAACCAACATCTGCATACCCTTTGATGACAAGTTCCTCATCTCCTCCATAAACAAGGAACATATCCTTAGCTATTCTCAGATACTTAAGTATAGTCTTAATCACCGTCCAATGCTTTTCTCCTAGATCTTCTTGATATTTTCCTACAATTTTCAATGCATAGGAAACATCAATTCTAGTATATAACATGGAATACATTATTGATCCTATCATCGAAGCATATTAGATCTTACTCATTATATATTTATCTTATTGTGTCTAGGGGCACATTTTATTATAATGATGTAAAACATGTGACACTAGAACCAATCCCTTCTTAGATTGTTCTACACTAAATATCTTTAGTATATGGTCAATAAATATACTTTGTCTTAGTACAAGAAGCATCTTGGATATATCATGAATGATCTTGATCCCTAGAATTTAGGTTGCTTCTCTTAAGTCCTCCATGGAGAATAACTTGTTCAACCAGTCCTTAATAGATTGCAAGACCGAAATGCCATTTCTAGTAAGTAATATTTCATCAACATATACTACTAGGATAACAACCACATTCACACTAAACCTTTTTTAAACACATGTATCACATTCATTTTTAATGAAACCAAATTATTTTATGGATTCATAAAATCTAATGTTCCATAACCTAGATTATTGCTTCAATACATAATTGGATCTCTACAACTTAAAAATCCTTTTGGAATCACCTTTTGTCACAAACCCTTCTGGTTGTGTCATATAGAAAAATTCCTAAAGGTTCCTGTAAAGGAATGCAGTTTTGACATCCATATTCCAAATCTCATATTCATGGTAAGATGCTATGAGAAATATGATTCTGATGGATTTAAACATGGAAACTAGTGAGAAGGTTTTATCATAGTCAATTCCTTAACACTATTTAAACCATTTTGCCACTAGCCTTGCTTTATAGGTACTTACTTTACCTTCCATGTCCAGTTTCCTCTTGAATACCCATTTACACCTAATAGGATTTACATCAACTTCTACATCAACCAAAACCCAAAATTTTTTCTAATACATGGAATCCATCTAATAATTCATATCTTCTAGCCATATTCCTGCTTCTGAGATCTCCACTACCTTCTTGTAGGAGAGAGGTTCATCATTGTACAACAATAATGAGTCACCATCATCGGTGACTAGAAAACCATGTCTATTTGGTTCTATTACCTATCATGCACTCCTATACAGTACTTGTGTTTCAAGAACTACTTATTCCATGATGACCTATGGAACTTGTTCGTGTACTAACTCCTATGTATCTTGAGCATCAACTTCATTGAATCCAATCTTTCTCTCATTTTACTTTTTAAGGATGTTCTCCCTCTCAAGAAATATGTATTGTTTGGATATAGTAACTTTCTTGTCTGAGGGTAGGTAATATCCTATTTTTTCATTAGGATACCCTATAAAGATACACTTCATGCTCTAAGGTGATGGTTTGTTTCCTGAGAAAGACTTAACAAACACCTCGCAACCCCATACATGTGTATGAAACCAAACAGGTTTCTTTCCACTCCAAAGCTCGAAGGGGATTTTTATTACGCCTTAGTTGGTACTCGGTTTAATGTGTATGCCACAGTTTGTAATACATATCCCCAAAATGATAATGGAGGATTTGTATGAATCATCATCGAACTTACTATATACAATAAGGTATGGTTCCTCCATTAACTAACACCATTCCATGGTGGTGTATAAGGTGGAGTGAGTTGAGATAGTATCCCAAAATCCAATAAAAAGTCGATGAAATCTTGGTTAATATATTCTCCACATCGATCTGATCGAAGATTATTTATCTTCTTACCAAGATGATTCTCTAATTCATTCTTGAATTCCTTGAATTTCTCAAAAGGCTCAAACTTATACCTCATTAAGTAGATATATCCATATCTACTCAAGTCATTAGTAAAAGTTATGAATTTATAATAGATACTTATATCTTCTATTAGAAATGGTCCACACACATCAGTGTGTACCAATCCTTGAAGATCTATGGCCCTTTAAACCTATCCACCAAATGTTGGTTTGGTCATTTTTCCTTGTAAACAAGTGTGACATATATCAAGTGGTTTTAGCTAAGATGATTCTAAATAGGCATCTTAACAGAGCTTTATCAAAATCTTCTCATTTACATGAACAAGGAAATGATTCCACAAATGGGTGTCATATGAGTCATGTGAACCTGATTTGTTATCAATTTCCAAAACTTAGTTTCCATAATTTAATACATAAGGACCGTTATTTAAATTTTCCATACCATAACATATGTTGTCCTTATAAAAGAAACAAATTTTATTTCTAAACTTGAAAATAAACCCATATGTATCTAAAATTGATATAGAAATTATGTTTTTGGTAACAATAGGTACATAATAACAATCATGTAAAACCAAAACCATTCATATTAGAAATGAAAGGTGGTAGTCACCAATGGAAAGAGCATCCAACCTCGCACCATTGGTAGCTCATTAATCCACCTATCCTATGGATTTTTTTGTAATCTACTTGGTTCTTAAATTTTAATACAGATGTGAGAACCACAAGCTTTATCTAATACCCAATGTGTAGAAATGGGAATATTTAACTTGATAACGAATTCACCTTTGGATTCCCTTTTCCTCTGGGTAAAGTTCCTCTTCTAGTGTCTTGACTTTACCCATTCAAAACATACTCCTCCTTTTCCTTTATCTAGATTTGTATCTTCTTCTTCTTGGTATAATGGTGCTTGGGCACTTTAGACTGTTTATAAGACTTAGGATCCTTTTCCTTGTCCTTCATCTTTCTATTCACCATAAGGGATTTGGGTTTTTTATGCCATATATCAATATCTACTTGAATAATCAAGGTTAGAAGTTCTGATAGACTCTTCTCATTATTTATCATATTATAATTCACAATAAAACTAGAGAAGGTCTTGGGTAGTGATGAAAGTATGAGATTTGTATGCAACTCATCTTGAAATTTAATCCCTAAGATGTCTAGATGCTCAATGTAGCCAATAAACATGGATACATGAGGCCCAGATGGAACATACTCTCAATCTTAGTCATGAACACAGCATTGGAGATCTCATACCTCTCTTTTCTCGCCTTCTCTTGATAGATATCCCAAAGGTGAGAAATCATGCTATAACCATCCATTTATTCATGTTTCTTAAAGACATCATTATAAATGGATGATATCATGAATCACTGAACATCTATAGAATCATTTTGGTGTTTCTCATATAGAGAGATCTCTTCATCACTCACCTCATTTCTAAGCACAACTGGTAAAGGTTATTCCAGCACATATAGTTTCCTTTCATGGAAAAGGATGACCCGTATGTACCTTTTCCACTCCTAGAAATTAGTGTCGGTGATAAGGTTTTCCTTCTTAATAATGGATCATAATGATATATTTGATGTCATTTTTTATGATATTTCTAAAAATAATATGAGAAATTTTTTTCACTTTATCTTAATAAATTTTAATAAATAAATAAATAAATATTTTTTAGTCTCCCAATATTTTATCAAAAACCAATATCCCTCACCATTGGCTTCAAAATATCCTATTTCAGGACATTCAAGTGGAAAGGATCCATATTCCCCTTTGCATTACCCAAACATTGGTTAGTCAAACAACTTGAAAGGATTTAGGTAGGCATTCCAAATTCTAACTTCATTAACTCATACTTCCTTGATTAGTTGAGTGGACTCCCCAATCCTAACATCATTAATTTATATTTCATCAACCTTTACCTCTTAGTTACACCAATTCATGATTTGTAATTCAACCCTTGATGTCAACCAAGTTAATTCATCCCAAAACCTCAAATTATAATTCCATGATAATTGAAATCACACAAACTTTGGATGGTCAAGCACTTTGAACTATGGTTTGATTCTAACCAAAGTAATGTAAGGCTATACCAACTTAATATTTTATTCAGGGATTTTATCCTTTATGCATAAATTTGTAATTATTATTTTTATCACATGCTTATTAATATTAATTGGGATTACTTAAGTGATTAACCATGTCTTTAGATAATATTTACGCATAATCCAGTTTATTTTAGTTTCATCTTGCATGCTTATTAATTCATTAATTATGTGATCGTAAAGAAGCATCCATAATGAAATAACCATGAAACTAAAAAATTAAAATAAAGGTATGATCATGAGATTTTTCTAATGGTTAGTTTTTCCAAAGTTTGATAAACTAACCATTGACCTAGGGGAGAAACACCTTGAACTATTTAAGGTTTGTTTTTACAACTTCCCACATGTCCACCTTTGTATCTCCTTGGATTGGTTTCACCTCATCTCCTTACTTGAACCATCTCCACTAGCTTGGTAGCTCCATCTATTACATATGATTTTAGTCACACATAGGTGAGGGGTAAAAAGGGTTTACAAAATAGAAACCATGAGCATGAAGACCCTACATATTAATGAGGAGAGAAGGTATACATGCTGAAAATTTAATTAAATAATAAATTAAAAGGAAACCAATCACATACAAAGTTCTAGTCTATCTCATGATCATCCACATGTATGCAATGAATTACACATTTTAATAAAACTAAAATTCAATTATTTAATCATTATTATTTAAGATAAATCGTGCTCGAATCGATTAAATATTATCTTTAATTAATCAGTCCTTCTATATTAAACCTTTTCGGAATTTCTTTGAGATTCTCATACATTATAATTTTAAAAAAATTAATAAATTCATTGAAAATTAACAGTTTGAATAACTTTTTCCTTGGAGGTAACCCGATGAATACCCGTCCAAAACTACCCAACATGTATTATACTTGTACACACTTTTTTCTTTGTGACATCTAGCATGCACATAGAATAATAATGATAATACAACTTATACATGATGTGAAGATCTTGAATATTACATAGATGTTAATAAGATATATAAAATCCTATCACATGGTGTGTCCCATCTTTACGCCCACATGCAAGTACATGTATCAAGGGTTACATAATATAATAAATATTAAGTCTATGTAACTGGTAAAAGTACAAGATGTGTACATTCTTCACTGTGTATCCGAAGTACATGCCTAGGGGCCCGACGTGTGAGGTGTAATTTAGAAATGATGGAGTACATGGAATTTCTAGTGGACCACACACTGTGTTGAATCCATGTTACATGGTCACCGGTTTGGTAGTCCATGTAGGGAATACACAATCCAGCCCTGACCCTAAAGGGACTACACACCATGTCCAGTGGGTCACACAGTGTGTAGTCTAGATTACCATGCACTAGTTTGTCCTGGTCAACACACAATGTAAGAATTAAGTACACCGCATGTCATTAATGTACATGGGTTGTGTATTTTTTGAACTACTCATGATAAATTGAACAAAACTACACAGCGTGTAATTCCTATTACACGACGTGTATTATTGTGTTACCTGGACAGAATCCTTGGAACCTCTTGATGAGATACTCAATATAATTTTAATCATAAAATTAATCATTTTTGTTAGATATGTGATAAATGATAGAGGAAGAAACATATCTCATCATTCAGATTAAAAAAGAATGATTAAACTTGAATTCAAAAAATAAATTATGAATGTGCAAATCACCAATTATTATTAAATAATTATAAATTATAATATTACCCCTCTGATACCACTTGTAGGTTCTGGCACAACAAAAGCATGGATGGACGGTGCCCAAATTTATTATTTTCCATATTCAATGAACAATATATGATCTATGCGATGATGAACACTATGATCCACAGAATTGAACCAAATAAATAGGAAAAAGGAATAAAAACCCAAAACCAAGAGAGAGGATCAACATATTTTGTTCATATTGAATTTAATTAAATAATAATTACCTCTAAGGTGATTCTTTCTTCATTTATGCATTCATCCACATATCCACAGGTGTACCATCTTTGCGTTGTAGATATCAAGGGTAAATATACTTTTGTGGTGATCCACGCGAGTTCCACCTATCTATGGATGTCACCTAAGGAGTCTCCAGGTGATAGCACAGAAGATCCTTATGCTTGCGATCTCCTCCTTTGATTGCCTTGAGAACCGATTCCAAAGCATTCTCCTTGATCTGGCAGAGGAGGATCTCTCTCGTTATTGAGAGTATCCTTTGAGAGGGATTAAATCATTAGGTTTGATATATTTTCTCCAATTTTTTGCGCACAACACTTTCTTGTCTATATTTTAGCAAATGAGAGAATAATATAACCATGCATTTATTTCACTAGGGTAATAATAAAATAGTTTGCACAAGTTCCTTTAATTATTTCATTAATATTAGAAAAACCACCATGTCAAATAATGAAAACAATATTATTATTTCCTAACATGTGATTAACATGAAATTTATAATTAAATATTATTTATTCAAATAATATTCAATATTATTATTTCCCACTGGACCCTTAAAATCAGTATGCCAATCCTGCCCAATATTTATCATTCTTTGAATAATGACTATTTATTTATTAAATAAATATCACTACATTATTCTATAATGAATAAATAAATATTATATTCACCAAATAGAAAATAAATATTTATTAATTATTTTTCTCACAATATATTCTCTTGAATAACTAGAAATGGAATAAATGTGGTCAGTCATACATGAATAATTATTAAACCATGACCAAGAATAATATTTATTCAACTTGTTAAATAATAAATTATTTAACTAAGATACTGGATACACTTAGTGTGTGACCCTCTAGGCCTCTTTCTCAATGAAATTAGGTAAACTTGGCTAAAGTCCAAGGTTTGCATCTATAAACACACAATATAACCCATAGATAAAGAAGTTAATGCCACAACGACCTGTTACCTCATATGAACACTTACTGTGTAGTATAACCCCTTTATCACAATATATCTAATCAATTAGGTTGTATGCCAATGCCATCAACCTATAGGCTCGATGTCTCTTTCATTGAATTTCTAGAAATAGAACTTTCCTATTGATCACCATGGCCATGGATTTATTTAGGCTATATCATTTCCATCAAAGGTCCCAAGATATTATCTTCCATTAAAGAATGGAAGGGATAAATCCTTTCTCACACTAATCATTAATGAGATACTCATGACACAACCAACATATCCTACCTCTCCATGAACATATTTCATCATGGTTTTTGTTAATACATCTAATCGCATGACTCATAATACTCGTTAATGATAATATCAAAGTATAAGGACCAATACACATGTCCGCAGATAAGAACATCCAATAACACATATAAATGTGGATTTCCTACTGGCGGGTCTTATTCACATAATATCCTCTTGGACATTACCAAGGGAATACAACATAAGAAGGTTCCTCAATGTCCTATGAGTTTCCACACCTGATAGCCTATATCATTTGTGTCCCTCAAATGATATCATTTGACTATAGAACATATATTCAAGAATAGTGTCATATCACTTACGGGTTCTCAACATAGCAGGGATCTACTATGAACTTTTAGTGCAACAGTTACTATTAGAACATTATCACATACAATGTTATATAGAAGAACAATCATGATGTGATAATAAATTTATTAATATTAAAAACTATTAATACAAGTTATCATAAATTACAAAATATGTTGGTTTTAGGGCACCAACTCCTACAGTCATCATACTATTGAACCAAAATCCCAAGTCATAATGAGGGCCACTACCTCGAAAATCCAATGGTGTACTCTAAACTATATGAATTACCTTATATCTCTCCTTGAGCGCCACCTAAATGAGTTTGATTAAATGAAAATTCATGCCACTCTTTTTGATCCATGCTCATTCTATCCCAAGAATCACCTTCATAACCATGGATTGAATGTATCACCATACCTAATCACTTCCAAAATATCTCTTACCATAGATAAATTTCCTCTATTTCATCCAAGTCTCTTGGTCCCCACACCCACAATAAACCCTTTAAACTTACATTGATCCTTATCTCACTCACAACCACTCTACAATCCACATTTCAACCATAAATTCACCCACCAGTGCACACTACCTTGATTTGATCTTAAAATGAACAAATATACTATCTCGAACCTCCCAATCACTAAACTCGACCCATGCTACCATGATCTGTACACCACCAAAACTAGGCTAATGTTCCAATATCACCAACTATACTCCTTAACACATCACACTACTAGAATTTTAGACTATATCTATGGTTTATAACTGTGGATATAGGTTAATAAACCATAACTATAGGTAATGGCCACTGTTTGATGGACCATGGATTCTATTGGCATGGAAATAGGGACATGGATATAATTATAGTTTCCACCATGTAAGTACACCTATACCATGATTTCCAACCATGGCTATATCTTATGACACACCAACTTATAACCATAGTTCAAAACCATGGGTATAAATATACTATCATGGTTTAAACCATGGAAATAGGTTTTTTGCCACAATTTCTAAATGTGGATATAACCTTTCCCATGCCTACTTATAGCCACAATTATAAACCGTGGAAAGAGACATAGTGCCGTGGTTTGAACTGTGAAAGTATACCTATAACCATGGTTTGAATCGTGGATATATCCTATAGATACTGTAAAAAAATTCCTACTTCCACAGTTTGAACCATAGTTATATCCTCAAAATTCTAGAAAAAAATGATACCGTGCAACCTGTAGAACTTATATCCACTCATATCCTTCATCTCCTCCAGCTTCCAACACAAAAAATTACTCCTACCTTGCAAAATAAAAAACAATCATACCCTACAAAAAAGTTGAACAAGAAATAGTAATAATAAAGTTATGATCTTGAATACATAGTCGAGTCACAACTAATAAAAAGGTATTCTCTATACCTGTTAGAAACACATAACCAATCACATATCATGGGTTACCTATCATTATCACATTAAAAATTATTTTCATCCACCACCTACTGCTTATCATCCATGAAACACCAATACCTCTCAGAACTCATTAGAGTCTCACATATCTCATTTTTAGTCTCACCTCATATCAATATCCAAACTGAAAAATCATGAAAAATCATGTTCATATCAAGATTATAAAAAAATTGAAATCAAAGTGGTTCTAACCTTTATAATACAACTATCACCACAATAAAGAAATTAAAATAGACAATCAAAGAGATACCAAACATCAAATAATGATAAAAATATCATCCAATGAAAAAAATTAAATGAGTAGTGAAATAGGTCCTAATCATTGAAGGAAATAACATGAGTTCACAAATCCCTCTCATATCACCCCAAAATTAGCTCACATCATCTCACCAACATGATATGTCCCAAAATATATTGATCTCAATAATTGAAATGGAAATAGGTGCAGTCTCAATCAATGTTATTCCATGAATTCACATTGAATTTACTATATGACATGACAATAATTTAAAAATAAATCAATGATCTCAATAAGTTTTTAGTGAAATTAAAATATAATTTTATAAGATATCAGAAAAATTTCTAAACTCACTATCCTAGAAATATTCTCTTATCACAAGATGGCATCCACACATATCATGTCCTAACCACTATATGATGCATATATGAACCTCTAGGGATGTTTAAGTTTGTTTTTTCAAGTCAATGACACATGTTTGAACCAACCAATTAAAATAAAATACCATAAAAATAAAACAAAAACCAACTAATGATTATCCAAAAACTGAAATGAACTAAACCAATTAGCTTGTATCTATTTTCAATTTGTGTTCCTCTATAGAATTTAGTAATCCAATAATGAGAAACTAGTATACAAGACACCCAAAACAAATACTAAAACTCATCACTCCCATTGCATCCTCTACCCATATTGCGACTACTAAAAATGAATTGAACTAATGAAGAAGAAGCTAATGAAATACCAAAACTGAATGTGGTCACCCAATGGAAAAACTGTTTGACTCTAGAAAAGTTGGACATTACTAGAATAACACAAAAAAAACCCAAAAATGAAAAGTAACTTTAACTTCATCAAATATATAAATTTCTTGATGCACTCATACACTATAGAAACAAAAAAACATCACTAGAATTCAAAAAAAATCTTCCCCTTTATAAACAAAACTCAAACAGAATACAATATAAATCAAAAGAATTCAAACTATCTACAAGATAAACAATATAAAATATTTATATAAATATCATCATAATAAAAAAACATGATAAAATTCAATGTATAAACCAATAATAAAATTTACATAATTGTTTTCCTCAATATCAGTTTTACCAGAACCATAATGACCCTCATCATCTCCTACCTAATTTTCAACAAAAAAACATGTAATATACATGTCACAACCACACCAGTATGCTCATAAAATCAACACTCAACAGGAAGAGATACAATAACCAGGGAAAATAGATTCATTGCAATAAACATGAAAAGTATTTAATAATTTAATAACAAAAATTAAACATGAATAACACCCTAAAATAAATTATTTAAAGCTATTCCAATGAATGGAAATATGAAATCATGGTTCTATAGAAGTAAAAAAACGAGGTACTCACTTAAAATGCATATTTTTTTTTCTATTAGTAGATGAATCATTCATCCTTTTATTTAAAAATTTAAAATAAACTAATTTTTCTCATTAACTAACTAAAAAATAAAAAAAATAAAAAATGGTTTAAATCATTTTAGTTCAAGAAAAATAAAACCAGGTAACATGTGAGAAAGGCATGGTAGTTAAGCCCCAATGTAGTGGCACATGATGCAGTGCATGGGGGAAATTTTGAGAACAACTCCAACACCTCATTGGATAATAATGAATAGGTGATCATTTGTTTATCCCCTCCCTTGACTTATGTAATACAACTAGACTCCTATAAGCCAACATAACTCCTACTGGCCAGCATCACTCAAACCTTCTAGAAGATTACAATAGAATAAAAAAAAAGAATACAATATAAATATAACTCAAAATAATAAAATATATATCATAATAATTCAAACACTTAAATACCTACCAAGAATACAATGTATAAACCGACCTAATGCACTTAAACCCATACCCTTCCAACAACACTCAAATAGAACTCAAACATTACATCTTAACAGAACCAAAAAAATAAGAATAAAATATAAATAGAACTCAAATAGAATACAATATATATCACTAATATTCCATATATCTCCATGATAAACAATATAAAATTTCAATATCAATATCATTAGAATAAATGTAAATATGTTGATGAAAATGTGTATTAAAGGTGTACACAGTGAATTGAAAAAATTGAATTTATTAAGAATATTTCATAGTGAATGAATCCTATTTTTTAATAATAGGTCAATAATTATTAAGAGTTGTGATGAATATATTATTACATGCATGTAACATACCTAACAAAATATGAAGAACATGGTTAACATGTTAAAAATAAATGACTCTGATGGGTAACTTATCATGAATATTCATCATCGAAGTCTAGCAACAAATATCTCTATAAATAAAAATGTCATTAATAGATAAAACATGATTCAATTGAAAAAATTATTCATATATTAATATCATGGAGATTTTTTCATACACAACTATCTATATTTTTCTTGTAAATAATGTTAATATAATGCAACAAAGAGGCATACTGTTAAAAAATTTATATCAGAATATATGATAATGTGTATGTATTTTAGTATTTATAGAAGCATAAGCATAATCATAAGCACTATAAATGTGAAAATGAATATATATTATAGTATATATATAAACATAATAAATAATATGCACTAAAAACATGAAAATATGTATTATTTATGTTTTGGTATACACATTAGTGTAATAATGAACATAAACATAAGCATATGTATGTCAATAATAAATTTTCTATATAAGAGTAAGCCAAAGAAAATGCATTTGTTATGCTATATATATTATCGTATTCTTTATAATACTTTTATATTATATTATTTGAAATTATGTATGTATTATTATTTTTGGATAAGAATGGCTATAAACATAATCATAGGCATTCACACTATTAATTTCATAATGTGATTGTATTGTGGAAAGTGTATAATAATAAGAATAAACATATTCACCACCAGCTTTAAAATGTGTGTATTTCAGTAATTGTATAATGGTTAACATGAGCATGGTCATAGGCATAAGAATATGTATGTATATATTCAATATTTATATCAACATGGTAATAAGCAGATGTAGAAGTATTTGCTTGGAAATATATATTATAGTATTATAGTGTTTTTATATTAAAATTTAAGAATAATAATAAAAACTATAAAAATATGTTTCTTTTAATATCTATTGGGATGTATATATTGGAGTTTTTTTTAAAATGTGTATCTTTAAGTATTTGTGTATGAATAAGTTTGAGCATAAGCCGAGGAAATTTAAGAATGAAAAAATTTTTGTATGATAGTATTCATGTTGGTATCAAAATTAGTATTTGAATAAACATAATCATATGTATAAGGATATATATCTATTAGTTATGTATTTCAGTTATGATCCAATAGCCCCACTTGATCCACTATCACACCACATTAATAAACCCATTCAAATCCATGGTTTAAGCCCCCACACACATTTAGAGACCACTATCACCCAAGTGTTGTATTTGTTCATCCCTCACTAGTAACATGATCCACATTTTAGAAATATCTGACATACATGATTATGGTCCTAGTTTTCTTAAACCATCAATGATCCTTAGTCGTGTCTATAAGATCCCATGATCTTATCCAAGTGTATTTCCTATCAAGATCTATTATACCAACCATTCATAAGACAATATCTTCACCTTTGGTTCCTAAGAAGATCAACATTGAAGCCTAAACTTTCCATTTCCATTGAAAATCCTTCAGAACCACAAACCATGCTTTACAAAATCATAATAGGACACACCAAAACTCCTACACACCACTAGTTACTAGATAACATGATCCAACCTTCCTCCTTCCAACCTGCATAATGGTTATACATGGAATGCACAATATACCACATAGTAAAATCCTCTTAATTAGGAACTTGAGAATATATCCAATCATCCTAGTTATGTATCTTACAAAAACACACCAAAAGTTCTAATTAATTACACACTTTATTGTTTCCATTTATACTTTAAATTTTTTAATAAGTGTTTATTCGACCATGAAAACCTGAAATATAGGCATAAAGACAAAAATGATTCATTTTTACCACATAAAAACATATATCTCGAATTATATTACTTTTTTACATAGTAAAAAAATCAAAATAGCATGCACAAATCGGGTTCATCATACATGAATCAAGGTGAAGTACTAGGATTATGTGGTTGGATAAACTATTATAATGCTCTTATAATCTATACGCCACCACAACCAGAGAAAATAATTCTTTTATTATAAAATTCATGAACTCTTATCAATGATAATCATATAAAAGAATAAAATATTTATATTTTCCACCAACAATACATCACTGTGATTATATCAAAGATAAAAATAACCCTCAAAGATATAGAATTACACTCTACATGAACCATCCAATCAGTATAAACCTACCAAAAACACATCAAATCAAATCTATCTAACTATTGGACATGAGTAGCATCATGTGAAAAAATGTAATATTGTATGTGAATGCTAAAATTTGTCTTAACCACCATAAGGGATCTTTCCTTGATATGTAAGTATGTGTTGGTCCTCATACTTGTGTTAATGTAAGAAGATATCACTACAACCAAGATCAATATAAATAGTAACATTACTAGGTGTAAATATTTTCAAACTCAAATCCTATATTTTTAGTGATGTATCATACAATAATGTATCACATTTAGATGAAATTTATAATTCATTATATTTTTTAATATATAAAACAAATAATTTTATAAGATTTGATTATGATTTCCCAACTCTCTATCCCCAAATAGCCCTCCATCCAAAAAAATGAATGTATATAAATAATTAATTTGTCACCTTATGATGAATATACCAACCTAGTAGTACTATATTAAAATCAAACTCACTACTCCTATGAGTTAAAAAATGATTGAAGTCCATGTATAGGAATACATCAACAACATCCCCCTTTGGTTGGGTTCTTTTTCTTGATTAAGTGAACTCAAAACCTTATAGCACTATTTATTGGGTTTCCCTAACCAAAATGTCAGATGTTCCTATTGTAATAATTTTCCTTAGTAAATACCTTGTATTAAACCACTCAAATATTACTCAACTTCATTGGGACCTCATTCATAATATCAACAAGGATGATTTTCTATCCAAAATTCCAGATCTTATAGGAAAGGGATCGATGATAAGAACCAAGAGGACATAGAAAAAAATTTAGATTCATTCAATAATAGACCTAGAACAATAAATCAGTAATATAAAAAATATTTAATATATGTATCTATACCATAAACTAAGAATTTATATTAAATATAAGAATATAAAATAATTAATCAATTAAAAATCATAAAACTTTTCTGATATCTTATAATAACTTATATAGTAAAATTCCCTAGATGTTACATAAAATTTTATAAAAATTAAAACCCAAGTTAAACAATATAACTAACCAATGAAGAATCTTTTTTTAGAACTCATTTAATAATATATGGTTCATGATAACATAAAATATAAACTCTAAATGAAGTTGAATGTAATACTAAAAATTTAGGAAAATAAAGTGGCATCAATTTTCTTGTTTAGGTAAGATCTTACAGGAGTGACAATGAGTATTTTTCACATGTTGGGAGCAATATATTACATTTTAAAATGAAGTATTATTTACCATAACAACATGAAATGTCAGATATAACAGGGGTTTTTAAGTGGTTATTTTTTTAATTGTTTATAAAATAAGTGATGATGAATAAACAAAAAATGGTATAAAATATACTATTATTATAGTAGTGAAAATTTTGGATGGCATAAATAATGATCATGGACACATGAAATATATTTCAAATATTATGGTGATACAATGGTGTTGTTCAAAAATAGTATAGGTTAACATGTTATGAGAGTTTTAGGAACATCAATATGTTAATAGTAGAGGAAGTACATGTTGATGGTTGGTAAAAATCATTCAATTATGTTTAAATATGATATTTTAGTGAAATTATGAGAGAAAATAACTTCATATATGGGAAATATACTTAAGAAAATGATTATGGCCACATGAAACATATGCCAGAGAATCAAAAATAGCAAAAAATCCACCTAAGAAGTAGAAACCGAGTAGACATAGAGTACTAGTCACACAAAACTTAATATGAAGAAAAATATATTCATTTTAGTTGGTGATACATTTCAAAGAAGAATGATGATATTACATGTCATGGAAGTGGCAGAGTATTTGTGATCTAATGGACAATGTTTTTTCTATAAAAACAGAGGTCAAGGAGTTGATGGGTTGTGTTACTATAAAAAACTAATCAAAAAATGTTATACAAAAATGTGAATAATATTTCTAGCATGTGACACTTTTGAAAATATATACAAATATAAGAGGTTATTGTTCTATTTTTGACAAAACAATAAAAATTAGGCTACATTTGACAACAATTATTGGAAAGTGTTGTGAATTCTTGATCACATAGGCAATGGACAATTATCAAGAACATATAATCATGGATAGTTGAAAAATTATATTTATTCAAGGAAATATATTGTGAAAATAACATATACACCCTCTTGAATATATAACCACTCTAATTGATTATATTAGTTTATCAAGAACATGACCGCTTGAATATATAAATAACATAAAAATAATAGTTTTTCAAGAAAATACATACCTACATGCATTTCTTATAGCAGTTTATCGAGAACATACATGATTTAATATATAAATAACATAAAATAGTGGTTTAGAATAATATATTATTTATCAAGAATAGATACATTTTTGAAAAATAGTACTTTATCAAGAACATACCTTCTTGAAAAATAGTATTTATGCATGGACATATATTAATACAATAACAGAATCACCCACATTAATATATACCTACTCAGGTTGATCATAGGAGTTGATCAAGAACATTGCTTGAATATATAAATAACATTAAAATATTATTTTTTTCAAGAAAATATTTACCTTATTGCATTTCTCATAGTACTTTATTAGGAACATGACTGGTTGAATATATAAATAACATAAAATAGTGGTTTTGTAACATGTATTATTTAAATAAGTGGTAGAAAATATTTTTTTCCAACTTGATAAATTTCTAAAAATCTACATATCATATTTGATATGTTCTATATACAATTTTCAATGATATCTATCAAATAATCCTTTGTGAGATGAAAATAACAAGTAGTCACCAGTGTAAAGTTACAAAAATATCAAAAATAAAGGACAAGAATTATAAAACATCATAGTGAATAAATTCCCATAATAATAACTAAACATCATAGAAGATATTTTTCTAATTAATATAAAAAGATAAACAAATAGAATAAAATTTTCTAACCTTCACGGTAAGGGTGAATGTAAAATGAATCAAACCCGAAAATAACATGAATCTACACATACACACATTCTTAAAACATATTTATATATTAAAATATAATTATATTATTCAAGAATAGAATATTATTTCATAGGAAAAGTCCATGAAAATTGAATAATCAATGAAAATAACATCAAACCTAAAATAATTTCTCCCTCGAAAGTAGACACTATTAACTCATGAAAAAAATAACTAAACTGTCCAGACAAGTCAAAAAAATATTGAAATAATTATAAATTTATAACCAAAAATAAAAAAATGAAATATAAAAAATCCATACCTATAAAAAGGTCCAAGTATATATAAATAGTATAAAAATAACATTATGAAACAACAATACAGTAGGATCCAAATAAGTAATTACTACATGGAGAAAAGAATAAAATTTTATGTTCAGGGAAGAAATATTTTTGAATGTCTAACTGAACACATATTCTAATAGAATAAAACTCAATTTATATGGGAGATGATATTGGGGAAAGTAAAATTCATAAATATAAATTCATTTTTAGTTGTATAATGGGGGAACAAATCAACAATAAGCATCATGTAACCTATAATCTTATAAAAATGTACTGTAATGGGAACCCTATCCAGTTATGGAAATAAAATTCAATATAAGAGTATGAGGTAAGTATTTTTCATGATAAATCATTGAAGGGAGTATTTACCTTTTGTTGGATAATGGAGTTAGTGAGAAGTAACATGAGGAATTGGATTTTGAGGGTAGGTTTGGGTTCAAGTTATAAATCAAAGAGGTGGGGTAGCCACGTCGGAGGAGAAGGATCTTAAGGAGGTGGGGTCGACACATCAGAGGAGAACCATATAAGGTGTAATGGTCATATCAGATCTGCATTCAATGGTGGTGAGACACATCGACGGAGGTGGCTCATGGTGATGTGGGGGGCATCAGAGTTGTGTTGGTAGGGAGGTGGGGAGGCCGCATCAGCGAGGAGGTGGGCTAGTTATACCGGAGCCATGTCGGTAGGGAGATGGGAGGCCACATCAGAGCTGTGTCAGTGGGGATATGGACTAGTTGTGTCGGAGCTAGAGGGTGGGTGGAGGAATTGTAAGGGGAGGAGGAGGGGGAGGAGGGGGAGGAGGAATCATGAGGGATGAGTAAGGGGAGGAGGAATAACAAGTGAGGAGGAGGAATTGTGAGGGAGTAATCATGAGGGTGGAGGAATCAAGAGAGAGGAGAATGGGGATGGGGAGGAGTAATCATGAGGGGAGGAGGGTACTTCCATGAGAATATTTGGCCTATAAATTTAGGTTGGATATAGCCACAATTTTTATAAACCGTGGCTATAAATCTGTGGCTATAGTACAAATTTCTAGTAGTGTTAGTTTTCAAGATGACCACATTTTTTTCTACCACCCAACATCATTTCAATGCCTTTGGAATTTACCCATGCTCCCAACATGCTCAACAACATGTTCCAAACACTAGAACTCATGGTTCCTTCCACAATAAATTTAAGGCATCAAAATATGTATATAAAACATTCGATTTCACCTCCATGAACTGATCAAATATCCAAAATAAATCACTCATGCTTCCTTCCTCAAGGAACCCATCAAACTAAGCCAACCCCTATCACGGGTATCCCTCAATCAAACCAATAACCTAATCACTAATGTCTGAATCGCATCTCAAGAGTCACCTAAGTTTCACTCTTAACCCCACAAACTAGGTCTCACAAAGGGTCATAAATCATGTGAAAACACTCGCTACACCTATATCAACTTCACATGATAACTCATGTTCTAAACAACCCACTATAGGGTCTCACCAAAAATAACCCAACACCACACACCAAACCATCCACCCAAAAAATACCCATTCTTAATGAGAATCCCCACATGGGACTTCCCTATAGAATCACATCTCACCAGTTATTGCTACCATAACTAAAAAATCCATCATAGATGACCCATACCCAATGAAACATAGTTACTAACTCAGTTAAGTATATTACCATTCCATGCTATATGGTAAAATTCCATATAGGTCATTACATATACCTAAAATAACTAATCCTAAATGACCTACTAGTGTCACCCATAACCCACACCAAGGGTATGGATCATCACTATCATCGCTATCAATCATCTTTCCATAGGACCCACTCAACCTTCCATTAGAAAGAGATACATATAAAGGTCATCCCAACTAAGTATAATTCCACCAAGTAATCATATAGGAAAAATCTGTTTGAGGAGTTACTGAAAATTTAAACAACTGATCCTCAGTCATCAGTGGAAACAATTACACTAGCGGTCCTATATGACGTGAATTCCACATGCTTAAAATGATGCATGAGATGCCTCCTGGATCTATAGGCCAAGATTCAAAATCCAAATAACTTTTATCTTTCTAATATACCAATATCCAATTTACCTAAACCATAAGTAATTAATCTCAAACATTAAGTGTGTCGCACTAGGTGAAAACAAAAATAATCATAACAACATAGCCTAAGAACATCAATCCCATACCCATGGTAACCTAAAATTCCACTAGGAAACGTGTTTGTGACACACCTATTTGGATTCCATCACAAGAATCGAAAAATCCCATTGTCTCCTATATTCCATGAAGAAACAATAAGAAAATAGAATACAAAACTTTGATACCACTTTTAAATGTCTCGTTTTAGAGGCCACTCGACTACTTCACTGACTCAGTTCAGAACAAAACCACAAGTGTATCTCCCCAAATTCTAGAGGTTATAGACTAGTAGTGGGGGTCTAAGGAGGTACTATGAGGAGGATATAACCATATATCAAAGTGCTCATCATAATATAAAACAACTAAATATCACCCATCTTGATAAATATAAATCATAAGAAATAAATAAAAAAATACAAATAATAAATTAAATTAAGTAATGGTATGAACATAAATAACAAACATACATAGCTAATCACCCACTAGGTTGGTAAAATATACACACCAGTACAAAATAAAAAAAGAAGATGGCTCCACAACTACACTAAGACCCATTGTAACACCCCAGGTAAATAAAGAATATGAAATTTTCACATTTATCCATATTTGTGAATAAAATATTAATATAACTTTAAAGGGGACACTATTCTCAATGGCATACTTAATACGTAACAATGAGTTTCTTGGGAATCTTACGTTGCACTCTAATAATAAAATAATATTATTTTAAATTGTAGTTAACGCCTAGCCGTTGTAATGGCGGGAATGAACAAAACTAACTAAAAAATGATTATATATGTTTGTCAAATATTTTTACTTTTTACAATAAATGTTAGAGGATTAAAAATGTGAATTAATCCAATTTTAAGCGTAAACATTCTAATATTCTTTAAAAGGTCGATTAACCGCCTTTTGATGACGAACCTCTTTTAAATCCACTTTTTGACAATTTTATGTGTTATATTTGACAAAATAAAATTCTTCTTTAGAATCGGGACATCAAAATTTACTTTGTTTAAATTTTTGGTATTTTTCCGATAAAGTTCATTTTTTAATGAATAGTGAAAAATGTTGTATTTTAATTCAAAACATCTTTTTAATCTAATTTATTTATATGATTATATTATCTTTTGAATTGGTTTTAAAGTGAAATTTGAATATATTTTTACCATTTAATCCAATAGTGGTCGTTGGAATTAATTTCATCTTGAAATTGGACTTAAACTAGTGTCAATCTTTTGATACATATTGTTTCATAAAAACACGTTATTTGCTCTGACAGTGGGAATTAATTATTAAATTAATTAATGTAACTTATATGTTTTGAATTTTGTAAAATAGAAATCATTTTTGAATTTGGAATATCAAATATAGATTAGGGTGAATTTTTGGTATTTTTCTGGAAAACTTCAGTTTTTGATGAATAGTGAATCCACTAAGTGGTACTTAAAAAACTGATTTTTCGTTTAAATGAAATTTTACCACCTCTGTGTTTTGAATTTCAAAAATCCGACATACATAGTTGTCATTAAGAAGTAAAATGTTGTTCAATGGGATTAAAATAATTTTTTTGGTGAATAGTAACTTTTAAGTTTTAATCGCGATTAGAGGTAATTAGTGTAGTTTAAGGTAAAAATAATGTTTTAATAATATTAAATTACCTAGAAACTTGTCCTACCCTCATTGGATGAGTCATGGCCGACCAAGAAAATACATGGGTCAACTTGGGGACCCCATGGAGCCACTTTTCTTGGAAAATGACATTAATACCTTTTTATTAAAAGTTAAAATTAAAATGTCACAAACATGTGTTGTTTTACTAAAACATTTTTTAGATGGGGTTATAAAAGTCATATTTTTGACTATAAATATTAATTAGAAAGATAAAAATATTTCCTACATCATGATATTTGTTTTATAATTTTTAGACATTAAATAAATTAATTTATTTATGACACCGTGATGATGTAGTGATTACCTCATAAATGAACGATTTAAATAAAATGAGAAGATAGGGTGAAATATAAGTCTTAAACTTGTCACAAACCTATTTGATGGGTGTATTTAGAAACCTTATCACCTTATACTAGAAATATATCCTTTTTGGACCTTTAAAATCCTAAAATCATTTTATAATAAAGTAATATTTTATAACTTTCCAAGAGTGCCCCTCCTCTCCTCTTATAAAAGGCCCCCACCTCTACCACCTTACACACACCTATAAAGCCTTTGGCTCGGCCAAAACATGCCCATTTCATCTCTCCACATCCCTATATTCATCATTTAAGCCTCACTTTGGGCATAATCATTTCCAAGGAAGCCTTTGAGCTCAAATCAAAGAGAGTTACCCGATTTAAAGGTAATGTCTCCCCTTGTGTTCTTTTGTTTTATTTTTCTTCTCCAAACCCCTAAACTCTTTTTATTACCTTTTTTTGTAACAACACCAGTATCTTAAATATACTAGTATGTTGTTATAAGAATTATTCGAGCTACAATTTCACACACCTCCGTCTAATGGTTAAAGAACATACTGTTTCTGTGGATGATGAATTACTGCCTCACGAAACGATGATTGTTCAATATTATTTTAACACCTTCAAAGGTGGACATTAAGATGAAACTATATTTATATATGATATATAATATTTTTATGTTTTCCTTAAGCTTCTGTATTTTTCATTTATGTCATACCTTTATGGTTTCCATTATGGGTAAACGCGATATCTTCATTTTAGGAAGTGTGGACTACCGCCCCCTCAAAGTGATTTGATTCGTTAATGCCATATGTGGGACGTATAAAGGATGTAATTAATGGTATTACATAAGATATCCTACTGGAATTATAATATACATTTATATAATTATTATTTAATTCCATTGAATACAAAAAAATATAAATGAAAGTAGCGTTCATGCGTACGTACGACTTACCATCTCCATGAACGGTACATTTAATTTCTTATCTCCAAATGTTATGTAATATTATAAGTACATATATATAACGGATATATATGTAATATATTACATCTAAATGATGGATATAATTCTGGAATTATAATATATATATATATCTCATTTTGTTTTAATTCCATTAATATGACAAAAAATGAAAGTAGCGTTCATGCGTACGTACGACCTACCGTCTCCATGAACGGTGCTTTTAATTTTTTATCTCAAAATGCTATGGAATAGTATGAAATGAATATATACTGGATATATATGATATTTAAAACATAAATACTATTCTGGATATGATTTACCTATAACTACATGGAAAATTCTTTTCCAACAAGTTCAATTTTTACTCATGTACTGAACATTGACAAAAACGTCCGATATGAACTCACTTTATTAACCAATTATTATAACATTATAATATGTGATATGAACTGAATAATAATATTTAAAGGTGGTCCTTAAGAAATTATAAATTGACCAAATTTTATTATTTAGGAGATTAAATAACGATCGAGTCATGTCGGACACGAGGTAAGGGATCCTACCCCACTCTTTCTTTTAAGTACACTCTTTTATGTCATTCCTTTTAAGCTCATATTTCTTATGATTGGGATGTTATTTTATATTAATACTACTTTAATTTTTATGTTCATATGATGAGAGACCCTATTTTCTCTCATCAATCCATTTTTTAAGTTTTGAGTGGCGCCGTTAGGCTGCCGAATTTTCGTAAGGGATCCAACCTCTCTCTTTCTTTTTAAGTACTCTCATTTATGTAATTTCTTTTAAGCTCATCTTTCTTATGTTTGGGGATGTTATTTTATATTCATCATACTTTAAGTTTTATGTTCATATTGTTAGAGACCCTATTTGATCTCATAAATCCATTTTTGGAAGTTTTAAGTGGCGTCGTTAGGCTGCCGAGTTTTCGTAAGGGATTTTTCATCTCACTTTAATTCCTGTGACATTTATGCTTCATTTGACACTATTTCCTTTTATTGGTGTATTTAATTCCCATTATTATACTCTTTGTGTAATATAATTTCATTTATGGGTATTTAAATATTCATTGTATGACCCTTTTTCAAAGGGGTGTACATTTCAAATGTTACCCAAGTCGGTAAGGGAACCTTTCACCCTCCTCTTTTTAAAAGAATTATTTTGTTATGTATTTTAATTCACATACTATTATGTTGGGATATGTTCTTCTATATCCTTATTGATGTAAATTTTATGTCCAAGTGATGAGATACCCTTTTTATCCCTCATCAACTCTTTTTCTGAATTTTGAAGTGACGCCGTTAGGCTGTCGAATTTTTGTAAGGGAACTTCTTAACCCAATTTTGATTCTTTGGGATAAACTTGGACTCCTTGAATATGGCGTTCTATGAATATGTTTGAAAGTCCTATGATTGTTTTACACTTAATATCCACCTATATTTGGTGTATTCGTTTGTCACACATAATTATGTAATTGATTTATCCTTAATCTAAGGATACCGTCTTTGAATAGGACTTCGTCTCAATCTCCTTTTGTTTAGGAATATTATGTTTTATACACAACTTTATTTTATACGGTGTATAAACCCCTTTGACTTTTACGTTTATCCAAAAGGAATCTTTTTTATACGAAGTGTTTTACTAAACAACAAAAGGGAATGTTTTTGTCGTACGTATGCGGCGACAACGACTTCTCCGCCGCCGTGACCATTATTTGAGTTTTAGCTTCCTCTAAAAGCCATACTTTTTTTAAATGAAAAATAAATACCATGTTTTAATTTTCTTTTATTTTGGTATTGAAAATCATTTTAATAATGTTTTTATTATATCAATGTGTTGTATTGATATCTTGTGATTGAAATGTGGAAATGTTATGTTTCCTTTATACATGTTTTATGTGATACGATTATGTTATGGTTCTTAGGCATTATTATGAATACGGGTGGTTCCATGATAAAATAAGGGCAAGTGAGCCCGATATATCTCTCTAATGCATTGGGTAACGTGAAGGAGTTAAACTTTAAGGTTTCTCTGAAGAGATTTAGGGAATACACTGTAATGGGTATTCCAAACGTAACCAAGAGGGTTACTCCCTATGTAAGAATGTTATGAATGCCTCAAGTTACCTTTATGCATTATGATTTCTATGATTTATTCATGATTTGATGAGGTATGTTAAAATGCTTATGTTTTATGAGTAAATTATGATTTCATACATGGACTAATGTTTTCTTTTCATACCGTTATATCCCTTACTGAGCTTTTTATGCTCATCCCAAGTTTTTGAAATGTTTTTCACAGGTCAGGGGAAAGGTGCAAGATATTTTGATAGTTTCAAGGAAGTGTCAAGAAAGAATCCATGTTTTATTTTAAATATGTTTCTGTTGATGGGAAAAAAATGAATACTATCTTTTATGTAACCACTTTGTTTAAATGTTGAATGTAATTCATGATTTATGATATAATTCTCTAAAACTCTAAACCTGAAAATATCCTCAATTTGAATTATTCATTTAATTCAATATTAAGTAAGGTTTAAGGTCGGAGCCTTATAGTTGGTATCATAGGTCGGTTTAGATAATTTTAGAGGTTAGGGTATTCTCTAGGCATAAGTGACATTACCATAATGGTTAGGATTTCAGAAAGAGTCCTAGTTTTAGATAAAGTGAATGAGTAAGTATATCTTAGTGTTTATCTTCCTCATTAGTACATGATGGTTTGTTGATATACTCACACTGAAATTTCTGTTTTTAGTGAATGGATGGATCTAGCAGGCACCAAAGTGACAATAGGTTTGAAGGAAACTGTGGTGGTTCTCTGATTAAGAGACTGGATGAAATGGGGGATTCAATGAGGAAACTCGTGGTTGTTCTAAACTAACAATCAAGGAGTCATGATCAACCACTTGAACCTTGGTATGTTCTGTAATGCATCATGTAAGAGATGACCAATCAATTTGGAAGTTCAGGTAATAATTATAAAGGTAACCATTAGGGTTTATATGATCCTTACTTTTGAGGTAATTATGGGTTATTATATGTTATGATGGAAAATGAAAGGAATGAGATAAACTTGAAGTTAAAATATGTTATGATTATTTTTGAAGATTTTATCTCATTTTGGGGAATGTTTTAAGAATTATATAGTTTTGGAAAAAGGACAACACGCAGACCATGTGACAACCCGTCGCGTCGGACAAAGTTGTGGGAATCGAACCCACAACCAAAGTGCAACTGGTATTTATCACCTACCACTGGACTACGTGAATTCCCTAGTAAGTTTGACTAATTATTTTTAGTTAGATGATTTTAGGAATCAATATTAATTTTATTTTGGGTTATCTATGGAAATGATTAACCTATCATGGAGGATATGTGATTAGGTTAATTACTTTTCAATATGAGAATTTAAGAGCAACTGATGTTATTTGGAGATAAAAGTTAATTTTTACCTTGGAAGACTATGTGATTAAATCCTTCAAATATTTGGGTTTAAATCTTAGTTTGGTTTACTTTGAAGAATTTTATGGACAATTGATTATTGAATGGTCTTCGTTGAACTTTGGGTTTTTTTTGGAAAACTTTTGGAGATTAAGAATAGATTTTCTTTTTATAAAGGATTATACTTTTGTGGATTATCTGATCTCATACTAACAATTTTGGTTTTTGATTTTGTCTAAAGACATGGGAAATATATAGTTCACTTTTGTATATTAGGTGATTCTCAAGAAGTTGATTATAGTACTCTTAATGCAAACAAGTCTTCCTAAAAACTCGTCTTTTGGAGAAAATATGAGTTTGATTAAGGAATCTAGTAAAAGTTGAAAGTCTACGTGACAAGTAAGTATGTTTCATTATGATTTAGTTAAGCTCAAAAATAAATTCCTCAATGAAGAGTAACTTAAAACAAAAATTTTTTCTATTAACTTTCCCTACTAGGGAATCGAATACCGTTTAACCCATCATAAGTTTGTGATTTTCTTATGGTTAACTTTCTCCTAGACATGTTTACTATCACTCTGCCTCAGAACATGACCCTTTGTTTTTTCCTCCATATCCATGTTTTCCTAAATGGAATCCTAGTATGGGTTAACTTGGGTGACCTTTTTAATTCTATTTATTTATTTTAAAGTGATTGTTTTACTGACTCTTGTTCCGATGTGAGATTTTCAATGAAGTTTCCAAGCCCAATTTTAAAATTGCGAGGATGCAATTCCCAAAAGGGGGGAAGGATGTAACACCCTAGGTAAATAAAGAATATGAAATTTTCACATTTATCCATATTTTTGAATAAAATATTAATATAACTTTAAAGGGGATGCTATGCTCGATGGCGTACCCAATACGCAACAACGAGTTTCTTGGGAATCTTACGTTGCACTCTAATAATAAAATAATATTATTTTAAATTGTAGTTAACGCCTAGCCGTTGTAATGGCAGAAATGAATAGAACTAACTAAAAAATGATTATATATGTTTTTCAAATATTTTTACTTTTTACAATAAATGTTATAGGATTATAAATGTGAATGAATCCAATTTTAAGCGTAAACATTCTAATATTCTTTAAAAGGTCGATTAACCGCCTTTTGATGATGAACCACTTTTAAATCCACTTTTTGAAACTTTTATGTGTTATATTTGACAAAATAAAATTCTTCTTTAGAATCGGGACATCAAAATTTACTTTGTGTAAATTTTTGATATTTTTCGGACAAAGTTCATTTTTTAATGAATAGTGAAAAATGTTGTATTTTAATTCAAAACCTCTTTTTAATCTAATTTATTTATATGATTAGATTATCTTTTGAATTGGTTTTAAAGTGAAATTATAATATATTTTTACCATTTAATCCAATAGTGGTCGTTGGAATTAATTTTATCTTGAAATTGGACTTAAACTAGTTTCAATCTTTTGATACTTATTGTTTCATAAAAACACGCTATTTGCTCTGACAGTGGGAATTAATTATTAAATTAATTAATGTAAATTATATGTTTTTAATTTTGTAAAATATAAATCATTTTTGAATTCGGAATATCAAATATAACTTAGGGTGAATTTTTGGTATTTTTCTGGAAAACATCAGTTTTTAATGAATAGTGAATCCACTAAGTGGTCCTTAAAAAACTGATTTTTTGTTTAAATGAAATTTTACCACCTCTGTGTTTTGAATTTCAAAAATCCGACATACATGGTTTTCATTAAGAAGTAAAATGTTGTTCAATTGGATTAAAATAATTTTTTTGGTGAATAGTAACTTTTAAGATTTAATCGCGATTAGAGGTAATTAGTGTAGTTTAAGGCAAAAATAATGTTTTAATAATATGAAATGACCTAGACACATGTCCTACCCTCATTGGATGAGTCATGGACGACCAAGAAAATCCATGGGTGAACTTGGGGACCCCATGGAGCCACTTTTCTTGGAAAATGACATTAATACCTTTTTATTTAAAGTTAAAATTAAAATGTCACAAACATGTGTTGTTTTACTAAAACAATTTTTATATGGGGTTATACAAGTAATATTTTTGACTATAAATATTAATTAGAAAGATAAAAGTATTTCCTACATCATGATATTTTTTTTATAATTTTTAGACATTAAATAAATTAATTTATTTATGACACCGTGATGATGTAGTGATTACCTCATTAATGAACGATTTAAATAAAATGAGAAGATAGGGTGAAATATAAGTCTTAAACTTGTCACAAACCTATTGGATGTGTGGATTTAGAAACCTTATCACCTTATCCTAGAAATATATCCCTTTGGGACCTTTAAAATCCGAAAATCATTTTAAAATAAAGTAATATTTTATAACTTTCCAAGAGTGCCCCTCCTATCCTCTTATAAAAGGCCCCCACCTCTACCACCTTACACACACCTCTCAAGCCTTTGGCTCGGCCAAACCATGCCCATTTCATCTCTCCAAATCCCTATATTCATCATTTAAGACTCACTTTGGGCATAATCCTTTCCAAGGAAGCCTTTGAGCTCAAATCAAAGAGAGTTACCCGATTTAAAGGTAATGTCTTCCCATGTGTTCTTTTGTATTATTTTTCTTCTCCAAACCCCTAAACTCTTTTTATTACCTTTTTTTGTAACAAAACCAGTATCTTAAATACACTAGTATTTTGTTATAAGAATTATTCGAGCTACACTTTCACACACCTCCGTCTAATGGTTAAAGAACATACTGTTTCTGTGGATGGCGAATTACTGCCTCACGAAATGATGATTGTTCAATATTATTTTAACCCCTTCAAAGGTGTCCATTAAGATTTCACTATACTTATATATGATATATAATATATTTATGTTTTCCTTAATCTTATTTATTTTTCATTTATGGCATACCTTTATGGTTTCCATTATGGGTAAACGTGATATCTTCATTTTAGGAAGTGCGGACTACCGCCCCCTCAAAGTGATTTGATTCGTTAATGCCATATGTGGGATGTATAAAGGATGGAATTAATGGTATTACATATGATATCCTACTGGAATTATAATATAACTTTATATCATTATTATTTAATTCCATTTAATACAAAAAAAAAGAAATGAAAGTAGCGTTCATGCATACGTACGGCTTACCGTCTCCATGAACGGTACATTTCATTTCTTATCTTCAAATGTTATGTACTATTATAAGTACATATATATAATGGATATATATGTAATATATTACATATAAATGATGGATATAATTCTGTAATTATAATATATATATATATATATCTCATTTTGTTTTAATTCCATTAATATGACAAAAAATGAAAGTAGCGTTCATGCGTACGTACGGCCTACCATCTCCATGAACGGTGCTTTTAATTTTTTATCTCCAAATGCTATGTAATAGTATAAAATGAATATATAATAGATATATATGATATTTAAAACATAAATACTATTCTGGATATGATGTACCTATAACTACATGGAAAATTGTTTTCCAACAAGTTCAATTTTTACTCATGTACCGAACATCGACAAAAACGTCTGATATGAACTCACTTTATTAACCAATTATTACAACATTATAATATGTGATATGAACTGAATAATAATCTTTAAAGGTGGTCCTTAAGAAATTATAAATTGAACAAATTTTATTATTCATGATATTAAAGAACGATCGAGTCATGTCGGACACGAGGTAAGGGATCCTACCCCTCTCTTTCTTTTAAGTACACTCTTTTATGTCATTCCTTTTAAGCTCATATTTATTATGATTGGGATGTTATTTTATATTACTAAATCTTTAATTTTTATGTTCATATTATTAGAGACCCTATTTTCTCTCATCAATCCATTTTGGAAGTTTTGAGTGGCGTCGTTAGGCTGCCGAATTTTCGTAAGGGATCTAACCTCTCTCTTTCTTTTTAAGTACTCTCATTTATGTAATTTATTTTAAGATCATCTTTATTATGTTTGGGGATGTTATTTTATATTCCTCATACTGTACTTTTTATGTTCATATTATTAGAGACACTATTTGATCTCATAAATCCATTTTTGGAAGTTTTAAGTGGCGCCATTAGGCTGCCGAGTTTTCGTAAGGGATTTTTCATCTCACTTTAATTCCCGTGACATTTATGCTTCATTTGCTAGTATTTCCTTTTATTGGTGTATGTACTGCCCATTATTATAATATTTGTGTAATATAATTTCATTTATGGGTATTTACATATTCATTGTATGACCCTTCTTCAATGGGGTGTACGTTTCGAAAGTTACCCAAGTCGGTAAGGGAACCTTTCACCCTCCTCTTTTTAAAAGACTTGTTTTGTTATGTCTTTTAATTCACATACTATTATGTTGGGATATGTTCTTCTATATCCTTATTGATTTAAATTTTATGTTCAAGTGATGAGATACCCTTTTTATCTCTCATCAACTCTTTTTCTGAATTTTGAAGTGATGCCGTTAGGCTGTCGAATTTTTGCAAGGGAACTTCTTAACCCAATTTTGATTCTTTGGGATAAACTTGTACTCCTTGAATATGTCATTCTATGAATATGTGTGAAAGTCCTATGATTTTTTTACACTTAATATCCACTTATATTTGGTGTATTCGTTTGTCACACATAATTATGTAATTGATTTATCCTTAATCCAAGGATATCGTCTTTGAATGGGACTTTGTCTCAATCTCCTTTCATTGAGGCATATTATGTTTTATACACAACTTTCTTTTATACGGTGTATAAACTCCTTTGACTTTTACATTTATCCAAAAGGAATATTTTTTATACGAATCGTTTTACTAAATGACAAAAGGGAGTTTTTTTGTCGTATGTATGCGGTGAAAACGACTTCTCCGCCACCATGACCATTATTTGAGTTTCGGCTTCCTCTATAAGCCATACTTTTTTAAATGAAAAATAAATACCATGTTTTACTTTTCTTTTATTTTGGTTTTCATAATGTTTTTATTATATCAATGTGTTGTGTTGATATCTTGTGATTGAAATGTGTAAATTTTATGTTTCCTTTATGCATGTTTTATGTGATACGATTATGTTATGGTTCTTAGGCATTATTATGAAGACGGGTGGTTCCATGATAAACTAAGGGTGGGTGATCCCGATATAGCTCTCCAATGCATTGGGTAACGTGAAGGAGTTAAACGTTAAGGTTTTTCTGAAGAGATTTAGGGAATACACTATGATGGGTATTCCAAACGTAACCAAGAGGGTTACTCCCTATGTAAGAATGTTATGAATGCCTCAAGTTACCTTTATGCATTATGATTTATTCATGATTTGATGAGGTATGTTAAAATGCTTATGTTTTATGAGTAAAGTATGATTTCATACATGGACTAATGTTTTCTTTTCATACCTTTATATCCCTTACTGAGCTTTTTATGCTCATCCCAAGTTTTTGAAATGTTTTTCACAGGTCAAGGGAAAGGTGCATGATATTTTGATAGTGTCAAGGAAGTGTCAAGAAAGAATCCATGTTTTATTTTAAATATGTTTCTGTTGATGGAAAAAAAATGAATACTATATTTTATGTAACCACTTTGTTTAAATATGGAATGTAATTCATGATTTATGATCTAATTATCTAAAACTCTAAACTTGAAAAGAACCTCAATGTGAATTATTCATTTAATTAAATATTAAGTAAGGTTTAAGGTCGGGGACTTATACCCATATCATCTTGATATACAACCACATATGAGATATCCACCCAATCATGCTATCCTGGGCCTCAGTCCAAACCTATGACTACAATAATCACGTGAGAGATGCTTGGGTGCCCATGTGCAATTGATACCAGAGAAGGGTGTGATTAAAAAACTCAATAGGGAACCACCAACATGATTTTATAATAAATTACACATATAGTGATATGTACAAGTGATATTATTGATATAAATAAATAAACTATTTAATAATAAATAAAATAAACCAATAATACCTGCTTTATCCTGACATGAGAATACCTCTAATAATGGCTTATGGATCATGCCAACCAATGTACCAAAACCATACCATTGTTCATCCTTAGTCCCATGACCTTGATTGAACATAACTACTTTATCTAGTGTTGGGGTGTGTCTGATCATGTCATGATATCATGGAAACCATATAGACACATGATCCTGGTGAAACCTAGGAATCCCTTATATTCAGGCTCATCTGACCAATAAATCATGATGAATGGATCCATAACCAAATCCTAGGTGTCCTGGGCATCTTTATAAACTCCAAGTATAACTAATTTTGTGAGGCTGATTCCCAATATCTTGGATAATCACTAAAATAAAAATCATCCCCCAAGTCACTTTTTCAAATGACAGGATCCTTGGAATCCTAGGAATACTGATCAAGAATAAGTAATATAATTGGTCTCAACTTGCTAAATCCTAAGGATGACCAAGGAATATCATAATAAAAATAAAAATAAAATAAAATAAAATAAAATAATCCCCCAATCCTACATGACTAGATCCTAGTCAATATGGGAATTCTAGGGACCTGTGGCATCCAGGATGTCCCATATAGACTCGAGGTTGAATCCTAACATCCTGATCATTCTTTACATGGATTAGTAGTTGAATCCTAGGATACACATCATGCATCCATGTCGACATCATCGTCCAATACATATCATACTAGTATCATATAAGGACCAATAATGGATCCTAGGAAAAACCTTTGGGCATATTTACCATACCATCATCATCGCATCGGACCCATATGCTAAGTTCCGGGAAGCACATCTGAACACCATAGTTGTATCTACAATAAAAAAATGACATAAAATAAAAAAAGGGTCAAAAGAAAGCCTAAAACCACTAATAAAATCCATATCCTCATGATATTACACCTTCGATGCAGGTTATAAGGTGATACTCGCTACCATATATACTCAGGATATACATTTCCACTCAAGTTTGACCAGTCATTGGGGAACCCCCTAGGTCCCCATGGTCACAATATTATAGAGGCACCCTCACATGGGTCCTCGGTCTCAACTATTTCTTGGGTCAACTCCTGACACTCTAAGGATGTTACATACTATGAAATCATTAATATGGTAGAATGAACATTCCAGATACATAGGGTCTTTCATACAGTACAACATGAAATAGAAGGTACATAACCTATCTCAATATTCAAGTTTCTACTCAGTTAGTTCACTCACCTAATCTATGTCCATTCAATTCTTAAAAACAAGAATCACCTCGTGAGGTATTGGTATCAAAAGCCACATGACCAATGTTCAAGGACTCAACCATCAACGTGAAAGACATCTAGCTAGAGAATAATGTCATGTCATAGCCTTTAGATCTACATAGGGTCCAAGGTATCTCATTCAATTGAATGACTTAATTAATTACAAAATTATAATTTAATTTACTAATTTAATAGTTCTTTTAATTGAAAGGACAATCACAATAAGGTAGTGAGGCCATATGATACAATGGATATAATCAAATTCATAAACCATAGAGTGTGTATGCTGGACCACATAACTTTTATTTAGATCTTTCTATTTATATCCAAGGGCTGGAAGTAGCTTCCAAGTCTCCCCCAAGGTCCAAATTAGCTTTTCCATGATCACACTGCATTCCAAGACCCTAACTCAAGATAAGAAACATAAAACAATTAATTATAAAATTTATAAATAATTTTATAATCTAGTTCTAAAAAGGAATAACTACGAAAAATCTCACCAGTGGCCTCATTACACAAGAAACACAACAAAATGCATTCTAATGACCCGCAATGTTCCCCTGACCTCATACTAGAAAAAATAACTAACACGCAACATAAATTCCACAATTAATTTAATTATAATTTAGGTAAAAACCTAAGAAATTACAAAATAACAAAATAATATGAAGAAATAATAAGAAACTGGGTGTATATGGAATCTCAGTATACCCTTATCCTGGAAATAATGAAAGCCCCTTAGAGAATCATGAAATTACACCATGATCTAGTAGAATAATCAATGAAAAGATAAGACATAAAACACAAAATTTGAAATGAGGATGGAAGGATACTAGTGGATATCACCTAGAATAATGTCTTACCTCAAAACACTGAATAATGACCTTAAAAAATATACATTGATCAAGGGAGAAGATAAGGAGGGAGGTTTTTAGCCAACTAGGTCACGTGTGGGGAGGAGAAGATGAAAGGGGGGATTCCCTATTTTAATTCTCATAGGGTTAAAAGGTAAAATATTTTTTAATTAGTCTCATATTTTTTGCACCTAATTTTCCAAAATATGTTCCTACTATTCTTCTTCCACTATCCAAGGTTTCACATCTCACACATTTGGTTCACATGGTTTTCTAAACCATTTAGCAATCATAAAAAACACCTCTAGAAAATTTCACATAGTTTTTCTATAATCATTTGAAAATTTTAAATTATCCTCTAAAACAAACCAAGGAACATGGTTTCCTATAGAACCTCTCATTGTTTTCCCATAACCATTCCCTAACCATCCAGGAAAATCTTGCTCCATAGAAAAACAGCTAAAAATGACCCAATCTTCTATGTTTAACATGGTTTCCATTAAACTATGTTCCCCAAAACTATTCTACATAGGTTAAAACATGTAAATATTTCAAAATTTATCCTAAAGACCTTAAGTCACACCCAAGAACCTAAGATACATTCTAATCCTCATTCCATGTCTAAAAATATTACTTTAAGACACCCCAACTCTCTGAATTCCATTCTGAATCTCTAATCAAAATACAAACCACCTAGTAAAATACAAAAATCAAATTTATTGTGTAATATTCAACTCAAAGACACACGAGATCTTATAATTATTCAGGATGTTATGTGAAAGAGAAAAATGATTCTAGAACCTAAGCGAAGGGATATCTCTAAATAACCCTATTTTATTTGGGATATGATTTCTCTCTTTTTTTCACCACGTTTTCTCTCTATCCTTATTATATACTTAAATATTTTTTATATAATTATGACACATATATAATGAGTTTAATTCACTTTTCCTTGATGGGGATATATATGTTTTAATGGTTCCCTTCTCAATAAGAAAACCTGATTATAGGAAACTTCTCTGTTTCATACCCCATTTCAGGTACCACTCCATAAAATGTTTCAAACCATACATGGTTTCTAATATTGATTATTATATTATAGAAAAATCTTTTTAGTTTATTTTTGGTTTTATGGAAATCAATATTCTCTTTCCCCTATTTGAGGTCTATTCACCCTTTTTCTTAAAACCCCTCTTAAGCGGTATATTTCCAAATTTACCTATCCACTCTTTTCCACATATTCACTTAATTTGGAAATCATTTTCCAAGATCTATTATTATTTTTCACCTATGAATGTACAATAATTTTTTAATCCCTTATTTACTAGAAACCATTATGATACACCATCTGGTTATTATATAAGACCTGATTATGAAACCCATTTATTTCCATGGATAATTCTTATGTTTATGAATTATGTATGATTTCCATTTATGGAGAACATAATCATGTAAAAGTTATGATAGGTGCACCCAGATAGCTATACAATGCATTGGGTAATGTTTATGTCTCATGAGATGATATGATTTGAATTAGAGAGTAAACCTAATTCATGATAAAAATCTATCCACCATGCGATGTTGTATTTTTTGTTAGCCTTATCTTATGATTATGTGATGTTTTATATTATTTACACATTACTATGATAATATTATCTTATGATTCCATGTTATTTATGTAATTATACTATATGATTATTCACGATCCTTGTATTTTACGATATCATGTTATTTATTTTAACTAATATGTTATTATTCATTATCATGCTCCTTACCTTACTGGGATTTATAGATCTCCCATTTTGTTTATCTATTACCTAGGTTATACTATGGAGTTTTAGGATATCAAAAGAATTTAGGAGCTCATTATGGAGATTAAAATAAATATGTTGTGCTTTAGTCTCATTTTGATGTATTATTATCCCAATCTTTCAAAGACACTAGACCGCTCAATCTTTAGGTTGAATTTATTGGATATTTATGTTGAAAATAATGTAATAATATGTGTAAAAGGATATAGTAACTATATTTGGGATCAAATAAAGTTATAATTATTTTTGGTGATTCATATAAGAATAGATAAGTTAAAACCCTAAGGATAAGTCTAAGTATAGGAAAATGGCTAGAAATTTTGGTAAAGTACAGAGTGAGTGGTTTTTAAGAAATTACATCCCTATATAGATACTACAAGTGGATTTGGCTCTTAAATAGATATAATTTGGGATAATAAACTCCAAAAGAAACATTGGTTATTAACTCGACCTATACCTCATGCATGATAAAAGGCCTTCCTACACACTTGGTTTGAAACTCTTAGGGGATATTATTTGGTAAATTCAAAAACTATTTTCAAACCATTAAGAGTAAATTAAATATATTGTTAGGTTATAAAACCTAATAAGAACATTAACATGGATAAACTACATTAAAACCCAAATATTCATAATTTAGGATATACATGGTATTTATATGTTATTCCTTTTATGTTTACAATTTCCCTTTTATATGTTTTTTAGTTTGAGTATTATCACCCCTATGTTAATTTTTGATATAGTAAATAACTAGAACCATTATAAAATAGTGAATGGTTCACTAAATATGAACATAAAATATACTATATGATTATATTTATACACAGTATTTTATATTAAGCATGTTTAATAGAACTATTCAAACACCAACTCAAAACATAGGGGTTGAGTTATTTGTTAGAATAATAAATGGGGAAATTATTGAATCTCAAGTATATAACTACCATAGGTAAATGTTTGTGGACTGAATTTACTAGAAAATATTATCATTCATCCTTTTGTGTAATTTTATGCTATATTGGGCATGGATTTTCTATCCTTATATAAATCCAATATCAACTGTCAGGAGAGGAAGATCACTCTTCACATCCCAATTCATCCAATGATTCTATACAAGTGTAAGTTGGATAATGAATCTAATTTAGAATATTATTCTCAAGCATGGATAATATTTCCTTATGAGTAATCATATATAGCTCAAATGATTATTAAAAATGATAGAATCATTCTCGAAGACATGCCTATTGTGAGGGACAATACTGATGTATTCCTTAAAGAGTTTCATAGTCTCACTCCTAACTGATAGGTTACGTTATTAATTTAACTTATACCTATATCTCTGCCCGTATCCAAGACTCATTAAATAATTGTCACCATTAAGTTTAAAGAATTAATGAAATTGTTATAATAGAATCTGGAAAAGGGTTTTATATGCCCTAATGATTCATTATGGGGTATGCCGATCCTCTTCATCATTAAAAAGGATGGGTTAAATTGAATTTACATTTATTATCACGAAATCAACAAGATCGTGATGAATAAGAGTATCCAATACCATGGATTTATGACTTGTTTGATTAACCACATTCCCCCCAAACTTATCTAAGGTTAACCTTTTTTAGGGTATAATCAATTAAAGGGGATGAAGGAAGATATTCTCAAGATCACCTTTTGAACAAGGTATGGACACTATGAGTTCATAGTGATTCCATTTAGAATTACTAATGTCCCAAAAAAATTTCATGGACTTGATGAATGGATTTTTTTAGAGATTACCTCAAAAAATATGTGGTAGTATTTATAGACTATATTATGATATACTCTAGAAGAAAAGGAGGATTATGAGGAGCATTTGAATACTATGCTAACGACTTTGTGAATTGAGAATCTATATGAAAAGTATAGTAAATGTGAGTTATGGATGTAGGAAGTATCATTCATGGGTTATTTTATCATAAATAAAGGAATATTTTCAAACTATTCTAAGATAAAGACAATAAAGGATTAGCCCAGGACAAAATCAGTAACTGAGATCCATAGTTTCCTTGGACAAGTTGGGTATTACCAATGATTTGTGAGAAGCTTCTCATGATTGAAAAACCCATAACTGATGTAACTCATAAGGGAGTGAATTTTTTATAGACTAATTAATTTGAATATAATTTCAGTAATTTAAAAAGAGTCTTATCACTACACCAATCATAATGCATCCCTCAAGTAGGGAACTATTCATATTATATAGTGATGCTTCAAAAATATATTGGGCTATGTACTGATGAAAAACGAAAAAATGATAGCCTATGACTCATGGAAGTTGAATTTTCATTAGTAGAATTACCCAATCCTTTATCTAGAGTTGGATAAAATGATATTTTCATTGAAGATTTGGTAGAACTATTTCTACAGGGAAGTGTGAAATATATATATATATATATTATAAGAGCCTCAAGTATATATTCACATATAAGGAGCTTAATATGATATAAAAAAGATGGTTAGAACTAATCAAGGATTATGAATTCTCAATGCACTACCATTCGAGGAAGGTAAATACAGTGGAATATGCTTTAAGTTGAAAGGATCTAGTGACCCTGTCAACTATAAAAATTGAGAAGGATCCAATCTTATTAGACTTTCAAAATATGGACATGGGAATCATAAAGAAATGAGCATCATTATTTTTTTCTCAAATTATTTCTCAACCATCCCTTTTGGATAAGATAAAGGATGCTCAAAGGGATGATGTGGAGAACTAGAAGGTCAAAGCTATAAGAAAAGGGAAATCCCCAGAGTTCAAAATTTATGAAGAAGGAGTTGTAATATTTGGGTATTAAATATGTATACCATCAAATATCAAGATAATGAAGGATAAATTGAATAATGAAAATAATTCGATCTTATCTATATAACTAGGGAGAAAAAAGATGTATCAAGATCTCCAAGATCACTATTTCTGAAAAAATATGGTGAAGGGTATTGCATAATATACATGAAAGTTCCTTGTATGTTAGAAAGTGAAGGTTAAAATGAAAAAGTATAAGGGGATGATGCAACCATTATCGATACCCACATGAAAATGGGAAAACGTCACCATGGAATATGTCCCAAGACTTATAAAGAAATTTAGAGTAAATAATTATATGTGGTCTGTGGTGGATCATAGTATAAATATTGATCACTTCATTTAAATTTGAGAGGACTTCTCACTTGATCAACTTTCAAGGATATAGATTAGGGAAGTAGTGAGGCTGTATAGAACCCCACTATAAAATGTATTTGATAGATATTCAAGTTTTACCTCAAAGTTCTATTAAATTATCTCACATTATCTAAAAAAAGAGTTTGACTTTAGTACATATTATCACTTCCAAACTGATGTCCAATTTGATAGGACTATCTAGAAACTCGAGGAAATGTTGAAAGCATGATTGATGGAATTCAAAGGAGGATGGGATCAATATCTTTCTCTAGTTGAGTTATACCACAATAATAAAATTCACTCAAGTATCCAAATGGATATATATGGATCCATTTATTTAAATAGATGTAGAGAACCTATGTGTTAGTATTAATTTTTTGAATAAAAGCTTTTGGGACTTAAAATTGTGGAATTAGTAGTATAAAAGGTCTATATCATTCATCATCACATCAGGCATACTTATAGTCGACATAAGAGCTATGATGAAAATCATCAATGAGATAAATAGTTTGTGGTTGGGGATAAAGTGTTCCATCATATATATACATGGAAGTGATTCATGAGATTTTTTAAGAAAGGAAAGCTAAGTCTTAGGTACATTGACCCCTTCGAGATTGCTGATTATATCAGAGTTGTGTCTAATCAACTAGAACTCCCACAAACCTTATCTCAAGTACATGATGTGTTCCATGTATCCATATTGATGAAGTACATACTAGATCCCTCACATGTACTAAATTATATGGTGGTATAATCGAAAAATTATCTATCTTATGAGGAGAAGCTGATGAAAACCTTGGACCATAGAGAAAAAATTCTACGCAATAAAAAAACTCACCTAGACAAAGTATTATGATATAACCATAAGTATGAGGAGGTGAAATGGGAACAAAAGGAATAAATGAAGAAAAATTACCCTAATCCATTCCCATATTAGTGGTTGAAATGAAATTTCAAGGGTGAAATTTCTTAAGGGGGAAGAATGTAACAACCCAGGATTTTATCAATGGAATTTCCCTCCTAATTATATGAATTTGTAATATTTAGTAAGGTAATATTATATAATGAACATTGACTACATGATAGAACCATACAAATTTTATTAAATTAATTTTAATATTAAATTTAGTGAATAAATATAGCCATAAGAAATAAAAATATTACAATGGAATAAAAAATAGAAAATAAGATAATTATAATATGAAAATTTGGATTTATTCAATCCCCTAGAATAATTTCACTGATGAAAAACACTATATAAATTTAGTATAATATTATCAATTAAATATTAATTTTGAAAATGAAATTATATATAATATTTAGAGAAAATAAAAGTGAATTAAGAATTAATAAAGCATGTTGCAATTATAAAAAGTTGGGAACACACATGATCGTTAGAAATCTGACTATATGAATAATAATTTTATTCTTGGGATAGTAATAGGACCATTAGAAATAGTAACATGACTGTTAAAATAGTAAAATCACCTATTTAATTTTAAAATAATATTTATTTATCTTATAAAATAAAAATTTGTCAAATTTATATCGTGATACAAGTAATTAAATGTTTTAAAAATGATAAAATAAGTGTTTATATTTTTTTAATATGTATATATTTTATTTAAATTTTTATAAAAAATAAAATGATTTAAAAGAAATTTTATTTTCATAATTTTTTTATAAATTGATACTAATTTTTATTATAATGATAATATAATTTTATGAGACCATAAGAAAATTTTCAAAGGGTCAGAAAATTGATTATAATATTAAATTTAAAATTTTTCAAATAAATAAGGATTTTGATTAAAAAATAAATTTATCATATTTGGAAAATTATTTTATTAAAATGGATTTCATTTTTTTAATTTACATGTTGAAAAATGGTTAGGGTTAATTTTTGATATTTTTCAATTATAGTTGATATTTTAGTGAATAGTGAAATACAACAAAACACTATATTTACCATTAAAAAATAAATACATGATTTATTTCATATGAGATGATGTAAGAACCCATTATTTAAAAATGAAATGAAATAATTACTATATATATTCATAATAATCAACACTATTGGAAGTCTTATGGAAAAATTATAAACTGGTGAATATAATATTCAAAAACAGCCCTCTCCTCCCCTTATATATACCACCCCTCACCACCCCTTCTACTCACACATTCCAAGCCTTAGAGATTACCCATACTCTTGTAAGATCTCTCCTCATATCTCTCCCCACTTCCCTATAATCCGTGGTCTAACCAAAGACCATTACAAGGATCCTTAATGGGTATTCTAATAGGATACAACCAAAGGGGGAGGTAAATTATCATCTAGAAATATTTAAATTTTATTCTTCTTATAACACCTAAATATGTTTGGCCTACACATATAAATAAAATCATAATTATCCAAAATATATTTATATGTTATTATTATGTTGTAATATCCATCTTATAACCTCCCTTCCTTTGATTCTAAAATGAAAACGATGTTAACAATATAGTTGGTTCACCAACTCCATAAACAACATACTTCATTTTTCTCCACATCCTTCAAGGATGGGAATATAAATAATATTATTTTTAAATAATATTATAATAAGTATATTATATACTATCTCCTATTCTATAATTTATTAATAATTATTTAATTAAATAAAATGAATCTAGCTCGTGATGGTTGGTAAAGTCGCCTAAATGAACTAACCATATAACGATAATGTTTATACTAAATGAATCATACCTATATAAAAACACATATGGATATTTGGGACCATTTAAATTTATATAAGGATATGAATATAACTTTATTTAACTTCTATATTTTTAGTCACATTTGTAAATAACTTCCATAATTATCCACAAGTGATTTGACCTTGGAACTATAAAATTAACGCCCTCAAAACAAAGACATTTTACATTATATATCATTGAACTGGTTGGAAATGAACATAATATAATTATAGTAAAAAATATATATTTAAAAGTTTCGGAATCTAGTAATTAAGGAATATAATTTTATTATTCAGGATGTTAAGTGAAAGTGCATAATAGTTCTAAAACCTAAGGTAAGGGATCTATCCAAACAAACCTATTTTCATTGGGATATAATTTCTCTTTATTTCACCTAATTTATATATATTTATATTATTTAATTATTATATATTATTTATATATGTGTTACACATATATAAATATTTTAATTGACTTTTCCTTGGTGGGGATATACATGTTTTAAATGTTCCCTTCATAATAAAAAAAAACTCAATTAAAGGGAACTTCTTTACTTCTTATACTATTTGAATAACCACTTCATAAAACATTTTAAACCATCCATGGTTTCTAAAATTTCAAATTTATATTAAGTAAAAACTTTTTTAGTTAATTTCTAGTTTTATGGAAATTAATATTCTCTTTTCCCTCTTTAAAGACTCTTTACACTTTTCCCTAAACCCCACATAAGTGGTATATTTCCAAAGTCACCTATCTACTATTTTCCATATTTTCACTTCAATTGGACATAAGTTTCCATGATATAAGATTTTTTTTCACCTATTAATGTCCTATAATATTTTAATCCCTTATTCCATGTAAAAAATTATGATATTCCATCTTATTATTCTATAAGACATGGTTATGAAACACATAAATTTCCATTGTCAATTCTTATGTTTATGCCTTGAGTATGATTTCCATTTTTGGAACACATAAGCATGTACATATTATTATAGGTTCACCCATATATAACTCCAATGAATTTGGTAATTTTTATGCCTAATTAGATGATATGTATGGTATTAAGGAGTAAACCTAATCCATAATGGGACTCTATCCACCATATGATATTGTCTTGACGGTTAGCCTTGAATTATGATTATGTCATGTTTTTTTGTTTCCACAATCCTATGTTTCCATGATCTTATGATTCCATGCTATTTATTTTATACTCACATATTATTATTCATGATCCTTGTCTTTTATGATATCATGCTACACCATTAGACTAATACATTATGTTTCATTATCATGATCATTCCCTTACCAAGGTTTATTACTCAATAATTTTGTTTATGTATTCCCCAGGTTATCCTATACATTTTTAGGAGTTCAAAAGAATTTAGGAGATCGTTATGGAGAATAAAATAAAGATGTTGTGTTTTAGTCTCATTTTGATGTATTATGGACCTATTCTTCCAAATACACTAGACATATATATCTTTGGGTTGTGTTTATTAGATATTTATGTTAAAAATAATATAATAATATGTGTAAAAGGATTGGATAATTACACAGTTAGTGGTTAATAAAGTAACCCAGTAAATGGTGATGTATCACTAAGGAGGGATGGGTGGAATCTATGATTATATTTTTCAAATTTTTTCTTTGAAATTAACCTCTGTGATTTAATAAAGTATTTATTCAATTCCTTTAAATGTCACTCTTAACCACATGTAATTAAAATGAAATAAATACAAGATACACATGATTTTTTGCATGTTTCACCCCCAATATGGGTGACTACTCCATACTATGTTAATATTTTGTTTGAGACATATGTTTTATCATTGATTAATTGTAGTTATTATAAAATGTGAGAAGGTATCATCCTTAACTCACTCTTATAAGGGATGGTAGGGTATCATCCTTAACTCTTGGGAAGGTATCATACTTAACCTAATTCAATCTCTTAATAGTATAAGTTTGGATAAGATTATATTGGATCCCTCTAATATTAAATGATCCTCATTCTTCTCTTATATATGAACAAGATATTTAATGTACTCATGGATGTCTTTACATAACAATGTAAGATATTCTTCATCAACACTAGGTCTTTAAATTAAAGAAAATTAACCATAACACTATATGAATTTCAAACTTTCTTCTCCAAATTTTAGAATGATTAACATATGAATGAGATAATGAAAACACATGTTTTATTTTTTCCTTCTAAATAATAAGGCCCACTTTGATCAACGGTTAAATATGTAGGGGTGATTAATAGGTTGGACTGAGGTGAATTGGACAGAAAATAACATTTTATGGGATTAAAATTGTAAATCCATTTAAGACCACATTATAAATGGGCTTCAAAAAACATGTTTGGTCCACATTAGGACCATACCATACTATCCCATGGGTTAGAACACATAATATTAAATAAAAACATCTATAATTAATGAGGATGTTCATCGATTTGAAAATAATTAAAAAACTCAACATAACCAAAAAATCTCAAAACAAAGAAAATCTATTTCATTAAACATGTTAATTATATCTTGTATAGAATTGAATAAAATTATCATCCTCTATCCTATAGGTACCCATTAAATTCAATGTCTCACAACAGTATGCTTGAATCCCACACATTTATTTGGGCATGTATAGTTATTAATGATTCTTTAGATTAACTGGGCATTCTAATCAGAAAAAATATATTTTCTATTATAAATAAACCACAATGATATTAAAATAATAGAGATAATTTAATTATAGAAACATATAAAATATATTAATAAATAATCATAAGAGCATACAAAAGGAAGTACATTACCAATTTTTTTTTATTAAAATCCAAAGATGAAAAGGAATATTTTTTACTAAGAAATTTAAAGTGAAAATACTAGTACATGGAGAAATAAATCACACAAAAAAGGTAAATACCCAATATAACTAGAATAAATATCATCCTATTAAATTTATATATTAATTAAAGGTTTAAAATTAATTTAATAACCCCAATTCAATGACCTTCCAAAAAAACATAGATGGATATGATTGAAAAAAACTAATAGAATAAATCAAATGTGTTTGTGGAAAAAGGAAGCAAGGGAAATAAAATATTAAAAGGTATCCAATGCTTGAATTGAGGAATAATCCCCTTGAATAATCTATAAAAACATTCATACCCTTTTCTTTTAGTAAAACTTTAAATCCATATGCTATTCTATTTTACTTTATAATATTAATATAAAAAATAAATGAAAATATCAATCCAATAATAATATTTTAGATAATAATGAAATAAAATTCATAAATTAAATTAAAATAAATAAAATTAAATTAACTATCAAAACAATTACATAGAAAATTACCTGATAGTAAGAAAACAAATCAAATTGTGAGAAAAAAATCTAGAAATTTATACTTATGGTCTTGAGAGCATATCTAGTTATTTCACTTGAAGAGATAAAGGGGAGTGTTAACCATATGAGTAAGGCCACAACTAAAGACCCATCTAATAGAAAAAAGAAACATAGAAATAAGGAAAGAACATCTAGATCTTCCTAGGCTCATTGGGAGTTATAATGGATAAGGTCTATAGTGTAACTCTGACATTTTTTGGAAACAATGTTGAGGGGATATGGATAATAGTTTATGGAAAATGAAACAAGTTAGTTATGGTGGATACAATGGGTCTTTATTATTCCATACCTCCCTCTCATAAACTCATAAAAAATAGACTTGTTTTATAAAAAACATCTCTATATTATATTTATTTGGTTTTTGGTTTTTTTGAATTATTAGGGTATGACCAAAATCATTTTTTAAAATATGAACCATCTTATAGACCAGATCGTGAGCCCATGGACCAATTCACAAAGCTCATGGGTATTTTAAATTTAGTCCATTTATTTCTGTTTAAGAAACAATATGACTTTTTTTATATCTATTCCAACTTAAAAATTCTTACTATCCCATGAAAACCATGGTACATAGGCATATTTAGAACCACTATAAATTTTTTACCTTGATGAATATGATGAATAATAATAGTAGGAACTCGTTAGTCTTCTTCTCTATCTATTTTTATTTGATATATGGAATCAACAACATATTTCATTATCAAAATTTTCTCTCCCACTTATTTGTCTTCATTCTCTTCTACTTTCACTTTTTATCTTCTCAGAATCACATGAATTTTATTTCCATAATTCAAACATGGAAATCCCATGAAATTCAGTTATATGATCTTCACATTTAACCTAGTTAACTATTACTTTCAAAGTATCCAACTTTTATATACTTTAATAAGTTTCAAATATTCATATTTGAATCTCCTTATTTATCACACATATATCCTTAAAATATACTCCTCAAATATTGGTATTTATTTTCATCCTTACATATAAAATTATATTTTCTTATTACTGCATGTCTGTATAAGCATATGAAGAAACCCTTATGATGTGATCATTCTCCTCATGATTTGGAAACCTTCATCACACAAAAACCTTATTTAATTTTAACCTTCATTATTCTTGGCTAGAATAATAGCTATTCAAATCATTATGATGTTGATAAATTGAATCCCTACATCACATATCCTAAATTTGAATCACTAAAATACTCAAATTTTCTCAAACTATTAACACTTACATAAAGATTTGGTACTCTTACATATCATAGTTTGTTTTGATACATTTATAATTTTCCAATATTTTACCCTCTAAATACCCTTACATATTACCTTTGAAATTTTTTTATCACCTTTATGTATTGAGAAACTTAATTTTAGTAATCATAACATGGCTTGAATAATTTTTTAAATTTTCAGTCTTCAAGGTCAGGGAAACTTTTACGTATTACATTGAAGTTACTATTACATATAAAAATAAAGTTTTTTATTTTTTGATTCTTCAACTTTAACTCAGAGTTCTTCTTATTTATCCTAGTATAGTTCTAATCCATTATCAAATTTCACTATATTCAGGGTACCCTTACGCATCACCTCTAGTGAACTCTTATATATCACCATAAAATCTTTTCCTTTTTTGAATTTCAATGTATCCATCAAAAAATATATCACATATTCCCTGAAAACATATTATTTATCATAGTAATATATTTCCAATATAAATTTTCTATTTCTAAGAAAAACTTAGGTATACCGTGACTTTTCCAAATTATCACCTCTAACATATAATTCCAAAACTTCTTCAATTATTCCATCTTCTATAATCATCATTAATCACAAACTATTCTAAAAAAACTATGATTCTTGTTTCTTTATATGATCAATGTAGCATCGAAAAATTTAATCTTCTCAACTCACCTCCTAAAATATCTTCATTTTCTCTAACAACATTATTTGATCTACTTGGGCATCAATGTTTCATCAAATATCTAACTTTAAGCATCACAAAATTCATCTAGATATCAAATTCTAATTCTTAAACATTGGTAACTTCTAAATACCTCAAGGTATATCATCCAAATAAAAACATCTATAATCAAGAAATAAACTTTCAAATATTTCCCAAACCAACTTAAAAACAATATCAGTACCTTTAAAACATCCTTAACAAATTCTAGTGATACACACATATTTTTGAAAAAAATACATCACACCTTCAAAAATTCCATAGGTTCTTTAATCCCCCCTTTGTTTTTATTGTTAACCCAAACAACTCATATAAAATTACATCAAATCATAGAATTTATCAAATAAAAATTTATTAATACTATATAGATGTATTTAACATTTTTTCAAGATATTTCCATCCCATAGTGAATTTTTTTTTGTCCAAGTGATTTTGATGCTTTCCCCCTTAATTCATACACTCACTTGACCTTTTTTCAAGAATAACATATTTGGATTCAAAACTAAAATACACATTGGATGTTTACCTTTATTATCATTTGAAAATAAAATTCAAAGTAATGTGGGGCATGCTAAAATTCCTTAAGAAAGATGGAAAATATGAACATACATATCCACCCTTAATCCTTTAAATATATCCTTTAGTATGGCCTTTATAAGAATATATAAAATTTGATCCCTTATATGATTGAATTACAAGCTCACATCACTAATTGATACCTTATCCTTAATAAAGTTATATCTGATGTAATGTGATTTGATCTAGAATACTACACTGGATTCTTAGAATGATCAGTTTTACTTTGGGTATCACTTGAAATTCTCAATGAATTATCAATTCTCACATTTAAATCATCCAATTTGCCTCCCATCCATATCATTTGTGTATAAGAATTTATTATAAACACATACTCATCATTTTTAGTAATTAATTTCATATGGTTTTTATTTATTAATGAAAACTCACATATGTTTCTCCCAAAAAGAAGATATCACTTGATTTAGATTTCCCATCATCACAGTCTCTTGACCAATTAGTATCAGTTTATTTGGATAGGTTCAAGTTCCCATTTAATCTATAAATTCACCCAAAATTGGAAGTTCCTTTGATTTATTTGAGAAATATCTTTAAATATATCAATTTTTATTCTTTTGGATCACATTGATAGATTTTTCACAATTTCACTGCATAAACAATGTTAAGTCTTTATGTAGTGAGATAAACAAGACTACAAATCAGCCTTTCAAACTCCTTCTGATTCAAAAATTATCCTCCAAATTTCTTACCTAGCTTCACCCCTACTTTTATGAGTGTGTAAACCTCTTTTTAATATTTCATTATAATATTTTCAAAAATTACTTAGTATATTTTTCTTTGGATAAAAAATTAAATCTTATTTTTTCACAACTTGAAATCATAGAAAGAAGCTCATCTCATTGAGAATATATATTTCAAAGTGAATTTTTTATACCATATAAACTCTTCACAAGAATACTCTTTGTCTCCTAAAAAAATATTTTCATTAATGTAAAAAATGACAATAAGTGTACTTAAGATCATTTCCTTCACATAAAAGGTTATTGTTAACTTTCCCTTTAGTGAACTTTTTTCTCGCTCAACCATCCATCCAACATTGAATACCAGGATAAATGGGACTTTTTCAGCCCATATAAATATTTCATTATCCTAAAAACCAAATTTACTTAACTTTAAATCACAAAATCTTTAGGTTTTTTCATATATACTTATTCCTCTATTAAACTACTAATAAATGCATACTTCACCTATATTTGATGGATTTTGTATTATGTGTGAGCTGAAATAGCTAAGAACATTATTATGGATTCCTATATTGAATAAGGGAAATTGTTTCCTCAAAATAAACTCCTTCAAATTGAGAATAACCTTTATAAACTAATATGGATTTATCTCTTGACACTTCACCTTTGTTATTGATTTTATTTCTTAACAACCACTTATTTCCAATGAAATTATTTCCTTCTGGTCTTGGAAAAATATATAAAGTTCCATTCCTTTTAATATGATCCAACTATTAATTCATTACATTTTTCTATTATTAGTGCTCAAAAGCCTTAGAAATTGTTTATGGCTCAATTTGAGAAATAAGTTATGTTTGATTGTCATGTCTAAACCTTCTTCTAGTCTGAATAGGTGTACTCTGATATCCAATTGTATTCCCTGGTTTCACATGCTTATTTATCCATTGATGTTTCATTTTATCACTATTATTATAACCTTAATCATCATCTATCTGAACTGAATCAATACTAGTATTATCTAGTTCAATTCTAGCTTCTTCACTCATTTTCCCAAAGACCTACTTGTTGTATTTATCATAAATTTCAAAATATACTTCATTTATCTCATTAAAATTGGGTTTATTTATAAAAATAATTACATAAATAAAATTTTACTATCTTATTAGGCCTCTTATTCCAGAAATTTTAGCATCTTCCATTGGATACATATCCTAGAGAAATACCCTCCTCATCTTTCTCATCAAACATTCCCAAAGTTGCCTCTTTCATATCCATTAATCATGGAATTCCAAAAAACTCCATAGTATTTCACAATATTTTTGATGGAAATCCTATCATGGGGTGTGCTAAAAGTAAAATTATAATATTTTTCCTAGTGTAGTACACTGGCTGACCAGAGTTATCTCACTCGAGGAGCTTCACAGTTGTTTACCTACTTAGTCTAATTCACCTAAGAACTAATTTTTATTTTATGTTATGAAAACTAAGTATTTTTTGAATGTAGAAAATAATTAAAATCTATATTAACAGGTAATGAAAAACATAATGAATAAAGAACTTGGAATTTTTGGGTTTGGATTTGGGTTCCTTACACTATTCATGTTGGTTGATTAAATTTAGTTTTATAATTCAATTGTGAAATATAACACTATAATTACTATTCTATTATTTTATAATTTTAAAATATTTAATTCCTAACAAAACTAGATTCCACCTCCTCCTATAATCAAGTTTGATAGCACACCTCAATCAATAGTGTGACACCTTCTCAGAACCGACTCCACCGTATGTCATTTCATCCCTTGAACATATCAACTCTATCATGTGAAGAGATTATGTTCAAAGGAAAGAAGGGGAAAGATTTAAATAAATTAATAGAAGTGAGTTTGAGTTCTTTTTCATGGTTTGAAATAACCATACTCATATACTTTACTATATCTCACCAAAAAAGTAAATAAAACACATGAAATGAAGAAAAAAATCTAGGCATAACTAATCATACCCCAAGGCCAAGCCTTGGGTTAGTCAGTCATTTTTGAGTGTAAGATGTCATGGTGTATGATATAAAAATAATAAAATAAGATAATTCAAGGAAGAATTTTTGATATAATGGAAAGCGGAAGAAATATGATGGATGTAACACTTTAATTAAAAAATAGAATTAATTACAAAAAATAAACTAGATTATAGAAGAAAAATAAAAATAAGAAAAAACAGAGAATCTAGTTGCAATCCTATCCTAATCCTAAAATCCATATATAGTGTCACAATATCATTGTATTTATAGGAGGTAACCTCTTTATATCACTTAACTGTATCTTTCAAAATATTCACAATCATTGAAAGTATATTTTTAAATATATTTTGTATTGAATCTATTGAATTTCTGGGTGTTTCCAAATTCTAGCATTGATATGTAATTTCTCAGTGATGGTATATCACATCTACCATTGTACCAATGGAGGATAATATCTACATAGGCCTAATGGTGTATCATATCCACTATTGGTAGCAACCAGAGCCAATCATTTTATCATTTATCCCAACATAGTCTTCCTTCTTCATTTAGTCTGATCAATGGTGGTATCCAAAGCCTCAGTGGTGACTCCTTGGACAGATTAGTAGCAAGAAAGTTGACCCCCTACTTCCATACAGACTTTTTTACATGGATTTAATGGGGTGGTGTTTCAGCTTTGGTGTGTGGAAGCTGCAAAGGAAACCTCTATCAGTGAACAAAGCCTTGTTCTTCTTCAAAGAGTGCTCACAATGGTACTGGCCAGTACCGAGTAGGGGTAGTTGTACACAATGGTATCTTAAAAATCCATATGCATGGAATTAATGGGTCTTTCATGTGGTGTGATAGGAGTCTGGAGGCCATAGAAGCAATGGATATGGTGTTTAGTGGTTCATCGGGTGAGGAACCTTATCCAGTAGTGAGATGAGGAAAGGCTGTTGTCTTCCTCCTCAATAGTGGGATTCTATAGTTCATGGGAAAACTCGAGTAGAGATTATATGGTGGCATAGATGAATATATTTAGGAAATTAGTGGTGAAAGGAATTATTGGATGGTGGAGAACCAGTGGAGTTGGAGAGAAACAACAGTAGTGAAGGTGGTGAATGAAAGCAACGGTGAAGGATTTATCTATATCCATCGTTGGCTCAATGGTAGATCATATCTACCATTAGATCAGTGGTAGATCATATATACCATTAGAATAATGATATATTACATCTACCATTGATACACAAGTATCATTTTCCACCATTGGCACACCAGTAGTACATTATTCTCAGCGGTGCTTGGCTAGAGCGACATTGGTGTCATTTCATAGTAGGCACAATAGTGGTATTTTCAAAGATCGCCAACCTTCCTAGTGTTTGGAGGGAGATCTTTTTTCATGTGGGGTATCTTCCTCTTTAAAATAGGTATTTCATGGATTTTTTCCCTTTGAAAGGAGATCATTATGGTCTTTCGCAGCTCCATAGGTCTCCCATGGTGATACTTTTTCCTTGTCAATGGCCAACAACTCAAGACCGAGCTTCTATGGTGGAAAAGATGGAGTATTCTAGTGATAGCAGTGGCATAAAACCAGATTTGAGTGGTAAAAGTGGTATAATATGGTAGAAGATAAAAGTGTATGAGTATGGTCAAGGCACGAATGAGTGGGATATCACCATTTGAATAAAAAATGAATAATACCAGATATAGGTCATCCCACATAGAACTCAATCACGTATGGGCGAGTGCTTAAATAAAAAATTGTCACATCATAGCGGTAGTAAAGTCGGATGGGGGTCAACGGACCACCACCGCTGTTGTGGACCACCCCATCCTAATGAGGCTCTCATCGTGTCACCTTTTGGGTTTAACCACCATGGGTTGACGCACACACGGGATGAGACCCACCTGTAATCTCCATGGGATCCTCCCTATAGGCAACTGCATGAGCCTGATCCCCCATGCAACCCTACTGGCTTGAGTAGGACCTCCCAGTAAAGGCCTAGCCGGCCAGTCCCCTGTGGTCTAGCTATGAGGTAGGCTTCCACTAGTTGATGGTGTAGCTAGATCCTAACCCATTTTTTAGTAAACTCCTAAGAAAATGTTAAAGATTCATAAAAAATACACAAATATATTCAACCAAATAGTTATAATTAATTTCCAAACCTCAAGATTCTACATTTTTATCCACTTAAAATAATTTTAATTAATATGATTTTAATTTCAAAAAATTCATAAAACAATGAATCAAGTAGGTAAAATACAATAAAAAATCACTAAAAATTGCTAAAAAATCAATAATGTAAAAATTGCCTATACCAACGATTTGGAACCATTGGTATAGGTCCTAAAACAATTGGTATAGACTGTACCAATGGTTTAAAGGGCCATTAGTTGATTAGGTGTTGGGATAGACCTATCCCAATGGTTTTCCACAAACCATTGGGATAGGTAATCTGAAATAAAATTTTCAAATGAGGTTTGAACCCACTACCTACACATTATATATCAAAGACCTTACCATTATCCTATAATTATCTTTGTGAATATATTTGTGTGTGTGTATATATATATATATAAGTAATTTATAAATTTATTTATTTGATGATATTAGACCAAATAATTCATAAAAAATAAGGGCACATATCTTAATGGTTCTCAAAACTGTTGGGATAGGTACCCTTGTAAAAATGGTCTATACCAATAGTTTTCCAGAACCGTTGGGATAAGTGTTGTAAAAATGGTATATCCCAAAGTTTTTGGAAATTTTTTGTGATAACCATACCTTATCCCAATGGTTTTACACAACCCTTGGAATAGGTGTTATCAAAATGGTCATTACCAATGGTTTTGGAAAACTGTTGAGATAGCCTTAACCTATCCTAACGGGTTTACACAACTGTTGGGATAAGTGTTTTAAAAAATGGTCTATACCAATGGTTTTCAGAAAGATGTTGTTATAGACTTACCCTATCCCAATAGTTTTCAAATAACCATTGGGATAGGTCTAATTTATTGAATATATCCCAAATATTTTACAAAAACGTTGGGATAACCTTATATTGCATGGCCTATCCCAACAGTTTTGAAGAACTGTTGGTATAGGGGGTCCTATCCCAATGGTTATTACAAACCGTTGGTATGGGGTCATTGGTATGGGTAGGATTTACAATAGTGAATATGCATGAAATATGAGTGTTTCATATACCCCCACACTTAAACTATGCTTTTCCTCAAGCATAAAATTTCAACATTGAAAATCATAGGGCACCAATGTTAACAATATTTAAATTTCATATTAATAAAATAAAATTATTATCAATGTTAAATGAAAATTTAAAATTATACAAAAAAATATCAATTTAATTTATCAATTTTCAAAGAAACATTCAATCCATGTATTTTACTTTCTTCCTTTTGAAAAATTATGATAATTATCCTTACATTCATTCAAGTTCCTCAATTTATTATTTTTAAACATTTAAAACCATGATTTACCTTACCTTTGAATCTTTTCTATCATCAATCATGATAAAATTTCAAATAGAGTTATTCTCATATCATGATAACTTTCACCTTATCCATAGTCTTGTAAAGGAACTACATTATACACTTTGTAAATACTAAAGTCACATTAAATAACGAACAATTTTCAATTAAGGTTCTAATGGTTCCAAGGATTAAGGTAGTAGGAATTGATGTTTAAAAATTAATGCTCAAAGAGGAGGATAATCTATAAATTATTAATCATGACATCAAAATTTAATACTCAATGAAATAATGCCCTTTAAAATAACAACTCCCACTTCTTAATCTCAAAGTAAGATCATGAATAATGAAAGCATAATGAATGATGTCCTTCTTCTTGAAAATTTTCTCTACTTTTATACATTTTCTCAATATATTTTTTTTGATTTTCTACTTTTTTAAAAAATTTATGAAAAAAATTAATCTCACACCCACCACTTAACCACATATGATAAAAATCAACAGTCTATTAATAGTGTTTTTTATTATTCTAAGTAAAAAACCACATTTTACCCCTTTTTTATTTTTATTTTCATTTTTTTCAAGAATGGAAAATTATAAAGAATAATTAATAAATAAAAATCTTTTCTTAATATCCATATTATCACCCCCACACTTTTTCCTTACAATGTATTTCATCCAATTCACCATGACTTCCATCACCCCTCACTTAATCTTTAAAAATATCATGAAAATACTAATAGGAAGTTAGAAATAGATAAACGTGGATAGAAACCTGGATCATCCCTAACAAGGTCATTCTTGGTCTCTATGGGAAAACAAGGATTAATGTAAAGGAGTAATTTAAGGATGAGGTATTTTAAAAAATTTCCTTAAATCATTTTAATTTTTTTCATAGTCAGTAGTTTTGAGAAGTTTTAATGCATGTTATGGTAAATGTCCCAAGATCCCTCAAGGAATATGTTCAATATAAAATAGAAAGTATTTTGTTTATAAATCCTCTTAGGAATGGTACATATGATATTGGAAGATAACTCAAGGAATGACTAACAATATCAAATCAATTTATATGAATTTTAAAAATTTAAATCATGGAAAATGATAAGGAAATTTCATTTACATGAATAAAATAATTCCCTTAAATCATTATTCCTCATTTAAATATTCATGCTTCACTCCAATCATTCAATTTTTCATTTTAATAATTAATTCTTATTATAATTGAAATATAAAATATGGAATCATAGGTTTCCTAAAAAAATTGTGTCTCCAAGATAAGTCAAGTAAAAAATTAATTCAAGCATGGACATGAAATTTTCTAGTTTAAATATTAAAACATTTTTTCAGAAAAAATTAAAGTTGTTTAAAATATAACATTAAAAAGTGAACTCAAATTTTTAAATAAAGATTTAAATCCTCCACCATCACTATTTTGGGACTAACTTGTGCCGTCATGGCCCTAAAAAGTAAACTAATCAATTAAGAACAAGGATCATGTCATTTAAGATAAAAAAGAATTGAGGTAGTGGGGATTCATGCTAAACTAATCCCTAATAATAAATTTGAAAGTAATGGAAATAGGGTAAAGATAAATCTCAGGGTGATCCCCCATGTGGGCCCTAAATTTTTATTTCCTCCAAAGGGTACTAATAGATATTATCCATTGTTTTATTATGGGTGTATCTTATTGTATTTGAACCACCACTTGTGGATTTTCCTAGATTACACTTCTTCCTTCTTGGTAAGGAATGATCGATGGATAGAGTATACCAGATCCACCCCCATCACAATTAAGAACAGCTTTAATGGTGGGGGTAAGATGAAGTATGGATCATCTTTCTTCTTGGTTAATACTTATGAAACCTTATCTTTATTGTCCAATTCTTTATTAATAAGGGAAACATGAATTTAATGATCGAAGGGAAAGTAAGAAAGTATATTTTTCTGAATAAAATATAAATTTGAATTATTAATAAGAAAATTATCCCTTTTAAAGTGAGTATCTTGTATCTTGGTTTCCTTAGGATTGACAATGTGTAATTATTCATGAGCTTCCTCAAATGCATGTTCATCAAAATTAGGGATCTCCATGTGATCCTAAACAGGTTTAGGTGTAGTTTCTTCATCTTCCTATAAGGAAAAATATGGATTAAATAGAAATTAAAAGCAGTTAGAAGTGATACTCAAATCAGATTGAATAAAATCATACAATAAAAATTGAAAATAAGATTATATCCCTGAGTTTTTTATGGTTCAATCACTTCCTCAATGGTAAGTTCCTCTTCAAATTGAATCTTAGTGGATGGAGGTAGGTAGTCAAGATCCTCCATATTTTCTACAAATTTTATCACTTTCATGGCTTCCACATCTTCCATGGATAGAGACAAGTAGAGTGGTTATAGATCTTATACATTGTATGGAATGGGGATATCATGTCGTACCTCATACTCATTCAATAAATTATCCAGATCATGTTGGTATCTCACATGTATCTCACCAGAAAAATAATCCTCATTATGAATCCATTATATATTATCATGGTCATCTTGAATCTAGATCCTCAAATGGTTGGCCTATTGATGGTCTTCAATTTGGGTCTCAATTTCTTGGATATCTTTAGCAAAATTGGGTAGCTATTGTGTCACTTCCTCATTAGTCTTCATTATTTGATATTCAATGTTTGAATTCATCAATCATATCTTATAGATCTTGAAATGAAATTATAGAGTCATCCCCATTCATCATATGCTTTTCCATGTTAGTGAGTTCATCAAGCCATTGTAGGAGAGCCTTCTCAGTACTGTGCAACACTTTCTTTTGATCATGCACCCCTGAGTAACTATTCTATGAATTGAAAAAATGATCATTTGAAAACACCATGAAAATATTTTTTAAAAGTTTTTTTAATATAAATAAAAACTATCTATTATGTGTGAAAAATAAAAAATAAACAAACTCTGATTAGATCCTCGACAACGGTGCCCAGTTTGATGACACACCTATCACGGGGCATGGAAAAAGAAAATTTCTAATATTTTTCCTAGTGTAGGGAAGTGGCTAACCAGGTTATTCTCACTTTAGGGGCTTCATATTTGTTTACATACTTAGTCTAATTAAACTAAGAACTATTTATTTCTATTTTTTATTATTTTATGAAAATTAAGTATTTTTGGAATGGAGAAAATAATTCAAATCTAGATTAACATTAAATAGAAGATATAATGAAGAAATAACTTAACCTTTTTGGGTTTAGATTTGGGTTCCTTACATTATTCATGTTGGTTGATTGAGTTTAGTCTAATAATTACATTGTGAAATATCACTCTTGAATTATTATTATTTTATTTTCTAATTGTGAAATATTTAATTCCTAATAAAACTAGATTATACCTCCTCCTATAATCAAGGTTGATGTCAAACCTCAATAAAGAGTTTGAAACCTTTCAAGACATGGCTCCATCATATGTTGTTTCATCCCTTGAATGTCTCAACTCTATTGTGTGAAGAGATTATGTATAAAGGAAGCAAGGGAAAAGATTTAAATAATTGAATAGAAAATATTCCAAGTTCCATGTCATGGTGGGAAATCACCACACTCATACACTTCACTCTTTCTCACCACATACGTAAATAAAAACATATGAAATAAAGAATAGAATTTAGGCATACCCAATCCTCTCTAAAGGTCAATACTTGTGTTAGTCACTCATTATTGGGTGCAAGAGGCCATGGTGGAAGAGATGAGAAGAGAAGAATGAGAGAAATCAAGGAAGAAATATTGAGAGAATGAAATAATAGAAGAGAGATAAATAATGGAACACTTTAATTAAAATAAACATAACAAGTTACATAAAATAAACCAGATTATATAAGAAAAATAAAATGAATAAAAAAATATCATCCAACAACCACCCTCCCTTGATCCTATGATCCCTATCTAGTGGTGCATCATACTTATATTTATAGAAAGAGGTAACCTCTTTATCTCACTCAGCTGTATCTTTCAAATTCTTTACAATCGTTGAATTTATTTCTTTAAAGATATTTAGCATTGAATCTGATGAATTTACAGGTGTTTCTATATTCTAGCACTGATATGTAATTTCTCAATGATGGTAGATCACATCCACCATTGTACCAATAGTGGATCACATCTACCATTGTCCCAATGGTGGATCACATCTTATGTTGGACCAATGGTGGATCATATACACCATTGGTAAAAACCAGCACTAATCATTTCCTTATTTATCTTAGCATATTCTTCTTTATTCATTCATCATGATTATTGGTGGTATCCAAAGAATCGATGGTGACTCCTTGGAAAGGGTGTTAGTGATATATCTGACCCCTCCTTCTATATGGCCTCCGCGCATGGCTTGCATGGGGCGGTGTTTCATTTTGGGTGTGGTAGTGGAAAAGTTTGACTCCATAAACAAGAAAATACTCATTATTATTTAATTATGGGTCATGGTGGTAGTTTATGGTACCAAATAGTTATAGCGTTCCATGATAGGATATTAAAAATCTACATGCATGAAATGCATGGGAATTTCATGCATTGGTTGAGGGAGCTCAGGAAGTGGTGAGATGATCAAAGCTCATAGTCCTCCTCCTCAATAGAGGGATTCTATAGTGCGTGGGAAATATTGAGTAGATATTCCATGGTGGCAGAGATAGAGATCTCTAGGAAGGTAGTGGTTGTATGCATTGTCAGATAGTGGATAATTGTGGTGTTGGTGAGTTGAAACAGCGATGAAGGAAACAAGCAGCAGTAGTGGTGAAGGATTTATCCATATCCACCATTTTCCCAACATTAGATCTTATATACCATTGGAACAATGGTATATTACAAATACCATTGTCACATCAGTAGCACATACTTACCAGTAGTGCTTGGATAGCATGGCAGTGGTGGCTTTGCATGACAGGTGTGATAATGGTTTTTATCGAGTCCTACAACCTTCACAATGGAAGGAAGGGGATTATTTTTCATGCAAGGCATATTCATATTTAAAATAGGGATTTCATATCTTAGGAAAATTTTAAATGAGATCAATGGGGTCTCCTATAGTTTTATAGGTCTCCCATGGTGTTACTTTGGCCTTAGTAGTGGCCAACGACTCAATACTGAGTTTCTATGGCAATAGAGATAGAATTTTCCTATGATAGTAGTGGTGGTGGACCAATGTTGAGTAGCGATTGTGGTGGAAGATGGTGGAAGAGTGGGGTGTCTAAGCATGGATGTGGTGCGAATGAGTGAGATAGTTCTATTCAAATAAATAAAATTAAAATTCCCTGATAAATGATATCCAACACAAAACTCAATCATGGCTAGGAGATCACTTAAATGACAAATCTCCAAATCATAGCTACAATGAAGTTAGGTGAGGGTCAAAGGAACCCATATCCATTTTGGACCACCCTGTCCTAGTGAGTATCTCATACCATAACTTGTGGGTTTGACCACCACGGGCCGAGAAGGACATGGGCTTTGGACCACCTATAATCCCTATGTTCTCCTCCACATAGGCCTGATCCCCCATACATCCCTACCATCTTGAGCAGTCCCTCCTAGTAGTTTTTTGTCTAGTTGGAACTTTATGGGTTGGCTATATGGAAAGCTTCCATTGGTTGATGGGCTAGCTGGAAAGTGGCCCATTTTTTAGTAAAATCTTGAAAAAAATGTTAATGATTCATAAAAAATACACAAATATATTTAGAAGAATATTCCTAATTAATTTCCAAACCTCAAGATTTTAAATTTTTATCCACATAAAATCATTTTAAATAAAATGATGTAAATTTACACAAATTCTTAAAATATTAAATTAAATAGGTATTTTGATTAAAAATCCATTTAAAATCATTGAAATTATCTAAAAAATATGCATGAAATATGAGCGTGTAAGTGTTTCTTCTTGTACCAAATATTATAAGAAGTCATATTTTATTGGGGTATTAGAAAGAATCTATTTTTAATGTGTGTTATTGTGATTATATCTTCTCTATTGAAGAATTTGTGGCATGTAAATTTAGAAAGTATAGTTCTTCCCATATCAACCAAGCTTCTATTTATTCTTTCTATAATTACATTCCCATTTGAGAGTATAAGAATCAAAATATTTATGTTTAATACAAATATTATAAATATAGTATTAAAAATATTTTTTAGTGAAATCCTTTCCATTATCGGTTCTTAACTTCTTGATATAAACCCTTAGCTCTATCTCAACTCCCCTACTGAAAATCCTGAACATTCAACTACCCCTGACATGTGATTTATGAACACTACATTATAAATTCTTGTAAATTACTCAATAAATGTGATAAATTATAGATAAAACCTTGTTGATTTATGTTTCATTGGACCATATAATATTGAATGTATTAATTCAATGTGATTAATGGTTTGAATTTTCAATCTTTTGTGTTTTCCATGTATCATCTTCCCCTTTTGAAAATTCAAAAAAATAACATCTATTTTTTTATAAATTTGGGGTAGGTCTCTCATTAAATTTTCCTTTGAGATTTTACTCAAAACCTTCTAACCAAAATTTTAACATCCCATGACCCAATTAATTAGTGACTAGACTATTGGTCACTATTTTACCTCAAGAATGCCTCCTCACATGACAATTTTTTTTAAACAACATCATGTGTATAGGGAGTTACAATGGGGATATTATAACCCTATATCAGAGTTCAGAATAATAGAAAATAACCAAAAAACATCCCTAATAATAAATATGGATATACTGAAGTAATAAAAAAGACTCAATAATAATAAATAATGATACAGAATCATACATTTATATAGACTCACAGTCATGCCAGCACACATACTCTTATCAACCATTGGGCTGATCAAATATAAAAAATGAATAGAAGAATAAAATAGGAAGATATACTACTATTACTAAGCCTCATGACATCCTAATATCCAAGTACCCTCTTTTTAATCCTGCTTGATCATGTAACTTTAAGAATATTCCCAACCTGAACCCAAAAATAGTGAAGTATACTTGGGTTCCCAAGTACCATGGATGTCTGAGCATTGTGTGAGTATAAATCAGTAGGGAACCACCAATTTTGTCCCTAACATAACCAATAAATTCATTTCATGAACATGTTATATTCTTATGATATAAATATAGAGAAAAAAATTAAATTAAATGACCATCATCGATCATCAGGTTCTAATGTGCTTGTTGGGATCAACTATACCTACTTTATCTTGTTTTGAAGTTTCTATGAGCATAAGTAATCACCCATGGAAAATATACCCATCATTAGAACATACTAAGCCACTTGGGGAAAATATACCCATATCATAACAAAAGAGTAACACCTAGGGTGATCCAAATCCTACACCAAAACTATAAAGGGATCATATATGATATTATAAATATTAATATGGTTCTAGTATGTGTTAATAACATGCTTAAAATCATTATACAAAAGTATAAGGAGCATTCAACCAAAAGGAAGCATAAGGTAAGGGATTTCATCTCAATTTACATTCCATTAAGACTTATTTTTTTTATCTTGCCCCAATTCACATTTATGTTGTGTATATATTACTCCTTTGACATATAAATTCATTAATAATTCATTATTAATGTTATTTTAAGTTTCAATTTGAATTATTTCACCTAAGGGGATTTGATTTGAAAATTAACAAGTGATAAAAGTTTTTGTGAAATCTCACTTTCTTTTTTGATTGTTAACTTTTTCTAAAAATACTCACTTTATTGTAATAAATTTTTATTGGTCATTATATTTCTCTAAAATATCCATATTCTTGTGTAATGGATATGATTATTTGATAAATCATATACCATTTTTACATATGGTGTTTATGTTGAATTTTATTTGATTAACTGGGAAAATATTGATAAATTTTTATCCTTTCCTCAATAAGGATATTTGATAAGGCATATTATTCATAAATTGAATCAATTATTCAATATATGAGGAATTATTTGGACATGAAATACATGGTTTGGGGATTAGTTAATGCAATACCTTTGATGCATCAGTAGTTTCATGAGAATAATTAGTTGGACAAATCATATGGGTTGTTAGGAAATATGTTTTAAAATTTCTTGGGGATATATCTTAATGGTAAAATTATTATGTTCTTGGGAAACATGACATCCAATAATTAAGAATTTACTTCATTTAGTATTTAGTTATTATTATCCATGATATTTTTACTATGAAAAAAATATATGGATGTGTTTCATTCTTAGTTATTGATTAAATGGCACGTGTGTTCAGTTATTTACCTTTCCATATCAATAATTCATTATTACTCCTCATCCATATTTTTTATTTTCTAATGAAAATTTTAAAGTTTGAACCCAAAAATACATCCAACCAGTTAAAAATCTGACTAAGTAAACCTTAAATCCCACCCACTGCAAGAGGACCACTTCCAATCCAAAGTTCAAAATACCGCTAATGGTATTACATTTCAAAAATTCAAAATTCAAAATTCATCATTCTGTCTTGGTCCACAGTCCACCTAAAGTTGCATGATCCTTGATTTGCACACCTTGTCACCTCATAATCCCATCGTCGCTTCATAAAAAATCACTAGCAAGACCTTCCACTGGAGTCTGTCATCACCGTCATTACTTCTTCATCATCTCCACCATTGTCCAAGTCCCAAAAATAGTCATCCAAAGAGCCAATGCATATGTACTAACACAAACCAACCCTCATCCAAAATGGTTCACTAGAAACCAGCATTCTAGAAACCTTCATTGTCACTGAAATCGCACAAAATTCCATCACACACCACCGTTAAAGATGAACACCATTATAGACGACCAAAAATAGAATATTTCACCTATACCAAAAATCCACGACACTGAAATAGGCCATCATCACCGTCATCGCATAATCACAAGAATCACTATTTTGGATTCAACAATATCAACCACTACACCATTGAACACCACCTGCGTCAACAACAACACTGAATCATATATCCACCAACACTATCAACGTCACCATAAAATGAGACCACTGACAAAAATAAACCACCATTTATAAAGAAGACCAAAAATTGAAACACAAAACTGAGGAAAATCTATGAAGAAGGCCAGGAATGAGACCCTGAAGAAGGCTGGGAAATAGAAACTAAAATAAAATTTGACGATCGTAAACTGTATGGCCAAAAACCTTATGTACCCAGTGCTTCAACTCCAACCTATATAGTAGTATTGAAACCCTAGGTCAGAGTAGGTTTGTGTGGCTGAGAATGAGAGGCCCACTCCAGTAGCTACTAGAAACCCAACATACACTGAACCACAATCCCAAAGTCTCTAAGTTAATTCCATACCATCCCCAACCCAGAGAGGCATGAAGGAACCTAAGACCAGCGTAGTTTAAGGTGATGCAGGGTGTCCAAAACACATACCTTTGCCGAAAGAAATTGAACCAAGGTAGAAACAGCTGCAAGTAGTGGAGAGGAAAAATTAATAATTAAGGGGATAAGCTGAGAGCCAAAGGGTGGAGATGAGAGCTAAAAGTTAAGGGGAGAAGCGGAGGACTGACTCTAAAAGCCTAGAGGAATAGAGAAGATAAGCACAGAGAGTGCTCTCGGTAGAGATCACTCCCCATATTATTCATTACTGATTCATGAAATATTCTACTATACTTAAACTTTACGAATAATTTGAATCACCATTATTTTTTATTCCTTTTCCCAAGATATGAAGATGAATTCTTGGAATGAGTTTCAAGGATGATGAGAGTTTACTTTTGTTATGATTTATTTTCTTTTCCCAATGTAAAATGGGTATCATGTATGTAATATAGTTTTCCAAAACTACTAAACAATTTTCTCCTTTGGGATTTGGATCTTGTAGTTATGCCAATATAATAAAGCAAGGCACCAACTCTGGGATATTGGGGTTGGGGTCATAACAGTTTGTATCAGATAAATTTTAGTAGAAACCTTGAAAACTAGATTTGGGAAAACATAGATTAGGGAACAAAAACCTGTGATAGAATTTAAGGATAAGTATAAAAGAACATATTAAAGTTTTTTTAAGGTAGAGATTATGTGGGTATTACTAAAAATACATATCTGTCTTGATAGTACAAGTAGACATGGTTCTGGCATATATATACCCAGGGGTAATAAATACTAAAAGTGAATGTCGAGCTTTACTTGAGCATAACCCAGTACACAAAAATGATCCTTACCATGCACCTGGTTTGACACTCCTCAGGTATATGCATAGGATAATTCATAATTTCATTACAAACCATTATAAAGGATTTTAAAGTAAAAATATCCCAATGGAACTATGTTTATGATTATAAAATTATTCGTGGATAAAGTTTTCAATTTATAATAATTATTTCACTAGTTTTGGGTTTAAAAATTATGTTACATAATGTTATGATCTATTCTAGTGTATCCTATTGTTTATAAATTGCACCTAGAAGGATGAAGGGTATCAATAATCATATCCAATGTATGGGTTTCCATGTTGAGAAAGATGATATATCTAGAATTGGAACTAATTAAGTTCTAGATATATAGGGGAACATTAATCACGTTATGAAAAATAACCTTGCTCGAATGGAGAAACTTGTTCCCTAGTGAGATTCTCCAATGCTAGATCACTCTATGTGATAGATTCCCCCATAATTTTGTGGGACTACTGATCTAATGGTATCTGAAAAATGGATCAAGTCCTTGGAGAATATATTTATGGAATTTGGATGTGGTGAAAAATAAAGTTTTACACTTGTAGTGTATTATCTCAATGGATATGTTGATCAATGGTGGTCGTTGATCAAGAAAAATAGGGAGAAAGAGGAAATATAACTAATTGAATAGAAATATTTTAAGGAGACATTTTTCAAAAAATAATTCCCTTGTAAGAAAAAAAAACAAGATGAAGATAAAGTTCCTTATCTTAAAGAAAAAGGAATAATAGAGTGTTAGGGAGTATGGGGATACCATTATAAGGTTATCTATGCATTCTAGCGATTATATATGAAATAAGGAGAGAAATATTGACCACTTATTTGAAGGGATTAAGGCAAGTCTCCAAATGGATCCAGTGTCTCAAACTTTTTATACATATGATGAAATAGTTTTATATTCTATAAATATAGAGAAATAATTCTCCAAGTCTTATGTATTCAAAGGGAATAAACATAAGAATAGAATTGTAGATAAAAAAATGGATAAAGGGAAGAAGTGAATGGAGGATTTTTCTATCTATGATAACTATGGAAAGAATCACCCAAGGAAATTCTTGAATAGATTGGGAGTTTTTTATATGCGTGGAGAAAAGTTTCACTGGGAAAAATAATGAAAATTAAAGAAATAAAACATGGCTATTATGTGTTTCAATTTTAAGTAGTTGGGGTACTAGTAAAATTAATTCCCTAACCATTAAGAAAATATACTTCAGAATAAGCTAAGGGATCAATGTCAATAATATGTTGTTGATATAAATGAATTAGAATGATTAATGTTCTTGTGTATTTATATCCAAGATTATTTTTAAAAAAAATTATTTTTATTGATGCTATTGTCATCAAAATAATTATTAAATATATTTTGATTTTACCACATTACTATTTCATTAAGGATTTGAAAGAATATTTTGAATGGTACTGATTAATAAGAAAAATGATTTGATGGAAAGTTGAACTTCTTAGAAAAAAACATGATTGAGGGAAGGATAATCCTTAATATATTCTTTATGTTGAGATAATGATGTTCGGATAAAGAGATGATTGATATGGATAAATTAAATTGGATTGTATTGACTACCTTATAACTAATTAATGATTTTTTGAAAAGGTGGGTCATGCTAATATTGATGGGGTTTTCACTATTTTTGGATTTAAAGAATATATCCAATAATCTATGTTTTACTTAAGTAATATTGAATCATTCATGTTTTTATTAAGGTTTTAAGGTAATTATGGTTATTACCATGGTTCAAGAGAATACATGATGAAGGTTATTACATGTTTGGTATGTGATGATTTAGAGATACTTCATGTTTTTTGGATTAATGATAAGTTCATTTTTAAAATTAATGTTTTGTATTTTGATATTTTGGAAGAAAAATAGGGTTAACCATTTATGAAATGGTTTAAGTTAATCATTGGACAAGGTTTAAGAGATTAATATATTACTTCACCATATGATACAACATATTCTAAGATATGAAGTAGAAATAGTTTAAGGAAAAAACAAAAGATAAGATTGTCACGACCCGTCCTTGGGGCCCGTGCCGTGACTACCCCAAGCCCGCCTTCCATAGGCCAGGGGCTAGCAACTAGCACCAAGGCGTAAATCCCAGTAAAGGGAAGGCATTGCCTTTGTAAATTAAACAAGCACCACAGAGTAAGCAAGCGGAAAAAGTAAACACTAAGTAAAAACTGGTACAACAGTAAGTGCAGAATAGTAGAGGGGGCCAGAATACAAACCCAAACTGAAAGTAAAGTACAACTTGAAAGGGAAAACAACAACTGAAAAGTAAAGCCGCAACGTCGAGCCTTCCACTGGAATTCCCACATGAAGGGTGGGTACAGATAGCCTCCACTGCTCCTCGGGTCCAGCCGACTGCTCCGGGTACGTCCCACCCAGTGGTCCACCTCTAGGTATCGTCCTGCTCCGCAAGCCTCCACCACGATCAGTGTTGTCCATTGTCTGCAACCAACACAATGTAGTGCGGGCAAAGCCCGTGCAGGGGTGAGTATAAGCTACTCAGTAGGGACCCCGAGACCCCCGATGGTCTCCCAAAATCCACAAAGGATAAATCACAAAGGAAATATACAATCACGAAGTAACATCCGACACGACTTAGGTATATGCCCATACATATGCCTAAGTCATCAATTCTCACTCGGCTCCAACATCCGAGCTCAAGTACAACCCAGTCCACATAGGAAAGAAAAACGTAAATCCACACAGGATAGCACAACACAATCCAAAAAGGAAAGCAAACGTAAATCCACACAGGATAGCACAACACAATCCACAAAGGAAAGTAGAACAGGATTCAGCTCACACAGGTATACTTCTTCAAATGACGATAGAGATTATCACTGATCCATCTAATTCATCGGACCCACAAAGGATCAATAGGTACTAACCCCCGAAATGACTCACAAAGGATCTGACCCACAAAGGATCGATAGGTAACTAACCCCCGCAAAGACCCACACAGGATCGGGCCCACACAGGACCTGTAGGAACTGGCCCACATAGGACCGCTGAGCGCTGACCCACACAGGATCGGACCCACACAAGATCGGTAGCACTGACCCACAAAGGATCGCTGAGTGCTGTAGTCATCGCCGTCGAATCCACTGAGGATCTCTGCACAGTCGTCGTCGTCACAGTAGCAGTCGCAGACAGCTCTAGGGTTCCCGCACACAGCAAGCTCGTTCGGGAGGGTCCGCTCCACGAGACGAGAGGCTGATACATCAACTGACACATAGTCCATAGTAGATGTATCCAAAAGTTCCGTATCGTCAAAAGGAACTCAACGTCGCAGACGGCGCGTCAATCGGACGCCCGGTCTGAGAGTTATTGGCTTTTTCGTCCCAGGGGCCCGGTTGGTTTTCAAGGCAAAACCAACCCGACTGTACTCCACCTGCGTCCAAACCTCGAGAGGAGTAATCCAAAAGGTCCGTCTCACTTATAGGAATTCCAAAAAGTCGACGGCACGTCAATCGGACGTCCGAAGCTCAAGATATGAGCGTTTCCGCTCCGAGGGCCCGGTTGGTTTCGTGTACGAACCAACCCGGCCAAACACAAAGTATTTCGAAACCTCGAGTGCAATATACTGAAACGACCGTCTCGATCCAAGGATCGCATCACCACTGACGGCGCATCGTTCAGAGGCCCGTAGCTCAAGTTATGAGCAAAAGACCAAAAAGGTCCGGAAACGGGGGGTCTGGGCCCGGTCCGACCCGGCCCAACCCCCCTGGGTCGGCCCGAACCGGGGCGACCCGACCTGGGTTCAACACGGTTTGGCGTGACCCGGCCCGGCCAGGGCGGCCCAGCCCGGCCTGGGCGCGACCCGGCCCGACGGGTCGGCCCGGCTCGGCTCGGCCGAGCAGAGGAACCGCGGGGCGCTGGCCCCCGCAGGATGAAGTGCCGCGACCCTGCGTGGGGCCGCTCTGGGTCAACAGACGCGGCTTTGCGGCATATCATGTGTCACCGGACCCGTGCGGTCGCGGGCCTGGTCGGCCACCACCGCGGCGGCTTCAGCCGCGGCGGATCCATCCGGCAGTGCGCCGGGGCGCCGCCGCCTCCGGCTTCCGACGACCCGCGCCGCCGGTGGGTTCCACGGGCCACCGGAGTTGCTCTGGTGGTCCGATTCCACTTCCGCCTACGTCGAAGCTCCTCCCGGGTCCCATTCTTCACTATCAGGCCCTCAAATCACCATTGCGGCCCCGCTTGTCATCGTTCGCCGTTTCGCGCACCAAGAACGAAAAAGTGCGGTGGGTTCGGACTTGTTCGTTAGTCCGCACCCACCGCGTTAGCGGTTTTAAAGAAAGATTTACACAACAAAAGTTTCAAAAACGTCGCAGGTATAAATCACAAAGATTTTTAAGAATCTAACCCCTACCTCGCCGTCATCGTCGAGCATGCGTTCTTCGCAGAATTGATCGTCGCGGAAGAAGAGGATCGTCGCGTCACGGAAGGGCGTCGCGTCGTCGCGGTATATGGCGTTGCATCGACGATCTCCAAGGGGTAAAAAAATACACGAATTTAATTTACACGAATTAAATCCATGTCAAGTATAAAATCCACAAAGGAATTTATAAGATTCATAAACTCTTACCTCAACCGGATATTCGAAGATTTGTCGCGGAAGAAGGAACGTTGCAGAAGAACGTCACTGGAGAAGAATCGTTGGCATCGCGGAACACGGCGTCACATCGTCGATCTCCAAGGGTTCGGCGTTCTTCTTCGCCTTTTGTCGAAGGCCGACGTTCTTCGCATTCTTCGCGTTCTTCACGTTCTTCTTGTTCTTCGCGAAGGAGGTTGAAGGACTTAAGGTTCTGTCAAATCCTCTCAACGAACAACACACAAGAAGAAAAATGTTGGTCTTATTTTATTACATTCCAACAAACGAAAAAACTAAGTTAAGTAATGAACCATTAATTCATAGAATTAATTCAATGAATAAAAACGCCCAATTAAAATGAGTGTTTAATTGATTAAGAAACGCCCCAGTTGACTTTCAATTTAATAGGGGTTTTCACGGGTGCGTTATTTAGCGGAAAAGAAATGGTGGGGCTCGTGCGGGCCCCACCTCACAAACATCCTACCAAGAGGGTAGGATATTTTTGGGTTCCACCCTATCCGTTTCAACTCATCTTAAGCAGCTTAAAGTGGCTTTTAAGTGGCTTTAAGTGAAATAAAATAAAGTTGTCGTACCACATTATTTTATTTCTTAACTTAAAGCCCAAAAATTAAAAACCACACCCGAGCAAACGCAACTCCGGAAGAGGCGTTTCTAAACAAATACCGGCGCTAAAATTCCATCAGTTCCCTCAGAATTCGATTCCGAGCACCGGTTCAAAAGTTAGAAAAACTCGCTCATTCGTTCACTGAACGTACCCGAGCCAAACTTTGGAAAATGATTCCGGGCACACCGGGCCTCGGAATCATGTACCGTCAGAAACCGCGTTCTTGTAAAATTCCAAAGAAAATTAAGAAAAAAAATTCCTTGAAATTTACGGGTCTTTACATCACTCCCCCCTCAGGGTTTTACGTCCCTGTAAAGATACATCATAAGCTACGGAAACAAATGTGGGTACTGAGCACGCATCTGAGCCTCTCGCTCCCAAGTGCTCTCCTGGAGGTTCCCGTGCTGCCACCTGATGTGCACTAGAGGAATCGACCGTCCACGTAGGACCCGCTCCTATAGATCCTTGATCTCCACTGGGACCTCGGCAAAAGTCACCCCATCATCAACGTCTAGCTCCCCATGGTCAATGATAAGCATCGGGTCGTGCACGTATCTCCTCAGCTGAGATACGTGGAAGATGTCGTGCACCCGGTGCAACTGAGGTGGTAGAGCTAGGTGATAAGCCACCTCGCCAATCCTGCTAAGGACCTGGAATGGTCCAATGAAGTCTGGAGACAACTTGCCGCCTCGGCCAAATCTCCGTAAACCACGTCGAGGTGAGACCCGCAAGAAGACGTGGTCGCCATCCTCGAACTCTAGTGGCCTCCACCACCTGTCAGCATAAGACTTCTTCCAGCTCTAAGCTGTCCTCATCCGCTCCTGGATGACATGGACCTTCTCTGTCGTGGCCCGGACCATCTATGGTCCCACAAGTGATGACTCCCCAGGGTCTGTCCAGCACAAAGGAGATCTGCAAGGTCTACCGTACAACGCCTCGTATGGTGCCATCCCGATGGTGGAGTGGTAGCTGTTGTTATACGCGAACTCCACCAAGGGTAGGTGGTCCTCCCAACTACGACCAAAGTTGAGGACACATGCGCGGAGCATGTCCTCGAGAGTCTGAATGGTCCTCTCTGTCTGACCATTCGTCTGAGGGTGAAAGGCGGTGATCAGACGTAGCTACGTCCCGAACACCTCCTGCAACCCCTTCCAAATCCGGGAAGTAAAGAGAGCATCTTGATCGGAGACGATAGATGATGGCACACCGTGAAGCCGTACAATCTCCTGAATGTAGAGACGCCCCAAGCTCTCCACTGAGCCCTGCTCTCTGATGGGTAAGAAGTGAGACGACTTGGTGAGTCGGTCGACAATCACCCAGATGGAGTCATGACCTTTGGAAGTGCGTGGAAGTCCAGTCACGAAGTCCATAGATATGCCGTCCCACTTCCACTCCGGGACCTCCAAGGGTTGTACCAAGCCTGCTGGTACCTGATGCTCTGCCTTCACCTGCTGGCAGGTGAGGCATCGTGAAACGAACTTTTCCACAACCTTCTTCATGCCTGGCCACCAGTGCTGTCGTCTGAGGTCCTGGTACATCTTCGCCACTCCAGGATGTACCGCTAAGGGAGAAGTGTGAAACTCTCTCAACACTTCCTCCTGTAAAGCAACTGGTACCATGGTACGTCCTCTGAAAAGGATGTTGTGCTCTGCTCCCAAGGAGAAACCATTAGGTGTCTGTCCTGAGGATATCTGTGCACGCCGCGTCTCACAGTCGGCGTCCCCACGCTGTGCCTCTCTGACCCGCTGTAGTAGTGGAGGAGTGACTGTGAGAGACTGAAGTAAGGCTGCTTCATCTCTATCCAATAAGGATATCTGCAAAGCGGCTAGCTGCTCTGTCGCCTCCTCAAGTAGCTGAATGCCCGACCTCCTTCTAAGAGCATCGGATACCACGTTCCCCTTCCCAGGAGTATAGACTATCTCAAAGTCATAGTCCTGGAGGAACTCGAGCCATCGCCGCTGTCTCAGGTTCAGGTCCTTCTGTGAGAAGATTTACCTGAGACTCTGATGGTCAGAAAAGACTGTAAAGCGCTCTCCCATCAGGTAGTGTCGCCATGTCTTCAGGGCGAAGACCACTACTGCTAACTCCAGGTCATGGGTAGCGTAGTTCTGCTCAAGCGACCTCAACTGACGTGATACATAGGCGATCACCACCCACTCCTGCATCAGGACACATCCGAGTCCGGTCCCTGATGCATCGCAGTAGACTACGTACCCTACTCCCTCCTCAGGGAACCTCAAGATAGGTGCGCTGGTCAATCTCTGTCTCAGCTCCTGGAAGCTCTGCTGACATCTGTCTGACCACACAAAGGTTTTCCCCTTCTTCGTCAAAGCTGATAGTGGCACTGCAACTCTGGAGAAGTCCGGCACAAATCTCCGATAGTATCCAGCTAGTCCCAAGAAACTCCGCACCTCCGTCACGCTCTTGGGTGGCTCCCAAGCTAGCACTGCCTCGATCTTCGCAGGTACACTGCAACTCCCGCCTTAGAGATGCCGTGTCCCAAGAAGTGGACCTCACGTATTCAGAAATGACACTTTGAGAGCTTTCCATAAAGCTGGTGCTCTTGGAGTGTGTCTAGTACAACCCGTAAGTGGTAGGCGTGCTCCTCCTCAGTCGTCAAGTAAATCAAAATGTCGTCGATGAAGACTACGACAAATCGATCAAGGTATGGCTGAAAGATCCTGTTCATGAGGCCCATGAACACTGCTGGAGCATTGGTTATGCCGAATGGCATAACCAAGAACTCATAGTGGCCATACCGACACCTGAAGGCCGTCTTCTGCACGTCCTCGTCTCGAACTCTGAGCTGATGATAGCCTGACCTGAGGTCTATCTTCGAGAACCACCGTGCTCCCTTGAGCTGATCGAAGAGGTCATCAATCCTCGGTAGCAGATACTTGTTCCTCACTGTCACCTGGTTCAGGCGACGATAGTCGACACACAGTCGCAAGCTCCTGTCCGCCTTCTTGGCGAACAATATCGGGAAAGCCCAGGGTGAAACACTGGGTCGGATGAATCCCTTGCCCTGCAAGTCCTCCAACTGTACCCGTAGCTCTCGAAGCTCAGCGAGGGCCATCCGATATGCTGGAGTCGATATCGGGGCTGTCCCGGGGTACAAGTCAATATGAATGTCTACCTCTCTGTGAGGAGGTAGCCCTGGAATGTCTTCGGGAAAGACGTCCGCATACTGATCCACCACTGCAGGAAAACTAGGACTCCGCACGTCAACTGCTCCTAGGATGAGGCTAGCCAACTGATGAGTGATGGGATGTCCTCTCCTCTGTGGAAGTCCATCCTGTGCTGTGAAGGTTCCCTTCTCGCCGGTGAAGGTGAACCTTCTCCCGTCAGTGTGTACACATCGCACCTTGCGCCTAATATAGTCAATCTGTGCATGGACTATAGATAACCAATCCATGCCCAAGATGACGTCGTAAGGCCTCGACGCCGCTACAAGAAGATCTCAGCCGAAGCTCTCGCCTCCTAGAGTAAGCTCACACTGCCGGAATGAGTGCGTAATCGTCGAGTCTGCTCCCGTAGGAGTCTCTAACTGTAAGGATCGAGCCAACAGCTCTGTCGGAATCTCAGAGCTCCGAACAAGGGCAGCGACTATGAAAGAGTGACTCGTTCCTATGTCTATAAGAACTGTAGTAAGGATAGAATAGACATAGATCATACCTCAAAGCATCTCGGGCGCACCGTGGACGTAGACCTCTGCTGCCTGGAGCTGTGCCTGTCTCTGCCCGCCAGCTCCCTGTGGTCGGGGTGAACCTCCTAGTGGTGGTGGTGGTAGAGCCTCAAAGCGTCGCCCACCACCTGCTGCTCGGCCAGCTCCTCTGTCTTGTCCGCCTCCTCCCCGCAGACCGCCACAGTCGACCCTCTGCCTCTACCTAGGTGGCCCCTCAACTGTCTGCTGCTCCTCGGCATGGTGGGTCGGGCAGTCACGAGCCATGTGGACCTGCCCGCCGCATGTGTAGCACTGCCTGCCTCTCGAAAGACTGGCTCCACGCTGTGTGCCCCGCACTGCTGAGCTAGTGTCCTGAGGTCGTCTGCATGAGGGTCTGGTCTGCCAGGACCCCTGAGTCATCCGTCGACTTCCTGCTGCAGAAGACTCTGCTACGTGCCGCCCCGCGGTAGGTCTCACCACTGGAGAAGTCTTAGCAAGAAAGCTCTCGATCAAAAGGGCTCGCTCCAGTACTCCTGCCTGAGTCGGAATGCTGAGGGAGATCAACGATGCCCTGATCTCATGTCTCAATCCCTGCTCAAAGGTCCGGGCCCAGAAGAATGGGTCCCGTACCATGTCGATCGAGTAGCGCGAGAGATCGGTAAATCTCGCTGAGTACTGGGCGACTGTCAAGCTGCCCTGCCGCAGCTGAAGAAGCTCCTGGATGCGCACCGCACGGAGGGTGGCTGGGACGAACTCCGAGCGGAAGAGGCTCTCAAAGTCCGTCCAGAGAAGAGATGCCTCATCATGCCCCTGGATCATCAAGCTCCACCATTGTCCCACTGCTGCATGCAGTAGGCTCGCTGTGAGGATCACCATGAGGTCTGCTGGTGTCCTCACTAGCCTGAAAACTCGTACCACTGCCTCCAGCCAGTCCTCGGCTGCCTGGGGGTTCGTCTCCCTACAGAAACTAGGCGGTCGCTGGCGTTGGAACTCATGCAGTACACTAAGGCGACGTGAATCGTCAGCGGCTGGTGCTGGAAGCATCGGTGGCTCGGCAGGTAGAGGTACCGCCGGTGCCTCTGCTGTCAAAGGGCCCTGTATCGGGGCCTCATCGCTCGGTGGGCTGTCGTCACGTACAACTCTCGGAACCCTAGCTGGATGCCGTCGTGGGGCCATCCTGAAAGGAAACAGGTGGGCCACGGGCAGAACAGTATACCTGGTGAGCTGATACAAAGTAATCACAAAGAAAACTTGAAACACACATGCAATCAATGTTTTCGTGCATTAAGTCGGAAATCAGAAGTCAGGGTCCTGGTGTACGGATACGTCGGCCGCCGCACCAACACTGGGCTGCTTGGACTGATAACCACACTCAATATGCTTAACACTATTTCTTCACATAGAAGAAAGATCAGAGTCTGCGGTAGAACCGAACTGCTCTGATACCAATTTGTCACGACCCGTCCTCGGGGCCCATGCCGTGACTACCCCGAGCCCGCCTTCCATAGGCCAGGGGCTGGCGACTAGCACCAAGACGTAAATCCCGGTAAAGGGAAGACATTGCCTTTGTAAAGTAAACAAGCACCACAGAGTAAGCAAGCGGAAAAAGTAAACACTAAGTAAAAACTGGTACAATAGTAAGTGCAGAAAAGTAAAGGGGGCCAGAATACAAACCCAAACTGAAAGTAAAGTACAACTCGAAAGGGAAAAAAACAACTGAAAAGTAAAGCCGCAACGTCGAGCCGTCCACTGGAAGTCCCACCTGAAGGGTGGGTATAGATAGCCTCCACTGCTCCTTGGGTCCAGCCGACCACTCCGGGTACGTCCCACCCAGTGGTCCACCTCTAGGTATCATCCTGCTCCGCAAGCCTCCACCACGATCAGCGCTTTCCGTCATCTGCAACCAACACAATGTAGTGCGGGCAAAACCCGTACAGGGGTGAGTATAAGCTACTCAGTAGGGACCCTGAGACCCTCGAAGGTCTCCCAAAATCTACAAAGGATAAACCACAAAGGAAAGATACAATCACAAAGTAACATCCGAAACGACTTAGGTATATGCCCATACATATGCCTAAGTCATCAATTCTCGCTCGGCTCCAACATCCGAGCTCAAGTACAACCCAGTCCACACAGGAAAGCAAAACGTAAATCCATACAGGATATCACAACACAATCCACAAAGGAAAGCAAACGTAAATCCACACAGGATAGCACAACACAATCCACAAAGGAAAGTAGAACATGATTCAGCTCACATAGGTATACTTCTTCAAATGACGATAGAGATGATCACTGATCCATCTAAGTCATCGGACCCACAAAGGATCGATAGGTACTAACCCCCGAAATGACCCACAAAGGATCTGACCCACAAAGGATCGATAGGTAACTAACCCCCGCAAAGACCCACACAGGATCAGGCCCACACAGGACCTGTAGGCGCTGGCCCACACAGGACCGCTGAGCGCTGACCCACACAGGATCGGACCCACACAGTATCGGTAGCACTGACCCACAAAGGATCGCTGAGTGCTGTAGTCGTCGCCGTCGAATCTATTGAGGATCTCTGCACAGTCATCGTCATCACAGTAGCAGTTGAAGCTAGCTCTAGGGTTCCTGCACACAACAAGCTTGTTCGGGAGGGTCCACTCCATGAGCCGAGAGGCTGATACATCAACTGACACATAGTCCAAAGTTGATGTATCCAAAAGTTCCGTATCGTCAACAGGAACTCAACGTCGCAGACGGCGCGTCAATCGGACGCCCGGTCTGAGAGTTATTGGCCTTTTCGTCCCAGGGGCCCGGTTGGTTTTTAAGCAAAAACCAACCCGACCGTACTCCACCTACGTGCAAACCTTGGGTGGAATAATCCAAAAGGTCCGTCTCACTTAGAGGAATTCCACAAAGTCGATGGCACATCAATCGAACGTCCGAAACTCAAGATATGAGCGTTTCCGCTCCGAGGGCCCGGTTGGTTTCGTGTACGAACCAACCCGGTCAAACTCAAAATATTTTGAAACCTTGAGTGCGATATAACGAAACGACCGTCTCGATCCAAGGATCACATCGCCACTGACGGCACGTCGTTCGGAGGCCCGTAGCTCAATTTATGAGCAAAAGACCGAAAAGGTCCGGAAACGGGGGGTCTAGGCCCGGTCTGACCCAGCCCAACCCCCCCAGGGTCGGCCCGAACCGGGTCGACCCGACCCGGGTCCAGGTCCGACCCAGTTTGGTGCGACCCGGCCCGGCTCAGCTCAGCCGAGCCGGCCGAGCGGAGGAACCGCGGGGCGCTGGCCCTCGCGGGATGAAGTGTCACGGCCCCGCGTGGGGCCACGCTGGGTCAACGGACGCGGCTTTGCCGCGTTTCGTGTGTCACCGGACCCGCGCGGTCGCGGGTCTGGTCGGCCACCGTCGCCGCCGCGGCTCTATCCGGCGGTGTGCCGGGGCGCCGCCGCCTCCGGCTACCGGCGCCACCGGTGGGTTCCGCGGGCCACTGGAGTTGCTCCGGTGGTCCGATTCCGCTTCCGCCTGCACCGAAGCTCCTCCTGGGTCCCATTCTTCACTTCCAGGCCCTCAAATCACCATTTCGGCCCCGCTTGTCATCGTCCGTCATTTTGCGCACCAAGAACGAAAAAGTGCGGTGGGTTCAGACTTGTTCGTTAGTCCGCACCCACCACGTTAGCGGTTTTAAAGAAAGATTTACACAACAAAAGTTTAACAAACGTCGCGGGTATAAATCACAATGATTTTTAAGAATCTAACCCCTACCTCGTCGTCATCGTCGAGTGTGCGTTCTTCGCGGAATTGATCGTCGCGAAAGAAGAGGATCGTCATGTCGCGGAAGGGCGTCGCATCGTCGCGGTATATGGCGTCGCGTCGACGATCTTCGAGGGGTAAAGAAAACACACAGATTTAATTTACACGAATTAAATCCATGTCAAGTATAAAATCCACAAATGAATTTATAAGATTCGTAAACTCTTACCTCATACGGATATTTGAAGATTTGTCACGGAAGAAGGAACATCGCAGAAGAACGTCGCAGGAGAAGAATCGTTGGCATCGCGGAACACAACGTCGTGTCATCGATCTCTGAGTGTTCGGCGTTCTTCGTCACCTTTCGTCAAAGGCCGGCATTCTTCATGTTCTTCGCGTTCTTCGTGTTCTTCGCGTTCTTCGCGTTCTTCGCGAAGGAGGTTGAAGGACTTAAGGTTCTGTCAAATCCTCTTAACGAACAACACACAAGAAGAAGAATGTTGGTCTTATTTTATTACATGCCAACAAACGAAAAAACTAAGTTAAGTAACGACCCATTAATTCATATAATTAATTCAACGAATAAAACCGCCCAATTAAAAGGAGCATTTAATATATTAAGAAACGCCTCAGTTGACTTTCAATTTAATAGGGGTTTTCGCGGGTGCGTTACTTAGCGGAAAAGAAACGGTGGGGCTCATGCGGGCCTCACCTCAAAAACATCCTACCAAGAGGGTAGGATATTTTTGGGTTCCACCCTATCTGTTTCAACTCAGCTTAAGAAGCTTAAAGTGGATTTTAAGCGGCTTTAAGTGAAATAAAATAAAGTTGTCATACCACATTATTTTATTTCTTAACTTAAAGCCAAAATATTAAAAACCACACCCGAGCAAACGCAACTCCGGAAGAGGCGTTTATAATCAAATACCGGCGCTGCGATTCCATCGGTGCCCTCAGAATTCGATTTCGAGCACCGGTTCAAAAGTTAGAAAAACCCGCTCGTTCGTTCACTGAACGTACCCGAGCCAAACTTTGGAAAATGATTCCGGGCACACCGGGCCTCGGAATCATGTGCCGTCAGAAACTGCGTTCTTGTAAAATTCCAAAGAAAATTAAGAAAAAAAATTTGCTTGAAATTTACGGGTCTTTACAAAGATTGTGCTTTTGAAATAGAAACATATCAAGTAAGTATATTTCTTTATATTATAATAGAGTTAAATAATTCCTCAACTCTAATAAAAATGGCCCTGAAACAAAAATGTTGTCCTATTATCATCATTTTTAGGATATTAATGACCTTTTTCACACCTATGGTTTATGGATTTGTGGTTGTTAACATTTCCTGAACATGTTCTCTATCACTATATATCATTATTTGAGTGTTATTTTTCTCTTACATATCTATGTTTTCATTTCCCACATATGTTCTCCTATCTAGAAACCTAGTTATGTGATTATTTCAAATAAATTTTATATTTCCCTTTCTCTCTTACTAAGAGGATGTTTCATTAAATATTTTTATGATGAGGGTTTTTCAACAATGGTATTTTCAAATTTCAAACCCTTGACTACCATGATAAAGTTTAAATCTCAAGGGTACAATTTATTTAATGTGGGGAGAATGTAACACCTTGAAAATTCTAAAAGAATAATATTTTTTTCGATAGGTGTATGACACACAACACCAAGCATAAAAGGGTATATAAAATCTTGAGGTTTTATGATATATTTGATATTTTAAATAAATTAAATCTATTATATAGCTTTTAATTCACACAATACATAGTTTCTTTTATTACATTCAATAATTACTTTCTTCAATGGCTTGTGTTATATGCCAGACCACATTTTACCGAATACTATTAATATTATTATTTGAAATGAAACTTATCTCCTATCCATTAAATTGATCGTTAAAAATATGATTAAATAACTTATGAAAATATGTGGTAAAATTAATTTTTTAACAATTGATTACAAATGAAAATAAAACCCAATTTAATTTAAAGAAAATGTTTTTATAAAAAAACTATTTTTATGTTCCAAAGATGTTTTATCATAATAAATTAAATTAATTAATATTAGTGGATTATATAAATTAAATTTATATATTATATATTCAATAAAATATTTTTATATTCATACAATATATTTTAGAGGTATAATATAAGAACAAATCGAATTTTATGCATAAAAAACTGTATTTTTCTAAAGGCAGATTTGCTGCCTTTTAATGGTGTACTTGTTTTAAAACTAAAAATTGAAACTTTTATAAATTTTATTTGAAAAAATATACTTAATTTTTAAAATTTTACTGTCAAAATTATCTTATGTTTAATTTTTGGTATTTTTCTAAGAAGTTTCATTTTTTGTTGAATAGTGAAAAATATTGAATTTTAATTAAAAACCACATTTCGGTTAAATAATTGATAATTTTAAACTGTATTTTTATTTGATTTTAAAGTAAAAAATATGTCATTTTTAATTTAGGTAATTTGAATTAATTTCATATTTAAATTTAATATAAAAACATTGTAAACTTTTGATCTTTTTCGATTTAAAAACCCACTTTATCGTTCCGTTTACGAGATTAATTTTAAATGAATTTATACAAATTCTATTATTTTAATTTTGAAAAATGGATTATATATTTTGAATCATAATAATTTGTAAATTATAATAATATCATATTAATTTTGACCAAAATTATTTGTGAATGGAGTTAAAATTAATTACAATGATTAAGAGAAAAAGAAGTTTACTAAGGGACTAAAATTTAAAATTAAAGGAAAAAATGAAATATAAAATTGTAAAAAATACATTGGATGGATATATTTAGACCATATAAATTTTATTATATAGTTTTTTTCATTATTTGATACACTTTACATGGAAAAATGTGGGTGTAATCCACTCTTTAAAAAATTTACTATTTTTCCACTCACCCCACTTATAAAAGGCCTTCCCTTATCCTTTCTTATTCAATCCTCTAAAACCTCTTTGGTTTAGAAAATACCTGAAAACATAACTCTCTAAATTCCATAACCTCATTATATAATACATATATTAAGAATAAATCCAACTTATGAAGGAATTAGTGCCAACTTATGAGGGATACCAGAAGAAGAGGTAATGTTTTTTAAAAGAGTTTTCATTTTATTTATTTTTGAAACCCCTTAATTTTTTTATATCATGATTAAATAATAAATTAATTATATTAAATATAATTATATGTTTTTATTTTAATTTTATGACCTAACAATTTGAATACTTCCATTGAATTGTTTACAAAATCGTTCTTGTGTACAATAGACTACCACCTTGTGAACCGATGCCATTAGTATTTCCATTACCACATTTCAAGGTTGGGAATAATGATAGACATAATATTTATATATTATATATCTTATATTTATTAATTATTAATTATTTTTTAATTATTATATATCACATACCTTCTTTCTTTCCATTTTGTGGGAATATGATAATGCCATTCGTGTCTACAGTGGACTACCACCTCACGGAGCGATGTGTTTCGTTCACACTTTACATAAAATGTATTAAGGATAGTTTCAATAAAAATATGTGATGTATATTAAATAATAATTATAATATATATACAAATATAACATTTACTTTTATTTCATCTAATATGACTAGAAAATGAAAACCATATTCATGCGTATGTACGACCTACCATCTCCATGAATAATGTATTTCATTTCCCATCAAATTTTTTTACGGATTACTATAAATACATATATACTGAACATATATTATATTTAAATAATTTTTTACATTATTTAGATTATTAAATCATGATCTAAGTAATATTAAGAAAGAAAATAATAAGTTAAAACAAATTTGAAAAATAAGGCGATTAACACCCAAAAACAATGAAAATAATGAAATATTATTAACAAATGGGTAATAAGATGTTATAAAAGGATAATATGTGATAATATAATTATTAATATGGTTATTTTATAAGTTAATAAAATTAATAAAACCATTATACAATATGTTAAAGGGATTTTAACTAAAAGGAAGCGTAAGGTAAGGGATTTTATATCAATTTACCTTCCATTGAGACTTATTTTGTAATTATGCACCAATTAAAATTTATGTGGTGTATATACATCCCATTTTATATGAAATATCATGAATAATTCATTATTAATAATATTTTAAGTTTAAAATTTAATTATTTCATCCAAAGGGATTTGATTTGAAAATTACCAAGTGATAAAAGTTATTGTGAAATATCACTTTCTTTCGTGATTGTTAACTTTCTCTTGAAACAATCACTTTATTTTAATAATATTTAATTATTAATTATATTTATATCAAATATCCATATTATTTTTTGATATATATGATTATTTCCTAAATCATATACCATTTTTAAATATGGTGTTTCCATTGAATTTTATTTCATTAACTGGGGAAATATTGATAAATCTGTATCCTTTACTCAATAAAAATATTTTAATAGGAAGATTTTTCAAAAATTAAATAAATTATTTTATATATAAAGAATGATTTGGAAATTTGGGACATGGGTTGGGTATCAGTTAATACAATCCCCTTGATGCATCTACAATATCATGATACAAATTGGTTGGCCAAATCAGATGGGTTTTTACCAAGTATGTTTTAAACTATCTTGAGGATAGATCTTAATGGTAAAGTTATCATGTGCCTTAGAAAAATAGAATATGATAATTTAGAATTTCCTTCATTCAGTTTCCAATAATTATTATCCAAGATATTTTCACTGTGAAAAAATATATATATGCATTTCATTCTCAGTTAATGATTAAATTTCATGTGTGTTCAATTATTTACCTTTCCATATTGACTATTGATTATTAATTCATGATAGCTTCCATTGTACTTAACCCTTACTGACCATTTGATATCACCCTTATTTTTTTATTTCCCTAGGATATAAAGATGAATTCTTGGTATGAGTTTCAATAATGCTGAGATTTTACTTTTGTAATGATTTATTTTTCTTTCCTAGTGTAAAATGGGTATCTTGTATGTAATATGGTTTTCCAAACCTGCTAAACTATTTGTTCCTTTTGGATTTGGATCTTGTATTCATGACAATTTAATAAATTAAGGTAGTATATCTATGATATTGGGGTTAGAGTCATTAAAATTACCTTGTCAAGCTCTTTATTTAGGTATTTTATTTCCCACTTGTGTTGGGTGTTTCTATCAATCCACACTTCAAGATTATATTTAAATATGCGATCAGCATGAGTCTCTTCACCTTATCCATCACTAATTGATTTTTCTTCATTATTTTCAACTTGATCCACAATTTCAATAAACTCTTCATGAACTTATTATTTGTATTGGTTACTTTAAATGGATAAATCTTCCTCTTCTTTTCTTATCACAATTCTTATTTTTCTTCTTGGAAACTTTTACTTTATCTTAATAGATTTTTTAATTTTATTAGAAAATTTTCCCCATTTCTTCATTTAGTGATTTTCTTCATGATCATAATCTTATTACTCTACACATTTTTTATTTGGATAATTAGTTATAAAATTTAAAATTTGTCCACACTTAAGACATTTTAGTGGTTGTTTCTCTTTGAACCTACCCTTTTCCTTTTGGATATTCTTTAAGATAAGATCCATAATCCTCTAGTATTATTCATACATTTTTTTCATTATATTTAGTTTCACTAGGGGAATAATCATTCTCTTCCTTAGTTTTAATATTATTTATTTCTTTGAAATATATCTCCTCTTTAATACTATTCTTAAAAGAAATATCATTTCTCATTTAATAATTAATAAGACATTTATGTTTTTTATTAGCTGATAAGTCATATTTATCTTATATAGTATAAAAATTTTCATCAAACATTTTAGGAATTTTTTTCATTAACTTATTAATAATGGTTGAATCTTATAGAATTTATCCAAAACTATGATATTGCTAAAAATTTTATTCACCCTTTTAAAATATTCATCAATAGTTAGATATCATTCATTCAAATATCTTCAAAATATACCTTCAAATTTGTAGTTTGGCTTCTTTAACTTTGTTATTTTCTTCTAAAATATTCTCAATATTATCCTATATCTATTTGGTATTTTTGAGTCCCATTAATTTTATATTAACTCTATCATATAATTTCATTATAATTATATCTATTTCTCTACCATCAACATCTAAATTCCATTTAACTATAAATTTCATAGGTATATGTCTCTCAATATGTGTGAAATGTGCATTAAAAACATCCTTAACTTCTTGTCCAAAATGAATTTGATAATGAATCATAATATTATTCCAACTCTGATAATTATTATTGTCAAATATTAGAACAACTTTACTATTAACATAGTTCATATTCCCCATCTATTTTTCTGTCATGATTGGATCTTTCATAGGGAACATGATATCTCTGATACCAGTTGAAGTGCCTAGCTAAATGTTTATGTATCACTAAGAAGGGGGGAGATGAATTAGTGATCCTATTTTTATAATTTCTTCATATAAATCAACCTATTAGATTGGTTAAAGTATTGATTCACTCCCTTTAAATATAACTCACACCCATATGCCACTAAAATGAAATACATGGAAGGCACACATGAATTTCTATAATGTTCAACCATAATATGGGTGATTATTCCTTTATTTTATAGGATTGTGTTTGAGACACAATTTTGATCACTAATAAATTATTGTGATTTTAAAAGGTACGATGTATCATCCTTGGATCACTCTTACAAGGTGTTGGAAGGTATAATATTTATCCATTAAGAAGGCATTATCCATGACCCGATGTTATCTACTGATAATATAAGTATAGACAATATTATACCAGATCCCTTCAGTCTTCAATGGACAAAACCCTTCTCTTATATCTAAAAAATATCTTCATTTTGATCCTATATTTACTTCCATCACAATGTAAGATATTATTTATTAATACCAGGTCTTTGACTACTAGATAATTAATTGTACTGGTTTATATACATCAACCTTTCTTCTCAATATTTTATAATGATCAACATATGCATGAGAGAATGAAAATAAATGTTATCTTATTCATCCTGAATATTAATCCTTCTATTGATCAACACTTAAATATTCTTGGACCATTATAAATGATTAATAGTAGCAGTAGGTTCTCATTATTCTTCTTCCCTCTTACATTTTCTTCGATATATAGAATCAATAGTAGATTTTAGTATTAAGTAATTGTCTCTCATTTCTCTGTATCCATTCGCTTATAATTTTTTTTCATGTTCTTATAATCATATGAATATTATTTTTATATCTTTAGTATATAAATACCATTAAATCTAGAACCATGATCTTCAAATTTAATTAGATAAATTATTAACTAGAGAGTATACAACTTTTTCTTCATTACCAATTTTCAAATATATATATATATATTTAAAACTCCTTATTCATCATAAAAATATCATCAAAATATCCTCCTCAAATCTCATTATTTTATTTACTTATTACTTCCTCAAAATATTCTTTCTCATTACTGAATATATGTATGATCATATAAAGAAACCCTTGTGGTATGCTCATTCTCTTCATGTCATGGAAACCATAATCACAAAAAAAACCTTCTTATCTAATTCTTATCTTCATTATTGTTGTATAAAATCATGGATATTCAAAGAATCATGATGTTTATAAATTTAAGTCTAACATAACATTATCTAAATTTGAATCACTAAAACACTCACATTTTTTAAAACTGTTAACCTTTATGTGGTGATTTGTTACTCTTATGTATCACAATGGGGTTTGATAATTTAAAAATTTTCAAGTATTTTACCCACTGATTACCATTACATTACATATTGAATTTGAAAAACTATGATTACCTTTACACATTTAGAAACTTACTATTATGTATCATAGTGTGACTTGGGTACTTTGAAAAATCTTCAATCTTCATGGTCAAGGAGAATCATATATATTATCTTGATGTTACTATTACATATAAATTTAAGGCTTTTCCTTTTTTTATTCTTCTACTTTAACTCAAACTACTTAGGAATATCATTATGGCTCTGGTCCTTTATCAAATTTTAGTACATTCTAGGCACCCTTATGCATCTCCTCTTGATAACTCTTATTTATCACTATAAGGTTTTTTCCTTTTCCTCATTTCCGTGAAAGATTCAAAAAATATATTTTCTAAGTTCTGAACATATCTTATATATCAATTTAAGATCTTTCCTTTTATAATTTTCTTCTTCTAAGAAAATCTTATGTATTCCATGCATTTTCAAAATTATCACCTCCAACTCAAAATTTCATAACTTTCATATCATCTAACTTCTAGACTCAACATAAATCCGGAATTTTTCTCAAAGAACTATGATGTTAGTACTTTGAATGACCACCATAGAATCATCAGATTTTATCTTTCAGAATCACCTTCTATAACATCTTCAACTTCTCCTAAAAAATAAACTGATCTGCTAAAACAAAAATGTATCATTCAATCTCTGACTAACAACATCTCATACTTATTCCAAATATGTTATTTTGGTTTTGAAACATTGAAAACTTTCAGATACCTCAAGGTATAACCTCTAGATTACAACTTAAAGAATCAATAACACTACATTGAAATATTTCCCAAATTAGTTTAAAAATAATTCTCAATACCTCTAAACATCCTTAAAAAATTCCAATGATTCTCACGTATAGTTAAAAAATAAAAAATACCATCAATAATTCAATGAGTTCTTTAGTGCATAATAAATAACATAAAAAACTACTGATATATATATATATATATATATTCATTAAAGCCTAACATAAGGGTCAAATACCAAACATAAAAACCTTATAGCCACCATTATCACCACCACACATCAATATCATTTCGACCACTATCTGTAACATGAAATAACTCCATCAACACCACACATAACATCCATAAAACTTCCCAATACTCAAGTCATAATCAATTCCATAATATTAAATTACTAAATGTTTTATTAATAATATATTAGTTAATTTCACTTCATTTAGTAACCATATTTATATTCAATATCCATATTAATTATCAACCAAAAAAACATTACGTAAACATCATCTTTTCAAACCACACTTTAATTATTTACCACATTGTTTATTATTTTAGCTCAACATTAAACCATCATGACCAATTCTATATTCAATTAACCATGAATTATTTCACTTATTCATTTATTTCACCACTATCTATATTATCACAACCCTTACTATTTGAACATTTCCTTAATTTTAACACCAATACATAATCCCATGCAACTATGACCCTACCATACATCAATCTATCTTCATCACTACATCAATAACCACACAATACCATGAAAACAACCACAACATCAAATCCACTACTTTAAAAAAATCACCTGCTCCATCCTACATCATTAATGGTAAGCCATCTCCATAATAAGAACATATCATTACTCTATTCTTAACCACAATAAGAAAATATACAAGGGTTACTCCAACCATAAAATTAATAATAATAACAAAATTAATAATAAACTATAAAAATTATTTTTATTTACTTATTCTTTAATACTTTTAAACAATTCATGTATTAATAATATCAAGCATTATATTCTAGATTCCCATGTATCACTTTTCATTAATGTCTTAAAATGGATTAGCTAATTATGAAAATGAAGAATCATGTAAACACAAAAAATAATAAAGGATCCTAGTATCATACTTATCAATCAAAAAAATCAATAATATATAAATAATAACATAGAAGTAAATTAAAAATATGTGATTTACTTCTACCCATTCAATTCCTATAATCTATTTCATCATCTTAATTCGGTTAATTTAAATTTCCTACCCATTGAAAAAAAAACATGGAAATTCTATATAAAATAAACAATTGGGAAGATATATTTTTAATCATCTACCTCAAATAGATCTTCAATAATCACTACATAAGGATGAGAAGATAAATATGATAAAAACCCACCAAAATCCCAATAGGAAACCTCAAAAACCTATGTCACATCAACCCCCATCAAATAATTACTATAAATCACACATATTGGCACTAACCTAGGTAACTATGGATATAGATGGGTCTTTATCCATGGTTATGAATGGCATGTGGCTCTAACCCCATCAGGGATAGACTATACCCATATGCTATTATGAAACATGATAATAGGGACCTTCCAAGAGAGACTATTTCCATGTGTAATAAGGCATGTTGTAATAGGTAACCTATTTCCATGATTTTTATTTCTAGTATAAATAGGGTCACCCAATTAACATCCCCTTAATTATTTCATAGCAGAAAACCCAAACTTCTTCATCCATAATTCATCAAATTAGGTCAGTGATTCATCAAATTAGGTCACCCCTCTAGTATATTTTAATAAAAGGGATGCTAGGTAATCCTCCCCCAAATGTTCAACATCATTCAATTGATCTTCCATGAACCCATTTGTAATAGAAAAACCCTTTCCCCCAATGACCGATGATATTAAAAACTTTATCCAAAATTTATACATCTTCCACTTAACATATCTTATCATTTATATGTTAATAAATTCTTATTAAGTGAATATTTTTATATACATATTCTTATCTAATCAAAATAATTTATTATTATTTTATATGGAATGTTTTAAATTATAAACTCGGAAGGATTTTCTGTTAAATGATTAAAAATGTGTTTTGGCATGTTTTGAAGAGGAAAAAATAATTTTCATATATAATTTAGAAAATAGGAAGCAAAGTATCATATTTATTTAGATATTTTATTTTAATAATTTTATATCATTTTAAACCATTTTTAGATATTACATTGTTTTGGTTGTGTTATTATAAAATAATGATTAATGGCGATAGTTTGGATTGTTTAGAAATTCATTAGAATTATATACTATTCATGTTTAGAATATGTTTCATTATATGAGTTATGAATTAAATTATAAAAGTAATGAAAAGTGTTTTATTAGGTAATTGAGTTGAAATGGAATTTTTATAGTATTTTGGAAAATTAGGTTTTTCAAAACGTAATATGTTGGAAACAACATTTTAATTTATCTCATTGGAATTAAATGAATCAAATTATGTTTTTTAAAATTTTATATTTTCATTATTTTATTTGGAAAGTATTTATGAAACCCATTTTTGTATTATACAATGATTGAAATTGTGTTTTGGAAATGGTTATAATATTCTTTTAAGTGTGTTTTAAAACCAAGGAATTAATTTTAACAATTGATTTGAATAAATTTATGTTGCTTAAATTTATAATTATGATAAATTATATATATTTTTATTGTTATAAACTTTATATCTATTATTTTTAGGTGTTTAGGAGTGGTTTGATTAGTTTAATATGGAATTATTTTTTTTCAGTATTGTTTGTATGGTTTTCAAATTAATTTTATATGTTTTAGTGGTTTTAACAGCTTAGTTTTGAGTTGATTTATTATGCTAAAGTTATTTTGTTGGCATGTGCCTTATTTTTTTAGTTTTTAAATCATATTTTTGGTATTATATCATCAATTAATGGTAGTAAGTTTATTTAAATGTATGATTTTAGGAACCATTTGGTTTAAATATATATTTTTCATCTGGTTCACCATTTTTAATATCATTCTTAAATTCATATGATAATAAAAAAATACCAAATCATAATGATGAAGTATTTTTTGATATATTCACTATTTAAGAAAGATTTGTTTTGTTGAATAAAGACAACTCAACCAAAATGTATGTGTCATGACTTTTGAATATCTTAAGCATTTTTTTAATTATTTTAATACCTTACATTATATAATATCCATATTATCTTTTTCAAATTACTTAAATATTTTTTACTTAAATTAAGTCAATTTCATGCCAAATGGGTTATAAAATATTAAAAATATAATCTAATTTGGTCTAATACATGAAAAAAATATATGTCATATTTAGACCTAATCATTAGTTTGAACGTAGTACTTTATCAACAAATTATATATTTTACCCTGAGGAATTTATAACAATGATAAAGATTATGTATTTTCATTATAATTAATATTTTAAGTTTTATAACTATTTTTTGTTATTTACATAACATTAATGAATAAGAACGTGATTTTTATACTATAATGTATAAAAGTTTTATTAACACTGGTGATATGATTACAGATGAGTTTAAGAATGCATTGTAACTTTTTTTTATTTCAATAATGGTTTGAATGGATGAATGATTAGATTCCCTTATTATGACCATGTCAAAAGACTTTATTTAACTCATAACGAAGGTAGTTACCATATCAATAAAAATGGTTTCCAAACTAATTATCATGTGTGATATCAGAAAGGACTAAAAGTTTAATTGGAGAATTATTTTGTGTTAATTAAAAGAATTGGTATAGAGAATTTGATTTATTATTACTTTCCATTTGTTTCATAAAATTAAATTTTATGTAGGCATGTGTAAGAGGAAAAGAATACATGTATGATTTTTTTATTTATTGATTGGAATGATGATGTTGAGTGAGTTAGTAAGATAATGGAAGATGCAGACACCCAAGTATACCAAGAATCTTGAAAAATGATAAGAATTGAATTTTTAATATTCTTATATTATGGGAAAACAATGTATATATTTATTAATATAAAGATTTACTATCACATCACATTTTTAAGGTCTTACTACATGATAATGTACATATTTCAAAAAATTAACCCATCGAATTAAAGTTGATTGATAAATTTGGATTTTATTCTACTAAGATACATTCATACCCTAATGATTATAGTTTCTTTGGAAAGAAAATATTGATTTTAATGAGTTAAAATATCATGGTACATCAAGATGAATGGCTAATAAAGAAGGGACCCAATCCATTATACAAGAAAAATTAATGTGGCACTTCACTTTGATTTTGAGACTTTCAAAACTTTTTATATCCGAACAAATGAAAAGTGATATGAGATAGAATTATTAAAAAAGAAATAAGTATAATGATAAAATAGTGCATGATACATACATATTATCATGGTATTAATATAATAGTGAACATCCTGATTTCATATTTGAAATAAAAAAATTTATATTGATATTATCATGGGATGGATCTAACTCAGTTCACTAGATGAGTACTCTATACAATATGTGGCCAATTTTTATTAATATTTACAATTTTACACCATGTATGTGTCTTAAGAATATATTTACTATAATGAGTATATTGATATCTGGACCCACCAATATTAGAAATTATATTTACATATACATCCATATATTAATAAATAAGTTGATGTAGTTGTGAACTATCAATTTAAAAGCATATAATGTATCTTGAAAGGATTATTTAATAATGCATGTGATAATTTTATCGATGATAATTTATTTCCATGATTTTGTAAAGATGTTTGGTTTGATTAAAAATGTAAAATTATCTTTCTATATTTTGATAAAAATGCATGTTCTAAGTGATTAAAGTTTTGAAAAACTTTTAACTTTATAAATCATAAATACTTTCTATTAATGGATCATCCATATAGAAAAAAAGAGAGACATTTGGATTTTTTTGTATTTAAAGAAGAATAAATTTAATGAATGCTATGGGATGATATCCTTAAATAGATCAATGGTTTGAATTTTTTTATTAGAAATGTTCAACGGAATTCCATAAATAAAAGGAATGTTCCTTAAAATTTCAAAACAAATAGAGAAATAAAACTATATTTTTTGATTTTATAGATTGGTTATTGAATTTTTCACATCACTTAATGGATGAAATAAATATCAATATAAATGTGTGTGAAATGTATGTTTCAACTCTTTTAAATATAAAGGAAAAAATATGATTGGTTCCCATGTCATGATTTAATGTATTAGGTTATAAACCATGAATTTATCCTGAGTTAATTGGTCAAAATCAGTGAAACGTTACTTGTTATTTTTGTTCGATGAAAAATACATAAAGAGAAAAAGTATTTCATGTGATAGAAATTTTTTGGGTTCAACTTGGTTATTTAAGTAACATTTCAAAATGGGTAAATATAAGTAAAATCAAAATAAAATATATTAAAACCCTTAACTATCATATCTTTTTGTAAGAGTTTATTCCTATTTCCATTCAATATTTACTTTCAAATAATATAAGGGTTTTTGTGATTAAATTATGTAACTTTTATAGATAAATTTTTGTTAAAAGGACATGCGAGATTTTTGTTAATAAATTATAGAAATATGAACTATTCATTCTTTGTGACATGGAAAAAAATTCCCTCTATCATTTTTCACATGTATTTTATATCTGCTTTTGAATCTTCCCACAATTTTTTTAGTGGACCCATTCCATTCCATTGGATGTGTCCAATAGAAATAATGATGTCTATGATGGAATATTATGTTAGAAATACAAATTATCCAAAATAATCTATTGAAAATGGTTATTTACCTTGAAAATTCATGTATTTATCTTTAATATCTGTAGGAAATGTCACTACAAGATCTAATAATCCAATGACGACTGATGATGAGAAATACAATTCCATTGAGTATACATTTCGATAACTTCCTAGAATAAAGGGGATATCTAAATCATATCCATTATGTAATTTTGAACAGGGATGAGTGATAAATGGAACATTGTATAGTATTTTTCATCTTTTATGCAGTTGATGATTACATAAAGTAATTAAATTAAAACATATGAATTTTTTGTTATGTAATAATTCTCATATATTATAACCTTTTAACATCCCCATATTTTTCAAGAAAATATGGAAATTATAAAAATAACCCATAATTATTTATCTATTAATAGGAATAGATAAATTATATAGTAACAAGTTTCTCATATGCTTAAAATTAAAGTCAAGATAATTAATTCTATATATGACTTAATTATAGGTACTTTTTTAATATTATATGATGATATATCTTAAGATTAAATTTTACCAATAGATGATGTATCTACTAAGATCAAGGCATTGATGTTTGGCCCAAATAACATGGAACATGAGTATAAATTAGTGGAAATTAATGGATTTAAATTCATTATAAATATTAGTGAAGAAAACATGAAAACACAACATGATGATTCCTTGATAAGTGTAAAAATGGATTGTTATGCTAGTGTATCGAACTTGTAACCACTATTAGAGAATATATCTTATTATGGGATTCAAGAGAGAATAATCATATCAAATTACAATACACATGGTTGAGTTGTAATGATTAAATGAAAGTGGTTTGACTCAATGAGACAACAAGGCCTATATATAGTTAGTTATAGATTTGGAGTGATTTATATAGAGTATTAACTCTATACTGATGAACCTTAAATCCTTGCATCCCAGTCTATAAAACTGTTATATGAAACTGACCATTTTAAACAACAATTTAACATCATTATTAATCTTATTATGAGATGTATTTTTATGAAGGAATATAATAAAGTGATTTTTTGGATGAAACCACTAGTATTCACTCAAATATTGTAGATGATTAAACAGATGATGCAATTTTTAGGACTGATTGTGAATAATTTTTATAAAGATAATTCAAATCATTGAATCAGTTAGAAGCATTTAATTCATAGAATTGAAACATGGTTTACATTTTTAAACACTTATACTTAGTATAAATTCAATTTTGTAAATTTTTTCTACACATTTTTTAAATTTAATCGAAACAAATTTATTATTAAAATAAATAACATGATGAGATGGGATGTCACATTATTAACCAAATATTAAATTCTAAATAATTTTTTATTTTTAAATTGATAAATTCTTTCATTAAATAGTTTTTATAATTGTTAATTTTTTATGTCATATAATTTATTTAATTTTTAATATTTTTAATTATCTCATAGTTCTACTTGGTATTTTCAAGTCATAATTTCTGTGTAAAATGAAGTTTATAGAAAAACAATATAGTGGAATGAGTAGTGAATTTATATTTAAGGATAACTGTATTGATCACTGTTGTGAGTATAAACTTACTTATCTAGTAATAACCTCTATGAGTATTAAGTGGTCACTATGTTTGAGTATGATGGGGTATGTAGATAATCAATATATCCATTATTGTTATAAGCCTAAAATTTATTTTATCAAATATCACTTCCTTAAGGTGACACTAAATTTTTATGAACACCCATAGGGAACTCTAGAGTACATGATTTGTCATCATAATCATTATATGACTAGAAATATTCATTATTTTATAGTTCATCCATTTTATATATCTTTACAGTCATTAGGGTGTCATCCAATGATGATAACTCCACCTTTTTTAGTACTCAATGTTGACCAGTCCTTTTCATTAAACCTTTTTATTCACATCCACATAGGATAGTAGTCATAATGCCCTTATCCCTCCTTATTATCCATACCCAATTTCCATTTTATAGGTATGTGATCCTCTCTACATTCCACCATTGTGTCTATATCCACCATTTTCTGTACATGGATTTCATGTAGTTTTCACCCTTTTATAAATTTAGTATCCTTTACAGATTATATAAAGTAGTAGAGCTATTGATATACAACCACATATAATTCAAGGTACTTACACTACTCCTTCTTCTAAAAAATAAGTTCAAGGGACTAAAAATCACACTACTTCTGGTACATGTTTAAATATTATTAAATTAAATCTTTGATAAATTTTTATATATTATTTTTCCTTAATAATTGTGTTTTTTATTGAATTTATATCTCTTCTACTTGATGTTGAATTCCCACAAATATGTGAGATGTTGGGAATAGAAATTTTTATATTATGGTTTATTACACTGGGGACATGGATATAATTGGAAATAATGATAAAAAATTCAAGATTTTTATGGGGAAACTTTCCAAACATAACAATGTTGTTCCAATAAATGGTATATCATGAAGATAAATTTTAGTGAAATAAATAATAATGCATGGGATGGGATATGGGTAACCAATATTAATTATATTTTAAATATATTAATTTATAACATTATATTAAAAAACATATTTTCATATACAGCTTCAATAAAGCTTCTTTGAGGGATAAAATGATAGAACTATGTGGTTGATGGAGTTAAGGGAAATGTGGAGAAAATACATGTATGACTTATATATAGGTTGGAAAAGTAGAATTGATACCATGACTAAGGGTATACAAATTCTTATGAATTATCCAATTTCTTAATATAAGGAGATGTTTGGGTATTAGATATGTCAAAGTTTTATAGTATTAATTAATTTTATATATAGTCATTTTTATTTGAAAATGGGGTTTAAAGTGTAAATTACCTTTGTTACTAATATTATATATAATTAGTCATTATATGGCTATTTTTTATAATATAAATCCAAAAGAAATAATATAAATAAAAAATCCATGAAATATATTTATAATCTTGGGTTCACATCTCTTCGAGATCATGATTAGGCACATGTAATTTAATATTTATATTTTCCAGTGATGATTAAATATATTTATGTTTATTAATTTGAAATTATTTATGTTTGGGGATTTTTATTGTATGTTTTTCTTTTAAATGTTTTGAAAATATGTAATTTTAATGTATAAAATATTTTTAATTATTTTTGAATTTTTTTAGTTAACAAAACTTTTATATTAAGGAAAGTGAAATTTTATACACTTTGGGAAGATATTTTAAAGGTAATTTCAAAGGTATTATTAGAAAAAAGGGAAACTATTTAGAATTTCTTAAACTTTATTCTATTGGAAATGAAGTGGGGTTTTGAAAATAATGAATTGAAGTGGATTGTTATTTTTTTCCATGATAGTGAAACTGGTATAAATTTTCTATATTTTGGATTAGAGCCATTGTGTTTTATTTGAAATAAGTGGGGGGTTTTTAAAAGTGTGATTTCTTAAAAGTTTAAAACTTTCTCACTTATTACCTTTGATTTTAATTTTAATTTAAAACTTTTCATTAAACTAAAATAGTTTTATTAATGGTTTAAATATATTGATGTGAGTTATTTCCCTTCTTTTGGAAATGAAATTTTTCTTTAATGTTGTTTAGATGTGTTTAATTATGTGGTGTAAAAAAAATTGAGAAATTGTTTGAACTATTTAAATCCTACTCATACTTTTCATTTTTTAGTTATAAATCTATTTATTTTTAATACTTTTATCTTGTTACATTTTTTGTGGTTTATTTTCAAAGAATGACCTAGATTTTTTAAAACATGCTTATTTGGTATCTTATTTTTGAAATCCATTTATCATGTTACCTTATTTGAACTATTTAAAACCTAATTATATTTTAAAATACTGTGTTTAATGGTTTAGTCATAAATCATGGTTATTTTAAGTAATTAATGTTATTATTTTTCATGCTATGAAAGTTAGATGTGGTTTTGTTTTATAATTATACAATTTTATTAAATTCCTTGTGTTGGATAGATAAGTGAGGTATATTTCTTTATAGATATAAATTATTTGGTAATTAAAAGACTAAGATTATAATATATGTGAGATGGCTAGTTTAAATAATATCCAATTATGTTATTTGTTTTATTGATTATGTCATTTATTTAAATAGGGTGTTATCCAGTTAAGTAATCTAAATAAAAGTGAAAGATATAATTTGATGTTTAAATATATAAGAAATGTTAACATTGAATTATTTTCATATACTAATTAATTGTGTTGATTATATTTTTTGGATAAACCATGCACACAATTTTATTTATTATGTTGAAAAGTGTGATTTTCTTATAATGGAGTATACTTAGTTTCTAACTAAATGGATTTCTATAAAAAATAATGTGGTTTTAAAAGGTGTTGTTTGATTAAGAGTAAATGTAGTGTGTTATAAAAAGGATTGAAATATATATAATTGGTAATTTATTTTAATTGATGAATTGTAAATTATGGATAATCCAATTGTCACTTAGTTAGTTTAGTTATAAAGTAAGCATGTTAATTATTTATTTGATTATGTTATCTCTTAAATAAGTACCTAGGGTTTTAGGTAAGTCTAAATTAATTTCCTTTATTTGATTCTAATGAATTAGTAAAAACAATTAATTTTTTAGAATGGGGGTTCATTAAGTATTTATTTAATTTCAATAGGTTTATTTTATATGAAAATATGGTTTATGTTAAAATGATACTACTAATGTTTTGTGTTTAATATTTGAACAAGAATTTAATTTAATTTATGATATTATAATTTATTCTATTTATCTTTTAGATTATTATATTCTTTGTTTTTAGCTAAAGAACTAGAATGTTTGAAATTAAAATGAAATTTGAGTTAAAAAACCTAGCTATTTTGATCTATCAAGTCAAATTTTTTGATGAAACTGTATTTCATCATTTTATCAAATAAATTCATCAAGTATTGAGGGTCATGTTATTTTATATAATTTTTTTCTCAAGAAGAAAAAATATATAGTAGTGCATTAAATTTTTACACCCATGAAAATTATAAATATATTTTAGTTTTTCTTATTTTCTATAAATTTCATTATTTATATTATTATTTTTTTGTTTTATTTAGTAGACTATATTGTTCAGTAGAATTATTTTGAAGAATTGATAGAAAAATAATGACACATTTTGGGTCTAAATGATCATATGTGTCATGTGTTAGGAGATGATCATCAGGGTAGGGTTTTTTGTCAAAATGAAAAGAAGATTATACCATAAATAGGGATGAAATAATGGTTTAACCAATATTTATAGCCGCATTTCTAGTAGTGAAACCATGATAAAAAACCAAAAAAAACTTAATCTATAGCCCATTCTATAAACATATTATGAGGAAGAAAAAAATATAAAAGAATAAAATATATAAAGAGTATAAGAGAAGGAATGAAAGAGAAATTTGGATCAATAAGATATTGTCTATGTGAAATAAAGGTATTGAATCCTACACAAGAATCATGAACCATAAAAACTGAGAACCAAATATCTTTAGGGTTTGAGGAATGCCAAAAAAGATAAATCCACATAAATAATAGATAATTTTTTTTAATAAAAATCTGAGTGACACTACCAATATGTGGTGAGGATCTAACCATGACGTAATGGTGCTCAGTCAAAGGGAATTTGAGGTTATAAGCCTCTAAAATGTCCAAAAAAATCTAAAATATCATTTAATGTCCCAATAGAGAATACATATTTCAACACTACCATGATATAGTGTCTTTAACCATGGATGTTTTAGTCTCAAACTACAACTAAAATCCATGAACCACCACAGGATAACACATATTCTATATCCATTTTCACCCTACCTCAATAATCCACCATGACTTATAAACCTCTCAAAAAATATATAGTAGACCATGACACCTGAAATGATAATTTTAACATTAATCATTTATAAAATAGATTCTCCCAATGTACCATTACTATCAAAAAACTCAATTATATGGTATAAAATTCAACTAGAAAATAATTATAATGAATTGTGTTATTCTAGGTCATCAGGTCTAAGAGATGGTCAAATTACAAAGGATCAAAATATGAATAAATTTTAAATTTTGGGAATGTGCCATGTTATATGGTCCTTTTGGAATGTATTGGATGCCTAGATGGATGTTTCAAAGGTGGCAGAATGAGTGAGTAATGCCCAAGTCAAGATCGAATTGTTTTTTTAAGTGGATGGGACCCAATGGGAATAGTAAGTACCCACTAAATTTTCGATGGAATCTCACCAGAATTTTTATGGGTTAAGTAGTGGGATATTTTTACTATGTTTTTCAAGTAAATTCCAATGGAAGTACACCAGATGTTTAGTATAACTCCCGAACCCCACAATTATGTTGGGGGAATTTTGGTCTTTTAGGGTTTTTAATATGAATCCCCTCTGGGGCTCTTTCTTCCAAGATGTACAATCAGATTTAGAAATCTCCTCCCTTTTATCACCTCCTACAATCTTCTCTGTTAGTGATTCTAGGAGGTTTGTGAGGATTTTTATAGTGATTTGAGGATGGTTCCATACCTATCTCACCTCACATTCTCTTTACATGTCTTCTTCTTTGATTTAATGGTATTTCCCAAGGGATTTATACATGATTTAACTTGATCATGGTGGAATTTCTCAAATCATGGGATTTCATGATGCAAAAAATAGAGAATTTTGAGGTGCTATGAATGTACATAGTTTTTCATCATTTCTATAGAGGTAAGTAGCTTGATATTTTTACTAGGGTTTTCATTATACTGTATTGGAATCAGTAACCATTAGGATGATGAGTTATAGGGATTTTGGTTGTAGGTGTGCCTGAGGCATGGCATGGGCCTTCATCATGTCATCAGTTGTGATTTTGGAATTTATATGGTGTTTGGTGAGTTTTTAGTGAATATGTATTATTGAATTAAATTGAAAAATTAATTATAATGATTATCATTAAATTTCAGATATTTATGGTGTGAGATAAGTGCTCACATGGGTGGTGACACTTGGTGTAGTCTTGGTTTGAGGTTGTATGAGTATGAATTAAGAAGATCAATATGATATTGAGGTATCTGGTCCCTTTAATACTTAACCATATGTGTGAATTTATGTTCTTTTCTGCATATGTTAGTGGTTTGGGTATGAGAAATTGTATAGGGACCAGTTGGGTTCAAAGTACTTAGAGTGTATTGGGTATATCCTTCTATAGGTGAATTGGGTATGTAGTACTTGGTTTGGGGATTTTAAAAATTCTCAAAAAACATAACGATAAGGAGTTCATAATTGTATATCAATTAATAGGACCTTATGTGGTCTCAGATCATGAGATGAGATGTATTTGTAATAGAATGAGTTGTAGTGATCTAGATGAAGGGTTTTTAAGTGTATATCCCTTAATAAATGGATTATTTAGTGCTCGGGCTTGGATATTATGAGGGAAAGACTATGGGAATATCCTTGGAACTACAATACATCTTGGGTTTGAGAAGAAAAATGTTTTAAGTGTGTAGAGTGAACCATGGTAAGCCATTGTAGTTGATTAATATGTGTATTTATTATGGAATAGGGTAATCATTATCATTAGAGTGTTATTTGTGTCACTTTAAGATGATTATGTGTGGGGGGTAGTCTTCATTGAGTATGAATCTACCAAGGGAGAAAGGTTGGGTTATGGAATGAGTATGGGTGTCTAGAAGGAATCCATGTGTGGACTGGATAGTGGTGTGGGGGATATTCTCGTGGTTATAATGAGAGGACTGGGTTGGTCTGTATATAGACCTATTGTATGTGAAGTGTTGGGAAGGGTATCAAGAATCTATAGGGACACCTCTTTGTGGTTAGGTTCTAGGCAATTGTTAGAGATAGAGTAGAGATTAATTAGAATTTACTTGAGACTCAACCTGGTATCATGTGGTGTAAGAGAGGGGATTAGTGTTTTAATGTTTCCAACTATGACCTATGAGATATGATTGTGATTGAGTATGACCTAAGGTCTTGATATTTTCATGGTTGTTGCAAATTTTTAGTTGCTTGAGATGATTGACATGGTGAAACTATTAAGGGAATGTTATGTTGGTATGTGAATTTCTATCCTCTAGCTTAGCACTAGGTGTGGATAAGTGGCTAGTTGAGAACTATGGTATTGACTATATTTGTTGGATGGTCCGGTATAACTTGGTATGAGACCTCACCTGAGTGATAGGGTGATGGTCCAAGACTTGGTATGTGACTTCAACTAGAGGGATAAGGTGATCGTCTGAGACTTGTTATGATGCTTCTCTCTAAGTGAAAGGGGGATAGTTCAAGACTTGATATGCGACTCACCAGGTTTGATAATGTGATGGTTTGAGACTTGGTATGAGACTTCAACATGAGTGATAAAGTTATGGTTTAAGACTTGGTATTAGGATTCACCCTTAATGATAGGGTGATAGTTCAAAATTTGATATGAGACATCACCATGAGGTATTGGGTGATGGTATGATACTCTATGTGAGACATCCCCTGAGTGATAAAGTGATAGTTTAAGACTTGATATTAGACCTCACCCAAAGTGATAGGGTGTTATCACAAGATTTGTTTACAAGGCCTCACCCTGAGTGATAGGGTGATAACATGAAACTCGTGATTATGGAACCTTACCCTAAGTGATAGGGTATGGGTCTGGATCTATGGTGTGAGATGAATTCACATCAGATATTTTCCAAAGCATGTGAGTTCAAGTGTCACTATGGCTTGATTTGAACATGATGAATTAATGTGGTTTCATACGTACAATATTTTTTCTCTTGGTTCAATTTTCTTCACATGCATACACTATATATGATAAAATATATAAGTTATGTGTTAGTGGAACCTAATTGAGTTTTATGCTCACACACTACACAGGAACCCCATTGAACTTGAAAACCTTATTTTTATCTTTCAGGTAGCAAGTTTCATGGGGAATCTAAATGGAGTATCTGGATGGAGTTTTGAAGATAGGTTGGAGGATGAATTGATTTTGTGGTTATATCTTAGTTAAATTTTTGTCTTTGGTTTATTTTTTATTTGATCATACCAATGGGTTGTCCTTACTGTATGACAATGTGATCATCATGGGTACATTTTGTTACAGTATTGTGATGTTGATTCATTATTGATGGAATGAATTTAGCAATAATTCTATGAACTAACTTTTGATGTTATATGATAGTTATGTTATTTATTTATAATTGTATGTTTTGATACCAAGAGTGAAATATATTAATGTTGTATATATACTCTCACCACTAGTCGGTAGCATCTGGCATAAGAGGAGGCATGCTTAAGGCCTTATAGTTCCACCAACTAAGATACTGTTTGGGCGATTTTAGTCAGATCATTAAAAAATGTAATTAGAGTATTATTTTAGTTATTTTACTATCTAAGATAAGGTATTTGGAGGTAGGATATTTACAAATATTAGGATTGACCTTATGCTTGGGTGTAGCTATACCATGTATTAGGAAAGTCTAAGATACTATGGATAAGATTGTTGCTCATAGTATTTTTCTATTATAACTAAGATTCTAATTCAAGTATGATGTTTGGGTATTGTAATTATATATTTTTCAATCTTGGAATGGGGTGGAAATAGAGAATGGGTTTATGCATTATTCATTGGCATGTAGGTATATTGTGAATGTGCATGAATACTTATGGATGGAAAATGGTTTTTAAAAAGAATGAAATGGTTTTGAAAGATGTTTAAAGTAATGAAATGTTTTTAGAAACTATTAGGAAATGAGTTTTTAATTAATTAAAACATAAGTAATCATTTAATCAGTGTTTTACTTAATATTCTATTATTTTTCACATTTATTAATTAAAACCAAAATAGTATTTTTTGTTTATTTTTCATTTAATGTTTTATTACCATAATTATACTTATGGTATATGATATCCCTATAATGGGTAAGTCCAGGTATGAGGTACCTTTTTTTGGGCTTAGAAGATGAGTCATAACACCCGAGATTCAATTATAGTAAGTAAAGATTCTATTTTAATAGAACTATAATACATTCGTACATTTTAATATTTCACATAGAAAAAATTTTAATTTGATAGGATGAATATATATTTTTAATTTATTAGATCAAAATAATCCTAAATGAGTTTTTGATTTTTTCAATTATAAATAAGATTTTATGAATAATTGAAATTATAGTATTTAACTATTTCTCATTTTATTTATAATAATTTGTTATAATATGTTTAATTGACCTTGTATTTACTATAAATTTTATATAAATAAATAGAATACTATTTATAGGTGAAAAGGTATATTTTTCAAAAAACTATTTTTTAAAAGAAAATCATCTTTAAATTTTAATTAAATTAAATAATATTTAATAATGATAGATTTAAATGAAATTTATAGATTATATATCTAAATATATGAATTTAAATACATATAATGATGTTTTTTATCCACATATTTAATGTAATATCATCTAATGCTTGCAAAATACATTTCTTGAAAACCCATTTTTCAACACGTTTTGTGGGTTTATTTTTAAATTAATTTTACCCATTTTATGAATTAAATTTGATAAAAAGGATTCAATATTTTGAATAATTGTAATTAATATTAGTTAATATTTCAAATTATTTTTTTATAAATAATTAATAGTAAAAATACTTTAAATTAATTACTACGGATAAGGTCAAACTGGGTTTACCAAGGGGTAAATCGAAAAAGATAAGAGTTAAAATGAACTAAAAATTTTCTTAAACCTAATTAGTTTGATTTTTTTTCTACATTAACTTTATGAAATTAAAATATGATTCATTTTAGATCCATTTTTCTAAGAATTTTTTTTAATATTATTTTAAAAGTTTGAAAAACTACAAGTATTCCACTCACCTTTATTTTAAAAGGGAACCTCCTCCCTTCACTTCTTCACACCTATTAAGCCATTTAGGTCGACCAAACCATAAAAAATATATCCCAAAAATTAATATATCCCCAAAATACTTATACACATTCTAGAGGTTCTGGTATTCCCAAAAGGCCAACTCTAGGGTCCTTAATCAGAGATCCAATAAAGGAGGTCTTTCTAAGCAAGAGTAATTATCTTCACCAAGCTCTTTGTTTTTTACTTATTATTTTGAAACCTTCAATTATGTGATAAAAAATACAATATAATAACAAAATTATATATAATATACTAATATGTTATTATTTTTATGTAATAATATTTATCCATCTCCTTCTCTATCAAATGGGAAATAAAACCATTTCTCGTGTGTATGGAGGACTATCGCCTCCCGAACCATTGTAATTTGTTTTCCATCAACAAATACCATGGGTAGTCATAAAGATGAAACAATTAAATATATATGATAGTTATTAAATAATAATAATTATATATATTTAATACATCTTCTTCTTATTTATCCTTTCACCCATTATGAAAATGATAACATCGCTCGTGCATACATACGACCTACCGTCATCACAAAGTGATGTGATTGATTTTCCATGTATAAATTTTAAGAATGATTATAAAAATGTTTGTATTGAATAAATATGATATTTATAACATTAATATAATTATGTATATGATGTAACTATATCCTATACATAATATTCATAGAATCCATGAAAAAACATGCGTGAGAAAATGAAGCACTTAACACCCAAAATAATGCTCATAATGAAATATTATTAACGAATAGGTGATAAGATTTTATAATCGGATAATATATCATCTTATAAATATTAATATGTATTTATTATTAATTAATAACATATTTAAAACCATTAAATATTAGGTTAAGACACATTCATCAAAAGGGATGCGTGATGTAAAAGATTTCGTCTCAATTTCCACTCCATTGAGACTTATATGGTATTCTGAAAATATTTAGTCTTTTTGTGGGGTATATACGTACCCTTTTATTTATTTAACATTAATATATACTTGTTAATTATTATTAATAATTTTAATTTAATTTTACTCTTTCAAGGAGAACCAATTGAAAATTTACCAAAGGTAAAAAATTATTTTACAATCTCATTTTTTTGGGATTGATCTTATTTTCACTAATGGAATATTATTATATATCCTTCATAAAATAAATATTTTTTAATAATATTTATATTTAAATATTTTCCATATCTTATTCAAATATTTCCACTATTTTACACTTGAATCAATAAAATAAACATCTAAAAGAAGATTTGATCTTATTTCTCTTTTGATCGGGTATATGTTTCTTCAATGTCCATATTTTTTAAAATTGTCTTACAAAAGTCCTTTTTATTTACACAAATGATTTATTAAGTACATTATAAGTTTCCCTTTAATTTTTTTAAATGTTTTTAAAGGAATATTTCTTATTTTTTCTGAAAGTGACATTTTTAACTTTCATTACAAAAAGTCAAAAAAATGATTTTTAATGTATACAACATTCATAGATTTTCCTAACATAATAACCAATTTGTTATCTTAGATTCTTCTAAAATATCTCAATTTTTTTATGAAGAAAACTCTTTAATGAAATTTTATTTTAATATTTCTCTTCTATTTTATTTATTTCTCTAAAGGAAATAATTATATTATAAAACCGATATTTTTGATGAATCAATGGCCATATTTTATCACTTAGTAATTTTGTGGTCATTAAATTTCTCATGAAATATTAACTTTCTTGTGATCTTCAGACATTAAATTTCTCTTAAATATCTATATTCTTTGTATCATGAATATGATTATTTTCTAAACTATATATGATTTTTACATTTGGTGTTTTACTATTGATTAGGGAATTTCTAATATTCTGTATTCTTTACTCAATATAGACATCCTTTGATAAGTCATCATGTTTATGAATTAAATTATTCATTAAATATATGTGGAATGAATTGGAAATTTAGTGATGTATGGGGTTCTATATATAGCACTTTAATTCATTAATAGGTGTCATGAGAAACATTAGTTGGCCAAATTAAAAAGGTTTTTGGTATTTACCTACCCATCAATTAAACTGCATTGGCACAAGGCTTTGATTGAAAAGATATCATGATGTCTGAGATGATGAAGTAAAATATTATGCATTTAATTCATTGATAATTCAATTTTTATTATCCATGATATTATTGCATTTATATTATCCATGAATACATTTCGTGCTCAAGTTATTGATTAAATGGAATGTATTTTCAATTATTTACCTCACTATATTGTATATGACTTATTTTATAATGGAATATTATATTTTATATAACCCTTATTGATTATTTGAACATACCCTTATTTTGTTTCCTTTCCCCAGGTTATGTAGAAGAAATATTTAAATGAGTTTTAGGGTTTCAAAACATTTTATTTTGTTATGTTTTTTATTTTATTTCCTATGTGGTAAAAGAAGCATGTATATATAGGGTTCTTCAAGACTAGTAAAATGATTGATGCTTGGTGATGTGATCCCTTGTATCTTATGATAATGTAATAAAGTAGACATTGAATCTAGGTTACTAGAGTTGGGGTTTTTACCATTGGTATCAAATTAAGTTTTGTAGAAACGTTGAGAACTAGATTTAGGAAAACTTAGATTTTGGAATATAACCATATGATAGAATTTAAGGATATTTCTAATTGTAGTAAAATATCATAAATGTTTTGTTAAGTAAGATAATATTTGGTTTTCATATAAATATATACCTTTTTGGATACTAGAAGTGTAAGTTGTTTTGACATATATGTATCTAGGGGTAGTAACCCAAAAAAGAGTTTTTTGAGTATATCTTGGCCATAATTCTGGTGCATAGTGAGTGTTACCTTACCATGCACCTAGTTTGACACTCCCATGTGATATTATTTTGTTAATTCACACTTTGATTACACACCATTATGAAATATTTGAAAATATTTATATTATTTAATAATATTCCTAAAGAAACAAGGTTTTTGATTTTGAGATTAACAATTCATAAATTTTCAATTTATGTTAAGTGTTACACCAAATTCAGAATTATAGAGCGTGATTTAAAATTCAGAATTGTATGAAATAATTTAATATATTCCATTATTTAGAAATGGTTCATGGAAGAAATAAAGGCATCAATACTCAAGTACAATGTAGAAATTTACCAGCTGAGTAAACCAATACAAATGGTGTTGGAGTTGACTAACTCATGTCTATATTAGGACATATGACATAGTTTATGACTAATAACCTTGCACATATAGAGAAATATGATGTTCCATGACATTATACACACATATTGGACTGTTTCATGTAAGAAAACCACCATATTTTAGTTGAACAACTAATCTAGTGTTCACTGAGTAATGAATTAAGTCCCTCGAAAAGATATTTTTGACATTGGGATGTGATGAAAAGGAAAAAGGTTATAATAGAAGTATATTGACTCAAAGGTGATACTGATTAATGGTCATCATTGATTATGAATACTTTGGAGGAAGAATAAATAGAACACATGGAATGGATTGATTTTATAGTAATATTCTTCAAAAAATATTTCCCTCATGAGAAATGAACTGAAATTAAGTGGAAGTTCCTTAGATGTAATAAAAAGGAATAAAAAGTGTTTTAGAGTATGATACTACCTTTATAAGACTATCCAGTTATTCTATTTATTACATAAGTAATACAAAAATAAATATTGACCATTTTTTTGAAGGGAATTGGTTTCTCAAATGTTTTCATCAAATGATAGAATAGTTTTATACTTTATCAAAATGAAGAAAACATTTTCTAGATACTATATATTAAATGGAAATAAAGATAATAAAGGTCATATTAACACAAAGAAAAATAGAATACATTAAAGAAGATGAATAAAATGATGCAATTTTCACCATGTGAAAATTATGGATATAAATATTCTGTAAAATGCTTAAATGGAATGGGAGTTTATTAAAGGTGTGGAGATAAGGTTTATCTGGATAATGAATGTAATGGAAATAAAGAGTACACTAAAATATAGTGATTAAACTTTAAATAAATGGGTAATTATTCAAACCAATTTCCCAACAGTAATAACCCGGGTTTCTAGAACGGGTAAAATTTTTCCGACCCTGTTTGAACATTCCGCTTTTCTATAAAATTTTGGCTGTTTTTTTTAGAAGTCTGGAAAATCTGGGAAATTTCTGGAAATTTCCAGACTACACACCGTGTACTCTCAAGTACACACCGTGTATCATCTAGGCATGTGAAAAACTGTCTGAGGCCAAGTACATGTCGTGTGGTACCCCATGTGTAAATTTCCATTTACACGGTGTGTAGTCTTCCTTGACATGTCGTGTAACCTTTTTCTAAATAAATGGCCAAGTCCCTGGCTGTGTGTTGACCGTGTACACAGTGTAAGCCGTGTACTAGACTCCTCTTAAGCCGGAGTATGAAAAGGCCATCTACGCGGCATGTAGTCTAGAAGTACACGCCGTGTACTTTTTTTTTATTTTTGTGAGCGGGAGGTCATCGCGTCTTATTCCTGAAACCATCTTATTCTTCTTTGTTGGATGAACGGTTCTTCCAAAAACCTCTGACGAACACAATTCCTCCTAGAATCATCATACGTTTCCCATTCTTCGATCTTTCGGTGGCTGTGGGACCACATCGGAAGGGCTAACCCCGCACACCCCTCTTCTTCCTTGATTCCTTGCCTATTCCACCGTAGTTTCCATCCGAGCGGAATTGCTGGGATTTGACAGAAATGCTAATCTACCGCGAATTAGGCCAATTCAGAGGCCTACATTGGAGGATTATCATCATACGAGTCAGAGGTGGGTGGTGCATACCTTCTTTTGTGTTTTCGTAGACTTTTGGGGGTTGCGACCTTCGGTCGCGACATTGGGTATTGAGCGAAACCCGGTCAAATTGTTTTTCTTAATTAATTATCTGTATTGTGGGATGCCTCTGAGTAATCCCTGACATTTTTGTGATTGAGTGAGGTCAGGTTAGGGTTCATTGCACGTTTGGGGAAATTCAGCCGGGGGTGCCGAAATGCATATGAATTGGACAATTGTTTAAACTGATGTGTTTAGACTGATTTATGAATTCCATAAGTTAAACGGTTGAGTTAATTGTTAAATTATGAATGAGTTAGGTTATGGTATGGAACAACAAAAGTTAGTCCAATTTCACTATTTAATAATTATTTGTTTAAAGTGATGCTTTCGAGTATGTGTATATATGCAATGTGTGATATTACTTGTGTTGAATTGTTTTGTTGTGTTGGGAATGGCCCAGATATATTTCGAGTGATGTGGATCACAGTATGGGGATTTTCCCGGGTTACTTGGGTGGTTTCTACCACGGGATTGGGCGTCATGGATGTTGGTTGAGGCAGTTAGACTGTCAGGTTGGGCTTGGCCCGAGTTACTTGGATGGCGATGCCATCAGACTTGAGCGACAGGTTCGCAGGGACATGAGGTGTCAGAGGTGTTGTGGCTTGAGAACTCCTTGAGGTGATTACCACTCACTGGGTACTTTTGAGTAGTGTGCACACAGATAGACTCCGTGATGAGGTGGTACGACCACTCTCTAGGTAGAGGCCCCCGATAAATGTGGTTAGGTGTTATTGGTTTGAGGGTGCTTGCCATAGAAAGACACGTGGAAGGTGAGGAGCCTTAGAGAGATAGAATTGAGGCTATCAGGTTGGGGGCCGAGGCTCACTGTGTTTTGAGGGTAGACATCGCTGTTCCTCCAGGTGTTATTTGAGGGTAGACATCGCTGTCCCTCCAGTTGTTATTTGAGGACAGGTATCGTTGTTCCTCCGGATGTTGTGCCATGGGTAGGTTGAGCTTTCGAGCTCGGTTACTATTATGGGCGTACCTCCGGAACGTCGGTACTTGAGACACATGGGGTTAGGTGGAATGTGGTGCTGGGTTACAGACCAGAGATTCCGGCATTGGCCGAAGTAGGTGACACTTCCTGGTGGCTGTTGAGCACCAGTGAAGTTTGTGTTTACTTTTGGGAATTTTATTGTTTATTGTTTTTCTTATATAATAATGTATGCCAAAACACTTATATTTGGTACGCACTATTGGGTGGTATCCTACTGAGACTTGTCTCACACCCTACATGGGCCCTTCGGGATGTGTGTAGACTTTATGAAATTGCGTGCAGGTAGAGGGTCAGCTTCAGGAGCTGGACCTTAGAGCTGTTGGCATGAAGACTGGCATGGACCTTGAGGTCATGTCTTGCTAGAGTTACTTTGTTTAGTTTCCTTTTTGTATCAGCATGCTTACCTTATTATGTAGTAACTGTTGGTTAGCCATTGGCGCCATTCTATATTGATATATATGACTTTCTATGGATGCATGTTTGGTTGTTGACAGCCATAGTTGCTTGTGATATTCAGCATGTTGTTCTATTTACTTTCCACTGCTATTGTTCTATATTACTTCCACTGTTTATTTAATATTTGATATGCTTCCACTCTGTGGGTCTGGTTTGAGTCTGTAGAGTCATTTAATTTCTGCTACTTATAGACATTATACTCAGACTAGTACTTTTATTTCCTCCGTGAGGGTATATCCTTCCCACTATACCTATACAAACCCTCGCTGCTAGTCGGAATCCTTTGGATTTCAGGGGAGGTACGCCTAAGGTAGTAACACTCGACCCATTTGGTACTGTTCGGGTGGTCGGCTGGGTCCGGGTCATTACAAAGTGGCATCAGAGGAGTTCTTGACATAGATTTAGTAGCAGTGCCTTGCTGACTACTAATGGGTTTGAGACTTCTTTTTTTTATTTCTGCTGGTTTTACTATTTGAGATATGGTAGATTGGAGATGGGCTGTTACTGGGACTGGGTTTCTAGCTTGTGCTTGGGTTCCTGCAGCCCCAGGTATGAGGGATGGACCTAGTTTTCATGGGTGGGAATTGTTGTTTTCTTTTGCTCAGATTACTATTTATATGATTTCCACCTCGGTGGCTCACTTGGTGTGTAATGTTATTGATTGTGATATGTAACCCTTGACCCAGTGTGTTAAGGGAGAATTGGACCTTGGCCTGGTATGGAAAGGCTTGTTTTATTGGCTTTTGATAAGCACATTTTTAGGGTATTTCAATTTCAAAATTGCACGTATGCTTTGTGAGGTGATAATACCATGTGAAGAAAAATAAATTTCCATGCTATGTATGCTTTGAAATGTGAATAGGTGAAACTCCTGATAGAATTTCTTGTTTATTTCAATATGTATTCCATGCTTTGTGTATTTTTTTTAGAATTGCATATTGCATGATTTTGGGTCTGGCTCTTATGAGATCAGGCAGGTACTATGGCTGAGGCAGTGTAACTGTCGGGATTGGGCGACTTGGTCGTCGGTTTGAGGTAACGTGAGTTGTCAGGACAGGCATGGCCTGAGTTACTTTTGATACTTGGCTCTATTGAGGGTGGGTAAGGAGGCCATGAGGCCGGGATGCCGAGGGCATGGGTTGTAATAAGGGAGAGTAAGGGTAGTTGTTATACACTTCTGTTTTACTGCTTTCCTTATCTGCGTAGAATATATTGTTATATATATATATATATGGGTTGTCTGACCATTTATGGTATTCAGTGGGTTACTCCTTTACGACTCGATGGAGCGTCAGGTAGGAGAAGATATAGTACTGTAGGATCAGGTTCAGAATCTGGTGTAGGTAGAGCATGAGCCACAGGTAAAGGATCAGGGACATGATCAGATTCAGGATCCAGTGCAGGCAGGGCAGCAGCCAAGTTTGGTAGCGTTCGGACCATGGCTTGACAAGCATCTCTGAGCTATCCTAGTACGTGTTTTGTAGGGGATTGACGGAGGCACACAGGGTACGGAGCCTTCTATGGCATATCTGACGCGAGAGTTCCAGTCACATCACCCGCCACTTTTTCTGGGTGAGGGTGGTCCACAGGCGGTAGAGAACTGGATAGAGAGTATGCACATGATCTTCGAGCAGATCGAGATGCCTCTAGGGTGGAGGGTCAAGATGGTGACGTACATGCTATGAGGACCGGAAAAGCATTGGTGGGATGTGCAGTTTCAGGCTCGCAGGCATAAGGGACTGGCTTGGAAGGACTTCGAGGACAGGTTCTTTGTGCACTTCTATCCAGACACACTGAGGGAAGAGAGAGCTCGGGAGTTCATGAATCTTTAGTAGGGAGATATGTCTGTCATGGATTACGCAGCTACCTTCACCGAGTGGTCTCTCTTTTCACCTGGTATAGTGAGCGATGACGCAGCAAGGGTGAGACGCTTTGAGTATGGCTTACGACACGCCATCTGGGGCCGGGTGAACATCTTTAGGCTGGGTTCCTTCTCTGAGGCGGTGAACCAGGCGCTTATAGCGGATGGAAACCAGAGGGATAGACCCCAGATTGGCCGGGGGGCAGCTCCAGGTGATGGTTCAGACAGCAGGAAGCGAGGTAGAGATGAGTTCCAGCAGGGCGGGCAGGCCAAGGACTCAGCTAGGCCACCTCGTGGCAGTTCAGCGGTGGTTTTCTTTCAGTGTGGACATCCGAGACATGTTCTGGCTCAGTGCGATAGGCCTCCGAAGGAGTTCCGGGCGTGTGGAAAGGTTGGGCATCTGGAGAGGTTTTGCAGGTAGCCTTCTCAGATAGCTAGAAGTCAAGGACCAGGACAGACTATAACGTCAGGTGTTGGTTCAGGTTCATTGCTAGGAAAGGGTAGTCGAGGTTTATCTGTGCACAGAGGACATGACAGAGACGGTGGGACCCAGCTGAGGGGTCAGTGGAAGGTGACTGGAGCAGCACCACAGGGAGGGTAGGCATCAGGCAGTCGTACTTCAGGCCAGGTACACGCTGTGGAGCTGCCAGGGACTAAGCAGGCTGGTGGGCCGATGACAGTGGCAGGTACACCACAGGTGTGTCCATGATTTTCCTTGCTTTATTTTGACATGGTCTCTTGAGGCATGTCTAGTTGAGTGCACGAGTTGCACATGATACTTGTGGACTGACTAGATACTAGTTAGTAGGATTGGAAGCATATCAGATGTGTTATATATTTTATCTATATATATATTTGAGATGTGAAACATCAGGAGCATCAAGGATGCAGGTTAATTGAGGTGTCGTGGGCATCGGGGCATCGTGTATGCAGGATACTTGAGGTGCAAGGAACCAGGTTTTGATTGAAGCATCTATGAGATGCAGGACCTTTTGGAGGCGGACACCGATGCGGTGAGGGTTACGTTGGGTGTCAGAAGTGACACGTGAGCACCGAGGGGTGCAGGGGTGACGATGTGTCACGGGAGGACCATGGGTCCAAGGAAATAGGTCATTGGGCCTTGCTTGGTTATTTTGGTTCCATTGAGCTTTGTTTCGGGTTCAGACCAAGTAGGAAATTCCTAAGGTGGGGAGCCCCTTGAAGAGTTTAGCTGGGATCTTGAGAATGGGGAAGTCCGGGGTACTTGAGCGGGGTGGTATATTCGGTGCCATCACCGGGTTTCATTCGGTGGCTCGGGGAAGAGCTACGTTAAGGTGGAAAGTTTGTAAGAACACTAGTTTTTAGAACGAGTTAAATTTTTCCGACCCTGTTCGAAATTTCAAGTTTTCTATAAAATTTTGGCTATTTTTTTTTGAGAAGTCTTTAAAATCTGGGAAATTTCTGGAAATTTCCAAACTACACGCCATGTACTCCCAAGTACATGTTGTGTATCATCTAGGCAGGTGACAAACCAAATGAGGCCAAGTACATGCCGTGTGGTGCCCCGTGTGTAAATTTCCATCTACACGGCGTGTAGTCTTCCATGACACACCGTGTAACCTTTTTCCACATAAATGGCCGAGTCCCTGGCCGTGTGTTGACCGTGTACACGATGTAAGCCGTGTACTAGACTCCTTTTAAGCTGAAGTATGGAAAGGCCATCTATACGGCGTGTAGTATAGAAGTACACGCCGTGTACTTTTTTTTTATTTGTGTGAGCGGGAGGCCATCACGTCTTATTCCTGAAACCATCTTCTTCTTCTCCGTTGGACGAATGGTTCATCCGAAAACCTTCGACAAACACAATTCTTCCTAGAATCATCATACATTTCCCGTTCTTCGATCCGTCGGTGGCTGCAGGACCGTATCTGAAGGGCTAACCCCACGCACCCCTCTTCGTCCTTAATTCCTTGCCTATTCCACCGCAGTTTACATCCGATCGGAATTGCTGGGATTTGATGGAAATGATAATCTTCCACGATTTAGACCAATTTAGAGGCTGACATTGGAGGAGTAGAATCATACGAGTCATAGGTGGGTGGTGCATACCTTCTTTTGTGTTTTCCTAGAATTTTGGGGGTAGCGACCTTCGGGCGCGACATTGGGTATTGAGAGAAAACCTGTCTAATTGTTTTTCTTAATTAACTATCTGTATTGTGGGATTCCTCTAGGTAATCCCTAACCCTGTTTTGATTGAGCGAGGCCGGGTTAGGAGTCGTTGCTCGTTTGGGGTAATTCGGATGGGGGTGCTGAAATGCATATGAATTGGACCATTGTTTAAACTATTGTGTTTAGACTGCTTGCTGAATTCCTTGAGTTAAATGGTTGAGTTAATTGTTAAATTATGAATGAGTTAGGTGCTGGTATGGAATAACACAAGTTAGTGAAATTTGACTCTTTAATAATTGCATGTTTAAAGTGATGCTTTCGAGTATGTGTATATATGTAATGTGTGATATTACTTGTGTTGAATTGTTTTGTTGTGTTGGGTGTGGCCCGGATATATTGAGAGTGATGTGGATCACAAGATGGGGCTTTGACTGGGTTACTTGGGTGGTTTCTACCATGGTATTTGGCGTCATGGACGTCGGTTGAGGCAGTTGAACTGTCAGGTTGGGCTTGGCCCGGGTTACTTGGATGGCGAGGCCATCAGACTTGAGCGACAGGTTCACAGGGACACGAGGTTTTAGAGGTGTTGTGGCTTGGTAACTCCTTGAGGTGATTACCGATCACCGGGTAATTTTGAGTAGTGTGCACACAGATAGACTCTGTGATGAGGTGGTACAACCACTTGCTGGGTAGAGGCCCCCGATTGATGTGGTTAGGTGTTATTGGTTTGGGGGTTCTTTCCATAGGAATCCATTTGGAAGGTGAGGAGCCTTCGGGAGATAGAATTGAGGATGTCAGGTTGGGGGCAGAGGCTCGCCGTGTTTTGAGGGCAGACATCGCTTTTCCTTCGGGTGTTATTTGAGGGCATACATCATTGTCCCTCCAGTTGTTATTTGAGGACATGTATCGTTGTTCCTCCAGATGTTGTGTCATGGGAAGGTTGAGCTTTTGAGCTGGGTTACGATTATGGGCGTACCTCCAGGATGCTGATACTTGAGACACATGGTGTTAGGTGGAACGTGGTGCCGGGTTATAGACCATAGATTTTGGTGTTGGCCGAAGTAGGTGACACTTCCTGGTGGCTACTGAGCACCAGTGAAGTTTGTGTTTACTTTTGGGCATTTTATTGTTTATTGTTTTTCTTATATAAGCATGTCTGCCGAAACACTTATATTTGGTACGCACCATTGGGTGGTATCCTACTGAAACTTGTCTCACACCCTACACGGGCCCTTCAGGACGCGTGTAGACTTTATGAATTTGCGTGCAGGTAGAGGGTCAGCCTCAGGAGCTGGACCTTAGAGCTGTTGGCATGAAGACTGGCATGGACCTTGAGGTCGTGTCTTGCTGGAGTTACTTTGTTTAGTTTCCTTTTTGTATCAGCGTGCTTACCTTATTATGTTGTAACTGTTGGTTAGCCATTGGCTCCATTCTATGTTGATATGTACGACTTTCTATGGATGCATGTTTGGTTATTGACAGCCGTAGATGCTTGTGATATTCAGCATGTTGTTCTGTTTACTTTCCACTGCTATTATTCTATATTGCTTCTGCTGTTTATTTTATATTTGATATGCTTCCACTCTGCGGGTCTGGTTTGAGTCTGCTGAGTCATTTAATTTCTACTTCTTATAGAAATTATACTCTGACCAGTACTTTTATTTCCTCCGTGAGGGTATAGCCTTCCCACTATACCTATACAGACCCTCGCTGCTAGTCAGCATCCTTTGGCGTTCAGGGGAGGTGCGCCTAAGGTAGTAACACCTGACCCGTTTGGCACTGTTCGGGTGGCCGACCGGGTCCGGGTCATTACACCAACCATCAAGGTAACTTAATTTAAAAGTGTGTAAGGGGGTATGCCAAACTTATGTGATCACTACAACTGAGGTTTAATTTCATAATGATGTGGTGATAGGTAGTTTAATCATAGATTAAAATTTAGTTAATGATTTAATTAATTCAGGATCTTCAAAATCATTTATAGCTTCCATATTTTACCAAAAAATTAGATATTACCATAGCACCTGAAGAAGGGATTTCTCAGTCAAAACACCCAATGGAATTATCGCTGAAAAAAGGACGTGTTTGAAGGTTCCCATTATGACACATAAATGTGACTTATTTGTAGAAATTATTATTATACCTAGGGTTTACCTTGACATAATCCTTGGTATGGATTCAATTTAAAAATATGAAGCAAAAATTTATTTCAAAGGGAAAGGAATTATGATTCGTAATGAAGATGTGGAATTTCTTATCTTCAGAGGGGAGATTACATCATATGAGACTTTTATAGATCCAACCCTTGTAGATATTTTGAATGAGATTATTTGGAAAGAATAAATAAACAAACTATGGATGAAAAATGTAATCTTCAAATTGAGGATGTATATATTTTATAGGAATACATTGATGTATTTCTTGATGAATTACCTGGATGTCCACCCTAGCATGAAGTAGAGTTTTCTATTGATCTAATCCCTAATGAATGACCTATATCAAAGAATCCCTATATAATATCCACTGTTGAATTAGTGGAGTTAAATAAATAACTAGAGGATTTGTGTAATAATGGATTTATATTTCCTAGTGTTTCAACATGGGGATCCCTTGCTCTTTTCCTTAATAATAAATATAGGTCCATGAGGTTTTGCATCAATTATAGGGAAATAAATGATATTATGTTAAATAAAAATTATCATTTACCTCATATTGATGACTTATTTGATCAAATTCATAGATCTAAATATTTTTCAAAGACAAAATTTTTGTTCTTTGTATCATCAATTGAGAGTAAAGAAATAAGATATTCCAAAGGCAACATTTCGTATGAGGTATGAACATTACGAGTTTATAGTAATACCATTTTTATTAACTAATTACCCCTTTTTTTATTGATATAATGAACAAAGTATTCAAGGAATATATTTTTATTTTTATTGTGGTATTTAATAATGATATCTTGGCATATTAAAAAAGATATAAAGACCATGAGAATCACTTATGGATCATTCTTGAGACTCTTAGAGGAAAATATCTATATGGGAAATATATAAATTGTGAATTATAGATTCAAAAAGTTTCTTTTATTGTCCATATAGTCTCCAAGGATGAAATATCGATTGATCCTATAAAGAAAAATGTATTCAAGGAATGACCTAAAAAAAAAACATAACCAAGTATGTAGTTTTATTAGTTTTACAGGTTAATATCAACAATTTTTTCAAAATTTTGATCAATTTTCAAACCCATTAACCAATATTACACATAAAGTGGTTAAGTTAACCCATATAAAGGAATGTGAATAATTTTTTAAAGAACTGAATATAATATTTTTCAATGCTCTATTTTTAACTCTACCATTAGGAAATGATGTATTTATGATATATAGTGATTAATTAAAGAAAGGTCTTGGTTGTGTCTTCATTGAAAATAATAAAGTTATTGAATATGTATCATGGAAGTTAAAGACTAATGAACTGAACTATACAACCCATGATCATGAGTCGGTGGTTGTAATATTATATTTCAAGATATGGACACATTATATATATGGTGAAAGATTTTATATATACACCGATCATAAGATCCTAAAATAAATATTTTTATAGAAAAATTTCAATATGAGGCAAAGGTGATGGATCATGCTACTCAAGGATTATGATTTATCAATACACTACCACATAAGGAAGGAAAATAAGGTACCAGATGCATTGAACATAAAAGATCATTGAGTTCTGACCAAAATTAGGATTTAAATGGATCTTATGTTCATGGATATTGTAAATATGGATATGGGAATTATTAATATAGGGGATAAATAACTCATTTTTCAAATGGTTTCCAAACCATATTTATTGAAAAAGATAAAAAATTCTCAACTTGATTATGATAATTTCAAATGAAAATTAAAGCTGTGAATAATGAAAAATTGGAATAATTATTATATGAATATGGTGGTATGATATTTGGAAATAGGATATGTGTTCCATATATGACTAACCTAAAAAGGGGATTTTTAGATGATGCTCATAGCTTGAATTCCTCAATACACCCTGGTAGTACCAAGATGTATAGGGATTTGAATGAACATTTTTTATGGGATAATATGAAGCGGGAAATTATTCATTATGTGTTCAGATGTTTGGTTTTTCAACATGTTAAATATAAGAGAGAAAATAATAGAGGAGTAATGAAACCTATAACAATTAATATGATGAAACGGGATGAAATTACTATGGAATTTGTCATTGGATTACCAAAGACTCATAGAAATAATGATGAAATATGAGTTTTTTAATCACCTTACCAATTCTATACATTTTCTTTCTATAATAGAATATTAAACTCATTAGTGCCTTGCATGAATTTATATTAATGAAGTCATAATACTTCATAGTGCACCAATTTAATTTTTTTCTGATCTTGATCCTAGATTTAGATCAATATTAAAAAAAAATCTTCGAAACTGAGCTTCATTGGAGCATCACCTACCATCCTAAAACTAATGAATAGTCAAAAATAACTTTTCAAACATTAGAATGCATGTTGAGGTCATTATTTATTGAATTTTAATTCATGTGGTATCTTTATTTAACTTTGGTTGAGTTTTCTAGTAACAATAGTTTCTATTCTAGTATTCAAATGATATCGTATGAAAAATTATATTACAAGATATTCCATACTCCAAAATGTTGGGATGAAGTTGGTAAAAAGAAGCTTGTGGGATAAGAAAATTTTGAGGAGAAAGTAAAAATGTTAAATACTATTCAAAATCATATTAAATAATCTAGAATAAGGTAAAATAGTTTTGCCGATAACTGAAGGAATGATTTGGAATTTCAAGTGGGAGATCATGTTTTCTTGAATGTTTCTTCATATGAGGGTATTATAAGGTTCGATAAGAAAGGGAAACAAATCCCCATGTGAATTAGAACTTTTGAAATTATAGAATGAATTTTGAGATATGAATTACCATTATTTAATTCTATAAAGCCTCTATAAAGTAGATGATGTGTTCCATATCTCATTCTTAAGGAAGTACATGCCAGACCCACCACATGTCCTCATCTACGAAGAAACTGAATTGGAATTTGATCTATCATACTGTGAAGAACCAATCCAGATTATTAAAACTAGTGAAAAGTGGTGAGGAATTGGATAAATCTAAAATTAAAGATATTTTTTATAAATCATAAAATGGATGAAGCAACATGGGAATATTAGAATGTTATAAATAAAAACCACACTCATTTATTCATAAAGTAATATCCATGAAAATTTCAAGTATAAAATTTTTTAGGAGGGAATAATTTAACACTAGAGATTCAATTGTAATAAGTGAAAATTATATTTTAATATAACTATAACATCGTTAAAATTATAATATTTTATGGCACAAAAATTTTAATTTGATAGGATGAATATTGATTTTGAACTTACTAGGTCAAAATAAACCTATAATGAGTTTTTGAAAATTTCCATTAGAAATAAGATTTAATGAACAATTGAAAATAAAATATTTACCTATTACTACTTTTATGTATAATTATGTGTTATAATATATATAATTAACCTTTTATTTGCTAAAAAAATATAAATTAAGTTAATATCATTTGAATGTAAAAAAGAATATTTTTCAGAAAACTATTTTTTAAAAGCACAATGTCTTTCCATTTTAATTAATTAAAATAATCATTAATGATGAATGATTTAAATGAAATTTAAAGAATATATATCTAAATATATTAATATAAATCCATATAATATCGATTACTATCCATATAGATAATTTTAATACTAGAAAAATTAATTTCTTGAAAAATAATTTTTCAAAGTGTTTTGAGAGTTTATTTTTAAATTAAATTCTCCCACTTCTATGAATTAAATTTTCTAAAATAAATTTCATATTTTAAATAAAAAATAATTAATATTAATTAATAAGTTTAAATTGTTTTTTTTTCATAATGAATAGTAAAAACAATAAAAATTAGTTACTACAGTCAAAGTAAAATCAGGTTTATCGGGAGTTAATCTAATAAGATATGGGTGAAAATGACCTAAAAACAAAATTAAACTTAATTTATTGGATTTATTTATAAATTATCCTTAAAAACTTATAATATTAGTCATTTTGGATCCATTTTTAAAATAAAGTGACTTAAACTTATTTTAAAACATTAAAAAATTATAAGTGTGCCACTCACCTCAATTATAAAAGGGTACCTCATCCCCTCACTTACTCACTCCTATTGATCCGTTTATATTGGAAAAAAACTAAAAAAATATGTCCAAAAAATAAATATCCTTGTTATAGAGATTATTTTCTTCCCAAAATGCCAACCCTATGGTTCTTAATAAGAGATTAAAATGAGGTTTTTCTAAGCGAAGGTAATTGTCTTCACCAAGTTCTTTCTTTTTTAATTATTTTTTACAACATTTTATTATGTCATAAAAATAACAACATAAAATCATTACTATATCTTATATATAGATATTTTATTATATTTTTTTCATAATATTTATCCATCTCCTTCTTCATCATGTTTGAAACAAAACCATCACTCGTCTGTATGACAGACTACCACCTCACGAAACCAATGTAATTTGTTTTCCATTACCGAATCACATGGATAGTCATAAAAATGAAAAAATGAAAATATATATATATATATATATGATCATAATGACATAATATTGATTATATAAATTTAATATATCATATAATTCCTTACCCTTTCACCCATTAAGGAAATGATAAAGTTACTCTGTCATACATACGACCTACCGTCTCCACGATGCGATGTGATTCATTTTTCATGTACACATTTAAAAAATGATTATAAACATGTATATAATGAATAAATTTGATATTTTTAACATTAATATAATTTTTTTATTTTTTAATTTTATCCTTTTCACAATATTCATAACTTCCATGACAAAATATGCATTTAAAAATGAAGTAGTTAACACCCAAAACAAAGGTAATAATGAAATATTATTAAATAATGGGAGATTAGATGTTATATTAGGATAACATATGATATTATAAATATGAAAATGGTTCTTTATAAATTAATAACATGTTTCAAACTATTATACATGAGTTTAAGGAACATTTAACTAAAGAGAAGCGTGAGGTAAGATATTTATTTTCAATTTCTACTCTATTGTTATATATTAGGTATTATGCACAATTTAATTTTATATGGTGTATATAATACCTATTTCATATACTTAACATGAATATATATTTATTAATTATTATTAATAATTTCAATTCAAGTTTACTCATTCAATGGGTTCCAATTGGAATGTTATCAAATGGTAAGAATTTATTTTACAATCTATCTTATTTTAGGATTTCTATTATTTTCATAAAAGTAATATTATAATATATACTTTCTAAAATAAATCTATTTTATAATAATAATTATATTTAAGGAGTTTCTATATTTTCCCCCAAAATGTCCCGTCCTTTACACTTGAATCAAGCAAAGAAACATCCAAAAGAAAATTCAATCTTATTTCTCTTTTAATCAGGTATAATTTTATTTCTTATCTATATATTTCAAAATTATTTTACAAAAGTAATTTTTATTTACTAAAATGATTTATTATGGAAATTATATGTTCTAATTTATTTTTTAAAAGGTTTTAAAGTAATATTTATAATGTTTTCCTAATGGTTCATTTTTGACTTTCTTTACAAAAAAGTCTTAAGGAATGTTTATAATGCATATGGTATGAATATATTTTCCCTCTAATAAAACCATTTTACACTCTTAGTTTATTTTACATGTTTATAATGGTTTTATAAATAAAAGTTTTTAATAAAATATTATTTTAATATTTATCTTAAATTTTTATTATTTCTCCAAAGGATATGATTTTATTACCAAACCAATATTTCTAATTAGTTGATGGTTATATTTTATCATAGAGTAATTTTGGTCATTTAATTTCTATTAAAACATTCACTTTCTTGTAATCATTAGACATTAAATTTTTCTTATGTATCTATATTATTTGTATCATGGATATGATTAATTCCTAAATTTTATATTATTTTTACATATGGTGTTTTATTATTATCTAGGGAAATTTTGATATTCTATATTCTTTACTCAGTGTACCAACTAAATATTTTATTATTTTATTATTGAAGAAAAGGGAAACACAACATCAAGGTGGTCTAATGAAATGAAGCTCGAGTGAATCTTTGATAAAAAAATCCACACCATCCAGGGGAAGGGAAACTAAGGTACCAAACTTTATGAGGGGTGGTATTGTGTAGCCTTGGCAGTAAAGTAATATTCCACATGATTGCTTTCTCACCAAGTATATAGGATCTGAATGTAATCAGAGAGAAGAGCCTTTCACTCACGGATCAAGTAGGTGATTTTCCACTTAGAAGCTGAAACACTGTTGAGGGAGATCCAAATGATTTTGGATTTTGTTTCCATGATAGAAAATAAGTTGATATTTTATTTTAAAAGAGTAAGGGAATTAACCATGGACATAGCCTCTGCCCTACGAGAGTCACAGAACCCATAAAAAGCACTAAAGGAAAAGATCACTAATCCATTAACATCACAAACCAAAACCCCACCCACATGCCTCCTTAAGATGCATGAACCATCAATGTTGAGCTTGAGACCATTGGAAAGAGGGGACCAATGAACCTAATAGCCAATCTACTTAGGTTTGGACAGACTAGAGGAGTGGCTACCAGGGAAGTATCTCCTAAGGGAGGGTTCCTCCTCCTGTTGCTTCAAGAGACTTGAAAGATCCTCAATGAGGCACCTGGACCTCACCACTGGATCCAAAAGAGAGAGACAAGGAATATGTATGGTCTTGTTATGCACCTAATAAATGAACCAACACCCAGCTGCCAGGGGGATCATCCGAGCCTTCTCCTCCTTCTTATTTCTGTTACATCTAAAGAACTAGTTTTGGAAAAAACAAATCAAAGGAGTCCACCTCTCTAGAAGAAGACATGAACTCGCCTAAATCCCTTCAGATCGATACCTCCCATCCACTTTGGAAGAATAGGTGTAGCATGGAATCGTCTGATGGTGATGGAAAAAATGTGAACTTAAAAGAAAGATGAACACCCCTATATTTAACCGCCATATCTATAGGGATCACATAATTACATATTCTCTATAAAAGGAAGTTTAATTTAGTTAGTGTATCCTTTCACTAGAGACACCTTACCCATGGGTCACTTGAGGGATGATAGATCATCATCTATTTTTAGGACTTTTTTTTGAACCTACCATTGGTGGAGCTCATGTAAATGCACTGATTAAGAGAATATTCTAGCCCAATACTATCAAACAAGGCCTTATAGGTGGGGTTGAGTATCACCTGGATGAATGGGGGGTGAGATATAACCTCCTTAAATGTCAGGTTGGGTATAGGGAATCTTGGGAAATCAAAAAGGCTGGCCCCCCAGTTTCATTGTCAAAAATTGATTTCACCCCATCCTTGGATCCACATGGAATGGCCATGAAGCCTTAGGATGTGGACGCTTAGAGAGTCCCACAAGCAGGAGGGGGTTCTTCTATTCTCACATGAACCAAAGTCATAATTTCCTCTAATGACATGGATCTATAGGTAGTGGCCCACAATAACCTCCCAATCTAGTTTGTATTGTAGGTAGTACATATCCCATCCCATGTCCCTCACACTAATTCCCCCAAGCTCAATCGAGCTTGCATGTTTTATCCAAGAGGCCCACCGACATCTCCCCTCCCCTTGAGCATCCCAAATATAGTCATTCTAGGTACTCTCAATCAGTTTTATAATTGACTTGGGAACCTTGAGGGTAGATAGAAAATGCACAGGAATTGAGGATAGTACGCAATTAACAAGGGTGATCCTACTGCCAAATGATATGAACCTATTTTTCCAGTTATTAATATAGTTGATGATATTACTGAACATACCTTCAAAATTCCTAAATTGGATCTAGCTGGGGGAAAATGGGGGAACCCTGGTAGACCATGGGAAAGATCTTGCTCTGAATACCCAAGATGGATTCAATATTGTTCCTCCACCTATCCGAGTAAGAGGACGACATGTAGACCCCTATCATGTCCCTATTAATTATTTGAACACTCAAATAGGTATAATCATATATAATGATGTGGAAGCCTCTAATTGAAGAGATAAAACCATTGATGAATAATATGATGTCATCAACAAATATGAAGTAAGAAACCCCAAGGAGATGAGCCCCACATTGGTAAGGAAGGATGAGGTCGTAGTGTGTGAAAGAGATAACATATTTTATTAGGACATACTGAACCATGATAAAGATGATGGGAGAGAGTGGTTCACCTATCCTGAATCCTCTAACCTATTTTAGGAACCCACACTGCCTCCCCATAAAAACCTCACTGAACCAAGGTGAGTTATAGCACCGAAACAACATGCCAATGACCATATTATCCATGGAACCATTTTGTTCTCAAGTTATTTATTAAATGGAATTTGTTTTAAATTATTTACTTTGAAATATTTTTTATAAATTATTTAAAAAATTTATATTCCATTTTACGTAACCTTTATTGAGAATTTAATCTCACCCTTATTTTTTTTACTTTTTATAATCAATGAAGAAGAAATATTTGAATGGGTTTCAAGGATGTATAACACTTTCATTTATTATGTTTAATATTTTATTTAATATTTATTAAGGGAATCATTTATATATTGGGTTATTCAAGACTACTAAACTGATCGATCCTTAGAGATGATATCCCTTATATCTTATGAAAATGTAATAAAGTAGACACTAACTCCGGGTTACTAGAGTTGGGGTTGTTACATGAGTTCCCAAGTATAGGGTTGTTCCTATATAAATGGTTTTGGTTGATAAGAGACCCTATAGTGGTACAATATTATTATTGGTGTTTCCTTGTGTTTTTAATATTTTTCTCTTCATTAAGTGAGGATAGTACTTATAACTATTAGGGTGGTTGGTTACTATGAGCTAATATGGTTTAGTTGATCTCCATTCTCCTAAGGGACAAAATGAGAGAGTTTTTCTTGTTGATATGATGCATGGGATGATGCAACCTAGGATGAGAATATAGTGTTTATATTTTTTATATGTTGGAGTGATGATCAATCTTGGTGAGATCAAGAATTTGGTTTTTCAGTTGTATCCTAGAGTGTGTGTGAATGAAGACACTGTGGGTGCTTCATGAGGGGAATATTGGCCTTGTAAAATTTATTAGACTATATTTGGAATGTGGTTTAGTTTGGAAAATAGGTATAATTTTTTGTTTAGTTTAGATTCCATTATTATGGATCATGTCAAAAAAATCCATGTGATGCATTGTGGGTTGAGTATCTGGGATATTTAACATACATAGTGTAACATGAATGGAAAATAATGTTTTGGAATACTATAGATTTTATGTTGTAAGGTTTTGAAGTTCCTTGGGATTATGGATGGTTAATGATTGAATAAGAATGGATAGGTTAGTATAAATGACCATAACATTGGTATCTTGGTGTTGAGAGTCAATGTTTGATAGATATTTGCTCAGTAAATGTCAAGGGTTGGTTGAAGCATCTCCAATGGGTAGTGCCAAAGTGAGAGTACCCAGAGAATAGGTGTGTTGTGAATCTTCAAAAATCTTGATGGTGGGTTTGTGAATAAATAAATTGTAATTTTTTTCTTAGTTTCTCATGTGAATTATTCTAGGATCATATATGGTTGAAATATTTCTATGATGGGTTTGTAAGTAAATCCATGGTTGAGTGTATTTATTTTCTTAGAAAGTGATAGTCATGGGGATTTACTAGAAGGGTGAAGTGAGACATTATTGTATGAAGTTATACCAGTATAGAAAGATATAGGGATGTCATAATAAATTCATTTATTATTTTTCATAAAATGTAATCAAATGGTACTGATAAATATTCCCTTTTAATTTGTAGAATCAATATGAAAAGTTCTTCAACCACATTATCTCTGCGATCAATTCTGGATAAAGTTGATATCCTCACCGGTAGTAACTTTCAGGAATTGTTTAGGCACCTTCGGGTTATCCTATGCCATGAATGAATGTTTTACGTGCTGGAGTCATCACTTCCTGATTCTCCTGCCCAAGGGGTGAGTGATTAAGATTTCCCGGTCTATGATCAACATTTGAACAATGCACTCGACATTCAATGTTTGATGTTGTCATCAATGTCTACTGAGCTCATGAAGTCTCATGAAGACATGGATGCCTATAGCATGCTCAAGCATCTCTGTGGTCTATACTAGGAGAGAGAAAGAGAGGAAAGGTTTGAGATCTCCAAGGCTCTATTTTAGAGCAAGCTTGGAGAGGGTGCCCCAGTTGGGCCTCATGTAGTCAAGATCATTGGCTATATTGAGTGCTTGAAGGTTCTAGGGTTTAAACTCACCGAAGAACTGGGTACTGATCTCATTCTTTCATCACTCCCCTAGAGCTTATCTAACTTTGTTGTAAATTTCAACATGAACAACATTGAGAAGTTTCTATCTGATCTTCTTATCCTTATTCACCAAGTGGACAATGATTTGAAGCGTGAAAATCCTTCTATCCTTATGGTGAATAAAAGGAAAGGGAAGGCAAAGAGCTTTAAGCCCAAAGCTTCTTCAAGGCCTTCCAAGAAAAGGAAGATCAAAGGGGAGGCAAGAGAACAGGAGGTTGCTTGTTTCGCATGTGGCAAGAAGGGCCACTGGAAGAAAAACTGCACCCAGCCAAGGAAGCAAGGGGAAGCTTCAAGTGTGTTTTGTTATCGAATGCAATCTATCTATTTCTACCCATTGGGTATTAGATACTGATTGTGGTGCTCACATATGTATCCAAATATAGGAACCAAGTAGATTCAGAAAGATTGACCTAGGTGAGGTGGATCCGCGAGCAGCCAATGGAGCCAGACTCACTGTTGTAGCTGTCAGAGACTACCACCTCACATTGCCTACTAGGATGGTCTTGGTTTTAAAAGAATGTTATTATGTACCCTCTGTAACCAAAAACATTATTTCAGTATCCATATTAGATACTGATGGATTCATCTTCAAATTTGGAAATAAATATTTCTACTTTTATAAGGATAACATTTAATTTGGTAGGGCACATTTATATAACAACCTTTATGTGTTAGACTACACAAACCAAGTAATGGAAATCGATGACAAAGTTAATTCACATGACTCATACCACACCCAACTTTGGCATCACTGGCTAGGTTATGTCAATGAGAAACATTTGAAAAAATTACATCAAGATGGGTATTTATATTCTTTCGAACTAAAACAACTTGGTGTATGTCATGTGTGTCTACAAGGAAAAATGACCAAAGCCCCATTTAGTGGGAAAGGTGAAAGGGCTAAAAAGCTTCTAGAATTAGTTCACATAGATGTATGTGGACCATTTCCAGTTGAAGCAAGGGGTGGTCTTTTGTACTTCATAACTTTTACTGATGATTTTAGTAAATATGGATATATTTACTTAATGAGGTATAAGTCAAATTCTTTTGATTGGTTCAAAGAATACAAGAATGAAGTTGAGAACCAGCTTTGTAAGAAGATTAAGAAACTCCGCTCAGACAGAGGAGGAGAATATCTTAATCAGGACTTCATTGATTTCTTATGGGAGTTTGGGATTCTATCTCAACTCACTCCTTTTTATACGCCTCAGTGGAATGGTGTAAGTGAAAGGAGGAACCGCACTCTGTTGGACATAGTGAGATCAATGATGAGTCATGCGAGTCTTTCATTATCCTTTTGGAGATATGCATTACAAATAGAATCACACATACTAAACCAAGTACCAACTAAATCGATAAATGGTATTCCATACGAGTTATGGAGTGGACGCAAAGCCATGTTATCAAATTTACATGTGTGGGGTAGCGAAGAATTTTTCAAGGCTTCTTTAGGTAACAAACTTGCACCCTGAGGCACAAAGTGTATCTTTATAGGATATCCCAAGGAAACAAGGGGATATTACATATACAACCCCTCAGATAAAAAGGTAATAGTGTCAGGACACACCATATTCCTTGAGAGGGAGCACATCTCCAAAAGTGATAGTGGGAGCGAGATAGACTTCGATGAAGTCAAGGCTCAAGATACACATGAGTTGGTACAAGAATAGATTCCACAAAGCCCCGTGGAAGAACAATCTATTCGAGAGACACAAGAACTACGTAGAAGCACGAGAGAGGTGAGAGAACCAGAACGATATGGTTTTCTTGTCACCGAGGATGGTGAATCATTATTGGATGACAATGATGATCCTCTTACCTACAAGGAAGCAGTTGAAGGCACAGACGCTGCCAAGTGGAAAGAATCCATGAATTCTGAAATAGATTCCATGTACCAAAACAAAGTCTGTATTTTGATAGATCCTCCAGTTGATGTAAAGCCTGTTAGTAATAAATGGGTATTCAAGAAGAAACTGGACATGGAAGGCCAAGTCAGCACCTATAAGTAACAACAGGTTGCAAAAGGTTTTAGACGGCGTTGAAGAATTGACTATGATGAAACCTTTTCACCGGTTGCGATGCTGAAATCCATCAGAATCCTATTGGTCATTGTCGCTTACCATGACTATGAAATTTGGAAAATGGATTTCAAAACAACATTCCTTAATGGGAACCTCTAGGAAGATGTTTACATGACACAACCTGAAGGGTTTGTGACTCCAAAGGATGCCAACAAGGTATGCAAGTTGCAGAAATCCATTTATAGATTAAAGCAAGCATCAAGGTCCTAGAACATTCGTTTTGATGAAGCCGTAACAAAATTTGGATTTATTAAGAACAAATATGAGCCTAGTGTCTACAAAAGGTTTAGAGGAAGTGCAGTCATTTTCCTAATAGTATATGTTGATGACATATTACTAATTGGAAACGAAGTACCTGTCTTATAGTCAGTTAAGGCATGGTTGGATAAATGCTTCTCTATGAAAGACTTGGGCGAGGCAGCATATATTCTTGGGATCAAGATCCATCGTGATAGATCCAAGAGAATGCTGGGTCTGAGTCAAAGTACATACATTAACAAGATACTGAAGAGATTCAGTATGGAACAGTCCAAGAGGGGATTGTTGCCAGTGTCACATGGCATTCATCTTTCAAAGAAAATGTGTCCTCAAACACATGAGGAAAGAAAGAAAATGTCAAGGATCCCTTACGCATTCGTGATTGGGTGAGTCATATATGTTATGCTATGTAATAGACTAGATGTTGCTTACGCATTAAGTGTGGTAGGTAGATATCAAGCTGATCCAGGATACCGCCATTGGATGGCAATCAAGACTATCCTTAAGTATCTGAGGCGTACTAATAATATGTTCCTGGTTTATAGAGGAGATGAGAAACTAATCATCATAGGACATGTAGATTCTAGTTTCCAGACTGATCAAGATGACATGAAGTTGTAGACTGGATACATCTTCAGTTTGAATGGAGGTGCAGTGAGCTGGAAGAGCTCAAAGCAAGGTGTGGTCACAGATTCTACAGCAGAGTCTGAGTATATCACAGCTTCTGAGGTAGCTAAAGAAGCAGTATGGATGTGAAGCTTCATCCAAGAGATGGATGTAGTACCTAGCTGTAAAGATCTTGTCACACTCTATTGTGATAATACTGCAGTAGTGGCACTTGAAAAAGAGCCAAGGACACATCAGCGGACAAAGCACATACTTCGAAAGTATCATCTCTTGAGGGATTTTTCTTAGAGAGGTGAAGTTGCAGTGAGTAGTATTTCCACGGAAGACAACGTGGCAGACCCCTTGACTAAAGCCTTGACTCGGTAGAAACATGATCATCATGTGTGGTCTAGCAGACTAAAAGTCGTAGGCAGTTGGCTCTATTCCAAGTGAGAGTTTGTTAGGGTTGGTGTCCTGAGAACCAACTGTTTTGTATTTTTATTACATGAATGTACACTTATTATATATTGTTCATTGTTTTGCATGACTATAATATAATAATGTCCTAGAATATTTTTTGCATTGATAAGGTCATGGAAGATCCCCACTATGATGAGAACCTTGAAATACTATAATAATATTCTTAAATAAAGTTCTATGGTTGGATGACATACTATGATAGGACACATAGTTTACAGACCATCATGTGCGAGTACTAATAAGAAGACAAGACTCTCTCTCATGGAGTTCGCACTAGGTAATCTCCAAGATGGGAGATTATGAGAACAGACCCGCTGGTAGTAATTTCGCATGTCTTGGTGTCATCAGACATTACTATCTACGAGCGTGTGTAATGGTCCTTAGACTGGAAGATTATCATTAACTCATGTCATGACTCGTGCAGTTAAATTTGCTGACAAAAACAGCATGAAGACAGTTGGCGGGAAGTAGGGTACATTGGGTGTGTCACGAATGACATGATGTTAATGGATAAGTCGAGGAAGGATTTGTACCTACCATATTTATGGAAGTAGATATCTCAGGCCCTTTGATTGAAATAGAACTGTCACAAAATTCCATGGCCATGGTGTCACGACGAGTTTATTTCGGGAAGTCAATGAATGACAGATCAAGCATATAGGTTTATGACACTGCCATGAAACCTGCTTGATGAGATATTGAGACAAAGGGATTAAATTACACGGTAAGCGTTCATATGATGTGACACGTCAATGCGGCGTCAACTTATTTCTCTTGAGTGCCTTGGCCTGTTGCTAGGCAGTAATCTTGGACTTTAGGCAAGCCCGCCTAATGCCAACAAGAAAGAGGGCTAGAGGGTCACGTACTAAGTGTATCCAAGTATCTCAAGTAGAATAAAGATTATTTCTGTATATGGTTTAATAATTATTCAAGGAAGCCTAAATCGTTTTAATGTTGGAGGAAGAATAAAATGAAAAACAAGATATACACACCGTGTACATTTAATGTACATGCCGTATAATTTTTATTTTGGAAAGGAAATGAAAAATGAAAACAAGATATACACGCCGTGTACATTGAATGTACACGCTGTGTAGTTTTTAATGAAAAACGAGTACAGGTCGTGTATTAATTATTACACTCCGTGTAGTTTTTCAAGTCGGGATTTTGAGGAAATAATATCATTTTATTAAATGATATTTATTATAATCAGTGTGGGCGCATGTCAAGGAATTACTGATTCGACATGGGGTTTTTAATAAGAGTTAATGAAATAAATAAAATTCGTAATGCGTTTATTTATTATCATAACTCTATAACATCAAACCCAATTATAAATATCCTCACAACCCCAACACTTTTCCTAAGAATCGTTGTGCACAATAATTCTGGAGAATTCTCTCAAGACTAAAAGAACTCTGTCCTCCAAGAATGCTCTCAAGACCGAGAGAGATCCACCTCCATCGGATCAAGGCAATCTAAGGCGGACAACACAATCAAAGGCTTCTCCACGATAGCACCCGGAGATTCCTTTGGCGACGTCCAGAGATACGTGGTACACGTGTGGATCACCGCTAGAGGAAGTCTACACTTGGCTTCTGCGACACAACAACGAATCAAATCGGAACGTGATCAAAAATATCAACAAATAAAGAACACCATAAAAGGTACTTCTTGTCAATTAATTAAATTAATTATAATCAACATGTGATGATATTTCCTTTGTGGTTCTGGGACTATTCTTCTTCTTTGTCTACCGTGGAGTCTGGCGTTTATCGTCATATTGATCCCAGATTGATCATTGCTAATGACAAAAAGCCAAGTGGGCAGATCCACCCACGAGCTTCTGCTGCCCTCGGGACCTTCATGTTGTATGTGGATTAGGGATTTTAGATTCTCCCAATGGCTATGTCGCAAGGGGCGTGGATTCGTGTATCACTTGATAGACCCTTATGTGGTTTTGGATCATAGGATGAGTTGTGTTTTTCATGGGATGATTCTTAGTGATATATTTGAAGGGATCACATGGGGTTATACCTAGATGAAAGTAATAGTTAGTTCTGGGGATTGGGTATTGTGATTGAAAGGCTATGAGAATAACCTTGGAATAACAAGATGTCTTAGGTGAGAACAGTAAGAAGTTAGGAATGGGTTGAGTGAACTATGGTAAACTATTTGGATTGATTTAAATGTGTTTTAGGGCTCTATAAGAGGATAGTCACTCTATTTATATTTTTCCTAGTAGAACCCGGAGGTTATTAATATTCTCTGAGAATGAAGCTCCCATAAGAGAAAGGTTGGGTTGTGGTATGAGTATGGATCGATAGAAGGAAGCTGTGTGTGTCTTGTCTAGTGGTGAGAAGGATATTCCTATGGGTAGAAATAAGGGATTTAGTTGATCCATGTGTGGACCCAATGCATGGGAAGTGTTGGGAAGGTGACTAAGCATCCTGTGAGGCAACTTAGGGTGGTTGGGTGCTATCCATGTTCAATAGATGTAATGCTGATTGATTAATATTTATTTGACACTATATGATGTAAAACATGACCTTAGAGAGAGTCTTAGTGTTTTAATATGGATAAGTATGACTTATGGGTTGTGCTTGTGATTGAATATGGTATAAGGGCCCAAGAATTTCATGGGTGTTGAGTAGTTTCAGTTTTCTCAGATGACTGGCATAGTGAAACTATTTAGAGAAGGTTTTATCAGGATGTAATATGTCATCCTATAGCTTAGTGCTATATGTGGACATGTGGCTAGATGAGAGTTAGTATATGGACCATGTCTTCCACATGGGTTGGTATGACTTGGTATATGACCTCACCCAGAGTAATTGGGTGATGTTCCAAGACCTGGTATGGTATGTCACCCAAATTGATAGGGTGATGGTTTGATACTTGGTATGAGCCTTCATCGTGAGTGATATGGTGATGGTCTAAGATTCAATGTGAGAGCTCACCCAAAGTGATAGTGTGATGGTTCCAGACTTATGGAGACCTCACCTTGAGTGATTTGGTATTGGAATGTGATTTGGTTAAGAGGCCTTACCCTGAGTGATAGGGTGCTTAAATGGGGATTTGTATTATAGAACCTTACCATGAGTGATAGGGTATGGGTTTATATCTGTGGTTCAAGATGAATTATATTATGAAATTGACCAACAAAAGTAGGTTTAAGTGCTAGGGTGGTCTGGTTATCACATGATGGCCTGATGTGGTTGCTTGCATATAGTATGTTTTACTTAGTTTATTTTACGTTGTATGAAAGCATTGTATATGATGGAATATATAAAGTACATGTTGGTGGCACCCAAATGAGTGTTATTCTCACTCCCTATATGGGAACCCTAGTGCACATGTATTCCTTATGTTTAGATTTTAGGTAGAAGGTTTCATGGGGGATCTCGTTAAAGTAGATGGATGGAGTTTGGAATATAGACCCAAGTAGGTACTTGCATTTATAGTTATGTATTTGATGTATTTTTCTCTAATTTTATTCTATATTTAATTGGGATAGTGGGTTGTCCTTGTTGTATGTTTATATGACCATCATGGGTACATTTTGTTACGTCATTGTGATGTTTGTTCATTATTTATACTAGGAAATTAGCTATAATTACTTGAAAAAAATCTAATGCAATATGACTGAAAATTAATTAATGTTATTAGAAAACACTTTTAAGAAAAAGTGAGAAACCGCATAAGTTCATCTAGGAGGATGGGCCTCATAAGAGATCACAAAATTATTGAAATGAAATTTAAGCCTATTAGATGATTCCTTCCTAAAGAGTTTCTAGGAGATAGAGTGCCCCTGTCTGGATCGTTGATAAGGATGTCTTCACAGCAATCCGCCAACATATCCCAAGTTTGAGTATACTCCTCTTTACATATCTTCCCTTTGTTAAAGCCCCTTGTCAGAATAAAGTCATGTTTGTCGATCCAAGCAGCCTGCCCACTATTGACCACCACTCGAAGTGGATTACCCATCATATTGTCTGCCTCTTCTTGAGTAGCATTAATGTAAAGAAACTCCTCCACCATTTATTCCTCTGAATGGACAAGCAGTCCCAGGGAATTCCTGCTAACTATATTCTCAACACCGGTTTTTTCCACACCGACCACACCAGAATCAGCCGCTACTTCTTATGGGTCCCCCTGCATATTAACAATAGAAGAAGACATGATTTATAACTACAATGATTTAAATTTTTTACCTGAACTGGACTCCATTGGATTTGGAAGGTAAGAGTAATCCCTGTGCCCTTTGTTTCTCTTCCCTGTTGTTAAGATGCACCCACCCAATTCCTGGTTAGATTTCTGTCCCTTTTTCTTCCTAGCATTGTACAAGCTTTTACTATGCTTCCCTCCCATATTGTCCTCTGAAAAATAGCCAGGGAGATCCTCCTCGGACTCTATCCCACCTGTTATTTGAACTTCAATTTCATTCTCTTGATCTGGAGTAAGGCCCTCTAAACCTGCAGAACGGTTACAGGTTTGGATGTCCTCTTGGCTTTGTCACTGGCCTTGATGCAAACCATGCGGAAGGCACAGAGTCGATTGCTCGGGTGGAGGAATTGGATTTGCAAGGCCCAATGACACGAGGAAGATTAAAGAGGTTGAATGCTTCAATGGGCGCTCATCTTGCTTCATTAAAGGCCCAATGGGTATTACCTTGCATGGATGGAGCAAATGGGCCTATAATATCACTTATTCAAGCCCAAAATTGATGATTAAAACTTGGCCCACATGGTTGCACGAATTTGGAGGCCTTGCCCACTTGGAGGATTCTAGAAATGGCATCTTTGGACACCAAAGTCAAATCCGGTGGGCTATGTTGGAAAGTTGTGTGCTTCTTTTCCAAAAGTCTTTGTTGGATTTTATCTTTTTGACTTTTAAGGGGACAAGGTAGGTTTAGACTTTATGACTTTAGGGTATTAGACCCTTGACCATTGTATCACCCCCTTGGCTATAAATAGCCACCCCATGGCATTGTATTGGAATTCAAGACTTAATTTGAGAGCTTATGCTTTGTTTCTCTCCGTTGTGTGAGGATTATCCCGGGTTTTCCCCCTTGCTCTTGTGAATTCTTGCCTTGTCAATCTACAAGTTAGATTGGTGATCCAAGATCACAAAGCCCCCAATTCCGTGCCTCAACCCAAGTGCGTTGTTGTGTGGATTGGCCATCACACCACTCCCTTGAGTGCGTTGTCTAAGTAGTAGGTCACGCTCCATATAGCGTTGGTTGACTACTTCCTTCCACTATCCATACCCTTCACCCGTCACTTAGCCCCAAACCGCATCCATCATCCGCCGCCCTACGCCGTAAAGATCGGGCCACCCCGTGCGTCTAGCATTAGTTGGTATCAGAGAACCGGTTGACACGGTAGGCGTCTATCCCTTTATTTACTTTAATTCTATCCATTACCCTCCTTATCTTTCCATATTATTCACCCATTCAACAAAAAAAAATCCATTTTTCTTGAAAGCCTCTCGAATTGTCCTAGTTTGTGCAAGCTTGGATTATTATAAATTGAGCCAAATTTTCATTCATCTTCTTTCCGCATTTAATTCTCTATATGTGATTTGTATCCGGCAAAAAAAAATTTCTTTCAACTCATCATTTTGTGCTTTTCAAAATTAAGCACATCCTTTGTTTGAGAGATTTCGAAAAAAAAGAAAAAAAATGTCTTACTCTCCGTTCAATCATCTTGTGCTTTAAAACTCCAAACACAACACTTTTTGGGGAGAATTGACAAAAACAAAATAAAAAAAAGAGCGTATACAATTAATCCTTTGTGCTTTACCTTATTAGCACTTTCTATTTCCATATATAACGTTTTCCATCATTTTACTTCATCCCCATTTTGTATTTGGATCATATTGTTATCTTATCTTGCACAATCAGGAAAAACCCACAATCCACCTATCTACCCTTCTTTCCACCCTCTTTTTGACCCTTTACCATTGTTAAACCCCTTACCACTCAAGCGGGTTGTGTTAAACCATCCCCCGACACAATCTTGATTGAGGAGGAATTGGTGGCACTTGATCACCCTAAACAAGGTATTATATTTCATAAGAGCTTGGGATTCAAATTGAGTTTTGAGAGTGGAGAGAAATAAGAAAAAAAAAATATCTTGTGTGTGTGAGTGTGTGCATCTTGTTGTGTGCGTGTGTGTGTACATCTTGTGCGTGTGAGTGTGTGCATCTTGTTGTGTGCGTGTGTGTGTACATCTTGTGCGTGTGAGTGTGTATATATTGCGTGCGTGAGTGTGTATATTTGTGTGTGTGAGTGTGTACATCTTGTGTGAGTGTGTACATCTCGCGCGTGTGAGTGAGTGTGTATCATTGTGTGTGTTCCCCCCGGTGTGTGTTTGTGTTTGTGTAACTTATCATGGCAGAAGATCGTGGGAAGAAAATTGCTCATGTTAGCGATGAAGGAAGTTGAAGTAGATCTCCCGCACCTGAAGCTACACAATTCCAAATGCAAGCTTTGGTGAGCCACTTCGAGAAACTTCTTGATCGAAAGTTGGAGGTGTTACATGAGAGGATTGATGAATTGGAGAATAAACCAAGCCCAAGGATGTTCCATGATAACCCACGACGCGCTCCCGCACCACGTCGTCCCCACATCATGGAGGAGGAGATGGTGAACTTTGATGATGATCTTGATGAAGTCCCACAAAGGAGGAGGTTGTACCAACAACCGAGAGGAGGCCAAAGGAGACAACATGATGATGAACTACTTGGCGGGATCAAGGTGAAGGTCCCTTCTTTTCTTGGGAAAAGCGATCCGGAAGCATACTTGGAGTGGGAGATGCGGATCGAGCAGGTCTTTTCATGCCATGCATATTCCAAGGAAAAAAAGGTCAAACTTGCTTCCCTTGAATTTTCTGATTATGCTTTAATTTGGTGGGATCAAGTTCAAAAGGAGAGGGCTAGATATGGTGGATTTCCCATCAACACTTGGGAAGACATGAAGTTCACCATGCGGAAGCGGTTTTTTCCCACACATTACCATAGAGATCTCCACAACAAACTTCAACGCCTCATCCAAGGGAGTAAGAGTGTAGAAGACTACTACAAGGAGATGCAAATTGCCATGATTCGGGAAAACGTTGAGGAGGATCCGGAGGCAACCATGGCACGGTTTTTACATGGGCTCAATCGGGAGATTGCGGATCAAGTGGAGATGTACCACCATGTAGAGATACAAGATATGATCCACCAAGCCACCAAGATCGAGCAACAAATCAAAAGGAGGAGCAACATGAGGAAACCCACTACCCCTTTCACACCATGGAGAAATCCAAGGAATGAGATTGGAGAACCATCAAAGGCAAAAGAGGTGGTTGATCGCAAAAGTGACAAGGTAATTCTTCCACCTAAGAAACCTACTTTTGAGGCTAACCAAACCAGGAATAGAGATATTCGGTGTTTTAAATGTCAAGGAAGGGGTCACATTGCTAGTGAATGCCCAAACCGTCACACCATGATCATCAACAAGTATGGAGAATGGGAGACCGATGGAGAGAGCTCCGAAGAGGAGGAAGATGAATCTCCAGAAATTGAAAATGGAGAATTTGCGGAAGATGGCGAGATTCTTTTCACTAGAAGAGTTTTAAGTGCACAAATGACCGTTGGAGAAAAGGATCAGTGGGAGAACCTTTTCCATACACGATGCCAGATCAATGGGAAGGTATGTAGTGTTATTGTTGATGGTGGAAGTTGTAGCAATGTGGCGAGCACCGAGTTGGTGGAGAAGTTGGGACTCCCGACTTTAAGGCATCCAAATCCATACCGACTTCAGTGGTTGAATGATTGTGGGGAGATGAAGGTCACCAAGAAAGTGAAGGTATTGTTCACCATCGGTAAGTACAAATATGAGGTATTGTGCGACATTGTTCCTTTGAAGGCGTGCCACTTGTTATTGGGTCGACCATGGCAGTACGATCGGCGTGTTACTCATGATGGTTTCTTGAACCGTCACTCTTTTTTACTCCGAGGGGAACCTATAACCCTCAACCCCATGTCCCCCAAGCAAATTATAGAAGATCACATTTTGAGAGAAAAGAAAAAAAAGAGTGATGAGGAAAAAAAGAGAGAAAATGAAAAAGGAGAAAATGAGGGAAAAATAGAAAATGAGAGAAGCAAAGAAATGAAGAGCAAAGAAAAATCAAGAGGGGAAAAAGATTTGAGAGGAGAGAAAAGTGTGATGTTGGCAAAAAAGAGTGAGGTTAAGGAAGCCTTGATTTCTCGACAAAATCTCTTAGTACTTATGTACAAAGAGGTGATGTTGAACACTAACGACTTAACATCTTCTTTGCCACATGTTGTTGAGTCTTTGTTGCAGGAATTTGAAGATGTGTTTCCTGAAGAGGTGCAACCGGGTTTGCCACCCATTAGAGGTATTGAGCATCAAATTGACCTCATACCTGGAGCATCACTACCGAACCGCCCAGCATATCGCACCAACCCGGAGGAGACAAAAGAAATTCAAAGGCAAGTTCAAGAGTTGTTGAATGTGGGGTATGTGAGAGAGAGTCTTAGTCCTTGTGCGGTACCGGTGCTTCTAGTACCAAAGAAGGATGGAACATGGAGAATGTGCATTGACTGTAGAGCCATCAACAACATCACGGTCAGGTATCGTCATCCTATCCCTAGGTTAGATGATATGCTAGATGAATTAAATGGTTCAACTATTTTCTCAAAAATTGATTTAAGAAGTGGCTACCATCAAATTAGGATGAAAGAAGGAGATGAGTGGAAAACTGCATTTAAGACAAAACATAGACTTTATGAATGGTTAGTCATGCCCTTTGGTCTCACCAATGCACCTAGCACATTTATGAGGTTAATGAATCATGTCTTACGTGCATATATTGGAAAATTTGTGGTAGTTTACTTTGATGATATTCTGGTGTATAGTAGGACTTTGCATGAACATGTAGATCACTTGAGAAAAGTCCTAGAGGTGTTAAGGAAAGAAAACATGTTTGGAAACATAAAAAAGTGTGAATTTTGTCTCGATAAGATTATTTTCCTTGGATTTGTTGTGAGTGGCAATGGAGTTGAAGTGGACACCGAGAAGATCAAAGCAATACAAGAATGGCCAACTCCAACCTCCGTTGGACAGGTAAGAAGTTTTCATGGGCTTGATAGTTTTTACAGGAGATTTGTGAAAGACTTCAGCACACTAGAAGAACCATTGAATGAATTGACAAAGAAGAATGTTCCTTTCAAATGGGGGACAACTCAAGAAAAAGCCTTCCATGCGCTAAAGGAGAGACTCACCCACGCCCCTCTACTTGCACTTCCAGACTTCGGTAAGACCTTTGAAATTGAATGTGATGCAAGCGGAATTGGCATAGGAGGAGTACTCATGCAAGAAGGTAAGCCTATTGCTTATTTTAGTGAGAAGTTAAATGTCCCAACTCTAAACTATGCTACATATGATAAAGAGTTGTATGCATTGTTTAGAGTACTCGAAACATGGCAACACTATCTTTGGCCTAAAGAATTCGTGATCCATTCTGATCACGAGGCTCTTAAATACCTTAGGAGCCAACATAAACTAAATAGGAGACATGCTAGATGGCTGGAATTCATTGGATCATTTCCATATGTCATCAAGCATAAAAAGGGTAAAGAAAATACTGTGGCCGATGCACTTTCGCGTAGATATTCTCTTTTATCCTTGTTGGATTCAAAACTTCTTGGTTTTGAATACATTAAGGATTTATATGCCACTGATAGTGATTTTAGAGAACCTTATGAACATTGTAAACCTGGAGTTAGTTGGGAAAAGTTCTATTTACATGATGGATTCTTATTTCGGATTGATAAGCTTTGCATTCCTAATTGCTCTATCCGTTTACTTTTACTAAAGGAGTCACATTCGGGTGGGTTAATGAGGCATTTTGGTGTTTCAAAAACTCTAAGTGTTCTTAGTGAGCATTTTTATTGGCCTAGGATATCTAGAGATGTTGAGAAATTTGTGGGAAAGTGCATTGTTTGCCATAAAGCCAAATCAAAGCTGAACCCACATGGACTATATCTTCCTCTCCCAATTCCCAACACCCCTTGGAAGGACATATCAATGGACTTTATTGTGGGGTTACCACGGACCAAGAGGGGGAGAGATTCCATTTTTGTTGTGGTGGATTGGTTTTCAAAAATGGCACATTTTATTTCCTGTCACAAAACAGATGATGCCACTAACATTGCAACACTTTTCTTTCAGGAAGTAGTCAAGCATCATGAAATGCCAAGGACCATTGTGTCGGATTGAGACACAAAATTTCTTAGTTACTTTTGGAAGACCTTGTGGAGAAAACTCGGTACAAAGTTATTATTTTCCACTACTTGTCATCCACAAACCGATGGACAAACGGAGGTGGTGAATCGCACACTATCATCCCTTCTGCGAACAATTGTCAAAAAGAATATCAAGAATTGGGAGGAGTGTCTACCACATGTGGAATTCACATATAACAGGGCCAAGCATTCCACTACTCAATATTCCCCATTTAAAATAGTGTACGGCTTTAACCCCCTTGCGCCTATTGATCTAGTTCCTTTGCCTTTACAGGAAGCAGTTAATATGGATGCGAAAGGGCGTGCAGAATTCATCAAGAAAATCCATGAAAAGGCAAGGTTAAATATCGAGCGGATGACCCAAAAATATATGGATCGTGCAAACAAGGGTCGCAAGCAAATGTTGTTCGAGCCCGGTGACTTGGTTTGGATTCATATGCGGAAGGAAAGATTCCCTGGAAAGAGGAAATCAAAACTCATGCCACGAGGCGATGGACCATTCCGAGTGCTTGAAAAGATTAACAACAATGATTACATGATAGCTTTGCCAGGTGAGTATGGTGTAAGTGCCACTTTCAATGTTTCTGATCTTTCTCCTTTTTTGGGTGTAGAGGATGAAGAGTCGAGGACGACTCCTTTTCAAGAGGGGGAGGATGATGCAAACCATGCGGAAGGCACAGAGTCGATTGCTCAGGTGGAGGAATTGGATTTGCAAGGCCCAATGACACGAGGAAGATTAAAGAGGTTGAATGCTTCAATGGGCGCTCATCTTGTTTCATTAAAGGCCCAATGGGTATTACCTTGCATGGATGGAGCAAATGGGCCTATAATATCACTTATTCAAGCCCAAAATTGATGATTAAAACTTGGCCCACATGGTTGCACGAATTTGGAGGCCTTGCCCACATGGAGGATTCTAGAAATGACATCTTTGGACACCAAAGTCAAATCCGGTGGGCTATGTTGGAAAGTTGTGCGCTTCTTTTCCAAAAGTCTTTGTTGGATTTTATCTTTTTGACTTTTAAGGGGACAAGGTAGGTTTAGACTTTATGACTTTAGGGTATTAGACCCTTGACCATTGTATCACCCCCTTGGCTATAAATAGGCACCCCATGGCATTGTATTGGCATTCAAGACTTAATTTGAGAGCTTATGCTTTGTTTCTCTCCGTTGTGTGAGGATTATCCCGGGTTTTCCCCCTTACTCTTGTGCATTCTTGCCTTGTCAATCTACAAGTTAGATTGGTGATCCAAGATCACAAAGCCCCCAATTCCATGCCTCAACCCAAGTGTGTTGTTGTGTGGATTGGCCATCACACCCCTCCCTTGAGTGCGTTGTCTAAGTAGTAGGTCACGCTCCATATAGCGTTGGTTGACTACTTGCTTCCACTATCCATACCCTTCACCCGTCACTTAGCCCCAAACCGCATCCATCATCCGCCGCCCTACGCCGTGAAGATCGGGCCACCCCGTGCGTCTCGCATCAGGCCTGCAGCCCAATGCTCCACCAGCTCGATAGGGGTACCCTACATTGAGTCTTTCTTAGCCACATTACAGCTTTCATCCTCAGTTGATTTTAAAACTATCACCTCGATATCCAACACTATGCTTGGATCATTTGAAATCTCTTCCTGAACCTGCAGTAGCCTATAATTAATAGGCTGTTGTCCCGCCAACTCCACTGGAGTACCCTACTAGTCCTTATCACCTCCATCTCCTTCAACAGCCTCTGAAGGCATTACCTCCTAGACTGGGACAACCTCGGAGTGAGGTGACATCAGACTGGTGTTCAAGGGTTCAATATTATGAACCCCTACTGCCTTTCTAGGATCCAGTGGTTCCTGCTCGGGCACCCCTAGATCCTTCTTCAGACGATTGAAAATATCCACAACCTTCGAGTCAGACAAGTGTATTTCCACCTTCTGTAGTGAAATGCCAGTAGACACCATACTGAAATAACCGTTAGTCGAATCCATTTCCATATCCTTCTTCTGCTTCACATCCCCTTGCCTTGCACCACGTCTGCATCCAGCAACTGGATGTCCCAGATGCTTGCATACTGTGCAAAAATACACCCATGATTCGAAGACCACAACTTGTTTGCACCTATATTCATCACCAATAACAACCCAAACCCACTCCACTGGTGTTTTGGATACATCCACCTCCACACAAATCCTTGGGTTAATCGGATGGCTTATCGATTGGGTTCTAATGTCAGCACAAAGGAAACGAACAACCATATTCCCCAGCATTTCAAGGATAGCAGGGTTCTGAAATGGCAGCTATAATTAGGGAAAACTAACCCATAAGGAAACAGACGGAGAATCCTTTTTCATGTGAAAATCATAGGTCTAACGGAAAAGAAATAACCTGTAACCGAAGAATTTGCACAGAGCAGCAGACATTGCACGAATCAGGTCCTCCTCCGAAGCGAACCGAACCATCAGGTGATGCTTGTCTAGAAGGTCAACAATCACTCAGTCATGTAGCCCCCAGGATTCAAAAACGAACCAGTTGAACTCATCAACTGAAGGTCGACGTTGTCAAAATCGAGCCACCACCATAATATTTAAGAGGCCTGAAGCTTCTGTGAATTCCAAAAGATATAACGGCAGTTGAGGCGCACCATCAAGCAAATATGGAACCTTCAAACTAAGCCAAAAAGGTGGAAATTTAGGTCGATCCTCCAGATTGGAGAAGGGAGTGAAGGAACGATGCAACGAATCAAGAGAAGCCATCTCCCCACTTTCGACATCAGGAAGGGGGGAGGCCGAAGCCATCACCATCCCAAGTTAGGGCATCACCACCGAGTGCCGAGTTAGGGAATCACCGCCTCGATATCTAAGGCAATGTGATAGTTTTGTTATTTATCTATTATTTTATGTTTAGATACTATGATTATAGTACACCCACATTGTATATAGACTCTCACTACTATTTGGTAAACTTCTGTACATCGGGATGCATTCTTGAGGTATTGTGGAATCATAGGATATTGTTCAAATGTTTTTGGGAGGGGAATTATAATAACCTCATCCAAAATGGATGAAAAACACTTAAATTTTATAAACCTAATAAAATGACCAACCTACCATGCCACAAAACGACCATTACATTTAATGTCATAGGCCTTCTCAAAAAAAATAGTTTTGATCTTGAAAAATCCAAAACCCATACTTTCTCCCCCAAACTCTCTCCAAGATCCACTCAAACACCTCCAAAACCCGCAAAACCCAAAGTATGGGAAAAGGTAAGGTTGGAACTCTAAAAATTTAATAAAATATAAATCTTTATGGTTAAAAAACACTTAAGTAAACTTATAAAATTTATTCATGATGACTAATACATACTGTTATTCACCTAAAAGTGTTATAACAACTTCAATGTTAGCCGATTTCCATGTTTTGAAACCACAACCATAAGCTCCAAGAATGTCAAAGTAACTAGCATACCCAGATTGGAAATCCATGGTAATATTTTCCAACAATATAGATTTATTTTCATATTTTTAAAGAAATAATTATCATAGATGAATTATATAAACTATTTAAAAATTATGGTTGTAGCGGCACAAACACCGACATTTCTATAACCATGGTAAAATAAAATCCATAACCACAATTTTTAAATTATGGAAATATGATTACTATATTTATATGGTTTAAAAATCATAATTATAGGTTTCTATTTGACTTTAAATTATGGTAGTTGTTAAAATCCAAAACTTATCAAAATTGTAGCTATAGATTATCGTTGGGACTAAACTAACCATAAGCATCCTATGGGGGTGGGGGTGGGGGTGTGTGTGTGGGGGGGGGGTGGTGAATTAGTGTGCACACTGACTAAAAATTTTAATTTTTGAACTCCACTTCCGCATATAGATATTTTCTATTATTTTAAGGAATATGTTTAATCTCTCTTTCTCTCATCATAGTTCACACCGACTATTAAATATGAATATATAGAAAAGTAAAGTACACATGACAAAAATTATTTTACAAAGTTCACTACTAATGGATTACCAAGGGGTATACACAAAATGATGTTATAGTGTATTAGAATCCATTATCACCAACTATTTGGTGGATAAAACATTCAGGTCTTTACCACTCCTTTCTAATGCACACCGACCCTATAGGTTTGGGAAAGTCGCACTATCTATCCCAATGACACTCCACATTCTTCTCCTTTATGAATCAATTTAGTGAAGGAAAATTTAATTTTTAGATGTGAGGGTATCTTAAATAATTTATAGACATGAGGGTATCTTATATATCAATATGTGATTCTTGCATAATAAATCCACAATTGATGCTCTGTTATACTCCATGATCTTTACATTATCAATCATCCAAGGATCAGTGAGAATGACTACTAAATGTGAGTGTCAATAAGTTTTATTTATAAAAAACATAGTAGAAAATATTATTCCTATTGATAATGATAATTCCACAATGGAATTATCTTGTTTCATTCCTTCTTCAACAACTGGATATATTAGTGGAACTCCTTATTCTATTACTTCTCCTATCCTAGAACCAGAAATTGAAATAAAGCTCATGATCTTCCTTTTTCATCTATTATTTTTTAAATATAAATATTAAATTATATTCTTCAAGCAATCTTCTCCAAAATTATTATATGAATTTTTATAGTCTTATAATCATATTACCATTGATTTAATGTTTGGGATTGATTCTACTTCTGAAGAATCATTCCAGGTGTCCCATGCATTCAGATTTAGTAAAAGTATTCCAATTGAGTTGAGCATATCTCCCAAAATCCAAGCCATATATTTTTTTAAATTCAAATAGAATCTCCAAGATATTTTGAAAATAACCAAATAATGACACGATGATCCACATTTCAACATGATATGCCTCATCTACAACCACTTCATGGTGTGATTTCCTTCACTGTGGCATAATGCTCAATCAAATACCAAATCCAAAAAAATTTGATAGAAACTCATTTATAATTCCTATGAAGATCATGACATGATCTTTAAAATCTCCCCAAATAATCTACTTTCTTGAAAAAATTCTGGTGTGGCACTTGGATTCATGATGAAATTCCTTAGATACTTAAAAAAACCAAATCTCTTCCATTCTCCCAAAATCACATCCTCTATGGTGAAACCGCTGTGTCACAATGTAATCCTTATTCAACATTCATTTAGTTATAGTGTGATCTTCCTATAATATCATATTCCACCACCATAAATATTTCTCCCAGATTCTTAATATGTAATGGATTCTCCCCATAGTTTCTACTCTATTATTCTTTTTAACCTTTAATATATTTAATTATAGAGTATTTACTTATTTCATGGTGAAAAAATTATAAATACTTAGTTTAATATTACAAATATTTTTATGGTTCTTTATGGTTAAACTTCCATAGATTTTGTTATATTCAAATCCCTTAAGTGGTTTTAATGATAAAGAACACATATCTTTTTTTCTAATAATTTTATTTTTTTGTATTTCAGTTTTTGTATTTTAGAAATTTTACCATGATTTTTTTTGGACTAAAAAGAGGGCTCGAGAGGATTATAGAGGATATTTTTATATTAAAACACAAAAAAGTACCAATGGATGCCCAGTGGACCATAATGAATGTACAATGGTATCTAGATAGAACACAAATTCTATCTAGGTGCTACTGGCTATTTAGTGGTGCACACCGGTGAGACTATGTGAACTGGATAGAACATCTATTCTATCCAAGTGACATCAGCTTTCTTTTGGCCCTTACTGGATACCTGGAAGTCTCTAGGAAGACTCAAAATACAGTGACTAATACTTTTTTATGATATTTTTTCATGACTAAATATTTGTTATATTATATTGTATAGTATTTTACATATAAAACACATAAAGAAACCAAGAAAACTTTATTTCATTAATAGATATCATGAAATTAGTCAAAAAATAAACCCATGAAAATGATAAATATTATAATGGGACCAAAAATATAAAATATATAAACCATAATGGTAAAATTTAGCTCACTCCAATTTTCTAGAATTATAGCCCCCACTAACAACACTATGGAAAAAACAATATATTATAAACAAATTGACATTTTAGAAATAAAAAAATACAGAACCTTGAGAGGAATTAAGGTGAATTATGAATAGATTATTTAAGGGGTATTTATGAGAGGTAATATTACCATTGGAATATTAATGTGACTACTGGAATATTAATATGAACCTTAGGAATAATAGCCTGACCATTGTGAAAATTCACCTGACCTTTAGAATAGAAATTTTATCTCAAAATAATAAAATTCCATATAAATAATATTTATCTTGAGTAATTTGTCGAAATATAACTATTATAATTCCATAAAAATAAATAACAATATTAAAAAAAATGTAATTATATGGATTTTTTAATAAATTTTCTTTTAATATATTTCAAAAAAATCATATTTTTTATATTAAAAATTAAAATTACCCATATTAGAAAATTATTTTTATAAAATGAATATAATTTTTAGATTCATGATATTTAGATTTACAAAGGGTGATTTTTTTCATTACTCTGAAATACTTCAATTTTTAAGTGAATAGTTAAAATACATATTTTTCATAACTAGTGTTTAAATTAAATCATTCATGATGTAATAATGACCTAAAAATTATATAAATTTTTAATTAACCAAAACATAATTAATGATATAAATGAATCATTTCAATATAATAAACTTATTTTCCAAACATAAAAAAGTATTTTCCAAATTCTAAAGTCTAATGTATTCCATTAAAATAACAATTTGTCATTTTTTCACTTTCCTTTTTCAATAAAATAATTGATTCGGTTTTAAAATGTCTTAAAACTCCTTAAATAATTTTATTTAATTAAAATATGAATTAAAATATCAATAATATCACTATTTCAATTTTTACCATGGAAATTATATTTTATTCCATATATTATCTTAACAATACCTATCTCCTTAAGTATAAATCCCCCCACCCCCATGGAATACTAATTCACTTCAACTTACAAGAGGTAATGATCTACCAAAATACGCACTCTTAATTCCCTTATAATCCGTAGGGATTTTTTGTGTTACTCAACTCTAAGAAATTAAGTATTTTAGTTCCATAAAAATGAAGAAACATTGACAAGAGGGTAAGTTTTCATCAACTCTTTATCTCATTTTCCTCTTTTCTTACTCTTTTTATCTACCCCTTTCAAATTAAAATATTCAACGATTAATTTATTAGTATTTTAAGATTATATTAATTACATTATCCTACTATAATTTTTATATTTATGACATATTTTTATGTCATACTTCTCTTTCCTCTACTTTTGAAAATGTCTCGTAAATGGTCAATTAATCACCCACGAGGACATTCCCAACTCTCTAATTATCACAAACATTATAGATGATTATAATAAATTATTCATAATATATAAATTTATAAATATATATATTTCTATTATTCTAGATTTAATATTAATAAACTATAAATTGGAATAAATCAAGATCATTAAACTGAATCAAGATGGGATATTTTAAGAAAATATGATATCAAAATGTTTCACCTTTAACAAAGGGAATTATGGAAAATAATTAAATTGTTATAATTGATAAACAGTGAAAAAATAATCATAATTAACTTATGTTTCCATTCATTAATAAACCTATATTTATTATTCTAGAGTTGGAAAAGCGAATGAATAAGGTGAGATTTAAGGTAAGGGGAATCTTGAACCCAACTCCTTCTTTTTAGGTTACCTCCTATTTCACATTATTTTTATATGTATGTTATTATCATTCCCTTAAAATGAGCTTTCAAAATTCTTTATATTTTATTTATATGGATATACATGTTTTTACCTTATTGAAAGGATTTATAGTCCTATTACAGTGATTTTTCAAAAAGTAATTTATTTCTCCAAACATCTCTTTGAATCCTATTGAGTTATTTCTTATTCAAATAAAAATGATATTTTTTGTAAAAATATGATTTCCCTTATTCATTTGGGAACCCTAAAGGCTATTTATGAAAGTGTTTTCTAGAATAAATTTATGAAACCCATTGATTTCTGTGATTTTATTTCATGACTATGATTGTTATATGTTCTCTTTCTTTTTGGAATGCATGATTATGTTCATTTTATAATGTGAAAGGTGGGAATATATTTATATATTCCTCTAATTCATTGGGTAATATTATATATCTCATGAGATTATGTGTATTATTAATTATAATGATGTTATCTTTGTTCATAATTATAATGTTATAATTTATGTACATATGTTAAGTCTGAAGATAATAAGAGCTTTGTTCACAACTATGTGTGATATTTAATTACTATTTTATGATGTTTCATTATTTTTCATATGAAAAATTCCACGACTTTATAGAATTATTCCTTAATTATTATGATAAAAATATTATGCTTATTATATGATGATTTTGATTCGGCTCATCCATGTACTATTGATTTACGTCCCTTATTCCTCCAATGTTATTCATCCCCTTACTGGGATTTCAGCTCACCTCTTTCTTTGATGTATATCCTAAGGTGATTAGATATACTAAGGATAACATGAGAGAATTTAGGAAGATAAAGAATAAATATTTTAATACTTTTTATTTTGTATTATGTACAAGTGATGTATTAGCCTACTTTTTATATGATACTAAACCTTCATATCCTGGATAATACCGCTATTACATAATTTATCTTAAAAATGATGTAATTTTTATGTATGAAAATGTTGGTCTACTATTGTTGGTATTATATCATAGTTTAGTTAATTTGGTAATTATGATTAGAAAACTTTAGTGATAACCCCAAGGATAATTCTAAGTATAATTAAAAAATCCTATGTTTTGGTAAAGTATACGAGCACATAGTTTTTGAGCAATAAAATCACTATATGGATATTACAAGTGGATTTGGATCTAGAAAATTGATTCACTCTCAAATTTACCCAAAAGAAGAAGGTAGGGAAGTTCTTGTAGTCTAGATTGGGTTGTCGAATCCTCAGAGACCTAAGAAGTAACCTACAGACATGTAAATTCTATGGATTGTTTTTGGCTATGAAGTGGCTAACTTGGGTTGACTTAAGATGGTTTTAAAGGATCACTAACAAATCTAAGTTAATTCAAATTAAGGTAATGAGTTGATCCTAGGTTATCACTCGGGGTGGATTGGATGAATTCATTTTTGAATGATTTCAATTTCTTATATTTGAGATGGGTTCATTTAAGAAGATCAAACAACATCCTCACTTACTGGTTTAATACCTACACACTTTAATACTAATCACCTATACACTTGAAGGATCAAAGTTTTGAGCACTTCAAGGTAAAGGTTCGTATTAGCACTTGAAATGTGTGGCCTTAAATTCAACAAGGACGATGAAGTTTAAAAATCATCAAATAAAAATCTCAATTAAAATAAGTGATTAGACATTAATGGGTGATAAATAACATCCAATAAGTCACCTTGATACTCCATTGGATCAAACCATATGTGGTGTATCCCTCCATTGATGACATGTCTTCAACGGAAGCGGGAAGTAGACTTATGAGGGTGGAATTGAAGAAGTAAAAACAACAAAAAAAATAAATCACTCCACCGTTGTGTGATATATATCACAAATTATGGTGCGAATAAATTCACACCTTGAACCAGAGGTATCAAAATGATATTTATAAGAACATAATAAGAGTAAATTAAGAAATTTTATTAAGAAACTAATGTGAATTAAACAACTTATATGAGAAAGAAATGCGATTACAAACACAAAGCGGCAGCATAACACTACAATGAAACCAAGCACCAAAGATGATCAACTCCTCCTCCACCACTGCCTTAAATAGGAATTTTTTAAGCCTTGAGTCGAGCCTAAAATATTCCAAGTCTCCTCAATTAATTGTGGTAGGACATAGGTGGGTGGAAGGTTGAGGGAGGGTTGATTTTTCCACCCTTGACCCGAGGTGGCAGCCAACTTTCATCCACCGAACAGACACGTCTGAATGGACTTCTAGATGGCAGAATTGGAGTGGTCCATAGAATAAAAAAAGTTAATATCCGGATGTCTCCTATATTTATGTAAAATATCATCCAAAATGGATATGTTTTTGCTGAGATATGATTAAATTGGTGGGCTGTTTTTTCGGGCCGCATAATCTGGCTCAAAATTTTATCTTTAATTGGGCCGCCTTAATAACCACCATGGAGGCCGAATTAGTACTATCCTATGAAGAATTATTTGTTCCTATATATGTATTCTATCATACCAAAAAATGTGGGCTTCATTGAGACTGTATGTTGGGCCCCACATTCTCATCAGTGGGACGGTGTCCAATCTGCCTTCTCCAGAATTGTTTGCATGAAATCCCATTTTGGTGGTCTTCCAATGTGGATCTTCCAACAATCCACAAATATGAATTGTTCCCAATAAAATTATAAACCATAAAATTAAATATTAAAATAAAATAAAGATCATTTGGTACTTTAAATGATGTTTAAAAATGTACCACATAATAGTGCATTTTAAGAAGGAATTACAATCATAATGTGAAATGATGTTCAAAGTGTAAAATGCACTAAAATGGTGTTTATGAATAATAAAGCACATGAATATCATATATATTAAAAATGAATATTATCCTCATTTATTGGCTAATCACACCCCCCAACTTGAGTTTTTCTAGTCCTGAGAAAAATATATCTCTACAATATGAAATTCAAATGCCCTTTTCCAAAAACATTTTAATACACAATGATCACCAAAAACCCGTATACCAAACAATAATGAAACCAATAAAAATATTTTAATACATGATATTTTCATAAGAATATCCCAATCCCAATCCCATTCCTTTTTTCAAATTCATCGCCATATTTCATCCAATATCAATTAAGAGTGATGATGTGTTATGCATCGCATTAGACATGAGGGTTCATCTTTATTCAAGAAGGAAATGATGAAAGTGCTAGGTGGAATCAAATTTCAATATTAAGATGAGTACACAAATTGTTTTTTTATTGTATTTTTTTTTTCAATTTTTCCATGGTAATTGAAATTGTGCTCAAAAGAGTCAACCCCTGTAGCGAGACTTTGCCGATGACTCCTAGGCTTAAAGACCTTAGGGAACCAAGTGAAGCCCCCATACTTGGGAATCATCTTGAGTTAACTTAGTCAAAAAAAATTCAAATTTCCAAAAATAGAGATAAAATTACTAATTCTAGGTCATACAACTATGGAGTAACGATCCCCAAGTGACAAAAGCCACGCATTAGGCCATTTCATTGCTCTACATGAAAATTTATTGTTTTTTTAATTTTTTTTATTAAATAATCATATTAAAACTAAAATGATCACCAAATATATTCTATTTATTTTGGGGACCCCATGAACTCAATCTAATACCCCACTATCCAAAGGACGTGCATTGTGATCTTTTTTTATTTGGATGAAAATATAAACGATGAAATATCACATTGGACATCCACACTTTCCAAAATCTATGCTCATGAAATTATACAAGGATTAAAATCAGAATCATGGCATGCTAAATTATTTGATATTCAGTTTCAAAGTGTGCAATGTGTATTACCATGTTCAAAGTTAAAGGAATTTTTCCTTCCATTTACACACTTTTTTTCAAATCATTCATTTTTTTTGACACAAAAGCATTTTTTTATTTTATTTTCCCCCAACTTAAAATAACACTATCCCCAGTGTTTGAAGAAAAGAAAATTTAGAAGGGGGTAGATGTAGAGAATGAGGGTTCAAAAAGGAAATTGAAAATGAGGATCATGTAATGAAGTCACCTGGTGGTTGAAGTTGAAATTCTTGTTTCTCCCTTTTAATACCTTGATCTCGATGTCACTATGAGAATTCCATAGTGAAGAAAAAAAACAAACAAAAAAAAACAAAAAAAAACTATATATATATATATTTATATAATAAAGAAAGTAAAATATAAGTATATATATAAAAATTATAGAATAAGGAAGCACAAAAAGTCGTAGGTCAGTGGTAAGCATGCACCCTTGTCTCTCTTCGGTCCTGGGTTCGTGTCCCTGCGGCTTCGCCGGTTGTGATGGGGTTTGCCCCATGACCTACGATGTGGAATTTTAATTTTATTATTATTATTATATATTTTTTATTTTAACCTACAAACACATAAAAATAAAATGAACTGATGAGACATTGTCTTCTTTTTAAATTTCTGGGTAAGTTATTACTCAAGGATCACACCATGTGACACGGATGAATATGAAACTCTTCTTTCATTCCCATCCATACTCATAATAGAAGAACATGTCAACAGTCTTATTTTTTTTATTTTTAAAAATCAAAATGATTCATTAATCATATTTAAAATATAAATTTTATTTAAACAACAAAATGATTGGAAACTTGAAAATCATGGGTTGCCTCCTATGCAGCGCTTTGTTTAACGTTGTTAGCCTGACATGGATCCCCATAACTTACCCAATACCAATTTTCAACATTTTAAGGACCCATTATTTCTCCATGTCCACTATATTGAGATTGATTCTTTGTTTATAATTTTTGTCATGTGCAAACCTATGTTCTATAATGAGTGGTAAAATTCAATGAATATCAGAAATGGTTGATACGGTTTCTTTTTTAGTCTTTCCAAAGACATTAAGAATCATTACCTCTTTATTGGTTTCAAGATAAGAAATTGTGAAAATTGGAATTTTTTGGCTATCCCCAATGAATGGAAACTTGAGGGTGGATGGAAAGTCCTTTCGTTCAAGTTCGGGTAGGCGAACATTTTCAAACATAGGTTGAAACTTTGAATCAAACTCAATTTCATTTTCAAAATTTCTCAATAGAATTGGTTCCTTTTGAATAGAATATTAAACCAAAAAATTGGAAATATCAATTTTAGGAATGGGTATGGACTCAATGTTTGTGATTTATCTCAATGGTTCAATGGTTGGTGTTTTTGAAAATTTATCAATGGAGTTATACTTAGGAGATTCAATCCATGATGTCAAATTATTTTATTTTGAATCCAAAAAGTCAAATTCATCTTGATTTAAAGAACCCTAATCAATTCCTTGATCCTCTTCATCTATCCCAAATCCAAAGGTCAGTTCTTCAATAAATTTATGAGAGATTTTTGGGTGAAAAGAGTATTCTATCAATGATGAGGAAGGGATAGCATGAGTGGGAATGGGTTCCATAAACATATCAAAGTTTTGTAATTATAATCTCAAAGATGAAAACTAAAAATTCATTTTCTCCATTTTTTGAAACAAATTTTCAAGTAATGGTTGTGAATCATGATGGGAAAGGGGTTGAGAAATATGGTTTATTCCATGTGGATAATTAAGTTATTGGAATTTCACAGGAGGGTGTTCAGATTGGCTTTGTGGGGATTTAAAATCATTATATGTTGGGATGTTTTGTGGATAATAAGAGTAAAAACATTGTGGTTCCTTAGGTTGTTGATGATCCCACATGTATAAATTAGGATGGTCCTTGTACATCACACATGGGGTTGGGTGATCAAAGTAGGGATAGGTTTCCCATGTTTGGACTTGTTCAAAATTGAATTCCATAGGAGTGAGGGGGTGAGAACAGAGAAGAAGGATGAAAAAAATATGATAATGTCTAAGATAACTTACTTAGGTCCCCGGAAATGACGCCAAAATTTGATTCATGCTCAAATTTACCCAAGAGAAGAAGGTAGAACGGTCCTTGTAGTCTAGCTTGGGTTGTCGAATCCTCAGAGACCTAAGAAGTAACCTACAGACACGTACATTCTATGGATTGTTTTTGTCTATGAAGTGGCCAACTTGGGTTGATTTAATATTTTTTTAAAGGATCACTAATATATTTAAGTTAATTCAAATTAAGGTAATGATTTTATCCTAGGTTATTTCTTGGGGTGGATTGGATGAATTCCTTTTTTAATGATTTCAATTTCTTATATTTGAGATGGGTTCATATAAGAAGATCAAAAAATATCCTCACTTACTGGTTTAATACCTACACACTTTAATACTAATCACCTATACACTTGAAGGATCAAAGTTTTGAGCACTTAAAGGTAAAGGTTCGTATTAGCACTTGAAATGTGTGGCCTTAAATTCAACAAGGACGATGGAGTTTAAAAATCATCAAATAAAAATATCAATTAAAAGAAGTGATTAGACATTAATGGAGTGATAAATAACATCCAATACAACCCCATTATACTCCCTTGTATCAACCCATAAGTGTTTTAGACCTCCATTGATGACATGTCTTCAACAGAAGCGGTAAGTAGACTTACGAGGGTGGAATTGAAGAAGTAAATACAACGACAAAAATCGGTCACTCCATAACACTACAATGAAACCAAGCACCAAAGATGATAAAATACTCCACCACTACCTTAAATAGGAATTTTTTAAGCTTTGGGTCGAGTATCCAATAGTCCAAGTCTCCTAAATTAATTTTGGTAGGCCATAGGTGGGTGGAAAGTTGAGGGAGAGTTGATTTTTCCACCCTTGACCCGAGGTGGCAGCCAGCTTTCATCCACCGAAAAGACGCATCTGAATGGCCTTATAGATGGCCGAATTGGAGTGAGACATAGAAGAAATAAGTGAATATCAGGATGTATCCTATCTCTATGTAAAATTTAAACCCAAATGGATAAGTTTTTTCTGAGATATGATTAAATTGGTGGGATGTTTTTTAGGTCCGCAGAATCTGGCCCATAATTTTATCTTTAAATTGGGACGCCTTAATAACCACCATGGAGGCCGAATTAGCACCAGATTATGAATAATGATTTGTTCCTCTATATATCTTATAACATAAAAATAAATTTTGGTTTCATTGGGACTGTATGTTGAGCCTCACATTCTCATCAGTGGGATGGTGTCCAATCTACCTTCTCCAGAATTGTTTGCATGAAATCCCATTTTGGTGCTCTTCCAATGTGGATCTTCCAACACTCCACAGATATGAATTGTTCCCAATATAATTATAAACCTAAAAATTAAATATTAAAATAAAATAAAGATCATTGGGTAATTTAAATGATGTTAAAAAATGTACCATATAATAGTGAATTTTAAGAAGGAATTACAATCATAATGTGAAATGATGTTCAAAGTGTAAAATGCACTAAAATGGTGTTTATGAATAATAAATCACATGAATATTATATATATTAACAATTAATATTATCCTCATTTTGTGTCTAATCACACATATGTACCTATGGGTAATAACCTCAAAAAGGGAATATTGGGTATTAACTCTATCATCACCTAGTGCATAATAAAGAGGAATTTCTACACACCTAGTTTAACACTCCCTAGAGATATGATTCAGTTAATCACAAACTATATAATAACCAATATTAAGGATATATAGATAAATTAATTATTTATTTTATATTTAGAAAAGGATTAAGTATATAATAATAGAATCATCATTTGAGAAAAAAAAACAATCATAGGGATCCCATAAGGTATGACTTTATAATTAATTTTCACTTTAGAATGAATTATTTATTCATACTTGATTGAATTATTTTTTGTTAAAAACTTTTATATTTTAGAAAATTATGAGAATTATGAGAAACCAGACAAATAAACTATGTGAGGGATAATGTAATGATTTTATAAATGAAATTCCTAATTAAATAGGAGGTGGAGTTCAAAAATTCATGGTGATTATTACTAAAATATCTCTGGCTATGAACAATAACCTAAACCATGTGAAACATCCACCTTCACCCAAGAAGGAACAACTAGCCATTGATTCCTTTATGTGAAAACAACCACCAATTTTTAATGGATCTTCCAATCCACTTTTTACAGAATAGTGGTTTAACTAAATGGAGAAGATAATTTTTTGCTCTACTATTCTGAGAAGGATAAGGTGATTATGGAATCTTTAATTTAGATAGAGAGGCTAATCAATGGTGGATATTTATAAATAATATTAAGCTGATAGATGAAATGGAAGAGACTAAGTGGGAAGACTTTGAAAATTTATTTCTTAATAACTATTTCCCTCTAACTCTTCAAAAAAATATGGAGGGAGAATTCATAGAGCTTAAGAAAAATTTGGGTGAATCCTTCATGGATTATGATAAAAAGTTCACAAGTATTTCAATATATTCTTTAGGTTTTGTTATCAACAATGAAAATAAATTAGATATATTTTTTAGTGGTTTAAAACCACACCTACAAAAGGATCTAGGTATTTGAGAATTTGGGAGTTATGAAGTAGTAGTTCAATGAAATCATAAATTATATACGGATTTTGGAGAATGCTCCCTTGGATATGGATATAAGAAGAAAAGAGTGGAATTTTTATTAGGGGGTTGAATGAAAAAAGAGGAATGAAGATGCAACCACCCACATGTGAATTTTTTTGGAAAACCATCATGGAAATTTCCTAAAAAGGGTGAAGAAATTCTTTAAGTGTGGGAGAGAAGGCCACCAAGATCATGAATATTAAAGATACATGAAGAAGATGACCAATGTGATAGAGGAATGGAAGGAACCTATAATGAACCATCAATGGTTAAATGATTCAACTGTAAGGATAAAGGGTACTATTTAATCCAGTTCACTAAACCGTAGGCCTTTGAGGGTAATCTACATTAACAACCACTAAAAATAAAGGTGAAAAAGAAAGATTATTCTATCGCCACAGTAGAGGTAGAACATGAAAATGATTTCATACAAGGTGAAATTCTTATTTACTGATAATTGAAAATGTTTTATTTTATTTTATCTCTACACATTAATATATATTGAAATTTTTATAGAACCTCTGTATCAAAACCTTGATACCTTGAATTTGAGATGTAAAAAAACACCTAGTGGTGTGATCAATTCAACCCAAGTGCTGAAATCTTCTCCTGTTAGCGTATGTGGGAAGATCTCACATTAGTTTTCAGGAAAAGAATATTTCCTTCTATATTACAATCCATACTATGATAATATACAATTGAAATAAATATGATGGATCACCTTTTTAAAATACCACAACATTGTGGGTGTTGATACCTAGCGAAGAAGCATACCTTTCCCAAATGACTGAGTTAATGGAATGCACCAACCTTGATAAAAAGATCATTGTGAAGTAATATAATGATGTATTTCCCAAAGAGTGTCTCTTACATCCCCAAATCAAAAGGTATAGTTCTCAATAGTTATTATACCTAGATCTACTCATATCTCCAAATTCCCCAATAGGATTTCCCTAATTGAACAGTAGGATTTAAAGAACCTACTATAAGATAATTTTTAAAATGGGTTTATCTTCCCTAGTGCATCACCTTAGGATGAACTAGTGATATTTTTCAAGAAAAAAGATGGATCAATGAGATTTTTCATCAATTAATGAGATCTCAATAAGATCACCAAAAAGAACAAGTATTCCCTACCTAGGATTGATGATTTTTATGATCAACTACGAGGATATCAATACTTCTTAATGGGTTGATATTTATTATGGATATCATTAGCAGAAGGTGAATAAGAAATATATTCAAAAGACAACCTTCTGTATGATATATGGACATTGTGAGTTCATAGTGATGACATTCTATCTTATTGATTCCACTATAATATTTATGTATTTGATGAGTTGTTTCTTTAGATACTCACTTGAAAAATTTGTGGTATTCCTTAATGATGATATTCTCATTTACTCCAAGAGCATAGAGAAAAATTAAGAGCATCTAAGGATTTTTCTAGAAAAATTAGGAATGTAGAAAATGTTGGAAAAGTACAAAAAGATTTACTTTTAGATGAATCATGTCACATTATTAGGGAACATGATCACAAGTGAGGGAATTTCTATGGAACCTTTAATGAAAAAGGAAATTGAGGAATGGATAAGACCCTAAAGTGTTATGAAAATCCATAGTTTTCTTGGATTATCTATTCTATAAATGTTATATGAGAAATTTTTCATGATTGTACATCACACTAACTAAGTTAAAAAGGAAAGGGGTAATGAATGATTGGATAAAATAATTTGAGGAAATATTTAAAATTCTCTAGAATAGACTAATCGCTATTCATGTACTCACACTACCTTAAAGTGGTGAAGGGTTTTTGATATATACCGATACTTGAAGAATGAATTGGTTTGTGTAATCATGTACAAAAAAAGTTATAGCCTATGACCCATGATATATGAATATCCATAAGTAGAACTACTCAATTCATGATCTAGAGTTAGTATATTTGATCTTCACCTTTATGATTTGGAGGCACTACCTCTATAGTGAGAAGTGTAAAATATATTAATATCATAAGAGTATAAAGTATATATTCAAATAGAAATATCTAAACATGAATAATAAAATATGTTTAGAGTGGATTAATGGCTATGATTTCTCTATTCCCTACCATCCGTAAAAGGAAAATATGGTATCTAATTCTCTAAAGAGAAAAGGACCTAATAATCCACCCATGATGAAAATTAAGAAAGACCCTATATTTGTGGATATGGAAAGGATAGATCTAGAAATCATAATGATAGGGAATAAATTATACCATGCTCAATTGATTTCCCAACCAACTATCTAAGATAATGTCAATTAGGTACAAACAGATGATTTGGAGCTTCAAAAGAAGGTAAGAGTAGAAAAAGGGGGATGGCTTCGTGAATTCCACATCAATAAATATGGTTTTTTGATATAGAACATGATTTTTTTTACTTTATCACCTGAGATAAAGAAAGATATTTTGGATAATTCACATAGCTCATCTTTATCCATCTATCCTAAAAGAACCAAGATGTACTGTGATATTTAAGAGCATTTCTGGTGGGAAAACAATTAGAAGGATATTTCTAAATACACCTCAAAGTTCTTGGTATGTATAAAAGTTAATGAAATGAGAAAAAGTAAAAGGGAATGAAGAAATAATTACCCATACACACATGGAAATGTGATAACATCACTATGGTCTTTTTTATTGGTCTCCCAACGATATTCAAATGAAATAATGTGATATGGGTTGTGGTGGATCAAATCATCAAGTATACCAACTTTATTTATATTCGAGAATATTTTTCACCTAAACAACATATCAAGATATATATAAATGAATTTTTGAGGATATATGGGGTACTAATTTCAATTGTATCTGATTTAGATAAAAGGATCACCTTTAAATTCATGATAAGTATTTAACATTATCTTTATACTAAATTTAATTTCAGTGTGAATTAACACCTCCAAATCGATGGTCAATTTACAAGGACCATTTTGACACTCAAGTATATGGTGAGATCTTGATTAATGTAATTTAAAGTAGTATGATATTAACATCTCCCATTAGTTGAGTTTTCATATAACAATTGCTTCCACTCAAGTATTAAAATTTCCCCATATAATGATCTATATGAGATGTGATATAGAACTCATGCATGTTGGGATGAAGCTGGTGAGAAGAAGATACTTGGACATGATATTTTATAATAAATGATAGAGAAGGTTTAAACCATACAAAAACATATAAAATCTTCTTAGATTTAGTAGAAGATCTATGTTGACAAATGTCAAAGAGATTTAGAGTTTGAAGTCAAAGGCAAAGTTTCCTTAAAATCTCACCATGGAAGAGAGTCATTCAATTTATAAAGAATGTAAATATCAACCCTAGGTATATAAGCCCCTTTGAAATCCTTGATCGTATAGGAGTAGTGGCATATCACCCACCGTATCCACCAAACATCGCACAAGTTCACAATGTGTCCCATGTATCTCTCATGAGCATGTACATACCTAAACCTTCACATGTAATGGATCCAAAGGTGGTATAAATGGATAATGGACTCTCCTATGGGGAGCATCCAATGAATATATCAGACCACAGAGAAAATTTTATATTCCAAAGACAAATTACCATGTAAAAGGTTAAACTTTCTGGGATAAAATTTCAAAAAGGGGAATATTGTAATGACCCAAAATTTTTTAATTATATTTTCTTCCTAAATAAATGTGTGTTATATTATATTGTACAGTATTATATACAAATAGCCCATAGAGAAACCAAAAACACTTTATCTAATTAATGGTGATGGTTACATTAGTTAACAACTAAATCCCTGAAATCCAAAATATTAAAATGTGAAAAAAATATAAAATAGAAAAAATAACATGGGAAAATTTGGATGACTCCAATATACTAGAACTACCTCTCACATGAACAAAACTATGAAAAATAAAAAAAATATTATTAAACAATCAACATTTTAGAAATGAGAAATATAGAACATTGAGAGGAATTTAGGTGTATTTTGAATGATGGAATAAATAGGTATTTAAGAAGGTAATATAACCATTGAAATAGTAATACAAGTGTTGAAATAATAATGTGACCATTAAGAATAGTAACCTGACTATTGGAAATCATAACCCGACTGTTGGAATAATAATTTGGCCTCAAAATAATAAAATGTAATATAAATAATATTTATCTTGAATAATTTATGGAAATAAAAATATTATAATTCCATAAAATAAATATCAAGAATAAAAGCTCAAAAAAATTATAAGCATTTTTTAATAAATTTTATATTAATGTATTTCATAAAAATAATTATTTTTATATTAAAAATTAAAAATATCTATTTTATAAAATTAATTTTATAAAATGGATATCATTTTTTTAATCATCACATCTAAATTGACCAAGGTTTATTTTTTCTGGTAATTTTATAAAATACTTCAATTTTTAGGTGAATAGTAAAAATATAGTTTTTTCATAACTGGTGTATTTTAAATTAATTAATTTATGAGTTAAGAATTAACTAACCAATTATATGAATTTTTTCTTAAGAAAAACATATTTAATAATATAAATGAGTCATTAAAATATAATAAATTTTTTTTTCGAAACCTAAAAACAATTTTTCAATTGAAAAGTATTCCATTGAAATAACAATTTTTCATTTTTACACTTTCTTTTTTTAATAAAATCATGAATTTAGTTTTTAAATAAATAAAAGTAATAAATAATTTTATTTAATTAAAATATGAATTAAAATTTCAATTATATCTCTATTATAATGTTTACCATGGAAATTATATTTTATACAATATTTTATCCTAAAATACCCCGCTTCTCATGTATAGATACCTCCTCTACCTCCCCTTGAAAACCCACATCACTTATACTCATAGAGTCTAAATATATGCCCAAATCCCCTATCTAAATACCCTTATTATCCTTAAGGATCTTCTATTTTCACTCAAATCAAAGAATTCAATGATTTTAGTGCTGTAGAAAAGAATCAACTCAATGAAGAGGGTAATTTTCATCAACTCTTTATATCATTTTACTCTTATCTTCCTATTTTTATCTACCCATTTCCAACCCAAATCTCATAAGATTAATTTAGCTGTATGTTAACATTATATTAATGATATTAACCTACTATAATTATTATATTTATGACATATTTATATTTCATACTTCTCTTCCCCCCTATTTTGACAATATCCTATTAACTGACCATGAAGACATTACCAACTCTCTAATAATGAGATCCATTATAGATGATTAATAAATTATTTATAATATATAAATTTATAAATATATTTATTTCTAATATTTTGGAGTTAATCATAATATTTTATAACTAGAAATAAAGTAAGATCATTAAATCAAAGAAAGATGGGATATTTGGAGGAAAATAAGATATTAAAATGTTTCACCACTAGAAAAAGGAATTAATTAATAGAATACGATGATTATTATTGATGAAGATTCAAAAAATGAACATAATTCACTTTTGGTTCCACGTTTTAATAAACCTAAGAGTATTATTTAAGAGGCAGAAACATGTTGAAATAAAGAGGTATTTAAGGTAAGGGTAATCTCAAAAGCAACTCCTTTTTTTGGGTTACCTCATGTTTCACATTATTTTATACTTTTATTTTCTTAAAATTTCCTCAAAATTTCATTTTACTATTATTTCCCTTTTCTTTCTAGGTATATGAATTATTTTACCTTATTTATAGGATTTCTAAAACAATTATAAAGATTTTTCAAAAAGGATTTTTTTTCAAACATCTCTTGGATTCCTATTGAGTTGTTTGTTCTTCAAAGAAAAATGAAATTTTATGCTAAAATATTATTTTACTTATTCATTTTGGAATCCCAAAGGTTATTCATTGAAGCATTATTTACGAAACCATTATTAAACCCATTCCTTTCCATGATTTTATTTCTTTACTATAATTTTTATATGTTCTATTTCCATTTTCATGTATGATTATGATAATTTTATGATGTAATGGGTGGGAACATAATTATATATCCCTCCAATTAATTGGTTAATGTGATATATATCATGATATTATCTGTATTGTGAATGAACATGATTCTAGCTTTGTTCACAACTCTGATGTTACAATTTATGCACATATGTTATGAATCAATATGATGGTAGATTTGTTCACAACTATGCATGGTGTTTGAACACTATGATATGATGTTTTATTATTATGAATATTCCAAATTCCATTCCTTTTTCAAATGTTTCCCTCATAACTATGATAATGATCATATTCTTATGATATGATAATGTTGATTATGATCACCCATGTACTATTGATTCATGTCCTTTATTCATCCCATGTTATTCCTTCACTCACTAGGATTTTATCTCACCCCTTTATTTGATGTATATCCTCAAGTGATTACAAGTACTAAGAAGAACATGAGAGATTTTAGGAGTATAAAGATTAAGGATTTAAATTATTTTTAATTTTTATTATGTACAAGTGATGTGTGAGTCTAATTTTACCTAAATATTAAACCTTTATATCTTATATTATATTACTATTATGTTATTTATCTTAAAAATGTTGTAATAATCATGTATGAAAAATGCGGTCCATGATACAAAAACTAGCCGGTTTTGAAGGTCCCCCACATGCCTTAATTCAAGCTCCAACGACTCTCTATGGCCCTAAAAGGCTTTAGAATGTTCCTAAAGCTATTAGTGGTCATCAATACACCCCTTGGGAACTTGGAAGACATTGGTTACCTTATATACCATTTTTGAGATCATCGTGATTTATTTTCATTATAATATTGCTCTCGTGCATTCTTGTATCTCTTCCTACCATCTTTTCTTGTTTTATTCTTCCTAGAAGATTGAGAGTGTGATTCAATGGGATTACATATATCAATTATTATTATCCCCTTTCTTGGGTTCTTACTACTATTTAGAGTGAGGTTTTGGGTTCTCACTACTATTGAGCATGAGGGGGTTGGTCTACACTACTATTGAAATTGTGGGGATTGGATTTTTATACACAACCACTAAAAGGCTAGTGTTGTACATGGGTTTATTTCTATAATTTCTTAAAATAAAGGCTCTTAATTATTGTAAACATGTTTTTTGGATACCGCTAATCCAAAGGGGTAATGGAAACTCTCAATCAATTAAGATGAAGAGACTTATGGATCCATATCTAATTATTACTGAACCATTTTATCATATTCTTATTATATTGTATTTTATTTAATATTTCCATTGTGCTTTAACTCATATTTTTTTTTCACTTTTATTATTTTTATTTCATATAGTTTAGTTTTAATTTCTAATAATATCTAAAGAAATTTACTCCCACATATTTCCATATTTATATGACCAACAATTGGTATCAGATCATAACATGATTTCAAAACCATAACAGGTTCCAAGGAATTATCATTTAAGGATAGCCTCTACCTCAAATGACCAAGGTCCTCTGGAAGGAAACTCTATTAGAATAACCCATTATTTTTATATAACAAATTATGGTTATTAGAAAAATAGTATGTCTATATTTATAAGAAGTATAAGATATCCATTTTAAAAAATAATCATGCATGGTTTTACCCCCACTCAATAAAAAGAAGAAAAATGGACCCCCATTGATATAGTGTCTTCTGATCTTGATGGAAAATCTATGAATGCTATATATTATGGGTTAGATAGGAATGAACTTAATAAAATTTCCATGTATAAATTTACTCATGAAATATATAAATTACATGATGTTACTCTCGAGGGTACTAATAATGTAAATGATACTACTAATGATATGTATGTTCAAGATTTTTAAAGATTTAGTGTGCATGTTAATGAGTCAATAAATAAAATTTTTACCCATTTCACTGATATTTTTAGTTAAATGAAGTATTTATGTGATGAGATTACAATAGAGAAATTTTAAAATAAGATCCTTTGGGTATTTCCTAGTTCTTGGGAAACTAATGTGATAACAAAATAAAAATAAAATGACATAAATAATGTACTAGTTGTAGAAATCATTAGGGCACTGAAGACCTATGAGATTAAAATTAAGAGGCAAGCATAGAAGGAATATAAATAAGTAAAGGATAATAAGACCGTATCCTTCATTAAAAACAATGACGACACATTCAGAAGTGATGGTGTGATTGATTATCTTGCTAAGAAGATGACCAAATTATTTAAGTAGAAGAAGTAATTATATCACAAGAAAAAGGAAAAGTAACACATTAAATTAGGGGTAAGATTATATGATTTAAAAAAGGGCCACTTTAAAATTGAGTTACCCACTCTAAAAAAGAAGACAAATGAGAATAAGGAATTCAATAAGGCTTTCAAGGTGTCTACTTTGAGTGTTAGCGGTGATTCCCTCTCCTCATCGGACTCAAGTGATGGAATCCCCAATTATGTCATGGACAACATTGAGGAAAATCAAGAGGTGATTTCATCCTCTTAATATTAATATTATATATATTTAAATTATTAATATATTAGATATGTTAATGATTAATTATAAAAAGTTTGTGGTGAACATACCATGAAATCCAAAGAGATTAAAAATAAATACAATCATGGAGTTTTTAAAAAAGATGAACATACCAATTAAAAAGAGAATTTAAATGAGGAAAATAAAATGTGAAAATATTTTATTTTAAAAAATGATGAATATCAAGAAATAAGATTCAATTTTATATTGGAGAAATATTAAATCTTGAAAAATGAATTAAATAAAGTTAAAAATAAAAGTTTTTGTTTGGAGGATCAGACCAATGTTGAAAAATTGGAAAATATTATTAAATAGATTAAGGAATATATTTCCAAGTTCACTCAAGGTGAGTAGAATTTGAATTTTAATTTTGGTTCACAATGTTATGGAGAAGGAACTTATAGTCTTTGTTAATATAATAAATAAATATTCTCAAGGAATATAAAAAATATAAATTTTGTAAGTGGTAGATCCCAATATTTTTTTAATTATTATAAGAAAAGAAAGAACTTGATTTATAAGTGTGATTTAAAAAATTACTGATATTTTAGGCCAAAATCTATTTACATTTCTCTAAATATATTTTCTATAAAATAATTTTCAAAAGAAATGTGGACTCATAAATAAATTTTAGCTAACATTAGTGGACCCAAATTTTTGGAACCAAAAGCTTTATACACTTGATTATTTTTTAGGAAAAATTTCTCAAGAGATAATCCCAAATAACTACATGGTACATGTCTAATAGGAACACGAGTATTATGTGTAGTGAATACACTAAATTTAACCACCTTAATAAGCTTGATAGAGGGAATTTCACTTATGAGGACAACACAAGTAGTAAGATCATAAATATAGATATAATAAATTTTTCAAATTACACTCTTATTAAGTATTTCATATATATTATTGTGTTGAAATATAATTTTCATTGTATTAATCAATTGTGTGATAGTGGTTTTAAAGACTCATTTGAAAATGTCATTTTCAAAGTTTTTGATTCTCATGGAAAGATTTTATTTTCCACCTTTAGATCTAAAAATGTTTATGTTATTGATTTGAAATCACTTGAAATAAGAAAAGTTAAATGATTAAGAGAATAAGATAGTGAGTCATTTCTATATACACCTTGGTCATTAGTGCACACACTCAAACTTAACTAGAAACATCTAGTATGAGATTTATTGAAAATGGATTTCCAAAATTATATTGTTTGTGAACCATGATATCTAGGTAAAATACACAATTCATACTTTAATATAAAATGGAAGTTTCAACCTCTAAGTCCCTTGAACGTATAAATATATATCTTTTTAAACTAACCCAAGTTTATATTATATGAGTTAAATATTATTCATTTGTAATCATAAATGATTATAATACATTTACTTGCATTTATTTATTGGAACAAAAAAGTGAGTATTATAGAGTCTTCGTTAATTATACTAAGAATTTTGAAAAAGAAAAGGGTATAAGATCATTTCTATTAAAATTTATCATGGGGGAGTGTTTGAAAATATTTATTTTTTTGTTTCAAAATATTATCACCATTATTTTTATTCTCTTAGAACACCTCAAAAAAATGGGGATGTAGAAAGATGAAATAAAACATTGAAAGAGTTTTGTTTAACTATCATTAATTAATTCAATATCCCTTAGTATTTTGAGGATAAGGTGGTCAATACCACATGCTATAACATTAACCATGTACTTGTAATACCCATTATTAAAAAGTCCCCTTGTGATTTTTGGAAAGTTAAATTACCTAATATCAGTTATTTCAAGGTGCTTGGTTGTAAATGTTTTTTTCTTAACACCAAAGATAATCTAGTTAAATTTGGACCTAATTATCATGATTGTATCTTTATTGGGTATTCCAACTCAAGAAAATTTTAACATATTTTTAATATAAGAACCAAGACCTTTTAAGAGTCAATTATCATCAATTTTGATGATATTTTTACTAAATATCATCATAAAATTGATAATTTTGAGGTAGAACATAATAATTTTAACTTAAATGAACCAAAACCTCCTAATAAATTGAATTTAAAAAAGATTCAATCCATTTTACCAAGTAATGGGTTAAATCTAAAAACCGTACTCTTGAAAATGTTATTAGTGATTTGTAATTTGGTACTCATAATAGGAGGACTATTTTAAATGAAGTTGAACATCATTATTTTGTATTATACCTAGAGCCCCAAAATCACGATGATTCAATTAATGATGAAACTTAGGTTCTTATCATGAAATAGGAATTATATTAATATACCTGGAATAATGGTTATAATCTTATGGAAATACCCAATGAACATCATATTTTTTGAACCAACAAGGTATTTATAAATAAATTAGATTATCAAGGTAATTACACCCATAAAAAAGCCTCACTTTTCACTAAAGGCTATAATCAAGGGGAATTAACTAATTATGGTGAGACCTTTACCCTAGTTACCAGGATAGAATCCATTTGAATCATATTGGCATTCACCTCTCATTTAAATTTGTTGTTTTTTTGAAATGGGTGTTAAAAGTGTGTTTTTAAATTTTTTTATTTATGAAAAGGTTTTTGTGGAACAACCACCTGATTTTGAGGATTATAAATTTCCAGATCATTTGTTAATTTTAACCAAAGCACTTTATAGATTGGAAAAGAGCCTCAGATTTTGTCTAAATTTCTTTTAGAAAATGATTTTAAAGTGGTTAAAGATAATTACAACATATTTTTAAATAATATTTCAAATGATAATTTGATTATTAAAATTTATGCTGAAGATGTAATTTTTTGTTAAATACAATAATATCTTTGTAATTATTTTTCCAATTTAATGTGTATAGAATTTTAAATGAATTTTATGGGAGTAATTTTTTCCCTTTTTGTCGAATTTCTAATAAATTGGATGGTAATTTTATTAGAAAAAGAAAATATAATAATGATATTTTAAATCATTTTGGAATGAATAACGTTATATGGATTAGTAATCCAATGATTACTTATTGTAAGATAAATTTTTATGAAGTTGGTAAAGCGATGGACAATAGGATTTATATATGTATGATTGAGAGTCTTCTTTATCTTACAATGACTTGACCAAAAATTATGTTTAATGTATTCATTTGTTCTTTTTTCAATCTAATATAAAGTAATACTATATAAAATATCTCAAATAGTATTTAAAGTATTTAAACGGATCTAAAAATATCAATTTGTTTTATCCAAAAGGCATATATTTTAAACTTACTAGTTTTTATGATGCAAATTTTTGAGGGTGACAACTATATTAGAAAAGTAAAAGTGTAACTTGACACCTACTTGGAAAATCCCTTATCTTATGGAATAAGAAGAATACAAATTTTGTTCTCATTTTATGACTGAAGTGGAATATATTTCCATGTAGAGTTGTTATACCCAAGTCATTTGGATGAAACAAACTCTTTTATATTATGGCTTAAATTAGGATCATATTCCAATTAATTGTGACAACACAAGGTCTATTTTTATTTCTAAAAATCCAATAAAACATTTTATCACTAAAAAAATTAAATTTAAGCACCATTTTCTTAGATACCATTTTCAAAAAAGGTGATATCATTCTACATTTTGTTCGAAATAATATTTAATTAAATGAAATCTTTGTAAAATGCCTTGTGATTGATAGTTTTTACTTTATTAAGGAGGTATTAGGAATGAAACTCTTGTAATTATTTCTTTTAATTTTGAAAGCATACGGATTTTATAATATTTTTTCCATTAGTTTTATTAAATTATATGGTTTGATTTAAATCTTTAATTTTATTAATCTATCTTGAAATAATTAATCAATCTATTTATTTTTGAGGTCACTGATCAATTTAATTATAATTTTCATTGATAGATTGATTTGTTTCACTCTCTTTAGTGTGTTTTTTATATTTTTTAATTATTAATTTACATGTTTTTGGTGACCCCTTATACTTTTAAAAATTTTCATCAATTAAGGGGATACAAACCTTAATGTTCGAAGTGAGTGAATTTTTTTAAAATTAGATTTGAGCATTTTGAATTTAAAAGATTTATCTTTAATCAAAATAAAATGTGGTGTGTAGTTTTTGGTTTTAAAAAGTCTATTATAAAATGTGGATATTTTTTACATTTTTAATTTTGTTTTCAAAATGTGAATTTATTGAAATATTAGTTTTATATTTCTAAAGGAATGCTGAATTTATCTCTCTCTAAATAACATTAATGATGGTATTAAAAAAATTCAAAAGATATATTTCTTATTATATATAGATCAATTATCATAGATGCATTACACGATTTTCTCTAACCCTTTTCCATGATATTGTTGACAATTTTAAAGGGGGAGAGGACATTGATGATATTAATGGTATATTTATGGTAAAAGGTATACAATTTTTTTGATGGATTCAAAACCATTTTTGAAACATTATGTGTTTTAATCACTCTAACTGTGAAAATGATTTAACAGATTTTGTGCTTTTATGTTCTTATGGATTTTTTTAATTACAGAGGGTGAGAAGACATTAGTAATGGAATTAAATGTAACACTCCAAGGTTTTATAAAAATAAATTGAAATTCTTGAAATTTTGTTTAATTTAGATATTTATAAGTAGCCTTTAAACAGAATTTTATTGCTTATATGTTTTGATTTTTTAAAAATGGTCATCTATAATTGTGTTTAGTATGTTATTTAGAGTCTATTGGAACCAACTTGTTTTTTTGGTGAATAGTAACATACCATTATTAATAGTAATATGACCCTAATGAATAGTAAATTATATTATTATTTTATTTTCTTAAGGATTTAAGATAATGACATCTTGATTAGTTTTTAAATGTGATATAAAAGCAGTTATAGTTTTTAAATTAATAATTTTTGAATTAAGTATGATTTTATTTAAAAATTAAATTAAAAATATTTAGAAAATTATTTTCAAAAAATTCACTTCATTTTTTAATTATACACATTGCTAAATGTTTTGGGTGAATTTTGGAGATTTTTCTAAAATAGTCGATTTTTTGGTGAATAGTTAAAAATATAGTTTTGAGTTTCAGTGTGTTAATGACATCATTAATGATGTAATAATGATTTAATAAATCTGGTAGACTTTTTTATAGTAAAATAAGTTATTAGGTGTCCCAAGTGGCTTATACCATGGGCAAATACCATGGGAAAGCCCATGGTTTTGCAAATACCACTAATGAGGTGTCCCTTGGAAATTATTAAAATAATCCCTCACTTTTTCTATAAATAACAACCTATTAATTCATTAACATCATTCAAAATTCCTCATAAATGATGATAGAGCATCCTTAACTCCCTAGTATCCCCACCAAGGTTTCATCAGGCCCCAAGGTCCCAACCTTTAATCCCTAGGAGTTACTCTACAAGGTAAGAAAATTCTCAATTTCTTTCTTTTTTTATTCAAGTTCTCTTTTATGTGGTATAACTTTAAAGTTTCAATACCATGGTATTATTTCATTCTTATTATTGATCTATTATTTATTATGATTCATTTCTGTATGGGTGACCCTTGTCCCTTCTCTTTTTAATATTTTCTAAAACCATGTGGCATAGCCGTTAGCTGCCGATTTTTTGTAAGGGATTTCTCAATTATTATTTTATTTTGAGTTCCTTTATTTTATTATTATTTATTCATATATTATTACCCAATAGGAATTAAATATCCATAAATCATGTATATTATGGATGTTATCATGTTCATGGAAAACTCATCATCATTATTCTTATCCTCTCCCACTTATTCGAGGAATAAAAACATTGTCTGTGATATGTCGGATTACCGATATCGTGGACGGTGTGATTTCAATTTCCATTAATTATTTCAATTATGGTTAGGAAACAATTTCTATGTTTGAACCAGGTTATAATATATTTATTATTTCACATCCATGGTTCTTTAATACTTTTGTACTCATGGTTTTTATTTATAAGACAAAATGAGGTTGTTATTATCAAAAAACCACTAAAATGATCTAAAAGAACATCATTAATGTTTTAAATTATGAATCATCCTCATATAAAAAATAAAAATGATAAATGGTATAAATTATTGTACTAGAAATATTTAAGTACCTTTCTATTAAAATTCTGGATTTTCACTTCCAATAGACAAGAAAATCCATCATGAACCAATCATGGAAATCATATAAGGAACTCACCCAAAACAGTGCAAGGAACAAAATACTAACAATGAAGGGGTGAAATGAGGTTATGAAATGATCATATAAGATGTTATAAACCTGGAAATGTTTCTATAAAATACTAATAACAATCTTTTAACCATTATACAGGATGTTTAAACAAGTTTTATGTAAGACAAGCCTGAGGCAAGGGAATTCTTAACCCGATTTCCATTCTTTGGGTTAACCTTCTACTTCATTATTTATGTGGTATTAAAATTGATTATGTGATGGGTTTTTCTTATATTATGTTTAATTATGTATATTTAAAGTGTATATACATATTGTATCCACTCTATTAAGTCTCTCTTCTATTGTATGATATTTATATGGGGCTTTCCTCTTAAAATCCTCATTTACAAATCTATTTTACAAAATTCAAAAGTAATGTTTTTATGAAATTATTCATGTTGTATGATTATGTTTAGGTTCTTGGAAATTGTTTATGATGAAGGGTGGGACCTATATCTCCCTCCAATGTGAATTTGGAGGTTGGCCGTATGGTTACTCCGAGTGTAACTACGATGGTAACACAAATAGTAAGGTAGCCGTGAGGGTTAAAAATTATAATATAGCCAAGAGGGTTACAAGATTATGTAAGTAATGTCCCAAGATAACTTTATGGTTCTACATATGTTCTTAGTTATTGTAGAAATCTCATGTTTCACTAATTAAGTATATATATATATAGGTGGTAAGTTTTTCTTTTGAAAATTATTTCATACGTTACAAGTATTCATGGACTAATGTGTTCTTTGCTTCTTTTTATATCCCTTACTGAGTTTTTGTGCTCATCACAAGTTTTAAATGATTTTCACAGGTTAATGGATGTGTATGAAAAATAAGAAATCCATGTTAAATGTTTAATAATTGTCAAGTAATCATATTTTAAGTTTTAATGTTTTATATTTTGAAAAACTGGAAACTGTTTTTATGGTATCCACTCTGTAACATTGTGTAATGTTATGAATGTATTATGTCCAAATTATCTAAATCTCTAAACTTGAAAAGATCCTCAATGTAAAATGAACTGTTTTGTTGACAAAATTCAATATTATGTATGTATTAAGTCTAGGTCCTTATAGTTGGGATTAGAGGATGGTTTAGATAAATTTAGGGGTTAGGATGATGTTAAAAGAATACCATAAATGATTTTTACTCTATCATTAATTTGAAATGTTATAACATTTAGAGATTTCCATGTTGCTTCATCTAAGATATTTTTGTTTAGAATGGTTGTCCGTAGAAGGAATAGGGATGCTGAAGAGGAGAGGAATTGACAGAATGATATCCTTCCGGATCTATAACCCTGAATGGTAGGGATTGGAACCGAGTAGTTTGTGATAGTAATGGATCAGCTAACACATGAAATAAATGGTGGTGGAATCCATGCAATAGAACAAATAGAGGTACCGCAACAGAACATGACAGTAGTGGAACATTTTATGATACAAAACCCTCCTGATTTCAAAGGATCTTCTGACCCAATAGTAGCTGAAGGATGGATCAAAGCCCTTGAAAAGATATTCGATGTTATGGGATGTTCAGAAAATCAAAAGGTAAGTCTTTTCCATTTATCATTTTGAAGGTGAATATGATCAGTGGTGGTTAATGGTATAGATTATTAGGGGTAGAGAGGATTTTTATGCCTTAGATTGGGATGAATTTAAAAGTTTTTTCCTTGAAAAATATTTTCCTAAGGTGGTATGACTTAGGATGGAGAAGAAAATACTTGAATTGAAGAAAAAGGAGGAGGTTTTAGGGGCTGTGTATGAAGAGAACTTCACCCGATTAGCAAGGTATGATCCAAATCTTATTCTGGATCTTGATAGAAAAATCAACCTCTTTTACTCAGGACTAAAGACAAGGTATCAAAGGGCATTGGCCTCCCATGAATTCAAAATTTATGAGAAACTTATCTGATGTGTTGAGAGGGTAGAGATGGAGTTTTCTAATCATCGCGTGCATTTTGGAAACAAGGAGAAGAAGAGGTATAAGTGACAAATGATGGGTAAGAATCAACCCAAGAAATCTGATGGTAAGAAAATCCAGTTTCTAGTTTGAGAAAAGTGTGGCAAGAAACACCCTGGGGAATGTCTTAACAAAACTAGGAAGTGTTTTAAATGTGGTAAGTTTGGACATATGGCCAAAGATTGCAATGAAAATTATCCTAATACTAATCCTGATAAGAAAACTGTAAAGTTTTTTAAATGTGGTGAGATGGGTCATTAAGAAAATTCCTGCCCAAAGATAGATCTGAATGATGTAAAGAAGCCAGACTATAAGTAGAAAGGTGTAGTGATATCCTTTGTGACTACATCAGCAGATGTCGGGCCATCCAATGAAGTTGTATTAGGTAATTTTTTTGTTCACTCAGATTTTGCTAAATTTTGTTTGATATGGGGCCTACACATTTCTTTATCTCTGAGAAATTTTCAGGTAAATTGGAATATCACCTCAACAAATGAGACCTGAACTTGTTGTTAAAACACCTGGGGGAAATATTATAGTAAAGAATAATTATAATAATCTTTCTATTGTGGTATGTGGAAAGACTTTACCTACAAACCTTATTGTTTTACCCTTATTAAAGTTTTATGTTACTCTGGGAATAGATTGACTTTCTATTTATCATGTTAAGATTGACTATAGAGATATAGAAGTTGTTTTTCATAAAGAGTTTATGTTTGTATACAATAATGGACCCATACAATCAATAACATATTAGGAAGCTGAGAAACTATTGAAAGATGAAAATTAAAGTTATCTTGATCATATTTTTGAAAATAAGGGAACTGTTTAGATTCATGATGTTCATGTGGTAAATGAATACCTTGATGTTTTTCCTGATGAATTACCTAGTGTCATACCTAATCCGGAAGTCGAATTCACAATTGAATTAGTTCCTGATGCTAAGACAATTTCAAAACCCCCATATTGTATGGATCAAATAGAACTTCTTGAATTGAAAAATCAGTTGTAGGATTTGCTTGATAAAGGATTCATTTATCCTAGAACTTCACCATGGGGAGCTCCTGTTTTGTTTGTTAAAAAGAAATATGGTTCCATGAGACTTTGCATTGATTATAGAGATTTGAATAACATCACTGTTAAAAACAAGTATCCTTTTCCTCATATCGATGACTTGTTTGATCAGCTTCAGGAAGCTCAGTACTTTTCCAAGATTGACTTGAGATATGGATACCATCAGCTGAAGGTGAAGGAGGATGACATCCCAAAAACAACCTTTCATACTAGATATGGGCATTATGAATTTGTTGTTATTCCCTTTGGGTTAACTAATGCACCTACTATATTCATGAATATTATGAATAGAGTATTTCACGAGTTCTTGGATAAGTTTGTGGTTGTGTTTATTGATGACTTTATGGTATTTTTTAAAAGTAAATAGGAGCATGAAAAACATCTAAGGGTTGTTTTACAAACCTTAAATGAAAATAAACTGTATTAAAAATTCAGCAAGTGTGATTTTTGGTTGAAACAGATTTGTTTTCTTGGGAACATCCTAAATAAGGATAGAATAACAGTTGATCCTTCCAAAACAAAAGTAGTTGATGAATGGACAAGATCAACAAATGTTATAGAGATTTGTATTTTTCTTGGATTGGCGGATTATTACTGATAGTTTGTTAAGAACTTTGCAAGGATATATAGCCTGATAACTAAGTTAACACAAAAGGGGTTAAATTTTTTTGGACATAAGAATGTGATGTTTGTTTTTAGGAACTGACGAAGAGATTGGTAAATGATTCAGTTTTAACCTTGCCTTCCTGAAATAGTGATTTCATCTACTAAAGTGATGTTTTGTTGAAGGGACTTGGTTGTGTTTTGATGAAAAATGATTAGGTAATTGCATATGATTTAAGACAACTAAAATCTCACAATTTAAATTATCCCACACATGATTTGGAATTGGCAGCTGTTGTTTTTTCTTTGAAAAATTGGAGGCATCATTTATACGGTGCCAAATGTCAAATATATATTGACCATAAAAGTCTGATCAGGATCCCAGGTTCACTTCTAACTTTTTGAAGGGACTTCAGAAGTCATTGGGCATATAGTTAAATTTTAGTACAACTTTTCATTCTCAATCAGATAGAAAGTCAGAATAAATAATTCAAACATTGGAGGATATGATTTGAGCTTGTTCAATGAACTACCAGGGAAGTTGAGATCAAAATATTTCTTTAGTTGAGTTTTCTTATAATAATAGTTTTTATTCCTGTATACAGATGGAACCTTTTGAGGCTTTGTACAGAAAGCGGTGTCAGACTCCTGTATTTTGGAATGAAGTCGGTGAATGAAAGTTGATGCGACTAGAATTAGTAATGTAAGTGGCTGAGAAAGTGAATATGATCCAACAAAACATGAGGACAGCTCAGAGTAGGCATAAAAGTTATGCAGATAACGGAAGTAAAGACTTCTCTTTCAAGGTAGGTGACCGTGTTTTCCTTAAATTCTATCATTGGAAAAGTGTGATGTGTTTTGGTAAGAAAGGAAAGCTAAGTCCACGGTTCATCGGTCCTTATGAAATCCTGGAGAATGTTGGACCGGTTGCATACCGAGTAGCTTTGCCTCAGAGTTTGTCTCTGGTACACGATGTTTTTCATGTTTTGATGTTGAGGAAGTATATACCAGATTCGACTCATGTTTTGAGCCCAGAAGCAGTTCAGTTGGAGGAGAACCTTTCATATGAATAGAAAATAGTTCCAATTTTTGATCAAAGGGAACTGGTATTGCAGAATAAGGTAATCCACCAGGTAAAGGTTTTGTGGAAAAACCACATGGTTGAAGAAGCAACATGGGAGTCTGAAAATGCTATGAGGGAAAGGTACCCTCACTTGTTTAATAAGTAAATAAAATTGAGAGGACATAATTTCCAGAAGGTGGGGATAATGTAACACCCCAAGGTTTTCTAAAAATAAGTTGAAATGAAAGAAATTTTGTTTAATGAAGATATTTATATGTACCTTTAAAACATAATTTTACTTCTTCTATGTTTTGAATTTCGAAAAATGGTCATCTACAATTATGTTTAGTATGTTATTTAGAGTCTATTAGAACCAATTTTTTTTGGTGAATAGTAACATATCCTTATGAATAGTAATATGAATAGTAATATGAGCCTAATGAATATTAAATTTTATTATTATTTTATTTTATTAAGGCTTTAAGATAATGACATCTTGATTAATTTTTAAATGTGATATAAAAGCAGTTATAGTTTTTAAATTATTAATTTTTGAATTAAGTATAATTTTATTTAAAAATTAAATTAAAAAAAATTAAAAAAATTATTTTCAAAAAATGGACTTCATTTTTTAATTCTACAAGTCAATAAATGGTTATGGTGAATTTTGGGGATTTTTCTAAAATAGTTGATTTTTCAGTGAATAGTAAAAAAATACAGTTTTGAGTTTCGGTGTGTTAATGACATCATTAATGATGTAATAATTATGTAATAGATCTGGTAGACTTTTGTATAGTAAAATAAGTTATGAGGTGTCACAAGTGGCTTATACCATGGGAAAATACCATGGGCAAGCCCATGGTTTTGTAAATACCACTAATGAGGTGTCATTTGGAAATTATTAAAATAAACCCTCACTTTTGCTATAAATACCAACCTATTCCTCCATTAACTTCATTAAAAATTCCCCATCAATGAATATATGACCTCTGTACCTCCCTATTATCCCTCCCAAGGATTCCTCAATCCCAAGGTCCAAACCTTCAAGCTCTAGGAGTTACTCTACAAGGTAAGAAAATTCTCAATTTCTTTCTTTTTTCCATTCAAGTTATCTTTTATGTGGTATAACTTTCAAGTTTCCATAACATTTTATTATTTACTAATTATTTATGATCTATTATATATTATGATTAATTTTTGGATGGGTTACCCTTTTCCCCTCTCTTTTTTAATATTTTCTAAAACCATGTGGCATAGCCGTTAGGCTGCAGAATTTTTGTAAGGGATTTCTCAATTATTATTTTATTTTGAGTTCCTTTATTTTCTTATTATTTCTTCATCTATTATTACCCAAGAGGAATGAGATATCCATAAATCATGTATATTTTGGATGTTCTCATGTTCATGGAAGACTCATCATCATTATTCTTCTCCTCTCCCACTTATTCAAGGAATAAAAACATTGTCCGTGATGTGTCGAATTACGGACATCGTGGATGGTGTGTTTTCAATTTCAATTAATTCTTTCAAGTATAGACAAGAAACCATTTATATGGTTGAGACAGGTTATAATATATGTGCTATATCACATCCATGGTTCTATAATTCTTTTTTACTCATGGTTTTAATTTATAATACAAAATGAGGTTGTTATTATCAAAGAACCACTAAAATGATCTAAACGAACATCATTAATGTTTTAACTTATGAATCATCCTCATATAAAACATCAAAATGATAAATGTTATAAATTATGTTACTGGAAATTTGTAAGTACCTTTCCATTCCAATTCTGGAGTTTCACTTCCAATCAACAAGAACATCCATCATGAACCAATCATGGAAATCATGTAAGGTACTCACCCAAAAACAGTGCAAGAAACAAAATACTAACAAGTAAGGGGTGAAATGAGGTTATGAAATGATCATATAAGATTCTATAAACATGAACATGTTTCTGTAAAATACTAATAACACTCTTTTAACCATTATACAGAATGTTTAATCAAGTTTTAATTAAGACAAGCCTGAGGTAATGGAATTATTAACCTAATTTCCATTCCTTGGGTTAACCTTCTACTTCATTATTTATGTGGTATTAAAATTTATTGTGTGATGTGTTTTGCTTATATAATGTTTCATTATGTCTATTTAAAGTGTATATACATATTCCATCCACTCTATTAGGTATCTCTTCAGTTGTATGATATTTATAAGGGGATTTCCTTTTAAAATCCTCATTTACAAATCAATTTTACCAAATTCAAAAGAAATGATTATGTTCTGGTTCTTGGGAATTGTTTATGATGAATGGTGGGACCTATATCTCTCTCCAATGCATTGGGTATGTGTAAGTTGGAGGTTGGCTATATAGTTACTACAAATGTAACTGCGATGGTTACACAAATAGTAAGGTAGCTGTGAGGGTTAAAAATTATAAGGTAGCTGAGAGGGTTACAAGATTATGTAAGTAATGCCCCAAGATACCTTTATGGTTCTACTTATGTTATTAGGTTTTGTGGAAATCTCATGTTTCACCATGTAAGTATATATATACAGGTGGTAAGTATGTCTTTTGAAAATGATTTCATACGTTAAAAGTATTCATCGACTAATGTGTTCTTTCCTTCTTTTTATATCCCTTACCCAGTTTTTGTGCTCATCCCAAGTTTTAAATGATTTTCAAAGGTTAATGGAAATGTAAGACAAAGAATTAATACATGTTAAATGTTTAAGAATTGTCATGTAATCATGTTTTAAGTTTTAATTTTTTATATTTTGAAAAAAATGGAAACTATTTTTATGGTATCCACTCTTTAACATTATGTAATGTTATGAATGTATTATGTCCAAATTATCTAAATCTTTAAACTTGAAAATATCCTCAATGTAAAAGGAAGTGTTTTTCTTGACTTAATTCAAGATTATGTATGTAATAAGGTTGGGTCCTTATATTAAAGGTACATTTATTTGGTTTTTAATAAAAATGGGAAAGAATATTTTCAATTTGGGAAATGATTCAAATTTTTTTTGAACTTAAATAATTTAAATCTTAAACATTGAATATATTACTAAAACTTTGGAGGAATTTCCTTATAAAATATTGAAATTAATTTTATCTATATTCAGAAGAAATATATCTTGCCTATCATTGTATTGAAATTTTTTAAGTTTTTTTATCATTAAAAAGGGGGAGAATGTTACAACTCACTCTCTTAAGTGGTTTTAATGATCAAAAACACTTTATAATGTTTCTTATGATTTTATTTTTATGGACTTACGTTTTTAAATTTTATAAATTTTACTATGAACTTGTCGGACCAAATAGAGGGCTCGAGAGGCTCAGAAGGGAATTTTTTGGATTCCTCCACCTACATGTACCAAATGTTACCCATTAGACTATATTGGATGTCCAGTGGACCAAACCATTGATCCAGTGACACCCACTGGCTACCCAGTGGTCTCCATAAAGACTCAAAAAAATCCATTTTTGGAGGTCCCCACATTCCTTAATTCGAGGTCTAATGTCTATCTATGACCCTCAGAGGTTCTAGAATGTCCCTAAATCTATTATTGGATATAAATACACCCCATGGGTACTTAGAAGGCTTTGATTTCCTTGAAAATCATTTTTTAGATCATTATGATTCATTTTCATCATTCTCTTTCTCTTTTGGACTCTTATCTCTCTTCATCCAATCACTTATTATTGTATTATTTCTATAGGATTGATAGTGTGATTCAAAGGGTTTCCATATATTATGTCTATTATTTTTTCCTTTCATGGGTGATAACTACCATTGAGTGTAAGGGTTTTCATGTTAACTTTAATTGTGTGTGAGGGGGTTGGTTCACACTACCATTAAAAATTTAGGTATTATTTTAGCCACAACCACTAAAATCATTTTATTGTAAATGGGTTTCTTGATAAAATAACTAAAAATAATGGTTCTTACTTATTGTAAATAGGTTTCTTGGATACTACTAAATATAAGTGGTAATGATAACTCTCAATAAATTTAGATGAGGAGATGTTGGGATCCATATTGGATTATTATCCATCTCCTTTATCAATGCCCTATTGCATTGTATTTTATTTTATATTATTTTATATTATTTAATTATTATATTTTAGTTTTTCACTTTAATTGTTTTAATTTAATATAGTTTAGTTTTAATTTATAATAGGTTTTTAAAAGGAAATTCACATCCAATTACCATCCTTACATATACTAACAACTTTCACCCTTTCTAAAGTATTCTTACATGATTTCCCATTATGGAATTGTATTATCCTTCATAGTACGACACTTCTAGATTCAAATATCCATGTTATACAAAATTCATTTAATCATATTTAGCTTCCTTCACATTATGGTGTTTATGACCATGATGTGATTGAACTAGGTATAATCTTACAAAGTCTTCAGAAACCCAAGATAATCCAATATAGATCCTCTCGATATCATAGAATAATCTATGGTTGAAACACTTGGTATTGTGATCACTATCATTATATAATGTTTTTTCTCTACTTCATAGAAATTATTATATCCTTTGAAAATATATTATATCTATGCCCATGATTCTTCAAATATTTTAGTTGGCGAAAATAATAAATTTTAATCATATCAATTGTCCACCAATTCTAGATTAATTATCATGCTCTAACTAATAATCTATTCATGTCATGACCTTGATATATAGAAGCATCAAGGTGTCTTTTTTGATAATATACATCATATAACCACTATTTTTTACTTTAACGCTTCCTCACCAGATATAAAATAATCGTCACCAAACTTTATTTCCATTTATATATTTTTCATGCATCCTTAACAACTCAAATGTGGTTCCCATATGTAAGGTATCCATCTATGTAACCAATGCATATGGTAACCATCACCTTCTTCATACATGTCACCATATTTTTTTAATTTAATCCTTAATGTATTTGATAGTAAATCTAGTATCCATTTTCAAAAAAATCTCATACACAACCTCTTAGTTAAAAATTTCTATAGCGACCAGACCCAAGTAGCTCGAAACCAGTGTCTACTTTGTTACATTGGAATAAGACACATGGAATCACATACTAGAAAAATAAATTGTTTATTAATATTTTTAAATACATATAATACTATTTTAACCTCATGAAAATACATCCAATACCATTGGGGCCTTGTTTTAGTTCATCTAATACCATTTAGGCATCTTTTCAAGACATCTATATAAATGGGTAAGTCCTTGACCAAAACCATATCTAGTTTTTCTCTTGATACCTACCGATGAATCAAGGAGATATATAAATTATAATCCCCACCAGTCACTTCATGATAAAATCATTCCTCATTATTGAATAATCAATTTAATTCATGAATCAATGTGCCTTATTATTAAATAATTATAGTGAGTAAAAGATATGGGTCTACCAATAATTCTATAGTTAATCAAATAAATTTCAAAGTATAAAACATATATAAAAATGGCATAAAATTTATGAAATAATAATATAAATCATAAAAAATACGTATATTTAATATAAATGTAATGAAAAATGAAAATTGATTACAAGGAAGTGATTGTTTCAAGTTAATGTTAACAACCAAAAAATAAATTGAGATTGTGCAATAACTTTTACCACTTTTTAATTTCCATGTCAAATCCCCTTGTATGAAATAATTCAAATAGAAACTTAAAATACCATGAATTATGAATTAATGATGATATTACATTTCAAATGGTAATTATATACACTACATAAAAGTTAATTGGTGCATGATAACAAATAAGTATCAATGGAATGTAAATTGAGATAAAATCCATTGACTCACATTTTATTTTAATTGAACATTATTTAACCTCAAGTATAGTAGTTTTAAAAATTTTATTACCTTAGAACATAACCATATTAATATTTATAATATCATATATGATCCTTTTATAACATCTTATCACCTATTCAGAAATAATCCTTCATTATTTTTTTTGTTTTGGGTGTTAATTGCCTTGTTTTCCCATGCATGTTTCATCATGAAAGATTATGTTATTTTGAATATTATATAGTTATATCATGTAAAAAATAATAATCATGAAATAATCGTCATATTTATAAATAAATTATTCCTTCAATATCAATCATGAATTATGGTTTTGAGAAATTAAGTATGTTACGGTCATAGAGATGGTAGGCCATATGTATGTATGAGTAACATTTATATTTTTCAATGATCATTATTAAAGGGGGTAACTAATATTTTATATTTCCAAAATTATCTTAAAAAATATTATTTCTTTAAATAAACTTATACATATCATTCATCTGGTGTGGTGATGAAAAGATAGTCACATCGCTTCATGAAGGCGCTAGCCCATGTATACACAAACGATGTTATCTTATTTTAATGAGTGAAAATATAATAAATACAATGATATATTATATTTTAAGAATTTTAAATATATCATTAATATCATAATTATTTAATTTATATCACATATATTAATTAAATTTTATCCTTATCACCATTCATGTAAAGCGTTAGTGAAAAATGGATCACATCACTTCGTGAGGTGGTACTCGGCCGTACACGAGCAAGGTTATCGTATCCCCTATGGAATGGAATGTAAAAAGGTATATATGATATGATAACAACATAGGTATAATTAAATTATATATATCATACATATACTTTATATCCATCATCATACCCAATAGTGAAAGGTGGTAATGGAAAAACAAATGACATCGGTTCGCGAGTTGGTAGTCCTCCATACACAAGAACGACGACTTCATAAACCATTTGATGGAACTGGAGGTGGTTTTAGGTAATTAAATTAACATTAAAACATATAAGTATATGGGATATAATATGGTTTTTATATAATCATGGTTTAATTGTAGCGTGACTCTTGAAATATCCACATTCAGTATGTCCGCTACTCGTCTAGAGTACCACCTCAACTTGGAGGGGTCCCCATTGTATATTGCATTTGTCATGGTACAATAATACTCACACACAGGTGAGGGTAACTTAGGAGTTTAATGTACGTGGAAATAAAGATGGACACACATGCCCTTATACATATTCACTAAAAAAATTATGATGCACATACTGTTTTAATTTTTTACAATCATCATATGCAGTCAAATAATTAATTAAAACAAAGCAGACATACATAGGTCGATGCTCAAGACCAATCAGCGGGGAAAATAAATGCACGATAAAAATTAAATTGAAATAAATTAAGGATATTATTTAATTAAATTAAATGAATTAATTAAATTAAAATAATTTATTTCTATTCTTTCTCATAATTAATTTCATTTTAATTTCATAAATTAAATTAATTAACTAACTAAATTTAATAGTAAAATTAAATTAACTTTACCTGGGTATTAAAATTATATCTTAAAACAAAATTAATTTTAATTTAATGCTGAAATTAAATTAATTAATATAATCTAATTTATAAACCGTTGGGACCCCCAAAACCCGCATAGGGACTGTGCAGAACAGGTTGAACCTGCACATGCCCATTCCTGGCCATGTAGATCCCTTGTAGGGTGATCTAGGCTAGACAAGATAGACCCGAACCTGCACAAGCCCATTTTGGGGAAGATCTGATCCAATGGAAACAAATAAGTTACCTCGCAGCAACCACATCGATGGTTGTCTCAGGGAGCCCACAACGAGCATCAGAGTGGCACCATCCTCATCCATCGGCGATGGAACCCACAGTAACATCAGTGGTGCATGCCAATTGTTATGGTGCACTAAGGGAAAGGTGCCAGCGAGGGGGATTCTCATAGAAGTGAGTGGGATACTGGCATGGAGGTGGTCACTGAGAACTCCTGATAGCATGGATCTACCAGATTTGCGAGGGGTTCTAGCCGTCTTGGGGAGGGATAGGAACACATGCAAGGAGTGGGGTTGCTGACCGCCCACCCCAACTTTTCATATTTAAAGTCAAAAGAAACCCCTTTTTTAATTTTTTTTTACTAACCAGCCTATAATTAGACCAGAGGGTGAAAAAAAAAGCTGCCCAACATTTCCACGCTGCCTAACTAGAGACCTCGCCGGCCCAAAACAAAAAACATCATTGTTTTTATTTCAATTTTTTCTCAAGGATATTGAGGTATCCATTACATAATAATAATAATAATAATAATATAATAATAATAATAATGATTATTATTATAATAAAAAACACATTACCAGTGGAATTTAACTTGCCAGATATGCCTACTCCGACCACCAGAATCCACCTCCAACACCGTGTTAGAGTAATATTAACATATAAAAACACATAAGTTATTATAATTTAAATACTCACAAACCAAATATAATCCACATTAAAAAATTTGGATAATCATAACATGGATATCTGAAATTGGATTAACGTGCGGTCTGTGGTGTTGGGACCGAATTTCGACCGTCTATTTAAATTTAATAAAAAATAATTTTTCCTTGGCTCAGATAATTTATAGGATCACCCTAATACAAATTCAAGGTACTAGGGTGCGCAACAGAAGCCTATGGACCAGAGATTTTAAAAATTTTCATCATCAAGATGACGAGACGTATTGTATCCAGCGATCAAAGCACTAGTATAGTTCTAAGGATCTCGCGTAAATTAAACAGAGCATAAAAATAAAATAGAAAACAAAACTGTTTTATATGAAGTCGTGCTCAAAATATTCTCATCTTCAGTGATTTCTGCTCAAAGGATCCAAAGTAGAATCCCTCCAGATCATCCACATGAACCTTTAAAAACTAATGGAACATTGATTTCCCAATTTCGAGTGCTAGTGCGACAATTCAACAATACCTTCAACATCCTAGTGATCACTGCATCGATGTTCCTTCGATGCGTGGAGATTAGATCATTCTAGTCACTTGGATTGAAATCATCTATCTCTAGAAAAATGGAGAGGATAGAGTGGCTCTTATGAACTCTCCATGAATAGTCACAAGCGAGAGCCACTCTCCTCCGTTAAATAGTTGATGTTGAAAATACCTGTAACGGTTCCCCGACCCTTTTTATTTAGAATCCACTAAATAAATAATTATGAGGAATTAAATTGCCTCATAAATATTTTTTATATTTTAAGACATACTTGAAATATACATTAAAAATATTACATGATAAAATTGAATCATTAACTCGACTCATAATTTCATGCTTAATATTAAAATAATATTCATTAGATTAATATTATTCCTCATATTTACTAAACTTATAAATAATTTTAATAAATAAATTCAACCAAATTATTCTTTAACAAAATAATAATTAATTAATTTATTCATCAGTGATCAATGACTTGGAAAACACTCAGACCCCAAGGTGGAGCCCACCATGTCCTATTTACATATTCAACATAATAATTATATTCTTAAATATGCTATTGTGTGCCACCCTCTAGAACCTTATCTCGATAGTATTGAATAATATTCACAGACCAAGAGTAGAATCTAGCAACCCATCAAAGCCCTAAGGGATAAAGAATAGTCATAACAATGACTACCAACCTATTAACACGTATGGAGTAATAAAATCTCTTTGAATTTTCATATGTCATAATGTAAGATGCACACTTGTATCACCATCCTTTCTTATTTTATTGATTTTTTGAAATTACTAGATAGATTTAGCTTTTGACTACCTTGGCCATGGATTTATAAAAGTATTACTATCCTGATCAACCAAGCCTAACATATATTATTTCCTCAATAAGAAAGCATAAAATCATTTCATGACCATTCAACTAACTCCATACCACCAATGAAACACCCAAAAAAAGATTATTCTCCATTACTTCATTTTAATGGTTTTTTCTTTCAATCAAAGTACATGATTAAATGACACACATTGATAATGATCTCAAGTTTGGATATCAATACACATGTCTGTAGATAGGAACAACCAATGACACCCAAAACATGTGGTGTTCCTATTGGTGGGTCTGTCCTCATGATCTCAACTACTAAATATCACCATGTGTGAACTTCATGAGAATAAGTCTCAATGCTTATGATCCCCAAGCACTTGATAGTTAGAGATCAACTATGTCCAAATAGTATGATGTATCAAGACCATTTGGCCATTGTTTAAGATTAATGTCATAATATTTTGAGGTTCCCATTATATCCAAGGATCTTCCATAACCTTTTGATATGATAATTTATCTATGGAAATTACCATTAAATAGTGGACGCAGAAATATCTACACTATAATGATATGTATACATCATGTATATCTCACTCTATACATGAAATGGTAATCTAAAAGTAATGATATAGTTGCGTCTAGTTCACCAAATATTACAAAAAAAAGATGAATTTAAAAGACACACAACGTCACAAATGTGGGCATATTTGTGGATACACACAAAGATAGACTGATATATGGCTAGATATAAGAGTACAAACACACATTGATGGGAAAAAGAACACAAACACACAAAGAGACCAATAGATATTTGGGTTGATATACATGTACCCACACACATTGATATGAAAAACAAAAAAACCTAGAAAAACCAATATCTAAAAATATACATAAAAAATCATGCACCTTCACACACACACACACCGATGGATGGATGAATAATGAATGGAATATACAAGAATACACGTGTTCATGCACACATGAAGGCTGAGTGAGTGGGAGGGAGGGAGAGGGAGAGTGGGAAGGAGAGGGAGGGAGGGAGGGAAGAATGAGGGGGGAGATAAAGTGAGTGAGAGAGAGAGAGAGGTAGGGAGGGAGGGAGGGTACAAGAGGGGGGGGGGAGATTCCAACATAAATGCACACCCAAATGAACTGATGAATGAGGGATAAATTAATTTACAGATAAGATGGCATATAGACCAATAGAAAAATTAATGGGTAGATTGAATGATGGAAGATTAATTAAGTCAACTGACAGATGAATTGATAGACTAGATGAAAACATATAGACACACACACAAACATAGAAAAACACACACATATACTGACACACAAACACAAAGAAATGTACATGGGAACATATATAGACACTGATAGAGAGACATAAAGTCAAACATAAACATAGACAAAGATACAGTAACACACAAACAGACACAAAAAAACATAGGGATAAATACATATAGATAAAGACACAAACTTAGACACATGAGTGCGCAAAATGCTCATTTCCATTGATAAATAGAAAAACAAACCCATAGAAAAATAAACACACACACACACAGGATGGATAACAGTCAGAAAACACATGATTGATAGATAGAGATAAACTATATAAGATATAGAGAAATAAAAACAAACATATTATAGATGGAAGGACAAATTTAAAGATAATATAGGACATGGCATGATGAACAAACACACTAGCTCACTTTCATCGAACTATAGACCCAGAACCATACATAGATGTAGAAATAAAGGGGGGATTTAGGGACACAAATATATGATAATTGAGGGAGATAAATAGGGGGATGGATGAATTTATTGATAAACAATCTAGAAGACATATGGACACACACACAAGCATACATACATAAATACACTCTCTTAGAGAGAGGAGAGGGAGATAGATAGATATATGGACATGTTTATGGACACACACCCATATATAGAGAGATATGGATAAATGGACACACAAAAAATGAAAAAATATATAGGCACTCACAAACAAACATTAATAGGAAAAAACACACACACATAATGATTAAATCAATAACCCTAATATTATTACTAGGAGGGATTCAAAAAAAATCTTAAATTTATAAGAGTCTAAAACTAGGTAATAATATCCCTCAATGGATGATTCAACCTCCCATACTCTCTCCTAAAAAACGTTTCATCATTACCACCCTAGGATATTGATATGCCCACCTCATTTGGAAAGTGGGAGTCGTGTGAGACCTAAAATAGAAAAAATAGAAACACAAGGAAGGAAACCATAAAAAATTTGGATATATGGATATATGGATAAATGGATATATTGAAAAACATACATACATATAGACACACACACAAAACAAACAAACAAATATACATAAACATCGATAGGAAGGGTAATCTGTTATCTATTCTTCCATTCACCCATGCATGCATAGATACATACATGAATCCATACATCTGTACATCCATGAATCCATACATCTATACATCCATAAATCCATTCATCCACAAATGGTGGATGATCCAATAGAAATAATTTCTTGTGGGTGGGTAAAGGGCCTGAAAGATAGAGTGGTGAAAACACAAACATACACAATCCCATATACAAGCACAAACATAGAAAAATAGATAGACGAAGAAACATAAATATAAATAGATGGATAAAATGATAGATGGATGAATTGAAATATCAATGAAATAAATATATAGATTAAATGGAATATGGACGAATTGAGTGAAAAATTGAATTATGAACAAGATAAAATGTAAATTGTTTAAAAGATGAATAGAAAATACACACACACGCACACAATCACACAAGAGAATATTGATGGACACACACAATAAGGAAAACTGATGGGTATATATATGAGTAAAAAATACATTGATGGGTAGATAAACACTTAAAAAAGAAACATTTGAGAAGATATATGAGTACCCACACATTTGTGGTAATAACACACACATATAAATATACCAATAACTGAAGAGATATATAAAAATCCACACACACACAAACACTATTTTATTAATAGAGAAAGAAAGGCATATGCATGCATGAAAAAATATAGAGTGGGTGGGTGAGAGATAGGGGGAGGGTGGGAGAGAGAGATAGTGATACATACATTTATAGATGAAGATGCACTTGTATAATCGGATGAAAAAAAATTAATGATGGATAAATGAATTGATGAACAGATGAATTCATGAATGGGAAAACATAAAGATCAATAAATAAATAGATAATTAGAGTGATGTATGTGGGAATGAATCAATTAATAGACCAATGAACTGACAAATAGGATAATAAAAAAACTAACAAAAACACACAAATACACAAACATAGACATGTACATACCCAAAACAAACTGGAAGAGGCACAGACATAGACACATTCATAGAGACATGAATAAATATATAGGCACATACACATACACATACACAGTGATACACTTACATACACAAACACACACCTAGAGAGAAATATAGATAGATAGATAGACACACTCACACTCAGACATAGGAGCACACACACACACATTCACATAGATAAATAGAAAAACCAACACAATGAAAAACACACACACATACACACGCACACACACATAGGTTGGCTGATAGACTGACAAGACATGATTGGATAATAATACTAGACAATATTTGATATATAGAAAAAAACATAAGGGAGAGGGTAAGAAAAATATTCAATATAATACATGACATGATAGAACAGACATAAAATTTACATGCATGTATATTCCCATAGGCACAGGCACAAAAAAAGACATGGGGAGTGGGGGATAGAATAACTGAGAGACACACATGTACACACACATTTATAGAAAGAAAAATGATGTAATGAATGAGTGGGTGGATAAAAGTCAGGGAGACATATGGACATTCACATAAGAATGTACACACAAATAAATACAAAGGAAAGAGAGGTGGATAGATGGACATATGACAGACACACACACAAAAAAAACATATATATATATATATATATTTGAAAAAATGGAAACACAAAGGTAAAAAAAATATGGACACACACACACACATAAAAAAACAAATTCATGAACAAATAGATAAAAAGTAACACATTCACAACACACACATTGACACAAAACACACACACACACACACACACACACCGACACACCAACACACAACACAAACTCACACACAAGGACTAATAGATGGATATATAGATCAATATAAATAATTATATATAATTTTAATGATTGATAAAAAATGGGTAGAAGAATAAATGTGTCTATAAAAAGAAAGATGAGAAGACCAACCAACAAAAGAACCAGCCAACACATACCCATTAGATAATAAACCGATCAACTAACACATAGATATAGTAATGAAGCAGTGGACATATGGATATAAAGAAAAGTAAGAAAATTTATGGATGGATTTTTGAAGTGACAAATATATATATAGGTGTGTTTTCACGTGCTCACACACCCATCCTCACAAAGAGAGAGGATAATCAGATAAGAAAATAAAGAGACAAAAAAATAAATAACATAGGAAAAAAATATACATAAAGATCATAGAGTGAGAGAGAGGAATATGGGGGATGGATGGATGGATGAAAAAATAGGCTGGTATATGGACACAAACACACACACAAACATGCATAAATACAAACTCACTCACAAAGAGAGGGAGTAACTGTGGGATGGATAAATGAATAGATCAACAGATGGATGGACACACACACACACACAATAACTCACATTACAAATGGTGTTTGTAAATTACATTTGAGAAATGTGAAAGGTAATCACAGTTAGAGATGTATTTGGATGTTGAAGGCTAGTTTGGAACATTTTTTTTAAATAAAATTTAGGAAAGACACCCATTTTTACCCAGTTCTTGAATACCCCTTGTGTGGGTTTTTGATCACTTTGTGATGCTTGTTTCTCCCCTTGTGTGAGAATTTTGTTTTTATTCCTTATGTTCATATTATGTGTATGGGAATTTTCCTCATTGGGTGTTAGGGGTAAGGAGAGTTATTGTTATTCCTTGTAGGTAGACTTGGATTGTTTTCAATATACCTCACTTCCTTTAATGGTCATGGGATTCTAGGTAATATGTTTGTGATCTAGCATGTTCCTCTATTTGGTTCACACATCGATAGTTGCACACTAGTCGTTATAGGAATAAGGGAGTTGTGGGGATTTTTCATCACTACAATGCTTTTGTGGGATACCAGGAAGATGGTTATGGACTTAGAATATTATGGTAACTAGTTTGGGTAGTTATATATGTATAATTATATGATTGGAACATTAGTGAATTCAGGTAGGACCATGAAACACTTGTTTTCTCAGTGAGTTATTGATTGAGAGGAGTTTTATCTAGTGTTTTTTAGTATTATTTCCCCTACATTCATTGATATGGAAACCTTGTTTATTTTTTATTTTTATTTTTATTGGTATATATGTGTCGTGACGTATTGATATGATTAACCCATGTGATTTGGGTAATTTCATTAGAAAATGATTTTAAAAATATATTTTTGAAAAGTTATTTTGAGTTTTTAATGACTCTTCTGTGGGTGAATTAAGGTGGATTTAAAATGGGTGTCTGTTTAAAATATGGATTTGAATAGTTATGTGTGTTAAAGTAGCTATTTCATTTAAATATATTTTTTTGAAAAGGTTTAATGGTGTGTGTGGCTTTAAAATGGATTTGTTTAGTGTCTTTGTTTTTAAACTGCATGTGTTTGGTTTTTGAAAATAAAGAGTCATGTGTTTGTAAATGGTTTATGGATTTTTTTGATTTAAATAAAGATATATGTATATATTCTTACTTTATATCTTCAGTTTAAAATTTTCATTGATGAATTGCATTATAAAACATATTTCATAGTTTTGGAAGGTTGTAGTGACCTACCGGGCTTTTTAGATTACACCTAAAATTTTTTAGGTTCCAAGTTCTTAATTATTTCCTTATTTGTTGTTGTGGTTGACATGGGGTGAGCAGTGTGGTGGTGCGAAAATTAAGGCTGCATGGTGGTGGTTTAAGATCATCTTATGTTGGTCAGTTTTTTTCCTATTTAGTTGTACTTTTAGTTCTATTTCCATGTGGTCCCCCTTTTTATAGATTCTCTATTAATGTATATCAAAATGGTTTAGATCATAGTATTCAATTATGAATTATTTGGAATCTAGTTTATTTATTTTGGTTGTTGGTTTTATTTATTATAATATTTAATATCTGAGTTGGGTGAAATAATTCTCTAAGGGATTCCTATGATTCCCAGTTTCTCATCACCAACTTATGGGGATCAGGGATTCCCTTTAGGCCTTATGACGGGATGGGTTGGGTGTTGATCCATATGGTAGCCCGATATAGTTTTTTATACTTGTGATATTAATAGAATGTGGATGGACTCATTATCAGTAGGATTCACATTATGTTTGGATAGTGTTCCTTTGTGTGTCATAGTATGTATTCCTATAGTCTAGATCCCACTTGTGTTTGTTTTTATACATGGTGGTATGGTTTCATGTTTGGTTTCTTAAATTTTTATCTTATAGTGTATCCAAGGATGGTTTTTCTTATGCATTAATGTTTTCATACTTGTAATTTTCATATTCCTTTCTTATATAAATATGAAATTATTTAATGAAAAACCAATCGATGTTTTACAAAATTATTTATCTTTAAAAATTGATTAATAAATTGGTTTTATTTTAAATCTAGAACAAATGGTTGCATGGTGTTATTTGGTGATATCCTATTTGGATTTAGTACTCACACCCTAATTTTTTTACTTTGGGAATTTGTAGATCTTATATTGAATTAATTAAGTAAAAGGGAAGCATTTCATGTATTTTATTGGATTCTCTATATTTTTGTCACCTTCATTGAGAGACAGGTTTGTGGAGATGGTTAGTCAAATAGAGGCATGAATTCTGATCCTTTAATTTTTAATATTCTGGTTTATCCTTTTGGGATATATATTGTATGTCTCAGGGATGTGTACAATTTTTTTGGATTTTAACTTCTTGGTTTATCTTCTTTTGGATATTCATGATACTTGTTTGGTTCTTTTTTTGATCTCCACAATGTGGAGGAACATCTTGGGTGATTTTTATTGTAAGCCTAGGTTGGTTCATTACACCTTTAATTTAATATAAAAGGATGAATATATTTTTCATTTATCTAATTTTAGGCCATATTAGACTCCTTTTGATGATGGAGTGACAGGGGGAATTGGAAAAAAGAGACTTATTGACCTGAGTAAAATTGCAACAAACCCACTCAGATTTGAAAGAGTAGATACAATTAGTCAAACCATTAGGGCCATTCTTGTTTCTTATATGTTAATAAAAGATAAATTTCATGGGATATTATGAGGAACTTGAAAATAGTTGATGGATAAAGCATAATATTTCTCTATTGAGTAACTGCATTATCCTACCATAGTTTGTTGAGTCGGGGAGGGAGTTGTCCCTATCAATTAAACTATAGTATGTGATTCTATTTAAATGGTGGTAATACTAATTATAAGACTATAGGTGATTTTTTTTTGAATTATTAGAAGTTTTTTCTCACCTTATATAGTTTTGATTACCCAATGATACCCTAGATTTCTCTTCATAACTAGAATGTGGTGGGTAAATGTCATATAGCCAAATGATTCTCCAAATATATCAAAAAATGGATGTTTCCCATGGAATAAGTGTAATGGAACAAAGTTTAAGATGATTCTATTAGGTATGGGTATATAAAGTAATGATTATGGTGTGTGTAAGGTGGAATAATTACAAGAAGGGGATGATTTCATTGTTGGAATTCCAATTTTACATTTACTAGATGGTGGTGTAACCCACATCTTTATATTTTCAAAGATGGTCTATGAATTAGGGATAAGCTTCTAGGATATTGCTTGAGCATGTGTGTTTGGAAGTTATATGCCCAAATATAAATTGAATATTAGATCAAGTCCACTTAATCTCTATTACTATTATTGTTGAAGCTGGACTTCTTTGGTGTAAACTTTCACCAAGGAGTGGACTATTAAGCACAGATGGTAGTAGGAGCATGATATTGTCATCATACAAGTATTGCAAAGGGATAAGTGTAGGATCCATGGAATATATTTACAAAAAATTCAATGGTTTGGAAAACTAGATAATAAGATTCTCAGATTAAATAGAGAATGGCTCATAATAGAGAAGGTTTCTTTAAACATTCTAGAAACCCTACATAAAAGAAATATTTTATTTTCCAAGGCATTGGGGAATAATTTCTGGTCCATTGAGTGTCTCAGAAAGCCTCTAGATATATACATCACAGACCATGATTCCTCAAGGTACCAAACTGAACAAATTGATATTGTATTTTCCATTCCATATGTGATAAAAAGGTATCCCTGTGAAAGGGAATTTCCCTGATCTATAAATTAAATAAATATTTAGGATTGCTTAAAATTTTTTACCTACAGGGCATAGTGTAATTTCAAGAGGTGGAAACAGGAGTAGCCAATCATCCATGAAAAAGGGGTGGATCCATGAAGCTATATGAGAAAACTAATTTATTAATATATTGAAAATTTATGTATCTATATTTTCTATAGTATCTTTTGTTGTTGAACTATTGAATAAAATGGGATTCTTTACAAGGTATGAAACTATGGAACTGTGTAGGAAAGAAATATACTAAGAGATTCCATTCATTCTTAGAGTGTTTAGAAATGATGATCACTACCTTAAATATCTTGAAGCCATAACAAAAAGCGTACTTTATATGATGTATCCTCAAATATACCACAAAATATAGTGAGTTGAAGATGTATTTACTTATGGTAATTAGTTTGATTTCTTCAGTTTTGATCCCAAGAGTGCTTCTCAAGGTGAGTAGAGTGATAGAGACCATGGAACCACACTACAACCTAGAAAATATACTGAGAAGAAATCATAGGAAGGGAATAATAAAGGGAATAAGGGCCCCAAAACTATATTTGAGGAATATATTTTAGAAGTGGGGATACATCCTGACTCGAATTCCACTAAACTAGTTCCCAAACCAGTTCATCACAAACCCTCAAGTGTGCCTCTCTATATGTAAGAGGCTACCGACTAGAAGTGAGGGTATATAGTGTATCCATGGAGAGTTTATTCCCTTATATCAGAGTAAAAATAGAAAAAATAACTAGATATCATCCAAAGTAGTGAACAGATAAAGTGCAGATGTAGTAAATAAACTAAAAAGGAAGCATGTTGTAAAGGATTGAAATTCTATAAAATCCTAGACATCCATTCCATACATATAATAATGATCACCCACTCCTACAACCACATATACAAGAGTATAGAATGAAACTAGAATAAAATTATAGATCTCTACTTCTAACTCTAATCTAGACCACAAACCCAATCACTATTACACTACTGCGCTTCTCTATCCCAATCAAAAGAATCTACATGAGTGGATCCAATTGATCATTCAACCCTAGGCCTCAGCCATATCGGTCATTCAATCTGTTCTCAACCAAAAAAGTATACTTGAGGTCATCACACACACCAAGGTTCATGTACTGGGGTGGGAAATAATATTAGTAGGCTACCCCAATGATGAACCTGAAAATCAACCATCTTTATAGAATGCTCATGAAATATTCTCATCCCACCCTAATCATAAATGAAAACTATAAATAAAATAAACCCAAAATCGATCCTGGGTCTGTGATCTCGATCAACTATACATTTGAAATCATTTATATATATATTTACGTATATATATATTTCCATAAATATATGTTTATACATAAATAAATACACACATATATATATAGATATAGATATTTTTCAGTAAGGTGAAAAAATAACATAAACCCTAATGTACTCAATCCTTTAGTTTGTAATCATGATTAAATGGACGTCCTATTACTAGGTCACTAATCTAGATATCATACTATTTAATCCATGTATAATTATTTCAATCATTGGTTTTGAAATCCTGATAAAAAATACATGATTTTACTTTTTTTGGAAATGTATTTAAGTAAGAAACATCACCATAGGGTGATACATGTCCTAACGCTGGGTTCACCTATACTTTCCTACAATCACTATAATGAAGGATTCCATACAATATATAAACATCCTATAAATAGTCACTATGATAGATTACATACCACTCAGTCCATGTAAATCTATTCCAATGTATGAGGCCTAGGCCCGGTTCAATAGGTGGTCATGACATTATGAATCATATAATCCCTAAGGGGTTGACACATAGGTTATATGTCAAAGTAATTCTCTCTAGATCTAAGTACATTCTTGACATCCATTCATATAAAAATATCAATAGCCCACTCTTAGTCATGTTTGTAAAGTTCTGAAATGTAATGGTGCATCCACCTGACACTAGGGAGCATCATAGGTGTCACTTAAAATATCATAATAATCCTAAAGATAATCAATGATATGGAGTTATAGTCCAAAAACATTGTGAAGTAATCAATCGGGGAGAGAATAATCATCCCCATCACTTAGGAGTGCATATTCATCCTTGATTATATCTCATAAGATATATCCTAGGAAGTATTCCTGGGTATCTCAATAATATAACAAAACATAAAAAAGGATTAGAAATAAAATCTCAAGATGGATGTTTTAGGAATCCCAATAAATGAATGGGAACATAAGATAGATCCCATGAAGTATATATGGGAATTCCAAATCAAATATCACATCATGTTAGGCTCTTCAATTGAGAACCATGAAGAACCTCTTGAAATCATAAATTTGTCATGAGTAGCCATGTGAATTTTTAAATAAAAGAGTGGGGGTGTATGAAATTCGAGATCCACCACTACTTCATCAACCTCAGGACTTAAATGTTCGGTATGGGTTCTAGGGTGACACCCACTACCATCCATACCTAAACCCAATGTACTAGCTCAGGTTCAGTCAACCACCAGTGTAACACCCCGAGATTTTATGAAAAACATTCTTTTTAATTTCACTAATGTCTTGTGTTGTACGCTACACCAAAAGGATCTTGCACAACACGCATCCTTGATTTGCCTTGCATTACATGCAATCGCAACCTTCCTCGATAGCATGTGTAGTATGCAATAACGAGTTTCACTAAACAACAATATGCTATTAAAATATTATTAAAACTAGCTGTTATGAATAGTAATAACCACTTTTTTAAATTTTGTAAATTTTATTTTTCAAAATGGAATTCATTTTTGGATTCGGAGTATCGAATTTAGCCTAAGGTGAAATTTTGGTACTTTTCGGATAACTTTTATTTTCTGATGAATAGTGAAAATTACTAAATTTTAATTTAAAACAACTTTTTTTATTCGAAATAATTAATAGTGATAAATTATTAATTTTAGTGGTTTTAAAGTATATTTAGAATATATTTTTACAATTCAATACAATGTTGGTCATTGGATGTAATTTCACATTTACACCAGACATAAACAAGTGTTAATCTTTTGATAATTAGTATCTCTTAAAAACACGCTATTTGTTGTGACAGCGTAAATTAATTATAAAAATAATTAATGCAACTTATATTTTGGGAATTTTGTAAAATAGAAATCATTTTTGAATTCGGAATATCAATTATAGCTTAGGGTGAAATTTTGGCATTTTTCTGAAAAACTTCAATTTTTGATGAATAGTGAAACTACTAAGTGGTAGTTAAAAAAATTAATTTTTCCATAAATCTTAATTTTACCACTTCTTTGAATGGAATTTCAAAAATCCGAGAGACACGGTTGATGTCAGTAAGTAAAATGTGGTTCAATGAGATGAAAATAATTTTTGGTGAATAGTAACTTTTTACTTTTATTTACCACGGTTAAAAGTAAATAGGGTAATTAAGGGTAAAAATGATATTAATATTACCCTAACACATGTCCTAATCCTATTGGACAAGTGTATCTCGACCAAAAACAACCTTAAGTGTAAAATATTATCATTTAGGCCCACTTGGATTAGATTAGGACATTTATTATTATTTAATTCAAAGAAGAGTTAAAAGAGTTAAAATCAAAGTTTATTTACTAAAACATTTTTAATATAGGGTTATACATAATATAATTTCGACTATAAATATTCATTAGAAAGATAAAAAGATTTTATACATAATGGTATTTTATTTGTAATTTTTATACTTTAAATAATTTAATTTATTTATAACACAACGATGATGCAATAATTACCTTTTTAAGAAAATATTAACATAACTGATGTTATAAATGCCCAAATAAATGTAATTTGAGACTTTTTATGACTTAAACTAATTTTATAGGTTAATATGACATGTTATTGTTGATTTAAGTAACTTTTTTTGAACTTATCATTATGTTAAAAATTTCATAAAAATCATGTACCAAATAGTGTCAAAATTGACATAAATTAGTTTTTAAAACAAATATTATATTATTAATTGTTATTTAATTCCTAAAAATCTAAGGATCGGCCAAATGACTTAGATAAGGATATATATATTAATAATAAACAACTTGGGGTTCGTTTGTCATGTTATAGTAAGTGTATTAACCATATAGTGTAAGAAAACAAAAAGTCACGGTAAAAGTTAAATTAGTTAACTTAGAGTTAAATCTAATTGATAAGGTTAAAATAATAACCTAAACTTGTCTAAATCCTATTGGTTGATAGGATTTCGACCCATACCCACTTTAACTTAGAAATAAGACCCTTTGGAACCATTATAAACCGATTTTGACTTTAATATAAAATAATATTTTGAGATATTCCTAAGGTGCCCCTCTCCTCCCTTATAAAAGGGCACCTCCTCCCCCTCCTCCTCACACCAATTTGAGAACTCAAGATCGGCCAACACCTGCCAAAATCCCTTCTCCACTTCCATAGAATAATCCTAGAGGTCCTGGTCTTCTTCAAAGACCAATCTTAGTTCCCTAAGTGGAGGATTTAAAGAGGCGTTTCAAAGAAGAGGTAATATCCATTACCAATCTTTTCAATTTCTTTCTTCTTCTTCTTCTTTAGTTGTTTCATGATAAAGTAATAACATCAGTATTACTTAAATACTGATATGTTATTATAAATATGAAACAACCCTAATTCACCTTCTATCCATCCTACGGAAAAATGAAATCACCGCGCGTGCGTACGTACGGAATACCATCTCCACGCCGTGGTGTAATCTATTTTCCACCATCACCTTACAAGGATGGGTATAATGGTTTAATGAGTAACTATATATGATTATTATAAAGTGATATTGATACTGAAATAGTATAAATACACTTAAATACAATTCCATGATCATGGGAACAATATCATCGCTCGTGCGTACGTACGGAATACCGTCTCCACGATGTGATGCGACTCGTTCTACATGATCATCATTACATAGTAATTATATAAATGAATTGAATGAATAAATATGATATATGTTACACTAATACCATTGTGGATATAAGGTATCTATAACCTTAAAAGAAGAATAAGAATTTATTCGGCAAAACACGCATAAGAACAAAAGACAATAAAGACCCGAGTAACAAGTAACAATGAAATATTACTAATAAGAAGCTAGGAATATGACAATATATGATATCATATCAATATGTATGATTATGGAATAAGTCAATAACATTATTTAAACCATTATACAGGAGCTTCAGACACGTACAAAGCAAATCGGACCTAATGTAAGGGAAATATCACAATCTCATTTTTATCCGATATTGTTTGTACTTTGAAATTTACTGGGGTATATTTTATCATCCACATCCATGTTTCTTAAATATGTAATATTATGTCCATCCACCTACAATTGTTTAAATCCAATTTTACCCTTCAGTTAGTTTTTAGTAAAAGATATGAAAGGAATCTTTTGTCATTTTTCATACGAGGTACTTTTTGACTTTTTCGACAAAAGTACGAGAATAATATTTTTTTTAACTTATACGACAAGAATGGATTTTTAAAACATTATTTCCAAGAATATTACTTTATAAGTTTTCAAGTTTATTTTTAATCAACTTCTTTTATTTTATAATTGTATGACATGTTAAGAAAAGAAAAGTGTTTTTGAAGTAGAAAGGATATTTTCCTCAAGAATGGAGTTCAAATGTTTTATCAAAATTATTTTCCATCTAAGATAATATAGGGTTCTGTTTTTATCCCTATTATTACATTGATTTGATTATGTTGTGAGGGAATTATTTTTATGAAGTCATTTACCTTATATGATTTGTTTTATTATGTCATGATGTTTCAAGAATCCCATTTTTGTTACATGTGTTATGCGATGATGTATGATTTATGATTATGTGGCACACATAAGAAAGGATTCATTATAAGATTGGTGGGACCTATATCTCCCTCCAATGCATTGGGTAAAGATTTATATATCATGATATAGACATGGCTGGAACGGAAGGTTATTTCGGTTCAGTGATACAGGACTGAAACGAGGAGTGAACTCGGTTCAGAAATGGACTTTGTCTGCTAAGATAGTCTTGGCAATGAGTCATGACTAACAAGAAATGATTTTCCATGATTATGTGTGCATGCCACAAAGTTTCATGTTTTATGTTATGATTATGGGGATCTCATTTTCACTTCTATGATTTATTCCATGTTAAGATATTATGATCTCTTTTGCAGGTTATGATTTTCAAAAAGATATGATATGATTTTTATTTCCTTTATTTTCCCTTGCTGAGCATTTGAGCTCACCCTTTTTTGTATGTTTTCTTTTACCCAGGTCAGGAAGATGGATATTAAGTAGAATATGCAAAAAGGGACTCTAGATATGATGAAATAAATGGGAGGCAAAGTAGATGCTTTATGAACCAGTTGTTTATGTTTCCCAGTTTCTAAAGACACTATACCTATACAGTCCTTTGTGGGTTTGTCATATGTTGTAATAAGTGTGATTCAATTTTGAAGTATTAAAAATGTATGTAAAGTATGGGTCGTTATATCCAGGGCACCCAAAATTTCCATATCATAAAAGAATGGAGAGTAATACTACTTGGGAATATAAAATTACATACATAGGTGATGTAATAACTATGGAGAAATATCCAAAACATTAAGCTACTATAGGCATCCTACATGGGATCCTCATAAGAAGAAAGTAAAAAAAGACATCCTACACGAGATCCTTAATGTTGGACATTACTAGGGGGATCCTACATGGGATCCTTAGAATGGTATATTTAGGAATATGAAACCTATATAGGATGATAAGAAAGTGAAAATAGGTATATGATTCATATAAAATATTCCCTAGGTCAACATGTAAGGGAAGGTGTCCCATTGGAAAACCTCAGGGATAGTAGTAAGGTAGATTCATCCGACAAAGGATCCTCTAATTCAAAAAATATGATAGAATCTTGGACCAAAAGAAAATTTATTTGAACACCAGTATAGAGAGATGGATCATGGACCATTTTCGATTAAGGGTTTCACTCTCAAGATATATATGGATTTAATTATTAGAGGAAGAACCTCTCTATTTAGTAAAAATCCTAGAATGCCTCATAGGAGTCCTCAAATCACCTCATGTGTTTAACCATCATAATATATGTGGAAGGATTCTCAAAATGTACTAATCACGTGACCAATTATGACTCTGGGGTGTAAAATAGGAAAATACATAAAAAGGAAGCAAGGGAGTACTCATCATAGATAACCGAGTACAAGACTTATACCCTCAAAGCCTCACCTGGGTGTGTACTTCAGTCGTACATGGGGTGTAAAGACCATTTATGTGGAATGTATAACATGTACATGACATGTACCCTACATGGGGTACCTTCCCATGTACCTCACATGTTCTGTCCATATATTCATCCTAACAATGCATTTATACACAACGTTCAGCCCATGTAGGGTCTAGTCATGTACTTTACATGGCCAAGTACCACTATATGGGCTCTCTAGACAAGTACTCGACCACATGGTTGAGTACTAGTACACTGTTTTTATAACATATTCATGAAATTAATTTTTTAAAATATCAAATTCCTAAAATAGGAATAATATAAGGTGTGTGTTCCTAAACTACACATCGTGCGATCGGGATTTCCAAACAGGAAACCCCTCAAATCAGCCCAAAACCCTATTTTTCTCCAAAAAAGATATAGATCGACCCTAAATGGGTAATAAGTAGTTATAATAGTAATTTAAAACTAGAATGTAGTAAATATATGGGGATTTAAGGAAAAACATAAAAATGCACTACATTGGGGAAATATTAGTGGAATCATTGATTGTATCCATGGTCCACAACTACCACACACCGATCCAGCTACACCCAAGCTCTATGATGGAACCTCCCTTACTATTCATATTTCTATCTCCCTATAACTATCCATATTATATCTCAATCATGGTAATGGGGATCCCAAATAGAATACATGATAATCCATAGGGTGGAGAATAAAGGAAAAGTAGAAAATAAAAGGAAGAAACACTACTGGAAATTTAAGCCATAGTCGCAGACCTATAGTCATGGTTTTATAAGTCCATGGATATAGCTTGGTTATACCCACAGTTCAATTTCCATCCATGGATACACATTTGCGTTTCGTTTTTTTTTCTGATTCCTATTGGGCTCCTCCTTCCCCGATTTGAAACCCTCATCACGACACCCTTCTCCCCCGACGACCTCTCCTCCTCCCGACGACCTCTCCTCCTCCTGACGACCTCTCTCACCACACCCTCCTCTCTTCCCTCATAGTTGTCATCTCTTACACTCACTGTTGTCCTCTCCCATTGTCCTCGCCAGCTTCGGTTCCTGCATCCCTCATCGCAGTTCCTTTATCCATAGTGTGGATTCTCCAATCACATCTCGACTTCTCCATTAGGGGTTTCTCTATCCCTCATGTGGTATTCCCCTCCTCTATACCCTTATTTGGGTGTTCCTCATCCATTCGGTGCAGTATCAGCCAAATGGTTCCTCCCCTCCTCCACACCCTTTCGGTGCGTTTTCTATTTTGTGGCTCCTGTTTTGTGGGTTAGTTGAATATTGTTTGTAGTATTTATTATGTTTAGGAAGTTTTCAGTTTTTAGGAGGAGTTCAAGGATGGGTTTGTGTTTATTTCATGTTTTGTGGCTCTTGTGTGTTGACTGGTATTCTGTCAACTGTTATTCACTGGTATTTCATGGTTTATATTTCATTCTAATTCTCATAATTAATCTAGTATTATGGTATTCATGGTTTAATCTGTTTACTATTCTATCATCTATTTACTATTCTAGAATTATTATGTTTCTATTTACTATTATGTAATTATTAATATGTTTCTAAGTGTTTTGTGTAATAAACTTTTTATTTCTGAAATTTTCAGAATTCAGAAGTTGGATATTTTATTCATAAATTCCAAAAGTTATGATTTTCACTATGTAAAGAACCTTACTTATCCAATTTTTACCTTTTTATATCAACCATATTCATAAAATACCCTTGTATATGATTATGATCATGCTATAAAGGGTATGTTTATATTTTTCCTTTTTATTATATATTATTAAGAATGTTTTTTGTCCATTTATGTACATGTAAATTACATGGGATATTATTTTGAGTTATAAATGATTATACCTCTTTAATTATTCCATGGGATGGTATGAGGCCTCCAATTTGTATAATCCTTCTCCATTCCATGGGATGGGCTTAGGACCTGACTCCAGAAGTTCACCTAGGTGGGATGGCCTATAAGATTTCCCTACACCTAACATATACAAGATGTCTTACAATATTTCTATATCTCTAGATTGACATCGATAACGATCTCTATTAAAGAATATAAACTTAGGTAAGTTCTAATATGCATTTTCCTAGTATAGATAGTTACTTGATATAACTTGTATTTGTCTTTCAACTACCTATTTACAATTATTTTAATATTATTTTGGTTATTTTCCTAAAAATGTTTTTTTATTTAAACATGCTAATTAGTATACATGTTCACACTTACACTTGGTTATTCACATGTGATTTGAGGTATTTCATTAGTTCCCTACTGAGAATATAAATTCTTATACCCTACATTAACACATTACTGGGCATGAAACTTTATGCCTTATACTTGAAGTGCCTTTTTAACAATGGGTGTTTTGGGAATTGACTAGTCCTGGGTTGATTGAGATCTATACCCTCTTAGAGATTGGATATTTGGAGGAGCATTCTTTTAAGTACGAACACAAATAAAAAAATAGGATTTCATATTGGAATTTAGATGATAGTTATTTTATAATCGACATAAAAAAATTAATAAAAGTTATTTAGATAATCGATGTTAAATGAATTTTACCAATGGGTTTTAATGCTTCTTATCTAATCATTGCTCTTGCAAGAATACCCAAGATAAATTATTCTATATCTACCATGTGAAGGTTCAAATCTAGTTATTCTACACTAGTAATAATTATCAACAACTTTGATTGGTTTAATTATTCAATATTCATTATAATGAATTTACTTTGTGGTGTAAAGTTTTATCGAGTTGTAATCACTCAAATCACACATGGTTGTGCCTCCATCAAAAGGTAGTGTATTGGTTATGCTAACCTAGGAAAAAATTCGTTCACAGGTTCTACTTTATCCCTAAAAAAATGTAGGCGTTTGGGTTGTGCCTTCAAGTGTGAAAAAGGTAAGTTGGTTTGTTTTGGTTGTTGTGTATGATAAAAGAAGATTATAAATAGTTTTCAATCTCCTTCACCATGATGCGGCGTTATACTCCATGATTAAAAGTCAACAATGGAATGACGTCGCATCCTTACACTATGGTATAAGATATGGTTTATATTTTCCGTCATCTACCACTACTCAATGGGGTGCGGGGTAAGGCATAAAAGAAAACTGAGAAAAATCACTAAACAACTCAACCACACTAGAAATTCCCAATGATTTTAGTAGAATGAGAACAATGTAGAGTAGGGTAGGATTAAAGTTAGAGTGGGGGACTATTGCGGTATACCGGTACTCATAACATTGATAGAAATTCACCACCCATCCATACAATAATTGAAATGGACCACTGAGGTGATGTGGGGATCTTCATTCCTGTATTTGACCCAACAGTTCATAGATACGAGCAAGGGTGGGAACAACCAAGTTGATGGGATATCCATTTTCTATGGTGACCGCCATCATTAAAGTATAGATTCAGACACTGGTTATTATTCTCATCTTCTTACCATTGTAATTCTTAGCCAATTCTTTAATATTAATGCTTGGTATATGATATGGTTTATATTTTAAAAATGTCTCTAAATTTCAATAAATCTTTGTAGATTTAATACAAAAAATCATAACTCATTATGAATTAACCCAAACACTTTTGGGAATTGATTATTATTATCTCTTAGATTTCATATAAACTCTTTTTACTATAATAAATCCTCATTCTTGGAACTTATGTATGACTATTCGTGAATTTTTATAATTTAAAACATTTATGAATCCCCTAAACCATAATTTTAATATATTTGTTATGATGTTTTTATTAACTTGTTATTGATGATTACTTAATATATTATGAAACGATACATATAATGTTAAGTCATTTTCTAGATTATTTATTTAATGTATGTTTATCTACCTCAGAATGGATAGATACTGGATGTACAACATTGATCAGATCACAGATGAATTTCAGAAGGAGTTACAATATTTTTTGGACTTTGCATTCACTAATGATTCAAATGGCAGATTGATTCGATGCCTGAGTTTTGATTATGTTAGAATACCTTGGTTAACTCATGAGGAAGTGAGTTACCATATCACTAAAATTGTTTTCTAGAAAAATTATCATGTGTGGTATCATAATGGATAAAAAGCTCAAGTGTTGAATGATATCGATTCGGCAGAAAAGATTGGTATGAAAAATCTGATTTCTGATTGGCTTCCATTTGTTTCTAAATCTAGATCCTCATGTAGACTAGTGCAAGAGGAAATGAATACTAGAACACATTTTTCATCTATTAATCAGGATGATGACGTTGAGAATGTTTGAAAGATAATGGAAGATACAAATACCCCAGTATATCAAGCATGTGAAAAAATGAGCAAACTTGAGTTTTTAATGTGATTATATCAAGGGAAAACAATGTATGGATTTAGTAATACTGCGGTCGACTATCTCCTTATATTTATTAAGGATTTACTGCCTGATGATGCATGTATTCCAGAAAATGATTACATGGAATCAAAGTTAGTTGAAAAATTTGGATTTTCATCTAGTAAGATTCATTCTTGTCTCAAAGACTGTTGTTTGTTCTAGAAGGAGAATGCAGACTTGAGTCAGTGAAAACAGTGTGGCACATCAATGTGGAAGACTAATAAAGACGGATCTCAATATTGCATACCACAGAAAGTGATGTGGCACTTCCCTTTAATTCCCAGGCTTCAAAATTTTTTTATGTCATAACAAATGGAAAATAATATAAGATAGAATATAGATGAAATAAATAAGGATAATGATGAAATAGTTCATCCTGCAGATGGGTTGGCTTGGAAGAAATTTGATAGGTTACATCCTAATTTTTCAGCCGACCCACGAAATGTTAGATTGAGATTATCTTGTGATGGCTTCAACCCATTTCACCAAATGCATACTACACACAGTACTTGGCCTGTTTTCATTCACATTTATAACTTTCCTTCATGGATGCGTATGAAGAATCCGTTCACTATCCTCAGTATATTGATATCTGGACTCAGTGATCCTAGAAATGATATTGATATATAGTTGCAGCCATTAATAGAGGAGTTAAATGAGCTTTGGATTGTTGGTGCACAAGAGTATGATGCATTCAGAAAGGAGTACTTTATGTTTTGTGCAGCTTTATTATGGACGATAAATTATTTCCCTGCCTATGGAATGATGTCTGGTTGGAGTAATAAAGGGAAATTATCCTGTCCTATTTGAATGAAAAATACACATTTCTGAAGATTAAAGTTTTGACGAACTTTTAGCTTCAGAGGGAATCAACGTTTTCTACCAATGGATCATCCATATAGGAAAAATCGGAGACAGTTCGATAATGCCATCGAGATAGATGAGACACCTCAACAAATGTCAGGGACTGATATTGTTAAAGAACTTGATGATTTGAATTATGTTCTTGGAAAAAGTCAATCAAATATCAGAAAGTGAAAGAATGCTAATTTGGATTCCAATAGCAATTGGAGAAAGAAAAGCATATTCTTTGAGTTTCCGTATTGGTCATCGAATTTATTACGTCATTGTTTGGATGTAATGGATATCGAGAAAAACATTTTTGAGATATTACTTGCTACTATTTTAAATTTCAAAGGCAAAACAAAAGACGATTTTTGGTGTCGTCGTGATTTGATGGATTGGGGTAGAAGAGCAAGACTTCATCCTGAGTTAATTGGTCAAAATAAGTGGAAATTACCTGTTTCCTATTATTCGATGACAAATGTGGAGAAAAAAAATTTCTTCAGGTCTTGGAAAGTTTGAAGGTTCCGGATGGTTATTCAAGTAATATTTCAAAAAGGGTGAATACACAAGATGTGAAACTCAAATCTCTTAAAACCCATGATTACCATGTCTTATTACATGATTTGATTCCCATTTCCATTCGCCATTTACCTTCACATAATTTTAGAGTTGTGGTGATTAAGTTATGTCAACTTTATCAAGATCTTTGTGCCAAAAGATTGAGCAGAAGTGTTGTTCAAAAATTGCAGAGAGATGCATCGATTATTATTTGCGACTTGGAGAAAATTTTCCCACCATATTTTTCACATGTATGTTACATTTGACTATGCATCTTCCCACAGAAGTTCTCTTTGGTGGTCCTGTTTTGAGTCGGTGGATGTATCCTACCGAAAGAATGATGTTTACATTGAAATCTTATCTGAGAAATAAATATCATCCTGAAGGCTCTATTGTGAAATGCTATTTAGCACAAGAATTCATGGATTTCTGTTCATCGTACTTGGATAACGTCACTACGAGGTCTAATCGACTAATGAGAATTAAAGATGAGCAATATGATCCCATTGAGCCTGAATTTCCTTCACTGCACCAAATAGGGGGATATCTGGATCGTACTCATTGTGTACTTTAAGTAGGGAAGAGTGGGAAATGGCATATCGCACAGTATTATTCAACTGTGGTGTGCCTGATGATTATATCAAGTAAGTAAACTAATAAATATGTATTTTTTTCATTGTGTGATTTATTTTTATCTTCTGACATTTTAATTCTTTCATATCTGTAGAGAACATTTAGAAATTATAAAAAAGAGACCTCTCTCTCTATCTATTAAGAGGAAGGAACTGTTGCACAACAAAGAATTTTCTACCTGGTTAAAGTCAAAGGAAATAGATTTCTTTTTCTTATTCTCATAACATAATCACATGTCTCTGTTTAATATTCTATATTGGTATATTTTAGGTTTTAACTCTACCAATGATTGAAGTATCAGATGAAATAAAAGCATTATCCTTTGGTCCAAACGATGTGGTACATGATTGTAAGTCAATTGTTGTCAATGGATTTAAATTTTTTATAAATAGTTGTGCGAAAAAATGGCAACACAGCATGACAGTGTCACGATAAGTGCCACAACAAATTGTTATGTGAGTGCATCAGACAGACAGCCTCGATCAAAAAATATATCATATTACGGTGTTGTTGAAAGAATCATTTTATTAGATTACTATGCACATGGTCGTGTCATAATGAGGAAATTAAAGTGGTTCGATTCAATGACATGACAAGTAATGCATATTGATAACTATGGATTTAGAGTGATTGATATGAACCGCATGCTTCGTACCGATGAACCTTATATTCTTGCGTCACAAGCTAAACAGGTGTTTTATGTAAGTGACCCGTTACAACCACAATTTGGTGTTATTGTTGATGTTATTCCTAGACATATTTTTGATGAAGTCATGGATGAAAATGATGTTGTGGATGAACCTGTTGGTATTTATTCAATTGTTTCATTTGATGATACAGATGATGCAATTATTAGAACAGATTGTGAACCAGAAATTGTCACAGACCCCACATAGCGTTGACACATTTGTAAGTATTTACCCGATATTATCGCAATATTGTATGTGTTTTTTTAACTTCCATACATGATATCAAAATAACTAGTATATTTTATACCATTATCAAATATAAAACTATTAATAGCCTCACCAATTTATGTTTAACCACTTCTCTAGTAAATATTGAACATAGAAAAGTATTGATATTTTATCAATATACACATCACACATGAAAATGCATCTCATTTTTTTATGATACAATTGTATTATTTAAAAATTTTCATTATTTCTATTTATTTGAGAATATTATTTTAAATTTATAGGTCAAAATGTTTGATTATGATGATACTAGAAGGTTTAGAAGAATACCAAGAAACGAACAATATAGGTCTCCTCCTGGAAACAATGTAAGTACAAATTATGTTTGAATATTATGGTCTTTCATATTATTTATCTTGTTATCATTCGTTTTATTTTATCATCTATGTTATTTTAGGCTGCATCATCGAGGAGACGCTTGGGTTATGCCACTGAGGATGATATTGTGGTGGGGGGTACTAATTCTATAGGTCAGCCTACTACTACGCCGATTGAGACATCAGGAGGCCATCCTCCCATTATTCCACCTCCATATTATCCATACCCACCTTTTTCGTATCCCTTTTTGCCCGTACCCACATCAGATGGTAGGTCTTAGACTCCCATCCCTCATTTTCCTTTCCCACAATCCACTGTATAGGGTACTTTACCCCCATATATCTCACCGCCATATCCATATCCATATCCACCCTCATCTGTACAGGGTTATCCATCGGGTTTTCTGCCTCCATCAACACACTTTGCAACTACTATAAATAGTACTCCTGTAGATATCTCACCTACCATAAAGGCTGCCCCCCTCCAGATGCAGCACTTCAGGGGTCATCAGATCCCCCATCTACTGGTATTTATTTAAACATTACTGTTACTGATTAATGATAAAATCATATATATTATTTTCTTTTATTTTTGGTTTCATGATTAGCTCCAGCCTCTACTAGATGACGAGGCCACACAAAAATGCGTGAGGTTTGGAATCGGCACACGCAAATCATAGTTGATTACAATGAGGACAATTCTATAATTAATAAAAATGGCATGGAATGTAAAAGTATTATGGGAACACTTTCTAGACACAACAATATCATTCCGGTTCAACCGATAAGTTGGAAGGCAGTTGGACAACAAATAAAGGACAAATCCTGGACAATGATTTGGGTAAGTAATGTTAATCACCTTTTATATATATATATAAATTTATAATATTTTCTTAACAAATATTATGTCCATTGTAGATTCGATATAATTTTCTTGATGGAAAAAATGCAAAGGATGCAAGGATAATGGATTTAGGTGAAATGTGACGAGCCTACAAGTATGATTTATATCTTGGTTGGAAAAAGAGAGTTGGTACAGAGCTTAAAGAAGTACTGGTGATTCAAGATTGCCCAATATCACAATATAAAGAGATAATCAGCTATTGGAAGAGTCCAGCGTTTAAGGTGTTTGTTAAATTTATATATATATTCATTTATTTATTTGAAAATGATTTTAAATTACTTGTTTTATTTATGTTAATGAATTTAAATAATTATTTGTTTATAGGAGAAATCAAACATAAATAAAACAAACAAGAGTGAAATGAAACACATTTATACTCGCAAACACACTTCATTACCAGATCATGAGCAGATGCAGGTAATTTAACATTGAAAATATTTAGCTTTGTTTAGTGTAATTTTTTAACTTCCAATTTTTATTTATTTCTTTGTTTTTTTCCTGAAAAAGGCATCTAATATCAAGGGTCGCATTCCTCGCTCAACTTTGTTTCGTACAAGTCAGAAAAAGAAAGATGGTACTGTGCCAAATACCAACACCGAGAAGGCGATTGTAAGTATATTTAAATTTCTTTGATTTTTACTGAATTTAATTCCTTATATTATTTTATCATTTTAATTTATGTTATATATCAATCAACAGAATGCTTTAAAGGCATTGGCAGAAAAAGAACCTGACAGTTTGGGACCAAATGAACATCTACATCAGGTATTAGGAGATGAGCATCAGGGTAGAGTGAATTGTCGACCTGGGAAAAAGATTGTTCCATCTAGATACTGGTCTACTAACGTTTCTTCGAGTACCAGTTCTGGTTTTGTCATAGTGGAACAAATGAATGCTGCAATCAAAAAAGCAAGTCAAAAATCAGAACAGGCGATAACTACAGATATGATGAAATTTATGTCTTCCCTTTCTTCTACACTTCCACTAGAATCAGCTGCAACAGTTGATGCCTTTTTGATGTCGATGCGTTCTGCTAATGTAGATTCTTCTATCGGAGCCGGATCCGGACCTAGTGCTAGACCCGGTGCTAGTGCCAGTTCAGATGCAGATGTCGATGATGATGTTGGTGGTGTGAGAGGTGGTGATGGTGTTTCTATAGGAGGTGTGGATGAGGATTATCATGATTCTGATGATACTGATATTGAGACTCACTTTTGATGTAAATTGTATTTTTGGATTGGTAATGTATGACAAGTTCCATGCATCTGATTAAACTGATTTTTTGATCAATATCATTAATATTTACCATATCTTATTGGGAATGAGAATGACTACTAACTTGTAGATCTACCTTAAGCTAACTATGTCTAGTATTATATATGTCCCTACCGCCATGACTTCTCAATCGATAAGTTTCTTTAACTACCTAAGTTAAAGGTATGTATTCAAATTCAGTAGATGAAAGTGCAACAATAGATTACATATTTCAATTATAGGAAATGAAACCTCCAAATTTAGTAAACACATTAATAGTTAAGGATTTACAATTGTCAACATTAACAGTATAGTTAGCATCAACCAAACCACAAATAATTTAAGTAGTATCCACATTTGTACCACAAAATAATGAAATATTAGAAGTAAAAGAAAGATACCTCAAGATCCACTTAAGGGAATACCATTATAGCTTCCCTGGAGTGCCCATGAACCATTATAGAGTGCAGATAGAAACTGAAAAATCAGTTCTAGAGAAAATCATAGAATACACTTTGCAACCAACAATGTTAGAATAAGGAATTCTAGACATAAATTCAACATCAACTTCAGCAGTAGGTGATTTATTCAAGGACAATTTAAAATGTTGTTCAAGTAGGAAATTAACAGGACTGAGAGATTCCAACATTTACCTATTTATAAATTTTAAAATATAAGCATGCTAAGATAGATAAATTAGTTTATGCATTCTATCCCTAATGATTTAAACACCTAGGATTTTCTTATATACACCTAAGTAATTCATTTAAAACTTAATTTCAATTGGAATTTAACAATAGAGATCATATTTATATCTTTTAAAATTATGAGAAAGTCATCAATATACAATAGTAGGTAAATGATGTAGGTTTTAGTTGAGTTTAAATAAAAGAAGGCATTATAATGAATGCTAATGAACTTGTTACCTAGAAAAAATGAATCAAAATTGAATCACCACTTCCATGAGGATTGTTTTAGGACAGACCAAGATTTATTTAAATGGCATACTTTATTTTGTTTGAACTTAGTTGGATAATCATCAAGAGGTATCATATAAATCTTTTCATTCAAATCACCAAGCTAGAAATCAGTTTTAACAACTAACTACTCTATATTAAAGTCGTTATATGTTGAAAAATCTATAAAAAGATGAATGAAATAATGCTTAAGAAAAAAGGGAAAATAATTCATCATAATCAATTCCCTCTCTTCAAAGGATTCCCTTGGAAACTAGCCTAGATTTTTATTTGATTCACTGGCCCAAAAATATTTGGAGAGTCTTGAGCATTCATGAATGCTTCTAAATATTTCTAGAATAGTACTATTAAAACTCTCTGCTAGGCTATTCTACTGGGGAGTGGGGTTCCCTAATATTTATGTCCCTCATAATCCCATCATACTCACAAAACTAAATGAACTCTATAGAAAGATATTCAAGACCATTATCTATTCTTCGGTCTTAATAATCTTTACAGTGTGATTTTACATTGAATATTTTTAGGATTAAATGGTTTGGAATGCATAATATTATTTTTATTATCTAAATCCAAACATTCTTAGAGATTTTAGTTATGAAGATGATGAAATTGGATCCTCCAACACAAGAACTAGTCCTGGCTATCCCCCAAAAATCTGAGTGTATGTATTCAAGTGGGCTGGCAGCATTGAAATAAGACCTATTGAAACTCACCCTCTTGGATTTTCCCATCACACAATCTCTGGAAAATGAAATATTTATAGTTGTGATGTTACTCAATAGCCCTTGGTTGTTGTGTTCCTCTAAGACTTTGGAGCAGAAATTCCCTATCTTATATGCTATAGTATATTATTGTTAGTGCTTGTATTGTAAACACTACCCAATTTTCATAAATGGGTCTTCCCATTCAAAACATATATCCCATTGCTTAGAGATCCTTTTATGATAATTATTGATCCTTTAGAGATATTGAGATTTGGTCTAGAGGTAAATCCATTTTGATCTAGGACCGCTAAGGATATTATGTTTCATTAAAGGATGGGGACCCACCATACATTAAGTAAGGTGATGATGGATTGATTATCTAACTCTATAATAATGGATCATATTCCCTCAACCTTGCACCTATTATTTTTTCCTAAGAATACATCTACTTATCTCTTTTTGACTAGCTCTAAAAATGACTCTCTCTATTGAAAAATATGAAAAGAACAACTAGAGTCTAGGACCCACTCTTGATTGAGTGTGTAAATGGACAAATTCAAGATTTAAACAAATTTCATTGCCTGAATCAACCAGAAAATACAGGTTAGTGGGCTGTTTGTATTCTAACTCATGCATGAGTTTCCTATGCTCAGGCTTAATGTGCCCAAGTTTACCATAGTGAAAACATATTACTTTTCTATCCATAGAGCTTGTCTTAGATTTGGGTTATTTATTAATCTTATTTTTGTCCCTACTGAATTATATTTTCTTACCTTTAGTTTAAGGTCTCCCCCTTGTGAAAAACTCTTATCCTCACCATTTTTTTTTGTTCTAGAATGCAATTCCTTAGACATATGGGCTGATTTGATATCTTCTAATGTTAAATAGACTCAACCATACATCATGGTCGTAACAAGTGTTCTATATCTATTTTCAAGAGTAATTAATATGATCATTTCTGGATCCTCATCATCTAAATAAAAATTAATATTGTTTAAATATAACATGACTTTATTAAACTCATCTAAATGTTTTTTTATAGATGTACTAGGATTCATTTTGAATGTCAATATACAGTGTTGGGGGAAGGGGGCAGGGAGAGGGGGCAAGGGGGTGTGCAGGTGGGGGGAAGGGGTGTGTGCTGGGGCAGGGGGAGGGGTGTGTGTAGGTGGGGGGGAGGGCAAGTGGGGGGGGGGGGAAGGGGGAGGGGTGTGTGCAGGTGGGGGGGAAGGGGGTGTGCAGGTGGGGGGCAGGGGGCAGGGAGAGGGGGAAGGGGGTGTGCAGGTGGGGGGGGGGGCAGGGGGTGTTCTAGGGTAGGGGGAGGGGTGTGTGCAGGTGGGGGGGTAGGTGGGGGGGGGGGGGGCAGGGGGAGGGGGTGTGCAGGTGGGGGGGCAGGGGAGGGGGCAGGGGTGTGTCCAGGTGGGGGGCAGGGGCAGGGGGTGTGCAGGTGGGGGGGGCAGGGGGCAGGGAGAAATTCTCATTTTCTCCCTTATTTTTTTCTCCCAAATCAAATCTAAACAATTGTTTTTTTCTTCAATCTTAATTATCATAGTTCGGAGTGGCTAAACCACTAAGGGGAAGGGTTGAGTGTATGAGTCTTATGATCTTATTGAATTTCAAAATCAGAACCATCTAACCCAAATGATAGTAATAATGTAAAATAAATTCTATGTATTAATTTATTTTATGAATCCTTTACCATATTATATTTATATGATTTAACTTGGCCTGATTAGAGTTGAGTTGGCTATTACTATTAACATTTGCCACTTTCTGCCATTACAACTAGGATTAAAGAAGCATCATTTTTAGCTATATCAAAACTAAGGAATATTTAACTCTTATATAGATCTATTTTGGGTTTTCTATGAAAAAATAGTGTTTTAAAATCCACTTAGAAGCCTAATCCCTAGGATTATTCCCTATTAGGACCAATGTTATCCTTTTTACCTCAATCCCGAAATAGACCATGATCCCTATTTCTTACTAAATGTTAAACAAAACTCAATAGAATCAATCATATCCCAAAACTAATACAAATTTTGAGGACTCCTAAATTTTTTTTAGAGTCCAATTTTCTATTCTACCAAACATTCTCCATGGGTTCGACCCCACACTATCAATATACTACAAAATTATAGCATGTGTAGTTTGGGATAAAAGAATTATAATTTGATTGCAGCCCATGTAAAGTAAATAATAAATATGGGATAGTCAAATTTTGATGATGATTACAGGAAATATGTTTACTATCCTTATGCATAGGGACCTTTAGCACAAACCTAGGATAACCTCACCGTCCCCATATTCTATTTTCAATCATTCCTTTTTATTTTGGAAGCCACTATGTCATTATTTTTAAAGCCTAGTTCATGTGTCATGACCCTCTAACATATTCAAATGGTCATGACACCCATTAAATGCTTACCTTCATGCCTAAATTGCATGGTACCTTTCCAATTTCTTCCATTTATGTACGGAATACCACAACAAACTAGCTAGTCCCAACCGACCCAACATTTGATATGTTCCAAAAATACATCAAGGAGATCATCCTAATATGCAGGGGGGCTGGTGTTTAGGGGGGATGCTGTCCAGGGGGGTCCAGTAGGGGGGGGGGGGGCTGCTGTCCAGCAGGGGGGGCCATCCAGGGAGCTCCAGTAGGGGGGGGGGGCTTCTGTTCAGGGGGGGCTGTCTGGGGGGGGGGGGGGGGCTGTCCAGGGGGTCCAACCGGGGGGGGGGGGGGGGGCTGTTGTCCAGCAGGGGGGGGGGGCTATCCAGGGGGGTCCAGCAGGGGGGCTTCTGTTCAGGGGGGGTCCAGTAGGGGGTGGGGGGGGGGCTGCTGTCCAGGGTGTCCAGCATAGGGGGGGGGGGGCTTCTGTAAATAATCCTTTTAGAGTTCTTTCATATTTTTATTTTCATTTATTGAGTCCACTTTTGTCTTTTCTTAATCTATTATGTTAGAAGGTTCTTGTTCAATTGAATATTATTTTATAATTTTTTGTTTCACATACAGGGATCTCTCATACAACTCAATGACGGGGAACTTACCTCACAGTTTCGGGTCACTTTCAAGCCTTGGTACACTGTAAGCAAGTAAGACTTTAGTTAAGATAATTATCATTTTTAATGTATTTATGGCTTTATTCAGGTATTTAAAGATCAATAAATTCACTGGTCTAATTGATACCCTTTCTGGCATTCCCCTTGATGATTTGTAAGTTGATGGTATGTTTAAACAACACTTACTTGAATTGAAATCTTTCTAGTTTACATAGTTTTTGTTACCATATAATTAATCGGATTTCACTTCTTTAGTTTGTATGAATTCTGAGCATCCTTAGTGCAAAGTCTTTAATCTTTTATTGCTTTTACTGATGCTATCAGGAATGTTTCAAACAACCAATTTATTGGAGCTTATTTGTGTATCGTTATGACATTGTTAGCACTTGGTGGACCACCCTTGTTATCTGTATATATATTGTTACTATTTTATTTATTTTAATTTATATTCACTAACCCAACATATTATGGGATATATTAAGGTAATTAATATTAGTGAAAAACTTAATTTTATGCTCATTTCCCACACATGTATACAGATTGTTACTATTTTAATTATTTTATAGGTCTTGTGTTTTTTTACTTTATATTCATCTCCATTGGGGGGTGCTGGTGCAGGGTGGGGGGGGGGGTCTAGGGGGAGGGGGGTGTGTAGTGAGGAGGGGCCAGGGGGTGGGGTATAGGAGGTGTGCAGAAGTAGGGAGTTCAGAAATTTGGTTCATGTAAGATGTGGGATGAACGAATGGGATTTGAAACTATGGTACAAGGATATACCAAACCAAATGATTTTTCTTGTTTGCTGAATGAGACATCAAGCTCTTCCAACGGAGGAGAATATTTAGAATTAGGGGGTGGCTCTGGCCTCTGGATGTCACTGTTGTACAAAGTCCACACTATGAATCTTCTTGGAACTTATTTTTTTAGAGTGACTGGGTGAGGGGGATATGGAGGTTTATGGGACAATTTCTGAATATCAGCAGCAGCAGGAACTCCATGTAGGAGATTATTGAGGACTTGTTCCAAGGGGAGAGCCAGGGGTGGAGGTTATGATTCATTTATGTTTTTTCTTGGATGTGTGTGGGACTATTTGGGATGGTAGGAATAATATAAGAGAAGGCAAGAGGAATTCCTCAATCTATTTTTAGGTTCAAGTGAAAATGATTGGGGCAGAGTTGGGAGTGATTATCAAGGGAGGAATTTTTTCGACTACCATGATAAGATTTCATCCATGGATTTGTATGAATAGTGATTCTTTCCAAGGTAGTCAAGGAAAGGCAACTTCAATGGAAGCCTCCTACTATGGGATTATAATTGAATGTGGATGGATCATTTATTGCAGGGGAGATAAGGGGAGGCGGGTTGGTTCAGAACAATAGGGGCTTAGCATTAAAATTTAATGTGGATGGATCATGTATTGCGGGGGATACGAGGGGAGGCGGGTTGGTTCAGAACAATAGGTTCTTGGTGATTCTGTGTTTCAATTCCTTTTACTGAATGGGTACCTCCATTGGGGCAGAGGTGAGTGTGATGAATACATGCCTTATGTTGTGTAATATTTTAATTAAGGAGATTGATGAAGTAGAATCCGACTCAATTGTGTTGGTTTGGCTATTTCCGAAGAAGGTGGTGGTTCCATGGGATTTGGATTACCTTGTATGGGGGGTGCTGGTGCAAGGTGGGGGTGGTCTAGTGGGAGGGGGGGTGTGCGGTGAGGAGGGGGTAGGGGGTGGGCTGCAAGGTGCAGGGGGGTGGGGCAGGGGAGATGTGCAGGAGTAGGGGGTGGGGGGTACTGGGGGGGTGCTGGTGCAGTCCTCCCAACAGCGAGCACAGTTCACCGTGCTGGATTTTTTTATGCAGGCTAAAGCCCTATAGCAACGGTTCGGGTGGCCTTTATTGGCATCTATAGGGCTGACCCTATAGCCACAGTTTCAAATTGTGGCTATAGGCTCCAACCTATAGCCACACCAATACCAGCCACGGTTCATGAAACCGTGGCTATAACCTATAGCCATTTTTTTGGGCCTATAGCCACGGTTTAGAACTGTGGCTATAGCCTAAATTTTCAGTAGTGAAAAAGAAAATAAAAAGAGGCCTGATCTTGGCCCCAATGCCCAACCAAATTTTATGAATACCATAGAAAACCCCCCATTCTAGACTTAATGACAAATGAAGAATCTCAATATTATGCTATGTTCAAAATACATGGCCAAAATAATGGTTTCAAATAAATAAATATATAATTAATTAAATATTAAATATTGATTCTTGAATTCACATTCAAACAGATCATCTTTCCACCAAACTTCTATCCTAGGGTAAAAATACATGTCTATAATATACCAAATAGTAAAACAATAGGATGGAAACAACTTAGATCCCAATTTATAACATCCTAACATGGTTGTAATAAAATAGGTTCTCCAAGATAATTTACCACAAGGCCTCAAGCACGCCACTCTATATTCCAGAGGATTCCAACTAGCTATGATGTCTTATGGTGTGTCCATGGAGAGACTATTAGCTCATATAAAAGTAAAAAATAGTGGAAAAAACTATAGATTATCCAATTTAGTAAATAAATGGAGTTCAAAAGTAGTAAATAAACTGAAAATGAAGCATGTTGTAGTAATGAATGAAATGATATAAAATCAATAACAACCATGTCATACATACAACATTGGTTTTCCACTCGACCAATCACATATACCAGATTTCATAAAGTAACAAAATTAATATTATAGGGATCTATTACTAAATATAAGATAGAACACATAACTATTCTACAATTCACTTCTAAGATGATCTAGCATAATCAAAATAATCCACATGATCGACTACACACAATCATGAAACCCAAGACCTCATCCCTATCCTTTATGAAATATTTTCTCAACCAGAAAATAATAAATAAGGTATGAACACACAATGAGGTTTATTTATAGAGGCGATAAATAACATCTTTATTCTACCCTAAAAATGATTCTATAAATCTGTTGTCATAAGTGCATGATCATGCAATATTCTTAGCCTAGCAGAGACACAACTATAAATGATAAATAAAATAAAACCATAGTCAATCCCCGAGTCTATGATCCTGATAAACTAGAAAAGTTACATCATGTATATATATACGTGTGTGTGTGTATTCCCATAAACACACACACACACACACACATATGAGTAAGGTGTAAAAATTACAAGAACCATAATGAAACCAATAATTAGGTTCATAATTCTAATTGACAGGACATATTATGACTAGGGAACTGATATTGATGTCATAAAACTCAAGTCGTGTATACTTTAGTTGACCCTTGGGGTCCTTTATCATGAATGACAATACCTACATCATCCATCACCAAAAATGTCTTTGAGAAAGCTATATCACTATAGGGGGATACATTTCCTAACATTGGGTTCACCCATATTCTCCTCCAATCACTATAATGAAGGATTATAGGCTATATCTGGACATTATATAAATGGTAACTGATATGGATACCATACCTTTCAATCCATGTAAATCCAATCTGAAGTCTGATCCCTAGGTCCCAGTCTATAGGTAGTCATGACATCGTGACTCAGATAATCTCTAAGGGTTTATCCCATAGGCAATCTATAAAATTAATTCTCTTTGAATCCAAGTACATGATCAACTTCCATTCATATAAACAGATCAAAATTCCACTCCTAGTCAATTCTGGCATCTTGATTATTTTGTGGTGTGTCCACCTAACCCTAGGAGAATCATAGGAATCACTCAAGAGGGCATAATCGTCCTCAAGTGCATAAATGTTGTGGAACACCATGTCTAACACCACGATCAAGTAATCAATCATGGAGAGAATAATCATCCCCATTTATTAGGGGAGAATAATCATCCTTGAGTATATCTCATAATCCAAATCATAGGAAGTATGCTTGTGTATCCAAAAAATATAACAAACCATAAAAAGGATTAGAAGTCGGACCATATAAGTATGTATGGCCATCCTAAGAAACGAATAGGCACATAATATGGATCCTAGGAAGTATGTCTGGGCATGATAAATAAAATATATAATCACATCAGGCTCTTCAGCCGAGAATTAGGATGCACCTCTAGAAATCATAGCTTTATCATGAGGAACCATGGGTATTTATAAATAAAAGAGTGAGGTTGGATTAACACATAGACCAACCACTACTACCACAACCTCATGACATACCTGTTTGGTACAGGTTCTAAGGTGACAAATGAGTTACCATATCTATCTAAACCCAATGTACTAACTCAGGGTTAGTCAAACACTGGGGAACCCATGGGGTCCCTCTGTTAAAATCGCTATAGAGTAATCCTACTTGGGATCATGTAATTACAAACATAATCAAAGGAATCACTCTAGGGAAACCTCAGATACATTAAGCTACCAAAGACATCATACATGGGATCCTTAGAAGAAGTATGTAAACATAGGTATCCTACATGTAATCCTTAAGGTTGAACATAATAAGGTGGAATCCTACGTAAGATCCTTGAAAGGATTAAATAGGTAAAGGGTCACTACATGGGATTACCGAGGTCAACATGTAAGTGAAGGCGTCCCACATGGGACCCTCTGAGATAGTAGTATGGTAGAGGAATCCTACATAGGGTCCTCTAATTAAAAATATAAGATTACCTCTTTTCCCTTAGGAAAAGTATTTAAATAACAGCCTAGAGAGGTGGCCCATAGTCCATCTCAGATAAAGGGTCTCACTCTTAGGATATAGCTAGATTCGATTACTGGAGTAAGAACCTATCTATTTATTAAAAACCATAAAACACATTCCAGGAGTCCTCCAATCAGATCAAGGGATTTATCATCACGATCTATGTAGAAATATACAAAATATAGACTAATCATGTGTCTAATTTTTACTCTAGGGAGTAAAATAGGAAAAACCTTAAAAGGGTAGCAATGGAGGAGTACATGTGGTATATACCCAAGTACACAATGTGTACCTACAAAGCCTTACTATGGAGTGTACTTTAGTAGGAAAGGGTGCATAAGGACCATGTATGTAGTTTCTATAACATGTATATAGTGTGTATTGAAAATGGTGTACCTACCCATGTACCTCATATGGCTGGGCCTTGTATTCAACTGGGTCTTGTACTTATACACGATGTGCATTCCAACTGGGTTCTAGTCGTGTGCATTACATGAACAAGTACACTTAGATGAGTATTTTGGAAATGTACTCACCTACATGGACTAGTAATAGTAAATGAACTGTATATGCTATACATAAAATGTAATTCTAAAAATATCATCTTCCTTAAAAAGGAAGAACACATGGCATGCGTCCCTGAACTACATGCCACGTAATCAGGATTTACAAATGGGAAACTCCTCAAGTAACCCCAAAAATCTATTTTTCTCATCACAGGCTATAGATTGACCCTCAAGGGGTCCTAAGAAGTAATTTGTAATGTCCTGGTTCTAGTTGTCTCCCAAAGGTACCCCAAACCTGATTGGTCACATGGCCTCAAGCATATTTCTCCAAATACTAGAGGCTGCCAACTAGCAGTGAGGGATACATTGTGATAATGGGGAAACTATTCCCTCATTATTAGAGTATACACAGTAGAATGAAAATAGTAACAATAGCTAAAGTAGTAATACCATACCACAAAGTAAACAATATAATACTAATAATAATATAACAACTGGAGAATATAAAAATTATGCATGTCACCAGTGTCTAGGAAAGCAACCAAACAAGTCACAAAGCTAGAAATACAATACAGAAACCAAATTATAGAAAAAATAGTAAAATCCAACAGCATCGCAAGCCTCATCTTGGTCCCATGCTCTCCATCCCCAATAGTAATCATGTACCCGATTAAGAAGGGAACTTTCCCTTATCTATACCTACAACCATATAATATTTTTGGGTCAAAAAACATGACCCAAACAGGGTTTGAGATGAATCCTAGTAGGAATCTACCAAAAGATTAGTGCCTAACTGTCAGTGAATATATATAGTAGAAAATATTCAAAAATGAAGAAATAAACTATGATGTACTCAAAAGTAAACAATCCTACATTTTTCAATAACATTCATTTACATTTATTATTTAATCCGTTGAATCATTTAAACCTTGGGATCTAGCCTAAGAACTATATCCTCTGAGTAATAGTAACTACAACTGTCTCAAAAGACCATCTAAACAATCAAGTAAGACCGAGTCCAAGCTTTTGCTTTGGCTTGATGAACTCATCATAATCATTCAATTATTCAATAATGACCTTATGGGAAAGTTCTCATAGTCTAATACCCCTAGTCCAACATAACAACAATTAATTTAAAAATGACCCTCTGGGTACCTCTCAAGGTCCAACCACTTTATTCTATAATAGCAATAAAAATTTATAAACGACCACTTGGGCATCTCACATGATCAATACCCTTGGTCAACATAACATCAATTAATTTAACAACGACCCTCTGGGTAACTCTGATAGTCAAACCCCTCTGGTCTATGACCACCTGAAAGATTTAACAATCAATACCTATGGGTCAACAAAACATTAATTCATTTAATAACGACCCTTTGGGTAGCTCTCATAGTCTAACCCCTCTGGTCTATGACCACCTGGAAGCTCTCATAGTCAATACCTCTGGGTCAACATAACAACAATTCATACATAAATGACTCTACCTCGGGAAGCTCTCACATTCAATTCCCCATGGTTAAACTTTAACAATGTGTATCACATGCATCTCATATAATCAGTAACTCCATCCTAAGAAAACAAGGCATGGGAAAAATGAAATCCTACATGCATTCTAGACCAAATGGCCAAAAATAATCAAATAAGGAAACTCACCCATGGTGTGTCCCATAAATAAGGTATATAACCTTAAACATAATCAACTACCCTTTATTGAATAGTCAAACCATAGAAAGTGATAAATAGGGTTAAAATCCAAATCAAACAATACCCCAAACATGGGTATGCAACACTTTAATCACATATAATCCAAAGACGAATAAAAAAAGGCCCAAAACACCTACCTTGATGTCGTACGATCAACAATCTTGAACATTTACCCTTGAATCGGCCTATAATGATGCAGATCTATAAAAAGGTGAAAAATGTTCAAACTTGAAATATTTGTGAGAGTTGAGGAATCAGGAAGAGAGGCTCTAGGGGAATTGAGAACTCACTGGTGGGAATCCAACTTAATAGACAATGTCTTAATTAGAGCTCAGACAGGGAATCAAGAGGGGATCAAAGTTTGATGCATTTATATCTCTCTCTTATATGAAACATGGAGAGAAGAAGGGTGTTATGAATGTGAGACATGACCCTGCTATAATTTAACAAAAAAAAGCACTCAGTGTGTTCATTTAATGTACACACAGTGTATTAGCCTCAACCGACCCTATCTTTAGCTGGTCTTCCAAGTCACCTACACAGCCATTTACTCAGCCGTTACACGGCTAGTACGCGACTGCACGCGGTACTCGGGTATACGACATGTACTCTGAAGAACACGGTGTGTACATAGAAAATTCCAAACTCTTCATTTTTCCTAAAAAACAACCCAAAATAAAGATCCATACCTGAAATGAAGATCTAGGTTCTTAAAAACTTCCCCCTTAAATAAATTCATCCCAGAATTTTCCTTCTAAGGGTGGTGAAGAAGAAACATCAAACAAGTTAGGCCACTGTGATCGTACATCAGCCTCCCTCTCCAAAGTATCATCCTATACTTTCCCGTTATTCCATAGCACCCGTACTAGAGGAATAGACTGGCCATGGAGAACCTTAATGCTGTGATCCATAATACGAATAGTGTGATCCTCAAAGGATGCATCCACCTCTAACTCAACATAATCAAGTTAGAAAACATGAGATGAGTCTAAAAAGTAATGCCATAGCTAAGAAAAATGAATGAAATTGTTTATTTCCTAATACCTTAGAAGTAACTAAAACCGATAGGCAACCGACCCGACTCTCTCCAAAACCTCAAACGACCTGACGTATCTCTATGAAAGATTCCCCTATCTCCTAATCCTCCTGTGTTCCAACCTTGGTGTGATAGGTAAGAAAACCTGATCTCAGATCTCGAACTCCAGAGGTTTTCTTCATCGAGAAACATAAGATTTCTAGTGATATTGTATAGTAGCCATCCTTTTATGAATCAACTCCACCTGCTCAGTGGTCTCCTAGAAAAGATGAGGTCCCAACATAGCTACCTCTCCTACCTCCAGCAAACATAGGGGTGTTCAGCATGGCCTACGATACATAGCCTCATAAGGTTCCATCTGAATCATCGCCTAAAAACTATTATTGTAAGAAAACTCTACTAGGGGTACGTGTCTCTCCAAAGAGCCCCTGAAATCCATGACGTATTCTCGAAGCATTTCCTCCAAAACCCAAATTGTGTGCTTGGACTGGCCATCTATCTAGGTATGGTAAGCTATACTCAGAAGTACCTGTGTAACCAAATCCCTCTATAGCCCCTTCCAAACACAATAAGTAAACCGATCATTCTTGTCTAAAATGATAGAGTGTGGGAACCCATGAAAATGTAAAATATCTTGGATCTATAACCTTCCAATCACATCAACAATGAAGGTTTCCTTGATCTGTAAGAAATGTGAAATATTTGTGAGTCTATCAAGAACAACCCAAACCACATCATTTCCTTGAGCTGACCTTGGTAAACCCATATAAATCCATTGCGACATCATTCCACTTCCACTCAAGAATGGGTAATTTCTATAGAATCCCTTTTGGCCAATAATGCTTTACCTTCACCTATTGACAGGTGGAACATCTCATAACAAAACTAGCTACATGGATTTTCATATCTGGCCACCAATACTGTTGGTGTAGATCTCGATACATATTGGTGATACCAGGATGAACTGCCCAAATTGAGGAACACAAATCTCACAACTGCTCCTCGCGTATGTCTATTTAAACCCATACATGCCCATGGAAACACAAGACCTCATCTATGCCTATGCCCCCTAGGAGTAGGGTCCTCACCTAACAAACTTTCCCATAGGACTAGGCCTTTAGAATCTGAAATCTGCCTCATTTTCACTCGATCTAATAGAGTAGAGGTAATAATTATAAAAGAAAGAAATGTCTTCCCCTATATATTATTCACCTATAAATGAATCTCAGAGAATACAACCATAAGATTCCACTCACTTATGGCCTCTTGAACTACCTGTATTTGAGTCCTTCTACTCAACACATCAGCCACTGCGTTGCCTTTCCCTACTGTGTAGGCAAGTTCAAAGTTAAAATAATGAAGGCACTCAACCCACCTTCACTGTCTCGAATTTAGATATCACTGAGAAAATATAGACTTGAGGATTTTGTGGTTAGTTTACACCAAAAAATACTCTCCCAAAAGATAATGTTTCCAATAGCTTAAATCATGCACAAATACAAAAAAATCGAGATCGTGCATCAGGTAATTCCTGTCATGTGGATTCTATTGTTGAGACCCATACACAAAGACTTTTTCCCCCTACATAAGTATGACCCCCATCCAGATACCTCATGCATTGTATTAAAAGGTGTAACTCATCCGTGGATCAGGAAAAATCAGTATCGGTGTGGAAGTCAACCTCCCCTTTAGATCCTAACAGGCTGAATAGTAAAAATATGTCCACAAGTACTTTTCACCCTTCTTATTCAAGCCTGTTTATGGTGCTACTAAGCATGAAATGTTCTATATAAAGAACCTATAGTAACCAGCTAGCCCTAGAAAACTTCATACCTCAAAGATGTTCATCGGATGCTCCTAGGAAACAATTGATCTAACTTTCTCTGGGTCTACTAATACTTCTGTCTCCGAGATAACATGACCCACAAAGTAAATCTGGTCTATTAGAAAGTGGGATTTTGAGAGCCTAGCATAGAACAGATGCTCCCTCAGTGTACTAAAAATGATCTCAAGATGGGTGGTATGGTTGTGTAGAGTGTGAGAGTTCACCAAGATATCATCCACAAAGACTACTAAACAAGAATATAAGTAAGGATGTATCACTCGGTTCATCAGTTATATGAAATCTTCTAGTGTATTCGTGATATGGAACGACATAAAAAAATACTCGTATAGACCATACCTGCTCTAAAATGCTGTAAGAGGTATATATAATGGTCTAACATGCAACTGATGATAACTTGATCTCAATTCAGTCTTTGAGAACACTCAGGCTCCTCGAAGCTGATCAAAGAGATCATCAATTCTTGGTAAGGGATATCGGTTCTTGACCGTCAACTGGTTTAGTTTTCAATAATCCACACAAAGTCTGAGGGTACCATCCACCTTAATTACTGAAAGAACATGCGAACCCCAAGGATAAGTACTAGTTCAGATGAAACCCTTTCCCAGAAAATACTCCTACTGCTTGTTGAGATCCTGTAACATAGGAGTAGCTATCCTATAAGGAGGAATGGACACCCGTGCCACTCATGGAACAATATCAATAGAGAAATCTACCTCTCACTCCAGATGTAAACCTGAAAAGTCATATGGAAAGACATATCTTATACAATACACCACTCGAGTAAATTCCATCTATGAAGTCCCCTAGTAATCTAGATATGAAATTTCAATTTGGGAAATAATTCCTCCCAACCCATGATGCTCGGGTCCAGACTTTCATGCCTTGACATCCCATTCTCCCTTGTATAGAAAAGACCCACCCTCTGGTGATGTGAAACTCACCCTACCATGATAACAGTCAGCAAAGGCCTGGAAAGAGACTAAATAGTCCATTCTGAGAATGAAATTGAAGCCTGTCATCTCTAAGACATAGAGGTCCCATAAGAAGTGACACCCACCAATGTCAAAAGCTCTCAACGGAAAACAAGATAACCATCTCTAAGAGTTCTACCTACCATAGGCTAGCATCTTACATAGCATAAGCATCAACTTCCACTACTAGTTTATGAAAAATAGATTCACTGGGCTCAAAATCCCATGGGAAACTACTTTATCTCAACAACTCAAAGTAAAATAGGCAAGTCTCACCAAATTTCCTTTAAAACATTTAACAAATCTAACATTCCATAAACAATGACAAGCTATCCAGTAAGATCCTTTTTAACAACCAAGGAAACCTAAAAGGATCTTGTTAAACAAACCTAGATCCACAAAAAGGGAACCTAATAGAAGTTGTTTAACCACACAAAGCATGAATGCATAAGAAATTCATTCTATTAAAACCTGCTTCCAAAGAATGTAAGAAATGGAATCTTACAATAGATCTTCAAATGATAAACAAAAATGGAATTTCATGATAGGGATCCTTGAAATGGTTCACAGATGAGGGATCCTAATAGGGACTCCCTAGAAGAAACAAGTCTGACAACCTCATAGGTCAGAAGGAACATATCACTTAGGAAACATCCACAAAATAAAAACATCATGATATAGAGCTCAAAACTCATCTCAGATCAAAGTCTAAATTGGGTTGGTCCAAACACCCAAACGATTATTTACACATTGGTCTCACTCCCAGGAGACAACAACAAATGGTGATTGGAGGAAGAACCTCTCCATTTATAAAATAAACCCCAAAATACATATTTGGAGTCCTCATAACACTTTATAGGTTCCACCATCGTGATCTATGTAGAAAACTATGTAAAAAGGACTACTCACTATTCCAAAAACGACATCAGGGGATAAAACAAGAACAAAACCTCAAAGGGTACAAAAGATGACTACACAGTGTATAGCACTCATACACGGTGTGTACACTCATTCTCTTACATAGGAATGCACCCTCGCCTGCCTAAGCATGCAAAAATCACAGGTACATGATGTGTCATCCCTGAACACATTGTGTACTCAATTCCTCCCTCCTGGAAATGTCCGTCTACACGGCCAGACTCACATGGGTTCTATCTATGGAAAACTACATGTGGTGTACTTAATCTACATGGTGTGTCCTTAAAAAGGCTCAACAATCTGGGTTTTCCCCAACATGGATGAAACCATATGGTATATCCTAGTGTAATACTACATGACATGCACACTATAGACATGACGTGTACTCATAAGGTTCCATACACCTGTGTTGTTAGTCACACTACCAAATACACAATATATTAACACACAATGCGTACAAGATAGAAATGGTGTGTACAACCTATGTTTCATCCACTCGTGTCATCAGTCACACAACTGGCTACACGGTTCTTTACAACACGACTTGTACTCCCAGTACACAACATGTTCTACCAAAATTTTATCAATCCCATGTCTCCTAGTACAAAGTGCATACTTAATAAAAGTTGTTTCTTCCTGTAAAAAAGAACATATGGCGTGTGTTCATAACACCACACGCCGTGTTGTCTGGGTTTCTAGAATGTAAGCCTATAAAACTTCTCTGAAACCCATAAAAACATAATTTTTTTGTCCAAGGAAGAACAAATTTCGACCTGTGAGAGCCCATACTCCCTATGAATCAATGTTTGGAATCCTTATTCATGTCATATCATAATATAATTCAATTAATGTTCAAATATGATCCACCAAATTATGATCCAAGAGGTCCCATAACACCTCAGGAACCAAAGCTTGGTGTCTATCCAAATGAAAATTTATATATAATAATATTCTATCAAAACACTAGGTATTTCTATCAAAACATCTATCACAATAGCATGCATATATTTCACAACATCTATCATAATAACATGCAATCAGTAATGCATCCTAAATGGCATGATAAGAATGCATAACATGTGATATCTAACAAGTGCCTATATGATGAAATATATGGAATACCCTCATATCATCAGGTTGCAATAGAAATAGAACCTCAATGATATAATCATAATAGAAAAAAACAATTGAATCACCCAATAGTGAAATCAAATAAACTGTAATAATTGAAAAACTATAAAAATTGCATTATTCAAGGTAACTTGGATTTTCTCTACACACGGGTTAGCTACTCTTGAGAAAAACTTATTACCAACTACCTATTCCTCCCCATCCTAGTATATATGATCCAAATAGTAAGGAAAAGTAGAAAAGAACTCCTCTGATACCACTTTGTAATGTCCTAGTTCCGGGTGCTGCGCAAAGGTGCCCTGAACCCAGTTGGTCACATGACCTCAAGCACATTTCCCCAAATGCCCAAGGTTGCTGACTAGAAGCAAGGTCCACCGTGTGATAATGGGGAAACAATACCCTAATTTGTAGAGTGTACACAAAGGAAAGAAAATAGTAACAATAGCGGAATCAGTAATACCATAAAACAAAGTAAACAATAGAAGACTAATAATAATATAACAACTGGAGCATATAAAAATGATGCATTTCACATGTGTCTTGGAAATTATCCTAAAAAGTCATAATGATAAAAATATAATTCAAAAACCAATGTATATATAAAACTGTAAACTCCAATAACATCATAAACCTCAACTTGGTCCCATGCTCTCTTGCTCCAACAACAATCACGTACCTGATGAAGAAGGGTGCTTTCCCTTATCTATACCTACAACCATATAATTTATTTGTGTCCAAAAACATGACCCAAACTGGGTGTGAGATGAATACCAGTATGCAACCACAAAAATAGCAGTACCTAACTCTCAGTGAATATTTATTGTAGGCAATATGAAAAAACGAAGCAATAAACTAGGAAGTACTCAAAAGAAAACAATCCTATAGTTTTCAATTACATTCATTTACATTTATTATTCAATCTGTTGAATATTTTAAACCTTGGGATCTATCCTAAGCTCTGTATCCATTTAGTAATAATAACAATAGATGTCTTTGAATACCATTTAAAAAAACAAGTAAGACTGAGTCCAAGCTCGTGATTTGTCTTGGCAGACTTGTCACAATCATTCAATTATTCAGGAACAACCCTATGGAAAATTTATCACAGTCTAATCCCCCTAGTCTAACATAAAATCAATACATTTAATAACAACCCACTAGGTAGCTCTCATGGTCCAACCCCTTTGGTCTACATTAGAACTAGAAATTTACAAATGACCACCTGTGTAACTCACACGGTGAATACCCATTGGTCAATATAACATCAATTCATTTAATAATGACCCTATGGGTATCTCTCACAGTATAACCCCTCTAGTCTATGAACACCTAGAAGCTCTCACATTCAATACCTTTGGGTAAAAATAACATCAATTCATTTAATAACAACCCTCTAGGTAGCTCTCATAGTCTAACCCCTCTAGTCTATGACCACCTGGAATCTCTCACAGCCAATACCTATGGGTCAACATAACAACAATTCATACATAAATGAACCTACCTTGAAAATATATTACAATCAATTTCCCATGGTCAAACTTTCACAATGTGTATCACATGCATCTCATAAAATTAGTAACTCTATCTTAACAAAACAAGTCATGGAAACAAGGCAAGCCTACATGCATCCTAGACCAAACGACCACAAATAATCAAACAAAGAAATGCACCCATGGTGTGTCTCATAAACAAGGTGTACAAACATAAGCATAAGAAACTACCCTTTATTCAACAGTCAAAGCATAATAGATGATAAACAAGGCAAAAATCCAAATCAAGAAATACCCAAACATGGGTATGCAACACTTTAAGCATATATAATCCAAAGACTAAAAATGAAGGGCACAAACCACCTACCTTGCTACTGTACGATAAAAAATCTTGAATTTATACCCTTGAATCATCCTAGAATGGCGCAGATCTATAAAAATGTGAAAAACGTTCAACCTTGAAATAAAAATGAGAGAGGAGGAATCAGGAAGAGAGGCTCTAGGGTAATTGAGAACTCACTAGTGGGAATCTGATGCAACCGACAACATCCCAATCAGAGCTTGGATAGGGAATTAAAAGGGGGTCAAAGTTCATGGCCATTCCATTTATCTCCCATAGGAAACAAAGGGAGAATTAGGGTGTTCTAGAAATGAGACATGACCCCGCTCTAATTTAAAAAATAAAATGAAAAGTAGATAGTGTGTTCATTTAATGTACACACTATGTATAAGCCTCAACTGACCCCCACTTTATATGGTCTTCTAGGTCACCTACAGTACCATGTACTCAGCCGTTACACTGTTACTATGCGGCTGTATGCGGTACCTGGGTACACAACGTGCACTATTAAGTACACAGTGTGTACATAGAAAATTCACAAATCTTCCTTTTTTCTAAAAAAAAAATGAAATAAAGATCCATACATGAAATGAAGATCCAAATTTTTATATAATTAAAGGGATATAAAATTAGAAATTGGTAACACTGTGGTAATTTATAGAAAAAATAAAAATGGCCTAACTTTTGGTGGAATCCCTTAAATCTTTTCCCGTATCCATAGTCTATGGTTGTCGTATGATGATCTGGCTCCTACCAAGCTCTATAGTGGAACATACATTACTCTCCCTCTGTATCTCTATCTTTCTCTATCTCTCTCTCCACCTAACCAATTTTCTCTCTCAATTGTATAAAATTTAACACCATAGGGTGTATATGAGAAGCATGGGGGATGATAAGAAAAAAAGAAGAAAATAAAAGGAATAGAAAGAAAAGAAAATGAAAAATAAAAAAAGGAAAAGAAAAAGAAAAAGAGACTCAAGCCAGGCCCCAATACCCAACCCGAGTTTATGGATCACCTAGGAAAAACCACCTATTCTGAAATTAAAAGAAAATAAAAAATCTCAATATAAAACTCTTTTCAAAATATATGGTTGAACGAATATACACAAATAAACTATTATTTAATTAATTTAATAATAAATATTAATTATTGGATGAAAATCCAAATGATTAAAATTTATACCAAAATGTTGTCCTAAGGTAAACACACTATCCCAAGAACAGTGGAGTGGTCATAAAAATCATAAAACATCATATTCTAGGGGAAAATACCATTCTAACAATTAAATCCAATTAAAAGAAATAATTCAAATTTCTGTTCAAATTCCCCATCTAGAAAAAAACGGGTCATTACATCCAAAATAGTATGTTAGGAAACTATTTTCATGGGGTTCATATATAGAGAATGATAAGACTATCTTTTTTTATAAAAATTTATCCTTGGAGTGATTTTTGGGCAATGAAAAATATTCTTCAATTAACATCAACCGACTAGTTTGGGAGGGAGAGAAAACATCACACTATTGTATTATATCTTTCATTTCTCAAACATCTTCTCCTTCCTCCTATATTTTTGATTCATGAAACTTATTTATTTTCAATATAGTCCAATCTTTATAGAGTATTTGTTCTATAGTTTTATCTAAAACATGATATGATAGAAAAATAACGCATTATAGTATGACAGGACAAAACAAGACAAGATAAGACATAAACACCCACATAAAGAGAGGGGGAGAGGAGATATGAACACAAATTAACTGAAGAATGAGGAGATTAATGAATAGATGAAGGAATAAAATAACAGGATAACTGATATACAAATTTATTGACATATGGAGGGAAAACTTTATGGGCTGACAAAATAATGGATGAATAAACAAGTAAATTGATGAACTGACAGATGAGTTAATATATAGATAGGTATAAAGATGGATGGATGGAAAGACAGATGGCAAGTCAGATGAATGTGGGGATGATTAATTAATAGATGGATTGATGGATGTGTTTCTAGTAATATTGTAATATAGATGGATGAGCAGTCACACATATAGACACACACACACACAACTATATTGGTAGAATAGATTGATCAAGGAATATATAGGTTGACAAATAGAAAATAATAATCCCACATGCATGAATGGGTCCAATGCATCTTTGGATATTGATAAATCACAGAGTTTATATCCATATGGATACAAAATTTAGAGTATCCAGATAATTGGACTAAATGAGAGACAATATAATCCCCATGTGTCATGTTCTCTTAGATTCATATTGTATGTCAATCAATTTCACTAATATTTTTACTGAACGAGATTCATGAAAATGTATTAAATTTATATGAGTCTTGGACTAGGAAAAAAGATCCCTTAAATGTTGATTCAAACTCTCACCCTATAATACAATAAAAGGAGTTATCATTACCACCCCAGGTGATCGATATGCCTCCCTGTTTTGGAAAGCAGGAGTCGTGTGAGGAGTAGAACAACCAAAATTTTTTCACAGTGAACAAGAACAACTAGAAACAATAAGTTATTTGGATAGATGGATAGATTAAAAAATATGTACACACACACACACACTAATAGACATAAATACATATACATTAATTGGATTAGTAAACCAATATCCATCAATCCATCCATCCATGCATGCATTATTACATACATGCATCTATATATTCACACATCCACCAATCTATACATGCATATATAAATACATTCATCAATAATCCCATCCATTCACACATCCATCTAAACATGAACCCATCCATCAATTCATCTTTTCATATATATATACACATCCATGCATCCATACATGCATCCATATATGTATCCATTCATCCATTCATACATATATGTATTAATCCATCCATTCATTCTAGCATACATGTATGCATGCATGCATACATACTTGCATTTATATATCCATGCATTCATATATACATACATTCTTCCATATATGCCCTTATACATGCAGTCATGCATCCATCCATCCATTCATTAATATATATAGATATATATATCAATTCATCCACACATACATAAATACCTGGATGATTACATGTATTCATCCATGCATCCATAATAAATGCACACATACATCCTTTTATAGTGAAAGAGGAATCACATATTATATTATAGAAATATAGTAACTGAGAATAAAAATAAGAGGAGGAAAAAGATGTATAAGACACTTCAAGAGTGATCCCACCCATGCTCGAAGGATGATTAGAAATATAAAGGATGATTCTATTCCCCAAGACCTATTCTACAGAATATTTCCTCACTTTCTTACTATCACCATACTTTTTATTTATAATAGATACCCCCTCACATCTTTGTGGGCCTAAAACCATCTTCCTCTACCCGCCTAAAAAATATCCCCAACACCTACAATCGTCTAATAATATTTTCTAACCCCTTCAAGTAATGAAACTACTATCCTCACTCGGGTTCCTATCACCCATCACCCATTGAAAATAGCCTTTTCTGTAAGACTAAAAAGGTGGTTTTTTCTTTGTATTTGATCCAAGAGATCTCATAGATGGTCCTACCTACATTATATTCATGGAGAAATTGATGGAAAGGTTTTAGTGGTTCACATATTCCCTAATAAATCTCCTAGAATCTTTCTATGTCTATATGGGCTTGAAACACTCCATTTAACTTTTAGAAAAATGTAGTGGATTTTATCAACAACCAGGATATCAAAATTGTTTATTGAGATTCTTGTACTATCATTAAAGATTACACCATCAATTATAGTACCAAAAATAACACTTTTTCACCCCACTTAAACTATGTAGTAGAAGAAGTTTCTTAATTTTATTCAAGTAGAACTGACATCAAAAAAGGATGAGCTTCCTCATCATGAAGTGTGTCCCCCCATGATCTTTTTTGATGAAGTGATCTCCTATATTTTTCTATATATTTGTTAATTTACATGGATTACAATCAAGAAAATAAACAACTCTTTCCACACCATAGGCATCACCAGAAATAGTGAAGGTGGCTTCCCCTTAGGAGGTGGCATCTCTATCAGAGGACACAACCAAGTTGAAAGGGTTGTTTGGAATTGAACCTTCTCCCATAACTCATGGCCTTGATAAGAAATTTTTTCTCCTCCTCTAATCATGAAATTTATTCATTTATTTGTTTCTTTAGTAATTTTTTTAAAAAATTCCAGGCATGTTTTTTTTATTTCTCCAATAGAAAAGTTGGGTGTGGATCTATTTTTTTATTATTTTTGTATTATTTTTTGTTTTTCTTATGTAATTATAATTCTCAAGAGGTAGATAAACCAATGATGCTCCCCACTCCTATGAGAAGAACTGGTAGTGCACCTCCTACCACCATAAGATGATGGTGTGAACGCTTCATCCATAGATAAAAAAGACTTTACTCAAGCTCCAAAAAAGCTGATGGTATGAAAAATATAATTTATAATATGGATGAGCACACCTCAGATTAATTATAAAATTGTAGTGTGCACCACCACTCAGAAAAGAATCATGAATTATGCCTCTGTAGAATTATGAATCGATAGGGTGAAATTGGGACCATGAAGATGATAAAATGCACCATTTGACTCCTTAGAACATGTTATGAAGAATGTTATTGTGTGTCACATACCGTGCATGCCTCCTAAAACTGAACACCAACATAGATAATTTCATCTGGATGTGTTGAAATTGGGAAATATATTGTGATAATAAAAATCTATGTGCGTGGTCTTTGATAGAAGGTGATGGTTCACACCTCCTTAGATCATGGATAGTAGTGCACATATTCTTCTATAGATGGTGCCTGATAGTGCGCAGTGGTGATGGAAGAAAACATTAGGTGGCTCTTTAAGATTCACACCAATGGAGGAAGAGTGTCAGGTTGATCAAAGAGATAGAAACATATGATTAAATTATTTTATTATAGAAATATAATAAAAAATATATATATAGGAGGAAAAATAAGATGGATAAGACACTTTGTGAGTGATCCTTCCCAATCTAGAATGCTGATTCCCTAAATAATGGATTATTTTAAGCCACACAGTCAATTCCCTGAATATTTCCTCTATTACTACTTATCACCCCCTGATTAATATATATAATGGATATACCCTCTCCTCTATGTGGTCATAGAACCTACCCCCTAATGGAAAACAAAATCCACCCCCACAACTATCTTATAAAATCCCCGACCCCCTTCAACCAGTGAAACTAAGTCCATTGCTAATTATTCTTGCCGAAATTAACCCTATAGGTAGAATCAGTCTCTTGTAGCACAAAAGGTGTTGTCAAATCATCAAAAAACTAAGAAGAACGTATATAAACTCATTATAATGATTTTTTTGGCTTTTAATTATCCAACATTTGGGTTGATTTTACTTGGATTATTAGAGAAATTTAACACCTAAGTGAATTAAATTTATGAGAATAAGTTGATCCTAGAATATTTTAAATGGTTGATTGGATTAATTGTATTTAAAATTATTTCAATTTCGTAGACTTGAGAGTGATTCATTTGATTATACCAAAATAAACTCATCACTTACTAGTTTAAATACTTCACATACACATGTTAATCACCTAAACACTTGGAATATCATTTTCATAATTACTTCAAGGGAAGGGATTGTGTTAGCACAAGAAAATTCAGAAGATAATTTTCAATAAGTAAGAGGAACAAATAAAATCATTGAATGAAAATATCAAATAAATGAAATTATTATAAATTTATAGAGTGATAAATTAAATACAATACATACCCTTACTCATACTTTGGATTAAACAATAATAGGGTTATCCACCCATTTATGCAAAGATCTCAATGGAATATGAGAATAGATTCTTGAGGGTGGAACTGAAGAAGAAAGAGGGTGAAATAATGATCACTCCAGCATTGTGTGAAGGATTTAACAAGTGTTAGTGTAAATAAATTCAAACCATGAGGAAATGGTATCAACATAATATAAAGAGTAAAAAAATAATAGGATATTATGAAATTTTATTAACAAACTAAAGTTAATTAGAACAACTTACATGTGAAAAAAATGTGTGAATACAAAATGCAGCATGACATAACAATTGAAATAAAAAAAATCCCCCTCAAACTCCTTCACCACAACTATATTAAATTAGAATTTTTATTTCCCTATTTTTACCCCCAATAGTTCTAGGATTCCCAATTAATGAGGATTAGAATAGGTGGGAGGAAAGTTAAAGGATATTTGACTTTTCCACCCTTGAAAAAAAATAGATCCAACTTGTATCCACCCAACATAGGCATCTAAATGAGATTTTTAATAGTAGAATTTGGGTAGGACATAAAATAATAAATTTAATTTGAAGATTTAATATAAAATTAATAAACATTTAATCCCATTTTCCCTCATATAAGAGGTGTTATGGTAAAAAAATATGGGTTGTTAATTTAGGGCACCAAATATGGCCTATAATTTCTTCTTCAACATGAGATGCCTATATAAACCCTTAAACCCTAGAATTATCATTCTAAATAGTATAATTAAAGTTTAACCATGTTTTCTCTATCACTCTTTCAAAAGGTAGATTCATTTGGCTTGTATTATGGCCACTACAATTATTTTATTGGGATTATTTCTAGTTCACTTTTCACATAATTCTCTGGGTTGGATGTCTAAAATGGGGGGTCTTCAAATTTGAGTCTCCATGTGATCCATAATTCTGAAATTTTCCTAAAAACATGGGATACCAGAAAATTAAATATGAAAATAAAATCAATACCATCGGGTGTTTTAGGTGGTTTTTAAAGATGTAACTTATAATAGTTCATTTTAAGAAAGAATTTCCATAATAATGTGAAATAATGTTCAAATTATAAATTCACTAAAAGGGCGTTTATGAATAAATAAACACATGAAAATTATGTATTATAAAAATTAATATTATCCTCTTTCACTGGATAATCACACCGCCAACTTGTGTTTTTCTAGTTCCAAGAAAAAAAGTATCTCACAAAAAAATGAAAATTTAATTCCCTTTTTCCAAGAACATTATAATATACAATGATTGAATTTTTTGAAAATATATAAAAAAATCATCAAACTTATTAAAATAATTTGAAACAAGATAAGTTGACAAGAATATTACAAAACCAAGCCCATTACGTTTTCCAAATTCATCCTCACATTTCATCAGGTTTCAATTTAGCACAATAACGCGTTCTACATCACAAAATACATGGGGTTTCATTTTTATTAAAGGGGAGAAATATGTAAGTGCTAAGTGGAATCAAATTTTAATATTAAAAAATATCCATTTTTTCATTTTTTTTGTTTTTTATAATTTTCAATTTTCCATGGTAATTGAAATTATGCTCAATCGATTCAACCCCTATAGCGAGACTTTGTCGATGACTCCCAAGCTCAAAGACAATAGGGTGACATGTGAAGTTCACATACTACGGAATCATCTCAAGTTAACCCATTCAAAAAAAATCAAACAACCACAAATAGATATATAATTTAAAACTCTAGGCTAGACAACTATGGGGTAATGATCCCCTAGTTCTGAAATCCATGCATTAGGTCAATCCATTAATCTATACCCAAATTTATTGTTTTTTAATTATACTTTTTGAATTATTTTTTAATATTAATTTTAAAATAAAAATTATCCCAAAAAATATTTGATTTACTGAGGGAATACTTGAACTAAATCTAGTACCCCACAATGAAAAGGATTTTCAAAGTGATATTTTGTTTAAAAATGATGACAATATTAACAGAAAAAAATCACATTGGACAACCACACTTTTGAAAATCTATGATCATGAACATAAACATTCATTAAAATAAAAATTAAGGAATGTAAAATTATTTTATATTCTATTTTAATGTTTTCATAATTTATTATCATTTAAATAGTTAATGAAATTTTATTTTCAATTAATGTGATTTTTTTCTTTTCAATTTTTTTTTAAAAAATTATTGTTTTTTTCTAATAAAAACAAAATAAATATAGAACTTTCACCAACCACCACAACCTTGAATAAAATTGTCTCTAATATTTAATTAAAAAAAAATTTATAAGCAGTTAGAGTCACTAAAAAGGATAATTAAAAGTAAATACGAGAAAAAAAAAACATGGAACAAAATCACTTAGTGGTTGAAGTTTGAAGTTTATGATATTTTGGATTACTCCTTTGATCTCCATTTTAATCATTGATAGCCCATAGTGGATTGTATAATGGAGTGGAATTTCAGGATGAAGGTTATTTACCAAAAAAAACATTGACCTTAACAAACCTTATTTATTATATCACATCAATGACTGATACTAGGAAAAATAAAAAATATATATACAAATTTATATATTTATAAATTTTGAAATATAAGTATATATACAAATAAAATAGAATATAGAATAACTATAGGCCATAGGTTAGTGGATGGCACAGTCCAAAGTCTCCATTTTGTCATGAGTTTGATTCCCATGGTTTCACTGGTTGTAACAGGGTTATTCCCATGACATACAATGTTCTCTTTAGAAAATAATTTTTTTTTGATATATTATATTTTTTTTGAAAAAATAAAAACAATGAAAATAAATAAAATAAAATAATTTTTTCATAGAATAGAGAAATAAATAAATAAATAAATAACAATTAGAAAAATAAAATAAAGAAATAAAAAAAATATAATTTCATATCATTTTTTATAAATAAAAAATACTCAAAATAGAATAAAATGATATAAAATAAAATTCATGGTGATGTAGATTTTCCTCCTAGAAATATCTTAGATTAAAATATTTATATCGACTTGGAACCCCATGAATTACCCAACACCATATTTCAACATTTTAATGATTTTATTTCAGACCCATTAAATTAGATTACGGTAGAATCTATTCTGGGGTTTGTGAGATATTTTAAAATATAATTTTAGAACCAAACTATGAGACTTAGTGAGTTGAATAATATCAAGAATATTAGTAATGTTCCACCGAATTTTATTCATAATATTTTTTAGACATCATGTGTAATTCCGAATTGGTTGCATTTTAGAGGCTAATGAATGAGAAAAGAAAGTTCTTGGTAATCCCTTATGAATAAATACATGTGTGTGGTAGGTATGATCTTGAATTTGATCCTGGGTTGGTTGAAATTTCCTAAAATAGTTTGGGATCTCATATAAAAATCAATATCTTTTCCAAAATTATATAAATAATTGGTTCCTTTTGAAAATATTCTTCAACAACCAAATTGTACCTTTCAGTGTCAGGGTTTGGTATTATCCCGTAGTTTATGATTTTTCTAAATGGTTCAGTGATTTTTTGTTATGAAAAAAAAATAGAGAAATATTTAGGACACTCAATCCATTATCTCAAATTCCACTATTTTGAAAATATAAAATCAATTTCCACTCAATTTAAACACTCAAAAAATATTATCTTAGGTTCTTTAGTTTAACTTTCAACATTTCCTAACCAATTCACCTCATTTTCAACCATGATTTCATAGATTATAAAGTTTATTCTTTACTATTTTTCTATTATTTTGAAGCCTTAAATGGTTTGGGAATTAACAATTGTAACAACCCAATATTTTATGATAAGTATTATTTTTAATTTATTTGATTTCATGTGTTTTATGCTACAACAAGATTATCTTGTGCTTTACGCAACACTGTATTAGATTACAGTATACGCAACACTATTCTTAGATTGTGTTACGCACAATTTCAAGTTTGTTTTATAATAGTCATTCTACGCAACATTGAGTTTATATATATATATATATTAAATGTATAAATGAAATATGGTTGGATTATGTTATATGAAACAACGAAGGATTCTTGCACAACACACAACCCTGACTTGGCCTGCATTATAAGTAATCCCGACTTTCCTCGATAGCTTGTGTTGTACGCAATATCAGGTTTCACTAAACAATGATATATGGTTATAATATTATTATTTACTAGCTGTTATGAATAGTATTAAATAAATTTTGAAATTTATAACCTTATTATTCATCTTACACATTTTCTAGAACATGGTATAAGAACAAAATAATTTTTTTTGGGTAAAATAAGTATTTTTAAAAAAATGCAGTTTTGCCACCTTTTGATGGTGCACCCACTTTAAATATAGTTTTTGACATGTTTATAAGTTCAATTTTACAAAATAAAATTATAATTTTGAATCAGGATATAAAAATTTACATTGGATAAAGTTTTGATATTTTTCTGATAACTTTCATATTTTAATGAATAGTAAAAACATGCTATATTTTAATTGAAAACAAATTTTTTCATCGTAATAATTTATATAGTTAAATTATAATATTGAATGGTTTTAAAGTATAAATATAATATATTTTTAACATTTAATATAATTTATGTCATTAGCATTGATTTTACCTTGAATTCGTAGGTTAAATAAATTCAATCTTTTGCAATGTTTTAAAGAGAAACCCGTTTTCTTTCGACAACGGGATTAATTTTAATTTAATTTCTGCAAATTTTGTGTATTGAATTTGGAAAAATAGATTCCATATTTGGAATCAGTGGGTCCAAATTATGTTAATATACTATTTATTTTTGGGAATTATGAATAGTAACTACGGTAAATTTTATTTACCATAGTTAAAGGTAAATTGGGTAATTAAGGATAAATATAATATTATAAAATTACCCTAACACATTCCAAAATTCTATTAGATGGCTAAAAGTTGACCCATATCACCTAAGGGTCGGATTAGATTCATTTTATGGACTTTTGACCATGAAAATAAGTTAATTATTATTAAAACCAAAGAAAGTGACAACATGTCACTCTCTTAAATCTTATAAGTTTAATAATTTTAATTTAGTGATAAACTTAATGAAACTTCGAACATGAATAGTCTCCAGAAATCGAATAAAATTATGTACATCATATGAATTTATTTATAATTTTTAGGGATTAAATAATTATCATTAATTGTGACACAATAGTGATGCAGAAATTGTTTATCTAGTGTTAAATCAAGAATATAGTTTTTATTAAACTAATAGTGACCATAAAATGTACAAAAACCTGACCAAAAATTATTTTTCATGTAAATGTAAACCATAATCATCCAATGGTCGAATATTTTACCATTTGGAGCCTTATTAAAGTGATTATGACACTTATATTATTTTATTTTAAATGATGCCAAAGTTGTCACCTTCATAATTTAATAAATATAACAATTTAAATATTGTGATTTTAAGATGAAAAATTCGAGTAAAAGTATTATTGTGAAATGTAATATATTTATATTCATCATAGGATTTTATTTTTAATTTTTATGCAACAAATAAGTATATTAAATAATTATACAAAAATGTTGTAGTAATTATTTTATTAAGAGATAAACCAAATAAATGGTTTTAAAAATAATAAAATAAATACTATATGAACTATTTAATGTTCTCCACTACTTTTCTAGATACATATGACATTTTATGAATATATTAAAGTTTTTAGTTAGAACATATCTTCTGTATATATTTTATTTAAATTCAAATAAATGAATAGTGTCAAAATTGACACTATTGTTATTTTATAAAAATAACATATTATAAAATATTTTAAAAATCACAAAAATATTTAAAAATTATAAATTTAAATTTATATGGTCTAAAATGTTATAAAGTATCTAATTATGGAAAATTAACAACAAATAAGTAATTATTTTTTATAATTTAAAATTTAGAATGTTATTACCACAAATAAAATAAAATTGATTAAATAAGGATAAATCAAGTTGATAATGTTTAAAATAAATTCCTAACATGTATAAATTTTATTGGTTGAGGATATTAAAACCCTATATCATCTAATATTCTAATATGAGTCATTTTTGGAGGTTTTTAAGTGGTGTTAGATTTATTATAAATTAATATTTTTAAGATTTCCAAAGGTGCCCCTCTCCTCCCTTATAAAAGGGCACCTCCTCCCTCTCTTCCTCACACCACTTTGAGCCTTAATGCACGGCCAAAACCTGAAAAATTCTCTTCTCCAGTTCCCTAGAAACATCTTAGAGGTCCTGGTCTTCTTCAAAGACCTATTTTAGTGCCCTAAGAGGAGGTCTCAAAGAGGCGCTTCAAAGAAGAGGTAATGTCCATTACCGATTCTTTCAAATTTATTTCTTCTTCCACTTCTTCTTTTTTTAGTTGTTTCATTATGAGGTAATAAAATCAGTATCAATAATATACTGATATGTTATTATAAGTATGAAACAACCATATTTCACTATCTATCCATCCTACGGAAAACAAAATCACGGCGCGTGCGTATGTACGGAATACCGTCTCCACGCCATGGTGTAATCTATTTTCCACCACCACCTTAATTGGATGGGTATAATGGTGAAAGTAATGAATATATATGTGATTATTGTAAAGTGATATTGATTCTGTAATATTATATATACACTTTAATACAATTCCACGATCTTGGGAATGATATTATCGGTCGTGCGTACGTACGGACTACCATCTCCACAACGCGATGAGATTCACTATCCATGTTAACCATTCAAGAATGATTATAAAGTATATATAATAAGTAATCATGAAATATATGAAATAATAATTCTACTGTATTTATGTATATATATATATTTATTTCATCTACTTAATTCCATTCAATTCAATAAGGAAACGAAAACAACGTTCATGCGTACGTACGGCCTACCGTCTCCATGAACGGTGTATTTCTTTCCATTTATCGATCTATTATGTATATTCTGAATATATATTATATATAAATCATGTTTTACATTCTGGATTTAAGTAATCATGATCTAAGTAATCATATGAATAATTACTAGTTAAAACACGAACGACAAATGAAACGATTTTACCCAAAATGCTACTTTAACATGAATTTACAAAAGAACGGGTAATATAAAGTCATAAGTGAACCATATATGATATAATAACAATGAATATGATTCTGTAATAGGTCAATGACATTATTTAAATCATTATACACGAGTTTTGGAAACGTACGAAGCATATCGGACCTAAGGTAAGGGATAATTTTGCAAATCTCATTTTTATCCGAGATTGCTTATTCGTAAGTATTTACTGGGGTTATTGCGATCATCCATGTCCATGTTTTATAAAAGTGTATTAATGTATGTTTAAAGTCCTTTTTACCCATTTTTACTTTTACTACATGGTATGTGTGGAATCTTTCTTTTACAAGGTACTTTTTGTCTTTTCCGGCAAAAGTATGAGAAGAATGTTTCTTAACTTATACTGCACGAACAAATTTTTACGGTTTTATAAAGCCTTATTTTAATGAAGATTCCTTCAAAATATTTCATGAATATTTTCAAAAAAATCCTTTTCTTTTTAAAATTTCATGACATTTTTTTGAACAGAAAATGATTTTGAAGAAGAAAGGATATTTTCCTCAAGAATTCATTTCAAGTGTTTTATCAAAACCATTTTTCATCTAAGATGAAATTATTTCATATGTGTATGTTTCAAGTATAATGTCTCTATGATTTACATGGTTTGAATTTCCTTATTATGAAATGATATCTATTTATTTTATATGGATTATGTGATGATGGGATGATGTTTTTGAAACCCATTTCATTCGTTGGGTTATTATGAATGATGTATGTTTATTTTGTGGAACAAGTAAGAATGATTTAATTATGAGATGGGTGGGACCTATATCTCCCTCCAATTCATTGGTAAATGATTTATATCTCATGAGATAGACATGGCTGGAATGGAAAGTTAAACCGGTTCAGTAATACAAGACTGGAACGAGGAGTGAACTCGATTCAGAAAGGGACTTTTTCCACTAAGATGGTCTTGGAAACAATGCCTTGGATAATATGGAAATCATATCATGTGCTTAATGGTTGCTACAATTACATGTTTTATTCCCATTCTATTCTATCATTATTAATGTTTCTTTATGATCTATAACTTACGTACTTCCATGTATTGTGTCATTGCTCAAGATTTTTATGTTTAAACATTATGCTCATGTTTTTAAGTTCAAATGTATATGGTATGTTTTATTTTATCCATGCTTACCCTTCACTACTGGAAATAATTTTTTTCCCAACGGGTGTTTACCAACGGTTTTCTAAAATCGTTGGTCTTGAAGGATTAAGGGAGTCTTCACCAACAGTTTTATAAAACCATTGGTAAAGAAATGGCTAGGGAAGCCTTTCCCAACGGTTCACTGAAACCATTGGGAAAAGCCACACCTTTGCCAACTGTTTCTTCAAACCATTGGTAAAGGGGTGTGTTAATCACCATTTTGCCAACGGTTCTGTTGAACCGTTGGGAAAGGGTCACCCCTTTTCCAACGGTTTCCTCAAACCGTTGGTAAAGGGGTCCTTAGCATCTCTTTCCCAATGGTTTTTCAAAATTGTTGGGAATTATTTCCCCCATATCCACCCGCAGGGCTGCTCTCCCCCATTCGCACAGAAACCTAATTTCATCCGCTCTACCACTCTCCTCTCGCAAACTCCCCTATCCGAAGAGGTGAAAACCATCTGAAATCAGGTATTTTTTCATTTATAAACATATACTTCCTTATTTTTATTGTTATTGCTTTAGTATTTTAGTTTTAAGTTATCAATCCACCTCCATCTCTCTGCTACTCTCCAAATCCCCCATCTGAATAGGTAAAAACCCATTTAAATCATCTCAAATCAGGTAATTTTTTGTTTATACACATATGGTACCTTGTTTTTATTATTTTTATTGTTATTTCTCTAGTATTTTAGTTTTATGTTATCAATCCAGCTGAAGCTCTCTGCTACTCTCGAACTCCCCCATCAGAATAGGTGAAAACCCATCTGAATCATCTCAAATCAGGTAATTTTTTCTTTATACACATATGGTACCTTGTTTTTATTATTATTGATCTAATATTTTAGTTTTAAGTTTGGATTTTGCTGTGATTTCACCATGTAAAATAGGGAAATGAATGAATATTTTGTTAATTAATTAGTTTCCCCTGGAATATCAGTTGTGTTATAATGTCCATGCTAAATAAAGGGGTAATGTAATAAAAGACCTTGAATAAATAAATTGTGGAAGTTGGGGTATGTTGCCTCTATGAGAGGTTTTTTTGTTGTGTTTCATTGTATGTTGTAGGCTGTTTTATGGGGATTGAGGTGACCAGTTGGGCTTTGTGATATGTGGGGTTGTAATGTGATGGTTAGTGGGCACGGATGTGTCATGTGAAGTTGTATGATAGTGATGATGTGTGGTGGTGTTGTGTCGAGTGGAGGTGTTGTGTGATGAAGTTGTGGTGTATAATGTGGTGAGGTGGTTTTGGTTGTGCGGTGGTTTGTGATGTGCAATATTTTTATTGTGATATGTGGTTGTTTTGGTGAGATGGTTGGTCGATGTAACATGGTGTCGATGGTTATTGTGAGATGGTGAGTTGTTGTGTGGTGGTTTTATTAGTTTCCTGGTTATCTATGGAATAAATTATGCTGTTAAAACAAAAAAACAAGATATTAAATAAATGAGATGGAATAGAAATGGATGTGTGGTAAATGGATTTAATTAATTTAACATTAAATGAATGGACAATGTAAGTATGAATGAAGTGGCTTATAAATGAATGTGAGAAATGCTATGCGTCTTGTGTGGTGGTGGTGTGGTTTATGTGTTTTATGGTAGTAGTGAAGTGTGTGATTATGTAGTTAATGTGAACCCATAGGTTGAGTATTTTGTGCTATCTACATATCATGTATTTTTATGTTATTTATACACATTCCAGGGGGGTGGTATGTCTAGGTGGTGGTGGTGGGGTTGTAGGGGAGGGGGGTGTGGGCTGTTTGGGAGGGTGGGCGGGGCTATCCAGGGGGGTACGGGGTGTCCAGGGGGGTACGGGGGTGGGCGGGCTGTCCACAAGGGAGGACGGGCTGTCCACGGGGGTGGCCGGGCTGTCAAGGAGGGGTGGGCGGGCTGTCCAGGGGGGGTGGGTGGGCTGGCCACGGGGGGTAGGGGTGTCCAGGGGGGTGGGCGGGCTATCCAAGGGGGTGGGGGGCTGTACATAGGGATAAGGGGTGTCGAGGGGGGTGGGTGGGCTATCCACGGGGGTGGTTGGGCTGTCTAGGGGGTAGGGGGTGTCCACGGGGGTGGGTGGGTTGTCCACAGGGGTGGGCAGGGCTATCCACGAGGGTGGGAAAGGCTGTCCACGGGGGTGGGCGGGGCTGTCCAGGGGGTGTGGGATGTCCTGGGGGTCTGGGTGGGGTGTCCTGGTGGGGGAGGGGTGTGTGGGGTGTCCAGGGGGGGTGGTATGTCTAGGTGGTGGTGGTGGGGTTGCAGGGGAGGGGGGTGTGGGCTGTTTAGGAGGGTGGGCGGGGCTATCCCGGGGGGGGGGGGGGGTACGGGGTGTCCAGGGGGGTACGGTGGATTGTGTGATGTTTCTCTAATGATCAAGGACGGAATGTTTTGAGGACATCACAAGTCCTGACTGGTTGATCCTAGAAGCAATTTCATGATAATGGATGTAATGCCTATAGGGAATCTCTTTATTTTGGTGATCTTCTCCATTTTCATCAAAAGACATGTTTGACACACTGGGAGGGAAACTCTAGAGTCAGTGTGACATGTCTTGAAGGGTGATTTATGTCCATAGTGACATGATTTGAGGACATCACATGACCTAGTTGGTGTGCCTGGAGGGTGTTAAGGGAGCCATCTAACATTCCTGACATTTAATATGAGAATGAGATAATATGTATTGATTCCCCTATATAGAAGGAGATACATATCTATTGGAAAACATGTAGTCTGTATGGTGAGAATTAAAGGCTTTTCATTACAAGGGTGGCATATTCATGGGTGCCATCTGATTTTATTTGACATGTCAAGGGGACATCAAATGATCAAAATAGGTTTCCAATGGAATGTATTATGAACAGGATGAAATTTCCTAGTGCAATAAAATTTCATCGGTGATGCATGTTATGAACATTAGGGTAAACATATATTTCCTTCACCTTATTCTCCCATATTTTAGTATTTCATCCATCCTTTTATCCCAAATTCCATAGATTTATACATTATTTTATTATATTATGTCTCAAATTATCTAAAATATGTGTTTGATGTTCTTCACGTGACCTATCATAATTCCTTCTCATAATCTATAGTGATCATGGGAAGATCCCATGCATGATTCACGATCACTCAAATTATTCTGCAGATCATACATAATGGAAGCCTTACAAGATGTGAGATGATTATATCTATGAAATCTACTCAGGTACCTAGTGAGGAAGTGCATATTAATTCAAAAAGGTAAATCTCATATGAGGATACCCTACTAATATGGTTATGGGATGAGGCATGCTCTGATGTGATAACACATTAAGTTCTTGTTGGTTTTACATTTTTTCAATAACACATTAGTATGTTTTTTTCACATGTGTAGTTGATACCATGATTATTTTCTTCCTTTATCGTTTACTTAAATTTATTTTCTATTAAAGTTCAATCCTATTGAATTTTTTATGAAAAAATGACTTATATGAATTCTTTTTACAGAATGGACAGAAGTTGGATGTATGAAACCGATCGTATCTCAAGCAATTTTCAAAACAATTTGAAGAGCTTTTTAGATTTTTCATTTCACAATGCTTCAGATAGTGGCCGCATACACTGCCCATGTTCCAATTGTGTTGGTAGACCTTGGTTGAGTCATGAAGAAGTCAGCTACCACATAACCAAAAATGTTTTTCAAGAAAACTACTTTGTGTGGTATCATAATGGGGAGAAAATGAAATCTCAAATTGGTGATGATCGAAATGAAAGGACTGGAATGGAGAATTTGTTAGATGATCGGTTTCTGTTTATTCGTCATCATGAAAAAGAAAGGATTTCAACTCAAGAAGACGTCGATATGAGGACAACTGATGCATCTAGTGAAAATGATGATATTGATAGGGTGAAAAAATTGAATGATGCTGTCACGACTCCAGTATATCGACAATGCGATAAAATGAAAAAGCTGGAATTTTTAATCCGATTGTTTCATGGAAAAACTATTTATGGGATTTCTAATACAGCAATCGATTACATTCTTACCCTCTTGAAGGATTTACTTCCAGATGATGTAGATATTCCCTCAAACCACTATATGGCATGGAAGTTAGTTGAAGAACTTGGATTTTCCAGAAACAAAATTCATACTTGCCCGAAAGATTGCAGTTTATTCTGGGAAGAAACCGCTGAACGAAATGAATGTATAAAATGTGGCACATCCCGCTGGAATTCAAAATCTGATGGAACACCATCCCGCATTCCACAGAAAGTAATGTGGCACTTTCCATTGATCCCCAGACTCTAGAATCTTTTTATGTCTGATGACATATCTATAAAAATGAGATGGCATGATACTGAGAGAAAGAAGACTAATGATGAGTTGGTTCATCCTGCGGATGGATTTGCATGGCCGAGATTTGATGCTCGACATCCTGATTTTTCAGCTGACGTGCGTAATGTGAGGCTGGGTCTTTCATGCGACGATTTTAATCCGTTTGGGCAGATTCTTACTTCGCACAACACATGGCCAGTTTTTATACACATTTATAATCTTCCCCCATGGTTGTGTATGAAAAAATCTTTCACTTTCATGAGTATACTCATATCTGGTCCTTCTGATCCCGACATTGATATTGATGTATACATTCAACCTTTAATAAAAGAGTTGAAACTTCTTTGGGATGTGTATGTGCGCACATACGATGCATGTTCGAAAGACATATTTCAGATGCGTGCTGCGCTTATGTGGACGATCAATGATTTTTCAGCTTATGCAATGATGTCTGGATGGAGCACGAAGTGAAAACTGTCATGTCCAGTTTGTATGAAGAATACACGATCCAGAAGACTGAAACATCGTTGTAGTTTCAGTTTTATGGGACATCAATGATTTTTGCCAAAGGATCATCCATATAGAATGAATCATCGAAGATTTGATAATACTATAGAGACCGATGATCCACCTCAGCGTATGTCTGGAACTGATGTGCTTAATGAATTGAAAGATTTCAGTTTTTCGTTCGGGAAGGGTCAAATGAAATCTGGAAAGAGAAAGAATGTTTCCACAGAAACCTGTTACAATTGGAGGAAGAGGAGTATCTTTTTTGATTTTCCTTATTGGTCAACCAATTTGCTACATCATTTCTTAGACGTAATGCATATTGAAAAGAATATATGTGAAATGTTACTTTCAGTTCTTCTAAATGTCAAGGGGAAGACAAAAGATGATTTACGATCTCGACGTGACTTGGTGGATTAGGGCATCAGACCAGAATTGCATCCTGTGCGTATCAGTGAAAATAAATGGCAACTTCCATGTGCTTTTTATGTGATGACACCTACTGAAAAAAAACAATTTCTGGAAGTATTAGAGACTATTAGAGTTCCTGATGGCTATTCAAGCAACATATCTAAACGGGTCAACATAAGAGAGTTGAAGCTAAAATATTTGAAGACTCATGATTATCACGTTCTACTGCATGAGTTGCTTTCAATAGCAATCCGTCATCTTTTGTCCAATAATGTAAGGGTGGGTGTTATTCGGTTGTGCCATTTTTTTAGAGATATTTGTGCTAATAAGTTGTCCAAGTCTTTCTAGCAAAAAATGTTGACAGATGCCCCATTAATTTTGTGTGAGTTGGAGAAAATATTTCCCCCATCATTTTTCACATGCATGCTGCATCTGACTGTCCATATTCCAACTGAAATACTTCTCAGAGGACCTGTTTCTTTTCGTTGGATGTATCCAACTGAAAGAAATATGTTCACATTAAAGTCTTATGTTCGAAACAAGAATCATCCCGAAGGTTCTATCGTGAACGGTTACTTAGCTCAAGAATGTATGGATTTCTGTTCGATGTATTTGTCTGATCTTACTACAAGAATGAACAGAACAATGAGAAATGAAGAAGAACAATATGAGAAAATTGAACCCAGTTTTCCATCACTTCCTCAAATAGGAGGAATTCCTGGATCATATACATTGAAGACATTAAGCCACGAAGAGCGGGAGATGGCACATCGCACAGTTTTGTTCAACTGTGATTTGTTCGATGACTATATCAGGTAACAAAATTGAATATGTATATCTTACATATATATCTGTTAAACTATTCATATTTTTTTATCTATAGGGAACATAAAACAATGATAAATAGGAAGCATCGTTCTTTATCTTTGAGAAGGAGAGAGACTTTGCATAGCAAAGAGTTTTCTGCTTGGTTAAAATTGAAGGTAAAAATATTACTATTTAAATTAATTATTTCAATATTTAATTAAGTTTAACTGTAATTTATATTGCAGGTATTGAGTTTGTCTGCTGACTCTGTCTCTGAGGAAATAAGAGCTTGGGATTTTGGTCCTAATACCGTGGTTCGTGACTGTAAATCAATTGTTATCAATGGGTACAGATTTATTGTCACTGAACGAGCCAAAAACATGAGAACACAACATGATGGTATTATGGTTACTGCCACAATAGATTGTTATGCCAGTGCATCAGATAGTAGACCGCGACTTGAAAATGTGGGTTATTATGGAGTCGTTGAGAAAATAATAATATTGTATTCTTACTCTCATGGACGAGTCACAATGATGAAATGCCATTGGTTTGATTCGATGATGAGACATGGAAAATTTATTGATGATTATGGATTTTGAGTAATTAATATGACCCGCACTCTTGCTACCGAAGAACCATATGTGTTGGAATCAATGGATAAACAAGTTTTTTATGTCAAAGATCAACTTCAACCTGAATTTGGTGTCATAGTTGAAGTAATTCCAAGACATATTTTTGATGATGCTGATGATGGAATTGACACTGTCCCTATTGCCATTGGAACCAATCCATTTATTTCTTTTGATGACTCCAATAGCTCAATTGTCAGAGTTGATTGTGAACCTGAAGTTGTGGTTGGAAATATATAGAATCATTCATCCATGTTCTCAATTCTTTTGGTTTACCTCGAGTTGGGTTGTTAAGGTTGGTAATATTCATATTTATTTAGTATTGATCACAAATATGTTTTAGCTGACTTGACCGTTATGTGAATTTTCAATGTTTATTGGTTGCTGTTTTATTTGAATTGCATTTTCTAATTTGGAATTGAACTGTATTCAAACCAAATCAAACAATATTTCTAACTTGGTGAACATTACAACTTGTATGTTTTATTAAATTCATTCAAGATCTTCTAAAACAATTGATAGCTAAATTACCAATGAATCCCCTAATTCCCTCATATATTTAGTTTTTTGGTTTACACACTAATTTCGTTTTTCTAATTAATTATATATTTGTTTTCAAATGCAGGAAATGCAACCAATTGAAGAGAGACGAAGAAAAAAAATGGCGGAGAACAATCGTCGGATGGAGGAGCTGGGCGTTCCACCATTAGTGCCTACAATGAGTACTTTATTTCAAATATATATATATATATATATATATATATATATACAGAATATATAATGTCATGTGATTAATTTTTTTGTAAACTTTTTTGTAGGATCCACCGTTACGTCGACAGTTATTCAACAAGGAGCCTAGTACTGGTCCTAGTACTCAGGCCGGTGGTACGAGGAGGGTTCGTACCAGAGGTGGACGTAGAGATGCGTGTGCCCGACTAGACCCTGCCCCTCCCACTGATATTTCATCCTTCCCACATTCTAATCCCTGTGTGTCGTTCGGGACACATGGGGTATTTAGGCCTCCCATGCTTTCACTACCTTCTGCATCTTCTGCCCCATCATTTTCACATCCCATGATGATTCCCACTCCCCAGTCAGCATCAGGTCATACAGCTGTTCCATCTTCTTTTCCTTCTACTTCTATCTCTCCGAGCTTTTATATTCCATCGTCTTCGACTCCTGTTCCACCAGAGGGTGTTCCATCAGGTTCTGTGGATCTGGCGTCACTCATTGATCAGACTAGCGCAAGTATATTTATAAAACCCTAAAAAAAATTTATAGCAATATTTATTTTCATTACAACATGTTTTGATAAAATATTTGTTTTTATTTCATGATAGATACATCTACTGACAAGAGGCGGGGGCGGGTCCGTACACGCATGCGTTCGGTGTGGAACCGTCGCACACATGTTATGGTGGAATATAATGAAGACAATCAGATGGTTGAGAAAACAGGGCAGCAATGTCGGAGTTTTCTGGCGACTCTTGCCAAATACTCCGACATCATTCCCGTCAGCCCGCTGTCGTGGAGACATTTGCCACATGAGGTCAAAGATAGAGCTTGGGTAGAGATATGGGTAAAAAAATCCGTTGTATTTAATGCCATGAATTATTTTTGTATTTATATGAATTAATATTTTGATTTCAGCTTCGATTTAATTTTCCTGATGGTGAGGGTGCATGACTGGAACGTCTAAAGGATTTAGGCGAGCTTTGGAGAGCCTACAAGCATGAGCTGTATATTGGATGGCGTGCTAGAGTTGGCACTGAGTTAGAGGCGGTACCAGTCATGGATGATTGTCCTATAGAGCAGTATCGTCAGATGATTACTCATTGGACGAGTACCCAGTTTAAGGTATGAATTACATTTGAGGTATTTAAATAATAACTTTCAAGTTTTGCATTAATATTATCCTTTGCATTATCTAATTTTATTTAGGAATCATCTGGAAAAAATAAAAAAAACATTGATGCAAAAAAATACCTCCATACACTAGGACGCACGACGATGCCGGATCATGAGAGGCAGCAGGTATGACAATTGTTTATAAGTTTTCTTTACGACTTATATTTTCTTTTGTTTCCTCAATTATTTAATCATTTTCTAAAGTTTTTATATAACTTTTGTTTTCAATGTCATTGTAGAGGCAAGTACAAAATATTGAAGGACGTGTGCCTCGAGCAAAACTGTTTTGCTCGAGTAGACGAAAAAAGGATGGAAGTACTGTCAACGAAGCGACTCAGCAGCAGATTGTAAGTTTTAATCTGTTGATTTTATATTTTAATATCTATTTTGTAACTTAATAATATATTTATATTTGTAACAGGATGCTTTAGAGGCTCTCGATGTCCAAGAAGCAGACAATTTTGGGCCATCTGATCACTTACATCAGGTGTTGGGAGAGGATCATTCTGGCAGAGTATGCTGCCGACCTAGGATAGCCCCGACGAGGTATTGGCCTGCCTCAGGTACGAGTTGTAGTGCCACCGAGCTGCAGCAAGTTAGGGCACAGGCAGAACAGGCTGAGAAAAGGGCCACAGAGACAGAAGAATAGTCTGCTAGGGCAAACTGTGCATTTATGAAATTTATTGAAGTTCTACGTCCAACACTTCCAGTAGAGGCCAGACCAGCGATTGATGAATACATGTCGTCGATAAATTCTATATATGGTGCACCAGGTGGAAGTTCCAGTGGTGGTCAGGCCGATGTCCAGCTTGAAGATGATGATGGCGAGGAGTCTGATGCGGAAAAGGAGGGAGATGAGGAGGGTGAGGAGGAGGGCGAAGGAGAGGAGGAGGGCGCTGTGGAGGGTGAGGACGATGAGGAGGACGATGACGAGGGTGATGATGATGATGATGATGGTGATGGTGATACTGATGTGGGACATATTGATCTGTTACATTTTTGACTTATATTAATGAGATTTGATGTTTAATCTATTCTAGTTGTTGGTTTTATCTAGACTCGTAGTATAGTATTGGAGTTGAGTTATTTTTGTATATTGTCTGTTTTTATGGATGTTGTTGTCTTTTAGTGGTTGTGTGTTTGAGAACTCCCTGGACAACCCCCCTCATTCTTGGACCCTGGACAACCCCCTCCCCCTTGGACCCTGAACACCCCCCAAACACCCCCCGGACAGCCCCGCGGACAGCCCCCTGGACAGCCCCCCGTACAGCCCCCCACCCTCCACCCTGGACCCCGGATAGCCCCCCGAACAGCCCCCCAGACAACCCCCACCCTCCCCCTTGGACCCCAGACAACCCCCCAAACACCCCCCGAACAGCCCCCCGGACAGCCCCCTGAACAACCCCGGACAACCCCCTGAACAACCCCTGAACAACCCCTGAACAACCCCCTGAACAACCCCCGGACAGCCCCCTGAACAACCCTGGACAACCCCCTGAACAACCCCCAAACACCCCCCGGATAGACCCCGCACAGCCCCCACCCTCCTCCTTGGTCCCCGGACAGCCCCCCGGACACCCACCGGACAGCCCCCCCAGACAGCCCCTCGGACAGCCCCTCCACCTTCCTTAATTTCATTAGCTCTGAAATGTTTCATAGCACGATCAACTAAAATCTAATACATACTAAATATGATATAAAAATATTCTATATGAATTTCCATAAGATTTTAACTGAAAACAAAAAGTGACATACGAAAAACTGACCAAACGCATTCGAAATGTGTTGATGCTTTAGGAAAATGATCCATGGGTCATATGTGATGTGTACGAATCAACCCCGCCTCAATCTGAGGCGCGGTGTGGCCGGAACAACTCAAAGTGTATGTCTTTTGTTTCAAAAGGACATCATTTTAAGTGAAAAACATCAACTGGCATACGAAAAACTAGCGAAACGCATTCAGATTGTGTTGATACTTTAAGACAACGATCCATGGGTCATTTGAGACGTATACGAGTCAACCCCACCTAAATCCGAGATGCGGTGTGGTCGGGACCACTCTAAGTGACTTTCTTTTGTTTAAAATGGACAGTATTTTAAGTACATACGGAAAACCAACCAAACGCATTCGGTTTCTATTGAAACTTTAGGAGAACGATCCATGGGTCATATGTGACGTGTACGAGTCAACGCCACCTCAATCCGAGGCGCGGTGTGACCAACACCACTCAAAGTGTCTTTATTTTGTTTAAAATGGACTTCATTTTTAGTGAAAACAACAAATGACATACGGAAAACTGACCAAACGGATTATGATTGTGTTGATACTTTAGCACAATGATCCATGGGTCATATGTGACGTGTACTAGTCAACCCCGCCTCAATCAGAGGCGCGGTGTGGCCGGCACAACTCAAAGTGTATGTCTTTTGTTTCAAAAGGACATCATTTTAAGTGAAAAACATCAACTGGCACACGACCCGTCCGATTGACGTGCCGTCTGCTCGACCACTTCATAAATCACTCACCCGTATTTGTCGTCTGATTTCAGGCCATTCCGAAATTGTTCGGCCCGTTTGGACCACCCTCACGCGCGTTTACGAAGCGCGCACATCACTTAAAACACGAATATTGAGCCGTACCGCGCAAACCGCACGTCCGATTGACGTTCTGTCTACGCGTACATGTCAAGAATAATAAGTAGAATGTTTCAAGGTGGTTTCAGCTCAATCCGAGGTCGTCCGCTATGAATTTGACCATTTGACGCCCGTTTTGGCCGTTTATGACACCAGAACTGCGTTGTCGGTCACCGCGGGCACATGGCATGTCCAATTGACGTGCCGTCTGCTCGAACACTTCAGAAATAACTCACCCGTATTTTTCGTCTGATTTCAGGCCATTCCGACTTCATTCGGACCATTTGGACCCCCCTCACGCGCGTTTAAGAAGCGCGTGCATCACTTAAAATATGAATATTGAGCCGTACCACGCAAACCGCACGTCCGATTGACATGCCGTCTGCACGTACACATCACGAATAATAATTAGAATGTTGCACGGTGGTTTCATCTCAATCTGAAGTCGTCCGCTATGAATTTGACCGTTGGACGCCCGTTTTGGCCGTTTATGACACCAGAACTGCGTTGTCGGTCACCGCGGGCACACGGAATGTCCGATTGATGTGCCGTCTACTCGACCACTTCAGAAATCACTCTCCCGTATTTTTCGTCAGATTTCAGGCCATTCCGACTTCGTTCGGCCCATTTGGACCCCCCTCACGCGCGTTTACGAAGCGCGCACATCACTTAAAACACGAATATTGAGCCATACCGCACAAACCGCACGTCTGATTGACATGCCGTCTATGCATACACATCATGAATAATAATTAGATTGTTTCACGGTGGTTTCAGCTCAATCCGAGGTCGTCCGATATGAATTTGACCGTTTGACGCCCGCTTTGGCCGTTTATGACACCAGAACTGCATTGTCGGTCACCGCGGGCACACGACACGTACGATTGACGTGATGTCTACTCGACCACTTCATAAATCACTCACCCGTATTTTTCATCTGATTTCAGGCCATTTCGAAATCGTTCGGCCCATTTGGACCACCCTCACGCGCGTTTACGAAGCACGCACATCACTTAAAACACGAATATTGAGCCGTACCGCGCAAACCGCACGTCCGATTGACGTGCCATCTGCGCGTACACGTCACGAATAACAATTAGAATGTTACACGGCGGTTTCAGCTCAATCTGAGGTCGTCCGCTATGAATTTGACCGTTGGACGCCCGTTTTGGCCGTTTATGACACTAGAACTGCGTTGTCGGTCACCGCGGGCACACGGCACGTCCGATTGACGTGCCGTCTACTCGACCACTTCATAAATCACTCTCCCGTATTTTTCGTCTGATTTCAGGCCATTCTGACTTCGTTCGGCCTGTTTGGACCCCCCTCACGCGCGTTTACGAAGCGCGCACATCACTTAAAACACGAATATTGAGCCGTACCGTGCAAACCGTACGTCCGATTGACGTGCTGTCTGCGCGTACACGTCACGAATAATAATTATAATGTTGCACGGTGGTTTCAGCTCAATCCGAGGTCGTCCGCTATGAATTTGAACGTTTGACGCCCGTTTTGGCCGTTTATGACACCAGAACTGCGTTGTCGGTCACCGCAGGCACACGACACGTCCGATTGACGTGCTGTCTACGCGACCACTCCATAAATCACTCACCCGTATTTTTCTTCTGATTTCAGGCTATTCCGAAATCGTTCGGCCCGTTTGGACCACCCTCACGCGCGTTTACGAAGCGCGCACATCACTTAAAACACGAATATTGAGCCGTACCGCGCAAACCGCACGTCCGATTGACGTTCCGTCTGCACATACACGTCAAGAATAATAATTAGAATGTTTCACGGTGGTTTCAGCTCAATCCGAGGTCGTCTGCTATGAATTTGACCATTTGACGTCCGTTTTGGCCGTTTATGACACCAGAACTGCGTTGTCGGTCACCGCGGGCACATGGCACATCCAATTGATGTGACGTCTGCTCTAACACTTCATAAATCACTCACTCGTATTTTTAGTCTGATTTCAGGCCATTCCGACTTCGTTCGGCCTGTTTGGACCCCCCCTCACACGCGTTTACGAAGCACACACATCACTTAAAATACGAATATTGAGTCGTACCGTGCAAATCGCATGTCCGATTGACGTTCCATCTGCGCTTACACGTCACGAATAATAATTAGAATGTTGCATGGTCGTTTCAGCTCAATATGAGGTCGTCCGCTATGAATTTGACCGTTGGACGCCCGTTTTGGCCGTTTATGACACCAGAACTGCGTTGTCGGTCACCGCGGGCACACGGCATGTCCGATTGACGTGCTGTCTGCTTGACCACTTCATAAATCACTCTCCCGTATTTGTCGTCTGATTTCAGGCCATTCCGACTTTGTTCGGCCCGTTTGGACCCCCCTCACGCGCGTTTACGAAGCGCGCGCATCACTTAAAACACGAATATTGAGCCGTACTGCGCAAACCGCACGTCCGATTGATGTGGCGTCTGCGCGTACACATCATGAATAATAATTAGAATGTTTCATGGTGGTTTCAGCTCAATCCAGAGACATGGTGTGGCCAGTACCACTCAAAGTGTCCGTCTTTTGTTTCAAAAGGACGTCATTTTAAGTGAAAAGCATCAACTGGCATACGAAAAACCAACCAAACGCATTCCGAATCTGTTGATAATTTATCCCAACAATCCATGGGTCATATGTGACGTGTATGAGCCAACCCGGGATGAATCCGAGTCGCGGTGTGGCCAGGATAAGTCTAAGTGGCTCTCTTTTGTTTAAAATGGACACGATTTTAAGTACATACAGACTAATGACCAAACGGATTCGGTTTCCATTGAAACTTTAGGAGAACGATCCATGGGTCATATGTGACATGTACGAATCAACCCCGCCTCAATCGGAGATGCGGTGTGGCCTACACCACTCAAAGTGTCAGTATTTTGTTTCAAAAAGACGTCATTTTAACTGAAAAGCATCAATTGACATACGAAAATCTGACCAAAGGCATTCGGACTGTGTCGATACTTTAGCACAAGGATCCATCAGTCATATGTGACGTGTACGAGTCAATCCCGCCTCAATCCGAGGAGCGGTGTGGCCGAAACCATTCTAACTGTGTCTCTTTTGTTTAAAATGGACATGATTATAAGTGAAAAGAACAACTGGCATACGCAAAACTGACCAAACGCATTCCGAATCTATTGATAATTTCTCACAATGATCCATCGGTCATATGTGACCTAACCCGGGATCAATGCGAGTCGCGGTGTGGCCGAGATCCGTCTAAGTGGCTCTCTTTTGTTTAAAATGGACAACATTTTAAGTACATACAGAAAACTGACCAAACGCATTCGGTTTCCATTGAAACATTAGGAGAACGATCCATGGGTCATATGTGATGTGTACGAATCATCCCCGCCTCAATCCGAGGCGTGGTGTGGCCGACACCGCTCTAACTGTGTCTGTTTTGTTTAAAATGGATAGGATTATAAGTGAAAAGAACTGGCATACGCAAAACCGACCAAACGCATTCGGTTTCCATTGAAACTTTAGGAGAACGATACATGGGTCATATGTGATGTGTACGAATCATCCCCGTCTCAATCCGAGACGCGGTGTGGCCGAAACCGCTCTAACTATGTCTCTTCTGTTTAAAATGGACATGATTATAAGTGAAAAAGAACAACTGGCATACGCAAAACTGACCAAACGCATTCCGAATCTTTTGATCATTTATCACAACGATCCATGGGTCATATGTGACCTGTACGAGGAAACCCGGGTTCAATACGAGTCGCGGTGTGGCCGGGATCAGTCTAAGTGTCTCTCTTTTGTTTAAAATGGACACCATTTTAAGTACATATGAAAAACTAACCAAACTCATTCGGTTTCCATTGAAACTTTAGGAGAATGATCCATGGGTCATATGTGACGTGTACGAATCATCCCCGCCTCAATCCGAGGTGCGGTGTGGCCGACACCGCTCTAAATGTGTCTGTTTTGTTTAAAATGGATAGGATTCTAAGTGAAAAGAACAACTGGCATACGCAAAACCGACCAAACGCATTCAGAATCTTTTGATAATTTATCACAACGATCCATGGGTCATATGTGACGTGTACGAGCAAACCTGGTTCAATCCGAGTCGCGGTGTGGCCGAGATCCGTCTAAATGTCTCTCTTTTGTTTAAAATGGATACCATTTTAAGTACATACGGAAAACCGACCAAAAGAATTCGGTTTCCATTGTAACTTTAGGAGAACGATCCATGGGTACTATGTGATGTGTACGAATCATCCCCGCCTCAATCCGACATGCGGTGTGGCTGACACCACTCAAAGTGTCCGTCATTTGTTTCAAAAGGACGTCATTTTAAGTGAAAGGCATCAACTGACATATGGAAGAACGACCAAACGCATTCGGATTCTATCGATACTTTAGCACAACGATCCATGGGTCATATGTGACATGTACAAGTCAACCCTGTCTTAATCCGAGACGCGGTGTGGCCGACACTGCTCTAACTCTGTCTCTTTTGTTTAAAATGGACATGATTATAAATGAAAAGAACAACTGGCATATGCAAAACCGACCAAACGCATTCAGAATCTTTTGATAATTTATCACAACGATCCATGGGTCATATGTGACATGTACGAGCCAACCCGGGATGAATCTGAGTTGCGGTGTGGTCAGGATTAGTCTAAGTGTCACTCTTTTGTTTAAAATGGACAACATTTTAAGTACATATGGAAAACCGACCAAACACATTCTGTTTCCATTTAAACTTTAGGAGAACGATCCATGGGTCATATGTGACGTGTACGAATCAACCCTGCCTCAATTGGAGATGCGGTGTGGTTGGCACCACTCATAGTGTCCGTCTTTTGTTTCAAAAGGACATCATTTTAAGTGAAAAACATCAACTGGCATACGGAAAACTGACCAAACACATTCGGATTTTGTCGATACTTTAGCACAATGATCCATGGGTCAAATGTGACGTGTACGAGTAAACCCCACCTCAATCTAAGGTGCGGTGTGACCGGTATCACTTCAGGTGTATGTATTTTGTTTAAAATGGACATCATTTGAGGTAAAAATATATGGTATAGAAAAAACCGATCAAATTATGAATTGAATTTCGGATTCCACATATAATTGTCATCTAAATTTTAAATTGAATTCTATATGAATTATGTACGTTTATAATTACGTTATGAATTCTAATTTAATTATGGATGTGTATAGTTTCAGGATCCATTATATGTTAAATGTGTATGAATTTGTTGGTAATTGTATATGTATGTTTTATTTTATTTCAGGTACAATAATTGGATAGAAAATGAGGTAAAAATGAGGCCTGATGGAGAGGGGCCTGATGGACAGGGGCTGTGCAAATTGCAGGGTGCTGCAATTTTCAGCATAGGGCATGCCAACAGTTTAAAACCGTTGGCATATAATCCTAAAGAAGTTTTTACCAATGGTTCATTGAACCGTTGGTAAATATCTCTTTTCCCAACGGTTATAAACCGTTGGGAAAGAGTTTGGGATATGGATATTTCCCAACGGTTCTCCCAAACCGTTGGAAAAAACTATCCCAACGGTTTGGCAGAACCATTGGGATAGGGTGGCTTTTGTGAGCCTATACCAACGGTTTCCAGTAAACTGTTGGGAAAACCTTTTCCCAACGGCTTACTTCCCTATGGTTATCACAACCGTTGGTATATCATATACCAACGGTTAGAGGGGCTTTCCCAATGGTTGTGAACCGTTGGGAAATATTATATTTCCAGTAGTGCTTACTAAGAATTTGAGCTCACCCTTTTTTATGTTTTCTTTTCCCCAGGATATAAATAATGGTTTTAGGTAAGAAAAAAAGGGGGAGATAATTAATGGAGATGTGGAAGATCTTTCAACATGATTAGAAGTTTATATTCCAAGTTTCCAAAGACACTAAACTATTATGATCCTTGTGTGTCTGTTTTTATTATGTATTAATTATTCTCAAAAAGTAATTTAATGTCCATGTACATCAATCTTCGGGTCTCTACAGTTGGTATCAGAGGAAAGTTTTAGTTAACCTTTGGAAACTAAGATGCTAAAACTTTAGTGAGATCCCTAGAGATATTTCCAAGGTATGTCTAGGGATGTCCCTAAGGATAAGTATACGTATAAGATATAGTCCTAGAACTATGGTAACGATCTTAGAATTTAACCTAAGATATTAGATATTGAGGGTACTCCCCCTTTACTATGTTGTTTTCCCTAACATGATTTTTTCCTCTCACACTATTCTTTTTGGGTTTTAGAAAATGGCTGGAAACAGGAAGATTCATGATAATGGATGATATGATGGACAATGGAATGATATTCTTCTTGAGAAACTGAATGAAATGGGATTTGGAAGTCCAAAAATCATTATTATTCCGAATCAGCAATCTCATAATATGATCAATAAACTCAAATTTGGTAAGTTTCCTGACTCATCTAATAAGAGAAAGATGGAGTTTCATGATGATCATAGAGGAAAGAAAGTTCAATTTCCCCTATGTAAATCATGTGGGAAGAGGCATCAAGGAGAATGTTTCAAAGGAACTGGAAGATGCTTTGGGTGTGGAAAATAAGGACACAAATCCAGTAAGTGAAAATGAAAAGGTTCAGTTAACACCATGGACAAGGATAATAGTATTTCTACGACAACAACAATGGTTAAATGTTTTAAATGTGGAACGTACGAGCATTATGAAAACCAATTCCCTAAGGGAAAGTCTCATGAAGAGAATTAGTATGGTCGTATGGGTAGTATTTATGTTGATGAAGATGAAGAGACTAGAAATGATATGTGAGATGAAAGAATTGTTGAAGCTCAATCAATGGTTTAAGAAGGTAGTGGAATGATTACATGTTTATCAAGTGTAATGTTGTATAAGTAATCTCATGGTACTATGGAATAAAGAGACATATAAGGATTGTTACACTATTGTATTTCCTTATGTTTTTAAAGTATATGATGAATGGTACCAGTGGCCATGAAAGGGTATTCATATATTTTTGGAAAGTAGATGGTATGCGCATAATGAATGGATAAAGAGAAAATTAAATGTTTGATAGTATTCAAGAGCACATGAATGATATAAGGAGAAGGTCATATCATGGTTTGAGTATATATAATTTTTGTGATTTTGGAATGTGGAAAGAGTTAACTTTTGACAACATTCTTGTTTTCACTAAGGTTCAATGGGTATTCATTTTTCTAGAGAATACATGATTAAGGTATTCACATGATTGGAATGTGACCAAAAAGATATATGGGGGATAAATGATGGTATTCACATGCTTAGTTGATGACATTTCAAGTAATTGTTTTCTTTATACTATGAGATTGGACATATGTATTTTGGATAAGCCTAAAGATTGGAATGAATTATGTTGGACATAAGTTAGTATTTTTTAAGGCTAGATTTTTTTTCGATATTATTTATAATGTAGTTTTAGAAAAAGGACAACCTGTAGGACGAGAGACAACCCATCGCGTCGGACAAGGCTGTGGGAATCGAACCCACAACTGAAGTGCGATTGGCCTTTATTGCCTACCACTGGCCTACAGGAAGTCCCTGGTTAGTAGAAACTAGTTTTATTTTATTAAGCGGTATGATATATGAAGTATAAGTTCATTTTTGGAACCATATACGATTAATCTAACCATAAGATGGACTTATAACCTTTTCTAACCTTTTGTTTGAAACAGATGGAATGAACCATCATTCTATCACATGATCTGCTAACACATCACGAATAAAAAATTCAACTTAATTTCTTTAAGGGATGAAGTGGAAATTATTCAAAGCACGAACAAAAGTGAGATTGTACCAAAATCAAGCAAGTATTTCTTCTAATCCAAAATGTTCAACTTTAGGGAAATGATATTGAAAACCAGAAATGTTGTCCTAGTGCTCTTATATCCGATGAATCAGATGGTACCTTAGATCATCACAAATTTATGGCTTTGTGATTGATGGATTTTTCATATCCATGTTCTCTACCACTCTCCATCGTAACTTGATGGTTATATTTTTCTTCCATATCCATATTTTCACCTATATTTTCCTACGTGGAAACCCAGTGATGAGTTAATTTGGGTAACCGTTAAATTTCATACTTTAGTTTTTAAAGCCAAGTTTTGGTATTCCTTTTTACAATGTGGGCTTCTATTAAAGAAACTTTCGAGTAGTAAACCATTTATAACACCGACGAATTTCGAGGGAGAAATTCATTTTAAGGGGGGTAGAATGTAACAAATCGATATTTTATGATAAGTATTCTTTTTAATTTATTTGATGTCATGTGTTTTATGCTACAACAAGATTATCTTGCGCTTTACGCAACACCGTATTAGCTTGCAGTATACACAACACTATTTTTAGATTGTGTTACACACAATTTCAAGTTTGTTTTATAATAGTCATTCTGCACAACATTGAGTGTATATATATATATATATTAAATGTATAAATGAAATATGGTTGTATTATGTTATACAAAACAACAAAGGATTCTTGCATAAGACGCAACCCTGACTTGGCTTGCATTACACGCAATCGCGACTTTCCTCGATAGCATGTGTTGTACGCAATATCAGGTTTCACTAAACAATGATATATGGTTATAATATTATTATGAACTAGCCGTTATGAATAGTATTAACTACATTTTAAATTTTATAATCTTATTATTCATCTTACACATTTTCTAGAACATGGTATATAATCAAAATAAATTTTTTCGGGTAAAATAATTATTTTTCAAAAAATGCAGTTTTTCCGCCTTTTGATGGCGCACCCACTTTAAATATAGTTTTTGACATATTTATAAGTTCAATTTTACAAAATAAAATTATAATTTTGAATCAGGATATAAAAATTTACATTGGATAAAGTTTTGATATTTTTCTGATAACTCTCATATTTTAATGAATAGTAAAAACATGCTATATTTTAATTAAAAACAACTTTTTTCATCATAATAATTTATATAGTTAAATTATAATATTTAATGGTTTTAAAGTATAAATAGAATATATTTTTACCATTTAATATAATGTATGTCATTACCATTGATTTTACCTTGAATTCGTAGGTTAAATCAATTCAATCTTTTGCAATGTTTTAAAGAAAAAACCGTTTTCTTTCGACAACGAGATTAATTTTAATTTAATTTCTGCAACTTTTGTGTATTGAATTTGGAAAAATAGATTCCATATTTGGAATAAGTGGGTCCAAATTATGTTAATAGACTACTTTTTATTTTTGATAATTATGAATAGTGACTATGGTAAATTTTATTTACCATAGTTAAAGGTAAATCGGGTAATTAAGGGTAAATATAATATTATAAAATTACCCTAACAAATTCCAAAATTCTATTGGATGGCTAAAAGTAGACCCATATCACCTAATGGTCGGATTATATTCATTTTATGGACTTTTGACCATGAAAATAAGTTAATTATTATTAAAACCAAAGAAAGTGAGAACATGTCACTCTCTTAAATCTTATAAGTATAATAATTTTAATTTAGTGATAAACTTCATGAAACTTCGAACATGAATAGTCTACAGAAATATAATAAAATTATCTACATCATATGAATTTATTTATAATTTTTAGGGATTAAATAATTATCATTAATTGTGAAAAAATAGTGATTTAGAAATTGTTTATCTAGTGAAAAATCAAGAATATAGTTTTTATTAAACTAATAGTGACCATAAAATTCAAAAAACCCTAACCAAAACTTATATTTCATGTAAATGTAAACCATAATCATCCAATGGTCGAATATTTGACCATTTTGAGCCTTATTAAAGTGATTATGACACTTATATTATTTTATTTTAAATGATGCCAAAGTTGTCACCTTTATAATTTAATAAATATAACAATTTAAATATTGTGATTTTAAAATGATAAATTAGAGTAAAAGTATTATTTTGAAAGGTAATAGATTTATCTTCATCATAGGATTTTACTTTTAATTTTTATGCAATAAATAAGTATATTAAGTAATTATACAAAAATGTTGTAGAAATTATTTTATTAAGAGATAAGCCAAATAAATGGTTTTAAAAATAATAAAATAAATATTATATGAACTATTTAATGTGCTCCACTAATTTTCTAGATAAATATGACATTATATTAATCTATTAATGCTTTTATTTAGAACATATCTTCTGTATATATTTTATTTAAATTCAAATAAATGAATAGTGTCAAAATTGACACTATTGTTTTTTTTATAAAAATAACATATTATAAAATTGTTTAAAAATCACAAGAATATTTAAAAATTATAAATTTAAATTTATATGGTCTAAAATGTTATAAATTATCCAATTATGGACAATTAACGAAAAATAAGTAATTATTTGTTATAATTTAAAATTTAGAATGTTATTACCACAAATAAAATTAAATTGATTAAATAAGGATAAATCAAGTTGATAATGTTTAAAATAAATTCCTAACATGTCTTAATTTTATTGGTTGATGATATTAAAACCCTATAACATCTAATATTTGAATATGAGTCATTTGTGGTGGTTTTTATGTGGGGTTATATTTATTATAAATTAATATTTTTAAGATTTTCAAAGGTGCCCCTCTCCTCCCTTATAAAAGGGCACCTCCTCCCTCTCTTCCTCACACCACTTTGAGCCTTGAAGCTCGGACAAACCCTGAAAATTATCTTCTCCACTTCCCTAGAAACATCCTAGTGGTCCTGGTCTTCTTCAAAGACCAATTTTAGTACCCTAAGAGGAGGTCTCAAAGAGGCGCTTCAAAGAAGAGGTAATGTCCATTACCGATTCTTTCGAATTTATTTCTTCTTCCACTTCTTCTTTTTATAGTTGATTCATTATGAGGTAATAACATCAGTATCAATCATATAATGATATGTTATTATAAGTATTAGACAACCATATTTCACCATCTATCCATCCTACAGAAAACAAAATCACCGTGCGTGCGTACGTACGGAATACCGTCTCCACGCCGTGGTGTAATCTATTTTCCACCACCACCTTACTTGGATGGGTATAATGGTGAAAGTAATGAATAAATATATTATTATTGTAAAGTGATATTGATTATTTAATATTATATATACACTTTAATAGAATTCCATGATCTTGGGAATGATATCATCGCTCGTGCGTATGTACGGACTACCGTCTCCACAACGCGATGAGATTCACTATCCATGTTAACCATTCAAGAATGATTATAAAGTATATATAATAAGTAATCATGAAATATATGAAATAATAATGCTACTGGATTTATGTATATATATATATTTATTTCATCTACGTAATTCCATTCAATTCAATAAGGAAACGAAAACAGCGTTCATGCGTACATACAACCTACCGTCTCCATGAACGGTGTATTTCTTTCCATTTATCGATATATTATGTATATTATGAATATATATTATATATAAATAATGTTTTACATTCTGTATGTAAGTAATAATGATCTAAGTAATCATATGAATAATTACAAGTTAAAACACAAACGACAAATGAAACGATTTTACCCAAAATGCTACTTTAACATGAATTTACAAAAGAACGGGTAATATAAAGTCATAAGTGAACCATATATGATATAATAAAAATTAATATGATTCTTTAATAAGTCAATGAAATTATTTAAATCCTTACACAGGAGTTTTGGATACGTACGAATCATATCAGACCTAAGGTAAGGGATAATTTTGCAAATCTCATTTTTATCCGAGATTGCTTATTCGTAAGTATTTACTGGGGTTATTGCGATCATCCATGTACATGTTTTATAAAAGTGTATTCATGTATGTTTAAAGTCCTTTTTACCCATTTTTACTTTTAATACATGGTATGTATGGAATCTTTCTTTTACAAGTTACTTTTTGGATTTTCCGGCAAAAGTACGAGAAGAATATTTTTTTAACTTATACTACAAGAACGGATTTTTACGGTTTTATAAAGCCTTATTTTCATGAAGCTTCCTTCAAAATATTTCATGACTATTTTCAAAAAATCCTTTTCTTTAAAAATTTCATGACATTTTTTTGAACAGAAAATGATTTTGAAGAAGAAAGGATATTTTCCTCAAGAATTCATTTCAAGTGTTTTATCAAAACCATTTTTCATCTAAGATGAAATTATTTCATATGTGTATGTTTCAAGAATAATGTATCTATGATTTACATGGTTTCAATTTCCTTATTATTAAATGATATCCATTTATTTTATATGGATTATGTGATGATGGGATGATGTTTTTGAAACCCATTTCATTCGTTGGGTTATTATGAATGATGTATGTTTATTTTGTGGCACAAGTAAGAATGATTTTATTATGAGATGGGTGGGACCTATATCTCCCTCCAATGCATTGGGTAAATATTTATATCTCATGATATATACATGGCTAGAACGGAAAGTTAAACTGGTTCAGTGATACAGGACTGGAACGAGGAGTGAACTCGATTCAGAAAGGGACTTTGTCCACTAAGATGGTCCTGGCAGCAATGCCTTGGATAATATGGAAATCATATCATGTGCTTAATGGTTTCCACAATTACATGTTTTATTCCCATTCTATTCTATCATTCTTAATGTTTTTTTTTGATCTATTCCTTACGTACTTCCATGTTTTGTGTCATTGCTCAATCTTTTGATGTTTAAACATTATGTTCATGTTTTTAAGTTCAAATGTATATGGTATGTTTTATTTTATCCATGCTTACCCTTATTGAGCATTTGAGCTCACCCTTTTTTATGTTTTCTTTTCCCCAGGATATAAAGAAAGGTTTTAGGTAAGAAAAAAAGGGGGAGATCATTAATGGAGATGTTGAAGATCTTTCAACATGATTAGAAGTTTATATTTCAAGTTTCCAAAGACACTAAACTATTACGATCCTTGTGTGTCTGTTTTTGTTATGTATTAATTATTCCAAAAAAGTAATGTAATGTCCATGTACGTCAAGTTTCAGGTCTCTACAACAATTAAGGTTTTTATTTAGTTTTACCACTCTTGGAAATTATCACAACATGGTGTTTTTATGTGATGTTTGTGTAAAACAAGATTATTCTATCATTGTCTAGGAAGGGATAAACTGATTAGGCATGGGTTCCATAACCATTGCAATGTTTTTTTATTTCTAATATCTATGATGGAATCTTAGAATTAATTATCTCTACTTGATGAAACAATTTCCCAAGTAATGATTGTGGATCACGATGGATAAGGGGTTGATGTATATGGTAAATTCCAAGAGGATGACTATGTTGTTTGAATTGTACAAGTGGTTTTTAATATTTTCTTTGTTTTTATTATAACTCATCATCGTATTGAATTTTTTTGGGCATAGGATTTAAAATATTGTGGTTGATTGGGTTTTTGATTATCCAACCAATAGAATTTTGAATGGTTATTATAAATCACACTTAGTGTGCCGTTGTCAAAGGTGGGAGTTTTTCCCCATGTTTGTATTTGATCAAAAATATATTCAAAAGTAGTTAAATCATGTGTGAGAATAGAGAAGTTGTGTGAGAATAAGATGCGAGTTTATAAGATAACTTACTTAGGTCCCCATCAATGGTCGTAAAAAACATTATTTCCCAAATTTAACCTACAAGTAGAAGTGGTCACTTTTAGAACATAAGGGGTTTTCAAATCCTCAAAGGACTAAAAAGAACCTAAAGAAACTCATTTTAAGGATTGTTTTGGCTACAAAGTGTCCAAATTTAGTGTTGAATTCAGTTTTATTACTATATAACTAAAAAAACTAAGTGAATTAAATTTATGTGAATGGGCTGATACAAGGATATTACAAAGGGTTGATTGGATGAATTTCATTTAAATTATTAAAGTTCATAGACTCAAAAGTGATTTATTTTGTGATATCAAGATAAACTCATCACATAATGGATTAACACCTTGTCATACACATTATAATCAATTGTACTATTATAAGATCATTTTAATAATCAATTCAAGGTAATGGATATTGTTTGCCCATGAAAATTTAGGCGATAATATACAAAATGGATGAGGAAGAAAGAAAATTGTTGAATGAAAATATCAAATAAAATAAATTATTATACATTTATAGAGTAAGAAATAACATCCAGTACAAACCCTTAATAATCACTTGGATCAAACCATACTATCTTTATCCCTCCATTGATTGAAATCGCTCCATTGATGATGGGAGTAGACTCGTGAGAGAAGAAATAAAGAAGAAAAATAGTGGAATAAAGATCATAATAGTGTGAAGGATTTCATATGTTTTGGTGTGAATATGTTCACACATTGTGGAAACAATATCATCATGGTTTGAATAAGAATATAAAAAAGAGGATATTATGATATTTTATTAAGAAACTAAAGTGAATAAGAATAACATACATGTGAAAAAATAATGCATGAATACAAAATGGTAGCATATCATTACAATTGGAATAAACCAAATCCACCAGAAACTCATTAACAATCACTAAAATAAATATTAATTATGAAATACTTGGGTATATCTCCCAAGTTTCCATGTATTCCCAATTAATTATGGTAGTTATAGGTTAGTGTAATGTTAAGGTAGATTTTACTTTTCCAACCTTGACAAAAATAGGGGTTCTCCAAAGTGAGTATCTAAGTTCTATAGAAGGCTAAAATGTTACTCATATCATAGGAAAAATAAAAATTAAATATAAAAATAAAATCATCACCACTAAGTTTCTTTGGTTGTATTAAAAAATATACAATGTAATAGGGTATTTTAAGAAACAATTACAATCATAATTCAAAATAATGTCCAAATTTTAAAATGAACTAAAGATGTTTTTATGAATAAGGAAGAAAATTAAAATTATATAAAATAATAATTAATATTATCATTTTTTAGTGTCCAATCAGACCCCCCTAAACATGATTTTTTCTAGTCCATAGAAGAATATATCTCATAAAAAATTGAAAATGGAATTCCCTTTTCCTAGAACATTTTAACATACAATGATTACCATTTTGAAATTATGTAAAAAAATTATAAAACCTCAAAAAATTATTTTAAAAAATATATGTTCATAGAAATATCCCAATCCCACACCCATTCCTTTGTTCCAATTAATCATCACATTTCATCATGTATAAATTTAGAATAATGATTTGTTGTGCATCACAATATACATGAGGGTTAATTTTTATTCATGGGGAAAAAGTGGAAGTGTTAATTGGAATCACATTTTTATATTAGTATGAGAATTCATTTTTTGTATTATTTTAAATTTTTAATTTTTCCATGGTAATTGAAATTGCACTCGATTGATTAAACCTCTATTTTAGGACTCTACCAATAACTCTAAGGCACAACGACTATAGGGAACCCAGTGATGCTCACATACTAAAGCATCATCTCGAGTTATATTAGTAAAAAAAATAAAATAACTAAAAATATAGATATAATTTCAAACACTAGGACATAAAACTATGGAGTCATGATCTCCATGTGCTGAAATCCATACATTAGCTCAATCCATTACTCTACATAAAAATTTATTTTTGTTTTTTACATTATCTTGATGATTTTTTGAATAATAATTTTAAAATTAAAATCTTCATCAAACCAATACTATTTATTAAGGGACTCCATGAACTCAAACTAGCAACAAAAAATCAAAAGCACATGGAAAGTGATATTTTGATTGAAAATGATGAAAATGTTAATGGTGAAAAATCACATTGGACAACCAAACATTCCAAAATCTATGCTCATGGAAATAAAATTTCATTAAAATAAAAATCAAGGAATGTAAAATTATTTGGAATTTATTTTTAATGTTTTCAAAATATATTATGACTTAAATGGTTACAATTTTTTCCCATTAACGTGCATTTTTTTCATTTCAATTTTTTAAATAAAATTTTGATGTTTTTTTTCAAAAAAAACATTTTATATTTTCACCCCCATATAGAATAAAAAAGTCACCTGGTTTTTGAAGTTTAAAGTTCATGTTTCTCTTGATTTCTCTTTTAATATTCATGTTACTCATAGACTCCCCATAGTGGGTGGTTTAAGGGGGTGGAATTTCTGAATGAAGGTGATTTCCAAAAAAACCTTGACCTTAACAAACCCAATTTCTTTTAGCACCTAAATAATTTTCCAAGGAAAAAGTAAAAAAGAAAAATTATATATATATATATATAAACAAATATATATATATATATATATATATTGTAAAATATATGAATATATACAAATATAATATAATATAAAAGAAATATAGTACATTGTTTTGTGGAAGGTGCACTACCTTGTCTCCCTTCAATCATGGTTTCGAGTCTCATAGCTTCTCCGGTAACTATGGGGTTTTCCCACGACCTACGATGTGCCCTTTTGAAAAAATATATTGGTTTTTAATTTATTTTTATTTATTTTTCTTTTTTATTAAAACGTTCAAACATAAAAAATAAAATAAAATAAAATAAATCTTACATAGAAGAGAGAAAAAATGAAAAAATAAATAAAAATAAAAAAAAGTAAAGATAAAAAGAAAAAATAGTTTTTTATCAATATTTTAAAAAAATGAACTAATATAAAATAAAAAAATTATTTAAAATGAAATTAATGTTGATTATATGTTGCCTCACAAAAAAAGATATGGTAAACAACCACTACTGGAAAGATGATCTTTCCCAACACTTCTATACCAACGGTTTGTAAAAACCGTTGGTATAGCTACCATTTCCCAACGGTTCACCAAAACCGTTGGGAAAGGGTCTTATTTCCCTCCCCTTTCCCAACGGTTCATCAAAACCGTTGGGAAAGAGTCCCCTTTCCCAACGGTTTTGGTGAACCGTTGGGAAAGGGTCTTATTTCCCTCCTCTTTCCCAACGGTTCATCAAAACCGTTGGGAAAGAGCCCCCTTTCCCAACGGTTTTGGTGAACCGTTGGGAAAGGGTCTTCTTTCCCTCCTCTTTCCCAACGGTTCACCAAAACCGTTGGGAAAGGGAGGGGCAAAATCAACCTTCGGCCAAAAGAAATTTCAAGCCACCCAAACCTATCCCAACGGTTTTAAAAACCGTTGGGAAAGGGTTATCCCACCCAAACCTATCCCAACGGTTTTCAAAACCGTTGGGAAAGTTCTATCCCAACGGTTTTGAAAACCGTTGGGATAGGTTCTTTAATGTTTTTCCAGAACTACTAACCAAGAACATTATATGAATCAAAATTTTAAATAATTATGATAATACATATATATATTTATGAAATTATGTTTACAAAGTGATGTTAGCTTAGTGGTTAAGTCGTTCGATTATAAACGAGGGGTCCTGAGATCAAATCCCAGCGGATGTTTTATTTTTCGATTTTATATACCAACGGTTCCATTACCGTTGGTATAGATTTCGTATTACCTATACCAACGGTTTCCAAAACCGTTGCTATAGGTCTATACCAACGGTTTTTGGAAAACCGTTGGTATAGACCTATCCCAACGGCTTACTTGGCTACGGTTCTCCAAACCGTTGGTATAGGCTATACCAATGGTTTGGAGGCCTATACCAACGGTTCCAAACCGTTGGTAAAGGTTAGTTTTCCAGTAGTGAACATTATCTTGACTTGGATCCCCATGACTTACCAAATAATAGCTTTCAACATATTAATGATTTTATTTTTCTCCCCTTCAATTAGATTGAAGTTGAATCTATACTATGGTTTTTGGGAATGTTTATAATCTAATTTAAGAACAAAACTATGAGTCTCCAAGAGTTGTATAATTGTGAGAATATTAGTAAGGACCCATCCAATTTATTTCTTAATATTTATTTACACATTAATTATAATGAACTCTTGGTTGTATTTTTGTGAAGAATGAATAGGAACAGGAAGCTCTTGTTAATCCCCAATTAAGGAATACATGAGTGTGGTAGGTACGATCTTGAATTAAATATATGGTTGGTTGAAATTTCCTAAAATAGATCGGGATCCTGAATCAAAATAAATTATATAAATTTTTTTTAGAAAGAATTGGTTCCTTTAGAAAAGGTGATTCAACCACCCCATTGTCTATTTCATTATAAGGGGTTGTTATAAACTTATAGTTCATGATTTTTTAAAATGGTTTAGTTTTTTTTTGGTTCTAAAAATAAAAAAATGGAGAAATATTCAGGACACTCAATCTAGGATGTCAAATTTTTTTTATTTTCAGAAAACAAATCAATTTTTCTCTCAATATAAATACTCATTAATAGTTCTCTCAGGTTCCTTAGGTTGTCTTTATAAATTACCAAAACAATTTATCTCATTTTCCAATTCGGATTTCTCATATTCAAAAGAAAGTTATTAAGTATTTTCCTTTGATTTTTAATCCTTTTATGGTTTTGGAATCAATGGTTTTGGGTTTTCCTTATTTTTACTACTTTTTAAAATAGTCACAATGTGGAGTTGTTCATGTGAAGTTTTTAGGTAACAATATTATTAGTTTAATTTAGAGGAGGGGATAACCTGAGTGGGAAAGGATTCAATAACTGATTCAATTATTTGTAGTTATAATCATAATGATGAAACCTAAAAATTAATTATATATATATTTTTGACATAATTTATCAAGTAATGGTTTTGTATTAGGATGTTCAAGGTGTTGAAACAAATTATCTATTACAGGAGGATAATTAAGTTATTGTAATTGCATCAGAGGATGTTCATATTGTCCTTTTCACGATTGTAATTCATTATAGGATGGAATTTTTTATGGATTGTTAGAGTTAAAACATTTTTATTTATTGGTTTTATTATTCTCCCACCAATTTAATCTAGGATTTCCATTTTACATCACATTGGTGTGGGTTAGTAAAAGTTGGGAGAGGTTCCCCATGTTTGGATTTGTTTAAAAAGTCCTTCCATAAGATTGAAATTAGGGGCAAGAATAGAGAACTGGGGTGAAAATAAGATGTGAATATCTAAGATAACTTATCTTGGTACTTTTAAATGGCTCAAAAATTTGGTCTTATCCAAATTTACCCTACTAGTAGAAGTGATTTCTTGATGCACACAAGGGGTTCTCCAATCCTCAAAGACTTTATAAGAACTTACACACACTCATTCTAAAGATTGTTTTTTTCTATGAAGTGAAAAAATTTGGTGTTGATTTATTTGGATTTATAGAGAACTAAAATACCTAAGTGAATTCAATTAATGGTAATGTTTCAATCCTAGGATATGGAAAAGCATTGATTGGATAAATTTTTTTTTAAATTATTTCAATTTCCTAGATCTGTGAATGATTCATTAAATGAGATCAAGATAACCTCATCACATACTAGCTTAGAGCCTACACATACACATTATAATCAACTATAAACTTGGAGGATAATTTTCATAATAACTTTAAGGTAAAGTATTATGTCATTTCATGAAAAGTGTGGTGATAAGAGTCAATATGGAAGAGGAAGAAATAAAATCATTAAATAAAAGTCTCAAACAAAATATATCGTTAAAATTTATAGAGTGAGAAATAAAAACCAATATAGATCCTTTATACTCTCTTATATAAACCCCTAAGAGTTTTATCCCTCTATTAATTAAAAAATCTCAATTGATGACGAGAGTAGACTCATGAGGTTTGAATTGAAGAAGAAACATAGTGAAATAATGATCACTCCACTGTTGTGTGATCAATTTCACAAGTGTTGGTGTTAATATGTTCACAATATGATTCAACTATATCTATTGGATATGAAGGATAAAAAATAAGAGGATATGAAGAACTTTTATTAAGAAACTAAAGTGAATCTGAAAAACATAAATGTGAAAAAACAAATGCACGAATACAAAATGTAAGCATAACATTACAATTGTAATAAATTAAAACCCTATCAATACCCTTTATAAAAACTTAGTTAACAGAGAATTTTTAAATCCTTGGGTTGATAAACCCAATATTTAATGTCTTACTGATTAATGAGGTTCAGGATAGGTTGGTGGAAAGTTGAGGGAGAGTGGAATTTTACACCCTTAATAAAAATAGGATTCAACTTGAATCTACAAAATAGAGGCACTAAAATGAGTGTCTATATGCCCTAATTTGTGTGGGAAATAAAAAAATTAATTTAATAAAAATATTTCTTCTAATATATTTAAAAATTAGATCCCATTTTGATATATATCATAAGGTTTATGGTTAAAATTGTGGGATGTTTTTCTAGGCCACTAAATCTGGCCTATAATTTCATCTTCAAACTAGACCATCTATATCATCTAAAAAAATCATTATTACCTCTATAAATTGTTAAAATAAACAATCACCATGATATTATCTATCTCAAGTTAAAATATAATCTTAATTAGGATTTTATCTTTTCCATTAATGTTAATTTATTGGGGTAATGTCTTGTTCACTTCACCCAGAATTATCTGGATTGGATGTCCAAAATGGGGTTCTTCTAATTTGTATCTAGAAGTTTTCCAGAGGGATTAAATATTTCTCATTGCATGAGAGAACTGAAAAATGAAAAATTAAAATAAAATCAAGATCATTGTGTGTTTTAGTAGGTTATTAAAATTTTACCATGTGATAGTGTATTTTAATCCAGAATTACAATGATAATTTGAAATAATGTTCAAATTTTAAAATGAAATAAAAATGGTTTTTATGAATAATTAAACTCATGAAAAGTATATATTATAACAATGAAATTGATCCTCTTTTAGTAAATAATCACCCAGGTTCCAATTACCCTTACAAAAATATAGATATACATGAGTATATGTTTGGACTAATGAATGGGGATGAATGAATGGTTAGATAGATAAAGTGATATTAAAGTCATTATACATATATATGAATGGATTGGCCTGATGAACTAGAGATGTATGTATGGATGGACAAATAAACTAATAGAGGATCTGATTGAAATTAAAATAAAAAAAATTGATGAATTGGTGGATGTTAGGAATAGATGGATGCACTAGATGGAGAATGGGGTGACAAATGGAAGTATCAATGAACTATGAGATGATCCAATATAAAGATTGTCAAAACTGTGGATGGAAGGATGAGAAAATGGATGGAAACATGCATGGACACAAACAAAAATACATTCAAAGACACAAACACAAATAAAAAAACACACACACACATAGATAAATAGATGGACAGGCATAAAGACAAATAGAAAGATAAAATGACAAATAGATGAATATATGGACAAACAGATGAAAAATATAAAATGAAAACTTATTAAAATATGAATGGAAAATAAAAACAATGTCACACATGTGGTAATATTTATGGACACACATATATAGAAATATATATGGGTAGATATATGGGTTCAAAAAAACATTGATAGGAAAAATAAAAAACACACATAGGAAAACAACAATTTGGGTAGATATACGAGTACCAAAACACATTTATGAGAAGAAAAAAAAACATTAAAAATAAATAACTAAAAATATAAACCAAAAGGAGTGCACACACATGAACATGATGATGGATGGATAAAGAAAGAAAGGATTATATAGGCATGCAAGCACACACAAACACACACAGAGACCAAGTGAGTGATAAAGAGTGGGAGGGGGAGGGAGATAGTGATGGAGGGAGGGAGAGAGATATTCACACACACACACACAAAAACAATCTCATATGAATTGATGAATGAGGGATAAATGAACTTAAAAATGACATGACATATATAATGATAAACAAATGGATGGTAATATTGATGGATAATGGAATATTTAAGAGGGATAACTGTTGAAATTATTGACAAGATGGTAAACGTACTAACAGATAGAGAGTGAGAGAGAGAGAGATAGACATATAAAGAAACAGACATATCTGGACACACTAACACATAGATTTGGATAGGTACATATACATAGGCATTGAAAAATAAATAAAAAGGAAAAAATAGACACAAACACAGACAAAGTGACTCACAAACATACACAAAAATAAATATATAGAGAATGTAGTGACCCAACCCCAAATATCCTAGATCTTATGTCATTCTACCATTAAATTTCCATAAGATACAAGTAAATCATGTCCCAAAGAACTGAATAGATTAGTAGTCTTGGTAAACTAGATACATACATGAGTCTTTTATTACATATGAATACACTAATTAAAAAATAATTTTTTTCTTTCTTTTGAAGATTATAACTCTATTCCATCTTGTGCATCCTTGAATATTTTTCTCAGTACACTTTAGGAAATCCCAGGGAAAGGAAAAATATAAGGGTGAGGTCAAATATTCTATAAGGGGAAAGTATAGGGGAATATATAATGAATCAATGGGAATAAAAATTATGGCATGGTAAATAATAGAACAAACATGCCATGTAATCAATAAAAAAAGTGGATAAAAAATACATCAAGGTAATAAATGGTAACACATGCCATTCAAATAACTAGATAATAAATAATCAATATGGAAATGTAAGAAAATGAGAACAAATTCTAATTAATCTGTAAACTGAGAATAAATTGCGTAAATAGATTTTATCAGGGAAAAATATATTTGATAAAAAATATTGAATCAAAATGAAGGAAATGCTTAATTGTTGGACATCATGTATGAGGAACATGAAAAAATATACCATCAATTCCTTTTATAAGATGGTTTAAAACTATAGGTATTTACCCATTTAATTTCTATAAATTATTATTTTCATGATAACCTATCAATGTATGGAGGGGATATATAAAGTCCATTCCTCACTCGTCACTACCTTTCTAAAGCATTACACATGCCTAGTAATCTATTTAAATAATAATACTTATCATATATCCATATTTAATGGAAGATATGTATTTATCAATATTTCACGCAAATAGTCAAATAAATTTCAAAGTAGGCACTGCTTGAAAAATGGTATACAATTTACGTAGTAGTAATACCCATGATAAATAATATGGATAATTAGGGAAAATTCAATGTTCAATGATCATATAAAATTTAATATTTCATTGCGACTAAAAAAGGAACAAAGGAAGTAAATGTCAATACTATCCTTATACAAATTAATCATAAACCATCTAGAAGAAGAATAAGTATGGCATCAACATATCCCAAGTGGAGTAAAAATAATGGGTTATTATCTTTAATGAATAGAATTATTATAAAAAATTATTCTTGATGAAAATTCCATTTTTATTTTGAAAAACATACTGAAAATCCTTATCTTTGAGATATTTGTTTTAAAAAAATCATTATCTTTAAAAATATTTTTTTAAAAAATTTACAGAGGAAGCTTTTGAGAAATGACGGTGGGTAAATTTGTACATGTCGTACTGGGTCAAAAGGACATTCCTTTTGCATGGTAAAAAGGATAAAAAAGTGCCTCATTCGGAAGGGGAAAAGAAGATTCCTTTGAAAAAACCTTTAAAAGAAAAAAAGGCTAAAATTTATTTAATAAATAATTTTGGAAATGGTAAATCATTTTTGAAAACATTTTTAGAAAATAGGGGTTTTATAGGAAAACATGGTCTCTGACCTAAGAGAGAAATCATGTAGGGTTTTCTTAAAAACGTTTTCTAAAATAATTTTACTAACAAAGAGTGGAAAATGGTACTATTAAATTAAAAAGATCATTAATAAAAATAAGAGTATAAAATTAAATGTTTTATTGAACAATTAGAAAATAAATCCCTCTAATGGAAATTCAAGTACAAACAACTCAGATAAAATGAGACTGTGAAGTAAACCCCTGAAATGATTATAATGTTGAAGTGAGAATCAATAAATGAATATATTAAGTGTATAAATTTTAAATATTAATAAATAATATTAAATAAATAAATCTATAGTCAAATTAATTATACACATATTCATCAAATATTAAAGACAACTTGGAAGTAGTATAACCCAATAAAAATGAATCGAGTCATGAAATTTTCATTCCACTTGGGAAAATTTAATTCCCAATACCTTTAGAAGAAATAATTAAAATTTAACCTCAATATACCATTAATAATGATTTATTTATCATATTGTATGTCAAATTATCAGTATTTACACTATATATATAAGAAATTAGGTGCACAACGATAAAGTATTCCTCAGAGAATAGAAATTGTGATGATGTCTCTTACCACTTGTTAACTTTTGAATTGAAGGGCCCAAATTAATAATAATAAAATGAAATATTTAAATAAAATTATTATAAAATAACTCATGAGATAGAATATATATAGGGTTAGTATTTACACCACACAAAATAATTAAGTGATGTTAATGGTGTATGCCTCATAGAAAGAAAAGTGAGACAAGAATCTCTTACGTTGTGTCTCCTTTCGGGTGAACGTACACTAAACTCATTTATAATGGTATAAAACATGTCAATAAATTATTCCATAAACATTATCATAATTTTAATATCATATTATAACTTCTTATAATATATTATTACTCGTTAAAAATATTTCATTATTTTCACCATTTTAGGTGCTAATTGCCATGTTTTTTGAGTATGTTTTGACTTTTATTTTTATTATTCTTATATAGATAATGATTTAATCATATAAAATATGTAAAAATGATTTTATTATCATATAAATTATTTATATATGTATTTATAATAATATATAATATTTTGATATTAGAAATGAAGTGCACCATTCATGGAGTTGGTAGGCTGAACGTATACATGAATGCTACTTAAATGTATTTTTTATATTAAAATAATGAAAATTAACTGATATATATATGTATATATTATGATTCAAGTAACTTATTTATTTTATATATTTTACATATTTTTATTAAAACTATCCATTATAAATTCCATTTATAATATGAATGTATCACATCGCTTTGAGAAGGCGGTAGTCCACATACCCACAAATGATTTTATTGAATTTACACAAAATGGAAATCAGGAGGGTATGATGTTTATAGGAATTAAATAATCATAAATACATTATTAATATCAAATAGATCATATATAAATAGTTTGTGCATCATAATTCTCAACCATGAATGGTGGTAAAATGAAAAATGATGTTGTTTTGTGGGGAGGTAGTTCACCATACACACGAATGGAAAGTTCGTTGACCATTTGACAAAATTTTGTGTAATTATAGGAAAAAAACTCAACATAAAAAAATATTATTATATTTTTTATATTTTTTTATTATATAATGATTTAATAAGAAGATTTTAAGGGGTGGAGAATGAAAATAAAACAAAAGAGCTTGAGGAAGGATGTTACCACTTCTTTGGGTAACTCATTTTGGTTTATAACATAAGAATTAGTTGGATATAATTATTAAAAAATTTTGGTTTATAGGAATATTGGAGGTATTTTATTGAGCTTTTTGGGAATATTTTGGTCGAGCCAATGTGACTTTAGATGTGTGAGGAAGTGGGAGGGATGAGTGCGTTTTTATATTGGGGGCGTGGAATTCTTGTAAATTTTTTTATAATGGGATTCCACCAATGTTTTATCCAAAAAATGTGTATACAATAATGAACTAAATTATAGAAAATGTAGGATATGGTATAAATATGTCCACCTAATGGATTTTATATAATTTTATAGGTCATTTTATCACTTAAGTTTATGGTTTAGTCCCTTTTTAAGCTATTTGTTTTTCTTAATCATTGTAATTAATTTTAATTACTTTCATGAATATTTTTGGTCAAAAACTAAGTTTAACTTATTAAAAATTATATATTATACCAACTTAAAATATAGAATCCATTTTTACAAATTAAAATCATAGGAGTGGAAGAAATTGATTTAAATTTAATCCTATAGATAGGACAACAAAGTGTGTTTTTAAAGTAAAAATGTTCAAAAGTTTGAAATGTTTTTATATTCAATTTCAATGTGAAATTGATTCCAATGACATAAATTGTATTTATTTATTTAATATTTATATAATTTTACTTTAAAACCAAATTAAAATATAATTTAACACTTTAAACTATATAATCAAAAAGTAGTTCTTAATTAATGTTTAATATTTTTCACTATTAATCAAAAAATGAAACTTCATAGAAAAATAAAAAATATTCACCCTAATATAATTTTTAAATTTAAAATTAAAAAATGATGTTTATTTTGAAATAATTTTTTTAAAAGTTTCAAAATTTAGTTTTAACATAGGTGCAACATTAAAAGGTGACAAAATTTCCTTTTTAGGAAAATACTATTTTTAGGAGTTAAACTAGATTTATTCTTATCTTATGCCTATAAAATATATTTAATGAATATAAATAATATTTGATTAAATATATATCCTATAAATTTAATTAATATCATTCAGTAAAAGTAATTAATTTTGGATAGAACACCATTGTGGGCAAAAAAAAATTAAAATATTTCATTTATATTTAATTGATTTATATATTCATTTCTAATTAATTGGTAACATTTGAATTCATATTATAATTTTGAAGACTATATATTTTCCTATGTTAGGTAATATTATTCATAATATCAAATTAAATTGTGAGGTTATATATTATTATATTAAATAATTATATTTTAATAATATATTATTTTACTTTAAAACTCGGTTCTGTGTGTAACACAAGCTATTGAATAAAGTCATTGTTATGTGCAATGAAAGATATATCATATACTGAATTTATTTAAAATAGTAAATATATTTTATAAAGTCTTGAGATATTATATTCCCTTACACTCTTGGTGTTGCGTGTCATACATGCTATCGAATATGATGTTCTTACTTTATAATTTCGGGGTGTTACATTCTCCCCACCTTAATTAAATTACATCCTCACAATTTAAAATCAATATTTCTTATAAATAATTTGATATTTCCTATTTTTAAATCCCTAATTAATATAAGGGTTCATAAAACATCTTCTATAAAAGATATAATGGGAAGTAAAAAGGTCACATCTAATTAATATAACTAGGTCACTATGTGAAAATTAATGGAACTTGGAGATACATACTTTTAGAAAAAGAATAAATATTTATAGGGGTTATTGAGTCAATTTTTCACAAACAAGTGAATGATAAATGTAATGTTTAGGGTATCAAGGCCACAAATATATGATGATTTAAAAGACCATCGGTTCAACAAAAATTAAGGTGTTTGGATTAAATTTTATCTCTAGATCATTTTCCTAATGTTGTGTAATTTTTTTACTACCTAAGAATATAAGGAAATATAAATACTTGTTTGATTTCAATTTCATATAAATAAATAAATATTTAATTTTTTCTTAGATTAAATTAAAATTTAACCCTTACTTTATGAAATGGATATGTTAGAATGAACCTACTTTTTTTTGAATCACTAAAATTTTCTTCTAACGGATCGTAATACCCAAAAAACAAGTCATTATATTTTTCTATAACTATTTTTAGAAACCAGTATGGTAAGGATTTAATCTCTAAACCTAAAAAACAACACTATAGGTTCAACATTAATTTTTATTCATATAATTGTTCAACTATAAACAATAGAATATTAACAAGGAAATTTCATAAGCCAGTGGTTTAGTTAAACCCTTATCATCCCTCAGTTATGGGTTCATGCCATATGATCATTCAAAACATGATGGTTTTTCACCTAGAATAAAAGTTTTTCTTATCTAAAACCATATAAATATGGTTACTATAATGTTTCCAAAAATCATGCTTGATATCCTTTAAATTTAATCATTAAATAACCTTTTAATAAAGGTTTTTAAAAAAAACTACTTGAAAGTGGGGCTATCCCCGTGCCTCTATACCAACGGTTTAAGAAAACTGTGGGTATAGGGTTCCTATATATAGGATATACCAATGAATTGTTGAAACCATTAGTATAGATAAAGCTATACCAATGGGTTTTCAAATTGTTGGTATAGGTTGGTTTATACCAAATGGTTTTACAAACTGTTGGTATATGGTTTGAAAAAATCTGGCTGCTCCCAGGCTCCCCCCATTCGTGATATCCTACCCTAATTCCCCTATACCTCTATTGAGCCACTAACTCTTGATCAGTGACCTCTCAAGCGATCAGTGACCTTTCGAGTAATGACCACCTGAGAAACTGGTAAGGAGTGACCTCCCGAGCGAGCAACGACCACCATATACTCCAACAATCTCCTCTATATCAATTATATTTTGATTTGAAACTTCATCAACATCACATAAGTGAGTTCCAAATCTTTATGCTGAATTTTTTATTATTAGTTTTCTTTTTTTGAGTTTTTTTCAAGACAATAAGTAAACTATTTGAACTATTTTAATTTTTTCTGGATGTGGTATGATGTTATTTTTGGTTTCCTAATTTTTTTTGGTTTTCTTGTTTTTAAAGAATTGTAGATAGTGTTTTTAGTTATAAAACATATATTGGTATTTTGTGTGGTTGTTTCATTATAGGTATGTTACCTGTTCTATTTTGTATTTATTTGGGTTGATTGATTAAACAATTTTGTGTCTATAAATTTCTTGTTTATTGATTCTTCATCTTTAATCTCATAATTTCTTGTAATTCATTCATATATTCCTTGATGTAATCATATGTGAACCAAAATGAAAAGGGTTTATAACCAAAAATACTATAATACAACCAATATCCTTTAAACATGTATCTTCTATAATAAATGAAATTATTTCTATAAATATGCCTTCCAAAATTCTAATTTTCCTATAAATTCTTTCCCAAATCATTATTATTTTTTAAATATGTTAATTTTCCTTATAATATTTATTTATCAATATATATGGATAAATATTTCTTATCATCCTTTATAGAACATTCTTTCATGGATTTTCAACTTTTACCATCAAAATCAGACAAAAAATATTTAATACTTATTAGAATTTTACAATAATGTTTTAATATAATTTATTATTCCATTTATCCTATGTGTTGAAGTATTTTACTATGACTTCAACTAATTTTCAAGATATTATTTCACAAAAATTCCCATTATATCATTCATAATCTTCTCATTCTCATTATTTTGAAATATTGATTTATGATATTTTTCACTTTTTAGAAACACATTATTTAGCACAAATTTCATTCAAATAGAATTATTTAGAACATTTACCAACATGTTCCAATTTTTATTATACTCAATAAATGATTTAAATACATATCTAAACATACACTCCATATAATCCTCTTCAACTTTATACTCATTAATGATGGAGGCTCCATTATGGTTCTAAACGTGTTCCATAATTTTTTATATTTCTCATGAATGTTTTTATATTTGATATAGGAAGAGGTGTTATCCTCCATTTATTTTCACATCATTCCTATTATTTTCCTTATTGGGAATTATATTTTTTAATCACCATTTTTTTTAACTCCTTTTGATATCTTCCCCCACTTAATCTTTTGATGTTTTTCATCTTAATCATTAACATAAAATGCATTTATTTTATTCCTTGGAATATTTTGGGAATAATGTCCAACAAATTCATATTAGAATAATATAAATATTATTTTTCGATTATAATAAACCATTTCCTTTCTAAAGATTTTATAGATTATAGTCATAATTCTTTAATTTTTATTCACATTAATTCATTTCCATTGTGTAAGTTGATTTCCTTAGAAACTTTTTTCCTGCACTTTTGATCAAGAATGAAATTTAAGCCTTGTGGTAGACCAGATCGAGTATAAGGATAGATAAATAGGGTTGGTTTATTAAATAAAAATTGAGTAGAAAGGAATAATATGGATTTTAGTGTCTAAAATTTATCCAATATATCCACCATGATAATGAATTATTAAATGGAAGGGATACCAACCATGGTTCATTATTTGTAGTCATCACTTATATAAAATATTATTTCTCTTATTCTTTACATTTCTAGATACTAGTATTCCTTGATTAATTTCATATTAAAATTGGTTATAATGATTTTTTTAATTATTATTTACATTATTGATTGGAACATTAATTTTTTACCTATAATACAATGTATAAAAGATGAATGTATCAAACTAATTAGATTTAAACTGAGTTTCAAAATAATTTGGATTTTTTTTATATTTTTAATTTAAAAATGCCTCAGATGGAGGTTGTATACATTTTATATGATATGAATGTGTTGGAATACCATGGTTAAACCAAGAAGAAGTTAGCTACCATATAACGAAAGACGGATTTCAAAAAAACTATTATGTTTGGTAACACCATTGATAGATAAGAAAATATTTTATTGTTCATGAATGAAAAGAAATAACAAGATTAAAGAATTTGATATTTTTCAGCTTTTTATTTGTGCATCATCACAATATAGATAGTATGACAGTGCAAGAAGGAAATGATATAAATACACATGAACAAAATTTTGAAGGTGATGATGTTGAGAGAGTGAAAAATTTAAAGGATGATACTAGAACTTTAGTAAATTAAAAAAGTACTAAAATGGACAAGTTGGAATTTTTAATGTGGTTATATCATGGAAAAAAAATTCTTGGAATTTATAATACCTCTATTGATTATATAATTTTTTTAATGAAATTTTTCTGTTTGGTGAAAATATTCTCTCAAATCATTATAATTCATGGAAGTTAATTATATAGCCTGTATTTTCTACTAATAAATTCCATGCATGTCTGAAAGATTACAGTTTATTTGGGGAGGGAACAGATGACCTTAATGACTTTAAATAATGTGGTAAACCTTGATGTAAGTCAAATGTAAATGGAATACCATCTTGTGTTCCATAGAAAGTCATGTGAAACTTTCCATTGATTACAATAATTCAAAATCTATTTATGTCTACAGAAATCTCATCCAATATGTGATGGAATGATACTAATATAATTAATGGTAATGATAAGTTGGTTCATCATCAATATGGATTAACATGGTGGGAATTTGATGAACATCATTCTAATTTTTAATATGAGGTGTGTAATGTTTGGTTGGGTCTATCCTGTGATGGTTTTAATCCGTTTGGTCAGATGCTTACATCTCACAACACATGGATAGTTTTTATTCATGTTTATAATCATCCTCCATGTGTTTTTATGAAAAAACATTCACTTTCTTGAGTATACTGATATCTATACCTTATGGTCTAGAAAATTATATATAATTCTACTTGTAATCATTAATAAGAGTGTTGAAGCGGCTTTGGGATAAGAGTGGACGCACATTCGATGATTCTTCAAAAAATATATTTCAGATGTGTGCTACCATTATATAGTATATAAATTATTTCCCTACATATACAATGATGTATGATTGAATCACTAATGGAAAACTATCATGTTCTGTTTGTATGAGGAATACATAGTAGAGAATGCTTAAATATCATCATAGTTTCAGTTTCATAAGGCATCAACAATTCTTGCCAATGTACCATCAATACATGAATAATAATAAGAGGATTGATAAAAATATTAACATTGAACAACCAACACAATGTATGTCAGGATGTTATGTGCTTAATGAATTGAAATATTTAAGTAATTCATTATAGAAAGGTCAGTGGAAATTTAAAAAGAGGAAGAATTATGACACTGAAGCCACTTACAATTGGAAGAAGAGAAGTATCTTTTTTGAGTTTCTATATTGTACTACCAATTTTTTACATCATTGTTTATATTTGATGAAAACTGAGAAAAATATATGTGAAATTTTTCTTTCAACTCTTCTAAATATCAAGGGGAAGACCAAAGATTACTTCTAGATTAGGGTATTTGACCAGAACTATATCCTATGTGTATCAGTGAAAACAAATTGAAATTTACTTGTGTTTATTATGTGATGACACCATTAGAGAAATATCAATTTCTAGCATTATTTAAGACTATCAAGGTTCCTTGTGTCTATTCTAGAAACATATCTAAACAAGTCAACATAAGTCATTTGAAACTAAAATTCCAAAAAACTCATGATTACCACATACTTATTCGTGAATTGATTCCAATATTAATTATACATTAGATATCCAAAAATATAAGGGTGAAAGTAATTTTTTCCCATTTTTTAGAGAAATTTGTTCTAAAAGGTTTTCCAAGCATTCTCGATAAAAATGAATCAAAAGGAGCCATTAATTTTGTGTTAGTTGAAAAAAATCTCCCCCCATCCCTTTTCACAAAAATATTTCATTTAACAGTTCATCATCCTACTAAAACACTTCTTGGGGGACAAGTTTATTTCTAGTGGATGTATCCTACTATAATAAATATGTGCACATTTAAATTTTACATTCGAAAGAAGAATTATCTTGAAGGTTCCATTATGAGAGGTTATCTCGCTCAAGAATGTATAGATTTTTGTTAATGTATTTTTCTAATGTGAGAAAAAGACATAACCATCCAATGAGAAATGAAGATGATAAGTGTGGGATAATTGATCCCTTATTTCTATCTCTTCCTAAATAAGAGGAATTGCTGGGTTTTGTAAATTTCCTACATTGAGCCTTGAAGAGCAGGATATGGAAAATCGTACAATCTTCTATAACTATTGTTTATTCAATGAATATATCAAGTAAGTAATTTAGATATTTATATGTTATCCCATACTATTTAATTTCACATATACATTAGACTTTTATTATCAATTTATGTAGGGAACATAAAAAAATTATAAGTAGAGTTCATTGATCTTTTCCTTTGATAAGGAGAGAGGCATTGCATAAGTAAGAGTTTAATTCTTGGTTGAAATAAATGGTATAACCATTACTTTAATTAAATTAAAAAATATATATCCATTTAATTTTATTGTTCATATATATTTAATATATTGAGTTTACCTATTGACTGTGTTTATCAAGAATTATGAGTGTTGTATTTTGGTCCCAATTCTTTGGTTTGTGAATGAAAATAATTAATAATAAAGGGGTATAATATTTTTTACAACTGATTGAGTGGTGAAAATGAGAACACAATATGATGAAATTATATTAGATACTACAACAAATTATTATTCTAGTTCCTTAGATAGTTTTTCCTGATATCAAGATTTGTATTATTATGGACTTTCTAAGAAAATATTGTTATTGGATTACTACTCTCAAGGTCGAGTCACTATGATGAAATGTAAATGGTTTGATTCAATTATGTGATAGAGTACATTTATTGATGATCGTGGAATAATATTTATTGACATGTGTCTATTCCTGCATACCGATGAATCATACATTTTGGAATCAATGGGAAAATAAGTGTTTTATGAGAAAGATCATCATAGACCTAATTATGATGTCATTAATAAATTAATCTCAATACATATTTTTCATGTTTATGGGAATGAAATTGCAACCATTGATTAACCTATTGGTGTTGACCAAAATATTTCATTTGATGACTCAAATTGTCCCATTGTAAGAGTTTATGTTGAACCTGAATTAGTGGTGGGTAATATATAGAAGAAACCATATATGTTCATAGTTCATTCGGTTTAGCATGACATGAGTTTTTCAGGTTGGAGTTACTGTAATTACTTTAATTTAATTTATGTTTGGAATGATATTCTTGTTTTCGTTTTTTTTGGTTGGATTTCATTTAATTATATTTATTTCAATCCCAAAAACTAGGTTTAAAATGGGGTTTTTAAAATTGAATAAATTGGTTTTAAATAATTTTCACTAAAGTATGTCAAGAAATTTTATATTCCTTATTTGATTTCAAAGTTGTGTTCATTATTTTCAAAACTACTTATAAAAAATGTACATTTCATTCTTTTACATATTATGAAAAATACTTCAGAAGTTCAAAGGATGCGATTATTTGATAACGATCAACAGATGCAAGACCGTATGTTGACTCCTTCACTTCCCTCAGCGAGTATAATAATTATAATATTTTTCATATTCATTATATATAATGTCATGTTCATATTCTTTATCAAATTTTTTTAGGGACATTAAGTTCCACCAGAGTTGACTCATCCTCATCCTACTAGCATTGGTCCAAGAGGGGATGCTCCTAGACATCGACAGAGCACCCGTCATACCCGTTCCCACCCTGACCCACTAGTGAACACCCCATATACCACACCTTTCCAACCTATTCTTGAGTCTCCATGGATTTTAACATCCATGCCTTTATCATCATCTCATTTATCCTCTTATTCCTATACTATGTGTATGCCTCCTCTAAGGATATTCCCATTCATTCCTGCATCATCATCCCATTTAGCCTCTTCTTCTCATATCTTGTCTATGCTGCCTCTAGGGGCATTACCACTCATGACTCCATCATCACCACATTTATCATATTCCTCCCATACCATGTATACTCCTCCACCATGTATGTTCCCACCTTTACCATATCTATATCCATTTTTTTACCCCCACATCTACTACCCATATTCTGCCATGCCTACACCGCCTCCATTTCATACCATCCATCCAGGATCTGATAAAACTATTCCTTTAGCTTCCACTCCAGTACATGAAGATCACCCAAATAATGCATTATAATAGAAACATACTTCAGAGGATTTTGATACAAGAAATCCCACATATCTATCAGAGCCTATTAAGTAGCATACATTGTGTTTTTTTTGTTATAACTATGTCAAATTATATCACTTAATTTTTTCCTACTATAGCATGACTTAATATTTTTTCCCTCATACCTTATTTTGTGGGATCTTCTTATAGGAGATGTGGGAACACTCATAAGAAGGAATCCTGGATTCTAGGAACATATATAATAGTGGATTACAAAGAAGAATATTAGATGATAGGTAAAAATGTCAGGCAGTGTGGAAGTTTCATGGACACTTTAGTAAAGTACTGGGATATCATTCAGGAGGACCCGATATTATAGAGACATATTAGTAATGACATAAAGAAAAACCATGGGTACATATCAGGGTAAGAAAATTTTATAAATTTATATCTATATATTTTTTGTTTTTATATGAATTAACATGTTCATTGTAGATTCAGTTTAACTTTCTTTAAGGTGGAGATTCTAAGGTCCCAAGGTATATGGATCATGGGGAGTTATAGAGATTATATAATTATGATTTATATATTGGTTGAAGGAGAAGAGTTTGTTCTAATTTAGAGGGTTTACCCATATTTCTTGATAGTCCAAAAACACAATATCAAAAAATGATTGCATATTGGAAGATTGAGTTCTTTAAGATATTCCCAATATTTAATGGTTTTCATAATTTTTTATTCATATTTCTTGATTTTTTTGAAGTTTTAGGGAAAAAAGAATAATTATTCAATGACATATATGTTCACATTGGGGAACACTAAAATGAACGAGCATAATAATAAGCATGTACTTTAATTTTAATTGAAATAATATCTTGATCTATATTTCTACTTAGTTAGCTTTACATACCGAATTTTAAGTTTTATTATCATTAATTGCATTAATATAAGGAAGCATATACCCTTATCAAATGGCCTAATGTCCTAAAGTCCAATTTTCCACTAGGATTAGGGACCAATTGGCCATTAGGACTATATTTCAATTGGTTGTTCAGCCAAAAGGCCAATTGACCGTTAAGCCTAGAGGCAAATTTTACATTAATCGTTGAATCCAAATGGCCATTAGGGTTATATGAAAATTGTCCATTATTCCTATTGTCCAATTGGGCTATAGGCCAAAGGTCCAATTTTCCTCGAGGCCTAATGGACAATAGGTCTATAGGCCAATTGGCCTCGAGGCCTAATGACCAATAGGCCTATAGGCCAATTGGTCTTAAGGCCTAATGGCCAATTGGTCTCTAATACAATTGTCCATAATACCTCTAGGAAAATTCCCTATTAGGCCTAATGGGAAAATGGGAATTTGGTGTAATTTACAATTTTCATCTAGTCCTAATGGCCCATTGGGATATAAGAAGAATGGACCATTATCATATAGGCCTAATGACCCATTTTCCTCTTGGCCAAATGTATAATTGGACTATAGGCCTAATAGCCCTTAGGCCATTAGGGAACTTGTATATTAGGCTTATAGACCAATTTTCCATTAGTCCTAGAGGCCAGTTTTTTATTTGTCTTGCAATTAAATTATCCATTAGGCCTATAGGCCTAATGGATAATTGGCCTCTAGGCCTAATATCCAATTGAAATCTATACCTAATGTGAAACTATGATCGAGGCCTAATGGAAAATTGTCTTGTTGGACTAAAGGAAAATTGGTCTCTAGGACTAGAGACTAATTGGACATTAGTCCTAGAGGCCCATTGGCCATTAGGAGTAGAGGCCAATTATCCAACTGTCTAGTAGGCATAATGGCCAATTATTTTTTTAATCCTAATGGACAATTTTCCAATAGTTATAATGGGAAATTAGAATATAGGTATAGAGGCCAATTGGATATTAAGCCTTGAGTCCAATTGGCCATTAGTCTTAGAGTCCAAATGGACATAAGATCTAGAGTCCAATTGTCCATTTAATGAATAATGTAGAATTCATATAATGAAATAAATATAAAGAATTATTATTCAATATTATTGAATGTTCATAATGAGTAGATAATGTTATAAAGTGTTTATAATTAAATTTTATATATGGATTTTTCATCAATGTTTATCACATGTTAAATTTATTATTTTTTCATTCATTTAAAATTTATTCCGTTTTATTTTTATTCAAGATTATAAAATTTTTATATTGTGAATATGTGTATACTAATTAATGTCATTTACATCAAGCTATATTGGTCATCAAAAGGCATGTACCTTGAGAAATTTTTTTTTTCTTGAGTGTGAAAAAAAGGATGGATGTGTATTAAATACACACACATAGGAAAATATTTTATGTTTTTTATTTATATTTCAAATATTTATAAGAAATTCATAATTAAATATCTTTTTTATATTTTAAATAGTCTTCAATAGAGGTCCACGATGATAAAGAAGATGAAAACATTATGAAAAATGATCATTTGAGTTAGGTATTAGGTGAGGATCACCAGGGGAGAGTCCAATATCGACCAGTAAAAACATGACCCCCTCTAGGTATTGGTCCTCATAGAGCTCTTATCAACCCTCTTAGACCCATGAGCTGTAGAGGGCTCATGAAGAAGTAACTGATAAAAAAAAGATTTATAGGAGCTTGAAAGAAGTAAATAGGAGTTTGAAAGAATAATATGATCACCGAACAATTCATGAAATCTATATTAGTTATAAGTAAATCACTTACATTATAGGTTACTACTACTATTGATTCATATATGGCATCAATGCGATCATTAAATGATTACCTGAGTAATTCCAATGATGGACCTATTGGAAATCAAGATGAATGTTGAGGAAATTATTCTATTAATGATTTTTTTCTTTAGATGTTGCAGTTTCTACTACAAATGATGTTTTTTGTAATGAGGATGTTGCTGATAGTGATGATGGTGTTGTTGATGGTGATGAGGATGCTGATGTTGGCAGTGTGGGAGATATTTATCCCCTATATTTTTAATTTAGAACGAATAAGATTTTTTTTACGTTATTTAATGACTCGAATTGTTTATTTGTATTGATATATATATATATATATATATATATTAGTACTATATATGGTTTGAATATTATTACAACCAGTTGTTTGAATTATAATTATAAAATATTTGTAGTACATTGAATTTATACTATGTGTTTTATTTGATTTTTAGGCTTAGGAGATGGAGGAAGTGGTGGTGCTTCTATTGCTAAAAAATGTAGGCAAGTACCTATACCACCATTTTGGAGAACCATGGGTAGAGGTTCTCTTATGGGATAAGTTGTACCCACATTTTTTTAAACTATGGGTATAGATATATTCCCATAATTTTGTTTAAACCACGGGTATGGTAGAATATATATGACCTATAACCATTCCCCCATCAACCATAGTTTTGAAAACCATGGGTATATCCTATACCCACGTTTTTATGGGTTATACCCTTGATTTAAAACCATGGGTATTTAGTGGTTTTACAGCAGTGAAAACCTATTTTCTTACAAACTTTAATAAATCATATTTTACTATAATGATAATATTAACCCTAAAGGAAATCAGTACCTCTAAACCTATGTCCGTAAAATTTGAGGTTATTATTCCTCAAATAACTTTTCCACTAAAACATATGCTTATAAATTCAAGCATAATACTTAGATTTTCCAAAATACCATTGATAAAATACTTCTATAATTTATTTATTGAATCACGAATCATAAAAAATTCAACCATTTTATTTCAAAATAGGACCTTCCTTGGTCTAGGGTCTATCCTAGGTCATTAATTATCATCATCTATTCAAATCATTCATAATGGTTTGTAATGAAAATGTGAAATATCCTAAGACTAACCACTAAGAGTGTCAAAAAAAGTGCATAGTAAGGCCCATTTTCATGTCCCAGGTTATGCTCAAGTCAGGTCTGTCACACCTCAGAGTTTCTACCCCTAGGTATATCTAGGACAAAACCACGTCCAGTTGTAGTATCCAGACATTGATTTATTACTAGGAAATACACATAATTTTTATCTAACTAAAAAATTATAATTTTATTATATAATTATCCTTAAATTATACATTAGGGTTATGTTCTCTAATATATATTTCCCTAAATATAGTTCCAAAGGTTGTTACTAAAACTTTTCTGATAAAAACTATTTCAAACCATCCCCAGATAGCCTGAAGTGAGTTTCGTGCAACCATTACATTGGAATAAGATACAAGTAAATCATGTCCCAAAGGACATAATAGTTTATTAGTGTTGGTGAACCATATACATACATGAGTTTTGTATTAAAAATGAATACACTAATTACAACATAATTTCATTCTTACATTTAAGGATAATAACACTATTCCATCTAGTGTATCCTTGCATTTATTTCTCACTATACTTTAGAAAATCCTTGGTAAAGGAATAAAATACGAGGGATCTCAAATGATTAGTAAGGTTAAAGTATAGAATAATAAATAATGATTAAATGTGAATAATCATTATAGAATGGAAAATAACTTAAATTTTTTTTATGTAATCAATAAAAGTAGTGGATAAACAATATGTCAAGGTAATAAAAGGAAACAAATAAAATTAAGATAAATGGATAAGGCATAATCAATATGGAAAGGTAAGAAAATGATAACACAAGACATTTAATCAGTAAATTTAGAATGAAATGCATCCATAGATTTTATCATGTGAAAATATCATTGATAATAAATATTAAATCAAAATGAAGGAAATTCTTAATTATTAGACATCATGTCTGAAGAACATGAAATATTAAACCATAAATACCATTCACAAGATGGTTTAAAACTATAGGTAAAAACCTTTTTAATTTTTGAAACTTATTTTTCTTAAGAGAACCTATTGATGCATTGAAGAGCTATATAAATACTGGGTCCCACTCATCACTTCCTATCAAAATCATTCCTTATATCAAGTAGTTAATTTAGACAATATGCATTATCAAATATTTATACTTAATAGATTATATGTATTTATCAATATTTCACAAAATATTAAAATAATTATCAAAGTAGAAAATTTATGTAAAATGGTATATGGTTTAGGAAATAGTAATATCCATGATAATAGATATGGATAATTAAGGGAAATTCAATGTTCAATGATTATAGAAAATTGAATAGTTCAAAGTGACTAAAAAATGAATCAAGTAAGTGAATTTAAATAATATCCTTGGCCAAATCAATCATAAAATGTCCAGAGGAATAATAATGATGGTATCAATATATCCCATGTAGATGAAACATATAGGGTTCTTATAATCAATTAATGGAAGTATAATAAATAAAATTCTTGAGGAAATGTCCTTTTTAGTTTGAAAAACATTATGAAAATACTTTTCATTGAAATAATTTTTTTAAAGCTATACTTTTCATTAAAAATTATACTTTTAAACTTGATAAGAAGCTTTAGATAAATGATAGTGGGAAAATCCATACATTTTGTACAAGGTGAAAAGAACATTAATTTTTCTTGGTAAAAAGAATAGTAAAGATCATTATTTTGAAGGATACAAGAAGATTAATTTTAAAAAATTACATGAAAAGGGTAAAAATATCTTTAATAAATCATTTTGAAAAGAATAAAAATATTTATTGAAAAACATTTTTGGAAACTATTTTTAGATGAAAATAGGTTCTCTGACCAAAGAGAGAAATGAAGTCAGGTTTTCTTAAAAAAAAAATTATAAAACATTTTTAGTACCAAAGAGTGGAAAATGGTACTATTAATTGAAAAATTTCAATTATATTCCAAGGAGAATAAAATTAAATGTATCATTAAAAAATGATCTAATAATTTACTCTAATGTAAATTCAAGTATAAACAATCCCGAATAAAATGAGATTATGAAGTAAACCCTTGAAAAAATTATTAAATTGAAGTGAGAATCAATGAATAAATTCTGTGTATCAAATGAAAATAAAAGAAAAATAAGTGTAAATACATAAATAGTTAGTCAAATTTATTATACACATAATCATAGAATATTAATGACAATGAGGAAGTGGTACAAACCAATGGAAGGGAATCAGGTTATGAAATTTCATTTGCACTTGGGTAAATTTATGTTCAAGTCCCTTTTGATTAAGTAATTAAAATTAAAACTCAATAAACCATGAATAATGATGTATTAAAGATATTATATGTTAAAGTATCAGTATTAACTCTATATATAAGAAATTAGGTGCACAAATATAAATTATTCTTCAAAGAATGGAAATTGAGATGAAGTACCTTACCACTTGGTAGATTTCGAATTAGAAGTACCAAAGTAATAATCATAAAATGAAAGATTTAAAGTCCATGAAGATAAAACAACTCATGATATAGTATATTAAAGTGTGTAGTAGGTATATAAAATAACCAAGTTTTCAACTCAGGTATGGATTATTTAAATTTTTGTCTAATTTACATTTATGAAACTAATGTGGATGCGTTATGAGTTAACAAAGGTTTCATGGGTGTTCAAAGCTTGTTTGGAGCTCAGAATCCTGGGTGGTCGAGGCTTTTGTACTATCGCATAATTAGAAGAAACTTTTTCAGTCATGACACATAGTTAGATTTAACCATACGAGTCTAGATAGTGGGGTGTTATGGGGAACATAATTTTCCCAAACTATGTGATCTAGGCCGCACGACTGTCAAAATGATGTAGAAAAATTGTGGAGGCTTTTCACATAGTTGGGGCACGGTTCCCAAACCTTGTGGCCTAACCGTATAGGTTCCCCTTTCCCTACATATTCCCATACATGGTTGACATTTGATTTTTCCAAATCATAGGAAAGATAAATTTTTGGTAAAATTATTATTTTACCCATAAAATATATTTAAACTCACCCTAAATTTTTTTTTTCATTTCCTACGGATATACCTCTGAATTACTTCTCATTTGAATCCTAAATCTAACTATTCTATCTTTTGAGATCAATCATCCATCTTGAGTCTGAATCAGATGTTGTTCATCTCGTTGGATCAAAACTGATATATTATCGATTCCTTTTTAATATTTTGTAATTATTCTTCCTACGAATGATGCTATTTAGATGTAGGATCAGAAACCCCAATTTTAGGGAATTGATATTTTTTTTCATATCTACTCTAATACAAGACAAACTAGAGGTTGATACTAGAAGAGCGGAGTCATGAAAGTACAAGATAGGTGGTCCATAACTCATCCATTATGTTTTGTCATTTTATAATTTTTTTTGTCATCGCCCCAATTTGATCAAGTGTTGTTTATTGAATTTATATTCCATACTCGTATAAGTTTGACTGGGTTCAAAGACCCATGAAATATATGTGATTCATTATTTGAGGTTATTCCCTCAACAATGGGAACCCCATTCAGGGTGATTCACTTAGTTATACTTAAATGGTATGACTAAACTTTTGAGCCACTATTTGGGTGTGCCTTGGATTGACCATTTTAATGGTTTGAATCCCTATAATAAATGGTTATTGAATTGAATATGGATTGTGCCATGGTTTCTTCCACCTAACGTGCCTAAGGCAAGTTCATCAATTTGATAAATCAAATGAAAATAGAATTGGAATGTATATGGTATATATATGACCTGTCCTTGATAAATGTAATTGGATCATTTGGTTATGCATCTATTGCAACCCTTTCCATGTCTTATGAAAGGTGTCAAAGTGAACTCGATTAATTGTATATGACTTAAAATGAAGGGATTAAATGGTTTCATGTAGCGACCCCCAAAACCAGGGTGCCTAATGAGACATGATATACTTAACATTTCATCACATCATTACAAATTAGATATCATGTCCCATTACTACAGAAGATCACAAGGCTCAGGATTCTAGGAAACCAGCTGCTTCTGATAAACTTCATTAGTACCAACCATGCCTGAAAAATTTTAAAACAAAAACGTAGGGTGAGAAAATATGCCCAGTAAGGGGTTTTAAAAACGTTTTAAGAAAACTATTTCTCAAAGCAGTCCTTTTGAAGAGAATAAAACACTTTGCTAAAAATGAAGCATTATCTTTTCTTAAAAACAAGAAATACAACATTTTTGAAAACCACTTGCACTAAGAAGTATGTACTTGAAATAAGTTTTAAAGTAATTATGATCAGAGAGTGCAACACATAAAGAATAGACAATGCTTAAAATTCAAACAAGGTTACTTAAATTCTAAAAGGAATTTTGTGACTAAGCAGGGAAAACATCCATAACATGATTCATGAGCATATACAGTTCTTCTAACAGTTTACCACATGAAATTCAGTTCTTGACACATAATAATATTTTCATAGTCATGGGAATTTTCAACTAGGGGATGTCCTGTTAGTTGAACTAACCCCTGGTTGACCATTTATCATCACATGCAGAGGGAATGTATAATGCCAGACTTTGTCAAGACCTTTCGTCAATACTGTATAACATACTTAATGGGTCAAGGCTAACCGCCAATCCCGTTTCCATGGTAGCACATGCCAAGGATAACTACCAAGACCGTCGCACATAACATCTCATGAGACTCATACTTTACACAATGCTTTGGAGCGCTATATAATTCCGGGCGTACCCATCACATGTAAGTCCAATACATCCCTCACATATCTTGACATGGTCTTTTATTCATAGGGTTTCATAAATTCTTAATCAACCCCCTTTTCACTTACATATTCATAACATGAAGATAGTTCAATCATAAATAAAGCTGAGACTTGCATGCTAAAAATATATATACATAAGAAATTAACTTAACAATTGAAAACATGGGTTTTAAGGAAATGAACATAACACTTAACATTCCAAAACATCATAATACCCAGTTAAAAGCAAGGTAGTTCCATAAATATGAGTACATATATATATAAATACATGTATACACTTGTAAAAGTTTAAGGAATTCATACTAACCATTTTCACAAAAAAAAAATCCCGATTTATCAAGAATTGTGATAATGAAATCTTTCAATTGTATGAATTATTTTGATATCAAACTATCCATTAAACATCATCATTCATATAAACATGTATAACAATAGTTTTAAGTGTTGTTCTTGAAGTAATAATCTTAAAGGGGTACATATGATTTGCAATAAATCTTTATGTTATAAAGTGGTAAGTTTTTAAAAGAAATGAAAGGGCTTGTACTCATATTCTCACATAGATGTACATGTACATCCTATATAACCACATGTACATATACATATATATGCTCCATATATTTGCATAATCTTATATGTTTATAAAATTACCGGCAAACTCCATTCTCATAGGGAAGGGTGAAGAATAGTTTTATTACATATAAACAGATTGTGTATACATCCATAAAGTGTATTATATATATATGTATACATTTACACATATATATATATACAAAAAGTATATTCATGTACACGCAAACACCCAAAACCGAAGTAAAATAATACCCAAGAGCTTCTTTTACCCTGGTTTGTTTTTGGAGTAAGTGGGAAACTGATATGGATGGGTCTTATTCCTTTGTATAATTATGTATATATATATATACCTACACATGAAGAATATATATATATATATAACTGGGTATTTTCCCAAACCAAAAGAAATTTTTAAAGCATGAAGGGCTCCCTATTTAGGTTCGGTTTTAGGAAGAGGTAAAATTAGTATGTGCAGGTTCATAAGGTCCTGTATATATATTCTTATACACATTTATACAACATGAGTATATAACTTATGAAAAGCTTATAAAAATTGTAGGAAATGAGGAAGAGGATTTCCCCTTACTCCTATTCGGTTCTCCAAGTTGATAGGGGGATCCTCATGGTTCGGGTTTGCATCAGATTCTTACACACTGAAAATATATATATAACTTGTATATATATATATTTATATAAACCGAAGCTCAACAAAACCAAACAAAATAAAACATGCCCTTACCTTGTCCGGAGAGGCGGAGAGGAAGATGCGGCAAAGAGGCAAGAGAATTCCGGGTATACAAACCCAGAATATATATATATATAACACACATATATGCAAATATAAAACGAAGCTTAAACAAAACTTAAAAACTGAACTCGACCCTTACCTTAGCTTGGAGAGGAGAAGGAGAAACGATGCAGTAAAGAGAACCGGTGGTTGGGGATCCAAAAGCTTCGGGTGCAAAACTCCGACCTTCAGTGCAACTTCGGGTTAAAGAAAAACACAAAACTCAACATGAAGACGTCGACCCGGGTATCCGAGGCGAGTCGGTGCCTAACCCGTGGAAATGAGGGAGAAACGCGGGGTCTACTAGTAGGCCTATGAGAAGAAAAAAAAGCCACCCTAACCTACTTATTCGACGACGCGAGGAAGGAGAAGAAGCCACGGGGTGCGAGGTAGAAGAAAAACAGAGAAAGAGCGGACGGACGGGATTAAAAGGGGAATGATCTGGCGGCCTTAAAGCGGTGCGTCTTTAAAAGTGATGGACGGTGCGATTGGGGGGAAAAGGATCGGACGACCCCGGGTTGCTGCGGTGTTTAAAAAACACGGTTCACTGGGTTTTTAAAAAAACAAAATTGTTTAATTAATATTATTATTAATTTATTATAACATTGTTTTTTTATTATTAAAAATTCAATTATTAAACTAACTTTTATTATTTTAATAAAATTCATTGGTCAATAAAAAAATATATATATTGATTCAATCGAAACATATTATTATATCAATATATGTATATATATATTTTATTCTTAAAACATCAATTATTTTTATTAACCTTATTATATTAACATTATTATTATTAAACCATAATTATTAATTACTTAATATTACATTATGAAGGTCAATGGTTAAAAACATTGGTTAATCAAAACATATCACATATATATATATATGTTTTAATTTCCTTTATTAGCTAATTACCTTAATTTTCTTAATTAAAGATTAATATTAATTAAACATTAAATGTAACTACATTCAATCACACATAAGAGTGCGTTGATATAAATATCATCACCATGAAACAAATAAGTAAAAGAAACCATAGTTTGACGTAGTTCCCAAAACTGTTTATCCAAGTTATAAACATTTGCATTAACATTAGCCCTTATATTTAATTTAGATAAAAAGAGTCATTTAATTTGATGCAACATATATATATATATATATATATATAACTCAAGGGTTAGCACATATTTAGACAAAATAAAAACCCATCAGCTTTAATATAATTACAACATAAAATTTTTATTGTTCAAATTAAGAAAATATGTATAGTGAATTAATTTTTACCGTTTTGAAATGTAAAACATAATTCACATCTTTGGGAAAACAAAAAATAAATTAATGAAGTTATCATTGATGTCATTAAAGCAAATTACATAATTAATATTCCAAACCTTTCAGGGTAATCCATTCTTATTTCCAACGGTCAAAAATAAAACATAGTGGATAAGAGAATCCAACGGTCATATTTATAGCCGTTTGGGTTCAACAGTCGGATTAGTATGCTTATAAAGGGTCTGGTCTCGGGGTGTCCCTCACTCCAGGTGACTGAAGGAGAAAGGAAGAGATGGTTCGTGTGATTCCCTTGGTGCTCAGCACGATTGCAGTGGCTTCAGCCATCCTCATGTTCATTCTGATGGACGCCTGAAACCCCTACCGCCTTCTTGGGGTCTTGGTATTTTTAAGCGGTCTCCCCATTATTGTAATCGGGTTCTTAATTGGGATTTTTGGTTAGCTTATCTTCTTGTTCGGTCAGTGGGATTTGTAGCCGAGATGTTGCTTATTTGAATAAAAGGAGCTTTCATTCATTTGATGGTATTTTATTATTATCATCTTATAAGTTGATTATTTGTTCACTTAACGGTGAAATTGTAAAACAAACTTGTCAAAACTCAAAACATGGTTTCTCAGTTCGTTACATTACTTCCCCCTTCAAAGAATTGCGCCCTCGCAATTCTATCATAAAAATAAAAACTGAAACCCCACATGTACAACATTACCGAAATAGTGGATCTGGCTCGGTTAATGGGATACCAAAGTTGGCACATAGCTCTTCTGTTTCCCTAGCCCAGATGCACTTCGAACAGTATGTCCTGAACACCTGCTCGTGCGTACTGCACACGGGCTTCCAAAGGGAGGCTCGTGCGGTGCATATCTCAGAAACGTCTGATTAGATAAACTCCTTGATAAATCTATGGGCCACATCACGCTCGAGGTAGTTGAGAGGAATGATGCGGTTGAGGAGACTGAGATTCAAAACTTGGAACATATAGGCCGCACTAAGGTGGCCATTCTGAGCAGCTACGAGGAAGCACGCTCTGGCAGAAAAGTTCTGTGCCAGTGTAAAACACTAGAAAAGGCCTTCAAAGTACCTTCCCCTTTTCCTGTAGCAGGGGAGTAGAGCAGTGGTGATGAGGTGAAAAACACGATCATCCTCTTGACATAACTGAAGAATCTCAGGACCGTTTTCTAGATCGAGCAGACACTGGCAAGACCCTCGCAGGTGGAGAAAGGATGGATAATCCACCGTGCATGCTCTAATCAAGATGACTTCTACTAACTCATTGGATAGTGATAAGAAATTTGTTTGACCATCCATCTGAAAAAAACATCAAAAGGAAACTCTTAACAACATTGATAAGGTATAGACATGAAAGGATACATGAAACTTCCATTTCTGCAAAAGTTTACATGACAAAGCCTGAGTTTACTAGACGTACACCACAAAGAGTGGCAAAACTTCCTAACTCCTCAAACCACACACAGGTTGAACAGATAAGACTAAACTCATGGGAAAATTTATGATGCCTCCTGAGTTTAGCATGAGGGGTATGTAGTTGAGAAACATCGGTATACACCTCTTGCCTAAGAGACAAATGGGTGGACTCATCTTCCAACACTCCAAAGACCGTTAACTGGCCCCAGAAGCCGTAGTGAAAAATCTGGCACAGGTAAGCCGCTCGAAGGCCTCTGGTAGCAGAAGTTTCTTGAAAAGGGTTATCAAGCATTGGACCAAATTCCTCTCCAGTTGTGAACACTCAGAAGAGTCCCTCGTGATACTTTCCCCGACGTGCATAAGAGGGAAATTGGGTCATCATCATTAGGAGATATCCATCCCCAAACCCCGGTGAAGACTAAGCACCCTAGGTGAGTTTGATATGTCATACAGGTGCTTACACGTCATGCGAATTCGGGCATAATTCAGAAAGTTCTCACGGCTAGCTAGAGATACAATTTTCTCTAGAGCCTCAGTGGGAAGTGACAGTAGGTCGGTAGGTACATTTTCATCAGCCATCTGTAAGTTATAACATTTTTACTTCGTTAGTCATAGCAATACCTTTATACCACCTGGTTTTCCAGAGTTTCCTGAAACCATCCTCTGATACCAACTGTAGCGACCCCCAAACCCAGGGTGCCTAATGATACATGATATACTTAACATTTCATTATATCATTACAAATTAGACATCATGTACCATTACTACAGAAGATCGCGAGGCTCAGGATTCTGGGAAACCAGCTGCTTCTGATAAACTTCATTAGTATTAACCATGCCTAAAAATTTTTAAAACAAAAACGTAGGGTGAGAAAATATGCCCAGTAAGGGGTTTTAAAAATGTTTTAAGAAAACTCTTTCTCCAAGCAGTCCTTTTGAAGAGAATAAAACACTTTTCTAAAAATGAAGCATTATCTTTTCTTAAAAACAAGAAATCCAACACTTTTGAAAACCACTTGCCCAGAGAAGTACGTACTTGAAATAAGTTTTAAAGTAAACATGATCAGAGAGCGCAACACATAAAGAATAGAAAATGCTTAAAATTCAAACAAGGTTACTTAAATTCTAAAAAGAATTCTGTGACTAAGCAGGGAAAACATCCATAACATGATTCATGAGCATATACAATTCTTCCAACAGTTTACCACATGATATTCAGTTCTTGACACATAATTATATTTTCACAGTCATGGTAATTTTCAAATAGGGGATGTCCTGTTAGTTGAACTAACCCATGGTTGACCATTTATCATCACATGCAGAGGGAATGTATAATGCCAGACTTTGTCAGGACCTTTCGTCAAGACCGTATAAAATAATTAATGGGTCAAGGCTAACCGCCAATCCCGTTTCCATGGTAGCACAAGCCAAGGCTAACTTCCAAGACCGTCGCACATAACGTCTCATGAGACTCATACTTTACCCAATGCATTAGAGCTCTATATAATTCCGGGTGCACCCGTCACATGTAATTACAATACATCCCTCACATATCTTGACATGGTATTTTATTCATAGGTTTTCATACATTCTTAATCAACCCCCTTTTCACTTACATATTCATAACTTGAAGACAGTTCAATCAAAAATAAAGCTGAGACTTGCATGCTAAAAATCCATATACATAAGAAATTAACTTAACAATTGAAAACATGAGTTTTAAGGAAATGAACACAACACTTAACATTCCAAAACATCATAATACCTAGTTAAAAGCAAGGTCGTTCCATAAACATGAGTACATATATATATAAATACATGTATATACTTGTAAAAGTTTAAGGAATTCATACTTACCATTTTCACAAAACAAAAATCCCGATTTATCAAGAATTGTGATAATGAAATCTTTGAATTGTAAGAATTATTTTGATATCAAACTATCCATTAAACTTCATCATTCTTATAAACATGTATAACAATAGTTTTAAGTGTTGTTCTTGAAGTAATAATCTTAAAGGGGTACATATGATTTGCAATAAATCTTTATGTGATAAAGCGGTAAGTTTTTAAAAGAAATGAAAGGGATTTTCCTCATATTCTCACATAGATGTACATGTACATCCTATATAACCACATGTACATATACATATATATGCTCTATATATTTTCATAATCTTATATGTTTATACAATTACCCGCAAACTCCATTCTCATAGGGCAGGGTGAAGAATAGGTTTATTACATATAAACAGATTTTGTATACATGCATAAAGTGTATTATATATATATGTATACATTTACACACACACATATATATATATATACACAAAGTATATTCATGTACACGCCAACACCCAAAATTGAAGTAAATTAATGCCCAAGAGCTTCTTTTACCCTGGTTTGTTTTTGTAGTAAGTTGGAAGCTGATATGGATGGGTCTTATTCCTTTGTATAATTATGTATATATATATATACCTACACATGAAGAATATATATATATATTACCGGGTGTTTTCCCAAACCAAAAGAAATTTTTAAAACATGAAGGGCTCCCTATTTAGGTTTAGTTTTAGGAAGAGGTAAAATGAGTATGAGCAGGTTCATAAGGTCCTGTATATATATTCTTATACACATTTATACAACATGTGTATATAACTTATGCAAAGATTATAAAAACAGTAGGAAATGAGGAAGTGGATTTCCCCTTACTCCTATTCGGTTCTCCCAGTTGAGAGGGAGATCCTCATGGTTCGGGTTTGCACCAGATTCTTACACACCGAAAATATATATATAACTTGTATATATATATATATATATTTATATAAACCGAAGCTCAACAAAACCAAACAAAATAAAACATTCCCTTAACTTGTACGGAGAGGAGGAGAGAAAGATGCGACAACGAGGCAAGAGAATACCAGGTATACAAACCCATAATATATATATATATATATAACACATATATACAAATATAAATTGAAGCTTAAACAAAACTTAAAAACAGAACTCGACCCTTACCTTAGCTTGGAGAGGATAAGGAGAAACGATGCATCGACGGGGACTGGTGGTTGAAGATCCAAAATCTTCGGGTGCAAAACTCCGTCCTTCAGTGTAACTTCGGGTTTAAAAAAACACAGAACTCAAGACGAAGATGTCGACCCGGGTATCCGAGGCGAGTCGGTGCCTAACTCGTGGAAAGGAGGGAGCAACGCGGGGTCTACTAGTCGGCCTACTAGAAGAAATAAAATCCAACCTAACCTACTGGTTTGACGACGAGAGGAGGGAGAAGAAGCCGTGGGGTGCGAGGTAGAAGAAAAACCGAGAAAGAGCGGACGACCGGGATTAAAAGGGGAATGATCGGGCGGCCTTAAAGCGGTGAGACTTTAAAAGAGATGGACGATGGGATTGGGGGGAAAAGGATCGGATGGACCTGGGTTGCTGCAACGTTTAAAAAACATGGTTCCTTGGGTTTTTAAAAAAACAAAATTGTTTAATTAATATTATTATTAATTTATTATAACATTGTTTTTATATTATTAAAAATTCAATTATTAAACTAACTTTTATTATTTTAATAAAAGTCATTGGTCAATAAAAAAAATATATTGATTCAATCAAAGCATATTATTATGTCAATATATGTATATATATATATATTTTATCCTTAAAACATCAATAATTTTTATTAACCTTATTATATTAACATTATTATTATTAAACCATAATTATTAATTACTTAATATTACATTATGAAGGTCAATGGTTAAAAACATTGGTTAATCAAAACATATCACATATATATATGTTTTAATTTCCTTTATTAGATAATTACCTTAATTTTCTTAATTAAAGATTAATGTTAATTAAACATTAAATGTAACTACATTAAATCACACATAAGAGTGTGTTGATATAAATATCATCACCAAGAAACACATAAGTAAAAGAAACCATAGTTTTACGTAGTTCCCAAAACTGTTTATCCAAGTTATAAACATTTTCATTAACATTAGCCCTTATATTTAATTTAGAGAAAAAGAATCATTTAATTTGATGCAATATATATATATATATATATATAACTCAAGGGTTAGCACATATTTAGACAAAATAAAAACCCATCAGCTTTAATATAATTACAACATAAAATTTTAATTGTTCAAATTAATAAAATATGTATAGTGAATTAATTTTTACCGTTTTGAAATATAAAACATAATTCGCATCTTTGGGAAAACAAGAAATAAATTAATTAAGTTATCATTGATTTCATTAAATAAAATTACACAATTAATATTCCGAACCTTTCAGGGTAATCCATTCATATTTCCAACGGTCAAAAATAAAACATAGTGGATAGGAGAATCGAACGGTCATATTTATAGCCATTTGAGTTCAACAGTCGGATTAGTATGCTTATAAAGGGTCTGGTCTCGGGGTGTCCCTCACTCCAGGTGACTGAAGGAGAAAGGAAGAGATGGTTCGTGTGATTCCCTTGGTGCTCAGCATGGTTTCAGTGGCTTCGGCCATCCTCATGTTCATTCTGATGGATGCCCGAAACCCCTACCTCCTTCTTGGGGTCTTGTTAGTTTTAAGCGGTCTCCCCATTATTGTAATCAGGTTCTTAATTGAGATTTTTGGTTATATTATCTTCTTGTTCGGTCAGTGGGAGTTGTAGCTGAGATGTTGCTTATTTGAATAAAAGGAGGTTTCATTCATTTGATGATATTTTATTATTATCATCTTATAAGTTGATTGTTTGTTCACTTAACAGTGACATTGTAAAACAAACTTGTCAAAATTCAAAACATGGTTTCTCCGGTCATTACATTTCATGTCCCATGGCATTGTTACACTAAATAAAGTCAAGTATTTAACAAAATTAACATATTAACTGATTATGACATAAATGTATTTGATTAAATGGTTTCACACCCTTAGCCTTGTCACACTAATGAAAGGAAATGCATGAACCGTGACTTATTAATTGGCATTAATATTACATGTACTAATTAAATTTATTAAATGAATGAATTGTAAGGTTCATTTTATATGGAAATTGACATCATTATAGGAGTGTTCAGACTCAGGTTAGGTTTTGGATTCCTTGGGGAATTCTTTGAGAACTCATAGACACCATTCTGATTCAAGGATACCAGTTTCCATGGGTGATACCAACCTTGAAACCCAATAATCATATATTAGAGGATTCCTAGTATGAAACCATATGATCCATCCTTTAATATTATAGGATACATTTTATACACTCTTTGGATCAAGCATGACATGATGTTCCTTGGTTACATCCTTTGAGCCAACCATTGTTTACTCCTGTTTTACCTTGGATATATTCCTTGGACTCAGTTATAATTAATCTATTGTGGAATAACTTGGACGGATATCCTTGGATTTAAATATTACCATTATCCAAGATGAATTTACTACTAAGTTGGTGAACCCTGAAGTCAAGGTTTCATTAGTTATTACCTTTGAACCTCTTCATTATTACTATCACTATAGATTTCTTTGTTACATCTTGGAACATTCACTATTACTATCATGAGTTGATGTTACTTCAAAATTTTCCCCATGTGACTTAAATATATAAAATGGAACATAATTAATTAATAAACTTGTTACTTGTTTAAAAACCAACTGAAAGATAAAGTAGGTACTTGGGTATTTACGTTACTGTATTGCTTTACTTTTTTTTATGCATGCTTACACACTTTTTCAATTCATATTACACGAACCATATGTTATAGAAACCATTGGTTGTGGCCTACTAAGACTTATCTCACACCCTCTCTGGGTACATCTGGTACACAGGAAAACTACATGAATGCAGGTGTTGATAAAGGGAATTGACATGCTTCATACACTTGATTGCTTGCTATTTAGGATGAATTTAGGTAGCAGATGACCGAGATGGAGATCGGGATGATTGGATAATTTTTTGATTTATTTTTTTTACTTTTTATAGAATTTATTCATACTAATTAATATCCATGTTTTCCATATTTATAAATACATGAAAAATATCACCAACTCCTTTTGTATATGATTATTAGTTGTTTTAGTGGGTTATTCTACTATTTTATTCTATTGTGCTGTTACTATTACACTACTTCTGATATTTACCTCCTCTTATATTATAATTATCTACTATGACACACTCTAGTAATGAGGGCATAGTCTCCCCACAAAAACACTCTAGGTCATCGATGCAAGTTGGAAGCCTCTGGCATTCAGGGAGATGTGCTTGACGTTATATGGTCCACCGGGCTCAGGGAACCTTCAGTGGAATCGGAGTATGGGATATCACAATGTGTCATCATAGTAATTCCTTTATTGATTTACTAATTAGAGAAAAATATTGTAGATTATGAATTCTTGGAACTTGGTCATAAGCCGGGCTTGAGCATCATGAACCCATGTTCGGGGTAAATTATGAGTTTCCTGAATTATAATTATTGTTCTGAATTTTCCAATTACTGTTGATATACTTTTTATATTTGGTGACATATATGTTTTTTATGGTTATTATTACTATTATTGAGTATTTTTTTCATCCTTTAATTTAGGATATGAAGTAAATGATCATTCTTACATGCACCATCCTAAGCACCTAGAATTCCCATGTCATTCATATTACCATACCATATAGGTGAATTTCACATTTTCATTGCTTGATATTCTTGTGATTGTTGAGTGAGACTTATTTATAATCTATTTTTGTGTTACTCCTTGGATATGATTGAGTGATATCCTATGTCAATTCATGGGGTGTATGGGCCGTTGTGGGTTGGGATGAGAAATCTTCCAAGCTGATCCATTAGATTAAAATAAAATGGGTGTTGTTTTCACTGATAAGGTTCATGGGACTTGATTCATTGGGAATGAAGATCCATTGTAAATTAGATTTCATATAGGTTATAAGAAATTGAAAAATTTTATGGTGAAACATGAAAAATAAAATGGAATAGTTGCACATTCTTATCCCACCTAATCATGTTTATGAAAGTTAAAGGAGTTAACCTAGTAAATAAGTATAAAATGATTGAAATGGTTTCCAATAAATGATAGGGAAAGGTACAGTTTACCCTTCATATACTGGAACCTATGTAACTTATGCTTGATCACTTACCAATACATGTCCTTCTAAGCAGGTAGTTGGGGTATTATATCATGGGTAGTGGGACATTAATTCATTCAGCATTCACTGGTGTTTCTATCTATATTCTTAGATATTATTCAAAGTCATGTGATTAGAATTTTTAGACCAATTTCTCCATGAAATCCTCATGTCATGTGCCAAGAGGGTGGTGTAGACTATACTTCAGATGTGGTGGTAACTGAGCTATTGGTCTTACCGCCATGAGTGCCACCTGAGGAACCACATAGTATACCTGATTTGGGCAATGATTCCCAAGTTTATGATAGTTTATTATGTCTGATGTAGTCCATGCATGGTGCTCCATAGCCTGTACAAAGGATGGTTGATCTGACCTGTAAGTTCTAGTAGTAGCATCCTTCTACCTTTTTAGGGGATGGAAATGGATAGGTTACTGAGTATTTTCTAGAGGCCACCTTGTCTCACTTTGACAATCTGAAGATTCATTGAGAGTAGAGTGTGAAAATTACTAGTTGTATGATGCGTGATTTGGATAAGAGTTGGTGGGATGTGATTACCTAGGTTAGTAGATATCATGGCATTATATGGGTTGAATTCTAAGATGTATTCTATGAGTAATTCATTCCTTAGACATTGAGAGCTAACCGAGCAAGAGTGTTCAGGCATATTGATAAGGGTTCTATGTTAGTCATGGAATATTAAACATGATTCACTGAGTTGTAGTGCTTTGCATAGATTCTATCCAATTACGAGCTTTCTCATGATAGACGCTTTGATGATGGTCTTCAGTACAACATCCATACGCAGGTGAATGTATTCTACCTGCTAACATTTTTTGAGACAATTAATCAGGATCTTATCACTGAACTCAACCTAAGGGATGGTGATAGTACCGAGAATAGAGGATTAGTGCCAATATAGGCCAGTAATTCTTTTGGTAGAAATAAATGTTCCTTTGAGGTTTCTCATCAGGGAAGTGGAAGCCAGAGTACCTATTCTGGTAGCTCTGTAGTGTTCCATCAGTGTGGACGATAGGGGAACCAAAAGACTCGTTCTGATAGAGACCCTTTGGAGTTTTAGTCTTGCAGTTTTATAGTGTACCTTCATAGATTTTTTCAGACCTTTCCATCATATTATAGTGAAATAGGTTCCGTACCAACTTCACCTTCAGGAGTAGGTTAATTTATGCCACTTCAGGAAGGGATTTGGGGTAGTAATAATACGAATGGCTGAGTAGGTGGTCATGGCTGTATTAGAAAGACTCTACATTACCATCGATTCTAGAAGAGAAGTAAAACTCAGGGTAGTCCAGATATTTCATAAGGATGTGGATCAGGTCATTTTCATGTATTATAGTTGATACCTGAGGATTAGGCTGTGGGACCATCTACAATACATGGTTCTATTCTAGTAGCTTCCAATATAGTATCTTTTCTATTTTATATATGCGATTTACACACTTTCATCTCTTTATCTACCATGGAATATCTTGGACTATAAATTCAGTATTAATTTGGGGTAATGACCCTAGATACACCATTGGGAGTACGATTAGAGGGAATACACCAATGTAGGGACTACACCTTGAGGTATCCAATTTCCCTTTCTTGTGGGAGATATTTACTTTTGAGATGGTGGGATTTGACATCATTATCAGGATGGATTGGTTGGTTCCTTATCACACCTTTTTAGACTACTATCTCTAATGGGTATCATTTACATCACCATAGGGAAGCAGTTATCTACACAAGGGTGAGTGGGGGTGTCCAGGCTAGTAGAGCTAGACCAGACCATCATGGGCTCGGCAGATTGACCACCCAGATCTCTAATCTCTTTAAAAAGGATCAGAGTTTATATTAGGACGAATTACCTCTAGTAGTATATCACTTCATATGCTTATTTAAGAAGGATTTTTCTAGATTATCTCATGAAAGAGAGGTAGAGTTTATAATCGATCTTCTTCGAAGAGTATCTCTAGTCTCCATTCCTCTGTATTAGATGTCACGTACAGAGACCCATGATCTCAAATGATAGTTAGAGGACTTAGAGGCCAATGGTTTTATACAATCTTGTACATCCTCTTGGGGTTCACCTGTTCTTTTCACCAGGAATGGAGATGTTACCCTTCATCTATTTTTGGATTACAGATGGTTTAACTAGATTATGATCAAGAATCAGTATCCAATACCTCTTATAGATGATATATTTGACTAGATCTGATGATCTACAATGGTTTCTATGATCTACTAGAGATAAGGCTATCACTTAGTGCGAGTTAAACTTTTAGACACACCTCATAAAAATTTCCATAGTAAGTATGGTATGTATGAGTATTTTTTATGTCATTAGGTCTTATAAACATGCCCTATATTTTCATGGATTTTCTTAATAGGTTGTTCACCCCTATCTTGATTCCTTTTTCATATTATTTGTGGAATACATTTTGGTGATTTCTCACACATGTAGAAACCATGATAAGAACCTTGATATATTTCTTAGTACACCAAGAGAGAATTAATTTTATTCCAATATTTCTAAGTTCCACTTTTGGATCGACAAAGTTCAAATCCTAGGTCATGTTATATAAGAATCAGAAGTTTATGTTGACCTAGAGAAGGTTAGTGATTATGTTTTCTGGAATCATCCCAATAACATGTTTGATATACATAATTTCATAGAGCTGGATGGATAATATATGAATTTCACACATGAATTATAACACCTTGCGTCACCACTTACTATTCTTCTAAAGAAGGGTGTTAAGTTCATGTGGTCAAAATTGAGTGAGAAATACTTTATAGATATGAAATTAAGGCTTGTCTTAGAACCTATTCAAATTAATCCAGATCCTATATGAGGATATATCATGTTACATGATGCATCAATAATCAGATTAGGAGTAGTACTAATGCAATAGGATAGATTCTTTGTGTATTGATCTCAGTATTCGAGTCCTCATGAGAGAAATTATTCGATGCATGACCTCAATCTTGTAGTATTTATCCATGCCTTATATTATTAGAGACATTATCTATTGGGTGATAACTTTTTCATATATACCAACCCTTAGAGACTCAATTATATATTTATATAGCATGAAACAAACCTTAGATATCGACGATGGTTTGAATATCTATAGTACTTTGATATTAAGCTTTCCTATACACCTTGGAAAGGAAATGCAGTTACTAATCCATTGGGCCATAAAAATCAGGCACATGACGTATAGGAATCCATTGATAAATGTAAATTGATGGACCTATTATCTGAGTGGAATCCATTGTTTCATGTCATTCACAAGTAGTATTATCTCACAGCCTTGACAGTTACCTCTTACCTCCATTAGAAGGTGAAGAGTAGGTGTTTTTTATATCTTTCGAGATTGGTTCTCCGTGAGAGTGTTGTAGGACTTGACCCGCCTCCAAATTATTTTGTGGAAAGAGACAAAATCCTATATATTCGTGGATGTGTCTATGTTCCTATAAATATGAGAGAAGAGTTGATGTGAGAATCCCATTCTTCTCAGTGGTTATTTCATCCATGAATCTCCAAATTGTATCGAGATATTCAATGACAGTATTGGTGGCCTTGGATAAAATGTGAGATAGAAGACTTTATCATTTGGTGTTCCACTTATTAGCAGGTGAAGGTGGATCACTAGAGATCTAGAGGCTTTCTATAGCTTTTATCGATTCTATAATGTAAATGGGATGTTATTTACATGGAATTTTCAATTGGTTTACCAAGGTTTCCTAGAGGTAGCGATGTTGTATGGGTTTTCATTAATAGACTGAAAAAAGTATACCACTTCATTACTATCCAAGATAATTTCTCATCTGATAAGTTGAGAAGAATTTATTTCTATGAGATCAATGAATACACTGAGAAAATCATATCATTTTGGATTGGGGTGCTCATTTCATGTCACAGTTCTTGAAGGGGTTATAGAAGGCTATGTGTACATAGGTTATTTTGAGCATAGATGTTCACCCTCAGATAGATGGATAGTCAAAAAAGAAATCATGGTATTTAGAGGACATACTATATGCATGAATCCTTAATTTCAAAAGTTAATGGGAGAAACATATCCCTCTCATCGAGTTCTACTACAATAATAGTTTCCATGTGACTATATATATGGATCTTTTGAGGCCTTGTATCGTAGGTTGTGTTGTTCACCCCTTTTATGGCTAGAGGTATGTATGTTATCCCCACTAGGTCCTTATATTATATAGGAGACTTATGAGTAGGTTTATCTAATCTAAAATCATATGTCTACAGCTCAATATAGAAGTAAATATTATGCTGGTTACTGTAGAAGACCTCAAGAGTTCGGGGTCAGGGATTTTATTTTCCTAAGGGTATTTCCAAGTTAAGGTAATGGATAGATAAAGAGGAAATTGAAGCTATCACCTAATTTAATTATGCCATTTGAGATTCGAGAGAGAGTCGTTCTGGTAGCATATCAGTTGATACTTCTTTAGAGGTACTGTTCCATGCATGACGCCTTCCAAATTTCATAGCTTCTCTAGTATCACGTCGACCCATACCATTATTTTTGTTCTGAGGAACATGAGTTAGATGTTGGTGCTTAATTTAAGGATTATACTATAGGAATCATTGACTAGAGAATGAAGTCTCTTCAAATCCGGTCTATCCCTCTAGTACAGGTGATATGGAAGAAAGGCCATGTAAATAAGGAGACTTGGGATTGGGATGCTAATGTATATGCGCAGTGGACATAGTTTTTCTCAGCTAGTGTCTCACTGCCATTGGAAGGTGAACTGAGGGATGAGTTAATTTTAGTTGGGAAGACTATAAGAACCTAGTTTTTAACTCAATTATGAATCCTTAAAATTTTGGTCTAATTTACTTTTACATACCCATTGTAGATTCCTTATGAGTTATTAAAAGTTTCATGGGTGTCTGGAGCTTGTTCGTAGCTCAAAACCCTAGGCGGTGGAGGTTTTTGGAATGTAAGATTATTAGAGGAAACCATGTGAGTCAAGATATACTGTCATATTTAAAAAGGTGAGGCTGAATAATGGGGTTTTATGGGGAACACAATTTTCCAAAACCATGCAATTTGGGCCCCAAAATCATGAAAAATAATGTAGAGAAATTACAGAGGAATTTCACATGGTTGGTGCATGTTTCCCAAATCATGTGACTTAACTCTACAAGTTCCCCTTTCCCTATAGATACTCATGCATGGTTGGAACAATTTTTGGACAACCCACACAACTAAACTATGAGAAGGCTATTTATTGGGTAAAATTATAATTTCTCCCTTAAAATAAATTTAAACTCATCCTTCCTTTGGTTTTCATTTCTTGTGGAGATACATCCTATTCTTTTTCATTTTGAATACTAATGATTAAAATTCTAGATTTTGAGATTGATCATCCTTATAGATTCTGAATTAACCATTGTTCATCTCACTGTATCCATTCCAGTACATTCTTAGTTCATTTTTAATATTTCAACATTCTTCTTCCTATCAACAAACCTATTTAGATACAGGCTCATATGCTCCAATTACATGGAATTGAACCTTTCTTTAGATCTACTCCAATCCTGGCCAAACTCGAGGCTAATAATGGATGAGGAGAGTCATATGAGTACAAGGTAGGTGGTCTATAACCCATCCCTAAAGTTTCATCATTTTATAAATCGTGACTTCGTCACACAGATTTGATCGGTTGTTGTCTATTGAATAGAAATTCCTTGATTTTAGTGGTTAGAACCATGTTCTATAACCCATTCCACATAAGTGATTCATTGTTTGAGGTTACACCCTCAACAATGACCACCCCATGAAGGTTGATTCCCTTAGTTATTCATAAATGGTGTTATGAAAATTTTGATCCACTGTTCTGGTGAGCCTCTGTTTGACCCTTCTAATGGAAGTCTCCCTATATTAAATGGTTATTTAATTAAATATGGATTTTTCGATGATTTCTTCTATTTGAAAATCCTATGGTTGGTACTTTAATATTATAAATAAAAATAAAATTGAGTTTGAAAGTATATGATATATATATATATATATGACTTGGCCTTGATAAATGTAATTGGATCATTTGGTTTCACGTCCATATAACCCCTTTCCATATCTTATAGAAGGTATCAGAGTGAAACTAATTAAATGGTCATGACTTGAATGAATGGATGAAATGGTTTCATGTACCTTAGCCTTGTCATGCTAATTAAAGGAATTATTTGAACCAAATGAAAATATTAAATTATTATGACATAAATGGATATGATTAACTTGTTGAATACCCTTAAACTAGTCACACCAATGAAAGGAAAGGATAGAAAATTGACTTCTTAATTGGAATGATTATTACATGGCCTAATTAAATGTATTAAATGAATAAATTTTAAGGTTCCTTTTATATGGAACATGACATCATTATAGGAGTGGTAAGACTTGGGTTAGATTTTAGATTCCAGAGTAAATTCCTTGAGCACTCATGGATGATATTCTGATTCAAGGATGTCAGTAGCCTTGTTTGATAACCACTTTAGAAACTGATCCTCCTATATCAGTGGAAGCTTGGTATGACACTGTAGTATCCCTCTTTTACTATTACAAAATTACTTGGATACACTCCTTGGATCTAGCATGATGTGAGGTGCCTTGGTGAAATCCTTGGACTCGACCACTTCTTACTCCCATTTTACCTTGAATGTGTTCCTTGTAATCAGTTAGAATTAAACTATTGTAGAATTACTTAGATGTATCTCCTTGTATTATACTCTTTTCCATAGTTGGTAATTATTACTATGTTGGTGACACTTGAGGTCTAGGTTTCCTTAGTTATTAACTTGGAACCACTTCATTATTATTATAACTACAGAGTTCCTAGTAACATATTAGAACCATCACTATTACTATCACGAGGTGATTTTGGTGGTTGATATGCCTCATAAGACTTAATTATATAAACTAGAACTTAATTAATTAATGAACTTGTTACATGTTCAAACACTAGCAAAGAGATGAAGAAGGAACTTGGGTATTTATGTTACTGTACAAATTTACTTTTACATATGAATTATTGCACACTATTTTATTTTATATTACACATACTAGATGTTATAGAGTTCATTGGTTGTGGCTTATTGATATTTATTTCACACCTTATCTGGGCACCTCTAGTACTCGGGAAGACTACATTAAGGCATTGTTGACAAAGGGAAGATACATGATTTAGACATTTGATTGCTTTCTGTTTAGGATGAATATGGGTAGAAGATGACTGAGATAGATCTTATGATTCTTGGATAGTTTTTGGTTTTCTTTTTATTCTTTTTTACTCCATGTATGCATGCTACTTTGTATCCATGTTTTCTGGCTTTATAGATACATGAAATATATCATCATATCATTTTTTATATGATTAGAAGTTGTTTAATTAGGTTTTTATCCTATATGAATATAATATTATATTACTATTACAATGATTTCTCTAATTATATCCTGTTATATTATACCGATCCACTATGATACACTATGTTAATGAGGGCATAGTATCCCCACAGACACACCCTATTCCCTCAATTCAAGTTGACAACCTATATCATTCGAAGAGATGAGTTTGAGGTCATGTAGCCCATAAGTATTAGAGAAAAATTAGTGGAATCCAAATCATGGATGTCATATTACACCACCCAAAATATGTAAGTGGTGTTAATGGTGTATGCCTCATAGGAAGAAAAGTGAGATAAGAATCCCTTAACTTGTGTATCCTTTTATGTGAACGTCCTTTAACCTACTTTATAAGGGGTTTAAAAATTAATAACTTGTAAAATAAACATAATAATATTTATAATACCATATATAATATCATATATTAACTTATTTTATTATCTTATTACCCATTTGTAAACAATATTTCATTATTTTCACTAATTCAGGTGTTTTTTGCCTAGTTTTTTGAGTATGTTTTGACTTGTTATTTTTGTAATTATTATGTTGATCACGATTTAAAAATATCAAGTATGTAATAAATAATTTAATTTCCATATAATTCCATTATATATTTATTATAATTGGATTTAAAATTTGGAGATAAGAAATGAAATGCACTGTTCATGGAGACAGTAGGCTGTATGTATGCATGAACGCTACTTACATTTCTTTGTCATATTAAAATAATGAAATTTATATAATATATAAATATATATTGATTATAATTATATTATCATATTTTTTTTATATATGTTAAATATGTTTATTAAAACTATATTTTATAAATTCCATGTATAGTTTGAATGTATCACATCACTTTGAGGAGGTGGTAGTCCACACTTCCACGAATGATGTTATCGTATTTACACAAAATGGAAAGCATGAAGATATAAGTTATATAAGAATTAAAGAAGCATAAATACATTATAAATATAATATATATAAAATATAAATAGTTTTTCTATCTTTATTATGAACCATGAAAGGTTGTAAAGAAAAAATGAACAACATCATTTTGTGAGGTGGTAGTTCATTATACACATGAACAGTAAGTTCATTACCCATTTGATGGAAGTGTGTGTAAGTTTAGGTATACAATTAAACATAAAAATATATAAATATATTTAGGATACTTATGTTATTATATAATAATGAAATAATAATATTTTAGGGGGTGGAGAATGAAAATAAAAAAGATCTTGAAGAAATATTCTACCTCTTCTTTGGGTAAATCCTTTTGGTTTATACCAAGAGTCTTCCTTGGTGAGATTTATATACAAAGGGATGATTATAAGATGGTGGGAGGAATTTTTAGGATATTTTTTTGAATATTATGTTCAATCCAAATTGGCTTGATAGGTGTGAGAAAGTGGGAGGGGTGAGTGACTTTTTATAGCAGGGGAGGAGTGGCATTCTTATAAATTTTGGAGAATGGAATTCCACCTATGTTTTCCCCTTGTAAATAGTCTTAAATAATCAAAAAATATTTAAAAGGTAGAATAAGCTATACATAAGTATATATAATGGATTTTGGATAAATTTCTAGTTCATTTTGTCCCTTAACATTAAGGTTTAGCCCCTTGTTAAGTTAATTTTTCTCTGAATCGTTGTAATCCATTTTAATTAAATTCACTAATAATTTTGGTAAAAATATATGTTTAAATTATTAAAAATTATAAACTATTCAAATTAAAAATATGGAATCCATTTTTCAAAATTTAAATTTTATAATTTGGAGAAATTAATTTAAATTTAATCCCACAGACGGGATGACAAAGCGTGGTTTTAAAGTAAAAATGTTCAAAAGATTGAAATGTTTTTGTATCCAATTTCAATGAGAAATTTATTACAGTGAACTAAATTAGATTAATTGATATATAATTTATCTATTGTAACTTTAAATACAATTTAAAATATAATTTAACATAATAATTTAAAATGTCTTAAAAGTATTTTTCAATTAAAATTCGGTATTTTTCACTATTTGTAAAATAAGGAAACTTCATTGAAAAATACCAAAAATTAAACCTAATATAATTTTGAAATATCTATTTAAATAATGAATATTATTTTTAAATATAAAATTTATAAGTGTTCCAAAACTCAGTTTTAAAATAGGTATGTCATTAAAAGGCATTAAAAGTTACTTTTTAGAAAAACACTATTTTTAAGCATAAAACTGGATTTATTCTTATCTTATGCCTATAAAATATATTGGATGAATATAAAAAGTATTTGAATGAATATATAAAATAAAAATATCCTTAATATCATTCAATAAAAGTACATAATTTAATATAAAACACCATTGTAAGCGTATGAATAAAAATATTTACTTTATATTCATTTGGGTTATATATTAGTTTCTAATTAATTGGTAACCAATGAATTCATATTATTTGTTTGTAAATAATATATTTTAATAAGTTATTTAATAATATTCATAAATCCAATTTAATGGCTAGGTTATATCTTTTTATATTAAATAATAATATTTTAATAATATATTATTGATTAGGAAAACTCGATTTTGTGTATTGTGCAAGATGTTGAACAAAGTGGTTGTTGCATGTAATGAAAGACATATCATAGATTTAATTTATTTAAAATAGTAAATATATTTTAATGTCTTAGGATATTATATTCCCTTATGTTCTTGGTGATTAATGTCATACACACTGTCAAATACAATGTTCTTATTTTAAAATTTTCAGATGATACAAAGAAAGAAAGATAGAGAGAGATACATACTTGGACACTTGAGTGTGCACAAACATTCACATTCACATAGAAAATAGATAAAAGAAACTATATAACAAAATCCCACACATGCACACACACACAGATGGACAATTATATGGGAACTCACACAAACACATTAATAGGTAGAAGAATACACACACATAGAGTCAATGAATTTCATCAATATTGTTACTAGGAGGGATTCAAAAAATTTATGAAATTTATAAGAGAATAACACTAGGAAATAAGATCTCTTAATGGATGATTTGACCTCCCATATTCTCATATGAAAAAGGTCTTATCATCACCAACCTAGGTAATCGGGAGGCCTACCGCATTTGGAAAGAGGGAGTCACATGAGACCTGGAACAACCAAAATGGTCCCGTGAGGAAAGAAGACATCATAAAAACAATAGGATATTTGGATATATAGATAAATATATATATTGAAATACATATACATATATAGACACACACACACACACTCAAATAGAAAGACATAAATACACATTGATAGGATAGTTAAATTGATATCCATCCATCCATTCATATATGCATGCATCAATATATACATTTTTCAATACATCTATCCATCCATTCATTCAAACATCCCTAAATCAATCCATTCATATTTGCAAGAATCAATCCATCCATCCATCCAAACATCCATAAATCAATCCATTTGTACATGTATCCATGCATATATATATATATATATACATCAATCCATTCATCCATGCATCCATACAAGTAACCATGAATCTATACATCCATACATCTATGCATCCATACTTTATACATCCATGCGTCCATTCATCCATGCATACATGAATCCTTGCATACATGAATCCATGCATATATGCATCCATGTATACATTCATACATGCATACATTCATCCATGCATGCATACATGTAACCATCCATTCATACATGCATCTATATATGGATCCATTCATGCATATTGGCATGTATGCATCCATCCATACCTGAGTGCATCCATACATGCATTTGTGCCTCTATCTATGATTCCATGACTATCTATATGCATATTTTCGTCCATAAATGCATCCATACATGGATTCATCCACCCATCAATATATGCATCGATCAGTCCATCCACACATATATAAATTCATGTATTATTACATGTTTTCATTCAATAATCCATTATAAATGCATAAATACATCCATTCATATAGGAAATGATAAGATAATGAATAAGGATTGTTGAGACCTGAAATGGAATATTTAGAGGACATGAATCCTCAGGGAATTCCCATGCATTCACAAACACACATTTAAATGGGAACATGATTGGATTTATGAATGGGGGATGAATAAATAGTCGGGCAGATGAACTGAAGGGAAAGACAATATATAGAGATATATATGGATGGATATGATAGAGAGACCAATGAAAGAGGGGATATATTTATGGATGGATCAAGGAATTGATAGAGGAGATGATGGAAATTAATATTGAAAAATGGATGGATGGGTGGATGGGATGCCAATTTGAAAAATATGGGGATAAATGGATAGATTTAGGATGAATGAATGGGTGGAATGATGATTCTAGAGATAGTACTAATACAAATGGATGGATTGATGGATGAAAAGATGGGGATAATGAATGTGGGAAGAAAGAACATGAATACCGATGAACTAACCGATGGGTTATAAGATATAAAAAAATAAATTGTTGGATGAATTAGAAGAATGAATAAGTAGGTGAAATGGGGGATTAATTGATGGATCGATGAATTTATATAATTAAAATATAATGGGAAGATAGATGGATAGTTATAAAATTGGAAACACTGATAGATACATTACTAGATATAGGAAATAATGAAAACACACACACACAAATAGATATATGGACAAACATATGTACAGAAAGACAGATGAAATGAGAAATTGATGAATGAATGGGAAAATGGAATGATGAATAATGGAATTAAATTTAAAATATGAATAGAAAATACACACAAATGAACATATTGATGGACACACAGATATATAGAGGAATATATTAGTATACATTTGAGTGAAGAAACACATTGATGGGAAGAAAAAAGAAAAAAGAAAAATAGACATTTGGGTAGATAAAAGTGTAACCACACACTTTGATGGTAAGAACACACAATCATAGACAAACTATTAACTAAAATGACAAACAAAAAATAAGCACAAACACACATGGATGGATGGAGAAATAAAGAAATATTGAATTGAGAATTAATTTTTGAACCCATATAGAGAGATTAAGAGAGTGAGAGGGAGAGGGGAGGGGGATATAGATAGAGTTTAACATAAATTCACTCATGGGTGCTCATATATATAGAGGAATTTATTAATGGGGGTATAAATTAATTTATGGAATGATGATTTGATGGATGATATGAATGATAGAAAAATTGATAGGTGGATGGGCAGAATGAATAAATTGAATTATTTATGAATAGATAGAAATGAATATAAACATACTTATACAACATTAAGACTTATTTACACAAACGTAGACATGGAAAGAAATAGATATAAGCACAAGAAAAGTCAGGCACACACATATAATGACAAAAAAACACACAGACTCAGATTGAGGAAAATACATAAACACTAGCACAAAGACATGGAAATATATATAAAAACATAAACATAAACATAAACAAATAAATAGTTAGAAATAGGCATACATGGACTCAAATATAGTGAGAAAGATAGATAGTAAGAAATATATTGATAGGAATTCAAGGGGGTTGTAGTTATGCGATGATCAAGGAGGGTTGAGCTGTAACTGCATGGGGGCCTAAGGGGAATATGTTGGGACAGAGGTGGGGAAGTTATAACTGAATAGGGGAATATATTGGTATCCAAGGGTGTCCCAAGGGGAATATTATGGGATCATGTGTGGGATCCATATCTATTTAAAAGGGGAAGGTTGGAGGGGTCTATCCACATGTCTTTTCTTCCATGTTTTTCATCTTATTCTTTTATATTTTCTGCTTGTAATCACTTCTATAGAACAAATTGACACAAAAGGTGTTATTACTAGTATTTGGTCTTAATTATTTTATCTAACATTTTTTAAAACACTATGTCATTATTTTTTCGATAGAGACACAAATGACTAGGCACAGTGATGTCATTTTTCTTCCCTTATTTCTCGAACGTCATCCACTGTCTAATTTTTTCATAGGGGATGAGTTATATCAGAGAATTACAATAAGGGGAAAACTTTCAGAACCAATAGAATAAATGGAACCAAAAAGAAAAAAATCTTCTAGATTTTCTCACCATCAACATACATTCAACAATGGAAGACATACTTAGAAGATTCTCGACCCTACATACCAACTTTTATTATTCATCATTTTTTTTCAAAATATTATTTAACTAATGAGCCATGCATACTTATATACATCATCATATTATATTCAATGGAGAAATATATGGATAAACTACATAAAATAGGGTAGGGGTCACTAACATAGGCCCACTGCTGGAACCAAACTCATGAGAATAACACATTGTTAGTGCCACCATTGAGTTTGAATCTCCTTATAATTTTGATTCCCATGCACATGGAGTTTCATATATAGGAAATGAGGGAATCACATAAAAAGATATAAATATTCCTAAAAAAGTTATATGAGAAACTGATACTTCCAAAATATTTTGGGAAAGATCCTGAAACATAGATAGTAAAAGACGGGGATTATGTCTTGATCCAACAAACTCTATAAAAGATGAATGTAAAAATGGAATGACAGTTTATTCAAGGTATTCTTGAAATTTTTTTATTAGGAGAAGCATTAGTGGAAGAATTAATTTGGGAATAACTCAAAGAATAGATGCTCCATGAGTTTTTATTACAATAGTAGATGAAACATCCCAAGATGAGATTAATTACTAATTTCACGAGGCCTATCTAGAACAAGATAAATGAACAAAAAATGAAGTTGAAGGTTTTAAGATTACTAAGGTTATCGTAGATTCTCAACATCCATGTGAAAATATAGAAACCCTATAACTGATTGGGTTAGCCTTGAATTACACTTAACAATAGATTATAGGAAACAAGAGCTGTCCAAGGTGTTTTTAATACTCTCAATGCCCTAACCATTTCCAAGGTTGCTAGTGTGAATTCACCTAGGGACCATTACACAAAAAATGGGGGAAAATTAGAATAATAACTATGATCAAAAAATCATATTCCATTCTTGATAACATTAAAAAGATATATTGTATCAAATATTCAATAGGCTAGAAGTTCACTATTAGTAAAATAAGAGATTATCTCTTCAGCTGGAAGAGGATCTTCAAGAACAAGTAATTTTTTTTGATTATCTAGCCATAGTAGATGATACACAACTAACACTAGCTTAGGATTTTGTAATACCTAAGGATATAATAACTATAGAATCTTTATAGACCATTACCAAGGAAATAATGATGGTGTTCATATGGTGATAGATTTTTTGGTAGGGTTTGAATGCAGGAATCTAAAATTTCAGGTAAATCCCACTACTAATCAAGATTAGTGGGAAAAAAAATATTTGGTGGGTATAATTCCCCACTAATACTAGTGGGGGATTATGTATCCCATAACACCTTATCTCCGAATATGGAACATGTAGTAGTTTGGATAATAGGGAGATAAAGTGGAATGACTATGAGGCCCACAACTAAGAGAAAAATGAGGTTTTGGAGAGGTTGGCAGTGATAGGAATGAAAGGGGGTTAGTGTAATGGTGGGATCTACGAGGACTAAGGTGTAACTACATAGGGGTCCCATGGGGAATATGATGGGGCCCAGGAGGGGATGTTGTAACTACATAGAGGAATATGTTGTGATCCAAGGGGTATAGTGGGAATACACTAACATGGTAGTTTTTTAGGATGGTGGTAGTGATACGAATTTAGGGATCCATTTATAATGTTAGGATCTAGGAGGGAAGAGAAGTAACTACATTAGGGACCATGAGGAATATTCTAGGACCTAGGAGGGGAAGTTTTAACTACATGGTGGAATATATTGGGATCATTGGAGGGCCAGGTGAATATACTGGGATCCTGGGGGGATCAACAATTGTGACATACCGAACCTGACTCACTGTAGAGTAGCCAAACCTGGTTGTCCACATGACCTCAAGTATGCGTACCTGTATTATAGAGTTATATGAATAGAAAAAAGGGACTAGGGTGCGTCCTTAGAGAGAATATTATCTCAGTTAATAGTGGATTATAGTAGTGGAGATACATAAATAAATAATAAAATAATAGTAATAACAAATAGGGTAGTAGAAACAAGGATAAGAATATAGGTAGTAAATAATCATCAAAAGATATAATCTATATCATATACAAAAGATGGTTTTATGCCTATAAAAAATGGGGGAAATGAAATACATGGTAGATGGTAGAAATTAATATACATGATATAAATTATAATCAAAAATGGAAAATACTATCAAAGTGTCCTAAGCACAGGCTCAGTCTTTTGCTACCAAGCTCCCTTCCTAGAGAAATAATTTAGGTGTAAAATGTGGGATGCTTCGCCATGTCTACACCTATGATCATATAATCTTTCTGGGTAACAATGGTGGCCTGGGTATGGTGTGAGATAAATCTAAGTAGTCCATTACCAATGGTGTCAATACAAATCCAATATGAGATTAGAAACAATAATAGTGTTTCGGTATATAAAAGTAAGGAAAAGAGAAAATAAATACCCTAGACCAACCTCATCACCAGTTAGATATGTCTCTAAATATGAAATCATTTAAATAATTTTTATTAAGTATATAATAAATATTTCATCTATAAAATGTATTAGTGGTACTATAAAATGAAATAATAATAATAGAGGATCCAAGTTGTAACCAAGAAATCCTTGACCTCAGGGGTCGAGCCAACTCATAGTTGAAACTCATGCCATCTGGATATAGGGGATATGATTGTATTCCAAGGGGTAAACCCATTGAATTCCACCATAAAATATTCTAATAATGTTTATAGATATTTTCCATAGTAATCATTGGATAAGAATGAATGGGACCAATGGGGTGAATCCATGGTGCCACATATCCACAAACATCAAGCTAAATCCAAGGAGTGTATACAAGGAATTATAATATTTGGAAAAGTGTCAAGTGAATCATATATATATCACCAATTAATTCATGTAATAAGACAATTACCAGATTTCATGATGGGTGACTATGAAAATAGGCTTAGTGAATCAGAATGGCATCCTATGAGTGCTCAAGGAATTCCCTTAGGAATTCAGTGCGGGCCAAGTTTGACCATCCCTATAAATATGAAAATGTTACGTACGACGTAGTCACCCTAAAATCATTTCATTTATATACATATTTCATCATAGTCCATGTAATACTTATACCAAATTCAATTAATTAGGTTCATTTCATAACCTTTCATCATATGTGACAAGGTAAATTAAGGACATGAATGTGGAAAAAAATTAATTATAAAGGATAAGACCAAGAAATATATATACATATACTTTCCATTAAACACATTTAAGATTAATTTCTTTATATGAATCATTTACCTTACCAATGTTGAATTCAAATGCACCCAAACAGTGTCCATGTAAATTCCAAATTGGTCTCTAATAGTATATCAAGGAAGTCACCCCACTTAGTGTGGTTAACATTGAGGTCTCAACCAACAATGGTGTCATTATGGTCTAGGATACAAGTTAAACAATTTATAATGAAGGCACATGAATTTTAGATGCAACGCTTGGTGAAACTGACTTGCATACAAAGAGAAAAATCTATAAAATAGAGATACTTGAGGGAAAATCTACAGACCATGAACCTTATGTTTGTGGTAGATTAATCATCTAGTATTGTCCCTTATTTTGGATAGTATTGGCAGAAAATGGATGAATAGGTGATCTACATAAAAATAGGTCATATGATCTCACACTAAAATAATGTCACTAATAGAAAGATAAATAGATAAAGGATCTCAAGGAATGAAGATATTACTAGTGGATATCCAACATAATAAATAGATATTGATTACAAGGTCCAAAGGAGAATTTATCAAAAAATATAGGTGAGGAGGCTTGAGAATGATTCAATAGGAGAAAAAATACCCCTATCTTCTGGAAATAATTAATAAAGAGAGGGTGGGGGTCGGTTATGAATCCTCGAGGGAAAAATTGTAATTTTAACCCTATTTAAAAGGGTTAAAAGTTTAGTAATAAGATTCAAAAAACCGGGCACCAACCATGCCTAAATTTCTATCCAAGGAAGGGGATTTCATGGTTCATGTACGTAGTTTAAGAAACTATGAAAAAACCATGAAATTTTTATTTTTTAATGTTTTTTCCATATGGTTGTGTGGCCCGGGTTGTATGGTTTCATTAAACCATTCATCCCTAAGAGGTGCACTAGATTACCCCATATAGTTTCATCAAAATATGCCAAATAGGCTACACATTTTCCACGAACCATGTGGCCCAGTAGTTTGTTCCACCAATTAGGGTTCTGAGCTCTAAACAAGCCCCAAAAACCCTCATTTACTCCAAGACTTCAATAATAACTTTTATTGTGATAAAAAAATAAAAAAATAAAAAAATAATGATATGTAACTCAATTAAAATCTAGGTTCTTATAGTCTTCCCCCCTCAAAGTAACTCATACATAAGTATCCCTTCCAATGGTGGTATAGCTTAATCTCAGAATAACTATAGCCAATGAGCACCTACTTCGGCCTCCCACTCCAAAGTCTCTTTATATACTCTGACACGCTGCTATAGAACATGCACTAAAGGGACTTAATAGCATCAGAGAGTCACTATGCTTCAGTCGATGATGTAAATTGGATACTACTCAACATAAACATCAATATCCAATTCAACATCCTTAGGATCAAAATCATTATACTAGTCATCATAGTAATGACCATGCTATGAAACATGGATGAAATTATGCATGGAATTTTACATCAATGGTAATAGTAACCAATATGATACTTGCTCAAATCTATTAAATATCCCAAAATGCTTGAAAAAATGAGGTAAAAACATAAATTTCTTATGTATCCTCCTATAACCATGCATGGTGTAATACCTATAAGAAAACAAAATCCTTGACCTTGAACTACATAGGTCATATATGGAAATCAACATACAATTTATATCTAAACTAAGTAGTAGCCATATTTGTTCTAATCCACTACACTTGCTCTGATGTCTCTCACATGAGATGATGACCTATTAGCACTAGGTCCACTGACTCTAGACAACACATATGTGAATGTTATGGAATTCCATATAAGGCCTCTTATAAATCCATCTGAATCATTTCCTAAAATCTATTATTTTCTGAAAAATTATTGAGGTGTATTTGTTTCTCCAAAGAACCCCTAAAATCAAAGACTTATTCTTGTAGAATTTATTTCAAAACATTTATATTCTATCCCAATAGGCCATTAGTTTGAGGGTGAAATGATCTTCTTAGAAGCATCAGTATACCAAAAGATTTGGGTATCCCTTTCCAAGACCTAGAGGTGAAATGAGAATATCTTTCTAAAATGATATTAAAAGGGACCCTGTGTAGAAATATAATCTCATGGAAATATAGTCTGATAAGATCATCCACTAAGACAGTCACACTAATATGAAGGAAGTGGGATAACTTGATAAAAATGTTGATAACTATCCAAACCATTTCACTACCTAATGTAAAAAAAATAAAATAGTATAAAAATCCACTAGGACATCTTCCAATTTACATTATAGGACCAATAATGGCTATAATAGGATAGCAGGAAATTGGTATTCCATCTTCACCTGCTGATAGGTAGAACACCTAGTGATAAAATCCATAATCTGAAGTTTTATCTCATGAAAAAAATACTAGAGACTATTATCACAATACATCTTAGAGATACCTATGTGCAATTCCCACTAAGAAGCATGGGATTATCACATCATATCTTTTTGAATGTCTGTAAGAACCCATAAATTCCCATATACACACAGTATGTTATCTCCATCAATAGAACAATCTAAAGGTGTTTACTGACTAGAAATACTTTCCCGTATGACTAAAACTTCAGGATATGAAATATTCCTTCTCTTCACCCTACCTTAGAGTTAATAGGTAACGACTAAGGATGTAAGAAAATACGGATCATAACTCTCTTGAAACTCCATATGAATCTAAAAAAAGGTCCATCAACTAATATTCATCAATAGATTCTTGAACAACGTCTGAATGAGTTTTATGGATTAAAACATTAGCTAATTCATGTCCCTTTTTAGGTGTACATGCAAGATCAATGTCAAAATACTGAAGGAAATTGACTCATATTATATATTTTAGATTTAATTCGTAGTGCATAAAGGAATATTTGAATATTCTATAGTCCATATACACCAAAAATATTTATCCCATTAGATAATTAATCTATAAATGTAAGGCAAGAACGACCACTAAAATCTCAATGTCATGTGTCAGGTAATTACACTCAAGATTCTTCAACATCCAAGAACTGTACACAATGAATCAATCATGCTACAACAATATTACACCTGAGCCAATTTTTAATACATTACAAAACACTATATAACCTCTTCTAGGATCTGGATGGATCAAAATCAGTTCTAAATTAATTCTTCATTTCATCTTCAAAAAGGCATTCCTATGCGCTTCATACCACAAGAACTTCACACCCATCTTTGTTAGACCATTAATAGGTGTATTAAGGAATTATAAGTCCAGAACAAAATTCTTGTAAGAGATACCCATACATAAGAAGCATCTTATATCAAAAACATTAATGGTATTCTTCAAGTAAACCACAACACTATCCTTATTTGGGTCTACTGATACCCCTGATTCTGAGATAATATGACCCAGGAAGTGAACCATATTGATCTTGAATTAGCACTTCATGGGATTATCATATAACTCATTATCTCTTAGTGTAATCAATATGTTTTTTATGGTATCTTAGAGTATGATATACACAAATATTTTTTCCAAAAAAACCATGAGGTTATTATTCTTATAGGGATGGAAAACCCTACGAAAATAGAGGGCTCATTCATAATACTAAAAAAATAACTATGTACCCATATAAACCAAACCAACTTTGGAAAGATATATGTATTATTTCTAAAGTCTGGACTCACACATGATGATATCCTGATCTCAAGTCAATCTTCGAGAACATTCATGATTCTCAGAGCTGAATGAAGAGATCATCTATTCAATTCAATGGATACGATTTCTTCCCTGTAAGATGATTCGAGCATTGTTAATACATGAAATTTTTGACGGTTCCATATACCTTATTTGAAAAAGGATAGGAAAAACCCATGTAGAAGTACTGGTTGATATAAAAACATCATATTATTAACCCCTACTATCTCTTGAGCTCCTGGAGCTTAGTAGGTTCCATCCAGTATGGGCCAATTGATACTAGAGATGACCCCAGAACAAGATTGATTATAAACTGAATCTCTATCTCTCAGGAGGTAGTCATGATAGTTTTTCCAAAACAACATCCCTAAAACAATTAAACATAAGAGGAAAATATATCAGATGCATTATTTTATCATCAAAAAAAGGCTGGAAATCTAATCTACCACTCCTCCCTTCCCACGATGCTCTAGTCCAAATCGACTGGCCTTGACATCCCACTCACCCTTACGTACATATATGCCACTATAGGTTGAATTTAAAGCCACCCTTCGGTGATGGAAGTCCACATAGGCCTGATAGGGGACTAACCAATAAATCCCGAGGATGACATAAAATCCCATCATCTCAAGGATGAAGAAGTACCATAAGAAACAATAACTAGATACCATAAGAGGATGGTCCTTACATTGGAATATACCCTCTGAACATACACCCAATGGTGTGTCCAGGGTCATCACCCCAAAAATGTATAGAATTTCCATCCCAATACATTCCAAGATCGATATATAGATAAAGGAGTGTGAATCACCTTTATCAAACAAAGAAGATATGATAGTATAGGGAACTAGAAAATACATTGTATTGTTCACAATTATATGCTCTTATTATCATTTAACTGATCAAATGCATGAAAATTGATATATTCATGACTCAGAGATATTGATGGAATAACCTATGTAGGTCCCATCTTCTAGCATTGATATTCAGAAAACTAGATACCTCAGGAACAACTTCCACCTCAGCCTTTTTGTCTGGTTCTATTCTTACTTCCTACCTAGCACAGGGTCACTGATTCTTCTCCTAAAGGTGGAGCTAGCGTGGGTACTCTTCTAATATAAACATGTGGAAAGGTCTAGAGAAAACCTTTGAAGATGACCCAAACAGACGAAATCTTGAAATACTATTGGTTCTCTGTCACACTATGGATTCACATTCCCTAACCATCACCACTTATGGAATACAATGGGGCTACCAACATAGATACTTTGGCCACTACTGCTTTGATAAAAAAACCACATGGATTTTCTTTCTACTACTGGAATAACAAATAACCTGTCTTGACAAAGATCCTCTATACCCTGTACTGTCTTCTTACCTTAGGGTACACTTAGTGATAGGACCTAGGTTATGATCTCAAAATGGTGGAGAGAAAAATAAAATTCACCTAAGTTTGAATTGCATACCTAATCCTATCATCAAAGTTTCTCACTCAAGATATCTCATAATTGTCAAGAAGTGGTGTCAAGCATTGAATCTCAAGGAAACATGTTTAATAGTCCATGATGGACATAACACCCTTATCTAAGTGTATAAACTCACTAAATTGGATAGATATTAGTATCTCAAAAAAAAGTAATCATAGAAGTAGTCTAAAATTCCACCCAGACCATGCCTCAATGAAGGCCATCTTGATTAATAACATCCCACTGGCACCTAATAGAATAATCTATCATGTAGTTTGTGATATTGACCCTCCCTAAGAAAGAATATTTATATGCTCGTAGATGGATAAAATTTATTCTATCCATGAAACAAGATCCTAAAGACCATGATACCCTAAGAAGATGGGAGGATGGTGTTTCTAGAACTAATGAGTAAGATAAGACATCATAGGTAGAGGTCATGGAGTGCACTACATAGATAGGTTCAAGCATAGAAAACACTATCAAATTTGATCATACATACCAAATTCATAAATAGAAGGTAGTGTTGTAGGTTTGAATCTTGGAGGTAAAGATGGTGTATCAAGTCCCACCATCACTAGAGCATGGTCATCATCACCCTCATTACATGAATCACATATGTAGTGGTGGAATAACTCTAAAAATTTCAAGAACACACCTCCAAACAATATACCAAAGTATATAAGATCACTAATAGAAGTTGAATAAAATAATGTGGCTCACTACCCAACAAACTACCCAAAATGTACACTTAGAAGATGAGGGTATTGGTAAGTGTTAATGTTTTTATTTACACGGGTTCTATTATATGAAAGCACAATTGCAAGTTAATGATGGAAAAACTCTTTATATTTAAATTGTCCTCTTGATTTACTATAAATGATTTCATTTATAATTCAAAATTTATAATTTTAAATTCATAAGTGAGTTTATATATCATAAAAAGTTCAATCAAATGAATCATTATACTTGTTTTACAAAGGCCCACACACTTTATAACCTGAGAACAATACCCATGTAATTGTAACAAGCACCCCCTAAATTCTTTATCAAAATAAAATTGGTAAAATATAATAGATCAATTTGAAGAATTACAATTTCTATTTTATAAATTCCCATACACTTTAAAAATTCAAATTTGATGTTGTGTAATTTAGTCAAAAGACCATCTCATGTAACCAAGTTTATATATCCTACACGGGTTGAAATTATCTATTTAATATTCCACCATCAATCTATGTGGGAAAAACAGAATTTTGATTGATAATGACACTTTAAACAAAAAAATCCCCTTATAGAAGTTTTCTGTGGCTAAGTCCTATATAACAACCATGTCTCACTCAACAATCACTAGAAACATAGGAAATGCATGTAGAAAAATTCACTTATATGGAATGGAATATACATGGCATGTGAATTCCTAGGTGCATATAGTTATGCATGTATCAATGATGCTTTCTATACAGGCCAAGGAAGAATCTTCATAAAATATAATAAATACCAAAATTCATATGCATCACTCAACTGTTAAATTATATAAAAAATAATAAGAAAAATATAGAATAAAATTTTCTCATTCCCCAGTAACTTGGTTTTTACCCCAAAAATGGGTTAGCTACTCCCATAAATGGATTGTAACAATGTTTCACCACATTCCTAATCTCAAATCTAAATTTCCCAAACAATAATAGATGAAAATAAAAACCAACTATAATGCAACTTTGTGACATCTCGAACCTGACTCACCAACGAGTAGCCAAAATCAGTTGGCCACATTGCCATAAGAGGAACACACTGTATTCCATAGGTTGTTGACTAGAAGAAAGAACTTAGGTTGTGTCCATGGGGAGACTATTCCTTGAGGTCAGAGTGGAGCATAGTGGTGGAGATAGAAAAATAAACAACAAAAGCATACTAATAATGAATAATGAAGACGAAATAAGGATAATCATCCAATTATTAAATAACCATAAAAATATATAAGCTTTATCATATGAAAAATATTATGGAATGTCTCTACAAAAGAAAAGTATAAAGAGAAGTATAATACATTATATAAAAAAGAATAAAAAATGGGAAAATCTATCCAAGAATTCTGAGAACATTCTCAGTTATTTGCTACTAAGCTCCAATCCTAAAAGAAGAAGTCATGTGTCCAAAGAGGGATGATTTCCTTTGTATAAACCTATGATCATATAATATTCACTAGTACAAACAATGGTATATATAGTGTGTGAGATAAATCATTATAGGCCACTACCAACAACATCTATAAAAATCTAGTATGAGAATATAAACCATAATAGTGTCATGGCATATAAAATTAAATAAGTGTGAAAATAAATAACCCATACCTACCTCAACCTCAGTTGGAGATGTATCTAAACATGTGATAATTTAATTAATTATGATTCAATTTATATTATGGATTTCATATATAAAAGGTATCATTAGTATTATAAAATTATATAATAATAACATAGGATCTAATGTGTAACCAATACATCCTTGACCTTAGGGGTCGAGCCAACTCATTGTTGGTACTCTAGCAATTTGTCTATAAGGGTTCTGATTGTAATACATGGGGAACAACCAAGTCATTCCATTGTAAAATAATCTATGTAATTCCATGGAGCTCATCTATATTAATCTCAGGCTAATAATGACTAGGCCCAATGGGGTGAATCCATGAAACCATGTGTCCAAAGACATCAATATGAATACATGGATTGTATCCAAGGAATTATTATATATATAAAAGAGACAAGTGAATTGTTGTTATATCATCAAGGAATTCCAATAATAGGACAAGGACTAGATTCCATGTGAGGTATCTCCTACAACAATCAAATCAATGAATTTGGATGGAATCCTCTGAGTGCTCATGGAATTCCCTCATGAATCCAATGCAAGCTCAAATATGATCATCCCTATAAATAGGAAAAATTTATATATTCAATATACACCTTATAATAATTTAATTTAGATACATATTTCATCCTAGGATATGCAATACTCATTCCAACTTCAATTCTTTTGGACCATTCCATTACCTATCATCATACATGTCATGTAAAATTAAGGAACTGCAACCAATTACCTAATTAATTATAAAGGATAAGGAAAAGTGATATAAATACATATAATTACCATTCAACATTTTAAAAATTAATTTATTAATATGAAGCACTTACCTTAACAAATGTCAAGTCAAACACACCCAAACAATGTCTCAGGTAAACCCAACATGGGTTTGTAAAGGAATAGTAAGGAACACACCCTACTTGAGGTGGTTAAAATTGATGTCCCTACCTAAAATGGTGTGAATAGGTGTAATTAGGGTCTATAATACAATTTAAATGATTTATAATTAGGGAATATAAATTTTAGGGTAAATGCCTAATGGAACTGATGTGTGCACAATAGAAACTATTTATAGATGGAAATACGTGATGGAAAAGTCATAGCCCACCTACCTTATTCATGTAGTAGATGTCTCACCTAGTATTGACCATTATTTTTTTCTATATCTAAAGAAAATGTAATCATAGAAAAAAACACTAAAAACAAGGCTTAAGATCTCACACCAAAATAACATTATCAATAGAAATTTAAACAAATAAAGGAGATAAATGAATGAAGATCAAAAAAGTGGATATCAAACATGATAAACAGATCTTGATTCTGAGGTTGGATGGATAATTTATCAAGAAATATAGGAGAGGTGGATTGAGGATGCCTTAATGGGAGAAAAGGAGAGCCTCATGTCCTCTTGAAGTAAAAAAGAAATATGGGGGTTAGGTTAAAAAATTTCAAGTTAAAAAATTTAATTTTACCCCATTTTTAATGAGAGTATAGTTTGATCACACGATTGGAAAAACTATACTATCTAAGGAATGGTCATTCATGGTTCATGCACATAGTTTGAGAAATCATGAAAAACTATTCCATTTTTCTCTATTAAAGTCTATAGTTTTTCTTCATGGTCGTGTGGCCTAGGTTTCACGGTTTCAAAAAACCACATACCCTATGTATTGAACTAGATGACCCCACATAGTATCATCAAACAATTTGGAATGGGTGGAATGGTGTCTACAAACTATGTAGACCAACTATTTCTTCCACTATTTGGGGTTCTAGGCTTCAAACAATCCCTAGATACTCTCATTTCCTCTGAGACTTCAATACGAACTACTATTAAGATAAAACCAAGGAATTAATCTAAAATGAAAAGGATTAATACCTCAATTAAAAAATGGTATCACATAAAATCTATTTAAACAGGGGAATTATTGAGGGGGTAGATAGAGAAATTATTATTTGGCGAATCAATTATAGGCTTGGGATTAAGATCATGGGACTGGGTAGGTTAGAGAAGGGATATATCCTGAAGTGTTTTATTCCCAATTTTCTTCACATTATCCTATATTTTATACTTATAATCAATGATACTACAATACTTAATACATAAAGGGGTTATTACCATTATCCAAGATTTATCACACACATTCATGTAGATAAATAGAGACACCAACCCACATAAAAACAGACACAAGCACACACATGCACATAGGCCATCTAGAAGGAATATTTCTAATAAATCATCAAATAATAGGACAAGAAAATATAATATATATATATAGATATATAGAAAAACATAAAGGATATCTAAAGAAAAAAAAATCAAGATAGTTTAGGAGCTGACAGGGAAAACAACAAAATTGGAACATGTGTGTGTGCCCATAGACACAGACATAGTCACAAACATAGGCATAGACATAAAGAGAGGGTGATATGGGGAGTTATTTGGATTGAGAGAAACACATGTACACACACATTGAATAAGGTAAAAATAAGTATGGGAGGAGTGAATGTGTTGATGAGAAGGTAGGAAGGTGGATGTACGAAAACATAGAGAAAGAGAAAAGTGAGTGGGTTGAAGGAATGTGTGGATAAGAAGGAAAGTAGGTAGATTCACACACACGGATAAAAACATGAACACTACCATGATTACTCTCTTGAATAGAGGAGAGGGGGGGGGGGTTGGATAGATGGATATGTTGATCTAAGTGTAGTGGGATAGATATTAGGGAAGATAGATTGGTGGATAAATGGGAACACATAGATGGAAAATTATATGGTCAATCACACACATAAATATGTTGAAGAACATAGATTGTATCGAATGAATAAACAAATATATAGAAAAACTCCTACACATAGAAAATTAGTTGACACACACACACACACACACAAAAAGATAGACAAATGGAAAGATGGATAGAAAAAAATAATGATATATAGATCAATGGTTGGACAAAAAATGGGTAGATGAATAAATAAGTTGATGGAAAGATCGGTAGGGGGAATGAAAAATACAAGAACCAAAAGAAAAACCCATTGGTAAATAGACTAATCAACTGAAACATAAATGGAGTGATGAAATAGTAAAAGGATGGACAAGAAGAAAAATGTGTAGATAGATTGATGGATGTACATGTAGACTTATAGGCATTGGCACACACATAGAGATATGGATGAATTTACAAACAAATGTACAAACATATATAGATAAGGTGATAGAATGAATCATAATAATATAGAAATATTTACAATAACATAAAAACACACACGTGCACACAACTACACACATGTTGAGATAAACATACATAAAAATACACATGATAAATAAACCAATATTCATACACCCTTCAATCCATCCATCCATGCATACATCAATCTATCCATCCATCCATCCATAAACACATGAATTCATTTTTAAATGTATCCATAAATGAATTCCTGAATTTTTACATACATCCTTATATACATACACTCATCTATTCATACATGTAAGAATATATCAATAATCCATCCATCCATTTATCCATGAATTGATTCATATATATATATATATACATTCATGCATCTATACATGTACACACACATGAATCCATACATCCTAATGTCCATAAATACATATATACATGCAATATTTGTTATGGAAGAGAAATATATAAATATTACTTGGTAGACTGATAGGATTTGACATGACATGGAACAAGAATGTGTTATCATGGACACAAAGACATGTAGATGAAATAAAAAATGGGAGGGGGGATCAATTAATAGGTGGATTTATGAACATGTGGATGAACTGAAAAAAAGATAAATGAATTTGTGGATGGATAGAGTGATTAAGAAAATAAAAAATGTGATGATTAATAGATAGATGAACTAAAATAAGAAAGGATGAATATGAGATAAATGAACACTGAACTGACAGTGGTACCGATGAATATATGAGAAGGATAACATATAATTGGTTGAATGGATGGGTTGATGAATGGGGGGATCAATAGGAAAATGGGGGATTATGGAATGCGTGTATTGGTTAACCGATGGGTGATAGGGAAAGCCTATATAAAAACATATGGATGGAAGGATATATAAATATAAAAATAGATGAACTGATGAATTCAGGGACGAATTAACAAGAGGGTAGACAGATGAACACATAAAAAAACACAGACATAAATATATGGTCTCTCTCATAGACATATAAACAAACAAACATAGAACCACACACAGTCACAAACCCAATTACAGATAAAGACACTAGCACATATGTAAAAGGAATACACATGCATGATCACAAATATGGTTTATTGGATGAACCTAAGGACAAATAGATAGATGAATAAATAGATAGATGAAGAAATAAACTAACGAACTAATTAATCAACAAAAATATAGACTATTTAAAAGATTAATAGAATGGGAAGGCACACACCCATACACCTGAGTGAACATGAACATGCACACACACACACATATAGCAAACGATTAAGGGGGGGTGGGTGGGTGGATGGATAGAATGATGTAAACACACACACACATAATCATAGGGACAGATAGGTATATGAGCATACACACAACATATGTGAAGAATAACACATCAAGACTAAAATAAATGAACAAACATATAGTCAAAAGAACACACATATGAATGCACTAAGACACACATAATACACTCACACTCACACAATGAGCATTCACACACACAATACACACAAAAAATATTGATGAATGGATAAAAAATAGATAAAATGATATAAATAGGATATGGGATGGAATGAAATATATAAAGATATATAGGTATATGGAAAGGAATGTGGACAAGTTGATACATAGAAAATACATTTGATATACCGACTAATGGACTGGTAAATTGATAGACAGACTATGCGATAGACAGATAAATGGACAAGTGGTAAAATGGATGGATGTACAGACATATAGATATAGAAACACACACATACATAGATAAAAATACATATATATAGACTTGTATGATATAATTTTTTTGACATATGAATAGAAAAATTAAGACAAACATACAAAAATCACTTGCGCACATTCACACACACATAACTAAAGTTATACTAACATGACATCATGGGTGAGGAAGATGAATTAAAAAATGAAAAGGAAAATAGATAATATGTGACATTATAGGATATATATATATATACGGGAAAAATAAGGTAGAGAGAGAGATAAAGAGATCAATATAGTGGGGGTAGTGACACACATAGTGGTAGATAGATAGGGATACACACACAAACAACCAGGGGGAGATATGCCCACAAAGTGCTAGAATAAAAAGACACAAACACACTCACATAGATAGATAAAATAGCATAATGTTATAAAAATTTATAGATAAAGTAACATATAAATGGAATAATTGAAGACACATCGATGGATAAATGAAAATATAGATTCATCATCACATCGCAGACATAAACACGTAAAGATATGCAGAAAAACGTTCCATAGATAGAAAAAATTACACAAACACATAGACATGACTCAAAAATATTATGTGTGTGAGAGAGAGATGTAAAAATTGGTAGTGACACATTGAAACACATAAAGACACACACACACACACACACTCACAATGATAAATTTGAACATTCACTCCCTTAAATAGACAAAAAAACCCGTACACACCCCCATTCAAACAGTGGAACACACAAAACACACACACACACACGCACACACTCACACAACAGGCACACACACAAAGATAAATGGATGGATATAATAGAATAAAAAGGTACATATATATATATAGATTTAAAATTAGGATAGAATGGTCGATGAGAGGATAGATTCACTTGTCAAATGACAAAATAATAGTTTAACACACCCATTAGCGGGTAGACTGATCAACCAATAGAGTGAAAATGTGGCTAGTATAAAGAAAAATAGATAGATAGATAAGAGATAGATATAGATGGATATATGGATAGATTGATAGAAATGAAAAAATATATATGGATGGACAAGTGGGATTGGTTGGTCGATGAAAATATAGATTTACTTGTTGAACAATAGTAGAGATGATTGACAAACCCCCTGATTGGCAGACTGATCAACCAGTCGATATATGGTGTAACTAGTTGAAATAAAAATAGATAAATTGATAGATAAAGGGAGATATATATGAGTATATGGATAGACCGATTGACATAAAAACCTATAAACACACACACACACACATAAATACACTTCTCATAGAGAGAGGGAGAGGGAGAGGGAGGTAAATAGATATATGTACATTTTGATGGACACACATACCCCCATAAAAAAGAGAGAAGGGGGAGATAAAATAGGTGGATTAATGGATACAAACACATAGATGGAAAAATATATGGGCACTCACATATACACATTGATGTGATTAATACACACACATAGAGTAGAGGTAGAGTTGGATAAATGGACATTTTAATAGATAGACACATACAAATAGAGAGACAATGAGAGGTGGATAAATGAAAAAACACACAAATGGACTAATATATGGGCACTCAGACACACATTGATGGGAACTAGAGCACACAGAAATAGAAAAAATCGAACAAACAAAGATAAAAATTCACATGCACACAACACATATGATGATAAGCACTATAAATAGACATAATCACATAGATTGATAGATGGATGGAAAAAAATGTAGAGTTAAATGTAGATTGATAGAAGAAAAAAGTGGGTAGTTGAATATAAAACTTGATAGAAAGATAGGTAGGAAAATTGACTTAAAGATGAACCAACAGAAAAAACCATTGGTAAACAAACCAATCAATCAATACCTATATGTAATGTTGAAGTGGTGGACAGATGGACAAGCAAAACAATTTGTAGATGGATTGACCAATATACATTCTTGAAAGTATATGTTCACACACATACTTACATAAAAAAGAAGGGGGAGTGAGAGTTACACTCACACTCACATGCATACACATATATTACATAGAAACATAGATGTACATACAGATAGTCCAACACATACAAAAACACATAAACTTTCACATTAAAAAAATAATACATTATAAAGAAACATAGTGGTACATACAGATAGACAAACACATACACCCACAATACATTAAACACATAGATGAGAGAGAGATGTGTGAATAGGAAGATCACTCAATGATATAGAGAAAGGGAAATTTGGGATGATAAATTTAAACATTCACACACAAACATGGATGAAAAAACACACACACACTGAAAGACACCAATACACACACCACATAAAATCACACAACATGAATACCCATACAACAAACACACACAAATAAACTAAAAAATGAATAGATATTGTTACATAAGTAATGATATATGGATATATGTAATGATATATAGAATGAATGAAAAATAGATATACCAGATGATAGGAGAATTGAAAGATATACCCAATTCATCTCATCATGCATGGATAGAGAATTTGGGCCCAAACTATCCCTTATTCAGGAAAAAATGTTACTACCAAATTAAAAGGAATAAGGGAACATGAATTTTAACGTCTAAGAACATTATAGAATCCCCAATGTCATCCATGAGGACAAGAAAGTCAATTATGGTGGGCTATATAATGAAATTCTAGACCAATGTGTGAAAAACCTCTTCTACCCTCCCTTGAAGTCAAAATCCATGGGAACCTCTAGGTGATACATTTATATAAATACCTCATTAAACTTTATATTTTTGAATTTAATGGGATATGTATGTTTAGGATTTATGAATTTAGGATATTAGACCATTAAAAAATGTATGAGATAACCTGAGGATGTACATAAGTAATGGGTGATCAATAAAGACTAGTCAGGGAGTAACAAAAGAATATCATGAAATAATGTAGTACATGTGAGTTAAGATGCATAACATGATGTCATATAAATGTGAGAATGTTAGGACCAATAGGGGCCTATATACCCTGAGGGGGGGCGGGGGTGAATCAGGGAAAGGATATTCTTTTTCAAAATTATTCCTGCCCCAATAGATCTTGACCTCTTTATTACAAGGGTAAATTGTTTTCACTTCTGTGTTTATTATGATCACTTATTTTCTTCTTAATCTGATGATGATGCTTTAAATGAAATGCAGGGAAGTAAGCAGGAAGACACAACGATTTTTACTTGGTTCACCCTCAATGGGCTATGTCCAAGGAGCATACACCGACAAGTTTCCGGTCGTACCAAATTCTACTATTCTTCAATAGATGTGGATACAATGTTCGGGCATAGTCACTATATCCTAGGATCACTACCTTTACAAGGTTTAGGATCAGCTCACTGCTTTCCCAAGTGTCACTCCCTGTTTCTCTCTCTCTGGATCACTGCTGGTGGAGAGGATCACCTTCTTCCTCTTCCTTTTCTCACTAATCTAGAAGGAATCCACTCACAGTTTATAGACCTGTAGGTCTCTTCATTTTCATGAAGGAATGCATATTTCTCTTTATGTAGATGCTCTGTTGAAACCCAACTTTCACCCGTAGATGAATCTCTCTTTGCACCGAAGGTATTGGGCAAACTTCTAGCATCCAAGTAGCCTGAAAATCACTGATGGAAATAAACCTTACTTGGCATGCAAGTCAATCTCAGCGTGCAAGTATCAGCGCGCAAGTCAAAACTAGCATGAAAGTCTTCCTCAACCACTTGTGTAACTCAAGCTTCTGCAACTCCAAACCTGTGCGACTCACTTCCTTCCTCGCCTAAACCACCTCAGGTGCGCAACTAACACTTGGTGCGCAACTTCCAACACTGGTGCGCAAGTCCCACTTGCACGACACACCACCACTTGCGCGACCACCACACCTGCGCTACAGGATATTTGAATCTTCAAAGTGTTGAACTCTAGTAAAGAATGAAGAGGGGTGGTCCAGTATTTATAGGAAAATTTACCACCCTACGTGACGGCGTGCAAGTCAACCTTAGACACGCAAGTTCTAGCGCACAGCTCCCATTGCCTTAGCCTCTACCGTGCTACACACTTGCACGAAAAAAAACAACACTTGCACCACCCACTTTCCTTTGCAATATTTTGAAGTTATGATTCAGAAAAACAACAGGTGTGCAAGTTACCAAGCATCCTAGGCATCAGCGCGCAAGTCTCTTCACGACGCGCAAGTCACCTGTGTGACCTCACCAATACTTGCGCGAACTTTATCCCTTTTCCATATTTTGATAATCTGATATTGAAAAACATATGGCGCTCAAGTTTCCAAGTCTTCAAGTATACAGAACGCAAGTCCCTTTTCCAAAAACTGCTTTTCTTCATTTGTCGATTTTCAGGCCCAAAAATTTGGCAAACACTAGAAAACGGTGCCACCTTGTATCTGTTCTTTTGTACCGCCTCCAGTTCATTCGTTCCTTTTTTCGACGTTCTTGAATAAATCATGGATCATTGACCTCAGCTCTTGAACTCAACATTTCGTCATGAAATCCTCTTTGTCAACAATTTGTATGTCATTGTTTTGTTTTGTCAACAATCACCACTCAGATATCCAATTTGTCAACAAACACAATCACCTCAAAAATGATTCAATGATACCTTGAGGGATTTTTTCCCAATAGAGAATCATAATCATTAGCATATAATCATGAACCATGATGATAAAAACCAGACATAATAGGAATGTTATAGCATCATAAAACATGAAATCATAAAAATAATTCAAGGCTAACAATCAAGACCAATGTAACTATTTTTTTATATAAATAGCCATTAATATGGATAATATTTCTAATTCATGATTTTAATAGAGATCTTATTCTTTTTTCTATCAAATATGGGAGGATTAATCTGATTATTACCCTTTCACTTGTCCATTCCTACCTTTTCAGTGTATATATTAGATCTATGATTCAGGATTACAAATCCATAATTCCATGCCTCAACTAAAGGGAATAGTTGTGTTGATTGACATCAAAACCCTCCATTTAGTGTGTTTTATATGTATTAGGTCACACTACTTATAGATTTAGTTGACTACTTTCAATCACCATATATCCCCATCATCTTCCACATAGCCCAGAACTGTATCATTCATCTTCCAAAAAACTCTATGAAGATTAGAACATATTGAGAATCACATATCAGATAGAATATAACCAAATAAACTAAAACATTAGTTAAATTATAATTTGGAATTCAATTTATTTGATGAAAAATTATTTTAACATATTTAAACCTACCGGTCTATAGAAAAATTCAAAACCAAATATGAAAGGAGTTTGGGTTAAATCACAAAGATAAAGGCAGTAACAATGTTGGATAGTGTGTGGGATAAATCAGTGTCCTAGGGGAATATGGGTTGTTGTTTTGAAGCATACCCTGGGGTGGGGGTTGGTTTTTTAAGGGAGTGAGAAATTATTTCCAAAGCAATTATTTTAAATATATAGATGGTTAGTTGGGGATGATAGTAGGAAGAGATTAACAAATAAGGGCTATGAGAGTGGGTGATGGGGAAAAAGTAATCATTGGGCCTTAACTATTATATCTAGATAGGGATAAAATGGTCTTGGATTTGGATAGTCTTTTGAAGAGTTTTCTTCTTCTTCCACTTATTAGTTATCTTCTCCCCATCCTCATAATTCTACTATACTACTATAATTCAGAATCTTTATCACTACTGGTTTAATTGAATATCTATGCTTTCCCTTCTCTAAATAATGATCATATCATTTGGTTCATTGATTGAGTTTTTGGAAACATATGTGGAGTGATAATCTCTAGAGAGGATCTCAAAATAGTGAATATTTATTAAGTATGATGAATCGTAGATGATGCATCAACTGTATTTCCACTATTATTGTTGGTTTGAATCATAGGGGAAGTTCACACTAGGGAAAGTGTGTAATATATAAAAATAAGGTACAAATGTTATTGGATGGTCATTTGGGAGACACAATGGTTAGAATATGAAGAACATCATTGTGGAATCATTTGAATAGAGAAAATTCACTATGTTTGAAAAATAACTACCAGGATGGATAATGGGATTTCAACTAAAAAACAGCTTTCCATATGTTCCTAAGGGTGTACAAGGTGTGTTAGTAGGTATAAAAATAATAATGTTATGAATTTATGAAATTATGTAGTCCAACACTATTTATTGTGCAAGAAATAAAATCTTTAGACTCATAAGAAATACTTCTAGTTTTTCAAATCCACATTATATGGAAAATTCAAGATCGAGAGATCCAAAAACTATATTAGATTGTAAATAAGAAGTATAATCAGTAGAAAATTAGATGTAATTTACTCTGGTAACTTTATTTAGTAAATCACATGTCTTTATATAAGCAGTGAGTGATTCCCATTAAGCAACTTTAATACATGTTATACACATCTCGATGCATGGTGATAGGGAAATTTGTTCCATTCCTTTTGAGTGTCACATGATTTTGTTATAAAAACTATCTGAACATGTTTGGAGTAGCCAATGGTTTTTGGTACAGTGGATAAGGAATACATCAAGGGAATTAAAGTACTCGGGTTACCTATTGGATTGATTTGTAATTTTCACAACAATAATATAGTTTTTTTAAACTTGGAAGAATTTCTTCAAAAAAATAATTTTATGATGAGTATGAGATAGAAGATTGTTTCATTATATGGATCCAATACTTATACTACACCGGACCTATAAGGTAATTCTGTGGGTTTTCTTGTCTATTTCCATAGAATAAGGGTTTTAGAGATCAACGAAAGGGAATTTGGAGTTCTAAGAAGGGTACTTTTGATGGGGAAATTCCTATATAATTATAAGTTTTGGGTTCATTTGAAAACTAATATCACTAGTTCTCCATTATTTTCAATTTATATAGACCAATATTTTTTGGAAGTCTCATCTTGATTATTATAGCAAGGTCTGAGATTACAGAACATAGGAGTTAGAAAATTGAAATTAATTCATATGGATAAGGAGACTAAGGTAGCACAACCTGTGTCTATGAGTCTTATAATAAGAAAGGTGTAGGGGAAATTAAATCCATATTATTTTTAAGAATTAATGAAGATGAATGGAATTATGGTTGGGAATAATTAATAATGACAAAATCAATATTTTTTGTTCCAAAGGAGTGGGTATATTCTCCCAAGCTATTAGAGTTAAGTTTAGAACATTCACGTTCCTTTGTTCCTATTAATTTTGACATGCGAGGGGGAATCAAGATGCTTTAATTTGGTGGTCTACAAGCTATTGAGAGTTTTAAGAAAATGGGAAAATGTATTTCAAGTGTGTTTGAATATATCAGATGTTTCCTATTGTATACTACAAGGACAACGGGGATCCAGTAGGAAAGACAAGTTATGAATTATGATTTCTTAGTTTTATTTTCATATTAAAATTATTTTTTGTTATATTATTCCATTTAATATATGTTACAACCATGATTTATATTTATTTTCTCCATTAATGTTGGACCCTCTATATATTTAGGATTATTTTTGATGGGATGCCTAAATGAGGACCTTATTCTATTATTCCACGGCTTGACATGTTGGAAATCCATTCTTGTGTTGGGAACTTATTTTGTGTCGATGATTTCCCACACTACCCTTAGAGATCCAACCATCCATATGTGCTAGTCTTATTGGGTATGTAGTTACACTCTACTACGTGACGTCCAATGATAGGGTGTTCTTTTCAAAACAACAGTAGGTGTTAGGGGGTTTGATTACCCTTGAAAGGCACCTCTATGAGTGGGGGTTCATTTGGTTCCCTTTGTAATTTTTCTCTTAGTTTCTCTTGTAAAACCCTAGCTTATCATTCCTTCCATCATCTTTATAGATCTTTGTTTAGGTCTGTCATCCTATTTAGATTCATCTCATGGTAGTCCTATAGTGGAGGAGATGTCCTTCCACATCAAAATCAGTGTATCCCCTTGGTGAAAACTCCTAGAGATCGAAAGGAGGATTAGGAGGCACCCCCACCTGATCTAGATGACTCCAGCCTTGATTTGAAGAGATCTGGACTACCAGAATGGTTGACGTCTGACACAGTAAGTATAGGGTGACAATTTATTTTCTATTAGATGTTATAAATTTTTCTTCCAATTTTTATTGTATTTATTATATTGAATTTTTTTTTACTATTTTGATTTCATTGTTCAATGTAATAAAACACAATCATGTGTGTGGTGTTCTTGCCATGCCGTAGGAACCCTAAGGGCTCGAAGAATGTTAAATCATCATGTTCATTTACTTTCTTGAAATATCCTTTATGTTCTATTTTTTGTAATGTTGAACCCTGCAGTTCCATTTTTTGATCCATTGCATATTGTGGTTACATATATTTTTTGTATCACCCTATACCACAACTAGTGGTATTAGATCCTTTCTATCTTACTGTGTTCTTCATATTGATTATTACTTACAATTTCTACAATTGTGGTTTCTTGAATCCTATTCATAGTTTCTAAAATTTTGGTTTCTTTCCCTTTATTCTGCATGTATATTTCTATTTATTTCTAGCATGTTTGTTCATTTCTGTTTATTATTGAAACCATCGTATTCATTTAAAATCTATTATCTTCATATCACATGGTGCACGTATATCCTGTGAGATTGGATAGTTCTTGGGGGGGGGGGGCGTACGCTTAATATTGTCCCCAACCATTCGACATCAACTCATTTGAGTAAACATATATACAATTCCATTCAAAATTGAGAGGTTTGATGAAGCCAATGATTTCAATTTATGGCTAATTAATGTGAGGTCATTACTTGTTCAATAAGGATTAATTGAATACCTATCCAGTCCAATGAATCCCAATGAAGTTGTTAATTAAACTGGATAGACCACAGTATAACATCAAACTGTTCCCCCTAACACACTAATTAAGGCCCATAGTTCCCTTTTTATCTCCATAGGTGATAATGTTCTTAGATAACTTTCTTATGAGTCCACTGTTGCAGGAATATAGATTAAACATAAAAAATTTATACATTACTTCCTCCTAAGTAGGAAGACATTACAAGAAACATCTAATATTTTCCATTAAAATGAGGCATGCCACTTCTATAAAAAATCATTTAGATGAATTTATTAAATTCATGTTAGATTTATCCAATATAATTGTTTCGGTAGATGATGAGGAACATTCTATTACCCTGTTAATCTCTCTATAAAATATCTATAACATAGCTATTGATACTGTGATGTATGGTCGAGACTCTTTTACTTTAGAAGAAGATAAATCTACCCTTCTATTTAAGGAACTTCATTCTATAACTAAGATAAAAGGTGAGGCTGAGTGTTTGTATACCAAGGGAATAGCTCAAAACAAAGGTAAAAAGAAACAATCCAATAGAGAAAAAAGTAATATAGTAGAGAACCCAAACCGATGAATAATTCTAAGGATATAAAAGTCATGTGATTTCACTATGGTAAACCCGATCACATTAAACCTGAGTGTAGGATGCTAAAGAATGAGCTGGAACACACACAACCCACTAACTAGTCTTTTATCATTGACCCTGGCTATGACACTGATGAATTCCTGAATGTATCCAGCCACACACTCAATCAAGAGTAAGACTTAGACTCTGAATATTCATTCCACATGTGTCCATATAGTGATTAATTTTCATAGTTGGTTGGAAAAGAGGAAGGGGATGTCCTATTAGGAAAAAATGAGATATTTAGGGTTGAGGGTAGAGGGTCTATTCTGATAGAGTTAGATGATTAATTCATCATCACCCTACTTGAGGAAATGTGGGTCCCAAACCTTAAAATAAAATTAATCTACTTATGAATCCTTGGTAAAAAGGCTAACCCATTAGATCAACATCAGTTTGCATCATGATATATAAGGGTTCTAGAAAAATCATAAAATGGCATCTCACCAATGGATTATATATTCTTAATGGGAATACCCATTCAAGATAGTTAGGTAGTGTTTACAACACAGACACCAAAAATACTATGCAATGGAATAAATGTTTGGGGCATGTGACCTCCAAAGGATTAGAGGAACTCCACAAGAATGGTCTGTTGAGTGACATATCACCCACCAATATTCCATTATTTGAATATTACATAATAGAAAAAACCAAAAGGGTGAGTTTCAATAGGTCATCCTTCAAAGCTGATAGCGCACCTGATTATATCCATTTGGATTTGTGGGGGCTATCAAGGACCACCTTCCATGGTGTAGTGTCTTATTTAGTTTCCTTCATTGATGATTTCTCTAGGAAAGTCTCAATTTAAATTTTAAAAAACAAATATAATGTTTTACAAACCTTAAAAACCTAGATATACTTGGTCGAAAATCAGACCGGAAGGAAATTTAAAACCATGAGAAAAAATAATGGGTTATAGTATCTATCTACTAACATTATCAAGTTTTGTGAATATTAAGGGATTAAAAGGAACATAACTATTAGGGAAACTCCCCAATAGAATTTCCTTATAGAGAGGATGAATAAGAACTTTCTAGAACATGTTCGGATCATGCTTTTATGCTTAGGACTCCCCAATTCCTTTTGGGCCAAGGCCACCAACACTATTGTGTACCATATCAATAGGTGTCCCTCATGTATGTATCAGTTCAATACTCTTGAATAAATCTATATTGGAAATCACTTGTCGTACTCAAATATAAGGGGTTTCAATTAGATATAATATTCTCATGTTAGTACTAATAAGTTAGAACCAAGAGAACTCATGTGAAATTTCATTGGTTATCCCAGGGGGTTAAGGGACAAAACCTCTAGGTTGATAAACCTAGATAAAAAAATGCATCATAAGTAGGGATGTAGTGTTTTATGAGTTGTCTTCTATTAAAAAGAAGACTACTGAACCAGGAAGAAATGATCTAGACCTTAATAAGTCTGATGAATCTATGCCTTTGTCTCACCTTGAGGATGACATCCATCATGTTCCACTTCCTTCTTATCACACTAATGTGGCTGAATCTGGGACCATTTCTAGTTAATATTATGATTTGGAACCTCCCATAAGTCATCTAGATTATCAATTGACCCATGATAGGGAAAAGAGGGTACCTACACCTCCTTCCCTCTTTAGTAAGTATGAAATGGATTTCTATTCTTTTCATGTGGCCCATTATATCATTGATAATGATCCTCAGTATTATAGGAAGGCTTTAAATGACAAAGACTCAATGTTGCAGGTCTTTTCCATGAATGAAGAAATGAATTCCTTAAGATAAAACCATACCTAGGATGTTGTAAATAAACCAAATAACACCTAAGTAATTGGATCCAAATGAACATTTAATAGAAATGAAAAAAACACTAAGGGAGGTAAAATCAAGTTTAAAACTAGGCTAGTTTCCAAGGGCTTCCTCTAGAGAGAGGGAATTGATTTTTCTGAAATATTTTCTCTAGATGTTAAGAATTATTTTATTCAGATCCTATTATATTTTTTTGATTTTAATGAAGTTCATATAGAAATGTTAGATATTACAACTTCTTTTCTTCATGGTGATTTGAATGAAAATATTTATATGAAACCCCTTGATGACTATCCTTCTAAATTCAAACCATATTAGTTTTTCCTTTCAAATAGATCTCTTTATGGGCTGAAACATTCCCCTAGGCAGTGGTAGTTGATTTTTGATTCATTCATGCCAGGTAAGAAGTTCATTATGATTCAGTATGATTCTTGTGTTTATTTTACACTTACCAAAATCCCTATCATTTATCTGCTTTTTTATGTTGAGGACATGTTGATTATTTTAAAATATATAAATATGATTGCTTCTATTAAATCCTAGTTGAAAAATCGTTTTGAAATGATGGACCTAGGTGTATCTAAGAAAATATTTTGTGTATAAATCCTAAGAGACATATCAAAAAAATTTATTTATCAATCCCAACATGCTTATGTTTTAATGGTTTTAATAACTTATATGATTGAAAATATTAATCATGTTAATATAACTCTTTAAAAACATTTTAAGTTGTCTTTGATTCAATGTGACACTGCTATTGAATATATTTAATTTTTGTCTAAGATCCCTTATTCTAACATAGTACAAAGTGTAATTTATTCAATGATTTTCAATCACCATGATATTTCAATTTTTTTCAATCTTAGTAGTTTCATGGAAACTCAAGGGGAGCCACATTGGCATGACCTTAAGTTTATTATTAGGTATCATTCCTATAATTATAGTATTTCACTACGCTATGGTAGAAATGTTAATTATTAAGAGATTATATGTGGTTTTTTTGATGATGACTCTGCTGAAAATGTGGATACTCCTAAATATTTAACTGACTATGTGTTTAATGGTTTTGGAGGTGCAATTTCTTGGATGTTCAACATGAAATCTATTGTTTCACTTTAAAAAAAATAATATTAATACATTACTTTGAAAAAGGTAGCTAAAGAATCTTTTTGAATCAAAGGTATGTATTCCTAACTTAGCATTTATAGTTCTGTTGTCAATTTCTATTATGATATCTAGTCAGCAATCCATTTATCTAAAAACATAGTTTTCTATGGTAAGTCTAAGCATATAGATATTAAATTACATTTTATTAGGGATGTTGTAGAATTTGGGACTATGTGAATCAATAAGATACACACTAACATCAACCGAGATGATAGTTTGACTAAAGATGTGGTTTTGACTATGTTTAAATTCTGTTTAGATAGGATAAACTAGGTTCTAGTTCTGTGACCCTAGTTTCAAGAAAATCAAAAAAAAAATTATTTGAAAATGGAGGAGATTTGTAAATTAGGGTTTCTTATTTATATTTTCATATTAAAATTGTTATTCATTATATTATTCCATTTAATATATGTTACATCTATGATTTATGTTTCTTTTCTCCATGCTTGCTGGACCCTCTATTTATTTTGGCCAATTTTCATTGGGATTATTGAATGTGGACCTCCTTTAATTGTTCTGCGGCTTGACATGGTGAAAATCAATTCTTGTGTCAGATGATTCTTTTGAACCAATGATTTCCTACACCGCCCTCTGTGATCCAGCTGTCCATGTATGCTGGTCTATTCAACTATGATGTTATGCTTCACTACGTGGTTCCCTATGATTGGGTGTTCTATTTGAAATGGTAGTTGGTGTCGGGGGGGGGGGGGTTGATTTACCCTAAAAAACGCCTCTTCGGTTGATGGTTCTTTCGGTTAACTCATGCGTTTTTCTCTCAATTTCACGGGTGAAACCCTTGATCATCATTCCTTCCATAATCTTGCTGAAGATCTTTCCTAGCCTATCATCCTCCCTAGCTTCATATCATGACTATACTGTGGTAGAGGTGAAATTCTTCCTTGTCTAAATAAGTTGGGCCCCTTGGAGATGACTCCCAGATATCAAAAGGAGGATTATGAGGTGCGACCACCTGATCCAGTAGACTCCATCCTTGAATTGAAGAGATCAAGACTTCCAGACTGGTTTTCATCTGACACTATAAGTATAGGGTTTTAATTTCTTTTCTATTAAAAGTTATAAATTATTTATTCTAATTTAGAATTTATTTTTTATATTTCATCATTTTTACTATTTTGATTTCTTTGTTCAAAATAATAAAACCCATGCATGTGTGTGTTGTTCTTGCCATACAATAGGACCCCTAAGGGCCTGAAGAACGTTAAATCCTCATGTTTATTTACATTCTTGAAATATATTTTCTATTATGTTTTTGGTATTATTGAACCCCTCAATTCAAGGTTTAGATCCATTTCATATTGTGGTTTCATAGATTTCCTGTATCTCCCCCATACAACTACACAAGTGAAGCATCATTACATAAAACAATGGTGTACTTGGAAATTGAGGTGGATTTTACCAAGGATAATGATGAGTCCATAAAAAGTGTCCCACCAGTTTAAATTCGGGATTACCATACTAGTGATTAAAAATCCATGTCAAGCCATTGGAGTTTGACTTCAAATATAATGTGGTTTTTAGCTTGAAATAAATGATAGGAAAGTGTGATAAATCACTAAGAAAAAGTCATTAAAAGTGTCGACTTGTGTGTGGGGTATGTTAGGGTCCTAAGTTGTTCAGGGGTTGGTGATGTGAAGAATACTTGGGGTTGAGGATGTATTTTTAATGTTATGAGTAATTACTATAATGGGTAGTATTGTAATTATATAGAGTAGTTAAGGCAAGTGGTATGAAGGGGTGAATAAATATGGGATGTGAGAGTGGGTTATGGGGAAAAAGTAATCATTGGTATTCAGCTACAGTAGTTTAATTAGGTGGCTTAGGTCTTGGATTCAGAGAGACCATTGGAGAGTTTTGTTCTTCTTCCACTTCACCATTTTCATCTTCTCAACCTTGTTTTACTACACTCCTGTAATTGATGTTCACTATTACTAGTTTAATAGAATCTTTGTGTTTCCCCTCACTCTCACCAAGGATCTTATCACTATAAAAGAAATTCATTATCTATTCCAAGAATGGACCAATTTTCATTTGGGTTATATCATGGAAAAAATTTAGGGGAGGATAAAAATAATAGGTTTCATGTTAAATAAATTTAAAAATAATACCAGTTGGGTTTCTAAAGAGATATGTATGCTACTAAGAATAGTTTTTACTCTTATTCAGAGTATTCATTGAAAAATATGAAATATATAAATCCAATTTTTAGTGGTATAAAGATAGTACCGATATATTAAAATCCATTAAATGTAACCATGGATTGAAAATTGTATGACGCAATCATTTATTGGTCCTTCTATTATCAGTATTTTTTTCCAGTTTTTTCACATTTGTAGAATTGTTCAAACCACCATTTCATTGGAACATGTATTTAACTATGGTATATATTTAAGCTTTAACTAATTATATTCCTAGTGTTATATATAGATTCTGAAAAATAGACCTAGAAATTTTTTTTCCACCCTTCCATGGTTTTTTGAATTTTTTTCTTTGAATAAATTTTTATCCAGTATCTCTATCATTTGAGTAATTTTCCATAGGTTAAACTTTCATTGTGATGAAATATTATTTAGTCAAATTTTCTAATGTTTTGGTTTTTTTCCCTGTATAATATTTCTTTGATATCTTTATATCAAAATTATGTGATATGATCTTCATGTTTTAGACATGTTTTACTATAACGTGTTTAACATACCATTTTATTGGTTTATATACAATTTCATGGTTGAACTAAAGGTTTTTTATTTCATTTTCAAATTTTTTATCGATCTTCTTGATCCATTTCATATAGTGGATAATGGAGAAATATATTTTTTCCAGCATGTGAGGTTCACTAAAATTTTAAATATTAATAGATTGAATATAGGTATGTTATTCCAAGTGGTTGTGCATATTATTAGCATGCTTTTATTTTCGGATTCATTATTTTATTACAAGCCAATGATATTTTAATGTGAAAATCCTAGAGGAATTTTTTTGTAATCATGAAAATAAATTGGCCACCTGGTTTCTAATTGAACATCAATAGAGAATAAGAATATTGGAAATAATTAATTTTAGGATCTAAAACCAATATTATTTCAGGTGAGAATATTTATATGAAGTGGTAAAACATCAAATAACATATACAATAAAAATGAAAAAAATACTAATCAGATCCTTTTGAATTAATGGGATATTTACAACAAAAAATATTTTTTATTATAATTCTAAATATCCAATCCTATATAATATGAGATAATGTTGATCCAAAACTAATAATCAACTATCATGAAGGATGGAAACTATTTACATGCCTTATATATTTCATTTAAGGTTTTAAATTTACCCCTATGAGTTATTTGAAATTATTTTCCACATATCTTTGATTTGGTCAAATATATCAAGGTAAACATGCTTCCTATACTTCTCCATCCTTGAATAATTATATGATGGTTGTGTAATGGTTTTGCCAATCCAATGTAAGAAGGAAATGGGAAATTTTGGTCTTTGATTTTTTTGTCAACCTCTAAAAGGTTGATAAGATGGAAGGTAAAAGTACAAATAAGCAAAAAATATTTTTTATTTTGTGGGGTTATAATTATATATTTTTATTCTTCATAACCTACTTGTTTTTAAGATTCATTACTAAGTTATAAATGCCTCTTTCCTAGTAACATTTATTTGTTTTGAATGTTTTAGGGATAATGAATCAATTTTTCATGATGATATTTCTATTAGAATTAATATAACAATGATATATTTTTTATCCAGCCCTATGGAATCACAAATAAAAAATGTTACAAATTTTAGGTGGGTGTATCAATCTACTTCCATGTCACAAAATTGTGTGCTTGTTTCAACATTTGGATTCTAAATGTATATTTCATTATTAATATTTTTTATTTGGATTTTTTACTTGGATCAATAAATTCTTTATCCATATAGTACATTTTTGAAAGAGACTTGTGGTAGAAGTTACAATCTTACTATATCAATGTGACCTGGGAGGGGTAGCTTCTTGTTTTTTCCTTTGATACCAGGTACCAAGGGTTTTTAAGTTTGGGGAAAGGTAATTTTGAGGTTTGAGAAGTGTTCTATTGATGGGAGTTTCCAATCTACATGAAATTTTTGGTTATTGGGAAACCTAAGGGGTATAGTTCTCCAATAATGTCAATTTATTTTGATTATACACTACCATATATTTGGGCAAGGGATGCGCTAACTTTTATCAGTGTTAAAAAATATTACACTGATAAAATCCACACCATTATCACCAATAAAACAAGTGTTGTTAAAGGTATATATTTTATCAGTGTTTTTATTGATGATTGTAACACCCCATGATTTCATAGTACATTATCTCTTCAAAAAAATTAAATAACCTACATTACACGCAACATTGAGTTTGAGCGCACCACGACTTACCAAACTAGCCGTTCAAAAGGGGTTATGAATAATATTAACTAAACTTTGAATTTTATATAATCTATATAATTTTAGAATCCATATTATGTGTTTATTAGATATAATATAAGAACAAATTCATTTTTGTTTTCTGATAAAAGAAGTATTTTTCAAAAAATGATATTTTGCCGCCTTTTAATGGTGATTTTTTTTAAAACCCATATTTGAAACTTTTATATATTAAATTAAATTAAATTAAATTATTCTTAGAACTGGGACATAAAAATTTAGTTTGCATAAATTTTTGGTACTTTTCTGATAACTTTCACATTTTGATAAATAGTGAAAAATAAAAAATTTGAATTAAAAACATGTTTTTTAATCGAAATAATTTATAGTGTTAAATTATACATTTGAATGGTTTTTAAGTATCATTAGATTATATTTTTATTATTTAATATTATTTACATAATTATATGTAGTTTCACATTTAAACTAAACATAAACATATGTCAATTGTTTGATAGTTATTATTTCTTAAAAACACGCTTTTTTATTTTGACAATAGGAATTAATTTTAAATTAATTTCCTCCACTTATTTGTTTTGAATTTGGAAAAATGGATTCAATATTTGTAATCATGAGGTCCAAGTTGAGTAAATAGTTAAATTATATTTTTATACATTATGAATATTTACTTTAGTAAATATTTTATTTTCCATGGTTAAAGGGTAAATCTGGTAAATAAGTGTAAAAAAATATTATTATAATAATATTAAATTACCATAACATGTGTCCTATTAATAATGTTTGATACATGTCCGACCATGGGAAGCCTTGAGTTGATTTTAAGACCCCATGGAGCCACTTGAGAGTGATAATGACACTTTATATTAATTAATTTGAAGTAAGGACAAAAATGACATAAACATATATCTTTTAGTAAAAAAACTATTAAATGGGGTTATATAAGTATTATTCTCGACTATAAATATTAATTTTAAACCTAAAAAGATTTACTAAGTCATGGTATTTTTTTATAATTTTAAGACATCAAAAAAATAAAATTATTTTTGACACAATAATGATGTAGTGTTTACCTCATTAATGAATGATTTAAATAAATGATATTATAAAAAATAAACAAATATCCAAAACCTGTCCAATTATTATTGTATGATTTTATATCAAACATGATTCATATTACCTTTTACTTGAATTAGTTTTGGACCTTTTAAAACCTAAAATCATTATATAATAAAATAATATTTTCAAACATTCCTAAAGATCCCCTCCTCCCTCTTATAAAAAGCCCTCACCTCTAACCCATTTCTCACACCTCTAAAGCCCCTTGGCTATTCCAACCTCTTCACAATTAGTCTCCCTACATACCTCTATTACTTCTATAAGCCTTACCTTAGGCATAATTCCCTTCAATGAAGCTTTTTGTTTCAAACCAAAGGGAGTTTCCCAATTTAATGGTAACACCTCCTCTTAAGTTATTTTCTTTTCTTTTACTTATCCAACCCCCTAAAATATATTTATTCCTTTATTTTATAAAAAAACAGTATCCTAAATATAATAGGTTGTTTTATGATAATTATTTTAACTACACTTACACACACCACAATCTAATGTGTATAGAACATAATGTTTCTGTGGACGGTGAACTACTGCCACACGAAACAATGATTGTTCAATCTTATAATACCACCTTTTACGTTATCCATTATGATGGAAATGTAATTATATATGATATTCATGATATCTATTTTATATCTAATCTTTTTTAATTATCATTTATATAATAAATTTATTCTTTTCATGTCGTATATATATGATAATTTCCTTTGAGGAAGTGCGGACTACCTCCCCCTCAAAGTGATATGACTCGATCATAACATAAATGGAACGTATAAAGGATGGTGTTAATGAACTTACATAACATATATAAAATATTATATTATACTTTTATAAAAATATACTAATGTATCATTTGTTTTTCTTTCCTCTTTAAAATAAAAAAATGAAATGGAAGTAGCGTTCATGCATATGTATGGATTACTGTCTCCACGAACACGATGAGATTCATTCCCCATCGTAAGAATTTAAGAATAATTTTTATTTGATTATTAAAAATAATATTTAAGAACATAATATAATTATGGATAAGAATAAAATACATCCTATCCATAACAAACTTGACTTACCTAACAAAATATATAATGCAAAACGAATCTGTTAAGACATGAAACAATTATACTACTAAAATATTATTAACAAATAAATATTATAAGATCATATATGATATCATATTTATGTATGTAGTTTTTGTATAATTTAATAACAATTATTTAACTATTATACAGGAGGTTAACGTACCCTCGACCAAGGAAAAGTACAAGTTAAGGGTTAATTTTTCAATCTAAATATTATTCAAGATTGTTTATACATAAGTTTTTTCTGGGAAATATTTATTATCCATGTGCTTGTTTCATACAAGTGATTTCTAATGGATTACTTTTAAACTACCCTTTTATTAAAAAATCATTTTAAATTTTTTAAATATTTATACTTATAAACCTTTCTTATAAATGTCTATGTTTTCAAAATGGTTTTAATGATTTATTTCTATGGACATGAATGTTTTAAAATGTTAATTTCTATAAAAAGTTTCAAATTAGTTTGGGACACATTGATTTAAAACTATCTTTTAAATGAATTCATTTATAAAGTTTCATACTTTTAAATTATTTAATGAAAAAGGGATATTTCTCTCAAAGATTTTTACTGATTATTTTCAACTTTGTCAACATCTATTACGAGATATTATTTTTGATCGAGGATGATTAATTATAATAAAATCATCTATATTTTATTCAATTATTTATGATATGTTTTACTATGGATGTGATATTTTTATACCATTCATGGTTTAGGATTAAATTTGTGACATTTTGTATGCTAGGTTTAATACGAATGTTTATGTTATGTTTCAAAATTTTCATATGAGTAATGCATTGGACTTAGTAAGTGACGGGTGGAGTATGATATAGCTCCTCAATGAATCAGTATGTCTCATGAGACAAACTAGTGTCTTGGAAGAAGGACTTGAAAAAATACTATTTGTAGTCTGGGAATGAGGCCTTGACTATGTGGTTATGATGTCCGATATTATGGATTCCATCATTATGAAATTAGCTATTGAAATTACATGTGATTATTAGACTAGTAGAATATCCATGTGAATAAGTAAATGAAATTATTTGATTTATCTTTTACATATTATTCTTATCTTTAAATTTATAAGGCTTTTGTAATAGTTTTATACACTGCCTTAAATTTTTATGCTTATTTATGAAACTTTTTGCTATATTTTTATCCTTATTGAGCATCTGAGCTCACTCTTTTCTATGTTTTATTTATCTTAGGATTCAAAGAAGAATATTATGACTAACCTGTAGGGATATTCTAAGGGATATGAAATTGGTAAATTCACAAAATGTTATTTTTTGTTTTCCATTTTATAATGTAATGTAACATTCATGTATGTAATCTATTTTCAAAGACTTCCAAACTGATCGGTCCTTTGGGACATGATTGTTTGTAATCATGCTAATGTATTAAAATAATGCACCGAATCTAGGTAATTGGGGTCAGAGAGTTATAGTTGGTATCAGTGGAAGTTTAGTACAAACCTTGGAAACTAGATTTTAATAAACTCTAATTAGAGAACATTACACAAAGATAGAATTTGAGGATTAGTATAGATAAACATCATAGAATTTTGGTAATGTAGATATTTTGTGTATTTTCAAATCAATACATCCATGTATAGATATGAGCAGGTAGAGGTGGCTCTAGCACAGATGTACCTAGGAGTGAAAAATTCGACAAGGAGTTTTGGCATTAGGATAATTCACATTTTCTTTACATGACATTATGAAGGATTTAAGAGTAAATACTTCCTCAAATAAAACATTTTTTATGATTATAGATTATATGTATAATATTTTCAATTTACATTAGGTATTTTACAAGTTTAGAATTAAGAATTATGATTCATAAACTAACCTAGTGTGTGCCATTGTTTAAAAATGGAGCCTAGTAGATGGAATGAGAACTCCAGCAATATGCATGATCCAAAGAGTAAGAAGGATCATTTATTTATTTGTATTAATCAAAATTTTAGAAAAGAAAATAGTCTCCCACATATTATCATAATATGAATAAATATTATCATGTGTTAATAAGATAAGTAAATAATTATCTGAGTCCTATGGCTTTTATTGGAATCCAGAGAAGAAAAGGATGGTAGAGAGAAAGATTGATAAAGGGGAGAAGGGAAAGAAGGATTTTCCCATATGTGATAACTGTGGAAAGAATCAACTTGGTAAATGATTGAAGAGAATGAGAGTTTGTTATAAGTGTGGAGAAAAAGGAAATCAAGTACCTGATTTCAAGGGTAAGAAAAAGGTTTGAAATGTACAATGATTCATCTTCTAGGAGTTGGGACACTACGAGAATCAATGTCACAATCATTAGAGTATACAACAAATGATGCTGTTGGATAATAATCAAGTTACGATATTACCACATATAAATAGTAATGACTTGTGTTCTTATGTTTATATTAAATAATTATGTCATTTGAGTGCTGTATCAATGATGCACAAATTATAATAATTATGGAGTATATAAGGATTGTACTACAGTACTATTTCATTAAAGATTTGAGATTGTGTGGTACCAAGAAAAGTGAATCAATATCACATTAAAATATTTGGAAAATACATGGTTGAAGGAAATATATACTTTAATGTGGTCCCCATACTATGGTATTGATTTTGGAATAAGAGATGATTGATTTGGATAAATTATTTTGTATATTTTTAACTACCTTGGAACTAATTAATGGTTTTTATTCCATCATTGTTGGTGATTACAACATTTTTGGATTTAAGGAGTATATCCAGTATTCTAGGATTTATAAAAGGAATAAGGAAGTACATACCTATTCAAATATGGTTTTCTATAAATTCATTTTATTACCTCATTTTAAGGGAATACACGATGAAGGTATTCACATGTATATTATGTGACCTTCCTTATAAAGTTTGGATTGTGAGTTTGGAAAAAATTATTGTGGATAAGTATAAAGGTTGTAATAGATTATGTTCGACATTGGATACTATTGTTAAGGTTAAATTATTTCATAATATTTTTTTTGGATTGTCATAAAAAGGACAACCCGGAGGTCGGGTGACAACTTATCGCGTCCGGCAAGGCCGCGAGACTTGAACACACAACCGAAGGGCGACAAGGGTACATCACCTACCACTAGCCTACGTGATGTCCTAGTTTTTATATTGTAGTTTTTTTAAATATTATAACAAATTAAATATAAATTAATTATTTCCGGAAACCTATACTATTATGATAAATTGAATATTATTGAATTATATTATCTTTTGAATTGAAAGATGAGTTTGTGGTAGGAATTAGTTGAAGGATGAAACTCTACTTGTCAAGTATATATTTTTCCTTATATTCTAGTAATAAATTAATTCTTAAACTTTAGGGAAGGTATCTTAAAACCAAAAAATTGTTATCCTAATACTGTATGTTTTGTTGAACCGATGATATTTTAAATCATCATAGATTGATTCCTTTGAGGTCCTCAATTTTACAGTTGTTTGTGATTGATAACCCCCATCAATCCCTATTAATATTTACATTTTCCCTATAATTATGTGTCTCTAATATCCACCAATTTTCTTCTAATAGAGATCATAATTTGGTGGTGAATTTTACATTTCTCTTTCCCTCTTATTAAGAATAATGTTCGTTAACCCAATTTTAGATGTGGGTTTTCCACAATGGTATTTTTCTATTTTTAACCATTTATTTTCAAAGAAAATTTTCAAATTGTGAGGAAGAAATTTATTGAATAAGGGAAGAATGTAACACCCAAATATTTCATAGTACGTTATCTCTTCAAAAAAGTTCAACAACTTGCGCTATAACCAACACTGAGTTTGAGCGCACCACGACTTACCAAACCAGCCGTTCAAAAGTGGTTATGAATTATATTAACTAAATTTTGAATTTTATATACTCTATATAATTTTATAATACATATAATGTGTTTCTTATACATAATATAAGAAAAAATTCATTTTTTCAAATAAAAGATGCATTTTTCAAAAAATGAAAATTTACTACCTTTTAATGGAGAACCTTTTTTTTAAAACCAATATTTAACACTTTTATATATTCAATTTAATGAAATTAAGTTATTCTTTATAATAGGGGAATAAAAATTTAGGTTGGATAAATTTTTGGTAATATTCTGATAACTTTCATATTTAGATGAATAGTGAAAAATATTAAATTTTAATTAAAAAAACTTTTAAAATATAACTAATGTATAGTGTTCAATTATAAATTTGAATGGTTTTTAAGTATAAGTATATTTAATTTTTATCATTTAATATAATTTAGGTCATTGGATGTAATTTCACATTTAAAATGGATATAAAAAAGTTTCAATCTTTTGATAGTTTTTATTTCTTAAAAACACACTTTTTTGTTTTGACAATGATAATTAATTTTAAATTAATTTATGCTACTTCTATGTTTGAATTTGTAAAAATTTATTCCATATTTGGAATCTATAGGTCCAAATTATGTAAATAGGTAACTTTTATTTTTATACATTATGAATATTTACTTCAGTAAATATTTTATTTACCATGGTTAAAGGGTAATTTTGGTAAACAAGGGTAAAAAATATAATAATAATAATATTAAATTAACCTAACATGTGTATTATTACTAATGGTTGATAAATGTATGAACATTGGCATCCTTGGGTCGATTTGGGGTCCCCATGGAGCCACTTGAGTGTGATAATGACACTTTATATTAATTAATTTAAAGTAAAGACAAAAATGACATAAACTTATATGTTCAAGTAAAACAATTATTACATGGGGTTATATAAGTTATAAATTCTACAATAAATAATAATTCTAAATATAAAAATATTTTTTAAATTATGGTATTTTTTTATAATTTTTAGACATCAAATAAATAAAATTATTTCTAACACTATAATGATGTAGTGTTTACCTCATTAATGAATGATTTAAATAAATGAGATTATAAAAATTCAAACAATATCCAAAATTTGTCCAATTATTATTGGATGATTTTTTATCGAAAATTATTCATCTTAGATTCAACTTTATTGAGTTTTGGACCTTTATAAACTGAAAATAATTATATATAAAAAATAATATTTTCAAACATTCCTAAAGAGCCCCTCCTCCCACTTATAAAAATACCTCACCTCTAACCCATTTCTCACACCTATAAAGACCCTTGGATCATCCAAACTCTACCCAATTATGATCCCTATATATTTATCTTCCTCCTAGAATCCTTAAGTTAGGGATAAGTCACTTTAAGGATGCCTTTTGGTTTAAACCAAAGGGAGTTACCGATTTAAGCATAACATCTCCTCTTAAGTTATTTTCTTTTATTTTACTGTTACAACCCCATAAAATATATTTATTACTTTATTTTATAAAAAAAACAGTATCCTAAAAATACTAGGTTTTTTTATGAGATTTATTTTAACTACACTTACACACCTCCATCTAATGGATATAGAACATAATGTTTCTGTGTACAACAAACTACTGCCTCACAAAATGATGATTGTTAAATCGTCTACTACCACCTATTATGGTGGCCATTATGATGGTACTATAATTATATATGATATTTAAGATATTTATTTTATCCATAATCTTCTTTAATTATCATTTATATCATAACTTTATTCTTTTCATGCTGTATATATAGGATAATTTTATTTGAGGAAGTGCAGACTACTGCCCCCTCAAAGTGATATGACTCATTCATACCATAAATGGAAGATATAAAGGATGGTGTTAATGAACGTAAATAACATATATAAAATGTTATATTATACTATAATAGTAATATACCTATGTATCGTTTGGTATTATTTCTTTTTAAAATAAAAAAAATGAAATGGAAGTTGCATTCGTGTGTACGTACGGATTACCTTCTCCACGAAGGAAATGAGATTCATCCCCCATAATAACCATTAAATAATAATTTTAATTTGATTTTTAAAAATAATATTTAAGAACATAATATCATTTTGGATATGAATCAAATACATCATATCCATAATAACCATGACTTACGTAACAAAACATATAAAGGAAAACAAATCAGTTAACACCCGAAACAATGATACTAGAAAAATATTATTAACGAAGAAATATTAGAAGATCATATATGATATCATATTTATGTATGTAGTTATTTTATAATTTAATAAGAATTATTTAACTATTATATAGGATTTTAACTTACTATCGACCAAGGAAATGTTCAAGGTAAGGGTTAATTCCTCAATCTCATTATTATTCGAGATTGTTTATATGTAAGTTTTTACTGGGACATATTTATTATCCCTATCCATGTTTCATAAAAGTGTTTTCAAAGGAATTATTTTTAAGGTACTCTTTTACTAAAACATAATTTTAAATTTTATTAAATATTTATTCTTCTAAACCTTTCTCATAAATGTCCATGTTTTCAAAAGGGATTTAATGATTTATTTATATGGACATGAATGTTTTAAAATTTTAATTCCTTTAAAAAGTTTCAATGTGGTATGGGAAACTTTGATTCAAAACTATATTTTAAATGAATTACTTTATAATTTGCGTGACTTTTAAATGATTTCATTAAAAGTGATATTTCTCTCAAATATTTTTACTAATCATTTTCAACTATGTCAACATCCTTTATAGGATATTATTTTTGATCGAGGATGATTAATTATAATACAATCTTCCATATTGTATTGAATGAGTTATGATTTATTTTACTATGGATGTGCTATTTTTATACCATTTATGGTTTATGGTTAAAGTATTGACATTTTTTATGCTAGTTTTAATACAAATGTTTATGTTATGTTTCAAAATTTTCATATGAGGAATGCATTGGACTTAGTAAGTGACGCAAGGAGCCGGGTATAGCTCCTCGATGCATCAGTAGGTCTAATGAGACAAACTAGTATCTTGGAACAAGGCCTTGAAAAATTATTATTTGTAGTCTTGGCATGTGTCCTTGACTATGTGGTTATGATGTCCAGTATTATGCATTCCATCATTATGAAATTAGCTATTGATATTACATGTGATTATTCGACTAGTAGAATATCCATGTAAATAAGTAAATGTCAATATTTGATTTATCTTTTTTATATTATGATGAACTTTAAGTTTAAAAGGATTTTGATTTATTTTTATACATTGCCTTAAATGTTTATGCTCATTTATGAATGTTTCGCTATATTGTTATCCTTAATGAGCATCTGAGCTCACCCCTTTCTTTGTTTTATTTATACCAGGATGAAAAGAAGTATATTATGACCAACTTGCAGGGATAGTCTAAGAGATATGAATGTGGTCAATGGAGACAATGTTGTTGTTGTTTTTCATTTTATAATGTAATGTAATGTTCATGTATGTAATCTATTTTCCAAGACTACTAAACCGATCGTCCCTTTAGGATTTGATTCCTTGTAATCATGTCAATGTATTAAAATAATGAACCGAATCTAGGTAACTGGGGTCGGGGCCTTACACTGATAAAGGATAGATTCATCAATTCTAATTTTAGCACTGATAAATTTTTTTAATAAAAAATATTAATTTATATAAAATTATTATATTTTTATTTAAAAAATGTTTATTTATATAAATTAATTAAAAAACACATGTTTATAAAATTATAATATTTTTTTAAATGATAAATATACTTTTTATATTTATAATTATATATAAATACTTTTAAATATAATTATTTATAATTATATTTAAAAATCCATAAATATATATTAAAATAAATATATGTCTTTAATGAATATATATATATATATATATATATATATATATATCATGAGATAATGATGATCAATTGTCATTATTTATGTTTATATATTGATGCGTGGGTATAATGGATATTATATGATCATAAAGTTCATTTGTTGAGGTGAGTGTGAGTTATGCTATAAATGATAAGATTACCTATATTATGATCATTTTTTATGTATTCATCATTATGAATGTTTATTTATAAATTGACACCAGTATGATTGATTCATGTTATACCCATGAACTTATGATGTTTTTGTAAACACTTATAAAATTACAATAAATATATTTAAATAATAAATATATTTATTAAATATATAATTATAAAATTTTAATTAAATAGTAATACTTTTTAAATATATTTATTTATAATTACTATGATAACTATATATATATATGTATTTAAATAAATATAAAATTAAAATAAATACATTTATTATAATTTTATAAATATGTATTTATATGTTAATATACAAAGATATATAAATATATTTATAATTATATAAAAATATTTATAAATATAGTTATTTATAATTATAATTATATATATATATATTTAGATAATTATAAAAATTATAATAAATATATTTATTATAATTATAATTTTAAAAATATATATAATTATTGAAATATATTTATAAATATATAAAAATATTTATACATATATAATTTTTTTTATAATTATAATTATAAATAATATATATATATATATATAAATAATTATAAAATTATAATAATTTTTTTATTTACAATTATAAATATAAATAAATATATATTTGAATACTTATAAAATTAAAATAAATATATTAATTATCTATATTTATTATATTTCATAAGTATTTAAATATATATATATATTTAAATAATTACAAATAATTATAAATATATTAATTAAATATATTTATATATATTTAAATACTTATGAAATTATAATATAAATATTAATTATGTATATAAATTATAATTTCATTAGTATTTAATATATATATATATATTTATATTTATGACTATAAATAAATATATATCTACTTATATTTGTGATTATAAATAAATATATATCTATTTATTGTTATAATTATAAATAAAATTAATATATTTATTATTATTTTATAATTATAATTTTTTTATAAACATTAGGTCTTTTTCAGTGCTTTTTTAGTAATTATAAAGCCATGTTTTATTAGTGCTATGTTATTAGCGCTGATACAGACATGTTTTATGAGCGCTTTATATTCTAATGTTGATAAAAACCTTCTTTATCAGTGCTTTCCAAAAAGTGATGATAAAAGACATTAAAAATTTTATAAATGAAACCCTAGCAGATCCACTTACCTCTTGATCTTGAAGGTTTTGCAGAAACCAAGCTATGTATCCTCCCCCGCCTCCACTGCCACCCCCATCTCCACCGCCGCCTCCACCTCTCTGGCCTCCCCTGCTGCCGCCACCTCCTCTGCCTTTGCCTCTACCTCTGATACCCCGCCTCCACTACCCCACCTTTGTTTTATCCACCATCTCCTCCTATGTCCCCATTTCCCTATCTGTCCTTGTCACTGCCCCCATCCCCGCCTCTGCTACCCCCGTCGCTACTTTCACCTCCATGACCTTAGGCATTCCTTCTTGATTTCTATAGACATATTTGAGTTTTCACATTGTCATTTCACATTCATAGTTTCACATCTATTTTGTCAAAAATGAATCTTCTGTTTCTATGAAAATTACATTTTTTTAGTATATTTTTGTTGTTGTTCATATTTTATCCCCCTTAACAATGTCTCACACCTTTTTTTGAAGTTGAAATATTTTTCTAATACTGTAAGAAATTATATTGAAACCTTCAGCAGCAGCAGTGGTTACTAATAAATCATCTTCCTCCCACATTGTATGTAATTTTCTTATAATATTTTACATATATTTCATGATATTTTTTGGTTGATAACTGAAAACTTTTTCCTTTTATTGTGGTGTTATTTTTCTTATATATGAAAACATAAACCATTGATGTTTTTTGATATTTATTGGAATATTTATCACATGTTTTTTTTTATAATTTTCATAATTCATATACTTTTATATTATAAATCATTTATGCATTACAAACATTTAGGTAAATGAGTTATCTTTTTCATGGAGTGTGCTTTTTACTAATAAAGAAGATGATTTTAAACTATTATTTCCACTATTGTAAGACGTTATTGGGGAAATATAGTCAATAATTGTTTTTGTAGAAGCAATGTTCTTTTCAACCACCTTATAAGTTCAAGCTTGTGGGGATTCTAAATTTCATAATTTTACATCAGGTTTGAGATAGCTCATGTTGGGGGGGGGGGTGTTCATCCTCAACTTAACTAAATCTTTCTTAAAATTCTCTCAAGAGCATCATTACAATTTCTATATGAATTTCTAGTGTCTCTTATAAAAAATCAGCAAGGTTATCTTTGTTATTTTATTTAACCTCCAATTTAGTATCTTTTATATTCATTGTGGTTTCAGATCAATCCTATAATGACTAAAAATTAAATTTTTTATTATCCAAACACTTTTGAGGAAAAAGTGAGAAACCGTCAAACAATTTTGAGGAGAAAGTGGTAAACTGTACAAGAATTCACAACTTTAAACAGTCCAAATATCATGCATAAAAGGATTAAGACCAACCAAACAACTCATTCAACACATGAAATCAATCAACTCCAACATTTAACCTGTGAAACATTCACACCAAGAGCCAGAATAACCCGAGATAAGGCCGAGGAAACCATAAACCAAGAAACATGAACACCAGAAAAGCTTGAAAAATCCTCAGAACCAACCTCCATGAATGCCCACCAGTGGGACCATCAACACCATCCCAAAACCACCAACCTGCCTGCAAGCTCCAGTCGGAGAACATCAATCATCTAATGCATGGAGCAATTTTTCAGGAAATGTTTTGGTCACTTATTTCTCACAAAGACTATTTTTATACTCTAAACTGTTTATTATACAATCTATCCCATATAAACTTAATATTTATAGAGTAATCCATAATTGATAGTCTTAATGTATTTTATATAAGGTCATTACAACATGACTTTAAGCTATATGTTGTATGGTCTATCCCCTTTAATTCAAAATCAATCACAATGATATATTCCATGTGAACTTAAACTATTATATTCCCTATGTGTATGATCCCAATCTATGTATGTGATTTATTTCATAGAAATATATGTGTCCAAATTCATGTTCCCATGGGATATATATTGATTCCATGATTTATTATCTTTAGAACAATCTTAAATATCATTTTTCTACTATTTTCTCCAATCATTTCAACTATAATAGTGAATTTTATACCAATACTTGTTAATTTTTATGTAATATTTTATTTTCGTACATAAAATAATTTTTTTGTGTTTGTAAAATAATATTTTGGAATATAAAAAGAAAATTTTATTTTTTGAGTTGATTTTAAAACAAAATTTGTGAGGGAATGCGAAGTATTTTAATTGTTTTTAAATATTTTATATGTGGTTTCCCTTCTCTTTTCATTTTATAAGGAATTTTCGGTATTGAATTGAAAATGGGATTTTGAGAAATGCATTAAGTTTTTAAACCATGTGTGAAGATATCATTATAAAAAGGTTTTCACTCATTTTAAATGATTAAGACTATTGGGTCATGATGTTACCTTGAATGTTTAAAAAATGGAATTTTGGTTTTTTGGATGAGTTCTTGGAACTGTTTTTTTATTTTAAAAAGTGTGTCTTATTTAAAAAATGTTTTTTTGTAAATGGTTGGTTTTTTTAATGGGATTTCAAGTGTGATTTTATAAATAGTTTTCAACGGACACATGAAATGATGTTTTCCCATAATATTTTAAGATTATATTTTTATATAATTAGGAAAACCATTACATTATATAGGTAATAAAAGTAGATTGATAATAACATCATGGAAATGAAATGTCACAAACTCTATCCAACCTATAGTATATCCATCATGACATCACTCCCACAATAGGTGAAGTAACGCTTAACCCTATTACAAATCCTACACCTAATTTTCATCCAACATCTAATGCATGGTTTATTAATCCATTTTGTATTTTTATTTTTCTAGTACTACCCCGACTGTTGAAAAAAATAATATTTAAAAGGCGTGATTCATTTGATTTTAAATGAATGGTAATCATACCTACTATAAGAATGCACACATATAACATGAAGTTGCGATTTCCATAGAAGTAATGAATTATTTTATATTTATGTAAAATGTTTTTTATTTTTCTATTACTCACATAGTAATTTTTTCCTTATGTAGGTGGATTCCATTGATTGAGTGGGGGAATATTTGTTCAAAATAGATCATGATCACGAGAGATTGTAATTCAAGGCTACAACCGAGATAATTAAAATACTAAAATGGGTCAATAATATATACAACCATCATGAAAAAGTGAATTCCTATTACTTATGTAATTAAGTTTTTCATAATTTTATCTAATATTTCTTTGTTATTTTCCTTTCAGTTTTATATAATACATATTTAGTTTTTTTAATGTTATTTTGGGATGTTATATTTTCCTTTAAACTATTTGAAACAAGCCCCAAAAGAGATAACATGTTCCTTTTGGGTTGATGAGGAACCCCATATTGCACAAAATGTGAAGTGAATTGTGAGGATACATCTACTAAGGGATTTATCAGTAGTTGAATGTAAACTATAACTCCCCAAAATATCTATCATGGACTATTCCCCAAATAATGTAGTAATCAACCACAATTAATTCTGATACACAGTGTGCTCGGTATGACTCGAAGTGTATGTTTTTAGTTTATAATATTGTTTTATCATTTAATATAAATGTATTCTGAACTACCATGCTTTAATCCATGAATGATAATGATTCTCATGTGATAATACACTTCGAGGCTGTAACTGAGATAAAGACAACAAGGAAATGGGTTAAGAATTTATAAAACCATCATGGAAAGGTGAATTACCACTACTTATGTAATTAACTTTTTCATCATTTTATCTACTAATTATAAGTTAATTTTCTTATAATATTTATCTAATAATTATCTTATTTTTTTACAGATCTTTTGGGAAGTTATATTTTCCATTCAACTATTTGCAATAAACTAGAAAAGAGAGACTATTCTGAACTTCCATGCTTTAATCCATGACTCATGATTATGATCTATGATATGTTGGGTATAGATTTATAAGGCTGATATCATCTTATAACATCATTATAATCATCTTATACTTATATTATCATTGATATCTCCCTTTTCTACACTTATTGATCATCTATGATAACCCTTTCTTATGTTTCATATCCTTATTTTATGAAGAATGGTTTTAGAAATTATATGTATGAGAATCTTTCTAGTAAAAAATAAATTAATAAGAGACTCTTATGAACTATTTATTTATGTGTCCATGTTTCCAAAAGAACTATACATAACTAATTTTTGACATGTATGAATCAACCTCATATCAATACGATGCACGGTGTGACTGATATGACTCCAAGTGTGTCTTTTTATTTAAAAATGACATTAATTTAAGTAAGAAAGAACAAGTGAAATATAAAAAATAGAGAAAAAACTTTTGTATTGTTTTTATACTTTAGGAAAATGTTCCATGAGTAATTTTTTAATTGTAGGAATCAACCACACCTCAATCAGATGCATGGTGTGACCTATATGACTAAAAGTTTCTGTTATCAGTATAAAATTGAAATTTAAGTTCAAAATGTGTCACTCACTAAAAACTAAGAAAACACACTCCTATTTTCATGATAATTTAGTAAAGTTTTTCATAATTAATTTGTGATGTGTATGAAGCAGACTCATGTCTAACCGATTCATGATGCAATAAGTATGACTTAAAAAATGTGTTTCTAGTTTGAAATGACATTTTAGTAAAAGAAACCAAACCGACATAATGAAAAAATTGAAAACACATTAAGATTATTTTTATAATTTAGTAAAATGACCCATGAGTCATTTTTTATGTTAATTAGTCTACCAAAACTCAATATAACTCACAGTGTGACCAGTATGACTCAAAGTGTGTAATTTTATTTAAAATTGTCATTAATTTTAGTAAAAAGAAATTGTGACATAATGGAAACTGAGAAAACACATTCATTTTGTTTTGATACTTAATTAAAATAATGCACAAGTCAGTTTTAAAGTATAGGAATTAACTTAAACTCAATCCAATGCATAGTGTGACTGATAAAACTAAACGTTCCTGTTATTAGCTTAAAATTGACATTTTAGTTCAAAAAATCTTACTCACTAAAAACCCAGAAAACATAGTCTGATTGTCTTGATAATTTAAGAAATAGATTAATAATTCATTTTTGACTTTTATGAAGTAGTATCACATCAAAATTATGCACAACGTGACCAATATCACTCAAAATAGGTGTTTCCAGTTTGAAATGATATTTTAGTAAAAAAAACTGGCATACTGAAAACTAACCAAACACATTTGGATTGTTTTGATACTTTAGTAAAATGTTCCATGAGTAATTTGTGACATTTAGGTGTCAACCACCACTCAATATGACACACGATGTGACTTGTATTAATTAAAATGTTTATTTTTATTTAATAATGATATTAATTTTTGTAAAAATCATAGGTGACATACTAAAAATAGAGAAAACACATTCAGATTGTTTTGATAGTTTAGGAAAATTATCCATGTTTCATTTGTGATGTGTACGAATCAAAACCACCTCAATCTGATGCACGATGTGACTAATATTACCAAAAGTATCCCTTATCAGTTTAAAATTTATATTTTAGTTCCAAACATGTCACTCATAAAAAAAGAGAAAAACATTATCTGATTATCTTGATAGTTTTGAAATATTATTCATAAGTACTTTGTGATGTGTATTAAGTAGTATCACATCAATACGATGCACGATGTGATCAGTATGAGTCAAAATTCTTGTTTCTAGTTTTAAATGAAATTTATTAAAAAAATACATCTAACATACTAAAAACCAACCAAAAATATTCTGATTGTTTTGATACTTTTGGAAAATTATCCCTAAGTCATTTGTGATGTGTAGGAGTAAACTGTATATCAATATGATGCATGGTGTGACCGATATGGATCCAAATGTATCTTTTTATTTAAAATTAACATTAATTTTAGTAAAAATAAAAAGTGACATACTGATAACTAATCTAACACATTAAGATTATATTGATACTTTAAGAAAATGATACATGATTCATTTTTGATGTTTATGTATCAACCCCACCTTAATCCACCCCATGTTGTGACCAGTATAACTTTAAATGTGTCATTGTTATTAAATATTGACAATTTATCAATTTATTTTTTCACATTAATGTTTAATTTATTTCTTTATAGTATTACTAACATAATATTTGTTTTCTTATATATGGGGTAACTTTTTCTTGTGTTGAGATTATTTATTAGACAACTAATACCATGGGAATAAATTTTTTAGAGGGGATCATGGGCATCAAATGATTAAATGTTAATGTTTTTAAATGTTTTTTCGATAATTTTAAAAGTAATTATCTGAAACATTGTTTGAAATGTATATAGAAGTGTTTTTTGTATATACTATGGGTGAGAATTTTTGTATTCATGGGGTAACATAAAATGTATATACAATTTTTTGAAATTGAATGTTTTTTCTAGGTGTTCTATTATATTAAAAGCACATTGCATCCAACTAGTCCTTTTTGAGTGATATTTGGAGCATAGATAAAGGGTCACATTTATCAGTTCTATTTAAAGCCCTGATAAGGGGGGCCTTTATCACTAATAAAAATAATGCTGATAAAGGTTTCCTTTATCAGTTCTAAAATAGCACTGATAAAGGGGGTACTTTATCTTAACTGTGATCAACATTGATTTTTTAGCATTTTTAAAATCCAATTTTCACATAATTAAAGGCCATATGTGTATTAGTGATATATTATTTGGAATGGTTGGATAGATTGTTATAACTGGTTTTGAGATCGAAGGACACAATAGTTGGAAAAGAGAAATTAATTTGGAAGTATTTGGAGATTGATACAACCAAACATGTGTCCCAAAGTCTTAATGTGAGGAAGTTGCATGGGAAATGGAATTCGTATTATTTTTAATCAAGGATTAAGATTATTTGAATTCTAATTGGGTTAATTTAACAGTGATAGTTCAATAGTTTGATGTTCCATAGAAGTTAGTATTTTCTTCCAAACTGTCAGAGTTATGGTATTCACATTAACTTTCCTTTGTTCTAATATTTTTGAATTATTGAGTGGGACTCAAGTGAATTAAAGCTTGTAGTGGGTAGGCTGTTGTGAGTTTCAGGATAAGGGGTGTAGGTATTTCAAGTTTGAATGGATTTATTGGTAGTTTCTTATTGCTGACAACTAAGACAATGGTATTTCCTTCTATGAATTATTTTTGGGATTTTGGATGAATCACCCACTATCTGAAAAACAAAAGTGGTTCTCAGAAACATTGAAATACACATTCAGCTGTATGAGAGATTCCTCTTGGAAAAAAACTCAAATTTGTATACACATGTATTAAAATGGGTAAAAATAAAGTACAAATACATTTCCATTGATATTGGTCTTTGAGTTTTTATATATTTTGTTGTTGTAGTACATATAATGGATGAGGAGAAATTTACAAAGACAAGTGAAGCCTCACTTCCTGAAACATTTGTGTACATGGAAACTTAGGCATAGTTAGATGAGACTGATGTTGGGGATAGAAAAAGAGTAGCACTAGTTTACATTAGGGGTATACCATGCCTGTGCTACCATAACCGTGTCAAGCCATTGGAGGTCCACTTTGAAGACAATGTTGTTTTTCATCATGAGAGAAATTATAGGAACATGTTATATATCACTAGGATAAATATAGTTATAATGATGGAGAGTGTGTCAACTAAGTCAGAATCCTAGTGTGGTGGGGGGTTTCTACTATGATGCATTCCTAAGGATTGGGGTTGGTTTTGTAAGGGTGTGATTAATGACTACTAGATGAAGTATTGTAAATATATAGATGGTTAGTTGGGTCTATTAGTGGGGTTGGGTTAATAAATAGGGGCTATAAGTGCGGTTGATGGTGAAAAAAGTAATAATAGGGCTTCAACTACTGTAGATTGATATGGAGACTTAGTTCTTGGCATTAGTGATACCTTTAGAGAGTTTTCTTCTTCTTCTACTTCTCCATTTTCATCTTCTTATCCACTTCCTACTATTCTCCAATAATTCATGTTCTTTGTTACTACTAGTTTAAAAAATATATGTATCTTCCTCTCCATCTCACCAAGGACCCTATAACTATGATTTTCTTTTCAATTTTCATGAATGGTCCAATTCTAATTAGGGTTGATTTTTGAAAAAAATGTAAAATGGTTTAAAAGAGTAGGTTCCATGTGAAATAACCGTATGAATAATATCTGTTGTGTTTTCAATGATGTAATTTTATTTTGATAACACTTGATCATTTTTGATGTGTTCAAAGAGTGTAATAATCATCCTTAAGAGCACACAATAATTTTGGTAGCTTTACCTTACCCTTGGAAAATTTCCACCTTATATAACTTTCCTTTAAACCACTAGCCAAATTAGTTTTCCTCATATAGGGGGAATTGGGTGTCGTCACTCAGACTTTGTATTATTTACTAGTAGAATATTTTTATGGATTTATAATTTATTATATTATTATAATTATTTTTATGATGGAAATGAAAAAAATTTATATTTTTATATAAACTTAATGCATCAATTTTAATATTGTTCTTCGTTCTAACTATTAGGAGATCTATTTTGGTACAATTATTTTTCATATATAATTTTATAAAGATATATTTGAAAAAAATTACAATGCCACAATTTCATTTTAATTATTCTAATTTTATTCATTTTTAGTGAAATGTTTTAGTTTTTAGTATTCAATCGGTACTTTTTCTAACCTAGTTGTTTATAATTAGTTTTTTTTAAATGTTTCTTCCTCATTTTATTAGTTAATATTTTTGTTGTGAAATGAAATAGTAGGTTAATAGTGAAATTCATTAATTAATTTACGTATTTTTCTATCTTTTTACCTTTAATGAATATATAATACTAAGGAATAAATATGTATTAACACATAAAACACACATAAAAATAAAAATTCCTTGAAAAATACACACACATACCAACATGTGGAAAAACAAATAGATGAGTAGATGAACAATTGGGCAGGAACCCCCCTATAGGGACCATTACACACACACATGAATAGATAGGCAGATTTATTGGAAATTGAACTAAAAAAAATACTTATAGAAAAATATATTGAAAAATCAATAATTGAACAGATATGCAGAAAAACTGATGACTATATGTATGGAATCCCACCTTTTTATTACATTACATTTTAAATACAACAGATCTTTAAAGTCTAGTGTGTTGAAAATCAGGAACAATAAAACTTGAATACAACATAAAACATTATTCTAAACCACTTGTAAGGATTCATCATAAGTTATTCCTAATTATAATTACTTCATCTCATAACCTAGAGATATAAATAAAAGGAAAGGCTGAGTAAAATGCTCAATAAGGAAAATGAGTGAAACAATTGACATGTGATCTTGAGAAATATTAATATGAACATGATAAAAGTCATAAAGGCATGAGCAATGGAAGAATAGGAATATCATAATAAAAAAACATGAATCATAACTTGAATATGTGGCTACTACATTTCATTTAGATATTCATGAACATATCACCAAGGTTTAACCCTGAGGTGTCATAAAAATTACCAAGGTTATTCACCAAGGTATCATGTAACTTGTCATATCAAGAGATTAATTATTTACCCAATGTATTGGAGCGCTATCAGGGCGCAACCTTAATATGTATTTACTTTCATGTGAGCCACATAGATCATAATCAAAATTTTCATAAATAACCCATATAGAATAAAATAAATGGGTTTCATTTCAAAATTGTAATGTTTTAAGAGTGCTTAAAAATAAGATAATTATATCATTTATAACCCATGGAAGGGAGTGAGGATTATATGTATGTCAATTCCTGAATAAAATATATCATATTTATATATTTATAAAAAACCATAGAAATAAAATAGGTCTAGGTATTCATATAAATAAAACAAGAGAATTTCTTGAGAGGAAGTGATAGAGATTTTGAGATGAAATTTCTGCAGCATAACGACTATATAATATAGTTTTAGAAAACATTGAAAAATGATTGGAAAGGTTCACCCAATAATAAATAATTCATAATAAAGTATAAATTCAGAATAATATGGAGATAATAACATGGTTTGGAAATTTTAATTACATACCACATGAAAAGGAAACACAAAAGACAAGAGATGATGCGATTCCTTTTACGAAAAATTTGGAAGCCTAACGACGTCACTTAAAAATTCAGAAAAAAAAATTGATGGAAGCGGAAAGTGTATCTAAAAAATTATAAATGAAATGGATAGTAATGAGAACATATAAAAACATACCATAAACAAAGAGAGATGGAAATTAGAAGACACAACATAAAGGAAGTCATGACTTAAAAGAGAAGGTTGAAATGATCCCTTACTATGAAGTGTAAGTTCGAAATCATGAAGGTCGGGACCTTGGGAGGCTTGAGGGAACCTTTGGAGGACTCATTAGGTGGTAAGAAGACCAGAAATTCGCTGAGGATGATTTTTGGAATGAAATGAATGATGGAAATCGCTTGGTATTTATAGAAAAAGTGAGTGAATAAATTATTAATTTCCAAGGGACACCTCATCGGTGGTATTTGGAAAAACATGGGCTTTACCCTGGTATTTACCCATGGTATTGGCCACTTGGGACACCTAATAGAATATATCACTATTCATAAGTGGACCAGAAATCTTACATCATTATTACATCATTAATGATGTCATTAAACACCCGAAACTGAAAACTGCATTTTTACTATTCACCAAAAATTCAACTATTTCAGAAAAATCCCTAAAATTCACTCTAACCAAATATCGAAGATATTAATTCAAAAATTAAGTCCATTTTATGAAAATAATTTTCTAAATATTTTTAATTTAATTTTTAAATAAAATCATTATTTATTCCAAAAATACAACTTTAAAACTATAACTCATTTTGTAACACAATAAAAGAGTAATCAAGGTACCATAAAATTATTGTATAACTATAAGACATTAAAGTAGAAATTTATGATTAAATTTTATGAAAATAAATTTACATTTTAAATTATAAAATTAATTATAAAATTGTAAATAAAATATTTATGGCATATAAAAATACCAAAACTTAAAATATGATTGTTTTTTTCACTTTTAAGATGTCTAAAAAGTATTTATACATTCATGGGTGATGTTTCTATCTTTTTTTGTAAAATTAATATTCATTACTATTCATATGAGTATGTTACTATTCATACTTTACTATTCACTAAAAACCAAGTTGATCTTATTAGACTCTAAATTTCTTACTGAACACAATTATAGAAAACCATTTCTTGAAAATAATTTCACATTATTAATTATTTAATGAATAAAACAGTAGTTTAAAATACACTTTTTTCCTAAATTCATCAATAATACACATTCTATATTTATTCGGATATTTGAAATTCACAAACTTGGCCATAATAAGAAATAAAAATTTATTTATATAAAAGGATTACACAAAGCAGCTAAGGTCTTGTTACATAGCCCCTTATAACACCAGTATAGGACCTAAGTGTAAGGTGTGCTAGGGTGATAGAATCTTGGGGTGGCTCGAACAACATTGCCCGAGTGGTGATTTCTATCATCTTGAACATCTCCCTTAGGCGATTCAGTTCAAGCTTTATCCATTGAAGTTTGGCTTGGTCTTGGTCCAGAGCAAAGCCCAATGATGCTACCTCCTTCCCAAGCTCCGACAGATGGGCTTCATATGGCTTGAGTCTACTAGATGAGGCTATTCAATCTTATTTCTGTATTAATTAACCAAGATAACCGTGTTTATAAAAACACAACGTTAAGATTATAGTTTCCAAAGGTCATATTGACCAATGATCATATAACAGTCAAAACCCAACGGTCTCATTTTAATTATACCCACTTTATTAATTAAAAGATATAGTTTTGTTGAGTATAAAGTAAAATAACACACAAAATTAGAAAAAAAAATATAATTAAAAAGTTTGGGTTGTTACATTATTCCCCCCTTAAGAAATTTCTTCCTCGAAATTTTTATCTTGTACCATATGAAGAGAAAAGGTGTTGGTACTTCTTCCTCATAGTCTCCTCTAGTTCCCACATGGATTCTTCATATTTTTGGTTCCTCCACAACACCTTAACAAGGTGGGTAGTCTTTTTGCATTGAACCTTGTCTCTACGATCAAAGATCTCAACCGGTTGATCCTCATAAGAGAGGTCATGTTCCAGCTGTACCACCTCTAGATTTAGTACATGTGAAGGGTCAGGTATGTAATTCCTCAAGAGGGATACGTGGAAGACATCATGAACTTCTGCTATATTTGGAGGAAGTGCAAGCCAATAGACCACTGCTCCCACATGATCAAGGATTTCATAGGGTCTAATGTACCTAGGGATGAGCTTCCCTTTCTTATCAAACCTCTTGACTCTCTTCCAAGGTGAAATATACAAAAATACCTTGTCACCAACATAAAACTCCAAGTCCCTTTAATGGTTTTCAGCATAAATATTTTGACGACTCTGAGCAGCCTTAATGTGTTGTGGATGGCATGGACCTTTTCTGTCATCTCTTACATAATATCAGGCCCAAGATGCTTTCTCTCACCAGATTCATCCCAAAAAGTATGAGTTCTACATCGCTTCCCATATAGAGCTTCATAGGGTGACATTTTAATGATCAAGTGGAAGCTGTTATTGTAAGATAACTCAACTAAAGAGAGATATTGATCCCATCCACCCTTAAATTCCATTGAGCAAGTTCTCAGCATGTCCTCGAGTGTTTGAATAGTCCTTTCAGAATGAACATTAGTTTGGGGGTTATAGGCTATATTGAAATTCAATTCAGTGCTTAGATCTTGTTGAGGGCTTCTCTAGATTTTGATGTGAACCTTGGATCACGATCAGATTTGATAGAAAGTTGAACTCCATATTGCCTTAACACTTCCTTCACGTAAATCCTGGAAAGTTGATCAAGATAGAAATCTTCGCAAATGGAGATAAAATGGACAGTCTTGGTGAGATGGTCCACAATAAACCATATCGCATTATTTCCATTGGATGTTCTTGGGAGACCAGTGACAAAGTCCATAGTGATATTCTCCCACTTCCATGCTGGTATGGGTAGTGGTTGCAATACCCCTTTTAGAAGTTGTCACTCCACCTTCACTTGCTGACATACCAGGCACCTTGACGTGTAGTCAACAATATCCCTTTTCATATTATCCCACCAATAATGATCACAAAGGTCCCTATAAATTTTTGTGCTACAAGGATGTATAGAGAAAGTAGAGCTATGATATTCATCCATAAACTCCTTCTTTATTTCCGGAATATTTGGAACACATAGTCTTGTATGAAATTTCAGTACACCTTGTTGATCAATATTGAACATAGGAAACTTCCCATCCTTCATATCCTCAAACTTATTCTTTAACAAATGATCTTCTTTCTGAGATTTTTTGATATTCTCTAGTAGTGACGGTTGAGAAATCATTTGGGATAGGGTTGATGTTTTCCCTTCCATTATAATTCCCATGTACAGTTTTACTAGTTCATTGATCAAAGGATCTCTTTGAATCCTTATCATGGACAGAAAAACTGGGTCTTACCTACTTAATGCATCAACGACTTTGTTTGCTCTTCTAGGATGATAATGAATTGAACAATAATAGTCTTCAAGGAGTTCCAACCATCTCCTTTGTCTCATGTTAAATTCCTTTTCGGTGAAAATATACTTCAAACTTTGATGGTCTGTGTATATATCACATTTCTCTCTATAAAGATAGTGCCTCTATATCTTCAGAGCAAAAACAACCGCAACCAGCTCTAGATCATGCGTAGGATAGTTCTTCTCATGAGTCTTCAACTATTGAGATGTATAAGCAATGACCTTGTCATTTTGCATGAGGACGCACACAAGCCCTTTTAGATTTGAATTGCTAAAAAAAACAAATACTTATCCACTTGAGGGTAGAGTTAACATAGGTGTAGTAACCAATATCTTCTTCGGCTCTTGGAAACTTTCATCACACTCCTTTTTCCAGATGAACTTGACCCCTTTTCGAGTTAACTTGGTTAATGGATTAGAAAGTCGTGAAAAGTTTTTCATAAACCTCCTATAATATCCCGCTAATCCAAGGAAACTATGAATCTCAATTATTGTTGTAGGCTGAGGCCACTCCTCCATAACTTTTGTCTTTGTAGGGTCAAAAATGATTCCTTCCTTGGGAACAATGTTCCCCACGAAAGAAACTTGTTGTAACTAGAATTCACATTTACTGAACCTTCCAAAAATCCTCTCCTTCGGCAAAGTTTGCAAAATAACCCTTATATGATCCTCATGCTCCTCATGACTTTTGGAATATATGAAAATATCATCAATAAAAACTACCACAAAGTTATCAAGGCAGTACTTAAAGACTCTATTCATCAAATCCATAAAAATGGAAGGTGCATTAGTCAGTCCAAAGGTCATAACAACAAACTCATAATGCCCATCTTTTAATTGGAAGGCAGTTTTTGAAATATCTTCTTTCTTCACCCTCAATTGATGATAACCAGATCGAAGATCAATCTTAGAGAAGAATTGAGCACCACAAAGATGGTCAAATAAGTCATCAATTCTTGGAAGAGGGTATTCGTTCTTTACTGTGATCCCATTCAATTATCTATAATAAATTCATTGCCGCATTGATCTATCCTTCTTCTTCACAAGGAGAATAGGTGGTCCCCAAGGAGACACACTTGGGAGGATAAATACCTTCTCCAAAATATCTTGGAGTTGTTTCTTTAATTCCTCCAGCTCCACATTTTCTATCCTATACGAGGTCTTTGATATTGGGTGAGATCTAGGTATGAGTTCAATGGATAACTCTACCTCTCTTTCTGGGGGAGGTCCAGGAAACTCCTCAGGAAATACATCAATGTATTCCTAGATGATGGGGACATTTTCTATCCTCAAAATCTCATTTCCTTCATCTTCTTAGCCGATCAATTCCATAAAAAATATATAAGAGGTTCTTCTAGACAAATATCATGTTGAGATATCTCTCCTTGGAAGATAACTGTAGATTTTCCATTCAAGACTATTGAGATTTACTTACTTCTGCATTTGATCTTAGCATTATACTTTGAGAGCCATTCTATCCCTAGTATAATGTCAAATTCCATCATGGGAATTACTACTAGATTTGTGATATGATTGTGTAGTCCAAAGTAAATACTAGAGTTTCTAAACACTGATATGATTGGATAATCCCACCAGGAGTCTTAACTGATAACTCGACATTTAGAAAATCGGGAGTTGATTCTAAATTCTTTGCAAACTTAGAGGAAATAAAGGAATGCGTAGAACCAGAATCAAACAAAGTACTTTCTAGATTTGAGTTAACAACAAGAGTACCTTCTGTCACATCATTCGGAGCTTCAACTTCAGTTGTCGTGACAGAAAAATCAAGACCTTTCTCCCTAGGCCTTTGCGGAGGTTGATGGTGGTTCCCCTCCACTGCCAAAAGATTTGGACAGTGATTGGAAAAGTGACCAAGTTGTCCACACTTAAAGCACTGGACATCAGGTAGGGCCTACACCATCTTCCCCTTGTCATTAGTGTTTTGAAGTTGAGGTTTCACCTCACTATGAAAATTCCTCGCAATATGGACATCTTTTCCACACTGGTAGCATTTCTTACTCCTGAGCAGGCAGTTCCCCGAATTCTTCTTACCACATTTATTACACATGGGACGTTGAACTTGCTTTCCTCCTATTACTTGATCAAAGATCCTCCCTAATCTTGGATCCATTTATCTCTTTTTGTCATTGGATTTATGAGACCAATGCGTCTCACCAAACTCTAGTTCAACTTTCATCAGACTTCGCACGATCTCCTCATAGTTGTCATAATCTTGGTTGGCTATATTCTTCCGCAGATGAGGTCTCAGTCCACCGAATAATCTATCAAACTTTCCATTTGGATCCATGAAAAAGTTATAGGTGTAATGTGAAAGCCTTGTGAAGTTCATCTCATAGCTTCCCATAGATTCATTCTCCTTCTACTTCAGCTTGAGAAACTCCTTCTCCATTCTTGTTCTCATAGAATGAGGGAAATAATTACTGAAGAAGATCCCTCTGATATATTCCCACTTCATATCTTCAACTTCCACTCTTTCCCTCATGTTTTTAATCATCTCCCATCACTGATCAGCTTCTCCTTATAAGCGATAGACAGCCAGGGTCACCTTCTCTTTCTCTGAATAGCGGTGCATAGAAAAGATCTTCTCGATAGAGCTGATCCATTGCTCAGAAATCAATGGGTTAGTCGATCCAATGAAGTTTGGTGGTCATTGAAACATAAAGGACTCATCAGAATGTTGTTCCCTTCATAGTGATATCGGTCTCTCAACTTGATTCAAGTTATTTCCCATAACATGAGTAAGTTGGTTCATCATTCACATGAATGTTTCCATTCCGGCTTCCATTAGAGGGTCGTCAGCACATGGTCAATTGCAGTCACCATTTGCACGGTTCCTCCTATTTCCCACCATTTCTAAAAGAATAAAACCTTAATGAGAAACATATTTCATTTACAAATCTTTTAACTATAAAGGATTTAAGTCTTAAAACTTCTTTAAACAATTACATTTCTTTATAAATCCTTCATAATGATTCCTAAAAAGCTAATGATTAACCAAACATATCCCCCGGAAGTGTTGTAACCAAGAGTGTAGCTAGGTCTGTTGTTGTGTACCCGGATACCCTAGGGAAAGCCTAAAACTCCTTGTTGGAGTTTTCACTCCTAGGTACCTCTGTGTCAGAGCCGCCTCTACTTGCTCATATCGAGATAGGGATATATTTTCTTGATAAACCACTTACTTAATACTCACCAAAATACTAGGAAGTTTTCATATATTTAATCTGTTATATAGGATTCTTCCTAAAGTTTTCATAGCCTAATTTCCATAAATTACTAAACTATCCTTTGATACAAAGTATGGAATCCTGCCTTTTTATTACATTACATTTTACATACATAGGATCTTTAAAGTCTAGTGTATTGGAAATCAGGAACAATAAAACTTGAATACAACATAAAAAATTCTTCTAAACCACTTGTAAGGATTCATAATAAGTTCTTCCTAAGTACAATTATTTCATATCATAACATGGAGACATACATCAAATGAAAGGGTGAGCAAAAGCCTCAGTAAGGAAAACAAGTGAAACAATTGACATGTGATCTTGAAAAATATTAATTAAAACATGATAAAAGTCATAAAGACATGAGCAATGAAAGAATAGGAATATCATAACAAAAATAACATGAATCATGTCTTTAATATGTGGCTACAACATTTCATTTAGACATTCATGAACATATCACCATGGTTTAACCCTGAGGTGTCATAAAAATTACCAAGGTTATTCACTAAGGTATCATGAAACTTCTCATCTCTAGAGATGAATTATTTACCCAATGAATTGGACAAATATTATGGTGCACCCTTAATATTTATTTAATTTCATGTGACCACATAGATCATAATAAAACATTTCATAAATATCCCATAGAGAATAAAATAAATGGGTTTCATTTGAAAATTGTAACGTTTTAAGAGTGCTTAAAAATAAGATCATTATATCATTTATAACCCATGGAAGGGAGTGAGGGTTATATGTATTTCAATTAAAGAATAAAATATATCATATTTATAAATTTAGTAACACCCATAGAAACGAAATTGGTATCGGTATTCACATAAATAAAATAGGAGAATTTCTTGAGAGGAAGAGATAGAAATTTTGAGACGAAATTTCTACAGCATAACAGCTATATAATATGGTTTTAGAAAACATTAAAAAGAGAGGGGACAAGGGTAACCCACTCATAAATAATTCATAATAAAGTATAAATTAAGAATAACATGGAGATAAGAATATGGTATGAAAATTTGAATGACATACCACATGAAAAGGAAACATGAAAGAAAAGAGAAGATGTGATTCCTTTTATGAAAAATCCAACAGCCTAATGACGTCAATTAAAAATTCAGAAAAAAATTGATGAGAGAAAAAATGGTCTCTCAACAATTAGACTTTAAATGGACAGTAATTAGAACATATAAGAACATACTCTCAACATAAAGATAAGGAAATTAGAATAAACAACATAAAGGGTGTCATGACTTAAAAGAGGAGGGTGAAAGGACCCCTTACCTTGAAGTATAACTTCGAAAGCGTAAATGTCGGGACCTTAGGAGGCCTGGGGGAACCTTTGGAGGAAACCTTGGGAGGTAAGGAGACCATAACTCCGTTGAGTATGATTTATGGAATGAAATGAATGAGGGAAATGGCTTGGTATTTATATGAAAAGTGAGTGAATAAATTATTAATTTCTAAGGGACACCTCATTGTTGGTATTTGAAAAACCATTGGATTGACCATGGTACTTTCCCATGGTATTGGACACTTTGGACACCTCATAGAATATCTCAATATTCATAATTATACCAGAAAGATTACATCATTATTACATCATTAATGTTGTCATTAAACACCCAAAACTCAAAACTGCATTTTTACTATTCACTGAAAATTCAACTGTTTCAGAAAAATCCCTAAATTTAACCCTAACCAAATATCGATGCTCTGAATTTAAAAATGAAGTCAATTTTATGAAAATAATTTTATAAATAATTTTAATTTAATTTTTAAATAAAATAATTATTTATTCAAAAAATACAACTTTAAAACTATAACTCATTTTGTAACTCCTTAAAAGAGTAATCAAGGTCCCATAATATTATCGTATAACTATAATAAAATAAAGTAAAAATTTATGATTAAATTTTATGAAAATAAATTTCCATTTTAAATTATTAAATTAATTATAAAATTGAAAATAAAATATTTATGACATACAAAAATACCAAAACTTAAACTATGATCATTTTTTTCACTTTTAAGATGTCTAAAATGTATTTATACATTAATGGGTGAAGTTTATATTTTTTTGTCAAATTACTATTAATTACTATTCATATGGGTATGTTATTATTCCTACTTTACTATTCACTAAAAACCATGTTGATTTTATTAGACTCTAAATTTCTTACTGAACACAACTGTGAAAGACAATTTCTTGAAAATAATTTCACATGATTAATTATTTAATGAATACAAAAATAGTTTAAAATACCATTTTTTCCTAAATTCATAAAAAATACACATCCTATATTTCTCTGGATATTTGAAATTCACAAAAATGGCCATAATAATAAATAAGAATTTATTTATATAAAAGGATCTCACAAATTAGCTAAGGTCTCGTTACATAGCCCCTTATAACACCAGCATAGGAACTAAGTGTAAGGTGTGCTATGGTGATTGAATCTTGGGGTGGCTCAGACAAAATTGCCCGAGTGGTGATTTCTATCAGCCTAAACTTCTCCCTTAGGCGATTACATTCAAGCTTCATACATTGACGTTCGGCTTGGGCTTGGTCCAGAGAAAAGCCCAGCGATGCTACCTCCTTACCAAGCTCCGACAGATAGGCTTCATATGGATCGAGTCTACTGGATGAAGCCATTGAATCTTCTTTCTATATTAATTAACCAGGATAACCATATTTAAAAAAACACAATGTTAAGATTATAGTTTCCAATGGTCATATTGACCAACAATCATATAACGGTTGAAACCCAACGGTCTCATTTTAATTATACCCACTTTATTAATTAAAGGATATAGTTTTGTTGAGTATAAAGTAAAATAACACATGAAATTAGAAAAGAAATATAATTAAAAATTTCGGGTCATTACAATATGGACCAAATAATAGATGAAAAAACATATGAATAGACACTCAAACAAAGAAAAACAAACATCTAGAGTGGGAGGGAGGGAGGAAGTTGGAAACACACACACATGTTGAAACACATTCTACCATGACTTGAATCTGTCCCTGGACTTAGCTCTTGCCCAATCCAACACCCTTGACCATGCCCATGCTCGTATGCACACACATTGCCACACAAACACACAGACACAAATTGATGGAAAAACAAATGTTTAGAAAAAATGGACCAACACTCACCACACACACAATATATCTCTCTATCCGAAAACCCTACAGAAATATATGTGCTAACAAAAATATAGATAATATATGGGTGGGAAAACTAACAGATGGATATATAGAGAGAACAAATGAAAAAAATTAACATAGAGACAGATAAACATACAAACAGACACACTCAAGGTGTTATAGATTGAAAAACCGATACAAGGGTCAACCAAAAGATAGAAAGAGAAATGAAATAATGGGAATATGGAATGACAAAAAACAAACAAATATATTTATGAATAAATGGATATATGAGTGAATATAAGAACACACAAGCTTTAAAACCCTGAGACTTTGTGAAATATTTTTTTTTTCAAATTATTTTAGTCATTTTTGATGTTTTTCATTTGAGGAAACACCAAATAGAGATTTTTTATGATATCACTATGTTTTAATTTAGTTTTGCACAACACCAAGGCAATATTGCACTACACGTAACACCAACTTGGCTTGTGTTACATGCAACACTGATTTTCTACGAAACAAAACTTTATTATTATAATTATTTAAAGGAGATAGTTATAACCTAGAGGTTAAATATAGTAATATTTTTAGTAATAAATAATTTTAAAATTTTATTTATTTTTTTCAAATAAAAAAAATATATTGATAATCAAATATATATATTTTGGTCAAGTCTTTATATGTTTTAAAATATTATTTTCTTAAAGGAATGGTTTCTATGTCTTTCTTTGAATAATAATAAAATTAATTTTAGACATTATTATAAATTTAATTTTATAAAATAAACATAATTTTCCAATTCATAATTCCAAAATTATCTTAGGGTGAATTTTTGGGATTTTTTTGAGGAATATCATTTTCTGGATGAATAGTGAAAAATACTAAACATTAATTCAAATATGTTTATTCATCTAATTTATTTATATAGTTAAATTAGGTTTTAATTTGGTTTTAAAGTTTTATTTTATAAAATACACATATATTAGTTAAATTTAGTTCATTGAAGTCATTTTAATATTGAATTCAGATATAAAATATTAATGAACATTTGAGCATTCTCACTATAAAAAACCCGCTTTCTCCCCACATCTGCAAGATTAAATTAAAATTAATTTTTCAACTTATATGAATTTAATTTTGAAAAAAATAAACACAAATTTGAAATTTTTATAATATTTATATTCTAATAATTTCAAATTATTTTTTTACCAAAATGATCTGTGAAATTTTTTACAATTGATTACAGCTATTAAGGTAAAATTATGCTCAATAAGGGACTAAACCATAAACATAAGGGATAAAATAACCTATCCAATTGTCCAAAACCCATTTTATGGACATAATATGGCCATAAACCTTACATTATTGTATTTTTGGACTTTTTAAGGTAAAAACGTGGGTACACCAAACTTGTTTTTAAAATTCAAATTGTGCCCTCTCCCTCCCCTATAAAAGGCCACCAAATCTCCCCCTTCATCACAACTCTCCAACCATTTAGTTTTGGATATGATCTACCTAATTTAATTCCCAAAATCCCTCTATTCCTCATTTAATCCACATTTTTTTTGTAAATCCAACCAAGGAATTCATTTGGTTTAAACCAAAAGGAGTTTTCAAAAGAATATGTATCATCCTTTATCAAGCCTCTTTCATTTTTTTTCTCCACCAACTCAATTTTTATTCTTCCATGCTTAAATAATAAAAAAATTATTCTCAATATACTTATATTTAGTTATAATGAGGGTAATATCTATACATACACACACTTCCATCAAATGGGTAATGAACATACCGTTTTTTTGTATGTCAAACTACCACCTCACGAAATTTGTTTTTTGTTTTTACTTTACCACATATCATGGTTGGTAATTATGATGGAAATTGTGTCTTTATATGATATATTTGATATATATGATCTATTTATTCTTCTTTAATTTTTATATAAAACATAACTTCTTTCTTTCCATATGGTGTAAATATGAAAACTTCATTTATGGATGTGTGGACTACCACCTTCTCAAAGCAATGTGATTTGTTCAAAGTTTGCATAGAATCCATTAAAGATGAGTTTAATAAAATTATATGATAAATATGAAATAATAATGCTACTATAATTACATTATATATATATGTAAACAAATATTCTCCATTTAATTACATCTTTTTATAAATTATAATTAAATAGAAACAACGTTCTTGTGTACATATGACCTATCATCTCCATGCACTACTACAAATATGGACGTTATCAGCTCTTGAAATGTCGATTAATAGTGCTAAAAAAATCACTTTTAATCGAGGCAAAGATGGGGGGTCCCTTTTACTAGTGCTAAGAAAATCACTGATAAAGGCCCCTTTTATCATCGCTAAAAAAAGCGTTGATAAAAGGGGACTTTTATCAGCACTAAAAAAAGCGCTGATAAAAAGGTCATTTATCAATGCTTTTTTTTGTGTTGATAAAAGACACCTTTTATCAGTTCTTTTTTAAGCACTGATAAATGTAAAAAAAATTAAAAAAAGTTAAAAAGAATATATAATGTAGGGGGATCTTTTAACAGTACTTGACCCCCACATTATGAGTGCTAGGTGGACCCACTCGCACACTCCTATGCGCTTCCCTTGCCTGCTCATCCCCCACATACCCGAGCGCCCCTCCTTGCTTCCACCCGAACTCAAACCCGTGACCTCCCCCTTGCGCGCTTGCACCTTTACCACTAAGACATTTCATTTTTTTTCTCTATTTAATGATATATCTATTCATATATATATATATAGTTATATTTATTTGTATATTAATATAGATTCATATTAATATAAATATATTTAGTTATATTAATACATATATATTAATTCATATATTAATATATATATATATATTTATTTGTATATTAATATATATTTATATTTATTTATTTATATATATAGTTATATTTATTCATATATTAATATAGATTCATATTAATATAAATATATTTAGTTATATTAATACATCTATAATTATTCATATATTAATATATATATATATATTTATTTATTTTTATATTAATATATGTTTATATTTATTTATATATGTATATATAGTTATATTTATTCGTATATTAATATAGATTCATATTAAGATAAATATATTTAGTTATATTAAATCATATATTTTTATTCATATATTAGTATATATATATATATATATTTATTCGTATATTAATTCATATTTATATTTATTTAGATATATATTTCTATTTATAATTTTTTATCCATATATTTATTTTAATATTAATATATATTTATAAGATTAGTTTTAAATAAATTTATATAATATGGTTTTTATGTTTGTTTATAAATAAATAAATAAATAAATAAATAAATACCTACATATATACAACACACACACACAGAAATATATATTTATGAATAAATAAATATATATGTGTATTTGAAAATCCAATGAATGTTAAAACAACCATAACATCTAGTCTAAAAGTCTGTTTCAACTCCAAAACTAGTTAAATTGAAGAAACTGAAACAATCTTTGATATGATATGTGGTACAAGCCTAGTAGACATCCAGATCAAAAGTTATACATATTGGAATGTCAAAAAATCGGGGTAACAAGACTAAAAAATTAGTTTTGGAGGACTTATGGTCCTTTTTGGGTCTTGAAAACTATGATAGAAGGATTTCTTAAGTCACTTCCGCATAGAGCTCGTCACAAGCTTTGATTTGATATGCTGTAGAGATCAAACAGACACCCGAATCAAAAGTTATGACCATTTGAAGTTTGAGTTACATTTTCAACTTATTTTAGATCTTTTATTGATTTTTTTTATTTTTTTTGGCTTAAATTTTTTTATTAAATGATTATTAATTGATGATAATTAGAATTTTTTTAATTAATAATATTTTCTAAAATATTATAAAGTCATTTTCACTAAATTTTATATATATTAATTTTAATATTCTATTTATAATTATCTAAAATATATTTAAAAAATATATATTAAATTTATATCAATATAAATATACTTATATAACAATATATTATTTTTAATTAAATTTTTTTGAAATATATTCTTTATCAGTGCTATGAAAAAGCACTGATAAAGCCCCCCTTTATCTGCGCTACTAAAAATAACTAATAAAGGGGTCCCCTTTAACATCTCTAAAAAAAGGGATGATGGGGGGGGGGGATTTATCAACGCTAAAAAAATCATTGATAATGGTTCACTTTTAACAACACTTTTTTTAGCACTAAAAAGGCCCCCCTTTATCAGCGCTTTTTTTAGCGCTGTTAATGGGTGGCGCTACGGAAACCCAGTTTTGTGGTAGTGATGAACAATGTATCCAATATTTTGTTTAAATTGTTTATAGATCATTAAAAATACAAATAAAACGAATATATATTATATTTATGCCAGTTTTTACATTCTATATATCATGATATAAGTACATTTACCAATGATAAAACAAATCTAGACACATGCGAAAAATAATGCGATTATTATTGAAAGCATAACATTAACATGGAAGAGTTAATAATAGGGTAATAAAGGATCATAAACAAATCACATATGGTATTATATATATATGGATATAGATATGTTATAGTGGTATTAGTAACGTATAATTATTATATATATGGTTTGAATGAGTATAAAGAGATTCAAGATATAAGCTAAGGGAATTTAATCTAACTTTTTTTCCCATGTGATACATACTTTAACCACCACTCATTTATTTTGTGTGGTGTATATATAGAACATGAATGCATTATATAATTATTATAATTATTTTTATTGGTATTTAAATATCCATTTGATTATATATAAATCATGGGTCTTTACGGTTCAAAAGTTACCAAACGAGTAAGGTTGTTTTTTATCAAGTTTCATTCTATGAGACAACTGTTTTTTATACACCTATATTATTTAAAGAGGTGTATATACTACATTATTAAATTTTATATTATTAATTTAATTTATTTAATGATATTAAATGTTTTAATTTATGTGATTATTTCATGGGTATCATTATTCAATAGTTCATTTCACTTCTGTTTCTGTGAGACTTATGCCTTACTCACCACTCATTTGAGACTTATTCCTTATTCACCACTCATTTCTTTTTTTTGTAGTATATAATAAAAATTTATTTGTTCTATGGATATTATAAATAATTTTTATGGTCATTCAAATTTTCATTAGATTATCTTTCTTTCATTGGATTTGTGGTTGAAAAGTTACAAAACTAGTAAAGTAATTTTGTTTCAATTTCCCTTCTTTGAGACAAATGTCTTGTTATGTACCTAATTTCTTTTACAAGGTTTATATAATGGAATTTAGAATGTTATATCATGAATATCTATATTTTCCTGATAATTTATAATTCATGTAATTTTATTATTTCATGGGTATTATGATTCAAATGTTTGAACATTTTATGGGACACCTTGAAATGTTTGAACATTATTTTTTTCAATAAATATTTTTAAATGATATCTTAAGTTCATTATCCAAGAAAAAACTTTTCAAAATGTTATCAATATTTCTTTATGTGTTTTCAATTTATTTTGAAAGAAAAATGTTTTCAAAATGTTTTCACATTTCCTCTATAATATTTCAAGGATAATGGTTTTCAAAATGATTTCAAGCTTCCTTTATAATTTTTCAGAGCTATTACCAAAAAAAATGTTTTCAATATTTTTTCATGTTTATTTTATAATCTTTAATGGAATTTTTTTCAAAATTTTTTCAATATTATTTTATGAAATTTCAAATCTATTTTCATGGATATGGTTTTCAAAATGTTTTCAAGAATATTTTATAAATTTTAAAGGAAAAATGTTTTTTAAGGTTTTTACTTTATAAAATTTCAATTTATTTTTAAAGAAAATTGTTTTAAATTGAATTTATGTTTTAAAAATAAATTTTCAAATAATAATGGATATTTTCATCAATAAATGTTTTAAATTATTTCTAATGATTCCTTTATATGATTTCCAAGTAATTTTCAAAGAAAATGATTTTTAAATGTTATATGTTTTAAAATTTATTTTAAAATAAATATTATTTTCCTTTATAACTGTTCCAAGTGATCATTAAAAATATTTCTCTATCAATGATGACATAAGATTTTAAATTTTATGATTTATTAGGGATATGATCCCTAAAATGCATTCATATTATTTCAAGAATGGTTTATGTTTTGATTGAATGATGTTTATGAATCCCGCTATTATTCCATGAGTTATATTCTTTTGAAACCAATTCCTTTTAATGGGTTATGATTTTATGAAATGATTATGAAACCTATCTATTTTACATTGTTAATGATATAAGTAAATGTTTATGATACCCATTTAATTTCATGGGTTATGATGTGTTTCTCATGAAACCCATATATTTTTATGTGTCATGATATGATGAATGTTTTATGTTCTTGTGACACATGTATGTATAATTTTTCTCTATGATGGGTGGGACCTATATGTACCTAAAATTCATTTGGTAAATATTTATAACTCATGATATAGACATAAAGGACCTTGTCTGCTTAGATTTTCTTGTATGTGAACCTTAACTACCAAGATGGTTATGGTAGTGAACCATGGATACCAAAATGGTTATGGGAGTGAACCACCACTACAAAGATGGTTATGGGAGTGACCATGACTTCCAATCTGGTTAAGGGAGTGAACCATGTCTACTAAGATGGTATGGGGAGTGAAACCATACTACTATGATGGTCCTGACAGTGATTCCTTGAATACTATCTAAATAATTTTTATATTCTTATCTTCCTGTGAAACATTCCAGGTCTTATTTATATGATATGATTTCATGGATTATGTTTTTTATTTCCTTATGATTCATGTATTATAAATGTACAATCTTTATTCCATGATTCCAATATATGATCCTTTTTATGTAGGGTATGATATTCTATTTTTATGAACATGAATTCACACCCCTATGATCAAGTTTATGTTTACTTATGTACCTTACTTAACCATACTGAGCATATTACCTCACCGCCTTTTAATTTTCCTTTACCTAGTTTATGAGGATGTTTATAATGTTTGATGTGCCTTGGAATGATTCCAGTCAATATGAACCTAGTGGTAGATAATGTATCCCACTTATGTACTAGTGTTTTTGTTTTCCTTTTTCCAAAGGCACTACACTAGTGTAGTCTTGGGATTTGTGTTTGTGTAATGTATTATGTATTCCAAAAAATTGATGTAATGTATATGTAAATTTAGACCGGGTTGTTATATTTGGTATTAGAGAAAAGTTTTAGTTTCCCTTTGGAAACTAGGTTGAGAAAAAATTAGTTAGATACCTAAGGATATTTCTAATGATATTTCTAGGGATACCTAAGAGGATAAGTATAAGGATGATAAAATGTTTAGGAAAATGTCTAAGAATTTTGGTAAAGGATAGTGTGAGAATTTTACAAGAAATAAATGACTTTATGGATACTACAAGTGGATGTGGCTCTATAATAGATATACCTATGGGTAAAAACTATGAGAAGGTGTGTTGGACCTGACTTAGTGTAACCTAGTACACAAAAAATGGGCCTTACTACACACCTGGTTTGACTCTCCTAAGGGATATTCTTTAGTAATTTAATAACACTTTACGGACGATCATGTAGAATTTGAATAGAATTTGACTATTAATAAATAAGATAAACCTAATTTGTGATCAATTAAAAAGTAGGTGTGTAACATCCCAGGTAAATAAAGAATAATAAATTTTCATATTTATTAATATTTATGAATTAAATATGAATTTTACTTTAAAGGGGTTGCTATGTTCGATAGCGTACCCGATACGCAACAAAGAGTTTCATTGAAATCTTACGTTGCACACTAGTAATAAAATAATATTATTTTAAATGGTAGTTAACACATAGCCGTTGTATTGGTGGGAATGGATACAAATAACTAATATATGATTATATATGTTTTTTAAATGTTTTTACATTTATCTAATAAAAGATAAAGGCTTAAAATACGAAAAGAATTCAATTTTAGACATATATACCCTCATTTTCACTAAAGGTTCACTTATCGCCTTTTGATGGTGAACCGTCATTAAATATAGTTTTTTTAACTCTTATAAATTCTATTGGACCAAATAAAATTCTTCTTTAGAATCGGGACATCAACATTTACTTTGTGTAAATTTTTGGTATTTTTCCGATAAAGTTCATTTTTTAATGAATAGTGTAAAATGTTGTATTTTAATTCAAAACCACTTTTTAATATAATTTATTTATATGATTATATTATCTTTTGAATTGGTTTTAAATTTAAATTAGAATATATTTTTACCATTTAATCCAATAGTGGTCGTTGTAATTAATTTCACTTTGAAATTGGACTTAAACTAGTGTCAATCTTTTGATACTTATTGTTTCATAAAAACACTATTTGCTCTGACAACGGGAATTAATTATTAAATTAATTAATGAAACTTATATGTTTTGAATTTTGTAAAATGGACTTCATTTTGTAATTCAGAATATCAAATATATCTTAGGGTGAAGTTTTGCTATTTTTCTGAAAAACTTCAATTTTTGATGAATAGTGAAACCACTAAGTGGTACTTATAAAAACTGATTTTTTGTTTAAATGAAATTTTACCACCTCTGTGTTTTGAATTTAAAAAATAAGACATACATGGTTTTCATTAAGAAGTAAAATGTGGTTCAATGGGATTAAAATAATTTTTTGGTGAATAGTAACTTTTAAGTTCTTAATCGCGATTAGAGGTAATTAGTGAAGTTTAAGGTAAAAATAATGTTTTAATAATATGGAATGACCTAGACACATGTCCTAACCTTATTGGATATGTCATGGCCGACCAAGAAAATCCATGGGTCAACTTGGGGACCCCATGGAGCCACTTTGGTAGGAAAATGACATTAATATCTTTTTATTTAAAGTTAAAATAAAAATGTCACAAACATGAGTTGTTCTATTAAAATAATTTTTACATGGGGTTATACAAGTCAGATTTTTGACTATAAATAGTCATTGGAAATCTAAAACGATTTCCTACATCATAGTTTTTTTTTATAATTTTTATACATTAAAAAAATTAAATTATTTATGACATCATGATGATGCAGCGATTATCTCATTAATAAAGGATTTAAATAAAATGAAAAGATAATGTAAAATATATGACCTAAAAATGACAAAAACCTATTGGATGGGTGTATTTCGAACCCTTATCAACTTATACTAGAATTGTATTAATTTGGGACCTTTTAAATCCGAAACTCATTTTAAAATAAAGTAACATTTCTTTACATTCCAAGAGTGACCCTCCTCTCCTCTTATAAAAGGCCCCCACCTCTACCACCTTACCCACACTTACAAACCCTTTGGCTCAGCCAACCACTGCCCATGTTGTCTCTCCACATCCCTCTATAACTCTTAGAAGCCTCACATTAGGCATAAGTCTTCCCAAGGAAGCCTTTGAGCTCAAATCTAAGAGAGTTACCTGATTTTAAGGTAATGTCTTCACTTGTGTCCTTTTGTTTTATTTTGATTCTCCAACCCCCTAAACACTTTTTATTCATTTATTCTGTAACGAAACCATTATATTAAATATACTAGGATGTTGTTATAATAATCTTTCTAGCTACAATTACACACACCTACATATAATGGTTAAAGAACATATTTTTTTCGTGGATGGCGAATTTCTGCCTCACGAAACGATGATTGTTCAATATTATTCCAACACCTTAAAAGGTGGCCATTAAGATGTCACAATATTTATATATGATATATAATATGTTTATTTATTCCTTAAGCTTCTGTATTTTTCATTTTTGGAACACCTTTATGGCTTCCATTATAGGTATACGCGATATCTTCATTTTAGGAAGTGCGGACTACCGCCCCTCAAAGTGATTTGATTCGTTAATTCCATATGTGGGACGTATAAAGGATGGATTTAAAGTTATTATATATGATGTATGTTACATATAAATTATGAATATAATTATGGAATTAAAATATAAAAATCTCATTTAGTTTTAATTCCATTAAGATGACAAAGAAATGAAAGTAGCGTTCATGCGTACGTACGGCTTACCGCCTCCATGAACGGTGCATTTCATTTCTTACCTCTAAATGATTATGTAATATTATAAATACATGTATATGATGGATATATATGAAATATATGATATCCAAATCATGAATATCATTCTGGATATAATGAACCTTTGACCACACAAACAACATGTAATTGTAAGAAGTTCACTTTTGACTCTAGTACCAAATATCGACAAACGACCATTATCAACATAAATGACTAAATAATGTTCATAACTTGGTAATAAGTGATATAAAAGGAATAATGAACTTGAAAAAGGTTTTTAATCAAGTAGAAATTAACTCAAGTTTATTATTTAGGATGTTAAAGAACGATCGAGTCAAGTCGGACCTGAGGTAAGGGACTTCGTCTCAATCTACTTTCATTGAGGCATATTTCATTTTATACACAACTTTATTTTATACGGTGTATAAACCCCTTTGACGTTTAATTTTATACAAAAGGAATCTTTTTCTATGAAGCGTTTTACAAAACAACAAAAAAGGAATGTTTCTTTTAACGTACACGGTGATAACGACCTTTTCCGCCGTTTCGAGTATTATTTGGTCTTTGGCTTCCTCAACAAGCCGTAATGTTTTTAAAATGAAATAAATACCATATACTCTATTATGTATTTTGGTATTGAAAAAGGTTTTTTATAATGGATTTTTTATGTCAATATATTTAAGTGATTATTGTGATCAAAGTGTGGAAATGTTTCCTTTCCATTATATTTGTTTTATGTCTTATGATTTTATAATGGTACTTGGACATTTTACGGGTGGTTACGTGATAAACCATATGACGAGTGGTGCCTTGAATACCAGGATAGGTGGTTACGTTATAACCTCCAATGTATTGGGTATGGAAGTCATCCGTATGGCTATTCCATTAAGTGATATGTGTGGAAGTCGACCGTATGGTTATTCCATTTAAGTATGTTTATGTCCCAAGTTACCTTTATATGTTATGTGATCTTTATATGGGTTTTATGGTAATAATTTGGTTACAAAAGGGTAAGTAATGATCTTTTATTCAGTGAGGAGTTTTTACTACTTCATAAAGGTGAAAAGTATTACTTTGATAAAGTATACATGGATTACTTGTTGTTTTGATAAACTAATAGTTTTCATTCTTTGTGTATCCCTTACTGAGCTTTTTATGCTCACCCCAAGTTTTTTTTGAAATGTTTTTCACAGGACTTAATGTGGAATAGGTTTAAGGATGGGATCAAAGGAAAGTCATGCTATATAAAACATGGAACTAGACATGTTTATTTTTAAGAGTTTTTTATTCTATGGAAACTTAGTATAAGTTTCTACTTTGTAATATTTTGAGATGTAATAGTTATGTTCTAATTCTCTAAAACTCTAAACTTGAAAAGATCCTCAATGTGGATTATTCATTTAATTCAATATTAAGTAAGGTTTAAGGCCAGGGCCTTATAAGGTGTAACAATTTTGACGTCCTATAAGTAATCTTTCGTGATTGTGTGGTTTTCTTTTATGGTAAGTGTTTTTCACCCTATGCTTTTTAGTTAAATCAATAGAGGTAACTAGAAGAAACTGGGTCGACATTGAATATATCAGATTTGAAAAGTATGAGAAATATGAAAATAAAATTCCCATGTGTAAATATCATAATGAAAATCAGTAATGTGTTATTCATATTTGTTATACTTTTAAAGATAAACAGATCCAAAGCGACATGTGAAAGGCATGTGATATTCTTCTAGTATTTTATTACATTAATCTCAAGCATGATTAGATTGAGATTGGGGAACCTTAATACATGATTCATTTTTCATATTATATGAAAGAGTTATTATGGAATAAGTTGATGAATCCTAATTAATGGTTTAAGAATAAATTTGGATGAATGAAATATTAATGTTTTTGGAATTCAATGATTATGTTATATGAATCATTAATTATATAAGTATTTTCCGTTTAAGTTTTCACCATGGATTGAAAAAGATATGTTGAATGGTGATGAAGACATAGAAGATTGATTTAATGGAATGGTGATATTTTGATTAAGGGAAGGTAACCCTTAATGTGTTCAGGATATAGAGAATTTTTTTAGCTTGGATAAAGAGATGATTGTTTTGGATAATATAAATTGGTTAGTATCAATGACCTAATAACAAATTATGTATTTTTTGAAAATTTTGTCTATGTCATCATGGATGGATATTACAACTTCTTGGATTTATGGAATATATCCAATAATATTAGGAATAGGGAAGTATGCATGTATTCCAAAAAGACTTATAGTAATTTAGGTTATTACCTTGTTTCATTAGAATATACAATGAGGGTATTCACATGATTGGAATATGGAAACCAAGAAATACTATGTGATATATGGGTGATCAATGTTAATATTATTTCATGAAATTCTTTCTTAAGTGTTGGATTTTCATGTTTTGGAAGGGTTATAATGTTAACCATTTATGGAAATATTAAGTTACACTTCAGATGATGTTTGTGAGAATAAAGTATTATCTCCCCATAAGAGGATTTATACATATTGGACAACCTGTTCAATTTTTATTGATGATAACTAATGGAAAATGGGATGAAATATCATAGATCTGATGATATGTTAGTCCTTTAGGAATGAAAAAATTCACCTTCCTTTTGGAGAAATTAATGATGTGGATAAAGGAACAAAAATGGGTAAGGTTGTCATGAAATCATGAAAGTAAATATTTTCCAGAAAATTCATTAACTTTAGGAAAGTGATCTAGAAATAAAATGTTGTCCTAATACTATAATATTTATTGAATTGATGACTATTTAAATCATCATAGATTTATGAAATTGAGGCTATAAACTTTCCATTGATCATTGACTTGTTTGTGATTGATGACCTCAATATCTCCATATAAATGTTTATGCTTTTCATATATATCCAATCATCACTCCCAACCTATGTTTTCAAATGTGGGTAACAAGTTAAGAGTTACATTGGGAAAATGTTATGGTTCCAAATTTCACATTATAATGGAAGTCTTTGTGCTCATTTTTATGATGTGGGTTTCTATTAAATATGCTTTAAAATATTAATCCTTCGATAATCTAGAAAAATTTCAAGGGAGAAATTCATTTTAAAGGGGGAAGAATGTGACACCCTAAGATTTGGTTAAATACCTTTCCATAAATTTTTTAGTCATTTTTGATTTTTTTATTTTCAAGAAACACTGAATATATATTATATAATATGATAGCACTATGTTTGACTTTAGTTTCATACAACACCAAGCTAAGTTTGTGCTACATGAAATACTGTCTTGAATTGCATTACACACAAACCTATGTTTCTGTGAAATAGTACACTATTATTATAGTTATTTAAATGAGATAGATATAACCTAGAGGTTAAAACTAGTAATATGAATAGCAATAAATAATTTATAAATGATATTTATAATGGTTTCATATAAATAAAATAGATTTATAATGAAATATATAATTTCTAGTAAAACTGTTATATATTTTAAAATACTATTTTATAAAGGACTGCTTTTCATGTCCTTCTCTGAACAATAATAAAATTAATTTTATACATTAATATAAATTTAATTAGTTAAAATAAACATTAATTTTTTAATTCAGAATACACAAATTTTCTTATGTGGATTTTTTATGATTTTTCTAAGAAACTTCATTTTCTAGATGAATTGTTTAAAATAATGAATTTTAATTCAAAATTATTTTTTCATATACTTTATATATATAGTTAAATTATATTTTAATTTGGTTTTAAAGTGTAATTTGATAAATTATAAAAATATTAATGGAATCATTTTTCTTTTTAATTTAGATAAAAAAATCTTAATGAACATTTGAACATTCTCACTATAAAAAAACGCTCTTTCTCTCCACATTTGCGGGATTAGCATTAAACATAATTTTTACACATACAAGAATTCAATTTTGAGAAATGTACATAAAAGGTTGTAATCCATATAATATTTATATTCTAATAAGATCAAATTAATTTTTGACAAGAATTTTTAATGAATGTGATTAAAATTAATTACAATAATTAAGATAAAATTAATATTAACAATGGACTAAAACTTAAACTTAGTAGCCAAAAAGACCTATATACTTGTCAAAAACCAATTTTATAGACATATTTCAGCCATAAACCTTACATTATTGAGTTTGGTTGGTTTTGATGACTTTTTTTGAGTAAAAATTTGGGTACCCCGATCTTGTTTTCCGAAATGCCATGTGTTTCATCTCCCTCCCCTATAAATGGACACCACCACTCCTCCTTCTTTATGTAAGTGTCCATTCAATATGATTATATAACTAAAAGGGGGATGGGGTGAATCAGTGATACTTTTTCTTTGATGTTTCTTTTCAATTGAAACAACCTTTACCTCCTGTTAAAGATTCTATTCCCTTATGAAAACAATTCAAACACACATCCATATGAACACAAGTATTTACAAGGTTCAATATTCAATAGGAATAGAATTTTTTTATAGTATAGTATGTAAATGATCCAATACCAAAAAAATACAATATAAAAAAAATACTTGGATTAAAATGTGTGGGATATACCCTTTCACTCGTGTAGTAATTTAAAGACAATCAAAAAGTACGTGTGCACCCTCTTTTCACAAATAGGGTAATACAAAGTTTGTGTAACAACGCATGTTACATGTTATATTTTCAACATAAAAAAATGTATTCAATTGAAAAAAACTCATCAATTTATAACCTATAAGATGGTATGAACATTTTGGACATTATTATGGAAAAATCAAGTCCGAGGCTCCTAATCTGATTCCTCCGAGTATGATTCTACCTGGTACGATTCATCAAAACACGATTATTATCTGTAAAATTCTCCCCAATAAGATTATTCATAGTATGATTCTTCCTCAGTCGAGAAATTTTAGTATGAAAATATGGAATTTGATTACTTTTCCTGATATGATGATCAATAGAATAATATTGATAAGATGAGTATGGTGATTATCTGAGTATGATTATCACTGAGTACGATGATAATATGAATAAAATTTTATGATCTGGTGTCTTCTCTTGCACATAAATCTATGAAAAAAATTAAAAAAAACATCAATACAATAATATTCTTCTTCTCTCCAAAAAACATGGAGCTTATCTCTCTTCTATGGTGAACAATACATCGGTCAGTAGAAAAGTTCAATGTGCTTTTTTTCCTTTTATAGGTGACCCACAATTTTCTTTGGCAGGAATCCCAAATTTTTTTACTTAATCAATTTAACCCCAATATCAATTTACCCTTAAATCTTAGGTGTATCTTGACCTCATCAATTCTTCCTGAATATTTTAGAATATTCTACAACCTTCACTTCTTTTTCTGTCATTCATTTCAATTCCCAGTCCAATTTTAATTCTTGAGTTTGATTTTTTGAATCACATTTCTTCAATAAAATGCCTTTTATCAATTGAATAAAAATGTATGATGAAATTGATACCTCTTTAAATGATGAATAAAGTAATTATTTTGAATTTTGAGAGCCTCCTTGATAATACATTTAGAAAACTCCACTTTCAATCCACTTTAATTTATTCACTTATCATCTTGAACCTATTGGAAATATAAAAAAATTCAACTCTAATAAAAAGGATATTGAACCAACTGAAAAACCTATAATCTCCTTCATTTCATAATTTTTTATTGACCAATTTGAGATAAAAAAAATATTATTATTATATACTATTGAACCATGTGAAAAAAATACCCCATTCACAAACCTGTAATTGTATCATGACTTCTTTCATGACTTCAAATTCATTTGAGAACAAATTCTGCATTGTTAGACTTAAATTGGAATGTATCGAAACTATCCATTCTTTCCAAATTATTTAATTCCTTTACATCCTGAATACGATTTTCTGTGTAAGATCAATTTGGGAATGATTTCCTGGGATAAAATCACTCTGATAATGATCATCCTAGGTAAAATCATTCTAGGTACGATCTTTTTCTTCCATTTTCTTTTCCTGGATATGACTATACTAGTTACAATCCATTTTCTATCAGCAATATCTCTTTCTTCTCTTCCACTTAGATACAATATATCTGGGTAAGATTTGGAATACATATTTTCCATTTTCTTTTCCTTATATATCATTAGAGAAATTTGTTCCCACTGGTATTAGTGTGGAAATAAGTATTAAGGTTTCCATTCCAAACCTCTTAAGGAGTTCCTTATCACAAATTTTTTGAGAAAAAAATGTATTCCTTTCATTGATGTATTTATAACTCAATAAAGTATTTCATTTCCCCTTTTATGGACATTTCAAATTAACTTTTCATCTCTTTAGAAAACCTTTCACAACTTCTTTTATCATTCCCAACAAAGATAATTTCATCAACATAAATAATCATAATGAGGGAATACACTTGACTTTCTATAATATAGAGATTGTTATCAACTCTTCCTTTCATACACCGAATGAACCTAAGGCCTTAAATTTTTATTCATTTTTTTTGATAATCCCCATTTTAAGGGTTGAAGGGTAATCCTTACTTAGAACATAGGATTTTTCAAATTACATGAAATTATATTATTAGAGGATATAATATAGACTATAAATACATCGAACTGCTCCACCAAACATCTATATCATGATGTCAACTCTTTACTTTTGCATGATTGTTCGTATAGGCTTCCTATGCATACAAAGGATGGTCTTTATTGAAATTTACACACCCTCTCATTCATCCAAATATATTTAGCTATGAAATAGTGAATTTACCTTAATTTTAAATACTCATTTAGAGCCTTCTCCTTGTAGAGTCTTCCTAGTCTATTTATGTATAATACATGTGGCTTGAAGGAATTGAGGTCTCCTAAAGGCCTTGAGGTGTCCTAAGGTGGGCTGAAGGCCTTATGGTGTCCCAAAGGCCTTAAGGTGGCCCCAAGCCCTTGAATTAGTCCAAAGGAATAGAGGTTTCCCAAGATCCTTGTTGGCCCAAAGGCCTTTAAGGACATGGGGACCAAAGTGGAAGCCCAAAAGATCAAAAAGATGAATAGTTCTGGCTACTACAGTATCGAACAGAACCTGTTATATTTCCTACTATAGTTCAAACAATAATACCTTATATAGTACTACTATAGTTCCAAAAATATTTCTCTTCATGGATTTGATCTTGAGTCTCTTGGATTCACTTGTCGAGTCCTCACCAACCGGGCCGAGGCTCTTGTAGTCCACTCTCCCTTTCTTAAAATCCTTATCTCAAAAGCATGTATCCAATTTAGAAAAACATTCACTTATAGATTTTTTTAGGCCATATAAGTCTTTTTTCAATATTCACACATAACTTTCATATTTACTAACAATAAATCCACAAGGTTGTTCAATATTAACTTCCTCTTCGAGATCACGATTTAGGAATGCAGATTTAACATCGATTTGAATGAACTTATAGCCTTATTGTGCAACAATAGAAAGAAAGATTCTGATTGTTTCAAGTCTTTCCATCATAGAAAATGTTTCATCAAAATCAATACCATAAATTTGTGAATAACTTTTACAAACCAATCATTCTTTGTTTCTTATTACTCTTCATTCATCTTGTTCCGAAAAATCAACTTTGTGGAAATAATGTTTTTGTTTATAGGATTGGGTACAAGTTCCCATGTATCTTTCTTTTCATTATAATCCAACTATTAATTCATGTCCTTAACCCATTACGAATACTCAAAATCTAATTTCACATAATTTGGCTCCACATTTGAATACAAAGAAGTATGTGTAGTTGCATTTGATGTTTTTTCTTGTTTGAACCATCTAATATTGATCACCAATTATATCTGATCTTCCACATTCTTCCTTATCCTAGGATGATATTTTTGTGTATCTTACTCATCACTAGAAATGGATGAGTCTGATTCTTCTTCTTCTATAAGAACATGATTGTCTATATCCTTATTAGAATTGTTTTCTTCAACTTTATCAACTTCATTTTCTACCTAAATAAGTTTTTATTTCTCACATATTTCAATTAAATTCACATAAATAGAATCAAAATTATTTTTTCCTCTTTTTTAAAGCATCTATATCATCTTCCTTCAAGAGAATATCCAATAATTATTCCATATTAAAATTTTTACTCCAATTACATCGGTCAGTAGAAAAGTTCAATGTACTTTTTTGCCTTTTATAGGTGACCCACAATTTTCTTTGGCAGGAATCCCAAATTTTTTTACTTAATCAATTTAACCCCAATATCAATTTACCCTTAAATCTTAGGTGTATCTTGACCTCATCAATTCTTCCTGAATATTTTAGAATATTCTACAACCTTCACTTCTTTTTTTGTCATTCATTTAAATTCCCAGTCCAATTTTAATTCTTGAGTTTGATTTTTTGAATCACATTTCTTCAATAAAATTCCTTTTATCAATTGAATAAAAAGGTATGATGAAATTGATACCACTTTTAATGATGAATAAAGTAATTATTTTGAATTTTGAGAGCCTCCTTGATAATACATTTAGAAAACTACACTTTCAATCCACTTTAATTTATTCACTTATTATCTTGAACCTATTGGAAATATAAAAAAAATCAACTCTAATAAAAAGGATTTTGAACCAACTGAAAAACCTATAATCTCCTTCATTTCATAATTTTTTATTGACCGATTTGAGATAAAAAACTTATTATTATTATATACTATTGAACCATGTGAAAAAAATACCCCATTCACAAACCTGTAATTGTATCATGACTTCTTTAATGACTTCAAATTCATTTGAGAACAAATTCTGCATTGTTAGACTTAAATTGGAATGTATCGAAACTATCCATTCTTTCCAAATTATTTAATTCCTTTACATCCTGAATACGATTTTCTATGTAAGATCAATTTGGGAATGATTTCCTGGGATAAAATAACTCTGATAATGATCATCCTATGTAAAATCATTCTAGGTATGATCTTTTTCTTTCGTTTTCTTTTCCTGGATATGACTATACTAGTTACAATCCATTTTCTATCAGCAATATCTCTTTCTTCTCTTCCACTTAGATACAATATATCTGGGTAAGATTTGGAATACATATTTTCCATTTTCTTCCATAAATATTGAATCATAGTTTCTCCAATCAACTTACGAATTATGTGAAATAAAAATCAGAAAATCATCATCGCATTTAATTAATCGTGGTCATGCAGACTCTGATTGATTATACAGAAAACCAATTATTTCATATTAGATCTAGTGTGAATTGGATGACCATTTGCTTCCAACAAGATACATTATCTGTGCAAATGATTCTCTCATCCCCGATTAAGATCAATTTAGAATTATGATATTCTACCATTTCAGACCCAAGGAATGTCTGATCAAAACCATTTCACTCAAACAACTTCACCTCGTTATGATAGACATAGTGGGTTTGATTCTTTTGAAAACAAAATTATGTATGATTTTTAACAAATACAAAGCAATTTGATTTTCTTTATTAAAAAAATTTCCTTAATAACAGAAGACAACACTTGAAAATAGATACCTTCCTCATCATCTTGGTCTTAACAATTTCACCCTTCGGATTTTGTTTTCAAATAAGTCTCATAAATCACTAAACATTTTATCCTCAAGTAATGGATTATGTATCAAAAACTCTAAGCCTATGTCAGCTAACTCACTATTGGAAACAAGAATCATTAAAAACCAAAATGTGATGTCCAAAAGTAGTGATTATGAAAACCTATTTCTTTATCCTTCCTCAAATATTATTCAACCTCAGTTTTTATTTATCCTCCCTTGAATACAAAATTACTTCCTCTTCTACAACCACTCCAATAAATAGTTAGAATAGTTCACTCACAAAATAATGCTAAATTCAATGAATACCCATAACTCTATCTTTTTACATGAAATAAATATAATTATGAAATAGTTATCCACCTTGAAAAAACAATCCAAAGGTAAGATGAAAGATGACATAGAAACACATACCTCAACCTTGTAGATAAAGAGGTTTTACACCCATGTTCAACTACAATTTAGAGAATAATTCATTTGGAAAAGGTTTTGTGAATATGTCAGCAACTTGTTTTGATGTTGGAAGATACTCTAAATTCAATTCATTCTTCTTCACATTATCTTTAATGAAATTATATTTTATAGCAATATATTTTTAATGATAATGTTGAAAATGATTCTTGGTGTGATTGATTGTTCTTTTATTATCACACAACAAGAGAAAGGGAAACCTAACTTCAATGAGTAAATCTTACAATTGAGTTTTCATCCACATAAGTTGAGTAGTGTCTTGAATGGAAGAAACATACTTAACATAATACATACTAAGAATTACTTAATTCTATTTATTTTAATTAGAACTAAAATAATTCTTTACTAGAAATAACACTCCAGATAATGTGGATCTTCTATCATCAAAATTTCCTACCCAATAGGCATATGAATTCCCAAAAAACTCAATACTATATGAGCTTCCATTCTAGATTCCAAATTATATTGTTCCATTGATGTATCTAAGAATTCATTTTCCAGAATGTAAATGTGATTATTTTGGAGAAATATTAAATCTTTCACATAAGGTAACAACATAAACAATGTCAAGTCTTGAGGTAGTCAGATACAATAAACTTCCCATCAACTTTGGAAATTATTTCTGATCAACTTCTTTTCCTTATCTATCATTAGAGAAATTTTTTCCCACTGGTATTAGTGTTGAAATAAGTATTAATTTTTCCATTCCAAGCCTCTTAAGGAGTTCCTTATCACAAATTTGTTTAGAAAAAAATGTATTCCTTTCATTGATGTATTTATAACTCAATAAAGTATTTCATTTCCCCTTTTATGGACATTTCAAATTAACTTTTCTTCTCTTTAGAAAACCTTTCACAAATTCTTTTATCATTCCCAAAAAAGATAATTTCATCAACATAAATAATCATAATGAGGGAATACACTTGACATTCTATAATATAGAGATTGTTATCAAATCTTCCTTTCATACTCCGAATTAACCAAAGGCCTTAAATTTTTATTCATTTTTTTGATAATCCCCCTTTTAAGGGTTGAAGGGTAATCCTTACTTAGACCATAGGATTTGTCAAATTACATGAAATTATATTATTAGATGATATAATCTAGACTATAAATACATCGAAATGCTCCACCAAACATCTATATCATGATGTTAACTCTTTACTTTTGCATGATTGTTCGTATAGGCTTCCTATGCATACAAAGGATGGTCTTTATTGAAATTTACACACCCTCTCATTCATCCAAATATATTTAGCTATGAAATAGTGAATTTACCTTAATTTTAAATACTCATTTAGAGCCTTCTCCTTGTAGAGTCTTCCTAGTCTATTTATGTATAATACATGTGGCTTGAAGGAATTGAGGTCTCCTGAAGGCCTTGAGGTGTCCTAAGGTGGGACGAAGGCCTTATGGTGTCCCAAAGGCCTTAAGGTGGCCCCAAGGCCTTGAAGTAGTCCAAAGGAATAGAGGTTTCCCAAGATCCTTGTTGGCCCAAAGGCCTTGAAGGACATGAGGACCAAAGTGGAAGCCCAAAAGCTCAAAAAGATGAATAGTTCTGGCTACTACAGTATCGAACAGAACCTGTTATATTTCCTACTATAGTTCAAACAATAATACCTTATATAGTACTACTATAGTTCCAAAAATATTTCTCTTCATGGATTTGATCTTGAGTCTCTTGGATTCACTTGTCGAGTCCTCACCAACCGGGCCGAAGCTCTTGTAGTCCACTCTCCCTTTCTTAAAATCCTTATCTCGAAAGCATGTATCCAATTTATAAAAACATTCACTTATATATTTTTTTAGGCCATATAAGTATTTTTTCAATATTCACACATAACTTTCATATTTACTAACAATAAATCCCCAAGGTTGTTCAATATTAACTTCCTCTTCGAGATCACGATTTAGGAATGCAGATTTAACATCGATTTGAATGATCTTATAGCCTTATTGTGCAACAATAGAAAGAAAGATTCTGATTGTTTCAAGTCTTTCCATCATAGAAAATATTTCATCAAAATCAATACCATAAATTTGTGAATAACTTTTACACACCAATCATTCTTTGTTTCTTATTACTCTTCATTCATCTTGTTCCGAAAAATCAACTTTGTGGAAATAATGTTTTTGTTTATAGGATTGGGTATAAGTTCCCATGTATCTTTCTTTTCAATCTAATCCAACTATTAATTCATGTCCTTAACCCATTACGAAGACTCAAAATCTAATTTCACATAATTTGGCTCCACATTTGAATACAAATAAGTATGTGTAGTTGTATTTAATGTTTTTTCTTGTTTGAACCATCTAATATTGATCACCAATTATATCTGATCTTCCACATTCTTCCTTATCCTAGGATGATATTTTTGTGTATATTACTCATCACTAGAAATGGATGAGTCTGATTCTTCTTCTTCTATAAGAACATGATTGTCTATATCCTTATTAGAATTGTTTTCTTCAACTTTATCAGCTTCATTTTCTACCTAAATAAGTTTTTATTTCTCACATATTTCAATTAAATTCACATAAATAGAATTAAAATTATTTTTTCCTCTTTTTTAAAGCATCTATATCATCATCCTTCAAGAGAATATCCAAGAATTATTCCATATTAACATTTTTACTCCAATTACCATAGTTTCCACCATTATTATTTATAATAAATGGAATCCTAAAAAAATTAAATGGTTTCAAACATGGTTTTTTCCTTAAAAAAAATTCATATGGATTCCTATATGAATAAGGCCTGTAGAAACATAAGTTTTGAATATAAACATTAGTACTCAATGATTTCCTCCTAATGTAATGAGATATGCCATATTCAAGAAACATGGTTCTCCCCATTGCCACCAAAATTATACTCTTTCTTTCTGAAACCCTATTTTGTTGAGGAGTGTATTAGGAAATATACTCATACTTAATTCTATGATTTCCACGATAACTTTCAAATTATTCACCCCTGTATTCAGCACCATTATCTGTTCTCAACTTCCTCACCGAATACTCACATTCTTTCTCAGCTTTCCTTCTGAAACTTTTAAAAATTTTCAATGCATCTGAATTTTCTTTCATAAACTTAACAAAAGTAATGTGAGTAAAATAATCAATGAATGTGATGAAGTAATTATCACCATTTTTTATTTTTTTCTCATTGGCTGAAAAATTTCAGAATTAATCAGCTCCAACGATTGTTTTGAACAAATATCAACTTTATTATGCATAGCATTTGAATTGTTTTATTTCTGAAAAATAGTGCAACGACAAAATATTATTCTTCAAAAATCAATAATGCCTTATAACTATATATTTTAGATAAATTAAACATGGTTATTTGACACAAGTGTCCTATTATTTTATGCCACAATTGATTCTCTTTCACCATACTCATGTAATAAGAGTTATTTATTTCACCATTTTGAAAGAAAATTTCTTTAGTAAGTTGGCCTCCTGTAACAATTTTTCCATATACTTCATTTTTTCACAACAAACCAATCCTGTCTAAAGATAACTTTGTTACCCTCATCACGAAATTGTGAAACACATAGAAGATTATGTTTCATCCCATCAATCTACAAAGCTTTCATGGATTTTATCTTTTCTATTCCAATGATGGATGAACCAACACCTTTGATTCTAAAAAATTAATCATTTACAAATGTCACTATGCCTTCTTTAAAATATTTCACATCATTTAGTAATTTCAAATCTCCTATCATATGAGAAGAAAACCCACAATCCAGGATCCAATGTCTTTCTCTTTTGGTAGCTTTCAATGTAGTTTCAACAAAAAGTGCTTTTACACCTTCCTTTTCTTTATTTATCTTCGTCTTTTGAGAATTATTCATAATATTTTATTGTGTGGGTAACAAAATAGTACATCCATTTGCAAGGAGTCTAGGTATTTCAAATCATTCAAAAATATTTTCCAAAGGTCAGAACCGATTTTCAATTTTCTGTCGAGCTTTATCAATATTATCAGACTTCTTCTTTTTAGGGAATTAACTCCCCCTCAAACTCTACCTTTCATATCCTATAGAATAAGAGTAATGTTTTTTTGTTAAACCAACACATAATTTCTGTATTTACGAATCCACCACAACACCAGAAATATACATAGATGTATTATTTTCCTCTAAAACTTCTATATTGATAGGAACTATGAATACATTTGTCATCCACCTTGTTCTATTTATTTTTTGATCCATAAAACTTTATATTATCAATCAGATTATTCCTTTTATTTTTTGATTTATGAGAAACAGAAGTATTTAAAATTTTCCAAAATCATATTGTTTCAACATCTTATTGAACTCAGGGTTCTTTGATAATTTTTAATTCCATAATTTATTAGTCTTGGCCATATACATAACTTTCCCAACATTATTTATTTCATAAATAATTCCATATTTCTTATCACCGTTTGAATGTAACTTTTTTTAAACCTTATCTAGTTTCTAATTTTGTGAACTTTCACCAACATCAATAATTAATTTTTTGAAACTTGTATTTTTCTTTTCATATTTAGAAAGTTTTTATTGGAAAAGTTCCAACTCTTCTTCTTTTTCTTTCAACTTCACCACTAGATACTCATTACAATTATTTTATTCCTCAAGAGATTATTTTCAAATCATCAATATCTTTAATTGGATTCATATTCTAATCAGAAAATAATTCATGATTTATTGTTAAGGAATATTCATCTTCCAGATTTTATTTTTACTTTTTTATTCCTTATAATATTTTTTAGACATTATTTCAACTCTTTCATAAAATGATGTTGAAGTTGAGTTTCTTCTTCTCCAGAACTAATGCTTCTAAATTATTCATCATTTACTATTTTAATAAAATTATTCTCAATACCATACTCAACTTATTTTTCAGATTCAACACCACAAACCTAATTCTTCTTCATCTTTAGATAAGAATCTTCTTCTTTTTTAAATGAATAATTTCTTATCATTCAATATGGAATACAATTTTCCTTTGTCACCCTATTTTTTCCATGATCTTATTATCTTTGTTTCTTCTTTCTCACTATCCTTTTCATTCTTTGTTTGAGTAAAATTGGTAGAAAAGTTCCCAATGGATCCACATTCAAAAAAATTCGAGAGAAGTTTCTCTTTGTATTTTCTTATATCTCTTTCTCATTTTTAGAAAATAAGGATATCATATTGCCATGATTTTTATATACCTCATCTTCAGAGTTAGAATCACTGGCTTCATCTTCAATAAGAATCTTCTTTGAATTTTCCTTCATAGAAGCCATGAAAGATATTTATCAATTGATTTTTTTCTTTTCTTATATTTATTTATTCTCATTTCATAAGTGGTGAGAGTTCTATAAAAATAATCAAGAGTCAATGTTTCAAGATATCTGTATTCTAATAATGAAACATTTCCATCAAACTTTTTAGGAAGGATTATAAATATCTTTTCAAAAACTGTAGAGTTATATAACTATTACCTAATAAATCTAATTGTAATCAAAATTTTATTTACCCTAGTAACAAGGACCCTAATAGATTCATGCTCGCCCATATTCAAATCATCATATTTCAATATCTAGATTTGTAACTTTTCCTTATTCAATTTTATATTTCCTTTGTATATGTTTTCAACTTATCCCATATACCTTTGGATCTAGAAACACCTTTCACTCTTAATAAATCTATTTTATAAAGAGATGACAATATAGCTTTCTTGGCCCTTCCATCATTATCCAGATTCTTCTTATTAATAGATGTTAGAGGAGATTAAAAATAAACAATTGGAAACCCATATATTTCAGATTAAAGAACACCATATCAAATAGAAATAAGATAAGGAAACATTCTATCTTTCCTGATATGATAATTGTTTCCATAAAAAAATATATTACCTTTATTGTTCACACAAATCAAATTCTCTATCAGCAAAGAGTAATATATTGAAAAATGCCCTCTAATACCAGCTTTAAGTGCCCAGTCAGGATGATATTATCAGTAAGAGGGGGAGGGGGTGAATCAGTGATACTTTTTCTTTTATTTTTTATTTTCAATTTAAATAAACTTCACTTCTTGTTAATGATTCTCTTCCTTTTTAAAGAAAATTCAAACATACATCCAGAGGAACATATGTATTTACAAGGTTCACTATTCAATAAGAATAGTTACATCCTTGGTATGGTATGAAAATGATCCATTACAAATAATACACTAGAAAACAATGCAAGGATTATAATAAGTAGGATATACCCTTTCACTCATGTAGTATAATAAAGGAAATCCAAAACTATATGTACATCCTCTTAGCAAAAATAGGGTAATACAATGTTTGGGTAATAATTCATGTTATCTATGATTGTTTTCCACTTCAAAAATGTATTCAATTGAAAACACTTCTTCAATTTCTTTACCGAAATATGGTAAGAATATTGATTTTTTTTGTGGAAAACCAAGTATAATTTTCCTAGTCTGATTCCCCCAAGTAAAATTCCCTTCAATACGATTCTTCACAGTATGATTCCCCCTAATAAAATTCTTCTCGGTACGATTATCCTCGATACGATTATGTTTGGTACGATTCTTCATCAGTCCAAAAATTTTCGTATGAAAATATTGAATATGATTATCTAGATCAATATGATGGTTAGAAGAATATTATTGACATGTCAAGTATGACGATCAAGTGATTATGATTATCACTTAGTATGATGATAATCTAAATACAATGTTCTAATCTTGTCTCTAATCTTTGACTTCAATCTGTCAAAAAGTTTGTCAAAATGAAAATATAAATACGAAAATACTCTTATTCTCTCTATAAAACTCTAAGATTATCTCTCTTCTACAATGAACAATACATCAGCCAGCAACAAAGTACAATATACTTTTCACCCTTTAAAGGTGAACGTCAATTGGATTTGGTAGAAATCCCAAAAAGTTTCCTGCTTAATAAAATTCACCCTAATATCAATTTCCCCTAAAATATAAATTGAATTTTGACTTCGTCAACACTTCTTGAATCTTCGACAACCATTAACTATTCTTCTTCAGAGACTCATTTCAATTTGTTGTCTGATTTAAATTCATGAGTTTGATTTTCTGAATCATATTTATTTAATACCATGCCTTGTATCAATTGAATAAAAATGTATAAAGAAATTGATACCACTTTGAATGCGGAATCAAATTTTCCTATTGAATGTTGATCTCCCCCTTGATAGTACATTAAAATTTTTTCTCTTTCATACCATTTTCAATTCTTCAATTCTTCTCTTGACACAATTGTAAATATAAAAAAGTTCTACTCTAATAGAAAGTCTCTTGACCTAAATGAAATACACATCATCCCCTTAATTTCATCACTTTTTTCTCTTGAGCTAGTGGAGATAAAAAAATTATTTTTCTCCTCTTATGTTGAACCACATGAGAAATTACTTAATTCATAAACATGGGCTTGTATAATGAATTACTTCATGACTTAAAATTTATTTGAGAACATATTAAACACCATAAAACATCAATTGGAAGGTATCGTAACATTCCATTAATTCCATCTTCTTTATTTCCTTCACATCCTAAGTGAAATGTTATGGGTATAATCATTTTTTATGATTATCCTAGATATGATCATCCTAGGTATGATTATTTTAGGAATGATATTTATCATCCTTTTTCTTTTCCTAGATACGATTGTACTGGGTATGATTCCTTTTCGATCAAAAACATCTCTTTCTTCTCTTCCACCCAGATACGATAAATCTAGGTATTACTTGGAATACCTATTTTCCCTTTTCATCAATCATGATTTCATCATAATTTATCTAATAAACTTATGGATTATGTTATATAAAAATCAGTAAAGCATAATCACATTTAATTAATCATTGTCATGAAGACTCTGAATATATTATGAAAATAATATATTTTTTTTATACCGGATCCAGTGTGAATCTGATGACCATTTACTTTTATAAAGATTAATTCTCCATATTACTGATTGTATCATCCCATATTATGATCAATTCCCCATTACGCTCTTCTCTCATTTAGGACCTAAGGAGAGTTTGATTAGAAAACTTTCTTTCAAACTAATTATCCTCGTTACGATGGAAATATTGAGTCCAATTATTTTGAAAAAAAGGTCAACATGATTTCCACCAAATAAAATTTGAGGTTATTTTCATTCTTCAAAATCATTCCTTGATAACAAAAGAAAACACTTGAAAATAGATAACTTCCTCATCAGCTTGGTCCTAACACTTTATACCTCTAAAACAACTTAGGATCATCCAATATCAGCCTAATTGACATACCAAAATCCCAACCTCCCTTATTTAATCCTACATTTGGGAATAAATAGAACCAATGGATCACATTGGTGGAAACCAAAAGGAGATACCAAAAGAAGAGGTAATATCAATCCTCAAGATCATTTACTTAATTTTCTTTCTCCACCACTTCAATTATTTTTCTTCCAAGAATTCATAATAACATGAGTAACCTTAATATACAGATATGTTTTTAAAATAAGGGTTATACCTATAATTATGAACACTTCCATCAAATGGGTAATTAATATACCATTTTTGTTTATATAGAACTACTGATTCAAAAAACGATGTTGTTCGTTTTACCTTTACCACCTCTCGTGGTTGGGAATTATGATGGAAAAAATATTTTTATATGATATATATGATATTTTTATTTTTTTAATTTTTATTTAAAAAATAACTTCATCATTTCTATATAGTGAAAATAGAAGAACTTTGTTTGTGGATGTGTGGACTACCGCCTCTTCAAAGCAATGTTACTCTTTCACACATTACATGGAATGTATTCAAGATGGGTTTAGTAAACTTACATGATAAATATGAAATAATTATGATAATTAAATTTCAATATATATATATATATATATATTTATATATATAAAAAAACAAATATATATCATTTAATTTCATTCTTCCTAAATGATAATTAAATAGAAATAAAGTCTATGTGTACGTAAGATCTACCGTCTACATGAATGGTGTATTACATTTTGTATTTATATTGTTTATAGATCATTATAAATACACACATAATGAATATATGTTTTATTTATATCATGTTTTACATTTTTGATATCATTATATAAGCATAATTACTAAAGATATAAAAAATCAAGACCCATTCGAAAAATAAAGCGATTATTATGCAAAACATAACTTTAACATGGAAGAGTTAATAAAAGGGTAATAAAAAGACATAAAAAATATTATATGGTATTATATATATGAATATAGTTCTTTTTTAGAGTTATTATGAACTTATAAATATTAAAAATTATGTTCTAATGAGTATGTAGAGATTCAATATGTAAGGTAAGGGAATTTCATCTCACTTATTTCATGGAAGATACATTCCATAATCACCACTCATTTATTTTCTTTGGTGTATATAATTTCCCTGAATACATTATATGATTATTATACTTATGTTTTGGGTTATTTAAACATCAATTTTATTATCTCTAATTTATGGGGATTTATGATTCAGAGGTTACCAAATCAGTAAGATAGTTTTGTCTCTATTTTCATTCCTTGAGAAATATGTTTGTTATACACCTATATTCTTCCAAGTAGTGTATATAATTCCCTATGAAATTTTATTTATTTTATTTTATGATATTAATTTTTTTTAATTTATGTTACTCTTTCATGGGTATCATGATTCAAAAGTTACTCAAGTAGTAAGGGTTTTCTCATCTCACTTTTCTTTCTGTGAGACTTATGACTTATTCACCACTCATTTCTTTTGTATGGTGTATCTACTGACTATTAAAGTGTTATATAATTATTTAAATAAATTTTATTGGTATTCACATTTCCATTATATTATTTTTATTTCATGGGTTTTATTGTTCAAAAGTTACCAAACCGATAGTGTAATTTTGTCTCAATTTTCTTTCTTTGAGACACATGTCTTGTTGTGCACCTAAATTCTATAATGAGGTGTCTATAATTCCATTTGACAATTTATATCACAAATATAATTATATTAATGAAATTTTATGAATCATGTAATGATATTATTTCATAGGGATTATGATTAAAATGTTTAAATGTTGTATGGGACACTTTGAAATGTTCGAAGATTATTTTCCACAAGAAATGTTTTTAAATGATCTCTTAAGATGAATTTCAAAGAAAAATGTTTTAAAAGGGTTTTCATGATTTCATTTTGTGTATTAAAATTATTTTCCAAGGAAACATTTTTCAAAATGTTTTCATATTTCCTTTATAAGTTTCCAAAAAATGGTTTTCAATATGTTTTCAATCTTCTTTTATAAGTTTTGAAAGACATTTTCATGAAAAAGGGTTTCAAAATGTATTTAATATTATTTTATATGTATTGGAGGAAAATTGATTTCAATTTTTTTTCCAAATATATTTTCATTGAAGTGGTTTTATAAAATTTTTCAAGGTTATTTTATAAGTTTTTTAGGAAAAAGGTTTTCATAATTGTTTTTATGATCCATTTATATGTTTTCATGTTATTTTTAATGAAAATGGGTTTAAAATGGTTTTATGTTTTAAAAATAAATTTTTTAAATAAAAAAGAATATTTTCATTGATAAATGTATTAAATCATTTTTAATAATCCCTTTATATGATTTCAACATATTTTTCAATGAAAATTATTTTAAAAATGTTATATTTTTTAAAAATTGATTTTAAAAGAAATATTATTTTCCCTTATAAATGTTCTATGTGATCATTAGAATAATTATCCATCAATTAAGAAATAAGTTGTTATAGTTTATGCTTTAGTATGGATATGATCCATGAACACCATTCATATTCTTTCAAGAATGGTTTATGATTTGATGGAATGATGATTATGACACCCATTTCTCTTCCAGAGGTTATATGATTTTGGTACCCATTTCTTTTAGTTGGGTATAATTTGATGAAATGATTTTGAAACCTATATATTTTATATATGTAATGATATAAAGAAATGGTTATAATACCAATTTCATTTCATGAGTTATGATGTGATGTTTATGAAATCCATATCTTTTTAGGGGTCATGATATGATGAATGTTTTATGATCTTGTGGAATACATATGTATGATTTTTATATCTAATGTGTGGGACCTATATCTCCCTCCAATGCATTGGTTAAAGATTTATATCTCATGGTATAGGCATAAAGGACCTTGTCTGCTAAGATGGTCATGGGAGTGAACCTCAACCATTAAATGGTTATGGGTGTGAACCATGAATACCAAGATGGTTATGGGAGAGAACCCTGACTACCAAGATGGTTATGGGAGTGAATAGTGACTACCGATATGGTTAAGGGAGTGAACCATGACTACCAATATGGTATGGGGAGTGAACCCATACTATTAAGATGGTCTTGGTAGTGATTCCTCGACCACTATGGAAATCATTTTTCATATGATTATGTTTATACCAAAAATTATATGTCTTATTCCCATATTGGGATATCATGGATTATGTTATTTATTTCCATATTATTCATGTATTATGAACCTAGTGGGAGATACTGTAGCTCACTTATGTACCAATGTTTACGTTTTCATGTTTCCAAAGGCAATAGAATAGTACAGTCTTTGGGTGTCTGTTTATGTAATATATTTAGTATTTCAATAAAATTCTGTAAATTTTTTGTATGTTAGTACTGGGTTGTTTTATAATCACAATCACAAATAAAGAAAGGTGTTGAAATATATAGGCACAAAGGGAAGTAAATTCATATAGATACCTAGAAATTAAGAGACAAACAAATAAATAGACATAAATATATTGGGAGAGAGATAGAAACTAACAAACAAACATAGAATAACGTGAAAAATCATACACACACTCACATAGATAAATAGATAGGCCAACCCAAATAAATATAGATAAACAAACACACACCCACACATATGCACACACACAAAGAAACTAGTTGATAAACTGATAGGACATAAAGGACTAATAGGACTATAAACGATAAGATATAAAGATGAAAAAACAACACAAATTAGAGGTCATGAAAAAAATTAAAGATAGAAAAATATTGGATAGGATAAGAATATTAACAAATGTGTGTTCCCAGGGATATAAATGTGCTCAAGTGAACACAATCTACTTAGGCTTGGCTTAAAAAGTACTTGAATTCAAATCAATTTTTATCACGTTGATATTAATCTCATGATATAAAGTACAAAATAAAGCCATGTTGGAGTATTAAAATAATTTAATCAAGTATCTCATAATCCTAATCAAGAATAAAATATTTTAACATATTTTTTATTCAAAATATATGTATTTATTTTTGGGAACATGGATACAATATTGAGGATAAACTTGAGCTCATGTTTGAAAATTTTTATGATGTTATAATTAAAATTATCATATGTTATCATTATTGAATAGTGTCAATTATGAATGAGTAGATTTATTGATCCAAATTAAATCTCTTGCTCAATCATAGAAATTGATACTCGATCGAGCACTGAGTTCAATTTATAATATCGAGCTCGGGTATTAAAATTCTTAGCTTGAATTAACTATATTACACCCCAATACCCCATATTACACACACAAGAAGGGGGGAACAAATGGAAAAAAATATAGGCACTCCCACACACATTGATTTATAATAAACCAAGATTCTATAAATAAATATCACATTGTATTGGATGAATAATCAATACATTTCATTAACACTTTCCTGAGGAGTTTAATAAAGTAGTGTATTTGGAGAATAGAAACAAATATTCATATTTCATGAAATATCATCAATATATCCCAAAAATATGTTTTTACATATTACTCCTCTTAATCATACCTTACCTAAACCTTTATTCATTACCAGGGGAAGGAATCATAAGAAAGGGTGAGCTCAGATGCTCAAAAAGCGTAAATAGAGGAGATGACAATCTGTTATTTTCTAAAATAATAAGATAATCATAAGGGTATGTGATCATGAAAATAACTTATGATGTTCATTTGAAACCTTTCATAGATCATAAAAATGATTCATGGAATAAAACATTACCATTTCATAAAATATATCCCATAAGAGTGAGAAATCCTCATAATTCAATCCTAAATCGTAAGTTAATATCATAAAAGTGTGTTACCAACTTAAATATAGATAAATATTTCATATTTCATGGTTAAAATACAAGACCATAAATATAGTGTATTGTGACTTATCACATATTTCACATTGTGGATCAGGATGCGTCTATTTCCCAGAGTGGGACAGGAAAAAACCTATTTCTAATAGTGGATGAAGCCCATCGACTTATTTCCCATTATTATCATATGATATATAAATCATTACCTAATTCATTACAGAGTTCCATGTGTACTACCCATAAAATAATTAAAATCATATGAATGTCTTCTATAAGATCATAAAGTATTAATCATATCCAAACCCATGAAATGAAATGGGTTTCATAAACATTTCATCATATCCTAACCTTTTTAAAATAGGTAGGTCTCATAATCATTTCATCTTTTTAATCATAGCATAACACATGAAAAGTAGCGTGTTACAAAAGAATTTCCTCATGCTATAACCCATGGAAGAGAAAAAAGTTTGATAAAAATCATTACATAATAAACATAAATAATTGAAATGAAATAATAAAAATTTTATCATTGGATCATATCCACAGTAAGTCTTAGGTAACATAAAAAGATGTTAGATGAGAAAGAAAATAATTTTTTATGATAAATTAAAACATTTCCTGAGGAAAATAAATTTATTTTAAAATAACATTTTAATACTAAAAATTCATAAAATATTTTTGAAAATTATTTTCTTGGAAAATATACCTTGAAACACATAATGAATTCCTTAAAAATCATTAAAAACATTTCTTGAGGAAAATATCCTCTCTTCATAGAAAAACAAAAATTAAAACCTAAAACATTTTCAAAACAATTTTCAATGAAAATTAACATGGAAACTTATAATGGAATTAGTAAAGAAAGTAATGGTCATGATAGAAAGAAATTTTATTCATTCCATACACATTAAAACAATTATTCCTTTCACATTGTCTGTAAAATAGAAACAGGTATTGTTTAAAAAAACATGAAGATTCATTTTTTTTGAAAAGTAAAACATGGGTGAAAACATATTTAATATATCATTTGGAGAATTTTATAAAAAAATATTTCTATTTTTATAGGAATAATTGTATTATAATAAAAAGGATTTATGAATGAAGATTGAAATAAAGATAATTTTCATAAAAACATCATTTTGAAAACACGAGTACATAAGGAGATGGAATTTAAGGGAAAACCGAATTCTACATAAATAACCATAGGTGATGAAAATAAATTAGTTTCTTAATATTTCATTATTGAAAGAATATTTGTTAGACCTAGGTTTTTGATTTCATTATAGGTTCTGATTCATTTTTGGATCTCAGTTTTTATCTTGAGTTCTGAGTGTGATAAATTTTAATATTTCAACTCATATTTTGTTTTTCGTTGGTCCAAAATTTTTTTCATTAGTTCCTCCATGAGTTTTGGTGAAAGGTGGGAAATTTGGGCTTGATAGTAGGGGGCACACAGTGGATGCATGGTTTCCCAGTCCATGTTCCCTTCCATAGGAAACCATATGTCCAAATAGTGTTTTTGGATAGTGGAGTTTGGAATGGTTGGTTAATGGTTTTCAAACCATGAGGCCTAACTGTGCGGGTGCCCATGGGTGTCTAGTAAGGGGCGTATAGTTGGTGCATAGTTTGGTAAATAGTGCGATAAAACCGTGCAACCTGTGTAGATGTAAAATTTTGTAAAATTCCATGTATGACCTCTCATGATTTTTAATCTAAAACACATACTCAACCATTATGCTAGTACATAAAACCCTATGTTTTCTCCTCCTGGATTCCCCAATATTTCTTATTCCTCCCCTGGTTTAGATCTATGATTTTGTCATGTTTTTAGGAAATATTCTCAAGGTAATATCCTTTCTTCTCCCCCTCTTCCCATTTATTCCATTTTATATAGATTTATTCATCTTCCTAGGTCATGTGGATCAAGGGTTTATTTTTAATATGATTTATTTTTTGTTTTTTGTTTCAGGTCCCTCTTAATATATCTTGTAACTTGGAACCTTGGTGAGGTTTCTTCAGATGTGCATTGTCAATGCGCTTGTAGTTCACGAAAGGTTTCCCTATTCACTTGAATTTTTAATTTAATAATCATTGATTTCATGATTTTCTCACCTTACTTATAAAATAAATAATTTTTTTATGATATTCCAAATGCTTTTTTGGTGGGTAAAGTAGTGGTTCCTCCTTTTTTATGTGATAAAAGGAATTATTTTGTTAAATATTACACACCAAGTGTTAAATTAAATTCACAATTGTTATTTTCATTTGTTTTTTTGATATATAAATATGGAATTCGATTGGATAACATATTTATGATATGTGAAATGATGATTTTGTTTCCACAAATGGGTTTTCAAAGTTTATTATATTTAAAAAAATGTTGTGTTTGGATTTTAAGAATGGTTTGGCATATGACAGTGGTTAATGGCCCATTTGGAATTTTAATAAAAATAGATTGACTTTAATGTGTGATGTGAATATTAAAAATGGGATTTAAATAAATGGTAATGAAATGGTAAATGGCGTATTAAATCATTTTTGGAAAGGTGAATTTTTTTCCTTTAAAAGTAATGGTTTTGTGATGTGTGCTCATGGACCATTTGGAACTTTTGTGAATGTGGTGAAAATAATTGATATGAAAACTCCCCTTGGATAATAACCTTTCCTTGTTTATTTAAATATTGAATGGGTGGGATTTTATCACCATGGGATCCTAATGACCCATTTACTTGTGTGGAATGGGAGATCCTCAGTATGGATCCATTGTGATCTATTATTTGAATGGAATGAGATTGATCTTTGGGGTGGATCAGGTGATGCCTATTGTGTTAATTATTATAAATTTGTATGCAACTTGATGATTAGTTGAAATCAGGTGGATTAACCTATTTATATATGTTGACATGTGAACCTAGCATAGTAAGAAATATTTTTGAGAATGATTACTTCAGTAGTTAGATTAAGAACTAGCTTGTGGCCCATAACATAAGCATATTTTTTTATTTCTATGGAATTGTGGCCTTCAGTATGTACCATGTGGGTGTGGATGAGTGTGTTAGGGTAATTTGATGCCATCGAGTAAGGAATTCATTGTGAGATGACTTAACATTTAATAGTATGTTCTGGATTATTCATGAGCTCCCAGGTTTAACCATGTTTATTAGAACTTAGCTACTTATAATGAATGATTGTGATAAATTGTTGGTTGGTTACTCTTGTATTTTATTTTTTATGTCCCTAGTTGTATAATTGTGTTGATTTGTTCTTGAGTAGTGTGGATTTAATCCAAAAATGGGAAATTGTTTTCATATGTTTGTTGAAAATGTTTTACACTCCTTCTCACCCATATAAATGAAATGTCACATTTCCCTGAAAAAATTCTCATGGTTCCTCCTGGGTAATAAATTCTGGTTTTGAGTGGTAAAAAGGGAAATGGATCATGTTTTTCTTTAAAGTGTAAAATGTAAAAAATATTACTTTTATATATTGTATTTAAAACTTCAATATTTCATTTATTTTAATTTGAAGGAATTTCATTGGGAATATTTTTTTGGGGTGCCTATTGAGATTTACTACTCAAAACTATAGTTCTTATTATTTTAACTTATGGTACATGTTCATCATAGTATAAATCTCCATGGGAGATAGTTGTTCTTGGTATCGAAGAGTGACCCTATGAGTCACATGGAGATGTATTTTTGGTCATTTGGTTCAATTTGGGGTTCACTATAAAGTATGTTGTATTTCTAGATTACGTTGTAAAAGACGTTTAGTTTGGATATTAGTGTATGTATTTTGGGTTGCATTTTTTATCTTTCTGTTATTCAAGTATTCATTTATTATAGGGTTAAATTGTCCTTTTTGTGTACTCTGTTGATTTTTTACACTAGTTTTTAGCCTTTGGGGATCGGGAATGCCCATTGGGCCATGACACCGAGTGACTCAAGTGACCAGTTTAGGGTTGACCTTGTTTGGTTTATGAAAAAATTGTATCAAAGTAGGTCACTCTTTGGAAGATCATGATTTTATAGTACCCTATGTTAATTGGGGATGTTTTGGTAGATGGAGTAGAACTATCAGAACCTCAGGGTGTAGGTATGAGGGAGTGTCTGGCCAAAACTTTTTATACCCAACCTTTGGTTGGAATTGGAAGTCATGTTTTATTTTGGTTCATTAGTTCCTGTTGTTTGTTTGGTGTTTGGGGGTTTGAAAGGGGAGTTATTATTATGGTATCTATAAGCTCGTAGGGCCTAGAAATATATGTGGAGCTAAGGAAATGTTCCTATAATGCTCTCAATTATGGTGGTACTATTGGTGTATGACTGTCAACCATATGGCCAAGTTACCCATTGACACTATTTTTCCATTGAGATTTTCTTTGAGTTCCTCATAAAATTGAAATTGTTTTGGTATCCATTACTTTGGAATTTTGAAATATGGATTTTGAAATACAAATGGTTCGGTTTTGAAAATATGGGAAAATGAGTTTTCAGTTTCATGTTGAATAAAAGTCTTGTAAAAGAGGAAGTTTGTTTTGGAAGTTGTTTTAAATGGAAAGGATTGGGTTTTTAATCCGAGTACTGTGATGGAGTGGGATTTTTAAGCTACTAAAAATGTTTTTAATGGTATAAATTGAATATTTTAATGTAATAAAATTGATATTTGGATAGAAATTAATTCTATTTTTTATATGGTCATGATGCAATGGTTTGAAGAGTGAAATTTCAAACTATTTTTTTGACTTGGTGGCTAGTGATATTTTGAAATGTTTTGTAAAATTTTTAAATGGGAAAGGGATTTATGTGTGAAGTTTTAAAATAGTATTGATTGGCGGTTGGTGATTTTTTATGTGACTTATAAATTTTTAAATTACGAAGTGGGTTGTGATTGGGAAACATGGGTGGAATGTTTTATTATGGAAAATGGATGTGTTTTTTGATCTTTGGTATTTCCTTGGGTGATCACATGCATTGATATGTGTCCAAAGTGGTTTTATGATGATGTGGGTAGATTAGGGCCATACCAAGAATAAGTTGGTGTGTACCTAGGGTGGAAAAAGAATGTGCATGTGGGTGGGACTCTAAGGTATACCATTGTTGAGTGTACAAATCAATCAAATTTGTTCTTTTTTAAAGGAGCTTTTAAGAGTAAATTTCTTATATATTGATAGCCAATGATTGTGTGGGCTAATTTCCTATGTTTAACATGTGTTTTGTGGGTAATGTTTTGAGTTTGAGAAATCATGTTGATGATTTGGTTCTGATAAAGCCCTTTATATTCTTATTTACTAGGGTCTACCCCCATAGATATTTTATGGATATTCATGGTGCAGCTATGGGTGAATCCCCATTTGCAGACATTCTATTCGATCAACCTTTGGATTTCATTATTTAATTTCAAAATATAAATTCTCCTATCTTTTGTGGTTAAGTGGATCCTCTTGAAGCAGAAGGGTGGATGTAGAATATTGAATGGAACTTTATCCTCATGGTTTTTATCATGTTATTAAAGTGCTTGTGTATATTGTTATAATGCATTTATTTTCTGTTTAATTATTTTATTAAAATACAATGATATTCTAATGTTCAAATTCTAAAAGAATTTTTTATAATGTTGAAAATAATTTGGCCACCTAGTTTTCAATTGATCATCAATGGAGAAGAAGAAAATTGGAAATAAATAATGGTAGGATCTAAAATCAATATTATTTCAATTGAGAATATTCATATGGATTAAAAAAACATCTAATAACATATATAATAAAAATAATAGAATACTAATTAAATATCTATGAATTGATGGGATATTTAAAACAAAAAAAAACAATATTTACTATAATTATAAATAACTAATTCTATATAATTTGGGATAGTGATGATCTACAACTGATAATAAACTGTCATGAAGTTTGAACACTATTCCCATGTATCATCTATTTCATTCAATGTTTTAAATTTATCCCTCTATGCCTTATTCGAAATTATTTTCTACTAATCATTTATTTGGTAAAACATATCAACATCAAAATGATTTCCATACTTCCCCCTCTTTTATTAATTCTATGATGGTTCTCTAATGGTTTCCCAATCCAAGGTAAGAAGGCATTGGAAAATTTTAGTCTCTGATATTTTTTTCAACCTCTAAATGGTTCTAGGAGATGGATGGTACAAGTAGAAATTAGTAGGGAATATTTTTTATTTTGTGTTGTTATAATTTTGTATTTTCGTACTTCATAACCTACTTTTTTAATGATTCATTACTAAGTTATAAATGCCTCTTTTCTAGTCAAAATTATGATTTTTAATTGTTATAGGGATAATAAATCATTTTTATATTGATATTTATATGAGAATAAATATTATAATAACATATTCTCAAGCCAAACCCTTCTCATTACAAACAAAAAATGATAAAATTTTAGGTGGGTGTATCAATCTATTTGCATGTCAAAAATTTTTGTGCTTGTTTCAACAGTTAGATTCTAAATGTATATTTCATTATTGTTATTTTTTTGGATTTTTTACTTGGATAAATTTCTAATTTATCAATTTTTTACATGTTGTAAAGTGATTATGGGTATATGTTACAATCTTAATATATCAGTGTGACCTGGGAGGGGTGGTGCTTGATGTTTTCCTTTATTACCTGGTACAAAGGGTTTTAGAGTGTGGAGAAAAGGAATTTTCAGGTATGATAGGGGTTCAATTGATTGGTACTTTCGATATACTTACAATTTTTGGGTTATTTGGTAACCTATGAGGTAAAGGTCTCTAATAACGTCAATTTATTTGGACCATATCTTTTTTTGGAAATTTCGGTCAAACTATTATAGTTGGTTTTGAGATTAAAGTGCATAATAGTTGGAAAAGTGAAATTAATATGGAAGGATGGGGAGATCGGAACATCCAAACTTGTTTCCTAGAGGATATACATGAGTAAGGTTTAGGGGAAATTGAATCTGTAGTTTTTTTAATCATGTATTAAGATTATTAGAATTCTAGTAGGGATGAATTACTAGTGAAAGTTCAATAGTTTTTAGTGGTAAATGTGTTTTTATTTTTTTTCAAACTATCAGAGTTTTGGTTTTCAAATTAAATTTACTTTATTATTATTAGTTGTTATGATCGAGGGGGAATCAAAGGGTTTAATGATAGTGGTGGGTATGCAGTTGTGAATTTTAGGAAAAAGGGATAATGTATTCCAATTATTGATGGATTTATTGTTAGTTTTTATTAATGACTATTAGGAAAATGGTATTTCCATTATTGGGGTATTAGGATGAGTTTAATTATGTTCCATAAAAGTAAATGCAACAAAAAAAGAATAATTGTTTTTAAAAGATCCAAAAGAACATAAAAAGAAAATGCATTAATGTAAAGAACATAGTCGATTTTTGTGGTTTGGACCTTTTGGTCCTATTCCGTGATAAGAACACCAACACAATTTTATTATTATCATGAAAAAGGAAACATAGCTCATACAAAAGAGAAGAAAAAAAGAAATGAAATCACAAACATGGAACAGAGAAATTATCCAAGAACATGGACCTTATCACCCAAGGAGCCAGTAGAGAACTCTGGCTCAGTGTTAGCAATATACTCCCCCGAATGAGACCGAATATTACATTAAACCCTAAGAACAAGACATAAAAATTAACAAAAAAAGATCATAAAACATAGATGCTGAAAACTAATGCAAAAAATTACAAAACCAAAAGCATTGAAGAAGATGACAATCTACCTGGGCCTGAGGATCTTGACATGAAGTGGTCCCAATTGATTTCGTGAGTTTCGAGAACTCCACCAGAGTATACCACCAGATTGGGGAAGTCATGATAGTGTGGATGCGATGGGGGATATTCTCTCTAGAATAGATCTTGGTAATAAGGATAAAGAACCGAGAATGATGATGCCAAAAAAAAGATACAAAGTGAAATAAAGGTAGAGTAGGTAGTGATGAGACATGTTAATGGAAAGCAAGGAATGTGAGGCAGGATAGATTAACGGTTGAGAGATCATGGAAGAATCAAAAAGTGAGGATGTTGTAAAAAATAGTGGATAAGGAGGGACATGATGTAGTAGAAGAACCAAAGGTCGAAAACATGTATAGATCTCCTAGAATCAAAGAAACAAAGAAAGGTATTATAGAAGCCATATGTTCATCTCTCATCAATTGACAAAAAATCAGTAGATCACTAGGGTGGCATAGGTGTAAAAGTAGGATAGAAAAACATCATCCTAAGAAAAAATATAAACAGAATAGTCCACATCCCATAGACCAATCACAGGCCCAAAAACACATAAATCCCCAATGGAGGCCCAAATCCCAAATGGTTCAATAAAAACAATTCCCAATCACAAACCAATTTTTCATAACAAATGAAAAATCAATTTTTCATGAAGAAAATTAATATTATTATAATTATGAAAAACAAAATTAAAAAATCTCCATTTTTTTTTCCAAAATTGAATTGAAAACAGAACATAGATGGTATTATTTCAAGCTAACTAACCTTCCAGTGGGTTTAGATAGTTTTATTCAATAGAGAATACCCCTAAGTCTACAGAATCTTCCTAGAACTGATTCAATTAGTGTGTGGAACTATATAACATAGACTATCATACAATAAATTCTATTCCATAACATAGAAACATTTAATAATGTAAAATATTAAACTGTATTAAACAAATCTTACCCGTATTACCTTTCTTTCACCCTAAAACAACAACTATTGAGAATGAAAATTACTTCAAATTAGAAAACCATTTTCATGGGTAGACAAAAGTGAACAATGAAAACAAATAAAATCTCAAAATTCCATTGTAACAAAGTGGTAGAAATAAATCACAAAAACCACATTAAATAGTAATTCAATAGGAAATACTATACATAATCCCAAATAGCTTAGACCAACACAAAAACCCCATTTTTTTAATCAGGTTTCCCCCCAAAGACAATTGGATATAGTCCTAGGATCATAGGAAAAAAGACAGAAAATAAACCAATCCTAGTTCTAATGAGGGGGATGCCAACAAAAACTATATAAAGTTTGTAGTCTCATTACTGGGGAATTCCACGTGGGTCTGAGAAATACTATCTTTATTTTTGAAGTTAAGATAATACCTTTTTATGTGGCTGGTATTTTCACACACAAAACACCATAAACCCTTAAACCTATTCTTATCATTCATCCACTTATATTGCAAAGGAACCTTAGTATAGATTAACTGAGGTTCATTTTTAATGCCACATATTTCTTCCTTCAAACCATGAGTTTGGGGATAACAATACAGAACAACAGAATTGAATTCCTTTAAAGTAATGGAATCCCTACCATACACCATGAAATCATTCAAAAAATTAAAATAATCATCAATGGATATAGAAATAACTAATTCATGTTCTTCATCTTTAACCTGTATATCAATATTAGCTAAATAAATTAAACATTATTAAAATCAATAATATAAACTCAAATAGAAGATACAAGAGCCATCTTAAAATTATATAGCTGCATATTTTTATTAAAATGACCAAGAACAAATTTATTCATATAATTTTTTTTGAATTTTTACCAAATAGATTTAACTATAGTTTCATGTGTGACCTCACACAACACTTAATCTCATAAGGCTAGTAGATGAGTGAAATGAGGATTTTTCCAATATACTATGATCGATATGATATAAAGCTATGGTTGAATGACCATTGACTGAGATGGTGACTATGGGTTTTTTTATTATTATGTAAATCATTTGAAATTCCATTAAAGACTAATAGAGAACACATTTTTTTACTCTCTGTAGATTGAAATAATTTACACCATCAAAGTTTTCAACTTCAATTTTAATAGAAATTGTAAAATAAAATGATTACATGCTATGATACAATTTTATGGGGGTATTAAGATGCATTTTCATATATTTTTTCAAAGTAAATGCAATATAAAAAGAAGAATCATTTTTAATAGAGCCAAAACTACAAAAAATAAACTACATGAAAGTATTTTACATAGACAATTTAAATGGTTATGAGATTTTGGTCCTACTCCACAGAAATAACACCACCATAGATGTCTTATTATCATGTAAAATGAAATTGAGCAAATAAAAATAGGGAATAAAAAAATAAAGGAAACCAGACATGAGGTCTAGAGAAACTATATGAGAACATGGGCCTTATCACCCCAAGATACAGAGGTGATCTCTAACTTAGATTTAGCAATGTACTCCCATGAAATGGATAGACTCATGAATGCTGACCTACAAACCAAAATAAAAAATAAAAAAAACAACATAATACAAAGTAGATTCTAAAAAATAAATCAATAGATTACAAAAACAGAGGCGTCGAAGGATATTTGGAACTTCTCTGGTGGGAGGATCTTGAACACTAAGAGATACACACATAGATCATGAGTCCCTAGTTCTCCACGAGAGTATAACATTGAAATGGGGAAGGAACGAAGGCATAAAAGTAGTGGGGGATCTTCTCTCAGGAATGGAGTTGTGGAAGAGGGATGAGGAACCATGAATGAAAATTCCTAAAAAAATGAAGCAGTGAAATGAAATAATGGAAGAATATAAAGCGAGGAAACATGTTCATTGTAGGTACGATAGGAGAGGTAGAATTGATGGACTAATGAAAGATCTCAAATTAATTGAAAAGATAGGATGGTGTAACAAACAATTGATTAGGTAGGACATGCGATATTAGAGGAATGAATGAGCAGAAATATGTAAGGATAACTGAGAATCAGACAAACCTAGACATGTCAAATAAAAGTTGTTCAATCATATCTCATCGATGGCCAGTAGATAAGAAGATATCTTGGATGAAACTATAGTAAAATTTGGTTCTTGAAGCATTGAACCAAGTGAAATATCTCAAAAAAACAGCCTAGCACCCCGTGGACCAATTGGAGGCCCAACAACACACAAGTCCCAAAGAGAGGCCCAAAGCACAAATGATTCAACAGAAACAAATCCTAAACACAAAAAAAAATTCATAATAAAAAATTCAACAATAACATTAATATGATCTTAATTCTGAAAACCCAAATTAATATCATTATATAAATTCATTTTGGGATTTTATTGAATCACCGACTATATGAATAAAAAAGTGGTTTTCAGAAACATTGAAATATGAATTCATCTTATGAGATAGTCCTTTTGAAAAAAATAAAATTTTTATACAAATGGATTTAAAAGGGTAAACATAAATTAAAAATAGTTTTCACTTTATACTGTCTGTTGTATTTTTATAGATGTAGTTTCTGCATTACATCTAATGGACGAGGATCCATTTAGAAAGACAAGTGAATCCCCACATACTAAAATATTTTTCTACACGGAAACTGTGGTGGATTTTAATGGGAATAATATTTTGGATGGAAAAATAGTTCCACTATTTTACATTGGGGGCATACCATACCTGTGCTACCATATATGTGTCAATACATGGGAGGTCCACATTGAACACAATGTTGTTTTTAAGCATGAGTAAAATTATAGGAACATGGAATGAATCACTAGAATAAAGGTGGTAACAATGCTGGATGGTCTGTAGACTAAGTCAGGATCCTAAAGTTCTGGGAGGGGGGTATCTGATGTGAATCATACCTAGGGTTTGGGGTGGGTTTTATAAGGTTGTGATTAATTACTACAAGTGAAATTAATGTAAATATATATATGGTTAGTTAGGGCTAGTAGTGGGAATGGGTTAATAAATATGGGCTATAAGAGTGTGTGAGGGGGACATAAGTAATCATTCGGCTTCAGATATAGTAGACGGATATGGAGAAATAGTTCTTGGAATTAGAGAGTCCTTCAAAGAGTTTTCTTCTTCTACTATTTCTCCATTTTCTTCTTCTCATCATTTTCCTATTATACTACTAATATTCCTGTTATCGATTACAACTGGTTTAAAATATTTTGTGTGTCTTCCTCTATCTATCTCACCAATGGCCCTATAACTATGATATTTTTTAATCAATTTTTTTGAATGGATCAATTTTTTTGGGGTAGATTCCTAGGAAAAATGTAAAATGGGATACAATAAAAGGATGCATGTGAAATTACCAGATGAATAATATCATATTTGTTTTGAATAAGGTAATTTTATATTAATAATACCTGATCATTTTTTATTGGTTACAATAGTGTAATAATAATCCTTAGAACCACATGTTAATTTTGGTAGCATTACTCGACCATTGAAAAATATCTCCCTTATATAATTTTTCTTAAAACCACTAGCTAAATTACTTTTCATCATTTTGGGGGAATTGGGTGTCCTTACTCAAACAATATAATGTTTACTAGTAGAAGACGATTTTGTATTCATAATTCATTATTTATTATCATAATTATTTTTATACAGACAACCACAAACAATTATGTTGTCACATGTACATAAAAGCATCAATTTTTTTATTGTGATTTTACAACTATTGGGAGATCTATTTTGTTTCAATTATTTTCCATACACCATTTTTTAAAGATGTTTTTGAAAAATAAAATTTCAACACAAAATTTTTATTTTTATTATTCTAATTGTATTCATTTTTATGGACATGTTTTATTTTTTTATAATTCAATAAGTACTTTTATTAATGTAGTTTCATATATATAGTTGTTTTAAATGATTTTTCCTCATTTTATTTGTTAATATTGTTTGTTGTGAAATGAAATTGCTGGTGAAAAATGAAATTAATTGATTAACTTATGTACTTTTCTAACATTTTACAGTGGATGAATATATACCACTAAGTACTATAAATGTATTAACACATAACACACACACACAAAAATTTAAATGTATTGACAAATATACACACATTCTAACATGCATACAAAAAACTGATGAGTAGATGAAAAAACAAACATGAATCCCTACCGAAACTATTAGACACATGAATAAATAGGAATATGTATATGAAAATGAACTTATAGGAAGACTTATAGAATAATATATTGATAAATCTATAAATGAACTGATATAAATAAAAATGAATGACCATAAGGATCAAAGAGTATATGAACATACATATTAATATACACACAAAAATTGAGAAAATAGGCTCTTAGAGAGGGAGGGAGGGTGTAAGAGAGATGGAGATATACTGACACACATGTGTCCATTCCTTAGATCTATTCTCAGCCTTAACACTAGACCAATCCCACACCCCTAACCATGTGCGCACCTGTATGAACACATGTTTCCACACACAAACAAGAATAAATGGATGATAAAACAAATAGGTAGAAATAAAAATTGACCAACATTCCCCACACAAATAATAAATATCACTATATCTCCCACAACCCCACACACATAGACACTCAAACAAAAAATAGAAAATATATTGGTGGGAAAACTGACATATGGTTAGACAGATAGATGAAATGAAAAAATTAATATAGAGACAAATTGACATACACATAGACATACTAACAGTGATATGGATTGAAATACTAAAATATGGTTTTACCAAAAGAAATATATATAAAATTATGGGGAAATTGACCAATAAAAAAACAAACACATATATTTTTGGATAAGTTTATAGATGAATTAATAACACATCACAGAAATTGTATCACCCTATGATTTGGTGGTTTATTTAGAATTATTTTAGACATTTTTGATATTTATCATTTCAATAAACATTGAATATATCTTACATTATATGATATAGCTATGTTTGAATTTATTTTCACCTAACACCATGGTAAGCTTTCACTACACGTAACACCGACTTGTATTGTGTTACACACAACTCCGAGTTTCTGCGAAATAATACTTTGTTTTTATAATTATTTAAATGATATAGTTATGACCTAGAGGTTAAACATGGTAATATGAATAGGAATAAATAATTTCAAAATTTTATTTATAGTTTTTTAATATAAATAATACTTTTTTATAATCAAATATATAAATTTTTTAAAGCCAATAATTGTTTAAAAATAATATTTTCTTAAATGAACTACTTTTCATGTCCTTCGTTGAACAATAATGAAATTAATTTTAGAAATTATTTTAAATTTAATTTGATAAAATAAATATCATTTGGGAATTAATTATACAAAAATTATCTTATGGTGATTTTTTTATTTTTCCAAGATACATCATTTTCAGGATGAATAGTGAAAAATACTAAACATTATTCAAAAATACATTTTCATATAATTTATTTATATAGTTAAATTAAATATTAAATTGGTTTTAAAGTTTAATTTGATCAGTTATACCTATATTATTATATTTAATGTTATTTTATTCTTTTTTTGGTTGAATTTAGATATAAAATCTTAATGAACATTTTAATATTCTCACTATAAGAAAACACGATTTCTTGCCTAGTATACAGGATTAACATTATACTTAATTTTAATGATTTTGTGAATTAAATTTCAAAATATATACATATAAGTTTTTAATTAGTATAATATTTATTGTGAAATAATATCAAATTAATTTTTGATGAAAATGATTAGTGAAAGTGATTAAAATTAATTAGAATGATTAAGGTAAAATTAATCTTAACAAGGGACTAAACATTGAACCTAAGGGCCAAAACTACCATGAAAGTTTTCCAAAACCCATTGGATGTCTATATTTCAATTATAAACCTTCCATTATTTTTTTGGTTTTTAATGGATTTTTTTGTTGAAAACATTGGTACACCTGACTTGTTTTAAAAAATGTTAAGTGTGTTATCTCCCACACCTATAAAAGGCCACCACTATCCCCCTTCTTCACACCTATTAAACTATTTATATTTGGAATGTATCTATGCAATAATATTCCAAAAAATACCTCTATTACTCTTTTAATCCTCTTTTGGAAACAATTTCAACAATCAAATCCTTTTGTTGTAAACTAAAAGCAGTTACCAAAAGAAGAGGTAAAATAATTCCTAAAGCTAATTCAATTTATTTTGTTCCTCCAAAAATCTATTTTTCTTAATCCATTATTAAATAAGTACCAAATTATCCTCAATATATTGATATTTTGTTATAATAAGTGTTCTAATTAAACTTAAACACAATTTTATCAAATGTGAATTATGATGGAAAATATATTATTATATGATATATATATGATATATTTATTATTATATATGTTTTATAGAAAAGATACCTTCATGCCTTCGATATAGTGTGAATATGATAATTCGTTCGGGGACGTGTTGACTACCACCTCTACAAAGAAATGTGATTTGTTCACACTTTACATGGAATGTATAAGGATGAGTTTAGTAAAACTATATAATAAATAAGAAATAATAATTATAATTTAATTTCAATATCTATATATATACATACACATCATTTACTTACTTTATTTCAAAACGATAATTTAACAAAAACAATGTTCATGCATATGTAAGACCTACCATCTCCATGAACGGTGTATTCCATTTCATATTTATATTATTTATATATCATTTTAAATACAAATATACATAATATATATTATATTTAAATATATTTTTTTTCATTCTTGAGATCATGATATAAGTATAAGTACAAAAGACATAACAAATCCTTACACATGTGAAAAATAAAGTGATTATTACCCAAAACATAACTTCAACATAGAAGAGTTAATAAGAGGGAAATAAAATGTCATAAAAATCATATATAGTATTAGGTATATGAATATGGTTATGTGATAGAGGTATTATTAACTTATAATTATTATACATGAGGTTTTAAGGAGTATGAAGTGAGCCAAGACATAAGGTAAGGGGATATAATCTCACTTTTTTTTCCATGAGATTCATGCCTTAATCACCATTCATTTATTTTGTGCAATGTATATACAATACATGAATTTATTATATTATTATTATACTTATTTTTATGGGTATTTACATTTCCATTTTATTATATCTACTTAATGGGGATTTATAGTTCAAAAGTTACCAAATCAGCAAGGTAGTTTTATCTCAATTTGTTTTCATTGATACACATGCTTTTTTATACACCTATATTATTCCAAGAGATATATATACTGAATCATGAAATTTAATATCATTAATTTAATTTATTTAATGATATTAACTATTTTAATTTATATTATTCTTTCATGGGGATTATGATTCAAAATTTACTCATATAGTATAGGTTTTCTCATCCCACTTTTGTTTCTGTGAGACTTATGTCATATTCACCACTCATTTCTTTTGTGTGGTTTATATAATTCCCATGAATGTGTTATATTAATATTATAATTAAATTATATTAGTATGCACATGTACATTATATGATATTTCTTTTATGATATTTATGGTTTAAATATTACCAAACTGGTAAAGTATTTTTGTCTCAATTTTCCTTATTTGAGACACATGTCTTGTTATGCACCTAAGTTATTTTATGAGGTTTTTATAACGGAATTTGAAATATTATATCAATAATATCCTTAATTTCATGATATTTTAATATTCATGTAACACTATGGGGATTATGGTTCAAATTTTACAAATAGGTGTGTAACACTTTGAAATGTTGGAATATTATTTTCCTCAAGAAATATTTTTAAATGATCTCATAGTCTCATTTTCAAAGAAAAATGTTTTAATGTTTCATTTAGAAATTTTAATTAATTTTTTTTTTAAAAATATTTTCAGGCTTGTTATTTACATTTTCAAAGCTATTATCAAGAAAAATATTTTCAAATTTTTTAAGCTTATTTTATAAATTTTCTAGGAAAATGGGTTTCAAAATAGTTTCAAGATTATTTTATAAATTTTTAATTATATTTTCAAGTAAATGTTTTTAATAATGTTTTCAAGCATATTTTATATGTTTTGAAGGATGAATTGTTTTTTAAATGTATTTAATATTCCTTTATAAATTTTCATGTTATTTTTAAAGAAAATTGTTTTCAAAGGCATTTATGATTAAAAAAGAAATTATTAAAAATAAAAGATATTTTACAAAATAAATGCTTTAAAATATTTTTAATGAACCCTTTATATGACATAAAATTAGTTTTTAAGGAAAATTATTTTGAAATTTTATATGTTTTAAAAAGTTATTTTCAAAGAAGGATAATTTTCCTTTATAAATGTTTCAAGTGATCATTGAAAATCCTTCTCCATATATGATTACATGAGTAGTTGTAGTATATTATTTAGTAGGGATATGATACCTGAACACTATTAATATTTTTTCAATAACGGTTTTTGTTTTTCTGTAATGATTTTTATCACATAATCTATTCTTCCATGAGTTATATGATTTTGAAAACTATTTATTTTTATGGGTTATGATTTGATGAAATCATTAAGAAACCTATCTCTTTTAATTAGGTAATGATATAATGAAATTTTTATGATACCTATTTAATTTCATGGGTTATGATGTGATGTTTATGAGACCTGTCTCTTTTTATGAGTCATGAAATGATGAAATGTTTATGATAATGTGGCACATGTATGTATGATTTTCTATGTTATGGGTGGGACCTATATCTACCTCCAATGAATTTGGTAAATATTTATATCTCATGAGATCGACATAATGGACATTGTCTACTAATATTGTCTTGGGAGTGATCCATGACTACCAATATGGTTATGAGAGTGAACCATAACTACTATGATGGTTATGGTAGTGCACCATGACTGCCAAGATGGTATGGGGAGTGAAGTCACACTACTAATATGGTATTGACCTCAATGACTTGAATACTATGGAAATAATTTTTATATACTTACCTGTCTACCAAAAATTCCGTGTCTTATTCCCATGTTAGGATTCCATGGATTATGTTCTTTTTTTCCTTATGATTCATGTATTTTTAACTTCCAATCATTATTCCATGATTTATATTTATGATATTTTAAATTTTGAGTATAATATTCTTTTTTTATGAACACATACTCATACCATTATGCTCATAAATATATTTACATAATTCCCTCTCTTAGCCTTACTGAGAATTTAAGATCACCCCTTTTTATGTTTTCTTTCCCCTAGGTTGTGGGGATATTTATTATGTTTGATGTGTCTAAGATGGGTTCTGGTAATAAAGAACCAAGTGAGAGAAAATGTATCTCATTTATGTACTAGTTTTTATGTTTCCATGTTTCCAAAGGCACGAATAGTCTTTGAGCGTCTATTTGTGTAATGTATTAAGTATTCCAAAAAAAATATATGCAATATCTATGTATGATAAGATTGAGTTATTATAGTTGGTATCAGAGTAATGATTTATTTATCCTTTGGAAACTAGGATAATAAAACTTTTTTTGATATCCCTAGGGATATTTCTAAGGATATGTATAGGGATAACTCTAGGGATGTGTATATGGATGAGTAAATGGTTAGTAAAATGTCCTAGAATTTTAGTAAAGGATAGTGTGAGTGGTTTCCAAGAAATACATCCATCTCTGGATACTAAAAGTATATTTTTATTTGTAATATATCGACCTTGGGGTAATAACTATGATAAGATTTGTTAGGCCTGACTTGGTGTAACCTGGTACATGATAATTGAACTTACTGCACACCTGGTTTGACACTCTTGAGAGATATGTTCTGAAAATTAAAAAACTCATTATGAACCACTATGAAAGATTTGAATAGAAGATGAAAATGAATAATCTAGGATAAAACTAAAGTGTCATTGATTTAAATGTATGTTTCCTGATTTATAAATCCTATAAGTAATCTTTTATTATTATGTGGTTTTCTTCTATGATAAGTGTTTCTCACCCTATTCTTTCTAGTTTAATCAATAGAAAAATCTAGAAGGAACATGGTAAACATTGAATGTTTCAAATTTCAAAATTATGGGCATTATGAAAATATATTTCTGAAGTAGAAATCTCATAAAGAGAATCAAGAAGGTGGTATGATTATTGGTTGTAATTTTTAATAAAAATAGACCGCAACAGACATGTGAATGGTATGTGATATTCTTCCAGTATTTGTTTTTGCATTAAATATAATAATAATTATTATATTGATATTCAAGAACCTTGAGACATGATTTATATTTCATATTATAGTAAATAGGTATTAATGAATATGTTGATGAATCATGAGTAATGGATGGTGAATAAATTTAGAGGAATGAATTATTAAAGTTTTTGGAATTCAATGATTATGTTATATGAATCATAAATTATATAGGTATTTTCATTATAAGTTTACATTAAGGATTTAAAAGGATATATTGAACAGTGATGAAGGAATATAAAAGGTATTTAATATAAAGTTTATATGTTGATTAAGGGATTGTAATCATTGATGTGTTTTTTATATATAATTTTTTTAGACTGGATAAAGAGATGGTTGTATTGGATAATGTAAATTGAATTGTATCAATGACATTATAACCAATTAAGAATTTTTTGAAAATGTATTCAATGTTATCAAGTATGAATATTACATCTTCTTTGATTTATTTAATATATTTAATAATCATTGGAATTGGAAAGCATGCATTTATTTCCAAAGGACATATAGAAATTAAGGTTATTACTATATTTCAAGAGAATATATGACGATGGTATTCACATGTTAGGAATGCGACCACCAGGAAATACTATGTGATATATGTGGGATCAATGTTAAGATTATTTCATGGAATTATTTCTAAAGTGTTGTATTTTCTTATTTAGGAAGGGTTAAAGGTTAAAAATTTATGTAATGATTATGTTACACTTAAAATGAAGTTTTTTAGTTTAAAGTATTATCTCTCCACATGAGGATTTATTCATATCGGATAATCTGTTATAAGAACTTTTTGTTCATGATAACTAATGAATTATATGATGATATATCATGGATCTCATGATCTGTCAGTGCTTCAAGAATTAAAAATTCACCTTCCTTTTTGGATAATGTTTTGATGTGGATCAAGGGAAAAGGGCAGGGTTTTACTAAAATTATGGAAGTATATATTTTCATGAGAATTCATCAACTTTAGAAAAACAATATAGAAATAAAATATTTTCATAATACTGTACCTTTTGCTAAATCAATTTCCATTTAAATCATCACATAATTATGATTTTTAGGCCCTAAAATTTGAACTTATCATTAACTGTTTTGTGATTTATGACCTCAATCAATCCCTATAAATGTTTATACTTTTATTTTATGCCCAATCTTCACTCCCTACCTATGTTCTCTAATGCAGGAAACTAGTTATAAGTTAATTAGGTAACCGTTATGGTTCCAACTTTCCCTTTATAATGGTATTTTTAGTGTTTATTTCCAAGAAGTTTGTTTCTATTAAAGTAACTTTCTAATATTAATAATTTGATAACCTAGAGTAATTTCAAGGGTGAAATTAATTTTAAGGGGTGTTGAATGTAACACCCCATGATTTTGTGATATATTTTTTTGATGAAATTATTTTAGTCATTTTTGATATTTTTCATTTCTATAAACACTGAATGTATATTATGTTATATGATATAACTATATTTGACTTTATTTTCAAATTACACCAATGTAATATTGTGCTACCACAACACCTAATGGGCTTGCATTACACACAACATTGAGTTTCTGCGTACTCGTACTTCATTATTATATTTATTTAAATGAGATAATTAAAACCTAGAGGTTAAAAATAGTAATATGAATATTAATAAATTATTTTTAAATGTTATTTATAATGGGTTAATATAAATAAGACATATTTATATTGAATTATATAATTTTTTGTAGAGTCTTTATATTTTTAAAAATTCTGTTTCCCTAAAGGAACTGGTTTTCTTGTCCTTCTGTAAAAAATAATAAATTTAATTTTAGAAATTAATAGAAATTGAATTTGATAAAAAAAATATATTTTCTTATTTTAGAATTCCAAAATTATCTTATGGTTATTTTTTGTGATTTTTCTGGGAAACTTCATTTTCTAGATGAATAGTGAAAAATGCTGAACTGTAATTCAAAATTGTTTTTTTATATATTTTATCTATATAAAATTTTATTAAAATTTGTTCTTAAAGTTAAATTTGATCAATTATACATATTTTAATTCAATTTAGGTTATTGGAATCATTTTTATATTTAATTTAAAAACAAAATCTTAGTGAAAATTTTAATATTCTCACTATTAAAAACCACGCTTTCTCCCCACGTTTGTGAGATTAGCATTATACTTAATTTTTTTGATTCTGTATATTGAATTTATAAAAATATAAATTAAAGGTTTTAATATGTATAAAATTTATATTCTAATAAGATAAATTTATTTTTTTACTAAAATTATTAGTGAAAATGATTAAAATTAATTACAACGATTATGGTAAAATAATGCTTGACAAGGGAATAAACCTATAACATAAGAGCCAAAATTACCATCAATAAAGTAAGAAACTAATTTTATGGACATATATAGATCATAAAACTTATATTATTGAGTTTTGTTTATTTTTTATGGATTTTATTAGTTAAAAACATGGCTACACTTATCTTATTTTAAAAAATGCCATGTGGGTCCTCTCCCTCCATAACAATGGGTCATCACCTATTCCCATACTTCAAACCTCTCAAAACACTTGGAATCAGAAAATATCAGCCCAATTAACTTAAAAAAATATCTCCATTCCACATTGAAGCATCCCTTTTGGCCGAAATCCAACCAAGGAAGTCCTTTGGTGTAAACCAAAAGGAGCTAGAAAAAGAAGAGGTAACATCCTTCCTCAAAATCATTTCCTTTATTTTCCTTATACAACCACTAAATTATTCATAGTATATGATTATATAATAAAATAAGTACCATGAATATATTTATATTATTTTATAATAATTGTTTTTTCTAAACTGATTCACTTTTCCAATTAATGGGTAATGAACATACCATTTTTGTGTATAACGAACTACCACCTCACGAAACGATGTTGTTTGCTGTTCCTTTACCACATATAATGGTTGGGAATTATGATTTAAAATATATTTTTATATGATATATATGATATATATTATATATTTATTCGTATTTAATTATTATATAAAACATAACTTCTTGATTTCCATATGGTGTAAATATGATAACTCCATTTGTGGACATGTGGACTACCACCTCCTAAAAGTGATAAGACTCATTCACACTTTACATGGGATGTATTAAAGAAGAGTTTAGTAAAATTATTTGGTAAATATTACATATTAAGTATAATTTAATTTAAATATACAAATAAATTTACATATACATCATTTAAATTCTTTCTTTCAAAATGATAATTAAACAGAAATAAAGTTCATGAGTATGTACAACCTACCATCTCCCTGAACGGTGTATTCCATTTCGTATTTAGATTGATTAGATATCATTATAAATGAAAATATAAATAATATATATTATATAATTATCATTGTTTTTCATTCTGGAGATCATGATATAAGTATAATGAAAAAATAAATAGCAAATTAGGACACATGGGAAAAATAAAGCAATTATTACCCAAAACATAACTTTAACATGGAAGAGTTAATAATGGGGCTAATAAAAGACCATAAAAATAATATATGGTATTAGATATATGAATATGGTTCTATTATATAGTTATTATTAAATTATAGTTATTATGTATGATTTTTAATGAGTAAGAAGAGAGTCAATACATAAGGTAAGGGAATTTCATCTCATTTTTTCCCATGAGATACATGCCTTAATCACTATTCATTTATTTTCTGTTTTACATATACTGCCCATGAAAATATTATATAACTATTATACTTAATTTTATATGTATTTACATATTCATTTTATTATCTATACTTCATGGGGATTTATGATTCAAATGTTATCAAATCAGTAAGGTAGTTTTTCCCCAATTTTCTTTCCTTATTACACATGTTTTGTTATACACCTATATTCATACAAGAGGTTAATAAAATTACCTATGGAATGTAATATAATTAATTTAATTTATTAAATGATATTAAAATTTTTAATTTATTTTATTCTTTCATGGGGATCATGATTCAAAAGTTACTCTTATAGTAAGGGTTTTCTCATCTCACTTTTGTTTCTGTGAGACTTATACCTTATTCACCCTTAATTTCTTTTGTGTGGAATATCTAATTCCCATGAATGTGTTCTATGAATCTTATTATTACATTTTATGGGTATTAACATTTCTATTAGATGATATTTATTTCATGGATTTTGTGGTTTATAAATTACTAAAAGATTAAAATGATTATGTCTCATTTTTTTCATTGAGACACTTGTCTTGTTATGCACCTAAATTATTTTATGAGGTGTATATAAGGACTTCTTAAATGTTATATCATGAATCCCATTATTTTCATGATATTTTAAGATTAATTTATTGTTATTGTTTTATGGTGATTATGATTCAAATGATAAAAAGTGGTACGGTACACTTTGAAATATTTGATGATTATTTTCCTCAAGAAATGTTTTTAAATTATCACTTAAGATAATATTCAAACAAAAAAGTTTCCAAAAGTTTTTCAATATTTAATGAGGTGTTTAAAAAAAATTTCAATGAAAAAGTTTCTTAAATGTATTTCATTATTCATTTATAATTTTTCAAGGAAAATGGGTTTCAAAATGTTTTCAAGCATCTTTTATATGTTTTCAATGCTATTATCCAGAAAATGGTTTTCATATTGTTTTAAACAGTCTTTAATAATTTTGTAAGAAAAATGGATTTAAATTTTGTTTCTATATTATTTTATAGTTTTTCAATGCTTTTTTAAATGAAATTGGTTTTAAATTTTTTTTTTTAAGATTTTACTATAATTTTTCACATAAAATCGTTTATTTATTTATTTTATGATTCCTTTATATGATTTAAATTTATTTTAAAATTCAATTTTTTTGAAAGAGATTTATGTCTTTAAATAAAATTATCATATAATAAAAGGTATATTACTTAAGAAATGTTTTAAATTATTTTTAATTAGACCTTTATAAGATTTCAAATTAGTTTTCAAAGAAAATGATTTTGAAATTGTTATTTTTTTTAAAAAGTGATTTTAAAATAAATATTAGTTTTCTTTAGAAATGTTCAATGTGATCATTCAAAAAAATTCCCCATATACTATGAAATGAGTTGTAATAGTTTATTCTTTCATGTGGATATGATCCATCAAAACCATTCAAATTATTTCAAGAATGGATTATGTTTTGATGAAATAATGTTTTTGACACCCATTTCACTTCCACAGGTTCTATGATTTTGAAACCCATTTATTTTTATGGGTTATGAATTGATGAAATGATTATAAAACCTGTATTTTTTTCATAGGTAATGATATAATTAAATGTTAATGATACCGATTTCATTTCATGTGTTATGATGTGATGTTATGAAAACCATATCTTTTTATGGGTCATGATATGATGAAATTGTAATGATATTGTAGAACATGTATGTTTGATTTTTCTATATGATGGGTGGGACCTATATCTCCCAAAAATGCACTGGGTAATGATTTATATCTTATTGGATATACATAAAGGACCTTTTTTAATAAGATGGTCTTGTGAGTGAACCATGACTACCAAGAGTGTTATGTGAGTGAACCATGATTTCCAAGATGGTTATCGGAGTGAACAATGGATACCAAGATAGTTATGGGAGTGAAACATGACTACCAATATGGTTATGGGAGTGAACCATGACTGCCAAGATATTATGGGGAGTGAACCCATACAACTAATATGGTCTTGGTAGTGAATCCTGGACTTATATAGTAATCATTTTTTATATAATTTTGTGTTTTCCACAAACTCCTTGTCTTATTACTATGTTAGTCTTTCATGGATTATGTTATTTATTTCCTTATGATTAATGTATTATTAATTATCAATATTTATCGCATGATTCCTATTTATAATCTTAGATATGCAATGTATGATCTTCTGTTTTTATGAACATGTACTCATATGCTTATACTCATGATTATGTTTACTTATCTCCCTTGATTAACCTTTATAAGCATTTGATCTTACCCCTTTTTATGTTTAATTTCACCCAAGTTATGAAGATATGTATTGTGTTTGATGTTTTTAGGAAGGGATCCCATCAAGAAGAACCTAGTGTGAGATAACGCATCTCCCTTATGTATAAGTGTTTATATTTTTATGTTTCCAAAGGCACTAGAATAATATGTTCTTTGTCAGCCTATTTTTTAATATATTAATTATTTTTCAAAAATTCTTTAATTTATATGTATGTTAGGATTGGGTTTTTTTAAAAATACAATCATAAAGTCAAAAAGGTACATCAATATTTAAGAACATAGACACATAAAGTGATACACATACCTAGGAACTAATACACAAAAAATAAAGATATATAAACCGAGAGAGAAAAAAAACTTAAAAACACACATAAAAACACATGAAAAATAATGAATTCAGTAAAAAAGATAAATAGATAGACCAACCCAAAGGAAATCAGATAAAAAACACACACCCACACATGTGAACACACACATATTGGATTGTTGATAGATTGAAAGGACATGAATGACTGACAAGACTAGACAAGATAAGATATACAGATGGAAAAATAAAAAAAATGATATGGGGGATGAGATTTAATGATAGGAAAATATAGAATAGGATAGGATCATTAACAGATGTGTGATCCTAGGTATTTAAATGAGCCAAGTTCCCACAAGATACTCAGGATTGGAAAGAAAAGTACTTGAATTCAGTTTTATTTTTATCGAGTTGATCTTGAGTTCAAGATACTCAAGTACTAACTCCAGCCATGTTGGAGAATGAGAATAATGTAATATAGTATCTCACAAGACTAATAAGTAATATAATATTTTAATATATATTTTTTACTTCAAATATATGTATTTAGTTTTGAGAATGAGGTTATGATATTAACAATAAATTTGAACTTGGGTGTGAATTTTTTCCTGATATTATAATTAAAATTATCATATATTGTCCTTATCAAATAGTTTTGATACTAAATTAGTATATTAATAAATCCCAATTAAAGTTGTACCTTAATCCCATAAATTGATAGTCAATCAAGAACCACTTCATGTATTGATCTTGAGCTTGATTTCTGAGATGATTTTCTTGACTTGACTCTATTACACCCATATAACCCATCCTACACAAATTGGATGGTAGGAAAAAAATGGAAAAATTTATGGTCTCACACACACATTGATTGTATTTATATTTATTCTTCTATACATAAATATCACATCTTTTTAGATGAGTATTCAATAAATTTCATTAACACTTTCCAAAGGACTGAAATAGTATAGTGTATTTAGAAACTAGAAACACAATATTCTTATTAAATGAAATATTTTAAAAATATCCAAAAAATATCTTCTCACATAGTACTCCTCTTATGAATATCCGACTTAAACCTTTCTTCATTACTTTGGGAATGAATAATAAGAAAGGGTGACCCCAGATGCTCAGTAAGGGTAAACATAAGAGATATAAATCTATTATTATATGAATGAATAATAAAATTATAAGGGTATGTGATCATGAAAATAACTTATGAAGTTATACCCAACCTATCATAGATCATAAACATGATTCACGATATAAAACTTTATCATTTCATAAAATATGGGCCATAAGCGTGAGAAATCATCATAAATCAATCATGAATCATTAGTTAATATCATAGAAGTGTGGTACCATCATAAATATTAAAAACTTTTTCTATTTAATGGTTTGAAAACAATAATATCAATATTTTGGATCAAGACTTATCACCTATTTCACAATGTGGAACATGATGCACCTATTTCTAAAAGTGGATAAGGATGCACCTATTTCCAAATGTGGATCAATCACATCAACTTGTTTCCCATTATTATCATATGAGATATAAATAATTACCTAATGAATTGTAGGGTGGAATGTGTAACACCCATTAAATAATGAAAATCGTATGTATGTGTTCCTTAATATCATAAAGCATTAATTATATCATAACCCATCAAATGAAATGGGTTTCATAAAAATTTCATCATATCATAACCTTTGTAAAAGAGGAAGGTTTCATAATAATTTAATCTTATTATCATATAATAACCCATTAAAATAATAATGTTTCATACGAATTTCCTCATTCTATAACACATAGAACATAAACAAGTTTTATAAAAATCATTACATCATAAATATAAACTATTCAAAGAAATAATAAGAATGGTATCTTTGGAACATATCCCTAGTAAGGCATTGGTAAAATAAATATATGTAATATTATATGGAAGATAGTTTTGAATGATAATTTAATACACTTGGTGAGGAAAATAAATTTTCCATGAAAATAAAATGTTTGTACTAAAAATAGGAAATATATTGTTAGAATTCATTTTTCTCGAAATAAACATTGAAACATATAAATGATTCTTTAAAATCAGTTAAAACATTTCTTGAGGAAAATATACTTACTACCTTTGAAAACAAATCTTAAAACATAGATCATTTTCAAAATCCTTTTCTTTGAAAATAAACATGAAATATTATAAATTAATCATTAAATAAAATAATGTTCATGATAGCGTGAAACTCTTCTCATGCATTACATGGAAAATATATTCCTTTCTTGTATTTAGAAAATGCTAGATAAAGATTTTTTGGAAACAAACATGAAGATTTATTTAAAAATATATTAAAAAAACAAAAATGGGTGAAAACTTATTTAATAAATTATTTGGATAATTTTTTTAATATTCATTTCAATTTTTTTTGAAGAAATGGTGTAGGAATAACAAGGGTTTTTGACTGAAGAGAGAAATAAAGATGATTTTTCTTAAAAACATAATTTTGAAAACATGAGTACATAAAGAGCGTAAATTTAAGGTAAGAAATTTATTATCTATAAATAAACATATGGGATTAAAATAAATTAGTCTATTGTGGTATATATCGTAATATTTCTTCATTGGAATCATAATCATGATAAATCCTTATAAACGATGAAATTGTCACATAAAACCCTTAACACTATGGTAACATTGAGTTATAATCCCTCCGAATGAGAGATAAAAAAATGGAAATGAAAATATCAAATATAATCTTGATATTAATCATAAAACACATTCATGTGTTTTATATACACTGTAAAAATTAATCATGTGGGGAATATGGCATGTGTCTCATAGAAAATAAAAGTGAGACGAAAATCCCATAACATTAGTCTTTACTTCCTTAGTACAAGTTCAAACCAAATGTATAATAAATATATGTTTATTTTTAATCTATTAAATAAAAATAAACGTATATATCATACCATATAAAATTTAGTTGTGACCATTTATTACCTATGTATTAACAATTCCATGTTACAGTCTCGTTTCAGGTAAGTAACTACTTTGTTTTTAATGTATATTCTGATTTTTTATTTTTGGTTATCTTAATAAGATCATTGATAAATAATATCCAGAATGTTAAGTATGATATAAATATCATATATATTCAGTATAAATTTATTTATAGTGATCCATAAATGTTTTAGATAGAAAATCAAATTCATTGTTCATGGAGACAGTTCGTCATATGTACACATGAAAGTTGCTCCAATTTTTCCAACGGATAAAAATAATGAAAGGTTATTAATATATTAATAATATAGAATATTTTTTTGTCATATATATCACATATTTTTATTAAAAACATCCTTAATATCTTCTTTGTAACACATGAATAAATCACCTCGTTTAGCGAGGCGGTAGTCCACCGTACACACGAATGACATTATCGTGTTACCATGGAATGAAAGGTAAGAAAAAAATTGTGATATAATGATTCCATAAGAATAAAAATATAATAAATATAAAATTTAAACAATAAATAAATCATTATAACAATTCATTAATGGTGGTGATGGAGAACAAATAACATCTGTTTGCGAGGCGGAGGTCCATCATACCAACAAATGATGAATTCGTAACCCATTTGATGGAAGAGGATAACGATTTAGGTTATTAAATTAACATAATAACATATTTTTATATGAAATATAATGATATTATTATACCATAATGGTTTAATAATAATTTAAGGATGTTTAGAAGGAAATACAATAAAATTATCAGTAAGGGATGTTACCTCTTCTTTAGAAAACATCTTTTGGTTTGCACAAAAATGATTCTTATAATAAATTTATGAACACAATAATGAATCTATGATGAGAGGAGGGAATAAAAAATGTGATTTTGTTAGGTTTGGTCAAACCAAATGGTTTTGGATGTGTGAAGAAGAGAGGATAGGGCATGACCTTTTATAATTGAGGTTAGTGTTAAAGTTATAATTTTTAAAAGTGAAAGGTATACCCACATTTTTCACATAAAAAATTCTAAAAATGGTAAAATAAAAATAATTGAATATATAACGTCTATATATGTCTATAAATTGGGTTTTAAACATGATTTTTATCATTTAAACCCTTATATTTTTAGTTTAACCCCCATAGAAAATCCATTTTTACCTTAACAACAGTAAATACGTTTTTCTGTTTTTATTATTCATTGTCTTAAAAAAATGACTTGAAATTATTTTAAAATTTAAATTATGTTTATTAAAATTATTTAAACAATTTTTATAAATTCCATTCATATAAGTGGAAAAAATTAATTTAAAAAATATTACCATTGATCCGAAGAGAAAACTATTTTCCAAAGAGAAAATATTCAAAAGATTTACAAGTTTTTATATAAAAATAAAATATTAAATGGATTAATATGACTTAAATGGAAGTAATAGAGATATAATTTAACTAATTTTTTCATTCAAATCATATTAAAATAATCTGGTGTTTTTTAATTCTTTAACTGAAATGAAAATTTCTAATAAAAAAGTTATTTTTCACTATTCATTGAAAAATGTTTATTTTTAGAAAATTATCAAAAATTAATATTTGTCATGCAGTTAGTCAAGACAAGGAAAATAACTTTTTGTTAACTTATGAAAATAAATATTTGTCATGCAGTTAGTCAAGACAAGGAAAAAAGTACTTCTCTATTGATTGAATTAAATTATAATCCTAAGTTCTAGGGAATAGGATCTACAGAGGTAGATCTAACAATTTCTTGGACCTAGTCAATCATACTGACATTGTATTGAAAAAAACAAGTTGGAATAGTTCGAGAGAGAATTTTTACCAATGAATCATGGAATAAATCCCTCTAATAATACATTCATAAGAATATTAGGTTATTAAATTAGCAGTTATTTGAATTCCATGCATTTATAAAATAGATCATTCATGTATTCCATGATATGTAAATGGTCTAATATTGTCATGATATACTATATAGTAAGAAAATATCATAAATATCCAGGTGAACTGAAAGGGAATATTTCGGAACTATCTAATTATACTTGTGAAAGTACAGAAGATATGTACCTGGTAAGTGGAAATAAAAGGAGACACGTTTTCTGGGGACACAAATTAGTCTTCCTTAGATCAACATGATCTAATATTTTAGTTTTTCTAAGGTGATGAATAAGATAAGATCATAGAATCTAGTGGTATCCATAACTACAAATACTTAGTATAATGAAGAATCTACGGAAGCTATGGAGATGTTATTAAATGAAACTATTTTTTGTAGTTCATGGAATCACACCTAGTTAGTAATTTTTTACCATTATGATAATTATTTTACTGGTACTAGCAAAGTTGATAGGATTTAACAATGGAAAATGAGATAAACATAGGGATAACATCTCTTGAGAAGATTTAATAAAGGAGGTGAGTTCACACATACAAAAATAGCCATGTGGAAGAAACATAAATAACCTAGAAACAAAATATGTGACTCAGTAGAAACATGAATTTAATTATGTGAGAGATAGAAAGGATGGTTAAAATATTGGATGTAGTGCAAATGGGAGTGTTGTAATAGTAGGCTCCCAAGACCCAACTTGAACAATAATTTTTATTTTCATATCATGTATACATTTATTTATTCATGATGTTCACTTACCATTATGGTGTAGAGATTTTGGTTTCCCCTATTGAATCATAATGTCTATAGATTAAGTATTATATCAAAAGTTTATAGAAGATCCTACTCTATAATAGGAACCTTTAAATTCTTTGAAATTAATATTAAACAAATATTTCTTGGTATAGATACATCTTACTGATAGGATACAATAGATATTTGGCTATCTGGTGTTAGGGGATCATAAGCATTGAGACTTCTTCTCATGAAGTTCACAAATTATGATCTGCAGTAGTTGAGATCACGAGGATAAACCCACCAATAGTAGAATCACATGTTTTAGGTGTCATTGGTTGTTCCTATCTATAGACATGTGTATTAGTGTCCTGAATTGAGATCATTACAAGTGTGTTCCATTTGATCATGTACTTTGATGCAAGGAAAAAAATGATAATGAAATCATGGCGTGGTAGCTTGCCTTGGGCTTTCCATTGGTGGTATGACATTGGTATAATTTTCAAGATAGTATTTTTCAATACTAGGTTAAGTAAATAATATATCTCAGTCTTAGTTGATCATAATAGTAGTTCCTTCATAATATCTTTTCAAATTTAGTCAAGGATAAATCAATCTTGTTACATCAAAAAACTAAATCAAGGAACAAAAACGGAACTATTTTTCATCTTATTTTATGGATATATGTAAATAAAAAGATATTATATTACATAATGTGTGTTAATAGGTTGGTTGTTATTATTATGAATATTCCTATTTAGGGGCCATGATGTGTTGCTAGAATCCTCTCTTGGTCTGTGAATAATATTCACTACTATAGAGATAAGGGACTAGAGTGCCACATACAAAATAATATTCAAGAATATACCCTATTTAGTTAAATTAGTATATCATATACGGTGGGCTCCACTACAGGGTCTGAGTATTGTCCCAGTTATCAATCACAAAAAAATAAATAAAATCATTATTATTAAAATGATGAATTATTAGGCTGAATTTATTTATTAAAGGTATATACAAGATAATTAAATATGAGGAATAATATTAATTAAACAGATATTATTTTAATATTATAGTTTCATTTAATATTAGAGGGAATTTCTAGTTGAGTTAAATGACTCTGTTTTATCAAATAATATATTTAACATATATTTCATGTATGTGATCAAATAAATTATATTTATGATGCATTATAAAATTTAATAATTATTTATTTAGTGGACGTTATATATAGGGTGGTTGTGGAACCCTTTTCAGGTAGTTGAATATCCACTAAATTGGTGACCGAGGCTCTTGTATAATTATTATTCACTATGAGGTGTCCAGATCCTCTCTCCTCTCCTGCATTCTATATAGAGAATGTTAGGATCTAGGTGACTGTCTCGAGTTCATCTCCTTGTATAGAAGGAACGTCGATGTGGTGATCATTGGGACATCAAATGCATCATCAGATAACTATTCTGGCACTAGAAATGTGACAATAGACGAGACTATTGACTTTTGAAGCACGTACAGATGATCGAGATGCATTTTGATTTAGATCATTTGAGTAGAAATAATCAGTGAAAAGTAGTTTTTGAGAACAAATTCAGATCAAAAAAAGGTATATTTTCAATTTCACGTTTTCCCCTATTTAATTCATTCAATATCCTTAGACCATACTAGGGCTCCGATCATTAGAGATGAAAATTCTAGTCATTTTGTTGATAAATTTTTTAAATCCCTATCCCACCAACTTCCACTATGAACCCTGAATACTCTAATAAAAACCTCATTAATAACCCTATATTTGGAAATGGGTCATGCTAGGGATTAAAACATCCCAGAAAATGGAATGAAATGTTTTAATAGGGGAAATAAAGGATATATCATGATGAAAAGAGTATTACCTCATTCCAAACCACCAAGAAATCAAGGAAAATCAAAAAATTATATGGGAGAGAAATCCAAATCATTGGGAGAGGGTTGAACATGATGTGGAAGTGAAATGAGGGTCAAAGGCTTTAAATAATTTAATGGGAAAATGGGAGAACCCAAAATTTTTAATGACCTTGGTACCCTGCATGGTTTGGCCACATGATTAGAAAAATATTGTGCTAACCATTTTGGAGCCATAGACTCCCCAAAATGAATTAAAAAAATTTCAACTGAATCTCACATGTTAATAAAAACATTGATTAAACCATAAAAAAGGCTACTATCCCTAAAACACCACTGCTACACGGTTAAAAAAATTGTGCACTAACCACACATCAAGGTCTATTTTCCCCAAACACAATACTTCAAACCCCATACATGTGACATAACAAGATTTTGAAAATAAATTTAATATTGAATGAATGAAACACTAAGTCCTTGAAAAACACCACTTTGTTATAACCTTTCTAATAAACATAATTTTCCACTTCTGTGATTTGAATTTTGAAAAACATACATACATGGTTGCATTCAGTAATGTATTTAGAGTCTGATAAGGAAAACGTAATTTTTAGTGAATAGTAACATACCCCAATGACGAGTAATATGAATAGAAATATAACCCTTATTAGTGGTAAATCATATTATTATTTTATTATCTTAAGGATTTAAGATAATGATATCTTGATTACCTTTTCAATGTGATATAAAACGAATTATAGTTTTAATATTACTATTTTTTGAATAAATTATTCTTTTATTAAAAAATTAAAAATATTAATATTTATGAAATTACTTTTAAAAAATGAAGTTCATTTTTTAATTCTACACGTCAAAAAACGGTTAGGGTGAATTTTTGGGATTTTTCTGAAATACTCAAATTTTAGATGAATAGTATAATACGGTAATTTAGTATATATATACTTTATCAGTTAAATTTACTGTTCCTAGAATCATGGATGATTTAAGAACACTTGGTTAGAACTCAAATCCACATATTACTATTATTGGTCATAAGAAACAATATTATTCATTGTCTTTGGAAAAATAATAAAATAATGAGTAAAATAATGGGAAGACCCTCCTCTCCTCCACTATAACCCCCCCTCATTTAATCTTCTCTAAACTCCTCTCAAGCCTTGTGACATGTCTAAATTATACTCAAATATCATCCCAAGCTACCCCAACAAGTCCATCAGACCTTGGTATCATAAAAATACAAAAACCTCTCCCCTAAAGAGGCTCTCAAGGAAGATTACTTCAAGAGGTAAATTACTCTTTCCATTTCTTTTATTTATAATTCCATTCTTATCCTTTTCTTTCCTGAACTCCTTTAATACAAATGTTGTGATGACTCTTGTACCTTACATGTACTGTAATATTTCTATGTTAAAGGGATAATTCTTCATCATATATCCTTTCCCTTTATTTTATTCTAGAAATGAAAACACCACCAGAGATGTGTTAATTTATTACATTCAAGGATGACAGGTGTACTATTTCTATTACCATATTGAATTCTATTAATTAAACTATTTATACCATTGAAACAGAATAAAATATATTTATTATAACTTATTTAATGTTTTATAATCCTTTTGTACACATGATATTAATTTATAAATCAAAATGAGTCTGTTGTGATAAAAAACCGCCAATTAACCCAATGAATTGTCATTAATGTTTTGTATAATGATCTATCTTCACACCCATTAACCAAATAAATTTTATAAACATACGAGATAATTTTTATTCACTAATAACATTCATCTTATATTCTGGACAACAATTCCAATTCTACATGTTTATCTACACATGAATATACGTACACCGATCATGAAAACCAAGAAAGAAAACACTCCCAAACAATGAAATTGAATCTTCTAACCCATCAAAAGGACCAGAATGAACCTAATAAGGTTATAATAAAAACATTAACTATATAGGAGGTTATGGAATCCTTAATTTATGAACCTAAATTTATTATTCTGGTCGTTAAGACCATGTGAGGAACACCTTCAGACTTATGGTAATGGTTTTCCACGCGAACCTCTACTCTCATTCTGGTTAGTTTTTTTATCTACTTACCTCAAATAAATTATTATTTATTCCTATATACTCTTTAAAATTTATGTGTGAATGATATATATATATATATACATTTACCGACCAGAACCATACCTTCATTTATGGGGGGTAATATTTTTTAAAAGGATCCTTAAAAAATTCTTCCCGAAATACAAGCCGGACTCAAGGGAATTTCTCAAATTCTTACCTATTTTCATGGTCACTCTATAATACGTTTTTAGAAACAATAATATTTCTAAAATAAATAATTTTATTATGAAAATACTATCTTACCTCACTTATTATATTATAAAAAACATTTCCAAAATAACTCATCTTTTCATAGTATAAGAATATTTATCTCAAAAATTACTCAATTATTTTATAAGAGTATCATCATCTGTTTCAACACTCCAGTTTATTATTATGTATTATTGAGATTAATCTTTATTATATCATCTACCAGATTTAATTGAATATTTTTTTATTAGTTTGAATGTGGATGTGCTATCTTAAAACCATTCACCAATTTAGTCCGAATGGTAATCCTTTATGCCCAATGTTCGAGGAAAGTTATTTATGTTTCATATTTTAGTTACAATATGATGGTATATGTTTTTATTTTTATTACGATTCATATGAGGAATTAATTGGACTTATTATGTGATGGGTGTGGCCTGATATATCCCCTTGATGCATAATTAGGTCTCATGAGATAAATATATATATGGAATTGGCCAAGTCCTTTCCCATTCTTATATATGGTTTTGGTCGAGGCCTTAATCATTTTAGGATTTCACGACTGAGGCCTTAACTGTATGTTTCAGAATGTTTGATATACACATTTCCCTCATTATGAAGCTATAAATTCATAGTTCATGAGGTTATTTGACTAGTATAATACCCATGATTTTGTTTTATTATGGAAATATTTATTGAGTTCATATTCCTTCCATATTATGTTCATGTATATTTTTAAAGGAATGAGTTTTAAATTATTCACCATGTGGAATTTTATGTTATCTTCCACTATAATGTTTACCCTTATTGAGTATCTGAGCTCAACCCTTATTATATTTCAGTTTTTCCAGGACATGAAGAGGTATATTATTAATGACCTGTAGGGATAAGCTTGGAGTTTTGGATGATCCTAAAAAATTTATATATTGTATTTCATTTCATGTTGTAATTTTGATCTTATGTATATATCTGATTTCCAAAGCCACTAAACTAATCGGTCCTTTTGTATGAATATTCTTTATTTATATGCCAATGTAATAAAATAAGGCCCTAGCTCTGAGAAACTAGGGTTGAGTCTTTAAAGTTGGTATCAAAGGAAGCTTAGTAGAAAACATAGAAAATAGATTTAGAAAACATAGATTAGGGAACAAACCCAGAAGACAGTATTTAAGGATAAACATACAAAAACATCCTAGTATTTTGGTAAGGAATAGATTTTTTGGATCCTTCTAGAAAATACATCCATGTCTGGATACAACAAGTTAATGTGGTTCTAGCATAGATGTACCTAGTGGTGAAAACTTCGACAAGGAGTTTTCGGTTTGACCCTTGGTATCCTAGTACATGACAATGGTCCTTACTGCGCACTTGGTTTGACACTCCCATGGGAAATTATTAGGATAATTCAAATTTTCTTTACAAGCCATTATAAATTATTTAAATGTAAATTTTTCCTCAAATAAACCATGATTATGATTATGGGATTAGACATGCATAGGATTTCAATTTCTGGTATGTGTTTTTTTGAAGTTGAGATAGTACATCATGATTTATAACCTAATCTAGTGTATTCCATTATTTAGAAATGGAAACTAGTGGAAATAATAGAAACTGCATGAATGCACATATCCCATATAGGTATTTTCATCATGTGCAAGATAATGATATTGGATCTGGAGCTGTGACTGGTATAGAGAAACTTATAACTATACTTGGATAACTTACTCAGGTTATGAATAATATCCTTACCCTTTTGGAGCAGTTGGATCCAAAATGTGTAGGAGATATGTTATATCTCTTTATGTGACAATTTTCGCCATAATTTATTGGGATTAGAAACCAATTCGTAGTAGAGCAGTGGGTAGGTTCTTTAGAGATTATATTTCATACCTTGGAAAGTAACGAAAGGAAGAAGGTTTTCCTGATAGTTTATCATCTATTAGGAGATACTGATTAATGGTGGTCACTGATTCAAAACAAAAAGGTATAAGAAGAGATATAGAACATGTAATGGAGTGAATTTACTGAAATTTTCTTAGAGAAATAATTTCCTCATGAATAGCGAGTGGATATTGAAAGGCAGTTTCAGAATTTGAGGTAAAAGGAAGATGATAATGCTTAAATGTATGAAGATATCATCACAAGGTTATCAAGTCATGTTATGAACTATATAAATAATCCAAGGAGTAAGACTGATTGATTCTTTGATGGATTAAATCCAATTATTTTGTGGGAACTGGTTTTCCAAGCTTTATCATCATACGAAGATATAGTCTCACCTACTATTAAAATGGAAAATGAGTTCTCTAAGTAAGACATTAAAGGAAATTAAGAGAAGGAGAGGGTTTTTGAAAACTCTGGAAAAGGAAATAAAAAAATAGGGAAGAAAGGAAGAGTTGAATTTCCAACCTATGATAATTTTGGAAGGAAACACCCAGGTGACTACTTAAAAGGAAAAAAGGTGTGCTAAAAGCGTGGATAGAAAGGCTATCATGCTGGTGTTTGTAAGGGGGAGAAAGAAGATATTAATGTTCAATGCCATACTTTTATGGATATGTGATACTATGCTAATGATTTTCCATCCCATCAAGGAAACATGCCTTAGAAAAGTTCAAGGGAGTTGGGACAAGTTTATGTGATCAAAATTGTTGATATTATAGTTTCTAATGATGTGTTGGAAAGTACTTTAATCATTTACTCAATCATAGAAAAATATTTATATGATTTTGGATCATCACATTATTTCATATCTTCCTAGTTTTCTATGAAAATTTGATATTTCCAATTTCATTTAATAAGGGAGTTTTCAGTAAAAACTCTTAAGGGAAGTATCATTACAACAAAGTTGTGTTAGGAAGCCCCCATTATGGAATATAAACATGATTTATCTACGATTTTTTTATCATACACATGATTGAATTTGATATAATTCTCATCATGGATTGGATTTGGAACCATGATGCGGAAATTTATTGCAAGAATAAGGTTGAAATTTTCGAGGATGATGTGGAATGCCTTATCATTGGAGTAGAAACATCACCATCTAATTCTCATCTAGATCCACCCCCTCTAGCTCTACTGAATTCAATTATTTGGGAGGAATTGAATGCAATAACTATGGGCAAGGAACAGAATGTTAAAATAGAGGATGTACCAATTATACAAGATATTTTTGATGTGTTTCTAGAGGATTTACTTGGACATCCTCTAGAAAAGAAAATTGATTTTTCCATTGAAATAATTTCTGATTCAAGTCCTATATCAAAGACCCCTTATAGAATGACCAATTTGGAATCGTGGAACTAAAGAAACAACTAGAGAAATTGAATGATAAAGGTTTTATATTCTCTAGTGTTTCTCCATAGTGATCCCATGTTCTTTTCATTAAGAAGAAAATAGATCTATGAGGTTGTGCATTGACTATTGGGAGATCAATTCTATTACAACAAAAAACAAGTACCCCTATCTCGCATTGATGATTAATTTTATCAACTTCATGGAGCCCAATATTCTTTGAAGATAGATATTCAATCTGGATATCATCAGTTGTGTGTGGGGAAGGAAGATATTCCAAAGACAACATTTCAAACCAGGTATGGGCATTATGAATTTATAGTAAAACCTTTTGGATTGAATAATTCACCCTATGTTTTAATGAATCTAATGAATAGAGTTATTAAGGAATATCTTGAAGAATTTGTGGTGGTATTTATCAATGATATCTTGGTATACTGAAAAATCTACAAAGATGATGAAAATCACTTTCACACTATATTAAATACTCTTATAAGAAATGAATTATATGGGAAATTTAAAAAGTGTGAATTTTGGATTCAATCACTTTCCATTCTTGGCCACATTGTCTCTAAGGATGTAATATCTATTGATCCTATAAAGACAAAGGCTATGAAAGAATTGCGTACTCCAATGAACATAACAGAGGTACATAGCTTTATTGCTTTATAAGGTTATTATTGGAATTTTGTTCAGAACTTTTACCATTTAGCCAACCCAATGACCAATTATACATGTAAATGGGTTATATTAGTATGGAAAAAAGAATGTGAGGACTGTTTTGAAGAATTTAAGAAGATATTAGTAAATTCTCCAATCCTAACTCTACCATTGGCGAATGATGGGTTTGTGATCTATTGTGATCCATCAAAAAAATTACTTGGTTGTGTCCTTATATAGAATGATAGAGTTATTTCCTATGCATAAAGGCAGTTAAAAATTCATGAACAAAACTATCCTACTCATGATGTTGAGATAACAATATTAATCTTTGATTTGAAGATATTGAGACATTATCTCTTTGAGAAAAATGTGAGATATATATATCATAAGATTAATTCTCATAGAAAGAACTAAACATGATGCAATGGAGATGGCTCGAACTACTCAAGGATTATGATTGTTCCATACTATACCACCCAGGAAAGGAAAATAAGGTTACTGATGCATTGAGTAGGAAGGATCTTGTAGTTATAAACAAAATGAGGATTGACAAGGATCCTTTGTACATGGATCTAGTGAGGATGGACATGTGGATTATCATAGAAGGGGAAACATCACAACTTTTTCAAATGGTTTCCCAACCAAATTTATTAGAAATATTTAAATCTTTATAGTCTAATGAAAAGATTCTTCAAATGAAAATTAATGATTTGAATGATGGGAAGTTGGATGAATTAATGTGTGAAGACGGAATTCTGAAATTCTGGAAGAGGCTATGTGTTACCTCTTTACCCGAGCAGAAAAGGGAGTTATTGTATGATTCTAATATCTCAAATTTCTTTATACAGCCTAGTAGCAATAAAATGTATATATATTTGAATGAAAATTTCTGGTGGGATAACATGAAGAGGGAAACTATTTATTTTGTATCAAGATTTTTAGTATGTCAACAACTGAATGTCGAATGAAAAGATCCTAGAGGATTCCTGAACCCTCTACCTATTACAACATGAAAATGGGATGAAATCACCAGAGATTTTTGTCACCAAATTACCCAAAATTCTAAGAATGAATGATGCAATATGGGTAATTGTTGACCAGCTTATGAAACCTGTACACTTCCTCGCTATCATGGAGAATTTTCCACTAGAGTGCCTATCAAGACTCTATATCAATGAAGTCGTGAGATTTCATGGAGAACCTCTATCTATTTTTTCTGATAGTGATACATGATTTACATTGAATTTCTAGAAATGTCTTCATAAATATTTAAATAATGAGCTTCAATTATGTACTACTTATCACCCACAAACTGACGGGAAATAAGAAAGGATGATATAAACCTTATAGGACATGTTGAGATAATGTTCACTATACGTTCAAAGTATGTGAGATTAATACAAACCTTTATTAGAGTTTTCCTACAATAATTGTTTCCATTAAAGTATTAAAATGGTAGCATATGAAGCATTGTACCGAATTAGATGGCATACACCAAATTGTTGGGATGAAGTTTGAGAATGGAATATTGTGGGCCTAGAGCCTGTAGAAGGTACAACATCGTAGGTAAAGACTATTAATGGTGTAAGAACCCAAAGCTTCTTTTCAGGTATGTTTTTCCTTTCTGGTCATTTTTGGGAAAAAAGGAGGAGAATCTAGATATTCTCAAAGTACACGCCGTGTACTTTTTCAAGTACACTCCATGTACTTTGATGCCTCTCGAGGCCGTGTGCTGTCCGTGTCATGGCCATACACACAACCATGTAGGGGTGACGTGGAGGCCACTTAATGCGGAGTACGGAAAAGCTTAGTACATGCCATGTACTCTAAAAGTACACACCATGTACTTTTTTTTTCATTAAATGGACCGAGGTCACGTCTTAAACCCAAAAACGTCTTCTTCTCTAGCTTCTTTTACTGAGAGAGAGGGTACAACCGTAGATCTTCTCCAAGACACCGATTTATCATCGGTTATCTGAATGAAACGCCGTCAGTTGCAATAGAATCGCAACAACGAGTTCTTGGTTCTTCTTTGGCCACATTTCATGATTCTTTCTCTTATGGGAGTTATCTGAGGTTGAAAGTTTTAGATGTTTCTGCAGATCTACTCCATTCTAGGCCGATTCACAGGACAAGGTTTAAGTATATCGATCTCCTTGGATCGAGGTAGGTGGTTTGTTTCCCTATGTTGGACATCTTTGAGTTTTTGTGCAAAAGTGTCAGATTCCCATGTTTTGGGTATCTCGAGTTAGGGTTTTGATCCTGTTTTATTATCTGACTTATATTTCTTGTGTTCTAGAGGCTATTAGATGAATAATGATTGCTTGTTAGAATGTTTGAGGATCACTGCATGGGTGTTCTCCCTTATTTTGGTTTTTTATCACCGTTTGGATTAGGTTTCCTGTGAGGCAGACCTTGTTGCATTGATTTCCTACCTTGATATAATTGATTGAATGTTTTTACTACTATTTATATGCTTTTTTTCTTCGTATATATTAGCCAAGTAGTTGTGGAACTTACTTAGGGCTGCTGACAGTCGATTACACATGACTAGACTGCTCAGGGCTGTGTGAACCTGGTGCGCTAGACTAAAGAGGGAATTGAAGATTAAAGGCTTCCCTAGAGAGTCTGTTAAAAATTAGTATCATTCACAGGACCTATGGGAATTGGAATTTGTTCTTCCTCAGAGTTTCCTTAGTTATGTATCAAGACTATAGGGGGAATTAGACGTAAGTGCTTCCACAAAGAGTCTATATCTATCATTACCAGACCGTTGGGGAAATGATGGTGAGAGATTCCTAGAGTGTTTGTGCCTTGTATGATTACGTGACTAGAGGGGTCTGCCAGTATGAGCCACCCATAGAGTCAGTGTGAATATTGTTTGGTTGGTTGTGACGAGTCCACCAAGCCAAAGAACAAGCTTGGGTTTTGTACTGCTTGTTGTTTAGGTAGTATGCTGAGATACCTGTTGTGTTACTTGCTATTCCTTGGAAATATAGAGCTGATGCTAGGTTCCTTGGTTGATAATTAAATGATTTAATTAAATTAACAAATTAATGTGAAAGGAGATTTGTAGGATGGTTTGATTTAGTGTATTCCTATTTCTCTGCTGCATTTATTTCCATTACTTTTGCTACATTTCTCACTGATAGTAGGGAACAGATCTTGTGGTTGTTGCCTATTGGGATTAGTCTCACACCCTGTTTGGATTCTTATTTCATACCAAATAGGTTATATGGTTACTGGTGTGGATAGGGATTGTGGCCAATCTACTTCAGGTACATGATTTCTGGTTGGAGATGGAGTGATAGGACCGATCTTAGTCTTGCGATGCTGTTGGAGTTTCCATTTACTTTTAGTACATTGTTCTGAGTTGTATTTCAACACGTTGTTGTGTTTGCTTCATTCCTTAGATACTTGTACCTGCTGCATCATTATCGTCATTATTATATTTTCATTTCTTCCGCTGTTTAGTTTTAGTTATTGTATGTCATTTACTGCTTCCGCTATTGACTATTATTTACTTTTTCTTGTATACTTTACCAAATGAGGGAATAGTTTCCCCGATGACTCACCAAGGCCATCGTTGCTAGTGAGCAGCCTCTGGCATTTAGGGAAACACGCTTGAGGTCATGCGGCGAACTGGGTATGGCACACCAGTTGAGTGGCTCCAGATTTGGGTCATTACAAAAGGCCTTATCAAATCCACTAGAAATAGAAAATAAAGATATGATAATAATCAAAGGAAGGATTTAGAGTTTCAAGTGTTAGATCATGGTTTCTTAAATGTATCTCCATGGAAGGGTGTTATAAGATTTGGGATGAAAGGGAATCTAAGCCCTAGGTACATAAGAACTTTTGAAATTATGTAGAAAAAAGGATCTATTTCATATCATTTGACTATTATAGCAAGCCAGTCTAATGTACATAATGTGTTCCATGTCTAATTTCTGAGAAAGTATATGACAAACCTAATGAATTTCCTCCCTTATAAATGTATAAAATTGGAACCAGACCTATCTTACTGTAAAGATCCTATCTAGATTCTGAAAACTGAAGAAAAAGTGTTGAGGAATCAGACTACTCAACTGGTAATGATACATTTGAAAAATCATAAAATTGAATAGCAAACATGGGATTCTGAGGATCTTATGATAAAGAACAAACCAAATATTTTTGTGAGGTAACATTCTGGTAATTTTTAGGAAGAAATTTTTGTAAGGATGGGATTGTACAACACCCCAAGAATTTAAAAATAAATTTTATATTTAATGAATAAAACACGAATTCTATGAAAAAAACTACTTTTTTATAACATATCCAGTAAACATAATTTCTCCACCTCTATAATTTTAATTTCAAAAAACTGACATACACGACTGTGTTCAGTAAGAAATTTAGAGTCTAATAAGACAAACATAATTTTTGGTGAATACTAACACACTCTTATGAATAGTAAGGTGAATAGTAATATTAACATTATGAATATTAAATCATATTATGATTTTATTGTATTAAGGTTATAAGATAATGAGATCTTGATTAATTTTCCAAGGTAATATAAAACAAATTAAATTTTTAAAACCGTTAATTTTCAAATAAATTTTTATTTTATTTATAAATTAAATTAATAATATTTAGAAAATAAGTTTTAAAAAATTGAGTTCATTTTTTAATTCTACACATTTAAAATGGTTAGGATAAATTTTTGGGATTTTTCCAAAATACTCAAATTTTTTATGAATAGTAAAATATGACAATTTACCGTATATATAAATTATTAGTTAAAATGACTATTCTTAGAATCATGGAAGAAGTAAGCACAATTGGTACTCACTAAAATTCATATATTAATTTTCTTGGTCACAAGAATCAATACTATTGGTTGTATTTGAAAAAATAACAAAATATTGAGTAAAATAATGGGAAAAACCTCCTCTAATCCACTATAACCCCCTCCTTACTTCTTATATTTACTCCCCTAAAGCCTTATTCCTTGTTTACATTATGGTCAAATATACTCCCATAAACCTCCCCAATTTCCATAGGCCCTTGGTCTCATAAAAAGTCAAAATCCTCTCCCATAAAGAGGCTATCAAGGAAGATTACATCAAGAGGTAAAATCCGATTTTGATTTCTTTTGTTTCAAGTTCCTTTCTTTTCTTTTTCCTTCCTAACCTCCATTAATCCAAATGTTGTGATTAATCAAGTACCTTAAATTTACTATAAATTTTTTATGATAAAGTAATAATTCCTCATCATCTCTCATTTCCCTTTCTTTCATACTAGAAATGATAACACCATCCGAGTTGTGTTAATTTATCACATTCAAGGATGCCATGTTTTCAATTTATATTATCATATATATTTATGGTCATGAAACAACTTTTATGGTTGAAAAATACTATATAATATGTATTATAAATTATTTAAGGTTCTTTAATCCTTTTTTACACATGATATTAATTTATAAATCAAAATGAGTTCTTTGCGATAAAAAACCGCTAATTAAGCCAAAAAATTGTCATTAATGTTTTATATATTGATCCATATTCAGTCCCATTAACCAAAAAAATTTATAAAAATTTAAATTTCTAGTTTTTCACTAATAAAATAAAACTTATATTTTGGAAAACCATTCTCATTCTATATGTTTATCCATATATGAATATAAGTAACCCAATCATGAAAACCAGGGAAGAAAACACTCCCAAACAATGAATTCGAATCTCTTAACCCATCAAAATGCGATGAATGAACCAAATAAGGTTATAATAAATCAATAAAATGAATCAAGGTTATGTAATCATTAATTTAAGAAACTAAATTTTATTATTCATGTCTTTAAGATCAAGTGAAGAAAACCTTCAGACTTGAGGTAAGGGTTTTCCACCCGAACCACCATTTTAATTTAGGTTACTTTTATTACCTACATACCTCAATTAAATTATTATTCATTCATATTTCTTCCAAATAATTTATGTGTTAATTTTCAATATATTTTTACCAACCATAATCATATATTAATTTATATGGGTTTATATGTTTTAAAAAGAACTTTAAAAAATTATTCCTGAAATACAAGCCCGACTCAAGGGAATTTCTCAAATTCTTATATATTTTCAAGGTCACTCAATAACATGTTTTCAGAAACCATTATCTTTCTAATATCACTAATTGTATATAAAAATAAAATCTTACCTCACATGTTATTTTATAAAAATACTCTTCCAAAATAACTCTTATTTTCAAAGTAAAAGAGTATTTATCGCAAAAATTGCTTGATTATTTTCTAAGGTTATATTCATATATTTCAAAAATTATATAGATTATTTTGTATTATTGGGATTAATATTTATGATATAATATACCATATTTAATTGAATATTTTTTGATTAGTTTTATTTTGGATGTTCTATCTTAAAAAAATCCACCAATTTACTCCAAATGGTTAATGTTCAGGGAAACTTATTTAGGATTCATATGTTGGTTTCAATATGAATCTATATGTTGAATAGGTTTATCCTTATTCATATGATGAATGAATCAAACTTATTATCTGAAATGTGGGGCCCTCTATAGCCCCTCGATTCATCAGTAGGTCTCATGAGACAAATAGGTATGGACTTGGGCAAGGCCTTGCCCATTTTTAGATATGGTTTTGTCCGAGGCCTTATTCATTTTTATATGTCTTGGCCAAGGCCTTGATGGTATGTTTCAAAATGTCCGACATATGAATTTCCCTCATTATGGAGCTATAACTTCATATTTCATGAGGTTATTCAACTAGTTGAATACCCAATATTTTGTTTTATTATGGAAATATTTACTCAACTCAAATTACTATTATATTGTATTGAAGTTTGTTTTAAAGGAATGTGTTTTCAATTACATACCATGTCTAATGTTTATGTTATCTTCCACTGTAATATTTACCCTTACCTAGCTTCTGATCTCACCCCTTCTTATGCTTCATTTCCCACCATACATGAAGTGGTATATTATCAATGACCCATAGGGATAATCTTAGAGTTGGGGATGTTCCCAAAAAAATATTATATTTTGTATTTCATTTCATATTGTAAAGTTGAACTTATGTATGCATATTGTTTCCAAAGCTACTAAACTACTCAGTTCTTTGTGATTCATATTCCTTGTTTATATTAAAATGTAATAAAATAAGGCATTGGATTTAGGAAACTATGGCCAGGTATTTACAATACGTGGGGAAATCTTAGAGGTGGTAGTGGGATTAGTAGGGATTCGATGCTAAGGGGTGGAATCTAGGAAGCTATATTGGAAAAATAATTCATTAATCATGCTAATGTTTTTAGATATAGAATTCTTATAATTTATTAGGGAATTTTTCATGTTAATTAAAGTTGGATTATTAACAAAATATACATCCAAGGAACATGGTATGATGGATGTATACAATGAAATTCTATTTATTTCAGAACAGTTTAGAAATGATGGTGACTTTCTTAAATCCTATGTAAATGTAGAAACTGGTGTACTTGAAATGATGCATTGTAAAATAGACCTCATTTGATAGTGTAATGATGGGGTATTTACCACCCATAATTAATTTTATTTCATTATTTTTGAGAATAATATTGTTTCTCAATGTGGGGTTTGTGATTGAGACCATGTGACCACAATAAATCCTATCAAGTTGGCTGGGAAGCATCTTGGAAAATACCATTCCCACACTAAAGTTGTGGATTATATTTTAGTATTGGCGATATAGCCCAACCACAAATCTTTATTGGGGAGCTATTTATTACTAGGTTATATATAAGAGAAGAATCATAGGATATACTAAAATAAAAATAGGGGGTAGAATTGAGTGGTGGTCTTGTGTGAATATTATCTTATTTATTAGTATAATTATATTAGTTTGTGTGGGAGGGAAAAAATATCTCCCTTGTATTCCGTCTATTTAATTTCCTAATATTTTCATTACTCATGTATTTTTGATACATATAGATACTTTATCTTCAAATGATTCCACTCATGTTGGAGTATTGGTTCTTCAAATTCTTCTTAGACATGACATGAAAAGTGGATAATACATTACAGAATGACTGGATAGGACACATAATGGTAAGACATAACCACCCATATATAGTGTTTGGGATATAGGAATAGTAATTGATTATAGAAAGATGATATTAATGAATATATATGCCAATGAACACATAGGTAAGATGGAATATAAATTTATAGAGAGATGGAAGAAAAAATTGGCTGATGTACTGATGAATTCAAGGATGATTGAATGGGAAAACCGTTGAACTAATGAATTGTTTAATATATAGACGAACATATAGATGGATTTATGGAAGGATGTATGATCAACCGAATGAATAGGGGGATGTTGTATAAAAATATAGAATTATGGATTGATATCCAAGAAAATTGGAAGATAGATGGAATAATGGACACAGACATAGGCATGCACAAACAAAAATGGATAGGATGAATAGATAACCAATTTGTAGAAACAATGACCAACTGAATGATAATCACAAATAGACACACACGAAAACATAGGAGTTCATGGTCTCATTGGATGGAACATAATTCTAGAAAAACTATCTATTAGGCTTCAAAATATATCGTTACCAGATACTTCGATTAAATGTGTAATAATATAATATCCATGTGATGTGTTCTCAATGATGCATGTTTTCAAACTGTGAATTTCAAATATATTGTTATTATGAGGGATTCACAAAGATATATTAAATTATTAAGATTCTTATACTAGGCAATATGATTCCTCAGTTGATGATTCGACCTCTCATCCTTTCACCTGACAAAAAATGTCATCGTCACCACCCTGAGTGAACAAGTGACCTCCCTTATTTGGAAGGTGGGATAGTCATGTGAGACCCCAAACAACTAAAATGGGTCTATGTGGAAAAAAACCATCAGAAAAAATAAGTTATTTGGATAGATTTACGGACCTCAAAACTCTCTCTCTCTCTCTCAGACACTAATAATCAAATAGTAATTTACATTGATAGGATTGTTAAAACAATATCCATCCATCCATATATCTATGCATGCATGTTTATAAATATGAATACATAAATTAATACATTGATGAATATATACATGAATATTTACATGCATGAATCCATACATCCATGCGTTCATCAATCCATCCATGCATCTAGGTATCCATCCTTGAATCCATACATGCATCCGTGCATCGATGAATTTATCCATCCATCCATGCATACATACATGAATCCATGCATTCATGCTATAATTCATGCATATTTCAATCCATACATGCTTGTATTCATCCATACATGTATATATACACCCATCCATGCATCTATCCATCCATTCATGCATCCATCCATCCATACTTGCATCCATGCATCAATCTATCCAACCATCCATACATAAAAATACGCATACATAAATGTATCCACACATACAAAAATACTTATATGGTTATATGTATTCATGCATGAATCCATGATAAATTCATCTATACATCCTTATATATAGGATGTGATGGGACAAGGTAGAAAAACAATTGATACATTACATAGAATACTTTCTAGAATAGAAATGACATGGAATCCACACACATGCACAAACAAACCTATACATGAGATCATGATTGGATTGATTAATGAAGGATAAATGAAAGGTTAGACCGATGAAGTGATGAGAAAGTGGTTTTTATGATCAATGGACGAATAGAATGATAGATAGACCAATGAATGGGGTAAGGAATATATGGTTGGATAGATGAACTAATTGAGGATCGAATTTAAAGAAATATAAACAAATGGATGAATGGGTGGATGGGATGAATAAATAGATTGATTGGATAAGGAATAGGGGGATGAATGGATAGATAAATGAACCAATGTATTAGCCAATATAATTATCATCAAATGGGTGGACATATGGATAAATAGATAGGTACAATCATGCATAGATAGAATACCAGATACATGTAGAGATTTTAGGAGACACAGACAAACACACATAGAAAAATAGATATATGGACCAATATATGTACATACATAAACATTAAATGATTGAAAAAATAGATGAACATAAGAAAATTAAAACTACATAAAAGATGAATATAAAAATGAGCACAGTAACACACATGGTAATATTAATGGACACACACACATATAGAAAAATAGATGGTTATATAAATTAGAAAAGACACACATTGATGGGAAAAAGAAAACACACACACAAAAATGGACAAAGAGACATTTGGGTAGATATATGTATACCCACACACATTGATAAGAAGAAAACCCAAACACAGACAAACTAATAACTAAAAATATAAATAGAATGGATCCCACACATGAAAACACACACACACACACACACACTAGTGGATTGATAAAGAAAAAAATGATATATAGGTGTGCACCCATGAACGTACATAGTGACCGAGAGTGAGAGATATTGGAGAGAGATATATATATAAAGGTAGAGAGATAGAGGCACACATGCACACACACATGCACATATACCCAAATGAACTGATAAATGTGGGATGTGTGAATTCAAGACCAATGAATTAACAAATGGGATGACATATTGACCAACAGATGGATGGGTAGAATAAAATTTGCTAGAATGAATAAATATTCTGACTAATGAACTAAAAGAGGGGATAACAAACATACTATAACATAAAAAACACATATAAACACAAACACATATACCTAGATATAGGTATAAAAAATAGTGTCATAAATACATAAAAAGGAATAAATAAACATAGAAACATAAAAATTAACACACAAACATGAACAAACAAACTTTTAAAGAAGGATAGATATAGACACACACATATACCTAGAAACATGATCACACACACACATGTTCACATAGATAAATAGAAAAATCAACCCATACATAGACACACACACATAGTCTAACTTCAAGATTGACTAGACATGAAAAACTAATAAAAGTAGACAAGATAAGTTATACAATTAAAGCATAAAGGATAGTGAATCGAAAACATTAATGATGAGACAAGACATGGTAGGATAGATAAAAAACTAGTGTTCATGTGTGTAGTCAACTTTATGGAATGGGTGGGATGCATGAATGTATGGATAAACAAAAAGACAGGTTGATAGACACACACACACACAAACATACACACACATTTAAATACACTCTCCTAGAGAGGGAAAGAGAGGGAGTGAGGTGGATTTAAGGATTTATAGATTGAAACACAGAAAAATAGATATTGGGAGATAGAGACTGGTTTATGAATAGAAAAACATAGATGGAGAAATATATGGGAATTAAAACAGAAACATTAGTAGGAAGATGATCATACACACAGAAAAAAGTGAATAAATAAATTTAAAAAAATTTACAAACACAACACCTTATATAACACACACACACACACAACACACACACAAATATATTGATATATGTATGGATATATATATAGAAATAATTATATAAATATATATCAAAAATTGATGGATGAATGAACTCATTGAAAAATAGATAAACAAATTAATGGATTTATAGAACGATGAACTATCAGATGGACGAATGGGGAGATGATGAACTAATGGATGGGCTGATGGATGGGATTAAAAAAAATTGAAGAAAAATGGATGAATATTCATGAACACACATATAAACATAGGCATATATAATTAGATATGTGGAATAGATGGACCATCGAACTGGAAAGCTGATAGATTAAAAAATAGCAATGCATAAACATAAAAACCAATGTATGAGAAGAAAAAACCTATAGATCTATAATAAATCAAATAAAAACACATAAAATTAAAATATATATAGATTTAAATGTACACAACATGTATAATACATGAAAAATTAACAAAATATTTGATTTTAGTAGACTATACTACACTAGAATTGATAGAAACAAACATAGACATAAAAATATAAAAACTCAGACAAAAATACTCTCTATGTGAAATACAAATACACATGTAGAAACATGGGTTAAAATATAAACAAGCAGGTGGATGACAAAATGATAGATGAAAAAACATATAGTTTGATAGACACACCAATAAACTGATGAACACACGTAAGAATGTGCATGTGCACCACCCCTCCCCCACCACACATGAATTCATCCTTGATTATATTCCAGTAATCTAACATATTATTAGATATTAGTCCTTAACACTAAACCAATAATCAAATTTAGTCTAACAATTCAATGAAGGTTACATCAACTCCAACAAATACATAGGGATTAATATTTCAATTTTTTCTAATAGTAAGTCACCAAAAATGTTTTGGAAGAGTTCATGAAACCCCATAACATAGGATAATTATCTTAAATGATAAATTTGGAAGGTATTAATAGGAAATTAGTATTGAGATCCATGGATTAGTAATGGATACATGTGGAGTACATGCACATCTTGCAGAGACTAAGGTAATCCTAATGATTTCCCATTTAACTAATTTAGGTAATTCATTAACATAATTTATAGGTTTTATATGATATAAGGTGTAGAGGAATTTATCTATGTGGGTATGGGTAGTTGATCATAATAAAGATTTTTCATGCTTTCTACATAGAGAGACCCAAATTCACAAATACCAATGTTGATTAATTGAGGGAACTTAGAAGAAAAAAAGGAATACCGAATGCACAAAGGGAAGAATTTTACTATAGGGATTTCACATATATATAGTTTCATCAATTGATGAGAAGCTAAATCCAAGGATCGTAGTAAAGAATATTTCATTTCTATATTCTTTTTTTTAAGATGAGCATGTATGGATAACCTAATAGTGGATTTTAGGTGAGGTGAATTTCTATATTACTATCAATAATTGAATGAATTTATATGGTTATATTTGTTCTTATATTCTAAATGAAATACTAGGATAAAAAACTAGTGTTTTAACCATGTTTTTTGGGTGATGGAGTGAGAGTTGAAGTCCAACCCATGAACTTGAGATAATGAACATAGTTATCTAAAGAAAAAAATCCTAAAATTATAATTCACTCACAAATCCCAGAATTTAAAACATAATACACTTAGTATAGATATAATATAATACCTTATGGATACCTTAAATTATTCTTAAATTCCCAAGAGTGTTTTGAGAGGGTAATTTGAAGACTTAGTGAGTTTGGTATTTAATAATTTATGAATATTAGTTGATAAAATATACAATAATGAAACTAATCCAAAAAAACCAACTATTTTTTATTTTTCTTATTAAAACCAACCCTCATTACTCTTGTTCTAATATCTAATTCAACTATTTTTCTTATTTCCCTAATAATTTATTTTCTATATGTTATACAGACACATACACTTATACATTTTACATTATCAACAAAAGAAAACTATAATTTTGAATTACTCTTTTTGTCCGTATAAAGAAGAATTGGGTTACTCCTAGATAACGTGCTTAAATCCATGGGAACTTGTAGGATAATCTGTAAAAAATTTCTTAATCAATTTACATATATGGATGTCACACCCCAAACATGTAAATTATTTTCTATTAATATTTTCTTAAATCTGTGTCATTTGGTTGAGGTTCAGATTGCGTTCTAGATGGAAGTTTTGAGTTTTTTTAAAAAATTGGAATTTTTGTCTAGGTGGAAGGTGGCACATGGTTAGGGGGAAATGTGTTCCCTAACCTAGGTAACTATTAAAGTAATGGTTTGGGTTTTGGGTCATAGTGAATGGCATACACATAGTTAGGGAAACCATGTGGCAAGCATGAGGGATGGTTCTGAGCAGTGATTTTTTGCACTGATGGTGCACCGTTTGGGAAACCATGAATAAAAAATATGTAGGTTGATACATTTTTCAAGTAGAGGGTGCACTATTAGTGCATGTTTTTTAAAACATTGTGGCAAAACAAAGCATTTTTCCAGTTATTAAAAATATGAAATTCCAATTTTTCCCCTTCAGTCTTTCAACCCTATTTTTGGGGTTTCCTCCCTTTATTGACCTAGGCACTCTAGGGGGTCCTCAAAGCTCCCCCAAATTTTCTTCTATTCTATTTTTGAATCCCCTTTATGGTTATAAGGTTACTCCATCTTGGTTTTGGGCTGATTTCATCAGCTTCTTCCCCTCTCTTGGTTTCACGATTCTTCCTTAGTAAGGTTTCATTTTTACAAATCCCTATGGGTTAGGGTTAATGTGTGGTTTGATTTATTTAATGATAGGGTGTGATGTTTGTTCCTTGGTCCCTATTCTTAATTATATAGGATTTTTTTGGTGTTCACACATCATTGAGGTATGGTTTCCCATAAATTTACATTCCAAAACATTGTGTTAATTATTTATATTTAATTTAATTCTTCTAAAATGTTATAATATTCCTTATGATGAGATAGAATAATTTTTTGGGTGTTCTCATGATGGAAAGTGGATGATAAATTATTTTATAGAGGGTTTATTTGATTATGACTATGTTAAAATCAAGCAAGGTATTATATAAAATTCCAATTGAATTTTTAATGTTAAGTTTATTTATTTTGGTTGTGTTTTCTCTTGCTTATATTTTGAAAATGTTTTCAGACTGTCAGTTGAGTGTAATATCGGGGGACATGTGACCTTTATGGAATGACCTATATATTTGGATCATTGCATAGATTTAAAAGAAAGTAGTGTTTCTTGAAAACATTCCTTGGAATGATTTCATGTACACATGAAGTGTTTCATTAGATATTAGAACTACATGGGTGCATAGGGTGCCCACATGGATGGGAAATTAAATGAAGATGACATTTGACAGTGATCCAAATTTTCTAAAAATGTTTTCTATGACTTAGAAATAGTGTGATGGAACTTTCGGTGACTAAAACGTTTGGTTTAAAATGTGTTTGTTGAACTTGGACCATTTGGAATTAAGACATATTTTTTTGAATCATTGGCATAAAGGATCATTTGGAATTTTGAGATAAATCTTGGTTTCTAAATGGTGTAATTTTCATTTTGAATTATGAATGTAAAGTGGTTCTTATCAATTGGTCTTGGATATATTTTTGGAAAAGGGTATTTTTAAAAGTATTTGGATTGGAAAATTTAAAGGCCTAGTTGGAACTTTTTGTCGGCTTAAAACAATGTTTAATTTTTGTGATGATAAGGCCTAATTGGAGCCTTATGTTGTTTTATGAAAATGGATTTAAAAATTGGGTGGCATGTAGACCAATTGGTATTTAATAATTATTATGAAGGAAATGTATTTTCATGTGAGTAGTTTTTCTTGGATCATAATTTGAGACCACTATAACTTTAGATGAGATCCACTCCAGTGTATCAATCATGGGAATCGTGTGGTATTGAGTCAATTAGGGATTTGGATTGGATACTCTCTAATGGATCATGCATGAGAACATTATTAGTTGTAGATATTATAGAATATTTCACTTGGTGTTATTATTATTATTATCATTGGATTCCTAGGTGTCTTTTAGAGGGTTAAGTGATGAGTTCTTGTCCACCCTGATTAGATATGTTTTCACCCCCTTGAGTTTATTGGGCTTGTTGGGATGTGGTACGAAATTTGATAGTTTAAAGAATCCAATTGGTTATTGACTATAAATCTTCACCATAAACCAAAAACTGGGTTTGATATAAGTACATACAAGGATCGCTATAAGGGATTCATGAAATGATAATGACTAATATCTGTGTGTTCTATTTATTTCTACTTCATGTTGGATATTAACCCTTATTTTTTATCATTATTGTTTTTGTATCATTTAATTTATTCTTATCCCTTCATTTTTATTACTTAGTATGGATTTAATTTGGGTTTTTCTTTTGTAATGGTTTATGGAAATAGAAACTATTTCTGAAATGGAAAGTAATGTGAGTTATTTTTAAATGGGAACTTATAAAAATATTCATTTGGTTGATTAAAAAGATTAAAAACTTGTTTTCATAAATGTATTTCAGATCATTTTTTTGTGGAATGTTTAAAGAAAGGAAATGAATGGACTCTATGGTGATTACCTATTGAGCTGTTTAATCTCACACCCTAATTGTACCATTCAGGGTCAGTAGACCCAATATATTTTGTAGGTTCATGTTTAGGTTCAGTTTCATTTAAAGTAGGTTGTTCTTGTGGTTGGTGGTGACCAGGAAGTCACATAGAGGTCATAGTAGTGTGGCTCAATCTTAATGTTTTATTTAGTTTTCTATTTTGATCATCTTTTGTATCTAGATCAGTTTTGTATATTCATAGTTATTTAGTTGTTTCTAATTATAATGTATATTTATTTTTTTCATTTGATCATGGTTTGTTTTGGATAAATGTTTCCCCTATGGATTATTTTGATTCACGACACAAGTTTCCATCCTATGGGGATTAGGAATTACCTTTGGTCCATGCCATTGACTTGGTCAGGTGTTGAGTTGGATGTAATCTTTACCTGGTTTATGAAAAAATGGTATTAGAGTAGTTCCGTGTTATTTGGGTAGTTTGGTATATTGGAGATTAGGACATTCGGGACATGGGAGGTAGGTACGGGAAGGATTTCATAAATCCTTTCTCATTAGGATCATAGAGTTGTCATTGGTAGTCCAGCTTTAAGTCTTTATCTTTTTTTGGTCTGTTTTGGATGGGGAAAGACAATTGAGATGATCTCGTGTCATGTTGTGATCTCACAAGGAATTATGACCCATGTGGAGTCAAATTTCAGGGTTTAGGGTCCTCTTATACCTTGATTCTTTCTTGGGGTGTGCTTTACTAACCAAATCTAGTTTAGGCATGGAAACTAGTTCCTGCTCTAGGGTGCTTGAGATGATTTGTTCGTTTAGACTGGTTCTGTTTTCCTGAGTGAATTATAAATAGTAAAATCATCTTTAAAATTGAGTTTTCCCAAAAGGAAAATGGTTTTCGGAAAATAAGTTTCAAAAATGAAAATTATTTAGGGCATGTTGTTTGTTTTGAAAGAGGAATTTGATGATTGAATTAAATTGGAATTTTGTAATTTTTGGGAAAATGTGGAGGAAAAGGTTATTTAGATTGAAAAATTTGTTATATTCTTTGGTTTAAAGATAAAATAACATGTGTTACACTTGGAATTCATTATGAAAGTTTTCATAAGTGTGGGTATGTGTGGAAAGTTCATGTTTTTAGGTATACATGGATGATGTAGGAGGAAATGGAATGAACACATATATGATAGTTCATAGGAAACCATGGGTGATTATTTAAAATCAATTGGTTTTCAGGGTTTCCAAAATGGTTTTATAAAGGGAGAATGACTTTGGGAATTGTTTTTGATTTAAAATGTGTTTTTTTATTTGTGAAAAGTATCATTGTAAGAGAGATGTTTTGAAATTGAAATGAAATTATGGTTTTTGGAAATGATAATTCTGGTTCTGTTTATGATGCTTGATTTGTGAACTTATTGTTTTGGCCTGAGATGTTCCTTTTGACTATTTTTCACATTGATATGGATATTGGATTTTCATTTCTTTTGTTAATCATAATATTCCACTGAAAAGGTACCAAATATTTCTAGTTTATCTTTCCCACTTTATGGTATATCTTAGATATTTCTAGTCTTTTGTGGTGATCAAGGTCTGTTAGATGTAGCATAATGGATTGAAAAATTTGAGAGTGTCTTTAGATCAATGGGAACTCCTAATGTTATAATAATGCATGTGGTTATGGGTTTATTTGAGGATCCATATTTGGACTAGTTGAAGGTGATTTTTCTGTCATCGATGCAAGTTGGGATGTCCTGGAAAGTGTTTAAGTCAATTTTCGTTTGATAGTTTGTACCTAAAGCATTGCTGATGAAAAAAGTGGAAGATATCTTTAATATTGGACAATTCTAGAGGTTAGTGAAGGCCTGTGTTGAGAATTTTGAGGAGTTGGGTTCTTTCTCTTTGGATATAGAGTCATATGATCTGTTGAATGATCCTCTATTAATTTGGGGTCTTCATCTAGAAATCATGGGGCATTTCCTTTCTTCTAGTGATGTTCGGTTCAAATTTTTTTGATGAGATGTTCTTAGACGAGATAGTTGTTGGAGTACAATTGGTGGGGGATTGTGCCCATGAAGGTTCCCAATCTGATGAGAGGTTTGTCCTAGAGAAGCTTATTCCTGAGAATATTCTTTTACTGGACCATACTTCTTGTTTGTCAGACTAGTTTCTTGTGTGTTTTCAGTTTGGTATGTCTTGGAATTCAAATCCATATTTTTATAATTCTCTAAATTATTGTCATCATTGTGACCATTTGAGTCATCTTGAGAAGTTTTGGAAGAATAATTTCTTGAAGAAGAAGTCTTCATTAGAGGATTATAGCTCTGGACTACAAGGGAGTGGATTCTTCTGACATTAGGGCTCCATCCATTGGACCCAAAGTGAAGCTTACGCATAGTCTGTAATTTCAGTGGTGCAATGATCCTTGGATTTGTTCTTGTCTCCAATGTTAGGGCAGAAGAAGTTTAGTTTTACTATTATAGTTTTATTTCTTATTGTGAATTCTTTGTTAGATACCCTATAGTCCTATTTTCTTTTGGCCCTGTTTTTATACCATGGATATGAATCAATAAATGGATTTATATTTTTTTGATTTGGTTTTAGTTTTCTGTTGTACTTTATTAGATATATTTTTGATTGTGTAAATCTATGATTTTTTTCTCAGGTTTGTTGTTTGTTTTTTGTTCCTTTCATGGTTTTCCCCTAGTTTTGGGGGTTTGGATTATGTAAGATATTCCCAATTCCAGTTGCAGTGCTATTAAGATTTTGAAAATAAGATCATATTAGTCAGGTTCTTATAGTGGGGAGAACTATCATATGTTCTTATGTGGTTCATCATGATGTGGTTTTCATTATATCTGGTCGGGTGTGACTTGTGATGTAAAAGGTTACCCCATGGTTTGGGTTTTTGTTCATCTTATTTTTGATTTGGGATTGAGTTTTGTTTATCTTTTTTTAGGTGGCTTTTTGGGAGTAGAATGTATTTTTTGTGGGGATAATTGTAACACACCAACCTTTTAAATTATTTTATTTTATTCTTTTCTTGTCTTTGAATCCATTTGTTGAGGTTTGGTTAGTGTCATGATTTTAATTTTTGAGTATTTGTTGAAAAATGGTAAATTTGGAATTTACTACAAGTGGCACATGGTTAGCGCATGTATAGGGAAAGCTATGTGGCCTCCCCTAGGTAACCATACGACTCATGGTTTTGGGTCTAGGGTATGGCACACTACCTAAAAGCAGTTATTGAAACTATGTGGGAAGTGTGTGGTAAGGTTATAGAATTGAGAAGTATATTTTTTCATGGTTGACACAATGTTTGGGAAACCATCTAACTAAAATTTACATGGTTTCCTTTTTTTTCTTAGTATATAAGTCATATTTGGTGAATTATTTTCGAAACTATGTGAGTTTTATTCATTTTAATTTTGAAATTCAAATATTTCTCTTCGTTCTTTTAACCATATTTGGATATTTATCTCTTTTCCATAAACTAGGTGCACTAGGGGGTCCTATAAGCTCATCCTCCTTTGATTACCTTCTATTTTTGAAGCCCCTTGAATTTTATAAGGTGAGTTCTTCTGAGATTTTGGTTGGTTTCTTCATCTTCTTACCATACTCTCTTTGTTTCATCGTTCTTCCTTGGGGGGGGGGGGTTTCATTTTGGACAAGCCCTAAGAAATAGGGTTAATATATGGTATGATTTATTTGATTTTAGGGTGTGTGATTTGTTCATTGGGAATTGTTCTTCTTTCTCTATAAGTTTTTTTATTCAAATGTATTTGAGGTAGGTTTTTTCATCCATTTAATTTCTGAAAAATTACATTAATGATTTATCTTTTATTTAGTGATTTTTTATTTCATAATATTTTTTTGATGTGATAAAATAATTTTTTGGTGTTCTCATGATGTAAAATGGGTGAGAAATGGTTTTAAAAAAGTTTTATTTTATTATTCCTATGTTGAACGAATGAAAGGTGTTTGATAAATTTACAATTGTGTTTTTAAAGTGATATTGAGTTCTTTTGGTAGTGTTTTCTCTTGTTATATTTTAACATGTTTTCAAATTTTTATTTGGGTGTTATATGTGGGGTTGAGTGACCTTTTTGAAGTGAACCATATATGTGACTCATTTTATTTATTTAAAAAAAGTGGTATTTTCTAGAAATTGTTCACGGAATGATTTCATGGACACTTTAAGTGTCTTATTAGATTTTGGCACATCCATGGGAGTACAGGGTGTACACATGTATGGATAATTAATTTAATATGACACTCAAGTGTGATCCCTATTTTCTAAAAATATTTTCCCCAATTTCTAAATGTTGTGGTGGTTCTTAATGTGAGTTAAATGTTTGGTTTCAAATTTTTTCCTTGAAATTTATCCCATTTGGAATTAAGACATGTTTTAATGAATCATTATCATAAAGGACCATTTGTCATTTTGAGATAAGTTATGGTTTATAAATGGTGTAAAGGACGTTTGGAATTCTTCATGTGAATGTAGTGTGTATATATTCGTATATTAGAGTTTGTGGGAAAATGAATTTGTAAATGTATTTGTATTGGAAATGTTAATGTCCTGGGTGGAACATTGTGGTTTCATGAAAAATAAGTTTAAATGTGATGTGATGAGAAGACCTGATTGGCACCTTTTGATGTTTTATGAAAATTCATTAAAAACCTAGGTGGCATGGATCCTAGTTGGTATATAATAATTATTGTGAAGTAAATGTATTTTCATGTGAGTTGCGATCCTTGGATTATAATTTGAGTCCACTAGATCATTGGATGAGATCTTGTCTTGTGCCTCATGCACTAAAAAATGGTGGCATTGAGTCCATTAGTACTTTGGATGGGATCCTCTATAATGTATTGTGCAAGAGAAAAATGTTGGTTGTGGTTGTTACATGAAATTTCTCTATGTTTTATTATTATTATTATTATTATTATCATGGGATTCATGGGCATTTTTTAGAGGGTCTAGTGATGGTTTCTTGTCTACCGTGATTAGATGACTTGGTACCCTCTTGACTTTATAGGGATAGGTAGGACATGCCATTATATTGGTTAGTATTGAGTGTCCAATTGGTAATTGACTATGGAACTGCATCATATGCTGGTAGGTGAGTTCGATCAGAGTATGTTATGGGATCACTCAAGGGATGTTTCATAAATTCTCATGATTACTATCTACATGTTCTATTTATTTATACTTCTCATTTGATATCGTCTCTTCTAGTTTTACTGTCATCTTTTGTTTCTTTTATTTAATTCCTATCACCCATTTTTGATTATTTACTATGGATTTCACTTGGGTTTTCCTTTTGGACTGGGTCATGGAAAGTGAAACTATTTTTGAAACGGAATGAAATGTCAAATATATTGAAATTGGAACTTTTGGAAAGTTTCTATTGGTTGTTTAAAAAGATTAAAAACATGTTTTATAAATTTTTTTCAAACCAATTTTTTGGACTGTTTTGGGAAATTTAATGTTGTAATCTTTGGTGATTTCTTAATGAGCTATTTAAGTGCACACCCTACTTTTACCATTTAGTAACATTAGACCCGAGCTATTTTTAATGTTTTGGTTCAGTTGCCTTTGTAGTAGGTTGGTTTAGTGGTTTGTGGTGACTAGGAGGTCACACAAAGATCATGATACCATGGATCAATGTCATTTTTTATTTAGTTTATTGTTTTTTTTCAGCTGTTGTACCTGAATCATTTTTTATAATCATTGTTACTCAGTTTTTGTTAGTTCTGATGTATGTTCAGTTTGTTCATTTGATCATGGTTTGTTGCTGTTAAATTGTTCCCATATACATTATTTGTTTTCTAAAACTAGTTTCTAGAATATGTGAATTGGGAATGCCCTTTGGACCAAGCCACAAGCTAGGTCAGGTGCTGGGTTCAATGCCATCCCTGAATGGTTCATAAAAATTATTTCATGGATATATGCATCCATCCATAGATACACATATACATGCTTCCATACTCGTGTCCATACGTTCATCCATACACACATACATACACTCATCAATAAATGAATTAATACATGTATACATACATACATTCATACATTCATATATTCAATATTTATACATACATACATACATTCAATCATCCATCAATCCATATATATATATATCCATCAATTTCCTGTGAACTAGTAAGACAAGCTACACACAATTTCATATTCAAATGAAATATATGCATGCATGGATATATGAATCCATCCATAGATACCTGTAAACAAGAATCCATACACTCATTCATACATGAATACAAACAAGAATCCATACATGCATCCATAAATGAATACATACACACATATATACATGAATACATACATGAACATATGAATTCATTAATACATTCATCCATACAATCATTTATACATTGATGGAGAGATGAAGTGGTGGATAGATGAAGAGATGAACAACAAAAAAGATGTATAGATGGATTGACAGAGAGACTAGAAGGAATATAGGCATTTGTGTATGTACACACACCCACACAAAGAGAGTCTAATAGAATTAACAAATAAAGAAACCAAATAGATAAAAAAAACATAGGACACACTTATACAAAAATCACATGTACACAATGAGAGATAGAAAGAGATAGATATAGGGGATGGATGGATGGATAGCTGGATAGATGGATACAAAATAAGTAGGTAGTTTGACACACACACACAAACAAAAAATAAATGCACATGCATAAATACAATCAGTCATAGAGAGAGGGAAGGGGATGGATAGATGGATGGCAGGATAGATAGATGAATAGACCAGGATATGGATGGACACAGAGAAAAAACATGCACACATGAATAAATTATGTCGCCCATAGAGAGAGGGGGAGAGGGATAGAGGTGGATAGATGAACATATTAATTGGTACACACACAAATATAGAGAGATGTGTGGATAAATAGACACAAGTACTCATATTAGAAAATATATGTGCACCCACACATTGATTGATGGTTATAATAACACGCCAAGAGAGAAACCAAAGAACGAACAGACAGATAAAAAGTCACACATACAACACATAAACTCGGAAATAAAACGCATACACATAGTATGACATATGATTTTATATAGAGAAAAAAGAGTGAAATATTCATTTATGGATAGATGGAAACTGGTTAAACAAATAAATGGGTTGATGGAAAGGCAACTATACTAATCGATCGATAGAAGATCCAATAGAATCTCCCCTTGGTGAATGTAGTAGTCAAAAAACACATTGATTGAGTGATGAATTGATGGAGATATGAAAAAAATAGAAAAGTGGGAAAATATTTAGATGGATTTACTGAAACAAATGAAGACATATAGGTGGGAAATCTAAACATTCATACATATACATATATATATATATATATAAATTCACATACATGACACACAAAACTGAGATATATGTGATGAAAAGAAAAAATAAACTCATTAACAAATAAATAGAGAGAAATATACACTGATAAATGAGAATGAACACACACACATGGATGAAAAAACAAACTGACACACACACAAAGAAATTGACACACACAACACATATGCTCTCACAATATTCATGACCTAAAAATATACACACACATCGACCGGAAGAAAAATAAATAAATTGAATTAAATATGGATTGAATGAAAAATGGATGGATAAATAGATATACTGATTGGTGGAATGATAACGAATCTTACTAGCCGACTGCCGAACTAATGAACATAACCATTGATAAACAGAATGATCAACTGAATGAAAGGGTGGGAGATGAAGTGATAGTTAAATGAAAAAATAGAAATATTATTTGATGATAATATATAGAAGAAGTGATAGATAAAATTATTAATGTATCCATATTGAAAAACACTCATAGACTCCCTTGCACACATGCACACACACACACACAAATACATGAATACACATTGATTGGATAGATAACCCAACTTCCATCCACAAATATATTAATCCATATATCCATCCATATAACAAAAAAAGGTTTTTGAACACGTATCCATTCACGAATTCCTGAATTTATCCATATATGCATATATACATACAAGAATATATCCATACATGAATGTATATAGACAGGAATCCATCAAGTGATATATATATATATATCCATTCATCTAGATGTATATAAACTCATGCAACCATATATCCTAACATCCATAAATATATACATAAACCCTTGTATATAGATAATCATGACTTTGTAAACTAAAAGGACATGAAATTACATGGAACATATGTTTGTGCTTGTAGAAACAAAAACACATAGACCCATAGATGAATTAACAAATGGTGGTATGAATGATTAAATAGAATAACGAATTGATAGATTAGAAGACATTCATATGGATGTATTGTTGGATGGTAAGAGTGGAAAACAAAATAACAAATATGGGGATGAATGAATTAACAAAATAAATGATTAAATGATTAAAATTTTTAAAATGATAAATGAACTAACAGTGAGACCGATAAAGAGATAGACATGCTAATAGATAGATGGATGAATTTTCTTGTTTATAAAGGGGGAGCAACAGAAATTTTGGGGAAGATTAAATGTGCATAACATTAAATCAATTAATGAGTGGGAGATAATACACAAGAAAAAATATGGATGAAAATATGTATGAATATTGGATCAAACAAACCAATGAATGTAGGTATGAATGAACATAAAAATTGGTGAGTAGTTTGATAAACTGACATACAAATTTTCAGAAGAACATGCAAAATGATATAAGAATAAACAAAAAAGTAAAAAACAAATTCTCCTTCCAGGACAGACACATGAAAACATAGACACATACACATACACAAACCCTGATATAGACACAAGCCCAACTATAGACAAATATAATGGATCATATGAAAAACAAATACACATATGCATGATCAAATATAGTTGGATGGAAATTGAACAAGGAACTAATGAAGACATGAATATATAGATTTTATGAAAGATTTATAGAATAGATAGACACACACTGACACACCTGAGTCCACATGCATGTATGTGCACCCACACATAGGGTGGGAGAGAGTGGGGGAGGTAGATAAATGGATTGATTATTAGAAACACACAAACACAAAGATATGGATAGGTATACGAGAAAACAAATGGATAAATGTAATATATAACCCAAAAATATTTGAAAATAAATGTATTAACATATATACAAATACACCACATATATGCATACACTAAGACACACAATAACACATATACTCACACAACACAAACACACACAGATAGAAAGATGAATGGATAGGAAAGGAAAAATATGATACAGAAAGGTGGATCAATGGAATGAAAGATACGATGATGGGTATATGGAAAGAAAAGTATGTAGGCTTATAGATAGAAAAACCATTTGAACGACTGATTTATAAACCGACTGGTCAACCAATAAATAGATCGTATAATGACCAGATAGATAAAAAAGTGGGAAAATGGATATTTACACATGTATATATAGACACACACATAAAAATACATACATATATACTAGAATGATAAAAAATAGTGAAATGTACATAGAAAAAATAATACATGAATATATATATATATATATATAGATATATAGATATATGTCACTCATGCATGCACCAACACAATCACAATTAGTCTGTTATGACATGGAAGGAGATGAGGACAATATAAAACATGGAAGAAAAATAACCAATGCACTAACATGATGTGAAAAAAAAGGCACAAAGATTAATTGATGGATGGATATATCAGAATAAAAAATGATAGATGAATGGACAAGTTAGATAGATGAGTCGATAAAAAGATATATTTACTTATTGATTGATAGATGAACTGATCAACAAATCCACTAATGGATTGAACGATCAACATACAAATAGATGAAGTGACTGGAAAAAAAAATATAGAAAAATTGATAATGTGATATATATATATATATATGTGGATTAATATATAGATAGATCAACATACATGTGGACCTATAAACACACACAAACACACACACATAAAAATACACTTACTCATAAAGAATGAGAGGGTGGGAGAGAGGGAGAGAAGTGGATAGATAGAAATTTTGATACACAAAAACACACACACACACACACACATATATATATATAGAGATAGAGAAATAGGTGGATAAATTGAAACAAAAATATGGATGGATAAATATATAGGCACACACACCCACACATTGATGAGAATAATAACACCCCCACTATGAGGGGTGGGAGATGTGGATAGATAGAGATTTTTTTTGGGAACACACACCTAAAAGGAGTGAGAATGGGAGGTTTATAAATGGAAAGAAACACACAAATGGAATTATATATGGGAACTCACACACAAACTCATTGATTGGAAAAATAGTACACCCACATAGAGAAACAAATGAAAAAAGATAAAATGTCCCAAACACACACACACACACACAACACAAGCAATAAAAAACACAATACATATAAAAACTGATAAATGGGTGGATATAAAGACAAATATATATATATATATATATATATATATATATATTTATGAATTAATTGAAATTGTGATGATGAATAAACCTGTTGAAGGAATTAAAGGTAGTGATATCTTATAAGGACCTAGCCTTAATCATTGCATATTCTAGAATTAAATAGATAATTCACATTGAGGGTATTTTTAGGTTTAGAGTTTTAGAGAATTTGGTCATAACAATTACATAACAACATGAATATTACATGTAGAAAATTCTACTCAGTATCCATTTTTTATAAAATAAAAACACTTGAAAAAAGGAGTTATGTCTAGTTCCATGTTTTAGACAGCAAGACTTTTCCTTGATCACATCCTTGACCCTATTCATCTTTAAGTACCATGGAATACATTTTAAAACTTGGGATGAGAATAAAAATCTCAGTAAGGGTTATTAAATAATTAAGGAAAACATTATCCCATCAATAAATACAAATCAATGAAACCATACTTTTTAATCATAACATACCTTACGAAATCATAATATTTATGAATGACACAAACAAATCATAAATCATAAAGGTTACTTATGGAATCAATATCAAACTTAAATTATAGCTATCAAAGCTACATAGGGAGTTATACTTGTAATACCCATCATAGTATATTCCCTAAATCCATTAGGAGAAACATCATGTTTACCTCTCCCACATTACCCACTGCATTGGAGAGCTATCTCGGGCTCACCTGCCCTAGGTTTATCATAGAACCACCCATATACGTAAACAATGCCCAATAACCATAACATAATCATAACACATAACACAAGTATAAATGAAAGATAACATTTCCACATTCCAATATATCAAATCAAGATATTTAAATAAATAATGCTTTATCCAATCATTTTCAAAACCATTTAAAAAGAGATTTTTGATTCAAAGGGTCCCATACCACTTGGAAGATTTTAAATGAATTATCATTTTAAAACATTAATTTCAATATAAATAAATCCTAAAACACATTTTGAAAACATGTAAATTAATGATAAATATTTAAAATAATAAATCTATATAACATTTAAAATGATATTTAAGTTAAAGAGTTTTTTTAACAAAAAGAGAGATGCTTGAATAAAATTAATTGAGGAATAACATTTAATCAGAACATTATAATATCATGAATATAATTTTATTCATGATATAATATGTCAAAAGATAGTATATACACCATATAAGAGTGAATTGGTGCATAACAACAATGAAGTCTCAATAGAAATGTAAATTGAGATGAAATCCCTTATAAAGATTGTATCCTTAAATTAAGGACAAATCAGTCACATAATTATGTGTGAAAAATATAAATACACCCAATAAAATTGGATATTAAGTGTAAAAAAATCATTGATCATTCACACATATTCATTGGATGACATATTCAAGAAGTACGAGTCGAACCCAAATAATTGAAATTTGGTTAAGAAGTTCCCTTATAAAAATTCGACAACCTAACGACTTCACTTTAAAATTAATGAAATGATTTGTTGAGATAAAAGGGTATATCATAAATTGCACATAAATTTTAAATCAATAAGGTTATATAAGAACATATCCCAACATAATAAGATGTAAATTAAAAGACATAACAAAAGAAGTCTTTCAAAAAGGGGAGGGTGAAAGGTTCCCTTACCGATTTGGTATCTTACAAAACATATGCCACATGAAAGAAAGATCATACAATGAAAAATTAAACACTCATAAATGAAATTATATTAAAAATATATTACAATAATGTGAATTACATACACCACAAAATGGAAATAGTGGATAATATAGCATGAATCTCACGTGAATAAAAACTGAGATGAAACCCTTTACCACATTGTAATCAACTGAGTCGTATGAACAAAAGTTAATAACCACCAAATCAATCTTAGAATACCATGAATAAAATGATAATCATGATAATATATATCAAATGGCAGTACACAATACAATACATTCAATGAATAACTGGCGAACAATGGAAATCTCACGGAATTAAAAGTGAGATAAGAAAATCCCTTACCTCATTGTCTGAATTGACCCATTCGTTATTTAATCTCCTGAATAATAAACTAAAGTTAATTTCAAATTTATTAAGAAATTTTTTTCAAGTTTATTAATCCTTTCATATAAATTATTACCATGTTATAAACATTATGTCAACATTTATGTTAATAACGTTTGTTTTGTCGATATTTGGTACTTGAGTAAAAAATGACCACTTTATATTTACAAGTTGCCTATGTGGTCAATAGTCCATTATATATAGAATTATATTAATTATTTAGATATCATATATATCATATATATTCAGTATATATATATTTATAACAATATATATCATTTTGGAGTTAATAAATGAAATGCATCGTTCATGGAGACGGTAAGCCATATGTACGCATGAACGCTACTTTCATTTCTATTTTGTATTTTAATGGAATTAAAACATAATGATACATAAGTATATTATAATTCGAGTATAATATAATACAAAATATCATTTACTATATCCTTTATACATCCCACATATGGCATTAACAAGTCATATCACTTTGAGGGGGTGGTAGTCCGCACTTCATCAAATTAAATTATCGTGTTTACCAATTATAGAAACCCTAAAGGTAGGCTACAAATGTAAAATAAATAAGAATAAATAAAACATAAACATAATATAGATTATATATAAATATAGTTCCATCTTATTGTCCACCATGAGTGGTGGTAGGAGATAATCGAATAATCATCGTTTTGTGAGGCGTTAGTTTTCCATCCACAGAAACAATATGTTTTTCTCCCATTAGATGGAGGTGTGTGAAAGTGTAGTTAAAATAAATCTAATAAAACATTTATAGTATATTTATGATACTGGTTTTGTTATAAAATAATGGAATAAAAAAGAGTTTATGGGTTGTAGAAGTAAAATAAAAGAAAAGAAGTTAAGAGGAACTGTTACCTTTAATTTGGGTAACTTCCTTTGGTTTGAACCAAAAGGACCTCATGAAGTGCCTTCTACCTAAGGTAAGGCTTCTACAAGGAGGACAGGGATTCAGGGAGTGTAATTGGGAAGAGTTTGGATGAGCCAAAAGTATTTAAAGGTGTGAGGAATTGGATAGAAGTGGTGTCCTTTTATAAGGGGGAAGAGGGACTCTTTTGGAATGTGTGAAAATATTATTTTATTATATAATGCTATTCGGTTTTTAAAGGTCCAAAACTAATTAAAGTAGAATATAAGATGACTCATGGTATAAATAAAATCATCCAATAAGAATTTTATATGTTTTGGATGTTATTTTAATATTTATAGTCTTATTTATTTAAATCATTTATTAATGAGGAAAACACTCCATCATTATTGTGTCGTAAATAATTTAATTTATTCAATGTCTAAATATTATAAAAAAAATACCATGATGTAGGAAATATTTTTATATTTCCAATGAATATTTACAATTTAAAAGAAAACTTATATAACTCCATGTAAAAATTAATTTACTAAAAGATATTGTTTTATGTCATTTTGGTCTTTACATTAAATTAGTTAAAATAAAGTGTCATTATCACTCTTAAGTGGAAACATGGCATCCAAAAATCGACCCAAAGATGCCCATGGTCGGACAGGACTCATCCAATTAGGTTAGGAAAAGATTTGTGCTAATTTTTTATGATTATGATATTCTTTTTTACTTTGAATTACCATATTTACCTATAACTGCGGGTAATAAAAGTCAAAAGTTACTATTCACTGAAAATTGTTTTCATCTTATTGAACCAAATTTTACTTACTTATAAAAAACATGTATATCAGATTTTTGAAATTCAATTCATAGAAGCGGTAAAATTTCATTTAAATTAAAATGTTAGTTTTTTGAACTACTACTATGTTGTTTCACTATTCATCAAAAATTGTTGTTTTTCAGAAAAATACAAAAAATTCAGCCTAAGCTATATTTAATATTCTTAATTCAAAAATGATTTATATTTTAAAAAATTCTAAACATATAAGTCGCATTAATTAATTTAAAATTAATTTCCGTTGTCAAAATAAATAGCGTGTTTTTAAGAAACAATAACTATCAAAAGATTGACACTTGTTTATGTCCAATTTAAAAGTGAAATTAATTCCAATGACAAAAATTGGATTAAATGGTAAAAATATAGTCTAATTAAAATTTAAAACTAATTAAAAATATAATCTAACCATATAAATAAATTATATTAAAAATCAGATTTCAATTAAAATACAGTATTTTTCACTATTCGCCAAAAAATGAATTTTATCAGAAAAATACCAAAATTTTACCCAAAGATAATTTTGATGTACCAATTCTAAAGAATAATTTTAACTTTTCTAAAAGAACATATAAATGTGACCAAAACATGATTTAAAGAGGATTTTCCATCAAAAGGTGGTTAAATGACCTTTTACTAAATATTAGCGTATTTTTTCCTAAAATGAGATTCATTCATATTTTAAGCCCATAACTTTTATTGGATAAATGTAAAAACATTTACCAAACATGTATTATCATATTTTAGTTATTTCTATTCATTCTCATTAATACAACGGTTAGGCATTAACTACCATTTAAAATAATAATATAATATTATTATTGTGCAACATAAGATTTCAAAGAAACTCGTTGTTACGTATCGGGTACGCCATCGAGCATATCAACAAATTTAAAGTAAAATTAATATTTAATTAAAAAATATGAATATATATGAAAACATTATATGCTTTCTTTACCTGATATGTTACATTCTTCCCCCTTTTGGGAATTGCGTTCTCGCAATTTTGAAATTGGGCTCAGAAACTTCCTTGAAAGTCCAACATCGGAAAAAGAGTCAATAAATAAATCACTTTAAAATAAATAAAGATATATAAAATGGTGTCCCGATACAATTGAAACTATTATTCCATAAAAACAAGGATATCAAAGAGAAAATAACTCTCATAGATTAATAGAGAGTGATAGAGAACTTAATCATGGAAAGTTAACCACCATAATACCATAAATTTGTGGTTGGGTAAAATTATGATGATAATAGAGAGCTTATAATTTTTTTACTTCAATATAATTTTCATAGAGTTGATTAATTTTTTTAATAACTAGACTATGATCGTAAGGAATTATACTTACATTTCATGTAGAGTGTCATCCTTTAATAAAATTTTACCACAAACTCATCTTTTCTCAAAGCGGTAATTATTCAAGATGACTTGGTCACACCTGAAGTGATAGAATCAACTTCTAGAGCACCACATAATCTACAAAAGATGAACTATATATTTACCCTCTCTTTATACATCAAACAAACCAAAATTGGTCAGTAGAAGATCATATAATCCCCAAAAAAGACAATCTTTAACAAAAAGAAAAACTAATCTTAATCTCCAAAATTTGTCAAACAATACCCAAAGATCAACCAAGACCATTCAAAAAACAATGGTCCATAAAATTCTTCAAAATAATCCAAACTAATATTGAAACTCAAATCTCAGAAGGATTTAATCACATAGTCTTCCAAGATGATTCTTAACATTTATCTCCAAATAAAATCAACTACTCTTAATATCTCATACTGAAGTGTAATTAACCAAATCCCATATTCTCTATGATAGGTTAATTATTTCCATAAAAAACCCAAATCAAAATATTTACATAATTAAAACATATATTCTCCCAAAATAAAATTCCACCATTACTCAGCAGAAGAAAAGATAATTATTCTATGAATAGCATTTTCATATATCAAACTTTAGAGTTACACATACCATAAAAAGTCTTCCAATGTAATCCCATCATCAAAAGAGCCTTAATTCTTTTAATCATTTCACTATCCTATCTACCAAAACTCTTGAATCCCTTATAAGTCGACTTCTTACTCATTCAACATTCTTCATGATCCATTAACCATTCTTTACCAACTTTTTCTGAAATACTTCTTTCCTATAAATAAAATCATGAATCATATTCTAAAATTCAATAATGTCAAAGCATATGTTAAGAAATAATCCATACCTTTCATTGGTCATTGTCATTTTCCTCATCCTCAATTGGAAAGGCCTTAGTTATTGGTAAACATATATTTTTATGATCCTGGTGATCCCATTCCTGAAACTTCTTTGTAGGAAAACTGTTTAAATAATGAACATAGACACCACATTTAAAACATTCAATTGATCCATCAGAAAGAAATTCTTTCCCTTTCCTAGAGTGAACTGGATGCTTCTTTTTTCCATTGCAGGTTCTTAGTTTATGACCTTCACTTCCACATCTATATCATCTCACCGTCCCTTTGAAACATTTTACTATGTGTTTCTTTCCACATCCTTGAAACATAGGTTTTTGAATATACTTACCTTTATGATTATTACCTGAACTTCTGTGGGGATTTTTTCTCACATATACGATGCCTTATAAAAACCAAAAAGGTTCATGTGGTCAATCATGACTCCAGATAGTTGGTTGATAATAAACAAAAGAGTTCTAATTGCTGCTCCCATTTCATTCAGTTGCTCATTTACAAAACCATCATAGTTTTCTTCACATCCACTATTACTTTGGTGCCTGCTAGATCCATCCATTTACTAAAACCAAAAATGAAAGTGTGTGTATATTAGTAAAATTATCATATAATATCTTATGAGGTGGGTAGGTAAAAAGATATAATTATTCATGTTATCTTAAACTCATTAAATTTATCTAAAATAACCATGACTCTTTATAAAATCCTAACCATTCTGGTAATGTCACTTATGCTTAAAGAACACCCTAACCTCTAAAGTTATCTAAACCGACCTCTGATACCAACTATATGGTCCCAAACTTAATCATTACATATTCTTGAATTAAATGGATAATTCACATAGAGGATATTTTCAGGTTTAGAGTTTTAGAGGATTAGGTCATAACATTTACATAACAACATGAATATTACATGTATAAAATTCTACTCAGTATCCATTTTTTTATAAAATAAAAACTCTTGAAAAAAAAGAGTCATGTCTAGTTCCATGTTTTAGGCAGCAAGACTTTTACTTAATCCCATCCCTGACCCTATTAATCTTTAAGTCCTATGGAAAACATTTCAAAACTTGGGATGATCATAAAAAGATCAGTAAGGGTTATAAAATAAGGAAGGAAAATATTAGCCCATCAATAAATACAAAACAATGAAACCATACTTTTCAATCATAACATACATTATAAAATCATAATATTTATGAATACCACAAAAAAAATCATAAATCATAAAGGTTACTTATGGTATCCATATAAAAAATAAATTGTTGCTACCACAACTACATAGGGAGTTACATTGGGAATACCCATCATAGTATATTCCTTAAATCTCTTAGGAGAAACATCACGTTTACCTCCGTCATGTTACCCAATGCATTGGAGATCTATCTCGGGCTCACCTGCCTTAGGTATATCACGGAACCACCTGTATACATAAACAATTACCAATAACAATAACATAATAATAACACATAACACAAGTATAGAGGAAAGATATCATTTCCACATTCCAATATATCAAATCAAGATATTAAAATAAAAATGCTTTATCAAATCATTTTCAAAATCATTTAAAAAGAGAATTTTGAATCAAAGTATCCCATACCTATTTGAAGATTTTAAATGAATTATCATTTGAAAACATTAATGTACAAATAACTAAATCCAAAAACCAATTTTTAAAACATATACATTAATGATAAATATTTAGACGAATAAATCTTTAAATCATTTAAAATGATATTTTAGTTAAAGAGATTTTTGAACAAAAAGAGAGATGCTTGAATTCAAATAATTGAAGAATAAAATTTAATCAAAACATTATAATATCATGATAATAAATGTATTCATTATATAATATGTCAAAGGATAGTATATACCCCATATAAGAGTGAATTTGTGCATAATAATAATGAAGTCTCAATGGAAATGTATATTGAGATGAAATCCCTTATAAAGATGGTATTTTTAAATTAAGGATAAATCAATCACATAATTATGTGTGAAAGATGTAAATAAACCCAATATAAGTGTATATTATGTTTAAAACAATCATAGGTCATTCACACATATTCATAGGACAACATATTCATGATGTACAAGTTGAACCCAAAGAATTGAAATCGGGTTAAGAAGTTCCATTGTAAAAATTCAACAGCCTAACGATGTCACTTTAAAATTCAGAAAATGAGTTGATGTGATAAAAAGCGTATCTAATCACTTGGAAATATAGTTTACATCAATAAGGATATATAAGAACATGTCCCAATATAATAATATGTAAACTAAAACCCATAACAAAATAAGTCTTTTAAAAAGAGAAGAATGAAAGGTTCCCTTACAGATTTGGTAACTTACAAAACATACATCCCATGAAAGAAGGATCATACAATGAAGATTTAAATAGTCATAAATGAAATTATATTACACAAATATTACAATAATAGGTAGTAAATACCATACAAAAAAGGAAATAGTGGCACATATATCATGAATCTCACGGGAAAAAAAAGTGGGATGAAACCCTTCACCACATTGTAATCAACTGAGTCGTATGACAAAAAGTTAATAACCGCCAAATGAATCATATAATATGATGAATAAAATGAGAATCATGATAATATATATCTAATGGATGTAAAAAATACCCCACATGCAATGAATAAGTGGTGAACAATGGAAATATCACAAAATTAAAAGTGAGATAAGAAAATCCCTTACCTCGTTGTCTGACTTGACCCATTTGTTCCTTAATCTTCTAAATAATAAACTAAAGTTAATTTATAATTTCTTAAGAACTAATTTAAAGTTTATTAATCCTTTTATATCAATTATTACTATGTTATAAACATTATATAATCATTTAAGTTAATAACCTTCATTTTGTCGATATTTGGTACTTGTGTCAAAAATGAATAATTTATATTTACAAGTTGTCCATGTGGTAAATAGAAAATTATATATAGAATGATATTAATAATTTAGATATCATATATATATCATATATATCCAGTATATATATATATATATATTTAAAATAGTATATATCATTTTGGAGATAATAAATGAAACGCACCGTTCATGGAGACGGTAAGCCGTACGTACGCTTGAACGCTACTTTCATTTCAATTTCGTATTTTAATGGTATTAAAACATAATGATACATAGGTATATTATAATTAGAGTATAATATCATATATAATATCATTAACTCTATCTTTTATACATCCCAATATGGCATTAATGAGCCATATCACTTTGAGAGGGTGGTAGTCCGCACTTCCTCAAATGAAATTATCATGTTTAACCATTATGGAAACAATAAAGGATGGATATAAATGTAAAATAAATAAGAATACAGAAAATATAAACATAATATATATCATATATAAATATATTTCCATCTTAATGGCCACCAAGAGAGGCGGTAGGAGATAATCGAACAATCATCATTTCGTGAGGTGTTAGTTTGCCATCCACAGAAACAATATGTTCTTCACCCATTAGATGGAGGTGTGTCTATGTGTAGTTAAAATACTTATCATAAAAACATCCTAGTATACTGAGGATACTGGTGTTGTTATAAAATAAATGAATAAAAATAGTTTAGGCATTGGAGAAGTAAAATAAATGAAAAGAAGTTAAGAGGAACTGTTACCTTTAATTTGGGTAACTTCCTTTGGTTTGACCCAAAAGTACTTCTTAAAGTGACTTTTATCTAAGTTATGGATTCTAGGAAGAGGATAGGGATGTAGGGATATAAATTGGATAGCGATTGGATGATCCAAAAGGCTTGAGAGGTTTAAGGAATTGGTCATAAGTGATGTCCTTTTATAAGGGGGAGGAGGGCCTCTTTAGGAAAGTGTGAAAATATTATTTTATTATATAATGATATTAGGTTTCTAAAAGTCCAAAACTAATTAAAGTCAAAGATAAGATGACTCATGGTCGAAATAAAATCATCCAATAAGAATTGGACAGGTTTTGGATGTTATTTTATGAATTTAATCTTATTTATTTAAATCATTTATTAAAGAGGTAAACACTGCATCATTATTGTGTCATAAATAATTTAATTTATTCGATGTCTAAAAATTATAAAAAAATACCATGTTTTAGGAAATATTTTTATCATTCTAATGAATATTCAATGTTGAAAGATAAATTATATAACCCCATGTCAAAATTAATTTACTACAATATATTTGTTTATGTCATTTTGGTATTTACATTAAATTAATTAAAATAAAGTGCCAGTATCCCTCTTAAGTGGATCCATGGGGTCCCAAAATCGACCCCAATATGGCCATGGTCGGCCATGACTCATAAAATATGGTTAGGATAAGTGTTATGGTAATTTTGTGTTATTATGATATTTTTTTCCTTAAATTACCCAAGTTACCTTTAACCGTGGTAAATAAAAGTCAAAAGTCACTATTCACCAAAAAATATTTTCATATTATTGAACCTTATTTTACTTACTAATAACAACCATGTATTTCGGATTTTCGAAATTCAATTCAAAGAAGTGGTAAAATTTAATTTAAATGAAAAAGTCGATTTTTTAACTACTACGAAGTGGTTCCACTATTCATCAAAAATTGATGTTTTTCAGAAAAATACCAAAAATTCAGCCTAATTTATATTTGATATTACGAACTCAAAAATGATGACTATTTTAAAAAATTCTAAACATATAAGTCTCATTAATTAATTTAAAAATTAATTCCCGTTGTCAAAACAAATAGCGTGTTTTTAAGAAACAATAACTATCAAAAGGTTGACACTTGTTTATGTGTAATTTCAAAGTGAAAATAATTCCAATGACAACCATTGAATTAAAATGTAAAAATATAATCTAATTAATATTTAAAACCAATTAAAAAGATAATCTAACCATATAAATATATTATATTAAAAAGAATATTTGACTTAAAATATAGTATTTTTCACTATTCACCAAAAAAATGAATTTTATCAGAAAATACCAAAATTTTACCCAAAATGAATTTTGATGTCCCAATTCTAAACACGAATTTTATTTTGTCAAACAGAACATATAAAATTTCCCAAAAATTGATTTAAGGAGGGTTCACCATCAAAATGCGGTAAAGCGACCTTTTACTGAATATTTGAGTATTTATGCTGAAAATTAGATTCATTCATATTTTATGCCCCTAATATTTATTGGCTAAATGTAAAAACATTAAACAAAAATTTATAATCATTTTTTAGTTAGTTCTAATCATTCTCGTCAATACAACATCTAGGCATTAACTACCATTTAAAATAATAATATTATATTATTATTGTGCAACATAAGATTTCAAAAAAACTCGTTGTTACATATCGGGTACACCATCAAGCATATCAACCCCTTTAAAGTAAAATTAATATTTAATTCACAAATATTAATAAATATAAAAACTTCATATTCTTTATTTACCTGGGATGTTACATATCTACTAAAAGAAGAACTGATTAACAAACCAATTAGAGAAAAAACTAATCACAGGACACATAGATGGAGCATGCATCAATCCATACATCCTTGAATCCATTTATTCTTAAAGGTTCATAAATTAATTAAAAAATGAATCCATCCATCCATCCATCCATTCATGCACGCATAAATGTCCATCCCTACATGCAATCATGCAGACATGAATCCTTCCAAACGTGCAGCCATGAATCCATATTTTCACCCTTACATGCATGGATACATTAATATGCATCTACATGAATCTATAAATATAGAGTTACATAATTACATAAATCAATTCATATATTTATCCATTAATACATCCATCGACACATATATAATTACATGTGTTCTTGCATTCATGCATGAATCCATCACACATGCATCCATATAACCTTACATACGGGATAAGATAACATCATTAAGACTGATAATTGACACATGACATGGAAGAATAATAGGAAAATAAATGACATAACATGTACATGCATACATAAATACTCATATAAATGAGCATATGATTGGACTAATTAATGAATGGCGGATGAATGAAAAATTGGACTAATGAACTGATAGGAAAGTCATAAAAATAGATGGATGGTTTGACTGACAGATATAAAGATGAATTTGGGTATGGATGTATTGATAGACCCATGAATTGGTGGATTATATAACTAAAAACAATATATAAAAATTTATGGATGGGATGATTCATTGATGAATGGGGGGATGAATGGATCAATGTGGGATGAATGAATGGATGGATTGATGAACTGACAGTCTGAATGACATAATAATGGATGAATAGATGGAGTAAAATATGACACTAATGAACATGGGGATGAATGAATGGAAGGAATGATTATCTAAAATAGGGGTTACAAGATAAACAAAAAAATGGATGGATCAATTGATGCATGGATGATAAATAGATTGGGGAAATGAATAGAAAAGTCAATGAACTAGTTGATGAGACGATATAAACACTATCATGTAGGTGGATTGATGGTCCAAAAAATAAAAATACAAATAAACAGACATACACAAACCCAGTTATATGCACATAAATAGATAAATAGATAAGCAGAAAAACATATGTATAAACATTTTTATAAAATGAAAACTTCTGGAAATGAATATTTATGGAAATAAAAATATATAAGAAATGAAAAATGGATGAATTTAGTGAAAAAAAGAATAATGAGAAATAGAAAATTTAAACTTCATAAAATTTGAATAGAAAATAAATACACACGTAGGCACATGTGGGCATATTGATTGACACACACCGAAAGGCAAATGGACAGGTTTATATATGAGTATAGAGACATAATGATGGGAATAACAACACACCAAGAAACAAAAATTTGAGTACATATATTTGAACCTATATATTTATGGGAAGAAAACACACACATAAATATACCCAAAACTGAATAGATACATAAAAAGGTACAGACACACAGGTACACTATTTGAAGAATTGAGAAAGAAAGCAATATGTTGGCATGAAAATTGAGAGAGTTAGTGAGTGGGAGGGGGAGGAGATAAGGATAGTGATACATACTTTCTTGGATTCACATGCACTCATATACTCCAATTAACTAATAAATTATGGATAGACGAATTGATGGATCGATTAATTAACAGATGGGATGACATATGGACCAAGAAACAGATGGATGAGAAGAGTTTTGGATGGGGGAATGTATAAATTAACAGAATTATAAACTAATAGATGGACTGATAAACATACTAACCCAAACACAAGCACAAATAAACCCAAACATTGACATGGATAGTGCTTGAAAAATTAGAAGTGGAATATACATATACACTAGCATAGGGGAAAAATTACACAAATTCATACATAGTGAAACAAAAACATTAACAGTCACAAAAAATAATGATAATGAAATATTGATATATAAACAATCATACATATGAGTACACAAAGACACATTCACATAGATAAATAGACAAACTAACCCATAGAAACACACACACACACACACGCTTTCACACACATATGTTAGCTAATAGACTGATAAGAAATTATTGACTAATTATAGAATAAAATATATTATATATTTATAAATAAACATAAGTTATAGGGAAAGAAAATATTTCAAGATAAGAAAATTACATAACAGTATGGACATACAGATTATTGTGTGTCTCTCTGTGTGTGCATGCCCAATGGTATAGTAAAAAATATATACATAGGGAGTTGTGGGATATAAAGACTGGTAGAAACATATGTATACACACAAATAGAGATAGATAAAAATGTGGGTGTAAATTAAATGGGTCGATGAACTGGAAATTAGATTTATGGACATGCACACAAACAAGAACACACACATAAATATAGCGGAGAGTGAGGTGGATATAAGGAAATATTATTGAAAACATTTTCATATGTAGAGAGAGTTGGATAAATGGTCACACATAGATAAAAAATATATGGGAACTCACACAAAAAAACCATATTAATAGGCAGAATAAAACAAACAAAAAAACTAATGAACATAGAGATGAATAGTTACTCACACACAACACATATGCGAACACATAACACATGATCAAAAAGAATGATATATAGAATGATAGACTGATAGAAAAATTTTTATACATACCAAAGGATAGATAAAAAATGGGTAGATAATCAAGAATGTTAATAGAAATAAAGGTAGGAAGACTAACCAATAGAAGAACTAACAAAGACTACCCCATCGATAAATAGATAGATCAACCAACAAATATATAGAGTAATGAAGTTGTGGATATGTGGATAAATGGGAATGATGGAAAAATTGTAAATGTATTGATAGAGAGACCACTGAATGAGGGGATGAAGGTATAGAAATATTGATGAACTGGTGGAGGATTGGATTGAAAGTAAGATGAAAAATGGGTGAATGTGTGGATGGATTGAATAGATAGATGAAATAGCTATCGAATGGGGGTATGAGTTAAAAGATTAATGTACCAATGGGCGAGCCATTATAAAGATCATAAAATGGTTAGATGGATGGATAAATAGACAGATGGAATCATGTGTAGATATAAAAGCAGTTACAAGCCAAGAAACAAATACCAACATATAATCATAAATAGATAGAATAACTGACATACATATATGTAGAAAAATGAAAAGAAAATAATATGAAGGAATGGAAAAAACAAATAAATAGGGGGAAATAAAAACTATGTAAATTATTAAAAGAAAAGATACACTCAAACAAATATCCATATTTATGGATAAAAACTCATAAAAAATATATGGGTAGATATTTGAGTATAGACACACATTAATGGGGAAAAGAAAAAAGACACAGACAGAAAAAGGGACATTTGGATAGATTTTACTTGTACTGGGGTGTGCAACTAAAGTTGGTGGTCTGCTGATTTAATTTTATTTTTTATCATTTAAGTGGAAAAAATCGTTGCCTTTAGTGATTTGTTTCCTGGTAGAGGTTTGAGGATCTCATGTGGATTATTTAATAAAAAAGTTTAATTAACAAATATATGGTTTGAATTGGCAGTGAGTTTAGATACAGATCGTCACTAAATATTTTTTCTCAAATGATTTAACCTCAAACACCTTAATATCACACACACACACATAAAGATTCTTTGTGGATTCCAACCATCAAATTCTCATTACTGGAATGGAGATTCTATGATTCCTTCATTGTCATTGTGATCATGATGATACCATCCCTTCAAACCAAAAAATGTGTTATTAGATCAATTTATCAGATGGATCCATTCTCTATTGAAGATATAGGAAGAAGAGAGAGGACATCTAAATATGTAACAAATGAGTAGTACATGGAAAATAACTCCTCTACTAACAAATATAGTGGGACTTGAAATACCTAGAAAGCATTCCCAAACCCATTTATTTCAAATTCCCACTAAATAAGCTATAAAGGAATTGTTATGATGAACTAACTATGTCATAAGAATCATTTATATTTTATCATTTACTTATAATGTAAAATAAATATATTATGTGATAAAACTGAGTCAGTAATTTAACCTATTATTCCTAAAACATTAATCAAACCATGAAAATTTAATAAAAATTGTAGGTATATTTTTTCCATTTATTTACTTTAATACTTGCAAACACATTAAACAAATTCATCTTCAATTATTCTATACAAGAATAATATGACTGTATTTATTCATTGGTTATAATTGAAACGTGGAAAACACTTTGACCGCATTGTGGGACCCACCATGTCTTATACACCTATTTATCATAAAAGGGAAGACACATTAATATTTTATTGTATGTGATCCTATAGAGCCTTATCTTAATATTAGTGCATACTATTCATATACTAGGAGTGGAGTCTATAATCCTATTAAGTCACCTATGGATTTAAGGAAAGTCATAAAATTGAAAAAATTTCCTTTGAACACATGTTGTGTAATATAATCTCTCTATATCACGATATATCATAAAGAAGGATGCACAACTTGTGTGAGCATAAATTCATGATTTATTATTTATTGATATAATCGGATGGAATTACCGTCTTATATCATGGTCATGGATTCAGTTAATGTACTAAAATATTGATTATCTAGGCCCAAGATAACACTTCCTCAACAACGAAATGATAAATTTTATATTGATCATTCAATCAGTGTTATAACCCCAATGAAGCACCCAATACAAGATACCTCACCATAACATCAATGTGATAGTTTTTTCCGTACATAAATGTATATGATCAAATGAAACACTTTGAAAATGATGTAAATTTAGGAGACCAATACACATGTTTATATATAGGAACAACCAATGACATCGAAAACAAGTGGTGTTCCTATCAGTGGGCCTTTTCTTAGGATATCACCTACTAGAGATCACCAAGTTTGAACTTCATGAGGCAAAGTCTCAATGCTTATGATCCCCATAACCTTATATTCACACATAATCAATTTACTTTTAGTATGATGTATCTAGACCATAGAAATTTAGTTTATGATAACTCTCATGGTATATCCAAGATCTCATTATATCCAAAGAACTCACATAACCTTGTGATATGGAATTTAATTTAAATGAATTACCAAAAATATAGTGGACAAAAATATATAAACACTATTCTGGTAAGATAAACACTTGTATATATCAAACTATATCCATGTAATGGTAATCAAAGTAGATACAAGAGTTGGGTATAGGGAACCCATTTTCAACACTCCCACATGCACTGGATCCCACTACTAACAAGTCTTAATCTACAAGATCTAACTTGAGAATCATAATTCTACTCAAATATGGATTTATTCATGGGGTCTTCTATTTTCCCCTCTATGGATACTCACTTAACCGTGAAATCAACTCTTTGAGTAAAATCCATCAAGAGATAAAACATCCTATGTATATGTGTAACACAACAGGTTTTATGATTTTTTTTAATAAATGAAAATTATTTGATAGATTTTGTTTAAATTTTTTTTGTTAATATTTCATAAAATGTGATGCCAATTTAATATTTTTATACATGAAAGACTAGGTTTTCTTACATTACACATGACATTGAGTTTTAACAAAACTATGATATATTATTAATTTAGTTATTAAAATGAAACTATTAAACATAGTTATTAAACATAGAGATATGAATAACAATAAGTAATTTTTTAAATTTATGTATAATTTTTTTATATAAATAAAACATATTTACTATAATTTACTAAATTTTTGGAAGTGTATTTATATGTATTGAAAATACTATTTTCCCATAAAATATTATTTATTTGTTTTTTGAACATTAATAAAATCAATTTTTCAAAAATTTATATAATTAATTCTATAAAATATACTTATTTTTTAAAATTATAATTTCAATATTATCTTATTATGTTATTTATTTTTCTAAAATGTTTTATTTTTTCATGAATAATGAAAAATAATGAATTGTAATTGAAAACTACCTTTTCATTTAATTTATTTACAAAATCAAATTTCACTTTAAATTGGTTTTAATGAAAAATTAGTTGAATTATGAATCCATTGATCAATTTTAGGTCAGTGGAATCTATTTTACATTGATTTTTTATATAAAAACATTTGAAACATTTAAATAATCTCTCTTTAAAAAAATATTTTCTCATCGCGTATACGGGATTAATTTTAAATAAAAAATTCCCACTTATGTGATGAGAATTTGACATAATGGATTCCATATTTGGAATAACAATAATTTATATTATATTTTAGTGTCAAATTAATCTTTTATGAAAATAAACAATAAAAATAGTCAATATTATTTACCACAGTTAAGTTAAAAAAGTGATTACTAGGGGGAGGTTAAACTAAAAAGATAAGGGTTAAAAATAACCCATAACATATCTAGAACACATTATATGGCCATTTTTTGACCTTACCCTATCTATTTCCAATAGGATTCCGTTTTTCTATCCTTGTGACATGAAAAAATGTGGGTGGAATTCTTTCTTTCAAAAAATTACATTTGTTCCATTGACCTCACTCATAAAGGACCACCTCATATAATATCTTCTTCACACCATAAAAACCATTATTTTTTTATAATATCTACCTGAATAACTTACAAATTTCCTCCTCTAATCCTAGTGGTCTTATTTTGGATGTAAATCCAACCATGTAAGTATTTGGGTGAAAACCTAAGGGGGATACCTAAAGAAGAAGAAATTTTCATCAACAAGCGTTTTTTATTACTTCTTCCAAAACCTTACATTATTATTATAAACTGATGATATAACAACCTAAGTACCTTTTATATACTTTAATTTTTTATGTTATTTTTTTGACCTACAACTGTAAGGCCCCATCCTTATATGTTACTTAATCTTGAGATAAGTCAAGAATTCACAATGATGATCTGTTTAAGTTTAGAGTTTTAGAGAATTAGGCCACAACTCATATATACAAAAACCATATAAAAACAATGTTTAAAATTACAATAGTATCCATTTCTTCCATAAAAACAACATTTAACAATAAATTTGGTTTCTTTTCATTTTAAATCATGACTTTTCTTTGATCCCATACTTGAATCTATTATTCTATAAAACCCGTGAAAAACATTTCAAAATTTGGGATAAGAATAAAAATACTAGTAAGGGATATATGAAAAAGTAAAACTATTTGTATTTTTAAAACATGTAAACCATGAATATATTATAATAATATAATAATATTCACCATTAAGATGTATTAAAATAAAATTCATTGAATATAAGATCATTTCGTTCCCATTTTTGTAATTTAAAGATTAACATGAAACCAATAGAAAGTAACATATAACATATAATGGTAACTTGGGACATAAGAATACTTAAATGGAATAACTATACGGTTAAATTTCATACATATCCCTAAATGGTATAACCATGCGTTTGACTTCCATTCCCAATGATTTGCAGGCTATAACGTAACCACCCATCCTTGGTTTATTACGGAACCACCCGTCTATGGTTTATCACGTAACCACCCATCTTTGGTTTATCACCTAACTACCCATAAAATGTCCAAGTACCATTATATAATCATAAAACATAACATATTTCAATTATCAATATTCCACTCATAAAAAAATATTTGCAATCACAAGAAATCATTTCATGATATTGAAATTGTCAATCCATTTTCAATACCAAAATACCCAAAAACAGGAATACAAGATTTATTTTTGTTTTAAATATATTTTTTCATGTATAGGATGAAAGATAAAAAATAATGATCATGACAGTGGAGAATTTGTTTTCACCACTTATGTTAAAAAACAATCCATTTTCAAAAACCATTTTAAAGAATTTATAAAATTGATTTTTCAATTAAAGTGTCCCATACCACATTTTAAAATTTAAAATAAATTCACTAATAAAAATTTTAAAGCATTTATTTACATATAAATAAATCTATAAAACCATTTTTAAGACATGTAAATTAATGAGAAAGTTTTAGAAGAATAAATCATTAAAACATTTAAAACGATGTTTTAGTTAAAGAGTCCCCAACCACTTGAGAAACACTTGAATACAAATCATTAATTAATAACATTAAAAACATTAAATATCATGAGAATATAGAAATTCATGATATAACAGGTCAAAAGGGTTGTATATACACCTTAATGGATAATAAAGGTGCACAATATTAGATACGCCTTAATGAAAAGAGATTGAGATGAAGTCCCTTACAAAGATCGTCTCATTATATTAAAGTAAAATAAACGAAATAAATTTGATTGAAAAATATAAATACACCAAGTATATGTGTATATTAAGTGTAAAACAATTATAGGTTATTCACACATCTTCTTGGAAAAACAAAACCAATGACATGGATATTTAACTCAAAGAATGGATATTGAATTAAGATTTCCATTACCTTGAGTCCGACATGTCTCTCTTAATTATTATAATACAAAACAATAATCTTAGGTCAATTTACACTTTCTTAAAAAAAATTCAATTTTTTATTCCATTTATATCACTTATCACCATGTTATATAAATTATTTAATTCATTGAGTTCATGTGGGATGTTTTGTCGATATTCAGTATTTGAGTCGACAATGAACGTGGTATGATCTAATTTGTCCATGTGATCATAAGTCCACAATATCAAGAATATTATTAATGAAATATTAATCAATTTTATAAATTAATCATAATTTTTTAAATGAAACATTAATTATGGTTATGAAAAATGAACTATGTTATAATCATGGGTTTGGTAAGCTGTACGTATGCATGAGTAATGCATCCATTTTTCATTGATCATTATAAAAATAAGGTAATTATTATTTTATCATCACATAATTATCATAGTATTATTATCATAATAACAATAATTTTAATATAATTATATATTCCATAAAAGTGATTTGGTGAATAAAAATGATTCACATCGCTTCGTGGAGTAGATAGTTCATACGCATGCACGAACAACGTTATCTTTTTTATGCACATGGAAGTAAGAATGTAATTGATATATTATTATTTTATAATTATTAATATTTCATGAATATCACGTATTAACATTAATTCCATTATTATAACCAGAAATGAGATATATTTATTGAAAATGATCAAAATCAGTTTGTGGAGGTGATAGTTCACACGTACACATGGATGATTAATCCCATTACCATTTATTGGACGTGAAGATATATATAGGAGATGATATTGATTTAATAAAATATAATTATATTAAGTATAATTTATTTATTATCTCATCAATGTTGGAGGATATTTAAAGGATGTGTAAGAATAAATAAAATATCAACACTTGAAGAAAATGATACCTCCTCTTCAGTTGATCGCCTTTGAAGAACAACTTAACACCACAAAAGAAGGCTGTTCTTACTAAAAAAGAATTTATGAATGTGGGGAGGGATTATAGTAAGAGTTTTTGAAAGATATTGGCCGAAACAGAATGCTTTTTATGTGGGAATAAAATAGAAGTAGAAGTTCCCTTTTATAGAAGAGATGAGGGGCACTTTAGGAATTTATTGAAATATTAATTTATTATAAATTTATTTTCAGTTTCTAATGGTTCCGAACTAATTTATTTCAAATATAAGATGATTCTGTGTCATATAACTATTATATAATTAAAATTAAAAAAGTTTTTAATATTTTTTAATCCTTATATTTTTTGTTTAAACCATTTTTTAACTTTTTTAATCTTACCATGATAACATGTAATTTACACTTTGTTTGTTAATGTAATTACCATAACATGTCAAACAACCAAAAAAAGTTTCATTTATGAAATATTGGTAATTATCCTAACCATTAGGTTAAATATTATATTTTTAGGAATTTTATAACATTTAATAAACAATTTTATATTTTAAGTTATGAATTATGTCAATTTTGACACTATTCATACTTGAATTTATTAAAAAAATTATAACAACTTTATTACTTCTAAAAAAACATTAAATATATCCTAACATGTCATACTAATCCAAAAAATTAGTTCATGGAATCATATACTTCAAATAATATTTTTTAACGTTTATAATATCATTTATTTGAATCTTTTATTAATGAAGTAATCACTACATAAATATGTGTCATAATTAAATTAATTTATTTAATATCTTAATATAATAAATAAAATACAATTATGTAGGAAATATGTTTATATTTTCAATTAATATTTATATTCTAAGATATCATTTATATAAACCCATATTAAAATTGTTTTAATAAGAAGATTCATATTTATAACATATTTTCCTTTATATTAAATTAAAAGTTATAAGTATCATAATCACACCCAAGTGGAATAAAAAAGCCAAATTTTAATATCAAGGGCTTTATTGGTGGTATATATGTCATCCAATAGGATTATTACTTGTTTTAGGGTAGTTTTATATTATTATAATATTATTTTTACCTTTATTTACTTAATTTACCCTTTAAATGTGGTAAATAAAAATATTTACTAAAGTTACAATTCTTAATGTTAAAATATAAAAGGTACCTATTTAAAATTTTTGGAACTTATGATTAAAAATATGTTATCAATTTTTAGAAATTTAAAACACTACACTTAGAGTAATTAATTTAAAATCAATTCTTTTTGTGAAAACGAAAAACAGAGTTTTTAGAACTAAAAACTATCAAAAGATTGACATGTGTTTACATCAAAATTAAATGTGAAATTACTTACAATGACCAAAATTGAATAAAATGAAATAATATTAATCTAATTAAACTTTTAAACTATATAAAAGTACAATATAACTATATAATAATTTAGAGGAAAACATAGTTTTGAACTACAATGCAGTATTTTTTACTGTTCATTAAAATATGAGTTTTATCATAAAAATACTAAAATTTATTCCAAAGTAAATTTTAGTGTCCCAATTCAAGATAAGAAGATTATTTTTTCAAATATAGCATATAAAATCTTTATAAACTATATTTAAACTAAGTTCCCATCAAAAGACGGTAAAAATTCCTTTTTTTGAAAATACTTCTTTTTTGCTTAAAATTGATTATCTTCTTATATATTGTCTAGAAAACATATAATATGAATTTTAAACATAAAATTGTGTTTATATTGCATAAATATAATCCAAAAATTGTGATATTATTTTATGAATACAATTATTTTCATTTAATTTTTTTTTTCATAAAAACACATCCTTTATATTCAATTAGTTTTTATGCCCATTTCTAATAAATTTTGTCAAGACCCGTACTCGGGGCCCATGCCGTGACTACCCCAAGACCGTCTTCCATAGGCCAGGGGATGGAGACTAGCACAAAAGGCGTAAATACTGATAACATGGAAGGCATTGCCTTTATAAAAGTAACAAAACACCACAGAGTACAAGCGGAAGTAAAACACTAACTACAAAAAAAGTGATGAAAAGTAAATGGGCCAGAATACAAACCCAACTGGAAATACAAATACAATTGAACAAAAGTAAACTAGAAAAAGACAGCAGCTGGAAGAAAGGAAGAAGCTCCTGAGTCGTCCTCCTCAGATCCTACCTGAAGGGTAGGTACAGATAGCGCAGCTCCTGGATCTTCCACCACGGATCCTACCTTAAGGGTAGGTATGGATAGCGCATCTCCTGGATCATCCACCATGGATCCTACCTGAAGTGGAGGTACATATAGTGCAGATCCTCAATGCTCTCACTCGTCAACCCCCTCCGAGTGTCGTCTCACTGTGAAGTCCACCTCCGGATACTGACTCGTCAGGTGGTCCACCTCCAGGTACCGTCCAGTCCTCGAACACTCGGCCTCTGTCGGCACTGCCCGTCATTTGCAACCAACACAACGAGGTGAGGGCATAGCCCGTACAGGGGTGAGTATAAGGATACTCAGTAGGGACCCCGATACCCTCAAGGTCTCACTAAAACCAACAAGGATAACCACAAGAAGATCTCAACAGATAACCTCTACTTAGGTATATGCCCATACATGTACCTAAGTTATCATGTAACCGTTCTCAATCATGAGGAAACACAAGATTATGAAATCATCGGAAAACCACTACCCAAGTATATACCCATATATACACCTATGTTATCAAGTGACCCTTCTCAATAATGAGGTAAACACAAAGGTCAAAGATTCAACTCAAACCATGATTTTCATTATTGAAACTGTAACTGTTGATGAGTCCGTCTCTGGAGTGTACAGTGATCCTATCACAACTCCGAGGTACTGCTCACTAACCTAAGACTGCTGAGGTACTCCTCCTGTCGAGTACCGCGGGTCTTCCACCTCACACATTAGTGCTCCTCCACCATGGGTCTGCCACCACACACAGTTGTGCTCCCCCTCATAGCCTACAGAGGTACTCCTCCTGTCGAGTACCACGGGTCTTCCACCTCACGCAATAGTGCTCCTCCGCTATGGGTCTGCCAAATCACAAAGTAGTGCTCCCCAAGGGGCTATGCTAGTCACTCTGAATCGAATCGGACAAGCAGTCATCGGTCACAGCCTGCTACACGGTCTCCGTACTCTGTATGATCATCTCCGGGAGGGTCCGCTCCACAGGCTACAGGTCGATAATCCAAGTATCACAATTCCCACGAAGAAGTATCTCAAAGGACCGCCTCGTCATAGGGGTCTTAATGCAATAGACGACACATCAATCAGACGCTCAGTCTGCGAGTTATTAGCCTTTTAGTCCCAGGGGCCTGGTTGGATTCATGTGTGAACCAACCCGGTCATATCTCAACTGTAGCCGAACTCTCATAGGGTATTCTCATAGGGACCGTTTCTCAACGTGATCACCAACGCCGCTGGCGGTTCGTCAAACGGACGTCCAGTCTGAAAGTTATCAGCTTTTCCGTTCCAGGGGCCCGGTTGGATTTCGGGTACAATACAACCTGTCCATACTCCAACTGCATCCAAAACTCGAGCGGAGTCTTCAAAAAGTTCCGTCTTATCAAGAGGAATTCAATGAGACAGACATCGCATCAATCATACGCCCGGTCCGTGAGTTATTGGCTTTTTTGTTCCAGGGGCCCGGTTGGTTTCGTGAGTGAACCAACCCGACCGCACTCCGACGGCGTCCAAACCTCGAGCAGAGTAAGCCAAAAGTTCCGTATCATCAATAGGAAACCATCAAAGTTGACGGCACATCTATCAGACGTCCGAAGCTCAATATATAAGTGTTTCCGCTCCGAGGGCCCGGTAGGTTTTGTATCCGAACCAACCTAGCCAAACCCAAAGCTCTCCAAACCTTTGAGTGTAATATAGAGAAATGACCGCATCGATCCAAGGATTTCTACGCAACTAAAGGCGCATCGATCGGAGGTCCGTACCCCACGTTATGGGTAAAAGAATGAAGAGGTCCGAAAACGGGGGGTCTGGGCCCGGACTGACCCGGCCCAACCCCCTGGGTCGGCCTGACCCGACTGGGCGCGGCCCAGCCTGGCTGGCGCGGCCCATCCCGGCCTGGGTGCTTCCCGGCCTGGCGGTCCGGCCGGGTGGTTCGGCCCAACAAGCTGGCTCACTAGCACTGGCCAAACGGCCGCACAAGGGGGGACCGCCCCCTTGGACGAAACCGCGGCCCCCGTGCGGGGGCCGCTCCCTGTCAACGGACGCGGCGCGATGCCGCGTCCCTCTAGTCCCGCACGGCCGCAGGACCAGCCGCCCCGCCGCCGCGGCGGCCCCTCTCGGTGGCGCGTCGGGCGCCGCCGCCTTCTGGCGGCCGGCCGCCGCCTCCATCCTCCGGAGCCGCCGTGCCGGCATGGCACGCCGGCGGAGTCTTCCGTGGACCACCGGACGCGCTTCGGTGGTCCGTTTTGCTCGCCGCTTTCGCCAACAGTCCTCCCAGGACCCAAAATTTACTGCGGCGGCTTCAAAACACCTTCGCGGCATGTCTCATCATCGTCCGTCGATCTGTACTTTGACAACAAACGGCGGAGTCTTCAAATTGCCTCCGCGGCCCCGACTCCGCCCGCGGTTTCGTTAGGCCTCAATGGCGTGGCGCGATGGCACCGTGATTCTTCGCTGCGTTCTTTCTTTTTTCCGTGCGGTGCAATGGCACCGCGCTGCCTTTCACATGCCACAACAAATTCAAACAAACAAGGGAGGGAAAAGAGGGTCGGCTGTGTTCGTGAGGTCCGACCTCCTTCCGTGAGTATGATAACAGGCAGCCCAAAATGAAACCAAGAAAGGTGACGTATGAGATCATGATCAACAATAAAATAAACCCCCACAACTTCTTGAAACAAAATATCCCTAACCCACAAGGAAAACGTTCACGGATCAACTTGATAATAAGTTGATCCGTGTTATTTGTTTTCTTTAGAATGAAAGAATCAAGGGAATAAAATCATTCTCAAATTAATTCCCTACATCAACGTTGTCGTCGAATGAGAGTTCGTCGCGGAATTAAGTGTCGTGGAAGAAGAGGATCATCATGGAAGAGAAGGATCATCGCGGAAGGAATGCCATTGATTTACGAGGATTTGGCGTTCTTCATCAGAGATCGGTGCGTTCTTCGCATTCTTCGCGTTCTTCGTCGAAGAAGAACGCTTTCCTCCAAATCCTCTCCACGCAACAAGTTCCAATAGAAATAAAATAAGAATAGTATTATTTTATTAGTGCACAAGTCAACCTTTGAAATTCAAAAAGAAAAAATCAACTCAATTAATTAATTGTAACAATTTAATCTCCCAAATTAATGATGCGTTTCTTAACCATAAAAAACGCACAGTTGACTTCATTAATAGGGGGTGCGGGTGCGTTACTTAAGAAGAAAAGAAACAGTGGGGCTCATGTGGGCCCCACCCCACCTTAATCCTCTCAAAGGTAGTTATCAACAAGTGGGTCCCACCCCTAACTCCCTTATATAGGTTATAACCACATAAGAGAGAGGAAAAGTGTTATGGCACAACACTTAATCCACTTAACAACAAAAGAAAATATAATTGTAAAATAATTATATTATTATCCCACACTTAAATTAAACAACTCAACCCAAGAAAACAAAACTCCTGAAAGGAGCCATCTTAAGTAATTACCGGCGCTGTGAGTTCATCGGTGCCCTCGGATTTCAATTCCGAGCACTGGTTCAAAAGTTAGAAAAACCCACTCGTTTGTTCATTGAACGTACTCGAGCTAAACTTTGGAAAATGATTCCAGGCACACCAGGCCTCAGAATCAGGTGCCGTCAGAAACTACGTTCTTGTAAAATTCAATAGAAAATTAAGAAAAAATTTTCCTTAAAATTTCTGTGTCTTTACATTACTCCCACCTAAGGGCTTTACGTTCTCGTAAATCTTTAACACAAACTAGGGTTACAAAAGTGGTATTGAGCACGCATCTGAGCCTTCCGCTCCCATGTGCTTACCAGGAGGTTCCCATACTGCTAGTGAAAGTTCTCCCAAGGAATCGACTGTCCTCGTAGGACCCGCTCCTGTAGATCCTTGATCCCCACTGGAACCTCTGTGAAAGACATCCCATTGCCATCATCCAGCTCCCTATGGTCGATGATATGCGAAGGGTCGAGCACGTATCTCGTCAGTTGAACCTCGGAGATAACTTTTCGTCTTGGCCACATCTCCGTAAACCTCGTCGAGGTGTGACCCGTATAATGACGTGATTGTCATCCTCGAACTCTAGAGGTCTCAAATTCCTGTTAGAACTGAAACTCAAACGACTGCTGCCACGCTGGTAAGGTTGACCAACTCAAGAGTGATCGGTCACACCCTCCTGTGCATGAGTTTATCCTGTGCTGCCTGGGGTTTCCTTTTCTCCAACCAAGGAAAACCCATCCCAACATTGTAGTTAAACCACAACCTTTTTGCCTAATACCGTCAATTTGTGTATGAACTGTGATTGCCCAGTCGATACTAAAACCAACGTTGTAAGGCCCGATGCTGCCACCAAGAGATTTCGACCGAAACTCTCTCCTCGAGGGTCTGACCACACTATCAGCATAAGTGTGATTATCGAGTCTTCTAACAAGGTATCTCCAGATGTGAGGGTCAAGTCTACGGCTTACCGGAAACTCTAGGTATGGGAAAAGATTTTTGGAAGGAAGGAATGATTCATATCAACGTCTATTACTACGGAAGCTAGTAGTGGATACCGACTATCCCTTGAATCATTCTCAGAGCCATTGGGTCACTTTCCCTGACCGCAAGCAGCTACTCTCTTCCCCTTCCCTCCAGCTCCCTGAGCCTGGTGGGGACAACTAAGGCGGATGGTTGTAGCCTGTTAAAACGTACACCACCTCATGCTTCTCCCCTAGCTCTGCCTCCACATCTACTACTTCGCAGACTTATCTCTCCTTAAATCTTCCACTTATTGAAACATTTAACATGCCCGAGTCTCTAAGACTAGTGCCAGTTTCCTATTTCTTACTGAACTGTGCATTCTTCATCCGCTCCTGGATGATCTGCACCTTCTTTGCCTACGATCTGAAAGAGCTGCTAAAATTTCTCCTTTTCTGAAAAGAGAAACTCGGTATCATCTCCTGGATGAACCACGCCCATTTCCGAATACAGTCAATCCTGACATGAATGATTTATTCATGCTATGGATGGCGTCGTAAGGCCTCGACGTTACTACCAAAAGATCCAAATGTCACCCTCGCCTCCAAGGGTCGAGTCACACTGTCGGCATCAGTGTGAGGTCACTGGGTCTCCTCCAGTAGAAATCTCGAAAGTGAGGGTCAAGTAAACAGTCTTCCGGGACCACTCAGTATCAACCAAACAAAGAGGACAAGAAAGAAAACATCACAATGATAAGTGTCTTTTTATTATTGCAGCTCATAGTACAAAGACATGAATACAACAACAACATGGAACTAGATGTACAAGGGGCATATCCACTAGTTACGCTCCTGTCCACCTGCTCCCGGAGCTCTACTACCTTGTCCACTGCTTGGCTGTTGCTCAAGCACTCACTGCTGCTTCTGCCTCGGTGGCTCCTCCAACGCCTGCGGATTGACTATGCAAGGAGTCAGACAGTCACGTTCCAGGTGACCCTTCCTGCCATATTCATAACACTTCTTACTCCTCGTACGGTTGGCTCTAGTCCTCTTGGACCTCTGCATCATTTGTCTACTACCCAATGATGACTCCACTACTGATCGAAAACCCTGCGGAAAAGGTAGAAGCTCCTGTACATGCTCGGGGAGCAGAGCTACTGGCACAAACTCCACCCTGAAGAAGGTCTTGAGGTCTTCCCATGTGAAGGTCATCCCGTCACAAAACTAGAAAAAGAGGTTCCACCACCTGCCTGCTGCTACCTGAAGGAGGCTGGCAGCAAAGATCACCATGAAGTCTGCTGGCATCCCTACTAGCCTGAAGACTCTCACCACAGCCTCCAGCCAATCCTCAGCCACCTGCGGGTCCATCTCTCCCTGGAACCTGGGTGGCCTCTGGTGTTGTAACTCATGCAGCGCGCTCAAGTGGCGTGCATCGCCTACTACTGGGGTTGGAGGCATCAGTGGCCCAACATATGGTAGTACCACTAGTGCCTCCACTGGTGCCTCAACTGCAAGAGGGCCCTATTCTGAAGCCTCTTCAATTGGCAGTCTGTTAGTACGCATATCCCTCTGGGATATAGCTGGTCGTCTGTGAAAAGGCATCCTGAAAGAAACAACGTGACACGATCAAACGATTATACCTGGTGAGCTGACCTAGTTTGAGCTGACATTTAAATAAAACTTATGGAAACACACACGCAATCAATGTCTTCATGCACAAAGTCAGAAATCATTTTTCAGGTTCCTGGTGTATGGATACGTCGGCCGCCCGCACCAACAGTAGACTCCCTGAACTGAAGACCACACTCGGTACCCTTAACACTATTGCTTCACAGAAATAAAATATCAGAGTTATAAGTTCTACGGTAGAACTGACTCCTCTGATACCAATTTGTCACGACTCGTCCTTGGGGACCATGCCGTGACTACCCCATGCCCGCCTTCCATAGGCCAGGGGCTGGAGACTAGCACCAAAGGCGTAAATCCTGATAACTGGGAAGGCATTGCCTTTATAAAAGTAACAAAACACTACAGAGTACAAGCGAAAGTAAAACAATAAGTACAATGAAAGTGCTGAAAAGTAAATGGACCAGAATACAAACCCAACTTGAAATATAGCTACAACTGAAAAGAAGTACAACAGAAAAAGACAACAACTTTAAGAAAGGAAGCAACTCCTAGGTCGTCCTCCTCAAATCCTACCTGAAGGGTAGGTACAGATAGCGCAACTCCTGGATCGTCCACCACAGATCCTACATGAAGGGTCGGTACGAATAGCGCAGCTCCTGGATCATCCACCACGGATCCTACCTGAAGAGCAGGTACAGATAGCGCAGCTCCTCAATGTTCTTACTCATCAACCCCCTCTGAGTGTCGTCTCGCCATGAAGTCCACCTCCGGATACTGAATCGTCAGGTGGTCCACCTCCGGGTACCGTCCAGTCCTCGAACACTCGGACTCCGTCAGCACTGCCTGTCATCTGTCACCAACACAACGAGGTGCGGGCATAGCCCGTGAAGGGGTGAGTATAACGATACTCAGTAGGGACCCCAAGACCCTCAAGGGCTCACTAAAACCAACAAGGATAACCACAAGAAGATCTCAATAGATAACCTCTGCTTAGGTATATGCCCATACAAATACCTAAGTTATCAAGTAACCCATCTCAATCATGAGGAAACACAAGATTATGAAATCATCGGATAACCACTACCCAGGTATATGCCCATACATATACCTAAGTTATCAAGTGACCTTTCTCAATCATGAGGTAAACACAAAGGTCAAAGATTCAGCTCAAACCAGGATTTTCATTATCAAAACTGTAACTGCTGATGAGTTCGTCTCTGGAGTGTACAGTGAGCCTGTCACAACTCTGAGGTACTGCTCACTAACCTAAGACTGCTGAGGTACTCCTCCTGTCGAGTACCATGGGTCTACCACCTCACATAGTAGTGCTCCTCCGCCATGCGTCTGCCACCTCACACAGTAGTGATCCCCCTCATAGCCTACAGAGGTACCCCTCCTGTCGAGTACCGCAGGTCTACCACCTCACACAGTAGTGCTCCTCTGCCATGGGTCTGCCACCTCACAAAGTAGTGCTCCCCACTGGGCTATGATAGTCCCTCCGAATCGAATCGGACAAGCAGTCATCGGTCACATCCAGCTACACGGTCTTCGTACTCTGTATGCTCATCTCTGGGAGGGTCCGCTCCATGAGCTACAGCTCGATACTCCAAGTATCACAAGTCCCAAGAAGAAGTATCTTAAAGGACCGCCTCATCATAGGGGTCTCAACGCAACAGACGGCGCGTCAATCAGATGACCGGTCTGCGAGTTATTATCCTTTTGTCCTAGGGGCCCGGTTGGTTTCGTGTGAGAACCAACCCGACCATATCTCAAATGTACCCTGAACTGTCATAGGTTATGCTCATAGGGACCGTTTCTCAACGTGATCACCAACACCGCTGACAGTTCGTCAAACGGACGTCCAATCTGAAAGTTATCAGCTTTTCCGTTCCAGGGGCCCGATTGGATTTCGGGTACAATCCAACCCAGACATACTCCAACTGCATCCAAAACTCGAGCGGAGTATTCCAAAATTTCCGTCTCATCAAGAGGAATTCAACAAGATAGACGGTGCGTCAATCGGACACCCGGTCTGTGAGTTATTGGATTTTTCTTTCCAGGGGCCCGATTGGTTTCGTTAGTGAACCAACCCGACCGCACTCTGACGGCATACAAACCTCGAGAGCAGTAAACCAAAAGTTCCGTCTTATCAAGAGGAAACCAACAAAGTCGACGACACGTCAATCGGACGTCCGGAGCTCAATATATAAGCGTTTCTGCTCCGAGGGCCTGGTTGGTTTCGTATCCGAACCAACCTGGCTAAACCCAAAGTTCTCCGAAACCTTGAGTGTAATATAGAGAAATGACCGTATTGATCCAAGGATTGCTATGAAACTGATGGTGCGTTGATCGGAGGTCCGTACCCGACGTTATGGGAAAAAGACCGAAGAGGTCCGAAAACGGGGGGTCTGGGCCCGGACCGACCTGGCCCAACCCCCCCGGGGTCGGCCCGAACCGGGTCGACCAGACCCGACTTCAGGTCCGACCGGGCTGGGCGCGGCCCCGCCCAGCCTTGGCGTGGCCCGGCCTGGCGGTCCGGCCGGGCGGCTCGGCCCGGCGCGCTGGCTCGCTGGCGCTGTCCAAGCGGCCGCGCAAGGGGGGACCGCCCCCTGGATGAAACCGCGACCCGCGCGCGGGGGCCACTCCCTGTCAACAGACGCGGCGCGATGCCGCATCCCTCTGGTCCTGCGCGGTTTCAGCCGCGGTGGCCCCTTCCCAGCGGCGTGCCGGGCGCCGCCGCCTCCGGCCGCCGGAGCCGCTGTGCCGGCGTGGCATGCCGGCGGAGTCTTCCGTGGACCACCAGACGCGCTTCGGTTGTCCATTTTGCTCGCCGCTTTCGCCAACGGTCCTCCCGGGACCCAAACTTTACTGCGGTGGATTCAAAATGCTTTCACGACCCGCCTCATCATCGTCCATTGATCCGTACTTCGACAACAAACGACGGAGTCTTCAAATCGCCTCCATGGCCCCAACTCCGCCCGTGGTTTCGTTCGGCCTCAACGGCACGGCGCGACGGCGCCGCACCTCTTCGTCGCGTTCTTTCTCATTTCCATGCAGTGAAATGGCACCACGCTGCCTTTCACATGCCGCAAAAAATTCAAACAAACAAGGGGGGGGGGGAAAGAGGGTCGGCTGTGTTCATGCGGTCCAACCTCCTCCCGTTAGTATGATAACAGGCGGCCCAAAATGAAACCAAGAAAGGCGATGGATGAGATCATGATCAGCAATAAAATAAACCCCCACAACTTCCTGCAACAAAATATCTCCAACCCGCAAGGAAAACGTTCACAGATCAACTAGATAATAAGTTGATCTGTGTTCTTTGTTTTCCTTAGAATGAAAGAATCAAGGGAATAAAATCATTCTCAAATTAATTCCCTACCTCAACATTGTCGTCGAACGAGAGTTCGTCGCTGAATTAATCGTCCCGGAGGAATAGGATCTTCGCGGAAGAGAAGGATCTTCGTGGAAGGAACGCCGTTGATTTCCGAGGATTTGGCATTCTTCGTCGGAGATCGGTGCGTTCTTCGCGTTCTTCGCATTTTTTGTCGAAGAAGAACGTTTTCCTCCAAATCCTCTCCACGCAACAAGTTCCGACAGAAATAAAATAAGAACAATCTTATTTTATTAATGCACAATTCAACCTTTGAAATTCAAAAAGAAACAATCAATTAAATGAATTAATTTTAACGATTTAACCGCCCAAATTAATGAGGCATTTCTTAACCAGAATAAATGCACGGTTGACTTCATTAATTGGGGGTACAGGTGCGTTACTTAAGAAGAAAAGAAACGGTGGGGATTGTGTGGGCCCCACCCCACCATTATCCTCTCAAAGGTAGTTATCAATAAGTGGGTACCACCCCTAACTCCCTTACATAGGTTATAACCACATAAGAGAGACGAAAATATTTGTGGCACAACACTTAATCCACTTAACAAGAAAAGAAAATATAATTGTAAAACAATTATATTATTATCCCACACTTAAATTAAACAACTCAACCTGAGAAAACACTACTCCAGAAAGGAGTCTTCTTAAGCAATTACCGGCTCTGCGAGTTCATTGGTGCCCTTGGATTTCAATTCCGAGCACTGGTTAAAAAGTTAGAAAAACCCACTCGTTTGTTCACTAAACGTACCCGAGCTAAACTTCGAAAAATGATTCCGGGAACATCGGGCTTCATAATCAGGCACCATCAGAAACTGTGTTCTTGTAAAATTCCAATGAAAATTAAGATAAAATTTTCCTTTAAATTTCCGTGTCATTACAGGTTTGGTAAACAATGATTTATTATATAAACATGTGTAGAACATATTTTCATAATTCAGTTGATACTATTCATTATCTCCATTATAATGGCTAGGTTATATTGGAATCATTTAAATAATAATATTTATTTGTTTGTTTCAGCTTGATGTAATGTATCGTGTATGCTATTCATCGCAATGTTTCATTCTTAAAACATGAGAAATTACATACTCCCACATTAATAAATTGAATCCTCAAAATTTTAATTTGGGGTCGGTAACCAGGGTATGAATTTTCAACATACCTTTATAGAAAACCCACATCAGAAAAAGGGTTAATAAAACTATAACTTTAAAAGAAATAAAGATAAGTACAATGGTCACCCAAGATAACACATACAAGTATTCCATGCAGAAAAACATGGATGTGGAAGAAAAACTAAACATATTGTTCTAATTGATAGTGATATAAAACATGATCAAGAGAAAGTTAACAATTCGAAAAACACAAACTAGAGAGGAGATAAACGATCTTTGATTTCACAGTAGGAAAAAATGGAAAAAATTAACATCATTTTCATAAAGTTGAGGAATTAATTTATTAACATGACTTAGAACATAAGGAAAAATAATTACCTGTCAGATAGAGTTTTATCATTTATTAAATTTGCACCATAAACTCATATTTTCTCCAAATCATGAGTATCCAAGATTACTTGGTCACACCTGAAGAACAAGATTCAATATATAGAGAATCACATAATCCCCAAAATATTAAATATATATATTCATCATGTACTAAAATATTAACCAGAAAAAAAATTTATGGATAAAATTATATAATTACTTCAAAATAATAATCCATTGTATAGAGAAAATCTACTTTTAAATCTCCAAAATTCAATAGTAATATCAAAATTTCCACATAGTCCATTTGAAAAATAATTTTCCATAAAATACCTCAAAATAATAAAAACTAAGATTGAAACCAAAAAATTATATGTATTTGATAAAATAGTCCTCCATGTTAAATTTTTACATTTATCTCCAAATAACATCAAACAACATTAATGTATCATACCAAAAAGTAATTATCCTAATCACATTTTCTCTATGATAGGTTAATCACATCCATAAAAAGACACAAATCTCCTCTATAAAAAAAATTCAACCATGACTAAAAATAGATTCTTCCAAAATAAAATTCAACCATGACTCTTAAAATAAAATACCATTGTATTCTATTTTCCTTAAGAATATAGGTTCTCAAAATAGCGAATTCCTTCCAATATAACAGTTATCACTTAATCCCAAAATCATTTTCCAATCCAATGTTGATCTATTTGATATGATATATGTCCCCCAAATCAACTTATTCTTAATACATAAAATAATTTAACTAAAAATAATAAGTAATACTAACCATGGAATTCACATAGGATAGTGGTATGTGATACACCTTTGTCACCCTTCGATTGTGGGTTTGGTCCCTACAACCTTGCCGAACTCGATGGGTTGCCACCCATATTGCTGGTTTTCATTTTTCTAAAAAAATATAATTTTTATAATATTAAAAAACATTATAAAGAACTTCAAAATAATAATATCATGTTTCAAACCTCATAGATTATTTATTACCTCTCATTTTTCATCCCAAAAACTAATAACCCATAATTTCCTCAATGGATAATATCTCCAAAAATACCATTAGAAACCTTAATATTTTAAATCATAGAGCCTAAAAATGTGTTTCTAATACATTGAACTTATGATAAACCTTAAAATTATAAAACCATGATGATATCCCAAACTCTTATGAAACCATCCAAATCTCCAAAGTTTTCTAAAGCATCCTCGGATTCCAACTGTAAGGCCCTGACCATATACATTACTTAATCATGAGATAAGTTAATAATTCAAAACATGGATCTTTTCAAGATTATATTTTTAGGGAATCAGTCAATAAATAACACATAAAAAACCATATAAATATAAAGTGGTAACTTCCAAGAGTATCCATATCTTCCATAAAACAAAATCTTTAAAGATAAATGTGGTTTATTTTTATGTTAAATCATAAATTTTCCTTGATCCCATCTTTAACTCTATTCTTCTTTAAAACTATTGAAAAGCATTTATAAAATTGGAATGAGAATAAATATCATAGTATGGGATACACAAAAAAAAGTAATTTTTTTAGTCTTTCAAAAAAAATGTAATCCATGAATATGTTATCATAAACTAATACTTTTCACCTTTAGGAAGTAGTAAAAACACTTCACTGAATATAAGTTCATTGCTTACCCATTTTTTGTATTCAAAATATTACCATAAAAACCATAGAATGTAACATATAACATATAACATATAATGGTAACTTATGACATAATCATACATAAATGGAATAACCATACGATCGAATTTCACACATATCACTAAATGTAATAGCCCAATGGCTGACTTCTATACACAGTTCATTAGAGGTTATAATGTAACCACCCATCCTTGGTTTATCATGTAACCTTACATATTTTTTTTATCATGTAACCATCAATATTTGTTTTATCATATAAACACCCTTAAAATTTACATGTACCATTATATAATCATAACTCATAAATGATTGAAACTATCAATATTTCAACCATAAAAATTCATTTTCATTCAAAAGAAATCATTTCATGATATTAAACTAGTCCATCTATTTTCAAAACCATTTTCAATACCAAAATATCCAAAAAAGGGAATACTGGATTTATTTATATTTTAAAAATATATTGGATTTTATATAAATCCAAATACCAAATAATGGTCATAATGGTGGATAATTCATTGTCACCATATTAGTTAAATAAATCCATATTCATAAACCAATTTAAAGCATTTATAAAAGTGATTTTTGAATAAAAGTGTCCCATAACACTATGAAAAATTTAAAATAAATTCTATAATTAACATTTTAAAACATTTATGTTCATATAAATAAATCATTAAATACTTTTTGAAAATGTAGAAATTTATGAGAAATATTTAGAAGAATAAAAATTTAAAATATTTAAAATGATTTTTTAGTTAAAGTGTACCTTACCACTTGCGAAAAAATTGAGAAAAATAATTAAATAGTAACATTAAAAAAACATTAAATATCTTGAGAATATATTAATTCATTATAAAACATTTCAAAAGGGTCGTATAAACACCTAAATATATAATAAAGCTGCACAATATCATGATATGCCTCAATGAAAGTAGATTGAGATGAAGTCCCTTAAAAATATCATATCATTATATTAATGATAAATCAATAACACAATTTGTATGAAAAATATAAATACACCCGATATAAGTGGATATTTAGTGTAAAACAATTATATGGAATTTAAAAATATTCTTAGAAGAAAAACCAATGACATGGATGTTTAACTCAATGAGTCAATATTATGTTAAGATTTCCCTCTTTTTAAGTTTGAATTGTCTCGTGTATTATTTATCTTCCTGAATAATAAACATAGGTTAATTTATACTTGGTTGAAAATAATTTTCATGTTTTATTATTTCCTTTATATCACTTATTACCATGTTATATAAATTATTTAATTATTTTAGAACAAATAGGATGTTTTTTTGATATTCGGTACATGAGTCAAAAACGAATATGATATGATGTAATTTTTCCATGTAGTCATGTGTCCACCATATCCAAAATAGTATTCATGAAATAGTCATCAATTTTATAAGTTAATTATACTTTTTTAAATCAAAAATTAATTATGGTTTGGAATAATTGATAATGTTATAATCATAGAGACGGTAGGTCGTACGTACGCATGAGTAACGTTTCCATTTTCATTGATCCTTATGGAAATAAGGTAATTATTATATACAGAATTATCATAATATTATTATCATAATAAAAATAATTTAAATATACTTATATATATCATACATGTGATGTGGTGAATAAAAACTATTTACATCGCTTCGTGGTGGTGATAGTTCATACGTACACACGAACGACGTTATCATTTTTTCACATGGAAGTTAGAATTTCATTTATATATTATAATTTTATAAATATTAATATTTCTTGAATATAAAATATGAACATTAATTCAATTATTATAACAATTCATGATAGATGGTTATGGAAAATGAACAAAATCGGTTCGTGGAGGTGATTGATCACACGTAAGCAAGAAGGATTAATTCCTTTCCCATTTAATAGAATTGGTGATGAATTTTGGTGATGATATTAACATAATAACATCTTAGTATATTAAGGATATTGTATTTTTTATCACATCATGGTTGGAATATATTTTAAGGATGTGGAAGAATAAATAAAATATAAACACTTAATGAAAATGATACCTCTCCTTCGATTTATTGCCTTTGAAGAACACCTTAACACCTCTAAAAAGGGTGTTCTGCCTTACCTGAGGATTTAAGAATGTTGGTGGGGATTCTAGGAAGTGTTTTGGATATATATTGTGTGGTCCAAAAGGCTTTTTAAGTGTGAATAATAGATAAAGAGAAGTTCCCTTTTATATGAGAGATAATGGGCACTTTAGGAATGTCTTGGAATATTAATTTATAATAAATTTATTTTTGGTTTATAATGGTCCAAAACTCATTTATTTCAAATATAATATAATTTGGGGTCTTATAAACATTATGAAATTAAAATTAACAATTCTTTGAATATATTTTAACCTTTATCTTTTTGGTATAACCCTTATTTTACCATTTTTAATCTTACTATGATAACTTGTTATTTACACTTTGCATGTTAATGTAATTAAAATAACATGTTAAACTACCAAAAAAGTGTGATTTATGACATATTATGACTTATTATAACAATTTTGTTGAATATTATATTTTTATAAATTCTATAACATTAAATAAACTATTTTCAATTTTAAATTATGAAATATGCCAATTCTGACACTATTCATACTTTGACTTTTTAAAAAAATTCATAACAATTAAATTCCTTAGAAAAAATACATTAAATAAATCATAACATTTCATAGTAATCCAAAAAATGGATGGAATTGAATATTTCCAATAATATTTATTTTATCCTTTATATTATCATTTATTTGAATCTTTTATTAATGAAGTAATCATCTCATCATAATTTTTTCATAATTAAATTTATTTATTTGTTGTCTAAAAATTATAAATAATATACAATGTTGTGGGAAATTATTTTATATTTCTAATGAATATGTATAGTCAAAAAGATCATTTATATAATCCCATATTAAAATTGTTTTAATTAGAATATTATTGTGTATAACATATTTGCCTTTACTTTAAATTAAAAGATATAACTATCATAATCACACCCAAGTCGATTCCAAAATCCAAATTTTCATCTAAAAGTTTTTATTGGTCATCCATATGTCATAAAATTGTATTATGAAATTTTTTAGGGTAGTTTTATATTATTATAATAGTATTTTTACCCTTATTTATCATTTTTACCCTTTAACAGTGGTAAATAAAAATAATTACAAAAGTTCTGATTAATAATGTCCAAAAACCAAAAAACGACCTGTTTAAACAATTTGTACATTTTGATTCCAAATATAGAGTCCATTTTTCTGAATTTAAAATATATAAATTGGAGTAATTAATTTAAAATTAATTCTCGTTTTCAAAACAAAAAAACCAGTTTTTTAAAAGTAAAAACAATTAAAAGACTAACATGTGTTTACATCAAATTTTAATGTGAAATTACTTCCAATGAACAACATTAGATTAAATGATAAAAACACAATCCAATTTAAATTTAATATCTACTAAAAAGACACTATAACTATGTAAATTTAATTAGATGAAAATGTGGTTTCGAATTAAAATGTAGTTATTTTCACTATTCATTAAAATATGAATATTATAAAAAAATACCAAAATTGAAACCAAATTAAATCTTGATGTCCATATTACAAAGAATAAGTTTATTTTGTCAAATATTATATATAAATGTTTCAAAAACTAGATTTAAAATGGGTTCTCCATCAAAAGGCGGTAAAAATGCCTTTTTTTTTGAAAAATACTACTTTTATGAAAAAAATTGATTTTATTCTTATATCCTGTCTAGAAAACATATAATACGAATTTTGAACATCATAATGAATTTATATTTCATTAATATAATCCAAAAACAGTGATTTGATTTTTTAAACATAATTATTATCATTTAAATAGGTTTTCATAAAAACACCTCCTTTATATTCAATTGGTTTTTTTACATTTCAAATAAATTTGGTAACCAATGAATCATTATACAAACATGTGTAAACAATGTTTTCATAATTTAGTTAATAATATTCATTCCCTCCATTTTGATGATTAGGTTATAATGGTAACATTTAAATAATAATATTTAGCTGTTCGTTTAATCTTGATGTTGCATATCATGTACGCTATTCAACATAGTGTTTCTTTATTAATACATAGGATGTTACAAAAGCCTTATCCACTTCCAGTGAATGAGTTACAAAATTATAATTCGTGTGTACGACAGACTACCACCTCAAGAACCGATGTCATTAATTTCCCCATAACCACCTCCTGAGGCTAGATGCGATGATGGATTTATTTTTTATGTACGATATTTATGATATTATTATACTTTTAGAAGTATTATTTTACACACACTTTCAAACATTCCAGTCTGTGGGAATATGATAATGTTGCTTGTGTGTACGATGGAGTACCCCCTCGTGAAGTGATGTGATTCGTTCAAACATTTCATAGATTATTTTAAGGATGGGTTTAATTAAAATATTTGATATATTTGACATAAAATTATTCATTATTGATTATATGTATCCTTTACTTTTCATTCTTTCAATCTGATAAGAAAATGGTAACATCATCCATCTGTTTGTATGACCTACCATCTCTATGAATGGTGTATTTTATTACCTATCACTAGATTTTATGGATTACTAAAAATAAATAAATAATAATGAATATATGATATTTATATCATTATTTTGATTCTATAGATAATGATACCTAGATCCATGTAATAAGGAAAAAAATAACAAGTTAAAACATACATGAGTTACAAATCAATTATTGTTTGAAACATAACTTTAACATGGAATTGTTAATAAATGGGTAAAAGGTCATAATAAAATCATATATGGTATTATGTATACAAAAATATTGTTCATAAATATTTTATAATAAAATTTTATATATTATATATTATTTATAAATGAGTATGATGGAAGTCTAGACTCGAGGTAAGGGATTTTTGTCTCAATTATCCTTATTTGAGATGTGTGTTATGTTGTGCATCCATATTCTATCATGATGTGTATGTAAATACCCTTTGTAATTTAATATCATGAATTTATTTATCCACATGATATTTTAGGTAACATTTTTTATTATTCCTTCATGGGTCTTATGATTCAATGTTACAAAAGTGGTAACAATTTTATGGTACAATCTCATTGTTTATTGGGATTATTTATGATTATGTATATAATGATAAAATATTATGATCCATATTTCATTAAACTCATTAATTTTATTATTAAATTTTTATTCATGAAATTTTCATTAATAGTACAAATTTTAAACTTTTTTCACTTAATTTTTTTTTGTTTTTTTTAAAATATAACTTTATTTCGCCATTCGGTTGAAAATCCATATTTTTCTTAAACCATTTTTTATAAAAAAAACTGAATATTATTTTATTCTCCAATTATATTTTAAAATAAATTGTTTCCCATGTTTAAATTTTTATAAAAATGTACTGAAAATAATGTTTGTGTCATTTTCCAAACATATCTAATTCGGATTTTACCTAAAATGTGAATGGAATCATTGTTTTAACCTATAAGACATGAAGAAAAAAAGTCATCATTATAAAAATCATTTTATTTGTTGATTCCTTATAGGATTTTAAGGTTATTTTCAAATAATTTTTTTCAAAAGGTTTTTTGTTTTAAAAAGTTATTTCAAAGGTAAATTTTCCCCAAGAAATGATTTAACTAATTGATTTAAATCATTTTCCATATAAGATGACATCCATTGATGTCACTTATGGTTTATTAGGTATATTATATAATTTTAAAATTCTTATTCTTTACCTAAATGGTTAATGTCTTTGATTATAAGGTGTTTATGAATCCTATTTCTCTTTTATAGGTTATACCATTATAAAATTATTATTCAACCCGCTCCTTTTTACAAAGGTTATGCTATGATGAAACGATTAATGATTATGAAAAAACTATTTTTTCTATAGGTCATGATATAATGGATTGTTTAGAAAATACATTTCATTTCAATGGTTATGATATGATGGATCTTTTAAGATCTTCTTGCACACATAAATATGGATTTCATTTTGAGACAAGTGGGACCTTTATCACCCTCTTATGCAATGGGATTGGATTTAAATCTCATATGATATACATGATTGGAACAGGGAGTGAACCTGATCCATTAAGGGAATTTTTCCACTATAATAGTCCTAGAAGTGAACCTTTAATACTATGGTGGTTGGGGTAGTGAACCCTTTCCACTATGACATCCATGAAAATGAGCCTTGACTAATATGGAAATGATTCTATATGATTATGTGTATGCCACAAATCTATGTCTTAAACTAAAGATATGATATGATTGATCATGATCTTTGATTCAATTATGATTTATGTCTTATGAATTTCCAAAATTTATTCCATGACTCAATATTATGATATTTGATATGAAGGGTATGGTTTTCAAAATTAATATTCATGTTCTCATACACTTACCTTAAAGTTATGCTTACTTATCCCCTAGTTTACCTCTAATAGGCTTCAAAGATCACCCTTTCTTATGCTTCCTTTCCCTATGTTATGAATAAATATATTATATATTATATTTCTAAGAATGGTGATACTTATGAATACTATAGTGGAATATTATTTAGTTTACCTATGGACTAGTTTTTTGTGTTTCCATGTTTAAAAATACACTAAACGGTTATGGTCCTCAGGCATGTCTTTGTGTAATGTAATGTACATTCATTAAAAATGATGTAATTTCATTGTGTTAGAATCTTGGGACATTATTTTTGTTATCATAAGGTAGGTTTAGTTATATTTTTTAAAATAGGATTAGAATATCTTATATATATCCCAATGAAAATGTCTAAGGATAAGTATAAGGTTGCATAAATGTATTGAAAAATATCATGGAATTTTGGTATATTAAGAGAGTGGTTTCCAAGAAATTAAATCCCTCTCCAGATACTACAAGTGGATATGGATCTTCAAAAAGTATACCTAAGGGTAATGAAATTGAGAAGTTATCATTGTTCTAGAATCATTTTTCACCTAGTGCATGACAAGAGGAATTTATATACACTTGGTATGACACTCCTAGGGGATACATGTTGGAAATTAATAGAGTCATTACAATCTATAATATAGGATTCAAAGAGATAATTACTTTTAATGACCTAGTATATACCTAATGTTTTAAATATTAAAGAATGCTTCATGATTTAGTCATCCAATAAGTTATTTTCAATGATTATGTGGTAGCATATCATAATTATTATTTCTTAAACCATGGTTTTTGGTTTTAGTTAGTGTATTTAATCTAAAATAACCATGTTATTGCTAAGTTCGATTGACAATGCAATTATTTTCCTCTTGTGAATCAATTTTTTTGAGAGATATAATGAAATATCACATTACTATTCTAACAAAAAATTCTCATGAAATGAATCATGTTGTACTTCCAAACCAACAATGGAGAGAAAAAATTTTATTGATCCCTTCATGAGGAAATTCCCACTTATTTCAACGGGTATTCAGATCCACTATTTGTTGATAAATGGATCGACCCTACTGAAAATATATTTTCCATTCTCCAAGGTTAGGAAAATGAAAAGGACAATTTTTATTTCAACCATTTGGATGATGAAGAATATAAATGGTGGAATCTTATCAAGAATACCAGGAAACATGGTGACATTGACTCCATTAATTATGATGAGTTCACAAAGTTGTTTTCCAATAATTACTTTCCCCATATTCTTCGAACAATAATGGATAAGGGGTTTCAAGAGTAAAAGAAAAATGATTATGAATCTATTGGTATATTTGAAAAAAAATCTACTTGGATCACATAGTCTGATTCTATTATTTTCATCCTACCTAAATGTAAGGTTAATCAATTTGTTTGCGGCTTTACACAATTTCCCAAATGGCTGATAGCCATAAGATACATTAGTCACTAATAGGATATTGTTCGATGTGAAATCAATGTGTAAAATAGAGGATGGAGGTACCTATCTATATCATAGTTTTGAAAATTAAAGGAATATAGAGTTTAAAGTAAAATCTAAAAACCCTAGAGGGAAGAAGATGAGCTTTCCTTTATTCTCAAAGCATGGAAAAAAATATAGAGGAAATTGTATTAAGGAGACTAGTAAATTTTCTAAGTGTGTAAGATATGGTCATCAAGAAATTTAATACTTTAGTGATGGGAATATGGTAGATAATGATGTGAATAGAGATAATGATACATAAAATGCATCACCCACATTCTAGTGTTTCAAATGAAAGTATTAATGGAACAATGATAACCGGTTCCCAAATTTGATGGTTAATGATGATGATCAATGTCATCAACCTCTTATGTTGAGGGAAATAGGTAAATTTCATGTGATCATTGAATATAATGAGGGGTAAAATAATGATGTGGTGAAAGGTACAAATAGTAACCAAACTAGAATACCTAATTTCTTATTTAACTCTGGATCGACACATTCATTCATATATAAATAATTTTCAGCGGATATAAAGATTCCACCAGAATGATTAAATTTACCATTATATGTGAAAACCCAAAATAGTATGACAATTTCATGGCATTTATATGATTATTCTACATTTTATGTTTTTTGAAATGTGCTTCCTAGAAATCACATCATCACTTCATTAGTGGAATTTTAGGTCTTCATAGAAAAGGATTTACATTATATATATATATTTATATCACATAAATTATTGAGGAAGGGATGTCACATTTGATATTCCTAACCATAATATGATCTTATATCAATGTAACATTAAGCAAAAACTACTGATGCAGATGACATCCATTTTATGAGTCTTAATTCCCATTCAGTAGTGGTGTTTATCTCAAAGGGTTAGGAAGAAACTTGACATCGATGATATGTCTATTGTGTGGGAAGTTTTTGATGTATTTCTAAATAATTTTCCTAGTCATGCACAAAAATGTGAATTTGAGTTCTCAATATATATCATACCTAGTTCCGCACCAATTTTATAGACTCCAAATAGTATGGACCTAATTGTGCTATAGGGATTAAAGAAGAAACTCAAAGATAACCTTGACATGGGATTTATTCTGCCAAGTGTGTCACCATGGGCTACACCTTCTATTTCTGTTAAAAATACCAATGGATCAATGAATGTTTTCATAGATTATGGGTACTTAAAAATGATATTAATCAAGAATAAGTATTGTATACCTTGTATTAATGACCTATTTTATCAAATTCTTGGACCTCAAAACATTTCAAAGATCGGCCTTTATTCTAGATTTTATTAACTGAGGGTCAAGAAAGTTGATATCCCCAAGAAAGAATTTTGTTCTAGGTACGAACACTAAGAATATATGATTTCTCCATTTTATATTATTAATTCCCCCTCTATCTCCATCGATATAATAAATAGAGTGTTTATATATTACCTTGACCAGTTTGTGGTAGTCTTTATAGATGATATTATTATGTATTCAGTGAGAAATGAGTAATATAAAAGTCATGTGATAATTATACTAAAGACCCTAAGGAAGTAGAATCTATAAAAACATTTTAAAAAGTATGAATTTTGGCATAAAAAATGTTATTTTTGGGTCATATAATCTCAAGAGAGGGTATGTCAGTAGCTCCACCAAGGAAGTAGGCAATTGAATGTTGGTTCATACCAACCATGATGAATGACATAAATAATTTTTTTGGATTAGTTTGATATTTTTGATGTTTTATGGATAATTTATCATGATTATCTAATCCTCTAACCATGTCAACTCAAACGGAGACATGTTCTTATAAATACATGAATGTGATGAAAAATTCAAAGAATTGAAGATAGGATTAGTCACCAAACATGTTCTTAAATTACCATGTACTTGTGAAGGGTTTTTAATATACTATGTTACATGTAAGAAGTGATTAGGATGTGTTCTTATGAATAATTACATGGTTAATAATAAAATAAAAATAATTCAGAAAAAATAAAGGGACATTCATTTTTTAAGACAAGTCATCGAGAAAATTAAATAGATGATAAAAATTAAAATTCAATATATTTAAGTTCGAGGGATGTTAAAAAAATTAAATAAATTAATAAAATGAAAATAATTTATTTTATTTCATTATCAAAATTAAATTAATATATTAATTTAATTTATACCAAAAGTAAATTATTATTTTTTAAAATAGTAACATTATTTTTATCATGTAAACAAAAAATTAAATAATTAATATTTGCTTATATTAAATTTTTTTGGACCCCAAAACACCACCAAGGCCTTTTGTGAGTTGGACTGACCTTTTGATGAGTGGTTTTTGGTTTAGTAGACACACGTTGGTCTATTTCAGGTTGGGATAACCCACCCAAACTAGTTCTAGGTCGGAAGAGGACCGGATGGACCTACAGTTCATCCGATCATGGAACGCGATTTTTCCTGTCACAAGGGGGCCATGTGTGGGGGATTCATGGTCCCAGAGAGATAGTGAAATGAGAGATCATCGATAACTGAAAGTGGTATCAATGCACTCATCCATGGGAGATTATCTAGGCAGTGGGATTATTCAAATGTTGGGTTTGGGTGGAGGTGAAGTTGATGACACTAGCAGCTAGGAAAGAGTGTCAGTTGAGAGTGACTGAATGCGAATGTAGGGTTGTCTAGGGGAGACCGATAGGAGGTGTTTATTATGGGCCGAATGTAGAATTAGAGAGGGTAAATAGGAAAATAGTTTTGTGACCATGTGATTGCGGTGGTGGTTTCTGGATTGTTGTGGCAACATGTCCAAGTGGGATCATCTAGGGTGGATGGAAACAATGGTAGGAATCTTAAGGAAGACAACCCTTTTAGATAATAATTATTTTTCAACAATTTCATCCCTAAGACTTTTTAATTATTGTAAAATGTATTTTTTATTTCATATATTTGTTCCCAAATTCACTAAAGTCCCCCTTTTAATGTCGTTCATGACTTGTGAGCTGTCCCTAGATGCCTATTCATTTAAATATATTTTTAATTTTTTTATTTTTCTACCAAAAAGAATCCAACCCATTTTAATAATTATTTTGAAGAAATCTGAAAATGGGTGGAATACCTACCACTGGTCAATATTATTTGGAATATCACAATCCTACTAGTTCCTAGATGAAAAAATAGAGTTCATTAGAATTTGAACTGACCATCAGCAAATGGTTATAATTTCAACACATATGTGTAATATATTTTTTAATTTTTAAAACAATTAAAATCAAAGAAAAATCCATAATCATTTTTTGGATGACTATAACATAGATATCTGGAATCAGATCATTTCACGGTTAGATCGATTCAGACTAAAACGAAGACCTCTAATTAAATTTATGAAAAATTAACCTTTTACATTAGAAAATTAAAAAAATCACTCTAATGATAATTATTATTATTCGGGTTTGTAGAAGAAGAAGATAGACCATGGATTTTAAAAAAATCATCATCTATGTGTTGAAGATTTATAATATCCGAAGATCTATGCCTGGGAAGAGGTCCAAGGTCTCACATAAATTATTTAATAATAGAAAATAAATGAACCAATACATTATTTAAATCGATTTCATGTTCAAAAAAATATATTTTCTAGAAATATTTTCTCGGTGGATCTAAGATAAAAACCCTCTATATCATCCACACAAAATGCAAGAGTCCATAATAACCCTTATTGTCTAATATTAGGTGCAAGCATGAAGCTCTGACAATTACATCATCATCAAAACGATGACCATGATCTCATCCCTTTAATATGTAGAGGCATTCCTAGATTGATTTCTCATATGGAGACTCTCTTTCTAACATGTGGGATGAATATACAGGATCTGTCACTTTAAAATTGGTGATTAGTACATTGAAATGATCTCGTCATCTTCTTATATAGTGAGATTCAAAATACCTGAACTGTTTACCTAAGCACTGTAAATCTAATGCCCATTAAATAAGATATAAATGACAAATTATGATGAAATAAATATGTCACAAATATAATTTATATTTTATAACTTACTTTAAATATATATTAAATGTATTAAATTATAAAAATGAGTCAGTAAATTTACTCATTATTACTTCAATTTTAAAAAAACATTGAATATTCAATAATATTAGTTCATATAATACTTTTACCTTGAATTTAATTTAATAATTCAAAATAAATTAAAAATTAAATTCAACATCAATTATTCCAGACTTGTATAATATTAATTTTTTTATTCATTAGTGATCATTAATAGTTGGACAACTCTTAGACCACATAGTGGGGGCCACCACGTCCAATACACAAATTCACCAGAATAGAGAAGACTCTTGAATATAATATTGTGTGTGACCCACTAGGATATTATCTCGATAAAAGTGAATACTAATCATAGAATAAGAGTGGATTATAGAAACCAGTCAAGGCCCTTATGGAGATATGGAAACAATATAGAATAAAAACCCTTCCTATGAACAAAAATTGTGTAATATAATCTCTTTGTCTCACAATATCTCAGTAAGAGGGATTCGTAGATTATGTCATCATCCATTATTGAATATTTATTTATTTATCTTACTAAGCAGACATAGCTTATTATAACATGGACATGTATTATTGAAGTTACTTCTATCTAGATTACGTAGGTATGATATATCACTTCCTAAACTTTGTAGTGAAAAAATTATAACTTTCTCATTCAACCAATGCTACACCACAAATGATGCACCCAAAACAATCAATCGCACTATAATTTCAATGTCATGGTTTTTCATTTCATCATTGTAAATGATTAAATTGAACACATTTATTATAAACTCTTTTCCAAATACTAGTACACATGTTCATAGATAGTAATAACCAGTGACACTTGAAACATGTGGTGTTCTTATTGGAAGGAATGTCTTCATGATCACACCTACTATATATCACTAAGTATGAACTTCATGAGATTAAGTCTCAATGATTATGATCCCCCTGAAATTGATTGTCACAAATCATCTATGTCCTATCAATATGATGTATTTGGATGATATAAAATTAGTTTAATATTCCCATAATGGTATATCCATGTTTTAATTATATCCTAGGAACTACTATAACCTTTTTATATGACATGTAATCTATGGAAATTAGCATAAATATAGTAGATGTTGAAGTATAAACACTATTCTTGAAATATAAGAACTTGTATATATCAAACTGTATACATGTGATGGTAATCGTAGTATATACAATAGTTGGATCTCGAGTATCTAATTTCAACATATATATGAGTACCCAAACACATTTATTGGAAGAAAACCCAAACATAGAGAAACCAATAATTGAAAATATACAAAAAAGGTGCACACACACACACAGATATATGGATGATGAAAAAAGCAGATATGGGCATATAAAAATAAATTTTCATAGATACTGGCTGAGAGATATATATAGGGGAGGGAGGGAGATAGAAACACATACACACACATGCATGCATTCACATATATGAAAAAGAAAAGATGAATGGGGTATAAATGAGTTGACATACTAATGAATTGATGAATGGGATGACATAAAAACTAATAGATGAGTGAGAATAATGATAAACGGGGGAATAAATAAATATAATAACTAAAGAATTGACATATTTATTGATAAACATATTTATAGACACACACACAAACATAGAAATACACACCTATATACTGAACCACAAACACACATACCTAGAAATAAAATAACACTGACACTATCATGGAGACATAAAAAGTCACACACATACACAATGAAACAAAAACATACATAAAAACAAAAATAGATAAATACATAGACATAGAAAAACACAAAATTAGACACATGATCACACACACATGTTTATATAGATAAAGATACAAACCAACCCATATAAACAGAAATACAATTACACACAGAGATTCCCACACATAGGATAACTAAAACCCTACCAATACATGACCAGCTGCTAGAGCTAGGAAATATAAGATATATAATAAATCACAAAGGAGAGGTAAGGGTAAAAATTAGAGATGAGGCATGACATGATATTAATGATAGAAAAACTGTCATGTGTGAATGCGGTCAATGACATATAATGGGGGTGAATGAATTTGTGGATGAACCAGATGATAGGCGGATACACACACACACAAAAATACAAAAACACACACAGAAATACACTCTCATATAGAGATAAAGTGAATAAGATAGGTGTAATATGGATATATTTTTAGAAACATATGAATACACAGAGATAAAGAGAGGTGGATAAATGGAAAAAATAGATGGAAAATTAAATGGTAACTTACACACATGTTAATAATCCTAATAACATAGACATAGAGATAAAAAAAATAAATTAATATGTGAAACCCCAATTTCACTTTTATTTGGGGTACTTGATGGATGGTTTTACCCCTCATGTTCAAGGAGTTTTGAGATTTTTTTTTGAAAATTAATGGATTTTTTCCGACTCTCACGGTTGGTGCATGGTTAAACTCACAATGCATTTTAAGTGTATATCCTCTTATAGTGGTGATCTAAATGGTTACCATGTTGTTTATTTGACCCAATGGATAAACAATGAAAACTGATTAAAGAGGATTATTTTTTCTTTTCAACAAATTTTTATTTGGGATTTCTCCCCTTAACATCCCCCATTCATCCCCCAAGACTTAGATGCCTATCAAAGTCCTCTTTCACATCTCTAAACTCCACCAAGGTGTTTTTGGAATTGGGTTGATGAATAATATTCATCCAGATTTAAAGTTTTGGGATCCTTTCCTTTTATTATTGATTTTTCATAATTTTGACACCTATACTAAAACACCAGTGGCCATGTTTAGAAGATTTTAATTCTTATAATTGTGATAAATTTTATTTGTTTCTTCCTATGGGTTTTTAGGCCTCCATTAATTAATTTTAAGGTTTATTTTATCAAAGGATACATGGTTCCACCACATTATGTAGGTGTTTCAAAATAATTCCACTTTATTTTAGAGTTTTATTATTTCATGATGGTTTAAATGTTTTTTTGATTAAATTTATTATGTATATGATAAATAGTATATTTTTTTAAAATGTTTTACATGAATATGAGGGATTTCAATTGGAAAAAGTAGGTTATTTTATTAGTGCAATAAAATTTGGTTTTTAAATGGTGTTTTATGCATTCTTCATGTTTGATAAAATTCCAAGGACTGTTTTTATAGAGAAAATAACTTATTATTTGGGTTTAAATAAAAATGGGGGTTTAAATGTGGGTTTAAATTTTTGTGTTTATTGGATTTACTTGTTTTTAAAGGGTGGAGTGGTTTTATTGAGTGAAATAGAGTTTTCCTTAGATTTTTTGTTTGTGATTGTGGATAATAATGCTTTCTTTTGAAATTGTGTTTAAATACCAATAGGTTTAAAATGGGTTTTACAAATGTATATTATATAAGTGAAGGCCCCATTGGAACATATGATGTGATGTTGATAGTACCCTTATTTAACCCCTTGTGTTATTGATGATGTTGTGTTACCCATGTGATGGTTTCTTTGATATATGATCCATGTTTTTCTCATGAATAGAGTCACTTATTAAGGTTTTTTATTTTGGTGGGTTGGAAATGATTTTGGTGTTAGGATTATGGGATTTTTTATTTTCATGTGGTGAAATTTTTTTCTCATGGTCCTCAATTATTATTATTTTATGGGGAGACCGAGGATACTAAATGGGAAGTAGTATAAAATTATTGGGATAGTTTTGTTTTATCACTGAATATCCCCCCTTAGTTTTATGTAACACCTAGTTAGGGGTATTTTCAATGAGGAGACTTCTTAGAGTGATATGGTTGACCGATGTGTGATTGTTATCCTATTAGAAGTAGGTCCAATTGTAAGTGTCTTGTTTTGTACTATTGGACCTTATGGTGTTTCCTCATGCTATGTTTCTATCTTATTCTTTATTTTTATATATTGGAATGTAGATTTCATACTTCCTGGATGGATTATCCTGATGTTTTTATCCTCATGTAGTTTATACATACTTTTAACTAGTTCTATTCCATCTGTGTATTGGTATTATTTGTGACCTCTTATGGTTTTAAATTTTATATGGTTTCCTTTATTTCCTTTAATACCATTAAATTAGTTGTGTATGATATTATAATTGAAAAAATGGGGAATTGGTTTTCAAGATTTTTTTTATTTGTAATTATTTTTAAATGTCTTTAACCTTGTGTGGGTTTATTTCCAAAAGTGTAGTATATTAAAGAGTAATGGTTGGTAAGTTTGGGAAATGGGATGGGTTAGGAAAACCCTTATTTTTTCATGTTTTATAAACCTTGTTCTTTGAGAAAGTGCATTTTATATATTTGGTATATTCCTATATCATAAAAATAAAAAATAAAACCTATTTTGTTTATTTTCTTCCAATATAGTAATTTTATTTACTTTTATAAATGGAATGAATTGTAATCATAGCAGTATCCTACTAGATTCGACTAACACTATACATACTCATGTCTGTTGGTATGTTGTTTTTAGATTTGTGAAGGTTTCATCAAGTCATTTATTTTGTGTTGGTTTCTCATGTCGTATTTCATGAGAATTGGATGGTTTTTGGTATTATAGTGGTGACATGGGAGTTATATAGAGATATTGATCGTTCCTTTAGTTTCATAGAACCGGGTGGCTTGAGTGTTTCATATTGGCCTCTTTGGTATTTAATTTAATTTTTCATTGGATTCTTTTATATTTATTGTATTATTTTATTAAATACTAGTTTACATGGGTGGTATCTTGGCATGAATTTTGTTTCTTTGTTATTATTCCATGTTTGGATATTTTTGTTTGGTTTCCTGAGGGTGAAACCATAACCAATGATTATGTATGATAATTTGGATGCTTTCCCTTAGACTAGGGGGATTTGGGACACTCCTCGGGTATATAAAGGGCTGGATTGGGAGTCTGCTGGATGGATGTACCAAGTTTGATCATTAAAAAATAATATTAGAGCCACTATATATGTTATTTGGGTTGTTTTTTGGTAGTTTAGAGACTGAAATTTCCAATGAGGATTGAGTGAAGTGTTTAGGAAAAAGCATGGAAAACTCTTTGTCACACTAATCCTCAAGTTTCAAAGGGAGTATCAGGTTATAAACTTGTTCTTTACTTAGGATTTCAATTTTTTTATTTATATTTTATATGTTGATATGATTCTTTGATCCTTTTTGAGTGAATTGGTAATTTTGTATGTCCATGTGGGTCTATGAAGAATTTTTTTTAATGGTCTAAGGTCTCAAGATTGTCATGCATAGTTTGGTAAACCATGGGGTTCCTATGATACATGCTTCTACAACCCAGGTAGTGAATGTTTCATGGTTGGAAAAATGTTTACCATACTATGTTTCCAAATCATGTATAGTGAAATATTTCTATTGGAATTATTATTTTGTCTCCCTTTCAACTTAGATTGACTCCAAAGGATTATTCCATTTATATAGTGTCCTATAGAGAGCTTTTAGTTGGTATTTTTATGGAAAGTGGTGCATTTGTATGTGGTTGGACTTGGGATATGTGTAGTTTTGATGGGTTTTTACTCTAGGGAATTGGTTTTGAAAAAATAAAAAATGTTTTTTGAAATGGAATAGATGTTTCAGTTTTGAATAAATGATTTTATTATTGTAAGAAAAACAATTGTATTTAGTTTTGAAATTGATCTAAGGAAAAAATTAGTGAAAAGGAATTTTAGTTCAAAGAGTGGAATTTGGAGAAATTTTTTAATTATTAATGTGGATATTTTATGAATTGGTTTATGAAAGTTCCTTTATTGAGATTGATTATTTCAAATATGAGTTTTGAAATGTTTTTGGAATGGAGTGTGGCCATTACATTTTTGTTAAATGTTATGTAATATTTTTAAAAAAATAATGGGGTTGACCTTTAGTTTAAATGAAATTTGGCACCAATGGATCTCAATAATGAGTTCATGTTTTTAGGAATAAGTCATAGAAAAAAATTGATCTTTTATAATATTTTCTCAAAGAAAATTTAAATTTTTATTGAGAATTATTTGAAATATAGTTTGTTTTAATTCCATTTGTTATGGGACCACTTGTTTTTATGAGAATAATTGGTGGTTGGGATCATGAATTAGACTTTTTTCTAAGTCACTACATAAAAAGTATTAATGGAAGAGAGAGTGTTCTTCCTAGGGGTTCTCTTTTCATTGTTTTGTTCTTATGTTCTTACATCCTCAATTCATTATGTCATGCCATGAGTACATACTAGTTTTAAAATTCCCTAGTGTTAAATTTTAACCCATGCATGTTAGGAGTTTTGGTTTTTAAATATTTTCAAGGAAAACACCATATAATTGTTGGGATTAATGAAGGCATTGATGAATAAGAAATCAAGAATATAGAAACACATTGTAATGTCCCTGACCTGGGTGACACTAAACTGATGCCCCATGATGGGTTGTCACATGACCTCAAGCACACCTCCCCATTTTCTATAGGTTTCCGACTGGCATCAAGGGTCTAGATTATTCATGTAGGGATAATGTACCCTATTACAAGATTAATACACAGTTGAAAACATAAAAAATAGCTGAGATAACATGATCTATTAAATTAAAGAAGAATAAATAAACATTTCCCAATTGGGTACCAACCATAAATATGTCATGTCATGAAACTATGCCAATTGAACAAAACCCAAAAGAATGAAAATTAGTGAAATTCCCAAAATGGTGATAAATCCATTTTTAGAACCTCATAAATGCATAACCAATATCAAACTCAACTCCATTGCATAGGGCCCTTTACCTTTTCCCAACTTACAAGCATGAAATATGATGGGGTACCCAACAGTCGACCAAGCAGGGTGTAAGTACAACTCAGTAGGCCACCACTAATAGTGTAAACAAATATCCAATCTAATAGATAGTGCAAGAAAGTATAAATAGATAACAAAAAAATGAAATACAAATTTGGACCAATAGTTAACAATATCTACTTTGTTATACTAACCAAGGTGAAAATTTGTTATGTCTCTTTCATTATAGATCATCATCAATCACACAAGGTTCATGGAATTCATCATTTAAATAAGGTAATTTGTAAATAACTAAGTTAACAGGGAAAAAATATCACCACCTAACAATATTCTCACCTCAAATCCTCAGTCTAGGTGGAATGAAACCGTTTGGTGAATATGGCTCCATCCCCTTCTGTAACACATGAATTATTGGTGGAGTTTGAGCATCAGTCCAACTCAACCCATGAGAGGAGCCTCATTCCTTTATCCCACACCTCAATCCATTTGAACATGATTATACATCCATTAACCACACACAAATCAAATCCCAACCAAACACAACCAATACATAAAACAATCACAATCCATAATAATCAACATGGTAAATCATATTGTTCCATAACCCATTAACAAATTTCCATTTAGATCACTAAGCCTAGTTATCCCTATTCCCATTCTCAAAACTAGATTACAATTAACATTTAATAATTACCTAGTGTCAACCCATTATACACATTCATAATCCCCCTTATAAAATCCCTTCAAATATATTTACCATTCCACATACCTTTATTAGTTTCTCATATTCACTATTTTATATGCAGTAACTCTCATAGGCATATCTAACATATTTCATAAGCCTCATTCCTTAAACCCAATTAAACAATCCCTCATTTAGACTTCTATTAATAATATAAACATACTCAACAAGGGCTCTACATGCTTTCATAACAACATAGAAATTACGTAGCTAAATCTAGGTATGGAAAGTATCAGCACACCCCACGAGTGGCATTAAGTAGGTTAAATATTCATTGATTCATCCTTTGGGAACCATGAGGGTTTAAATTAATCTTTTATACATTCATTACACCAAATATAATCAAAGGATAAAAATAAAAAGAAGGGGAACCATTAATTAACTCAAACATGAACAAAATATGAAATGAAACTATGGTATTTAACTTGTTGACCACCTACCTTGAAATCGTTGACAAATTCTCCCTCAATCAAATAATTAGATCTTGAATCAACAATCCATTGATGAATAAACCCATATATCACTAAAAAAAGAGGGTTTTAGAGATTCAGAAAAATATGGTAGAAATTTGAAAACCCTAATTGAGAATAGGAAGCAAGGAGGTTATTAGACTTAATTGAAGCTTTGATTCGTAACTGATAGCACTCCAAACAACATAGTAATGAAAGAGAATCACCATTTAGATATCTTGGGAGCTTTTTTTCATCAATAGGGACTAGGGGAGATGAAAAGAGGAAAATCATGAGTAAGTCTATAAAATCTCAGAGTGGAAATTTTGTAAATTTCATAGCTTTACTGGTCTCTATGGTTTACCCGCACTGTTATCGAAACCACACGCAAACCATGTGAGAGATATAGTCAAAACATTAACCTTTTACATGGTTTCTTGGGAATTGCACATCAACAGATTTACCATAATATAACCATGTGCAATCTTGTATCCAAGGTTGATTGATTACCTTGGACGCTCCTCACAGTTTCCACTAACCGTGTGCAAACATTGAAACATGCCTCAAAAACTCCTATTTCCTCCCCTTTCAAGAATTGAACCCCCATAACACCCTCGATACTTCACATGAACTTTTCGAAAAAATTATTGAACCAAAATAAAGTACTAAATATGAAACATAAACAAAAACATACATTAAAAAAATCAAGGATCTTACAACCTACCCACCTTAGGACGACTCATCCTTGAGACGCACTTTCCAAGCATTATTGTGATTCTGAAGAAAAGATATTAGGCCATAGAAACCACATATCTAATTATTGCTCCAAATATTTTGTGTATAAATTTTCATTATAAGAGATAACATGAACCGAAGGCACTAAATTTCCCTGAATGACTTTCTCACTATGATCCACAATACGAACCAGTTGCTCCTCAATAGTATCATCTGGCTCAATGTTAACGTCATAAATGTTTATCACATGAGATGGATCAGGTTGATTCTTCTGGAGTAACGAGACAATAAAGTCATCATGAATTCCACTATATCATTGTGGAAGAGCCAATCAGTATGCTGCCAGTCGAATCCTCCCTATAATCTCAAAAGGCCCCATATACTCGGCAACCAACTTTCCATGATTCTGAATTCGATGGTGATTGAACCATGGAAACACTCAAAGAAACATACTATCTCCTACTCTGAACTCAAGAGGTATACCTTTCTAATATACATATGACTTCTCCCTACTCTGTTCAATTTCAATACTCTTTTGAATCAACTAAACCTTCTCTGATGTCTCGTGTACAAGACTTGGTCCTAATAGCTCAGACTCCCCAGATTCTAAACAACACAACAAAGATCTATCTGGACTCCTATAAAGTGCTTCAAGAAGATCCATATGAATTTTAGCCTAAAAAATGTTATTGTAAGAAAACTCAAAACTTAGCATGTTATTTTTCCACAAAACAACGAAATCTAGAACACAGGATCTCAACAGGTCCTCCAATACATGAATCGTATTCTTAGACTACCCATCCATTTGCGGGTGATATGTTGTACTTAAAAACACTTATGTACCAAGTGCATTATATATCCCCTTTCATAAGTGTGATGTGAAACATGAATCACGATATGAAACTACACTTCTCAGCACACCATGTACTTGCACTATTTGTCAAACATAAAACTCACCAAACTGATTGACACTATAAGTTTCATGGATCAAAAATAAATGAGAGACATTATTCACCTAATCCAAAATCACCCAGATTGTGTAATTATTCTAAAGAATCCTTGGAAGACCCACTACAAAATCAATCAAAATCATTCCACTTACATTACTGAATGGGAGATAACTATAAGAAACCTCCCAGGCACTAAAGCTCAGCCATCACATGTTGATAGGTAAGGCATCATGCAACAAAACCCACAGTCTGTTTCTTCATTCCAACCACCAATATTGTAAACAAAGATCACAATAAATTTTATTCAACCCTAGTTGTACTTCACAATTTGAATGCATGGAACTATGACATCAACAACTTGTGTGCACCCACCAATACCACAACAAGACCGTAAACATAGATGACTCCATCCGTACCAACAACCCATGTAGAATATCACTCCCAAACATCAAGACATTCCTTCATGGACAAACATAGTAGATCATTTAGGTGACTTTCCTTGACCTGTTTAAAAATCATAGACTCGATTGATAGAGACTCAAGTTCATTTTTTTGTGGCCATTATAAAACTCCTAGTTTATCTCAACAAACAAATCCATCATTTTACATTCAGATTTGGTTTCCCAAACCATCTAATTTCTATTCTTCCATATCAGAAAATATGCAACACTATTACCTTTCCTGGGTGTGTAAACCAACTCAAAATCAATGGATTGTAGGTACCCAAACCACCTTCCCCATAGAAGATTCAAATATCATTGATAAAATATGTACTTTTTATTTTTATGATTGTAAAAAAACATGAATTTTTATCCCAATAATTAATGACTCTATCACTTTAAGGCATTAAACACCATTTCTATATCAAGATAATGAGTAGGGTAATTTCATTCATGTCATCTTAACTACCATGACCCATAATCTACAACCCAATAATCTTGCATCCACACTACCCCAATTCCAACACCAGATGCATCACAAAACAATTTTTACTTATTACCAGGTTCGGGTAAACATAGAATTAGTGCGGTAGTCAACCGCTTCTTCAATTCGTGAAAAGTAGTTTCACATTCCTCAGAAAACTCAAACATAACACCTATCTTGGTTAATACTGAGAGTAGTGCTTCCAAAAAAGTGAAATACCTAATGAAACTCCTGTAATACTAGGAAAACCCAAAAAATAGATTATTAGAAACATTCCTGGAATACTACCAAGACACCACCGCCTACACATTCTATGGATCTAACGACACACATGACTCAGAAATGATATGTCCCATTAAATGTATCTTATCAATCCCGAACTGAAATATTGATAGATTGGCATAAATAATATTCTATCTTAATTTACTCAACAGGATTCCAAGTTGTTTTGTTTTGATCATCAAGAGTTACCGAGTAAACCAAGATTTCATAAAAAAATACAACAACAAATTGATCCAGAATGGGGTGAAATATCTAGTTCATTAGAAACATAAACAAAAATGGTGCATTTATCAACCTGAATGACATTATTAAAAATTAATATGACCCATACCTACTCCAAAAACCTGTATGCGGTACGTCAGAAGTTATCACCCTCAAATGATGGTATCCTGATCTCAAATCAATCTTAGAGAACACCGAGGAACCCATCAGTTAGTCAAATAAGTCATAAATTCTGGGAATAGGGTATTGGTTCTTAAACTTCATCGGATTCAACTTCTTGTAATCAACACATAACCTCAAAAAACCATTATCCTTCTAAACAAACCTCCTTTGAGATCCCCATGTAGATGTAGGAGATACAATTTATCCCTTACACTACAAATCTTCCAACTGGTCCTTATGATCCTATAGTTCTCCCAGCGCCATTCGATATGGTGGAATAGAAACTAGTTCTACCCATGGAAGCAACTCTATTGCGAAATACACACCCCTTTTTGGTGATGGTGCTGAGAAATCCTCAAGAAATACATCTTGAAATTGATCCACCTCATGAAGAAATACATGTTGTTCCACCCCTCTATCATCAAGTACAAGGGATAAAAATGGGTTGTGAGTTCTCCCAACAGCTAAAAAATTGGTCAAGTATAGATTTATCAAACATCCCATTCACCATGAAATGCATAAGTGTCTCCATTGGTTGACGTGAATGTTACACTAGGACAATAACATTCAATATGGGCCTGATATAGCAGTAGCCAGTCCATACCCAAAATCAGTCCAAAACCAAACATGCTAAGGATAAAAAGGTTCCACAAAAAATGATAAGCACGTACCTCTAAAGTAAAACCTCTACACTGTCTAATATCCTCAACTCACACACCCAATGGAGTATAAATCGAGATATCACCACAAACTTGATCCACAAATAGGCCAAACACAACCAACAACTATGTAGAGATAAAAAAAATGTGTAAAACCTATGTCAAATAAAGCATTAGTGAGTGTGGAAGATAAATAAATAATAACTTAAATGGTATAAGGTGTAGCCACAACACCTCTAGTTGTAGAATGAATTATGTGAAGATGGAATTTCCCTCTACACTGGGATCCAACATGAGAACCCTGCACTGCACTGCCCTGCTAGTGTGGATGGTCTCATCCAAGAGTTCTTCATCCACCACCCCTACTAGTAGGAACTATGGAGATCCAACTACCTGCCTGATACAGGGAAATTGATCCCCTACCTTCACTTAGAATATGCCTATGACTACCATCAATACCCAGCGACTGATGGGTTTTGAAGAACCTTTCTATATGTCCAAAACTACTATAGGACTTGCATTCAATTGGTGGTTTGGGATAATGACCCCACATGTGTCGTGTCTTGAAAAACTAGTATAAAACACTTGATTACAACCCTAAGAAGTTGACCCCATAGTATAACAATTATGTTCACCCTAAACCTATTAAAACTTCTAAAACGATGATTTCCTTCCCTTAGAGGTTGTGCGACATGTCTGCCCAGTTGGTAACACAATTCAACCTCCTGAAGATCCCTTTAGGTTACCTTCTTAGATAAGGGATTGGTCCACTACCTATGAAATCCTCTTCATATGGAATATTTTTACCTGGGACTTAATCTCATTAAAAATCCCATCCTTGAATCATTTTCGATCGTTTCCTCATCTCTAACAATAATCGGGATGAATCGGCGCATGTCTGTGAAACAGATAGCATAATCCAATACTGACACAACCCCCTAAGTGAAAATCATAAACTCTTTAGCTTTTTTTACCTAAATGTTTTTTGGTATTAATGTTCTAGAAATGTTTCATAGAAGTCCTTATATTCCATTACTTCATCCTGCTATGTCTGAACCATAATATTCTAACAACACTTGGCCCTCCTTAAAATATAGGCCACTAACAAGACGTGTTTATGAAGAGGTGTCTCCAGATGATCAAGAATATTCTAGATATACTCTATCAAAAAATTGCCTGCCTCTATCCCACCCTCTCCAATGGAGTTTGAAGGGTGTTGTAGGAGAAACTCCATAGCCATCTCGAACCTACTCAACACAACCCTCCCTGGGTCCCATTCCATCATCTGTATAAAATGAGAAAGATTATCATATAACTTCTCATACCTTTTATCTTGATCCACTGGATCCTCTTTCTCTACTACCGGGGGAGCATTTTTAGCAATTTCCTCCTATCTCCCAACCAGAACACGTCTTCATAGAGGAATTTCTCTAAAATTCCAAACACAATCTTTAGAAGACAAACCATAAACTTTTACAAATATAATGGAAGTCTCTTCACTTTCCAAAAACAACCCATTTCACATACACCACCCAACATGTCTGATCATACCCAACAAACTACCATCAACCATCCCCACCATGGTCATGGCTAACACAAGGTAGGTAACTCACACGATTACAAGCCTTACCTTCTACACCATTTCAAAACTATTCTTACATAAGAACTTACTCCAATAAAATTTTATTTCACATACCACCCCATATATTGTATAATTCCTTAATTATAATTTAACATTATTCTCCCCTTTTAAAACATTTTTATTGTTTTTTAGAAACAATTTTCATCACTTTTAAGAAATTTAAATGAATTCTACCCTTTATTACCCCCACACACTTCTCGTGTTTGGGTGCCTACTGTGATTCATTTCACTTATATATATATATATATGTTCCTAGAGTGATGTGAGAATCTACAACCTCATGCCATTACATCCTTGATAAAAATATGATAAAATAGTCACATCACACCACATGTGCACCCCCCAATGGTGAAATAAAATCAAATGACACAACACACAACAAGAACAACAATTACCACCCTAGGTGACTTGGTTTTCCCCCATACCTAGGCTAGGTACGCCTAGACAAAAGCTCAATTACAATGCCTGACACTATCCCAATCTCATATCTACCATTCCCAAATAGTATGAAAGAGAAAATAAATCATCTGATACCAATTTGTAACATTCCCAACCCAATTTCAACTATAACAGTGCCCCTAGTTGAGTCATCACATGACCTCAAGCGCACCTCCCCATATTCTTGAGGTTTCTGACTAGTAGCGAGTGTCTAGATTAGTCTAATGAGGATACTATACCCTCTTACTATAGAAATACATAACCTAAAACATAAAAATCAGGGATAACATGATATAATAAATGAACAAGCATAAATAACAATTTTCCAACTGGGTAAATCCACAACCAATAGTAAATATGTCATGTCATTCTAAAATGTAAAGTGAAGAAAAAACAAAAAAACAAAAATAGTGAAATTTCCAAAAATGGTCTTTACTCCAAGTGTAGAACCTCATCCATTCATGTCCCATGTCCAACTCAAATCCCTAGAATAGGGCCCTTACCATTGTCCTGACCCGCAGGCAAGAAATCTTCTCGGGTACCCAATAGTGGTCTGAGCAGGGTGTGAGTTCAACTCAATCGGCCACCACCAATAGTGTCAAAAAGTATCCCATCTATCATATATTTAATTCAATTATAAATAAATAACAAGAAAAAAAAATAAAATTTGGTGACAATAGTTAACAATCTCTACATAGCTATACTATCCAAATTTCCAATTCATTCTGTATTTTTTCAGTAATAGTTCATCATCAATCACAAACGTTTCATGAAACTAATCATTTTAATAATTGAATAATTACATCCCTAAATTAGTTGGAATAAAGTATCACAACATCACAATATCCTCACCTTGAAGCCTGAGTCTTGGTTGAATGAAACCTTTAGGGGAATAGAGCTTTGTATCCTTCCCTAACTCATGCATTTTGAGTGGAGTTAGAGCATTAGTCCAACACTACATGTGGGAGGATCCTTAGTCCTTTATCCCATACCATAAGCCATATTCACATTCTTATCCATCCATTCACGACACACAAACCATATCATAACTAAACACAACAAAAACATACAACAATCATAATCCATAATAATCAACATGGTAAATCATATTGTGCCATAACCCCTTAACACATTTCCATTTACATCACATAGCCTATTTATCCCAATCCCAATTATCAAACCTACATCACTAAGAATATTCAATAATTACCTTACGTCAACCCATTATACACACCCATAAATCCCTTTATAAAATCCCCTTCCACATATTTCCTATTCCACATACCATTATCAATTTAGAATATTCATTGTTTTACATGAACTAACTCTCTTTGGAATATCTAATATATTTCATAAGCCTCTTACCTTAACAAGAATTAACCAATATCTCATTTGGACTTACATTAAAAATATCAACATACCCAACAAGGGCTCTACGTGATTTCACAACAACCTAGAACTTACCTAGATAATTCTAGGTATAGAAAGTATCGATGCACCCCATGAGTAGCCTTAAGTAGGTCAAATAATCATCAATGCATCTCTTGGGGACCATAAGGGTTTCCATTCAACATTTATACATTAATTATAGAAAATATCATCAAATAAAAAAAATAAAAAAAAGGGGTAACCAAGAAATAACCCAGAAATTCACTAATATCAAACGAAACTATGGGATATAACTTGTAGACCACCTACCTTTAATTTTTTGACAAAGGATCCCTCAATCAACTCCTTAGATCCTGAATCATCCAACCCTTGAAGCCTCAACCTATATCTCACAAAGTATATCAGGTTTTAGAGCTTTGGAAGGGGATGAGAGAAAGATGCAAACCCTAATCAAGCAGAGGATGCATGGAGGAGATTAGACTTTCCCAGAGCATCGATCAACTGAAGACACTCCAAACGACCTAGGAATAATGGATAATCAACCTTGGAAGCTCTTGGTAGATTTGTTTTTCACTAGGATTTAGGGGATAATAAAAGTGGAAAATCCTGTGTAAGGCTTTAAAATATTGGAGTGGCAATTTTGTAAATTTCTCAACTTTACTAGGTTGCACAATTTACCTACAAAGTTTTCCAAACCGCGTGAGAGTTACTATCCCAAAATCCCCCTTTCACATGGTTTCCTTGGAATCACACATAGTTATCTTAACTATTTTATAACCATGTGAAAGCCTCTATCCAAGGCTGCATGGTTACCTGGGATGCTCCACACAGTTTGCACTATTTGTGTGCAAGCCATGAAACATGCCCAAATAACTCTTTTTTCCTCCTCTTTTTTAATCTGAACCCCTATAACACCCTCAAAACTTCATGTGATATTGTAAAAACACTTATTTGACTTAAAAATGCCTTAAATAGAAACAAAAACAAAAAAATACCTTATGAAAAATATAGGATCTGACACGCACACACACACATGTATAAATACACTATCATATAGAGGGAAAGACAGGGAGAGAGGTGGATAGATGTAATATTATTGGATACACACATACATACACCCAAATAGAGATATTGGTGGATAACGTTATACACATATATTAAAAAATACATGGGAACCTAAACACAAACATTAATTGGAAAAAGAACATACACACATAAAAAAATGAATGAATAAATTGATAAAAGTCAAAAAAAAATCACATACTCTAACACACATACACACAAAACAAACACATAGAATAAATTATTTTTGGATATATAGACCAAAATAATTATATATGGATTAATGTATAGTGTGATGAATGAACTGGTTGGTATATATATACATGGATGAATATATGGAAGGACGAATTGTTAAGGATGATGAATAAATATATTGACTAATGGTTGGGATGACACACATATTTGTAGATCGATGCAAAAATGGTCACACCCATAGAGACACACTGGCACATAAAATTAGATAGGTGGAATAGATGGACATAAAATTAGACAGAATATACATCTGAGGATCATTACAATGTATATTTTTTTTCTATATTCTGATTTTTAACATGATAGTGTGTGGCTAAACTAATAATGTGGTTTTGGTGATGTGAATTTCATCATTAATATAAATTCTTGAATGAATCTATTTATTGTTATCTTGTTCTTATGTTCTAAATGGAACGCTAGCTTGAACCCCTAGGGTAAAATCTATGTGTCTTGGCTGATGGAGTGAGAGTGGATGTCCAACCCATGAACTTTTGAGAAGGGACTTTATTCTATGAAGAACGATAGTCTCCTAAGAGGGTATGGAACACACAAATCACATTCCATAAAAATGAATCAACATGGTATTTCTAGAATAAAAACCCTAATGATACCTTAAATTATGATTCATTTCTCAATAGTGTTTCAAGAGGGTACTTGAAATATTGATTGAGTGTGGTAGTTAAGAATTGATGGATATTAGGTAAGATAGTATTAAACAATGAAATTGATCCAAACACACCCACTATTTTTTAATTAATTTATTAAAACCAACCACCATTTCCCTTTTTATTACCTCTAATTAAATTTTTATTATTAGTGCCCATATGCATTAGTTACTATAAATTATACAATCACATACGCCGATAACTTTTACATGGTCACCAAATGTAAATTAGAATTTTGAACTACTCTAATTATCCCAAAGATGTTGACTTAGGTTACTACTAGATAATGTTGTTCAATGCCTTTTTCCCTTACAGGAAAAGATATAAAAATTTTCATAATCAAGTGACATATATATATGTGTGGATGTATTTATCCCTCCATAGATACATATATACATTCATCCATACATTAATTCATACATTCCTCCATACTTGAATACATATAAGAATTCATGCAAGCGTCCATACATGCATCCACACATGTATACATACACGCATTCATACATGCATACCAACATGCATTCATACATGCATCCATATATACAATAATCCATACATGAATTTATTCATATAAGAATTCATCCATTCATCAATCCATACTTACAAAAATTTATTCATCCACACCCTTTTCACTTGCAGGACAAGCTATACACAATTTCTTATTCATTTGAAATATATGCATTAATGGGAATATGCATCCATCAATAGAAACATATATACATGCATATATACACACATATATATATTAATCCCTACACAAATACATATATAAATCTATACATGAATCTATAGATACATACATACATATATACATGTATCCATATATGAATTAACACATACATTCATACATACATCCATTTGTTCAAGCATTTATACCTAGGTCGAGTGATCAAGCGATTGATAAATGAAGAGATAGACAAGAGGGAAAGTGTGAAGATGAATTGAAAGAGATACATTTGGGAATATAATATTATCTATGTATAAACACACCCAAACAAAGAGAGGATAATATGATAAATAAATAGGGAGAGAGAGAAGTAAATAAAATATGAAACACATATACATAAAGAACATATTCACAGTGAGAGAGATATAGATAGAAAAAGAAATATAGGGGGAAGTATGGATGGATGGATGGGTGGAAGGATAAAAAAGTTAGTAATATGGACGCACACGCACACAAACAAAGACACACGTGTAAATGAAGAATCCATCATAGAGATAGGGAGGGGGTTGGATCGATGTTTATAATAGTAAATCGACGAACACACCCACAAACATGAGACACAAATAAATAAACCCCCTCATAGAGAGGGTGTGAGGGTTTGAGAGGTGGATAGATGAACAATTTTATGGATACACACACACGCAAAAAGAGATTTGTGAATAAATAGACACACAAACTATAATGGGAAAAATATATGGGCAGAGACACACAGATTGATGGGTAGAGTAACACATATAGAGGGAAGCTAATGAATGAATATATATATATATAAATTCACACACAAAAATGTATAATAACAAAACAACACACACACACAATTAGATTGAAAAATTAATGGATAGGAAGAAAAAATAGAAATATATTTATTGATGAGTGAATGAAAAAAAGATAAATAAATAAAGGTATTGATAGAAATAAAACTTAAAGAATTGATCAATAGAAGAACCAATAGACATGACCATTGGTGAATATACATATCAAAAAACTCATAGATATAATGATGAAGTGATAGAAATATGGAAAAATAAAAAATAAGAAAAAATGTAGATGGATTGAACAACATACTATCATACATATTGGTGATTATGATTGGAATTCATATATACAGATAGATTGATATAAAACTTCACCTTAATTAAAAAAAATCGATAGAGATTGAAATGGAATGAGATAAAAATAAAAATATGGACTATGAAATGATAATCTTACACACATATACATGGAAGAACAAACAAAAACACATAAACATACATTGACACACACAAAACATAATATCACAAAATTGCCATGCCCAAAAAACACACACACTCATAGATAGGATTATGAATCAAAATAAAGAATTAAATAATGATAGATATATTGGTGGATTAATGGATTTATAGATTTATGGAATTCCAAGTATACTTATTGTCCAATTGAAGTACCAATGCAAAGAGTTAATGATGGACAGACTGATCGACTGATAGATAGAGGTAAAGATACGAGACAGAAAAATGGATAGATGAATTGAAAAAAATATATTTATTAAGTGATAAATATACTTATAAACATGGATTGATATAAAAAACTCAAATACATGCATTCACACATGCACACATTAACACACACACAATGAAAAACATAGAGACTGGTTGGATCGATAAACCAACATCCATCCATCTATCAATCCATACATGCATCAATCAAAGAATGAATTTTCATATATATATATATATATATCCATGCATGAATGAATAAATTTATCCATAAATTAATATATACATACATTAATTTATCAATATATTCATGTATACATACAAGAATCCATCTAGTCATACATATATATATGAATTCATCTAGACATAAGTACACACATACATACATACATACTGAAATCCATAAATATATACATACATCATTATATTTTAAAAAATGTGATAGGATATACTAATAGTAAATTAAAGGATAGGGAACATTCCCCCATTCTGATTGGCACAAAGTCACACAATAAAATTATAAAATGTGGGTTGAATAAATAAATAGACTAGTGAACTGATAGATGAGATGAAATATAGTTGGACGGGCTGATGGATGGTAAAAGTGACAAAATAATGAATATAAGAATTAATGAAAATATAAACTATATAAAAATGATGAACAAAGTAAAAAATGAACAATGAAATGTTAGTGGAACTAATTAACAATTGGGAATGGAAATAGATAGGTGGATTGATAGATGAGTTGATAAAGGGTCAACTAATATATTTATGGGGGTTGATTGGATAGACATACAAATTAATTAATGAATGATTCAAAAATCATTAAAAAGACATATGTATGAATGGATGTATGCATATAATAATAGATGAGTTAATGAATGCGAGGATGAATGGAAAGATGAACCCATGCAGAGTTAGTTAAGCTGAAATATAGAGTGATTGAAGAACAAAAAAATAGATGGATGAAAATAGAAAAAAATGAGAATTAATATACATCATCTCTCTTAGATAGACATACTCATTAATGTAGACAAAAACAGATACAAAAAACCTGATAAAAAAATACCCCAACTAAATACAAAGATATATGCTCATATATCTAAGCATGTGCATGTGTGTATATGGTTGGATGGACACAGAACAATGAACTAATGAATAAGTGAAAATATAGATTAATTAAATGTTGGATAGAATGGATAAACACACACTAACACACCTGAGTTCACACATATGCATGTGCACTCACACATATATTGGGTGATAGAGGCGATGGTTGATAGATAGATTGATTTATGGACACACACACACACATTAGGAGATAGGTAGGTATACAAGAATACACAAATATTGATGTGGAGAATAACACGAAAAGATTTGAAAATAAATTAATTGACAAATATAAAAAAATAACCACATATATGCACAAACTGAGACTCACAAAAAACATATAGTGACACAATAAACACACACACACACAAAACACACACAGAGATAGATAGATGAATGGACATGAAAAAATGATATAGAGAGATGAATAGATGAAATGAAATATAGGAAGATGGGTATATGGAATAACATGTAGGTCGATTGACAAACAAAAAAACCATTTGAAAAACTGATTAACAAATAGACGGATCAACTAATCGACAAATAATGTGATAGATTGACAGATGGAAAAGTAGAAAAATGGATACATATACATGTATACATAGACATATAAAGACAAAAATAAAAATACACACATATAGAATAGATTTATAAAAAAAAGTGACACATATATAGACAAAATAAGGCATGCATACAGATATACAAATATAAATTCATCACTCAGACACACACAAAAAATTATAGTTACACTTCCCTGACATAGAAAGAGAAGAAGACAACAATAAACCAGAAAATAAAAATAAACATTCACCAACATAACATGCACACACACAAATAGAAAGACTGATAGATGTACGGATACACCGATAGAAAAAATTATAGATATATAGATGAATGGATAAGTAATATATTTTATTTAATGGAAAGATTAATTTATTTTTAGATTGATTGTATAAGTGGTCTACTGACCCGCTAATAGACAGAATGATCAATTGGGAAATGGATGATGTGTCTGGTAGAATGAGAAAATAGGTAAACAGATAAATAGATATATATATATATATAAATATATATATGAAAATATGGATATATCAAGAGACATGTAGACAAATAAACACACACTGACGCACATGCATGAACACACTCTCCCCTAAAGAGTGAGAGGGTGAGGGAGAGGGTTAGAAGTGGATAACTGGAAATTTTTATGAATACATACACACACATATAATGTTAGAGAGAAGGAGAGACATATAAATGAACATAAACACACAGATAGAAAAATATATGTGCACTCACACACACAAATATGCACATTCATATTTATGGGTAGAAGTACACGCACATAATGACTAATGGGAGAGGTAGATGGATATAATTTTCTTCGAGGACAAAAAAATAAAAAGATAGAGAATGAGATGCAGATAAATGGAAAAAACACATAAATGAGAAAATATATAGGAACTCACACACACATATTGATAGAATAAGAAAAAAATAGATAGAGAGAGAGAAATAGACATAAAAAATAAAATTTCAAAAACAAACACAACACATTCTCCAACACACACTCGCTGATAGACTTATGGATGAATATATAGAAAATGTGATATATTTCTTGATGAATTAATAGAAAATTGGTCGATGAATAATTGTGTTTATAGAAAGCTAAGTAGGAAGATCAACTAAGAGATCAAATGTTCAAACCCATTGATGAACAAATTGATCAACATAAAAATAGACCAATGGATGGACATATGGAAAAAACAATCCCAAATTCAAGGATAGACATAGACAAATAGATAGATGTAAGAAAATACATATAATCAGTTGGATGAATTAATAAATGGATAAAATGAAAGATTTATGAAATAAATATATAGTTGAAATAAAAAATGGATGAATAGAGTGAGAGATAGATTGATGAACAAGATAAAATGTGAACTTTTTAAAAGATGAATAAAAAACACATGCACACACATGTGGAAATATTTATGGACACACATATAGAGAAAATGGATGGGTATATACATGAGTATACAAACACATTGGTGTGTATAATTACATACATTTTTTTAGTTGATATATGAGTACTAACACATTGATAGAAACAACACACATACATAAACATACAAATAATATAATAGATACATAAAAAAGGTGTAGATGTGCACACCTACACTGATTCAATAATAGATTATAAAAGGAATATGTAGGTTTTAACACTGAGATAGTGAGCGAGTGAGAGAGAGGGAGAGGGAGGTAGAGATAGATAGTGAGTCATACATGAACGAATGCACATGCACTCGTATAATCAAATGAATTGATGAATTATGGATATATTAATTTATTAAAAATGAATTAATAGATGGTATGACTTATGAACTAGAAAATTATGGATGATAAGAGTGATGGATGTGAGAGATGATACTTCACTGTGAATATGATTTCTAAACCATGTGCATGTTTTATTAATTTTCTTTTGCGAAACATAGAATATAGGGATCCATGAGTGCATTGGGTATGGACATGTGCAATGATTAGTGTGTCTGAAACTACTAGGGGTTATTCTTGTGATTTCATTAGAAAATGGTAGGACTCGATATCGGTAGGATTCATGTTATTCTTATATAGTGTTCCTTTACATGTCCTAGAATTTATTCACATAGTATAGAGACGACTTGTGGATGGATTAATATAGCATGTTGTGGTTTCATGTTTTCTTGAAAAAGTGTTTATATTATGGTGTATCAATATAATTTTTTGCAAATCATTCATGTTTTTATACATCCACTAGTCATATACCTCATTTTTCTGAATGTTAGCTAAATTTACAAAATGAAAAAGGATGTTTAAAAAAATGATTTCTCTTATGAAATTTCATTATAAACTAGTTTTTTAAAATTTATACCCTATGGTTTTATGGTGTTTGACATATTACTGATTCTTTAGTGGTATGCTATTTAGATTTATTTCTTAAACACTATTTTTTCATTTGGTATTTTTTAAATATGGTTTTCAATGTCTTGGATAAAAGACAATTGTATCAGGTATTTTTATGACTTCTATTAGTTTTAATCACCTTTTTTGAGAGATATATTGGTGGTGATAGTTTCTCTCATGGAGATGTGGATTTTAATCTTATGATGTTTTATTTTCCATTATAGACATTCTGGATTGAAATTTTATGTCTCAAGATGTGTATTATTATTCCACATTTTACTCTCTTAGTTTATATATTTTTGGTGATTCATGATGCTTATATGGATCTTTTGATGATGTACACATTGTTGTAGGCTATCTTGAGTGATTTGTCTCATCAACCCAAGTTAGTTTTTTACACATTTCTTTAACTGGGGAATGGTTGATGATATATTGAATTTACTAAATCATAGTCCAACTCCAAATCCTATTGATGATTAAGTGGCATAGGGAATGAAAAGAGGGAGCCTAATTGGAATTAGTAAAATTGAAATAACACCACTCAGATTCGACAGAGTAGTTGCTATTAGTGAAATCGTTGGGTTCATTATTATTTCTTATATAGTATAAAAGTTAAATGACTTGTGATTCGAGGATAAACATCATAACAATGGTTGGATCAAGCCTCAAGATTATCCCTTGAGTAACATATTAGTCCTACCTTAGTTTTTTGAGCTGAGGGAGAGAAAATCCCTACTTATTTAATTACTGTAGATGATATTGGAATTTTTTCCCTACTGATTCAACTATTGTAGGGATAATAATGGAATATTTGGAATTGTTTTTTAACCTTTTATAGTTTTTGGTATATAGTGGTAATTTTTTTCTAATCATAAGTAAAATTATGTGGGTAAATTTTATAAGGACAAAATATTCTACAAATACAAGGAAAATGGTTGTGTGAACATGGAATATGTTTTATTTCCCATGTAATAAGGTGATTCTATTGGGTATTTATGTACAGTTAATTAGGAAGGCATCTATAAGGTGTAATAATTATAAAGAGGTGTATATTTCATGGTTGGAATTCCAATTTTAATTTTACTAGATGGTGTTGTAACCTAAAACGTTATCTTCTCAATGATATTTAATGAAGAAGGGACTATAATCTATGATATTCTTTAGTATGAATGTGTGGAAGCACTATTTCTAATAATCAATCCAATATTAGACCATGATACAATTAATATAGGATAATAATGTTTCTAAAACTAAACTAAATTGTTGGAAACTTCCACCATGAAGTAGACTACAAAAGCAATGGTTATTGCATCATGGGACTTTCATCATTTGAGTGTTGTAAAGGGTTTCTTGAATAATCCAAAGAACATATCTGATGAGATTGAATGTGTTTTCATAGTAGATTATAATATACATGGATTAAAATGAGAATGGGTCCTGACTGATAAAGTTTCATAAAATATTTTTGATTCCCTACATAAATAAAATATAACATTTCACAAGGAACTGCGGAAAAATTTTGTGGTTAGTGAGTGTCTCAAAATGTCTTTGGATATATTAATCACAAACACATGATTCCTAAAGGGACCTGATATAGCTATATTATATTGGATTCTCCATTACATATGGTGACAAAAAATTACTCCATATAAAAAGGACTTTTACTGCTTTATACAATGAATAAAATACATTCATCAAATTTTTGACTGTAAGGGAAAACTAGGATTTCAATAGGTGGTGATAGGATTAGTAAAGATTATATGAAAAGGGTGGAGTCTGTGAATCTATATGATGAAAAAAATAATTAATATTTTCATAATTGATTCACCTAGTATTTATATTGTTTCATATGGTGTTGACATGTTGAATATAATTAGATTCTTTACACAGTAGAAAACTAAGGAAATATTAAAGAAGGAAATGTACTAAGAAATGATATTTTTTCTGAATAGTTTAAAAATGAAGTTCACAACATTAAATCACTAGTAACTATAGAAAAATTTATAATTTTTAGGATGTATCATCAAATAGACCTCAAAAAATTTGAAATAATGTTGTATTAACCTGTATTAATTAGTTTGATTTCATGATTTCTAAGCACAAGACTGTTTCTCAAGGTGTTTTGAGTGATAGACACCATAAAACCACACTAAAACCTAAAAAAAGGCTATAAAATAGGAGTAGGTTGTGAAGAATATTGGGGATGATGGTTCCCACACTACAGCTGAGGAGTATAATTTAGAATAGGAGATATAACCATGATGAAACTATTTGACATTCATATATTTTTTTGGGTGTCCTACATGGGAGAATAATCAGAGACTAAACTCATATAAAAACCAAGTTTTTGATAGAGTTATGGGATAATTAAAATATTCTTTAGTTTTCCTTAGCCTATTGGTTTTTATTGGAGAGTAGGAATCCCTCACATTTATTCTATATTTATTTTCTCAATCTTCTTCTCCTTCTTCCAATATTACTGATACATGAAACTTATATCTTTTCAAATGAGTCCACTATTAGTTGATTATTATTTCTACGTATTTAACTAAAGCATTATATAATATAAAATAATAAATGACATATTGATTGGATCGAATAATAAAATATAAGGCATAAAAACAAACATATAATGAGTGGGATGGTGGGATACGAACATAAATAGACCGGTGAATTTGGTGATGAATGAATAGATTTTCTGATGAACTAAAGGAATAGACTAAATAAATATTTATTTTTATATGGTGGGAAAACTAGTAAAATGATAAATGAATGGATGAATGAATGGGAAAAGCGATGAACTAATGGATGATACAATATATAGTTATACCTACAGATGGTTGGAAAGAAGGGAGGAAATTCATATAGATGAATGGGTGGATGATGAATCAAAAAAATATCTATGGATGTGATTTGATGAATATTTTAAGATAGATGGAATAATGGACACACACATAACTATATTAGTAGAATATGCTGGTATCAGGATTAAAAATGGAATCCTATGGGATGAGGATTTAAAATATTTCATCATCAAAGCCATGAAACTTCATCATCTTCGGTGATCTAATCCCTTGTATGTTCTGAGTATCTTTCCTGAATATTTTAAAGAAAAAAATTTATAATGAAAATATACCACATTTTAATCTAAGCACACTTGAAAATGGATCTTCCTTGGTGACCATTTCTTTAAGGATCTGATCGCAAACACTATAGATCATCTATATATACTTCAAGAATCTACAGGAGCACTATTTAATGGAAACCAGGTTATAGTGTGGAAGTATGATGATGCCTTCAATGTCTCTCTGATCTCCATGATTCACTTCCTTTGATATGTGAAGGTGTTCTCGGATCCATCACTTGGAAGGATTCTTACTCTCTACAAAATTTATAAGGATAGAGAATATCTCAATTCCCTTGGAATGAGTAGTAGATAAAAAGTCCACTAACTCTACTTAAATAATCAAAGTTAAAATACCTGAAAGGGGCTCCCCAACCCCTATATTTACAACTACCAACAAATAAGTTATAAATTGTATGTTATGATAAAATAACTATGTCATAATTTCATTTATATTCCTTCACATACTTTAATATATTAATATATTTAATTAGAAAAATTGAGTCATTTAATTGACTCATCGTTCTCGCTAATATTTAACAAACCATGAATATTAAAATAATACATGTTAAAATAATAATCACCCACATATTATCATTAATAATTTTATATAAATTAAATAAATAAATTTAATACTAATGATTCTAAAATTTAATAATATGATTTTATTAATACCATTAAAATAGAATGTCCTTGGTAATATCCTAGACCCCATGGTGGGGACTTCCTTTTCATGAACTCTTATACATCATAATATGGATGATTCTTATTTATGATATTTTCCATGACCCTCTAGGACCTTATCTCAATATTAGTGAATACAATTAATAGACTAAGAGTAGAGTCATGTAACCCATCAAGGACCCTAATGAGATAAGGATTAGTCATACCATTGAAAGTCTTCCTATGAACACACATTGTGTAATATAATCTCTTTGTCTCATGATATCTCATAAAGAATGATGCAATTCCTTTGTCATGATCTATTATTTATTTTTTATCTATTTATCTAACTATATTGACTTACCTTAAACTAACATTGTCATGGATTTATAAACATGCTACCATCTTGATCAATTAGGCCCAAGATATCACTTCTTAAACTCTAAAGAAAAAAATTATATCTTTACCATTCAACTAATTCCATACCTTCAAAGATTAACCCATCATAATCTATCTCAACATGACATCAATGTCCTGGATTTTTACATGCATCAAACTAATGATCAAATGGTAAACATTGATAATGATTTCAATTTAGTAGAAAAATTCACATGATCATATATTGTAACTACTAATGACACCTATAACATGTGGTGTTCTTGTTATTCGGTATGTCCTCATGATCTAACATAAACAATATCACCAAATACAATCTTCATGAGAAGAATCCTCAATTCTTATGCTACTCTAGAACCTAATATTCAGAAACAAACAATTTCTAGTTAGTATGATATATCTAGACCATAATACATATGAATATGATTAATGTAATAGTATCTTGAGGTTCTCATTACCACATGGGAACTTCTAGAACCTTTTGATATGAAAAATAATCTATAGACATTACCATGTAAATTGTGGATACTAAAATATCAACACTAATATTGTAAGTGTAAATCATGCATAACTAACTGTATATATGATATAGTGATAGAAAATTACTTTTTAGTTTGGTTTTAGGAAATCCAGTAATACAAAGTAATAGGTAGAACGATGAATATTTATATAATAATACTCACATGAACACGTGTTCCCAATACCTCCCTAGATGGTATAAATTTTTAGAGTGTCTATCTATATGTAAATAAACTAGAGAGTAATTATATACCTGAATTAAATTTGTGTTAATATAATCTTTACATGTTGTGTTCTCTTATATGCATGTTGTCTGTCCGTCAATTTCACTAATATTGTTACTAATAGGGATTCATGAAAATCTCTTAAATTTATAAGAGTATCGGACTAGTCCACAAGTTCCCTTAATGGTTGAGTAAACCTTTAATCCTCTTATCTGACAAAATTTTTCATCGTCACAACCCTAGGAGATCGAGAGGCCTCCTACCATTGGAAAGCTGGAGCTGTGTGAGACACAAAAAAACAAAAGTGTGCCAATGGGGAACATAGACATTTATAAACAATAATATATTTTAATCGATAGATAGATTGAAATACATGAAAACACAAACAATAATAAAAATAAAAACGTACACATTTATCGGATTGGTAGTCAAATATCCATCCATCCATTCACACATTCATTCATACATGAATCTATAAATCTACACATACATCTATATATACATTAATATATACATACATTCATCCTTACATTAGACCGAGCATGAATCCATCCAAACATGCATCCACCCATCCTTATGACCATGTATATATTTATATATATTCATTCATGCATCCATATATTCATCCCTTTATGTGTCCATACATGCTTCAATTAATTGATGAATATATACATGTATCCATCAATCCATTCATGCTAGCATACATGCATTCATCTATTCAATCATACATGCATCTATACATGCATCCATTAAAACATGAATGTATTCATCCAAACATGAATCCTTACATCCATGCATCCACACATGCATATATACATACATTCATCCATATATGAATCTTTACAGGAATCCATCCATCTATCCATAAATCCATGCATCCACCCATTACTATATATATATATACATCCATTAATTTATCCACACATACATTAATACATGTATGATTATATGTATTTATGAACGAATCCGTCATTAATGCATCTATACAACCTTTTATAGAGATTGAGAAATCAATTCTTGTATTTTTGAAATATAACAACGAAGAATACATATGATATGTAGAAGAATATAGAGAATAAAATTTGGGAGTGATCCTACCAAATCTAAAATCCGAATTCTTATTCCAAATGGAGATTCTAATCATCATGACCTATTCCCCAGAATATTTCCTCTATCCTCGCCTCTCAACCCCAAATTTTTATTTATAACTTATATCCCCTCTCTTATATATGGTCATAGAACCTTATCCCTCTAACCAAATGAAAGCTTCCACCCTTCCCCACAACTGTATAACAATATTCCTTATCCCCTTTCAGAAATTACACTATTATCCTTTCTAAATTTTCTTTCACTTATCACCCCATGTAAACATTTTGTTCCTCAAGAATAAAAAAATGTTGTCTTGCTATGTGGGCGAGACAAGAGATACCCTAGATGGTCCTTACATATTTATAGTCCTAGAGAAACTTATGGAAATGAACCATTGCTTCACATATTCCCCATGAAATCTCTGAGATGCCCTACATGTCTTTATAGTCTATAAACTCTCCATGAAACTTCTAAAAAAATTAAATGGACATTTTTAGTAATATGGATTTCTTGAGTGAGGATTGAGATTATTGTACCATACATTAAGATTCCACCATTGCTTATAGACTCAAAAATTTATCTTTGTCTCTGTGATTCATCTATGTAATAGAAGACTTCATGTAATGTCCTCTAAGTAAAACTGATGTTTAGGAATGAAGATTCCCCTCAACACAAAGTGTGTCCCCCTTCATCGTTGTGGAAAAAGTGCACATCTATATTTATTATCTTGGATTCTCTATGTCATGGGGATTATAGTCTTAAAAAATAGACAACAATTTCCACACCATAATCATCACTATGAGAAAAATCAGAATTTTCAATGTACTATTTAGGATAGTCCCATTTGTAAGGAACAAACCAATGATATCATCTAAACGGATACCAGAGTCGATTCTCCACTAACCCGAAGAGCATTCCAGATATCCACAGGCCAGTCAAAAGAACCTAGGCATTAAAAAAACATTGGGAATGATTTTTCCCTCAATGTATTATAAAATAATTATAGGGAAGTAACATAATTATATATATATATACCACACAATACATACATATAAAGTATAGGGAGACAATAAAAAAACTGAAAGTGAAACAAGATCACTAAAACCTGTCTCCTGGTGGTCCATGACCACCCACCATGTTTCATGTCACCCACCCTTGTTCACCAAAAAATGATCACACAATGGAAGGAGAGACAATGAACTCCTACTATAAGATAAAAAGGGGTTGAAACACCAAATGGTACAAGTAGGGTGTGAGATAAAGATCCCAATAGGATTCCATCAATGATTCTAAAAAATTATTTCATAAGGTAATTCAAATATGGAAAAAAAGGAGCACAAATGGGAGTGTATGAGGGTTTGTTTAAAAATATATTTTTTAAAATTTGAAAAATCATTTACTAAAATAAACATATAAAACAAGAAATATTACCATTTAAAAACTAAATTTTTTCTTGAAAATATTTGAAAACCATTTCACAATCTTGAGTATGGTAATCACGAAAAGATGAGAATATGAAGTTATTATGTAAAGATGAATATGAGTCAATGCAGTAGATTTGAGGTGCATAATAATAATAAATGATTAAAGCAAGGAAACTCTAGTAACATATGGTATAACAACCAAGTAAAAAAATATCCATTTTAAATAAATAGTTTTTTCATTTCAAAATAATATTTAAACAAATCATGCTTTACTTTTCAAATGATAGAAATAATTTAATCAAAAGAATTACTTTTCAAGTGGTAGAATATTTCTAAAACAAATTTCTTAATACAAATTTTTATATTAATAATTTTATAAATATTCAAATTCCATGTAAAATAGTTTACAACAATGGTATATATATAAATTGAAAATAGAAACAATCGAGCAATATGGTCATGTTCCAAATTGGTACGACAGTCTAGGCTATAGGGATCCAACCCTGTGAAATAGAAAATGATGTACATATTCCCCTTTAGGCCTATAGTAAAGGGAACTGATCACCATCTCTTAAGGAATGAGATGTGCTGATATGATGTTTTAGACCATTTTAGAATTATAAAGTGCCACACAATATAACTCACTAACTACCAAAGGCTTCTATATTCTCAAGTAAAAAATCAATTATTTAAAATTCACGTTATATAAATTATGATATTTATCCCATTAAACATTTAAAAATTTGTAATTTTCTATTTAAAACCCATAATGGGGTTTTAATCAAAATCATTCCTTTTCACCAAGATGAAACCCTAAGGTTCCCATCAAAAAAATTAAGCCATTTTAAAAAATATAGATTTTAAATCAATTTACTATTAAATTTCAAAATCCAAGTTCGATATTAAATTAAACTATTTAATTTTCAAACCAATTCCATGAATGTCATAACAAACCCCCAATTCAATGAAATTGGGGTTTTCAAAATTTTCCACCAAATAACAATTCAAAACCTCTTGAAAAATTTCAACATTCAAAAAGGGTAACAGAACACTTTATTACACTATAAATTGTTAAAATTCCAAATGGGACATTAAAAAAATCATTAATCCATTGTAAATAATTTTAGAAAATTAAATATTAAAAAGGGTAATGATACCCGCTACATTTGACAATGCTCCATTAAAATGAAAAACTGAACTTTAAAACAATCATCTATTTCAAATCATCCCTAATAATTTAAATGAAGAATTACAATTTTTAATGATAGAATTCATTTCAAAAAACATGGGTCTACACCCTCTTTCCATGCAAAGAAATCATTTATTTCAAATAACCCAAGAACAAAAATTTCCAAAATATGGCTAAAATCATTTAATTGATGTTTTGGGTCATATAATACATTCAATCATCTGACACTATTTATAAAACATCAAATAGTACAGTTAAATTACTTCAAATCATGTATGTTCATTTTAACAATCAATAACCGGGGAAAAGTCCATTTAGTAAGTCAAAATATGATCCAAAGAAAATTTAATAAATCAAAATACTTCTAGGCCATAAATTGCCCAATAATTCCTTTAATAGTTATTTGCAAATAAAACAAAAAAATCATGGAATTTATCAATTCAGAAAAAGGTGACATAAATAAATTATAAATACATTTAAATAATACCATAACCAATTCCTAGGGGAATTGTTTAAATAAGATATTATAAGGAATAAAATGGACACATATTATAGAAAATGTGTTGGAAATTAAAAAACATGTATCTATGAATTATCTAGTAACAATGAATCACAAAAGGAAGGAAGATCATAGAACCACATACTTGGGAATTAAGGAATCCAATCCCATTGAATCTGAGATGTTGGTATATCTATGATGATGAATAGATCTATGAATATAGATCTTGAAAGGGGATATAGGTGGTTATAGATCTACAATTCCACATCAATTAATCAAGATTCAACAAAACCCAAGGTGTTCACGGCCTTTGAGTAGAAGGAATCATGAGTAGAAGGGATATCCAAGATCCAGAAGAAATGAACTCACTAGAATGGGATCACTACATCGATTGGACCTTTGATCTGACAAGAGATGAGGTTGGGAGAGTAAAAATACCTACGGAGGTCTCCTCAAACCCTAAGGATCATATTATGATCACGTGGGAGATGTATGGGGTTTTTTTCGGGGGGTGGGGGGGGGGGGGGGTTGGTTCATTAATTATAATTTTTGGAAGTTAAATTACCACGTGCACAGTTTCCTATGTTTTTTCACAAGATTTTAACTAACCATGACAAAATCATGCACCTAGAATAGATCCACTCGATATGTTTCATATTTTTGAGACACACTGTATAAATCAGTGTGCAAGCTGTGCAACTCCCTACTATTCTGGCTACACACTTTGAAAAACTGTGTTCAAACTATACACAAACCGTGGACATGCCTAGAAACCCTCAATGATGTCTAGAAAACTCCATAAATGACCTCATAGATAAAAAATCATTGGGTAATCGAATGAATTATAAAAAATACATAAAAACACGCAATGAAACTTTATGAAATCCCTACCATTGGACTTTATTACACTATAAAGAATCCATTTAGAATGATTGAACACGATGATATGAGCGGAAATCCCTCACTTATCTTGTGAGGTGAGCTATTGATGGTCCAGAAGTGAGACTCACCCAATGGTTAATGACAAACACAACTCCTAGATCAAAATAACAAAACCATTACATGTATCCAAATAAGAGAAATACTAGATACCTAGAATTTGTCTCCCCAACATTTATGGATTTAAAAAATGTTATAACATAATAAAAGAACATCCCTTAATCCCAAAAAAGTGACTTAAACCACTCTCCAAGGAGAAATTTATGTGATCAAACATCCAAAAGAAAGGTAAATAACAAAAAAGTGAAATTCACCTTGAGTAAGTACTCAATGGTAACCTATGATTTTTCAAAAAAAATCCTCATACCTTTAGGATCTCATTAAAACAAATGACACCACCACCATGTGTCTGGTCAATCAAAATACATATCTTCCTAGTTACCCAAGTACATTCCCAAGGTCTATAAGAGTCCAGATGTAATGAGATTCAACAAAAAGTCTAGTTTACAATAGGGAACTATTGTCTCAAAAGTGAGAATATCCAATATATTATAAATGAGCTTTAACCATCAATTTAAAACTATAGGAACACCATGGAACCACAAACAAGATTTAAAGATTAGGAAACCAATATTAAGTCACTAACCAACAAAGGAACCAAAACATGTTACACAATAAATCATCAAAATAATCCCAAAATGAAAGGATTCCAAAACAGACAAGACACAAGAAGGGAAACTCAAATAGTTTCCTCTTCGACATCCTAAAAAAGGATAGAAACTTGGGGCTCCTTCACTGTGTGAAAAGCTTCACTCTAAGGCCTAAGGATGGAGCCCTGTTATTATGAATCACCTGCTTACCGATAGTTAGAAGATGAAATTCCCGACTAAATTCACTATTTTATATCACCAGACATAGAGCACCTCATAATGTAATCTAAGTGGGAACACAAAATAAAAACTCTCAGAGATTTGAAACAAAAATTCTTATAATGACCAGGTGATCCACACTGAAAACAGATGGTTGGCCTCTTGTTTTTTCTGATAGGGGTTCCATTTATCATCTATAGAAGAGGTATTATTCCCATCACATTGTCTCACTAGCTCTACTTCAGCTGAGAAATAATTATCCTGAATGTTTTGATAAAAAATCAACCTGACCATAGACATGGTAGTTAGAATGTCTAGGGGGAGACCTTTCCTAAAATATATAGCCTTACTAGAGTCATCAAAAAAAATACTAGGTATGAACCATACCAAACATGAGAATTTCTTAGCATACAATACAACTCAAATCTCATCTTGGCCAAAACCTAAGAACTCAATAACTTTCTCCTTCTTTACATCCTCTAGATACAACCTATAAATATAGATAGTCTTGAAGAATTACAAAGACATTATATCATACCTACAATAGGTAGTTACACATTCCCACCACTCCTAACAATGTCTCACAATGGATTGGATATACACGACCTTCATAGATTCAGGAGTCTTGAGAGTGTCAAAGATCACTTCATCTTCTTCAAGACACTACTCTACCACAATATGAACCTCATTTTCCATTATAAGAAGGTGGAAAACATCCTAGGAATTCAAGGATGGGGGTTAAGGGTTAGAAATTCTCTGGCTCCAAAACTCAATATGGGGTCTATGTGGAGTCACTGACAAGGGATTAAACTTCTAGAAAATGTGACGAAATATCCCGAGGAATGGGCTACAGGACCAAAATTCTATCATTCTTAAAGTACTTCCTACGAGACATTTTTGGACATCACAAAACATATGCACATCATCTCAAACATCAATGAACACTCAAAAAGTGCACACAATATTTTAAACAATGCACAACTAATTTTAATTAAATCATTATTTATTTAAAAATTCATAATATTTCATCATTTATGAAACATCACTAATTCCTTTCAAAATGATATAAATTTTTTATAAATCAGTTATATTTTCAAAAAAAATTACTATAAGTATTAAATTATTCCATTGTTTCAAAATCATTAACCCCTTTTTTCCAATTAAAAAAACCATTTTCATTTAAATCCATTGTAAACCAAAATATATTTTTAAAACATATTTTAACACATCACAAAATTTTATTTTTTTAATCTATATTTGAAACAACATATTTTATAAAAGTCATTTTTTGAAGATGAAAAAATTTATGAAACTACTTAAACAAAAAAATGTATGATGACACATTTTAGTTTCCAAATAGGATTTAAAATTATCAACAAGGGATTATATTTGAAACAACAAAAAACAACCACAAAATGATGACATCCATAACCCACATAACCAACCTCACATAAGGGAATTAACTTGTAAGAAAATGGATAAGGTTTAAAGTTTTGAATGAAGTTAGATATGAAAAAGTCTTGGTCATATGGGTGGGAAAACCACACACCAACCTCACAAATATTCGTGGTTGGATATCGAAATCAGCTACGCCAATTCCTAATTTTTTACCAGACCCTAAAAATATGGTGTCACTTAGGTCATCCTTCCATTATGGGTTATAAACTCCTAATAGAATCCATAAATTGATGATAGCATCATTGGGAGTCTAAATTTAATTTATGACCATGAATCCAATAACACAATAGAATGTCTCATGTCCCAACATCCCTAGTAACTCAATTATCACCATGAAGTGGCGGGGAATAAAGCACCCACTCACAGACTAGAACTTGAGTCCCGATGCATTCTTAACCTATTTTCTGCCATGAATCAGACCAAATAAAATAATTATTTCAAAGAAATGTATTTACCTTTAAGGAAAGACCCCCCTCTGATACCATTAGTAACGAATCAACTCGGGAAACCATTTAAACAAATAAGAGAGTCGATTCACCACTAACCCGAAGAGAATTTCGATCTCCACGGGCTGGAGACCAACACATGGGAAATAAAAAATAACCATTGGGAATGATTTTTCCCTCAATACATTACAGAAACAGAGTACAATTCATGAAACATAATTATATATATATCAATAAATTCATACATATGAAGTACAAGAAGACAAAAAGCAAATTGAAAGTGGAACATGACCACTAAAACCCATCTCCTAGAGGTCCCTAACCACCCACTAGGTTCCAAGTCACCCATCATTAGTCACCCATGAATGAACTCAGAAAGTAATGGGAGACAAAAAACATCTTCTATAAGATAAAAAGGGGAAGAAAAAAATAAAATAGTATTTGGAAGGTGTGATCTATTGATCCCAGTATGATTCCACCAAATATTTTATATAGTTACTTTATAAAGTAAGTCAAATATGCTAAAAGAAGAGAAAAAATTGGAGAGTATAAGGGTTAGTTTAAAAATAGTTTTTTAATCATTTAAAAATCATTTATTAAACTAAACCCATAAAACATTCCATTTCACCATTTAAAAACTAAACAATTTCTTGAAAAGAATTGAAAACCATTTCACAAGATAGCGTAAGGTAATCAAGAAAAGAAGTGAATATGCACTTGATATGTAAAGATGAATATGATTCAATACAATTGATTAAAGGTTAATAATAAAAATAAATGAAGCAAGTAAGGAAAATCTGGTGCCATTTATTATAACAACTATGTAAAGAGGGTTCCATTTTAAATAAAATGTTTTTTTATTTCAAAATCATATTTTAACAAATCATTCTTTACATTTCAATTGATGAAAATAATTTAAGAAAAATCATTACTTTTCATGTGATGGAATATTAAAAAACAATGGTTTAATAAAACATTGTATATAAACCAGTTTGTATAAATTCACAAGGCATTTAAAAAAAACAACAATGGGATATATATACATTTCAAATAGAGGAAAGCAAGAAACATGGTCATGTAACAAAAATGTTAGATAGTCCAATATATAGGGATCTAACACTGTGAAACCAAAATGTAGGTATATATGCCCCTTTAGGCCTATGGTAAAGGGAAATCATCACCAATACAAATAGAATGGAATGTGATGATATGATGTTTTAGAACATTATTGAATCATAAAGTGCCACCCAAAATTACTCACCGATTACCTAAGGCTTGCATGTGCACATATAAAAAATAAATGATGGGAATTCCCATTATAAAAAATATTCAATTCATTACATTATCCATTAAAAATATGCTAATGTTCACTTTAAAAACCATAATTAGTTTTTAATAAAAACATTCCTTTTCACCAAGATGAAGCTCTAAGGTTTCGAGACAATCAATTTAAGAAATTTTTACAAATATGGATTTAAAATCATTTTACCATTCAATTTGAAAATGAAAGTTCATAATTAAATTCAATAATATAATTTGGAAACCAATTCATCCAATTTCATAACAAACCCCCATTTCAATGATATTGGTGGTTTTCAAAATTTTCCTTCAAATATCAATTCAGAATGTAAAATTTCAACATTCAAAAATGGTAACCACCAACTTTATTCCTCTATTCATTATTAAAATTCCAAATGGGCCATTAAAACAATAATCAATCCATTCCAAATCATTTTAAACAATTCAATATTCAAAAGGGTAATAATACCTGATTCCTTTCATAATCCATCATTAAAATTATTTATGTGACTTTAAAACAATAATCCTTTTGATATAATCCCTAAGCATCTAAAGGAATAATTAAAATTTTAAATATTATAATTAATTTCAAAAAACATGGGTCTACACCATTTTTCAATGTGAAGAAATCATTTATTCCAGATAACCCAAAACACCAATTTAAAAAATAAGGGTAAAATCATTAAAAGGGTGTTCCAGGACATTTAATAAATACATTCATTTTAAACTATTTATAAATAAATCAAATAGTTCAATTCAATTAATTTAAATCATGGACGTTCATTTTATAAATCAAAACCCGAGCCAAATCCCATTTAGTTAGTTAAAATATGGGCCATATCCAATTTAATAAATAAAAATATGGGAAATCTATCAATTCCAACAAAACATCTTTTAAATGTTCATTGCAAAAAAAAATCCAAACAATCATAGAATTTATCAATTCAAAAAAAGGTGAGAGAAATCAAAGTTGATGTCATTTAATTCATTCAATATCCAATTTTAAGGGAAATTGGTCACAGAAGATTTTATGGAGAATAAAATGGAAAAATATTATATAATATGTGTTGGGAATTAGGAAAAATGTATCTATGAATTATCTCGAAACAATGAATCTCAAAAATAAGGAAGAAAATAGAACCACCTACTAGGGAATTAAAGAATCCAAACATGAAAAACTTGAGATGTGCTGCCTTCTATGTCAATCAATAGATCTACAATGATATATTAAGATAGAGGATAGAGGGGATACTAGATATAAAATTACACATTTATCAATAAATATCCAAAAGAAAACCAGGCGTTCACAACCTTTGGGATGATGGAATCAAAAGTAGAAGGGAGATCCATGATCAAGAAGAAAGGAACTCACCGGAAGATGATCATCACATCGATTAGAGCTTTGATCTGACATGAGTTAAGGTTGGGATATCCAAAATGACTTCAGAGGGCTCCTAGAACCCTAAGGATAATATTATGGACATGTGAGAGATGTTTGGGTTTATTTAGGGGGAGGGGGGGGGGGTTCAGGTCATTAATTACAATTTTAGAAGTTAAATTACCACATGCATGATTTCTTGGGTTAAGTCGGTTTGCACTAACCATGCAGAAACCGTGTGCCAAGAATAGATCCACTAGAAGTTTTATAGTGTTATTATATAAAAATTATCAAGAAGTGTACCAACCATTTGACCACCTACTATCCATGATGCACACTTTGACAAACCAGGCTCAAAACATGCGCAAACCACGCGCTGGCCTAGAAACCCTAAAAAAAGAATGAAAAGCATCAGAAACGACACTCAAAGAGAACCAATCATTGGGTAATCAAACAAATGGTTCAAAATACATAAAAACAAGTAACAAGATTCCACACAATTTTCGATCACAAATAGTGTTAAAAAAACTTATTTGTGATGGGAAAAGATTCCCATCTTAAAATTTTTTGGTGAAACATCCCCCCATAATGTCAGAAAGTGTATTACCAACGGGTTTAGGTTCCCTCCTTAAATACCCTTCATAATTTATATTTATTTGTGATGTTTCATTAATAAATAGTTAATATAATCTTTCAGCATATGAGTATTTGTGATAGGTACCATCACAAATAACTTTTCAACTGATGCCTTTCTTATTTATGGTGTGTACTATTTGTAATAGTACCCATCGGAAATACTCTCATCACATATAATCTACACTATATGTACCCCCTCGATTTGTTTTAGTCATTATCTATTTGAGAATTACTCTGAACAAATTTCCCCTTCTTATCTTAAATTATTCAATTATAAGGTTGGATTTTTATAGGAGAGGAAATTTTGAGTTTTGCATCGCACAAATGCTTCATTTTGTACGTATTTATGTAAAGTTATTAATTTTTTATTTTATATAATTTATGTTATATTAGAAGTTAATATTATTAGTTATTTTAATTATTGTAAATTAGAATTAAATATTTCTAATTAAAATCAATTATTTATTTTTAGCTGTAGTTATTTGAAATTAGAAATATTTAGTTTTAATTTGATGTAGTGTTTCTAATTAAAAGTAATATTTTTTTATTAACAATAATTATTTTTAATTATTAGTAAGTGGGTGTTATTAATAGTAATTTCTTTTAATTGATAAATAAATAATATTAATTAATTGAACTGCCTAATTATTTATAGAACTTAGTAATAAGTAATAATAATTTATAGTAAATATTATTTATGATTATTAAAAATTAGTAAAAGATAGTGGTAAACCCCAAAATTATTTAATATTTGCAGTAATTAGTAAAAAATAATTATAAATCACTATAATTAGTAAATATTACTCGTAAAGAATCATTTATTAGTAGAAATTAACGTTAAATCTCTATAATTGTTAGATATTATCATTAATTAGTAAAATTTAATAGAAAATCAGTATAATTATTAAGAATTAGTGGTAATTAGTAAAAATTGTTGATAACTAGTTAAAATTAACATTTATTAGTAAAAAACAACGAAAAATCCCAGTTATTATTAAAAATTAGAGGAAATAAGTATAAATTTGAAAAAATTAGTGGTAAGTCACTATAATTTATTTTTTTTGCTAATTAGTAAAAATTAACGTTAAATCGCTATAATTAAGTAAAAATTACCACCAACTAGAAAAACAAATACAGAAAATAAATTTAATTAATAATAATTAGTGGTTTATAGTAATAATTAGTAGTAATTAGCAATGATTAGCAGTGATTAGTAATAATTAGCCTTATTTTGTAGTAATTAGCAGTCATTAGTTATAATTTTCTGTCATCAATTATAATTAGTATTAATTTTTAATAATTAGTAGTAATTAATAATAAGTGGTAGTAATTAGTAATAATTAGAGGTAATTAGTAATGATTAGCATCAAGTAGTAATAATTTGTGGAAATTAGTAAAATTTTACAATAATTACTAATAATTAACAATAAGTTGTTATAAACAAATAAAAATTAGTAAAAGTTATTAATAGTTAGTAATAAATTAGCAATAAATAGTTATAAAATAGTTAAAATTAATATAAATTATTATAAATTAATAATTTTTTAAAAAATTTATAAATAAAAAATAAAGATACAAATTTTTTACAAATTAATGAAATTATTTTAAATTATTATATTTCATTGTAAATTACTATGAAATAATATAAATTATTATAAATAATTAGAAAAGTGAAAATATAATAGGTCGCCAATTTTTAGGTCATGATTAAGGAAAAATTTGAACATAGTTGACACAAATTGGTCATTTATCAGGATCTAAAGATCGAGGATTCAATGATTTACACCTTTTTCATAATTTATAATATATTTTATTACAATATATTAAATTATAATAAATAATATCTATAATTACTAATAAATAGTAGGAAAAATAAAAAATTAGAAGTGATTTACAAAAAAAGCAGTGGTAAATAGAAATTATTACGTTAAATAGTAATAATTTAGTGGTAATTGAAAATAATGTGTGATAATTATCAATAATTAGTGTTAATTAGCACTTCTTAGTAATAATTATTAATAATTACTATAATTAATAGAAATATATAATAATTGTGTACAAATTAATTTAAAATACTTTGTATTGTGTAAATTTTTTAATATTAATAAAAAGTTGAATAAATTTTAAAAAAAGCGTTTAAATTAATAAAAATTCATATAAAGTAATAGAAAATAGTTTAAATTATTATAAATTGATATAAATTATTTTATATTAGTATACATTTTTATATATTAATAATAACTGGTAAATTTTATTAAAAATTAGTACAAATAAAAACTAGCTTAAATTATTATTAATTTTTATAGTTTTATATGAAATTTTTTGAATTATTTTAAATTCATATATATAAATATGTGTGATTTTTGCTTTTATTTTTTAACAATCTGAGGTGGAAAGCCATGTAGAAAGCAGGTGTCATAGATTTTGATCAGCATTGTTGTGCCCACTAACCTAATTACATCTCATCTCAGGTTTGGGAGGGATTATGTTCATACTATAAGGGATAAAGTGTTTAGAAGAGAGAATCATTAGGCCAACATAACCAGGAAGGCTGGAGGTGACACATCGAGCTAGTATTCATACATTCAGTACATATCAAGGACATACGGTATGTACTTTTTTAATAATTTTTATAACCTAAAATGTGAAGTGTTTATTTTATTCTCTTATAGGCATTTGAATATCACAATATTATGAATATCACTAATTATAAGAAGATATAGATGGCCGAAGCGGGGGCCCTGTCGGGCGGCGGCATACGAAACCCTAACCTAGGGTGGAAGAAAGACGACCGATCTTTCGCCGAAGTGGTTGATGGTGGATCTTCGAGTTCTGCTTTAAGGAAGGAGGAAACTATCTCGCCAAAGGTATTCAAGCACAGAGGTCTAACTGCAATTTCTTTCTCGAAAGAGGAGGTAAGCGCTCTTGCCTCTGATTTTAATTTTGCCTTGGTCGGGGAATTATCAAATCATCGTCCCCCGCTTCTGTTCTTGCGCAAGACATTAGAAAGGATTGGATTTTTTGATTTTAGCATTGGATTTTTAAACGCTAGGAATGTTTTGTTTATATTTTCTTCAGAATCTGATTTCTACCGTTTCTGGATGCGTGGTTCGTGGTCTTTTGGGAGGGCTATCATGAAAGTTCATAAATGGTCTCCTGATTTTGTGTCGGGTTTTGAGTCTCCCATTGCTCCCATCTGGCTTGCTTTTCCAGATTTGCCGATCCATTTATTTAAGAAGATGGCCCTCTTCTCAATTGAAAAACTATTTGGAACTCCCATTAAATTAGACTATGCCACTTTGAATCTCACTCGGCCTTCAGTTGCTAGAGTTTGCACTGAAATTGACCTTTCTAAAGAGTTTCCTTCTTGTTTCTGGATCCAAAATGGTGAGAGCGGTTTTATCCATGATGTGGTATTTGAAAACCTTCCACCTTTTTGTAAAAAATGCTATAGAGCAGGTCATTCTTATAAAGATTGTGGGAAAGATATCTCTCAAATAAATGTGAAGCCAACATGGGTCCAAAAATAGAAACTAAGTATGCAAAACAATCAAACTGTTTCCGTTAAGAATGATGCTTAGGATGCCATGGTTGATTTTGTTGATCCTATAATCTCTAACTTGATGGCTAGAGATAACTTTAAGGATAACCACACTGATGGGAGTCAAGTTGAGGTTATTTCCATGGCTGTAACAGAGGATGCATCTCTGATTCAAGATCCCAATCAGGCTTCTTTTCAAGATCCTATTAAGGTGGTCATTGATAAAGGGTGTGACCCCCCTACCTCAAGTAATAAAGAGGGTCTTGTCCAAAATCAAGATGACACACATGTTCTAGAAAGGAATGAAGTTGTAGGAGAGCTTGCACCCTCTGGTTTAAGGGATAAACCAGATCTGATTGCTGAAACATTCATAAATGAAATGGAAAAAAAGGTAAGAAACCCCTTGTGGTTGAGGATGGGTTTATTACCCCACAATCAAGAAAATCTAGAAGATGAAAGGATTTCTCGAACACTGAGTGCACAATTGTGACCAGATCAATGAATGCTTCCAAGTCTGAACCAGTTGAGGCTCCTAAGGAAGAACTTCTGGTTGAGGCCTCCAAACCTTTCCATGTAGAGAAAACTCAAGATAATACTTTGGTTGCTGCTTCTAGTACTCAATTGTACTACTTTTCTCAGAATTTTGATGAGCAGGATTTACAAGTATGGATTCAGTATATGGACAGGAAACAAGAAATTTCCCAGCAAGAATTTCAAGAAAAAAAGATATCTCATGCTGAATTCCTTAGTATAAAAAGATCCATTGCCGAGGAAAAAGAAAAGATGAGTTCCAAATCATCCTAATTCTGGATGGTTCCTTTCAGTCTCCGGATGTGCTGATTTAGCCTGTTTTTGGTTGGGGACTCCTTCTCCTCTGGTTGCTGATCCAGATCTGCTATGCTTGCAAGCAACTCCTTGTCTGTTGGAACCTGGAAGCTGCTGGATGCTATTTTCCTGGTTCTTTGATGCTGTATTTTTTGTTTGGATGCATTCTTGTTTTCAGATGGATACAAGTAAGGCGTGGTCTGCCCCTTCTTCTCATGAAGGCTGCAAGTGTCCTGCCACCTCTGTTGACCCCGGCCAGTGGAACATCACCTTGGGACCCTGGAGCTTTCCCAGTTGCTGCACTACTTGGAGTAGGACTGAAAGTCCATTGCCCTACAGCAGGGCTGCTCTTCATCTTGGAGGTCAAACTGCATTTTTCTTTGGTTTTCAATGTATGTTTTTTTGGCTTCTTTAAATTTCATAGGGTGTAAGCACATTACACCTCAAGATTACCATGTACGCCCCCTTTTTTTGATTCAATAAATTTCGTGGAATTACCTTTAAAAAAAACTAATTATAAGAATATTTACAATGATCATGTCACTAGAGAGATTACATGTGGTCACCAACATCATATTAGGGTTAGTAATTTTTTTGAGTTTTAAAATTAACAAAAAATAATATTTTAACAATTTTATTATTAAATTGAAATTGAATGGGTCATATGAGGCAGCAAAATATCAGAAATATGATGGAAGTTAGGCTGAGGCTAAGGATAAGATCACCAATTTAGTAAGATTTGAGTAAACATTGTGGATGCGGGTGACTATGTATGCCTTTGAGAAAGGTCAAGTTATTGGTATCTTTTCTCAATTAATTTCTATTAGTTATTATGGTACTATAGTGATGACATCATCTAGATTTAGGGGAGATCATGGAGATTCCTCATCATCTACCTCATAACATGGGGAGCTACTTCAAGCCCAATGTGAGATTATAGAGACCATGCATATGGACTAAGAAGAGCTCCATTAATAGCAGGAGGAGGAGGAGGAGGAGATGTGTCGATGACAGGAGCAATATAATTAGCAGATGATGGAGTATAGGAAAGAAGTGACTATTGGATTGGGGACGAAGTTCTGTCCACTAACTCCTCCATATGACACTCCCCCTCACCGAGTAATGTATTTTTTAGTCAAATTTATTTTGATAAACATTTGAATGAACATATTTTTGTAATATTTTTAATAATACATATATTTAAAGTTTTATATTTTTTTTATATTTTGGTAATTTTTATATTTTTTATTTTTATGATTATTTTTATTATATTATTTTTCTATTTTCTTTTAATTTTCTTTTAATTTTTTATACTTTTCTATGAAGGGAATATTCACCGAAAAAAATAATTATTCATGATAGTTCAATCTTCCTTTCAAAATAGTTCTGTTCTTATATAGAGTAAAAGTTACTTGTGATAGGATACCTACCCATTGTAAAAGGAAATTTTTGCAAGGGACCAAAAGAAGAATATTTTTTTGCATTTCTGTTTTCAGAAACATGTCACTTGAGATGGAACCCCATCACAAATTACCATTCTTAAATAATGTATTTTATATTTTTCATATTGGGGAGACATCACTATCATAAGATGAAGCTAGTTAGAACATGATGTTTGGAACTAATCCCAATCCTATGAAATATGGTGTTGATCCTCAATATGATCTTAACCTCTTAAAAATAAATTTTATCATTGATTAGTTTCAAAAGTTAGTTTTTAAGAAGAAAATCCAGTCATGTTTTTTTGGCTTTCTTAAACCAATAGAAATGTTAGGCAATCCTATTTTATTATTTTTTCTTTTGAATCTGAAATAGTAATTTTAAAGTGGTATCATAACTAACAATGATCTCCTCTTTTATGAGGGAAAAAAGTATTGTTCTTCTTACCAACCTAAGTCAATTGTGTGTGCACTTCATCCATGAAAAATCCTACCTGGCTGAGCTTTCGAAAAAAAATGACAGCATGTGACCTCTGAGTGCTAAGCTGGATGGGCACACATCCATCGAAAAATAACCCTAAAAAATGTGATGTTGATAAGAAAGAAATCCTACAGCATGAATACATCGAATGAGGAACAGATAGGGAATGTTGAAGTCAATGAAGAGGATAAACTGCAGGGTACGATTCCTTAGAACAAGGTGTGAAGAATGACATGGTGCATCATAGACCGTGCATGCCTCATCAAACCCAACATTGATGGGGTGAAGTTCCTCTGGTGGTGTTGAAGCTGGGGAATAGAATGTGATAAAAAACACCATTCATGTGGACTATGAGGATATGAAATGATTCATGCCTAATCATATCATCTACAGTTGCACATTTCTTCTTATACAGAAGGCACCTGATAGTGCATGATGGTTATAGATGAAAATAATATTCATGTAATTTCTCATCTTGAGAGCAACTATAACTAGTTCCTTAAGACAGATCACCACATAACTTTAGCCACAACTCCCTATACTCTAAAGGCTTCCAACTAGAAGTTAGAGTCAAATGAGATACATGGGTAGACTATACCCTCTTTATGAGAGTAAGAAATCACTGTAAAAAAGATAAATAATAACCATGTAATTGTGATCAATAACCATGCACGATATAATCAAATCCCCAAATGGTAAAATTCCCACAACCATAAAAATAAATATTCTAGGTCACTACAGTATCAGGTGCAAGTAGAAAACCAAAGTAGGAAACTATGAAAAGTCCTCTAAATGGGTCTTAATGCCATGTCCAATTCCCTCATCCATGATCATTCCCAAATACAAGATCATCCATCTAACATAGGTCCTTCTCCCTTATACTAACCTGCAACCATGAAGTCTTCTCAGGTACTGAACAATGGCCCAATAAGGGTGTGAATAAGACTTAGTATTCCACTAATAATTGTTTCTACAATATTATATAGTCAATAATAGTGTATACAGAAATATAGGAATAAATATACAAGTATTTAAATGAAAAAGGTTTATAATATCCCTTGGGGATCTTGGTTTAACTATTGTTCCGACACCCAAAACCTAATCTGGCCTATTCCAAAAGTATGAACCACATATCAAGGTGTTACTTAATCTCATACAAGGTTCAACAATCTGATTACCCCAACCGTAGTGTTGAATTCCATGATCAACACCCATTTTCAATGTGGAATTCCATGACCAACATATTTTTCATAGTGTGGAACTCCAATACTATCACCCATACCTTTAATTGGACCATCATTAACATCATCATCACCATGTTTTAGACCTCCATGACTATTTTTTTTTTCAATTTCATCAAAACTTCTTAGGGTGTAACACACATGAACGTTTTTACTAGATTAATACAATAGGGGGACCATTTATTACATTTATTTAAACTCCCATGGTTCATCGCTTTAATTACAATTAACCCCAATCCATAAAATTCCAATTTTACTATTTAGTCACAATCAAAACCATTAAACATACTTCCTAACCATTTTATAACATGAATATTCTCCCATTAACCCATTTATAACATTTACCCAGCTTAAATCTCTAACTCATTTAACTTATTCATGTTAATCCAAACACGCCTTTATTCCTCGTTATCATGATAAACACAATTAAAATTGGTTTATTCTCATTAAAAATTCAATTCATATTTTTAAAACTCAATTCCCTTTCTCAAAGGAGTGGCTCACCCCTTAGGTGACCATAACCCCAATATCCAATTCAACAGTAGACCACACGAGGTATGTGAAAGTTATAACACATATTTTAGATACTAAATTTATTGTTTCCTAACATGGAATTAAATGTGAATCATAATGGTTCAAGTAAAAAAACCACATAAACATGGATAATCAATATGACTATGATATGGTACTTGTAAACCACCCTTCCAAAGTTCATAGAAAAATCCTCACATAACACAACCCTTTATTAAATCCCAAACCACCATCAATTTAAAAATGAATTATATTTTTGAAATTATGGTTATGAGGATTTCGAAGGAGAATAAATGAAAAACCCTAATTTTTTTTATAAAAAAGATGAAATATGAGTGATAGAATCTCCTGAAGCTACGATTCTCAACCCCGTTGCTTCAAATGACCTTGAATCAAAGGATATTGATCTTTTGGATGCTGGATAGTTAGTACTTGTAATTCATGCTATTTGAGGTTGAAATGATAGGAAAATTTGGTAAGAAAAATTTAATCATGAAGGGGAAAAGTGGGAAATTACATCCCATTAATGAGGTGCAAAGTTTGGGCACACGATTGGCCACGCTATGCACCAACTCTATGTCCACCTCTCTCTAAGAGAGGTCCATGGCAGATGGTTTGGATGGGCCACAAGAACTGTTTGAAAAACATTGGGGTGCTTGTGTGATTTCCTTCATCCACAGAGGACAAGGCATACATTTTTTGTGTCCCTGGAACAAGGTTATCTCTAACCATGCACAAAACATTAATTGTGCTTTAGATGAACCCTTTTCTTCTTTTTTCACACCATGAAAACCCAGGACACCCCCAAATCCCCTAATAATCATGATAAGAATTTTATGAATTATTTAAAATTGAATCCAACAAGAATTTAAAAGAGACATACCACATAAGAAATTTGGGATCTTACAACCTCCCCACCTTAGAATAGTTCCACCTCGAGCAGCACTCCCAATGAACACTATGCCTTTAAATTAAAAATATTAGGACACTAGGGATGTTTATCTATTTTCTATTCCCTTGTTTCTTCTTAAAAATTACCATGATACAACAAAAATTGGACCAACAACCTAGTATTTCTCCCAATGAATTTCTCACTGTGATCCACAACATGAATAAAATGCTCCTTAACGGATACATCGGCTTCAACAATGACATCATCAATATCTATCACATCATAATGGTTGGGGTGATACTTCTAAATTTATGACACATAGAAAAAATCATTCATAAAACTACACCACAATGGAAGATCCAATCAGTAATCCACTTATATCATCCTCTATTTGATCTCAAATGGCATAACATACATGGGAACCAACTTACCATATTTTCAAATCTGATGGTAACCCAACCTTGGAGATACCATAAGAAACACACAACTACCAACTAAAAACTTAGGAGGTCATCAATTTAAATCATCATATTACTTTTTCAACTCTAGGATATATCCATAATCATTATAATCAATTGAATATGCTAATAAGTATCCTTCAAGAGGATCGATTCCAAAAAATCCGACTCACCCACATCCATCCAACACATCAGTGATCAAAATGGCCTACCATAGAGTTCCTTATTTGGTTGCATATAAAGTGTTACCTAAGAACTATTTTTATAGGATAACCTGACAATTGATAAGTGATTCTCCCAATCCCCGCCAATATCTAGGATATATTCTCCCAACATGTCCTATTGCACATGAATAATATGTTTCGATTGTCCATCTGTATCTAGGAGAGAATCCATAATCAAAATAAAATGTTTACCAAGAACCTTCTACCAACCTTTCGGTAATTGTTAATTAAAAATATATCATAGTTGGAAACTTTTGTTTGTGTCACTCCATGAAAATGGACTATCTCCAGAACATACAAGTCTCCCAACTAGTCAATGCTTAATATTACTTGAATCAGTAATAAATTCACAATGTTCATCAACTACTCCATAATCACCCAAATCATGTCTTTATTCTATGTAATCTTGTGAATACCTACCAAAAAAAAATTTAATCTTCATGCCAATTAAATTTTAGAATAAAAAACAAAAATAACTAGAAAAAAGGTTTGTGATGCTCAGTATTCACCTGATTATAGGTGTAGCATCATTTCATGAATCCTACATCACCTATTTGATTCCTGATCACCAATAAAATCTCCAAGGATCTTAGTAAATCTTGATCAAACCAGGGTGATCCACCCACATCAAGCATGAAACTTATGAATCATATCTTCTCATATAAAACTATGTATTGTAAAACTACCATGAGTGTGAATAATTTCATATTTACCAATATTCAATTCAGATGGTCGGTCTCCACCTTCAAAACTCTATGTCAATGATAGAAATTTTGAGTCCTGCTATTATCTCCTCTTTACCCAGATCTGAAGAGGGTTCTTAACTTATACTTATAAAAGAATCATCAGCCTATAGTCATCCTGAACACCTATACAAATTTCAATGAACTAACTTAAAGTCTTCTATTCATTGCTAGAAATCTGAACTACCATATCCTGAATCATTTTTCTTAAATCACCGACAACATTGTTCCTCTTTCTCTGTGTATAAGTTATTTTAATGGTGAAAGACTGTATATATTCAACCCATATTCATTATTGAATATTTAAATCTCACTAGTAAAATATAAACTTATGGATCTTATGATCATTATAAATGAAAAAAATTTCACCCAAGATATAATTCCACCATCATTTCAAATAATTTTACTCAACACCAAACTCGCTATTTTTAGTAGTAAAATTACATTCATGTGTCCTCGACTTCTAGGATCCACATGCCACTACTCTATCTCCCTGAATTAACCCTTCTTGATGTTCAATCTATGATGAATCACATCATAAATATTATCCTTCCCCATATCAGGTTAGATCAAGATTGCTGTATTGGTAAAATGATTCCACATCCCCTGAAAATCCTTCTCACATGCTTAAAAGCACTCAAACATTATACCCTTCTTGTTCAACCTCAAATGTGGTGGTGTTAGTGAGACAAGTCTTTAATGAACCTTTGGTACTAGACCAATAGACCCAGAAATCATTGGATATCAAAAAAATTCTTAGGATACTCCCAATGTACAATTTCCTAAATGTTATCTAGGTCAATAACACACCTTCGCTCATGATGAAGTTCCCATGAAATGAATCATGTTGATAAAAAATTGACACATAGATTAATAGGTTTATAAATGATTCTCTCTCAGTGTACTCAAGTTTATGTCAAAATGTGTGTCTTGATTGTCATAAGACATGGATCATACCAATATGTGATCTATAAATAACTACAAATTGATCTAGGTGTGGGTGAATGATTTAGTTCATCAAAGTCATAAACTTATTGGGTGCGTTCCATAGCTCAAATGACATCACAATGAAACCTTGGAATCATTACCAACTTCTAAATATAGTCTAGAGTTTATAAGAAGCTATCTTTCTAAGATTATTATACACTTATCCCAATTTAATATAGTATAACACACTAGTACCCCTTAGCTAGAAAAATGAATCATAAATATGTGGAAGAGGATATTGGGTTTTAACTTTCATTTGATTCCAATTTTGATATTTGACACATAATCGCAACATTCCATCATCTTTTTTAAAAAAAACTAGAGAACCCCAAGGTGATGTACTTGGATGGATAAATCCATTTTCCAATAATTCCACTAGCTGACATTTAAGTTGTTGAATCTCTCTTGGTGACATTCAATAATGTGAAATAAAAAATGTGATCACCTCCTAGAATCATCTAAATAATGAACTCAACCAATCACCCAAGTGGTATCCTTAATAAGTCCTCATGAAACACATCCTAAAAACTATCCACCACTAGAGGGAAGACATTCTGTTCCACCACCTCATAATCCAAAAAAATACTTAGAAATTGGGTTGTGACATCACATTGTTATAGAAGAACTATCCCTACATGGCTTACTAAGATATTCCATTTCCCACGATGGACATTACTGTCACCATCAAGAGTTGTGATACTCACTCTTTGATGGTAATAATTAATATGATCCTAGTATGTCACAAAATAGTCCATACCTATTATTAGGTTAAAACATATCATATCATTCACATACAAGTCCCAAAAGAGATGGTACCCACCAACCTCGAGGGAACACTCCTTACATTGACGGATAGCCTCTGATCATATCCCAAATAGTGTGTTGATTAAAATCACCCCAAGAATATACTATACTAACTTATAGAACTTACATATAAACAACTATGATATAAGATTTTGAGGATCCAGTGTAAAATAAAGTTAAATAAAGTGTAGATGCTACAAGAATTATACCTCGGATAGTGGATGATCTGACCTCACTACCAACCTAATCTCATTGAATAGAAAGAAACTCTCTTGTTCCCCTACCCAATGATCAGATCTGAGTCCCACAGGCTTCACTTTATAATAATAATGGTGATATCTCAATAAATTACAACATCCATAACCCCAACTTGTACAACTATTGGATATCTAACTTCATGACTAATATAGGTGAGATGGCCCCCTACTAGTTCTCTATACTAATCTAGATCCTCCATTACTACCTATATACCATGTGTTTTGGTAGAAACTCTACATATAACCCATCCTATCACATTCTTGGAACTATAATAGGGGATTATTTCACTCACCATGCATGTGGCTAGGCCTTCAATCCAAATAGTAGATCACATGAATACATCCATAAGATACCATTACACTCCATTGGTTTCCATATTCACCACTACCCTAGTGAAAATTATCATGAAAATGCTTCAATATTTTTGAAATTTTTTCACAATATTGCCCAACAGAAATTGTATTACTCCCACCAAAATCAACTTTTATGTTAAAAATATAAATGAAATCCTGACCCACTACCCATGTAAACCTCTTCGAATTAAATATATTTAACTTGTAATTGATCGAAAATCCATATCCATGAAAACTTATAACCCCAACTACCTCATCTCCTAACAAAATCATGAGAAAACATTGAATTTTAGTGAAGAAACTAGAATAACTCATACAGAAATAATCGCCTACCTAAATAAAATGACCTATTTAATTTTTCTTTGCCTAAAGATCTTGGGTTAAATGTTCTCTATGAACATCTCTTGTAATAACATCCATGTCATTCCATTTGACTTCTCATCCGAAAGAAAAATATCTAACCAATATTTCACTAGTCCTAACAACATGTATGCTATGAACATGAGTATATTCATGGGAGGAGTATCTAGGTGATAATGAAACTTTTAGATAGAGTTAATCAATTACTAAAATACCTCACATATACACTCTCAATAAAATATTTGAGGGTGTTGCAACTGAAAATATATTTTCATTTCAAACATATATTGAACAAAACGCCTAGGGTATTTCTCCATAAAATTCAATAAACAGGTAATTACCCATGGAATTACTATTCACTCTTATTACCTAGAACCAACAGGGGTTCTTGTCCCACTACATAAATATAATTCTCAATGATGTCCTCTTATCTCCCAATCGATATACATCTTCATGGTGACATCACTATACAATTCCAAATACTCTTCTCAAAATAGATATCATAAAACTTTCAAAAGATACACAAAATAAGGATCACAACAAGTCATAACTAATCCACTCTTCATAAGCTATTCCATTGGGTAAAATCACACCCATCACTACCCTCAAACATCCGTATCTCAGGCCATGTCTAACACAAGGTAAACCAAACATACATATTCACAACTGTTTTTTTGACACAATTTCAACCATTAAACATTATATAAATTTTAATCTTTCTCAAATAGGAACCATTTTAAACCTTTCAATTTATCATTTTTCAATTGATATGATTTTCAACTTCTTTATGGCACTAATTTTATTAAGCCATTAGTAAAACCAAAAACTGTGTTCATTTCCCACATCCCAAAATAACCATATTTTCTATGAGTTCCTAATATAATGCATTCCATATATATCCTAATAGCCTAAAATGATATGTGCATATGAATATCATCTTCCATGTTAAGACATGAATAAAACCTTAGAAAACAATAACATCACACAATTAGTGCATCACCCAAGATGAAATAATATGCAGCGTTAACCAAAATCACCATGAATGAAAATAACACCCTATGAAATTGGGCTTTACCCCACACATGGGTTAACTAATCCCATGAATAAGAATATCACCAAGGCTAAAAAAATCCTAATATCCTGTCTACCTTACCAAATAGTAACACAACATAAAATAAACCCCATTAATACCACTTTGTAATATCACAACCTGAGAGCCACTATAATTGTTTCCCCGATTTTGATCCCCACATTAAATCATGAACAACATTTCATATTAAAATGGTTTCCGACTATAAATAAGGGTATACTGAGATACATGGGGAGAGTATACCATCTTTACCAAAATAAGGAAATAGTCTAAAAAATGATAAATAATATTCAAGTAATAATTACTAATAACCATGCATCAAATAATCATATCCTAAGATGGGTAAATGACAAAAACCATACAAATAAACCTGTTATGTAATAGTGGTTCCTAGTTCCATTATAAAACAAAAACAAGAAACTAAGAAAGATTCCCAAAATGTGTCTCAATGCCATGTGGGGATCCCTAATCCATGATCCATAATAAATCCCATATTATCCATTTAAAAAATGTACTTTTCCATTATCTGAACCTACTACAATGAATTATTTTTGGGTACCCAATGGAATCCTAAATAGGATGTGAGTAAAACATGGAAGCTCACCATAAATAATGTATAAAATAATATTCAATATATAATATTGTATATAAAAGTGTAGAAAAACAACATACATATAGGTAAATGAAACCGGTTACTATTGGACCCAAGGGCTCATGGTTTCAATATATTATCTATACTCCAAAACTGCCTCAGCCTACACCAGATGTTTGGAACATATATCAAGGGTTCAGTTAATTTCATAAAAGGTTTATCAATATGAGTATCCCATCCGTGGTGTGGAACTCCATGACCAACACCCATTACAGATGCGGACCACCATGACCAACATCATTAACTTGATGTGGACCACCCTCAGCAACACCCAATCCTTGGCGTGGACTTCCATAACCATCATCCTCACCATGGTGTGGAACTCCATGACCAAACCCCATTTCCATTTCATCAAACATCAATTCTAAAGGTTTACAATAATTGAACCTTTTTATGAAATTAATATCTTAAGGGGGGAAAACTTCTATTTATCACAATTTATATGGTTCATGAATTTCATTAAAATTAACCCCAATCTATAACTATACCATTTTTATATTCAGTCATAATTAAAACCATTTACCATAGTATATAACCATTTTATAACATGAAAATGTCCCCCTTAAACCATTTATCAAATTTACCTACTTATATTCATAACCCATTTATATTATTCATGTCAATCCAAACACACCTTTATTACACATTATCATTCTAAACAAGATTAAAATTTGTTTAAACTCATAAGATATTCAATTTATCATTTAAAAACTCAATTACCATGTTTATGGGAGTGTATTTCCCCTTGAGTGAGCATTACCCTGACCAAAACTTCAATAATGTGTCCCATGAGGCCTATGAAAGGTCCAACATATCATATAGACACCCAATTTATCATTTTCAACCAATGAATTAAATTTAAAACATTAAAAAACAAGTACACAACCATGTACACCTTTATTAACAACAAGACTATTGGATATAACATGTAGACCACCTACATTATGTTCATAGAAATATTCTTGCTTAAACTTATCACTTTATTCAATCCCAACCGACCATAAATTTCCAAACAACATATCTACCAGGAAAAAGTGTTTTGAGGCATTGGAAAGAGAATTAATGTGACAACATGGTTATTTTAGAAAAAGGAAGAATGATGAGTGGAAGACTCTCTTGGAGATACTATTAACAACCAACAACACTTCAAATGACCTAGCATCAAAGAATATTGATTCATAAAAATTTGAGTGGAAGTTTTAATAACAATTACTAATTAATGTGTAATTTATGGGGTAAAGAAAATTACGATTGATAGTAAATTATGAGAAACTCCCCAACGTTAATGAGGCGTGTGGTTTGGCCACATGGTTGGCCAAACCATTCTCAAACCTCAGGTGCTCATCTTTCCAATAGAGGGACATGATACACAATTTGTCTAGGAAACTTGCATGGATTAGTAAAACATGTGGTGATTGTGTTCTTACCACTTTCGAAGGGGGTCAAGATATACATTTTCTTGGTTTTTGGAACATATTTATCTCTAACTACATGCAAACCATTCAATATACACTGGATAGACACTTTTCTTCCTCTTCAAATCCCAAACCTCCTAGACACCCCCTAAACCCATCATTCTCATGGGAATAATTTTATTACCCTTTCAAAAGGTAATACATCAATAATTAAATTTATACATATCTCATATTAAGGAAGGAATCATACTAGGTGACTCCCTGAGACGTGATCTAGTAGCATAAGAGCGGCAGATTAGAAAATGTGATAGAGATGGATGAATAACTTATTATATTATAAAAATATAAAAATATATAAAATATAAGGCCGGAGGAGGAATATGGATAATACTGTTAATGTGTGATCCTTTCCCTAATAGAAGGCTGATTCCAAGGAAAAGGATAATTTCAATCTACCTGGTCGATGCACAAAATATTTCTTCAATGTCTACCTCTCACCCATGGTTCTTTTTTATAACCGATATCCCCACTCATTTAAATGGGAAATAATTTTACCATCCCTCCACTAATGGTATAAAAAATTACCCCTCCCCCCCAGAACCGTCCAATAATATTCCCCACCCCTTCCAACAATGAAACTACTGCCCCAGGTCAGGTTCCTATCATCCTTACACAAACAAACCTATACATGAGCAGATGATTGGATTGACATTTGGGTGTTGAATTAATAGTTGGAACGATAAAGTGAAGGGAAATCCATTATATATATGGATAGAAGGATCAAATGATAGACCAATTAATGAGGGGATTGATGTACGGATAGACCCATGTACTGATGGAGGAGCAGATTGAATGTGAGATAATCAAATAGAAGAATGGGTGGATATGATGAATTGATGGATGTACTAGCTAGAGAATGTGGGGATTAATGGAAATATCAATTAAATTATGGATTATCAAATATAGATACAATTATATGGGTGGATGGATGGATAGATAGATGTATAGACACATTCACAGACACAAACAAAAATACTAGCACTGACATAGAGACACAGAAATAGATAGATAGATAGACAGAAATACATACATAAATATACATATATGAAATGAAATGTGGATGAGTATATGAAAAAATAGATGAACTAAAGAAAATGTAAGCCACATAAAATATGAATATAAAAGACACACATGGGAATATGGATGGAAACACACAAAGATAAACATATTTTTGGGTAGACATATTTGTAAAATCATAGAATCCTGGGAAAAAGAAAAAACACACACACAAAAAGATAAAAATACATTCACGAAAATGTATGAGTACCCGAACATATTTATGGGAAGAAAAAACAAACATAGAAAAACCTACAACATAATATATACACCAAAAGGTTCACACACACACATACACATTGATGGATGGTTTAAGAAATAATAGAATATTCAAATATACATGTGTGTGTTTGCACACAAAGTCTGAGTGAGTGAGAGATATGGGATGAAGATGGAGTGGGGGTGTGAGGATGGTATTCAGGGAGGGGGGATAGTGAGATATAGTTGGTAGAGTGATATTCAGACACACAAGAATTCCCGAATTAACTACTGAAATAGGGATAAATGAATAGATGGATGAGATTTCATATACACCAATGGACAAATGGATGGGAAGATTGAAGATGGAAGAATAATTGAGTAGATAGAATGATGAACTGATTGATGGTCTGATAAACATATTGAAACACACACACAGACATAGAAAGACACACACATACACTAGCACACAACCACATATACCAGGATATGGGAATAGACCTAAACACTAAAAGAGAGAAAAAAATTCATACATACATAGAAACATAGTGACACACAAAGATACACATACACAAAGATAAATAGAAATAACCACATAGATACACACATACTTAGACACATGAGAGCATGCACACACATGTTCACATAGATAAATAGAAAACCCAACTCATACGAAAACACACACACATACATATTGGTTGATTGATATCCTAAAAACAGATGATCGATAGATACAACCAGAATAGATAATATATATAGATAGAAAAACAAAACTAATGGATAAATCATTAACAACAATAAATATAATACAAGACATGAAAGGGAGAACAGAAAAACTGGTGCGTGTTCATGTGACTATAGACCCAAACCATGACTTGGATGCAGACACATGGGGGATTGAGTGACACACATACATACTCATTGAGAGAGGTTAATGGGGTGGAATGAATTTATGTAGGTTTGACAAAACCAACATAAATATGGACCCACACACAAACATGCACAAATATATAAATATAATCTCACAGAATGAAGAGAGGGAGAGAGGTGGATATATGGAAATAAACCCATATATAATGATTTTGGGATAAATGGAAACACATATAAGGAAGAATATATTGGAACACACAGAAAAACACATTAATAGGTCGAGGAACACACACACACGCACACAGTAAATCAATTTCACTAATATAGTTACTGGGAATTATTCATGGATTATCTTAAATTTATAATATTATTATAGTGGGTAATAAAATCCCTTAATGTATGAGTTAAAATCACATCCTATCTCCTAACAAAAGGTTTCATTGTCACCACCTCAAGTGATTGAGAGGCCTAATGCATTTAGAAATTTGGAGTTGTGTGAGACCTAGACTCAACGAAACAGGCCCATGATGAAGGAAACCATTGAAAACAATTGGATATATGGTAATATGGATAAATGGATAGATTTACAAACATAATTACATATATAAAGACACACACAAAGATAAATATATATATAAATTTATAGGATGAGTAAAATGATATTCATTCATCAATTCATCCTTGCATGCATAGATACATATATGCATCCCTAAATCTATCCACTATGCATCCACACATCCATGCATAGTGGTTGATCTAGTATAAAGACTCTAAAGAATGTGGATATATGGACCGAAAGACAGATGGATGGAAACACATATTGACACAAACCCAAATACAAGCATAGACACAAACAAACAGATAGATAGAGAAACATACATATAAAACGATGAATAAAATTACAGGTGAATGAAATGAAAAAATGATGAAATAAACAGATATATGAAATGATATACTCATGAATATATTGAAATATAATATGATGAATGATAAAAATGTAATATTATTACAAGATGAATAGAAAATGTACACACATATGACAACATATTGATGGATACACATAAACAATCAAAAGTATATATAAGTACATGAATAAACATTGACATATATGGGTAGTGGAAAACACAAAAAAAACATTTGAGTAGATATATAAGTACCAACACATTTATTGGAAGAACACACACACAAAAACATATAATAACAGAAGAGATACATAAAAAGGCACACAGACATATAATGATTAAATAATTGAGAATTAAAGGAATATGGTGGCATGCACACAGAGAGAGTGAGTGTGTGAGAGAGAGGAAGGGAGGGAGGGAGATATAATGAGATATATATGCATGGATGCACATGTGCTCATATAATCAAATTAACTGATGAATAAGGGGAAAATAAATTTATAGATTGACGAATTAATAGATTATATAAAATATATAATGACAAATCGATGGATGGGTAGAGTTGTGGATGGGGGGATAAATAATTTTATTGTTGGATGAATTGATAGACCTGCTGATATACATTCTAACAAACACAGAAAAACAAACACAAACATAGACATGGAAAAACCCAAAAAACAAAAAGATACATATACATTAATATAAGTACAAAAAAAAAAGAAATACCTAGACACAAAAACATACAAAATGAATCAAAAATAAATAAATACACAAACATAGAAAATAAAGATAGATATATTGGCCCCCAAAAACACACACTCAAACATATGAGTTCTCACACACACATATTCAATTGGATAAAAATAAAAACTATCCCATGGAAAGAAAGACACACACATGAACACTCACACATAAGTTATTTGATTGACTGAAAATGAATGATCGAATAATAGGATAGGAAAAGATAATATATCAAGAAAAAAATTAGGGATAGTGCAAGAAAAACATTCATGATAATACATGACATGATATAAAAAAAATTAGAATGCATGCATGAACCCATTGACACAGACACAAACACATACATGAGGAGTGTGGGGTTAGATGGACTGATAAACACATAGAAACACACATACACACACATATAGAGAGATAAAAATTCCAGGGTTGAATGAGAGAATGCCAAAAATATATAAAATAGGTTACCAGATAGTGGGGTGTGAGAGATAATATTCTTTTGTATGTTACTCTCAACCTACCGGCTTGTGCGAGAGAGTAAGAATACCAAAAATTTGTTCTCTTCCTTTAATTTCTCTTTCTCTTTCCCCTTTCTGTTATATTAATGATACATGAAAATATTTTATTTTAAAATGTGTTCTCTCATAGTGTATCTGTATCAATTTTTCTACCTTACCAGATATCATTTCAGAGAAGGAATGAAATGAAAATGGATCAATTCAGATGGGATAATAAGGTGAAATAAAAAGATTAATTCCAAACTAAACTATGAAATTTCATAGAAGATACATTAGGATGTGTAGAGAATATGATAAAATAGATAAATGTGTAACCAAGGGTGAATATGGTATCTTATGTCTTGCATTATAGTGGACCTAAAGGATGGATGATAGCATGGGAGTAGATACCATCCCTCTTATTGGTTGAGAGAGTAGTTTTCAATGGCACTGATCCATGTGGATGGTTTAACATTTTGAAATTATATTTTTGGAATCATTGAATAGCTAAGGATTTGAAACACTCACTAGATTAGGTTATTATATAAGGAACCAACATCTACTAGTTTAATGTTCTAGTTGAAATCCATCTATAACTAACATGACATTGGTTTAAATAAAAATTAATGGGGTTATTTAGTGGGAAAAAACAAGTTGATTTAGGAGTAAATACAAATGTTGTCATCTGATAAGATATTTTAATCACCAAGGGGGGACAAGTTATTAGTGTTAAATAAGAAAAATCACTGGGAGTGGATTAAATCAGATGAATCTATAACCACCATTCAGATGAATCTAAGAAAATCTAAAATTTTCATTGCTTTTTATAGATGCTGACACTATATACATGTTTAATATGGTGAAGGTCTATCCAAATTTACATTGTTCAATTTTTAAAGATGAACTCATGGAGAACTTTAGTGGTATAGATAATCACAAGCAGTTAGTGGAGTTATTGTCTCCTCAATAGAAGGAATTTATTCCAGAATATACTATGAAATTTTATTTTTTAGAATTTAATATTATAGTCCTACTGTATTTTCTGAAAGAAGAACATCTAATATTAATCACTAAAATACTTCTTGGTAAGACATCCACTAGTTATATAATAGAAATTGTGGTGGATTCTATTTAGTAAATTTTACACCTTTTTTGATGACATTATTTACATTTGTGTGCTTAAATATGAGTTTGGTTTCTCTCATGAGGGGTTCTAGAGGTATTCAAGAGCCAGAGAGTTCAAAAGTATATTTGGAGGAAACATTTTAGATGCCCAATTTCTCCACATGATTTTTCATTTACCTAATGATATATAGTGGTGTTTTCAAGATTCTAAAATGGTCAGTCAAACCATACAACTGTTAGGTTTCTTTTTATGCAGGAATCACATATCATGAGAACATTTTTCTCAAACTGAGAGGATCTTTATAGGTATGAAAGAGTCGTTATTTTTCCAATGGATAGAAGTCAGGCATGTTTTGTGTGAGGATTGTAAAACAATTTGGCTTAACTATGTGCATTTTATCCGAGCCTATAAAAATTTTGAGTTAACCCATTTTCCATTTAAAATTTTTGATCTAATAAACTTTTAATCTCTCTTAGCCTCAAACTAACATCTCCCCCACACTAAATAGGATTATCCACTTTCATCCTTGGTATATTCCCTTCTTTTAAGTGGGTTTCTTCACAGTATGTTACATTTTTGTTTTTTTATCCTCTTCTAAGATCTCCTCTTGATCTCTCATATCCCAGTTCCATTAGAACCTATTTTGGGTAAGAATATTCTATCTAGTGGGTTTAATGGGAAACTGGTTGTGTTTTTTATGGACCTAGGATCAGGAGAACCCCATATCTTCAATTTAAATATCTGTTTTCAAAGGCTACAAGTTTTCCACTATTGTTGAGATAGGTGTCTTTATACAATGGTTCTAAATCATGAATTACATGATGCTATTGTAAATTAATTTGGGTTGACTTTTTTTATAAGATACATTTTAAGTGTTTTTTCTATAGAAAAAATTTATGTGCATTATGTGTTTGACGAAATTCCTCAATTTTATTTTTTACACTAAAAATTATTTTCAATCATAGGAGTGGTGATACCTCATTTTGAAATTTTTTTCTAAAGAATGATAAATTTTATTAAAAAAATCAGAAAATAGAACATATTGGGAACCATTGGTCCATCGAGTATGGACATATGAAAATGATGCTTTCCTATCACTGTGTTTTTAGCAAAAGGAATTTTTGAACATGAGAAAAATGTAGTAGAGTGGGAATCGATTTTTATCAAGAGAATTAAATGGTGTGGGTGTGTTCAAATATTGCTTAATGGGTTAAGATTTTATGAAAAAATATATTTAATTAATTAGATTTAAAAATTATAGTGGTCTAACATTAGATTATTCCATCATTATATTATTAAACAATTATTCAATTGTTCCCTATTATTATTTTAATCAATTGAAATTTCAGTGATTGGATTTATCTAGTTATTTTGGATTGGATAAAGAAATTAAATTATAACTGTATCCCTTATCCTTTCCTAGCCCAATGATTAGATATCTATGATCACCCTCTAATTATCCCACTATATGCAGTGATTTAAGTCTGAGTAGATTTTGTATGAAATTTTGATAATGAGAATAAGAAATTAATGGCTAAAACCAAAAGAAACCTCTAATTGATTAAAATCATTATGTTCTACAAATTAATTCAAATGAACATTTAATGATCAGTGTTTATGATGCTTTATTCAAGGCCCCACAAGTGCATTGGCACAATTCATGTGTACATTGGCTATAGTAGCCCTGCATTCTAACTTTCTGAAGGAAGATGGCTTTCATCACACTCATCAGCGATGTGTCCACCTTGACCAGAATGGGATGATGGGATGTTAGTTTCTCCTTACATGTATTACTCCTTGTAACTCATCACCTAGTCTGGGTATCTCTCATAGTATTAATTCACATTCATAGAACTCATTCATGGTTTCATTTCTTTATGGACGCAAGTTAATTACACTTATTCTTTCTAGATATTATACTTTCATCAGCATAGGGAATAAACCTTTAGTTGAAAGAGTAGTCACATTAGGCATCACTGGGAATGTCTTAACATTGGATTCATTAATCACCTATATTATACTCTTAGGAGGGAATCTCATATGAGGAATCTTAAGGAATGAAACCTAAGGCATCCCATTCCGATCAAATGGTAATAATTATAGGGGCGTAATTATTCAAAGGATTTTAAATTGGGCATCCCATGTTCAACAAATAGGGTAGATATTGTGTGTCATGTAATATGTTCTATGTATTGTGGATATGCATCAGATCATCTAGTTGAGATGGATTAGGGAATGAGTTAAATGTCTGGTGGAGACAGGGTGTGGTTGGTCAGTTTACCCCATACAGGTGGATCAAAGAGGTGTTCCCCTGGGAGGGATGATTCAACACATGAATGTTTATTGATGATTCAATAACCATGTGGAGGTGTATTCATGACGAACATATTAGAATTCCCCTTGAGGTGGATCTTGGAGGTGTGTCCCATGGAGGGATGATGTAACACATGGAAGTTTTACCAATAGATCGGAACACCCCATTGAGGTCGATCCATGATCTACGGATCAAAATACTGCATTGAGGGGGATCAATGAGGTGTGTCCCTAAGAGGGAGATAACATATATTGAAGGTTTATAAATATATCATAAAACTCAATGGAGGTTGATCTATGATGGATGGAACAGAATTCTACTTGAGGTAGATATGGGAGGTGTGTCTCTATGTTGTAAGATGTTACACCTGAATGGTTTACCGATGGATCTGAACACCCCATGGAGGTGGTTCCAGGAGGATCATCCCTTGGAGTGACGACCTATGTTTCCCAAAATTTGGGATTGAACCTGAAGGAGAAATCATAAATACCCTATTTAGAAGAACAAAATTAAAATAATGTAGTTTAACACCACAGTAGGTTGTGTGAGAGGACCGATTTGTGATGTTTAATGTCATTAAGTAAGGGATTCAGCCAAGACACCCTACATATATGGATATGACATCTACCAATACCAAAAATAGTTATTCTTATGGGACCTACCAATTCATAGAGGAGATATAGTGGGAACCACCAATAATTTACTAAGTCCAATGCATTCCTCATATGAAATGGTAGAATCGTAAACAATATAAATATTTATATTTAAAAACTAGAATACAAAATGTGAATACTTTAATCATAAACCATGAATGATATCAAAATATGACATCCACAGTCAAATTGATCATATAAAACTTAAATAAATTAAGATATATTTACATAGATGAAAATACTCTAACAAAATCATGAAAATTTTCTTAAGAGAAATGCCATTTTTTACATTGAACCCATTTATTTGAAAGACATTAAAATTTTAAAAGAAAAATTTCAATTCAAAAAAGTACTGTAAACTATTAAAGGAGTCATTAATATATCAAGGTGTCATATTGGTGGGAAATCTGTATATGAATTATATGTTAAAATACATTCCATGCATATTTTTTTTCAAAAACATCATAAATTACCTCGTTCGAAAAAGAAAAAATGTTTCCTTTAAAATTATTTTATAAAAATTAAAACTTGGTTACAACGAAATTAAACATTTTTTAGATAATAAATAAAATATTTTGATTTTTTGAGAAACATGTACATGGATGATAAATATTCCCCAGTGGATACTTATAAACAATCTCAGATATTAATGAAATTGTGAAATTAACCCTTGCCTTAGGTCTTATTCCCTCCTTACATGTTATAAAATCATTTATATTGCTTTTAAACATATTATTAACTTATAACCTAATCATAATAATATTTATGATATCATATATGATATTTTTATATCATTTTGGTAATAATATTATGTTATTACCCTTGTTTTAGGTGTTAACTGCTTCAATTTATTATGCATTGTTTTGTCATGTAAGGCCTATTTTTTATGCATAAGATATTTTTATGATATCTAGAATGATATTATGTTTAGTTATATTATATATAGTAATTATATATATTTATATAATCATTCTTGAATGGTTAATATGGAATATGAATCACATCACATCATGGAGATGGTTGGTCATTCGTACGCATGACCGATGATATCATTCCCTTAATGGTAAAAATGGTAAATAATTTGATTGAATATTAGTTATAAAGAATTAAAATAATTTCATAAGTATTATATATATTCATTATATTCATCATTATACCCTTCCAAAAAATGTTATGATGAAAAACAAATCACACCGAGGCATGGAGACGGTAAGTTGTACCTACACATGTGTGGTGATTTCATTTTTCATAGGATGGATAAAAGGTATAATATGGTTGTATACTAACCATAATAACATCTAAAAATATATATGATATTTTATTAATTATTTTATAACAAACAAACACATAAATTAGAGGTATAAGATTAAATGAACTTGGATGAGTTAGTAAAAATGATTACCTCTTCTTCGAGAGACTTCCTTTAGATCACTTCTTATGGATTCTAGTGTTTGTATTTTTGGATGAAAAATAACATCAAAACATGGTTGGATATTTTGGTAGGATAAATATCATGTTTTGGTCAATCTTTAAGGATCAATGTGTTGTGAGTATTTGATAGAGGAGGTTCTCTTTTATAAGAGTGGGGTAGGGTAGTTTTGGTAATTATAAAAATATTTATTTATTATAAATTAATTTTCTTTAAAAATTGCATCCAAATATAATTATTTATAATATATGATGAGTATGAGTAGAAATAAAATAATTAAATGAAAATTAGAAATGTTTTGGTATTTTTTTTAATCATGATCTTTTGGTTTTAATCCTTATTTTACCCTCTTAACTATTACCATGTTATCACTTAATTTACACATTGAGGGTTAATATAATTACAATAACATTAAAATAGACCAATATCTGATTAATTTATAAAATTTTATGACTCATTCAATCAATTTTTTTCAATATCATATTTTTATGAATTCTATATCATTTAATAAAATATTATTTATTTTAAAATATCAGTAGTGTCAATTTTGAAATGATTTATTAATTCAATTTTTTTAAAAACCTAAAAACATGGTATACTATAAAAAACTTCAAAAACATAAATAAAATGTCTAATTATTCTAAAAAATTAATTTATGACATTAAAAAACTCAAATTTTATGAATTGTGTTATTTTTAATTTCATTTATTTGACCTTTCATTATATTAAAAAATTACTACATCATCATTATTGAAGAATTTAATAGAACAATTTCTTTCTTAAATAAAAAAAATAAAAAATATTGATAAAAACAAATATTTTTTTTAAATTAATATTTATATTCTAATTTGTCTTTTGTATTATCCTATATTATAAATGATTTAGTTATTAAACACATGAGTCTGAAATTTTTAACATTTATTTAAATAAAATATAATAAATTTAATACTTTCACAAAAGTGGCCTTAAAAGTTTATAATATCATCCCAAGTATTTTTTTGGTTGGAACCCAAAAATAAAATGATATTTGTAACAGTTTTAAGGTAATTTCATATTTTTTATATTATCATTACCTTGAATTACCTAATTTATCCTTAACCATGGTAATAGAAATATTACTAAAATTACTATTCATAAATCCCAAAAATTAAGGAAATATATTTACATAATTCGGAACCAATTATTCCAAATATGGAATCCATTATTCAAAATTCAAAAGATATAAGTTCCAATAATTAATTTAAAATAAATTCCATTGATGGATCAAGAAGACATGTTTTTAGAGTATAAATGTTCAAAAGATTGGAATGTGTTTATATCCAAATACAATGCGAAAATTATTTAAATAACCTAAATTGGATTAAATTATAAAAAATTAACTAATTATACTTTAAAAACATTCAAATATATAATTTAAAACAATTAATAATTTTGATGAAAAAGTAGCATTTAATTAAAATTCAATATTTGTTTTACTATTCATATAAAAATAAATCTTACAAAAAATCCAAAAAATAATCCAAAGTAAATTTTTATATTTTTAATTAAATAAATAATATTATTTTTGTAAATATAATTTATAAAAGTTTCAAAAATAATATTCAAAACTATTGTTCCATTAAAAGGTGGTAAAAAATTCCTTTAGAAAATATATCCATTCATTGCATAAAAGTGGATTTATTCTTATCTTATGCATTTAAAATATTTTAGATGAATGTATAAACATGAAATATATAAATTTCATAAATTTTTAATCAAATTCATTCCTTCTATTTTAATTTCGGTTTTATAACTATCAGTTAATAATAGATTGTGGTGCATTGGAACTCGTCGATGTGTGCAACCCAATCTATTAAATTCTTTTTAAAAAGAAAACATACTGTAAAATATTGGGTTGATAAGTTATTTCATACTTTAAAAATTCGATCCAAAAAATTTATATAATATCACCTAAAAAATATTTTTGTAGTTTTTAATCATTTTCTCCTCATATTCCCATTTTTCTACTTCCATTAATGGTTTTTTCAATGAAACATTACAAGTTGTGTTTTCCAATTCCACGACACCTGATCTCTAGTGTCAATAATCATTTTAGGCTCTTCATAGTTAGAAAAACCATGTTTTAGTTCTATTTCCTCCTCGGTGAGTACATGTGTAGGGCCTAGAATGTGTTTCCTTAATAATGATATCTGTAAAACATCATTAACATTTTAGAGGCTTGGTGACAATTTTAATCGACATGCCACAACTTAAATTACATCAAGAATTTAGAATGGTATGGTGTATCAACAGATTATTTTTCCTTTATTACTGAACCTTATGAAACCCTTCCATGGAGATACCTTAAAGAAAATATGATCACCCACTTGAAATTTTAGATCCTTCCTTCATTTATCAACATAGTTCATTTTCCTACAATGTGCTGCTTTGATATGAATTTAAATAATCTTTAAAATTTTCATTGTTCCCTAAAACAAATTGACCTAGAAGTTTCCTTTAACTAACATAATCCAAAAAAGTTTTTCAATGATATCCCTTTCTATATAATGATTCATATGGTTCCATTTGGATACTTGAATTGAAACTATTATTATTGGAAAATTATACCAAAGGTAAATAATTATCCCACAAACCCTGAAAGTCATGTGAGAAAGACCTCAACATGTATTATAATTTTTGAATAGTAATTATATACTATCCATTAGTTTTAGGGTGGTAGGAGGTGATCAAATGACGATCAGTATCTAGATCCATTTGGATACATCCATAATTTTGATATAAATATGTGGTCTAGGTCAGAAAAAATCAGTAGAGGTGCACCATGAAATATTAAAAAATCATTAATATAGATTCATTCTAAGTGTTCAATATTTAAGTCTTCTATTATTTCCAAAAAATGTACTGAGTTGGTAAGGCTGTCAACAATAATCGATATCTAATAATTATTTCTAGGAGTCCTTGGTAGTCCTATGGCAAATTCCATCACAATAGCATCCCATTTCAAGATAGTTATAGGAAGTGGTTTCATAAATCCTCTAGGATGTTGTCTCTCAACCTTCAAATTATGACCGACCAGAAATCTTGACAAATAGTATGCAATATCCCTCTTCATATTGTCCTAGTAAAAATGTTCCTTCAAATCTCTATACACCTTAGTGCTACCATGATGTATAGATAAATTTGAGCTATGGTAATCATCCTATAATTCTAGTTTCATATCAGGTATAGAGGGAGTATAGATCCTCTTCCCAAATTTCAAAATAATATCTTCAGATACAAATTTTAGAAATTTTCCATCATTCAACACTTTAATATTCTTTATGAAATTCTCATCATCAAACTAAGAAATTTTTATATATTACAATAATGATCGTTTGAAAACCATATGAAAAAGTAGTGATGTTTAACTTTCCTTGATAATTCAAATATCTATATATACTAGATCCATGATCATATGAACCCATTTAATCCTCATTTTATTCAGAACTCCATGATCATTCCCACTCAATACATCTTCTACCATATTTTCCTTCCCAAGATGATAGTGTATCGAACAATACTAATCCTTGAGTAGCTTGAGATGTCTTCTTTTCCACATGCCGAGTTCATTATTTGTGAATATATATTTCAAACTATTTTGATTTTTATATATCTCACATATTTTACAATAGGAGACATTTTCTCTATATCTTTAGAGAGAAGATTAAATATTCTGACTCAATATCATGAGTATGATAGTTCTGTTCATTAGTTTTTAACTGCATAGATGCATATGAAATAAATCTATCATTATTAATAAGGACAAAACCACGTCTTTTCCTTGATGTATCACTATAAATAAAAAATCCACTATTTTCCAATGTTAATGTCAAGATCAAATAATTGACCAATATTCTCATAAATTCTTCAAAAAATTATTTACATTATTTTGTCCATATGAACATAAACCCTTTACGTATGAGCTTGGTTAATGGGATAGAAAATTGAGAAAAAAATCTCAACAAAACAATGATTGTATCCTGCTTAACCGATGAAACATCATACCTTGGTTATGCTCTATGGTTCAATCCATAATTGGATTTCCTCTTCTATTATAGGATCAATAAAAAAATCCATCATTTGAGATAATATGCCATTGAAAAAAAAATCAGAATCCATAATTCAAAAATACTAAATTACCCATATTACTCTATTTTTCAAAGAGTCTCATGAATGATCCATTAATGAATATAAAGGTATCCATAATTTTACAATATTATAAAATACCACCAATGAATAACATAAAAAATAATAAAGATATTCCTTGAATACTCTATTAACTAGATCTATAAAAACATATGGTGAATTTGTAAATACAAATGGAATTACATTAAATTAATAATGTCAATACCTCATCTAAAAAGATATCTTTCGAATTTATACCTTATTTACTGATAGTTGATTAAATAAAAAACAAAGTTCAATAATTGAAAAATATTGAGCTCTATGAATATGATCAAATAAATCATCAATATGATTCATATGGAACTTTTTATTAGTTATAATAGCATTGATTACCCTATAATTAATACACATCCTCATGGATCAATATTTCTTCTAAACAAAGATAACATGGGATCCCCATGGAGAAACACTAGGTAGAATAAATCTCTTTTTACCAAACCAACCAACTTGTTTCTTAATCTATACTAATTCCACTATGTTTATTCTATGGGTAGTATTTGATATTAGTCTTGCATTAGGGATTAAGTTAATATAGAACTCAACTTTACAATATAGGGGATGTACAGGTAATTCCTATTAAAATACATCAATGTATTCCTTTATAATAGGTATATACTCCATTTGAATATTACCTTATTAATATTAAAATGTATTTTTATATTCCCTAAAAAGTATTTCATTCATTAGATCTAATTGGGGTGGATCTAGAAAGAAATTAGATGATGATGTTTATAATCTAATGATAAATATTTCTACATCATCCAAACATATCATTATTCCATTCCTATTTCAGTAATTGTTTTATCATATTTTAAAATACAATCCATTCCAAGGATTATATCAAAGCCTATCAAATGTATGATGATATGGTCAGAAAGCAAAGAAAATTAATGTGTCATAAATGGGACTTCCCGACACATCTTTGTTTCAATTAGACTTACCTTTTGAGTTTTTACTATCAAGTCATTTTTTAAATAAATTGACAAATGAAAAATTTTCTTTCAAAACATAAAAGATATAAAATAATGAGATGATTTAGAATAAAATAAATCATATCCTATGTTTAAGGAGATTATTAAAGAACTTTCCACCACGTCATTAAGAACTTCAACGTCAACATTTGGGATTGCATAAGCTTGGCCGTTTTCACTTTACCTTATATAGGGAAATTTTACTTGATGATTAGGAAAATAATTCTCATAATGTCCCATATATTAAATGTTTTAGCATTGAACATTGATATATTCTTTATTTCCCTTTCAATCGCGGTCTTGGTGGACCTTTTCTCCACACTTGTAACAAAATCACATCTCTAATAGTCTTTTTTTAACGACTTTATCATTGATGAATAAAATTACCAATCTTTTATTGTCTTATGGAAATAGAAAACACATGAACGTTTTTTATTGGGTTTAGATCACTATTATGTATCATTACTATTTATTATATATCTATTGAATAGTCATCTCATGACTAGTATAAATGTAGGTTTTTAACAAAACCATTTTAAATAGACAAAGGAAGTGATGGACTCAACCAGAAGGATCATTCCCTTTGAAGCCCATTTATCATATCTTTTGAGGGATATATAATTAATGGGATTTTACCTATACCAAGATCAAGCTGAGATCCAACAACTTAAACATGAGTGAAACTGTTTATGGGGGAAGTTCAAACTCAACGAGATCACGACTCAAACCATATTCAACAAATGACCCCAGGAATTCCCCACCATCACACACCATACTCTTAAAGAATATGCTGGTGTAATAAAGGGATATGTAATAAGTCAATATCATTATGATTATGTACATTATTTTTTTATATAATAATTAATATACATTAATTTTAGTATTTTTACTTTGTAAATGGTTTTTAAAGCACGAATAGTATTTTTATTTAATATTAAAATTCAATTAAGAAATCTATTTTTTCGAATTAATGGATTTATAAATTAAATAAAATTTTAATAAAATATTATTATTAAATTAATTTTTATTAAATATAAATTATCATATATTTTTTATGAATATAATTTTAATTTTTATTAAGGTTTGAAAACTGCTTCTATTAAACATGTGAATTTTTAATAAATATCAGTTTTCATTTTAAAAGAAAAAAACTCACATATTTAGAAAAAATTAAAATTATTTTTGGATTCAGGACCTTGAAATTATCTAACGGTTAATTTTTCATAATTTTCTGAGAAAGTCTACTTTTTTGGAAAAAATTAAATACTGTTTAAATATATAATGTGCTTTATGACATTATAATGACACAATAGTGATACACTAAAAGAATATAAAAGGTATATTAGGAAAATATATGTTTTGACATTAAAATAATATGATTTTATATTTGGTTTAATAATTTTATAATGCCTTTGTGGACCCTCTAATACTTATAAAATATTTTAACATTTTAAAATGATTTACTTGATAGCGTGACTCACCTCCAAATAATAAAGACTAATATTATAATATTTTATGCCATTGGACTTATATATTATTATTTTCCACTCCAATTTGGAAAACAATATGGTCAAAAACCATGGGGTGGTTTTTTATTTTGAATATTTAATTATATAGATTCCAAAACCTATGTTTGTGAAATATTAACAAATTTATATCTCATTTCCTATATAAACCCACCCAAGCTCCCTCTTCTCTTAAATAAAAATTATTTAAGCACATAATTAATATTTCCTTATCTCTCTAAAATTCTCCCACGGTTCTACATGCTTTCAATAATCCCATCTTCAATATTTTAAAGTCACACACTCATGTAAGGGATTCAGTCCTTTCTCATTTTTATCCAATTTTCATCATATTGTTATACCATTTTATATTCAATTAAAAATGAGCTGGTATGATTTATAACCTCCAAAATAGTTCCCTAGATATTTTTTAATTAATAGAGACATATTTATCTCTCATTAATCCAACCTACGTACACCTATTACCATGCCAAGATTTCATAAGTGTTATACCATTTCTCCTCTTTATTCATGTTTCCAAATTATGTTACACCTTCTATTTACAAATACCATATATTGGGACATGCAATTATATGAAATAAATTCGTGTACATTTCATGTATATATGATGAGATACCCCTTTATCTCACATAGACCATTTTTTATGAATTTTTATGCCATGTCGTTAGGCTTCCGAAATTGCACCATGATTTTTGAAGCCAAAATCATCATGTAGTGAATACCATACCCATTTATATATAAAAGGAAATAACTATTATAAAAATATAAATATTGAATGGTTCTTACATGTTTGTATTAAAAATTCTTTAATAATGGAATAGATTATTATTTTGAAATATTCAATTTTATATGATCCATTTGGCACACTTATGCATGAAATGAAATGTTTATAAAGGGTGTACCCTGATAGCATTCCAATGCATTGGATAATGTTTAGGATCATGATATTCCTTGTTAAATGAGGTTTCAATCATGATAATAAATGTTCAATGAGGGTTTAATCATTACAATTCATGTGAAATAGGGTTTTACTCAAGCTAATCCATGTGCAAAGATCCTTGGCTAATGCTAATATAATGTTGTATGTTGTTTTCACATTTCCATGTTATTATAATCATGCTATATCATGCCTTTATATTCATGTTTCACTTTTTCTCCATTTATATGACTATTTCCTAACATTATTTCATTATTCATTTATACCATGTTTACTCCCTTACTAGGATTTATAGATAACCCCTTCCTTATGTATGTCGTCAGGTGATCCCATACAATGATATATATGAAAGAATGTTGTGGTCATTTAAAATAATTTTTCAATAAATATGTGGTATTTTATGTCTTAAGTTTTATTATAATGTTCCCAATCCCTACAGACACTAGACTTATCAATCTTCTAGGTTGTATTAGGAGGAATTTTATGTAATAAATAATGTTTATGTGTGTTATAATGAAAAGGGTTGTTATACTTGTTCCATGATGTTTCATAGAACATTTATTACAGGATGAAAATACAAATATTCCATTGTTCCCCCTTTACTAGTTTCCTTTTCAAAAGTGTTCAATATCTATCTTATTCTATTGATTTTCTTTACTTTCATAACACTTATAAAATTATTTCTCTATCCTGATAGCACATGAGACTAAATCAGTGTATGATGAAAAAGTTTTAGAGACTAGTGTCCTTCAGAGGAATGGTTTCAACCCATAAAATAATAGATCAATATTTCTATTTGTATTACATACGTAATCCTTATAATGATTTTCTAACCACGTAAATTTAGCTTCATATTCAACAGTACTCTCCTTGTTTTCTTTAGATTAAAGAATAATATCTCAGTATCTTCTCACTGTTCATGAGGGAAATATTTCTTCAAGAAAAGTTCATTAAAATCATTCCATTCCATGTTATATATTTTTCCTCCTCCTTCATATTTTGAATCATTTACCACCATTTATCTGCATCTCCTGATAGATGATAAACATAAATGAATATATTCTCCCTTTCGTTACTTCCCAAAGAAAGAAATATCTTCGTTGAGGAACTTATCCATTGCTCAGCAAAAAAAGGATTTTATGTCCCATTGAATGGTGGAGGTTTTTATCTCATGAAGTGGCATAACATTGTTCCTCCACATTTTTTGATCTATATAATCTATATAGGTAAGGTTATTGTTCTCAACCCAAGTCATCTATCCCAGTATAGTTATAAGTTTTTCAACACAAATTGCAGCTCCATCTCCAAAATAATTATCTTGTATAGAAGGTAAATCCCTACATGGATTATGTACAATGATATGATATACATTTATCACACTAGGATCCATTTATAAACAATTTCATAAAATATATTAGGTTGTCAATCATGATGCATAATTTCAAAATAGTAAAATACATAACATAAATTGGAAAATTTATGCATAGCTAATCTCAAAATCATAATCATGGATTTTTAGGGACATATTTATTTCTAAATCCCTCATAATGGTTTGTCAAGGAAATGTAAATTATCTTAAGAATATTCCTTGGGAGTTCACTAGGTGCACAGTAAGGCCCATTGTCATGTACTAGGGTACACCTAGTCCACCCTAACATACCATGTTAGATCTGCTACCCCTAGGAACATCTATGCCAGAACCATGTCTACTTGTAATATCCAGACCTAGAAATTTTTATAGAAATACCTACATAATCTCTACCTTACTGGAATTATAGAATTTATATCTATACTTATCCTCAAATTCTATCTTAGGGTTACGTTCCTTAATCTATGTCTTCAAAATATAGTTTCTAAGGATTGTACTACACTTGATCTGATGCCAACTGTAACAACCCCAACCCTAGTAGTCTAGAGCTGATGACTCAATTATTTGATTGGAATATATAAAGGATATAAATCCCAAAGTACCAATCATTTTAATAGTTTTGTAATCCATATTACATACATGAATCTTACATTACAATTTAAAACATAAAATACAATATATTTAATCCTTTGAAAATACCATTATTCTCCTAGACTAACCCTAGATAATATTTATAAAACATATCATGGAAACTCTAAAAAAATTAAAACATCAGAAAGGGGTGAGCCTATAAAATCCATAAGTGTAAGTGTACAGTGTAATCTATTATGAATAATGATCATAAACATTAAAGTAATCCTTATAACTAAACAGAATCCATTAAAACATAATATTGATCATAATATGGTAAGAATAAATGAAAACCATATAATACTATATAAATAATTACATGGATATTATACTATTTAAAATAAATTTTAATATCAATTAATTATATCATAATGAGGTAATTCATGATTTCAGACATCATACCATTAAGGATTCGACCAAGACACTATACATAAACTGGTATGACATTAGCCAATACCCAAACTAGTTTTTCTCATAGGACCAACTGATACATTGAAGGGATATTATGGGCCCCACCCATCAATTAATATGTCCAACGCGTTCCTCATATGAAAATGGTGAAACATAAAAAACCAAAACATTCGTACTGAAAAACTAGCATACGAAATGTGAATAAATTAACCATAAACAATGAATGGTATCAAAATAGCACATCCAGATTCAAACTGATAATAAACCATTTAATAAAACATGTAATGTAGAATCATAAGATATTAACATCAATCAATCATAATATCCAACAAAGGATGTTTACATAGATGAAAATAATCTAATAAAATAAATAAATTTTTTTAAGACAAATACCCCTTCTTACTTGGAAATCACCTATATATAATACCATAAAATTTTAAAAGACAACATTTTCATTGAAAATAATCTTATAAAATTGTAAATTAAGAGTCAAGATATTAATTTTTCTTGATGGTGTAAAAATCCTCTCATTCCATTTAATCTTAAAAAACATTCCTTCCATTTCTTTTTCTAATAATTCAAAATGTACCTTGTTTGAAAATGGACAAAAAGTTTCATTTAAAACCATTTTATAAAAAGTATATAATGGGTAAAAATTATATAATTTTTTTGTATAATAGTAAAATTATTTTTTAAAATTATTTTTTAGAAACATGGACATGGATGATAAACATTTCTCTACACATACAATCATATAAACAATCCCAAATAATAATGAAAATTTTAAATTAACCCTATCCTTAGGTTGGATTCCCTCTTTTGCTGTATCAAACACCTGTATAGTGGTTTTAAAAATATTATTAACTTATACAAGAATCATAAAAATTATAATATCATATATTATATTCTTATATTTTTTTGTTAATAATATTTTGTTATTACCCTTCTTTCATGCATTAACTACTTCATTTCCCTATGAATGTTTTGTCATGTAAGTACTATTTCTTTTGAATAGGAGATATTTTATTCATATCTATAATGATATTGATTTCATATAAATTTTATATACTAATGATATATATTTATAAAATCATTCTTGAATGGTTAACATGGAATATTATTCACATCGCACTGTAGAGACGGTTGGTCGTACGCACGCATGAGTGATGCGATAATTCCCATAATTTTGAAAATAGTAAATAATAATATGATATATTAAATATTTATAATTAAAATAATTTGATAATTAATATACATATCCATTATTTCTATCATTATACCAATCCAAATAAGTGATGATGAAAAAAAATTAAACCACGATGTGGAGACGGTAAGTCGTACGTGTGCATTAGTGGTGCTTTCATTTTTTGTAGAATTTTTAACAATTAGAATATGGTTGTACCAAAATCATAATAACATCTCAGAATTTATATGATACTATATTTATTAATTTATAGTGAAAAATGTAAATATTATGTAGATGAAGAAATGAACTTGTATGAGTTATTAAAAATGATTAAATCTTCTTCGATGTACTCCCTTTAGGTCCCCTATTAAGAGATCTAGGGTTCATATTTATGGAAAAAAGGACCTAAATAAAATGGATAGGGTTTTGGGATGTGAAATTTGTAGGTTTATATTGATATAGAATGCTCAAAGTGGTGTGGGGAATTGGGGGGAGGAGGTTCCCTTTTATAAGAGAGTGGGGGAGCACTCTTTGAAATTTTGAAAATGTTAAATTAATATAAATTATGTTTCTTTTTAAAATGAATCAAAACTAACTTATTTAAAATATCTTATGTGGATTGGTCTAAATAAATTAATCCAATGATAATTATAAATGTTTTTTAATCCTTATCGTTTTGTTTTAGCCCTTATTTTAGCCTATTAACTCATACCGTGTTATCATATACTTTACACTTCGAGGGTTAATATAAATAAAATAACATGCCAATATTACAAAAAACGAGTCATTAATGACATTATAATACTCATAAAAAACATTTTTATGAATTTCATATTTTTAATAATTTTATATCATTTAGTAAAATATTATTCATTTCTTTCAATTTTGACACTATTGATTAATAGACATTTAAAAAACCTAAAATCATGATAAATTCAAAAAAATAATTTTGAAAAATCAATAACATGTCAAATCCATCTAAAAAATCATTTATGACAATAATAATCTCAAATTATATTTAATTAATTTATTTAATATCATTTATTTGATATTTCCTTTAATTAAACAATTACTACATCATCAATATGAAATCCTTTAATTTAATTATTTACTACATAAAAATTTAAAAAAACCCAATATTCAAATAAATATATTAACATTCATTTTAATGTATAGTGTAATTTATCTTCTATATAACCCCATATTAAAAATTATATAGTTATTAAACCTATGAATACAATATCTTTAACTAATCTTTAAGTAAAATATAATAAATTTCAAACTCGCATACATGTGGATTTAAATGGATATAATATTATCCCAAGGATGATTTTTGTTGACACCAACTCATCCAATGATATTTGTAAAAGTGTTAAGTTAATTTTGTTTTATCTATTATTTTATTTCCACTCTAAATTACCCGATTTATTTTTAATCGTGGTAATTAAAATATTACTAAGTACTATTCATGTAGTGAAAAAATAGAATAAGAATATTTACAAAATTTTTGACCACGGTTTTTGAATATTGAATAAACTTTTTATAATTCAAAACAATGAAGTTTCAACAATTAATTTAAAATTAATAATGTTCACAGATCAACAATGTGGGTTTTTAATGTAAAAACGTTCAAAAGATTTGAATGTGTTTATATCCAAATTAAAAGTGAAATTGATTCCAATAACCTAGATTGGATTAAATGATAAAAATTGTTCTAATTATAATTTCATTCAATTCAAATATATAATTTAACATAATAAATATTTTTTTTATGAAAATTTAGTATTCAATTTAAATGATGTATTCTTTTACTAATCATAAAAATGAATCTTATTAGAAAAATAATAATAATTAAACCAAAGTAAATTATTATTTTACAGTTTCAAATTAGAAGTTTATTTTTTTGAAATATAATTTTTAAAAAGTTTCACAACTAGACTTAAAACTAGCATGCCATCAAAAGGTGGTAAAGCTTCAATTACAAAATATATCATTTTAATGCATAAAACATGATTTATTATTTTCTTATGGATTTAAATTTTTTTATGAATGTAAAAACATTAAATATATAAATTTCATAATGAGTTTTGTACTATTCATTCTCTCTGTTTTAATGGCTAGGTTATAACAGTCACTTACTATTACATAATAGTGCGTTTGAACTCGGTGATGCGTGAGATGAAAGATATTAAATTTATTTAAAAAAAATACTGTAAAATCATGGGGTGTTACATTGGAACATTCATGTAGGAATGGTCAATCATGAGGTCTACATTTGATTCTCGGTGCATATAAGAAAAGGGGTAAGAATTCCCATTATTATAAGTGAGAGGTAGGGCGTCACTAGAGGCATAGAGGGAATTAGGTTGGGACACATAAGTTGTTCCATGAAAGTTTTAATTGTTTGACACAAGTGTTTCGTGGGCACTGTGCTATAGAAAAATCGAATGACATGGAGGATCCAGAAATATTTGTGCACAAGATTGATGTTTTCATGTAAAATAGGGTTGTGTGCAATAAGATTCTTTTGTGTGCACCCAAGCTAAATTCAGTGGGGTCACACAAGGATCACTCAACCATGGGTCAAATCTTATTTAGGCACACGGGAGGCCTTTAATGACATATTCTCTACCTTGGGTGTTCCATGTTGTGCACAGTCATGGAGGAGGAGTATAAACACACACGAGATTGAAATTTCTTCTTCTAGAGAGCCTCTATAACGATATGGGTGACATTATATTTTTAGTCAAAATCATATAGAGTGGGTGTGAAAGTCCATGTGTCGGGAATGGACTTACCTGAAACTTCTTCCTTTGTTCCAGGTGCTCGGCTGTGAAAATTCTAGGTTTTATGTCAGCTTTGGTGCCCAAAGTGGCATGATGCGTGCAACATCAATTTATTGGACATAAGCCTCCTTTAATTCACATGCTATATTTATCAATATTTTTGAACATAGAGGAATCCAAAAAAATTATCTTCAACCATTGTGTATAAGGTATTTGTACGTGGAATGGTGGTATTTCATTGCAAGCCCAAAATATATTTTCATGACCAGAAACTTTCATCTAACCTACTAATAAACCCCAAAATGGTCCATTGGGATAGGCTATGTGTTCAGTTCAACTGAAAGAATTCATTCTTTACATCAATAGAAATTTTTGCACCAAAAAATTCACCCTCATAATCTAAGTTGAAAGGGGACCAGAAGGGAAGGTTCCAAGTGATACTTCAAAGAGTGGGTATCATTATCACAGTTTCATGAAACATTTCTGGTTGGCCACACAAGAGGGTTGTGTGATCACACAAGTTAGTGTATAATTCCTATAAATAGGTAGAGTGTCCCCCTTTACGGTACATAGTCTTCTTGTGAAAACGACTATTTTTCTCTCATGCATGTAAGTCCATCTTCTATGTGAAAACAATTAGATTTGGTTGGTTCCTTTATGCTGCTTTCCCTCTGAAAAACCTTTCACGTGAAAAATGGATATTATTTCACTCACTCTAGAAACCTTTGCACCTACTCATCTTCAATGCACCTAAGACATTATTTTTCACATGCATTCCTTAAATATTTCAACCTCACCTGAAATGGACCATCACTAGAACCAAGGGGAGATCGAAGCAGCCACTTATTCCTAGAGAGAAGAAATGGTGGGAAACCATGAAATTCTTTAATCTAGAAGGATCATTTAAAAAAACCAAATATTCATGTCCATGTTGATATAGGACTAAAAGAAACATCTATTGAGAAACTACCCCCATTTTGGCATTTAGGGCTGTCATATGAGGTGAACATCCCATGCTATGAGGTCAACATACCATGATCTTGGTTCATGCATGAGGATGAGATCAACTAAAAGAAAATAATATTTCATGGTCACCCTTCCAGGGAGAATAGGGAAATTTGCTTCTACACGCTAAATGGGAAGACCAAGATAGTCATGGGGGAGGAAATAGAGGTTAAAAAATTCTCTACCCACAAAGCCATCTTTCTTCAAAGAAGAATGTGGGACAACAGAAAGGGTTGGCACAAGGATTGAGACCTGTAGGCTTGAGGTAATTTCACAAGTGATTGGGATTTGGTGTACTAGGTACACTATACCAGGATCAAATATGGTGTTTAGATAAGAAACATCAGGATATTTGAGGTTGTGTGGATATCTCAATTCCACTTCTACTGTCAACATGAGTTTGGGTCATAACTACTCATCTAGTGGTCCCCATATACCAATGCCTTTCATATCTACCATGGAGAGGTAAACATTATCTTTGGGAACATTCACTACATTATTGGAATCCTGCTATAAGGGTTCATGTACAATGTCTTCCCTCCACCATAGAACACATGGGATGATATGATGAAGACTCTATTCCACCTGAAAAACTTCTAGTGTAATTGAAGGAAAAGATAAACCATTCTATGATATTTTACCAGGACATACCATCCATGGTGTGGTTCGACATGTTTCTGAATAAGGATCTGGTCATAAGGAAGCCGAGAGAGGAAAATAAGTGCCCAAAAGCATAGTAGAGGAGGAGTCCATGATCATATTGGTTGATCCTGGAAGATGGGTAGTTTGCGAAATGGGGCTAAAGTAAGGTGGAATGATGGGATACAATGGTTCACTATTCCACATTCTTTGATACATTTATTAGCATCTAGTTTCTTCTAGTTCGAGACACACAGATAGGTCTATGCTCATGGTCACTGGTGATCTATGAAATCATGGCAGCTGATAATAGGGTGAACCTATTTGTACCTATTGTGGACTAGCTCTACATCCCACTTGGATATGTGGTGAGGGATATATTCCTAGGGGGATTTTAGGCCCATTCTAGCTCTTTCATAGTTTAAGCGTGGTGTACTTATGGGCTATGAGTTAAAGAAAAACATCATCCCAAAAAATGTAATTTTTTTCCATATCTCATCAATATTACTGGTTCTATGAGGACAGGGTCATGAATAAAATTAATGGCCATAAAAACCTCCAATTCCACCTATTTTCAACCCTAGTTGGCCTAATGGTGGATAACATGAAGGGAACATGGGAATAGAAGGAGTACAAGTAGAGCCTTCGGGGTGGAGTACCGGTGGCAGGGTTGAAAGAAACATCTACTATGAATCATATAAACCCTCTCAGTTTTCTAGGTTGTTTTGGGGGAACCCTATAGTAAACTAATAAATTCTACATGGGGGTTCATGTGGAAAAACATCCTTGTATCCTTGTTCAGCTATGGATGATGCTAATAGGCATAGGCTTATGAGAGATGATCAAGAAAACAATGACCTATGTAAATAATGGTATGTTGATAGATTATGCCAGCAACTAGGTGGTAGTATACCTATATACGATCTTGCGTAATCAGGTAAGAGTGATTGATCAAGTGAGTGAGTAATCAACAAAACAAGGGATATGTGGTCTTCTCTTTGAGTATTGAGTCAGTAGTATGGAGTATCTCAGGCTAGAAATATGTTGGGTATGATTTATAGTGTTGTTTTAACCACACCTCATATAGATTAGGGGTATCAAAATCAGTATTTTATGTGATTAGGAATATCCTAAGATGGGACAGGCAGAGACATGGAGGCTCTGGGGAAGAATATGAGGTACTTTATACAACCATATTTCAATGTCTTCTTTACATTACATTGTACAACATGGAGGATGTTGTGTACGTCTATGTAGGGAGGAGGAATTTGGCGAAAGATGATTTAGGGTGTATTTAAACTAACATAGGTCAGGTTTTCTATAATCACAAAAAAGGTGAGATTTAAGGAGAGAAACATGTATCTGACCGCCATGGATGTCGTCACATGATAGAAGGGGGATTAAAATCCTCCTTCTTCCATAGAGTGGGTAATGTTTGGGGGGAGACAATATAGGACGAGACACCACTTTTTGATGAATTATTTGATGAGGAATTAGTAGACAAGGTTGCATAGGGCTCTAGTAAAGAAGAATATATGATATTATCTACCAACTAGGGGAGTCCCCAAGAGATTGGAAAAATTTCATCCTTAGAGGATTTCATGGTCAAAATACTTGAGGTAGTAATATTAACATACCCACCTCCCTCAATAATAACCCTCTATCATAAAAAATCTATAACTAAAGCATACTTTGTGTACGATTGTTTGGGGGCCCTACAGGAGGGTATGAATGTGAACCACCAGGTGATGGGGAGAATGCTCTGGGGGCCATTATCGAGGATAAATTAACTGGTGATTTAGTCAAGGAGGATAGAGCAATGAATTTAGAGCCTCATGTCTTCTTGGTCATTTATGGAGCACTACGCCCTGGTATTACTTAAATGGAATCCACTAATAGGAAGATGCACATCCATGGAAAATCATCAAGGTAATTCCTCTTCCAAACTCTATGAGAACATCTCAATTCACTGGGCCCCTTTATACCATTCACAGAGAATTTGTGTCAATGTGTTTGTTTTTTCGTCAAACAAGTCTTCATGTTGCTCTTGCTCAGCTAATGCCGAGAGGTCATGTGTTAGTTGGAGAGGTACCAACTGGTATCAAGGTATCTTCTTTATTGGAGCTCCCCTTTGATACTTAGGGACTATATTTTTTGATTCCCAGTATATGAATTTTTTCTCTCTTACACAAGTTCAACTGTTCATCTTCTAATGTAATAGACTAATGTTTTCATATTCCAAGAACTACTAAAAAGGTATTTTTTGTAGAAAATTGATAGGGTTGAACCATATTTGTCCCCTTCTATAATGGATTTTTATGTCCTTTAGGTGTTGGTCACTCAAGATGAACCAAACATGGACTTATGAGAATAGTTTGATGTGGTCATGGGTGATGCCCTTGGTGGGGTTATTCATGATGCTGTTGGAGATGGAGATGCCAATGAAGGGTCAGATGAAGTTGATTGACCTCATAATCTAGAGCCCGACTTGACTGAGAAGAATCCCAAAGAGAAACCTGCAGCTACCATCTTGGAGGCTTTCCCTACATACCAACTAGAACCCCCTAAAGTGTAAGAAGAATTTAGGCACAAGGTCTCCGATGAAATTTACATAGTCTGGCACAGATCATGGAGGATTATACAATGGTTCATCACCCTGACTATGGAACCATATCTAGAAGGACGAATGTTATCCCTTTGAAACTGGTGGCATAACCTAGGTACTAGAGAGTTGGACACTTTCGGTCTCTATGAATTGTTCCAAGAATATCTTGTTGTGTTGGCACTTGAAGAAAGAAAACATCTGAATGTTCTCTAGAATCACCATAAATACGACAACACCAAAAATAACCAAGTGGTCAACCTATAAATTCAGTGTCTAGATGATAAAATGAATGATTACACAACATTAATTAATATTCTAGTAGATGTTATCAGCAAATTGATGGCACAGTTGGATGAGGAATGAAATCAAATGATTAAGGTGATATCTCATATGGCTGAGATCCATGTTGAATGGAACCAAGAATAGATCATGGATGATGAGGTTCATACCACACTAAATGAAGTTTAATTGAGCTTAGTTGGTGGCCATTGTTTCTCGAGTCCACACACCAAAGGCTGGTGGATCTAAAATGATCAATTACATGGGTAGTGATGTAGGGGGAATTATTCTATAACTTAAGAGAGGATGTAATATTTGTATGACCCTCTCTAACTTGAGAACTTTAATTGTTTACCTTCTTAATGCGTGGACATATTTATTTAATTTTATTATCACAATCTGATCATATTTTTTATACAACCAGAAATCAATCCTTAAGACCATGTGAGTGATGCATTGTGTGATCAAAAGAGACAACCATGTGATTTCTTATTCATCTGAGAGTTTTTGGGGTGATAGAGGTTGCAGTTGGATAATAGGTCTCTTAGAACATTTACCTTTATGCTTTAAATGTGATCTAGTGTATGAATGGGATAATGGAAGGGGCATTTAATTATACCAAAATAAAGGGGATTGTGGTGTGTGAATAAAAATTAAAAAAACTCGGATGCAATTGATAGAGGCATAAAAATATATAATAACTCTTAACCATGTTAGAAATATATCACCCATATCGTCGACCTATAATGGTGACAAAAAATGAGGGTTTACTGGTGACTATGTTCTAAACATGGAACCTGACACAAAAGGTCATCCAATGTACTTCAGGATGTCGGCCTTGGAAAATAGGTGACCTATTTTGGCCAAACTCCTTTCCTTTAAGGGGGTACCTTTAGATGTGTAAGAGGATGAGGATATAAATAAGAGGCACATGAAGCATGGAAATTAAGTGATAAAATTTTCAAACATATTACAACACTATTGAAATTACACAACAATGGCCTAGAGAAAACTGTGGTGGGAATATTGGTTTAAACAAAGTTAAAAAATTCCTTCCAAGGGAGCTTCATCTCAGATTCTAAGGGATAGTTGAGGAACATGAAAAATACAGTAGGTGACCAGCACTAGAAAAAAGAATTCTCAGGTGAGGGTATCATATGACTTGTAGTTTTATGACACTTAATTAGGATAGTAAAAATACCATTTTATGCCTTATGATAAGGATAATTCATTGTATAGTTTAACATCATGTGATGAAGATAAATCTTGTAGTTTAACATCAGGTTTCTAGGATGTGATGTGTGTGGGCTTATACACCAGGTCTCCCAAAATTTCTTCATCATTTAAGGTCAAGAAGTCGTCTCACGGCCATTACATGGTGTAGATCCATAGTTTATCATCATGAAAAAAGGGAATTAGTGAACATAATTGAATTATATCTCTTAAAAATGTGGGTGTTGAGGGTGAAGTAGGATAGCCAATGGGAGACCTCGCACAGAGAAATAGTATCTGGGTGGGTAACATAAAGTTATGGTCATGTTGCACAGACCACCCAAATAGTTTTAAAATCATGCTTCATGGACCAAGACTCCTAGTTTATGGTCATAGATTTTAGACACATTGAAAATAGTTTATGGTCCTAATTCATATACCAAGGTGTAGTGTCTTAAAAGAATGTTCAAAACACTGAAAATGCTACAAAACTTGGAAGGAGAGGCCTATGTGGAGACCTAATACTAAAATTAAAACACCCATAATACCAACCACACATAGTTTAAAAGAATGATGTTTAAAAATGGGTTTTAATTATAGCTTACTGTCATAGATTTTGGACCATGAGTCCCCTAAATTGTTTAGCATGGAATGAAAGAGTATTAAAAAAATGTGGAAGGATACAAAGGAGGTTTATGTACCATAAAGAATTTAAGGTGAAGTTTGAAAAAAAAATTAAGGTTATATTGCATGGATTAGAGATTTTTGTTAAAGGCAATAATGTTTGGGTCGTGAAATTGAGGAAGTAAAAGGACCCATGATCAGTCAATAGTGGTCCTAGACCCATGATAAAATATCTGAGCATTGCTACATATCCCATAGGGATGAGAATCAGTACACATGTAGTTCTGAAATATGGTGTGGTAGAAAAAGGACACCGATAGAGGATACCATATCAATTGAGGGTATTAAATCATATAATACTTAAATATGAGGTGTCATGAGTTTATATGTTATAAGGATATAGTTTATCATTGGGTTATGAGGAAGTTCCCTCCTCTTATCAAGCTATGATGGAATCTCATCATGTTGGTGGTTCATAGTAATATGATGGTTCTTAAACCTATAAGGAGGCCTGTGGTACATTTAAGGGTGATTCCAACTTATGTAAAGGATTGTTTTTCTATGAATATATAGTTGGTCCCAGATATAGAATGTCTTGGAATCACTACATATCCCATGAGCATGGGAATCAGGCCACTCATAGTTATGAAGGAGATACACAAATTTTATGGTCATGTGGTCTAACCGTGGAGAACAATTTAGAGTCTTGATACTTGTACAATGAAGGGAATGTTTTCTCTAAGAGTATATGTGTGGAATGAAAAAGGTAATACCTAACATGAATGGAGACAAATGAGGCTTGTGTACCACACAAACACCAGGAAAGAAACAACACTTAGTTTAAGGTTGTAATGCTTTGACCGTGCAAACAATTTATTTTCATGTCACTTAGAATTGGTAAATGTTGGTCCCAAGGGAACCTATATGGAAATAATGATATAAGAACCAATGTGAGTGGTTCTATATGGGTTCACATTCCACATGACCACCTTCATAAGAATTGCACATAGTTTAAGGTCATAATTCTTGGAACTCGATTGAGGTAAAGGGGCCAAAGGGTTGATGAATTTGTGGCTGGGACTAGTATTGATGATTATAGAAATCACTACATATCCCATGAGGATTAAAATCAAGGGACACATATATTATAAACCCACTATTGTAAAATAAAAACACTAGTAGGGGAAATCATCTCTAAAGAGGGAATCTGATTCATCCCATGATTATCATGGGGAATCCCACATTCGGATCATGGGGTAAGGAATTTTTACTATACCATATTAATAATGTGAGAAATCATAGTTTATTATTGTGTAAAAAAATAACTTATTCAAAAATTCAAGGGGAATCCCAGTGTTAGAAATGATAGGGCCACATTTTTTAGTGTCATTCATTGAGGATGTTTTTTCATCCCATATTTGTCATATAGGAATCCTAGTTTAATAAAGGTTAATGTCATCTCTGATTCAGATCCATTCAAATATTGTCTGAGGTAAGACTATAGTTTAACATCATGTGATGAGGTCATTGGACATTGTAGTTTAAATTAGGACCACTCCGACTATATGGGCTGAAAATAGTTTTTGTTCAAAATGATTTTACTCACTACAGGTCGATTACAGTCATGTTGCATGGAAAATAAGGTATCTATTAGTTTAATTTATTAAATCTCAAAACATGGTATCTTAGTCAGGGGTCATATATCTTGGACCATTGGTTGGCATCTTGAATGGATATGTGTAGTTTGATGGCATGAAAAACCTGACATGAATGAGGATAAAGGAGGTCCAACACAACAAAAAACATTCATGAGGGTAATCATAAGTAGTTTAAAGTTGTTATTCATGGACATGGAATAATAGATTAAGTTCATAGAGTTTGGACCATGTGAAGGGGATTCTCAAATGTATATACGCAGTATGATAGAGTAACAAACCAGATTTGATTGAGGGCCTAGGAGGATCAATGTCATAAAATATATTACTAAGAAGAATCATAAATAGTTTAAAGTTGTGACTCATGGAATTGATCTCCTATTTTATGTTCATAAATTTAGGACCAATAGGGTATTTTATTTTAGTTTCAAAGAGTTTATACCAAGAGGGTGACTATTCCCCAAGGGATATGTGCAGTACGATATCTTGAAAAAAAATCGGTGTGAATGAGGACCTAGGAGGGAAAATGGCACACCACATGCTCCTAACAGAACCCACACACAATATAATTTCATGATTATTGGACATGAGATCCATGTTAATGGTGATATACTTAGAACCAATGTCTCTTAATTTAAGGTCATTGTGTTCAGACCCTATGCACATTTTAACATTATGTGTTGGTATATGGTAAGATCCTTATGAAAATTACTATTTTAGAAACATGGTTTTTTTGAAGGAGTGATACGCTCTTCATCCATGGTGAGGGTAGAGTCTGCGCCATTGGAATAGACATTATGAATGATGTTTGGTCCTTCAAATTTAATCTGAAACATTAGGGGCCTCTTACCATGTATCATGGGTATTCTAAGATCAAACACCATGTCACCCTGAAGGAGGAGTAGAGTTGAACCTTCTTGTTTAACACTATTTTTATATTGTTATTGTTCCCCTCTATACTTTTCAATACCTAGATCATGTTCTATTTAATGTATTTCAACCAAGATAGATATGCCTCTATTTTTTTCAGTCATCTTCTGGTTATATATTGTTGTTCTAAGTAATTTTATCGAAACTTAAAGAACAAGGATACATATTTTCTGTACAATAGGGAAGATGGGGTCACATATGTGGAATTTCAAATCATTTTTATATAGGAACATTAGGATCTATGGAGATTTTAAGGCTAAATTTTCTTGTTTTGGACCACCATATTCTGAATAATGTTAGAGTGGCACATGTTGAAAACCTCAATTTGTCCATTTTCCCATGAATATTAGCGGGAAGTATACTTGGACGAAATACATTAATTTTCATAAATAATTTTTATATTTGTATCCCAAAAGTTGGTGATGTTGTTAGTGAGAATGGTTTTGGGAACTCCAAATAAGTGAATAATTTTGGATCTCATGAATTTGATCTTGGATTGGGCCTTGACTTCTCGGAGAAGAATCGATTCTACCCACTTAGATAAGAAATATATCACAATCAGAATAAACATGCACTAGTGAGATATTGTTGGTGTATAAGGGCCCACAACATCAAGTCCCCATATGAAAAATTCCTAGGAATACTTGGAGTTATTGAGGATATCTGAAGGCCGATTCACAAAGTTGGAATAGAAATTAATTTTTTGAAATGTGTTTGCATACTTGATGAAACCATGGACCATGGTGGACAGGAAGTATACCAAACATTAAATATGGTGGGAGATATTCAATCATACCTGATGGAAAACATAGGACCAAGAAATAACTTCTTTTATAACCTAGGTAAACTCATATCCTTGGATAGAACATAGGATAATTCAATCAAAACAAAATCTATATAGAGTATAGTCATGGATAAGACTTTTCTAGAGGGTGAACAGTGCTGAAATCCAATAGATTTAATTACACTCATCACAATCTAGAGGGAGAGTTCTATGATATAGATACTCAATTAAATGAGTCATTTAGTCAGGTGATTCCTATACTTTGGGGGAACTTGAGTGTACGAACCTAGAAGCACCAGAAGCCAACTAGTTCACCTACCACCTATCTTTATCATCCGTAATGACAAGAGTGAAGACCCTCAGATGTTTCATGTGAATGAATTGGTCATCCTAATTAGGATCTTCAAGAGACATGTTGTAACACCCCGAGCTTCCACGATATGCTTCTCATTCAATAATGCAATAGCTTGCATTGTACGCAACTTCGAGTTCTAAAACACCACGATTAATCAAAGTAGCCGTTATGAATTGTAATAACCACTTTTTCAAATTATAGAAATTTTATATTTCAAAATGGACTTCATTTTTGTATTCGTAATATCGAAATTAGCCTATGTTGAATTTTTGGTATTTTTCTGAGAACTTTTAATTTTTTATGAATTGTGAAAAATACTTAAAACAACTTTTTTAATCAAAATAATTTATAGTGATAAGTTATACTATTGAGTTGTTTTAAAGTATAATTAGAATATATTTTTACCATTTTATCCAATGGAGGTCATTAGAATTAATTTAACATTGAAATTGGACATAAACAATTGCCAATCTTTTGATATAAATTATTTCTTAAAAACACGCTATTTGTTGTGACAACGGGAATTAATTATAAAATTAATTAATGCAACTTATATGTTTGGAATTTTGTAAAATAGACATCATTTTTGAATTCGGAATATCAAATATAGCTTAGGGTGAAATTTTCGCCTTGTTCGGAAAAACTTCAATTTTTAATGAATAGTGAAACCACTAAGTGGTAGATAAATAACTGATTTTTCGTTTAAATGAAATATTACCACTTCTGTGATTTGATTTTCAAAAATCCGACATACATGTTTGTCATTAACAAGTAAAATTTGGTTCAATGAGATTAAAATAATTTTTTGGTGAATAGTAACTTTTATGTTCTTAATCGCGATTAGAGGTAATTAGTGTAGTTTAAGGTACAAATAATGTTTTAATAATATGAGATGAGCTTGACACTTGTCCTAATCCTATTGGATGAGTCATGGCCGACCAAGACAACCCATGGGTCAACTTGGGGACCCCATGGAGCCACTTTAGTTGGAAAATGACATTAATATATATTTATTTAATGTTAAAATTAAATTGACACAAACATGAGTTGTTTTACAAAAACAGTTTTTAAGTGGGGTTACACAAGTCCAAATTTTGATTATAAATATTCCTTAGAAAGCTAAAAAGATTTCCTACATCATAGTATTTTTTTATAATTTTTAGACATTAAATAAATTAAATTATTTATGACATCATGATGATGCAGCGATGACCTCATTATTTAATGATTTAAATAAAATTGGAAGATAATGAAAAATCCAAGGCTTACACTTGTCCAAAGCCAATTGGATGAGGAGATTTCGTACCCTTATCACCTTAGCCTCTAATTATATAAGTGTGGGACCTTTAGAATCCGAAAAGCATTGTGTAATAATGTAACATTTCAATCTTTGCAAAAGAGCCCCTCCTCTCCACTTATAAAAGGCCCCCACCTCTCCCACCTTATTAACACTTTCAAGCCATTTGGCTCGGCCAAACTCTGCCCAAATACTCTACCAACTTCCCCCTCTTACTCCTAGAAGAATCACTTTGGGCAGAACTCTTCCCAAGGAAGCCTTTGGCTCAAATCAAAAAGAGTTACCCGATTTTGAGGTAATGTCTTCTCTAATGTTGTTTTGTTTTATTTTTCTTCTCCAACCCCCTAAACTCTTTTTATTGATTTCTTTTGTAACAACACCAGTATCCTCAATATACTAGGATGTTGTTATAATAAGGATTCGAGCTACACTTACACAAACCTACATCTAATGGTTAAAGAACATACGGTTTCTGTGGATGGCGAATTTCTGCCTCACGAAACGATGATTGTTCAACACTCATATAACACCTTCAAAGGTGGCCATTAAGATGTCACTATTTTTATATATGATATATAATATGTTTATGTTTTACTTATGCTTCTGTATTTCTCATTTATGTCATACTTTATGATTTCCATTATGGGTAAAACGCGATAATTTCATTTTAGGAAGTGCGGACTACCGCCCCCTCAAAGTGATTTGAATCGTTAATGCCATATGTGGGATGTATAAAGGATGGAGTAAATGGTATTATACACTATATTATACTGGAATTATATTATACATTTATATCATTATTATTTCGTTCCATTAAATATGAAATTGAAATGAAAGTAGCGTTCATGCGTACGTACGACTTACTGTCTCCATGAACGGTGCATTTCATTTCTTACCTCTAAATGTTACGTGACATTATGAATGAATGTATATACTGGATATATATCATATATATGATATCTACATCATGAATATAATTCTGGATATAATGGATATTCTACCACATAAACAACTTGTAATTATAAGAAGTTTATTGTTGACTCAAGTACCAAAGATCGACAAAACTACCGTTATTAACTTAAATAATTACATAATGTTCATATCATTGTAATAAGTGATATAATAAAGATAATGAAATTAAAAATGGTTCTTAATAAGGTATATATTAACTCTAGTTTATTATTCAGGAGGTTAAAGAACGGTTGAGTCAAGTCAGACACGAGGTAAGGGAATTTCTTAACCCAACTTCCATTCTTTGGGTTAATCTCCTACTTTCAAATTATGTCATGATATTATTATGTCTTATTTTGTATTCTTTATGTGTACCTATATTGAATACACATAATAGACCTACTTTATAAAAAAAATGATCTTTGTAAGGACTTCGTCTCAATCCCCTTTCATTGAGGCATATTTGGTTTTATACACAACTTTCTTTTATACGGTGTATAAACCCCTTTGACTTTTACATTTATTCAAAAGGTTTTATTTTATAATTATGTGATTTTAAATGACTTCAAAAAGAGAGAGCTTTTTCTCTCAAATATATGAAAATCCAGTGCAAATGTATACGTATTTAACGCAAGCTTAAAAATGTTTTCAGAAAACCCGACTCTCGAGTGTGGTAGACAGGAAGGGATTGGGCGTGGACCCATCATGGCTTGCAATTAGTCGAGCAGTCTCAGAATTAGTTATTTTGTTTTTAGAAGCTTGCATAGTGTTTTTAGAAAAACACTGGAGTATATTTGAGCAATTTTAAAAGTAATTATCTTCTAAAAAAATAGCATCGGTAGGTCTCATGAGACAACTAGACGTGGAATTGGCCGAGGCCCTTTCCCAATTTGATTTATGGTTTTGGCCGAGGCCTTAATCATTTTAGACGTCTTGGCCGAGGCCTTGAAAAAATGTTTTAGAATGTCTGACATTATACATTCCCTCATTATGAAAGTGGTTATTGATATTGCATGTGATTATTCGACCAGTAGAATATCCATGTGAAGAAGTGAATGGAATTATCTCATTTTACTTTTTCCATATTATGTTGAAGTTCAAGTTTAAAAGGCTTTTGTTTTAGTTATACATTGACTTAATTGTTAATGTTTATTTATGAAAGCTTCCGCTATATTGTTATCCTTACTGAGCATCTGAGCTCACCCCTTTCATTGTTTTAATATTATCCAGGATGTGAAGAAGTATTTTATGAATGACTTGCAGGGATAGTCAGAAGAGGATATGAGTGTGGACTATGAAGACTTTGTTATTAGTTTTTCACTTTATGATGTAATGTAAAATTTATGAATGTATCTAGTGTTTCCAAGGCTACTAAACTAATCGGTCTTTCGAGACTTGATCTTTTGTGATCATGCCAATGTTACGAAGTAATGCACCGGCTCTGGGTAGCTGGGGTCGGGGCGTTACACATGTATACGATGGCCATGGTGTCAGCTTGACCATTCATTGAATGAAGGATTTCAGTCACCTATGACTATGAATTGAATTGGCACATAAGCGGATGAGAGTTCCCCAACAGGAGCTTGAGATTTGGATTTTTGATTATATAATCACCATTTATCTATTTCATGACTAATTTAGAGTCTTTGTTTACATGAAAGTTGGATACATCCATAACTAGGGCCATATCATTACCATTGATGAGATCATGATACTCTACCTCATTATTTGTGAATCCTTATTAGAATAGGGACATGTATGGTAGGATAAACTATACTAGAATGATGAAGATGATACCTTGACCTACTTTATTGATGTTTATATTTTCAATCCTTCTATCATTTGGGAACCATGAAGAACCATCAAAATTCCTTTTCCAGCAAGGAATTGTTTGATCCACTAAAAGGATGGTGATATCTAGGAAATAAACATATTTTGATAGTTCTTCAGGGGCCGAATGAGTGGAATGAATGTCCTCCAATTCAAGAAACTTGATGGATTTCTATAGAATAGACCAGATGAAAAACTACTAAAGTATTGTTTCCTAGCAAGCTATCCATCCAATAAACTTGGGTAAACATATGATATACTTTTGAAGATCCACATAGGACAATATATATATCCTGCTATTATTTAGACAATGCCACATCATTTTCACTATAAATACCAGAGCAAGGAATCTCTTCTGGATAAAGAGTATCTTGTCTCTATGTTGAGGAGCATGTGAATGAGATAGTATAAACTATTTTCTCTTCCCTCATTATTCTTCAGTGTGAGAAGGGAACCAAGGGACCATTCCCAGGTGGTCACATAAATGACTGGAGGATATCCACAAATGGGTGGCATGAGAATCATAGGCTATAGAGAATAATTATGATTTCCTAAAAGACATTCTAGAATTATTCATCGCACTTTTGGAATGTTCTTTTCTTGATGAGCCTAAAAAAAGAATTAAATTGTTTTACTGATTCTTATTGAATTGGTTTATACAAGTGTCCATGGATGCCTTAGTTCTCTTGAATGTGTCTCAGAAGAGGAATTTGGAAGATGGATTCTATCTTCCCTGGGTTGATCTTGATCCCTCAATTTCTAACAACGAAGTCAAGAAACATCCCATAGGTAACCCAAATGCACAATTCAAGGGGTTTATCTTCAATTTATGGGAGTGAATGAAGTCAAAAACATTCTCAACATCTCTAATATTGTTATAAAATATATGATATTTTACCACTAATTTGTCAATGTATAATTCAACTAGCTTTCTAAGAATTTGTTTGAATATGTTGTTTATAGAATGATTCTAAGTGGATATTTAACTCTTCAGTCCAAAGGGAAACATTTGATAGAAAAAGTTCCTCGTGGTTCCTTAAATGTGGTATAATCCTCATATTTTAGGGACATTTAGATTTAATTATTCTTGAAATATCCAACAATAAAGGAGAGATCCTAGAACCCAAAAATAACATTGATCAACCAATCCATCACTGGATGGGGAAAATCATTCTTTAGGAAGTAGTGGTTGAGGTCCCAGAAGTTGATATAGACTCTAGTTTTCCCATTGTTCTTCTAAACTGGGACAACGTTTTCCAAACACATGGGGTACTTTACATCCCTAATTAGTTTTTATTTTATAATATTTTCAACCTTAGAATAAAAAATAACACTATGATATGGGTTCATCTACCTAAGAGAATGTTTGATCCCATGACGAATCACTAAGAGACTAAGACGGTGGAGGAAAAAAATGTGGGTCTAGTATGAGAATCCATTCATAGGTCTGGGAAAATACATCATGGTACAACTTCACGAAAGTAAGAAACTATTTCTGATTCTATGGAGGAATTCCTACACTGATTAGTATTGTCCTTAGATCTTCCTCAGTACCGTGTTTCACATGAATGAACTCATAAATTTTGTTATAGATGCAATCTTCAAATGCGGGAGGAGAATCTTATGAATCTTCTCCATCATCAGAGGCAAGAGAATTGATAGGAGGATGCTGAGGACTGGTGTATTCTTGAGCAGATACCAAATCCTCACTTAGGGGTTCATGTTATGTTGAAACCATGGAAACATAGGTTGTTGAACCAATTACATCTAGCCTTTTACTGCAGGGACCATATTGATGTTAAATAATTGGTGTTGATTCAACTTCTGGAGAGTGATCCCTATTCAGTGGAATAGATGGTAATTTCATGAAATGGCGGACATGGGGAAATCATCCAAGTACATTATAGGGTTGGTGAATTCTAGTATCAGCTGGTCCTACCATGTGTAATAGTATGATGTAATCTTCAAATGATTCCCCATTTTATATATATATCTTCCCATTTTCTAAGATACCTTGAAGAATCTTCCCATGTTTGGTGTTGTGGCTTTAAACTAATGAATCAGGAGAATGAAAGCATCATCAAGGTATTCCCATGGACTAACCACGATGGTTGTGCATTTAACATCATTGGCCTGAACATTCTTCTCCTCTATCTTGTAGTAGTTAGAATCTAGATTGTGGGATTCATATGAGTCAAAGTGGGAGACATTACCTTAATGTAGTTGTACTTGGCCATTGGGAGAGTATTTGAGGCACTAGTGATACAACAAGGGGTCTTCCACATGCAGATGAATCTAGGTATTACCAAGAATTGAATTGTAGGTTGTGTATTGTGACAACATCATGAATTTGGTGCCTTCTATCAAGCTTATTAAATTGGTCTCCAACCAAATCATTCCACTAGCCTATAATTTTTCCTATTATAGCCTTAAATCTTTAGGTCTGATGGAATTAAATATTCTTTAGTCATCCACAACTTGTGGATTGTGTGTGTCAGGATAAGGATAATCCTACAACCTGTGTCGACCAGGAAATGATGGATCTTCATCCTATTGAACTGGCTAGTGATGTAAAATGGGTGAATTTTCTGTTGCATGAGGGTTTTTTCATCTTAATTAGAGAATGATATGATGGTTTTAAATTACTATTTCTCATCCTCCTTTGCATAGTTGGTTTTTCTGGCTCCTACTTCTACTTCAAACTGAAAATGGATTCCAAAGCTTCTGCAAGGGCCTCATACATTTTCTTCAATCGATTGAGGGACTACTGGATTTATATAATAATAGGTATGAGGAGAGGTGCTCAAATATTTCATATATTCAATAAAAATCCATGCTTCTTATGATAGAAGGGATATCCTTACCTGGAGGCACAATGGGTGTTTTTGTTTCTACTGTTGGGTTTTGGAAGGTACAGGAAATATCCTTCTTATGACTAAATAATTCCCCCCTAACCACTATCAGATTAAAATCGGCAAGCTGGTACCAAAATTTTTTGGGACATGACCGATCATGGTGTAGTCATGGATGACCCTCTTAGTCAGTTAACAATGTTGTCTCTAGATGATCTTATCGATTAGTTAACATGGACAGCTTTAGCAGTTTGTTTTAAAAAGTAGGGTTGAAGGATCGTAACTACTGAGATCTATGAAAAACCATATTATTAGTATTTCTAGCATGAAATAATCTATTATTTTTGGTGTACTAAGAATTATATTGTTTCATACATCTTCAAACTTTCCTTTGAGAGCATTGGTGGGAGGTACTTGGGTGATTTTCCTAATATTCCTCAATTTCAGGCACCGTGAAGAGGTATATGAACTCAATGAAGTTTATGGACTAATACTCATTCTCATCATTAGAGGGGTACACTAATTCCTGGATAACCCTAGGAGAAAATACCAACTCTAGAGGCATAAAATTATCGAGATTTCAGGATGGATTCTGCATTAGTGGGGGACCTTGGTTTCCCTTATAATTTCGACACTGGTGTTTCTGAGATTTGGAGGGTCTTGATGTAGATGAAGAAGCAGTGATAGAGGGAGGCATAAAAACCATGGGAGGCTTTCTATTACTAAGGAATTCACTTATGACACGTTGGGTGCAAGAGACTACTCTGTGATCCAACCAATCATCATACTTATGGGTCCCATGACTAGAACCCTTCTTCTATTTACATGAACCTTCACTCTCATATCTGGTCTTGGGGGGGGGGGGGATATGTGATACTTGGGATTGGAAATCTTCTAACATAATTGATCCATCATCCACTAGGTCCAGGATCCATAAGCCTCCTACACTCAAGAAATATCATAATTCATTTATCTAAGGGATAAAATAAATTTTATTGGCCTTAGAAATCCATGAAAGAATAGTTGTGGTTCCTTATGTCTCGGAAGGTTTGTATGGGAACCTATCCCTGATTAAGGTTCAAATCCTAATAAGAGGATCATGCCACAATAAGTCATCTTAGTGGATTAGCATGGTAAGGATGTTCCTATTGGATAAATTCCACGTGAGGTTAATCCTAGTAGGGTTGCTTCGCTTGGTAATTCTCTTCATGAAAAGGGTCCAACAATACTAATGGATCAAGGGCCTCAACCTTATGGTAGTAGTAGTATATACTTTGGAGGAATATCTCACAAGAGTTATAAGAGGTAGTGGGTGTCACTGTTTATCCTACTTCAAGGATTCCTCCAGATGATTATCCTTATAAGATAAATCTTAGAACCCACATGGGAAGATCTTAGTAATGAGATTAATGACCATCTTTATATTGAAATTCCCCACACACATTATATGAATATTCTCTTGAGGTAGTAGCATATCGAGTGACTATGTAAGGCAATTACTCAAGAAAAAATATAGATCTCACACATCATGCCTTTGTTTTCACTTGAAGAGGTCGAAAATACTTGTCCAGTGAATAGTGGAGTCGAATTTGTAGAGGAACATCCTGAGAAGGTTTTCTCAACCAGCGATAGACACTATATGAAGTTGGTTATACCATATGAATGTGGGTCCTTCCAATATCTTGATGAAACACCAAATCATTGTGGCCTTTTATTTCTATAGATTTACCAACATGGGCCCGAACCATTAGTTGAAGTGGTAAAAATTATGTTGTCGGTCAGTCTCCCCATTGAACAAGGAACGTTTAGGGTTCCAAAAAAATGAGGGTAATCTCATGTCATCCACCCAATATGGGAACAGATTTCTATCAGTAGGCTTAGTTCTTTTATGAGAGGAATAAAATCGATACTAAGGAGTATAATCACACCTCTTGAGAGATTTTAGTGACCTATACCTTGATCACATTCAAAATACTCTTGCCTCTACAATAATTGGATGAATGAGATTTCTGATCTCGACTGAGGGTATCTAGGAAAGGAGAACTTGATATTCCCTCTAGAGGTAAAAAGGTATCTCATCAGTTGGAACCATAATCTAGGCATCAACCATCAATGAGATCATTGAAAATTATTTTCTACTCAGTAACCTACTGGATAAAGTTAGCCACCAGGGGAATAGCCTCTATTTTTGGTGAAACCATAGAGGGATAAAATTTCATAACCATTTCCTTACCCATTTAGAAGTTTTTATTGGAATTTAATGTTTTATTGGGGTCATAGAGGTGGATTTACTGCCATGATTAGTGGGTGTGGACACCTATATAGAGGGTTTCCTCGTTCTATGCCACCATTGAGAATGGGTTTTCCCCATAAAACCCATGTTAAAGCCCATGTTCCATAGAATTTGAAGGATGAACATATTTACCATGATGATACGAGGATGGGAACCCGCATCATTAATGGGAAGGTAAAGTTTTCTTATGATAGGGTCAATGTGGAGAGGAGGGTACATTCCCCATCCCCTGTTCTACAAATGCAGATATGCCACTTACTAAATTCTGTGGACAACAATGAGGCTCATGATGCATCTATCAAAGATGGTTTGATGGTATCTCGATGATGTAATGCACTGAGCCACTTGGAGTGATGCCAATTCAACCCTTATGCACTATTGATATATGTCCTCAAGGATCCCTAGAATCCGTGGGTAATCTAATTGATAATCACAGAGGAGGTGAAGTGTCACCCACAAGATCTGGAAAAAACACATGACCTAAACCTCAGTAGGGGATTCAAAGATGTTGAATTTGAGAGTTTCTAGTGGCCATAGCACCATTAAATATTGACTAGTGGTTAAAACCTCCCATAGGCCCTCTTGTTTAGAGGTAGGGTCCAGTTCTTGGTCAGCCCATTATCTGATAGGTTCTAGTTGGGAGAGAGATTAAAACACCTATATGGATAAATTCTATAACTAGATGTCTGATATAAGAGATTCTTTAAGAGTCACCTTTTCATTTCATGCTAGAAAGTCTCTTTTTGGTGGTACCAATCACATAATCATCTCCCACTAGGATGGATTTTTTAACAATGACTCAGGTGTGAAGGAGGTAACACTCATCTATAGATCAACAGGGTGATCATCATCTTGTAGATTCATCCCAAAGAATAATAGCTCCCTTATGTCTTAGGTAGAGGTAGAGAAGTGTGAAACGAGAAGTGAAAAAGATATCTTCTCTGTGAGTCCCTAGCGGGGAACTTGAATTTCCTCCACCGAATATACCCGTGGAGGGATATAAGAAGCCTGTGGATTTTGCCTTATAGAATGGAAAACATAATATAATGGTCTCATACCCAAGACTATAGAATCGGGGGTGAAAAATCAATTACTATTTCATCTGTGTCCTTAGAATCTGATTGGTCAATGCTGTCAATGATGAAATGGCATTTCCCATGATTTCACCTTCTATAGTGAGTGTTTTCCTTTCAACCACGAGATGGTGTTCTAAGGTAGGGTAGCTATTTGGAATGACGGGGGGGGGACCTCCATGCTGATTGGTGGAAAAATAAGGAGTACCTTATCTTTTTTTAGTTGGACCATTTGGTGGACCATCACAGTAGTTGAAATAGACACGAGGATGACCTCTGTGTCGCGAAGAGGGAGTGTAGAGAAAACTTCATACTAGTTGTTGAAAGAGAAGGGAGAAGATATTCATGGATAAATGAAGTTACAGGGGGACATCTGTATTAATTATAATAATTTTGGGTAGTACTATAATGGATATAGATGGTGTGAGTGATTTAAAGGGTCAATGTGGCCTTCCTGTTAGGCGGTTGGGGCCTGGACCCCAATCGAGTGAAAACAGATCCTTGTCTTCTTATTATAGGGACATGGATGGATGCCCTCTTAGTGTTAAGGGACACTAATTTTGTAGAATTTTATTAACCCTATCATACATTCTTCTATGATGGTCCCCATGTTCTTCATCGAGTGGTTCTAACAAGGCTACCTGAGGAGGGGGGAATTCAGTCTTTTCATCGGCCTGTGGTGTACTTTATTGTTGGAATTTATACATCTTGGGGTGATCCCTCCTTGGATACTCCTTGGAAATATTTGTCTCTAAGGTAACTTGTAAATAACCCACCATCTCATCATAGGTGATTGATTCATAGGATTTCTCCAAGGAGAGACACCTAAAAAGGTTTGCTGTTGGCATGGGGGGAGGTTTCCCCTTAAGTGTCCCTTGGGGGGGGGGCGGTGTCGGTGAGGTGAAGAAAACACCAGGTCATAGAGGGATATTTCACATGTGGTAATGAATCCCCTGGAATTCCTAATATAGAATTATGGAATAGATCACCCTCAATTGGATGATATAAAAAGATGAGATAGGTTATGGGTGCCCAGCAGCTGATGTCATGGCGTCAGTCATGACGCATTAGTAGTAATGTGGAATTTCAAAATAATTTCATCTCCTACCCCGGAACCTGTGGGAATTTGTTATTTTGTATCCAATAGTAAGTTTCCTACATGTAATTTGGTATCAACTGTTAGTACATATGAAAGGGATGGGATTTCCAGTGCCCCAGAGTCATATATTAGTTTTAATCAAAGAAGGAATCACACTGACAATGTCGCAGATTGGGAATGCCAAATTCTCACTAACCTAATTTTATGGTGAGTTCTATACTTGAACCAATGGGTTTTTGTGGCATCTTTCACCATATATTTGAATATTTTGACATAATAATCCACTAATATCTCAAATTATTCTAGTCCCCATGTTAAGGATAAGATATTAATGTTGGGTTCACCATTTCTATTTCGAAAACTTTCATTTAGGCCCCACCTATGCATCAAGACAGTTGATGTAAACATTGGATGATGTATCCTTTCACTCCCACATTCCAAAGGAAAGTATATTTTAGCACCCTCATCAACGATATATACTCCTTTATTGAAATAGGATAATGGTATGTCAGATCCTCCTTCTATAAATTCCTCTTTGGAGCTCATCCCCAAGTCTGGACCTTCCTCATAGATTTGATAAATTTTTTAGGAACACATTTTAGATGCCATTTATTTTTGGATGGTGTTTAATTAAACTTCTTTTTTGTGGATATTATGTTATCATCCGGATAGGATAGTAACCTTCAGTCTAGAGAGTTGTCATTTTGGGAATCACTGGACATGTATGGATGTTTGCTGCATTTGTCACTTGTATTCTTCCATTTGGTGGGAATATCATATGAGGCATCTTATGCTGTGGAACCAAAGTCATCCAGTGCAAATCATTAGGTAATAAATCTAGGGGCATAAAAAATCAAATGATTTTACTTCTATAATCCAATATTATATGAAAAGTGTAGTTATTGTGGGTCATGTCACAAGTTCTATGTCCTATGGAGATGAATCAGAACGTCTAGTTGAGACGGATTGGGGCATGAGTTTAATGTCTTGTGATGATGGGGTGAGTTTTATTAGTATAACCCATGGATATAGTTAAAGGAGGTGTTCGGCAAGAAGGAAGAATTTCACACCTATTTGTTTATAGATGGATCATAACAACCTTTAGAGGTGGATCCGAGATGGATTGAAAATAATTCCCTTTGAGGATGATCCAGGAGGTGTATCCCTAAGAGAGAAGATGCCATGCCTAGAAGGTTTATAGATGGATTAGAACACCCCATGAAGGTAGATCCATGATGGATGGATCAAAACACCCCTTGAGGCAGATTTAGGAGGCATGTCACTAATATAGAAAATCTCACACCAGGAAGGTGTAAAAATGGACCATAACAACCTGTGTAGGTGGATCTAGGATATATGGATCAGAACTCATTTTAGAAAGATATAAGAGGTGTTCCCAAAAGAAGTAATATTTCATTGTTGGAAGGTTTATTGATGGATCAGAACACCCCATGGAGCTAGATCCTGGAGGTTCATCCCTATTAGAGGCTACCTATGTTTTCCAATAGTTGGGGTTGAACCTCAAGGAGGCATCCTACATAACCTGTTTAAAAGATAGGGTTCAAATCCAACATATTTTGATGATATATTTTAATGTCATGTGGTTGGAATGATCCCTGTAGTTTTAATGTAATTTGGTAAGGATTATCATGTGGATAAAAGAGAATAAAATGGGATGGTATTAGAATTACACATATAAGTTATCCTTTGAAAGAGTATTTATCTTGGTTATAATTGTGTGGTTCTTATGCATGGTATATACTTGGGTGCTGATAGGAACCAAAATTGGACGGATGAGGATCAAAAAAAGAAGCTTCTTAGAGGATCTCATTCCATGTGAGTGGTACATGAGTCATCTTTTTGGTTGGAGGTGTTTTGGTCATCCCTTACCACTCATACGAAGATCATACTATTTTTATAACATAGGGTAAGAATACAATTTTAGGTCATGTGTTTAGGACGTTGTTGTAAATTATTGCATCATAAGACTAAGATGTGGAACTAGGAAGTTTTTTTTCATGAAGCTTAGAAGAGGCGGGGGGACTCACTCATTACACCTTAGTATTATGTGACCACATTCTAGGTGCCTTTGTTAGGGGAATGGAGTTGTCACTTCAATGGAGGAGAGGTTAGTCATGAGGCATAAGTTAGATTCCCCATGGCTACAATAAAATGGGGTAAGTGTAACCATGCTTATAAGAAATAGGTAGGGATGAACATGAGGAATAAGGGACATCATGTCAAGGACCTGGATGTTATTTAATGCAATTTGAGAGGGTTTCATGTAAGATATGCACGAGAATGGTTCTCTAGAATAAGGGAAGGACATGTATTCTCAAGGTGTAGGTGCTCTCAAAACTAATTTGTGTGAAAGAAGATTATTTTTAACTCTCCTGAGCTACAATCAGAGGTGTCACATGAGGATTACTCAGCGATGGGCCAAGTAAAGTTTTGGTCTATAAGAGGAATGTTGTGAAAGAGTCTCTCTCATGGGTGGTCCATGTTGTGTGTTGTCATGGAAGAGGATTAAATATGTGCACAGGGGTGTCATTTCATATTCTGAAGATCCTATATAGGGAGAAGGGTTGAGATTCCATATATAATGAAAATCTTCAGTGGTGGGTGAAGAAGTCCTTGTGCATGGAAAGGTCTTGCATGTGTCTTATTCCTCTATTGCAGGAGACCATTCATTTAATGTCTTGGATTGGCATTGCCTTTTGTGCATGAAGGGATGCGTTTCATGTGATTCCAATTTCTTTTTTCGAACCCTTATTTCTTATATGAATTGGATTTTTAAATCTATTTGACCTTGATTGAAGCCACTAAAAATATTTTTTCCTTTGTCGCACAAGGTCTTTGAGTGTGAAATGGTGATCTATCTGACAAACTCCAAAACTCAAACATGGCACTGAAACATATTCTCAGTCGGCTAATTGGACATAGAATGTCCCTTTGAGGTGGTATTCCTACTCAGTTCATCCAAAACTAACTGTTTAAGGGATTAGGAAAATGTATATACATAATAATTAGAATTCATAAACAGTGGGAGTGAGGTAATTCTCCTTGGAATGAATTAAAATGAACTAGTGTGCCATTATTTAAGTTGTTACAAGGAAAAATATATTGGAAATGAGAAATAATGGAGATCATTGAGTAATGATAGAAGATGGATTTTGAGAGCAATCAGGAATGAGTGAGGTCAAGAAAGGGATATGAGCGTAGTGAATAGTTATCTTATTTATAGAAAAATGATTGGTCTTCCTTGGTGAAATTTTAAATTATCTAGGTGAGTAGTATGGGAATCTCCAAATTCATCTTGAATATTCTTTGATTTCTAGTGGGAGTAGTGACATCTCTATTGTGGGATGATCGACACATGTCCATCTTCAATAAAAAAATACTCATTTGTGAACTCACATGATTGAGTTTTGTAAAATTTTGAAGTCATTGGTGATTTAGTGCTTCAGATCATAGTGTAAATATTAATGGAAGAATATGAAGATTCTAGTCCAATGATTAGGTGTTATAAATCCTACAAATAAATAAATAAAGATGAAATATTTTAAAAAGAGTTTATTAAATATTTATATTTATTTATTTATTTAAATAGATAAATATATATTTAGATATTATTATTATATTTTTTATGATTATTATTATTATATATTTTTTCATTTTCATTTTATCTTTTCTTCTTCTCATGGGGTGGGGGGTCTTCGTGTTTCATGAAGTGGGGATCAGCTTCATCCAAATATGGCATGAAGTATCATCTTCCTGGATAGAGTGGTGGTTCGGCTTGTGGATTCTATTCATTCTAAATAATAAATAAAAGGTATTCTTTAGTTATTGTTTTTCATTGTACTTAAAATATGATGGCCCAGATTCTTCACCTGGGAGAACAGACCAGCGATTTGATTTTGGTTCAATGCACCAAATCAAAATCGTTAATTGATGGTTGGTAGTGAGAATGAGGGAATTTCACTATGACAGTTCAATTTGGTTCCTACTTGGTGATTTATATCTGGAGACAGTGTCATGGTTTAGCAGTTGTGGTGCATCACAAAGAGTTAGTGGTTCAAGTGACCTCAATGGAAGTGGAGATATTTGACCAAGGATGCGACATGCATTCACAGTGCCTCACAATAGATGTCATTATATTTTGATTGGCAGTGAGTAATGATTATTTGACAAGAAGTGTGGTAAGTATAATGGTGGACCTCAGCATTGATGTATTGACCTATTGTGAGTGTATGGTATGTTAGATAGGGTGATAACACCTGGCCAGTTCCGTAAGTTTCTATGAGGATGTAATTGTGGAGGTGACCATGAGTAGAGATCACAGTTGGTAGAAATGGTTCCTGTGGTAGGTACCCCTACCTTGAAAGGGGTTTTCATGGTATGTTGCAGACTGATGGTCGGTATTCTTTTACACAGTAACTTGCACCTCAACCCACATGGTAGGCTATGCACAATCTGTAATGTGATTGTTAATCTATGGTCACATGATAATCAATGTGCATGTTCACATGGATTCTGCCAGCATAACCACTTCATCCCATTATTAATTTTTGTAAACCTACATTTTAACAAATTAAATTCATCTTTTAGTATATAATTAACAATTAAAAATTATTAGAAAATTTAAATCACACTTCCATTATCCAACAAATAAATTCTCAAATTCATTTACAATTTATCAATTTATCAAAAAAATGATTTTAAAAAGGAAAATATTTTCATAATTAAAAAAAGAATTCATTTTTAGATCAAACATTAAAATTAAAATTTATTTTTCAATATAAATTTATTTATATTCATTAAATTCAAAAAAAATTATTAAAAAATCAGAACTCGAAATATATCCATTTAAAAATTAAATTCCAAATTGAGTTCCAAAATTTTTATTTCGAAGTTCAAAATTAATTTATATTTATATTTTTTATTAAAATTAATTTTTTAAATTCTCCATTAACCACAAAATTGATTACATCAATAAAAATAATTATTTAATATAATTATAAATAATGTAAAGACATATCATATTTTTTTATCCAAATTTCAGACAATGTATTGCTTAAAAAATTAAATAAAAAAAATTATTAAACAGTTAAAAATTATTAATTGGTTAATTTATCAATTAAATCCAAAATTTCACAAAGTATAAAAAATCAATAATTTACCTGGGAAATGATTTAAATTAGGGTTATTTTTAAAGAAAAGTGGACAAAAAGTGTTTAAATTTGCATTTCACATCAACAGACCATAGTAAGTCTAGAACACTAGCAGTTATACTTGTGATATTGATAGAATTTAAAATGAATTGATATCGGTAGGATTCATGTTATTCTTTGTTAGTGTTCCATTTCATGTCCTAGATTGTATTCCCATATTCTAGATCCCACTTTTGTTTTGTTCTATACATGATGGTGTGGTTTCAAGTTTGGTTTCTCAAATGTTTACTTTATGGTGTATACATGGATGGTTTTTCATATACATTAACTTCATCATAAATTTACTTTTGATATTCCTCATTTATGTCACTATGAAATGTTTTTTTGAAAAATCAAAGAATGTTATACCAAACTATTTCTCTTTCAAAATTTCTTTATAAATTGGTGTTGTTTTAAAGCTAGAACTAATTGTGTCATGGTGTTAAAATTTTTATATATTATTTTGTGGTATTATATTTAGATTTAAAACTCACACCGTACTTTTTCCATTGGTAATTTATAGATCTAGTTTTGATGGAAATTTCAAAAATGGATGTGCATCATGTAGTTCCTCAGCTTTTCATAGTGGTCGTTTCTTCCATTGAGAGATGGATGGAGGGTGATGATTGGTCACATGGATATGTGGATTTTTATCAAGTAATGTTTTATTTTAAATTTTGTCCTTTTGTGCTTGATATTGCTTGTCTCATAGATGTGTATGCTTCTTATTCCTTATAATATATTATTTTATCTCCCATTTTTCATCATTGAGTCTTTTTTTGGTTCTTTTTTATCTCCATCTTTTGGAGAGAAATATCACGTAATTTTTCTCATCAACCTAGTTTGAATCATTATAGATTCATTTAACTAGTAAAAAGATTAAGATATTTTTAATTCACAAGAAAATAGACCTTCTCCAACTCATTTTGATGATGGAGTGATAGTGGGAACTAATAGAGAGAACCTCATTGGAATGGGTAAAATTGAAAAAACCCCATATATATATGATAGAATATTTTATTATAGCATGAACATGGGGGTTATTATTGTTTATTATGTGGTAGAAAAGTAAAATGTAGAGGTATATGATAATAAGTATTGAAATGGTGGTTATATCTATCCTTAGGATTCTCCCTTGAATAACATCCTAGTCAATAATAGTTTTTTGTGATAGGGGAGGGAGCTGGAACAACCAATTCAACTACTATAGGTGATACTATTCAATTGGTTTACCATCTAATTCAACTACTATAAGTAATTATTTTGTATTGGTTGGAAGCCTTTTCTCACATTTTATAGTTTCTGGTATATAGTAGTGACCTAATAGTTATCTACAGAACCATAATGAGTTGGGTAAATTTCATATGGCTGGAGGTTTCTCCATATAGAGGAAAAATGGTTTTGTGGCCAAGAAATAAGTGTAATGACCCAAAGATGAAGGTGATTATATTGGGAATGAATTTAAAAATTATTAAATATGTTTCACATAATGTGGAAGAATTAAAAAAGGGGAATATTTTATGGTTGGAATTATAATTATAATTTTAATATATTATGGTGTAAACAAAAAACATTAGATATTAAAAGTTAGTCAATGTAGAATGGATAAGATTCTGGGGGATTCCTTGGAATGAATGTGTGGAATATCTATGTCTAAATATCAAACCTGATTAGATCAAGATCCATTTAATATATATTAAATTTTTAAATAAATTTGGAATGCTTTGAATGACACTTTCACTAAGGTGTAGATTTCTTGAGCATAGGTGGAAGTTACAGCATGGAACTATCGGCGTTTGAGTGTTGCAAAGGGCTGTATAAAGGATCTATAGAATATATTTCCTTTAATTCAATTGGTTATCATAATGAATTAAAATTTTCTCATAGTAAATGGTTTCAAGGTCATGAGAGATTAGGTTTATTTAAACTATCTCGATTCCCCGTGTAAAAGGAATATTGTATTTTCTATGTTGATGGGGAATAATTTCGGGGCCATATAGTGTCTCAAATTGTATATAGATATATACATCATAGACAATGAGGCCTCAAGATACCTAACTAAACTAATTGATACTAAAATTTCTATTCAATATTTGATAAAATAAAGAATACCTGATAATGGTAACTATAATTATTCATATATTGAATACAGATTCATATGTTAATCAAATATTTCACCGTGAGGGCACAACGAGATTTCAAGCATTGGCAATGGGAGTAGTTGGTCTTCCATGCTAAGGGGTGGATTCTAGGATATAATATGAGAAAAATAATTCATTAATATTTTAAACATTGACACATATATTATTTATATATCTTCTTATAATGTTATCATGTTGAATACAATTGAATTATTTACAATTTTAGAAACTAAGGAACTGTGCAAAAGGAATTGTACCAAGACATTCCATTTTTTACTGAAGGGTCAAAATATGAAGATCATTGCCTTAAATCATAGGTAACCATATCAATAGGTGTATGTTTTTATGATGTATCCTCAAATAGGCCCTAAAATACTTCACAATGATGGAGTATTTAGCAAAATTAATCAGTTTGATTTCTATATTTTTGAGAATAGGACTATTTATCAAGTTGGTTTATGTGATATAGAACATGAAACTAAAAAACAACATGGAAAAATTGTTGGGAATTAGGAATAAGATGTGAATCATCATTGGCATGAGGGGTTACACACTGACTTTGATGATTATATTTTATAAATGGGGATTAAGCCTGGCCACAACAATTATTTAGGTAGCTATTTGATAGGGGGTCCTACATGGGAGATAATCGGAGGCTGGATTGTTATAAAAATTTAGGGTTACAGTGAGTGGTGGGATATTTTAAATGTTCTTTGGTTCATGTTAGCCCAATAGTATGGGATAGAGAGAATGAATCCTTATCTTATATTCTCTCTTCAATTTCTTAATCTTTTTATCCTTTCTCTTATATTTTAGATACATGTAACTGTTTTATTTTCGACGGAGTCAACTCTAATTGGATAATTGGTTATATAATTTTATCTAAATCATGAAATGATATACAAATAAGAAATTATAGATTGATAGGATAGAAAAAGACATGATATGATATAGACACACACTGATATAGATGGGGAGGGAGAAGATAAACACATAAATTGACTGGAGAATGATAGGATGAATGTATAGATGATCTGATGAACTAATGGAGAATACAACATAAAAATTTATTTAAATATAGTGGAAAAAACTGAAATAATGATGAATTAAGTAATTAATTAATGGGAAAACAGTGAACTAAAATATCAGATGATATATAGATAGATGTACAGAAAGATGGACGGAAGGACATACGGTCATGATGAAGAATAGGGGGATGATAAATCAATATACGAAATGATTGATGGGATATCGGGAATATTGGAAAATATATACAATAATAGTCACAATCCTAGACACAAAGACACACAAAACACACATCTTGTAACACCTCAACCCTAGTTACCCAGAGTTTGTGCATAATTTTAATACATTGGCATGTTTACAAGGAATCTAGTCCTAGAGGACCAATCAGTTTATCAGTATTGGAAAATATATTAAATACATGAATATTAAATTAAATTATAAAACAAAAAAAACAAGAACAAAATTGTTTCCCGTTTCAACAAACTTGTGTTCCATATCCTATCCCTACAGGTCTACCACAAATACTTCTTAATATCCTAGGAAAAATAAAACATAGAAAGGGGTGAGATCAGATTCTTAGTAAGGATAACAACATAGCAGAAACTTCATAAATAAGCATAAACATTGAAGGCCATGTATAAAACTAAAATAAAATCCTTTTAAACATAAAATTATTTATAATTTGGAAAGGATAAATCAAATAATGCCATTTACATATTCACATGGATATTCTACTAATCTAATAATCACATGTAGTATCAATACATAATTTCATAATTATGGAATGCATAATGTTGGACACCATAACCACATAGTCAAGGACTTGTGACAATAATACAAATAATATTTTTTCATATCCTTTTTCCAAAACACTAGTTTGTATAATGATACCTTCCGATGCTTTGAGGAGCTATAGCGGGATCCACTTGTCACTTATTATGTCCACTGTATTCCTCATATGAATATTTTGAAACATAAAATAAACTATCGTATTAAAACTAACATACAAAATGTCAATACATTAACCATAAACCATGAATGGTATAAAAATATCACATCTACGGTAAAACATATAATAGCTCATTCAATACAATATGGAAGATTTTATTATAATAAATCAACCTCAATCAAGAATAATATCTCATAAAGGATGTTGACATAGTTGAAAATGTTCAGTAAAAATCATTGAGTGAAATATCCATTTTCCATGAAATCATTTAAAAGTCACACAATTTATAAAGTAAGTCATTCAAAATATATTTTTGAATCAAAGTGTCTCATACCACTTTGAATCTTTTTATAGTAATTAACATTTTAAAACATCCATGTCTATATAAATAAATCCTTAAAACAATTTTCAAAACATGGACATTAATGAGAAAGGTTTAGAAGAATAAATATTTACAAAATTTAAAATGAATTTTCAGTAAAATAATACCTTAAAAATAATCAATTTTAAAACTTTTTTATGAAACATGGACATAGATAATAAATATGTCATAGTAAATACTTACACATAAAAAATCAAGAATAATAATGAGATTGGGAAATTAGCACTTACCTTATACTTTTCCTTGGTCTAGGGTACATTAACCTCCTATATAATAGTTAAATCATTGTTATTAAATTATAAAATAACCACATACATAAATATGATATCATATATGATCTTATAATATTTATTTGTTAATAATATTTTAGTAGAATCATTGTTTCTGGTGTTAACTGGTTCATTTTCCTTTATATGTTTTGTTATGTAAGCAATGATTGTTATGTATAGGATGTATTTGATTCATATAAAGAATGATATAATTTTATTAAAATTTCTTTTTAATAATAAAATTAAAATTTTTCTTGAAAGGTTGCGATGAGGAATGAATCTCATCCTGTTCATGGAGACGATAATCCGTACATATGCACGAACGCTACTTCCATTTCATTTTTTATGTTAAAATGAATGAATAACAAATGATACATAGGTATATTATTATTAAATTATAATATAATATTTTATATATTTTACGTATGTTCATTAACACCATCCTTTATACGTTCCATTTATTGTATGAACGAGTCATATCACTTTGAGGGGGCGGTAGTCCGTACTTCCTTAACTGAAATTATCATATATATAAAACTTTAAAAGAATAAAGGTATGCTATAAAAGTTAATTACATAAGATTATCGATAAAATAAATATCATAAATATCATATATAAGTACAGTTCCATCATAATGGTCATCATAAGAGGTGGTAGTTGAATATTGAACTATCATTATTTTAGGAGGCAATAGTTTGTTGTCCCCAGAAACATTATGTTCTATACCCATGAAATGGAGGTGTGTGTAAGTGTAGTTAAAATAAATCTCATAAAGAAAAAATATTATATTTAGGTTACTTGTGTTGTTATAATAGAAAGTAATAAAGAGAGTTTAGGGGGTTGGAGAAGTAAAATAATAGAAAAGAACTTAAGAGGGGATGTTGCCTTTAAATCGGGTAATTCCCTTTGGTTTGAATCAAAGGGCTTCCATGAAGTGCCTTCGGACTAAGGTAAGGATTCAAGGAATAATAGAGGTATGGATGAAGCTTAATTGGGAAGATGTTGGATAATCCAAGTGGCTTGATAGGTGTGAGAAATGGGTTAGATGTGAGAGCTTTTTGTAAGGGGGAGGAGGGGCCCTTTAAGAATATTAGAAAATATTACTTTATTATATAATGATATTTGGTTTCTAATGGTCCAAAACTCATTATAGTAGAAGATAAGATGACTCATGTTCGAAAGTAAATCTTCCAAAAAGGAATTGGACATTATTTGTATATTGTTTTAATTTTTATAATCTCATTTATTTAAATCATTCTTCAATGGGGTAAACACTGCATCATTATTGTGTCATAAATTATTTTATTTATTTGATATCTAAAAAGTATAAAAAAATACCATGATTTATGAAATATTTTTATATTTAAAATTAATATTTGTAGTCTAAAATATAACTTATATAACCCCTTGTAAAAAATATTTTACTAAAAGATATATGTTTTTGTCATTTTTGTCTTTACATTAATTTAATTAATATAAATTGTCATCATTACTCTCATGTGGCTACATGGGATCCCAAAATAGTCTTAAGAAAGACCATGGTCGGAAATGTATCAAACAATAATAATAGGACAGATGTTAGGGTAATTTACTATTTTTATGATAATATTTTTTACCCATATTTACTGGATTTACCCTTTAACTATGGTAAATAAAATATTTACTGAAGTAAATATTCGAAATATCTAAAAATAAAAGTTAACTATATACACAATTTTGACCTACTGATTCCAAATATGGAATCCATTTTTCCATGTTCAAAACATAGAATTAGAAGAAATTAATTTAAAATTAATTCCCATTGTCAAAACAAAAAGCTTGGTTAAATGAAATAATAACTATCAAAAGGTTGACACTTGTTTATGTTCAGTTTAAATGTGAAATTAAAAACAATGATCTAAATAATATTAAATGATAAAAATATTATCTAATTGTACTTTAAAAACAATAAAATATATAATTTAACAGTATAAATTATTTCGATTAATTTTTTTAATTAAAATTTATTATTTTTTTACTATTCATAAAAAATTGAATGTTTTCAAAAGAGTAAAAAAGTTTATAGTAATCTATTTTTGATATTATTAATCCAAAAAGGAAGTCCATTTTGAGAAATAGAATTTATAAAATTTCAAAAAGTGAGTATTACTATTCATAATGGCTATTTTGATTGGTCGTGGTGTGTTAGAATCTCGAAGTTGCATACAACACAAGATATGATATTATTCAAAGGAAAATGTATCGTGGAAGCATGGGGTGTTACATTCTTCCCTCCATAAAATATTTTCATCCTTTAAATTTCTAGAATATTACTACATAAAATGATTCAGGTTGATCTTCATCATAATTTCCTCAGGTTCCCACATTACCTCTTCCATCTTATGATTTCTCCAAATAACTTTCAATAGATGAGTTGTCTAGTTTCCCAAAAATTGTTCTCAAGTATCCAGAATTATGATAGGATCTTCGTAATAAGTCAGATCGGGTTCCTGTTCTATTTTCTCATAGGTGAGTACATTCCTTGAATCTGGCATGTATTTTCTCAACAATGATACGTGGAATACATCATGAACTTTGGATAGACTTGGCGGAATTTCCAAACGGTAAGCTACACCCCCAATTAATTCTTGAATTCCGAAAGGTTCGATGTTCCTAGGAATTAATTTACCCTTCTTACCAAATCGTATAACTCCCTTCCATGGAGATACCTTAATGAAAAATTGATCTCCTGCAAAAAATTCAAAATCCTTCCTTCAGTTAACGGTGTAGATAATTTTCCAAATTTGTGCTGCTTTGATTTGGGTTTGGATAATATTCACCATTTATATTGTTTCCTCTATAATTTCTCGGCCTACAAGTTTTATTTCACCAACATCCTACCAACAAGTTGGTGTGCGACATCTCTTTTTATATAATGCTTCATATGGCACCATCTAAATGCTTGAATTGAAGTTATTATTGTAGAAAAATTCTACCAAAGGTAAATATTGATCCCACATACCTTGAAAGTGAAGTGAGGAAGATCTCAACATGTCTTTTAATGTCTGAATAGTGTTTTATGATTTTCCATTAGTTTTAGGGTGGTAGGTAGTGCTCAAATGAAGTTCAGTATCGAAGCCCTTCTGATGAATTTTCAAAAATCATGATGTAAAATGGGGATCATGATCAGAAACAATCGATAGAAGTACTCCATGAAGTCTTATAACATCATTATTATATAATCATTCTAGACGTTCAAGTGTTAAATCTCCTCTTATAACAAGAAAATGACTGGACTTAGTAAGACGATCAACAATGACCCATATAGAATCATTCCTTATAGAAGTCTTTGGTAGCCCCATTACAAAGTATATCATAATATCATCCCATTTCAACTTAGGTATAATAAGAGGATGCATGAATCCTCTAGGATGTTGCCTTTCAGCTTTCACTTATTGAGAAACCATACATCATGACACATAATCAGCAATATCTCTCTTCATGTTGTCCCACAAAAAATGCTCCTTCAAATATATGTACATCTTAATGCTACTAGGGTGTATAGAAAAATTGGAGCTATGAGAATCATCCAAAATTTCTCTTTTTAGATCAAGTATGTCAGGAACACAATGTATCTTCCCAAATTTCAAAATCCCATCTTCTAATATAAAGTCGATTAATCTCACGTTGTTCACAGCTTTAATTTTCTTTTGAAACTCTTCATCATCAGTATAAGAACCATTTATCCTTTATAGTAAAGATGGTTTAGCAAACATTTGAAAAATTATTGATGTTTCAACTTCCATTAGTATTCCTATATCCATATTTACAAGATCCATGAACATAGGATCCCTTTAAACTCTCAACTTGTTCAAATCTCCATGATCCTTTCTTCTCAAAAGCATATTCCACCTTATTTTATTTCTCTGAGGGGTAGTGTATGGTTCAATCATAATCCTCGAGTAGTTTGAGCCATCTCATGTGCCACATGTTGAGTTCTTTCTATGAGAAAAATATAATTCAAACACTTGGGATCAGTATAAATCTCACATTTTTTACCATATAGACAGTGCCTCCCTATTTTTAGAGTAAAGATTACAGCCGATAACTCAAGATATTGTGTGTGATAGTTTTTTTCAGAAATTTTTAAATGTAGTGATGCATAAGCAATAACCTAATCATTCTGCATAAGGACACAACCAATTTCTTTCTTTGAAGCGTCACTATAAATAACAAACCCATCGTTCCATGATAGTTGAGTCAATATAGTAGCATTGACTAATGTTCTCTTTAGTTCTTCAAAACATTATTCACATTCTTTTGTCTAAACAAATTTAACCCCTTTATATGTGATCTTGATTAATGGGTTAGCCAATCGGGAAAATATTTGGATGAAACGCTGATAATAACCTGCTAAACCAATAAAACTATGTATCTTATTTATATACATCGGTGCGGGATATTCTTTTATTTCTATTTTCATATAAATATAAATATTTATTTCATCATTAGACACAATATGGACAAGAATAAAAATTTCTTGAATCCAAAATTCACATTTTCTAATCTTCCCATATAATTCATTTTTCTGAGGGTTTTTAGAATAGTGAAAAAGTGATTTTCATGATCTTCGTAGCTTTTTTGATTATACCAAGATATCATCAATAAATACCACTAAAAAGTCATAAATATATTCCTTTAATACTCTTTTCATTAGATCCATGAAGATAGAGGGTGCATTAGTTAGTCAAAAAGGCATTACTATAAACTCGTAATGCCCGTACCTGGTTCGAAATGCATTCTTTGGAATGTCTTCCTTATTCACACCCAACTGCTGATATCCATATCAAAGGTAAATCTTTAAAAAATATTGATCTCAATGAATTTGATCAAATAAATTATCAATGTGAGGTAGGGGATACTTGTTCTTTACTGTTATAGAAATGATCTCCCTCTAGTCAATGCACAACCTCATAGATCCATATTTTTATTAATAGAAAGAATAGGGGCTACCCATGGAGAAACACTAGGGAAAATAAATCCTTTATTACTCAAATCTTCTAGTTATTTCTTTTGTGCCACTAATTCCATAGTGTTCATTCAATAAGGGGTCTTCGATATGGGCCCTAAACCAGGAATTAAATCGATGGAAAACTCAATTTATCATTTTGGAAAAAGTATAGGTAAATCCCGTAGAAATACATCAAAAAATTATTGTAAAATAAGAACATTATATATTTGAAAATTAATTTCCTCGCCAATAGTAATTTCAATCTCTTCCTCCCCAATAATTGAATTTAGTAGAGCTACAGGGGTTGATCTAGATAAGAATCAGATGGTGACGTTTCTTCTCTAATGTTAAGGTATTCCATATCATTATCAAAAATCGTAACCTCATTCTTCTTATAATAAATTTACGAATCATGGTCTAAAATCCAATCCATACTGAGGATTATATCAAATTCAATCATGGGTATAATTATGATATCAGTGGATAAAGAACATTTATATTCCATAATGGGGACTGATTCACAATACATTGTTACAATGATACTTCCCTTAGGAGTTTTTATTGATAACTCCCTTGTTAAATTAAATTTGAAATATCTAATTCTCATAGAAAACTGGGAGAATATGAAACAATGTGATGATCCAGAATCAAATAAAGCATTGTCTAAACATGAGGAAACCATTAAATTACCTGCCACCATGTATTTCGGAGCATCAACCTCAGTAGTAGTGATCACATAAGATTTTCCTAGGTCCCTTGGAATTTTCTGAGGTATATTTCCTTGGAGCTTAAGAAATTCATTTTCATAATTCCCCATTTCTCTATAATTTTATAATTCAACAATGACATTCTATTTCATTCCTTTGAAATCACGATCTTGGTGGCATTTTTTACCACACTTATAACATACTATCATTACCTTCAGGAAAGTACCACAGTGTTTCTTACCACATTTACCACAGCATGAAAATTCAAATTTTCCCTTCTTCCCCTTATTTATATTTCCAGAGTGTTTAGAAGATCTCTTCTTCTCTTAATTTTCTTTAATTTCATAAAACATAGAGAATTTCTTTTCTGTCTTGATAGAACATGAGACAATATCTTTGTATAATGAGAAGGATTGTGAGACTAATGATCAATGGAGAAATGGTTTTACAATAACAAATAATCGATCAATATTACTCCTTGGGTTGCGTATATAATATACTGCACGCCTTTCTAACCTTGTAAAGATAGCCTCAAACTTTGTGACATTCTCATCTTCCTTTTGCCTCAGACTCAAAAATTGTCTTTCCATATCCACTTGATGGTCATGAGGAAATTATTTTTCTACAAAAAGATCTTTAAAATCCCTCCATTAATTATTTGATACTTCTTCATCCTCTATTTATTTAATTAATGAACACCATTGATTTGAATCTCCCGTGAGGCGATAAACTACTATGACATCTTTTTCTCTTTCGCTACTCCCCAAAGTAGAAAATATTTTCTCTGAGGAACTTTTCCATTTCTCAGCTACAAATGGATCTATAGTTCAATTTAATGTTAGTGGTTGTTGCCTCATTAATCGGTCTAACATTGATCCTCCGTGTTGTGGATCAGGGTGATCCATATGGGTAAGGATATTATTCAAAACCTAAGTGAGTTTTCCTAGTATAGAGATAAGCCGATCCGAACCAGTTGCATCACCGACTCCACTATAATTATCTTGAGTAGGAGGGAAATCCCTGCATGGATTACATGCATTGATAAGGTTCCCATTCCTTCCACTAGGTTCCATTTAAAAACAATGGAATACACTACATTAGTTTATGAATCACAATACATACTTTTACAATTTTAAAACAATTAACCTAATTTGAATAGATTTTGGATATAATCTAGAATCAGAAAAAAAAAATCTTTGAGGAGGTATATAGTCATAAATTTATAATAATGGGTTGTAAAAAATGTGAATTATCCAAAGAATATCCCCCATGAGTGTCATAACCAAGAGTACAGAAAGGCTTATTATTATAAGGCCCCAGCCTTAAACCTTACTTAATCTTGAGTTATTACAAGATTACACATTGAGGATCTTTTCAGGTTTAGAGTTTTAGAGAATTAGATCATAAAACTTACGTTAAATTCCCGATATAAACAAAGTGGTTACATAAAGATAGTATTCTTCATTCCCATCAATGGAAACACATTTAAAATAAAACATGGATTATTTCTTGACACATCCTTGACTCTATCATCTTATCATGTACCTTTACCTTGACCAGTGAAAAACATTTCAAAACTTGGGATGAGTATAAAAACTCAGTGTGGGTTATAAAAAAACATGGAAAGGAAACATGAGTTCATATATACATAAGAATGAAATCATACTTTACCCATAAAACATAGGCACTTTAACATACCTCATAAAATCATGAATAAATCAAAGAAATCATAAGACATAAAGGTAACTTGAGGCATTCATAACATTCTTACGTAGGGAGTAACCCTCTTGGTTACATTTGGAATACCCATCACAGTATATTCCCTAAAATCTCTTCGGAGAAACCTTAACATTTCACTCCTTCGCGTTACCCAATGCATTGGAGAGCTATATCGGGCTCACCCGCCCTTAGTTTATCACGGAACCACCCGTCTTCATAATAATGCCCAAGAACCATAACATAATCGTATCACATAAAACATGCATAAAGGAAACATAACATTTCCACATTTCAATCTCAAGATATCAATACAACACAAAAACATTGTGAAAACCATTTTCCATACCAAAATAAAAGTAAGGTAAAACATGGTATTTATTTTTCTTTAAAAAAGAAGGTATGGCTTGTAGAGGAAGCCGAAACTCAAATAACGGTCACGACGGCGGAGAAGTCGTTGTCTCCGCATACGTACGACAAAAACATTCCCTTTTGTCGTTTAGTAAACGCTTCGTATAAAAAAGATTCTTTTTGAATAAACGTAAATGTCAAAGGGGTTTATACACCGTATAAAAGAAAGTTGTGTATAAAATAAAAAATGCCTCAATGAAAGGAGATTGAGACGATGTCCCATACCTCGTATCCAACTTGACCCGACCGTTCTTTAATCTCCTGAATAATAAACTTGAGTTAATCTATACTTTCTTATGAATCTTTTTCAAGTTCATTATTCCTTTTATACCATGTTATGAACATCATGTAATCAGTTAAGTTAATAATGTTCATTTTGTCGGTATTTGGTTCTTAAGTCAAAAATAGACTTCTTACACTTACATGTTGTTAATTTGTTCAAAGGTTCATTATATCCAGAATGGTATTAATGATGTAGATATCATATATGTCATATATATCCAGTACATACATGCATTTATAATATTACATAATCATTTAGAGGTAAGAAATGAAATGCACCGTTCATGGAGACGGTAAGCCGTACGTACGCATGAATGCTACTTTCATTTCTATTTCGTATTTTATAGAATGGAATCATAATGATATGAAGGTATATTATAATTCCAGTATAATATCATATATAATATCATAGTTCCATCCTTTATATCTCCCACATATGGTATTTAACGAATCAAATCACATTGAGGGGGCGGTAGTCCGCACTTCCTAAAATGAAGATATCGTGTTTACCCATAATGGAAACCATAAAGGTATGCCCAAAATGAAAAAAAACAGAAGATTAAGGAAAACATAAACATATTATATATCATATATAAAAATAGTGACATCATAATGGCCACCTTTTAAGGTGTTAAATGATTATTGAACAATCATCATTTCGGGAGGCAGAATTTCGCCATCCACAGAAACCGTATGTTCTTTTACCATTTGATGTAGTTGGGTGAGAGTGTAGCTCAAATAAATCTTATAACAAAATCCTAGTATATTTAAGATACTGGTTTTGTTACAAAAGAAGTAAATAAAAAGAGTTTAGGGGGTTGGAGAAGCAAAATAAAACAAATGAACATGAGAGAATGAATTACCTATAAAAGTGTAACTCCTTTTGAGTTGAGCCTAAAGGCTTCCTTTGAAAGGATTCTACCCAAAGGTAATCCTCTAGGATGAGGATAGGGATGTGGAGAGAGTAAATGGGCAGGGTTTGGCCGATCCAAAGGCTTGAGGAGTGTGTGAAATGAGGTAGAGGTGGGGGCTTTTATAAGAGGAGAGGAGGGGCACTTTTGGAAGGTAAAGAAATATTACTTTATTTGAAAATGTGTTTCGGTTTCAAAAGGTCCCACATTGATATAATTCGTGTATAAGGTGATAAGGGTTCGCAATCCACTCATACAATTGGTTTTGGCCATGTGTAGTTCATAGATTTTACATTATCATTCCATTTTATTTAAATCGTCAAATAATGATGTCATCACTGCATCATTATTATGTCATAAATAATTTAATTTATTTAATGTCTAAAAATCATAAAAAAATACTATGATGTAGGAAATATTTTTATCTTTCCAATTACTATTTATAATAAAAAATCTGATCTTTATAAACCCATGTAAAAATTATTTTCGTAAAACATCTCTTGTTTGTGTCATTTTTACTTTAACATTTAATAAAAAGTTATTTATGTCATTTCCAAACCAAAGTGTCTCCATGGGGTCCCCAAGTTGACCCATGTATTGTCTTGGTCGGCCATGACACAACCAATAAGGTTGTGACATGTTTCTTGGTCATTTCCTATTATTAAAGCATTATTTATACCCTAAACTACACTAATTACCACTAATCGCGATTAAGAACTTAATAAGTTACTATTCACCAAAAAATTATTTTAATCTCATTGAACCAAATTTTACTTCTTAATGACAACCATGTATGTCGGATTTTCAAAATTCAATACACATTAGTGGTAAACTTTCATTTAACTGAAAAATCAGTTTGCTTGATTACCACTTAGTGGTTTCACTATTAATCAAAAATTGATGTTTTTCAGAAAATTACCAAAAAATCACCCTAAGCTATATTTGATATTCCGAATTCAAAAATTAAGTCCATTTTACAAAACTCAAATCATATAAGTCACATTAATTAATTCAATAATTAATTCCCGCTGCCAGAGCAAATAGCGTGTTTTTACAAAACAATAAGTATCAAAATATTGACACCAGTTTAAGTCTAATTTCAAAGTGAAATTGATTCCAATGACCACCATTGGATAAAATGGTAAAAATATATTCTAATTTTACTTCAAAACCAATTCATAACATAATCTAATCATATAAATAAATTAGATTAAAAAGCAGTTTTGATGTAAAATGCAGTATTTTTCACTATTCATTAAAAAATGAACATTGTCAGAAAAATACCAAAAATTCACACAAGGTAAATTTTGATGTCCCGATCATAAAGGATAAGTTTTTTTGACAAACATAGTTTATAAAATTGTCAAAATATATATTCAAAAAGGGTTTTCCATCATAAGGAAGTAAAACAATCTTTTAAGAATATTAGTGTATTCCATGCATAAGATTGTATTTATTTTCATTTTAAGCCTCTATAACACTATCTTAATCATTAATAGACATATATAAAAATATCTATTATTTATTACTTACTTGGGATGTTACATCATTCCCCCTTTAGAAAATTGCGTCCCCGCAATTTATTTACTTATCGAATAAATGGGGGTACTTATCCCTCATTGCATTTTCAGATTCCCATGTTGCCTCGTCAATCATGTGGTTTTTCCAAAAAACCTTTACCTGCTTAATCACATTATTCCGTAACACTTGCTCCCTGAGGTCAAGAATCTGGACTGGTTGTTCCTCATAAGATAGGTTCTCTTCCAGCTGAACTATCTCTGGGCTCAAAACATGAGATGGATCTGGCATATACTTTCTCAACATCGAAACGTGAAAAACATTGTGTACCTGAGATAAACTCGGAGGTAAAGCCACTCGGTATGCAAATGATCCAACACTTTCTAGAATTTCGTATGGTCCAACGAACCTTGGACTCAACTTTCCTTTCTTACCAAATCTCATCACGCTTTTCCAAGGAGAAACCTTGAGAAAAACATGATCACCTACCTCGAAAGATAGATCCTTCCTCCGGTTATCCGCATAACTCTTCTGCCTGCTCTGAGCTGTTCTCATGTGTTTCTGAATTAGATGAACTTTTTCTGCCATTTCTTCTACCAATTCTGGTCCAATCAACTTCCTTTCACCCACTTCATCCCAAAAAGCTGGAGTTCGACACCGCTTCCCATATAATGCCTGAAATGGCGCCATCTGTATACTGGAATGAAAACTGTTATTATATGAAAACTCAACCAAAGAAAGATGTTGGTCCCAACTTCCCTGATAATCCATAGAACAAGCTCATAGCATATCCTCCAATGTCTGAATTGTTCGTTCTGACTCCACATCTGATTGAGGATGAAAAGCTGTACTAAAATTTAATTCAGTACCCAACGACTTCTGAAGGCCTTTCCAAAAGTTAGAAGTAACCATGGGATCACGATCCGATACAATGGAGAGAGGAACTCCATGTAACCTGACTATCTCTTTAAGATACAAATGGGGAAAGTTGATCAAGAGAGAAAGTATCTCGTATAGCAAGGAAATGAGCATATTTGGTCAAGCGATCAACAATAACCCCGATTGCATTATTACCTCGAGATGTCTTTGGTAATCCAACAACAAATCCCATGGATATATTCTCCCATTTCCACTCTGGCACTGGTAAAGGCTGAAGCATCCCTTTCGGTAACTGCCGCTCTGCTTTAACCTGCTGACAAGTCAAACACTTCACAGTAAAATCAGCAATATCTCTTTTCGTTCCATCCCACCAGTAATACTCCCGCAGATCTCTATACATCTTAGTACTGCCCGGATGAACTGAAAACGGAGAACTATGAGCTTCACATAACAATTATCTCTTCAAATGTGAATCACAAGGCACACACAATCTCTTTCCAAATCTCAAAACACAATCACTATCAATGTTGAATTCAGGCAACTTACCTTTCTAAACCAGCTCTACCTTTTTCTGCAACTCACTGTCTTTCTTCTGTGCTTGCTTGATTCTATCTGATAGAGAAGATATCACTGATACCTGAAACAAAACAGAAGGACTTCCTGCACCAACAAATTCTATTCCAAAGTTCATCAAATCCTTAACCAAAGGATCAAGTTCCAAATGCAACATTGTTAATGAAGCATTACTTTTTCGACTCAAAGCATCAGCCACTTTATTTTCTTTTCCCGGATGGTAATGAATTGTAAAATCATAATCCTTGATTAATTCTAGCCATCTCCTCTGTCTCATGTTTAACTCTTTCTGAGTGAATATATACTTTAAACTTTTGTGATCAGTATATATTTCACACTTTACTCCATACAAATGATGCCTCCAAATTTTTAAAGAGAAAACAACAGCAGCTAATTCCAAATCATGTGTAGGGTAATTTACCTCATGAGTTTTCAACTGTCGTGAAGCATAAGAAATTACCTGATCATTCTGCATTAGGACGCAACCAAGTCCCTTCAATGAAGCATCACTGTATATAACAAAATCACCATTCCTGGAAGGTAGTGCCAAAACTGGAGCATTCACCAATCTTCTTTTCAATTCTTGAAAACAATCATCACATTCTTTTGTCCAGATAAACTTAACACCCTTCCGAGTTAGCTTAGTCATTGGACTAGATAACCGTGAAAAATTTCTAACAAACCTTCGGTAATAGCCCGCCAAACCAAGGAAACTACGAATCTCTATTTGATGGACTGACATCTGCTGAAGTAGTTGCAAAGGATTTCACCACCCCTTTCTGCTTGTAGCCTAACTTCTTCCCATCACTCAAGCTCTTTGTCAGACACTCATTTGCATAGTGACCCATCTCATTTCACTTAAAACATTTCACTAACTGTAAATAAAATTTGTTCTTACCTTCACCTTGATCCTTTTCAGTGCAATCACGAGCCTTATGTCCCATCTTACCACATCGGTAGCACTTTCCAGAATTCAGAAGACATTCCCCAGCATGCCTTTTGCCACATTTATCACAAACTGGAAACTTAGTTCTCTTACCATCAGACTTTTTTGAAGAATTCTTACCTTTCTCCTGCCACCTCGGTCTCTTCTTCTGCTGGTTGTTATAGAACACTTTGTCATCGGCAAACACCATTTCCACCTTCTCAGCACATTGAAAAAGCTTTTCATAACTTTTAATCTCACGAGAAGCTATTGCCCTTCAATATTTTGGCTTTAATCCTGAGTAAAAACGATTTATTTTACTATCAAGGTCCCGGATAAAATTTGGAGCATACCTTGCCAATCGAGTGAAACTTTCTTCATAGGCAGCCACTGAGTCTTCCTCTTGCCTCAATTCCAAGAATTTCTTTTCCATCCTAAGTCGAACAGCCTTAGGAAAATACTTCTCAAGAAACATACCTTTGAATTCATCCCAGTCAAGAGCATCAATTTCATCGGCGTCCCTGATATTTTTAACCATAGACCACCACGGATCTGCTTCACCCTCCAAACGGTAAATAGCAAGACTAACCTTTTGATTGTCTGAAGACCCCATGACATCAAAAATCTTCTCCAGTGCTTTAATCCACCCTTCAGCTAGCACAGGGTCAGATGATCCTCTAAATGATGGTGGATGTTGCCTCATGAAATGTTCCACCACCGACATGTTCCTCTGCGGTTGATCTGGCTGATCTCGTGCATGGATACCACCGCCATTTATCGCTTGAGTCAACTGCGCCATTACTGCAACAAACTGTTCAGTTCCAATTCCAACCATCTCAGGATGCTGATTTGGAAGGTTATTTCCTTCTGTATGCCTTCCTAGCACTGCTTCCCTGTTTCCTCTGCGTAATACCATTATGAACAAACATGTCTTAGATGAAGCAACATGGTAATCTTCAAATGCTATATTATTTCAAAAAAAATTGGATAATCATTTAATAGAATTCTAACTCCTAAAGTTATATAAACCTCCCTTTGATACCAACTATAAGGCCCCACCCTTAAGCCTTACTTAATCTTGAGTTATTACAAGATTACACATTGAGGATCTTTTCGGTTTTAGAGTTTTAGAGAATTAGATCATAAAACTTGGGTTAAATTCCACATGTAAACAAAGTGGTTACATAAAGATAGTATTCTTCATTCCCATCAATGGAAACACATTTAAAATAAAACATGGATTATTTCTTGACACATCCTTGACTCTATCATCTTATCATGTACCTTTCCCTTGACCTGTGAAAAACATTTCAAAAACTTGGGATGAGTATAAAAAATCAGTATGGGTTATAAAAAAACATGGAAAGGAAACATGAGTTCATATATACATAAGAATGAAATCATACTTTACCCATAAAACATAGGCACTTTAACATACCTCATAAAATCATGAATAAATCATAGAAATCATAAGACATAAAGGTAACTTGAGGCATTCATAACATTCTTACGTAGGGAGTAACCCTCTTGGTTACATTTGGAATACCCATCACAGTATATTCCCTAAAATCTCTTCGAAGAAACCTTAACGTTTCACTCCTTTGCGTTACCCAATGCATTGGAGAGCTATATCGGGCTCACCTTCCCTTAGTTTATCACGGAACCACCCGTCTTCATAATGATGCCCAAGAACCATAACATAATCGTATCACATAAAACATGCATATAGGAAACATAACATTTCCACATTTCAATCACAAGATATCAATAAAACACAAAAACATTGTGAAATCCATTTTCCATACCAAAATAAAAGAAAGGTAAAACATGGTATTTATTTTTCTTTAAAAAAGAAGGTATGGCTTGTAAAGGAAGCCGAAACTCAAATAACGGTCACGACGGTGGAGAAGTCGTTGTCGCCGCATACGTACGAAAAAAACATTCCCTTTTGTCGTTTAGTAAACGCTTCTTATAAAAACGATTCCTTTTGAATAAACGTAAAAGTCAAAGGGGTTTATACACCGTATAAAAGAAAGTTGTGTATAAAATAAAATATGCCTCAATGAAAGGAGATTGAGACGAGGTCCCATACCTCGTATCCAACTTGACCCGACCGTTCTTTAATCTCCTGAATAATAAACTTGAGTTAATCTATACTTGCTTATGAATCTTTTTCAAGTTCATTATTCCTTTTATACCATGTTATGAACATCATGTAATCAGTTAAGTTAATAATGTCCATTTTGTCGGTATTTGGTTCTTAAGTCAAAAATAGACTTCTTACACTTACATGTTGTTAATTTGGTCAAAGTTTCATTATATCCATAATGGTATTCAGGATGTAGATATCATATATGTCATATATATCCAGTACATACATGCATTTATAATATTACATAATCATTTAGAGGTAAGAAATGAAATGCACCGTTCATGGAGACGGTAAGTCGTACGTACGCATGAACGCTACTTTCATTTCTATTTCGTATTTTATAGAATGGAATCATAATGATATAAAGGTATATTATAATTAAAGTATAATATCATATATAATATCATAGTTCCATCCTTTATATGTCCCACATATGGTATTTAACGAATCAAATCACTTTGAGGGAGCGGTAGTCCGCACTTCCTAAAATGAAGATATCGTGTTTACCCATAATGGAAACCATAAAGGTATGCCAAAAATGAAAAAAACAGAAGCTTAAGGAAAAAATAAACATATTATATATCATATATAAAAATAGTTATATCATAATGGCCACCTTTTGAAGGTGTTAAATGAGTATTGAACAATCATCGTTTCGGGAGGCAGAATTTCGCCATCCACAGAAACCGTATGTTCTTTTACCATTTGATGTAGTTGTGTGAGAGTGTAGCTCAAATAAATCTTATAACAACATCCTAGTATATTGAAAATACTGGTTTTGTTACAAAAGAAGTAAATAAAAAGAGTTTATGGGGTTGGAGAAGCAAAATAAAACAAATGAACATGAGAGAATGAATTACCTTTAAAAGTGTAACTCCTTTTGAGTTGAGCCTAAAGGCTTCCTTTGAAAGGATTATTCCCAAAGGTAATCCTATATGATGAGGAGAGGGATGTGGAGAGAGTAAATGTGTAGGGTTTGGCCGATCCAAAGGCTTGAGGAGTGTGTGAAATGAGGTAGAGGTGGGGGATTTTATAAGAGGAGAGGAGAGGCACTTTTGGAAGGTAAAGAAATATTACTTTATTTGAAAATGTGTTTCGGTTTCAAAAGGTCCCACATTGATATAATTCGTGGATAAGGTGATAAGGGTTCGCAATCCACTCATCCAATTGGTTTTGGCCGTGTGTAGTTCATAGACTTTACATTATCATTCCATTTTATTTAAATCGTCAAATAATTATGTCATCGCTGCATCATTATTATGTCATAAATAATTTAATTTATTTAATGTCTAAAAATCATAAAATAAATACTATGATGTAGGAAATATTTTTATCTTTCCAATGACTATTTATAATCAAAAATCTGATCTTTATAACCCCATGTAAAAATTGTTTTTGTAAAACATCTCTTGTTTGTGTCATTTTTACTTTAACATTTAATAAAAAGTTATTTATGTCATTTCCAAACCAAAGTGTCTCCATGGGGTCCCCAAGTTGACCGATGGCTTGTCTTGGTCGTCCATGACACAACCAATAAGGTTGGGACATGTATCTAGGTCATTTCCTATTATTAAAGCATTATTTATACCCTAAACTACCCTAATTACCACTAATCGCGATTAAGAACTTAATAAGTTACTATTCACCAAAAAAATTATTTTAATCTCATTGAACCACATTTTACTTCTTAATGACAACCATGTATGTCGGATTTTCAAAATTCAATACACATTAGTGGTAAACTTTCATTTAACTGAAAAATCAGTTTGCTTGATTACCACTTAGTGGTTTCACTATTCATCAAAAATTGAAGTTTTTCAGAAAATTACCAAAAATTCACCCTAAGATATATTTGATATTCCGAATTAAAAAATGAAGTCCATTTTACAAAATTCAAATCATATAAGTCACATTAATTAATTCAATAATTAATTCCCGCTGCCAGAGCAAATAGCGTGTTTTTACAAAACAATAAGTATCAAAATATTGACACCAGTTTAAGTCTAATTTCAAAGTGAAATTGATTCCAATGACCACCATTGGATAAAATGGTAAAAATATATTCTAATTTTACTTCAAACCCAATTCAGAACATAATCTAATCATATAAATAAATTAGATTAAAAAGCAGTTTTGATGTAAAATGCAGTATTTTTCACTATTCATTAAAAAATGAACATTGTCAGAAAAATACCAAAAATTCACAAAAGGTAAATTTTGATGTCCCAATCATAAAGGATAAGTTTATTTTGACAAACATAGTTTATAAAATTGTCAAAATATATATTCAAAAAGGGTTTTCCATCAGAAGGCAGTAAAACAATCTTTTAAGAATATTAGTGTATTCCATGCATAAGATTGTATTTATTTTCATTTTAAGCCTCTATAACACTATCTTAATCATTTATAGACATAGATAAAAATATCTATTATTCATTACTTACTTGGGATGTTACAATTATCGTGTACCAGGATACCCCGAGTCAATTTTGAAACTCCATGTTAGAGTTTTCACTCCTAAGTACATCTATTCCAGATCTTCCTCTACCTGCTCGTATCTAAACAGGGATGTATTTCCTGGAAAATACCCAAAATCTCCACATTAACAAAATTCTAGTAAGTTCTTCTATACTAATCCTCAAATTCATTATTAGGGTAATGTGCTCTAATTAGATTTTATCTAAATCTACTTTCCATGGTTTGTACTATACATCCTATAATACCAATTGTAACGCCCCGAACCCAATTACCCAAAGTCAGTGAATTATTACATAACATTGGCATGATCACAAGGGATCTAATCTGGAAACACCGATCAGTTTAGCATCCTTAGGAGTACTAGATACATACATAAGTTTTACATTACATAACTAAATAAAAACAACAGCAAACGTTTTTACCCATTGAACACACTTATATCTCTTAGCTTATCCCTAAAGGTCAACCATAAAATTCTTCTTCATATCCTAGGAAAAATAAAACATAGAAATGGGTGATCCCAAATGCACATTAAGGATAACAATACAGTGGAAACTTTATAAATATGAATAAACATTTAAGGAAATGTATAAAACTACAAAAATCATTTTAAAGTTAAAATTCAGTATAATATGGAAGAGATAAATCAAATACTACCATTTACTTGTTAACATTGATATTATAATGGTTGAATAATAACATGTAATATCAATAGCTAATTTCATAATGATGGAATGCATAATTCCAGACATCATAACCACATACTCAAGGCCTCAGGCCAAGTATACAAATAAGATTTCATCAAGGCCTTGTGCCAAGACACTAGTTTGTCTCATGAGTCCTACTGATGCATCGAGGAGCTGTAGCGGGCTCCACCCATCACTTACTAAGTCCATTTCATTCATTATAATAAAATTTTGAAACATAACATAAACATTCGTACTGAAGCTAACATACAAAATGTCAATACACTAACCATAGACCATAAAGGGTATAAAAATATCAAATCTATAGTAAAACATATCATAACTCATTCCATACAATATGGAAGATTTTATTATAATAAATCTACCTCGATCAAGAATAATACCCAATAAATAACATTGACATAGTTGAAAATGATCAGTAAAACTATTTGAGGGAAATATCCCTTTTTCATGAAATCATTTAAAAGTCACACAATTTATAAAGGAATTCATTTAAAATATAGTTGTGAATCAAATTGTTGCATACTACTGTGAATATTTTGAAAGGAATTAACATTTTAAAACATTCATGTCTATAAAAATAAATCCTTAAAACGATTTTAAAAATATAGACATTAATGAAAACGGTTTAGAAGAATAAATATTTAAAAAATTTAAAATGATGTTCTGGTAAAGGAGTCCCTTAAAAATAATCCATTTGAAAACTCTTTTATGAAACATGGACATGAATAATAAATATGTTCCAGTAAAAACTTACACATAAAAAATCTAGAATAATAATGATATTAAATAATTAACCCTTACCTTGTAATTTTCCTTGGTCAAGGGTACGTTAACCTCATGTATAATAGTTAAACAATTGTCATTAAATTATAAAATAACCACATACATAAATATGATATCATATATGTCCTTTTAATATTTCTTTGTTAATTATATTTTAGTAGTATCATTGTTTCAGGTGTTAACTAATTCGCTTTCCTTTATATGTTTTGTTAGGTAAGCCATGTTTTTTATGGATAGTATGTTTTTTTATTAATATCCAATATGATATGATGTTCTTAAATGATATTTTTAATAATAAAATGAAAATTATTCTTGAATGGTTATGACAGGGAATGAATCTCATCGCGTTCGTAGAGACGGTAATCCGTACGTATGCACGAACGCGACTTCAACTTCATTTTATATGTTAAAAGGAAATAAGACCAAATGATACATATGTATATTATTATTCTAGTATAATATAATATTTTATATATATTACCTAAATTAATTAATATCATCCTTTATATTTTCCATGTTTAGTATGAATGAGTCTTATAACTTTGAGGGGGCAGTAGTCCGCACTTCCTCGAATGAAATTATCGTATATATAAAACATAAAAAGAATAATGGTATGCTATAAAATAGAATTACATAAGATTATAGGTAAAATAAGTATCATTAATATCATACATAATTATAATTCCATCATAATGGTCACCATAAGAGGTGGTAGTAGAAGATTGAACAATTATCATTTTGTGAGCCAGTAGTTCGTCATCTACAGAAACATTATATACTATACTCATTAGATATAGGTGTGTGTAAGTATATTTTGGATCCTAGTTTTGTTATTAAATAAATTAATAAATAGAGTTTATGGGGTTGGAGACGTAAAATAAAAGAAAATAACTTAAGAGGACATGTTACCTTTAAATCGGGTAACTCGCTTTTGTTTGAACCAAAAGGATTCCTTGAAGTGCCTTTAGCCTAAGGTTAGACTTCTAAGAGGAATATAGGTATATAGGGATCTTAAGTGAAAGAGGTTGGATGATCCATGTAGCTTTAGAGGTGTGAGAAATGGGTTGTAGTTGAGGGCTTTTCATAAGGGGGAGGAGGGGCACTTTAGGAATGTTTGAAAATATTATTTTATTATAAAATGATTTTCGGTTTCTGAAGGAAAAAAATTCATTAAATTCAATGATATGATGTATAATGTTCTAAATAAAGTCATAAATTAATAATTTTATAGGTTTTGGATATTTTTTAATTTTTATAATCTCATATATTTAAATCATTTTTAATGAGATAAACACTGCATAATTATTATGTCATAAATAATTTTATTTATTTGATGTGTAAAAATTATAAAAAAATACCACGATGTATGAAATATTTTTAGATTTCAAATTAATACTTATTGTCTAAAATATAACATATATAACCCCTTTTAAAAATTATTTTACTAAAAGATATATGTTTATGTCATTTTTGACTTTACATTATATTAATTAATATAAAGTGTCATTATCACTCTCAATTGGATCCATGGTGTCCCCAAATCAACCCAAGGATTCCCATGGTATGACATGTATAAACCAATAGGAATAGGACACATTTTAGGGTAATTTGTTATTATTATTATTATATTTTTTACCCTTATTTCCCAGATTTACCCTTTAACTATGGTAAATAAAATATTTATTGAAGTAAATATTCTTAAGGTCTAAAAAAGATACCTATTTACACAATTCGGACATCCTGATTCCAAATATGGAATCCATCTTTCTAAATTCAAAACACATAAGTGGTAGAAATTAATTTAAAATTGATTTATGTTGCTAAAACAAAACGTGTTTTTTATGAAATTATAACTACCAGATGATTGAAACATGTTTATGTCCTGTTTAAATGTGAAATTACATCCAATGAGCTAATTTATATTAAATGATAAAAATATAATCTAGTTTTACATTAAAACAACTCAAATTTATAATTTAACACTATAAATTATTTCAAAAAAATGATTTTTTTAATTAAAATTTATTATTTTTCACTGTTCATCAAAAATTGAATTTTTTCAGAAGAGTACCAAAAATTCACCCTAAGATAATTGGGATATTAAAAACACAAAAATGAAGTCCATTATGAAAAATAAAATTTGAAAAATTAAAAAAAGTGGGTATTAATATTCATGAAGGCTAGTTTGATTGGTCGTGGTGTGTTAGAATCTCAAAGATGCGTACATCGCAAGCTATTGCATTATTCAAAGGAAAATATACCGTGAAAGCTTGGGGTGTTACAAAATTGGATTGGTAGGATAGATAGACCAGTGAATAGATATTCTTATAGATATAAAGATAATCACACATGCATGTATGAATGAGTCCAATGTGTCCCGAGAAGGAGATAAATTCTAGAGGGCCTATTTATATGGATAAAAACTATAGAGTAACTAGATACATGTATTAAATGGGAGACAATATAATCTCCATGTGTTGTGTTTTCTTATATGCATGCTATCTGAAAATCAATTTCACAAATATTTTTAATAAGATGAATTCAAGAGAATTTATTAAATTAATTAGAGTCTTAGACTAGGAAGCAAGATTCCATAATGGTTGAGTCTACCAAATATACTCTCATCTAAAGAGAGGTGTTATAATCACCTCCCTAGGTGATCATGAGGCCTCATGCCTTTGGAAATCAGAAGTCGTAGAAGATCAAGACCAACCAAAATGCACCTGCGGATGAAAGATACCATCAGAAATATTAATGTATTTGTTTTGATGGATATATTAAAAAACATGTAGGCACACATATTCACACATGCTAATAGATAGATAGAAATACACATTTATAGGATTGGTTATCCAATACCTATCTGTCCCTCCATTCATCCATGCATGCTTACATACATGCATCTATATTTTTATATATCCATCCATACATTAATTAACACATATTTCTATACAAACATCCATCCAAACATGCATCCATCCACACATGAAAAAATTCATCCATGCATCCATTAATACATCCATACATGTATCCATTCTTCCATTCATACATAAATGTATCCATACATCCCTGAATTATAGCATGCATGCATGCATCTATTCATCTGTACATGAATGCATGCATCGATCCATGCATACATACATGCATGTATACATCCATAAATAAATCCATGAATCTAAAAATTCATACATATATTCTCATATACATATCCAAACATGCATATTTAAATTAATTCATACATCCATCTATCAATCCATCCCTACATCCATTAATATATATCCATCAATTCATCCACACATACTTAAATACCTATATGATTACATGTATTAATGAATGTATCCATTATAAATGCATTCATACATCCTTTTATAGGTAAATAGGACTCAAATCATGTATTATAGAAATATAGTAACCAATAATATAGATGGGAGGAGGAAGATGATTGAGAAGAATCTTCATGGAGTGATTCAACCCATTCTAGAAGGATAATTCCTAAGCTAAAGGCTAATTTCAACACTTTGGGACCATTCCCCAAAATATTTCCTCTCCACCAACCTCTAAACATATTCTTATTATTTATTACTAACATCCCTTCCTCTTAATGTGGTCATAAAATCCACTCCCTCAAACTAACTAACAAATTCCCCTCCATACAACCATTTAACAATATTCCCCACTCACTTCGAGAAATGACACTACTATCCTTTCCTGGGTTTATATCACTCCCTACCACATGAAAAAGTTTCTTGTCCTAAATACCTAAAAAAATAGTTTTTATGATATGTTGGAGAGACAAGTGATATCCCAGATAGCCCTACTCACTTAATGTTACTAGATAAACTAATAGTGATGAACCCTTTCATCACTGTTTCCCCATGTATTCTAATAGATGGTCTCAAAGTTTATTTGGACCATCAACACTCCATATAACTTCTCGAAAAAATATAGTAGAATAGATAGGTAACCAAAATTTTTCTGATTTCATGCTAAACATCCAATGCCATTTTACAAGCTTTCACAATTGATTATAGTCCCAATAATGCAATTTTATCTCCCTTATTCACCTATGTGGTTGTAAACATTGTGTAATTTTATTTCCAGTAGAACCAACATCAAGGAAAGATGAGTCACCTCATTGTGAAGTTTGACATTAAAAATGGCTATAGATGAAGTGATCTCCTCAGTTTATTGATGTAGATTTAGCATGTGACATGGATTATAGTCATAAAAAACCTCTCTTATCATACCACATTCATCACTAGCAGGAGTGAAGGTCACTGCACCTCATGAGGTGGAATCTCCATCAGATGACACATCTAGGTAGCACATGATTCATAGAACTAAGAATACTCTTACGACATATAGAGTTTACCGATAAAAGGAACTCCTCCATCCCATCAAGAAAATTTGTCATTTGAATGATTAATTTTTTAAAAAATAAAATTCAAGAATTTTGTTCCCTTACCCAAAAGAAAATTAGGGCATGCCAACATTTTTTTCTTTTTTTATTTTTTCATTTTTCTTATGAAATAAAAATCTATTAGTGATACAATAACCTATAGTTATCTCTACTCTGGTGAATGAAACTAACTAAAAAAATCTTCTAAACATAAGCATGTAGTGTGTGTGCTTTGTCTGTTGAGCAAACATCCTTGTTTGAGTGTCTAAGAAAATCCAATGGTGCATGGACTCTGAATGATAAACAGGTTGGGCATGACTCAATCAAATAAAGAACCTATAATATTTCCTAGACCAAGAGGGGATTGTTATTGTAATCCTCCATAAAATGATGAACTGATAGGGAATTCATAGTTTAATGAAGAGGAGAAACTTCATGGTATGAGTTCATAGAACAAGTTGTGAATAATGACCTCATGCATCATGGATTGTGTGCACCTCATCCAACCGAACACTAGAAGGGTTCATTCCCAATGTTCTTGAAGACTTTAGGGAATATAATTTGATGACATATTTTTGTGCAAGTTTACTATAATGAATATTTATGGTTCACATCACCTCTTATCACAAATGGTAGAGCACATTTACTTCTATGGAAGGCTCCTGATAGTACACAACGGTGTAGGATGAAAATACTAAGAATCTCCATGAGAAGTGGGTCCGTAGTGGAAGTGTAGTGGGTCAAGAAATGTAAAAGAAATATTTGAATAAATTTATGTATTATTGAAATATAATAACAAAAAATATATAATTTATGTGGAAAAAAATAGAGAATAGATTTTTTGATAGATCTCACCCTAGATAGAATTAAAATTCCCCAACCAAAGGGTGATTCCAAGCCACAAGGTCGATTCCTAGAATACTTCCACTCTTCTTGCCTCTAAACCTTCATTATTTATAACAGATATCACATCTCCTCTATGTCGACCAATAACCTCCCCCCTCTCTAACTGACACCAAATTTCCCTCTCCCCATAACCATTTAAAAATATTCCCCAACCCCTTCCATCAATTACACTACCACCATTTCTATATTTCCTATCATCCTTACACATACAAAACTATTATTGAGAATGTGATTGGAATGATTAATATGGGATGTATTAATAGTTGGACTGATGTAGTGATGTGAAATCCATTATATATATATGGAATGACGGACTAGCCGATAGAATGATGAAAAAAGGGTATGGATGTATGGATAGACTGATGAACTGATGGATGAGATGATTTAAAGTATGATAGAAAAACGGATGAATGGTTGGATGGGTAGAATAGAAAGATGAAATGTCTTATTAATTGGGGGATGAATAGTCTCATTGATGTCTTGGTATATGATATGATATAAGGACCGTCCAATTGGTGGATGGAAGGATATATAGATAGATAGAGACACACATAGACACAAACCCAAATATAGGAAAAACCTAGGGACACACACACACATTGATAAATAGATGAGTAGACATATGTACAAACAGATAGATAAAATGATATATGGGTGAATATAAGGAATAATAGATGAATAAGATAAAATTCTAACTACTAAATAGATGAATAGAAAAGACACACAACACCACACACATGGTCATATTGATGATCACATGCATAGACATACAGATATATTGCTAGATATGTGATTAGAAAAACACATTGATGGTAGAAGGATCACACACACACATGCATACAAACAATCATTTCGGTAGATATACGGGTACCCACACACATTGATGGGATGAACAAACAAACATAGAAATACCAATAAGTGAAATGATACACAATATGGTGTGCACACACATGCACACATTTAGGAAAGGAAAAAAGAAATTCATATACAGGCATTCTCCAACATGAATGAACACATAGAGTCTGAGTGAGTTAGAGAGAGTGTGGAAGAGTGAGAGAGAGATGGAGGCAGGGGAGGGAGGGATGGATGGAGGGAGGGAAGGAGGTATAGTTGAAGGGATATGGATAAAAATATTAATATGTATATATATATAGAGACACATGAACACCCATATGAACTAATGAACTGGGTATAAATAAATTTATGGATGATATAATATATATAAAAATATACATGATGGGAAGATTGACAGATGGAGAAATAATTAAGTAGAATGATCGATGAACTAATATAAGGGATGATGATAATACTTACCCACACACAAACAATGATAGAAAGAGACACACATATATTAACACACTAACACAATGACCTGGATAGGGGAACATACATTGAAATTGATAGATATACTAAAAGAGATACATATACACAAAAACATAAATAGTGTGACAAAAAATATATAAAACACAAACGTAGATGGAATGATAGATAGAGAGACACACATACATTGAAACATAATTACAAACCCACACACACTCACATAATTTAATAGGAAAACCAAACCGTAGATAACAAAACACACACAAACATGATGAATGAGAGTATGAAAATACATGATCAACTGAGAGAATTAGACCAAATATGATATATAGATATAAAAATTGATAACAATGATAGGGTCTAACAAACTATAAATATAAAACATGATATCACAGTACAAGATATATTGAAAAATCGGGGAAAATTCAAGTTACAATAGACCCTAAATTTGGTGTAGACATGGAGGGGGGGGGGGTTAGGGACACACATAAATTTGTACTAAGATAGAAGAATGAGAGGTATGGATGAATGTGGGGCTGAAAAAAATAGTAAGATAGACGAACACACACACTCAAACACAAACACACACATACACTCTCTTAGATAGAGGAGTGTGAGAGAGGAGGATAAGTGGACATATTGATGGGTGCACACACCCATATATTAAGAGAGTTGGATAAATGTACACACACATATATAAAATTATACGGGAACTTAGACACAGAAACTAATAAGAAAAATAACACACACATACACATTGTCAATCAGTTTCACTGATATTGTTACAGGGAATGATTCATGAAATGTTTTAAATCTATAAGAGTCCCGAACTAGTAAATAAGATCTCTTAATGTATGAGTCAACCTACCATCCTCTCATATAACAAAGGTGTAATTTCCACCACCCTAGGTGATCAAGAGGCCTACCACATTGGATAAATGGGAGTCGCGTGAGACCTGTAACCTCAAAAAAGTACCTGTAAAGAAATAACCCATACAAATGAATCAGATAATTATATATATGAATAAATGGAAATATTAATAGTCATTCAAACATATAGACAAAAACACACAAATAGAAAGACATACATACACATTGATATGATAGGAAAACTAAAATTCATACATCTATTCATTTATGCATGCATAGATACATATATGCATCCATACATTTGTCTATCCATACCTCCATCTATTCTTATTTTTATCTATACAGATATATATATATATCTATGTGTGTGTGTATGTGTGTGTGTGTGTCCATCCCTTTATCCATGAATTCCTTAATCTATACTTATATCCACACATCAATCCATTCATCCATCATGTATCCATAAATATATTTATCCATGCATCCCTGAAGACATGCATCCATATATTCATACATGAATATGTCCATGAATAATTTCATCCATACATGCATCTATCCATGCATGATGGAATGCATTAATTCATCCATTCCTACATTCATCCATGCATTCATTCATCCACACATGCATTCTTTCATGTATAGATACACCTATACATGAATTCATGCATCCATTAACACTTCCATGCATATATATATATATATGAATAATTTCTTCCATATATGCATCCATGCAAGCACGAATTCATCCATCAATATATACATCCATCTATCCATCCACACACACACACACAGATATACATATATACATGTTTGGTCATATATATTCTGGCATGAATCCATAATAAATGAATCTGTACATCCTTAAATATAGGACATAATAGGATAATGGAGATGGATAGTTGATACCCTATGTTGAAGACCACCAAATGAGTATAGAAAAACTCACAAAGAAAAAAAATACCTGAATAAGACTATTATTTTCCCGAAAATGAAAAAGAAGGGGAATTTGTCCATAACCTGTGGACTATGAAATCCTCTATGATACTCTCGATCATGTGACCATCATAAGGTCAAGCGAAAGGAACTTATGTAGCACATATATTTCAGTAGATCCCTTTAATCCCCTTTTAATAAATCCTCCTACTCCTGTAAAGGTTCTCTGGACAACTAGTGGCTACATGATGGCAACTAAATGAGTTCCCCTGGGCCATGTGGTTCATCATCGGTGTGTTCTAGAAAACCCATTAGAAAATCCTTTGAAAATAAGAGAAGAATGCCCAAAATATGGAGCCTTCTTATAAGCATAAGGATCACATGATTCATCACCAGTGGGAAGGGTAATAATCCTAGAAAATATCTTAAAAAACATGCAAGGATCCTAATCCATTTTTCGAATAAAACCAAGGAAATAAAGGGTATGAGGTGAGAGCCTCTAACGATCGCTAAAGGACACGTGATGTGCCCCCGACGATCTACAATAAATCGCGAGTCACTGGTGACATTCCCATCTCATGGGTGTGTCTAGCTGACTATGTGATTCCCCTTTATATCCCAAAATAAAAATAGATGGGTTTGTACATGATATTATCTTACATCTCCATTGGATGTTTTTTTGTAACACAATGAATCACCAAAAAAATTGATAAAATTTCTTCAACACACTCATAAAATATCACATAATACCACACCTTTGTAAAATAAAACAAAGGGGATAAAAAAGGAATGGGGTGAGATCTCTTGAGGTCATAAAAAGAATCAAACATGCTATAGATGTTCGCAACATGGTCTTTAGATACTCTTGAACATGATGACCTAAACCCAGAAATTCTCCTTGATGAACCAACCTTGTCTCATGTAATTTCCCAGACAAGTCACCTGAGATCACATGAAGGCCTTTCAAAAGGTACTCTGATCTTGAGAAGGCCCTTGGACATGTCAATATGACAATACTAATGATCTTTGGAATAAAATCATGATAAAAAGTCCACATTAATTTCAAATATTACAAATAAATGTGGCATTTATGGGATGGACTTGTAGTCATTGAAAATTATGTGATGCCCTCAGAAATTGTCTATGAAAGAGACTTAAAAAGACACATGAATTTTTCTCCCTTCTCCAACTATATCCTATATTCATGCAAGATAAAACACACAAAATGATGAACAATATAGGTGGTGAGGTTTATAAATTATGCACCCCATCCTGAAAAATTATCCTTTGGACTCTCAAATGCAAGGTTGGATCTTCCACATCCAAGGCTAATGGAAAACCCAAGCACCAGAACAAATTTCTCTAAATTTCTAATCTCATGACAGACTAGTTTTATATCAGGTAATTCACTGGTGAACAGTTTATGCTATCTTGTGACATACACAAAAACATTGTACGATCACTCATAGATCACATGAATGACCTCTGGCAGGACACAAGAAGGATATCCAACACACTTTCTAGATCATGTGAGACATAAAATAAACAAACACTGAACAAATCAATGGAAATTGTGACATAATTATAGAATAATGATTATTAAATGGAATACATATGAAATATACATACACGCTGATCCTTATACAGTTCATGTAAACTATCCAAGACATGAAAAAACACAAAGACTTGTTAATCATATTATGTGACACTCCTCTGGTATACTATTCAGATCATACAAAGTCATATGGAAATGCCAATGCAGGTCACATGGTTCCCCCAGGCATGCTGCCCAGATCTTACGAAACCCTCTGGGCTCGTTATCCTATCCTTGCGGTTCTCTTAGGAAATATCTACTAAATCAAATGAAAGATCTATTTTAGGAAAATATGAGTCTCTTAGTAGCACCTGTCCATGTCAACTAGCTCCCAAAACTCCCTCAGGGCTTGCTATCCAAGTCTCATGATGTCCACCTGACATGTATTACATGACATGTGGCACCATCTGAGATATTTTTCATTGAATCTCGTGATTCCCTCCATATGTGTCAATCATCTCTCATGATGAAACTAGGGAAAGTCTTCTAGATCATGAAAATCTTTCTATATAGGACAATCAGGTCAATGATGTCTTCCAGGACAAGTCATCCGAGTCTTGTGTTGTCCTATGAACAAGTTATCTTCAATAATAAGAAAACCCTTATAAATTCCATCAAGGATATGATAATTTCTTAGCACAAGTCAACTGGATCATATCAATTACTTTTGAAAGACTTGGAAAACATTATATGACATATCAGGAAGACAACCAAGGCATATCAGGTGAACAATTAGTGCATATTTGCAAAACAAGTAGATCGGGTCTATAAGGTAATTCCATGGTTTCGATGACTTTTCCAACCCTCTGTGTGTAAGCCTCTATTAAAGGGAAACCTTTGAGTGTAAAATCTAATAAAGTGAACTATAATGACTTTTATTATTGCAATAATCTAGATACATAGTATGCCATTCTATGGGCCGATCCCTATACAAAAAACCCCAAAGGGAAGTCCCATCACATAAGTCCAGCATCCATAATCAACGAGATGGATGATTTTTCACCCCTTGCTTCCCACACAAAATATAGTTCACATGGGATTAGGGAGTTACATTGATCTTGTAATTTGAATCATAGGAATCTATAAGGAAAAGATAATCCTTGGACTTAAAAACCATGTTCATCCTCAATATATAAGCTCAAATGATAATGGAAACCTCAGTGCATTGTACCGAACAATTTAACTATGAGATCTATGATTCCTTCCATAACTAAGCTACACATTACTCCTTCCTAAGGATCGAGATCAAATAAATATCTATTTTGATATAAACCCCATGTCTCCGACATTTGAACAATCAGGGCCCAATAATTCCCATGGGATGATCATTCTACCTTAGTCATCTGTGGATTGTGAAATTTAACAAACCAACGAAGGATACCATCTAAACTGATACCCAATTTAATTCACCACAAACTCAAACAACATTCCTGATCTCCCCGGGTTGGCGACAAGTAGTTGGTAATTAAAAAATAATCATTTGGAAGGATTTTTCATTAAAATTATAATAATAATAGAGTGTAATGAAGAATAATAATTATATATATATATGAGAAATTACATACATATCAAGTATAGGGTGACATCGAGAAAACTCAAAGTGGAACAAACCACTAAAACCCATCTCCTGGTGGTCCATGACCTCCCACCATGTACGAAGTCACCCACACTTGGTCTCCAAATAATGAATCCAAAAAGAAATATGATACAATGAATACCTGATATTAGATAATAAAGGGACGCAAACACCAAAAGTTAGAAGTAGGGTGTGAGATAAGGATCACAGTAGGATTCAACCAATGATTTTATGCAATTACATCATATTTTAATTCAAATAAACTGAAAGAGGAGTACAAATGGGAGAGTATGAGGGTTAGTTTCAAAATAGAGTTTTAATCATTTAAAAATCATTTATTAAACTAAACATGTAAAATAATACATTTCATTATTTAAAAAAGTAAACATTTTCCAAAAAAATATTTGAAAACCGTTACACGAGCTAGAGTAAGGTAACCAATAAAAGAAGAGAATATTCACATGATATGTAAAATGAATAGGAATAAATAAAGTATATTTAATGTTCATTATAACAATAAATGAAACAATCAAGGAAACTCTGATGCCATATGGTATAACAACCAAGTAATGAGATTACCATTTTAAATAAATAGGTCTTTCTTTTCAAAAGCATATTTAATCAAATCACGCTCTACATTTCAAATTATGGAAATAATTTAAGAAAAATATTTAATTTATTGTGATGTAATATTTATAAAACAAATCGCTTAATAAAACATTTAATATAAAATAACTTATATAAATTCACAAGGCATGCAAAACAATTTACCATAATGGTATATATATAAACATTCCAAATACATACTAGAATGAAACATGGTCATGTGCCAAATGGGTATGATAGTCCATGATATAAGGATACAACACTATGAAATGGAAAAGTATATACATACGCCCTGTTGTGCCTAAGGAAAATGAGACTAATCACCATTGCCTAAGGAATGGTGATGTGTTTATATGAGATTTTAGAACATTGTAAGTTATAAAGTGCCACACAAAATAACTCACTATCTACCAAAGGATTGCATGTTCTCAATTAAAAACAATCATGGACAATTTATTTTATAAAAAAATTAAATTCTTCCCATTCCACATTTAAATATTTCAATTTTCCATTTAAAATTCACAAATGGTTTTTAATCAAAAACATGCCTTTTTTACCATGATAATACGCTAAGGTTTCTATAAAAACCATTTAAATCCATTTTTATAAAATAAAATTTCTAAATAAATTTCAACAAATTTAATTCCACAATTTAATTTTCAAAATAATTCCATCAATTTCATATCAAACCCCCAATTCAATGGAATTTTGGTTTTCAAAATTTCCATAAAATTTCATTTAAAATCGTTATAAATAATTTTAGAATTCAAAAAGGGTAACCATACCCACATCCTTTCACTATTCATCATTAAAATTCCAGACATGCCAATAAAGTAATCATAAATTCATTCCAAACCCATTTTAACCAATTCAATATCCAAAAGGGTAATAATACATGCTTCACCTTCACAACGCTTCATCATTCCTTTAAAACTATAATTCATTACAATGAATCCTTATGAATTTAAAAGAATAATTGAAATTACAAAGGATTGAAATAATTTCAAAAACATGGGTTTACACACTCTTACCATGTAATTAAATCATTTATTTAATATAATCCAATAACAAAAATTTCCAAAATAAGGGTAAAACAATTTCAAGGGTGTTCAAGATCATTTAATAAATTCAATAAATTGGAACTATTTTGAAAACATCAAATAGTTCCATTAAATTAATCCAAATCATGTATATTCATTTTATAAACAAAAACCAGGACAATTTCCTCAATTTCACAAACATTTACTTCAAAATTTCTTTAAAAATAAATCCAAACAATCATGGAATTTATCATTTCATGAAAAGGTTATATAAATCAATGTTAAAGAAAATTTATTCATTCCATATACAATTCCATGGGAAATTGGTCAAAGAATGTTTTATGAGGAATAAAATGGAAATAATTGAGAGAACATTTTTTGTAAATCAGAAAACATGTATCTATGAATTATCTAGAAATAATGAATAACAAAATTATTGAATATCCCAGAACCACATACCTATAAATTAATAAATCCAATAACAATGAATCTGAGATGTGACACATTCTATGGTGAACACCGGATCTATGGAGATAGATATTGAAGGGAGAGAGAGGATATCCTAGATCTAAAATTACACATCAAATAACCATGTTAAAAAAACACAATGATTTCATAACCATTATAGATAATTAATGAAGAGAAGAAGAGAGATCGATGATCAAGAATAAAATATCTAACTAAAAGATGAATACTGCTTCAATTGGTGCTTTGATCAGCCAAGAGATAGAGTTTGGGAAGCCAAAATTCCTTTAGAGGGATCCCAGGAACCAAAGAATCATTTTCTGTTCAAATTGAATGATTTTAGGGTTAATTTTGGGGTTTTGGGTCATTAATTGTAGTATTCATAATTTTAATTACCATGTTTATGTTTTCCTAGGTTAAGTCTCTATTTTTGAACAATCCATGTGAAAACCATGTACCCAGACCAGATCCACAAGAAGTGTTGCATGGTTTGGATGCACTATTTATAAAAATATGTGCCAACTATGAGACCCCCTACTATCTAGGTTGCACACGTTGTAAAAACCATGCTCAAATTGTGCACATGCTGAAAACCCATTAAATTGGTTTCAGAAACTCCCAAAATGACTCTTGAAGATGAAAATTCATTGGGTAATCAAATAAATGGGTCAAAATACATAAAAAAAGTAACAAGATTTTACATCATCTGCACCATAGGACTTTCTTCCCTATAAATCATCCAGTTAGAAAGATAAAACATGATGACACAATAAGAACTCCCTCACTTATCTTTTGATTTTAGCAGTCTTCAGTCTAAAAGTGAGACTCACCCAAATATTTACAACGCACACAACTCCTAGTTCAAAACAATATGATCATCACACGTATCTAAAGAAGAGAATGACTGGAGGCCTAGAACATATCTCCCCAAAATTTAAATGATTCTTAGAAAATGTAAAATGTATGAAAGGGACATCCCTTAAACCAAAATAATATACTTCATCCAATATCTAAGGGAAATATTAAATGATCAAACATCCACAATCATGGTATATAACCAACAAGGATTTCTATCATGGGTATGCTCTCAATGGTAACCAAGGAATTTTCAGACCAAGCCTCATTCATTAGTGATCTCATTAAAACAAATGACAGTACCACCGTGTGACTGGTCTATCAAAATTCTCATTGTCCAAGTTACCCAAGTACATTCCCAAGGTCTATCTAAGTCTAAATAGAAAGTGCTTAAACAACAAGTCCAGTTCCCCATAGGGAACAAACCTAACTTCTAGATAATGAAACCATTATCACATAACCAATTCTCAAAGGACCCAAACCATGTTTTATAAGACATTATCTCAATGATCCCAAAATAAATGGTTTACAAAACAAGAAATCCATATGAAGGAAAACTCAGATAGTTTCCCCTTCGAAATTGGAAATAATAAGCTAGATACCAGAAGCACATTAAATGTGTGAAAATCTTTACTTAGTGGCCTATGGATAGAGCAATGTGAACTTGAAGCATCAGCTACCTCATAGTTAGGAGAAGAAATTCCTAAAAGAATTCTTAGTTTTTGATCGCCCATGTTATAGAACTTTATAAGTTGACCTAAGTGGTAAAAATTTATATTAATGCATAGTGTTTTCAAACAGAAGTCCTTATAATAACCAAGTTCTCTATATTAGATTCACATGGTAGGCCACTAATTTTTATGAGAAGGATTTCCTCTATCAAATGAAGAAGTTTTATTTTTCCCTTCACATAGTTTCACCAGGTCTACTTCAGTTGAGAAAGAATTATCAAAAAAAATTTGATAAGAAGTTAACCTGACCATAGACATGGTGGTTAGAAGGTCTGGCTAGATACCTTTACTAAAATAGATCATCTTACTAGAGTCATCTCCAACAATATCAGGTATGAAACATACAAAATGTGAGAATTTCATGGTATACACTTCAACTGATACCTTGTCTTGGACAAAACCCATGAACTTGGTATCTATATTCTTCCATAAACCCACTGGGTACTACCACTGAATGGTGAACATCTTGGAGAATTCCTAAGACACAATTTCATACATAATAGAGGTAATCACAATTTCTAACCACTCATGACTAGTTCCCTCAAATAACGGTTGGATATACATTACCTTAAGAGATTCATGAGTCTTGAGAGTATCAATGATCACATAAACTTCTTGAATTCACTACATTACCTCAAGAGAACCTCATTCACCTTTATAATAAGTGGGAAAATCCAGGAATTCAATGATGGGATTTAATGTCTAGAAGTTCTCTTTCTCCACAGCTCAATATGGAGTTTGGGTAGAGTTGCTGAAGAGGGATTCTACTTCTGGAAAATGTAAAGAACTACCCCGAGGACCAGACCTTAGAACAAAAATTATATCCCTCTTGAATTACTTCCTTGGAGAAATTTCAAGACAACAAAAAACATACACATATCAACCTAAGAATCAATGAACAGTCAAAAAGTGCACAAATGCCTTTTAATAAAGCACAACCCATTTTAAAAAAAACATTATTGGTGTGAAAATGCACAAGATTTCACCATTTATGAAAAATTACCCTTTCTATCAATAATGAGAAATATTTTTGATAAATTAATCATAGTTTTATAAACATTTTACTAAAAGATTTAAAATATTTCATTTTTTCAAAAGTATTACAACCTTTTTTTCTAATTAAATAACCATTTCCATTTAAATCCCTTAAAAGTTTTTTTCTTAGAACATTATTTTACCACTTCACATAATTTTATTTGATAATTTTTATTTCAAACAAAAAAATTTATAAAAATCAGTTTTGGTAGTTGAAAACATTTCTCAAAGAAGAAATCTAATATTTTTTTTAAGACACAATTTTGTTTTCAAAAGGGATTTAATATTATTAATATGGGTTTCAATTTCAAGCAGCCAAATGAAATAACAAAACATCCCACATCCATAATCCTCATAACAAAATTCACATAAGTTAAGCCTCTTGAATGAAAATGGATAAGGTATCATTTTTTGACCTATTAAAGAACTGAAAAAGGCTTGGTCGTATGGGCTAGTAAACCACACACCAACCACACAACGGTTCATGGTTGGACTTCCAAATCAACCACACCAATTTCTCAATGTTTATCAAACCATTAAAACATGGTTCCACTTTGGTCATCCTTCTATTATGTTTCATAAACTCATAATACATTCCAAAATAAATGATAGTATAATTAGGAATCTAAATATAATTTATCACCTAGAAACCAATAACTCAAAATAAATACTAAATTCCAAACATCCTTGGTAACTCATGTCTAACCATGAAGGGATGGTAATCAATCACCCACTCATGGACTACCTCTTGGGTCCCCAAATAATCTTAGTCTACTTTATACCATGACTCACCCCAAATAAAATAATGATTTCAAAGAAAAGTATTTCCCATTATGGAAGGACCTACTCGGATACCATTTCTAATGAACCAACTCAAGATACCATCTAAATCGATACCTAAGTCAATTCACTACTATCCCAAAGAGAATTCCCAATTTTCGTGGGCCAGTGACAAGAACTTTGGAATTATAAAATAATATTTGGGAACTACATTACCCTCAACATATTACAATAATATATTAAAATGAGGAAACATCATTATATATATATATATATCAAACATTACTTACATATCAAGTACAAGGAGAGACTGAGAAAACTGAATGAGGAACAAACCACTAAAACCTATATCCTGGTGGTCCACAACCACCCATGATGTACCAAGTCACCCAAACTTGGTCACCCAAGCACATACTCGCAAATGAGGGTGGGACAACAAATACTTGATATTAGATAAGAAAGGGATAAAACACCGAAAGGTACAAATAGGGTGGGAGCCAAAGATCCCAGTAGGATTTCACCAAAAATTATACAAAATTAATTTATAAGGTAATTAAAATAAACTAAAATAGGAGTAAAAAGGTGAGAGTATTAGGATTAGTTTTAAAATATCATTTTAAAAATTTCGATATCATTTATTAAAGTAAACCTGTAAAATGGGACATTTTACCATTTAAAAAAAACTAAAAATTTTCTTGAAAGTATTTAAAAAACATTTCACAAGCTAGAGTAATGTAATCAAGAAAAGATGCAAATATGCACCTAATATTTAATGATAAATTGTAATCAATATAGTCGATTCAAGGTGCATAATAACAATAAATGAATCAAGAAAGGATACTCCGTTGCCAGATGGTATAACAACCATGAAAAGTGCATTCCATTTTAAATAAATAGGTCTTTCATTTCAAAAGAATATTTAAAAAATAATTCTTTATATTTAAAATGATGGAAATACTTTAAGAAAAATATTTAATTTTGAAGTGATGGAATATTTCTAAAACAAATGGATTAATAAACTATTTTATATAAAACAGTTTTTATAAATTCACAAGGCATGTAAAATAGTTTACCACAATGGAATATATATATTTAAATTCCAAATAAAAATTAGCGAGAAATATTTTCATGTGAAAAATAAAGTGTCACAATTTGTCTCACCCCTATAATAGTAGAACCCCTCAAATACAGTGTCCTACAAAGTTATAGCCTCTGGAGAAACCAGGGGTCTGGGAAATGCTCAGACCGGTTAGTCAATTCAATTTAATGACCTAGTTTCAATGGTGGCTATACATCACGAACAGAGGGAGATGATAGCTAACCTAACATTAAAATGGGCCCCTAAAACCCTTAGTGATTCATTTAAGTAACACATATTGAATTTTCAATTACCTGGACAACTTCTTGTGAGGAATGGTTCTCATCACAGGTTGCCATCACCCGCAACACCTATGAGAGAATAGCTATGCCACATCACATGTTCTATTGTAGTAGCTATAATATCTTCCATCTATAAGAGGAACTAACTCACTGGGATAGGATAATATCTACAACCACCTCCACCTCTCAGATCATAAATTCCCAAAAGGATTCAGGAAACGTCAACAATAGCTCCAAGAAAAACACATTCCACATGGCTATGGGAAATAATATCTCAATAACAATTATAATGATCATAATCCCCTAAGAGAACCTTAGATACCTTAATAGTGATTCTAGATCAACCCCATCCCACTAGGATTTGGGCATTATATCTACATTTTAATCAAAATAATCATCAAATACCCAGCAAGAATCATTAAATCAACAACAATTGGATCAATAAATGCCAAATAGATGCTCCAAATGGTCATACCCCACTATTATAGGGGAATTTTCATCATTATAACCATAGAAATAATCAGTATTTTATTGGTTGGGAGGTAAAATTCAACGGCCATAATCCCGTATTTGCATCCCACTTCAAGAAAAACATCTACTGGTTGGGGCATGTTTGACAATCATGACTGGAAAATCCATCAAGGTCACTTTTTATATACAATTATGGGAGGAATTTATGGTGAAGGTGATTAGAAACCTCTAGTTTTTCAAGCCAAAATGGACCACTATAGCCAAGGGTTCGAATAAAAACCCTGATGAAAGCTATGTAGAATTAGCCTTTTGCATCAAGAGTAATGGAACAACCAAAATTGAATGATATGCCTCTATGAATGTCATCATTTGCAACATGACATACATCGATGAAAATGAAAATATAGATGGATAGAACATAGAAAATGTAACCTAAGAGGAGGATGATTTGGATGCACCAAATGAGGTTGCATGAACCTGTCACCAGAGAAGGCTCCAAAACCTAGCACCTATGAATACAAAGCATCCACGTCTCCAGTGGAACCCTGATAAAGAAAAAGGGAAATGTGAGGCTACATTAAGATCAACATCCAAAAGAGTTGAGGTTCCTTACATGGAGGAACAATTTTAATAATATGAGAGTGAGATACAAACTCTCTGAAGACTCAATGGGGACAAAATCAGGGGAAATATTCCTACCGGGTATCATCTCTTGGAATAGATGAATATTATCCCACCCATAGATGATCCAAAAATAAAATGGGTTTCATATAATCAAATTTTTTTTGAATCATGGTATCCAGTCCACATAAATGATAAAGTCAAAAATGATCCTGACATACCCTTATTGTGGTGACAACCTCTCTATCACCAGAGTAATCATTCCATCTTGTGATGAATCAAGAATCATATGGAGATAAAAATGGGACCACCCCATCAACCCCACCCACTATCTATAGAGGGTATGTGGGTATGACAGTAGGGCCCATTAAGCTTCATAATTTCATCAAGTCTCGGGATACTCGAATGAAAACCATTGAAGGGAAACATGCACCAATGCAGCCCGAGGAGAAGCCTTATCCCGAATGAGTGGATGAAAATACCCCTGTACCCAATTATGACAATCCTACCTTCTATAATTTTTATTCTTTACGTAACCCCAAAAAACATCTAACACACTTTTTATCCTGATGTGTGCTGATGATGGGCCCTCGATATCAACAGGAAGAATTTTTATAGACCCTGATGGGGATAGCTTTTGTGTGGTACAATAGTCTACCTACTAGATCCATTACTAGATGGGGAGTCCTTCATAATTAGTTACATTATCAATTTTTCTCCATGCTTTGGGAAATGATGATCATCAACCTGAGAAACTGCACACAATGTGTGAATGAGAGGTTGTTTGACTATATATCTAGATTAGAAGCTTTAACCTATTCACTCAGCATCCCACCCTCATAAGAGAAACCAACGGAACCCTTTTCTCAAAATATTCAAGATGATTTTAAGATACATATGATCATCATGAAGAACCTGGTGGGTACCATGAGTTTACTAAAACAGAACAACATCCTGAGGATTCTATTTAGTGAACCCGATCCATGACTCAACTCTTTATCACAACATAGGTTAAAATGGAAAATAAATGAAATAGTTTTAGTTGTATCTCTCAGGCCTGTAGCAACACCCATTCGAGAACCTTGGTAGATCCTGAATTCCACAACACCTCCTGCCAAGCGTCGACAACCACCGAATCTCCCTTAGTAAGAAGTATAGATAAATCAGGGTTGCCTAGTATTTGAGAAATGTATGAACAATAATACTCCTTCCAAAATTAAATAAAAATTCCTAGATTATTTCTTGTAATCCATGGTTAATAAAATGATCATGCTACGAATAGACGTTGAAGCCCGATGAGGTCACCTCACCAACCGTCCTGATTACTACCCCTTTTCACAAAAGGATTGGTTATAATATCACAAAATGCTTCATCATAAAATACATTATTCAAGTAATGATCAATTACATGTAGGTGGTGTTAGATAAATCCTTAAAGTAGGTGGTATACATAGTCATTTCCCAGTCAGATGAATAAGGTGACTGGCCAAAATATTTGACCTAGCATGATTGGATGTTCAACAACTGGATGACTCAGAAAATAGTTGATTGAGCTCATGCCACCCTAAAATCACAGCTGTGCATGCCATCAATAGCTCCATCACCCAAAAAGGTAACATTATATATACATCTAAAAGGTGGAAATGAACACTAGAATTAGGATGAAATAGAGTTTTAAGAGTTATATTCTCCTACAAATCAATCTTTATCTCTTGCGGACCTCTTCCCTGCAACATCTACAACATGGGAACTGCCCCACCAAATGAAATCCTCATTAGATGAAAGTCTCATATTAATTTCTATCAATTTGGTACACTTATAAGACGCCTTCTTCGATGAATAATATGACCCCAAATATTATTTTTCCATGCATAACTGGGAAATAGGGCGAAAAATCTTCCAGATCCATGGACATAGGGGACAACATAGAGGTGGTCAAACCAAATATTTTGATTTTATCCCCATTGGGGACATGTATGAAACTAAGAATCATGGTACAAATCCCCAGCATGCACAAAATGGGTAGAGAGGGGCCTGAAATCCCTCCAATTTTCATCTACAACTAGTGGTATTTCATGATATCCTAGTAGGGGTTCAATTATTTGATCAAGCTAGATAATGGGGATGGCTGGCATGATCTTCCCTACTGAAAAATATTCCCCCATCTTCTGTGAAAACACCAGTCTCATCCACCTAAAATGCCTCAGCTCCAAAACCAAATTATCAAAAGAAAACCCATATTAGAAAACACCATCCAATGGTACAAAAGTATGTTGTTATGAAATAGAAATCCATTGTCCCATACAATATCTCTATCTTGGATGTGCTCCATATTTCAACATAACTCAGAAAGGAACTTGTTGAAGCCCTCTAGATCCCACAAGAATTTGAGATAGAAGTTGATGAATCCTTGATTTACTGAGTGGAGAACATGTTCTTAGAATGTAATGTCACCATCTTTCTCAATGACCAAGATCAAAAAGAGGTACTTCAAGGACATATCATGTCTCTATATGTTTTTGACATAATAAATAATGTCAACATTCCTAGGGCCTTGATTGATAATGGATATGGGATCAATCTAATCGCGGTTTGAACTGTATAACATTTTAGATATGGAGAAGGTGACCTACCACATAGTTCAAAATTATAGAATTTGATAAGAGTGATCAAATACCCCTTGTAATGATCCCAATAGAAGCTCATTTTGGTGATCTAACATTCGATGGTGAGTTTATTGTCATCTAGAAATACACCTCATATAATATCATACTCAGAAGTACCTAACTCTATATCCATTTGGAAGTATCTTCCACATTCCATCAGTGTCTAAAGTACCCCATTAATGGAAAATTCGTCATAATACAAGGAAATAATTCCCCATTCGAGACTTGTGGAGCCACAAATGTTGAATCAGATTTCATTAAGAAGTAAGGAATGAAACCAAGGGTGGATGGTGATATATAGGTTACAACTCCTAATGGCTTGGGGATTTCCCCTGTGAATCCCTTGAGTATGCTCTATTATTACTATTTTCTCCCCATAAATTTGTTAAAGGTTGTAGATCCAGTCCCAGAGGTCTGATCCCCTTCTATCCTCAATGAAGGTGTGAAAGATAATTAGCTCTGACATCTCTCTACAACTACTCAAGAAGTAGGGAATGGTAATGTCTCTTATCCTAAACTCACTCACCCTGACAGTGATAGGGAAGACCCCATATTTTTATCTTTATTTTAGGATTCATCCATATACTCATAGATGGAATTAGATGAAGATGAAATTAATAACACTCCAACCAAATTCAAGGAAGGTATCTCAACAACCATCAATGAGATCAGGAAAATAAATAAGGAATTATAAGATGACTGGAAACCTACACTGATTAGTGACTCCATGCCCCCTCAAAGAGAAAGATATTTACATCACTTTTCTATAGTATCACTAATATGTGTCTTCCAAGAAGTATACATAAATGACCGGACTTAATTCAGATGTGGGTATGCACCATATCGGCTTAACTGATGAGTATCAAGGCCTCAAGTAGTTATCCAGAAAGATGAACTGATCTCATGACACCAATTTAGAGGTGTAGGTGGACAAGTTGATAAAATACAACATTGAATGAGAAGTGCAATACCGACGATGGCTTTCCAACATCGTCCCCATCAAGAAAAATTAATGGGAATATTATGGTATACATCGATTTTAGAGACCATAATCGACATTACCCAAATAATGACTTCCCATATACAATCAAAGAACTATTGATTGATGCAATTACTAGATTTAATGACATTTACTTTATGGATGGGTATCAAGGGTATAACCATATAAATATGGCCTCTAAATATAAATAATCCATTTCCTTTTTATCACCTCAATGAATATTTTTCTATCAGTTCATGACCTTTTGTTTGAAGAGTGTTGGCACAACATATCAACACTACATTCACTATATCATTAATCCAATCATGGTAAATATAGTTAAATTTTATTTTGATGACCTGATTTTCTGATCATGACATCCATGTGATAACTTCATATATCTTCAAAAAATCTTCGACAAACTGTGATAGAATAATTTTTATATGGATATTCTAAAATGTTATTTTAGGGTAACATAAGGAAAATTCAATGGCATTATGGTCTGCCACTATGACCTTGATATTTACTAAGAAAAGGATACTAATCTTTTAACAACATCCCCCTATAAATCTCAATTAACTGAGGGGGATCCAAGGGCTCCTCACCTAAATTCAACATTTCATATCCAACTTGGCCAGAAAAGATCTCCCCTACACTTGGATAATGAATAAGGGAATTTCATATCAATGTTACAATGAATACCAAGAATATTTTGAATGTTTCAAGAAGTACTTAATACACACACCGGTCTGAATGCCCTTGGTGGAAGTGATGCCACTCACCTTATATGTGGCCACTGTGGAATTCTCACTGGGTGACCTCCTCATATAGAAACATGACTAAGGGAGAATGAATAGTCTCTAATACCTCATCCATACAATGCTAGGTATAGATACAAGATATTTTTATATAGAGAAGAACATCCTTGAACTCATTATCATACTAAAAAATCTATGCATTACTTGTATAACCACACAAGTCCCTCTGGTCTCCTGTAATTTCCCACTCATGTACATACATGGTCTTTCAATCTTAAAAGGGTTTCTATCTTGATGGTAGTCATTTTACCACAATATGAAATTTAGTTCATATCACATAAGTATGTGAAAGAACAAGCCCTAGCTGACTTCATTACAAAAAATCTTGCCCTAAAAAATACACCAGAGGACACCATGATTCTAGATCAGGATGTATTCGATGTGTATGACACTCCCCACACATGGGAGATGTATTTTGATGGTGCCTCTAAGATTCAGTTTGGTAAAAGGATAGGAAACCCGATGCTCAATATAGAGACCATTATTTTAATACATTATTATTACATCATTTTGAAATGAACAACATAAAAGAGTTACACAACTCAAACCCAAAGGACTCGTTTCATGGAAAAGATAGGACCATACACAACATTTGAAAAGTAAAACACAAAAATGTATTTTGTTCTTTCTTCTCTAGATTCTTATAGGTCTTATCATTCTCCTTATTACTAGTAATCACCTGAGTATATACATCAAAAGGGTTGAGATAAAATCCATATAAGAGGATAGATAATAAGATTAATCAAAATAACATAGGGTGGTAATAATCATTATCAACATAACATAGTAATAAGATCATAATCATGAGGGGAAGCATTGAGAAAAGGCTTGGAATGTGGATATTCATAAAAAATGAAACATCATGTCGTAGTTGTTAACTACCACACATAGTTGTGAACAAAGATAGAGTCATTTTCATGCATAAATAACACAATATCATGAGACTATTCACATTAAACAATTCATTATAAAGATATATAATTATGGTTTCACCCTTCACATCATAACACTTACATTGTGCTATAAAATTCTAGGTGTACCCCTCATATCATAACATTTAAATTATCATGCAAGGAATAAAGAACATATATCAATCATGGAGATAAAATTTACCATGGAAAGGAATAATTTTCATTCCAGAAATAATAAATTCATACATTGTGTTCCCAAATGAAAAAGGGAACCAAATACTTGATATTATAATAACCGACCTTGAGTGAAGAAGAGACAATATCAAGAAGTAAAATGTGTGTGTTTTGAAAGAAGAGATCATTTGGAAAACATTATGATTTTCATAAACTCAATTAGAAAACATGTATATCCTAAAAAAGAAATATAATGTTGAATAAATTATATTTATGTAGTATCCATAATGAAATTGGGGTGAAATATGGAAACCCCAAAGAAAGAGTGTTCAGTTTGAGAATTCCTCACGCCTTATGCCTGCATGATTTTTTCACATTAATATTCTATATAATCACATTAGATTTATTATATAACAATAAATAAACTATAATACATTAATTTTATTCATTACGGTTCTATTTTTTCATTTATGATATTTTAGATGAGTTATATAGTATAATTTTATCGTTCGGGAGTGTTTGGTTTCATAGTTTTCATGATTGGTTCACTTGAATACATGAATAGAAGTTCATGTAAAATGTGGGAGAATTTCCAGAATTGTTATTATATGTTATCAATTTTATTCCATAATTTTAAATGATATAATAAAAATTGGTTACATGTTATGTGGATAAATTATTAGATAAAATTTTATGACGATCGTTTGAGGTTAATTTTGTCAGGTTTTCGATCATAATGAATTCATTTGGTTTTATAATATAGTATTATGTATAAATGTTGAATATAGAACATAAAAAGCGTTATAAAATAAAATTTAGAATATTTTTTAAACCATTTAATGGTTTTATTAACATCATTGAAGGTGTTAAAGAAAAATGAAAGTGTGTCACCCATGATGTCGACAAATTGACAAATCAAAGGCAAAAATTGCATTTTAAAATAAGAGAGAGAGAGGAGTTTGATTAAAGATATTACATTAACATGATATAATTAAATTATATCAAATTTAATCTATTTTTCATTCCTTTTGGACATGAAAAGGTGAGGATAAGAGAGGAAAATAAATTAAATTTAAAAGAAATTAAAAAAAAGGAACAGGATTTTACCACTTAAATATATCCTCCTTGAGAACCTCCTTTAGAAAAGGTTTTGGTATTTTGATGAGACCAAGAGATATTAGAAATGTGATAGGGTATTTGTGAGAGGTTTGGGAAGAATTTGTACATGGCTCAAAATCCTGATAGGTGTGGGGAGAAGAGGGTTTGAGGGGTGGTATTTATAGTAGAGAGAGGTGTTTTTTCATTATTATTTTCATTAGTCTATTAATTTTGATCAATACTATGAATAGATTGATAATTTTCACTAAATATAATATAATAAGTATGTATGGTTCGATATTAAGGTTCTTAAATCAGCCTTACATTACCAATGAGTAAAAATCCATGAATTTAGGATTTATCCAAAATTATAGTATTTTAATATTCCCCAAAAAATCATGTTATTCCGAAAAAATCCAAAAAATTCACCCTAATAATTTTTTGGTGTGTATAATTCAAAAATGATGTCCATTTTTTGAAAATAATTTTTTATATATGATTAATTTAATTTTAATTTAAATTATCATTTTTTTGGAAAATATAGATTTTAAAATTATAAGAGATTTTATAACACTTTGAAAAATTACTTAAGGTCTCATAAAATTATTTTTAAATAATAAGACATAAAAATAACAATGTATGAATAAATTTTATGAAAATAATTTTTCTTTTAACTTATTAAATTAATCATAAAATTTTAATTAGATATTTATGACTTACAAAAATGACAACACTTAATTAATATTTTTTAAAAAAATTATTAACTTAAAACTATGATACAATTATTACATTATTTCATTTATAAGATTAATAAATTTTATTAATACTTTAATGGATGAGGATAGAATTCATTTTGTTGGTTTACTATTCATAAGGGTCATATTACTATACCTAAGGTGAAGTTGATATTTCATCAGTATTGGATCCTTAACATCTTTAAATACATCTTATTTAATTAACGACTCTTTTATAAAGTCTTTATTATGGTATATAAGTTATTTTATGTGATTAATACTATATAAAATTACTATAATATGGGGGAAATTATTTTTGACAAAATTATGGGTTGTTATGATTCTCCCCCTTTTTAATTTTCACCCTCGAAATTTCATTTACATAAACATGTGAGTGCACTTCTCGTTCATCACCTCATGAGGTTCCCATGTTAATTATTAATACCTAAGGTTCCTCTAAAACACTTAAGAAAGGTGGGTTATATTTTTCATTAAATTTTATATATTCTTTAAATAATATCTAATGGTTTCTCCTCACAAGGGAGATCATATTCCAATTGTACCACCTTGGAGTTTAGTACATGTGTGGGATTTAATATGTACTTTATTAAGAGTGATACATGGAACACATCATGAATGTGATCCATATTAATTGTAAGTGCAAGATAATAGCCCATGGATCAGATGTGATCAAGGATCATAAAGGGGATAATGAACCTTGGTCTTAACTTCCCTTTCTTTCAAACCACACGACTCTCTTCCATGTTGATATTTGAAGGAAGACTACATATATTACTTAAACCACCACGTCCCTTTTAAAGTTGTCAGCATATATATTTTTTCAAAATTGATTAGATTTGATATGTTTTTGAGTATATTGAAACTTATCTTTCATCTATTGTACAAAATCTGGTTGAAGTAGTTTTCTTTCACAAACTTCACCCCAACAGGTTTGAGTTCTATATCGATTTCCATATAGAGCGTCATATGGAGCCATCTAAATACTTGAGGGGAAGAAATTGTTTTTTGAGAACTAAACCAATGGGAGATGTTGATCCCATCCTCCATTTAATTCTATAGAGTAGGTTCATATCATATCTTCAAGCGTCTTAATAGTCCTATTATATTAGTCATTTGTTTGGGGGTGATATGTCATGCTGAAATTTAATTCAGTAGTCAATTCATTTTGAAGACTCCTCCAAAAATTATATGTGAACCTTGGATCACAATCAAATTCAATTAATTGTGGAACTCTATGAAGTATAATCACATCCTCCACATATATCATTTCAAAATTTTCAAGTGAGATATCTTCCCAAAAAGCGATAAACTGGGCATTCTTGGTGAGTCAGTCCACCGCAACCCATATCGCATTATATCCTTTGGATGTCTTTGGGAGACCCATGATAAAGTCCATAGTGACATTATACCATTTATAAATGGGTATAGGAAATGGTTTCATCATCCATTTAGACTTCTTTCATTTAGATTTAACTTGTTGACATATCACACAACTTGATATATACTCCGTAATCTCCTTTTTCATGTTGTCCCACCAGAAGTGTTCTCGGATATCACAATACATCTTGGTACTCCTAGGATCTATAGAGAATGTTGATCTATGTTAATTACCCATTATCTCCTTTATTATCCAAGGCGATGAATTCACACAAATTCTTGTTCCTAACTGGACCACACCATCATCATCGATTTGGAACTCTTGCAACTTCCCTTCCATTACTACATTCACATTATTTGGAAACTCTGGATCATCCCTTTGTGCCTACTGAATATTCTCTTGGTTATATGGTTGGGAAATCATTTTTGAAATTTATGATTTATTCCCCACCATTATTATTTCTCAATCCATTAATTTAATATCCATTAATATACGATCTTTATCTATCTGCAATGTGGATATAGTAGTAGGTTCTTTTCTACTTAGATCACCAGTTAACTTGTTCACCTTGCTGGGATGATAATGAATATAGAAACTGAAGTCCTTTTTTAGCTCTAAACATCTTCTTTGACACATGTTGATATCTCTTTTTATGAATATACCCTTTAGGCTCTTGAGATCAGCTAATATGTAATAGTTATCACCATAGAGGTAGTGCCGCTAAAAAAATCACAATTTATAGATCCAGAAAATGTTTCCAGTAGTTCATATCATGGATCATAAACTACCATGAGACATAGGATATCACGTAATCATTTTACATGAGTACACAACCCAAACCATTCTTTTAAGAATAACTTTATATCACAAAAAATTATCCACTTCATGATAATGTGAGTACAGGTGCATCCATCATCCATCTCTTTTTCTCCTTGAATCATTGCACACATTCTTCTATCCATACATATTTGCCCATTTAATTGTTATCATTTTTATAGGTCTTAATAATCATGATAAATTTATGAGAAAATATAGATAGTACCTTTCTAAGACAAGAAACTGTAGATTTATGCGACACTAGAGGGCCTGGTCCATTCCTTAATCACCTTTTTTTGAAGGGTTCATTAAAATTCTCTCACTTGTGATGAAATTTCAAAATAATGTGACTTACTACATCCAATATATACACCTTATAAACTTGGTATACAACTTATCCTTCCTTAATGTCTCGAACACAATCCTCATATATTCATCATGTTCCTCCTTTCTCATGGAGTACAAAAGAATATAATGAATAAAAAAATAGAAAATTTGTAAAGGGAATGTCTAAAGACTATATTCATCAAATATATAGAAATTTCAATGGAATTATTAAGGCCAAAGGGAATCACCAAAAACATATAGTTCCCATACCTTTTATCGAAGGCATTCTTCTAAATTGATTCCTTCTTCACCTTTAGCTGATTATATCCAGAACAAAGATCATCCTTTGAGAAGTACTAAACTCCTGGTAACTAATCAAACAAGTCATCAATCCATGGAAGAGGATACTTTTTATTTATAGTGATCTTGTTCAGTTCTCGATAATCAATACACAACTACATTGATCCATCATTCTTATTGACAAAGAGTCATAGTGCACCCCAAGGTGATGCAATAGGTCGTATGAACCCTTTTTCCAGATACCCTTTCATATTATTCATTAATTTCTAAGGTTAGATAGTATCCATTATATAGGGACAATTTGATATAGGATTGGTTCTTGGTATGAGTTAAATTGAGAAATATACCTCACATCTTGAATATGTCTGGGTAACTCTTCCGGAAATACATCACAGTATTTAATCACAATGGGAATTTCCCCTAGGTTGATAGCTTCCTTTGACTCAACCATTTGAGAGAGGTATGCTTCTCCATAGGGAATAAACACCCACACCATTTAATTATTTTCCTAATTAGATTCATAATCTTCCTTGCATTTTTAAAGGAAGACGGGATGGTTCAAAATATGAAAATTTATTTCCTTTTTCTAATAGTTGATATGTTCTCTGTATAATTATCGCCAATCCATTAATAGTATATCATTGAATTCCACCAAGGTAAGTATTACAAGATTCACATGAAGAATATTCCCACATAATCCAATATGAAAGGATTATAACAATTGGGTTTCTATGATTGAACCACTCAGTGTTTTTACAGATATCTCTACTTCATGGTTTTAGGGCTTCGATTCAGTAGTTCTACTAAACTTGAAAGATATAAAGGAATGTGTAGAACAAGAATCAATTAAGAATTTTTTACATTACTAAGTGAATTGTAAATGTACCTTATATGACTTTGTTTTCTTTATCTACTTTAGTTGTAGTGATGGAATAATACATTCCTTTCTCATTTGGATTTTGTGGTTGTTGACACTTATTACCCTCGAGGACTTGTGGTTTAGTGCATTGGCTTGCATAGTTCGTTTTCTCCCTACAATTATAGCATTTTACCATGGGTGGTTCTCTTTTTTCCTCCAACACATTTCCATTATACCTCATGTATTTGTGAAATTCATGAGCTTGGTGGCCTTCTCTCCCACACTTATTGCATTTCCCCATCACTATGATGAGGTTACCATGATTCTTATTCCCACATTTTTGACATGTGGGTGGTTTTCCACCATTCTCGTGAGATCCTATATCTTGAAACCCCATTTTTCATTTCATATCACTATAGCCATGAGACAATTTTCCAAAATCCATATCCACTTTGAGAGAACATCAAACAACATATTCATAACTCTCAAAATATATAATTTCTAGATCTTTTAAAAGGTGTGGATTTAAACCATTAAATAATATATCAATATTTCTATAATTGTTGATAACAAAACCTGAATCATACCTTCCATGCCTTGTGAAATTTTGTTCATAGGTCGTGATAGATTGTCCTTCCTTTTCCATTAGCTCTATGAATTCCCTCGCAATTTTTGTTTGAAGGGTTTTAGGGAAATACTTTCTATGAAACATTATATTAATTTCTTCCCACACTATAGCTTAAATTTATTCCTTAGTCTTGGTAGTCTTAATCAAGGCCCACCATTGTCAGCCTCTCTTTCTAGAAAATAAATAGAAAGATTCCCCTTCTCAATCTCAGAAATGTGAAGAAAAAAAAGATCATCTCCATAGTGTTGAACCATTTCTCTATGACAAGTGGATCAAAAGATCAACTAAATGATGGTGGTCGTTGCTTCATAAAACACTTGATATCTAGTTTCTCTATCTTAGGTGAAGGAAGAAATTCTACATTATTCAGGTTATTGTTCATAACCTGAGAAAACTCAGTAATTATCGCCATGAAATTATAAACTACACCTCCCAAGATATTGGGGATTTCATTTGGGAAATCACTACATTGTCCCTCTAGAAGGATGTTAGCCTAGTTTCTCTCAATTCCCACCATTTTCTAAAATAGAAAAGGTTAAAACAAAACATAATTCAACAAATCCTGAATAAATAATTTTTTCATTGGTGCAATTAAGTATAGAGACATATCTTGTTGTATCCCTATGTTTATAATTTTATAAAAAAAATGATTTTTTGGGTGCTTACATATACATAGTCCCGTAATAATTTATTCCACTAAGGTTCTATAATCTCAATTCCAAAATTAACAAAACTGTTCTCTGATACCAACTACATAGACCCTACTTTTCATACATTATTATTACATAATTTTAAATATAAATAACATAAAATAGTTACACAATGAGGATTCAAAGGTTTAGTATATTTGGAAAATTGGGACCATAAAAAAGTTTTACAGAATAAAAAATAAAAATTTATTTAATTTCTTATTCTCTAGCTTCTTGGAGGTCTTCACATTCTTATTAGTATAAGTAATCACCTGAGGATATAAATCAAAAGGTGTGATAAAAAAGACCAGTAAGATGATAGATAAGAACATGAAACAGTATAACATAGGGTGATTATAAACATTACCATCATAACCGTTTCATAGGATCATAATCATGAGAGGAAGAATTGATAAAAGGCTTGGAATGTATAAATTTATAAAAAATGAAACATCATGTCATAGTCGTTAAATACCACATATAGTTGTGAACAAATATAAAATCATGTTCATGCGTAAATAACTTTCTCTCATGAGTTTATTCACATTACACAATGCATTGGAGTTCTATATAATTATGAGCACACCCATCACGTCATATCATTTACATTGCACTATATAATTCCAGGCGGAAAAATCACATCATAACATTTACATTATCATTCGTGCCACATAGAACGTATATCAATCATGGTCATAAAATTAACCATGGAATGGAATGGGAATTATTTCATAAAGAATACATTGATAACAAGTGTTCCCAAATGAATGAGGGAATGACATACTTGATATAAGAATCATCAACCTTGAGGGAAGAAGAGACAATCTAGAGAAGTAAAAGGCGTGCTCTTTTTGAAAGAAGTGTTCTTTTGGAAAACATTATGTTTGTCATAATCAAAATTATAAAACATTTATATCCTATAAAAGTAATATAATGATTAATAAATTATATTTAGGGATTATCTATACTGATTATGTGGTGAAATAGGTAAACCTAGATAAAAGAGAGTTGGGTTTGAGAATTAGATTTAACTTATATATGAATGTTTTCTTCAAATTAATATCTTATATAATCACATTAGATTAATTAATTAACATTAATAAACCATTAATACAGTAATTTTATTAATTATGGTTTTATTATGTTCATTTCTGAGATTTTATATGAGATATATAGTTTAATTTTAACTTTCAAGAGTGTTAGTTTTCATAGTTTTCATGATCAGTTCACTTGTATAAGTGAATTATAGTTCATATAAAATGAGGATAAATATATAGAATTGTTATTATATGTTATTAATGATCTTACATAATTTTAAATGAACTTATAAAGAATATGCTTATATGTTATGAGGGTGAATCGTTATAAAAAAGTTAATGATGATCATTTTAGGTTAAAATTCGTCGGTTTTAAATAACAATGAAATTATTTTGTTTTATCCTTTGGTATTGTATATAAATGTTACATATATAACATAAAAATGGTTATAAAATAAAATTTAGAAGCTATTTTCAACCATTTAAGGTTTTTATTAACATCATTTAATGAATTAAAGGAAAATGAATGTGCACCGACCATGATGTTAGTAAATAGACACATCACTTGCGTTGATTTAATTTTTAGAGAGTGAGAAATGAGTTTGATGATCAATATTAAATTAACAAGATATAATTATATTATATCCAACATGATGGAGTTATCATGACTTTTGGATAATATATGGTGAGTAGAAGAGAAGAAAATAAATGATATTTAAAAGAAACTAAAAAGAAGTTGAGGATTTTACCCATTAAATCTATCCTCCTTGTGAAAAATCTTAGATCAAAGGTTTTGGTATTTTGATGAGACTAAGAGATCCTAGACATAGGGAGGGTTTTATGGAAATGTTTATTCAGAATTTGGACAAGTCATAAATCATTAGAGGTGTGAGGAGAATGGGGTGTGAGGGGAGGTATTAATATTGGAGGAGAGGGGTGTTTTCTCATTATTATATTTCTTAGTTTGTTATTTCGGTTCCATATTATGAATATTTTGAGAATTATCTCTAAATATAATAGAATAATGATACATAGTTCTTGATTAAGTTTCTTACAACACCCTTACATCAAAAATTACTAAAAAATTCATGTATTTAGCATTTATAAAAAATTATCATATTTTACTATTCACAAAAATCATGTATTTTTAAAAATCCCAAAACATAAACCTAAAGGTGAACCAACTAATCATTAAACTTCTCTATGAGGTTCTATGATTCTAAGGCCCGTACTTCCCTCCCCATTTTTCACCTCATCGAAGGATATAATGATGTAGAACTCAGACATTCACCTAAACCTATTTTGGTAATGAGAATATATGTTGGGACCAGGTCACTTAGGGAAAGAGTTGTACTCATGGCCTTGGATGATTAGAGAATAAGAATATCCTCTACATTGGTATATTTGGTTGGAGGATCCCAAAGTTGAGTAGGAAATAAATCCCCCAACCTTCAGGGTAATGAATCTAAAGTGAATAGGAATAGGGGGTCATTAGTTATTGAGATGAATATTATGATATAACCATGTAATTGAAGAATATGGCTGAGGACAGAATCATAAATTTCTAAATAAAATCTCTCATGAAATCAACTACCCCAAACCCATCCTCAAGAGAAGAAGAAACTTCTTCTTGTGATGATAGGATTCATGGTACTTTAGGTGCTTTTCCATAAGACATATTTCTCTCTCCATCCTTGAGGAATGAAAAAGATAAATGATAATATCATGTTATATGACACAAATTGTTTTTTATAGTCTTGAAGAGGTACTCACCTACTTCAAAACTCACTTTCATTGAGGATGACATGGTAGAAAAATAACTACCTGTGCCAATATCCTCCAAAAGTGTGTCCACACATGCTGTATCAAATGGTGCAGTCGTTCATTCTTCTATAATAGAAAAAAGACATTATTGAACATGCACCTCAACCACCCCCACTTCATGAAGGGTTAGTCCCGATAGGGATGGGTCTTCCAGATAAACCAAACACTCACCCAAATTCTCAAAGGTGAACACATGATTTTTTAATACTGTCTGATGGGGACCTACACATTTTCCCCAAATCAAAACGTACTCTAGGAATTATACAAGTTAAATGAAAAGAGAAATTACACAATAACTTCAGGATTATAGAGGAGAAGGATTTGAAAATGCAGATTGTTTCCTTTTCTTATTATTCTTACCTTCCACATAAGGCCCACCAGAAGGTGTTGAATCTAAATCTATTTCTTTAGAAGCAGTTATTTCTGCCAAAATATAAGCTTGTTGACCTAAGGACCATTCATCATCAATTCCCAAGTCATCACCAAATTCCTCCCTCATGACCATATAGTGGGGAATATATTCAGGGTAAAATAGAACATAATAATCCTCACCATAATACCACTGCACCAAAACATATAAAGAGTGTCAATATAGTTTCAAAGACACATTTCCCTTTAAAACCCATAGTAAGCCCAGACGTAACCCTTCCTCAGTGACGTGGCATCCCTCTTCATCCGCAGCAACAAAAAACATGATTGAGATGACCATTTGGTGGAACAATGGAGAATAATACATCTAACCCTTGACTCTCAGCAAAACAACATTAATGACTTGAAGAAAGGCCCTGAACACCTCTATATATTATTTAAGTTGATACCACAAGGTGTAGTGATGTCGATGAAACCCTCCAAAATCACCATAAAAATAGAACATACCCCAGAGCACAACCTATGTAGTCTTCACCATCTAGACCATCCATTAAAAATTTTATATCGGAAATAATAATTATGGTATAGTGTTTTATTTTATAAATATAATTGTTGTAGTTGTGTTAGTAGGTGCTTTCTTTAATAGTGGAAGGTTTTTAATTTACTTATGGGGTGATTCTAGGACTACTGGACCTTTATAAACTAGTTGCTTACTAATCCTTGTACTATGACACATTATCAATGGTGATAAAACATCATTTTTCAACCTAGAAAACTACACTTTGAGATAAAAGTGAATCCAAATCTCTGGATATCCATGAGATAAATTGATCACTACATCACACGAAAGAGGATTTATTCTAGAACATGTCTCCTCTCTAGTAAATATCATCCAAAATTGGAGTGTTTCCATCAGATGTTTCATGACCCATCACCCAATTCCAATGCTGTGACAACCCAAAGACAGCCTCCGATATGAAAGTGGATGGAAACTAGCACCGAGTAGGCATATCTGGAAAATGTGAGACATTATCCTAAGTACCTTCACACACAAACCAAACTCCAAACCAATGTTACTAGGAAGTAAAATACCAAGGAATATATACATGTAGATCATTAAGTAAAACACAACTAGAGTTCAATATAAAGTAATGTACATGGGTGAAATTGTGTTAGTATACAAGCCCATCAAAATAAAGATAGGACACAAGTAAATCCCTAGGTCCCTAAAGCTCATTCTCCGAGAACCATACCTGAATGGTAGGTGAAGGGTAGCTGCCAAAAGCCATGGGAGTACACCTCATCTGTCTGATCTCACTGAGCACATCATGGTACTTACCCTCCCAGGACATCATCAAAGTGTCAAACGTCTGTACAAGACACGGCGCATATGGGAATAGCCCGTATAGTGGTGAGTAAAATAATAATCAGTAGGGGACCCTGCAAAACAAAAAATAAAATACCAAAAACAAAACACCACCAATAAGGGACCATAATCTCAACATAGGTATATTTTCATACATATATGATGAACATCTAGATATACACATTTCTGAAACTAATAATATTAATGTTCTAGCCTCATTTCAGTAATAGTATTCACATCATATGTTCGAATGGAAACACATAAAACCAGGAGAAACATGCTCCATGAACTCATCCACCTGAGATGGCACCTGTCATAGGATTAAAATCCATAGGAGAAAACTCTACCATTCTTAATGGTGTGTCTGATAGAATTTTATCCTTCAATAACATCATACTAGGTCCAGCTCCAGTGCCCAACACTAGAGGTTCAGTCATCATTGTCTTTCACCCAATGCAAGACCAAGGAAACCCATGTGGAGAGGCCCTCCATCACCACTGTACACTAATGATGTATCCCTTCTCCTTACATTATCGTGAAACCTCTGTTGCTCTGATGAGGAGTGGCCCACACTTTAGTCCATAAAGGGAGAACACGCTCCTCTCTAGGTATTGTTTTCATTGTTTGGATGGACCCGCTCCTCATTACTATGTCCGGAAGATTAGGGAGCTCCAAATCCAATTGAGGACCCACACCCTACCCAGTAGGGGAGTACTACTCAGTGACTAAAGAACCCATGCCTAGTACAAAAGGGGAGTACCGAATCTATCACTTCATGTGTGGGGGAACCACTCCCATGTATGATAAGGGAGTACCGAATCCTATCAATTAGGACCCACACCCTACCCGATAGAGGAGTACCAACTCTATTCAATCAAGTGTGGAGGACCTACGCCTTGAAATAGTAGGGGAGTACCAAAAACTATGTATGTTAGAGGTTGATTACCGACTCCCTAGTCCTATAAGGGAGTAGCGACTCCACGGATAGAAGACCCGCTCCCTGGGCCCATAGGGGAGTACCTACAATACCTTAACGAATATATCTGGGAACCCGCACCCTAGTCAGTTGGGGGAGTGACACCGCCATAGGAATCTAACTAAATGAAGTGAACATGATCCCAAAAATTTTGGTGTTTCTACCTTTACGAAACATGCCGATTCCTGCTCAAGCGTTCTTGTACTAGAAGGACTAAATCCTCAAAACATCATTACTTCATGAAAAATTCTTAAAAACTCACCTAATGTATCTAAAAATTACTGTCTCATCGCAAGGGTCCCAATTCCACAGAAGGCTTGCCAAACAGATGCTACATTTGAGATTTATGGGCGTTTGAGCGGAAATGGGGCTGAGATACCAGGGCTGTGAGACAATCGCACAAACATTATCTCATGGTCGACCATGGATGAGCTTCCATGACCACATAGCAGCTCCACTGACCAGGGCTCATGGTCCACCACTGCGGTCGACCGTGGCCCAGTTCGGATACCCATGTCTGACCCAACTTGCTGAGCTCAGCCCAGTGTCTCCTGCCTAGCCCACTCCGAGCGGGCGGGCTCATTCTCCCAATACCCAGTGGGTTTCTGCGTCCGCTCTTCATCACATGGTGCAAGGTCATCCAGTTGGTTCACTCACATGGACTAGAAATCCAACACACGGTCTATTGACCGTGTGCCACTGACTCAATGTGACACTGCTACATCACTATCCCACTTCTATGCATCCCAACCTGGTTGTGACCCCCCCCCCCCCCCCCCCGACACCACCCGCAGCTGAGCCTTTGATTGTACCTCTAGCCGTTGTTGGTACCGATGCACTGATGGGTTGTTCTTCAGGCCACCAGACACTCTCCAGTGGTCCCAAATTTGATCTGGATGATATTATTGAAACCTTAGGCCATGTTCTTCAACTCATGGGGTTCAAATCCTCATTGAGACACCTTTCTAGGGTAAAGTTATTTGCATGCGATATCTCCCAAAACACCTCGATCTAATCACCACGTTCATCGTCGCACCAATGTAGTGCCATCACTATTACAAATCCACAAATTTGGATCATTTCCCAAAGAATGGATGCGCACCGATACACCATTCTTCAATTAGAGATGTACATGAAGAACACATTTATAAGTGAAGAGGTAAAACTAAAAATCAAATTGAGGAACGAACCTATGGTATCATTTTTCATGATGTTAATATACTCCCATTAGAAGGGTTTAATAGAACAATCAAATAGAAATTCATTACCCCAAACCATCCCATAGTCAAGAACCTCCCACAAGATCAATCAAACTACTGATCAACCTGTTCATGGGTTGATCCGTGTTCATCATCTAAAACCATGAACAGGGAAGAACATAATCAAACAAAAATCCTTAAATTACGTTGTATTTTTTATAGATGTTGGTTAAGGCCGAGTAACCACATCGATCCTTGTTCTACCAATGTTTTTAGATTCGTTGTTGGTTGATCGAATCCCGACCTCTGGTCCATCGTCATTGGTGAGAGAGTCTCCTCCTACATTCCTTAGTAAAACTCTAGATCAAAATCTCTAGCGTTATGAATTTTAACACTGGACTTTTCCCCAATTAATGGAGGGAAAAATGACATGATTACGCATTTCAGTGTTTCTATATCACATTGATACTATGTCTCCACACTGCATCATTTATGAAAGGGAACATCGTTGCTCTATCATTGAGTCACAACATTTCTATGGTGCAAAATGTTAAAAGTTAATAAAAAAAATTCTTTAACTTTATTTTATTCTCCATTAAAAATTCATGAAAAATAACTTTTAACCCCAACCCGCACCGATTGTGGTTATGTCCTACTTAAGGTGAACATCTCATTATGAACTTAATGACTGAATCGTATTTTTAACATGAGTTACCATTTGTGAGTTATGAGGATTATAAAAATAAAATAATTTTTATTTAAATAATTTTATTTATTGTTATGTCCAAGAAACCAACTTTCATATTAGGCCTATTCTGATCGATGTTAGGATCCAACTAAAGAAATCATGCCCTCATGAGCTCAATGGTGGTCTTGTATTTTCAATCTGAATTTCCATTAAGGAGTTATACGGATTTGAAAATAAAATAACACTATTTAATTATATTATTTATGGCCAAAAACTACATTCCACTATTGTCCCAAACCAGCCAATGTTACGTTCTGCATAAGGAATTAATTCCCTCATGAGCTTAATGGTAGTCCCAGATTTTCTATCCATTCCACTATTCATGAGTTATAAGGATTAAAAAATAAAATTAATTTATAAAATTAATTTATTCATGGTTATTTTAATTTCAGGTTCTCTCACAGGAGATGCACACTGACTAATATTAAGTGATTCCTAGGGGTCACCCCCTGCTCTGAATGCAACGATGCCCTTGGATCCCTAATATGGGCACCAATTAAAGAGTTATTCTTCTTTTTCATGGAAACCACTCACGCGTGATATTTAAAAATTAAAATTTTTAAACGGACCATTCCATACACACTGGGCCTTGGAATCACACATCATATCAGCATCTGGTTTTGGAATATTCCCATATAATTAATTAAAAAAATTCATGGAATTATGGGACATTACATTACCCCCACCTTTTGGGATTTACATCATCGTAAGCCAAAACAAGGGATAAAACAAACAAATGAGGGTACTAGCATGAACTTGAGCCTCCCGCTCCCATGTTATCTTCTTGAGATCCCTGCGTTGTCTTTGAAAACACACCAAGAGACAATATCATCCATGGAGGATCCCATTTATTTCTATAAGTCCTATAAGAGAGTCTACCCAACACTACATGGGTTTCCCTTTCACTGTCCAAGGAAACCTCATTCCATTACTATTGATACACCATATACGTTTTCATAAAATAGTCAATTTGGTCATGAAAGATATTTTTTCATACCAAGAATGAGGTCGTAAGGCCTTAAATCTATGACTAAGAGATCCCAACTACAACTCTCACCTCTAAGAGTCAGGTCATGCTATCAGTGCTAGTGTGATCATGGTGTCTTTTCCAGCAAGAGTCTCTAAGCTTGAGGGGCAAGTACACAGTTTGAGTGATACCTCTAGGTATCAAGTGAATCTCAAGGAAAAAAGAAGAAAACTAGCTTTTGATTCCATTAATACATCATAAAAATGGGAAAGGACCTTGGTCATCCCTCCAAACCCTCCTAGAGCTTCCGGGTCATAATCCATGACCGCATGCAGCTGTCCTTACCCATATCCTCTAGCTCCCTGATCCTAGTTTGGACCACTTTCTACCCTTCCACCTCCTCTTCCTCACCCTCCATCTTGCCGAACTCCTTGATCAAAGCATTGTCTCTACTAAGGAATAACTTCATCTAGATCCTTATTAACAACATGATGGGTCAGACAATCCCTAGTGAGATTCCCCTGACCATTGCAAGAAGAACATCACCTCTCATGCAACAGATCGGTTCCTCAATGATTCACCTATGGCATAGTACAATACGTCTGAGTTCGGGCATGGGTATGCCTCCTACGTAGTGATCTAGTCACCTCTCATCTACTAGCTCATACATACACCATTTTCTCATGACCTATGTTGTGGGTCACATCCATCTATTCCTCATCCAGAAAACTCTCGACCACTAGGGCTCTCTCCAGCACCCAGCAGAGGTGGTAATATTGTGTAGAACTACCGATTCTCAGATATATCAGTGTAATCCCTAATCTATTTTTTATAGATTTGAATAATTGTTCTTTCACCATGTCCATGGAGTACCATGACTAGTTGGTGAACCTCACTGAACACTCTTCCACTATCATGTGGCCTTGTCAAAGCTGTAGAAGCTCTTGGAAACGTATTGAATTAAGTGTGTCTGGTAAAAATCATCCAAGAAGAGTCATTCGAACTCATACCATGTGAGTATTTCTTCATCATGTGACCATATCACCAAGCTCCTCCAGTGTCCCACTGAGCCCTAAATAAGGTTCGCAGCTAGGACCACCATCTGATCAGGTGGTGTCCTCACTAAGTGAAAAACTCAAGTGACTACCTCAAGCTGGTCATCTACATCCTGGGGGTATGGATCAACATGTTATCTCAAAGGATGATGCCTCAATAACTCATTTAGTTCACTCATCCTACAAGAATCTTCAGCCTAATCATCTGGTAAAACCTCCTACTCGGTGGGTGGTGGCAGCACCGATAGACCACTCAGAGGAAACACCTCAAATTCAGTGCCTAACTCTAAAGCCTCATCATGGGGAAGATCTTCATCATGATCATGATGTAGAAACCACTATGGTACTCATTGTGGATACATCCTGAAATGGATCATGATGCACCATGGTTAATAGAGTATATATAGGGTGCTAACTCAAGAAGGAATTGGAAAACAGAAAACATATCTTTATGATCCATGTACCATTTATTTCCTGGCGACCAGTGTCCTAAAGAACCGAGTTGAAAAGAAGGTTATCAGAGTCCCAATGAATGGATACACTGGCCGCCAATCCAACACTAGAACCTCTGTCCTAAGATCTAAACTTGAAACATCATAACAGTGTCGCTATGCAACCCAAACCCAACTCCAGACACTTCATTCCTAAGGTAGAACTGACATCCTCTTATACCACTATGTCTTGACTTGTCCCTCAGGGCCTATGCCGTTACTACCCCAATCCATCCTCTAATAGGATAGGGGATAGAGACTAGCACCATGTAATAATATCCAACAAATGGGAGGCATTTTTTATGTACCAGTACACACACACACACAACTCCAAACAAAAGATGAAGGTAAGTAAAAAATAAAAGGAATCTATGCATGTATACCACTATGAAAAACAAAACCAGAGTTAAATACAATGTAATGAACCAGGTGGAAAACCAGGATAGTATACAAGCTCACCAAAAGAAAGACATGCCATAAGTAAAACCCCATGTCCCTGAAGCTTATCTGTTGAAATCCATAACTGAAGGGAAGGTAATGGGTGGATTCTTGAATCCATAAGAGTACACCTCATATGTCTCATCTCACTGATCATCAATTGGTCTTGTCCCTCCTTGGACTCCATCAAAGTGTCAAATGTTTGTACAATACATGACAGTGTGGGAAAAGCACGTACATGGGTGATTAAAAAAATACTCAGTAGGGGACCCCAAAAACCACAAAGTAAAATACCACAATGGAAGCACCGCCATGAAGATAAATATAGCTCAACATTGGTATATTCCCCTATATATACCAAGAACACTTAGATATACTCATTTCAGAGACTATGAATCATAAGGTTCCAACCTGATAGACATCAATAGGATTCTCATCATAGGATCTAAAGGAAACACATAAAACCAGGAGAAACACACTCTACATGATAAACCTTCCATGATGTAACCCATCAGATATGGAACCCATCAGAGAGGTACACTTCATCGTGAACAACTGCACCATTCCTAATGGTATGTCTGATAGAATGTGCTCCATTGAGAACATCATTCTAGGTCCAGCTCAAGTGCCCAATATCGAAGGTTTAGTCATCACTATCTTTCACTAAATAAATGACTAAGGAAACCCCAGTGGATAGGACTACCCTAACCACTATACAAAGATGATGGATCCCTACTCCTAAATATCTTTTCAAACCCTCATTTCTCTGATATGGAGTGGTTCAAACCACAATCCATCAAGGGAGAACTATCTTCTTTCTAGGTATTGTTTTCATAATGTTTATGGGCCCAATCCTTACTACTGTGTGTGATAGCCGAGAAAGATCCAACTCCAATTGAGGATCCAGACCCTACTCAGTGACAAGAGAACTTTTGCCCTAGTATGACAAGGGAATACCAACTTTGTCAGTTCATGTGTGGAGGACCTGCACCATGGTACGACAGGGGATTACTGACTCCTATGAAAGTGGTCCTGAATTCTACCCGGTATGGGAGTACAAACGATATTCGATCATGTTTGGAGAACATGTTCCTTGAAACAACAGTGCAGTACCAACTCCTATTTACGTTAGATGTGGAGGACCCATGCCCTAATTCTATATGGGATTACCAACTCCATAGATTGAGGAACCACTCCCTGGTCCTAGAGGGGAGTACCAACTCTTCTAGAATATCTTTAGGGACCCACAAAATAGTCCTTCAGGGTAGTGACACCCCTAGAAGAGGTTACCCAACGGAAGTGAACCAACACACCACGACATGGGGGTTTCTACCTTATGAAACACATAGATTCCAACTCAAGCATGCTTGTAACTGAAGGAACTACTCCTCAAACCATTATTCATTCATACAAGATTCAAAAAAAAAACTCACATAATGTATCTCAAATTTATATTCTCTTCCCAATGGTCCCAACATCACAGATGGATTTTCAAATGGATGCTCCATTTGAGAGTTACTGGTGTTTAAGAAAAAAGGATTCCAATGGGACCTAGACCGACTGTGGCAGTCATCCTCCCCGCACTAGCTCGAGCTACCATGGCGGTCGATTAGGGAAGAGCCACCATTTCCACATGGAAGCTCCACCTAACATGGCTCACGATCGACCGTGGCCCAGCTGATGTGGTTGTGTAGTAGCTCCTCTAACCATGGATCGTGGTCAACCACCGCGGTCAACCATTTTCTTGTATTGATGCCTGTGTCCAACCCGATCCACTGGGTTATACTTGGATCATCCAAACTGGGATCATAATAGATTATCTAGCTCGGCCTTCTCTAATCGGTTCGGGTCGTTCTCCCTGAATGCGGTGAGTTGCTGCATCCACTCCTGGCGACACACTACACGGGGCACCGCCCCCTTGTCCAGTTGGTCCTATCACATGGAATGTAAATCCCATGTGCAGTTCATTGATAGCATGCCACCAGCTTGACATGGAATTGCTGCATCTCCATCTCACTTCGCTATGGCCCCCTTGGCCGAGACCTCCCAACACCACCCGTGTCCGAGCCACCATAGGTTCTTCTAGCCACAGCAGCCACCAGCACACCGGTGTGTTGTTCTGTGGGCCATCAGATTCGCTCTATTGGTCCGTTATTCAATCCAGAAGATTTTTCAGAAACCGTGGGCTGCATTATTCATTTATTGGGGTTCAAATCCCCATTACTAGTTCATTATGGTTTGAATCTATTTGCCTATGATATATCCTACAACGCCTCAATCCTATCCCGACCATTGTTTTTTCACCTCCGTCGTGTCGTGTCTATTCCAGATCCATTATATCTGATTGTGGCACCAAGAATGGTTGTGAAATGATCTACCATTCTTCAATCTATGAATAATGTGAAGAACACGCGTCAAAGGGAAGGGGGGAAATGAAACAAAAAATTGAGGAAAAAACCTCTATAGTAGTCTGTCATTGCGTTAATCCACTCCCTTAATAAGGGTTTAGTACAAAAAACAAATAGAAATTCATTTACCGAAACCTTTCCACAGTCAAGAACCTTCCGAAAAAAATGATTGAACCAAGGGTCAACCTGTTCATGTGTTCATTTGCATTCTTCATCTAATAAAATAACAGGGAAGAACAAAATCAAATAAAACCCCCCACCTTGAAATGGATACCATATAGAAGTTGATTGAGGTCGCGTCGCCACATCGATCCTTGTTCCGCCGGTGTTTGTCTATTCGTCTCCGGTTAATCGAATATTGAGCTCAGGTCCATCATCACTGGTGAGAGAGTCTACTCCTCCTTGACTCAGAGAATCTCTAGAAAAAAATATCCAGCATTATGAATTTTAACACAACACTGTTTTATTGATTAATATAGGTAAATAAGTTATCACGTTTATCAGCATTACTATTTTGCATTTAAACTGTCTTGCAACACTTCTTCATTTCTGAAATGAGAACCGGTTGCTCATTCGCTGCATTTTAGTGTTTCCATGTTAATAAATTTTGAAATGGAACTAAGTAGGATTCATTAAATTTATTTTATACTCATTTGAAAGGTAAAAAATAACTTTTACTCTTTACACATGCCAGTCGTGGTATGTCCTACTTAAGGAGAACATATGATTAAAATTTTAATGGAGGCCTCAGAATTTAAATCTGAGTTACCATTTTTGAGTTATGAGGAGTCAAAAAATAAAGTAATTTTTATTTAAATTATTTTATTTATGGTAATATCCCATAAAACAACATTCACAGTAGGCTTGTGCCGACTGATAGGAGGCTCTACCTTAGAAAATCATGCCCTCACAAGTGGAATGGTGGTGTTATATTTTCAATCGGAATTACCATTCATGAGTTATATGGATTTTAAAATAAAATAAATATATTTTATTATTTTATTTACTACCAAATTCTACATTCCACTATTGGATTGGGTCAGCCAATGTTAGGCTCGACCTAACGAAAGAATGCCATCATGTGCTCAATAGTGGTCTTGAATTTTCAATTTGAGTCACCATTAATTAGTTAAAAGGATTTGAAAATAAAATAAAATTATTTAATTATTTTATTTATGGTTATGCCATTTTTGAGATCTCTCACAAGAGACCGGCTCCGACTAATGTTAATTCGCACATAGGGTAAACCCATTATTCTGAATGCAATGGTGTGCTTGGATTTCTTATCTGAGCACCCATTTAATAGTTATTCCACTTTTTCTTGAAAATCACTCATTCACGCTATTTAAAAATTAACATTTTTCGATAGAACATTTTGTTAAAACTGGGACATGGAATTGCACATCGTCTCAGCGCCTCGTCTGGGAATAATCCCATATAAATAATTAAAAAAATTCTGGGAATTCTGAGATATTATAGGATTCATCTCAAATCAAACATGAATAGATCATGGAAATCTTGATTGAACACACAAAAACTGGAAACCAAACTAATAGGTTCTATACAACTCATAGATAATTTCCCTATAAATATGAGTAGAAGTAACTCCTTTGAAATGTGACACCATGTAATCTCAGAAATCAAGATTGGCCTTTCCAGGGTTGAAAATGTTTCCTATCGAAATTCGCATGTATGGTCTAAAGGATAAATGATCATAGTTGATTATATAATCTCTAATATGCAGAACATTCAGTAGGGAAAGTCTCACCCAACAGATACACTGAAAAAAATTTATGAAGCCAGTGTTGGTAATATCCTGAATGTTCAAATATTCCTAACTACCTAGGTGAGATGCTATCAAACCCAATAATTATTTTAAAGTGAACAGAATCTATAAGGTTAATTTCCCTTATAAATGTGGTGCAAAAGGCGATAGATTTGTTATAATACAAGTACATCTAATCCAATATGATCACCCCTACCCTAGAGGTCTTCTCCAGGAAAGTGAAAACACTAACTCTGCCTTTTTTTCATCATGGTAATTAAATAACCACTCATGTATATGGATAAAAACCAGATAGTTGAATTGATTGGTCTATATCAGAGGAAAACTCTCATCACATTCTTTAAACATTCATTCCTCAACAGGGGGCCAATAAGCACCGGGTTCACCATGTAAATCCTTCATAAGACCTAATTTTGGCATTTTTCCAAATCAAAACCGGTCTCCTTGATAAAGAATTCCTCCCATTTCAAGAATTGGATATCCACTCTAGGAGGAACCCACATTGGAAGGTCCTTCTTGGATAGCTTAGTCAGCTCTTGAGTAAAAGTAGGAGTCCTCATTGAATATTCCCACAGAAATTTTGGGGGATGAACTCATCATATATTCCACACAATATTGGTGGACTACAGATCTTATCCACATCCCAAATAATGATGTCCACCTCTCCATGTGTAATGTGGAAAGTGTTCATATCTAGGCTCCAATGACTTAACAATGATGTCCTTAGATCCCTATTTCAATCTGAAAACTTATGGAACATCCATATATCCTAGTACATTCCAATTTCCTTTAACTCCTTATAAATTTCTGAATCAATATACTAAACCAAGAAGGTCCATCCCTAGTCCATCCCACAAGTACATCTTGATTAGAAGTCCCAATTAGTATTCCACCATAATTTATAATTAAGTGTGGTATTCCTCATTAATGAGAGATACATATAGATATCATCATCAGGCGTGTGGATAGTCTCATTGAATTGTGTGGAAATTTTTGTTAGTATATGCCCATATTCACTATCTTTTTTAGATAAAAAGTATCCCCTTCGGGATATTTTTTCCTAAAAATTGTAATGAGTCTTTAGAATTCAAGAGGGTATAAATGATGACATTGGAAAATGAATGGAAGCATCATAAGTAAGAAAAACCCATAAAGGGAAAAGTTTATAATATGGGATAGTCTGAGAGCCTTAATCCCCTCAATTTTGTCAAACTCATTTGTTCTGACTCAACAAAACAAAGGAAACAAGGATCAATGCTTGACACTATAGAGTCACAATGTGTTATCGTTTCCCTTTCCTCCTTAGAGGGATTGTGGGAATATTGGAAAGAACTAGAATCCATATGAAAATATGTAATTGGAATATTTTAGACTGATATAATAAAATATTTTCAAATAATGACATGAATTTTTGGAAACATCATGAACATCTCATGAATCGATAAGGCACTCATGAATCTCCCAAAGGGCTCACGAATTGCCTAAACCCAAAAGGTATCAAAGTTCAAATAAATCCTATAGGTAATTTCAAAATTTCACGAACCATTAGAGACTCATGCATGGGTGACCTAGACATGGTGATTCGTATCACATGAATCTAGATTGATCATACTCTCAATCCAATAAATCCCACAATTTCCTCAAGAAAATTTCAACCCTCATGGATAAAGATAAAACAATTACCAAAATATTGTACTTAGATGGATTAAATGAGTTCTTATGAAAAATTTTCCTTGTGGAATAAATATCGTATTATGGTATCATGAATAGTTCTCACGATCCGGACTCATGGAACAATGTTGCGAGGGAGGCAGATAATAAAGGCAAAATGAGGGAACTCTGGGGAAGTAGTAGCCAATGAAATAAATTGCTCTCCACCCACAATATATTGGGAATTTCATGGAATACCATGAAAATCCCATTAGACCAATCATTGTCCCGGATACCATCTTGTGACACCACTAAAGACTCAGGTTGGCATTTACATTCCTTATAATCGAGTCCATGTCCATGTAGATGTTTCTCCTTAGGGAGGGGATTTTGATGCCCAACAAATGAGAAATGGAAAATTCATGAAGGAAGAAATACCTGAATATGGGTATGATTTTCCTTATAAAAAAACTAACGAGAAGGTGGCCATGACCCACGGACCTTGAAATCCTATAAGAGACATGAGAGTACATGAACATCTTAAGGTCAGGTGAAATGAACATATGTAGTTCATAGCCTACAATGGATCCCACAATGACCCTTTCAAAAAAACTCCTTTGACTCTATTAGAGGAGATTCAGATAAACAGTAGCCACATTGTTGCAACCGAATGAGTTCCCCTAGGCTATGTGGTTCATCATCAGTGAGTGCCTAAAAAACTATCTAAAAGTACTTTAAAAATAAGATATGAATATACAAAAGGTGGATGGTTCTTTAAATCGTAATGACCACATGGTGCATCACTGATGAGAAGGGTAATAATTATTGATAATATAAGAAAAAACCTTTAGGACCCCTAAGAAATTATGGAATAAAATAAAGGAAATAAATTGTAGGAGGTGAGAGCCTCTTTCAATCATGTAAAGACATGAAACCTGCCCCTGGTGGTCTGTAAGACATTATGAGTCCCTGGAAACATACAAGGCTCATGGGTATTCCGAGGAGACTAAGTGCTTCCACTTTGGCTCCCTAAAGATAATTTTTATTCCTTTCCATGAAATTCTCATATATATAAATAGTGAATTTGTTTGTCATGCGATGAATCTCCACAAAATAGTAAAAATGACCTAAAAGAAACTCGATAATACTCTCATAATCCATAACCATTGTAAAATAAAACAACACACTAAGGAATTTAGAAACATGGTCTCATGGGAATCCTAAATAATCATTCATCATCCCACAATGGCCACTTGAAAAAGAATCCTTGTCTCACAGAATGTCCCACACATATCACCCTAGATCACACAAAGGCCTTTGTACATGTACTTTGATCATGAAAAGACCCTTGTACATGTCAATATGATATTATGGAAGTCCTTCTATATAACTGTCTATTCAAATAATTCTACATTAATTAGAAATAATACAAATAAAGGAGGAATTGATGGGGGGACTCACGGTCATTGAAAATCAAGTAACTCCCAAAGAAGCAGTCCATGGAAGAGACTCACCGAGACACATGATGCTAGATCCCATCTCTAACTACTTTATGGATTCGTGCAAGATATGTTGAACAAACTAGAGAACCACTGGGGTGGAGAGACCTCTAAATTACTCATCCCATAGGAATAAATAACCTCTATACTCTTAGACATAAGGATGAATATTCCGCATCCAAGAATATCATCACACCTACACACTAGATTGGATTTCTTTGAGGGGATAATATCCTGACTAGAAATATTCCATCAGTTAATACCCTAGTGAACATGAATATTTGTCATGTGACATTAATAAAACACTTCACATGATCACTCAAAAATCATTAAACGGACCTCTATAAAGACACAAAAAGGACATCCCACACACCTACTAGATAATGATTGAATTAGAATAAGCCAAAACTGAACAAATATAATGCAATCATGATATAAGGATTGAACAAAGATTAATAAATGAGGTAATTAAGAGAAATACATTCTTTCTAAACCATATAAAAATCATATGAACTATCCATGATACATGACATCAATATGAAATGTTTTTCAGATCATGCGACACTCCCATGACATACTATTCAGTTCATGATAAGTCCTCTGGAAATGTCAAATAATGTAATACAAACCCCCCTAAGCATGATTCCTAGATCTCATAAATCCATATGTGCTCTTCATCCTAGCCATGTGGCGCTCTTTGGAAATGTTGAATGAATCATATAATGGTGAAAATTTAGGGAAACTTGGGTGTCATGTTAGCACCATGTCATGTCAACTTGATCTCATGATGCCTTTCAAGCACACTACCCATGTCATGTGATTCCCCCATACATCTCATAAAGTACATGGAACACCATCTGCGACATATCGCATTGACTCTCGTGATTCCCTCTATATGTGTCATCCAACTCCCATGATGACACTAGGGAAATCCATATGGATCATGTGAAACCATATAGATAATCAAACCAAGTCATGCAATGGATTCTAAGATAAACTATCTGAGTCCTTCAATGCTATTAGGGAATGTTATACTCGATCAAGAGACAACCCTTAGACAAGAAATCTAGGATATGTGATTTCCTCTAGACAAGTTAAATGGGTCATATGATTTCTTTTTGACATACCATGAAAACATTATCTAACATATCATGTATAAAAACAATGTTTTTAGGAGGAAAATCATCATATATTAGGAAGAAATGAAGACAAAGACTACAAGGGAATCCAAGGGTTTCAATTAATTCGTTCACCCTTGTTCTGTAATCCCCTATTATACGGAAGCCTCAAAGTGTAATCCTCAATCTGGTGAACTACTGTTACTCAGATTCTTGAAATATCCAATATACATAGGACACCTCCCCATGGCCTTATCTCTATACCAAATCCCCAAACGGAAATCCCACTAATTATGTTCAACATCCATTAGAAATGAGAGTGATAATTTGTCACCCCCTACTTCTCACACCAAGCATAGCTCACGTGGGATTAGGGTGTTACAATTATCATATCATTTTAATAATAACCATGTACAAGGGAAAGGGAATCCTATTACATGAACGCTTTTTTAACCTTAGTATATAAGCCTGAATGATAAGGGAAGCCCCGATGTGCATGTGACAAACACTTGAACTATGAGAATTATGATTCCTACCTTAACCAGGACACATGGGATGACTTCCTACAGACTGATATAAAATAAATATCTATTTTGATATAAACCCCATGTTTTAGACATTATCGAGAGGGAATAATTCCCATGGGATGATCAATCTATGTCATCACTCATCAAACTAAGAAAACACCTAATCTATGATGACTATGATTCTTCCCATAACCAGGATATGTAGGACACCTTATGAAGGATAAATAACTATACTAAACATAAAAATGGATTTTATAGCATAAAATTACCATATCTATATTCCATGAGTTTGATCACTTGTTTTCCTATGATTCTCAAACTAAGAATAGCTCACATGGGATTAGGGATCCATAACGAATACCTCATTGGAATCATGAGTCTCCACTATCTAGGAAAATATCAACATGTAAGCCCCAATTAATAGTATGATATGAACCTCCCCCACATGTGGAAATCAACCTTGGGACTAGTACCGAGGACATGATCGAACAAGGATAACTCTGATTCTTGTTATAACCAGTATATGTATGACATATCTCCTTGATTCAAGATAAAATATCCCATGCCTCAATGCCTGTACATATATCCTCTCCACACGAAATTAAAATACATCGTTTTAATGAAATAGTTGGGTTTTTATTCCTACAACATCAAGGATACATAGGAATCCTCAAAATAGATCAATCAACCCCTCAGAATATTGAAGTGCCTCCCTATGTGAGAGTATATTCAGAAGCATCTGGTTATACATATTCAATATATAATACAGCTACCCATCAATCTTGGAAATGTATGAAGATCCTTAGATACAAAAATATGGATCCCTCAATGATATTACCTTACTTTTTTATATAAATATAATTAACCTATAGTCATTTTATAGGATAACCAGTCATGTATCATGATATTGAAGTGATTCACAAACATATCATATTAATCTATAAGAGGGTCATGGAGTAGGAAGTAATTCACATAAAAAGGGGGTGATGATCCCAACCATTCCATCCTATTGACCAATGTGAGTTGATACATGTCATTCGGTCTGAAACCCCAATTGGCCTATTCCCTTGGAAAGTAGGTTCGTATACAGTTATGGATGAGGGGATCATTGCGAGATTCTAGGGAAGACATTAAAAATGAGAAACCAGATGCGAATAAATGATAAAAACATCAAACCCCTTATTATAATTAATCAATCCATCGAGATAAGGATAAAAACCCATCCACATATAAAATCCTAATGAAACACCATACATGGATGATTGAAAGGAAATGACATAACATTTCATTCTCGATCATTCTCAAGCAACCCTATACAAGAGTATATGATTAGATTTATGAATGGGGGTGAATGAATGGTTGCACCAATGATCTAGAGGGAAATCCAATATAAAGAGAATGATATATATGGACTAGAAAATAAACCAATGAATGAGGATATGGATGTATGGATATATCAATGAATTGATGGAGGAGATGATTGAAAGAAATACATACAAATGTATGGATGGGATGATTGGTAGATGAATGGGGGGATGTATAGGTAGATGTAGGATGATTGAATGGATGGACTAATGAACCAAGAAATAGACTAACATAAAAATAAATGGATGGATAAATGCATGGACTAATAAGGCTAATGATTCAATGGATGAATGAATGGAAAGAATGATGAAATGATTGATGGGTCATAATATAGAAAAATATAAAAATAGATGGATGAATAGATGAATATAAGAGATAGGGAATGAGGGTGAATGGATTGTTTGATTATCATATGGATGGGATGATATAAAGAACATCAAATGGGTGGAATGATAGATAGATAGACTGATGGAAACACCGACAGACACAATACTTGATATATGCATAGACAAAAAAAATACAAAAACACACACAAATAGATAGACATTAAAACATATGTATGTATAGAAAGATAAAATAAAGATGGATGGATAAATAAAAAAAATGAATGATCAACAATGAAAATGAAACCAGCTTAAAATATTAATAGAAGAGAAACACACACATGGTAATATTGATGCAAACAAAAAAACATAGAGGAATATATTGGTAGATATTTTATTATAGATACACAATGATTGGAAGAAAACATGGATATACAAAAAAATATAGTCACATATTCAGGAGGAAATATGGGAACCCACATGAATTGATGGGAAGAACAATCAATCAAAGACAAAAAAATAACTATAAAGATATAAAAAAAATGTGCACATACAAACACTTATGGATGGGTGGATAAAGAATGGAATTTATAGGTTTTCATACATGTGGGTGCCCATATAGAGAAATTAGGAGAGTGAGTGAGAGATGGGTGGGGGAGATAGAGAGTTTTTAACAAACATACACATGTGGGCACTCGTATACCCAACTAAATTAATGAATGTGGATAAATTAATTCACATACTAATGAATTTATTTATGATATGATATACTGACTGAATGACCAAGGTATGAGGGTGAATAAATAGAATTATTGATGAAATTAGAGGCATACTAATAAATATATGAACACACACATGCACAATAATAGACACAGACATTTGGATGGAAATACATAGATACATGAATAAGAAAAAAAGACACACACATATTGGGAACAAACAGACAAACACGGATAGAGGAACCAAGATAAAAATCAGAAAAAATACAATGAAATATATATATAAACATATAAACATATACAATTACACATAGAAAAAACTAACCCAACCATATAGATAATGATATCACGTGAGACACACACTGATAGGAATGAAATGGGGATATAGTTGTGTTGGGATCTCAGAGAGTAGAGTTGTAAATACATGGGGCCCAAGGGGAATATGTTTGGACCTAGGAGGGAAATTTATAACTAGATGTGGGAATATTAGAAGATCCAGGGGGTTCAGGGGGAATATATTGGGATCATGTGGGTGATCCACAATTGTTAAATAGTGGAACGATTGGAGGGGTGTATCCTAAGGTGTCTTATCCACTGTTTTTCATATTATAATTCCCTATTTTATGATTGTAATCACTGCTAGTGGAAAAATTAACCCACAAAGAGGTTATTATAATTTTTTTTCTTTATCATGTGGCCTAACATGCTATTGGTGCACATTATATTTTTTTTTCATTCTGTGGAGATACACATAACTTGGAAAAATGCTTGTGTTTGTCCTCCATACATCCATGGACATCATCTACTACTTGATTTTTTATCTGGGGTGAAGTAATGATGTAGAATTATAAATAGGATAACACTTCCATTTCCAAACACATAAATGGAACCATAATGGAGGAATTATACTGGATTGTCTATCCATCAACATATGTTTGGAAATATCAAAAATTCCCATAAAATTCTTATCTCTACATCACCACTTCTATTCACCATCAATTTTTGTTTCTACACTCTTATCATACTAGGGATCCATGAAATCCTATTATTCTTCATCATATCATGTTTGAGGGAGGTGTACAGGGCATGAATATATCAAATAGGTTAGGCGTTACTCATGTAGTCACATTTTAGAAACCACCATAATGGAATTTTTTTTATATTGACACTACTGAGTCTTAAGCTGCCTTTACTAATGATTCTCACATGCAAGGAGTTTCACAAAAATTAAATGTGGACCTCACTATCTTGGCTAGACAGAATCCTGTACATGTTCAATGGGAATCTAATTATTGAAAAAGTTTCTAGAAATTTTATTGAAACTTGGATAGTGAATGATGATGCTTATTTTTTGATATAAAAAACTACAGAAAATATGAAAGTGTAAATTGAATAACTGTTCATTCCAGGTATGCTTAAAATTTTATTTTCATTGGGTGAATAATCCAAAAAATAATTCTCCTGGTTAGAAATAAATGAAGATATGATTAGGTAGTTTAGTAGTGAAGTAGTGGAAAAAACTACCCAAGATGTGATTAATTTCTTGGTTAACAACGAATCTTAAGAATATAATAATTAAACAAAATAGATTTTGGGTGTCTAAATACTAATGAGGTTGTCTTGGATGTTTAGTATCCATTTTTAGAGGTGGTATAAATTCACCTAATAAGGTCATCCCTGTATAATAGTGAATTAAAAATTATAAGGGATCAGGTTTTGTCCAAAGAAATTGTAGGATTCTCCATGCCTCATCCATTACCTATGTTATAGGTGAAAACACACATGTTGACCCTTATTCCTAACATAAGGGTAATAACTGGATTGGAGATTATGATAAACACATCTAATTCAATACTAGATTAAATTGTAAAAGATATACTAAATCAAGGATTCAGTAGGTTAGATGTTCATCATTAGTACATGAATGTATCATCTATTTAGATGAAGGAGGTTCTTTCAGAATATGTTAATCAATTTTATTATATAGACTCATTAGAGGATACACTACTAATGATATCTTGGGATTCTACAATACCTAAGGAAATAGGAACTGTAGAATCATTATATTCCATTTTCCCATAAAACACTGAAGGTGAGCTTATGGTGGTCAAATTTTTGGCAGGGTTTAAATGGATGAAGCTGAATTATCAGGGAAATCCCACAAACTCTCAAGATCATAGGTAGAAAAGAAGTGACTATGTTTTTTTCATTCCCCTATTAATTTTATGGGAGGTTGGTGCTTCTCATAACACTTTATCTTTATAGATGGCACATGCAGTAGTAAGGAGGGTATGGGAGATCGCGTGACTTGCCTATGAGATCCACCACCTTGAGGATATGGTGCTTTTTAGGTATTACAGAAGTGATATGAAAGCAATTTTTTGGTGTTATGTTGAGAACCATTAGAGTTATAATTGCATTGGGACCTGAGGGGAATATGTTGGGACCTAGGAGGGGAAGTTGTAATTGCATAGAGGAATATGTTGGAATCCTAAGAGTCTAGGGGGAATATGTTGATAAGGTGGTTTTTTTGGTTGGTGGCAGTGATAGAAATACTTGAGGATTGTTTTATATCGGGATACCGAAGAGAAGAGTTATAACTACATGGTAGAATGAAAGTAAATGACTTGATATGGAATAGGTGTGGGTCACTTTGTACCGAAAAATATGTAGATTAATTAAGAAAATAGGGGGGATAAATTAATAGGTAGACTTATAAACCGATTGATGAGATGGCATACAATAAGATGGGTTGATGGATGGACATAGTAATAATAAAAAATAATTATTACATGGATGAATATACGATTGTACTAACAGATGAAATTATGAATACTTGGAAAAGAAATGCTAAACTAATAGTGGGATTGATGAAAAAATGGAAAGGCTGATAGATAGGTGGAGGGATGGATGGGTTGATGATTGGGGGGATCAATAAACAGATGGGTTTAATTTAATGGGAGGACATATTAATTGATATATGAGTGGATAATAATAAAAAAAAAATATGGATAGATTGATGTAGGAATATATTATTGGAAGGGATGATGGATACTGGAATGAATCAATAGGTGGCTGGAAAAATGAACACACACACAAACATAGAAATAAATATATAGTCCCTATCTCAGAGATGATGAATCACAAACATAGATACCCACACTAACACAGACCAAGTTATAGATAAAGACATAGAAACATACAAAAAATATTGACACACACACACACATTTTTAGATGGTTAATTGGATGAACATAAGTACATATAGATAAATGAAAATATATAAAGATGAATAAATAGACAAAACAAATAATTAACCAACAAAAATATAGTATTTTTAATATATGTATAGAATGGATAGACACCCACCCAAACCCCATAGTTCACATGAACACTTGCACACAGACACATAAAGTGAACTGTCGAGGGGCATGTGGAGGGATGGATTGGTTGAGGGAAACAAACACACAAACAAAAAGATGGATAAGTATACGAGAATACACAGAGAAAAATGTGTTGATGAACAAACAAAGACTAGAAAATAAATGAATGAACATATAGGAAAAAACCACACACATAACCATACACTAAGATGAAAAAACAACACACACAATAATAAAATATGCGCACACACACACACAAATCGATAAAAGAATAGATAGTAAAATAGAAAAAAAAAGATACAAATTGAGGAAAAAATTGAATGAAATATGGGAAGATTGATGGGTCGGTGGAAATATAATTGAAAATAACTATAAATTGGAAAATTGTTCAGTTTAATGACTAATGAATAGATTAGTCAACCAATAGACTGATAGTGTGAAAAAATAGAGAGATGTATGAGGGGGTAGATGGATCGATATACAGACATGTAGATATAGAGCCACATAAAGAGGCATAGATAAAAATACATACATATAGACTGGTATGATAGAAACATAGTGACATGTAGATAGTTAAAAACTATATTACATACATACATCACTTATTCATGTACACGCACACACAATTACATTTAGAGAAACACCCCTGTATTTTTTGAATTATTTCTTTAGAGTTAATTTAAACATTGCGATATTTTTCATTTCACATAACACAAAAAATATTTTATTTTATATTATAGTACTATGTTTGGCATAAATTATATAAAACACCATGTTAATAATGCACTACACACAACATAAATGTTATCTTTCTCTGCATGGAACACGGAAGTTAGTTGTGACTTCACATACATTACATGAATCACTAACATGACATATGTTACACGCAACACTGACTTGGCGTATGCAACATGAAATACCAACTTAGAATACATTACATGAAACAATGATGTTTCTAAAAACATCAATTACTATTACAATTAATTAAATTAGATAATTATATCATATTCATTATACATGGTAATATAAATAGTAACAACTACTTTTCAAATACTTTTTATAATTGTTATATAGAAATAAAACATATTGATAACAAAATATATAATTTCTGGTACATACATTATATATTTAAAAATACTATTTTCCCAAATAAACTAAATTTCATGAATGTATTCCAAACTCCTTGATTATGTAATAAAATAGAATGATGAATGAATCCTTGTATTTTGACCTATGTGTAACACTTAAGCATGAGAATGAAATATAAGTGACCGGTTTACACAAAATTATATAGCACAACAATGCATTGGGTAATGTTTAGTTTCTTGAGACATCATGTTGGGATAGGAAGTAAACAGATTTATTTATTGGATATTATACATCATTTTGTCTTGGATGTTAGCTTTGACCTCTGTTTATGATGTAGTATTTTAAGTAGTTGAAATGTTTCACATGTGGACTTTATGATTATCTTGTTATATCATTCCCCATTATTCATGTTTAAGATTCTCACTCATTTTATGCCCCATTGATAAGACAATTTTCTAACATGCAATACAATAGTAATTTTATTCCATGTTTATTCCATTACTGGTCTATTTAGCTCACCCATTTCTTATGTATGTCCCCAGTTTATCCCATTTAGTTTTATGTAAGAGCATGTTAATGATGTTTTCATTAACGATGATGTATTTTGTATTTTAATCTATTATGTAAAGTACCTAATTCCCAATGACACTAGAATTATTGATCTTATAAGTTGTATTATTTTTAATATTATGTAATAAAAAATTAATTAATGCATAATAAAAAGAAGGTTTGTCATAGTTGGTGATGGAAAAGTTTAGTTTTCATTGGGATGAGGTTTCAAAAACATTAGAAAAATTCACAAGGATAAAACCAAGTATAATAAAACATCAGAAAATTTCAGTAAGTATTGATTAAGTGGTATATAAAGAATATATATCCATGTTTATAAACTATAAGTGGATGTGGCTCTGGCAAAAATGAAAAAAGGGGTAAAAACCAAAAACACCACGTTTAGCTAGACTCGACTAGGAACTAGTGCACAAAAATGGGCCTTGTTGCACACCTAATTTGACATTCCCGAGGGATATGATTTCATAAATTCAAAAGATCTTTACAAACCATTATTAATGAAAAAATGACCGTAAGAGTTTGTTTAGAAAATATATCATGAATAATTTTGATTTAGGATTATAAATTTTTAGGTTAGAGAAATAAAAGTAATTTTTATATTATATATATATCTATATGAATTGAAATTCATAAAATGAATATTAATAGTTATAGGGTTAAAGTAAAATATTATTTTCCATTAAGAATGCCTTTTTTTAGAAAACTTATTTCCATCATTCTCATTGGTTTTATATAAATTTATATTCTTCAAAATATGTGGATTAATTTTTATAAAATGGATTTAATATTTGGAATAATCATAATTATTATTATGTAATTATAAGAGATAATTTTTTTGAAAATATGAATAAAAACTATAGTAAATATTATTTACCACTATAAAAAGAAAAAAAAGTCAATTATTGGTAAAAATAATTTAACAAAGAATAGAAACAATGAAACCATACTAGAATGAATATTTATATTTTCTTTTCATTTAAATTATTATTATATTTATTCCTTTTTTTTGTTACATTATAAATGATTATGAATTTGACAAAATGAAACACAAATGGTATTTTTGGGTAATATTCAAGTTCAATTTAGGAAATTATATTGATGAAGAAATGAATTTTTAAAATAAATAATATTTTAATAAAATATAATTATGATATAATTTTTATTAAATATAAATGGTCATTTTTTTATAAAGTCAAATGTAATTTTTATTGGGGTTCAAAAACTGTTATTGTAAATAAACTAGAATTTCACAATAAATTTCTATTATTATTTCTAAAATGTAAATTAAAATATTTATAAAAAAATTTGGTTAAAATAAATATTATTTCTAGAATCATAAATTCAAAATTATAAAAAGGTTAATATTTCATTATTTTCTAATACAATCGAATTTTCAAGTAAAAATTAAATAATGTATAAATATATGATGTGTTTTATGACATCATAATAACCCAACAATGGTGTAATAAATACAATAAACGGTATTCACAACCTATTATATAATTTCCATTTAATATAATATTATTTTCATTTTATTTGAATAATTTTATAAATCTTTTATGAATCCTCCAACACCATTAATACATTTTGAGGTTTTAAAATTATTTATTTAAGAGTATGAGTCCCCTCCACATCACCAAGGGTATTATTTTAATAATTTCAACCCTTGGATTTATTAAATAATGTAAAAAAATATACTTTGGAAGAAACCATGGGAAAAACAATGGATGGTTTGTGGTTTTGGTTATTTTTATATAGTCCAAAACCTATGTTGGGGAAATAATAAGGAATTCACCACTATTTTCCTATATTAACTCACCCAAGATACTATTTAACATCACTAAAAATCCTTGTATCACATCCTTACACTTCACTCACACTCAAGAGTCCTCCCAAGGTTCTCACACGCTCTCAATAAGCTCATCTAGAGCATTTGGAGTCTCACCCACAAGGTAAGGGATCATCCACTCCCTTTTTATCCAAGAAACACTTTCTTGTTATGACCTATAATTTCTAATTGTTTATATTGGGATATGTTCTTTCATATCCCACATACATTATATTTTATTTCTAAATAGTTATATACCCATTTCACTCTCACTAATCCCTCCCATGAGCCTTTTTTACACTAGTTACGATATCGAAATTTAGTAAGGGATACTCCCTTTGTCTCCTTTAATCAAGTATCTTCATTATCTTATGTTTTTTAACATCATTTAAATATTATGGGATATTTTATTCCATACCCCCCTTATTTTTCATTTTACTTTTAAATGATGAGATACCCCTTTCCATCTCATAAACCCCTCCCATGAACATTCATATGCCCCATTATGCTGTAAAATATTCACCAACATTTTAAATGATAACACAATTTTGTAGTGAATACCCATACCCATTTTCTATAAGTGGTTTTCACCTTTATTCACGTATATTTATTTATTTGGAACCTAAACTTATGTATTCTACACTACTTGGTCGCATAATAAATTATAAATATGAATGAGTTCATGTTTTATAACTTATGTGGCATACTTAAGAAAGTTAATGAAATGTATTTGATAGGTGAAATAATAATTTTATAGCACTCCAATGCATTGGGTGATGTTTTGTATAATGAGACATTATTTTGGGATAGAGAGTAAACCTAATTCCTTTATGGGAATTTTTCCTTCATGATGTCTTTGAATTTATACTTGACCTATGTTTATGATGTTGTGTTTTAAGTTGATTCCACATTTCCCATGTTGATTTTATGATTATCGTTATATTTCATGCCTCTTTATTCATATTTATGATTCTCACTCCTTTTATGCCCTATTAATTTTCCTATTTTCTGACATGTAATACATTCTACATTTTATTCCATGTTTATTCCCTTACTGGGCTAGTTATCTCACACTTTTATTATGTACACCCCTAGGTTATCCCATATAGTTTTAATTATTAGAATTTTTAATAATCCTTAAATAAAGATAATGTATTTCCTATTATATTTTTTTATGTAATGTAAATAATTCCCAAATACACTAGACCTTTCAATCTGATGGGTTTTATTATGTTCAATTTGATATAATAAATAATTAATTTATGTGTAATAAAGTGAAGGGTTCTCATAAAAGAGAATATGGGAGATCGTCTGTCATGCCTATGAGATCCAACAACTTGAGGATATGGTGGTTTTTTATACTATTCCAGTGATATGAATGAAATAGGCTTGTGTCATGATAGGATACAATGGAGTTTTAACTGAATTTGGGGACAAGGGGAATATTTTGGGGACTAGGAGGGGATGTTGTAACTATATAGGAGAATATTATGGGATCATAGGGGGAAGGGGGAATATACTAACAAGGTGGTTTCATGGGATGGTGGCAGTGATAGGAATGCAAGAGGGATTGTTTTATGTGGGGATCTAGGAGGGAAGGGATGTAACTACATGAGGGCCATAAGGAATATGATGGGACCCCTGAGGTGAGGTTGTAAGTGCATAGGGGAATTTTCTAAGTTATTTTGGGGGTTGGGGATAATATGTTGGTATCATGGGGGGTGATCCATAGTTTCATAAAAGGGGGAAGGAGAGATGGGGTTGACAGAGTAATTATTATTAAGGGAATTAACTATAGTCTTAGAATTCAGACTAGGGCTTTGGTAGGTAAGAGAAGGGATATACCCATAAGTGTCTTCTCCACTATATTTTTTCTTATTATATTATATTATATTATATTAATAAATGATACTATACTACTTAATACAAAAAGGGGTTCTTCAAATTGTTTGTTCTTTATCACACACACTGACACATAAGAGTATGCACACACATTCAATTTAAAAAATATATATACCAAACCTTAGAAAAATAGACTCACACACACATGCAAATATTTTAGATGGTTGGATCATTTTTAAGACTTAGTCAACTAACATAACCATAAAATATAAGATATAAATATATAAAAACATAAAGGATAGGGAAAAATGAACTTTGAGATATGATTTTACATGACATGATAGATCAGAAAACTAGTGCACGTGCATGTACCCATAAACATAGACACACCCATAGATATATACACAGATAAAAATATAGACATAGATACAAAGAGTGGGTGAGGGGGTGTTATATGGACCGAGTTAAAGACATTTTGACCCTAATTGAGAAAGATATGAATAAGGGGGATGAATGGATGTGTGGATGAGTAGGGAGGAAGGTATATGTACATGCACATTGAGAAAGAGGTAAATAGGGGGTGAATGAATGCATAGATTTATAAAAAGAAGGACATATGTGCACTCACAGAAACATGAAAAATGACATAAATACTATATTTGAGAGATGATAAGGGGTGTATATGGATATATGGATATATTTACGTATACAAAGAGAAGGGGGGAGAGATGTGTAAAAAATGGACACTTGAAGATGGAAAAATATATGGGAATTCACATACATTAATAGAACAAAGAACACACATGTAAGGAATCAAATGAATGTACAAATAGAAAAATTTCTCACACATAACACATAAGTTGACACACACACCCCCACACACATAAAAAAACACATAGGCTGATATATGGAAAGATAAATAGACAATAATAATGATTTATAGATCAATGGATGGAAAAAAATGGGTAGTCAAATTAATGGGTTGATGGAAAAAAGGGAGGGGAGTGGCCCATTAAATAACTAATAGACAAAACCATTGGTGAACAGAAGTATAAACTATCTCATAAATGATGTTATAAAATTGTGGAAAGTTGTACAAGAAGGAAAATTTTTAGATGGATTGACATCAAAACATGAAAACATATTTTCATAGGTGTGCACACAGAGAGATGGATGAATAGAAAAAACAAACATACAGACATATATAGATGAATTGATATATTTATTGATAATAATATAACCATATAGACACACACATATGTGCATACAAAATTGCACGAACCCACACAAAGACAAATGTACATAATTATAAACTTGATAAATAAACCAATACAAATCCATCCATCCATGCATGATTCTCTCCATCCATCCAAATATCTACAAATGAATATACATGTTCTTGTATCCATACATCTATGTATGAATTTTTAGATACATGCATATATACAAACATCTACCCATCAATACATGAAATCATCAATACATTAATCTATACATCTATGAATCCATGCGTCAAATCATAAATATATACATTCATGCATCTAGATGTGTACACACACATTCTTTCATAAAACCTAACATCCATAAATACATATATACATGTGGGTTATGAAATGGGATAGAAATAGATAAAAAATTCATAGTAGACTGATAGGAAATGACAAGACATTGAATATGAACATTTAATTTTGGACACACAGACATATTAAAAAATATGTGGGATGAATTAATTTGTTGATTTATAAATGGACTGATGAGCTGAAATACATATGGATGAATTTATGAAAAAATAATAAATACAAGGATGAATAGATGAACTAACAAACAAATTAAATTACTAATATGAAGCTAATAAACACTAAAATTATATTGGGCCAATGAATAAATGGACATGCTGACATATAGGTGGATGGATGGATGGGTTGATGAATGGGTGAATCAAAATATATATGGAGTTTGATTGAATGGGAGGATTGATTAACTGACAGGTGAGTTATAAAGCATAAAATAAACATATGGATGGATGAATTTATGAATATATGAAAGGATAAGGTGATGAATAGGGTAATGAATGATCAAGAAGGATTCCAGATGAACACACACACAAACATAAACATTAATTTATTGTATCTCTCTCTTAGACATATAGACACACATATATAGATAGACACACTAAAAAAATGAGATATAGATAAATACATAGACAAGTACACAAAATACATAGTCACATGTGTTTGTGCATATGGTAAATTAGATGAACATAATGATTGAAAAATGGACAACCAAATATATTGGTGAATAAATAGATAGAAAAACTAACAAACAAAAAATATAGTCATTTTAAAAAGATGAATATAATGGATATACACACACACCAACACACCTAATTTCACACACATGTACACAAGATCACACAAACAAATATTATTATCAATTGAGGTGAAGGTGGATGGATTCATTTATTGATATACACACTCACAAATACATGAAGATTGATAAGTTTACATGTATACAGATAGACATATGTGTCGAAGAACACAGAAATACAAGAAAATAAATTAATTAATATATTGGTAAAAAATAACACACATACCCATACACTATTATTCAGAAAAACAAACACTCTCACACAATATGAATGCACACACACACACACTCAAATAATATGGACATGCACACACAAAACATACATACACAAATTGACATATCAATGTATATAAACACATAAAAAATAATACAAATAGATGAATGAATTTAAATAAATAAATATAGATATATTGTGTAATTTCCTTACTATGGGTCCAATAAAATGGTTCCCTAAGCTAATGGGTCACATGGCATCAAGATAACCTCCCCATATTCCACATGCAGTTGACTAGGTGCATGGTTACAAGGTTCTATGGTAGAGAGACTATACCCTCATATCAAAGTGGAATAGAGGATTTAAAAAAAAAGAATAAATAGATAGTAATAGTGGAAACATGATATAACTAATAGAAGAGTGGAATCATATACCATAAATAAGCACAATGAAAAAGGAAACATCCATGTAGTACTAATTAGTAAATTCTATAGGCTGAGTCATGTATGAAATGACGTCATGGAATGATGATGTAGAAAATAGGTGAAAAAAGGTTACAAGGAACATGTTTATGTCACATTCTATATAAAATACAAAAAAAATTAAAAGTAAAGATCCATTTGAATCATAAGAAAATGATATGTCCTCTACTTTGATGATCCCTACTAAAAAGAGAAAGATCAGGCATCAATTATTTGGCACATACCATTATCCATAACTACAATCATGAATTCTACTCGGGTACCAAGGCATCCCAAGTGTGGTGTCAGAAAAAAAGGTAGGAAACCACAAATTATTTCTAGAATAATTCATCCAGTGTATTAAAATGTGCAAGTATGACATATAATGAAAAATACTAAATAATAAATACCAATCAACTCAGGTTTCTATAGGACACCTTGAAGAATGAACCTACATTGTCATAGAGGGAATAAATATAACCAGTTTACCATATGCATATATATATTTAATCATATATAATATGTATACATGTACATACACTCTATATGTCATAACATCTTGAGAAATATACATTGATACTAGGTTCTAGCAAGACATGGGGAGTAACATAGGTGTCCATGAGTAGTATAATGAGCTAATGGATATATAAAGGGTATAATACCAGAATCTCATAAGAATATGAGATGTCATGGTCATCACTCAATATGGTGGGGTGATTCGTCATGCCCAACACTTGGTACAAAGGAAAGTAGAATGTCGTAAAAATCACCCAAATAAAGTTAACTGTGTGAGACGTTACGCCCATCACCCAATGTAAGGGAGTGTGAAATTCCATGCACAATAAAACCCTTAACCATTTTCTAATGACCAATAACCATGTTCTAATCATGATAATAATCATGAAGTATTACCTATAAATCATTATAATCAATCAACAAAATTCAACCAATGGTGAAAAATTCATATAATTGACATTTATAAATATACAACATATTTTATGGCCATAAAATCAACTTCCATTTTATCAAATAAACCCATTTTATTAATATTACAATGAAATTATAATTTCATGTCATGATGAACCACTTGGGAGGTGGTTCAGACCATTAATCAATTGTATATGGTGGGAAATTAATTTATCACACCCAAAGGGGTGGGTATCCAAGATTTAGGAAACCTCTAATAAATTATTAGTGTTATATAAGAGTAATTAAACATGGTAAAATTATTTAAAGATCATAAAAAATGTAAAGGAGATGTAGAGAAATGTCAAAATTTAATAATACCAGTAAATACTATGAAAACACATAATGACTTATGGAAAACTGATAGACCACCAAACTTATGCCCATAGCGCTCTAGTTGTCCAATGTCGGCCTTTGAATCGAGATTAAATGGGAGAAAATTGAATAAAAAACCAATTCCATGAAAATAAATAATATGTTTTTGCACTAAAATAGTATATGAGATGGGAAGATGAATGAATATTAGAAGAAAGATGATGAGGGATATTACCATTGCAGATCCAATTCTTCTGACAATGATGAAAACATAGACCAGGTGTTTGAGTTATAAAAATTACAAACTATGATGGAGGGAGATCCCACTGAGGGAGAAAAGAGGGATGCATGTTTGTTGGAGGATAAATTAAATGGGGGTTAATGGTTAAAACATTTTGTTGAAAAATTAATAATTTCCAATCATTTTATATGGACATATAGTTTAGCTACATGGTTGGCCAAATCATTTGTAATACCATGAAATTTCATTATTTAAAAAAAATTAAATTGGATTATTTCTAGAATAACCTCTAAGAAGACACATAATTCCGATGCCTAGAGTGGTTGGAATGTATTTTTGATCTTTATTATGTTCATTATATAATCATGAGAGAAGGTTTTTCAAAATTTTAAAAAAAATTCCCAAATAAAAAATTTGAGGGCACCATTGTACTTAGATCATTGGGATTCCCTAGAAAGGGTCTAATGTATGTCGGAGCGGGAAAACTATGGAAGTTAGATTTTGGCTGTAAGTAAAATAATTTAGTAACTATTATTTTATTTTAAAATCCTTCTATCCCCAAAATAGTATCTTCTATTGGAAATCTGAGAGTACCGTTGAGCTCGTGAGGGTGTGTTTCTCTTAGGCGGAGCTTAACCATAACTGACGAAAGTTGACTGTGAATGATAGTTTTTGAACTTTTTTTAAAGAGAATTAAAATGGCGCGTGAGTGCAGTTTTAGAAACATCAAAATGGCTTCCCGTATGGAAAATCCAAGGTAACCATTACATCTTGAATTTTGACATTAACTAACAATGGACCTAACATTGATTGGCACAGGTTGAGGGAAATGGATAATTTTCAGAAGTTTTATGAAGAAAATAAACATAAAAAGTTTATTTTATTCAAAAAAATTGTTTCATTGCAACACAGTGATGAGGAAACTATTTCATTCCATAAATGAAATAGTGTGAAGAATCATTAAATGATGTGTAACAGAAAAAATATTTCATAAATTAAACTGTGAAATGATGTGACAATTATGCATAACATAAACGATGCGATGCATTTCACTTTTAATGATATGATGTGGTTGGAGAAACATATTTAGATATGTAATTATATTAATGAATGATAAGAGAATTGTATCCAATAACGAACACCAGAGAATTGAATATGTGGTGATGACACATTGGAAAATGGATCTCAGAATGACAAATGACGAATTACAATAGCTTCGAACAGATCATGAATCCCCATGGATGGATAGCCATTATTGATTATCCTACCCACAGATTGAAGCTTCTCTAGGCAGTGGTTTACTTTTTGATTTTCTTTGCCCCTTTTTTCTTTCTAAATCAGTTAATGTGGATCAACTCCCAAACAGGTTGATCCATAGGTCACTTGTTCATGTGGGAGGGTTTTTTACCTCTTGGTTTTTTCTTCTAGGATATATTGTTTATTGAATCTCGAACATCCCCCTTCCCATATTTTAAAAACACTAATAGAGAGGGATTCGACTAACACAAAAAAGGACACGATTCCTACATCCTTGGGTGTTCATGTGTTCTTCATGACCACTCCACCAAATTGGAAAAAATTCAATCTCGAGTCTATAACAGGGAAGATGACTCCAAGGAGGCTGGAGGGGCAGATGGTTTGAGGAACATACCACTGGAGCGGACCTAGTGGTCTATGAAAGGCACTACCGGCTGCAGATGTAGGAAGGAGGCGACACACCACGAAGACACTCCAAGACAGTGGCCGTGGCTTACTTGGGCCATAGAGTTGCGGTAGGGGCCACCAGCACCCAGGATGATGGCTGGCAGAGACAAAGGTGGCCACCTGACCGCATCGGAGGGGCATCCCATGCCGTGTGATCTTCAACGCACTAGATATAAGGACCCAACCTTATTACATACATAATCATGAATTTATTCAAGAAAACACTTCCTTTTACACTAAGGATCTTTTCATGTATAGTGAATTATAGAATCGTGACATTATACATTCATAACATTACACATTATTAAAGAGTGGATACCATAAAAACAAGATCCATTTTTTTAATTATAAAACATTAAAACATAAAACATGATGCCTTAATAATTCTTCAACATTTAACATGGATTAATTATTTGTCTTATACATACATTAACCTATGAATAATAATTTAAAACATTGTGTGATCACAAAAACTCAGTATGGAATATAAAAAGAAGGAAACAACACATTAGTCCATGAATACTTGTAACATATGAAATCACTTTCAAAAGACATACATTTAACCTGTATATATATATATACTTACATTGTGAAAAATGGTATTTAAACAATAAATAAGAACATAAGTATAACCATAAAGGTATCTTTTGGCATTATGTATATTATCTTGTAACCCTCTTAGCTACCTTATAAATTGTAACCCTCACAACTACCTTACTATTTTTGTAACCATCACTGTTACACTTGGAGTAACCATATGGCCGACCTCCAACTTACACATACCCAATAAATTCTAGGGAGAAATCGGTCCCACCATTCATTATAAACAATTCCCAAGAACCAAAACATAATCATACAACATGAATAATTGCATAATAATTTACATTTTAATTTTGTAAATCCGTATTTTAAAAGAGGTTTTTAAAAGAAAATCCCCTTATAAATATCATACAATTGAATAGAGACTTAATAGAGTGGATTGAATATGCATATACACTATTATTAGATATAATTAAAAATAATATAAGATAAACCAATCACACAATAAATTTTAATACCTCATAAATAACAATGTAGAATGTTAACCCAAAGAATGGAAATCAGGTTAAGAATTCCCCTACCTCAGACATGACTTACTTAAAACCTATTTAAACTTCTTGTATAATGGTTTAAAGAGTGTTTTTAGTATTTTAAAATAAAATCATGTTTATAACATCTTATATGATCATTAAATAACTTCATTTTACCCCTTAATTGTTATTATTTTGTTCCTTGAATTGTTTTGGGTGAGTTCCTTACAAGATTTACATGTTTGGTTCATGATAGATGTTCTTGTCGATTGGAAGTGAAACTCCAGAATTGGAATGGTATGTTATTTACATATTTCTAGTACCATAATTACTACCATTTATCATTTTGATGTTTTATATGAGGATTATTCATAAGTTCAAACATTAATGATGTTCGTTTAGATCATTTTTGTGGTTCTTTGATAATAACAACTTCATTTTGTATTATAAATTAAAACCACGAGTACAAAATAATTATATAACCATGGATGAGAAATAATACATATATTATGACCTGTTTCAACTATAGAAATAGTTTCATGACCTTACATGAATGAATTAATGGAAATTGAAATCACATCGTCCACAATGTCGGTAATTCGACACATCACAGACAATGTTTTTATTCCTTGAATAAGTGGGAGAGGAGAAGAATAATGATGAGGAATTTTCCATGAAAATGAGTAAATATATAATATAAATTATTTCTGGATATTTTAGTCTTCTTGGTTAAAAATATATGAAGAAATAATAAGAAAATAAAGGAACTGAAAGTAAAAGAATAATTGAGAAATCCCTTACAAAAATTCAGCAGCCTAATGGCTACGCAAAATGGTTTTAGAAAATATTAAAATGAATTGGAACAAGGGTCACCAATCAAGAAAAGAATAATAATATAGAATAGATCAAAAATAATAAGGAAATAATAACATGGTATAGAAAATTTAATGTTATATCACATAAAAGAGAACTTGAATGGAAATAAGAAAGAAATTGAGAATTTTCTTACCTTATAGAGTAACTCTTAGAACATGAATGTTGGGACCTTGGGGGCCTGAGGAAACCTTGGGAGGGATACTATAGAGGTTAGTAGGATAGAGATTTGTGGATTATGAATTTTAAATTATGTTAATGAAGGAACGGGTCGGTATTTATAGCAAAAGTGAGGGATTATTTTAATAATTTCAAAGGGACACCTCATTAGTGGTATTTGCAAACCCATGGGCTAGCCCATGGTATGTGCTCTTGGTATAATCCACTTGGGAAACTTCAAAAATTATTTTACTTTAAGAATGTCGACAATATTTATTACATAATTATTACATCATTAATTATGTCATTAACACACCGAAAACTCAAAACTGTATTTTTTACTATTAACTGAAAAATCAACTGCTTCAGAAAAATCCCCAAAATTCACCCTAAGAATTTTTCTATGTGTAGAATTCAAAAATGTAGTATATTTTTTTTAAAAAAAATCTAAATATTTTAAATTTAATTTTTTAAATAAAAGTATACTTAATTCAAAAAATATCAATTCTAAATCTATATGTAAAGACCCGTAAAATTCAAGGAAAATTTTTTCTTAATTTTCTTTAGAATTTTACAAGAGCGCGGTTTCAGACGGCACCTGATTCCGAGGCCCGGAGTGCCCGGAATTAATTTCCGAAGTTTGGGCTCGGGTACGTTCAGTGAACGAACGAGCGGGAATTCCTAACTTTTGATCCGGTGCTCGGAATTGAAATCCGAGGGCACCGATGAACTCGCAGCGCCGATATTCGCTTAAAGAGACCCTTTCGGGAGTTGCGTTTGTTGCGAGACGAAAGTTAGTTTTTGGGAGAATTATAAAAAGTTGAATAAAAAAAATGTGGATTCTTTTTATTTCACTTTTGTAGGTTAACTCCTCTCAAAAGGAGTTGGGGGTGGGACCCACACCCACTTAACCTACTTTGAGAGGATTAAGTGTGGTGGGACCCACACGAACCTAAACCTCTCAACTTCCCCCTTAAACTCCCCTCTCTCCCTCTTAATTGTTTGTAAACTTAACATCAAATTAATTACACATGACATGTTAATTAATTAAGTGTTATGTTTGAATTTTGAAGTTTTGAATTCCTAGGCTTGGTAAATAAAATAAGGAGGGACCTTATTTTATTTTGTTAGCCAATCTTGTGTGGATTTCATTTGAGAGCTCCTCCTCCATCTTCTTCATCTTGACGAAGAACGTTCATCTTGACGAAGAACGTTCATCTTGACGAAGAACGCTCAAACTCCGACGAAGAACGACGCCACTCTTCTTCGTCCTCGGTGTCAACAAGAGGGAACGCCGCATCCTCCTCGGGCCTTCTTCGTCGGCAAACGAAGATCCGCCAACAACGTGTCGCATCGGACGTAACTCTTCGTCAATGGATTTGACGAACGACGACCGCGACGCCCGACTTCCACGACGCCGTCTTCCGCGGAACGTAGAAGATTCTTTGAATCTCAAACCCGAGGTAGGGGATGTTTTTATTGATTATTTTATTCCATTCTTGAATCATGGATTTTAGCATGACTAAATGTGAGGCTTTCGGATATTCTTTAGTTATGTTATTAATTAACGTGAGGGGGGTCGGACCGCATGAACACGGCCGAACCCCCCCTCCTTAGTTCTCGTTTTATTCATGCGGATGGAAGCAAGAGGCGTGGTGCCGTCGCACCACGCGGATGAACATGCTTATAATTTTCCGCAACACCGTCGCGCTTCGCCGAGGAGAGATTTCAAGAACGCGACGCCGTCGCGCCGCGTTGGGAGGATTCATGGCACGGCGAAAGGGGCGCGGTGCCGTCGCACCGCGCCGGACGACGAACACCGCGGCCGGTTCCGGGCCGCGGTGAGACGAGGAGACCGCGGCCGGTTCCGGGCCGCGGCGGAAGGAAAGACCGGCGGCCGTGCCGCCGGCGTCGGAAGTCGAGGGCGGGACCGGAAATTCCGGTCCCGTTGGTAAAAACCGGCCGGCCAGCGGGCCGGCCGGATGTCATAAAAACCGGGGGATTAAACCCCCGGCTGGTCCTTCAAGACCCCCCTCTTAATGAGGGGGGGCGGTTCATTAAAGGAGGGGGGGGCAAAGCCCCCCCCGGTTTTTGTCCAGCCGGCCCCCATCTGCGGGGGCCGTTTTTAATTCAAGGCACGGCTTAAAGCCGTGCCGTTTTTGTGAAACGCGGGGCTTAGCCCCCGCGTGCCTCCCGCGTGCGCCGCAGCACCCCGCCGCCAGCGCGGTATGCCGCCGCCACCGCCACGCGGCCCACCGCCGCCGCCACGCGGCCCGCCGCCGCCACGCGGCCCGCCGCCGCCGCCACGCGGCCAGCCGCCGCCGCCGCCACGCGGCCCGCCGCCGCCGCCACCCGGCCAGCCGCCGCCGCCGTCAGCCGCCGTCCGCCGCCGCCGTCCGCCGCCGCCGGCCGCCGCGCCGACCAGAGGGGGGTCGGGCCGGGTCGGCCCGGACCCGGACCCCCCGTTTCGGACCAGATTCGGTTTTTGGCTCATAACTTGAGCCTCGGACTTCCGAATGACGAACCGTCTGCGGCAACGCGATCCTTGGATCGAGACGGTCGTTTCGGTATATCGCACTCAAGGTTTCGGTTTACTTTGAGTTCGGCCGGGTTGGTTCGTTCACGAAACCAACCGGGCCTTCGGAGCGGAAACACTCATATCTTGAGCTACGGACGTCTGATTGACGTGCCGTCAGTCGCGTAGTGTTCCTCTTAGTGAGACGGATCTTTTGGCATACTCCGCCCGAGGTTTGGACGCAGGTGGAGTACGGTCGGGTTGGTTTTGCCTTAAAAACCAACCGGGCCCCGGAGACGAAAATGCCAATAACTCTCAGACCGGGCGTCCGATCGACGCGCCGTCTGTTGCGTTGAGTTCCTGTTGACGATACGGAACTTCTGGATACATCAACTCTGGTCTTCGTGACAGTTGATGTATCAGCCTCTCGGCTCGTGGAGCGGACCCTCCGTACGAGCTTGCTGTGTGCGGGAACCCTAGTGCTGGCTGCGACTGTTCTACTGCTACGACTGCTACTGCGACGACGACAGTACAGAGATCCTGTGTGGATTTGACGACGACAGTACAGAGATCCTGTGTGGATTTGACGACGACAGTACAGAGATCCTGTGTGGATTTGACGACGACAGTACAGAGATCCTGTGTGGATTTGACGACGACAGTACAGAGATCCTGTGTGGATTTGACGACGACGACTACAGCACTCAGCGATCCTACGTGGATCAGTGCTACAGGTTCTGTGTGAGCCCGATCCTGTGTGGGTCCTTGCGCTCAGCGGTTCTGTGTGAGCCAGCGCCTACAGGTTCTGTGTGAGCCCGATCCTGTGTGGGTCTTCTGCGGGGGTTAGTTACCTATCGATCCTTCGTGGGTCTGACGACTTAGATGGATCAGTGATCATCTTATCGTCCTCTGAAGAAGTATACCTGTGTGAGCTGAATCCTGTTGTTTTCCTGTGTGGATTGTGTTGTGCAATCCTGTGTGGATTATATTTTGCTTTCCTATGTGGAATACGTATACTTTCCTGCGTGGACTGAGTTGTACTTGGGCTCGGAGGTTGGAGCGTATTTGAATTGATGACTTAGGTATATGTATGGGCATATACCTAAGCAGTGTCGGTTGTTACTTCGTGATTGTACTTTTCTTCGTGGTTTTTCCTTTGTGGATTTGAGAGACCTTCAGGGGTCTCGGGGTCCCTACTGAGTAGCTTATACTCACCCCTGCACGGGCTTTGCCCGCACTTCGTTGTGTTGGTTGCAGACGACGGACAGTGTTGACCTTAGCTGAGGCTTGCAGAGCGGGACGGTACCCGGAGGTGGACCACTGGGCGGGACGTGCTCGGAGCGGACGGCGGGACCCGTGGAGCAGAGGAGCTATCTGTACCCACCCTTCAGGTGGGATTTCCAGTGGACAGCTCGGAGTAGCGGCTTTTACTTTTCAGTTGCTGTTTTTCCCTTTTCGAGTTGTACTTTACTTTCAGTTTGGGTTTGTATTCTGGCCCATTTACTTTTCCGCACTTTCAGTCGTACTCTGTTTGTTTAGTGTTTACTTTCCGCTTGTTTACTCTGTGGTGTGTGTTTACGTTTCAAAGGCAATGCCTTCCCTTTTTACCGGGATTTACGCCTTGGTGCTAGTCGCCAGCCCCTGGCATATGGAAGGCGGGCTTGGGGTAGTCACGGCACGGACCCCGAGGGCGGGTCGTGACAAATTGGTATCAGAGGAGTTCGGTTCTACCGCGAACTCTGATCTTTTCTATGTGAAGCAATAATGTTTAGCGTATTGAGTGTGGTTATCAGTCCAGGGAGTCCAGTGTTGGTGCGGCGGCCGACGTATCCGTACACCAGGACCCTGACTTCTGATTTCCGACTTAATGCACAAAAACATTGATTGCGTGTGTGTTTCAAGTTTTCTTTGTGATTACTTGTGTCAGCTCACCGGGTATACTGATCTGCTTTATGAAAGTCTCAAGTTTTCCTTGTGATTACTTGTGCCAGCTCACCAGGTATAATCGTTTGATCGTGTTACGTTGTTTCTTTCAGGATGGCCCCACGACGGCAGCCAGTTAGGGTTCCGAGAGTCGAGCGAGACGACAGCCCACCGAGCGACGAGGATTCGGTGCAGGGCCCTTTGTCAGCAGTGGCACCGGCAGTAGCTTTACCCGCCGATCCCCCGATGCTTCCAGCAGCAGCCGCTGACGATGCACGTCGCCTCAGCGCACTGCATGAGTTTCAGCGCCAGCGACCGCCCAGGTTTCGCGGGGAGACGGATCCCCAGGCAGCAGAGGACTGGCTGGAGGCAGTGGTTCGAGTGTTTAGGCTAGTGAGGACACCAGCAGACCTCATGGTGATCCTCGCTGCGAGCCTACTACACGCAGCAGCAAGACGATGGTGGAGCTTGATGCTCCAGGTGCACGATGAGGCATCTCTTCTTTGGACGGACTTTGAGAGCATCTTCCGCTCGGAGTTCGTCCCAGCCACCCTTCGTGCTGTGCGTATCCAGGAGCTTCTACAGCTGCGGCAGGGCAGCATGACGGTCGCTCAGTACTCGGCGAGATTTACCGATCTCTCGCGCTACTCGACCGACATGGTACGGGACCCATTCTTCCGGGCCCGGACCTTCGAGCAGGGTTTGAGACACGAGATCAGGGCATCGCTGATCTCCCTCAGCATACCGACTCAGACAGGAGTACTGGAGCGGGCTCTTCTGATCGAGAGCTTCCTTGCTGAGTCTACACCAGCAAAGCGACCCACCGCAGGGCGGCACGTGGCAGAGTCATCTGCAGCTGGCAGTCGACGAATGACTCAGGGGTTCAGACAGACCAGACCTCAGGGCACTGGCTCAGCAGTGCAGGGCACACAACGCGGAGCCAATCTTTCGAGTGGAAGACAGTGCTATGCATGCGGCGGGCGAGGCCACATGGCTCGTGACTGCCCGACCCGCCATGCGGAGGAGCAGCAGACGGTTGAGGAACCACCTAGGCAGAGGCAGAGGTTTGACCGTGGCGGTCTGCAGGAAGGAGGCGGACGAGGCAGAGGAGCAGGCCGAGCAGCAGGTGGTGGACGACGCTTTGAGGCTCTACCACCACCACCACCAGGAGGTCCACCCCGACCGTAGGGGAGAGCTCAGCTTCAGGCAGCCGAGGCCTTCGATCATGGAGCTCTGGGAGCCGATGGACAGGAGCAGAACTAGTGGTTACATCCTTTGTACTTCTGGTTCCTTGTTGCTTTTGTGTAGCGTCTTGTATTACGAGCTGCAATAATAAAAGACGCATACCTTGTGATGTTTTCGTTCCTGTCCTCAATCGTAATGTTACTAAGAGGTTCCAGTTTTGGCTGTTGACTTGACCCTCACTTGTGAGACATCTACTGGAGGAGACCCAGTTACCACACACTGATGCCGACAGTGTGACTCAACCCTTGGAGGCGAGAGTAACGGTTGAATCTCTTAGTAGTAGCGTCGAGGCCTTACGACGTCATCCTTAGTATGGATTAGTATCATCCATGTTAGGATTGACTGTTTTAGGCAAAGAATGTGGTTCATCCAGGGGATGAGACCAGATTTCTCTTTTCGGCAAAAGAGAAATCTTGCAGCTCTGGTGGGACCGGAGATGGTCCGGGCCACGTCAGAGGAGGTCCATGTCATTCAGGAGCAGGTCCTACATGGGCGATCGATTCCTCTTGTGCGCAACAGATGGCGGCACGAAAATCTCCAGGAGAGCACATGGGAGCGGGAGGCTCAGATGCGTACTCAGTACTCTCTTTTGGTTTCCCTAGTTTTTGATGTAGCTTTACGGGGACGTAAAGCCCTGAGGTGGGAGTAATGTAAAGACCCGTAAAATTCAAGGAAAATTTTTTCTTAATTTTCTTTAGAATTTTACAAGAGCGCGGTTTCAGACGGCACCTGATTCCGAGGCCCGGAGTGCCCGGAATTAATTTCCGAAGTTTGGGCTCGGGTACGTTCAGTGAACGAACGAGCGGGAATTCCTAACTTTTGATCCGGTGCTCGGAATTGAAATCCGAGGGCACCGATGAACTCGCAGCGCCGATATTCGCTTAAAGAGACCCTTTCGGGAGTTGCGTTTGTTGCGAGACGAAAGTTAGTTTTTGGGAGAATTATAAAAAGTTGAATAAAAAAAATGTGGATTCTTTTTATTTCACTTTTGTAGGTTAACTCCTCTCAAAAGGAGTTGGGGGTGGGACCCACACCCACTTAACCTACTTTGAGAGGATTAAGTGTGGTGGGACCCACACGAACCTAAACCTCTCAACTTCCCCCTTAAACTCCCCCCTCTCCCTCTTAATTGTTTGTAAACTTAACATCAAATTAATTACACATGACATGTTAATTAATTAAGTGTTATGTTTGAATTTTGAAGTTTTGAATTCCTAGGCTTGGTAAATAAAATAAGGAGGGACCTTATTTTATTTTGTTAGCCAATCTTGTGTGGATTTCATTTGAGAGCTCCTCCTCCATCTTCTTCATCTTGACGAAGAACGTTCATCTTGACGAAGAACGTTCATCTTGACGAAGAACGCTCAAACTCCGACGAAGAACGACGCCACTCTTCTTCGTCCTCGGTGTCAACAAGAGGGAACGCCGCATCCTCCTCGGGCCTTCTTCGTCGGAAAACGAAGATCCGCCAACAACGTGTCGCATCGGACGTAACTCTTCGTCAACGGATTTGATGAACGACGACCGCGACGCCCGACTTCCGCGACGCCGTCTTCCGCGGAACGTAGAAGATTCTTTGAATCTCAAACCCGAGGTAGGGGATGTTTTTATTGAATATTTTATTCCATTCTTGAATCATGGATTTTAGCATGACTAAATGTGAGGCTTTCGGATATTCTTTAGTTATGTTATTAATTAACGTGAGGGGGGTCGGACCGCATGAACACGGCCGAACCCCCCCCCCCCCCCTCCTTAGTTCTCGTTTTATTCATGCGGATGGAAGCAAGAGGCGTGGTGCCGTCGCACCACGCGGATGAACATGCTTATAATTTTCCGCAACACCGTCGCGCTTCGCCGAGGAGAGATTTCAAGAACGCGACGCCGTCGCGCCGCGTTGGGAGGATTCATGGCACGGCGAAAGGGGCGCGGTGCCGTCGCACCGCGCCGGACGACGAACACCGCGGCCGGTTCCGGGCCGCGGTGAGACGAGGAGACCGCGGCCGGTTCTGGGCCGCGGCGGAAGGAAAGACCGGCGGCCGTGCCGCCGGCGTCGGAAGTCGAGGGCGGGACCGGAAATTCCGGTCCCGTTGGTAAAAACCGGCCGGCCAGCGGGCCGGCCGGATGTCATAAAAACCGGGGGATTAAACCCCCGGCTGGTCCTTCAAGACCCCCCTCTTAATGAGGGGGGGCGGTTCATTAAAGGAGGGGGGGGCAAAGCCCCCACGGTTTTTGTCCAGCCGGCCCCCATCTGCGGGGGCCGTTTTTAATTCAAGGCACGGCTTAAAGCCGTGCCGTTTTTGTGAAACGCGGGGCTTAGCCCCCGCGTGCCTCCCGCGTGCGCCGCGGCACCCCACCGCCAGCGCGGCATGCCGCCGCCGCCGCCACGCGGCCCACCGCCGCCGCCACGCGGCCCGCCGCCGCCACGCGGCCCGCCGCCGCCGCCGCCACGCGGCCCGCCGCCGCCACGCGGCCCGCCGCCGCCGCCGCCACGCGGCCCGCCGCCGCCGCCACGCGGCTCGCCGCCGCCACCGTCAGCCGCCGTCCGCCGCTGCCGTCCGCCGCCGCCGGCCGCCGCGCCGACCAGAGGGGGGTCGGGCCGGGTCGGCCCGGACCCGGACCCCCCGTTTCGGACCAGATTCGGTTTTTGGCTCATAACTTGAGCCTCGGACCTCCGAATGACGAACCGTCTGCGGCAACGCGATCCTTGGATCGAGACGGTCGTTTCGGTATATCGCACTCAAGGTTTCGGTTTACTTTGAGTTCGGCCGGGTTGGTTCGTTCACGAAACCAACCGGGCCTTCGGAGCGGAAACGCTCATATCTTGAGCTACGGACGTCCGATTGACGTGCCGTCAGTCGCGTAGTGTTCCTCTTAGTGAGACGGATCTTTTGGCATACTCCGCCCGAGGTTTGGACGCAGGTGGAGTACGGTCGGGTTGGTTTTGCCTTAAAAACCAACCGGGCCCCGGAGACGAAAATGCCAATAACTCTCAGACCGGGCGTCCGATCGACGCGCCGTCTGTTGCGTTGAGTTCCTGTTGACGATACGGAACTTCTGGATACATCAACTCTGGTCTTCGTGACAGTTGATGTATCAGCCTCTCGGCTCGTGGAGCGGACCCTCCGTACGAGCTTGCTGTGTGCGGGAACCCTAGTGCTGGCTGCGACTGTTCTACTGCTACGACTGCTACTGCGACGACGACAGTACAGAGATCCTGTGTGGATTTGACGACGACAGTACAGAGATCCTGTGTGGATTTGACGACGACAGTACAGAGATCCTGTGTGGATTTGACGACGACAGTACAGAGATCCTGTGTGGATTTGACGACGACAGTACAGAGATCCTGTGTGGATTTGACGACGACGACTACAGCACTCAGCGATCCTACGTGGATCAGTGCTACAGGTTCTGTGTGAGCCCGATCCTGTGTGGGTCCTTGCGCTCAGCGGTTCTGTGTGAGCCAGCGCCTACAGGTTCTGTGTGAGCCCGATCCTGTGTGGGTCTTCTGCGGGGGTTAGTTACCTATCGATCCTTCGTGGGTCTGACGACTTAGATGGATCAGTGATCATCTTATCGTCCTCTGAAGAAGTATACCTGTGTGAGCTGAATCCTGTTGTTTTCCTGTGTGGATTGTGTTGTGCAATCCTGTGTGGATTATATTTTGCTTTCCTATGTGGAATACGTATACTTTCCTGCGTGGACTGAGTTGTACTTGGGCTCGGAGGTTGGAGCGTATTTGAATTGATGACTTAGGTATATGTATGGACATATACCTAAGCAGTGTCGGTTGTTACTTCGTGATTGTACTTTTCTTCGTGGTTTATCCTTTGTGGATTTGAGAGACCTTCAGGGGTCTCGGGGTCCCTACTGAGTAGCTTATACTCACCCCTGCACGGGCTTTGCCCGCACTTCGTTGTGTTGGTTGCAGACGACGGACAGTGTTGACCTTAGCTGAGGCTTGCAGAGCGGGACGGTACCCGGAGGTGGACCACTGGGCGGGACGTGCTCGGAGCGGACGGCGGGACCCGTGGAGCAGAGGAGCTATCTGTACCCACCCTTCAGGTGGGATTTCCAGTGGACAGCTCGGAGTAGCGGCTTTTACTTTTCAGTTGCTGTTTTTCCCTTTTCGAGTTGTACTTTACTTTCAGTTTGGGTTTGTATTCTGGCCCATTTACTTTTCCGCACTTTCAGTCGTACTCTGTTTGTTTAGTGTTTACTTTCCGCTTGTTTACTCTGTGGTGTGTGTTTACGTTTCAAAGGCAATGCCTTCCCTTTTTACCGGGATTTACGCCTTGGTGCTAGTCGCCAGCCCCTGGCCTATGGAAGGCGGGCTTGGGGTAGTCACGGCACGGACCCCGAGGGCGGGTCGTGACAAATTGGTATCAGAGGAGTTCGGTTCTACCGCGAACTCTGATCTTTTCTATGTGAAGCAATAATGTTTAGCGTATTGAGTGTGGTTATCAGTCCAGGGAGTCCAGTGTTGGTGCGGCGGCCGACGTATCCGTACACCAGGACCCTGACTTCTGATTTCCGACTTAATGCACAAAAACATTGATTGCGTGTGTGTTTCAAGTTTTCTTTGTGATTACTTGTGTCAGCTCACCGGGTATACTGATCTGCTTTATGAAAGTCTCAAGTTTTCCTTGTGATTACTTGTGCCAGCTCACCAGGTATAATCGTTTGATCGTGTTACGTTGTTTCTTTCAGGATGGCCCCACGACGGCAGCCAGTTAGGGTTCCGAGAGTCGAGCGAGACGACAGCCCACCGAGCGACGAGGATTCGGTGCAGGGCCCTTTGTCAGCAGTGGCACCGGCAGTAGCTTTACCCGCCGATCCCCCGATGCTTCCAGCAGTAGCCGCTGACGATGCACGTCGCCTCAGCGCACTGCATGAGTTTCAGCGCCAGCGACCGCCCAGGTTTCGCGGGGAGACGGATCCCCAGGCAGCAGAGGACTGGCTGGAGGCAGTGGTTCGAGTGTTTAGGCTAGTGAGGACACCAGCAGACCTCATGGTGATCCTCGCTGCGAGCCTACTACACGCAGCAGCAGGACGATGGTGGAGCTTGATGCTCCAGGTGCACGATGAGGCATCTCTTCTTTGGACGGACTTTGAGAGCATCTTCCGCTCGGAGTTCGTCCCAGCCACCCTTCGTGCTGTGCGTATCCAGGAGCTTCTACAGCTGCGGCAGGGCAGCATGACGGTCGCTCAGTACTCGGCGAGATTTACCGATCTCTCGCGCTACTCGACCGACATGGTACGGGACCCATTCTTCCGGGCCCGGACCTTCGAGCAGGGTTTGAGACACGAGATCAGGGCATCGCTGATCTCCCTCAGCATACCGACTCAGACAGGAGTACTGGAGCGGGCTCTTCTGATCGAGAGCTTCCTTGCTGAGTCTACACCAGCACAGCGACCCACCGCAGGGCGGCACGTGGCAGAGTCATCTGCAGCTGGCAGTCGACGAATGACTCAGGGGTTCAGACAGACCAGACCTCAGGGCACTGGCTCAGCAGTGCAGGGCACACAACGCGGAGCCAATCTTTCGAGTGGAAGACAGTGCTATGCATGCGGCGGACGAGGCCACATGGCTCGTGACTGCCCGACCCGCCATGCGGAGGAGCAGCAGACGGTTGAGGAACCACCTAGGCAGAGGCAGAGGTTCGACCGGGGCGGTCTGCAGGAAGGAGGCGGACGAGGCAGAGGAGCAGGCCGAGCAGCAGGTGGTGGACGACGCTTTGAGGCTCTACCACCACCACCACCAGGAGGTCCACCCCGACCGCAAGGGAGAGCTCAGCTTCAGGCAGCCGAGGCCTTCGATCATGGAGCTCTGGGAGCCGATGGACAGGAGCAGAACTAGTGGTTACATCCTTTGTACTTCTGGTTCCTTGTTGCTTTTGTGTAGCGTCTTGTATTACGAGCTGCAATAATAAAAGACGCATACCTTGTGATGTTTTCGTTCCTGTCCTCAATCGTAATGTTACTAAGAGGTTCCAGTTTTGGCTGTTTACTTGACCCTCACTTGTGAGACATCTACTGGAGGAGACCCAGTTACCACACACTGATGCCGACAGTGTGACTCAACCCTTGGAGGCGAGAGTAACGGTTGAATCTCTTAGTAGTAGCGTCGAGGCCTTACGAAGTCATCCTTAGTATGGATTAGTATCATCCATGTTAGGATTGACTGTTTTAGGCAAAGAATGTGGTTCATCCAGGGGATGAGACCAGATTTCTCTTTTCGGCAAAAGAGAAATCTTGCAGCTCTGGTGGGACCGGAGATGGTCCGGGCCACGTCAGAGGAGGTCCATGTCATTCAGGAGCAGGTCCTACATGGGCGATCGATTCCTCTTGTGCGCAACAGATGGCGGCACGAAAATCTCCAGGAGAGCACATGGGAGCGGGAGGCTCAGATGCGTACTCAGTACTCTCTTTTGGTTTCCCTAGTTTTTGATGTAGCTTTACGGGGACGTAAAGCCCTGAGGTGGGAGTAATGTAAAGACCCGTAAAATTCAAGGAAAATTTTTTCTTAATTTTCTTTAGAATTTTACAAGAGCGCGGTTTCAGACGGCACCTGATTCCGAGGCCCGGAGTGCCCGGAATTAATTTCCGAAGTTTTGGCCCGGGTACGTTCAGTGAACGAACGAGCGGGAATTCCTAACTTTTGATCCGGTGCTCAGAATTGAAATCCGAGGGCACCGATGAACTCGCAGCGCCGATATTCGCTTAAAGAGACCCTTTCAGGAGTTGCGTTTGTTGCGAGACGAAAGTTAGTTTTTGGGAGAATTATAAAAAGTTGAATAAAAAAAATGTGGATTCTTTTTATTTCACTTTTGTAGGTTAACTCCTCTCAAAAGGAGTTGGGGGTGGGACCCACACCCACTTAACCTACTTTGAGAGGATTAAGTGTGGTGGGACCCACACGAACCTAAACCTCTCAACTTCCCCCTTAAACTCCCCTCTCTCCCTCTTAATTGTTTGTAAACTTAACATCAAATTAATTACACATGACATGTTAATTAATTAAGTGTTATGTTTGAATTTTGAAGTTTTGAATTCCTAGGCTTGGTAAATAAAATAAGGAGGGACCTTATTTTATTTTGTTAGCCAATCTTGTGTGGATTTCATTTGAGAGCTCCTCCTCCATCTTCTTCATCTTGACGAAGAACGTTCATCTTGACGAAGAACGTTCATCTTGACGAAGAACGCTCAAACTCCGACGAAGAACGACGCCACTCTTCTTCGTCCTCGGTGTCAACAAGAGGGAACGCCGCATCCTCCTCGGGCCTTCTTCGTCGGCAAACGAAGATCCGCCAACAACGTGTCGCATCGGACGTAACTCTTCGTCAACGGATTTGACGAACGACGACCGCGACGCCCGACTTCCGCGACGCCGTCTTCCGCGGAACGTAGAAGATTCTTTGAATCTCAAACCCGAGGCAGGGGATGTTTTTATTGATTATTTTATTCCATTCTTGAATCATGGATTTTAGCATGACTAAATGTGAGGCTTTCGGATATTCTTTAGTTATGTTATTAATTAACGTGAGGGGGGTCGGACCGCATGAACACGGCCGAACCCCCCCCCCCTCCTTAGTTCTCGTTTTATTCATGCGGATGGAAGCAAGAGGCGTGGTGCCGTCGCACCACGCGGATGAACATGCTTATAATTTTCCGCAACACCGTCGCGCTTCGCCGAGGAGAGATTTCAAGAACGCGACGCCGTCGCGCCGCGTTGGGAGGATTCATGGCACGGCGAAAGGGGCGCGGTGCCGTCGCACCGCGCCGGACGACGAACACCGCGGCCGGTTCCGGGCCGCGGTGAGACGAGGAGACCGCGGCCGGTTCCGGGCCGCGGCGGAAGGAAAGACCGGCGGCCGTGCCGCCGGCGTCGGAAGTCGAGGGCGGGACCGGAAATTCCGGTCCCGTTGGTAAAAACCGGCCGGCCAGCGGGCCGGCCGGATGTCATAAAAACCGGGGGATTAAACCCCCGGCTGGTCCTTCAAGACCCCCCTCTTAATGAGGGGGGGCGGTTCATTAAAGGAGGGGGGGCAAAGCCCCCCCGGTTTTTGTCCAGCCGGCCCCCATCTGCGGGGGCCGTTTTTAATTCAAGGCACGGCTTAAAGCCGTGCCGTTTTTGTGAAACGCGGGGCTTAGCCCCCGCGTGCCTCCCGCGTGCGCCGCGGCACCCCGCCGCCAGCGCGGCATGCCGCCGCCGCCGCCACGCGGCCCACCGCCGCCGCCACGCGGCCCGCCGCCGCCACGCGGCCCGCCGCCGCCGCCACGCGGCCAGCCGCCGCCGCCGCCACGCGGCCCGCCGCCGCCGCCACGCGGCCAGCCGCCGCCGCCGTCAGCCGCCGTCCGCCGCCGCCGTCCGCCGCCGCCGGCCGCCGCGCCGACCAGAGGGGGGTCGGGCCGGGTCGGCCCGGACCCGGACCCCCCGTTTCGGACCAGATTCGGTTTTTGGCTCATAACTTGAGCCTCGGACCTCCAAATGACGAACCGTCTGCGGCAACGCGATCCTTGGATCGAGACGGTCGTTTCGGTATATCGCACTCAAGGTTTAGGTTTACTTTGAGTTCGGCCGGGTTGGTTCGTTCATGAAACCAACCGGGCCTTCGGAGCGGAAACGCTCATATCTTGAGCTACGGACGTCCGATTGACGTGCCGTCAGTCGCGTAGTGTTCCTCTTAGTGAGACGGATCTTTTGGCATACTCCGCCCGAGGTTTGGACGCAGGTGGAGTACGGTCGGGTTGGTTTTGCCTTAAAAACCAACCGGGCCCCGGAGACGAAAATGCCAATAACTCTCAGACCGGGCGTCCGATCGACGCGCCGTCTGTTGCGTTGAGTTCCTGTTGACGATACGGAACTTCTGGATACATCAACTCTGGTCTTCGTGACAGTTGATGTATCAGCCTCTCGGCTCGTGGAGCAGACCCTCCGTACGAGCTTGCTGTGTGCGGTAACCCTAGTGCTGGCTGCGACTGTTCTACTGCTACGACTGCTACTGCGACGACGACAGTACAGAGATCCTGTGTGGATTTGACGACGACAGTACAGAGATCCTGTGTGGATTTGACGACGACAGTACAGAGATCCTGTGTGGATTTGACGACGACAGTACAGAGATCCTGTGTGGATTTGACGACGACAGTACAGAGATCCTGTGTGGATTTGACGACGACGACTACAGCACTCAGCGATCCTACGTGGATCAGTGCTACAGGTTCTGTGTGAGCCCGATCCTGTGTGGGTCCTTGCGCTCAGCGGTTCTGTGTGAGCCAGCGCCTACAGGTTCTGTGTGAGCCCGATCCTGTGTGGGTCTTCTGCGGGGGTTAGTTACCTATCGATCCTTCGTGGGTCTGACGACTTAGATGGATCAGTGATCATCTTATCGTCCTCTGAAGAAGTATACCTGGGTGAGCTGAATCCTGTTGTTTTCCTGTGTGGATTGTGTTGTGCAATCCTGTGTGGATTATATTTTGCTTTCCTATGTGGAATACGTATACTTTCCTACGTGGACTGAGTTGTACTTGGGCTCGGAGGTTGGAGCGTATTTGAATTGATGACTTAGGTATATGTATGGGCATATACCTAAGCAGTGTCGGTTGTTACTTCGTGATTGTACTTTTCTTCGTGGTTTATCCTTTGTGGATTTGAGAGACCTTCAGGGGTCTCGGGGTCCCTACTGAGTAGCTTATACTCACCCCTGCACGGGCTTTGCCCGCACTTCGTTGTGTTGGTTGCAGACGACGGACAGTGTTGACCTTAGCTGAGGCTTGCAGAGCGGGACGGTACCCGGAGGTGGACCACTGGGCGGGACGTGCTCGGAGCGGACGGCGGGACCCGTGGAGCAGAGGAGCTATCTGTACCCACCCTTCAGGTGGGATTTCCAGTGGACAGCTCGGAGTAGCGGCTTTTACTTTTCAGTTGCTGTTTTTCCCTTTTCGAGTTGTACTTTACTTTCAGTTTGGGTTTGTATTCTGGCCCATTTACTTTTCCGCACTTTCAGTCGTACTCTGTTTGTTTAGTGTTTACTTTCCGCTTGTTTACTCTGTGGTGTGTGTTTACGTTTCAAAGGCAATGCCTTCCCTTTTTACCGGGATTTACGCCTTGGTGCTAGTCGCCAGCCCCTGGCCTATGGAAGGCGGGCTTGGGGTAGTCACGGCACGGACCCCGAGGGCGGGTCGTGACACTATAACTAATTCAATATCACAGGGAAAAATTAACATAGATGTTATTATCATAAAGCCTTAAGAAAATAATATAATAATAAAATTTACTATTAATTAGCGGTATATTACAATTCATAAGGTTATTTTACTGTTCCTAAAAAAACAAGTTTGTTTAATCTGACTCCAAATAACTTAATGAACACAATTGTAGATTACAGTTTTTTGAAATTCAGAACATACTAGTAGAAAAATTATGTTAAAAGGACAGTTATAAATATATACTTTAAAAAATGTTCCATGAATTTCTATTTATTTTTATAAATGCATGGGGTGTTACATTATACTCACCTTATGGAAATTGCATCATCGCAATTTTTTTTACTTGTTAAACAACTGAGGGTACTTTTCCCTCATAGAATTTTCAGACTCTTATGTAGCTTCTTCAACCATGGGGTTTTTCCTAAAAACCTTTACCTGGTGGATTAACTTATTCAACAATACCTGCTCCCTTCGATCAAGAATCAGAACTCGTTTCTCTTCAAAAGAAAGGTTCTCTTCCATCTGAATTGCTTTTGGGCTCAAGACATGTGATGAATCTGGAACATACATTCTCTACATCGAGAAATAAAAAACATTATGTACCTCAGACAAACTTGGAGGCAAAGCTACTCGGAATGCAACTGGTCCAACGTTCTCTAGAATTTCAAAAGGACTGATGAACTGCGAACATCTCTTTCTTTTCTTACCAAAACGCATCACAAATTTCCAAGGAGAGATTTTAAGGAAAAATGGTCACCTACCTCGAAAGGGAAGTCATTCATTTTTTAATCCGCATAACTTTTTTTCGTGCTCAGATCTATCCTCATGTGCTACAAGATTATCTTAACTTTCTCTTCCACATACTACACTAATTCGAGCCCCATAAACTTTCTCTCACTGACTTCATCCCAAAACACTGGAGTCTGACACCTCCTTCCATACAAAACCTCAAAAGGTTCCATTTGTATACTAGAATGAAAACTATTATTATAAGAAAACTCAACTAAAGAAAGATGTTGATCCCAAATTCCCTGAGAGTCCATTTAACAAACTCGAAGAATATCCTCCAAAGTTTGAATCGTTTTTTCTGACCGCCCATCTGATTGAGGACGAAAAGTTTTACTAAAATTCAACTATGTGTCCAATGACTTCTGAAGTCCCTTCCTAAAGTTATAAGTGAGCTTGGGATCCTAGTCAGATACAATGGAAAGAGGAAATCCATGTAACCTGAAAATATCCTTACGGTACAATCAAGAAAGGTGATCCAAAGACATTGTATCTCTAATAGAAAGAAAATGCGCAGATTTTGTCAGCCAATCCACACTAACCCAATTTGCATTGTTACCTCGATATGTCTTAGGTAGTCCCACCACAAAGTCCATGGATACATTCTCCCACTTCCACTATGGCACTAGAAATGGATTATGCATCCCCTTTGATAACTGATGCTATACATTAACATGCTGACATGTCAAACATTTCATGGTAAAATTAGAAATATCTCTTTTCATTCTATCCCACTAGTAAAACTCTCAGAGGTCTCTATACATCTCTGTACTTCCAGGATGAACCAAAAATGGAGAACTATGAGCTTTACACAAAAAATAATTCTTCAGTTGAGAATCATAGGGAACACACAACCTTTCTCCAAATCATAAAACATAAACATTATCAATGTTAAAATATGGAAGCTTACCAATTTTAAAAAATTCTACATTTTTATGTACCTCATGACCTTCCTTTTGTGCTCAATTAATTCTGTTTGACAATGAATAATTCACTAAAACTTGAGACAAAAAATATGTATTCCCAGCTACAAAAACTTCTAATCCAAAATTCCTCAAATCCTTAATAAAGGGATCATGTTCCAAATGTAACATGGTTAATGCTGCATGATTTTCTCGACTCATGGAATCTACAAAATTATTTTCATTTCTACGATGGTAATTGATCATGCAATCATAATCCTTTATTAGTTGAATAAATATTCTCTTACTCATGTTTTATTCCTTCTGAGTGAATATATAATTCAGACTTTTATGGTCAATATATATTTGACATTTGGATCCGTATAAATGACGCCTCCAAATTTTCAAAGAAAAAACAATAGCTGCCAATTCCAAATCTTTTGAGGGATAATTTATCTCACAGAGTTTAATTTTTTTGAAGTATAGGCAATTACCTACTCATTCTACATCAAAAAAAAACCATGTCCCTTCAACGAAGCATCACTGTAGATGGAAAACTCACCATTCAAGGAAGGTAAGGCCAAAACTGGAGTATTCGACAATCTCTTCTTCAGTTCCTGAAAACAAACATCACATTCATCTATCCAAAGAAATTGAACCCCTTTCCGTGTTAACTTAGTTATCAGGATAGATAACCGTGCAAAGTTCTTAACAAACCATCGGTAACAATTTACTAACCCAAGAAAACTACGAATCTCAGTAACAATTGTGGGGTTTGGCCATTCATCAACTACTTTTGTTTTAGAAGGATCAACTGTTATTCCATCCTTATTTACAATGTGTCCAAGAAAAGAAATTTGTTACAACCAAAAATCACACTTTCTGAATTTCCCATACAATTTTTTTCTTTTAAGGTTTGTAAAAAACCCTTTGATGTTTTTCTTGCTCCACTTTTTTAATAGAAAATAGCAGAATGTCATCAATAAATATAACCACAAACTTATCCAAGAACTCATGAAATACTCTATTCATAAGATTCATTAATACAGTAGGTGCATTAGTTAACCCAAATGGGATAACAAAAAATTCATAATTCAAATATCTAGTATGAAAGGGTATTTTTGGGATGTCATCCTCCTTTACCTTCAGATGATGGTATCCAGATCTCATGTGAATCTTGGAAAAGTACTGATCTCCCTAGAGCTGATCAAACAAGTTGTCGATATGAGCCAAAGGATACAGGTTTTTAATAGGTATGTTATTAAAAGCTCTAAAATAAATCCAATGTCTCATGGAACCATCTATATTTTTAACAAACAAAACAGGGGCTCCCCATGGTGAAGTTCTAGGATGAATTAAGCCTTTATCAAAAAAATCCTACAACTGATTTTTCAATTCAAGGAGTTATATTTAATCCATACGATATGTGGTTTTTGAATTTGTCTTAGCATCAAAGACTAAGTCAATTTTGAATTCGACATCCTGATTAAGTATGACACCGGGTAACTCATCAGGGAAGACTTCAGGGTATTCCTTTTCCACTAGCATATCATTAATCTGAATAGTTCCCTTTCTTTAAACAATATATGCAAGATAACTTTAATTTCCATCATTCAATATTATCCCAGCTTCTTGATATGTTATCAATTGAATGGTTTCATTCTTGAATACAAAAATAAACTCTTTCTGAAAAAAAGTCTTTAGCTCTATAGTCAATCATTTCATGATAAACAGAAGACCAATTTATTCCTAGAATAACATCAAACTCGGCTAAAGATAAAACAATAAGGTTTGGAGGTAAATAATTTACACATAACAAAATATAAAGATTCTTATAATTCCACTTTACAATAATATTTCCCCCATGATGTTTTAACAACAAGTTCTTGTCTAATTTTTGGATGTGATATTTCCAATTTACCAGAAAATTTCTTCGAGATGAAGGAATGTGTAGACCCCGTATAAAAAAACTATAGAAAAATATGAATGAACAAACAAGGTACCTGATACAAATTCATTGGATGGACAGACATCTGCTGATTTAGGTTCAGAGGATCTCACTACACCTTTCTGCTTGTAGTCTAGCTTCTTTTCATCATTCAGATCTCTCTTTGGGAATACATTTTCATAATGAACCATCTCACCGCATTTCAAACACTTTATAGTTTTATTATTATAATTATTCATTGGATCATTTTCATTACAGTCTCAAGCCATATGTACAAACATACTACATTTAAAACACATCCCAGTTTTGCTAAGAAATTCCCTAGGGTGTTTCTTGACGGTCTTTTCACAAACTGGAAATTGGATTTTTTTACCATCAGATTTCATTGGTTAATTCTTACCCATAAAATGGAATCTATACGTCTTCTTATCCATGTGGCCAAAATTCACATAATCATCAGAAAACTCCATCTCTAACCTCTCATCACATCAGACATGTTTCTCATAACTTTTGAATTCAAGGGAGGCCAACACCCTTCGATACCTTGGCTTCAATTCTAAGTAAAAGCAGTTGATTTTTCTATCAAGATCTAGAATAAGAATTGGAGCATACCTTTCTTGTTGGGTGAAGTTCTCTTCATACACATCCACTAAATACTCCTCATTTTACTTCATTTCAAGGAATTTCTTCTCCATCCTAAATCGCACCACCTTAGGAAAATACTTTTAAGGAAAAGACATTTAAATTCATCCCACTCAATGGAATAAAAATCTTCTCTACCCCTGATATTCATTACCATTAACCACCATTGATCATATTCCCCTTCAAAATGGTAAATGGGAAGACTTAACTTTTGATTTTATGAACATCCCACAACATCTAATATCATTTCAAGGGCTTTGATCCATCCTCCAGATGCTACTAGGTCGGAAGATCCATTGAAAGCGGGAGAGTGTTGTCTTATAAAATGTTCCACTACTGTCATGTTCCATTGTGGTAACACTATTTGTTCTCTTTCATGGATCCCACCACCATTTATTGTCTGCATTAGCTGAGCCATTATTGTCACAAACTGCTTGGTTCTAATCCCTACCATTCCGTGCTAAAGATATAGAAGGATTTCATTCTGTCGGTTCCTCTCCTCTTCAACATCCCTCTTCCTTTTGTGCACAACCATTATGAAAAAACATATATTATATGTATCAACGTGGTAATATTTAAATTCTAAAACATTTCAAATTAATCATAAAGTAAAAATAATTTATGGTATACTTTTAACATCATCCTAAGCCCTAAAGTTATTTGAACCATCCTTTGATATCAACTATAAGGACTCAGCCTTATTACATAAATAATCTTGAATTTAGTCAAGAAAAAACTTCCATTTACATTAAGTATCATTTAAATTTTAGAGCATTAGATAATTGGTACATAATAAATTTATAACGTTACACATTGTTATAGAGTGGATACCATAAAAACCATTTCCATTTTTTAAAAAATATAAAACATTAAAACTTAAAACATGACTCTTTACCAATTCTTCAACATTTAACATGGCTTCATTATTTGTCTTACTCATCCATTAACCTGTGAAAATTCCTTCAAAACTTGGGATGAGCACAAAAACTGAGTAAGGAATATAAAAAATAAGGAATGAACATAGTAGTCCATGAGTACTTGTAACATATGAAATCACATTCAAAAGACATACTTTTCACCTGTATATATATACTTACTTTTTGAAACATGAGATTTAAACAATCCATAATAAGATAAGTTGAACCATAAATTTATCTTAGGGAATTACTTACATAATCTTGTAACCCTCTCAACTACCTTATAATTTGTAACCCTCACGGCTACCTTAATATTTGTGTAACCATCGCAGTTACACTTGGAGTAACCGTACGGTCGTCCTCCAAATTACACATACCCAATTCATTGGAGGGATATATAGGTCCCAAAATTAATCATAAACAATTACCAAGAACCAAAAAATAATCATAAAACATTAATAATAACATAAAAACATTGCTTTTGGATTTTGTAAAACTGAATTTTAAAAGAGGTTTTTTAAAAGAAAAGCCCCTTATAGATATCATACAACTAAAGAGAGACATAATAAAGTGGATGGAATATTCATATACACTATAATTAGACATAATTCAAATTAATATAAGAAAAAACCATCCCATAATCAATTTTGATACCACATAAATAATGAAGTAGAATGTTAACCCAAAGAATGGAAATTGGGTCAAGAATTCCCTTACCACAGGCTTATCTTTCTTAAAACATGTTTAAAATTCTTGTATAATGATCAAGAGTGATATTAGTATTTTAACAAAACATTTAAATGATTATAACATCTTATATGATCATTACATAACCTCATTTAACCCTTTAATTGTCTGCATTTTGTTTCTTTCCCTATTTTGGGTGAGTTCCTTGCATGATTTCCATGTTTGGTTCATGGTGGATGTTCTTGACGATTGGAAGTGAAACTACATAATTGGAATGGTAAGGTATTTAAATATTTACAGTACTATAATATATAAAATTTATCATTTTCATTTTTTATATGAGGATGATTCATAAGTAAAAACATTAATGATGTTCGTTTAGATCATTTTAGTGGTTCTTTGATAATAACAACCTCATTTTGTCTTATAAATTAAAAACATGAGTACAAAAGAATTCCAAAACGATGTATGTGAAATAATAAATATATTATAACCTTGTTCAAATATATAAATTTTCTCATGACCATAATTGAAATAATTAATGGAAATTGAAATCACATCGTCCACGATGTTGGTAATTCGACACATCAGAGACAATGTTTTTATTCTTTCAATAAGTGTGAGAGGGGAAGAATAATGGTGATGAATTTTACATGAACATGAGAAAATCCAGAATATAAATTATTTATAGAGATTTCATGCCTCTTGGGTAAGAAGAGAAGAAGAAAGAATAAGAAAATAAAGGAACTCAAAAGAAAAGAATAATTGAGAAACCCCTTACAAATATTCGGCAGCCTAATGACTACGCAACATAGTTTTGGAAAATATTAAAAAGAGAGGGGACATGGGAAACCCATCCAAAAATTAATAATAATATATAATAGATCATAAATTATAAGGAAATATAACATGGCATGGAAATATGAAAGTTATATCACAAAAAAAGAGAACTTGAATGAAAAAAGAATGAAATTGAGAATTTTCATACCATGAAGAGTAACTCCTAAAACATGAATGTTGAGACCTTGGGGGATTGAGGAAACCATGGGAGGGATACTATGGAGTTATATATGACATATCCTCATTGATTTTGATTTTTTAAGGATGTTAATTGAGCAATGGGTAGGTATTTATTGCAAAAGTGAGGGATTATTTTAATAATTTCCAAGGGACACATCATTAGTGGTATTTGAAAAATAATGGGATTGCCCATGGTATTTGATCTTGGTATAAGCCACTTGGGACACCTCATAAATCATTTTACTGTGAACAAGTATACCAGATTTATTACATCATTATTACATCATTAATGATGTCTTTAACACACCGAAAACTCATACTGTATTTTTTACTACTCACCAAAATAAAAACTGCTTCAAAAAAATTCCAAAAATTCACCCGAACCATTTTTTGACGTGTAGAATTTAAAAATTAAGTCTATTTTTTGAAAATAATTTTCTATATATTATTAATTTAATTATTAAATAAAAGCATACATAATTCAGAAATTTACAATTTTAATTCTTTAACTACTTCTATATCAAAATAAAAAATTAACCAAATGTTTTTATCTTAAAGCCTTAAGAAAATAAAATAATAATAAATCTTACTAATAATTAGGGTTATATTATTATTCATATTACTATCCATAAGGGTATGTTACTATTCACAAAAATAAACAAGTTTCTTTTATCAGACTCCAAATAACCTACTGAACACAATTGCAGATGATAATTTCATGAAATTCAAAACATATTAGAGGAAAAATTATGTTTAAAGGCTAGTTATAAATATCTACTTTAAACAAAGTTCAACGAATTTATATTTATTTTTAGAAAAACATGGGGTATTACACTAGAATGTTGTTTAGTGGGGACCGTGTGGGGCACAAGTCACATCGTTGTTGGAAAAGATGCCCAATAGACATCTTGTCTTGCAGATTCCTTCCCTCCATGCAGGCCATACTGGGGGGGGGTGAAAAATGGGCCGCTGGGTGGCCCAGGCTGGAAAATAAGCCAGTTCGATATTGCGAGCTTGGTTTGTGGGATAAAATTAGGATTCTTGGTGGCTCGGGATGGGAATCAATCAGCCCACCTGTTGTGGGATGGATTGAACAGGGTTGTTGGGAAACCTAGTGGGCTGGACCCATGGTTGAACCAGGTCGGTCCAGCAAGGCCCAATGGGCCTAGACTGGTGGCCTGTATCAACCGATATAGCCCATAATCGAACTGAGTCAAGTCAGGTCGGTCATACTAGGTTGGGCCATGTGGGACCTTTGAGCTAGGTTTGTCCGGTCTGCCTGACCAGGTCAGACTGGGGCTGAACACAACTAGTCCCTATTTAATAAAACACACATATCATTCAGACTGGGCATCCGATTGGCAAGACATTTGTGGTGTTGGAACCCTTGAGAAGAGACAATTCTTTTGGCATGATCTAGGGAGACATTCATTAATGTTTAAATATGATGAATGGCTAGAGTAATGTATTTTCCCAAAATCAAGCACACCTCATGTAGAAATCCTGCAGATGGATGAGGCCAAAATATTACTAATGAGTATATCTAAGGGAACCTGCAAGAAAAGGTGATAATTTTCACTGTGTAAAATAGCTACAAGAAACCTAGTGTGGATAACCTACAAGCATCCCTTTATGGACCGACTAAGATGGTCTTAGAGGGATGTAGCTCTGTATGACCCGGCCAAACCACAATGAGGATTGGCTCTATGGGACCCCGCAGACCCACGATACTAATCAAGGATAAGTACCTTAGCATTCCATGGTGTTCAATGTATGAGTGACAATTTTTCTTTATATAATTTAGATTATACATGCATGAGCGGATATTACCTTGTGTATACATTTGTTTGAGTTATTTCTCATATGTTGCTTGATCCATACAGATTATTTTGTTACAAAACCCTACACAGGCTTTAGCCGCACGTATTGTGTCTGGTGAAGATGAAAAGTGCTTTGATGGAGATCTTGATGGCCCAACACCAGGAAGTTCCTAGGGAGATACGACAAGAAGGACATAATTCCACAACATCCAAAAACCACTCATTACCTAACCATCAGGTGGGATATTTGGTGGACATCTTACAGAGATATTTTGTACATTCCTATTTTCAGTTTTTCATTTGCTGGTTTTGTATTCTAGCCCATTTTACTTACAGATTGTACCTTTACTTAGTGGTTGTTTAGTGTCATGAAGGTTTTCTATTCCATCTATTTGGGACATGGTTGTGTGTTTTTGTGTGCGTACAGGTACTCAGGAAAATTCCTACCACTTGTGGGATAATTCCTTCAGTGCTAGTTGTGATCCCCTAACCATTGGGAGGATGACTTGGCATAGTCACAACACGGGCCCCAGAGGATGGGTTGTGACAAAGTAGTATCAAAGGTTGTCGATACAACCTTAAATACTGAAATTATATTGTTTTATGTTTGGGAAATAGTGCTTAGTGTTTCGAGTTACGCTCTCTGAATAGGGACTCTAGTGTTGGTGTGGTGGCCGATGTATCCATACACTTGGACTCTGTACACCTACATTTTGACTTAGTACATAGAAACAGATGTTACGGAAATCAAAGTGTAAATGCATCAGGTAGGATTTTGTTTACTTTATTCTCTTGTCCTTCTTGAGTTAGCTCACTAGGTATAATCTATTGATGGTGGAACGTCTTTATCTATTTCTGGATTTCTTTAGTTAAACACCCATCTATGATTCTGATACATTACTCTGAGAAAAACCCACCTAGCAACAAGGCATCGATTAAAGGACTAGTGCTAGAGTTGGGCTCACTGGGTGGTGCACCAGTGCTACCACCACCTATTGAACAACACTTACTTCTAGTGCTATTAGAAGAGGATACACATAGGCTCAGCGCCTTACAGGAGTTCCAAAGGGGGATACCTTCTCAGGTTCATGGGTGAGACTAACCCTCAGGTGGTTGAGGATTGTATTGATGTGGTGAAACGAGTCTTCCGTATTATGGGGACACCTCTAGACCAGATGGAGGTCTTAGCGGTGATCCTTATTTATGGATCGGAAGGGATATGGTGGAGTTTGAAGATTCAGAAACATGAATAGGTGACCCTCACCTATAAATACTTCGAGAACCTATTCAAGGATGATTTTTTCCTGGTGATGATGTGCTTTGTGGGAATACACGAGCTACTACACCTACAGAAGTGTATCATGATGGTAGCAGAATACGTAGTGAGATTCAACAAACCTTTTATCTAATCAACAAAAATAGTGCAAGACCTGTTCTTCAGGGTTGAGCCTTTGAGTAGGGACTGCGCTGGGAGATCAGGGTGTCCATGGTGCCTCCCCAAATCTCTACATAGGATGAGATACTAGAGTGAGCCCTTCCTGTAGAGAGATTCCTGGAAGAGCAGGCGCTGACATATGGATCCACCAGTAGAAACCAGGTGGAAGAGTCATCAATGGTGGGTAGCAAGTAGCAGACATGGGTCCAAAGTGGTTAAGGCCTTTCAGAGGATGACCTTAGGACTCAAGGTCAGTAGTGCGGGGATCCAGAGAAGTGGAAGTTATCAGGGGGGCAGGTTGTAATTCTCAGGTGGTTGGAAGGGACACATTGCATGTGATTTCTTGACTCACTGCAAAGACGGCCAGAAAAAGGTAGAGGTACCGTTGATGTTGAGGTAGAGGTTCGAGCGAGGAGTTCTATAAGGCAGCAGACGTGGAAAAGGAGTAGGATGAGCTGCAGGTGGTTGATGAAAGTTTGAGTTGCTACCACCACCACCCCAGGTGGTCCACTATAGCCTCAGGGAGCTGGTGGATAGTTGAAAGGGAAGCTTTAGGCGATGGAGGCCAAAGACCATGACACTCCAGAGATGATTATAGGTATAATATCTATCTTCTCCACATTAGCCTCGGTTCTTATAGACACAGGTTCCAGTCACTATTTTCATTCCACCGACCTCATTTGAGACATGGAGATTCTGTTGGAGCCGTTTCCTTGATCCATACATTTAGATTCTTCTAAGGGAGGGGATTCAATGATTACACACTAGTGTTGGTAGTGTGAGCATACTCTTGGAGGGGAGAGATTCAGCTAGGATATCCTAGTAACTACATTGAGACCTTATGATGTCATCCTGGGTATGGGATAGTTATCCATAGTCCATGCTTTGATAGACTATTTTAGGCATAGAGTGCAGTGTGTCCACAAGGATGGAATGTGGTTTTCCATTACTAGTGAGAAGGAAGATCTTGCAGCGCATGACTGACTTTCATGGGGGAGGTTGAAGCATATTACTCACCAGTTAGCTAGCCTCACCCATGATGTAGTGCATAGGGGGAGTCCTCACTTTCCTGTAGTGGTGGAAGATTATGAAGATGTCTTTTTCTGAGTATGTTCTGGGACTACATACTCGTACCGAGGTAGACTTATACATAGATCTTAACCATGGGAAGAAAATGATATCCACACCAGAATATTGGATGGCTCCTATGGAGCTTCGGGAATTGAGGGTAAAATTAGAGTACTTGTAGAATAAGGGCCTCTGGATAACTAGTGTTTCATCATGGGTAGACCCAGTTTTGTTTTCCAAGAAGGAAGTCAAGAGTTTTAGGTTGTACATGGTCTTTCGACACCAGAACCATGTGACCATGAAGAACAAGTATCAAATATCAAGGATTGATGAAATCTTCCATCATCTGAATGGAACGAGATGGTTCTCGAAGTTGTACCTCAGGTTTGGAAATCATCAGCTTTGTGTATGAGATGAGGATGTACCAAAACAGCCTCCAGATGCCTGTATGGCCACTACGAGTTCATGGTGATGCCTTTCAGTGTGACCAATGTACCAACAGTGTTCATGGGACTCATGAACATGATTTTCTAGACTTACCTTGAATGCTTTATTATATTCTTCATTGATGACATCTTACTGTACTTTTCATAAAAGGAGAGGTAGGTGACACATCTACAGATATTACAGGATACACTCTTAGAGCCAGAAATTTGTAGTAAGATCTCTAAGTGTGAGTTATAGACATGAGATTTAAACATTCTATGATATTTTATATATGAGGAAAGAGTTGTAGTGGATCAAGTAAAGAGAGTGGTAGTTCTTTCTTCAGAGTCACCCAAGAGTGTTTCTGAGGTGTAGAGATTCCTAGGTATGGTTGGGTACTATCAGAGATTCTTGCCTAAATTTTCCAGGGTAGCATCACGCTTATCATCTTTGATGCATAAGGGAAAGTCCTTTGTGTGGATAGATAAGTGAATACATTGTTTTCAAGAGCTGAGGCACATTCTAATGAGTTCCCATATCTTGAGGCTACCACAATAGGGTGTTGGGTTTGTAATTTTATGCAACACATCATGGTTCAGACTGTGTTGTGTCCTGATGCACGAGCAAGAAGTGATCACCTAGGGTTCACTGCGGTTGAGGCATGGTGAGAATAACTAATAAACACATGTCTTGGAGCTAATAGTAATGGTATTTTCCTTGAATATCTGTCAGAAATACTTGATGGGTGATCAGTTTATAGTATACTCCGACCACAAAAGTATCAGGTATATCTTCTACCAGGAGAACCAGAACATTATTTAGAAATGATGGCTAGAGTTCCTTAAGGAATATGAATTCAAGATAGTCTATAACCTAGTGAAGTGGAACTTGGTGGCAGACGCTCTCATCAGGAGGTCCGGTTTGTAGAAACTAAGTGGGGGTAATGGAATTGCTAACCGCAATATAGATATTCTTCACCGATGATGATGAAGCGTATTACATTTATTTGAGGACTATCACCCCTATTCTTATAGTGATTTAGGAAGGCACAAATGGTGTATATTGACTAAGAGTCCTGACATTATTAGTTATCCTCAAGATAGTCTCTTGATAGATTTTCAATAGGAGGGGAGTACGCCATCCATTTTAGAGGATGCAAAGTAATACCAGTGTCATTGTGAGGGGAGATTTTGAGGGAGTTCTAAACCTCCCATTTGGTGGTACATTTGGGAGTGAAAAAATTGTACCATAATCTCAGATGTTAGTATCAGTGTCTAGGGATGAAGAAAGCGGTGGAAGAGTTCGTTTCACTCAACCTCTCTTGTCTGCAAGTGAAGGATGAACATTAGGTTCTAGCATGATTGTCCCAACCACTTGATGTACCAAAGTGGAAGTGGGATGGTATCTAGATGGACTTTGTGATGGGATTAACATGCACATCTAGGGGCAGAATACTATCCTGGTGATCATTGAACGACTCACCTTGTCGACTCACATCCAACCTATATGAGAGCATGGATCAGTAGAGGGCATTGGATGCCTCTATGTCACAGAGATAGTGAGACTTCATGGGGTCCTTCAGTGGTTGTATTAGACCGTGATTATCTCTTCACATAACGGCTATGGAAGGGATTAAAAGAGGTTCTCTTGACTCAAATACACTTCAGTATGAATTTCCATCCCCAAACTGATGGTCAGACTAAGATGACTATTCTGGTGTTGTAGGACATCTGGGGTGCTTTTATTCGAGGCACTTTATGGGTGACTGTGCAGATCACTGCTATGTTGGACAGACATAGTGGTGTTAGCACTCATGGGTCCAGAGTTTTTACGGGCTACCAATGAGATGGTGTAGATCATATAGAATTATATGAGGACTTTATAGAGTAGGTATAAATCTTATGATGACCGAAAACAGAGGCCCTTGGAGTTTGAAGAGGGAGACCATGTGTTCCTTTAGGTCTCACCCCAATAGGGATTATGGAGATTTGGCCTCGTCAACAATTATCTTTGGTATTGATCAACCCTTTAGAGATTCTAAGTAGAGTTGGTGAGGTGGAATATCACCTAGCTCTTCCCCCATAGATGTACTAGGTGAAATTTGTTATCCACATGCTGCAACTGAGGTGGTACATGCATGACCCATCACACATCATCAATTGGGGTGAGATGGATATTGATGATGGGGTGACATTTATGGAGTTCCCAATGAAGATAGGGGACTAGAATGACCAAGTCCTTTAGGGGTAGTCGATTCCTCTGGTGCATGTTTGTTGATAGGCTGAAAATATCTAGGAGATCACATGGTTTTAGAAGACTCAGATTTTTGCTCAGTACCCCTTCCCATTTGACTATCCCCTATTTCAAATTATAAGGATTTAATTCCATAAAAGGGGGGAGTAATGTAATTCTCCATAATTCATTGATTTTTTTTTTTAAAATTAAATGGGATTATTTTGAGATCAGGCTTTGAGACAAAAAGTAATTCTGATGCTCAGTCAAGCCAGAACATATTTTTGTATTTTTTTGAGGTATGTTAAATGATAGAGCGATCTTGTTTTTCAAACATTTAAATTGGTGTAGGGATTAAAAATATAAGGGCACCGTTGAACACAAAGAATCAGGATTTTCCTAGAAGGATCCTAACATTGGTTAGTCCGTGCCAAATGTGGAAGTTAGTTTTAGGCTATACATACAATAATTAATTAACAATTATTTTATTTTCAAATCCCTATAACTACTAAATGGAAACTTGGATTGGAAATCTGAGATTACAGTTAATCTGGTGAGGGATTTTTTCCATTAGTTGAATCTTAACCTCAATCGACACGAGTATAGGGTGAAAAATAGTTTTTGACCATTTTTAAGTGAATTAAAATGGACCTCAAGAACGGTTTTGGAAACATCTAAATAGGTGTTAGGATTGAAAATCTGAGGGCACTGTTTCATCTAGAATGATGAAATTACTTAAGAATGGTCATAACCTTGACCAGAATGAGTTGAGGGAAAAAGTTAATTTTATGAAGTTTTAAGATAAAAATTAAAATAACCCTAAAATTTTTATTTTATTCAAAAACAAATTCAATTAAATTAAATGTTGAGATGAAAATTTCATTACCTAAATGAAATAGCATAAAAACTCATTAATTAAATCATAATAGATACGATGTTTCATAAATAAAATTGCGCATCAAAAATGATGACTAAGCATAAATGAAACGCTGTGACATGCTTCTATTTTAATGAGATGATGGGGTTGGAGATAAAGATTTAGATATGTAATTATTTTGAATTATGATGGGAGAATTCTATCCAATGAAAAATGTTGAAGAATTGGAGAAGTGGCAATGTAATGTTGGAGAACGGATCTGGGACCGATGTAAAATGAATTCCAATAGCTTTGAATGGATCATGAATACCTGCGGACGAATGGATTTTAAAAAAGATCCTTCCCTCTGATCAATGCATCAACATTTAGGGGTTTACATTTTGACAACGAACAAGGATTAACCCAAAAACTGGTTTATCAGCATGTCACATGTTCTTATGAGAGGGTGTTTTATCTCATGATTTTTTCATAGTAGTTTGATTGTTGAATGAATATTGAATATCCCCCTTATCATTTTTTAAAAACTATATCATTTAGGAATTGAGTCAATGCGAACAAGGCCACAATTTCTCTTTCCTAGGGTGTTCATGTGTTCTATGTGATTGCGCCTACGAATTGACAACAAACTAATATCAAGGCCGTAATTGGGAAGACGATCCACTAGGAGGATATAGATGTGGGCGGTTGGAGGAACATATCATAGGAGTAGACCCAGTGGACTGTGGAAGGCACCACCAGCATTGAAAGTAGTGGTCGTGGGTAGGTGGCATTGGTGGCCATGGGCGGGGGGGGGGGGGGTATGCCATGATGTATCTCTAAGGTGAAGGTCACAGCTCGCTCGCACAGCAATGATGCAGTAGGGGCTACCAGTACCTAGGTCTACAGCTGGTGGAGAAGTAGACAACCACCTGGAAGCATCGAAGGGGTTCCCCACTCCATGCAGGCCACAGAACACTGGAATGTGGTCTAGCGGGGACCACGTGCAGGACAAGGGGGTGTCTGTGCTTAATCGGCTGTATTTTGATCGATCCGGACGCCCATCAGGCATCCGGGCTGGATGAGACCGGCCTGCCATGCGGGATGGATAAGAGGGGAGAACTGGTCCATTAGGTGGACATGGCAGTAACACGAGCAGACCCATTTTTGAAGGACAGGCTGATGGGATAAAACCAGGCCGCTAGGCGGCCCTGGATGTGAATAAATTGGCCCACCTGTTGTGGGTTGGGCTGGATGGAACTGGGTTGCTAGATGAACTAGCTGTCTAGACCCAAGGCTGAACCAGGATCGACTGGCCTATCCCAGACCTAAACCAGGTCAGGTCGGTCGAACTGGGCTGGGTCATCCAGGACCGCCGGGCAGGGTTGGTCGGGTGGGTCTGACCAGGTCAGACCGGGCCGAGACACAAGCGACCGCTATTTACTAAAATGCCCATATCCTTCAGAATGTACCTCCGATTGGAGAGACATTTGTGGTGTTGGAACCCTCACGGTGAGAAGGTTCTTTTATTGTGGTCTAATTAGACTTTCATTGATGTTACATACACCAAATGGATTGTGGAGTGGATTTATCTGCACTCAAGTGCACAACATGCAGGAATCTTGTAACTGGCTAAGACCTGAAGAATACTGACATGCAGGTCTAATTAAACTTATAGTCATAGATGATAAGAGGCTTTGTGTAAACTAGCAACATGTGACCCTATATGGATTAGAGACAAGGGGCCCTGTGTGGACGTGGTATGATGTCCTTTGTGGGTGATGGCTATGTGTGACCCAGTGGGCCCAGAGTGGGAGCGGCTCTCTGTGACCTAGTAGACCCAAAATACTCATCAGGGATGAGTACCTCAGTAGTCCTAGGTGTTCAATGTATGACTAATAGTTTTTCATTACTTACATTAGATTATACCTATGTGAGAAGATAATACCTTATGTATACTTTCATTTTTGGTATTTCTATAATGTTTTGGTATCCTTACTAATAATTTTGTTTCTCACCCATTCACGAGCTTCACCCACACGTTTTGTGTTTGGTGCAGATGACAGGTGCTTCAACAGAGACCATAGTGGCCCAGAACCAGGCGGTGCTGAGTGAGATAAGATAGAAAAGACGTACTTCCATATCTTTTGACATCCACTTCTTGCCTACCCTTCAGGTGGGGTCTTCTGTGGACATATTAGAGATGAATCCTCATCTGAGATACTCACCCTTAGAACTAGTCCCTATGGATTTAAAAGTTGCCTCATGTAAACCCATTCTAGAATATTAGATCTCATTGATAAAGTTGGGAATAATTTCTAACCCTGTTCCTCCTGAACATAAAAATACTTCTTTGAAAATAAGGACCTAGGATTCCATTAACAAATAGCCTTTTTAACTTCTAGTATATGAGTCTTATAGTTCATAGAATCAACTACTACATTTATCTTTCTAGGTTTACAAGCATTCTCATAATAGAAGGACTATATATATTCAACCCATCATCACTACATGTGATTCATATCATTCTATTTAAATACGTACATGGGGATTTTTAGATCCATGAATGCCAAAAAATTACCCATATTTAAAAAATGTATCCAACAATGTAATGTGTGAACAATGATGGCTAGCTCGAGGTTGTGCAATGGTTAATTCCTCATGTGTGGCCTTAACTAATAGGACATGTACATCACAACTCGCTCATCCAGTATCAAAACCAATAGTAACCTAATCCATGAGGAATAATAATAAACTATATAAATTCTACCCAATAGCAATATAATTAAAATCATAACTAAATTAAACATTCCTATTAAATACAGATAAAATAATTCACAAGATTATGAACATAAAAAATTTACACCCTTCTTTCTCTAGTCTGTAAGAGGTTCTGGAAGGCATGAAAAGTCCTACATGAAGCATAGGTAATACTTGGAAATCCCCCTAAAATTTTGTATATAAAATACATTCTTTTTTTGATCCATGAAAATTAAATCAATCACCTTCCCTGGGTCTACCAATACTCCTATATCTGAGATGATATGACTGAGAATGTGGGATTTTTCAATCCAAAAGTGGTATTTGGTGAGCTTTGTGTAACTTTGGTTCCCTCTTATTGTATTCAGCATGATCCTATGATGTTTGGTGTGGTCATGTCATGTCAGAGAATACAGTAATATTTCGTTCACAAAAACTACCCTAAATGAATCTAAATACATGGGGAAACCAGAATTCTTCAAATCCATGAAGACAAATGGTGCGTTTGTGAGACCAAACGACATTACCATGTTCTCATAAAGACCACACAAAATCTTAAAAGCTATAAAAAGTGTGTCTAAAGATATAACATGTACCGAATGATAATTTTATCTCAAATAAATATTTAAAAATACCATCAGTCCTCAGAGATAATTTAAGATGTTGTCAATTATAGGTAGGGGGACCAATTCATAACTATGATCTGGTTTAGCCAACTATAATCCACACAAAAACTAATGGTAACATCCACCTTCTTCAAAAAAGGACCAATGAATAAAATAGAGAAGTATTAAGGCATATAAAACCCTTATCCTATAGATCTTCCAACTATTTCTTGTTCTCTAGAAGCTTTGTATGTGCCATCCTATAAGGGGGAATTGAAACTTGAACCACTCCTAAAACAAGATCAACGGTGAAATATACCTCTCTCAGGGAAGGTTTCCTATAAAATTAATCCGGGAGGAAATCCAAAAAATGATCCACCATGGGAGGTAAAATATCTTGTCGTATACCTTGATAATATAATAAAACACTAGTGATGTTAGATTTCACTCTTCCCATCCCTTTTTGCTTATGTTTATCCTGAGATGAATAAACATTACTTTCTCCCATGTGGATAATTCTAGCACCCTCTGGTGATTTAAATTTCAGCATCTGGTGATAAAAATCAACATGAGATTGATGGGCAACTAACCAATACATCCCATGAATTACATCAAACACATTCATGTGGAGGAGGATAATATTCCACATAATCATATACTTGACTATCTCAATGGGACATTAAACTCATTGTAAAACACAATCTAATGAGTTACAAGACATGGTATTAAGTTTCATAATTCCATATATTTAATCTATATCTAGAACCATACTCAATAGAATTTCCACTGATATAATGGAGTGTGATGTATTTATTCCAAAAAATAGACACCAAATTAGCGGATACTATATTTTTTCCTAAAACGTTAGATGGTTTGTTGTTATGATCTATTATCATAGGCTAAACTAAATGTAACTGACCTATACAATGGCCCTGAGTCCCAACCTGACTACCATAAGCATGCCAACTACTAGCACTCTGAGTCCTAAGTCCTGTTCAGTTTGCCTCGATCACCACCACTTTTTGAGAATTTGATGGTATTATAGCATCCTTCCTATAAACAAATATAATTAAAAATATTTTCATTTTTGAATAAATTTAATTTTATTTCCTTCATTATTCTTACACAACACCTTGTTAATCATACTCTACACACACAAATGAATTGTCATTCATTTTACTCAAGGCCTAGTTTTAATGAACATTGTATTGAAAAAATATTAATATTTAATATAATAAATAAAATATCCCTAAAATTAGATTTTATAAATAGTATTAACCACATTTTGAATTTAATATTCATCTCATGTGTTTCTTATATATTATATAATAACAAATTCTATTTTTCAAATACAAGATGTATTTTTAAAAAAATATGTTGTTTTACCGCATCTTAATGGAGAACCATTTTCAAATACAATATATAACTATTTTATATATTTAATTGGAAAAAATAAACTACTTACATAGAATTGGGACATAAAAATTTGTTTTGGATAATTTTTGTTGTGTTTTTCTCGTAACATTAATATTTTAATGAATATTAAAAATACAACATTTTAATTCAAAACATCTTTTTCACCTAATTTATTTATATTTATTTACTATAATTTTAATTTTTTTAAAGTATAATTATATTATGATTTCGTCATTTAATATAATTCAGTTCATTCGAATTATTTTTACATTAATATTGGATATAAACACATGCAAATCTTTTGGTTGTTTTTACTTTTAGAAAACTTTTTTTTCTCATTTGGTCAACAGAGATTAATTTTAAATAAATTACTAAAACTTTTATGTTTTAAATTTTGAAAATTTTACTCCATATTGGAAATAATTGGGTCCTAATTATGTTAATATGCTACTTTTTTTATAGTATTAATAAGAACATTAGTAATTTCTTTAATACCACAGCTATGGGTAAATCAGGTAATTAAAGGTAAATGTATTTGGATAAAATTACTCTAACACCTGTAAAACTCTTATTCCATGACTAAGTTATACACTTGTCACAATTTTTTTTTCAATTTAATCATTTATTTGGCCCTTTTCCATGAATATGATATAAATATGATTACAATTTATTAATGTCACAAAATGTCACACTCTCATTTCATATAAGTAAAATAATATTAATTTAGAGATATCCAGGAGATAAAAAGATTTTAAATAATCTCTAGAAAGATAAAATAATTAATTATATCATAGGAATTTATTTTTAATTTTTATAGAATATATTATTACCATTAATGATGAAAAAATAATGATTCAAAAATTATCTTATTAACATAAATATCGAATAAATCATATGAAAAATATGAATGTAAATATACTATAACAGAATTAATGATACGCCCAAATTTAATAGATACCATATAATTGTTAGTGAAATATTGGAAGTATTATTTATAAGTTATCATGTGGGTTTTTATATTTTTTCAAAATTAAAATATTTAATAGTATCAAAATTAACATAAATGATACTTTAAAATAACTAAAATTTTATTAAATGTTAAAAAATTCATAAAAATATCATGATCATACACCTAACTAGGAAAGTGTTATATATGTTACTAGTTATCCAATTTTGGTTCTAATTGTATTCTATAGTAACTATATTATCCCTATAGTGTAAAAATTCAGGAAGACACGGTAAGAGTTAAACTATTTAACTAATGGAAAAATTCGAAAGACATGGTTAATTGTATGGCCTAAACATGTCTAAAATTAATTAGGTGAGGGTATTTAGACCCATAAATTTTTATTAAATAAATCACTTCATATATATTTAAAATCAAAAATAAATTAATAATAAATTAATATTTTAGGATCTTCCAAAAGTGCCCCTCACCTCTTATATAAAAGGGAACTTATACTTCTCTTAAATTCAGACCTTTAATGCCCTTTGGGTCATCCAGAAACTAACCATTTCTCCCCAAAACATCCCTCACCTCATCATGGAGGCCACACACAGGGATGAAATCGATCCTACATAGTCCTTTTGTGCAAATCAAATGGAGACACTCAAAGAAGACGTATTTGTTTTACTTATTCAATTTAATTTTTATTCCTTTTATTCATCCTCTCCATATGTTATTTCTATCCTAAAGTAACAAATATAGAATATTATACATTATTTTATGTTATTATTATTATGGTACAACCTTATTTCTCCTTTTATCCATCCTAAGAATAACAATATCACCATGCATGTGTGCGTACGGCTTCCCATCCCCACGCCTTGGTGTAATTTGTTATTTAAAAATACTTTATCTGTATGGTTATAATGATGAGTATTTTAACACCCTGAACTTTTTAAATTATTTATTTTATTATCTATTGGATTTTTTTAGCTTCACTATGGTTCATGTTGAGCGTTGGTCTAAAATTCTTGAATTTTAATAACTTGTATGGATTTCAAACCGGTGCACGAGCATCGCATGATTGGTTGTGATCGCATAGTCGACCCAATTTCCTATACAATTATCTAATGGTTAAAATAAATAAAATTTTATAAAAATAAAATGGGTTAAATTTTTGTGCCATAATAATAAAAATATTATTATTATGTAGATAATAGTACTAATAATATTATTATTATTGGATGTGTAATTTTTTTCCTTAATATTATAAATTTTAATTGGTTGTTAAAAGTGTCTTTAATAATTTTTGAGTAAATTTTTACAAATAAAATTATTAATGTTATATTATTATTAATGTTTTTAATATTTGAAAAATGGAAATGAAATGAAAAAAATATTATTTTTATTCATCAAAATTTTATTATTATTATAATTATGTTATTATTAATATTTAAATTAGGTTTATTATTATTACTATTATTATAATTATTGTTATTATAAATAAAAACACCTAGATTTACCCTCCCCTTCCTCTCATTTTCTGCCCCCTCTCCCCCTCGATGTCGACCTATAGCGTGTGGCCACCCCCATCCCCACCTCCTTTTCCAGATGGACTAATTTACCTATGTTGAAAATGTTTTGAGTAAGGTTATAAACCCAATATTTTGTGTCACACATTTATTTTAGGGTATTAAAGTGTTTATGATTTCTTAATAATTTATTTAGGTGAGCATTGATCCTTGTTGCTGAGTTTTTATAGTCCATGTAATTGTTGTAGTGAGTGTTGGAAAACTTTTAAAGTGTTAACATGTATATAATAAGGTATTAATATATATAATATATAAACATCTTCCATGTACATATTCCCTCATGGCTCGGGGAATACGGGCATTGGGTTAAAGGATATATATATGTAGGTATGTGCAAGTGTGTGGAGCAATTCCAAGCAGTTGTTGATAAATCACTCAACTAACAAATGTTAAATTTTTTCCTTCTTTTAAGATAGGAATTTACATTGATTCCCTCTTTATGGAGGATTCAATAGGAACTTTCATGAATTAATTTAATTTATACATGTTTTTTTCACCTTTATAATCACGATAGATAATTCACTGCAGGGTTATCATGATGGTTAGAATTATTAAAAATATCATTGAAATAGTTCCATGATTATGTTTAGGTGTTTCCATGCCCTTGCTTCAATTTTTCTAATCCATTTAATGCTCTACTTTTCTTAATTAAAACATAGATTATGTTTCGCGCCTCTATTATGAATATATTTAACTTATGATAGTGTTTTTTGTTGAATGATTTGATTAAAAATTGATTTTAGGATGCTCCTATTTTTATGCACATGTTTATTTCTTTCCAACATGGTTGGAACTAGATTCCTTTAACATCAAATTGTATTTTAGGGTGTCTTGAGTTGTGTTTTCTTGTAGAAATAATTTATGGAACATGTTTTTCGTATCATGTTCGGTTTTATAGAACCTTTTGTTTTTAGGGAAATGATTTCACATGTCTCATTGGAGGTTCGATACAGCATTAGATATGGCACATCCATGGGTGCACTAGGCGTACACATGGACGTGACCTCAAATGGGGATGGTGTTTTGAATTGGTATTTTTCTCAAAAACTCATAATTCGAAGAAGTTCTTGTTTTTTAAATGTTTTTGGTCTCTTAGTGTGGATCTTTTAATTAGTTTGGAATAAAGTCCATGAGTATATGCTTTTTTGTATTTTTAAATACAAAAGGGTTGTTTAGAGTTGTTTTAAAAGAGATTGTAAAATATTTTCGTAAAGGAATTTTATTCTGATAAAATAGATGCTCAATTGAAAACTCCAAGTGTTTAATAAAGTGGTTCTGATAAATGAGTTATGTGATGGCCTGGTTGGTACTTTATATGTTTTAAATGTATATATATATATATATATATGTATATGGGGTTCTCGTATCTAGGGTAACCTTTATGGGTGAATGCATAGGAAGCATCCGTGTTTGTGGTAGGCAAGTGCGGTGTCCACATGGTAGGGTGAGTCATGCATGCAAGGACCTCCTACAAACACATTATGATTGTTATAACCACCATGGGTTCCTACACATCTTTTAGTTGATTGAGGGGTGGTCTATCAGCCTCGATTAGACAGGTTGGAACCCAATGGTAGGTATAGAGGCCAAATAGGGAGTTCCACTGATTTCTTTTGCCGTGACGGAGATCAGTTGGTTACATACTCTGGGGATTCACCATATGCTGATAGGTTGTTCTGAACCAAGTGTGTCTAAGGGTCCTCTAGGGGTGTTTAGGATCACCCATGGTTACTTTTTTATTTATATTGATTTTTTACTTTCAGCTATACCTATTAGTTCATTTCTAGTTTGTATTATTTATTCATATCATTTAGCAAAACCTTGGTCTTCCCATCATGGTTTTTTTATAAATTAGAAAATGTTTTTATAGATAATATAGAGTGTGTGTTGGAATTTCCATTTAAATAAGGAAAACATGATTCATATATTAAAATTTGAATAAACCAATTTTTAATATTTATTTCAAACTGGTGTTTATAGACTGCTTCAGAAAAGAGATCTTTCAGATTCAGTGGTTTATTCATGGCATCCCAACTAAGCATCTCGGTGCTCATTCCTATTATATCTCTCTAGATACTGGTTCAGTTTCTTATTCAGTTTCCTAGTTCAACTGATCAATATATGAGTAAGCTTGCTTTTGATTGGGATGGTGACCTAGAAGGTCACAAAGAGGTATGTGCATATTATTTTCTTTATACTGCTAGATTTTATTTTTATCGTTCGATTTTATTTATATTTTTGTCTTTCTTTCATGGGATAAATCGTTCCCAATAGTTAAATATGCCCGACACTAGTTTCCAGCCCATGGGGATCGGGAATGCCCCTCAGGCCATGCCGCAGACCGAATCAGATGACCTATTCCGGGTCAACCCATTTTGGTTTGTCAGAAAATGGTATCAGAGGAGGCCCTTGTAATTTGGGGTATCAGGTAGATGAAGATTAGGACTATCAAGACGCGTGAGGTAGGTTTGAGAAGAGGAGCATGAACTCTTGCTCGCACTAATCCTTGAGTTACCAGGGGTTGTTTGGGACTATGAGTGTTTTGTCTTGGTTTTTTTTGATTTAGGGATGACAATGGAGGAAAATTGGGATATGTTGTGGCCTCACATGGGGTGGTGCAAAATGTGTAGTCCAAGTTCCCAATTAAAGGTCCTCTTATTATCAGGCCTTACTTGGGGCATGGCTCACCACTATGTCACCAAGTTAGGCATGAGCGCTAGATTATCATTCTGATTGTTTATCATTGGTCGTGTGTCATTTTTATTTTGGACGATGTGAGTGTTTATTGAAGGTGTATCGGGATTTTGAATATAAAATATATTTTCAAAATTAAAATGGGTTTGGAATGGGAGAGACATTCTCAAATGGTATTGAAATTGGTAAGGTGGTTTTTAAAGAGGATGTGTTTCGATTTGGAAGGTTTGGTATGTGTTTGGATTTGATAAGGAAAAGAGATTCTTAGACCTTGATATTCTTCATGGAGGGTCATATGTGTTTGGGTATTTATGGAGAGTTCATGGGTGAACTTGTCTGTGGATTATGTAAGCAGAATTGGATGAACTCACATGTGACGGTTCATAAGGTTCCCTTGGTGTGATTTAAATTTTAAAATAAATTGTTGGTTTTGGAAAAGAAACTATTCCCCGTGTTTTTATATGATTGCCTTATAGGGATATTTCCCTTGGATTTAATTGTTTCTTTTATTTATTTATGTATTGATGCCGATTTTAGTCATTTTTTTCATGTTGTTCAGAGTAGACAACCTAAAATTTATCTAATGTTTCCAGTGAGTCATGCCTAGTTTCCGGTCCTTCTCAGGCATTTCTTGTCCTTTGAGGCATTTGAGGTCTATTATATGTAGTGGAGGGGTTTGATAGGATCAGAGTGTGTCATTAGGTGGTTGGGAACTCCCAAGGGTGTTAGGGTTTTTATCATTTTAGGTTTATTTGAGGGTCCATTTCTGGACTATTAGAGATAGGATGCCTCATCATCATTAGAGTCTGGGGTGTAGTTGGCGGTGGTCGGCTCTCGCGAAGGATCCCCATAAATAAAGGAGTGAATGTTGGCAGAAGCTATCTCCAATAATACATCTTCGTTGGTACTTGATCCTATTTTGTCGGACCGTTCTCTTGTGTGCCACCAATATGTCAAGTTTAGGCATTCTAAGACACCTTATTGCATCCCTATGATGTCATACTGCCGCGTGAATGTTTGGGCCACTAGGGAGAGTAGTGAAAGGAGAATCCTTTGGGAGAAAGAAGTTGGGGAAAAAGGACGAAAATGCCTGACTATGTGGCATGAGATGCTTCAGCCATCAGGGCCCTAGCCACTGGTCTCGGGGTGAAGCTCATATAGAGTCAGGAGCTACCAAGGGTGTGTGGAAACTCAGTCTTGATCATGTTTTCATATGGGATATGTAAATAGATAATGTTTTCTTGTTCTGTTCTTATCACCATCATAAGCTCTACCTAGATGTGGTTCTTTGATGAGCACATTCTACCACAATCGAAGCGACCTTATCTTCTCTAAGTGTGGTTTCTAAATCACAGGGATTCATTGAAGGTTGTGGTGGCCTTGAGTAAACAGAAATGTTCTAATTTTAAGTTTTTATTAGTTGTGTTGGTTAGGGGTATGTTTTGTTTCGTGAAATTGATGGGAGGTGTTGAGTTAATTTCTCATCTTCAAGTAGCTGGGTTGTTTTTTAGCTTGCTTTCCATATATGTCATTGGTGTTTTTTTGGTCCATGTGGGGAATATGAATGAGTGTGGTTTGGGTGTTCTCATGTTTTCCCTAGGGGGTGGTGTGTTTGGGGTTCATGTATTTCTGTATTATTGAATTCTCATGTTCGGGAGAACCCTGTCATGTTCTTCCCTCAATATCAGGTTGTGGTCCCCCTAGAATTGGTTGGGTGTGACGTGTGTTGGGAATGATCACCCTGAGGTTCTTGTTTTCCATTGATTTTGTCTGGGTATGGAATAAAGTGGTGTCAACTATTGGATTGGTGTATTTCTAGGGGCAGAATGTTTTGTGGTGGGGGGAATTTTCATACCCCAACCTTTTTTAATTATTTATTTTATTATCTCTTGTCTTTGGTTTGCCTCACCATGTTGTGGGTTGAGAGTTGTTCTAAAATTATTGGATTTTAATATCTTTGATGGATTTCGAACCAGTGCGCGGGCACCACATGATTGGTAGTGATTTCTTAGTCACCTTAGGTGCCTGTGCAGTTATATAATTTTCAAAATAAACATAATTTTATTAATATAAAATGGGTTAAATTTTTGCGCCATAAAAATAAAAATATTATTATTGTGTAGATAATAATAATTTTATTATTAGTGGAAGTGTTATTATTGTCATTAATATTTTTAATATTAGTTAGTTGTTAAAATTATTTTAATATTTTTATGAGTAAGTTATTATTTAGAAAATTATAAATGTTATATTATTATTAATGTTTTTAATATTTGAAAAAAGGGAAATAAAATGAAAAAAAATATTTTTATTCTTTTATACTTTTATTATTATTATAATTATGTTATAATAAATATTAAGATTAGTATTATAATGATGATGATTATTATTAGAATTATAATTTTTATAAAGAAAAAACCATAGATCTACCCACCCCTTCCTCTCATTCGCAGACCGCACTCCCCTGGGGGTTGTAATATAGCGTGCGACCACCCCCATCCCACATCTCCTCTACTGGATATACCCACCTCACCAGTCTCCTACTCTGTCGTGCCTCAAGTACCCCTACCCTTATCAGTTAGCAGTGAATCATAACCACCCTTACCCTTTGATTTCCCTTAGCATGTGACCTCACCAATCTGATCCCAATTCTCATCAGAGCTCTGCCCTGCACCGAACTCTTTCAGCTCGACCTCACTCCCTTGTGTGCACGTATCCCCCAGCCCAGGTCCCCCTATCACTCCCTGACCTGATTCCCTCCTAGTGCGCCCTATTCCAAGCGACCCACTTCTCCATCTTCTGTGCGATGACCTCACTCTAACTCCTTCTTCCCTTGGCCGAACCTCCCCTAAAATTCCCCATTTTAGCATGCGACCCTTCCTTCCACATTCGATTCTGCTCAGATCCTCCATTAATGAGGTCCGATTTTTCAAGGTAATACCATCTATGATGTCCTCCTTCATCATATTGGTATTTTGATTCTCTTTTGATACCCATTTTGGATTCAACTGGAACCCTAAGGTTGGGAAAATATGTGATTTTTGTGTTCTACATTCAATATGGTATGTAATTGATGTATCGGGACCCGTTGGTCCATCTTCTAGCATCCGCTACCAAGGGAAAGTTGGATTGAATCGTTTTTCTATGTCTCCAATGTTTCTTTTAAGGTTATATGCCCTCTATTTGGTGTCAAACTTTTATTTAATAGTATTAAAGTGTTTATGGTTTCTTAATAATTTAGTATGTTGTGCGTTGATCCTTGACGATGAGTTTTTATGGTCCTTGTAATTGTTGTAGTGAGTTTTGGCCAACATTGAAGGTGTGTGCATGCATATACTAACATATGAATATATATAATATATATTTATTTTCCTTGTATACATTCCCCCATGTAATGGGGAATACATGCATTGGGTTAAGGGATATATATATATATGAAGGCATGTTCATGTGTGTGGAGCAGTTCCGAGCAGTCAATGATAAATTGGTCAACTACCGAATGTTAAATTGGTCCTTATTCTGAGGTAGGCATTTCCATAATTTCCCTCTTTTTGAATCTTTCCATAGGCACTTGCATTATTTCATTTAATTTACAAACGTCTTCACACCTTTATAAGCATGACAATTAATTCATTGAAATGTTTTTATGATGGTTAGATTTGTTAAAAAAAACATTGAAATAGTTCCATGATTATGTGTAGGTATTTCCATGTCCATGCTCCCATTTTTTTAGTCCATTTAATTGTTTTTTTCTTCATTAAATCATATATTTTTCTTCACTCCTTTATTATGTTTATAGTTAACTTATTGTAGTTTTTTCTTGTTGAATTATATGATTAAAAATGGATTTTACGATGCACCTCTATTTATGAACATGTTTATTCCTTTCCAACTTGGTTGAAACTAGATTCCTTTAGCTTCAAATGGTATTATTTCATGTCTTGAGTGGTGTTTTCTTATATAAACGTTTTATGAATCTTCTTTGTCCTGCGTTGGTTGGTTTTATGGAACTCAATGTGTTTGTGGAAAGGATTTTTTGTGTCTCCTTGGAGGTTTGATGTGCCATTAGATGTTCACACATCCATGGGTGCACTAGGTGAACACATGGACATCCCCTCAAATGAATATGGTGTTTTTAATTGATATTTTTCTCAAAACCTTGGTTTTCTAAGAGGTTCTATTGTTCTAAATGTTGTTTGTCTCTTACTGCGGCTCTTTAAATTAGATTGAAAATAAATCCAAGTGTTCAATAAAGTGGTTTTGATAACCAAAGAATGTGACAACCTAGTTGGAACTTTTTATGTAGGACATGTATGTTTGTATGTATGTATATATATATAAGTACATGGGGCATTCCTATATCGAGTAACCATTATGGGTGAATGCATAGGATGAATCTGTGTTTGAGGTAGGCAAGTGTAGTGAAGGCATGGTAGGGTGAGTCACGCATGAGAGGGCCTCATACTTACACAATATGATTTGTTATAACCACCATGGGTTCTTGGGAATTTTTAGTTAATCGAGTGACGGTTTCTTATCAGCCCCAATTAGACGAGTTGGTACCCACTAGTAGGTATAGAGGCCATATGGGCAGTGATATTGATTTCTTTTGCCTTGAGGGTCATTAGTGGGTTATAGAATATGGGTATTCACCATATGCTGGTAGGTGGTTTGAACCAAGTGTGTCTAGGGGTCTTCTAGGGATGTTTAGTATAGCCCATGGTTACTTTATTATTTACTTTTCTTTTTTACTTTTATCTATAACGGTTATTTTATTTTCATTTTCGTACTATTTATTCACTTCTTTTAGCACATCCTTAGTCCTCTATCATGGGTTTATTTAAATTGGTAAATGGATTTAGGGATGGTATATAGTGTGTGTTGTACTTTACTTTCAAATTAGAAAAACATGTTTCTTATATTAAAATGTAAAAACCCTATTTTATAGTTGTATATGAAACAGGTGTCTATGGAATACTTCAGAAAAGGGAACTTTTGGATTCAATGGTTTATTCAAGGAATCCTTACTGAGCATATCAGTGCCCACATCTATTATATATTTCATGATCCAGGTTTATTTTCTTTTTCAGGTTCCTAGTTTAGCTACTCAATTTTAGAGCAAGCTTGGCTTTGAGTTGGATGGTGACCTTGAAGTTGAAAAGTAGGTATGTGCCATTTATTTTCTTTCCACTGCTCGAATTATTTTTATCATCATATTTTATTTATTTTATTATCTTTTTTCTCATGGGAAAAATTGTTCCTAGTGGTTAAATTTTGATGCCCAACACTAGTTGCTAGCCCGTGGGGATTGGGAATGCCCCTCGGGCCATGCCATAAAATAGATCAGATGGAGGGTTCTGGGTCGACCCAGGTTGATTCATGAGAGGTATAATGGATGTAAATAATGAATATAACATGATAATGATTCTGTATAATTAATATACCATCCAATTCCATATCATTTAACCATCAAATGAATGATATTGCTGCTTGTATGTACATGCAACCAACCGTCTCCAGGATGCATTATGATTAATTATCCAATTTAACCATTAAATAATGATTATAAAATTTATATGAAGAGTAAAAATAATAATTATGAACTTAAAATTATTCTGGATATGAATAAAATAAATCCTACACATAATAAACATGACATACATGTTAAAATCAGAATTGGAAAACGAAGATGTTAACACCCTAAATAATGGTAATACTGAAATATTATTACCAAAATGACAAAATAGGATCACATATGGTATCCTAAATATGGATACGGTCATGGTATAATTTAATAACGTGATATAAATATTATTTTAGAGGTTAATGTACCCTCTATAAAATAAAAGTACTAGATAATGGTTAATTTCACAATATCAATATTATCTCAGATTTTTTATGTGTAAGTATTTACTAGGATATATTGATCATCCATGTCCATTTTTCTAAAAAAAATGATTTCAAAAGGAATATTTTAAGGTTTTAAGTAAGGTTATCTTTAACTAAGACGTAATTTTAAAAGATTTTAATGATTTATTCTTCTCAATATTTCTCATTAATATCCATGTTTTCAAAATGTTTTTTATGATTTATTTATACAGACATCAATGTTTTAAAATGTTAATTACTTTAAAAAGTTTCAAAGGAATATGGGACACATTTAATCCAAAATCTCTTTTAAATGTCTTATTTTATAAATTGTGATATTTTTAATGTTCTTAAAGTAAAAAAAAATTGATATTTCTCTCAAATTGATTTAATGATTTTGATATATTATTTTCCATCTATGTCACCATCCTTTAATGTATATTATTATTAAAGAGGGTATATTTTTTTATGATAAAATATACCATATTATTTTGAAGGGTATATGATATGTTTTGTTGTGGATGTAAAATTTTGATAAAATTCATGATTTATTATTAATGTATTAATATTTTTGTATTTTAGTTTTAATAAAAATGTTTTTTGGTTATTTTTACCCCTTTTATAAGTGTAATGAATTGGTCTTAGTATGTGGTGGGTGGGGCCTGATGTAGCCCCTCGATACATTGGTATCTTTCCTGAAAAAATAGATATTGTTTTGGATGAGGCCTTACCCATTTATAGGATTCTTGGCATGAATCCAAAAAATATTAGAATCTTGCCTTGAAGCATTGAAAATATTAGATTATTAAAATAAAGCTAATGGTATGTTTTAAATGTCCATAATTATTAATTTCCACATTATTATAGTAGTTATTGATATTATGCGTGATTATTCGACCAGTAGAATATCCTTATGTTTGTTTAAATGGAATTATTTGATTTATTCATGCCATATTATGCTAAATATTATGTTTAAAAGTCTTTTGTTTCAGTTTTATTAATTTCCATTAAATGTTATATGCTTTTTATGAATGATTTTATTGTATTGTTTAACCTTACTGATCATCAGAGCTCACCCCTTTCAAATGTTTTATTTTATCAGGATTCGAAGAAGTGTTTTATGAATAATATACAAGGTTAATCATGGAGAATAATCAAAATATCAATGAAGGGACTATGTTTTATATTATGTGTTTAATTACAATGAAAGATTCATATATGCAATCTATTTTTTAATACTGTTAAACTGATTAGTCCTTTGAAAATTGATTCATTGTAAGCATTCTAATGTGTTAAAATAATGTAAAGACTCCAGACTTCTGGGGTCAGGTCGATATAGTAGGTAAGAGAGGAATTTTTTAGGAAACCATGTAAAGAAGATTTATAAATCCATGATTACAAAACATTACCCTTTCAATGACTTTGAGGTTACATCCATGTATAATATATCATCCATTAGATTTAGTAATCTATAAAGTAGGTTACTCCTTTGGAAATATGCATTTACAATAAGATTCCACCATTTGAAGATCTTATAAATGATTTTTCGTGACTATATCACTATTATGAGTGTTTCTCACATTATGGTTTGAGTATTGGTCAATTGTTAGAATCAACATGGTTATACATGCAGTGGTCATAATACATATGATAAAGTGATTAAAAAAGTGAAATGAAATGAATGAGGTATTAATGAAGAAGATATTGAAGAGTGGTTAATGGTTTAATAGTGAAGTGAAATGAGTAATGTTCTTTTGTATTTGGATTCGGAAATTATTACATCAATGGTTCTCCGGTTCATGATATATATATAATGATTGTACCACATTACATGTTCATCATGTATTTGGAAGCATTAATTATTACATTAATGTTATTGAGGATATAATGATATTTTTCAATAAGAGATAAATTACATTGTATGGGGAATCTGATGTTATAATTGATTTTATAAGATTAGAGATATTTTTTGACTATTAATTTGGACAAAACTATTTTGGAAAAGTCTTAAGGATGGATTTTAGTAATTTGAACATTGGATATTACTCAATGAGCTTAATGTATGATTTATTTGATAAATTAAGCTAACCAACTTGGTTTCAATAAAAATTTAAGGGTTGAATGAAATAATTGAGAGAATTATGATATATCAAAAGTTTTTTAGGTGTAAAAAATTCATTTTGACCTTTTATTTCTAGGAGTAAGGGTTGAAGTGAAAATATATCAAAGAACAAAAAAAGGATGAGGTTATGATGATGACATGGAAAAGAATAAAATAAGTACTTATCTGAAGTGTAAATTAATTCTTCAACTTTATAAAAATAATCTGAAATAAACAAATCTATCATAGTACATTCTATGATTAATCAAATGGTACCTTATATCATTGCATATTTAGATCATTGTGATTATTAACATTCTCCTCATCTTGTTCTCTCCTAATCTTAATTAGAACATGATGATTAGATTTTTCTTTTGTGTTCATGTTTCACTTAGGGAACCCTTGTATATGTTATCTCTAGTAGCCTTCATAATTTCCTTTTCATATATTAAATTTGGGGTCTCATTAATACTTTTTTTGATGCTGGATTTCAACAAATATTCTTTGAAATGTCAATCCCCTAGTTTTTTACCATGAGTTTAAATTGAGATGATGCAATTTATTGAATGAGGGAAGAATGTAACAAACCAAGAATTTAAATTTCTTTCATTTATGAATAAATTTTGTTTTATTTATTTCTTTTTTATTGGGAATCACAATGTAATACTTACTCTACAGAGAATAATGAGTTGTCTTGCACTACATAAATGTCCCAGTTTTATTGAACAATAATATATTAATAAAATATTATTATTTAATATAATATATAATCTGGCCATTAAATTATAATATATGAATATTATTAAACAAATTTTTAATTTTTTCTATATATCATGTGTTTCTTTGTCATTGTATAAGAAAAAATTCATTTTTTCAAATATGAGAAGTATTTTTCAAAAAGTGATGTTTTACTACCTTTTAATGGAGAACCCTTTTTAAATCCCACAATTGACACTTTTATACATTTAATTTTAAAATAAAAACATATTATTTTTAATTGGGAAATAAAAATTTAGTTTTTTCATTTTTTTCCGTCTTTCTTATAACATGCATATTTTAATGAATAGTGAACAATATTGCATTTTAATTCAAAACTCATTTTTCATCTAATTTATTTATATTTTTAGATTATCCTTTTAATTGTTTTTAAAAAATAATTATATTTCTATTCATTTAATTTAATTTAGGCCATAGGATTTATTTTAACATTAAAATTATATATAAATACATGTTAATATTTTGATGTTTTTTACTTTTGAAAAACCTTTTTTCTCATTTTTTCCACGAGGATTAGTTTAAATAAATCACTACAAAATCATGTGATTTAAATTTTGAAAAATTTATTCTATATTTTTTAGTATTGGGTCCAAATTATTTTAATGTGTTACTTTTATTTATTTTTTGATATTATGAATAGTTACTTTAGTAATTTTTTTATTACTATGGTTAAGGATAAATCAGGTAATTAAAAGTAAAACTGATATTATAAAATTACCCTAACACCTATTAATATCTTATTGGATGAATAAATTATTCCCTTATCACATATTTTATAAATTTAATCATTTATTTAACAATTTTCCATGAATATGACATGAATATTTTTAAAATTAATGAATATATGAAAATCTCAAACTCTAATATCTAATATGTATAATAATTTTAATACAGTGATATCTAAGAGATAAAATAAATTATAAATAGTAGATGAAAAAATAAAATATTTATCTATATCATATAAATTTATTTATAATTTTTATAGATTAAATAATTAACATTAATGATGACACAATAATGATGCCAGGATTATTTTGTTAAGAGAAATACCCAATAAATGATATTAAAAATATTAACATAAATATAATTTGAATTAATAAAAGAGATAAAATAATTTTATAGATACATAGACATATTAGTGACATATTGAAAGATTTTTTAAACGTTTTCATGTAGTTTTTATATTTTTCAAAAATGAAAATATTGAATAGTATCAAAATTTTCATAAATTATAATTTAAAATAAATAAGATGGCCTTCTGCTCCCGATGCTCCCGACGCTCCCGAGGGTTTCCCCGATGGTGGATCAGGATGAAACCCTAGTTTGCCAATGGCGGATGCTGTGCCCCCTCCTCCCGCAGTGGGGGGAGGGGTTTATTCGTCCTCTGGTTGTGCGCGTAGAGGTATGCCTGATTACGGTTTCTTCATGCCTGAGATACAGGTTTCTCCGAGGGTTCCGGGATGTGTTTCTGGTCAGCCCATCGTACCAGTCTCAGTTCGAGAATTTTCCGAAGCAACTTCAATGCTTTCCACAGCCTTAATTGAAAGGTTTGTGCGGCGACGTCCTTCGGTTGAGGATTTTGGAAAGATGGTGAATGAAGATTGGGGTTTGAAAAACCAGGCGTCGTTTGGGATTTTCGGGCCTCGACAGATTCTCATCTTCTTCTCTGATGAGGAAGATTTGGGAAGGGCGTGGTCTAGACCAAGGAATTCTTACTCATTCTAGTTTCTAAGATGGTCTTTCGATTATCATTTGAACCGGGACTCTCCGAATCTTGCCATCTGGTTGCAAGTGCCGGGGATTCCCCTCCCATTTCAGAACCCTGGGCTTCTGAAGTCGATAGGCAACTCTATTGGGCGTTTCATCTGTGTTGATCGGAGGATAGCCTCCATGGGAAACCCTATATCTGCACGAATCTACGTGGAGATGGATCTCTCAAAGAGACCACCTGATACTGTTTGGATCGTAGTGGAGGGTGAGTACATGTATGCACAACGGATTGTCTATGAGTCTTGGATGCCATTCTTCTATTTTTACCATAAGTAGGGACACGGGATGGAAGTCTGCCGAAGGATTGGTCGAGATGCACGGGCAGTGGAGGCCTGCACATCGGTGGATGATCCTGCTCCAGATGTGCAACAGGTTGATGATTCTCTTCCGGTGCCCACTGCTATCATGGAGCAGGGAGTGACACCAGAGGATTTGTTGAATGGAACAACTCTGAGTAACAGATCTGACCAAGTTTCAGTGGATGATGCTGGAGAAATCCAACTGGTCAATCCTAGAATGGATGTGCCTCGGCCTGGAGATTCAATACTGATTGAATCTAACAAAAATATGAATATGATTGATATCTCAGTTTCACATATGGCGGGGTCAAATGATGATTTTCAGTACTCTAGCAGGGGATCTGCCTTGATGCAGGATAGTATTACACCGATGGAAATGGTGTCTGAACAGGAGAACACACCTGTTTGTATGGTACAGGTAAATCCTAATGACTTGATTACTTATTCTGCAAACAGTTTTGCAGTGCTGGGTGATGCTAAATCAATTGAGGCAAAGGTGATTGAAGTGGCAGAGGAAGTTGGAGGGAAAGAAGGTCAGGTGTACCTAGATAGAGTGAATGATGAATATAAAAGTTCATGTGCTGATGACACAGTCAAGACAACTCAAATGGAGGGTGGGAAGGATGGAAATATCAATTCCCCCATGACCCTTAAGAAGTGGGGGGATAGAGTCTAGTGTGAAGAAGAGATCCATAATCACAAAGCATCCTACACTGAGGTGGTAAAGCATGGAATTCATGAGCCCCTAAGCAAGGAAGTGGAAGGGAAAACCCAAAGTAGGAGGAAGACACGGAGGGATTATACGGACCTACCCAAGCCAATGGCGACAAGGTATGCTTGCAAGAATGTAGGGTCGCAAGAAAATGTTCATGCAAATGGGAACAGTGGCAAGCGAAGGGGAGGGTCTCCGAAGGTGGATACTGGACCCAGTGGGAAGCGGTCAAATAAGGTGAAGATGTCTGAGGAGATGCTTAGGAAGAAAAACATGTATCTTGAGATGATGCGGAAGTATGAATCTTCAGAATGGGAGTCAGCTGATCCTGGCGATGAGTTATCCGATGATAGGGAGAGGGATGAGTATGGGTTTGATGTAATGTAGCGCTTTTATTTTCTACTGTCTGTACTTGCACTTTTTTCTTAATAAATTTGTGGGATCGGGCTTTCGCCTGGTTCAGACTTTCCTGGTATAATTTAAAATAAATAATATTTTATTAAATGTTATAAAATTCATAAAAATATCAGGCTCATCCAACTAACTATTATAGCATTAAATATTTAATTAATTATCCAATTGGAGTTTGTTTTTCATTTCATAGGAAATATATTAACCCTATATTGTTAAAATACAAGAATATATGGTAAGAGTTAAACTGTTTAACTAAGGGTTAAATTCAAAAGAAAAGTTTAATTATACGACATAAACATGTCTAAAATTTATTGGTTGAAGAAATTTCGACAAATACTCATCTTATATTTAAACTAAATCACATTGGGTCTATTTTAAACTAAATAAATTTATAATAAATTAATATTTTATGAACATCCAAAAGTGCCCCTCACATCTCTTAAAAATGGGCACATCTCCTTCTCTTTAATTCAAACCTCTAAATAACTTTGGCTCAGCCAAACCCTTCCCACTTTTACTCCAAAATTATCACAATTTATCCTATATTCCATAATTGGGGATGAAATCTATCATATGGTGTAACACCCTGACCCCAGTTACCCAGGGTTGATGCATTATTACATAACATTGGCATGATCACAAAAAATATCAAATCTCGAAAGAACGATTAGTTTAGTTGACTTGGAATAATTAGATACATTCATAAAGTTTACATTAAATAATAAAGTGAAAACTACAACAACATCTTGTCTCCACACTCATATCCCCTTATAATATCCCTGCAAGTCATTCATAAAATACTTCTTCACATCTTGGGAAAAATAAAACATTGAAAGGGGTGAGCTCAAATGCCCAGTAATGATAACAATATAGAAGAAAATTTGGTAAATAAGAATAAAAATTTAAGATAATGTATAACTAAAACAAAATACTTTTAGACTTGAACTTCAACATAATATGGCAAAGATAAAATGAAATAATTCCATTTACTTATTCACATGGATATTCTACTAGTCGAATAATCACATGAAATATCAATAACCACTTTCATAATGAAGGAATGCATAATGCCAGACTATCATAACCACGTAGCCAAGGCCTCATGCCAAGACTACAAATAAGATTTTGTCAAGGCCTCATGCCAAGACACTAGTTGTCTAATGAGACCTACCGATACATCGAGGAGCTATAGAGGGCTCCACCCATCACTTATTAAGTCCAATAAATTCCTCATATGAACATGTTTAAACATAACATAAACATTCATATAAAAACTAGAATACGAAATGCCAATAATTTCTCTATAAACCATGAATGGTATAAAAATAACACATAAAAAGTAAAACATATCACAAAACCTTTAATACTATATGGAAGTTTTTTTATCATAATAAATCAACTTCAAATAATCTTAAAATCCATCAAAGGACGTTGACCTAGATGAAATCAAAACTATTTGAGAGAAATATATATATATTTGAAATAATTTAAAAGCAACATAATTAAAAAATTTACTTTGAAAATATTTTTATAAGCATGTAAGGGAATCTTCGATGATTTTATAATGGGGGAAAATAGCCACACCCACCATATAAGTTAAAAAAACACATTCTTACCATAATTCTGTCGAAAAGGTTAACAAGGACCTTGTTTGGAAAATGACAGAAAGATTCCTTTATAAACATCGTATAAAAATTCTACAAGGGTATAAATTACATTAACCCATAGTCTATAAAATATTAAGAATGTTTTGAAATAAATTTCTAAGAAACATGGATGTGGATGATAAAGAGGTCCCAGTAGATAATTACGTATAAACAACCTCAGATATTGAAGGGATTGTGAAATGAACTCTTACCTTGTAATTTTCCTTGGTTGAGGGTAGGTTAAACTCCTTTATAATGGTGAAATAATTGTTATTAAATTATAAAAGAATCATATACATTAATATGATATCATATATGATCATTTAACATTGATTTGTTAATAATATCTTAGTATTATCATCGTTTCGGGTGTTAAAATTACTCATTTTCTTTTATATGTTTTGTTAAGTAAGTCATGTTTTTTATGGATAGGTTGTATCATATTCATATATAGAATGATATCAAGTCCTTAAAAATTATTTTTAATCATTAAATAACAATTATACTTGAATGGATATGATGGGGAATTAATCTCATCAGGTTCGTGGAGACGATATTCCGTACGTACGCATGAGCGACAATATCATTCAATTGATATTAAAATAATATATAATTGGATGTTATATCATATATACAGAATCATTATCATGTTATATTTTTTATTTACATGAATTTCACATCATTATTATACCCATCCAAATAACAATGTATTGAATAACAATTACACCACGACGTAGAGACGGTAAGCCGTACGTACGCACATATGGTGACATGTTATTCAAAGGATGGATAGAATACTGAATATGGTTGTACCATATTTATAATAACATAACAGTATATATAAGATACTGGATTTATTATTTTAGAATGGAAATAACAAAAAAAGAAGAAGTTGAAGAACAAAGGAACATGAAAGAGGGTGGTGAAAACATTACATCTTCTTCGGGTTCTTCCTTTTGATTTGATCAAAAGGGCTCCGTAGGTTGGATTTATGATCAAACTAAGGCCACTAGGTTGAATTGAGGGAAGTTGAGAGAATTTTTTGTTAGGGTTTGGCTGATCCAAAAGGCTTTGAAGGTGTGAATAATTGGTTATAAGTGGTGTCATTTTATATGGGGGAGGAGGGGCTCTTTAGGAAAAAATTAAAGTATTAATTTATAATAAATTCATATTCTATTTCTAAACGCTCCAAAGTGGATTATTCAAAGTATAAGATGAGGATGGGTCGAAAGCCTTTCAACCAATATATTTTAGACAGGTTTGTGTTACTATATTGACCTTATCTTTTAGTTTTAACTCTTAATTAATTAGTTTGACATTTACCATGTCCCATTGTATTTTTATATTAAATAGTTAATAAACATACTATATACATCCATGAAACCCCAATGAGGTCCATTAATGATACACCTATCATTATATATGTCCTTTGTATGACCCTTAGATTTATAGGAAATTAATATCAATTAATAATATAATATTTGTTTTAAAAACTCTTTTTTGTCATTTTTGACACTATTTGGAATTTGATTTTTGTGAAAATCATAACAGCATGATTACTTTGAAATATTCTTTATGTCAATACTAACATGTCATATTATGCTATAAAATTCGTGGAATTCATTTAAAGTCACAAATTATATTTATTATGGTATTTATAATATCAATTATTTTAATATTTCACTAATTATGTAATTACTGCATCACCATTGGGTCATAAATAAATTAAATTATATAATGTCTAAAAATTATAAATAAAATAAAATTATGTAGAAAATATTTTTATCTTTCTAATGAATATCTTCCATCGAATTTTTCTTATTTATAACCCAATATTAATTTTTTTAATAATTAAACTTTGATTTTAACTATTTTAAGTGTTCTTTGAATTAAATAATAATAAATGTCCTAATATAATCCATGTGGACCTAAATGATAATATTATATTCCTAAGGTTTGTTTTGGTCTAGATACACTTTTCCAATAGAATTAGGACATGTGGTAGTGTAATATTAATATCATTTTACCCTTAATTACCATATTTACTTTTAACAGTGGTAAATAAAAGTAAAAAGCTACTATTCACCAAAAATTATTTTCATCTCTTTGAACCACATTTTAATCCTTGATATTAACCCTCTAGGATTTTTGAAATTACACTCACAGTAGTGATAAAATTAAGTATTATGTGAATTTCCAAATTCTCCTAGTAGGTGGGAAAAAGACGATGATAACTCCAATAATCTTTTTATATATCTAAAATTATTCTAAACTAAATCCAATGAATTATATTTAACCTATATAGGTATTATTTATCTATTTTTACATTAATTAAATTTAAATAAAATAATTAATTATTTAAATTAAAAACTTGGTTTTAAACTGTAACTCAGTGTTTTTTTCACTATTTATCAAAAATTGAATGTTTTTAGAAAAAGACAAAAAATTCACCCAAAGCTAATTTTGATATTCCGAATCCAAAAACGAAGTCCATTCTGAATGATAAAATTTATAAAATTTTAAAAAGTGGGTATTAGTATTCATAACGGCTTGTTTGATTGGTTGTGGTGTGTGTTAGAACTTGAAGTTGCGTACAACACACGCTACTATATTATTCAAAGGGAAGCATACTATGTATGCTTGGGGTGTTACATTCTCCCCTCCTTTAAATAATTTCATCCTCAAAATTTTTAGAATAATACTTCATGAAATGAATTGGGTGGTTCTTCATCATAAGTTCTTCAGGTTCCCACGTTGCCTCTTCCATCTTATGGTTTCTCCATAGAACTTTTACGAGACGAGTCGTCCGTTTTCTCAGCACTTGTTCTCACGTATCAATAATCCTGACGGGCTCTTCGCAATTAGACAGATCAGGTTCTAGTTCTAATTCCTCGGATGTAAGTACATGTGTTGGGTTATGCATGTATTTTCTCAACAGTGATACGTGGAACACATCGTGAACTTTGGAGAGATTTGGCCGCATTGCCAAACGTTAAGCTACAACCAAAATTCTTTCTAGAATCTGAAATGGTCTGATGTACCTGGGACTTAGTTTACCTTACTTACCGAAACTTATAACTCCCTTCCATGGATATACCTTCAATAAAACATGATCTCCTACATGAAATTCCAAATCCTTCCTTCGGTTGTCAGCATAGCTCTTCTGCCTACTTTGAGCTACTTTGATGTGGTTTTCAATTACCTTCACCTTCTCCATCGTTTCCTCCACCAGTTCTGGGCCTAAAAATTTTCTTTCACCATCGTCATACCAACAGGTTGGTGTGCGACATCTCTTTCTGTATAACTCTTCATATGGTGCCTTTTGAATACTCGAATGGAAGCTATTATTATAGGAAAATTCTACCAGAGGTAAATATTGATCCCACATACCCTGAAAGTCAAGTGAGCAAGATATCAACATGTATTCTATGGTTTGAATAATCCGTTCGGATTGTCCATTTGTTTGAGGGTGGTATGCAGTGCTCAAACAAAGTTTAGTATCCAAAGCATTTTGAAGACTCTTCCAGAATCTTGAAGTAAAACAGGGATCATGATCAGAAACAATCGATAGGGGTACTACATGAAGTCTCACAACTTCATTAATATATATCCTTTCTAGACGTTCAAGTGGTAGATAGTCTCTTATACCAAGAAAATGTGTTGATTTGGTAAGACGATCAACAATGACCCATATTACATCGTTCCTTCTAGGAGTCTTTGGTAGTCCCATGACAATTTCCATTATGATATTATCCAATTTCCACTAAAGTATTGGAAGAGGTTGCATGACTCCTCCAGGATGATTCCTTCCAGCTTTCACTTGTTGACAAACCATACATCTTGACAAAAAATCTTCAATTTCCCTCTTCATGTTATCCCATCAAAATGTTCCTTCAAATCCCTATACATTTTGGTCCTCCCATGGTGTATAGAGAAATTGAAACTATGAACATCGTCCAACAATTCCCTTTTTAGATCAGCTATATTGGGAACACAAAGTCTCCTTCCAAATTTAATAATTCAATCTTCACACACAATGTCTCTCAATATCCCATCACTCACAGCCTTAATCTTCTTTTGAAATTCTTCATCATCGGTCTGAGAACTCATTATCCTTTCTAGTAAAATGGTTTGGAATCCATCTGAAAAATCATTTAAGTTTCACCTTCCATGGTTATTCCCATATCCAACTTTACTAGAACCATGAAAATAGGATCCCTCTCAATTCTCATATTCTTCAAAACTCCATGATCTTATATACTCAAAGCATCTACCCCCTTTTTTACCTTCACTGGGTAGTAGTGTATCATGAAATCATAATCCTTGAGTAGTTCATGCCATCTCCTTTCCCTCATGTTGAGTTCTATCTGTGAGAAAATATACTTCAAACTCTTGTGATCAGTATAAATCTCACATTTTTTACCATAGAGATTGTGTCTCCATATCATCAAAGAAAAGTCTATAGCAACTAACTCAATATCATGAGTATGAAAGTTTTTCTTGTGAATTTTCACATGTCGTGACGCATAGGAAATAAATCTATCATTCTGCATAAGGACACAACCATGTCATTTCTTCGATGAAACACTATAAATAACGAACCCATCATTCCCTGATGGTAGAGTCAGTATAGGGGCATTGAAAAATCTTCTATTCAATTCTTCAATAAATTCTTCACACTCTTTTGTCCAAAAAATTTTAACCCCTTTACGTGTGATCTTTGTTAATGGGTTAGCCAATCGGGAAAAATTCTGGACGAAATGTCAATAATAACCCGCTAAACCAACAAAACTGTGTACCTCAGTTATACTCGTGGGTGTTGGCCATTCTTGGATTGCACTTGTCTTAGAAGGATCAATTGAGATTCCGTATTTAGAGACAATATGTCCATGAAAATAAATCTCTTGAAGCTAGAATTCACACTTCCTAAACATCCCATATAATTCATGTCTTTTAAGAGTCTTGAGGATGATGCGCAAGTGATTTTCATGATCTTCATACCTTTTTAAGTATACCAAGATATCATCAATAAATAACACCACAAAATCATTGAGATATTCCTTGAAAACTCGATTCATTAGGTCCATGAATACAGAGGGTGCATTAGCCAACCCAAAAGGCATTACTGTAAACTCATAATGCCCATACCTGGTTTGAAATGCTGTCTTTGGAATGTCTTCCTTCATTTCACACAACTGATGGTATCCAGATCAAAGGTCAATCTTTGAAAAGTATTGATATCCATGAATTTGGTCAAATTAATCATCAATGCGAGGTAGGGGATACTTGTTCTTTATTGTTATAGAATTGATTTCCCTATAGTCGATACATAACCTCTAGATCCATCTTTCTTCATAAAAAAAAGGATAGGGGATCCCCAAGGAGAAGCACTAGGGAGAATAAATCCCTTATTACTCAATTAATCTAGTTGTTTCTTTAGTTCAACTAATTCTACAATGGCCATTTTATAAGGGGTCTTCGGTATGGGCCTTAAACCAGGAATTAAATCAATGGAATACTCAGCTTCTCGTTTTGAGGATGTCCAGGTAAATCTTTTGGAAACACATCAACATATTCTCTCACAATAGGTACATCCTATATTTGAACATTCCTTTCCTCACCCACAGTTATTTCATTCTCTTCTTCCTCGATAATTGAATTTAGTTAAGCTACATGGGGTGGATCTTGATAAGAATCAGATGGTGAAGATTCTGCTATAAAGATAAGGTGTTCTTTATCATCATCATCAAAAATCGCAACCTCCTTCTTCTTAAAATAAATTTTCGCATCATGGTCCAAAAGCCAATCCATACTGAGGACTATAAAAAATTCATTCATGGGTATGACGATGAGATCAACAGATAAAGAACATTTATATGCCCTAATGGGAACAGATCCACAAATCTTTATAGCAATGATACATCCCTTAGGGGTTTTGACTGACAATTACCTCATTAAATAAAATTGGAAATATCTAATTTCCTTAGAAAACTAGGAAGATATGAAACAATGTGGTGATATAGAATCAAATAAAGAATATTCTAAACTTGAGGAAACCATTAAATTACCTGCCACCACGTCTTTCAGAGCTTCTACCTCAACAGTAGTAATAGCATAAGCTTGGCCTTGATCCCTTGGCCTCTTCTGAGGTATGCTCCCCTAACGCTTAGGACTTTAATTTTAATAATGTACCATATCCCTGTAATTATAGCACTAAACATCAGTAGCTTCCTTTTTCCCTTTGCAATCACGAGCTGGGTGGCATTTTTCACCACACTTGTAACAGACACCCATTCCCTTTAAGCATGTACCAGGGTGTTTCTTCCCACAATTACTATAGTATGGATATTCAACTTTTCCCATCTTCCCCTTATTTCCATTCCCATATTGATATGCATATATATTCTTCTCTTTCTTTTCTTTAAAGTCGTAAGACTTAGAGAATTCATTTTCTGTCTTGATAGCACATGAGACAATATCTTCGTACAACAAGAAGGATTGTTTGACTAATGCTCGATGAGGAAATTTTTTTAACCCATCAAAGAAACGATCAATCTTATTTCTTGGGTTACATATATAATCTCCAGTATACCTTGTTAACCTTGTAAATTTAGCCTCATACTTTGAAAAATTATCATCCTCCTTTTGCGTCAGACTCAGAAATTGTCTTTCCATATCTTCTCAATGGTCACGAGGAAAGTATTTTTCTAAGAAAATATCTTTTAACTACCTCCATTACATATTTGATACTTCATCATATTACTTTGTGTTTTGAGTCAATGACCACCATTGATCAACATCTCAAGTGAGGTGATAAAGAGCCATGCTAACTTTTTACCTTTCACTACTCCCCAAAGCCTGAAATATTTTCTCTACGGAACTTATCCATTGCTCAGCTACTAAGGGATTTGAACTCCCATTGAATGTTGGTGGGTATTGCCTCATTAAGCGGTCTAACATTGATCCTCCATGCTGTGGATTAGGGTGCTCCATATAGGTAAGGTTATTATTCATAACCTAAGTGATTTTTCCCAGTATGTTGATTAGCTAATCCGCACTAGTTGCATCACCAGCTCAACTATAATTATCTTGAGCAGGAGAGAAATCCCTACATGGAGTGCGTGCATTGATATGGTTTCCATTCCTTCCACTAGGCGCCATTTCTAAAAAATGGCATAAACTTGATCAGTTTATGAATCAAAATACATAATTCCATACTTGTAAATCACAGAACATAAATTAAACTATTTATTAATATAATCCATAATCAAAAAATGTATTATTTGAGGAAGTATATACTCATAAACCCTTCATAATGGTTTGTAAAAAAAATGAGAACTATCCTAAGCATATTCCACAGGAGTGTTGTAACCAAGAGTGCAGCAAGGCCCGTTGTCGTGCAACAGTTCCCGTTAGAGTCTAGCTCAAAGCAGTGTTTTCGGGTTTTACCCCTAGGTACATCTGTGCCAGAGCCGCCTCTACATGCTCGTATCTAGATAGGGATGTATTGCTCGGAAAACTCACAAAATCTCTACAATACCAAAATTCAAGGAAATACTTCAATACAAATCTTCAAAGTCCATCTTAGGTCTATGTGACCTAATCAGAGTTTATCTAAATCTAGCATCCAAGGTTTGTACTAAACTTCCTCTGATACCAACTATAATGCCCCAACCACATTTACCCAGAGTCGGTGCATTATTACATAACATTGGAATGATCACAAGAAAGATCAAATCTTGAAATAATTATTAGTTTAGTAGCCTTGGAATAACTAGATACATTCATAATGTTTACATTACATCATAATGTGAAAACTACAACACCATCTTGTCTCCACACTCATATCCCCTTATACTATCCCTGCAGGTCATTGATAAAATACTTCTTCACATCCTGGGAAAAATAAAACATCGAAAGGGGTGAGCTGAAATGACCAGTAAGGATAACAATGTAGAAGAAACATTCATAAAAAATCATACACATTTAAATAAATGTTTAACTAAAACAAAAGCCTTTTAAACATGAACTTTAGCATAATATGGAAAAGTTAAAATGAAATAATTACATTTAATTATTCACATGGACATTCTACTAGTCTAATAATCACACGCAATATCAATAACCACTTTCATAATAAAGGAATACATAATACCAGACTATCATAACCACGTAGTCAAGTCATCAGGCCAAGACTTAAAATAATATTCTGTCAAGTCCTCATGACAAGACTGTAGTTTGTCTCATGAGACCTACCAATGCATCGAGGAGCTATAGCGGGCTCCACCCATCACTTATTAAGTCCAATGCATTCCTCATATGTATAGGTTTAAACATAACATAAACATTCGTATAAAAACTAACATATGAAATGTCAATACTTTCTCCATAAACCATGAATGGTATAAAAATAACACATCCATAGTAAAACTTATCACAAAACCTTCAATACTATATGGATGTTTTTTATCATAATAAATCAACATCAGATAAGCTTAAAATCCATCAAAGGACATTGACATAGATGAAATCAAAAGTATTTGAGAGAAATATCACTTTTTTTAAATCATTTAAAATCCACATAATTAAAACATTTACTTTGAAAACATTCTTATAAGCTTGTAAGGGAAGCTTCGACGATTTTATAACAGTGGAAAATAGCCGCACCCGCCGTATAAGTTAAAAAAAGACATTCTTACCTTAATTCTGTTGAAAAGGTTAAAAAGGACCTTGTTTGGAAAATGACAGAACGATTCCCTTATAGACTTCTTATAAAAATTCAACAAGGGTATAAATGTCTTTAACCCATATTCTATAAAATAGTAAGAAATTTTTGGAATACAATTTTAAGAAACATGGATGTGGATGATAAATAGGTCCCAGTAGATAATTATGTATAAACAACCTCGGATAATGAAGAGATTGTGAAATAAAACATTACCTTGTACTTTGGTTAACCTTCTGTATAATGGTGAAATAATAATTATTAAATTATAAATGAATCATATACATTAATATGATATCATATATGATCTTTTAACATTGATTTGTTAATAATATCTTAGTATTATTATCATTTCGGGTGTTAACTTTCTCATTTTCTTTTATATGTTTTGTTACATAATGTGACAACTGGGTCCCGGTGACAGCACAACCACCCCGCCTTAACATGGCCATTGGGTCCTGGCCAACCAAGTACCCCCAGTTTCCCCCGCAGACACATGGGCCCCACCCCAGGGTCAACCCATGTGCCCGAACGTGTCATCTGACTAATGATAGTCCCCACAGGACAACACTTGTCCTTTCTAGTGTGTTTTGTCCACACTCAGACACATCCTGGGAAACTTCCTAGAAGTTCCCCTATCCTGATAACTACTCCAGGACAAGCACGCTTAACTGTGGAGTTTTAGTCTGGTAGGCTCCCGAAAAGGAAGGTGCACCTTGTTGACATGAGTCATTTCATTTAGTTATTTAACCCTTTATCATTTGGGGATGTAACACATAAGACATGTTTTTTATGGATAGGTTGTATATTATTCATATAAAGAATTATATCAAGTCCTTAAACATTATTTTTAATAATCAAATTACAATTAGACTTGAATGATTTTGATGGGGAATGAATCTCATCGCGTTCGTGGAGACGGTAGTCCGTACATACGCACGAGAGACAATATCATTATTTTGATATTAAAATAATATATAATTGGATGTTATATTATATATACAGAATCATCATCATGTTAAATTTATTATTTACATGAATTGCACATCATTATTATACCCATCCAAATTATAATGTATTGAATTACAATTACACCACGACGTGGAGACGGTAAGTCGTACGTACGCACGTATGGTGACATGTTATTCAAAGGATGGATAGAATACTGAATATGGTTGTACCATATTTATAATAACATCACAGTATATATAAGATACTTGATTTATTATTTTATAATGGAAATAACAAAGAAAGAATATGTTGAAGAAGAAAAGAACTTGAAAGAGGGTGGTGAAAACATTACCTCTTCTTTGGGTTCTTCCTTTTGATTTGATCAAAAGGGCTCCATAGGTTGGCTTTCGGAACAAACTAAGGCCTCTAGGATGAATTGAGAGAAGTTTAGAGAATATTTTGGCTGGGTTTTTCTGAACCAAAATGCTTTGAAGGAGTGAAAAATTGGTTAGAAGGGGTGTCCTTTTATAAGGGGGAGGAGGGGATCTTTAGGAAAAACTTATTGTATTAATTTATAATAAATTCATATTCGGTTTCTAAAGGCTCCAAAGTAGATTATTCAAAGTATAAGGTGGGTAGGGGTCACAATCCGTTCAACCAATATATTTTATACAGGTTTGGGTCACTATATTAACCTTATCTTTTAGTTTTAACTCTTAGTTAATTAGTTTGACATTTACCATGTCACTTAGTATTTTCATATTATATAGTTAATAAACTTACTATATACATACAAGATACCCCCAAGTGGTCCATTAATGATACAACTATCATGATATAAGTCTTTTGGCTGAACATTAGATTTTTAGGAATTTAATATCAATTAATAATGTAATGTGTTTTTCAAAAACTCTTTTATGTCAATTTTGACACTATTTGGTATTTGATTTTTGTGAAATTCATAACAGCATGATTACATTGAAAAAACATTTTTATGTCAATAATAATATTTTATATTATTCTATAAAATTCTATGAATTCATTTAAAGTCTCAAATTATATTTATTTGGGTATTTATAATATCAGTTATTTTAATATTTCACTAATTAGGTAATTACTACATCACCATTGTGTCATAAATAAATTAAATTATATAATGTCTAAAAATTGTAAATAAAATACCATTATTTAGGAAATCCTTTTATATTTATAATTAATATTTAAAATATAATTTATATTATGTATAACCCTATATTGAAATTGTTTTAGTAATTAAACTTTGATTTTAACACTTTTAACTCTTCTTTGAATTAAATAACAATAAATGTCATAATCTAATACGAGTAGACCTAAATGATAATATTTTATTCCTAAGGTTTTTATGGTCGATATACACTTTTCAAATAGAATTAGGACATTTTTTATGGTAATATTAATATCATTTTTACCCTTAATTGCCCTATTTACATTTAACCCTCTTAAATAAAAGTAAAAAGTAACTATTCAACAAAAATTATTTTCATCTCATTGAACCACATTTTACATCTTGATATTAACTGCGACTCTTGGATTTTCGAAATTCCACTCACAGAAGCGGTAAATTTAAGTTTTATGGGAATTTCCAAATTCTCCTAGGAGGTGGGTAAAAGACGGTGAAAAGTTCAAAAAACTTTTTATACATCTAAAACTATTCTAAAAAAACTTCGATGAATTACATTGAACATATATAGGTATTATTGATATATTTTTACTTTAATTAAATTTTAATAAAACAAATAATTATTTAAATAAAAAATTCGGTTTTAAACTGTAACTTAGTGTTTTTTTACTATTCATCAAAAATTGAATGTTTTTAGAAAAATACCAAAAATTAACCCTAAGCTAATTTTGATATTAAGAATCCAAAAATAAAGTCAATTTTGAAAGATAAAATTTATAAAATATCAAAAAGTGGGTATTACTATTCATAATTACTAGTTTGATTGGTTGTGGTGTGTGTTAGAACTCGAAGTTGTGTACAACACACGCTACTGTATTATTTATAGGGAAGCCTACCGTGGAAGCTTGGGGTGTTACATATGGTTTCCTTTTGTGAAAATAAAAAGGAGACACTTTAAGAAAAGGTAATTGTTTTACCAATTCAATTCAATTTATTTTCATTTCCACTTCCTATTACGATATTATTTACATTCTAAAGTAATAAATATAGTATCTTATACATTATGATATGTTATTATAATTATGTTAAAACCTTATTCCTTATCTTATTCATCCTGATAATAATAATAATAATAATAATAATAATATCACCATGAGTTCCTATGTACAACATACCATCTCCACGTCATGGTGTAATTTGTTATTTAACACCACATTATTTGGATGGGTATAATGATGATTATAGTGTATGTAAATATTTAATATAAAATTATAATTATTATGTATAATTAATATATATTCCAATTCTATACAATTTAATCATCAAAGGAATGATAACGTTTCAAGTGCGTATGTACGACCTACTGTGTTCACAATGCGGTGATATTCATTCTCCATGTCGACCATTTATGAATGATTATAAAATTTATATGATGATTAAAAATTATAATTATAAACTTAACATATTTTTGGATATGAATATAATACATCCTATACATAAAAAAATGATTACATGGAAAAACAAGAATTGGAAAACGATTTAGTTAACACATAAAACAATGATAACATAGAAATATTATTAACAAAATGATAAAAGTAGATCATATATGATATGGTAAATATGAATGTGGTCCTAGAATAATTTAATAACATGATTTAAATATTATAAATGATTTTTAGTCACCATCAACTATAGGAAAGTACAAGGTAAGGGTAAATTTTTCAATCTCACTATTATCCAAGATTGTTTATGCATAAGTATTTACTGGGAAATATTTATCATTAATGTCAATCATTATTAAAAAGGTTTTCAAAATGAATATTTGAAGGTTTCATGTAAGGGACTCTCTAACTAAGAAATCATTTTAAATGTTTTAATGATTTATTATTCTAAATGTTCTCATTAATGTACATGTTTTCAAAAGGGTTCGAATGATTTATTTATGTTGACATGAAAGTTTTAAAATGTTAATTCCATTAAAATGTTTAAAAGTGGTATGAAAAAATTTGATTCAAAAATATCTTTTAAATTTATTATTTTATAAATTGAATATAATTTAATGTTTTCAAGTTAAAAAATAGATATTTATCTCAATGTGTTTTAATGATTTTATTAGATTATTTTTCATCTATTTTAACATACATTTTTTTTATTTTATACTAAACCGAGATTTATTTGTTTTGATAAAATATATCATATTATATTGAAGGGTTTATGATATGTTTGACCGTGGATGTGCTATTTTTATACCCTTCATTATTTATGGTCGGTGTATTAACATTTTTTATGACAATTTTAACATGAATGTTGATATTTGTTTTGTTTTACATTTTTAAAAATAGGAATTCATTTAACTTAGTGAGTTATGGGTGGGGCCCTCTATAACTCCTTGATGCATCAGTAGGTTTCCTGAAACAATATATATATGGTTTTGGCTAAGGCCATACCAATTTATTAGATTCTTGGCCCGAAACCTTTAAAGTATGAGATTCCTGGCATGAATCCTTAGCAATATTATATTCATGGAATGAATCCTCGATGGTATGTTTCAAATGTCCCACATTATGCAATCGCTCATTATGTGATTAGTAATTTATATTTCATCTGATTATTTGACTAGTTGAAAGTACATGTGAATGTTAAAATGGAATTATTTGATTTATTATTTCCATATTATGTTGAATATTTTTTTAAAGGATTGTTTTTTAGTTTTATATCACACCTTAAAAGTTTATACTTATTTATGAATGATTCTGTTGTATTTTTTAACCTTACTGAGCATCTGAGCTCACCCCTTTAAAATGATTTATTTTTTTGAGGATGCCAAGAAGTGTTTTATGATTGACTGGTAAGGGTTATCATGGATCATAATAACATTCTCAAATAATGGACTAAGTAGTATATTATGTTTTTAATTATAATGAAATTTTTTTCTATGTAATATATTTTACAAGACTACAAAACTAATAAGTACATTGGGATTTGATTTCATGAAATCATGCCAATATATAAAAATAATGTACCAAATCTGGTCTTCTGGGGTCAGTGTGTTGCACTTCATAGTGAGATACTACTATCCTGATACAGAATATGGGGTCGATGTAGATCCTCTCTCTCTAGTTATTAATGGAATAGTCATGCCAAAGCACAAGATATGACCCATTCTACCACAACTGTTGCATTTAATTAGATCTCACATACACTAGATTTTCATGGGTTCTATTTTCTCACACCAATAATAAATAATGAATATTTCTATAAGAGTTGGGTGACATCCAACTAATTCTAAAAATAAATTATTATAATTTTTTTAAATGAATATATTTATAATTTAAAAAATTTTAATAGGATTTTCATTAAAATAATAATTGAAATTTTTAGTTTTATTTATTTAAAAGTATAGTTTTTAAATTTATTCTAAAATTCAATATTATTTAACTTTCTTTAAATAATATATATTTTACTATTTTTTTTAAAAATAATTTATTTTTATAAAAAAAATTATTATATCTATTTATGAATAAAGTTAATTTGTTTTCAATTTTTAAAGTACGATATATATATACTAGTATTGAATTATATAAAATTATGAATATAATATAAAATTAAAATTAATATAGATTTTTAATTTTACTTTAAAAGTATACATGAAATTTAAAATTATAATTTTAGAGTATTATATATTGAGATATTAAAAATGTGATTATTTTGTTTAAATTATAACTACTTTTATTCTTCAAATTATACTCATAAGTATAAACTTAAAATAAGTAACATTAAATATACTATTTTTATAATAATAAGAAATAAATAATGAAAATAAAAATGAATAATAATAATAATAATAATAATAATAATAATAATTGAGGAAAGGGGATTAATGGGTCTTGCCTAGGGAAGGGGTTCTACCATGCATAAGGAATCCAGGTCAGAGGTTGTACAACCATGGACCTCAAGTGGAGGAGGCATCAGGTTGAGATTGAACATCATGATGGAGGCAAGGAGAGTCTAGGAGAGGATTCTAATCCAACAAGGGGCATCTCTAATGGGAGATCGAGATGTGGACACCAACGATGGTCCTACCAAATCTGGGGAGGTTTTGAGTGTGATTGGGGCTTATGAACCATGGATATCTAGATCTAGAGTTTCATATCTTCTAAAACCATCCGATGTAGGTATCATGTCTTCCTTTTCTGGTGTTTTTATTCGAACCATGTATCAATGTCAGAATGTCATTTGTTTCACATCATTTTTTCTTCATCAATATCCATGTTCTTTTTCAATTGGGTTCTTGTTCAGGTTTTTTTCATATGTAACTTTTTTTTCATAGATTCTAATTTTTCCAAACACATCAACATCTTATAGACTAGTTGGAAAATAATTTTTGTGTTTGTCGTTGATTTGATACCTTTGATTCAGATTCATCAGTATGGCTTGGATATGATATTCAATTAAATTTTGTCACATTTAAGTGGTTTATAATTACCATTTATGAATGACTTTGTCATTTTGGATGCTATCAAATGTTTATTCTCTAGATGAATTTTCTAACATGCAGGAAATAATTTACAATTTGATCTTACTCTGCAAGCAAGTCTTCTGAACCACATGTATTTAAATATATTCTAAATTTTATTATAAATAAATATACGTTGCTATAAAATTATAAATATAAAATATAAACTTATCAGATCTATAAACCTTACACTCACAATAAATGGGGTTCATTGAACAATATCGTGTCTCTTTCTACACACTTCTCTCATTATAGTGAGTCCAAGACTTGGAATGATTTTATATTGGTTCAATTATTTTAAGTTAAATGTTATCATTTCTATTCATTAAAAAATTACGGTTATAATTTTATAGTTTTTTATTAGGGAACAATTCATTCATTTATTTTTAAACAATATATGAATTATATGTACGGGTAAAGATAGATTAATTTTCATAATTCTAGTTCGTGATATCCCTTTTTATTAAGATCTACAAGGGAAATTATTTGTGATCAAATGATCATTTATTTTTCAAAACCATTTTATTATTTTTTATTTAAAAATAGTAAGGGAAACAAATTATTGTGTTCATATTTTATAAGGAATTATTTTCAGTTTTTAATTTATGCTTTTGTAAGGTTTTAATATCATCTATTTAATTTTAATATTCATTGTTATATATACAATCAAATCCATCTATCTATATTTTCATAAATTTTTAATGTAATGGAAAAATATTTTGATTTGTTTTTCAAATCTGTTTGATTACCTCAAAATCATGTAAGGGTTATATTGATTTTATTTATCATTTTCTTTAATAGATATGTAAATGATTTTAACTTCATTTTAGTTCTACTTCCAAGATTTGATTATTATTTTACTTCAGGAACTTTTAATTTATGTTTTAGGCTAAATCTATAATTTTTTAAATGATGTTTATATTTAAAAACCCAATATTCATTGTGAAATAATTTTCCATTTGAGTATTTATTTTGGGAGAGGAATTTCTCTAATTAAAATTACTATGCATGACCCTTTTAAAGTATTTGTTCATATAAGCACTTATAATGTTATATATATGATGAAATATCTCATGAATTTTATAAATTTCAATGAATGTTTTTCTTTTTAATTTTTTGAAAGTTAATGTTATATTATCAAGAATATGTGTATATATTTTTCATTGAATTACTATACCTAAAATAATTTTAAGCTAATGGTTATTTATATTTAATGAAATCAAATTTTAGGTATATATATATATAAATATGTTTGTCCATTATTATATAATATGATGTGAATGGGTAATTTATTTCAAATCTTGATATCACCCAAATTAATATTAAGCAAGTAAGAATTGTTTTTATTTTTATAAATTATTCTCATATAATTTTATGTGTGACATGTGGTTATTTATTCAAAATTATAAGTTAAGCTTATGACCTCTTTTCTTAAAATTATTCAATAAAATTAGAAATAATTTGCACACACAAACACAAACACACAAAGATATATATATATATATATATAATTTTGAATATGCATAAATATATCGACATATTTATCGATTTATGCATGATCTAAATATGAAAACTACCCATGTATAGATATGGACTAAAAATTCATATTAAGAATATTTACAAGACTTTATTTTCAATTTACTTATTGAGTAAGTATTTGATTCAGAATGTTTCTTTTGTAATTTAATATGAATGTTTAAGATTTCTACATATTAATCCATGCTATTATGCACAACGATATACCTCACATTCATAATAATGATTAAAAATAAAATTTCAAGGTTTACTTCCTAGATGAATAATATCATTATTGAAATGATTTAATTCATATGTCTATTTAAAAAATTTATATGTATAAGCATCTTATTAATTTTACATTTATCATAACAACCCTCAAAATGGATATTTATGGAAAAAGTGTTTAAGTTCATGGATAAAAATTGATCTTTCATTAAATTATAAAATGTGCATGTATCAAGATATTTGGTGGTGCTAGACTAAATAAGTGAGTTCTTATGAAAGATTATACTTACACATTTGAAAATAAATATAAGTGCATGGGAGATTAATGTTTCTTAATATATACATATATACTTAAAGCTATTTATTTTATTATGAAAATTATTAGTTATAAGGTTATCAAGCTATGTTCTAACTCTTATTAAACATGGATATTTTTTTATCAATGATTTCATCAAATATGAATTTATACCTTGAATTAGAGTATTATAATTACCATGTATGGTAAATATATAGACATATTTATATATGGGAAACATTAAGTAGTTTTATATTAAAAATTAAACACATGGTATATATATATATATATGAATATATGTATAAAGATATAATGTTTATTTGACATGTAATAATACCGAACATCATATTTTAATGAAATGCACACAACATGTCATTATGGTATTTTAAACTCAAGGATGTCGCATTTGCATAAAATCCAAGTCATGCGTCAAGCATAACATCGACACAACTTTCAATCATAATAAAATCATTGTTTCAAAAAAAAAATTCGTTATTACCAAGAACATGTATTTCATCATGAATTTAAATGTTTTATTTATAATTTTATCTTCAATATATATTTATTTATTGTAAAATATTTTTTTGAGAATAAAAAACTATATTTGTGTTTTTGATTAAATGTGAATTTATTTCATTAACCATTTTATTAATGGCTTACAAATAATGGAAATTATTTCAAGCATGGGATTAATACTTTTATTTCATTATATGGATTGCGAATTAAACTTCTGATAGTGATATGGGACACTTTTGATTTTTTAAGGAATATGTACCTCAATAATTTATCAATGATTTTATTTTCATCAATGATTAAGATTTTAAAAAAAAATTGGTATGTGGAACATTGATATAAATATGTACATTTATTATAAATATGAATAATGAATAAGACTTATTATGTGATAGGTGAGGCCCGAAATAGCATGTCGATGAATTATTAGGTATCATAAGACAAACTAGGTCATGGCACAAGGACTTGAAAAAATGGTTATATATGGTCTTGGAACGTGGCCTTGGCAGAATGTTTATGATGTCGTGTATTATGCATTACCTCATTATGATTCTAGTAAGTGAATGTCCTTGTTATTATAAAACTATTAGAATAACCATGGTTAATAATCATATTTTATGAGCATGTATTAGGCAGTTATACAATTCCAAATTTACATGGTATAATATTTTAAATTTATGAATATAGTTATATAGAAAATCATCATTTTTAAAGGATTAATAATAAGGTAGAAAATTAACCATCATATCATGGTTTTTATCTATGTGTTTAATAATAAATTACATACTCTAATGTGAAATTATGATTAAATATTATCTGAACCCCAATCATGTTATTGATTGATTTTTGTGTGATCATTACCTAACTTGTAGGTGGCATTTCATGAATTTCTATTCAAGTGCGAGCATATTTGTAAAATGTATTTTATTTATAACTCATAAATATGTGTAGCTACTTTGATCATGAGTTTATCCTAAAACCTATTGCATAATCTATCATGAAAATTATGATGACATGTTATGAGAAATGTTAATTTCCTGGTTAAATATGTATTTAATGAAATGTTTTAAATAAAAATTATTTATTTATAGTGTTGTTTTAAAACCTCTTACTGAGATTTTATAATGCTCACCCCTTGTTTAAAATTATTTTTTCACTAGCCATTTGGGAGTCCAAAGTCAGACTTCGTTGTTTTTTCATGTTCGGTAGTGAAGTTTTTCTTTTGTTTGTTTAATTTATTGGAACTTTGATAAACAATAAGCATGTGTCTAACTCTCTATAACCTAGACTGATAAAAGGACCCTAGTTTTTAATGATCAAGGTTGGTTCTTATAATTGGTATATAAGGAATTTTATAGTTATTTTTTGAGATTATATGTTGTCTTGTAAGTGATAGAGTTTAGAGTTCTACGGTCCTTGTGTTTCTTAATATTGGAGGTGGAAATTCAGAATTGTTTTTAGATAAAAAAATGAATTACAAGGATGAAATTCTGTTAAGGGGGGAATAATGTAATAGCATATAAATTAGAAATGTAGTTTTATTATAAAAATATTTGAAATGGATTTATTTAAAGTTTAATCATTTTTAAGAGGATTTTATTTAAAATAATAATTAAAATTAATTATTTTATTTATTTAAGCGTATAGTTTTCAAATTTATTCTAAAAGTAAATATTAATTTACTTTCATTGAAGAATATTTTAACTATTATTATTTAATATAATTCATTTTTATCAAAATTATTATTATATTAATATATTAATATAGTTATTTTTTTTGATTTTCGGAATATGATATATATATATATGTATATGTATACTTGTTTTGAATTATATAAATTTATGAATGTAATAGCAAATTAATACTAATTTAGAATTATAATTTTATATTGATATTATACTTGACATTTAAAATTAGTATTTTAAAATATTATATGTTGGAATATTGAAAAAAGTTATTATTTTTTAAAATTATAACTACTTTTAGTCTTAAAATTAAACTCATAAGGATAAACATTAAATAAAGAATATTAAATAATTATTTTTTATAATAATGATATAATAATAATGATAGTAAAAATGAATAATTATAATAATAAAAGAAATAAAGGAAAGGGGAGCTGTGGGTCTTGCCTAGGGAAGGAGTTCCACCTCGCATTAGTACTCTGGGATAGTGGTTGTACAACTAGGGTCTTTGAGTGAAGGGGGATTTAGGTTGAGGTTGAGTGGTGTCGCACAGATAGGGAGGGGTTGGGTGAGGAGTACAACTAGACAAGGGGCATCGTCGAGGGGAGGTCAAGATGTGACCATTGAAAATGATCATACTGAAGTTGAGGTTGTTCCGAGCACGACTAGGGTTTTTGAACCATGGATATCCCAATCTAGAGGTTTGGATCTTCTTCATCCTACTGAGGTAGGGTTCTTGTCTTCCTTTTCAGGTGTTTTTTCCAAACCGTGTGTCAATGCTAAATTAAATTTGTTTTTCATGTCTTTGTTTCTTTCTTAATATCCATGTTTTTGGTTGATTGGGTTTATGTTCTTGTTTTTTTCATATGTAAATATTATTTTCTTCGTATATTATTTTTAGAAACACATCATCATCTTATAGTATTATTGGAAAACTATTTTTGTGTATATCCTTGTTTTGAGAACTTTGATTCAGATTCTACAGTATGGATTGGATATGATATTAAATTCAATTTCGTCCCATTTTAGTGTTTTATAATTTCAATTAATGAAATACTTTGTCATTTTTGATGTTTTTAAATTATTATTATTAGGTTGAAATTGGAACATGGATAAAATATATTATCAATTGGAGCTTTCTCTGCAAGCATGTATTCAAAACAAAATGTATTTAAATATCTTATAAATTTGATTATAAATAAATTTATGTATCTAGAAAATGATTAGTATAAAATATAAATTTATCAGCTTTATAAATCTTATACCCCCAATGAATGGGGTTCATTGGGCACTGCTGTGTCTCCCTCTACACTCTGCTCTCATTTTAGTGAGTCCAAGACCAGGGCATATTTGATATTGGTTCATTTCATTGAAGGTAAGGGTTATTTTAATTATTAATTCCAAAATTAAGGTTTTAATTTTATATTTATCTTTAAGGGATCAATTGATTAATTTATTTTAACACAAAATATGTATTATATGTAAGTGTAAAGTTAAATTCAATTTCAGAATTCTATTTCTTAATATACCTTTTTATTAAGATATGCAAGGGAAATTATTTGTGTTCAAATTCTCATTTATTTGTCAAAACCATTTTATTATTTCATATTTAAAATTAGTAAGGGAAATGAATTATTGTGCTCATATTTTATAAATAATTATTTCCAATTTTTAATTTATTCATGCCTAAGGGTTTAATTTCATCTATTTAAGTTTAATTTGAAATGTTATATATGTAATCAAATTCATCATTCTATATTTTTATAAATTCATAACAAAAGGGAAAAACATTTGAATTTTTTTTCAAAGCTATTTGATTTTTTTAAAATCATGTATGGGATATATTGATTTTATTTATCATTTTCATTAATGGCTATTTATATGAATTTAAATTCACTTTAGTTCTGATTCAAATATTTGATTATTATTTTATTTGAAGATATATTAATTAATGTTTTATGTTGAATATATAATTTTCCAAATTATTTTTATATAAAAAGACCCCATCTTATTTTTGAAATTATTTTCTATTAGTGTTTATATTTTGTGAGGGGAATTTCTCTAATTAAAATTAGTATGCATGACCCTTTTCATGTCTAACATCATATAAGAACTTATATTTTTTATATATGATGTAATCTATATTAAATTTTATAATTTTGAATGAATGCTTTTATTTTTAAAATTATTGAAGGTAATTTTATATTTTCAAGAATATGTGCATGTATTACCTCAAGTATTACTATACCTCTCATTATTTAAAGCATATTCTTATTTATAATTTAAGACATTAAATTTCATTATTATATATAAAAATATATTTTTCCATTATTATATAATCTAAAATGAATGGGTAATTTATTTCAAATCATGATATCACCTAAATTTATATTAAGTAATGAAAAATTGTTATTATTTTTATAATTGATTATATAATAATTTTATATGTGACATGTGATCTTACGTTCAAAATTATAAGTTAAGATTATGTTCTCTTTCCATAAAATTGTTCCATGAAAGTATAAATGATGTATATATATACATATACATATATATATAAGAATGTATATGTATTAATATATCTACATATTTATCGATTGATGCATGATCCAAATGCCCAAACTACTCATGTATAGACATGGAATAAAAATTTATATTAAGACCTTGTACAAGAAATTATTTTCAATTTAATAATGGATGTAGTATTTTATTAAAAAAATTTCTTGTATAATTTTATATGCGTGTTTATGATTTATACCAATTAATCCATTCTATTGTGTTAAATGGTATACCTTTGATTCATAATCATGATTTCAAGTAAAATTTCAAGGTTTACTTCTGAGATGAATAATAACATAGTTTAAATTATTTAATTAAGATGTTTATTTATGAATTTTATATTCAAAAGAATCATATTAATTTTACATTTAGCTGAACAACCTTTAGAATGTATGTTTATGGAAGAAGTGTTTCAGTGCATGTTTGAAAAAAATCTTTCATGTAATTATACAATGTGCATGTATCAAGAGAGTTGGTCGTGAAAGTCTAAATAAGTGAGTTCCCATTAAAGTTTATACTTACACATTTATAAGTAAATATAAGTTCGTGGGTGATTAATGTTTGTTTATATATATATATATACATATACATATAATTCATTTCATTTATGTTCTTATGAAAATTGTTATTTTTTAGAGTATCATACTATGTTCTAACTCTTGTTAAATAGGGATATTTTTTTATTTATCAAGGATTTCATTGAATATGAATTCATCCCATGAATTAGAGTATTATAATTACCATGTCATATAAATAAATATATAATAATCATTAAGTTATTTTATTTTAAAAATTAATATAATGGTATATATATGTATATATATAAAGGATATAATTTATATTTGAAATGTTATAATACCTAACATCATATTTTAAAAAAATGCACACAACATGTAGTCATGTTATTTTAAACTTAAGGATGTCACATTTGCATACAATCATGGTCCTACATCAAGAATAACATCAACACATCTTTCCTTCATAATAAAATCACAGTTTCAAATAAAGCATTCACGATTATCAAGCACTTGGATTTCTTCAAGCATTGAAATGTTTTATTTATAATTTTAGGTCTAAAACATATTTATTTGTTGTTAACGATTATTTGTAGAAGACAAAAATATATGTCCATATTTTATTAAATGTGCATTTATTTTATTACTCATTTTATTTATGGCTAGAAAATAAAGACAATTATTTAAATTATGGGATTAATCAATTTATGAAATTTATTGGATTAAAAATTAAACTTTTCAAAGTGGTATTGGACACCTTGGATTGTTTAAAGAATATATACCTCAATAATTTTTCAATGACTTTATTTTCATCTATTATTAAGATTTATATACATCGAAGTGGTACAATACACTTTGATTTAAAGAAATACATTTATTAGACATATGAGGAATACATATGACCTATTATGTGATGGGTGAGGATTGCTATAGCCACTCATTTCATCGGTAGGTTTCTTGAGACTAAATAGGTCAGGGCAGGAGGCCTTGACAAAATGGTTATGTATGGTCTTAGTACAAGTCCTTGGAAGAATTTCTATGATGTATTGTATTATGCATTCCCACATTATGGTTCTAGTAAGTGAAAATCCATGTTATTATCGAACTAGTATAATAACCATGGTTAATAATAATTTTATTATAAGAATGTATTAGTTAGATATAAAATTAAAAAGGTACATGGTGTAATGTTTTATACTTATGAATATACATATACTGAAAATTCACTTTTTGAAAGGATTAATAAGAAGGTATAATCTTACATATCATATCATTGTTTGCATCTACGTGTTGAATGACAAATGACATCGTTTTATGTAAAATTATGATTAAATATTATCTGCACTCCTAAAATGTCATAGAATGATAAATTATAGTCATTATCTAACATATTGGTCGAATTTCATGAATTTTTGTTCATGTACAAGCATATTTTTGTAATGTATTTCATTTGTAACTCTTAAATAAGATTAGCTACTTTGATCATGAGTTTTTCCTAAAAGTTGTTTCCTAATATCCCAAGAAAATGATGATGAAATGTTATTTCAAAAGTTAATTTCATGTTATAAAACATTTATTTAACAAAATTTCTTAATGATAAATTATTTCCATATGGTATTATTTCAAAACCCCTTACTAGGTTTTTCCAATGCTCACCCCTTGTTTAATTTTTTTCCATAGGACATTTGGGATTCCATATATGGATTCTATCATTTTTTCATGTGTTGATGTGATTTTTTTCTTTTGTTTGTTTAGTTATTTAAACTAGGATAAATTGTAATCATGTTTATGACTCTTAGAACCTAGACCGGTAATAGGTACACTGTAATGTGTTGATTTATGTTAGGTCCTTATATAGTGTCTAACTACTACTGGTCCTATGAGAAACCACAAAGAGATGATTTTATTTTCTATAAAAACCACTTCTAGTATTGGGTTCTGAACTTCCCTAAATCACACCATCATCTTCCCTCAAATTACGCTCAGTAATGAGGGAATGGATGAAAATATCAGAAATAGTAGTCAATAAAAAGATTTTTTCCTATTTTCAGATGTCTTATACCATCCCATCCTCAAATTTCATCATAGTAACAAGATCATCACCAGTTAAAGTCATTGTAAAATGTCACTGCTTAATAAAATAAGAAGAATACTGCATGACATATAAATATTCCCGTTGTAAGTTCATGAACACTCTAGCCCGAACAACCGTCAATGTCTACGGAATGAAGTTACCATAGAAGGCCATATTGAAATATGTACAAATCATATCTTGATTTCGGTCTACCTGGGTAATGAAATCCCACCATTTCATGGTAGAACCATATAACATATATGCACTGAGCTTCACCTTATTCTTTAGAAGAATCTCCATATGCTCAAATATAGGAAGAAAAGCCTCAATCCATGACTCATCGATAGATGGTCCTCCTTCCCCTATGAAATTGGGAGGATAATGCTAATAAAACTCCCTAGTCAACTATTCTGTAGTTAGGAAAGGTCAAGAAACTCCATTATAGACTGCATCATATGAAAAATCCTCTCGAAACTAGGTGTCAACACCCATTTCTAGAATATTAGGTGGTGCCTCTGGTGGAACTACTGGAGGTAATATCTTTTTATCAGGACCCACTCCTTATGGTGCGTAGTCTCCATTGCCTCACTGGCATGAAAATAAATTTTTTCATAGTGGAATGATTCATTAATTCTAAATTCACACCTTAGAAGGGAATTTATCAGTTGAAAAGATTGTATATTCATAATAGGATTGGTATATAGCCTTAATATGAAAGGTCTACACTTATTTACTAATCCATATCATGGGTCTCTGTGGTAAGGGAAATCCATAATAGGCCATAAATATAATAAGAGAAACTCAAAACTATAGTATACTAAGACCAGGTTTGGGTCTAGGTCTCATATCACATGATAGAGGTCTCGATATATGGAGTGTCAATTGCAAGTTATAGGGAAAACAACATTTACATTTCCACTAGAAGCCAATTTAGTGGTATCCATTTCATTTAAAAGTTTTAAAACAATTTTTTCAAACTCTTATATATATATGTATATATATATATATCACGATCTATAACCAGTAGTTCCAAAACCAACAATATGGTATAATTGGCCAATTAAGGTGACATCACCAATCTATGGGTACAAAACTATTTGGATTTATATAGGTACTTTCATTATTAAAATTCATTCATCATTTAGAATGTTTTAGCACATTTCCATATATAATAATCATGTAACTAACTATATGTAGTTTGAAATGCACACAGAAAGTAGACGTGGCATTGAAAAGTTTTTGGCATATAATTCCAAAGGTTCCTAGGATGATGTATGAGGTGATACCGCCTTACCATACTAGACTAAGGATAATGAAAATCCATAACAGTAATATTATTAATTTTAATAATGTCTCAAAAAATATACCTGGCCCCACAATGAAATCATATCAACTTTAACAATAATAATACAATAATAGCAATAACCCATCCATGGAAATTTGGGTTTCCCTAGTACAAGGGTTAACTAATCTGAGGAATAAGATCATTAAAAACTCAATTACAACCTAGTCTATTATCTAATACCCAAATAGTACGACAAAAGAAAAAGCACCTCTGATTCCACTTTAAAATGTACTGATATAGGGTCCACTAAAACAGTTCCTCAAGCGATGGGTCACATGTCCTCATGCCTGCCTACACGTATTCCAGAGACTTCTGACAAGAATCTAGGGTCCAAGGTGGTGTGATTGGGAGATTAAACCTCATATTAGAGTGTTACAGTGGATATAAATTGAGGGAATAAACATATATAAATATAAAAATCCTGATATAACATAAAACATAGAGGAAAAAAATACCGTAAATAAGAATGATGAAATAGGAAACAACTAATAAGTAATAACAATCAAAATAAATAGGATTAATCATGTTAGAATTCATGTCACGGAATTTTGATATAAAAACGGGGAAATAATGGATAAAAGGAACATGCATATTCCATGTGATATAAAAAAAATAAAAAATGACCAAAACACATACCCACTAGTATCATGAGAAAATGATCAGTTATCCGCTCTCATGCTCATTGCTAAAAAGAAACAGATCAAGTATCCATGATAAGGTGATTTCCCTTATCCATACGTACAATCATGAAGTCCACTCAGGTACTAAAGACACCCTGATTAGGGTGTGAGATTAAATCAACGGAAAACCACCCCCAGTTCCTAGAATAATCCATCTGGTGTACCTTTCATAGAAGAATGCAGGTTTAAAAAGTAATAATCAAGGATGAAAAATAAATACCAGTCGTCTCAAGTTTCTATAGGGCACTTGGAAGACTCTACCTCCTTTGCTATAAGATCTAATGATTCTGATCAGTTTACCATATCCACATATATATAAGTAGTCACATATAATATGTATACATAAATATACACTTTATATGTTATGAAATCTAGAGGCATATACATCGATACTAGGTTATAACTAGTCATAGGGAATAACTTTAGAATCTATGACTAGTATGAAAAGCATATGGATTCAGTAAGGGTATTATCACTGAATCTCATATGAATTTGAGACGTCAAGATCCTCACTCAAGATGGTGGAATGTGTTGTCATGACCATCACCCAAATAAATGAAATGGTATGAGATGTCATGCTCATTACCCAACATAAGGGATTATGAAACACCATGATGTATAGAACCCTAAATTGTCATCCAATGACCAATAACCAAGGTATAATAATAATAATAATCATGTGGGATTACCTCTAAATCAGTATAATAATTTAACACAATTTATCCAATGGTGCATAATTCATATAATTCACATTTATAAACATATAACACATGGTGTGTCCTTGACAACCACTTCCATTTTATTAAATCAATACATTTTATTATTATAGTAATGAAAAACCAATTTCATGTCAAGGCGAACAACTTATGATGTGTTTTGGTCCATTAAGTATTTTTATATGATGGGATATTAAATTATCCCTGCCAAGGGGTGGTGATCTATGATGTAGGCATCCATTAATAAATTATTATCGGTCTAAGGAGGTAATTAAAGATGGTAAAATGTTTTAATGAGCCTAAACACATTTTATAGTATTGCAAAGAAATTTCAAACAAGTGGAACATTGGAAAATACTATGAAAACTCCGACACATTTAGGGTAAATTTCTAGACCAACTACCATAGTTACACAGCAATATCCTCATCCAGTGGCAGCAATTGAATCAATCTTGAATAGTATAGAATGGAAGAAAAACCAAATTCCCTGAAAATAGAAAATATTATCTCGCACTAAAATAGTGAAATAGATATGAATATGAATGATAAAAGGGAGAAAGAGGATTAGGGAGATTACCATTGCGGATCTAATTCATATGATGATGATGTAAATAGGGATTGGATGTAGGAGTTATCAAAATCACTAATATTAGAGGAGGGAGAGCTCATAGTCGATGAAAGTATATCTTCAAATTTCAAAAATGATAAATGAAATGTGGGTGAATGGTTAAAAATTTTCAATGGAAAATAGTAATTTAACCTCATTTTATGGGGTCATACGGTTTGACCACATGGTTTACCAAACATTACACCAACCATGAGCTAACTACTATCCAAGAACCCTACTTGCATTGGCTAGGAAAACGGTTTGACTAACCCAGTACAAGCCAGTTCAAGAGATTCTACCACAAAATCTACAACATTTTTATGGGCATTCGTCCTAGATGACACAGTTTTAGACAAACTCTGAGGCCTCTGTTATGTTCCAATTTCCCCACAAAGTTGAGTCGAACAGTTATCACTAATTTTTCACTTACTGTATGGATCAATATTCCTCTCTAATTTATTGAACTTTATGATCTAAAAAATCTAGGGATTCTCCTGAGACTTTCTTCAATCCATATGGAACGTTTACCAAGAGAAGACAATGAATTAAAACTGAAAAAAATCCTCACCATTATGAAATGTCAATTAATTATAGATGGGTCGATGGAAATATTAGTGGAAAGACTGAGATATTAAAAAATAATTCATCGAACTAACTAATTAATGGACTGGTCAAATGATAGATAAATAGTGTGATAGATAGAGAAACAGACAGGGGTGTAGATGGATGGATTGAAGACTCTTAGATATAGACACACAAACATGCGAATAAAAATAAATACAAATAGATTGGTTGGATAAAAATAGTGACATACAGATAAATAAAATAAAGAATTCTTATATACATCACCCACACATGTCCAAAAACACACAATTAAATTTAGACATAATTAACATCATGGGAGAGGAAGAAAATATAAACCATGATATAGAAAATAAATAATACATGACATTATAGACTAACCAGACATGACAAAATAAGAAACAAACTGATATAGAGAGGAAGGGAAGGGGGAAAATAGTGGTAAATAGACAGGGAGACACACACACATACTATAGGGATGCACACAAACATAGTGATAGATACAAAGAGAGAGAGAGACACACACATAGATAGAAAAGAAAACCGAATGATAGAAAAATTAATAGAGGAATTAATTGATAAATAGACCAATGGAACAAACATAGATAGAAAAAAGAACATATATTTATTTGTTAGAACCCCCAAGACATACACACAGAATATTAGATAAAAAACAAACAAACAAATTGTTTCACAGATAAATATAAAGACAGACACAAACAAATGACTCAGACACATTCTATGAGAGGGATAGAGAGAGATGTGCATATAGGAAACAACACACTAACTAACATAGAGAGTAAAACACAAAATTTGATAAATGTGAACAAGAACAAACATATATGTATAACAGAACACCTTCACATACCCCCAAGGACAAACTAACACACACAATGCACATTCTCAAACAACATGCACACACACTATGATCTATGGATGGATATACTAGAAGATAAAAAGATAGCTATATAGTCGGATGGATATGTAGGATTGAAGAGTAAGTGGAAAGATAAATTTACTTTATAATAAAAAAAGAACTGATTGACAGACCCACAAGATGGAAGAATAATAAAATGATAGATATAAAATATTTTTTGTAGAAATAAAATTAGATACATTGATAAACAGATAGATATATGTGGATATATAAATAGACCGATAAACATGTAGACCAATTGATGGATGGAAAAGTGGGATAGGCATGTCAATAGAATGATATATTTTCTCGTTTAACAATATAATAACTTACATATGGACCCACTAATAGGATGACTAAGTTACTAATAGATAGATTATGTAAACAGTTGAATGTAAAATAGAGAGAAATATAATGGTATATATATATATGGATATATGGATTGATTGACTAAAATGTAGATCTATAAACACACACACATATACAAATAGACTCTCTCATAGGGATTGTGGGTGGGGGAGGGGGATAAAAGTGGATATATGGACATTTTAATTAACACAAACACACACACAAACAAAAAGAGAAAGAGAGAGAGGGAGAGAGGGAGTAGTCTAGAGGTGGATAAATGGATCCAAACAAACATATGGACAAATATATGGGCACTCACACACACACACATTGATTGGAGGAGGAGAACACACACATAGTGGTGGGGAGAGGTGGATAAATGGAAATTTTAATGGACACACACACACATACAATGAGAGAGACATTGAGAGGTGGGTAAATAGACACAAAAATAGAAATGGAAAAATATTTGGGCACTTACACACACACACACTGATGGGCGGAAGAGCATACACACACATATATATAAATTAATTTACATAGAGAAAAATTAACACACACACATCACATATGATGACATCCACAACACACAAAAAGAGGGAGACTAAAAGATAGATGAAAATAGATATAGATTGATATATAGCCAGATAGAAGAATAATGAATGGGTATATGATTTAAATACTTGAGGGAAAGATAGGTTGGAAAATAAATCAAAACAAGAACCAATGGAGAAAACCATTTGCGAAAAATCTGATCAACCACTACAAATACACATCGATGAAGCGGTGGCCGTATAGAAATATGGACAAGTGGGAATGATATACAATTTTGAGAAGGATTGACTGATAAACATTATAACATATATACACATGGGTGTGGAAAGAGACACACACACAAGCGAGGGAGGGGGAGTAATAGAATTAATCATAGACTTAAACATACACATATATTACACATAAATATTGATGTCTACACCGAGAAAAAACACATACACATACACATACAAATACACATAGACAAAAATTACATAGAATGATAGATGTAAAGTTACATAGACATGTAGAGAATGTTTTGGTTTCAACAGTACATAATATTGTTTTTTAAAGGGGGGGAGTTTATATTAATACTCTATCTCTTTATGAAAATATGGATGCTCACAAATACACATAATTATTTTCTAATGATTTTATTTTTAAGTATTTTGCAGGAATTTATTATTTTATTTTACTCTTGAAATAACATGAATTTATTACTAAAGTATTCATATCTAGCGTGTTCTGGAAACACTGTTCTTTACGTTACTTATTCAGAATCTTCTTGAGCGTGTTCTGAAAACACAGTTCATACTCTATGTGGATAAATGTAGTGTAAGGATAAAAAGCGTGTATAATTTTTTGAGATAAGGAAAATGTATTGTTAATCAACCATACTTTATCAGAAAAGTACGGAAGAAGACCCCTACGTTAGGAAGGAACCATACATTTGGGATATCAGAAAATTATGGAAGGAGAACTATACGTAAATATTAAATGTTACATTTATTTCTCAAAAGTATGGTTCATCAAACTTACTTTGGTATACAACCATACATTCATGGAAAGTATGGATCAAGTAAAAGTATGGATATTTTATCGTGTGTTTGAAAGTTGAATAGAAAAGTATGGATGACCAACCCTACGTTTGGAATGAACCTTACTTTTGTTGTCAAGTTTACATTGTCAACTCTACATCATCAAACTTACGTTGTGAACCTTACGTTTGAAGACTACGTCATCAACCTTACGTTGTGAACCTTACGTTTGAAGACTATGTCATCAACCTTACGTTCAGAAGATGTATGCAGTTCAACTCAACCTTACGTTTGGTGTTGGAGAATTTAAAGTCAATATTTTTATGCAATGGTCAGTACGATGATTATTAGGAGGATTTAAAGCCATATTTAAAGCTGATTATAAAGTACAATTCTGACTGATTCAAAACCGTTTTATCAATGTTTTGATAAAATTAAAAAGATATTTTTATGCCGACTCTTCAGGGAAGCTACGACTACCATGTAAATTCAAATGTTTGAATATCGTGAGTAAAAAGGAAAATTTTGTGGATCTAATTTTACAAGACAAATTCTTATCGTTCTTTTATTTATATGGGATTGTTGAAACTGCATCGACAATTATTGTTCATGTGTGATCTTTTGATTATTCTGAAAAAAAAGAAAACAGAGACTACTGAAACATACCGATCTGCTGTTTCGAAAAGAGCATCAAAGCTATGTTGGTTAAAGAGGAAGGAACACGATAGAAGATTCACTTGTTCTATATCGAAGATCTAATGTGGATTTATCTTTGCTAAAGTTGTGAATTATTTTTATTATTTACTGCAACAGGATCAACTTATAATGTCTCTTATGTAAAGATTATTATTTCTGAAGGTGATGATCTACCTATTGTCAATTGCATGCTGTTGCAATTGTGAAGAACATCTCGAATGTATTTTCAGAATACTAAAGTCTTTCTTTTATATTCTTGAGTGATTAGCATCTCAACTCAGCTGTGTAGGTTCTGTATGTGAACCAGAAGGCTTTTTTCTTCGTTGGATTGTAATGGTGTCAACTACCTTTACTCAGTTGTGAACCGGTCAGTTGAAACGAGGACTTGATAGTGAAAATCACCAAGCTTGTGGAGCACAGTGTTGGTGGAGTGGAATAGGGGCCTTCTGTTCCACGAACCACTATATATCTTGTGTTTCTGCTATTTAAATTTCCACTGCATCATTTTATCTAATTAAAGTTAAAAGGCAGAACACAATCTCATAAAGATTTTTGAAAAGTCACAATTCACCCCCCCCCCCCTCTTGTGTTTATTTGGTGTAATCCAATCCAACAATTATTATTAGAGGTTGAGATTTCCGACAAAGCTTTAACAAGCTGAAAGTGATTATACACAGAGCAAGATGACTGATACAAGAGAGGTAATGTCTATGGTCAGATCACCATAATTCAATGGAGAAAACTATGGATGTTGGAAGTTGCGAATGATTACTATCTGGGAAACCTTGGATACAGAGTATATTCCAAGATTCTGACTCCATATAAAATACCAGAAAAACCTGAAACATGGAGTGCAGCTACTGAAGCAGATTATGACATGAACTCGAAGGAAATGAATGCAATTATATGTGGTCTAGGACCTGATGAGATTAACAGAGTGTCTCAATTCTAAACAGCATATGAAATGTGGAAAACTATTATTGTTTCTTACGAAGGGACTGACAATATCAGGGAAATGAGATATGCAACTGCTAAGCATAAATTTGATAAATTCAGAATGGTTTAAGGTGAGAGTATTACTCAAATGAATGGAAGATTGATCAAGATTTTCAATAACAAAATTTCATTGGGAGATCCCATTAAACAAGATTATCATGCTTTAAATGTATTGAGAGTACTGCCTAGGAAATAGAATAGAATATCTACAGCAATCAAACAGTTGACACCTGTCAAAGATTTAACCATGAAAGAACTGATTGGATCATTAATGATGTATGAAGCTGAGATGGAAGATGAAGCTAATGAACATAAAGTTCTTATCAAAAGAGATGATAATGCCTTGAAAGCATCGTCACAGAGTAAAAATAGAAAGATGAAGAAAAATGTAGAAGAGAAGTTAGAGAGTTCTGATTTATCTAATTCTGATGTGGAATTGGCTCAACTATCCCGGAGATTCAAAAAATTATATAGAAAGAAGAAGCGATTCCAAAAATCCTTCAAAAAGGTTGACACGGAAGTCAGATGCTATGAATGAAAGAAAATGGGGCATATCAGACCTGACTGTCCTCAGCAAAAAGAGGACAAGAGAAAGAAATTTTTCAAAAGAAATGTCTATGAGCATAAGGACAAGAAAGCCATGAAAGCTACCTAGAGTGTATCTAAATACTCCAGTAGTACTTGTCAATCAGACTTAGAGAAGGAGGAAGCAAATCTGAAATCCAACATGTGTTTTATGGAAGAAAAAATGAGGTACAATCTTACTACTCTTCTGATTCTAGTTCTGATTCTAATTACTCTAATGAAAAACTTGCGGCCTACTACAATATGCTTGAAGAAAAATATGACTCTATATTTATGAAGCATATGTATTTAAATCATTTCCATAAGGCTGTTTCTGATGAAATAGAAACAATGATGAAACAATATAAAGAGTTAGCTAAAAAATTTGATTGAATTAATTCTAACAATACAGATTATGAATCAAAGATAAAATCACTGCAAACTGAAGTAGAAACTTATAAAACTACAGACCTTGTTTTTACTAAAGGAGGAAATACATTAATTGAAATCCTTGGAAAAAATGTCATTAAAAAGGAATGATTTGAATTGGCAGTAAAGGTGAAAAACCCAAGCAGTACAAAACTATTTTATTCCAAGTAAAAAAAGGCTAAATTGTAATTACTGTGGAATAAGGGGACATATTTCTAAAATATTTTTCTTAAAATAACCCCAAATAATTGGAATTATGAAATATTTTGTATAAAATGATTTATTTGACTCTTGTGAAATTAAAAAAGCAAAGAAAGTTTGGATTCCTAGATCCTTGCTAGCTAACACCACTGGACCCAAAAAAATTTGGGTACCAAAGCAATCTGTGTAAATATCTTTGCAGGGAATAGGTCGGTAGAGAAAAAGTGACATATGGTATATGGACAGTGGCTTCTCAAGAAATATGAGTGGAAACTCATTGAATTTCTCTAAACTCACATAAAAAGATGGTGGACTTGTCACTTTTGTTGACAATTACAAAGGAAAAATCATCGGTATTGGAATAGTTGGAGATCCAGAAGCTGTCTCAATTAATAAAGTACTTCATGTACAAGGATTGAAACACAATCTAATAAGTATCTATCAACTATGTGATGATGATTATGCTATTGATTTTTATATCAATTTTTTTTTCTATTTTCAAAAATAAATTTCTTAAATTTAGAGAACCAAGAACTGATAATGTGTATACCCAGGATTTAAATTCCTTGTGTAAACAACAAGTAAATTGCTTAACTAATAAAATGAATGAATCTTTGATCTAGAAAATGATACTTGGACATTGTAATGTATATGTTTTAAATAATTTATCTAAGAAACATTTATTTTTTGATTTTCCTAGTCTCAAATTTGAAAGTGACAGATTCTATGATGCGTGTCAACTTGGCAAGCAACAAAAATCATCCTTAAAATCTATTTACAAAATTGCTAAATCTAATCCTCTAGAAATTATCCATATATATTTGTTGGGACCTTCAAGTGTAGAAAGCTAGGATGGTAAATTATATGTATTTGTTTTAGTTGATGAATATTCTAGATTTACATGGATTTTCTTTTTGAAATTTAAAAATGATTCTTTTACTTTATTTGAATGTTTTTATAAAGCTGTTCAAAATGAAAAAGTTTTTAAAATAATATCATTAATAAGTGATCATGGTGGAGAATATGTTAATCATGAATTTAATTCCTTCTAATCAAATATGGGTATTAAACACACCTTCTCGAAACCTAGAACACCTCAACAAAATGGAATTGTTGAAAGAAGAAATAGGACTCTTTAGGAAATGTCTAGGACTATGCTAAATGAATACAGTCATCCCACCTACTTTTGGGCAGAAGCTGTAAGCACAGCCTGCTATATAATGAATAGATTTTTAATTAGACCTCTTTTAAAAAAGACAACCTATGAACTTTGGAATAACAGAAAACCTAAAGTTAACTACTTTAACGTTTTTGGATGAAAGGTTTACATCTAGAACAACGAGGATAATCTTGGTATGTTTGATCCAAAATCTGATGAAGGAATATTCTTAGGATATTCAGCTACCTCCAAAGCTTATAGAATATATAATAAGAATCCAAGGATTGTTGAAGAATCAGTTCGTGTGAAATTTTATGAAAATGATCCCTTTCAGAAAATGATAGATCAAATGGATGAATCTGAATCTAATGATAAAATGAGGCTTGAGAACATGAAAATTTATTTTAAAAAGGATATAAATGAAATTCAGTCCAGTTTAGAAGAACGTGATACTGAAGAACCTATAAGTGTGTTGCCTAGACAGACTAGAACTCTAAAGAATCACCCTTTAGAAACTATAATAGGTGACTTAGATACATGAATAAAAACTAGAACAAATATAGTAAATCTTTTATAATTCTTTGCCTTTCTATCCCAATTAGAACCCAAGACTATAGAAGAATCTTTATATGAGGAAATCTGGATGATTGAAATGCATGAAAAATTAAACCAGTTTAAAAGAAATGATGTCTAGGAATTAGTTGAAAGACAACAGAACTATCCAGTTATAGGAACCAAATTGGTCTTTAGAAATAAGCATAATGATCAAGGAATAATAACTATAATTAAATCTATACTTGTAGCTAAAGGATATAATCAAGAAGAATGTATAGATTATGATGAGACCTTTTCACCTATAGCTAGACTAGAAGCCATTAGAATCCTCTTAGCCTATGCATCTCATATGAACATTAAATTATTTCATATGAATGTTAAGTGTGACTTTTTAAATGTTTATTTAATGGAGGAAGTTTATGTTGAGAAACCTCTTGGTTTTGAAAATTCTCAAAAACCATATTCCGTTTTTAAACTTACTAAAGCTCTCTATGGACTTAAACATGCACCTAGAGCTTGGTATGAATGATTAATATCTTTTGTTTTGAAAACTAATTTTACTGTTGGAATGGAAGATCCAACACTATTTAAGAAAACTGTGACATCTAATATTTTATTAGTTCAAATTTATGTTGATGATGTAATTTTTGATCAGCTATTAAAAACCTTGTTCTTGAGTTTTCAAATTTAATACAAAAACAATTTGAAGTGAGTATGATGGGAGAACTAAATTTCTTTTTAGGACTTCAAATTTATCAAAAATATTTTGGAAATTTTTTGAATCAATGCAAATACATTACTGTTCTATTGAAGAAATTTGGAATTCAAAATAGCAAGACATATACAACTCCTATGTGCACTAATATAAAAATTGATTTGGATGAAACTAGAAAATCAGTTGACAACAAGTTAAATATATTTATGATTGGTAGTTTATTATAACTTACTGATACCAGGCTAGATATAATCTTTTCAATATGTCTTTGTGCAATATTTCAATAAAATCTTAAAGAATCTCATTTAACTTCTGTTAAAAGAATTTTTAGATATTTAAAAGGAACTATTTTTCAATCTCTTATTTGTCCAAAAACTTATGATTTTAATTTGATTTCATATTCAGATGCAGAGTTTAGGAGTAGTAGATTAGATAAGAAAAGCACTTCATGAACTTGTCACTTTTTAGGAAAATCATTAGTGTCATGGTCAAGTAAGAAACAACATTCAGTTTCCCTGTCAACAGCTGAGGCAGAGTATGTTTCTGCTGGCAGTTACTGTGCATAGGTGTTGTGGATGAAAAATAATCTTATAGACTTTAGACTAAATTTTAATAATATTCCTATTTTATGAGATAATACTATTGCTATAAATATTTCATGAAATCCTATTAATCATTCTATAACCAAGAATATTGATATTAGACATCATTTTCTATTAAATCATGTTCTTAAAAAGGATATATCTTTGGAATTTGTAAGTACTGAAATTAAATTAGCTGATATTTTTACTAAACAACTTCCCAATGAATCGTTTTATTTTATTAAGCGGGAGTTATGTTTATTTTATTTTAAATAATATTTTACTTTACTATAGTAGTTCTTTATTTTTCTTCTGCTCAAAATAATTTAGCTATTTTTTTTCAAACAGTTTATGTTTAGTTTCCCCATGTAATATATTTTATTTATTTTTAATATATGCAATGATTATTAAAAACATGTGAATCATGGTTGTCAGAAACCCTTTCGACTTCTAAACCGTTTCATTTCTACCAAAAACTTTTCAAACCTGCAAACTACACCTCTACTTGTCAACCCTAATCTTTGAACCTCTGAAACCCTAACCTTCCAACCTTCAAAGATTCTCTCAAAGATGGAAAAGATTAAAATAGCTGATGAAACTGAAACCAGTAGTTCCATGAAACAATGTTCAGAAGGAGGAAAAATCTTACAGGGCACGGCGATTTATCTCAAATGGCTATATTAGAAAAATCTCTTGTTGAAACAAGCACTGTCGTTTCAGAATCTTGAACATACTTTCAACAGTTTGAATACTAAATTTATGTATAAGGTAGATCTTCGATACTTCTTCAAATCTTTATAGTTTAGTTTGGGAGACACTGAGGACAGTATGATAGCTAAAATAGAGGATAGGGATTTCTCAATCTCGTTCGTAGAAATTCGTCAGATTCTCAACTGCCCTCATGAGGGAGTTTTTCATTTCGATTTGAAAAATATTGGAGATATTGTGCATAAATCATATGAAACAACCTCATTTCTCTTTGGTATTAAGACTGTAAAGAAAATGTTTATCAAGGATTTGGATCCTGAACAGTCTATTTTGGAAATTTTTTTGCAAACAGGGATTGCACCGAGGATGTATGAAATGGAAAAAATATTATATCCCGATATGTATATAAGTTATATTTTACTCAGTGATGTTAAACAAAATTTTACATGGTATATGGTTAGATACCTAAGATATTGTTGTCAGAGTGATTCCTGAATGATCATTTATCCTTTTGGTTGATTCATATCCAAGCTGTTGTTTACGAAGGACATGGTGAGACTGGTGGATGCCAGAGTATGTTGTCATCACAGTAATGTGTTTAATGCTGGAACATTAAGAAAGATTGGCTATTTCTAGAGTACTATGAAAGGAAAACTTTTTCCAGTAGGAGAAGATGATGAATCAGAGAGTGCTCAAGCTCAATATGCAAAGTCCGTGGAGGGAAAAGCTGAATCGGGAGTCAGCACTACGACAAAGAGGATCAGATTTGAAGTGAAAGAAACTGTGGAATAAAGAAGTCCAGAGGGACTTCAGACTCAGAGGATAAGACCTGTGATTGAGGAACTTACTTCCCCTGACTTAAATACAAGAGATTTACTCTCTTACAACTTTTTTAGTGAAAATATTTCTGAACAACCTCACGAACAGAATTTCACTATTACAGATCCTGATCCTAAAAGAATTGTAGTTGAAAGATCAGAACAACAGGTTGTATCTAATGTTGTTGTTTTACTTCAACAAGAAAAGGAGGTAGCGCCTGGTGAGGAAGTGGTTAGTCCTCAAGAAACTCCAGAGGATATCATTTTAGATATTTCATTGGAAGAAAAAATTGCAGATTCTCATGATGAGCATGCTTCTGAAGCTCACATTGAAGTTCTTCAAGAGGATTTTTCTTTGGAAGAGTCTGAAAAGGACTCTGAGGAAAAATATGTGGACCAACCTACTCAGGACAAGGAGAAGGAAAAATATGATGTTAAATCATTACCTTTAGTACTGCTACATCACATAGAGCCTGAGAATGAAAATCAAGAACAAGGTGCTTCTAAATCAATGAATAAGGAAGTTGAAGAGTTGTACAAAAAGTTATCTCAACTACATTGTGAGAATGATTCTATAAGAAGCACCTTAGCATCAGAACAGTTGAAATTTCAAAATCATAAGGACAGTTCTGTTTCAAAATAAGAGGTTGAAATTTTTAAAGAGGATATTCTAAATGCTGTTGCCAAATTAAATTCTGAAATGGTTATGAAATCAGATTTCTCATTTCTTCAGTTGTTTATGGAGACAAAATTTTCATTATTTGGGAATAGTGCTGCTAGTGGATCAGGTACATCCCCTAATTTAATCATAATATTTCATGCAATCACATCCGCAATGAGAAACATGAATGACAGGTTTCAATATATTAAGTGTAACAGTGCTCCATTATCTATTATATTAGATAATCATAAATTCATGGTTGATCAGTTGACATCCAATGAGCCACGAATACACTCTGTCTTAGATAAATTCACAGATAAGCTATCTTTGTTTATAGATAAAGGAGAATGGATTCATGAGTTTTTCAGAGCCAATCTCATTGAAGATATTCATATCACTCAAGAGGCAAGATAACTTATTATTCAGCTCGGTGATGGATTAATGAAAAGGTTGAGAGAATAGTTTTCAGAAATCATGTCTATAGTCCAGAGAAGATAAACCGTACATGTTAACTGCCAAAACCTTGATTCTTGTATTTATTATTTTTGTACTTTTAATGAAAATATATTTTATTATATTTACTTGTTTTACTGTTCTTATTTTGATATGCCAGTAATCCATATTGAATTATTACTAACTAGTTAATAATAGCATTTCCTTCTATTTAGAGCTACATTAATCTATGTTCTATTCCATATTCTATCATTCTATTTGATATCACAAAAAGGGGGAGATATTTGGATAAACACCAAATTTTCGTTAGGGGGTGTAATTCATTTTATTGGGGAAGAAATTAAAAATGGATAAATTAAAGGGAGATATTTATCTTTTCCAAATTCAAAACTTATCTTTTCAAAATTTCAAAACAAAATGTAATTAATTTTAAGTTAAGTTAATTTAATTAATAATTTTATGGGTTTTTTGATCATCAACAATGAGGAGATTGTAGATAAAGTGTCTTCTCAACAATACATAATTTTTTTAAAAGGGGTAGTTTATATTAATACTCTATCTCTTTATGACAATTTTGATGCTCACAAATACCCTTAATTATTTTCTAATGATTTTATTTGTTAAGTATTTTGCAGGAATTTATTATTTTATTTTACACTTGAAATAATGAGAATTTATTAAGAAATTATTCATATCTAGTGTGTTCTGGAAACACTGTTCATGCGCTACTTATTCAGAATCTGCTTGAGCATGTTCTGGAAACATTGTTCACACTCTACGTGGATAAATGTAGTGTAAGGATGAAAAGCATGTATACTTTTTTGAGATAAGGAAAAAGTATGGTTAATCAACCATAATTTATCGAAAAAGTATGGAAGAAGAACCCTACGTTAGGAAAGAACCCTATGTTTGGGATATCAGAAAAGTATAGAATACGTAAATATTAAACGTTACGTTTATTTCTCAAAAGTATGGTTCATCAACCTTAATTTTGTAAAAAACATACATTATTGGAAAAGTATGGATCAAGTAAATGTATTGATCTTTTATCGTACGTTTGAAAGTTGAAGAGAAAAGTATGGATGACCAACCCTACATTTGGAATGAACCTTACTTTTGTTGTCAAGTTTACATTATCAACTCTACGTCATCAACCTTAAGTTGTGAACCATACATTTGAAGACTATGTCATCAACCTTACGTTCTGAAACTTATATTTGAATACTATGTCATCAACCTTATGTTCAAAGGATGCATACAGTTCAACTCAACCTTACGTTCGGCATTAGAGAATTTAAAGTCGATATTTTTATGCAACCGTCAGTACGCTAATTATTAGGTGGATTTCAAGAAAGATTTAAAGCTGATTTTAAAGTACGATTTTGACCGATTAAATTTTTTTATCAATATTATGATCAAATTAAAAGGAGCTATTTATGCTGAGTCTTCAGGGAAGTTACGACTACTCTATAAATTCAAATGCTTGAATATCACGAGTAAAAAGGAGAATTTTGTGGACCTAATTTTATAGGAGAAGTTCTTATCATTCTTTTATTTATATGGGCTTTTTGAAACTGCATCATCAATTATTTTTCATGTGTGATCTATTGATTATTCTGAAAAAAAAGGATACTACAGAAACATAACAATCTGTTGTTTCAAAAGGAGCATCAAAGCTCTGTTTGTTTAAGAGGAAGGAACACGATAGAAGATTCAGTTGTTCTATATAGAAGATCTACTGTGGATCTATCTCTGCTAAAGTTGTGAATTATTTTTATTATTTAATGCAACGGGATCGACTCAGAACATATCTTATGTGAAGATTATTATTTCTGAAGGTGACAATCTTCCTACTGTCAATTTCATGTTGTTTCATTTGTGAATAACATCTAGAAAGTATTTTCAGAATACGAAAATCGTTCTTTTCTATTCTTGAGTGATCGAATTCTCATACTAATCTATGTAGGTTCTATAAGTGAACCAGATGGGTTTGTTTTTCCTTGGATTGTAAAGGTGTCAACTGCCTGTACTTATTTGTGAACAGGTCTTTTAAAACGAGGACCAGATAGTGAAAATAACCAAGATCATGGAGTAGAGTGTTGGTGGAGTGGACTACAGGACTTCAGTTCCCTGAACCACTATACATCGTGTGTTTTTTCTATTTAAATTTCCGCTGTATCATTTTATCTGATTAATGTTAAAAGTCAAAACACAACCTCGTAAATATTTTTGAAAAGTCACAATTCCCCCCATCTTGTGTGTATTTGGTGTAATCTGATCCGAAATGATTGACATATATACACCCATACATTAAACATAGACAAGAGGGAGAGAAGTGAGAATAGAAAAAAAATACTCATTGACATATAGAAAATGAAATATGGGATGATAAATTTGAACACTCACACACACACACACACGAGCAAGGATGAAAAAACACACAAACACCCACATAACGAAATTAAAAAACCCAAAACATAAAATCATATAACATTTATACCCACAAAACAAAACAAAATTTTACTAAAAATGAAGAGATATAGTAGAAAAAACAAGTACATATTGATAGATAGGTTGACAGATAGAAGTAATGAAAAATAGACAAACTAACTGACATACCCAATTTATCTCACATTGAATAGATTGAGAATTTGGGCCCACAAAATCCCCTATTCAAGCCTATATGTGAATAAAAAAATACAAAGACACATGGGAACATGAATTTTGAAGTCCATCCACATTAAAGAACCTCCAAATTTGTCCACGAGGAAAAGAAATATAAGTTATTGGGTTATGGAATGAAAGACAAGACCAAGGTGTATAAATCATCTTGCACCCTCCCAACAAGTCAAAATCCATTGGAAACCCCTGTGATAAATTTCTTAAATATCCTCCCTAAATATTTTATTTCATAATTTAAGGGTACAACTAGGTTTAAGATTAATGAATTTAGGATATTAGACCATTGGATAATGTATGAGATAACATAGAGATATACATAATAAAGGGGATAGATATATTGACCATTAAGGGAAAAGACAAAGAAAAAGAAGAATTAATGAAATACATTTATAGTTATGATTTAAAACTATATGACATTGAAAATAGATAATAATAATCATTTACATTGAAGCATGACATAGAATGATAACAAAAATACATCATATGAATTTGAAAGCAGCATAAAATATGACATCATAAGCATATGTCAAGTCTTACCACCAATACTCATGTATCTCTATTTTTAATAAATATACAATTCCATGGATCTAGTTTGGAATTAAATATTATAATTGAGGGATTGTGATTTGTTTATATCCATTTTCTAAGGATTGTTTTGATTATCCACCTTACTCTTGTGAATTTTTCCTTATCGGTAATCATATTAGATCGATGAATCAAGATAAAAAATCCCCCAATTATGTGCCTTAACTCAAGTTGTTTTTTGTTTTGATCGGCCATCACAACCCTCTATTTATTGTGTTTCCAAATTATTAGGGAACAATCATTATTCTTTGGTTAACTAGTTGCATTAACTATCCATCCCCATCATCCACCTCTTTTCCCCAAACTATATCTGTCATCTACCATCATACACCATGATGATCAAGCAACCCTGAATTTCTCACATAAAATTGAATGTAACAAAATGAAATGAACCATCTTGTCAATTATAAATTGGGTTATAATTGAGATGATTTATACTACTTTTAACATATTGAAACCCATAGGTCAACATAATATACAAAACCTATGTTATTGTAATGCTATTTTCATTAGTAAGATGAAGGCAGTAATAATGCTTTACAATGTTTGGATTGATTCATGATCCTAATATGTTGTCGGTCACTAATGCCAATCATACATGGGGTTGGGGGTTGATTTTTTAAGGGGCCAATAATTACTTCTAGGGGATGTATTTTACATATATATATGGTTAGTTGGGGATAGTAGTAGTAAGAGGTTAATAAATATGGTATATGAGAGTGGGTAAGTGGGGAGAAGTATTCATTGGGATTCAAAATTTATAGCTGGATAGGGAGACTTAGGTCTTGGATTTAGGGAGTGATTCAAAGAGTTTTCTTCTATTTCCACTTCTCCATTTTCTTCTCATCCTCCACCATTTTCTACTATACAAGTATAATTCTTGTTCTCAATCACTATTGCTTTAATATAATCTATATGTTTCCCTTATCTCCCCAAATTTCTTATAATTTGGTGATTTCATTGAAAATTTATAATTGGATAGGTATAGATAATCCTCATAGAGGATCTTAAAAGAGTGAACTCTGATCAAGGAGGATTACTCATTGTAGATTTAACTATTATCTTTTTACTGTTATTATTAGCGTGAATCATAGCGGAAGTTGACATTGGGGAATGTCAAAGATGATGAATAATGGAGTAAAAAAGTTTTTGGATGATCATTTGGGATGCATAATAAATAAGAGAGTAATATCAACATTGGTGAAGCACGTTGATAGAAAAGATTCACCAAGTTGACCAAGAAAATAAAGGATGTATAGTGGGATCCCTATGGAAAAAAGATTATTTATGGAAGTTCCTATGAGAGTATAAGGTGTAAGAGAAAGCACATAAACAAGAATTTAAAGAATTTATATAAGAACAAGGTCATAATTTATCAACTATTCAATAAGTGTAATCTTATAACTTTGGAGAGATAGAATATATGAGGCAGATTCAAAGCCTACAGGCGATGATTCAAGATTTACAAATGTCTCTAGGGGCCTAGTATGAGAGTAGGGGATCATGCAGTGTATTTTAATGAGAACCTTCAATTTTAATAGGAACATTAACTTGCTGAGTTTTCCATACCACAACATACTCGTAGTTTTTCAGATCCAATTTCTATAAAATTTTATGTCCAAGAGACCCCTCAGATGTACTAGATTTCCTAAAAGAAGTAAAATTAGCATGAATATTGATTGAATTTTATTTGGTTACTCAATTTTATAAATTTAACAGTAAGGAAAAAAGAAGTGAGAAATTATAGATGTGCGAGTTGAGGACTTTTTGTACACATATCGGTGCTTGGAAAGGTTTCAATGAATCTCAAGAATATATGGGTGTTTCACTTACTTGTTTTATAGGCTAAGAGATCATGGGTGGATCATCTAATAGTCGTGGTTATGGTGGATATGTCCCTCAGTAAGGGAATTAAAGAATTTGTTTTATGTATTGGATTAGTTACTAATTTACACATGAGCTATATTTATTATTTAGACTTGGAAGCAACTCTCCCCTAAACTAATTTGATGCTAATTAAGTGAGGGAAAATTAATTCATTATATGGAGTTAGTACTAGTTTCACACAAGACCATAAAGGTGAACTTTCTAGTTTTTTTTGATTACCAGAAAATAAGGGTGTCAGAGTTTGGGGAAAGGGGATTTGGAGGTTTGAGAAGTATACATTTTATAGGTATATTCATATCTACTCAGAAATTTTGGGTTTAATATAAACCTAATTTATGTAGTTTCCCATTATTTTCAATTGATTTGAACTATAAATTTTTTTAGAATGGTCAACAAGACTCTTATAACAAGGTATGATTTTACAAAACACAAGAGTTAACAATGTGTAATTAATTCAGAATAAAGGGGAGATTATGATAGAACAACTTGTGTAACAAAGTCTTAACATGAGGATGGTGTAGGGGAAATGGAATCCATACTGATTTTAATCATGGATGAATAATCATGTAATTTTAATAAGGATGAATAAATAATGACAACACTAGATTTTGAAGTTCGTAAGAAGTTATTATTTTTATCCAAACTATCAATTTTATGGTCATCCCATTCACTTTCCACGTTTCCTGAAATATCAAAGATACGAGGTGGTTGACACACCAATGTGAATTCATTATTTCACTATGAGACTAATAAAATTAAAATATTTATAAAATACAAACTATCCACTTAATTTATTAAAACATATTGTTTTAATTTTTCGAGGTTGAACTGACATAGATAGTGAATTAGTTTGATTAGGTTTTGAAAAGATTTAATTTTATTAAATTAATGAAAATTCTGAGAAAAGATCAGATTTCTTAATTTTAAGAAAATGAAATAAATATGATTGGTTGGTTTAGAAATATTTGTGAGAAAATGAAATTTTTGAGTTAATAAGGTTTCCTTATGAATTATCAATTCCGATATGTTTTGAAAATCACAAAAACATTATTTTAATGAAAATTATATTCTCCATAAGGATTATTTTCATAAAAAAATATCCTTCTCTAAAGAAATTTTTATCCATAACTATGTTTCCATTGTTCATTTTATAGTCTCTCTAAAACCAACTCATTTTATTTTTAAGGATAAATTTCGTTTCACATCTAAAACCTAGATATCATATAATTCATTTGATAACGAGTTCTCTGTTTTTAGACTCTGAATTATCTGAATTTAGGTTCCTAATTCTATGAATTCAGACTCTGAATTCTATAAAATTCAGACTCTCAATTCTCTGAATTCAGGTCCAAAATTCAATGAAATTAAAATTATGAATTAATCAGAATTCAGACTCTGAATTCTTCCGAATTCAGACTCTAAATTCCTCATAATTTAGACTCTGAATTGATAATAATTTATACTCTGAATTTCTTAAAATTTAGATACCAAATTAATTAAAATTCAGACTCCAAATTCTTCAGAATTCAGACTCTTAATTACTTATAATTCAGGTTCTAAATTCCTCAGAATTCAGGCTCTGAATTTCTCAAGAATTTAGACTCTGAATTCTTTATAATTAAGATTGTTAATTCCTGGGAATTCAGACTCAAAAATCATTAGATTTCCGATTCTAAATTTCTTTGTAATATAGAATTAGAATATCCATGTCTTATAGATTTTGAATTATTATTTGGTTAGACTCAAAACATTATTTTTCCTTAGACTCTGAAAAATATATTTGGTTATGAAACATTATTTTACTTATACTTGTTATAGTTGTGAAACAATTTCGTACAATTTGTTTCTAACTAACCATTTGTTGAGTGACCTATATATAGGCCCTTCTGAGATTCTATGATAAATATGACAGTTAGATGTGGAAGCCGACCATTCATTAAGTGAATATAAATAGAAGATCATCTGAACAATATCATAGACATTCCATCACTCTAGATATTGCATACTTCTAATGTTATTTCTAGAGATAGAGACTCTCATGCTTTGTGAAGTTCTGAACATCTAGTTTAGATTACTTTGTGCTACCCTGATTTTTGCTGAGTACAATTGAGGGCTTTCGGGGATAGAAAGATAGAGGTTCCGAATAACTAAATATTTGAGGACATGTAAGGATAGAAAGAATGATTCCAATATTCCTATTGTGTTCTTAACCCGGTTTGGGTAAGATAGACATTCTCGAAAGTATAAATCAAGGGACCTTTATCCAATTTTGTTGTATACACTAATCTTCGGGATAAAATATTTCATACTTGTTACTTTTTTTGTTTCAAGTTTATTTCTGATTCATTTTCATAAAATAAGAGAGTATAAATTTCATATAATTTCTGGTACATTATTATACTTTGATAAGTAAGATTTTATATTCTTTATTGTAGAATATTTTCCTTATAAACTTTCCCTATGTTTTATTTTCAGAATAATATTTATGGAACCTAGAATGTTTGTGTAGTTGAACTAAAATAGGCTTTGTTAATTTAGTTTGTTTATCTTTGTTAAAAATAGTTTTCCATAAGTTTAGAAACAAAATATTTTAAACATACAATTCACCACCCCCTCTTGTAATAGAGCATCTACATTCATATTTCGATCCTACAATTTGTATCATAATATGTCTCTGAAATTATTATATTCACATATAAGTTTTCCTTCTCAGGTTTTCATTGTTCAATATTTTTCCTTTTTGGGAATATTTATCGTTGTTTACAAACCTTTTCTATTAACAATTATTTGTGGAATGATATTTTTTATAGAATAATAGGAATTAATGTTGTTTTGATAAAAAATCTAAATCCTACAAGACCACCTATATTTAATGGTAATGATTATGAGTAATTCAGAGATTGTATGCAGACATTTATTTTTAATAGTGGAGTGGAAAACATTTTCATGATTATTGGATAATAAAAAACTCATGATAAGGATGTCAAAACCTTTACCAATCAAGAAAATCAAAATGTCAACTAAAATACAAGGTACATAATACATTGTTTTTTCCTATTACTAGGAAAATATATAGTAATATTTCTTCTTGTGAAGATGAAAATTGTATCTGGAAGAAATTGGAAGTTACACATTTTGGTACATCCAAATTGATTGATACTAGAAGAGCAATGCTTAGATCAGAATATCAGGGATTCCTATTTTCTTATAAATAACCTGTATGCAAGGTATATCAAATGTTTATGACAATTGTTAATAGTTTACAATCTATGGGTGAGAAATATATTGATGATGAAGCTCTTTTTGAAAATATTATTGATATTATGCCTAATGAGTGGGAATCTATGAGAACATCTATTGATGTGAATATAAAAGTTTCTCAAATAATTAATGATGAGCTTTTTGGAAATCTTCTTCAACATGAGACAAGAATGAAAATATATACTCATACGAATAAGAAGAAGAATGGAACAGGAAGTGTAGCCTTTACTAATACTAAAACCAAGACTCCTAAAAGGGTTATAAGATCAAATTATAAGAAATTAACTCTTTTATCTGAATCAATTAAAAGTGAACATTCTAAGAATGAGCTAGTTAATATTGATCAAAGGATGACCAAGATAGTTGGAATGAAATACTATTAGTATAGATATAAGAATAAAGAAATAAAGGGCAATAAATACTCTAAAGTCACTTGCTATGAATGTAAAAGAGATGGGCATATCAGGCCAGATTGTCATATGCTTATGAAAAGGGATAGAAAGGAAAATCATTATGAGAGGAATAAAAAGAATTACTACAAGACTAAGAGTAATAATGTTTGGAAAACAAATGACACATATAGTGCTAGTGTTGGTGACTCATCTGATGAATCCTTAGAGTGTGAATCTTTCGGTCAGAAGAAATTGGTTTACTTTCCAAAAAAACCCATTGAAAATCATTTTATAATGGAAAAGGTACACAATACCTAATCTATCACTAATATATCATTGAATGAAAATTATATTGATGATAAATATTATGAATCATTATATGATGAATCTTACTCATCGAAATATAATACATTACCTTCGAATAAATAAGTGTGTTGGTTTTCTAAAATTTTTTAGAATGAAAATTCTAAACTCAAGAAAAAGCATGAGAAGAAAAATTCTTGAATTTATATTTTAACCAGTGAAGTATCAGATATTTATAAATATCTTGATTGGAAAACTTTTTATTGTCAATGTATTCCAAAAACCATCAGGAAGTAAAATCTGAGAAGTTAAAACATTCTATGGATCTTGAAAATGTAATTTCTCAGAAAATTATTTTAGAAACTAAATATTGTTCTAATCCTAATTTTTTTGAGGATAAAAACAAGGTTATAAAACTAATTTTATAAATATTTTCCTTGCGGAAGTGTTTTTCAAACATTACCTTGGGTAATGAAAATTTTGACATGATGTATTCCAAAATTTGACCTATAAGGAATCATTATGGATTTGGTTATACACATTCTAAACTAGTTTTCAATAATAACTACTTTTTTTCACAAAGTGTTCCATTATGAACTAAATGTTAGTGTGGTGGAAAATGGGTGAGAGATTGTTCATTAAACAAAACCCAATCCTTAGGTTTTCAAAAATCTTATTTTTCTATGAAAATGTGGATACCTAAACTTTTTTATTTCTGAACAATCAGCATCCATGAACGTTTGGAATCCAAAAATTATAACACTGTTATTTTTGGAAAATAAAGAAAGCACCAACAATAATACATGTTTCATGGATAGTGGATGTTCCCAGCTTATGACTGGTAACAAAAACTTCTTTGAAAATACTATCATGAAAAAAGGAGGAAAACTAACATTTAGAGATAATTCTCATAGAGAAAGTTTTGGTATTCGTAACATTGTTCTTCTTGAAAAAAACTATAATTTAAAATGTTTTATTTGTTAAGGGTCTTAAGTACTACCACATTAGAAAAATTCAATTATGTGATGAAGGCTACCTTGTGAAATTTAGTGATAAAAAATTCTTGGTAAACAATTCCAAGGAAAAATTTATTCTTTCTGCCCACAAGAAAGAGAATGTATACACACTAAACATATAAGACCTTAGGAGCCAAGATTTACCTTGCCTTAGTGCAATGTATGATCAATCATGGTTATGGAATAGAAGGTTAGGACACTTTAACCATTGTATCCTATGAAAAATCTCAAACAAAAAACATGTTAAGGATCTATCAGAGCATAGAATTAATTCATCAAATGTTTGTGATCCTTTTCAATATGGAATGAAAAATAAATCATGTTTTAAATAAATTGGTGAAGTCTCAACTTCTGATGAATTATAATCAGTGCATATGTATCATTTTGGTCTATCAATAATGGGAATCATTGGAGGGAAACATTATGTATTTATCTTAGTAGATGATTACACTAGATTTACATGGTTCTATTTTCAAGCAATGAAATCTAAAGATTTTTCCTATTAATTTTTTTTAGAGCCCACGTAAAAAATAAGAAAACCCTTCCCTTGATAACTATTTATATTGAACATATATAAGAATTTTAAAATTATGATTTTGAAAATTTTTGTAGTAAAAAATAAATTCCTCATAACTTCTCATCACCAAGAACCCCTCAATAGAATGGCATTGTTGAAAGAAGAAATCAAATTATTCAAGAGATAATTAGAACCCTTTTGAGTGAACATTCTATAGCCAACAACTTTTGGGTGGAAGCTGTATGTACTACATTCTATACTATAAATTGAGTTTTGATTAAAACTTTTCTTAAAAAAATCCCTTCTAGGTTATGGAATGGTATAAAACCTAGAATTTCCAATATTAATTTACTTAGTTGAAAATTTTTCATTCTGAATACTAAAGATAATTTATATAAATTTGCACCCAAATATGATGAAGGAATTTTCCAAGGCTACTCTACAATGTCTAAGGCTTATAGAGTATTTAATAAAAATACATGCACTATTGAAGAAATAGTGCATGTTAAATTTGATTAAACTGATCCTTTTGTTTTTAAACATCCTCAACCTACATCTTCAAATGTCTTTTCAAAAAATTATTATCAACCCTTGATAGAAGATCCTCCCAATAAAGAAAATGTTGGAGAAAATATTTCTAAAACATTTAACCCATAATATTTTCTACTATATGTTGATGAAAAAGTATTATAAAACCCAAATTAGACGTTTCTTAAGAATAATCCTAGAGATAGTATCATAGGTGATGTAAATCATACTGTAAGGACTAAAAGTTTCTTAAGAAATGAATTACAACATCTTGGATTCCTTTCCCAATTAGAACTAAAAAGTACTGATGAAGTTTTAGGTGATGATTATTGGATAAAATCCATGCAGAGATGAGCTAAATGAATTTGAAATGAAAAAAATGTTGGACCTTGGTTGAAAGACATAAGGAAACATCTGTTATTGGAGTAAAATGGGTTTTTATAAATAAGTGTCATGAAAATGGAATCATTGTGGGAAATAAATCAAGATTAGTTTCTAAAGGCTACAACCGAAAAGAAGTAATAGAATACGAATAAACCTATTCTCTAGTTTCTAGACCTAAATCTATTCATATTTTACTTTATTTTCCACCATTATTTAATTTAAAACTTTTTCAAATGGATTTAAAATGTGGTTTCCTTAACAGATATGTTCAAGAGGATGTTTTTGGTGAACAAACTTCTGGTTTTGAAGAGAAAAAACATACTGAACATGTTTTCAAACATACCTATGATTTATATTTACTTAAACGAGCTCCTAGAGACTTGTATGATAGAATTACAAGTTATTTATTACAAAAAATTATTTTAAGGGAGTTGATGAACGAACTCTTTTTATAAAGAAAGATAAGAAAAATGTTTTGATTGTTCAAATTTATGTTGATGGAATTATATTTGGTTAAACTCAGCAATCTTTAAATGATTTGTTTTCAAATATAATGAAATATGAGTTTGAAATGAGTATGATTGGTTAGTTAACATTTTTCCATGGTTTTCAAATTTCTCAAAAACTAGAAGGAAAATATATATCGCAAAATAATAATATTAATGATCTTATTAAAAAGTATAGATATGACAACAATTAGAGCATAAGGACTCCCATTGGTACTTCAAATTCCCTTGATCTTTATGAAGCTGTGAAATCAGTAGATCAAACACCATTTTGTGGTATGATAGGAAGTTCACTATACATGACATCTAGTCGTCTAGAATTAATGTTTTAAGAAAGATTATGTGCAAGATATAAATCCAATCCTAAAAAATCTGATTTAAAATAAGTGAAAAGAATATTTTTCTTTTTAAAGGGAACCACAGATTTACAACTCTTTTATACTTCTGTAAATGATTTTTTTAAAAAAGAATTCAGATACTAACTTTGGTGGATTTAGAATGGATAAGAAAAGTTCATTTGGAACTTTTCATTTCTTAGGAGATTCATTAGTTTCATGGTCATGGAAAAATAAACACTCAGTAGCACTTTCCATTGCAGAATTTGAATATATAGTAGAAGGAAGTTTTTGTACTCAAGTATTGTTGATGCAACAAACACTCACAAACTATGAAATTAGTTTTACCATAACACAGATATTTTGTGATAACACTAGTGCCATTTCCCTAAGTAAAAACCCTTAACATAACTCTCATTAAAAACACATAGATATTAAGAATCAATTTCTTAGGGATCACACACTCAAAGGAGATATCATTCTTCAGTTTATCGGAACCCAAGATCATCTTGTATATATTTTCACAAAATAATTACCATCAGATAGATTTGAATACATTAAACAGAAGTTTGGAATGACAATCATAAGTTAATATTCCATATTTACTTTTTGTTGTAACCTAACTCATTATATTGAAAAACTCATTTTCATAGGGGAGTATGTTTTCTTGTTTAACCAATTTTTCTAAAAAAACAATTTTTTTTCATAACAATTTTTTTTTGTAGTCAAAATTTTTCATAATATTTTTTTTTGTAATCAAAATTTTCTTACTAAAATTTTTATTAATAAAACTTTTTCGTAGTTAAAATTTTTTGTAATCAAAATTTTCATAATAAAATTTTTTCGTGGTCAAAATTTTTCATAGTTAAAATTTTTCGTAATAAAAATTTATGTAATAAAATTATTTAGTAATAAAACTTTTTCGTAGTCAATATTTTTACGCAGTCAAAATTTTTCGTAGTCAAAATTTTTCATAATCAAATTTTTCGTAATCAAATTTATTATTAATCAAATTTTTTCTTAGTCAAAATTTTTTCCTAGTAAAAAGTATTCATAGAGAAAATTTTTCCTAATCATATTTTTTATATTAAAATTTTTTAGTAATCAGATTTTTTCATTGTCAATATTTTTTTCGTAGCCAAAATTTTTCATTGTCAAAATTTTTCGTATTCAAATTGTTCAAAATGAAGTTTTTTCGTTGTCTAAAAATCCTCATTTTTTTAATTTTCTTTTCTTCAATGAAATTTACCATAATATAATGTTCTCCAAAAAAAATTCTTCATTATTGATAATTTTCCTATAAATTTGGAATGTATGATTCCTTTCTTAAACATTAATAGTCAACTTTTTAATTTTTTGTATTTTCATCTTGTATAAGGAAATTTTTCATATTGTCTGTGAAATTTTTTCAAATTCTCTTTCCATAAATCTGAATTTTTATCTAAAAAAACTCAAATGATCAGACCCTATCAAAATATTTCTTCAGCTATTATCTCAACCGTCAGATCAGATCAAGCTTATTTCAACCATTGGATGTTTTTAGGAATATGATCTGTCACCTCAAGCACCTGTATAAATCCCCCCTGATGGTTTTCCCATATCTATTATCATGATTTGGCATTCTAAATATCTACTGCTTTACATAAGGCTCATTCTGAATTATCTCTCGCTTTCCCAAATACGAATGTCTTTGGAACCATCCCCAAAAAAGAAAATGTCATCTATAAATGAAACTTGTGAATGAAAGATCTATGTGAAATGGTTTATATATTAGATGTTATTTTCCAAATATGATTATCTTATTTCAAAGAATATCAAGTTTAATGGTTGGGAGAGTTTATTTGTATCAAAATTAAAGTGACAGGATCTGGTGTATCCTTAGTTGCAGGTAGAATTTTATGAAGCCTTAGGTTTTTTTAAGTTAGAAAAAAATAGTATTTCTCTTACGAGTTATGGGAAAAAATATGTCTTTAGTTCTGTATGGCTATTAATATCATTGGAATTCGTATTGGGGGAGAAGCTGAATTCTGTACCCACAAGATACCAGATGTTTTAGGAAGTTTTGACAAAGAGAAGGTTATAGAGTACCTATGTTTTTTAGGGGTGAAGACAATGAAGATCAATAATCATTCTACAAATTTTCGGATTCTAGAGTTATGGGTTCGGGGGTTTATCATTCCGAGAAAATGGAATAAGGACACCATGAAGAAAAGTGACATTTATATTATGAATTTTTGGGTAACCCTCAGGAAGATTATCCATATACAATATATCTTTCTTACAAGTTAAAATATAAAGAATGTAACTATCAAGTCTCAGATTATTATGTGTCCATCTTTCTTTCCGAGCATATAGTTATTTGTCTGGATTCGTTCAAAATTCATTATATCTCTATGCCATGAAATTTCAAGGTTATGTTTCTTAGTGATGATACCATGAGAAGGATGATGGTTGGATTCAATTGTGAATCTTGATAATTCTATGATTTACCCAAATCTGAAATCGCTGTTTTATCAAATAAACCGTAAGTTTTTGAGAATTCTAAAAAAAGTGGGAAGAAGAGAAGGTTGAAGGAACTGGAAGTGAAAGAAAAAACCTCTACAGTCCAGGAAACTGAATCCGCACCTACAAAACCTAAGAAGCAAATGACCCATTTGGATGAAGTGTTTTCCAAGTGGAGAGAAGATATTAATAATAGGAAGGAATGGGAGCCTAGATTTTTCTTGGACCCTACTGAAGATAATGCCTTAAAGATTAAGGATGGTGAGGGGAATGAGAAGCAGGAATAATAAAAGAAGAAGAAGAAGAAGATGTGGGAGGCTGAAATAGTTCACGCTCTTCTCAAAGACACTGAGAATGCCTCTGAACAAGTCCATGTTATAGAATCATTTCTAAAAAAATCACTTCCAGTGACTCCATGAAAAATAGTAATTCTTGAACTATAATAAGATGAAGAAATTTTGAAGGAAGAGGAAGTGGAAGAAGAATAAGAATAAGATGAAGAAGGGGAAGACAGTGATGATTTCATGGGGAAAGTAGAGATTTATCACAAGAAGGAGAGTTCTTTAGAGAAATTTTTGATCCAGACTTCTCAAGATGAATCTTAAAAACTTGATAACCCATGAAAAGAAGAATATGGTCATGAAGTAGTAAATAAAAAATCTAAAGAAGAGGGTAGAAATTATGAATTGGTTCAAAAAGATGAACTTTTGGCAGAATCTGAGAAAGAAAATGTTGAAGAAGAAAAAATAAATCATCTATCATATAGTGAACATGAATCTCCAAAAGTAGTAGATATCATTCTGATAAATGATAAGGGAAAAAATGTGTTGGTTAATACAATGAGGAAAGCAGTGGTGGAAAAGAAAGAAGTTGGTGGTTCATCAATGAGAAAATCTGAAGAGATAGAGAAAGAATCCTCACCAACCCGAGAATTTGATTCGGAATATTCCTCTTTTGGAAATTAATTTTTGGTCCGTTCGTTGAAGAAGTTGGTTAACACTATTAATTTGTTTCTAAGTATAGAATGGGGTACCAGATGCTTCATCCCTCAATTAATAAGAAATCTAATTATGTTTCCATGCTTATAGACAATTTTTTTAGGAATAAGTCCAATTTTAAATCTTTCTACATTGTGTATGATGATCACAAGAGGTCATTCAAGGAACATAACAAGTGGTCCAAGAAGACAATTGATTAGCTGAGAATCTTTGATGATTTTCAAGACAATGTGAAGGATGCTTTTGATACTGAAGATGTCATGATCAAAGACCTTACTACAAATTTTGATGAGAATCTCAAGCATGAACAAATAGTTTGGAAGCATGAAGTCATGGATCAGAATGGGATACATAATACAGTTTCTATGAATTTGAAGAGGGAATGGGATCTTAGAATAAAGTTTGAATAAATTTTCCGCAAGGAAGAACATCTTTTGTTGACTCATATAGAAAATTATTAAGTATGAAGATGAAAAAATCATTGTTCTGGAGAAGAAAAATGGGGATCAAAAAAGTCTCTCAAGATTTATGAAGAAGATAGAAACGATCATAAGAAGCTAAAAACCATCGTGAATAATTTAATGTCAAAGGAGAAAGAATGCAGATTTTTTCCAATATGATCTTTTGTTGTATTTTCTTCCCTATAAAAATTCTTTCAATCGTAATGAAAATTTGGTTGTTCTTCATGTGTTTTGTAGTTTTGTACTAATATTTCAGGTACCATTGTTTCTTTCCATTCCCTCAGTTCATTTATGAAAATCACAAATGGGGGGGGAAGAAATGATTAAAATAATACTAAGTAAAGAAGAAAATTCCCTAAGTAAGGGGGATTCTATCTAAATGGGTGGTTTATCAAAGATTTATTTATGAAATAAAAACAAAAATCTCTATAAAGAATTAAATAATATGATCTTTATAGGATTAAAAACCTATGGGGAGTTAGTCTTATTCACCATGATTCATAATTAAATTGAGATATGATTTATATTTTAAGTTCACAAAGAAAAAATCTTAGAGATTATATTCTTTTTGTTAAGAATGTTTGTGCTTTCCAAAAAGGGGAATATTGTTGAGTCAATAAGGTTTCCTTATAAATTTTCCATTCATATATGTTTTGATAATCACAAACTCTTTATTTTAGGTAAAATTATATTTTCCCTAAGGATTATTTTCAAATAGAAAAGTTTCTTATCTAAATAAGTTTCTATTCTAACCTATGTTTTCATTGTTCATTTTTTAGTCTCTACAAAACCAAATAATTTTATTACTAAGGCTAAATTTGGTTTCACATATAAAACCACATAATCCTATAATTCCTTTGATAAAGAGTGTTCTATTATCAGACTCCAAATTCCATGAATTCCTGTTCCGAATTCTCTAAAATTCAGACTCCTATTTCTCTGAATTTAGGTTTTGAATTCTCTGAATTTTAGTTCCAAATTATTTGAAATTCAGACTCCAAATTCCTTGATTTCAGGTTTCAAATCCTATGAAATTAAGATTCTAAATTCCACATAATTTACACTTTGAATTCCTCATAATTTAGGCTCTGAATTCCTCAGAATTTAGATACTAAAATAAATGAATTTCACACTCGGAATTTTTCAAAATTTGGCCTCTAAATTCTTCAAAATTAAAACTCCAAATTTCTCAGAATTTAGACTCTAAATTCCTTATAATTCTGATTCCAGATTTATGGTAATTCATACTCTAAAATAATTACATTTCAGATTCTAAATTCCTTGTAAAACAGAATATGAATATCCATGTCTTATAGATTCTGAATGTTAATTTGGTTAGACTCCGAACATTATTTTTCCTTAGACTCTAAAAAATATATTTGTATAAGAAAACTTATTTTTCTTATAATTTTTATAGTTATGAAAATATTTCATACAATTTGTTTCTAACTAACTATTGTTTGAGAGACATGTGTACATTTCCATTAGAGATTCACTACAAAAATATGACCATTAGAGGAGGGAGCTGACCATTTGATAAGTGAATATAAATCGTATCTCATTTGAGTGTTCTCACAACCATTCCATCAGTATATATATTCCATGATGCTGAAGTGATTTCTAGAGCAAGTGAATCTCATTATTTGTGCGGTTCTGAACAAATTTTTTCAGGTTGCTTCATGCGACTCTGATTGTGTCTGATTACAATTGAGGGATTTCGAGGATAGGAAGACAGAGGTGCTAACTACCTTAATGTTTGAGGGCATGCATGGATAGTAAAACAGATTCCAATATTCATATCAAGGGATTACCCTAGTGTGGGTAGGACTCAATTTCTTGAATGTATATATAAAGGGACATTAATCCAAGGTTGTTTGATACCCTACACTTTGGGTGAAAATATTTCATACTTGTTACTTGTTTTATTTCAAGTTTATTTCCTTAGTAATTAGATAAAGGAAGAAAGTATAACTTTTTTATACTTTATTGTTCATTTGTATACTCTGATATGTATGATTCTATAGGCTTTATGGTAGAATCTTTTCCTTGTATACTTTCCCTAAATTTTATTTCTGGAACCATATTTATGGAACCTAGGAAGTTTGTATAGTTGAAATAAAAGAGGCTTTGTGAATTTACATTGTTTATCATTATAAAAAAATATTTTTTCATAATGCTAGAAAAAATTTTTTTTAAAATTACAATTCACCCCCTCATGTAATTGAGAATATATGTAAAGACCCGAAAAATTCAAGGGTATTTTTTTTAGTTTTCTTTGGAATTTTACGAGTACGCAGTTTCTGACGGCACCTGATTCCGAGGCCCAGTGTGCCCGAAATAATTTTATGAAGTCTTGTTAAGATTAAATTAACGTAGGTAAGCAGTTTTACTGAAAAAGATAAATAACTCTTAAATGGTTACTCGGATCAGAAATCTGAGGGCACCGTTGCGCTCAGGATAGCGGGTTTACCCTAGGCGTGACTTAAGTTTAATCAGCGTGGGCCTCTTGTGAGAATTTCCAAAAATGGCATAACCGTAAATAAAATAATTAAATACATTATATTATTTTTCAAATTCTTATAACTCACAAACAGTAGCTCAGATTAAGAATCTGAGACAACCTATGAACTCGTGAGGGCATAGTTTATTTAAGAAGATACTAACTTTGGCAGGCGCGGGCCATCAGAAAAAGTTAGTTTTTTGCTGCAAATAAAATAATTAAATGACAATTATTTTATTGTAAAATTTGTATCTTTTAAACGGTAACTCGTATTGAAAATCTGAGAGTACCGTTGGATTCGTTGGGGCGTGTTTCACTTAGGAAGATCCTGACCATGGCCTGCGTGGGTTGACAGTGACTGATAATAATTTTTAGAACCTTTTTTGGGTACGTTCAGTAAACGTATGTGTGGGTTTTCTTATCTTTTGAACCGGTGCTGGGAATTGAAATCTGAGGGCACCGATGAAACCACAGTGCCTGTAATTGCTTAAGAAGACCCTTTCTGGAGTTGCGTTTTCTCAGGATGAGTTGTTTAAAAAAAAGTGAGGGATAAAAATATAATTGTTTTACAATTATATTTTCATTTCTTGTTAAGTGGATTAAGTGTTGTGTCACAACACTTTACCCCACTCTTATGTAGTTGTAACCTATGTAAGGGAGTTAACGGTGGGACCCACTTGTAGTAAACTACCTATGAGAGTATTAAAGGTGAGGTGGGGCCCACACAAACCCCACCCCTTCACATTCCTTAAACCTCCTCTAACTCCCCCATTAAATGGGTGATTTCTCATCTTCCATAACTCACTCCAAACCCCCTTGTGACACATCCTCTCATTAATGATGCCAAATCTACTTCATTTAATTTTGACAAGCTCAAGATTAATTAAGTTAAGTTAATTCAACATTTTGAAATGTTTTGAAAATGCATGAGATGGGCAATAAAATAAGAAGAGTCTTATTTTATTAGGGGTTGGATGTTTGTGTGGGGAAGGGGAGGAGATAGAAGTTCATCTTCCATGTTGAAGAACGTGAAGAACGGTTCTTCTCCGACGAAGAACATCGACCCTTCGACTTAGAAGACTCATCGACCTGGATTCTTCCGTCTTCATCTTCCTCCACGACAAGGGAGAAGTCGCCGACCGCGGTGATCATCGCCAACGACAACGTAACTTCATTCTTCATCATAGCAACAACTGAGGAGATGTCGTTTCCTCCTCGGATGCACCCCGATGTCCACAAAATCTTCGTCCAACCTCGCGACTCCGTTCTCTGCAACACCCAACATGCGACGTCAAATATCCAAGTAGGGGTTTGGTTTAATTTAATTTATGTGGATTGTATCCTCGACCTTTGTTTTTTTGTTGATAATTATTTGAGCCGCATGTTATCGAAATAACAGGAGGAGGTCGGACCGCACGAACACGACCAACCCACCTTCACCTTTTGTTGGTTGTACTCGTTGTGGCACGAGCAAAGGCGGCACAGTGCAACGACACTGCTTGGAAACAATGAAAAATGGGTGAAGAAGTGCCGCGTCATCGCGTCGCGCCGCTGCGGCGATTCGAAGGCTCCATAGATTATTTAATTGACGGAGAATCGATGGGCGTTGACGGAACAGGCCGCATAGGTGGTTTGATGATTCCGCAGTAAAGTGTGAGACCCGAGGTGAACGCCAGCGCAGTCAGATTTGAAAACAGACCACCGGAGAAACTCCGGTGGTCCGCGGAACTCACCGGCGGCGCGGGACGCCGGCGCGGTGGCAGTTCCGGCGGTCTCACCCTATACGAATAAGCTGGTCGCTAGGGTTACAGGTTGGAGGTGCTGCATGTGGTTGGAGTGTGAGAAGATTTAAGGAGAAATTAGATTGGATTGGAGAGAGAAATTGAAGTGATGAAATAATAAAGTAAATAATAATAAAAACCATAAAGGAAAGGAGGTTTGGGCATGCCGCATGGAGGAGGCCCCAATGTTGGTGCGTGGAAGATTTGGATGTTATAATATTGTACATTAAAATTTAAAATAATAATAATATAATAATGTTATTATTATTTTCATTGGGAAAACCGTATTTTGACGGTATCTTCTTCGTGCTGCCTCGGTTTCAAGAACCGTCTATGGCAATGCAACCCAGATTCCGAGACAGACATTACGTGTCCAATATTGGATGTTTTTTTTGGGTTTTTGGATCGGGTACCCGAAGTGCTCGAAAAATAATAGATTTAATGTTATTATTAAATCTTCGACCCACCATAACTCATGCGTGCGACGTCCGTTTGCCTTGACGTCAGTGGCGATATAATCCCGTCATTAATACGGTCGTTTCAAGTCTAATGTTGGATACTAAATTCTAGTTCGTGGTGCGGGGCCACGAAACACCGAATAATAATATTATTATTATTATTACAGGATCCTGTATCTGACATATCTCTCTCATACGGTGTCGGAATGACGAACCCTCTGTGACGTTGCGACCCTGGAATTATGAAGGATGTTTCAAGACTAATTTTGGATATTTAAGTCGAGGTTGAGGAGCGGGCCCCATGAGGCCTGGTTCGAGCATGATGCGGTAAAATGCAACTTTTTCACCGGCTATCCGTTTGGGACCAATGGGTAGTACATCTTGTGTGTTTTTTCGTATGGATCGCAATGGTGTGACCGGTTTGGTTAACCGGTGACATTTGAAGTACGACTTGGTTAGATCGATCATGAATCCAACCGGGCCCTCGGAGCCGAAACACTTATAATTTGATCTTCGGACGTCCGATTGACGTGTCTTCGAGTTTGTTGGATTCCTCTTGATGAGACGGATCTTTTGGTATACATCGCTTGTGGTTTGGACACTGTTGGAAAATGGCCGGGTTGAATTGTACCTGAAATCCAACCGGGCCCCTGGAACGGAAGAGCTGATAACATTCAGACTGGACGTCCGTTTGACAAACCGTCAGCGGCGTTGGTGATCTCGTTGAGAAACGGTCCCTATGAGTATACCCTATGAGAGTTCAGGGTACATTTGAGATACGGCCGGGTTGGTTCGCACACGAAACCAACCGGGCCCCTGGGACGAAAAGGCTAATAAATTAGAGACCAGGCGTCCGATTGATGCGCCTTCTGTTGCGTTGAGACCCCTATGATGAGGAGGTCCTTTGAGATACTTCTTCGTGGGACTTTGAGATACTTGGAGTATCGACCTGTAGCTCATGGAGCGGACCCTCCCGGAGACGAGCGTTCGGAGTACGGAGACCGTGTAGCCGGCTGAGACCTGATGACTGCTTGACCGACTCGACTTGGAGTGAGTCGACTAGCCCAGTGGATGGAGCACTACTTTGTTGGGTGCAGACCCATGGCGGATGGATCACTACCTGTGTGATAGTGCAGACCCACGGTACTCGTCCGGAGAGTACCTCTGTAGGCTATTAGGGGGTGTGCACTACTGTGTTTGGGTGGCATACCCCGGCAGGAAGCACTACTGTGTTTGGGTGGCTAGCCCGTGGTACTCGACAGGAGGAGTACCTCAGCAGTCTTAGGTTAGTGAGCAGTACCTCGGAGTCGTGACAGGACCACAGTACACTCCAGAGACAGGACTCTTCAGCAGTTACGGTTTCGATAATGAAAATCCTGGTTTGAGCTGAGACTATGACCATTGTGTTTACCTCATGATTGAGATGGGTCACTTGATAACTTAGGTATATGTATGGGCATATATCTAAGTAGTGGTTATCCGTTGATTTCATAACCTTTGTGTTTCCTCATGATTAAGATGTGTTACTTGAAAACTTAGGTATAAGAATGGGCTTATACCTAAGTAAGGGTTATCTGTTGAGATCTTTTTTGTGGTTAAACTTGTTGGACTTAGTGAGACCTTGAGGGTCTCGGGGTCCCTACTAAGTATCGTTATTCTCACCCCTGCACAGGCTATGCCCGCACCTCGTTGTGTTGGTTGCAGACGACGGGCAGCGAGACAGTATCCGGTGGTGGATTTCACGACGAGACGACACTCGGAGGAGGTTGACGGGCGAGAGAGTTGTGGAGGCTATCTGTACCTACCCATCAGGTAGGATCCGTTGTGGACGATCCAGGAGCTGTGCTATCGGTAGCTACCCTTCAGGTAGGATCTGTGGTTGACGATCCAGGAGTTGTGCTATCTGTACCTACCCTTTAGGTAGGATCCGTGGTGGACGATCCAGGAGCTACGCTATCTGTACCTACCCTTTAGGTAGGATCCGAGGAGGACGACCCAGGAGCTGTTTTTATACTTCCGGCTGTTAGTCTTTTCTGTTGTACTTCTGTTTAGTTGTAGCTGTACTTTTCAGTTGGGTTTGTATTCTGGACCTTTTCCTTTTCAGCACTTCTTTTGTACTTAGTTTTTACTTCTACTTGTACTCCGTGGTGTTTTGTTTACTTTTATAAAGGCAATTCCTTCCCAGTTATCGGGATTTATGCCTTTGGTGCTAGTCGCCAGAACCTGGCGTATGGAAGGGGGGCTTGGGGTAGTCACGACACGGGGCCCGGGGACCGGTCGTGACAAATTGGTATCAGAGGAGTTCGGTTCTATCGTAGAACTAAGGACTCTAATATTTTTCTATGTGATGCAATAGTTCTAAGGGTAACGAGTGTGGTCTTCAGTTCAGGGAGTCCAATGTTGGTGCGACTGCTGACATATCCGTACACCAGGACCCTGACTACTGATTTACGACTTTGTACACGAAAACACTGATTGCGTGTGTGTTTCCAAAGTATTAAAGTCAGCTCAAACTAGTTCAGATCACCAGGTATAAACGTTTACCGTGTCGCATCTATTCAGGATGGCTCCACGCAGACAGTCAGTTGGAGTTCCAAGAGAGTACTCGATGACAGCCCACCGAGCGACGAGGCTCCATTGCAGGGCCCTTTTTACTATGTTGGCACCCTCGGGTGGTGTAGCAGCAGAAGCACCACCTATTGGGCATCAGATTCTACCAGCAGTACTAGTGGACGGTGCATGCTAGCAGAGCATGTTGCATGAGTTCCACCAGCAGAGGCCTCCGAGGTTACGAGGCGAGACAAATTCCCAGACTGCAGAGCACTGGCTGGAGGCGATTGCTAGAGTTTTCCGCCTAGCTGAGACATCAGTAAATGGGATGGTGGACTTGGCCACTAGTGTTTTCCAGTGAATGACCATGAGGATGGTCTACATAGTGATGAGGCTTCGGTACGTGGACTGATGCCTGAGATAGAGCCTTCAGGTAGTGTGTCAGCTATACATCACTACCTATTGGTCAGCAGTTACAACCAGTGGTACCGGTAGGTGACACGTGTAAGATTACTTCCTTACACGTGTTCTAACATCAGATACCCTCAAGTTCCGAGGCGAACCTGACTCATAGGCGGCTGAGGAATGTCTTAAGGAGGTGGCTGAGAGTTTTCTAGAGCCTATACAACCTCGGCAGGATGACGTGTCGGTAGATGAGAATTCATTGAGGCGTACCGAACAATCCGGGTACTTGATGAATACGATTCGAGTCATCAATTTTTCCTCTATGCATTCCTACTCACGTTAGGGTGCTAGATAGAACCTTGAGGTTGAATGTTCTTTGGATGAATGAATCCAGCAAGATAATTTTAGAAGCTGGAATGCAGCGACCTGGTGCCAGTCTCAGAGACTTGGGCGTGCAAATGTTTCAAGAAGAGGAAATGTTAAGGACAGATAAATCTATAGAGCATCAGACATGGAGGATGAACTAGGAGAGCAGCATGAGGTGGTGTACATTTCAACATGTTACAACGACCCGCCTTTGTTGTCCCCTCCAGGCTCAGGGAGCTGGAGGGCAGGGGAAAAGAGTAGCTGTATGTGGTCAAGGAGTGCGACCGAAATGGATCTAAGGATGATTTGAAGTGCAGAATTTGTCTTCTACTAGCTGCCGTATCAACAGACATCGATACGAATCATCCCTTCCAACCATGAATCTATTCCCAGACCTAGAGTTTTCGATTAAGCCATTGACTTGACCCTCACATCTGGAGATACCTTTGGGAGGAGACTCGATAGTCACACTTACGCCGACGGTGTGATCTGACCCTTGAGGCGAGGGTCTCGGTTGGGACCTCTTGGTGGCAGCGTCGAGGCCTTACGACGTTAGTTTGAGTATGGATTGGGCAATCAATCCTCATACTCAAATTGACGGTATTAGGAAAATGTCAGGATGAGTTTTCCTTGGTCGGAGAAAAGGAATCCCTAGTCAGCACAAGATAAACTCGTGGATGGGAGGGTGTAGCCGATCATTCTGGGGTCGGCCAACCTTACCCTCGTGGCAACAGGAGTTTTTAGTTTCAGTTCTAATCAGGAAAGGGAGACCTCTAGAGTTTGAGGATGGAGATCACGTTCTTATACGGGTCTCACCTCGATGAGGTTTATGGAGATGTAACCGAGGTGGAGAGAGATCTCCGAGGTTTAATGGACCTTTCTAGGTCCCCAGTAGGGTGTGCGAGGTGTTTTACTACTTCACATTTCCACCTCAGTTTCACCGGGTGCATGAAATCTTTCATGTACCTCGGCTGAGGAGATACGTGCAAGATCCTTCACACATCATTGAACTCAGGGAGTTGGACGTTGATGACAGAACGACAGGCACAGAGGTTCCAGTGGAGATTGAGGACTGACAGGAGTGGATCCTACGAGGACGGTCGATTCCTTAGGTGCGTTTTCAAAGGTAGTACGAGAACCTCCAAGTGATCACATGGGAGCGGAAGGGTCAGGTGCATGCTTAGTACCACTTTTGTATCCCTAATTTGTGTTAAAGCTTTACGAGGATGTAAAGCCCTGAGGTGGGAGTAATGTAAAAACCCGTAAAATTCAAGGGAAATTTTCTTCTTAATTTTATTTGGAATTTTATGAGTATGCAATTTCTGACGGAACCTGATTCCGAGGCCCGGTGTGCCCGGAATAATTTTCTGAATTCTTATTAAGATTAAATTAATGCGCGTAAGTAGTTTTACTGAAAAAGTGTAATAACTCTTAAACTGTTACACGGATCAGAAATATGAGGGCACAGTTGTGCTCAGGATGGCGGGTTTACCCTAGGCGCGACTTAAGTTTAGTCGGCGCGGGCCTCCTGTGAGAATTTCCAAAAATGGCATAACCGAAATAAAATAATTAAATACATTATTTTATTTTTCAAATGCTTATAACTCACAAAAGGTAGCTCGGATTAAAAATCCGAGACAACCACTGAACTCGTGAGGGCATAGTTTATTTAAGCAGATTCTAACTTTGGCCGGCACGGGCCACAAGAAAAAGTTAGTTTTTGGCCACAAATAAAATAATTAAATGACAATTATTTTATTGTAAAATTCGTATCTTTTAAAAGGTAACTCATATTGAAAATCCGAGAGTACCGTTGGATTCTTTGGGGCTTGTTTCACTTAGGCATAGCCTGAACTTGATCGGCGCGGGTTGACGATGATTGATAATAATTTTCCGAACTTTGTTTTGGGTACGTTCAGTAAACGTACATGTGGGTTTTCCTATCTTTTGTACCGGTGCTCGGAATTGAAATCTGAGGGCACCGATTAAACCGCAGCGCCATTAATTGCTTAAAAAGACCTTTTCTGGAGTTTTTTTTCTCAGGAGGAGTTGTTTAAAAAAAAGTGAGGGATAAAAATATAATTGGTTTACAATTATATTTTCATTTCTTGTTAAGTGGATTAAGTGTTGCATCACAACACTTTATCCCTCTCTTATGTAGTTATAACCTATGTAAGGGAGTTAGGGGTGGGACCCACTTGTATTAAACTACCTGTGAGAGGATTAAAGGTGAGGTTGGGCCCACACGAACCCCACCCCTTCACATTCCTTAAACCTCCTCTAACTCCCCCATTAAATGGGTGATCTCTCATCTTCCATAACTCACTCCAACCCCCTTGTGACACATCCTCTCATTAATGATGCCAACTCTACTTCATTTAATTTTGACAAGCTCAAGATTAATTAAGTTAAGTTAATTCAACATTTGGAAATGTTTTGAAAATGCATGAGATGGGTAATAAAATAAGAAGAGTCTTATTTTATTAGGGGTTGGATTGTTGTGTGGGGAAGGGGAGGAGATAGAAGTTCATCTTCCATGTTGAAGAATGTGAAGAATGGTTCTTCTCCGATGAAGAACATCGACGCTTCGACTTAGAAGATTCGGCGACCCGGATTCTTCCATCTTCATCTTCCTCCACGACAAGGGAGAAGTCGCCGACTGCGGTGATCATCACCAACGACAACATACCTTCGTTCTTCATCATACCAACAAGTGAGGAGACATAATTTCCTCTTCGAACGCACCCCAACATCCACTAAATCTACATCCGACCTCGCGACGCCGTTCTCTGCGACACCCGATGTGCGACGTCAAATATCCAAGTAGGGGTTTTGTTTAATTTAATTTATGTGGATTATATCCTTGGACATTGTTTTTTTGTTGATAATTGATTGAGCAGCTTGTTATCGTAATAACAGGAGGAGGTCAGACCGCACGAACACGGCCGAACCTCCTCCCCCTTTTGTTGGTCGTACTCGTTGCGGCACGAGCAAAGGCGGTGCGGTGCAACATCACCACATGGAAGCAATGAAAAACGGGCGAAGAAGTGCTGCGCCGTTGCGTAGTGCCGTTGCGGCAATTCGAAGGCTCCGCAGAATGTTTAATTGACGGTGGATCGACGGGCATTGACGGAACAGGCCGCAGAGGTGGTTTGATGATTCCGCAGTAAAGTGCGAGACCCGAGGTGAACGCCAGCGTAGTCAGATTTGAAAACGGACCACCGGAACAACTCTGGTGGCCCGCGGAATTCACCGGCAGCGCGAGACGCCGGCGCGGCGGCAGTTCCGACAGACTCACCCTGTGCGAATAAGCTGGTCCCTAGGGTTATAGGTTGGAGGCACTGCATGTTGTTGGAGCATGAGAAGATTGAAGGAGAAATTAGATTGGATTGGAGAGAGAAATTGAAGTGATGAAATAATAAAGTAAATAATAATAAAAACCATAAAGGAAAGGAGGTTTGGGCATGCTGCATGGAGGAGGCGCCAATGTTGGTGCGTGGAAGATTTAGATGTTATAATTTTGTAAATTAAAATTAAAAATAATAATAACATAGTAATGTTATTATTATTTTCATTGGGAAAACCGTATTTTGATGGTATCTTCTTCATGCGGCCTCGGTTTCAAGAACCATCAGTGGCAATGCGACCCAGATTCTGAGACGGACATTATGAGTCCAATATTGGATTTTTTTTCAGGTTTTTGGATCAGGTACCCAAAGCGCTCGAAAAATAATAGATTTAATATTATTATCAAATCTTCGACCCACCATAACTCATGCGTGCGACGTCCGTTTGCCTTACCGTCAGTGGAGATATATTCCTGTCATTAATACATTCATTTCAAGTCTAATGTTGGATACTAAATTCTAGTTCGTGGTGCCGGGCCACGAAATACTGAATAATAATATTATTATTATTATTATGGGATCTTGTATCTGACATATCTCTCTCATACTGTGTCGGAATGACGAACTGTCTGTGACGTTGCGACCCTGGAATTATGACGGATGTTTCAAGACTAATTTTGGATATTTAAGTTGAGGTTGAGGTGTGGGACCCACGAGGACCGGTTCACGCATGATACGGTGAAATGCAAATTTTTCACCAGCTATCTGTTTGGGACCAATGGGTAGTCCATATCTTGTGTTTTTTCATATGGATCGCAATGGTGTGACCGGTTTGGTTAACCAGTGTCATTTGAAGTACGACTTGGTTGCATCAATCATGAATCCAACCAGGCCCACAAAGCGAAAACGCTTATAACTTGAGCTCCAGACGTCCGATTGACGTGCCGTCGACTTTGTTGGATTCTTATTGATGAGATGGAACTTTTGGTATACTTCCCCTGAGGTTTGGACGCTGTTGGAATATGGCCGGGTTGGATTGTTCCTGAAATCTAACCAGGCCCCTGGAATGGAAAAGCTGATAACTTTCAGACTGGACGTCCGTTTGACAAACCGTCAGTGGTGTTTGTGATCACGTTGAGAAACGGTCCCTATGAGTATACCCTATGAGAGTTTGGGGTACAGTTGAGATACGGCCGAGTTGGTTCACACACGAAACCAACCGGGCCCCTGGGACAAAAAGGCTAATAACTCATAGATGAAGTGTCTGATTGACGCACCTTCTATTTCATTGAGACCTCTATGACGAGGCGGTCCTTTGAGATACTTCTTAGTGGGACTTTGAGATGCTTGGAGTATCGACCTGTAGCTCATGGAGCAGACCCTCCCAGAGACGAGTGTTCAGAGTACAGAGACCGTGTAGCCAGCTGAGACCTGACGACTGCTTGACCGACTCGACTTGGAGTGAGTCGACTAGCCCAGTGGATGGAGTACTACTTTGTTGGGTGCAGAACCATAGCGGACGGAGCACTACCTGTGTGACAGTGCAGACCCGTGGTACTCGTCCGGAGAGTACCTCTGCAGGCTATTAGGGGGGTGTGCACTACTATGTTTGGGTGGAATACCCTGGCGGAAAGAACTACTGTGTTTGGGTGGCTGGCCCACGGTACTCGATAGGAGGAGTACCTCAGCAGTCTTAGGTTAGTGAGCAGTACCCCGGAGTCGTGACAGGACCACTGTACACTCCAGAGACGGGACACTTCAGCAGTTATAGTTTCGATAATGAAAACACTTGTTTGAGCTGAGTCTATGACCATTGTGTTTACCTCATGATTCAGATGGGTCACTTGATAACTTAGGTATATGTATGGGAATATATCTAAGTAGTGGTTATCCGTTGATTTCATAACTTTTGTGTTTCCTCATGATTGAGATGGGTTACATGAGAACTTAGGTATAAGTATGGGCTTATACCTAAGTAAGGGTTATCTGTTGAGATCCTTTTTGTGGTTAACCTTGTTGGACTTAGTGCGACCTTGAGGGTCTCAGAGTCCCTACTGAGTATCGTTATACCCACCCCTACACGGGCTATGCCCAAACCTCATTGTGTTGGTTGCAGATGACGAGCAACGAGACAGTACCCAGTGGTGGACTTCACTATGCGACAAAACTTGGAGGAGGTTGACGTGCGAGAGAGTTTTGGAGGCTAACTATACCTACCCTTCAGGTAGGATCCGTGGTGGATGATCCAGGAGCTGTGCTAACTATACCTAACCTTCACGTAGGATCTGTGGTGGACGATCTAGGAGCTGTGCTATATGTACCTACCCTTCAGGTAGGATCCGTGGTGGATGATCCCGGAGCTACGCTATCTGTACCTACCCTTCATGTAGGATCCGAGGAGGACGACCCAAGAGCTGTTTCTATAATTCCAGCTGTTAGTCTTTTCTGTAGTACTTCCATTCAGTTGTAGCTGTACTTTTCATTTGCGTTTGTATTCTGACCCTTTTCCTTTTCAGCACTTCTTTTGTACTTAATGTTTACTTCTTCTTGTACTCGGTGGTGTTTTGTTTACTTTTATAAAGGCAATGCCTTCCCAGTTATCGCAATTTACGCCTTTGGTGCTAGTCGCCAGCCCCTGCCCTATGGAAGGCGGGCTTGGGGTGGTCACGGCACGGGCCCTAAGGACGGGTCGTGACAATATACATTCATGTTTTGATCCAACAAAAATGATAATGAAAATCTCAATAGATTGATTTTCTTTGATCATATTTGAATATCATACATATGTTTTTCAATTTTAGGATTTATACGAAATTGGATTTTAGGAAATGGTTTGAATATTTCATGATCAGTTTCATATTTGATATGAGTAAGATCCAATGGTAATGGTATCCCCTCCTCAATGCAGAAATCCCCAATATCTTATGGTCCTGTAATTTTGGTTTTCACCGAATCTTTTTTCTTTCAATACCATATCTAATCCTGATTTCTACTAAATTAATCAATGGTCATACCAAATTTAGGGGTTTTAGTTGTTATATTTTAAGATTAAATTTTTTAACTATAAATGGTGATGATAAAAGTAAAATAAATTGATTGGATGTTGAGATTAAACTACAAAAAACCAAATACATGAAATGAATTAAAAGGAATTAATACAAAAGAACTATCACCCCTTTATTTAATAATATTATAACAAGGTATATTTAACCCCTCATCCACGTGATGATATGATTAGATGTATGGAAAAAATAAAAAGAAATAAAAAATAAAGTTGAGATTAAACTAGGGAGGATGGTGAAAAACATTGTTTCCCACTCTAGGCTTTGGCATCCATGATCTCCCAAACATCATCAAGTTATATCTCCCTTTTATAGGATCCATATTGAATTTGTATTAATGAATGTCATTAAATAATGCTCTAAATGTGGTATTGGTTGGGTCTTGGTTCTCATATTATGTCAAAAAATTTTGATATGCTGAATCTCAGAACATAAATATCGTCCCGATAATTTACACCTTGTGTAAATTATTACACCACATGTAAATTTTCATATTGATTTTCTTCACTTCACGATGTGTCACTATTTCATAAATTTAACCATTACATGGAGTGTAATGACGTACATGATATTTAATATCATTTTTCATCACTATAATCATTGTTTTCCTTGATTTTTTTAGTAATGTGCCTTGGAAGTGTTCCATGATCATCCTCAAAAAATTGATGTCACACTTCCTTTTCCAATTTTGTTTTTTCTCATACCATATAAAAATGAGTTAAAAAATCCCTCAATTGAAAATAAAAATTAGTTAAAAATATAAATAAATACAATAAAACACCATAAAATACATGCATGATATACATATAGTAGTGGTATCAAGCTACTTTATGTTTGTGGTTGGAATACTGCTATGAGTTTTGAGACAAGCGGAGTAGGTGTTTATAATATGGATAGTTGTATTGGTAGTTTACTATCATAGAATATAAGGACTATGTAAATTATCAATGTGAATAAATGTCTTCATTCTAATGATGAAAAAAATTTCAATATCTAATGTGGTTCTTATGGATTCCCACATTTTATTACATACCTTTTCATTATATTTTATAACCAGGTGATATTTAAAGATTAGTGCCTTGGGAAAAAAGGTACATAATAAATGAAAACATAATCTTTTTTAAATACACATTAAAGGGATATTGAAATGTTCATACTATTTACAATTACTACATTTCATAATATGGGGACATAAATAAAATTAAAGGGTGATTATGAGGCTCAGTAAGGGAAAACATGGAAAATAGTCTTCATGTGAGCTTGAGAGAATACAAAAGCAACATGATGGAATATCATAAAGGCATGATAAATATTAATATAATGATTATATCCACATTAATCATATCATTTAAATGTGGTTATACAATTTAATTTATACATTCATAAAAATATCACCATGGTACATCCTCAAGGAGTTGTAATAATGGCCAAGGTTATTTACCCAGGTATTGTAAAACTTGTCATCTCTGGAGATTAATTTATTTACCCAATTTCATGATGTACAATTAGGGCATGCCATTAATATTTATTTACATTCATGTGAGGCACATAGATCATAATCATACATTTCATAAATAACCTAGATAGAATAAAAGAAATGGGTTTCATATCAAAATCATATCATTCTAAAAAGTGCTTAAAAACAAGATCCTTTTGTCATTTTAATACCATGGAATGGGAAGGTAGGTTTTAGTTATATTAATACTAAAATTAAAATATATAATTTTAAAATCTATTTGAATACCCCTAGAGAATATAGAGGTTTGAGCATTAAAAAAATAAAATAATTTCATGAGAAAAAGAGAGAGATTTCGAGACGAGAATTCTACAAGATAATAGGTATGAAGAAAATTTTTATAAAACCTTTAAAAGAGATAGGACATGGGTCATACATTCATAAAATACGCACTAAATAGTTCAGTAATGGAATAAAATGGAAATAAGAACATGGTAATTAAATTTGAAAGATGTACCAAATAAAAGAGAACATTAAAAGAAAAGAGAAGTTGAGAATTCCCTTACCTTGAAGAGTAACTTATAAAAATCATTGGTTTGAAACATGAGGGATTTAGGACAGCTTGGAACGTAATACTATTATATATTTGAGGTGGAGGATTTTTTAATGAATGGAAATGAAGGAATTTAATGGTATTTATAGTAAAATAGTGGGAGTTTTTTATTACTTTTTGAGGACACTTCTACGATGGTATTTGAAAACCATGGGATTTATTGTGGTATTTGCCCATGTTTTTTACCCCATGAGGCAACATATATAATAATCCAATACATATTAGTTGACCTTTATTTGAAATTAAATATAACATCATTATGATGTCATTTAAAAAACCAAAAACTCAAAAAACTGAATATTTACTATTCACTAAAAAACAAAACATTTTATAAAAACCCATAAATTCAGCAGAACCAAATATTGATGTTCTAATATAAAAATGAACTCCATTTTATGAAAATAATTTTTAAATATTAAAAATTTATTATTTAACTAAAATAACTATTTACTTGAAAAAATAATAATAGTTCGCTAATAACTTCTAATATAGTTATTTACTTATACTATTATATCACATTACAATTCGAAATGTCAAATTATATTTATACTTCCTTATGTGATGTTACTATTACATGGGTCATATTACTATCAATATGGGTAAAATTACTATTCATAAGTTATTATTCACCAAAAAATTAAGGTGATTTTATCAGACTAAAAAATTTCTTACTGATCACACTTGTGTATGTCCGTTTTTCAAAAATCATTTCACTGTATCAATTGTTTAAATTATTTTGAAATAATTATTTTTCAATATTCATCAATAATATGATAATTCATTGAAAAATACTAAAAATACATTCTAGATTAATTTTATCATTTGAAATACAAAAATGATGCTTATTTTTCAATAAACAATTATTAAAAAAAATGGATTTCTCATAGAATCTAAGGATTCGTTACCTAACCCCTTATAACACCTGAAAATGACCTAAGAGTAAGGTGTGCAATGGTGATAGAAACTTGGGGCATCTCCAACAATGTTGCCCGAGTAATGATTTCTATCGACTTGAACTTCTCCTATGGGCGATATCATTCAAGCATAACATATTGAAGCTTGGATTGGTCTTGGTCCAGAGAAAATCTCAGTGAAGATAACTCCATCCCAAGCTCTAATAAATGGGCTTCATTTAGTATGATTCAGATAGGATAGAATGTGGAAATGCATACAGCCTTACCACTTCCCTCAAGTAAGTTCTGACAATTTTATTAAGAGAGAAATCCTCCTCAATAGAGATAAAGTGTGCAATATTGGTGAGATGGTCCACTATAACCCATATAATATTGTTTCATTTGGGAGTTTTTAAGAGACTAGTGAGAAATTCCATAGTGATATTTTCCCATTTTCATTCTGGTATTGGTAGTGGTTGTAATACCCCTTTTGAACGTTTTCACTCTTCCTTCCCTTGAAGACACAGCAGGAACCATGTAGTGTAGTTGGGAATCTCCCTTTTCATGTTATTGGAAAAATAATGTTCACTATGGTCCCTATAAATTTTAGTGCTTACTGGATGTATAGAGAATGTAGATCTATGGGAATCATCCATCAACTCCTTTTTTATTTCTGGAATAGATGGAACACATAGCCCTGTAAAAAATTGCAGAACACCTTCTTGATTAATATATAACTCTAGAAACTTCCCATCCTTCTAAGCCTCAAAATTATTTTGTAATAATGGATAATGTTTTTCATATTTCATGATCATATCTAGTAATGACAATTGAGAAATCATTTTTTATAGGGTTGATGATGTCCTTCCCCTTACAATTGTCAAGTCCAGTTATACTAGGTCTGTGATCAAGCGATCTCCTTGAATCCCCACATTACCAGAACAATCAGGTCTTTTCTATTTAATGCATTAGCAAATTTGATTTCTCTTTCCAGGTGATATTGAATTGAACATAGTCTTTATTAAGTTCCAACCATATCCTATTTCTCATGTTTAATTCCTTTTGTGTGAAAATATACTTCAGACTTTGATGGTTTGTGTATACATCACATTTATCCCCATAAAGATAGTGCCTTCTTATCTTCCGAGTAAATACATCCCCAACCGGCTCTCGATCATGTTTAGGATAGTTCTTCTCATTAAGCTTCAACTATCAAGTTGCATAAGCAATGAATTTTTCATTTTTCATAAGGATTCACCCAATCCCTTTTCAAGATGAATTAAAAATAATAATGAATCCTTCTCTAATTAAGAGTAGATTTATCATAGGAGCAGTAACCAATCTCATCATCAACTCTTGAAAAAATTCCTCACACTCTTTTGTGATGATTAACTTGACCCCCTTTTAAGTTAACATGGTTAGTGGATTGTAAAGTCCATAATTTTTTTCAAAAACCTCCTATAATATCCCGCTAAAACAAGAAAACTATGAATATATATTACTATTAAAGTATGAGTCCAATCCTCTACAACCTTTTTATTTTTAGGGTCAACTAAGATTTATTCAATGGTTACAATATTCCCCAAGAAATCAATTTGTTGTCACCAAGACTCCCACTTGATGAACTTTCCAAAAATAATTTCCTTCCGTAGAGTTTAAAAATTAACCCTGAGATGATCTTCATGCTCCTCCCTACATTTTGAATAAATCATAATTTCATTAATAAAAACTAATAAAAATTTATAAAGATAGTCATTAAATAATATATTAATAAAATCCATAAAAATAGATGGTGCATTAATCAATCCTAATGATATAAAAACAAATTCATAATGTACATATCTTGATAAGAAGGTGGTTTTTTGGAATATCTTCTTTCTTCATCGTCAATTGATGATAACCAGATCGAATACCAACATTGGAGAAGAATTTTGCTCCATTAATCTGGTCAAATAACTCTTCAATTCATGGAAGAGGGTATTTTTTCTTCACTGTGATCCTGTCATGTTCTCTATAATCAATGCATAGCCGCATCAATCTATCCTTCTTCATAAAGAGAACAGGAACTCCCAAAGGAGACACAATTGATTAGATAAACCCCTTCTCTAAAAGATCTTGGAGTTTTTTTCTTAATTTATCCCACTTCATGTTTGAAATCCTATATAGGGCCTTTTATATTGGATGACATCCTGGTACGAGTTAAATGGGTAATTCTACCTGTCTTTCTTGGGGAGGTCTTGGTAACTCTTTATAAAATACGTCAATGTATTCAACGATTATGGGGACAATTTTTATCCTTATACTCTCATTTCCTTATTCATATTCACTGACAAAATATATATATAAATCTATAAGAGGTGATTCTAGATAATTATCTGGTAAAGAAATATCTCCTTAGAAGATTTGGTAGGTTTCCTATAGAAGACTACTGAGATTTCCTGACATCTTCATTTGATCAAAGTATTATAATTTGATATCTAGTCAATCCCTTGTGTAATGTAAAATTCTAGCATGAAAATGACTACTATATTTGAAATAAAATTGTTTCACTAAAGTAAATACTCGAGTTCTGAAACACTGGTGATGCTTGGATAATCCATCCAAGAGTCTAGACTGATAACTAAACTTTTACATGTTTAGGTATTGATTCTATATTCTTTGAAAACATGGAGGAAATAAATGAATACATAGTACCATAATCAAAAAAATTACTTTATAGCTTTGAGATACCAACTAGAGTACCTTACACCACATCATTTTGGGCTTCATATTTAGTTTTCATGATAGAAAAAGCACGTCCTTTCTACCTTTTCCTTTGTTGAGGCCGATAGTGATTCCTATCCACATCCCTCAGATTTGGACCGTGATTCGGAAATTTCTAAATCTGTCCACCCTTGAAGCATTAGAAGTCAGGTAGGGCGTGCACCATCTTCCCTTTATGACTAGTGTTGGTACGTTGAGTCTTTACATCACTAAAAATTTCTACGTGATATGGGCATCTCTTCTAGGCTTGTAACACTTCCCTCTCATGAGAACGTAGTTCCCCATATGCTTCTTCCGACATTTAGTACACATGGAAAGTTTTAATATCTATCCTCATAGTCTTTGATCAATGCTCCTCCCTAATAATGGCTCTATTGATCCCTTATTTTTGGTGGATTTGTGAGACCAATGCATCTCACTGAACTCTAGTTTGGCTTTATTGAACTCCGCAAAATCTCCTCATAACTATCATTGTCTCAATTGGCTAAATTATTCCTCAAATGAGGTGTTTTTCCACCAAAGAATATATCAACATTCCCAGTTGGAGCCACAGAAAAGATAGAAGTGTAACTAGATATAATATTAAAGATCATCTCATAAATTCCGATAGATTCATTCTCATAATGCTTCAGCTTAATAAATTCCTTCTCCGTTTTCATTCTCATTGAATGGGGGAAATACTTATTGATGGAGATATCTATAAACTATTCCCACTCTATATGTTTAATCTCCCCTCTTGGCCTCAATTTTTTAATCTGTTCCCACCACAGATCAACTTCTCCCTCTAAGCGGTAAACAACGTAGGTGACCTCCACTTGTTCTGAATAGTGGAATTTAGAAAAGATTTTTTTAATAGAGCATATCCACTATTTCTTAAACAATGGATCAGTAGATCCACTAAATGTTGATGGTCATTGAATCTTAAAGGAATCCAAAAATTTTTTTTTCCTTCATTGTGAAATTTGTCTCTTAGCTTGATTCATGTTATTCCCCATAACTTGAGTCAGTGGATTGATCATTCTCATGAATGTTTCCATTCAATCTTCCATTAGAGGGTCATCAGCACATGTTCTATTGCAGTCACCATTTTCATGGTTCCTTCTATTTCCCTCAATTTTATAAAAGAATAAAATTTTATTGAGAAAATTATTTTATTTAAAAATATTTTTTCAATAACTCATTTTTGGGTCTTAAAACATCATTCTTAAATATAATATTCTTTAACATCAATTACATTTCTCTATAAATCCTTTATAATGATTCATACAATGCTTGTGATTAACCAAACATATACCCTAAGAATGTCGAACCAGGAGTAAAAATAGTCGTATTTTCATGAACCAATTCCCATTAAATTCTATCTTAAAGTGGTGTTTTTGGGTTTTACCCTTATATTCTACACTTCTAGAGCCACATCTACTTGTTCTTATCCAGAAAGGGATTTAATTTTTTGGAGACCACTTTCCTAATACTTCACCAAAATACCAGGATGATTTACAATATTTAAACATTTTATAGGGTTCTTCCTAAAATTTTAATATCCTAATTTCCAAAAATAACTACTATATCTATTGATACCAACTCTGTCATCCCACCTTTTATTATATAACATTTAATAACATTTTTCAAACACCGGATCTTTAAAGGTTAGTGTATTGAAAACAAGGTACATAATACATGGAATCCTAAAAAATTAATTTAATACACTTGAAAGGATTATTTAAAATTTCATCCTAAGTAAAATTACTGCATCTCATAACCAAGGGACATACATCAAAGGAATGGGTGATGATAAGGCTTTTTAAGGGAAAACAGAGAAAGTGGATTACATGAGAGCCTGAGAGAATACAGTAAGAACTTGAGGAAATAACAAGATAGAATGAAAAATAGGAATATCATGATAATAAGAACATAAATAATATCTTGAAAATGTGGCTACCACATTTAATTTATATATTTATATTCATATCCCCAAGTTCCATCCCCAAGGTGTCCTTATAATTACCTAGTTTAATTACCAAGGTATCATAAAACAAGTCATCTCTAGAAATTAATTTCTTTACCCAATGCATTGAAGTACAATTAGGGTGCGTGTAAAGACCCATACTTGATGTACATGGATATTACATTTCTTTTTGGGAGTACTAAATAAACTAGACAAATTGATACTCATATACCATATTATATTAGTGTCTTTGGAAACACATAACATTTTCTTCTAGCTTGGTGGATGAACTTCAACGTCTCCCATAAAGATCTTCCCCATTTGTTATTATACAAAAAATCTTTCTTTAAATCCCTGGGAAAAGAAAACATCAAAAAGGGTGAGCTCAAATGCTCAGTAAGAGTAAACACTGAGAACATAAAAAAACCCATAAACATTAAAATGTAAAAACATGAACATAATGTTTAATTATCAAAATAATGAGTTATGAATTAAATTTGGGCAGTTTGTATAGCATAAATCATATATGAAACGACCATGATATCATAACATTGACATAAAACATGGAATTTTGGAAAAACAATAAGAAAATAATATGACTTCCATAGAATCCAATGCATTTCTACCAAGACCATTATAGTGGACAATGTCTTTCACTGAACCAGGTTTACTTGTCATTCCATCCATGTATTACTGAACCAAATTTACTGGACGTTTTAGCTCTGTATTACTGAATTGTATTTACTTATGGTTCCATCCTTGTTTATCTCATGAGATATAAATCTTCACCCAATGTATTGGAGATATATATAGGTCCCACCAATTTCAAAATAAAATAATTCTAACATTTTCCACAAAAACATAAATAATTCTTCATAGCATAACACACGAAACAAAATGGGCTTCTTAAACATCATTCCACTATAGAATAATCCATATAAAATATCATTCCATCAATAACATAATCAAATCATAGAAACAATTGATATATAAACATAACACTATTTAAATACTATCATTTTAGATGGAAAATAATTTTGATAAAACACTTGAACTGAATTCTTGAGGAAAATATACTTTCTTTTTCAAAAAAAATTTCATTTCTAAAAATTACCCAAAATATTAAAAGAAATTAATTTTTTTGAAAATAATAATCAAATATTATAGAGGAAGATTCATGGAAATACAGTTTCTGGAAACTATAAAAATCCATTCATGCTGTATAAGTTAAAAAAATTCTCCTCTTACTTTTTCTAGAAAAGTAAAAAATTACCTCAAATTGAATAATGAAAACATATTCTATTCATATAGTTTAATAAAAATTATCCAAAGGTTAAAATTATATTTAAAAAATTATAGAATAATAGAAATAATATTACATAATTAGGAAACATGTATGTAGATGATAAATATACCCTAGTTAATACTAATTTATAAACAATCTCAGATAAAAATGAGATTTGAAAATTATATCTTACCATTTTATAATTAGTTGAAACAAGTGCCTCAAAAAAATATAATTATATGAATACGTAAATATATTACCCTTCATAATAGAATTAATAAGAATATTCATTGTAAATATAAACACCATAAAAAATAATTAGGTGGTTTACGAGGCATATGTCCCACAAAAATAAGAGTGAGACAAAAAAAACCTTACCTTATGTTTGATATGCATAATATGTATCTGAAACACATGTATATTGATTTAAATAATGTTATTAACTTATTAAATTATGATAGTCATTTTTATTATATCATATATTATTATATTCTCATTCATTGTTTAGTAACATTTCTTTGTTACTCATTATTCAGGTATTAACTGCTTTATGTTATTAAGCATATTTCGTCAAATAAGTTATTATTTCTCTTATTAGGGTATAGTTATATCTTTTAAAGAATGATATTATCATAATATATATCATATTTATTCATTAAATTAATTTATATAATCATGACTTAATGAATATCATGTAGAATAAATCACATCGCATTATAGAGATGATAGTTCGTACGTACGCATGAGCAACGATATCGTTACTATAATTGTTGAACTATATTGACATGGATGGTGTATAATATTTTATATTAAATATCATTTTATAATAATAATATAAATTTATTACTTCCATCATTATACACATCTATTTTAGTTAGTGATGAAAATTTTAGACCATATCATAAATATTCTATATTTTTAAAAATGTTTTATTATTTTTAAATAATTTCATAAAACACTATTTTGATAAACAATCAATAGTTTCAATTTTGAAACTATTCAATTTATTGATTTTAAAAAATATAAAGATATCAAATTAACTTAGAACCAACTATTTTATTACATTTCTATGAGGTCAAGGTTATCTCTAAAATTCATTGTACATATTAATTATCCAAAAATATATTTATTTTAGTATTTTTAATAACATTAATTTGATATATACATTAACAAAATAATTACTTCAATGTTTTTTGTATCATTATTTAATATAAATATTTATTATGTAAAAAATAAAAATAAAATACTATAATGAAGATAAATTTAATAAATTTTCAGGATAAAACATTTATTAGAATTTATATGCTATAAAAGAAAACATTAAAAATGTTATAATTATTAAATATGGAATGTGAGAACTTTAACATTACTTTAAATAAAATAATATAATGGTCATTATATATTCTAAAAGGATTTAAATGGTCACTAACATGAGTATTGGATGATTATGGTCGAGATATACTTGAAATATAAGATTTTATCATGTGTTTGGACCTTTTTATGGTAATTAATATTTTAATAAAAAATGTTTAATTTATTTCCCATCAATTAATTAATTTTTACATCATCAAAGAATAAGAATTTATGGTAATTATTTATTTCTCAAAAATTTAAAAAATTTACCAAGATGTAAGTAATTATTTTATCTTTCCATGGACTATTTGTTTTTGAAGATATCACCTGATAATCCTTATATTGAAATTATTTTACTTATAAGAAATGTGAGTTTGAAATTTTTTCACAGTCATAGGTTTTATTAATATTTATGTCATTTTCATTGTCCAGTGGACTCTAAATGACTCAGCTTCAACCTTACTATTTTAAGGTTAGAACATTATTCATATAATGGTATTTTTTAGATTTTACGATAGTTTTATTGTCCATATCATATCATTAGTTACCCAAATTTACCCAATATACCTTGAACTACGGTAAATAAAAATTACCGTAGTTACTATTCATAATATCCAAAAATAAAAGTATCCTATTAACATAATTGGGACACACTAATTCCCAATAAGGAATCCATTTTTCATAATTAAAATCATATAATTGATATAAATGAATTTAAAATTAATTCCCATTATTAAAACCAAAAGGCGGGTTTTTAAGAAGTAAAACTTATCAAAATATTATCACATTTTTATGTCCAATTTAAATGTGAAATTACTACCAATGAACCACATGGGATTAAATGATAAAAAAAATAAGCCAATTAAATCCTAAAAATAAATGAAAATTTAAACTTACTATATATATTAATTATATGAAAAGGAAGTTTGGAATTAAAATGCAGTATTTCTCACTATTCATTGAAATATGAATTTTATCAAAAAAATACAAAAAATTCAAAAAAAAAATAAATTTCTATGTCCTTCCAAATAATTAGTTTATTTTGTAATATTAAACTTATAAAATTTTTAAAACTAGATTTTAAATGGGTGCAACATCAAAAGGAGGTAAACTGCATTTTTTGAAAAATACTTCTTTTATCAAAAAAAATTAATTTGTTCTTATATCATTTTCTAGAAAATATGTCACATTATTTCTAATGTAATATAAAATTAAAAATTTGGGTAATACTATTCATAATTTATAGTTTATATCCCATCAAATAAAAATGTTTTTATAACATATTTCATTTTAGTGAAACTAAGTATTACATACAATGCAAGCTATCGAGGAAAGTTTCTCTTGCATGTAACGCAAGCCTAGAATAGTGTTTTGTATAGAAAAAGATAATATTTTTGGAGAATACAACATAATAAATCAAGGAAATTTAAAATAATATATCTCATAAAATCTTTGGTAGTTACATTCTACCCCCCTTTAAATTAATTTCATCCATAAAATTTTGTGGGTGTTATAAAAGGTATACTACTTGAAAATTTCATTCATAGAAACCCACATAATAAAAAGGGATAAAAAAACATAATTTAAAATATTAATGTTTGAAACATAACGGTTACAAAATGTACCTCATCACTAGGTTTCAACATAGGAGAACATAGCTGGGAAGTGAAATCATAGATATGAAAGGGAAATCTAACCATCATGATCTGATGGATAGTGATAGAGAATATGGTTTGGAGAAAGTTAACTACCAGAAAGCCCTAAATATTATATGATGTAAGGGACCATATTATTTATCAGATAAGAAGGCACTAGGATAACATTTTTGGTTTCCATATCCTTTACCTAAGGTTTATGGATTTTCCAATGAGGAGAAATACATAAATGATTTCAGTATAATATCACCATTAGTCATTCACTATACAATTTACACTTCATCTACTGTTTAAATAAATGATGTTTAATTTGGAATTTATGAAGTGTTATCATAACATGCGATAGATTGATTGTTCATTTAATTTTCCTCAACAAAAAGGTTAAAACAAGTTATCCAATATGCGTAAGTCCACATATAGTGAGATAATATATTAATATAAAAACCTTTAGTTGGAAAATAAATTATACTATCTATAAATGGATAACATTACAATCCATCCAAAAAATGGACAATATAAAACATTAGAAATAGGTGAACTAAATCAACATAACATTTTTATCACATATCTCAATAGGATGTTCATGGTTGTCACATTCCAAACATGTGAATGGATTAATAATGTATTCTCTTGAAACATGATAAAAACATGAATTACCTTAGAACCTTAGTGAAAACATGGATTCTATCAAAATTAACTCTTTCCACACAAAAACAAATTACCATGAATTCTATATACTCAAACCATCATATCAGTTTGTCCTTATATCAGTCATGAGGTCATTAATACTATCAAAAACCTCAATATATCTTTATCCCTTCATTATGTGCATATCGTGTGCTTTACAAAAATATTTCAATTGTATTTCGTGGATATTGGTACCATATACTTATAAAAACCCACAACGGACTATTACATAGGTATTCCAATATTCCATAATACTATAAAATAGATTCTAAAACACTGTTTTTGAATCCCACTACATAATCACATAATCGTTCAACCACTTTTTTTTATACTCAGTATCACTAATACTGATCACATGTGACTTCCCTTGGTCTTTTTCCGTAAGTGTTTTTTGGTGTTGATCATCATTAAGCCTTATATTTGAGAATTAGTTAGCATAATTCCCCATTTCATATTACTTTTAACATTTATGTGTGGGTTGTTCATTCTCTGTAGTATTTTCTCTATTCAAATCATGAAAAACCTTTTCCCATTACTTCGACACTCAACTGATCGATGACCTTAATTTTTATACTCAAAACAGTTACTTGTAACTTTAAGAAAATATCCACCATTTTTCTTTCCACACATTGAGCATAAGGAAATATTCCTCTTCTTTTCACAATTGTTTTGAGATTTTACCTTGAACTCCATCTTTCATTTCTTGTCAAAACCATGAGATGGATATGTAACACCAATTTATACTTCTACTATGATAGCGCAACACATAATATATTCATAAGTACAAAAGTATCTTATAGCTAATTCCTTTTGAAGACTTGTTTTTAAGACACTGAATAATAAATCAACAATACTTTCAGGTTGGATGATAAATCCGGAAGCATACCTTGAAAGTTTTTTCAAATTAACCTTGTGTGTACCAAAAGATTCATCATACTTTTGTATAAGCTTAAGGAACACCATTTCCTTCTTTTTTCAAAGAATATGATGGATGAAATTATTGAAAAATCGGATCTGGAACTCATCCCATTCCATGGATTCAATTTCACCTTGATGCCTTGTATGCTTATTTAGAGTCCACCGTTGGTCTGCTTCACCTTCTAAATGATAAACAACAAATATGAAATTTTCATTTTCCAAATTGAAATGTAAGGAAAATATCATTTAAATGGTATTGATCTATTGTTTTCTAACAAGTGGATCAGAAGACCCATTGAAAGAAGGTGCATGTTGCCTCATGAAGGAATCAATAGAATTTTGTCCCATTATCTTCTCATTCAGATGTCCTGAATGATTCATAGATTGTGTATGTATAGAAATAATTTTTTTAATACATCTCCCATAAAATTTTGTTGATTAGGAGGACAATCATTACATTTCCCAGTGTATTCATCATCAAAACGGTTCCTTTGAGTTCCAGAAATTGTCTAAAACGCAAAATGAACAATGTGAGAGGAAAAAATCATACAAGGAAAACGATATAATCAAGGGGGATTACTTTCAATATCTAAAATATCTGGTTTAATTATAAGTTATTCATGATTTTTACCATTATACTAGGAATTTAGCCAATTTTTATACTATTCCTTTAGTACATCCCTAGACATACAATAGAAATATCTCTAGGGATCTCACTAATGTTTTTTCATCCATGTTGACAAATGTAAACTAATCCTTCACTCTGATACCAACATTAAAGAACCAATCAAGATATATATGAAAATTAGATTTATTTTGAGGAATAATTAATACATTAGAAAAATTGACATCCAAATACTGTATTATTTTTGTGTATTTGGAATCATGGAACACATTCTTCTATCATGGTGAAATATCTTCAACATCTCCCATAATGATATTTTCCATTATTTTATCTACCTAAAACCATTATTTATATCCTGGGGAAAAGAAAAAAAAAAGGGTGATCTAAAATGCTCAGGAAGGGTAAACATGGGAAGATAAAACAAAACATAATCATTAGAATGTAAAAACATGAAAATAAATTTTATGTATCAAAATCATGGGTCATGAAATAAATATTTTTAGTTTTTAAGGCATAAATCATAAATTAAACGACCATGAAAACAAAAAATTGAAATAAAAATCTGGTTAAATCTGGTTAAATCATAAATGAAATGACCATGAAAACAAAAAATTGAAATAAAATATGGAATTGTGGAAAAAAATATGCACAAAATACGATTTCAATAGTAGAGAAGACATTTCTACCAAGGCCATCAAAGTAGAAAAATTCCATTACTAAACTGGCTTTACTATCCCTTCCAGCCATGTATTATTGTACCAGATTTACATGATGTTCCAGCTCTATGTTACTAAACCAGTTTTACTTTTCATTCCAGCCATGATTATCTCATTATATATAAATCATACCCAATGTATTGGAAGGAGATGTAGGTTTAACCCATCTCATAAGGAAATCATTCTTACATGTGCCACCAAACCATAAATCATTCATCATAGCATAACCCTTAAAATAAAAGTTCCTTCTTAAACATCATTACATCATAACGTAATTCATGTAAAATATCACTCCATAATTAAAAAAATAATATCACAGTAATAATAGGGATATAAACATAACCCTATTTAAAGAGTTTTATCTATGATGGAAAATAGTTTTGATAAAACACTAGAACATAATTACAAAAAAAATCATTTCTTTTTAAAAAACATTTTCTTTTCTAAAAATTATATACAATTTTAAAATAAAATAATTTTGTTGAAAATAATCATGAAATAGTGTTGAGGAAGCTTCATGGAAATACAATTTCATGAAACTAGAAAAATCCATTCTTTCCATATAAGTTAAAAACCATTTTCCTCGTACTTTTACTAGAAAATTAATTAAGTACATCGAATCGAATAATGATAAAGTATTCCTTTCGTAGCGTTTAACAAAAATTAACCAAAGAGTTAAATTAACTTTAAAAAATTGTATAAGAATTGAAATAAAATTACATAATTATGAAACATGTATGTGGATGATAAATATACCAAAGGAAATACTTATGTATAAACCATCTTGGATAAAAACTAGATTTCAAAATTATCCCTTGCAAATTTATAATGAATCAAAACATGTGCCTCATAAAACAAATAAACTATATGAATATGTAAATATAATAAACTTCATAATATAAATAATAAAAATAGTCATGGTAAATATAAACACCATAGAAAATAATTAAATGGTGTATAAGGAATATTTCCCACAAAAATAATAGTGAGACAAAACAATCCATAACCTTTGGTTTGATATGCTTCGTATGTATCTAAAACTATTATATAATGATTTAAATAATGTTATTAACTTATTATAGAGTCATATTCGTTTTTATTATATCATATATTATTATATTCTCATCTGTTTGTTGGTAACATTTCTTTGTTACTCATTATTTGGGTATTAACTGCTTTATGTTTTTATGCATGTTTTGTCAAATTAGTTCTTGTTTATCTTATTAGGTTATAGTTATATTATTTACAGAATGATATTAGAATAATACATATCATATTTATTCATTAAATTATTTTATATAATCATTTTTTTAATGAAGATCTTGTAGAATGAATCATATCACATCGTTGAGACCGTAAGTCATACGTATACACGAGTGATGATATTGTTTCCATAATTGTTGAATTGTATTGAAATGGATGGTGTAAAATATTTCAAAATCAATATAATTTTATAATAATAATGTATATTTATTATTTCCATCATTTTAAACATCTAGGTATGATGGTGATGAAAAACCTACTACACCACAGTGTGGAGGCGATAAGTCATACGTACACACATATAGTGATTTAATTTTTCATAGGATGGATAAAATATGAAATATGGTTGTTTCATATTCATAATAACATGTAAGTATAAAATATAAACTTAATTAATTACATAATAATGAAACATATCATGAATAGTAAGTAGAAGAAGAATGAACTTTTAAGGAATCAGTATAAGAGATTACCTCTTCCTTGACACGATTCATCTAAATCTATTCATAGAGCACTACTGTTGGTCTTTGAAGATGTCCAAAACCTCTAGAATGAAAATAAGGATGAATAGAAGGAAAAGTCTGTGGTTATGGCTGATAAAGAATGCTCAAAATGAATTTAAGAGTTGAGAGAGAAAGTTCCCCTTTATAATTGAGGAGAGGGGCACCTTTGGAAACCTAAAAAATATTAATTTATAATAATATTAAAATGATTACAAATACCTCCAAAATGAGATTTTATCAGAGATAAAATATGATAGTATTTAAATATAATCAGAAAATAAAATTTAGACAAATTTTGATGTCAATTTAAATATTATCATTTTAATTAAAAATTAGTTATTATATTTTATTTTAATTAAGTTAACAAATGATTCAATATTAAAAAAGTGAAATATTTACTAATATTATTTAAATTACAAAATAAATGAATAAATAAGGAAATTTTAGACCATATCATAATTATTCTATATATTTTAAATTGTTTTATGATTTTTATATAATTTCATAAAACAGTATTTTTTATAAACAATCAATAGTGTTTATTTGGACACTATTCAATTTATTGATTTTCAAAAATATAAAGACAACATGTTAACTTAGAACCAACTATTTTATTATATTCTTATGAGGTCAATGGTATCTATAAAATTCATTGAAATTGTAAATTATCCAAAAATATATTTGTTTTAATATTGTTAATAAAATTTATTTGATATCCCAACTAATATTATAATTACTACAATGATTTTGTGCAATTATTTAATATACTTATTTTTTAGATAAAAATTAAAAATTAAAATACTATAATGATTATAAATTTAATAAAATTAATGATAATATATTTATTCAAATTTATCTTCTATGAAACCCATCATTAAGAATGATATACTTTTTAAAGTATGAATGTGACAACTTTACATTACTTGAAGTAAAATAAGATAATGTCATGATATATTCTATTAGGCCCCAAATGGTAACAATCATGTCCTTTGGATGATTATGGTCAAGATATACTCAACCAATAATATTTGATGATGTTTTTGGACTTTTTTAGGGTTATTAGGATTTTAATAAAAATTTATTCATCGATTTCTCATCAATTAATTATTTTTTACAACATCAAAGAATAAGAATTTAAGGTAATAATTTATTTCCTAAAAATTAAAAAAAAATTACTATTGTGTATTTTTTTATTTTATATTTCCATTTACTATTTATTTTTGAAGATATCACTTGGTTATCCTTATATTAAAATTATTATATTTATATGAAATGCGAGGTTGACATTTTGTCACTTTCATTGGTTTTATAAATATCTATGTAGTTATCATTATAAAGTGAAAATTAGATGACTTAAATTAAAACTTAAGATGTTAAGGGTATAATTTTATTAATATAATAAGATTTTGGATGGTTTTAGGATAATTATATTGTCTCTATCATATCATTAGTTACCCTAATTTACTCTATTTACATTTAACTATGGTAAATAAAAATTATTATAGTTACGATTCGTAATATAAAAAAATAAAAGAAACCTATTAACTTAATTTGGACCTACTTATTCGAAATATTAAATACATTTTTCATAATTCAAAACATAGAATTGGGAGAAATTATTTTAAAATTAATTCTTGCTGTCAAAACTAAAAAAAGGTTTTTAAGTAATAAAAACTTATCAAAATGTTTTCGTGTGTTTATGTCCAATTTAAATGTTACATTACATCCAATGACAAATATGGGATTAAATGATAAAAAATAATCAAATTAAATATTAGAACCAATTATAAATACAATCTAACTATATAGATTAATTCGACAGAAATGTCGTTTGAAATAAAATGCAGTATTTTCATGATTCATTTAAATATGAATTTTATCATAACAAATATCTAAAAATAAACAAAAGTAAATATTTATTTCCTTATTTTAAAAAAGAATATTATTTAGTAAAATTAAATTTATAAAAGTTTCAAAATTGGATTTCAAATTTGTGTGCCATCAAAAGGAGGTAAAACTGTATTTTTTAAAAAATAATAATTTTATTTGCAAAAATTGAATTTTTTCTTATATAAAATTTTAGAAAATAAGTACGATGAATACTAATGTTATATAAAATTCAAAAAGTGGTTATTATTTTTCATAATGGGTAGTTTATATCCATTCAAATAATAATATTTTAATATTATATCGTTGATTAGTGAAACTCGGTATTGAGTACAATGCAAGCTATCGAGGAAGGTCACTCTTGAGTGTAACACAAGCCAAGAACAGTGTTGTGTGTAGCACAAGATAATGTTGGTGTAGCGTACAACATAAGATATCAAATAAATAAAAAAATATATATCTCATAAAAATCTCTGGGTGTTACAACACACCCTTAATATGTATTTATTTTCTTGTGATCCAAAAAGATCATAAAAAAATATTTCATAAATAACCCATATAGAATAAAATAAATTGGTTTCATTTCAATATCATATAATTTTAAAAAGTTCATAAAAATAGGATCCTGTTGTCATTTTAATCCCATATAATAATAATGTAGGTTTCATGTATGTTAATCCTAGAATTAAAATATAAAATATTTCTGTCTATGTGAATAACCATTGTAGAATATAGAGGTTTGGGTAATCCAAAAATAAAATAAAAAAATTTTTGGAGAAAAAGAGAGAGATTTGGAGATGAATGTTTTACAGCATAACAGGTATGAAACATAGTTTTATAATGAATTAAAAATAGAGTTTAAATGGATAAATCATTCGTAAAATACTCATAATATAGTATATATATAGAATAAAATTTAAATAGTAACAAGGTATGGAGATATGAAGGTCATACAACATAAAACAGAACTAGAAAAAATGGAAATGTTGGGACTTCCCTTACCTTGATGTGTATCTTCTAAAACTTTAAGATCGAGGCCATGAGAGATTGAGGAAACCTTGGAAGGTAATACTATCAACGCTTTAAGGGGGATGCTTTTGGATTGAAAGTAAATGAGGGAATGGCTTGGTATTTATAGTAAAAGAGAGGGAGTGTTTTTATTAATTTCTAAGGACACCTCAACGATGGTATTTGAAAAACCATGGGCTCTACCATGGTATTTTCCCATTTTATTAGACACTTGGGTCACCTCATATCATATGTTAATTGACATGAGTCGACAAGAATTTTAAATTAATTATTACATAAATATGTATTCATTAACACACAGAAAACTCAAAAACAATATTTTTACTATTCACTAAAAACCAAAAAAATATATATATAAATCTCATAAATTCACCCTAATCTAATATCAATGTTTTGATTAAATAATGAATTCCATTTTATGAATATAATTTTCTAAATATGATAAATTTAATTTTTATGTAAAATCACCGTTTTCCTGAAAAAAATATTAATAGTTAACCAACATTTTCTAAAACATTTATTTTCTTATTCTATTATGTCACATAAAAACTCATGATTCCTAAATTATATTTACACTTATTTATGTGAGTTTACTATTCCATTGGTAATATTACTATTCATAATGGTAATACTATAATTCATAATTTACAATTCACAAAAAAATTATGTTGATCTTATTAGACTCAAAATTTCATATTGATCACACCCATGTATATCTATTTTTTTTAAAACAATTTCACAATACAAATTATTTAAAGTATAAAAAATTATTTTAGAATACTATTTTTTTCAACAATCATCAATAATATGAAACATCTTATAAAAATACTGAAAATTAATTCTATTTTAATTTTGAAATTTGAAATTCAAAAATGTGGTTTATTTTACCATAAAACCAATTTTATTTATAAAAATGGATTACACAAAGAATATAAGGCCTCATTACATAACCCCTTATAACACCTACATAGGAACTAAGAGTAAGGTGTTAAATTATGACAGAATCTTAGGGCATCTCATACATCTTTTCCCGATAGCTGATTTCTATCAACATGAACTTCTCCCATAAGAGATTTTGTTCAAGATTAAATTGTTGAATATTAGCTTGTGCATGGACCAGAGAAAATCTCTATGACCCTGCCTCTATCCCAAGATCCAAAAAATGGGCAATATGTGGTACGATTCTATTAATATATTCCATCAACTCTTATTTCTTTATTAATTATCCATTGTCATTTATATTTATAAATAATAATTATAAAGTTAAAAATTATTATGATTTTCCATGGTCATGTTAAAAAATGGTCATATAAGTTTCCAATCTCAATGGTTACATTTTAATAATACACATATAGTTTTATTGACTATGTCACTATTAAAATTTCATATTTAGGAAATATAATATTATTCAACATTTAGGGTCATTGCAGTTCTCATACACTTCTTAAGATGCATTCATCAGCATAATTCAATCCTCTTGGAAAAAATCAAATCAGTATAATTATGGATTGTAGAGGTGTCACTAAATTTCCATAATTTTTACATTTATGTAGATAATTTGTTTGGATATATTTTTATTATGGAAGTGAATATAATGGTTAGGAAGCTAGTTGGAAATATAAGTGTGGTTTCATTGCCTCAAACAATGGTGTTCATGGAAATAGAGGCAGAGTTAACCATGACTGATGATGGGGCTAGAACAAGAGTGCACCGAGGTTACATTGGGGAATTAAAATACTAGTTCATGAAAAGACATGTCAATCTATTGAAGGTACACCTTAAAGACATTTTTTTAGGTATGAGGGAAATAATATGAATGTGGGATATATCACTAGGATATAGGTAGTAATATCACATACAATGTGAATAATATTTCAAGGTCCCAAAGTGTTGGGGGATTGCTACAGCAAACCATCCATGTGTCCATGGGTTTTTTAAGGGGTGTGAGAAATTAAATTCCAGGGAATTTTTGTAAATATAAAGACAAGATTTTGGGGTTAGATGTAAATTGTTTTATGGTGGTGGGAAATTAATTTTAGGGGAGGTATTTTAAATATATAGATCAATCAGGGATGGTAGTAGGAAGAGGATAATAAATAGTGGTAGTGAGTGAGACTGATGGGTGAGAAAGTAATCATGGGTATTCAATAATTTTAGAAGGATAAGGAGAAATAACTCTCTAATTTGGGGTGTCTATCAGAGATTATTCATCTTCTTCCACTTCTCAATATTCATCTTATCATCATTATTAGGTTGTACTCTTGTAATTATTATTCCATGTTAATGGTTTAATAATTTTTTTTATTTTCCCCTCACTATCACCAAGGATCCTATCACTCTAAAAAATTATTTATATTTTGAATGAATGGACCAATTTGATTATGGTAGTATCATTGGAAAAATTTATGATGGGGTGATAAGAATAGGATTCATGTGAAATAAGTGTGCGAATTATATCAATTGGGTTTCCAATGAGAAATATTTACTGCTAAAATAGTTTTTATGCTAATTTAGAATACTAATAAAAAATATTTAATATTTAATGATACATTTTAGATATATAACTATATTACCAATGTGTCAATGTTAATTAAATTTAAAAATTTATTGAAAATAGGTTGATAGCATCATTTTTCAAGATTAATATTATCTGTAAATGTTTTTTCCTCTCTTACTCTTTTTAGAATTGGACCAACAACCATTTCAATGGTACAAGTATTTTACTTTGGTCTATTTTAAATCTGTATCTAATTTTACTCATCAAAATATATATGGAATATAAAAAATAAACCTAGAAAAGAAACATTAACTAGACTTCCTTGTTTTTTTTGTGATTTTTTGAACAAATTTTTATCTAGTATCACTATCATTTGATTATGGTCCATGAAGTTTAGTTGTAATTATGTTGAAATTTTTTTTATCCAAATATTCTCATGCCTAATTATTTTCTGGCTGTAATATTCCATTGGAATATTTTTATCAAAATTTTCTGATATGATATCCATGTTTCATTCTTGTTTTGTTTCAAGGTGTTTACCATATCATTTTCTTTCTTTATCTTCAGATTCTCTATTGAAATAATTTTTTTTGTTTTTATTTTCAAAATTTTACAGGGATATCCATGATCCATCATTCCTTCCAATAGTGGATTACGGGGAAATGTATTATTTCTAGAATATTATGATAACTGTATTGTTATATATTACTATATTGAATGTATGTATGTAATTTCAAGAAATGTGTATATTGTCAGCATGTTATATTTTGAGATTCCTTATTTTATTACAAGTCATAGATATTGTAATTTGAGAATTTGAGAGGAATATTTTATAATCATTAAAATAATTCATAAACTATGTTTCTAATAAAACATCAGCATATAGGAATAACATTATCAATAATTAATGATATATTTTGAAACAAATATTATTCTGAGAGAGTGTGATCAAACATAGTGTACAAACGTCCAATAAGATATATAATAAAAAATTTAGAATAATAATTCATTATCTATAAATTAATGGGATATTTACAACCTGAAAATATTATTTTATAGAATTATAAATTAAAAATCCAATAAAATTATACATTGGTTTGAACCACAAGTGACAATTAACTATCTAGAACATTGAACAATATTCACATATCTTATCTATTCCATTCAATCTTTTAAATTTCTTCCCCTCTATATTATTTGAAATTATTGTCTAATTTTAATTTAGTTGGATGAATATATCATGTTAAAAATGTTTTCCATACTTCCCCCACCTAAATAAGTCCATGACTTCTCTTTAATGGTTTTCTAGGCCTATGTAAGATGGTATTGAAAAGTTTTTCTATGTGATATTTTTTCAACCTATGAATGGTTGTATGATATGAAAGGTAAACGTAAAAAATGAAAAGAGAATATTTTTATTGTGTGAGTTTATATATTTTAATTTTTACTCTTTATAACAAACTTTATTTACACATAAATTTGTTATAAATACCTCATTCTTGGTGACATTGATTTTTTAAGCATTTGAGTGATAATAAATTGATTTTTTTATGATGAACGATCTATGAGAATTAACATAATCATGGCTTATTCTAGATACAACCCCTGTAAATCATAAAAAAAATGTTATGTATTTCATGTGGGTGTATCTATTTATTTCTATGTGATAGAATTGTGTGATTTTTTTTAAGAAATTAGATTATTAATGTTAACTACATTATTATTTTAATTATAATTATTTTTGTTTTTTAAGTGTATCAATTTCTTATTTATCCATTTTTTACATGTTTGAGGGAGGGGCTTGGTAGAAGTTTCAATATTACTATATCAGTGTGACTTGTGAGAGGATACTTTTGGGTTTGAAATTTGTTTCCTTGTACTATGGTTTTTGGAGTTAGATGAAAAGGAATTTTAAAAAATGATAAGTGTATTATTGATGGGGATAATCCTATCAAATTGGAAATTTTGTGTTAGTTCAAATAATGAGATCCGTAGTTCTCCATTCCTTTTAATTTATTTAGAACATATATTTCTTAGAAGGATCAGAAGGACTGTTGCAGCTGGGTATGAGACAGTAAAACAATAGATTTGGAAAAGTGTAATTAATTTAGAAGAATTTATAGATCAAGACAGGATAACTTGTGTCCCAGAGTCTCATTATGATAGAGGTATAGGTGAACTTGAATCCATATTGTATTTAATTATAGATGAATATTCCTAGAATTATGGTGGAGATAAATTAATTATGACAGTTTCAAAGTTTGAAGTTCCAAAGGAGGGATTATTTTATTCCAAACTATCAATGTTATCATTTTAACATTCAATTTCCAATATCTATATATGTTATTAGGTGTGAGGTGGTACAATAAAGATTAAAATTCATGTTGGTAAGGCTATTGTGAGTTTCAATACAAGGGGAGTATGTGTTTCTAGCGTGAATGGATGTATTGGTAGTTTCATGTTTCTAAATAACTTTAAAATTATATTCCCTTATTTGAATAATTTTTGGTATTTTGATAATTCACCAACTATTCAAATAAAAAAATTGTCCATCATAAACTTTTCAATATGGATTCAGCAGTATAAGACAATCCTCATGGCTAAGAAAAATATGTATTAAAATAGATTATAGGGGGATAAAATAGATTGATATTAATTTTCAATTTATATTTGAATATATTTTTGGATAGATGATGTTGTGGTAGCACATCTAATTGAAGGGGATCCATGTGTACAAAAAAGTGAAACCTCAATACCTATAACAATTTTTTATTTTGAATGTTGGTCCAAGATCACTGATATTGATGTTGGGGATGGAGAAAGAGTGCTTGTTATTTTCATTAAATTTTTACCATACCAATGATTACAAAAAATATGTTGATATATTGTAGGTCCACCTTTATGAAAATGTAGTCTTTCACCAAGAGGGAAATGATAAGAACATGGGATGCATCACTATGATTAATGAAGTAACAATGTTGGCTAGTGTGTATACGAAGTCAGAATCCTATGGTGATGGGGGTTTCTACTCTGAAACATTTCTAGTTATGGGGGTTAGTTTTATAAGAAGGGTGAGTAATTACAACCCTGGGAAGTATTGTGAATATATATATATATGGTTATTTAGGGATGGAATTGGGAAGGGGTTAACAAATAGGGGATGTGAGAGTGGTTGAGGGGACAAAAGCAATCATTGGGCTTCGACTACTATAGGTGGATAAGGATACATAGGTTTGGGATTTAGAGACTATTTAAAAGACTTTTCTTTATGATCTAATTATTTATTTTATTCTTCTCAATATTTTCCTAATATTGCACATTAATTTCAATTCTCTATTATTAATAGATTAAATTTTTTATGGATTTTTATATTCTCTCTATCTTTAGGGATACTATTGCTATGAGATAATGTTTATCTACATTAGGAATTGTCTAACGAGAATTAGGGTAGTTTCATGGTACTAATGTTAAAGGGGTTATAAGAATTTTTTTCATGAAAAATAAGACTATGAATAAAATCATATGGTTTTGGATAAGGTAATTTTATTTTTATAATACTTGATCATTTACGTAGAGTGCCAAGGGTATAATAATCATCCTTAGAACCACATTTTAATTCTCGTATCAATAATCAACCTATGTTGAATTAAACCCATATATTTTTTTTACCAATATACAAAATATTTTACATCATATAGGGTGAATCGGGTGTCATCACTCAAAAAATGAATTGTTTATGAGTATAGGAGTCTTATAAATTCACTATGTATTATTAATTTCAAAAAAAAATTGCGCTGAAAACAACAAAAAATTATGATTTTTTAAAAACATGAAGCATAAATTTTCATATTGGCCATTATTTCATCTATTTGTAGATCTATATAGGTGAAATTTTATTAAAACATCTATTTTTAAAAGATATCATTGAAATAAATACCTTTTAGACATTTCATTTTTAATATTTTAACTGCATTCATTTTTCTGGACATGTTTTATATTTTAGTATTCTCTTGGTAAATTTTTTAACCAAGTTATTTATATTTATTTATTAAAAGTCCTTTGTGCCCATTTTCATAATTAGTATTGTTTGTTTTGAAATGATAATGTTGTTGAATAACTAAATTCACTAATAAATGTTTTATTTTTATATCATTTAAACTTGAATGTATATATACTTCAATGTACTGAATATATATTAATATATAACACTAAAACTAATGAAAATGCATAAAACAACAGACACAGACCAACATGTGGATGGAAAAATTTATAAGTAGATGAAAAAATAGATAGACATCCCCAATAGAATCATTATACACACCCATGAATAGATATATAGATGTATAGAAAATGATGTGATGAGAAGAAAGATTGTAATAGTATAAAAAAATACACAAATGAACTGATAGGAAGATAACCCGAATAGAAAATAGATCAATGAATATATGAACAAACATATGAATGAATGCACATATATAGACCAACATAGGCACATAATGATAGATACAATCACAAATAGAATGATATGGAGGGGTATGAGTGGGATGCACTCACGCTTAAGCACATACACCCACACACTAGCCTGAGACCTGGCCCTAGTTCAAGCCTACACTAATACCCATTCACACACCCATGAAATAATTGGGGAGTCAATTTTATATTTTTAGATATAACCCAACCACAACTAATTTTTAGTAGCTATTTGTTAGTTTGTCCTACATGAGATAATAATCTGAGTCCATACTAATATAAATAGGGAGTCTTAGATAGTGTGGTTATAACAAACCAACCTTCTTATTCCTAAATTTGAATTTAATCTAGACCGCTATAGGACATGAATCACTTTACCAATCACCATGAGCTAGAAAAAATCAGCAGGCATAAATGATTATTTAATTGGAATGGTTTCACCATAGGCAAAATAGCATGACCGATACATAGAATGGGATGAACATGCCTATAATCAGAGTCAACATCAGAAGGTAAACTAATACCGTAAACAAAAATATACATCATAAAAAACATCCAATAAAATAACATATACATATAAATGGAATCTAAAAATAGAACCCAAACCCAAATAAAAGAAAACAAATCCAAAAAATCACCAAAGATATAACCCATTGGTCTCAGAATACTAAAAATTACTCAACATTAGTCTATCCCTGCAAGACCATGACTCCTCCGAAAATTTCTAGATGATGGTATTCATGAAGATCAATGATAGAACATGGTACCCTTAAAATTAATTATGTCCTTCAAAATGAAATATTCAACCACCGAAAATGGCCCAATAAGGTTGTGATACACGAAGACCAGTAGGGTACCACTATGAATCTATTTAAGGCTCTTAGCCATAAAAAATAAACTAGTTTAAGAAAATTTTCAAAACTAACCCAATTTATAACAAACCAATTTCATATAATCCTTTAAAACCTCGTTCATTTCCCTTCTCAAAATAAAACATGGTTCTCCAATAGAATGTCTAAAATAGGGCTCAAATGAATAATTAAGGGAACTAGGAACAACATGTTGAACATAAGAATAAAAAGGAATAAAAAAGGTGCGTGTAAAAAAATCATATAACCATATAAATTGAAATTAAACAAATGGTTATAATACATATCATCACAGAAAAATTTCACTAATAAAATGCATATAGCATAAAACCCAACAGGGATTAAGTAAATTGAAACTAGGTTTCTATCCACTAGTATTAACATGAGTGAGTAAAAATGTATGCTATCTTGATAAGCATCATGATATCATAAGATATTCCCCAAACCCATATCCATGAGCTCACATCATCTCTCAAAGACCAACGTGGAAGCCCACATGATCTTCCTACGAAAAGGTTCACTCAATCCCTTGAAAAAATGGGGGATTTCATGGTCCTCCCACTAAAGGATCACATGTTACCTCAAATAAACCTATCACACATGCCTCATTTAACCAAGGTTCTACCCCATTCCAACACATCAAAAAAAATTTCTCATATCATTAAATCTATATCTGAATCCATTTCATAAGAAAACATGACCAATTTAATAAAAAACCCTATCCAAATTAATATAATTTTCAAAAAAACATTAGAAATATTTTTAAAATCAAAAAACCATATTGAGACTTTTTATAAAAACTTGGTGGGTATAAAAGCCACACCCATTTGGAAAACATGGATTTAAACACCAAATTACAAAATAAGTACTTGAAATCCCTAAAAAATAGAATAAAAAATATGAATTTTTAAATGGAAATGTTAAAAAAACCAACTTAAGGTGATTATAAATTTAATGGTATTCAATATAAAATTACCTTAAATGAAGACACCAACTTAGGATTTGGTCTAAAGCTTGTTACCCCTGGGGAAGACAACATAGAATAGGTTGAAGAAAGACTAACACTATTAATCCACAATAAATCAAACCAAAAACAATAGTCCAAATACTACAGTCATCCAACACCACACCTAGGGTTATAAACATCAATAAAAACGGAAGAAGAAGTCTCGAGGAAGGGGAAGGGGTAGAAAATCACAACATAAATGACTTACCTAAATCCAAACAGCAAATAATTGAATATAAACCCACCAAGGAAGGAGGGGGAGTGATCCACCACCATGGGAGGAGTTATTTTCACCATGTAGGTGGAATAGTTAGGTAAAAGGGATAAAATATCACAAAATGTGTTTTGGAAAATTCACAGTTTTTATTGAGTTCGAGCCGGTCACATGGTTTGGCAGTAAGATTAGGAAAATATTGTACCAACCATCTAAGTTCTACTGTCCACACAAAACAGGCCACATGGTTTCTCCTAGGGTGTCATGAAATTTAAAAAACATACTCAAATCATCAAAAAAACTATCAAAAACTATAGCACCCCTATAACTAATACCTCACGGTTTTTAAAAATTGTTCAATAAGTTTATACCCTATTCTATCACCCAAAAACTCCCAATTTTGACCCACAACACATTGTAACTCCTTGAAATCACTAAAAGATAAAATAAAAATCAAACATAGATGTACCAATGAAAAAAATGGCGCCACAAACTCCCCCATGTTTCTTTATTCCCCCAAAAATTCCACAAGATTTATTAGACAAAAACAAGTGAGGACACTTACACCTCACATAAACATCCCCCTCATTTGTCTCATAGTTATCACCATTTCACCTGCAGAGTGAATAGACCAATGAGTTCAACTTCTAATGGAGAACCATGTTTTGAACATCCAGGACACGAATGGGTTTCTCCACAATGGTTGTTTAGCACCCCAACCTAGGATCACCTTGATCGGTGCTCTGATTCTATGGGTCAAAGGGACTTAGTTGTGCCTCCACATATGCCAAAGGATTCAAAATTGTTGAAAGGGTCCAATTAAGTGATATTGTGGAGACTATACCCGGTGATGACGATAATAATAATGGTCAAACAATACCAAAACTATGAAAGAAACAATAGAACTCGATAGAATAGATAATGAATATCAAAAATAACAAACCAAAATCAAAAACCATATATATAAAATAAGGTATAAACGTCATTAAGTCATACCAATATTGGAATAATAGATCACCCATGGACGATCATATAAATATGTTATCTAAAGCCAAAAAATGAAACTCTAATTGATGAAAAAAATCACCATGGTTCATTTTCCATCCATCACATGCACCTATACATCCCTAATCACTATTTTCCAATTCATGATCATAATCCCTCACAAATCCATAAATTCAATACGTGTCCCAAGAAGCATATGTAGGGTGTAATTATGAACGTTGTAGGACACCACCAATGTGTGCCTATCGTATATCAACAATTATACAATTTTATTAATATGAAAATAAACACAAACATTACTCAAACATAAAATTGATTAACCTGCATGACTCATTCTCAATATCCATGAGGAAGATTTCACCTACATAGTCCAATGTCAGAGTTGAATAATACATCTGTGGTCAGTCATACCTGATGAACCTCAGTATCTAATCCACATACACGTCACCCAACACCTCATTCCATCTAATTCTACATACTTTGTATATTGAGCCATCCTATTATCCCATCAGCCTGACTAATAAATGTATCATAAGTACCTCAGACTTCCACACGAACATTCACCACCATCAAAACCAATCGATGTTCCAAGACATAGGGATTTATTTCCTTTAATGAAAGATAAATAATTCTCGGTTCAATTTCACAACTTCCCAAGGAAAAGAAGGATCTATATTCCTCTCATCCCAGCCTATAGACCATCAACGTCATGGTGATATTTTTCCCCCTATGGATGGATGAACTTTCCATTAACCATTGAATTAAATTGTGATCAAATCCTCTATAACTAATGGTCAACATAATCCCCCTAAGTCTCTAAATCTAAAAAGGACTCTATCATCAATTACTGGTCGACACCACCTCAACTGAGTCCTCATATGTGTGCATATGACTCCAATGGTGCTATTTTCTAATCAAGTAGAGCAGAAATCACCAATATTTCCTAAGATACACAAAATGAAAACATCATTATTGAATGTGAAGATCATCTCCCATCTGTAGAATGGTTATCACCATCCACCTCAACATGATGATCTCATAACCACAATTATGATGGTCATCATCGTGCCACAAATCTCAGTCCATTCCCATATCATAAAGAACCTTATAATATCAATATCTATGATCACATCACACCATGTATTATGGGCCATGTCCAATATATTCCCATTAAAACATTTCAATAATAATAGAACAGTAATAATTTAACATAAACATCCAACACAACCTTCCCAAATGACTAAATTCTCGGAAATAGCTTAACATGTTTAAAGAGAGAAGATAATTCCCATCATCATATCACAATAATAATTAAATGATTTACAATCATGCATTAATTTATTAAGTGCTTCACTTGGAAAACCCACACAAGAATATTTAGATACATATACCATATCACATCGGTATTTATGGATAAATTTAGGGACCACCTACCATATACGTGTAGGTTATATCTTAATGAAGAATGATCGCTAATATAATATAAAGTGAGAGAAATCAAGATTTTAGACAAAAATACAAAAAATAGAAAATGATATGTAAGTATTAAATTGAATTTAAAATATTGATGGAAAATAATAAGGTAATCAAGATCATTTCAAGACTCACCGCTAGATATCCATAACAACTGATGGATCTTAAATCTGATCTCAGATGAAGGATTTCTTTAATGAACCATCCCAGTTTGATCTAACCCATCATCCAAGTTAGCCCCCATATGTCCCTAAGCACATTCTTCATCACCACGGGCTAGTGAAAAGCACAATGCATGACCCAAATGCACTTTTAAATGAATTTTCCACTAGAAAACTATCATTAATCAACCATAAATACGTATGGACACACAAATATCATCTAATACAATCTCATAATAATAATCACATACCATAAATAATTGTGTACCTCAAACTAAATTAATTCCATAATAATACATATTTATGGTATCCCAAAATAAAAAACCCAAACATAAAATAAGGGGTATAATTACAAAAAATCCAAAGTATAACACATCATGCATGAAATACCAAAAATGACACCACATGAGTCCATACCTGTGAGACCATGCATCCTCCACAAAACCCCTATTGATTGTAATAATCAAGGGCAATCCTAGAACATGGTACACTTTCTTGTTCCTATGTCCTACCAGATGGAATCTATAAATGCTAAAAAAGGTACCAAGTAGGGTGTAAGGCATAAATCATACTAGGATACAACCATGAATCAATTTAATGCTTTTAACTATTCAAAACAACAAAATATTTTGATAAAAATTTTAAAACTGAGACCCATTGAAAATGCACCATTTCCAAACAAACTTTCAAAATCCCTTTGGTTTTTATTTTCATAACAAAACATTGTCTCCCAAAAAACATTCCAAACATAGAACAAATTAATAAAAATCCACAATGCAGAACATGGTGAACATAACAAAGAAGTAATACACAAGGTGTGTATAATAATAAACATCATATAACCATATAAATAGAAAATTAAGAAATTGGAATGATACATATCAACACATTAGTATGTAACTAATCCATGCATAAAGAATATAAAAAATTAGACATGGGTGATATACACCTAGGATCACTAACCATCAGGTCTATCGTGAGTCAGTAAAAAATAATTCTAGATAATTAATGAAATCTCTCATGGTATTTCTCATTCCTAATACCATGATCTCCCACATCCTACCAAAAAACATCTTGGAATCTCACATAGCGTTTCGACCCAAATGCTCACTCGGTACCTTGGAAACAAATAGAGGCTCACTTGATCCTACCTCAAAATTATCACATGGTCCCTCAAACGAACCTCTCACTCAAACCTTAGTAAACCCAAATTCAACTCCAATCCAAAATGAACAAGTATGTGCCAACATAAATCAAGTTATAACACATGCCATTTCATAAACCAAACATTACTAATTTAAATATCACTATATAAAATGATAAATCATTTCTAAAATTAGTTTATAAATCCATTTAAAACATCAAAACACCACTGGGACATTTTATCATGCACATTGTGGGAATAAAATCCAAACCAATATGAAAATCCCCAATTTAAATACAAAAATTTATAAATAAATCAATGAAATACATAAATAATCAAAATAAAAAACCAACATAAATCATATAAATGGAAATTTACACATAAAAATCAAAGGAGATTAAAATTTTAAATACATTACAAGGAAAATTCCCCTAAATGGAGACACCTATATCATATTTGGACCTAAATCTCATTTCCATGACAAATACCATACAGAATAGGTAGAACCAAGCCTCAAACACATAATCGATAAAAAATAAAACCATCCCCTCATAAAAAACCTAGTTCAAACAAAAAAATCATCTTAGAGGGTTACACGCTGCCACAAATATTTAATAACATGCCATGAGGAGGGGAAAAGAAGAAAAAATTAAGAATAAAACAACTTACCTAAAGAAAAAACCCAAATTCATATGGATTAAAACCACAAATAAAGGAGGGGGAGAGCAATATAGACTAGGATTAGGGGATGAGCTCATGGGGAAGGAAAAATATCCCCCAAAACTAATAAATGTACAAGCTAAAAAGGTTAAATTCGCAAATTTTAATGAGATATATAGGCTCTTAGGGTTTTGTTTAATTGGTTAGTTAACCATGTGACAAATGTATTGGTGCCATTGTGCACCCAAAATAGGCCTCCTAGTTTTCTCTGGGGTGTTTAATGGGTTGAAAATATATTCTCAAACCATGTGAAACTACATTGTCAGAATCTATAACATCCCTCACACATTTGTCTCAATTATTAGAAAAAATGTGCTATAATCTTTCACCCTTTCCTGTCTCCCCATAAACTCAGGGATACATCCTACAACACCCAATAACTCCAAAAACACACTCAAGGATAAATAAAATTCAAAATTAGATATAACAATGACCCAAAGGCTGTCACAAACAACCAACCATGACACTTTCTACCCCATAAATCATCTATATTTGTTATAAGAAAAACAATGTGAGGTTACTACTCCCTCACTAAAATATCCCACTCCCTTATCTCATGGACATTACCACCATGCTTACATAGCACACAGACTAATGGGATCACCAACCCATAAAAACGCATTTTGAATATACCTGATATATATAGGTTTCTCCACTGTGGTGGTATCAGGATCTAATTCCAAATCATCCCCCACCAAAACATGAGATGGGTCAGACTAGTATCTCTTCATGTAAGAGACATGAAAATGTCATGAATAGATGTAATTAATGGTGGAAGATCAAACCAACATTCTTCCTTTTCAATATGATCCACAAACTAAAACATTTTTAAATAATGCAGCGCCAAATTCCCATGCTTCCCCAAATGATGGAAACCCAAATGAACTGATTGATGAAGAAAATCTTAATATACATATTGAAACTCCATCATATGATGATGATGGTTAGTATATGAATTATTTTGGCTTTGAGCTATATTTATCTATTAATGAATCATCTTTACTATCTCGATCATCTCCTAGATGAGGCTCAATATATCCATGGAATGATCACTTAGCACTACCAAAAATGATTGGGATTTGTCATGGAAACACATATAAAACTTAAAAAAGATCCATCTTGATCATGCATGGATTTTTATTATTATATAAAAATTCAAAAAATGGTATGTTTTTTCCCATGAACCACTGAAATCAATCAGACACGACAATAATATAACCTAAAAAGTCTATATGTCTTGCTCATATTGTTCATCTTTCTTCTGGTAATACATAGTGCTCAACATAAATTGGGTTCCCAAATCCTTCTCAATTACATTCCAAAGAGATATTTAAAAGTTCTTCTCAGTTTGAAACTATTTTTTAGGGAACTCTATTAACACAAATAACCTCTCATACTTATAGGGGTATGAGGACCTCTACCTTCACTGACTCCCTAAAGGGTGAAAATTTTGATAATTTTATTAAATGATAAAAAATCACCCATATTTAATCATTACAACTCTATGTACGAGGTTTACCAATCCTAAAATACATATAGATATTATATCACATCCACACTAGCATAGGATGTGGCTGAAACAACTTGGATAGGATCTAATTCTTAGATTTGATTCTATGTCATGTAAAAAATCTATAAACAAAGTAATCCACAACTAATCTCATCTCAGTCCACCAATAATATGTAAACATTTCTATTTGTTACACGTTAATTCACCATTTATTACAAAAGAATACACATAATACAACCTAAAATATTGATAATACTATTGTATTTGTGAATTCGGTACATAGAATATCAACATGTTACATGGATAAAGCAACGTTGTATAAAACATGATTAAAGTGCTTCTAATATTCTACTACTCCTTTTAAAATATCATAGGATAACCATGGGAAATACATAAGAAATAGGTGAGCTATTAATATAGGTAAGGGAATAAAAAAATCATAACATGAAGAAATAATAACATATTAGACAATAAAAATTTCATTAGTACTAATAAGGAGTGTGAATCATTAAAAATAACAATGAGGCATAATATAGGATGATAACATAACAGAAACATGGAAATATGCCAACAACTTTGAACATAACATCACAAACATTGGTCATGTGTATCCACCAAGACATCATAACATGGTGAAAAAAGTCCAATAATGTATTATGTTCACTCCCTAATACCATACATGACATATCACGATACAAAAAAATTACCCATTTCATTGAAGAACTATATAATTTGTGGTTCACCTATCAAATTTATATCTTGTATATGCATAAGTGTTCCACATAGATCAGTCAACATAGGGTAATTTTTCATTACCTTTTATATCATGATTATGTAATGTGGGTTACATATAAGGAAGTCCCAAATAAATTATGTATAGGTGCATCTATGTCAATACTGATGAGTGAAAATAGATATGGTTATACAGTTCCAAAATTTTTGGAATTTAAATTTGCAGTGACATTTTTTTAGCCTAACAGCAGTACTTAAATATTCATAAAATGGTTTAATGATAGAGAGAGAGTGGTATCTAATAAACTAAAATTCAAATGGAAAAAATTATAGAAATTTTATAACATAATCTGGCAAGAAAAATTCTGAATTAAAATATATATGACACGATGATTTCTTGAATAAAAATTTAGCATGGAAAATCATAGGATAATTTCAGCAGTATAATGGGGGTACAGAATAAATCATGAAATAGATTAATGAGTGTGAAAAGGGTCACTCATCACATGGATATGATAATAGAATTAAGAGGTATGTGTGATAACATATCCAATCATGAAAAAATGTAAAAAAAATCACAACATAAAGGATGTGCTGGAATAATAATGAGAATGAGAGGATCCCTTACTAAATTATTGGCATATTAAAATCTTAGTTAAAGGGTAAAAGAGAGATGATAAGTGATATATCATTATAATAAACTCAATTATAAATTATAGGGACATTTATAAAGTCTTGAAAACATAACCAATTGATATTAAAAAGGTTAAAGACAAGGAAGGTTCTTGAAATTCAATGAAGAGAGAGAGGTCCCTTAAAAAATTTCAGTATAGGAACAACATAGGTAAAGGTCATAACAAGAGGGTATAAATGATCTATCATTCTAATAAAATCAAATACACAGTAAATTTAAATTTATAAAGTAATTAATACATAACCAATTTATAATAACAAGTCTAAATATAATGAAGGTTATTTAATGAAAAAGAAGAGAGAGATATCCTTAACTAAATTCAGGCATTGTAATGTCTTATGTAATGGTAATAATAATAGAGGATAGAAATCATATCATTATAAAAACATAAATTGGATGTTAAATGGAAATTTATAATTTCATGATAACATTACTAATTGAGATTCAAAAGGTAAAATACATAGAAGGTTCTTGAATGGAAAAGAAGATAGAGAGAAGTCCCTTACTAAATTTCTTCATTATAATGCCTTAGATATAGGTTATAACGAGAGGGGATAAATGATCTATAAAAATAAGAACATAAATTGAGAAATAAATGGGAATTTATAAAGGTGTGAAAAAATAAAAAATTAAGATTCCAAAGAATAAAAACAAAGATGGTTCTTGAATAGAAAAAAAGGGATACATACACTACTAGAAAAGGGGGCATTGGAGCCCCCCAGACTCGGGCGACCGCCATTGGCGGTCGCTATAGGTCAGCATTAGCGACCGCCAATGGCGGTCGCTAAGCTGAATAAAAAATTTCGGGGGGTTTCTGCGCCCCCCCCCCCCCCCCCCCCGCGCACTCTCCTCTCCCTCGATCCCTCGCCCTAACCCTCCCTCGCCGCCCTCCCTCGCGCCGCCCTCCCCTCCCCCGCCGCCCGGCCTCCCCCGCCGCCCGGCCTCCCCCGCCGCCCGGCCTCCCCCGCCGCCCGGCCTCCCCCGCCGCCCGGCCTCCCCCGCCGCCCGCCCTCCCCCGCCGCCCGCCCTCCCCCGCCGCCCGCCCTCCCCGGCCGCCTGGCCTCCCCCGCCGCCTGCCATCCGCCCTCCGGCCGCCGCCCTCCGCCCTCGGGCCTCCGGCCGCCGCCCTCGGGCCTCCGGCCGCCGCCCTCGGGCCTCCGGCCGCCGCCCTCCGGCCTCCGGCCGCCGCCCTCCGGCCTCTCGGCCCTCCCCCCCACCCCGGACGGCACCCGCACCCCGGACAGCCCCCGGCGCGCACTCCGGACCGCCCCCCGCACCCCGGACGCCTCCCCGCACCGCGGACAGCACCCCCCCCGCGCACTCCGGACCGCCCCCCGCACCCCGGACGCCTCCCCGCACCCCGGACAGCACCCCCCCGCGCACTCCGGACCGCCCCCCGCACCCCGGACGCCTCCCCGCACCCCGGACAGCACCCCCCCGCGCACTCCGGACCGCCCCCCGCACCCCGGACGCCTCCCCGCACCCCGGACAGCCCCCCCTGCACTCGGACACCCCCCTCCGAACCCGGACAGCCCCCCCGCACCCCGGACAGCCCCCCCCCCCCCCCCCCCCCGCACTCGGACACCCCCCCTCCGAACCCGGACAGCCCCCCCGCACCCCGGACAGGCCCCCCGCACCCCGGACACCCCACCCCGCACCCCCGACAGCCCCCCTGCACCCCAGACAGCCCCCCCTCCCCCGCACCCCGGACACCCCCGCACCCCGAACACCCCTGCCCGCACCCCTGACAGGCCCCCGACACCCCAGACACCCCTCCCCGCACCTCGGAAGGCCCCCTCCGACCCCGGACACCCCCCCCCCTCGCTGCGCGTCCCCCGTCCCCTCACCGCCTCCTCTCCTCCAGCTCCCCGCCGCCGCCGCCGCCCGTCCCCTCCCTTGCCGCACCGCCTTTGGCTCCGGCTCCCCTTCGCTGCCTCCTCTCCCTCGCAGCACAGCCTTCGGCTCCCCTCCCTTTCAGGTTTGTAGCTCAATCAGGTAACATGAGCTTTCAGTTACATTATTATTTTATCAATGGTTCATAAAATGGTTAATATTTATTTTGAATATAGTTGATTTGAAAAATGTAAATTTAATAAGTATTGTGTAAATGTTTGTTATACAGATATTATTATGGATAAGAGTTGGATTGATCTTCCAAATCGAACGTCTAGAGAATATTTCAATGGCATTATGCAGTTTATTGAGTTCACGAGAGGATTTGAAAGTGACTATATTAGTTGTCCATGTAGAAAATGTGCTAACAGATATCAATTCACACGAGATACTGTGAGGGAGCACCTTTTCTTTAATGGATTTCTGAAAAATTATAAGAGTTGGACTCGTCATGGAGAAGAATATGTTCGTTGTCAAAATACAGATGCAGCTCAGATGGATGTTGATGCAAGGATGACTGATCCAATGCATGAAATGCTTACTGAAATGGTACGTGGGTTTGATCCTGAAGGCATTGACATCCAGAATCTTGAGACCGGTGAGATAAATCTTCGCTCTGGTGCAGATCGTGATTCGAGGAGGTTTTATGAAGTACTTGATGATGCGAAAACAGAATTATATCCTGGATGTACTTCTTACAATAAACTGTCGTTTATCGTGGAGTTGTTGCATTTGAAGACTTTGAATAATTGGTCAGACACATCATTCGACATGCTTTTGGTTTTATTGAAAAAAGTTCTTCCTGTCGACGCTAAGATTCCTGAGTCGTATTACTATGCTCGTAAGTTGACAGAGAACTTAGGTTTTACATATGAGACTATAGATGCATGTGCAAACAACTGTATGTTGTTTAGAAATGAAACTGCTCATTTGGATATTTGTACGGTTTGTGGCGCTTCCAGGTGGAAAGAGAACAGGGGAAATAAGACTCATCAAAGTCAGATTGCGATACAGGGGAAACCGATTGCCGTAAAGCAAATGCGTTACTTTCCCCTTAAACCGAGGTTGAAAAGATTTTTTATGTCATCTAAAGTTTCTAATTTAATGAGATGGCATGCAGAAAGAGTTCATGAAAGTGACATGTTAACCCACCCGGCAGACTCTCATGCATGGAAGGATTTTGATAAGAGACATCCCGACTTTGCTAAAGATGTTCGTAATGTCCGATTGGGATTGGCAGCAGATGGTTTCAATCCATTCAAGTCTATGGTTGGTGCAACTCATAGCACATGGCCCGTGGTGTTGGTTCCATATAATCTTCCTCCGTGGCTTTGTATGAAGCAACAATTTATATTACTTTCCACTCTTATTGATGGACCTAAAAGTCCGGGGGATAAGATTGATGTTTACCTTCAGCCATTGATTGATGAGTTGAATGAATTTTGGGGCGATGGTGTGATGACTTATGACTGCGAAACGAATGAAATGTTCAAACTGCATGCAGCTTTATTGTGGACAATCAATGACTTCCCAGCTTATGCAAATTTATCAGGCTGGAGTACGAAAGGGGAATTTGCTTGCCCTTGTTGCAATAAAAGTAAAAAATCTGTATGGCTTAAACATTCCAAAAAATGGGCGTACATGGGTCACAGGCGTTTTCTCCCTCCCCAGCACAGGTTCAGAAAGGACAGAGTGGCATTTGATGGTTCTAGAGAGTTCAGCCCAGCACCAAAGATCATGACAGGAGTCGAAATGTTATCGCAGATTGAGGAAGAAAACATTCGCACGGTATATGAAATTCAGGATTTGGTGGCTCCTCCAGTACGTAATATTCGTGCTGCGGGTAGGCAGCGCAGTCACAATTGGAAAAAGAAAAGTATTTTTTATAGTCTTCCGTATTGGAAAACTAACATGTTGAGGCATAATTTGGATGTCATGCACATTGAAAAAAATGTTTGTGATAACATATTGTGGACCATTTTAGGTGTCAGTGGAAAGTCAAAGGACCATGTTAATGCACGCCGTGATTTGGAAGAAATGGGTTTAAGGAAACAGTTGCATTTACAGTTAGCTGAGGGAAACAAGGCATATATGCCTGCTGCACAGTATTCGATGACTACAGAGGAGAAAAAGACATTTCTTTCCATTTTGAAGATGGTCAAGGTGCCTGATGGTTACTCTTCTAATATTTCAAAGTGTGTGAATCTGACGAGCAAGACATTGCAAGGGTTGAAAAGTCATGACAATCACATATTACTTCAGCAGTTGATTCCAATCGCAATTTGTGATTGTTTATCCCCCAATGTTGTTCAGCCCTTGATTGAGATGAGTAATTTTTTTAGACAGCTTTGTTTAAGAAATCAACGAATGAGTGATTTAAAAAGTTTGCAGGACCGAATTGTACTTACGCTTTGTCACTTTGAGAAACTTTTCCCCCCCTCATTTTTCGATGTTATGGTCCACTTGACAGTGCACCTAACTGATGAAGTAATGGCTGCTGGTCCAGTGCAATTCAGGTGGATGTATCCTATTGAACGGTATTTGAGTACATTGAAAAGATTTGTACGCAACAGAGCTCGTCCAGAGGCATCAATAGCCAATGGTTATTTGATGGATGAGTGTACTACCTTTTGTGCAGAATATCTTACGGATGTTGAAACAAAATTAGATAAGCCCTCTCGGATTCATGATGGTCCAGTTGGAGAAGGAACCACATTTGATATGGACAACATCGAGTGGATACAAGCACATCGATATATCTTGTTCAATACTCCATCAGTTGCACCATTAATGCAGTAAGTATCTTATCAATGTGCTTGTATAACTTTTACATGTTTTCTTTGCATAAGTTGATCTTTTAAACATCGCGTAATCATTTGCAGGAAACACATTAATGAGATAAAAGAAGAGATGCATCGTGCGACTGAGTTGCAAATTCAACAATCTCATTATGCGACATTTCATGATTGGTTCAAGGATTATGTATGTATAAATTGATTTTCATTATGAGTGAAGTATTAAACTAATTCTTTCTGCATATATCAGTATTGATTTTTATAAATTATGTAGGTTCGTAAGCTGAGGGAGTTAGGGGACCCCACGCTACCTGAAGTATTTATCCAACTGGCTGAGGGTCCATCTATAACGGCTCGTCGTTATAAAGCTATTGATGCTAATGGTTTTCGATTTCGCATTAAAGATGTTGACGACAAACGAGCAACACAAAACAGTGGCATCGGTTGTCCCTTTGTCGATTCTGGTTATTACTATGGTCAATTGATAGACATCATTGAAGTTGTATATACACACGGTTTGAAGTACATATTGTTAAAGTGTAATTGGGTTGATCCAGTGCGTGGATGTAAAGTCGATCAATATCAGTTTTCATTGGTGAATTTTAACTATATGTTATACAGAAATAATGAACGAGTTGAGAATGAACCTTTCATTTTGACATCACAAGCGGAACAAGTATTCTTCGTTACTTTGCCTTCGGATCCAAGTTGGCAAGTTGTTGTCAAAATGTCTCGGCGAGGAGTGTTTTTATTTGAAGAAGATGAACCCGAGACTGTTCCGTTTGTTTACCAACAACTTGATCAACATACCGTAGTTCAACGTGAAGAAGATATTTATTGGGTCAGAGCGGCTGTTGAAAGAGAAACGGTCGATTTGCATGCTTAATGAAAGGTATAATTGTTAAAATATTTATAATGTTTATTTGTTGTAGGCACCTGGCCCACCAGAAGGAGGTAGCAGTGATGGCAACACGTGACGCACCATATATTCACGAGATATGTTTTTTGTTTTTACTGGTAGGGTTGACATTGATGTACTGTATTTATTCATTTAAGTAATGCATTATTACCATCCATGGTGGTCTTTTAAATATTTTATAGATTATGTATTATTAATATATTTTTTATAAATTTCTGTATGGTATCGATAAAAGAAATATGTATTAATTAGATATTATCACTTTTATTTTTCACTTTTGTAATCAATGGGATGGCCTTTGCACCCCCGGAGAACCCCCCGCACCCCCGTACACCCCCCCGCCACCCCCGTACAGCCCCCCGCCACCCCCGTACAGCCCCCCGCCACCCCCGTACAGCCCCCCGCCACCCCCGTACAGCCCCCCGCCACCCCCGTACAGCCCCCCGCCACCCCCGTACAGCCCCCGCACCCCCGTACAGCCCCCCGCACCCCCGTACAGCCCCCCGCCACCCCCGTACAGCCCCCCGCCACCCCCGTACAGCCCCCCGCCACCCCCGTACAGCCCCCCGCCACCCCCGTACAGCCCCCCGCCACCCCCGTACAGCCCCCCGCCACCCCCGTACAGCCCCCCGCCACCCCCGTACAGCCCCCCGCCACCCCCGTACAGCCCCCCGCACCCCCGTACAGCCCCCCGCCACCCCCGTACAGCCCCCCGCCACCCCCGTACAGCCCCCGTACAGCCCCCCCACCCCCGTACAGCCCCCCGCCACCCCCGTACAGCCCCCCGCCACCCCCGTACAGCCCCCCGCCACCCCCGTACAGCCCCCCCGCCACCCCCGTACAGCCCCCCGCCACCCCCCGTACAGACGGCACCTCATTCGGAGGTGCCGTGTGACCGCGGCGGCCGGAAACGCGTTTCCGGCGCCTTTAAACACCAAAACGGCGTGCGGCGGTCCGATTCGGAGCAAACGTGCTCCGAACGACCTGAAACCGCACGGGAACATCCGGGGCGTGAATTGTGAAATGGTCGGCCAGACGGCACCTCATTCGGAGGTGCCGTGTGACCGTGGCGGCCGGAAACGCGTTTCCGGCGCCATTAAACACCAAAACGGCGTGCGGCGGTCCGATTCGGAGCAAACGTGTTCCGAACGACCTGAAACCGCACGGGAACGATAGAAATATTATTCCTGAGATGCAGGAGGAGGCCGCACGTCCATCGGACGTGCGGTTCGCGCGGCACGTCCGATTGTGCCGTTTTCAGCAGCGCGGCGCGCGCTGAAATGGCGCGTTGGGGGGTCAAAACCACCCGAACGACCTCCGAATGCCACGAAACCGTACGACAACATCCGGGGCGTGAATTGTGAAATGGTCGGCCAGACGGCACCTCATTCGGAGGTGCCGTGTGACCGCGGCGGCCGGAAACGCGTTTCCGGCGCCATTAAACACCAAAACGGCGTGCGGCGGTCCCGTTCGGAGCAAACGTGCTCCGAACGACCTGAAACCGCACAGGAACGATAGAAATATTATTCCTGAGATGCAGGAGGAGGCCGCACGTCCATCGGACGTGCGGTTCGCGCGGCACGTCCGATTGTGCCGTTTTCAGCAGCGCGGCGCGCGCTGAAATGGCGCGTTGGGGGGTCAAAACCACCCGAACGACCTCCGAATGCCACGAAACCGTACGACAACATCCGGGGCGTGAATTGTGAAATGGTCGGCCAGACGGAACCTCATTCGGAGGTGCCGTGTGACCGCGGCGGCCGGAAACGCGTTTCCGGCGCCATTAAACACCAAAACGGCGTGCGGCGGTCCGATTCGGAGCAAACGTGCTCCGAACGACCTGAAACCGCACGGGAACGATAGAAATATTATTCCTGAGATGCAGGAGGAGGCCGCACGTCCATCGGACGTGCGGTTCGCGCGGCACGTCCGATTGTGCCGTTTTCAGCAGCGCGGCGCGCGCTGAAATGGCGCGTTGGGGGGTCAAAACCACCCGAACGACCTCCGAATGTCACGAAACCGTACGACAACATCCGGTGCGTGAATTGTGAAATGGTCGGCCAGACGGCACCTCATTCTGAGGTGCCGTGTGACCGTGGCGGCCGGAAACGCGTTTCCGGCGCCATTAAACACCAAAACGGCGTTCGGCGGTCCGATTCGGAGCAAACGTGTTCCGAACGACCTGAAACCGCACGGGAACGATAGAAATATTATTCCTGAGATGCAGGAGGAGGCCGCACGTCCATCGGACGTGCGGTTCGCGCGGCACGTCCGATTGTGCCGTTTTCAGCAGCGCGGCGCGCGCTGAAATGGCGCGTTGGGGGGTCAAAACCACCCGAACGACCTCCGAATGCCACGAAACCGTACGACAACATCCGGGGCGTGAATTGTGAAATGGTCGGCCAGACGGCACCTCATTCGGAGGTGCCGTGTGACCGCGGCGGCCGGAAACGCGTTTCCGGCGCCATTAAACACCAAAACGGCGTGCGGCGGTCCGATTCGGAGCAAACGTGCTCCGAACGACCTGAAACCGCACGGGAACGATAGAAATATTATTCCTGAGATGCAGGAGGAGGCCGCACGTCCATCGGACGTGCGGTTCGCGCGGCACGTCCGATTGTGCCGTTTTCAGCAGCGCGGCGCGCGCTGAAATGGCGCGTTGGGGGGTCAAAACCACCCGAACGACCTCCGAATGCCACGAAACCGTACGACAACATCCGGTGCGTGAATTGTGAAATGGTCGGCCAGACGGCACCTCATTCGGAGGTGCCGTGTGACCGCGGCGGCCGGAAACGCGTTTCCGGCGCCATTAAACACCAAAACGGCGTGCGGCGGTCCCGTTCGGAGCAAACGTGCTCCGAACGACCTGAAACCGCACGGGAACGATAGAAATATTATTCCTGAGATGCAGGAGGAGGCCGCACGTCCATCGGACGTGCGGTTCGCGCGGCACGTCCGATTGTGCCGTTTTCAGCAGCGCGGCGCGCGCTGAAATGGCGCGTTGGGGGGTCAAAACCACCCGAACGACCTCCGAACGACCTGAAACCGCACGACAACATCCGGTGCGTGAATTGTGAAATGGTCGGCCAGACGGCACCTCATTCGGAGGTGCCGTGTGACCGCGGCGGCCGGAAACGCGTTTCCGGCGCCATTAAACACCAAAACGGCGTGCGGCGGTCCGATTCGGAGCAAACGTGCTCCGAACGACCTGAAACCGCACGGGAACGATAGAAATATTATTCCTGAGATGCAGGAGGAGGCCGCACGTCCATCGGACGTGCGGTTCGCGCGGCACGTCCGATTGTGCCGTTTTCAGCAGCGCGGCGCGCGCTGAAATGGCGCGTTGGGGGGTCAAAACCACCCGAACGACCTCCGAATGCCACGAAACCGTACGACAACATCCGGTGCGTGAATTGTGAAATGGTCGGCCAGACGGCACCTCATTCGGAGGTGCCGTGTGACCGCGGCGGCCGGAAACGCGTTTCCGGCGCCATTAAACACCAAAACGGCGTGCGGCGGTCCGATTCGGAGCAAACGTGCTCCGAACGACCTGAAACCGCACGGGAACGATAGAAATATTATTCCTGAGATGCAGGAGGAGGCCGCACGTCCATCGGACGTGCGGTTCACGCGGCACGTCCGATTGTGCCGTTTTCAGCAGCGCGGCGCGCGCTGAAATGGGGCGTTGGGGGGTCAAAACCACCCGAACGACCTCCGAATGCCACGAAACCGTACGACAACATCCGGGGCGTGAATTGTGAAATGGTCGGCCAGACGGCACCTCATTCGGAGGTGCCGTGTGACCGCGGCGGCCGGAAACGCGTTTCCGGCGCCATTAAACACCAAAACGGCGTGCGGCGGTCCGATTCGGAGCAAACGTGCTCCGAACGACCTGAAACCGCACGGGAACGATAGAAATATTATTCCTGAGATGCAGGAGGAGGCCGCACGTCCGATTGTGCCGTTTTCAGCAGCGCGGCGCGCGCTGAAATGGCACGTTGGGGGGTCAAAACCACCCGAACGACCTCCGAATGCCACGAAACCGTACGACAACATCCGGGGCGTGAATTGTGAAATGGTCGGCCAGACGGCACCTCATTCGGAGGTGCCGTGTGACCGTGTCGGCCGGAAACGCGTTTCCGGCGCCATTAAACACCAAAACGGCGTGCGGCGGTCCGATTCGGAGCAAACGTGTTCCGAACGACCTGAAACCGCACGGGAACGATAGAAATATTATTCCTGAGATGCAGGAGGAGGCCGCACGTCCATCGGACGTGCGGTTCGCGCGGCACGTCCGATTGTGCCGTTTTCAGCAGCGCGGCGCGCGCTGAAATGGCGCGTTGGGGGGTCAAAACCACCCGAACGACCTCCGAAGGCCACGAAACCGTACGACAACATTCGGGGCGTGAATTGTGAAATGGTCGGCCAGACGGCACCTCATTCGGAGGTGCCGTGTGACCGCGGCGGCCGGAAACGCGTTTCCGGCGCCATTAAACACCAAAACGGCGTGCGGCGGTCCGATTCGGAGCAAACGTGCTCCGAACGACCTGAAACCGCACGGGAACGATAGAAATATTATTCCTGAGATGCAGGAGGAGGCCGCACGTCCATCGGACGTGCGGTTCGCGCGGCACGTCCGATTGTGCCGTATTCAGCAGCGCGGCGCGCGCTGAAAGGGCGCGTTGGGGGGTCAAAACCACCCGAACGACCTCCGAATGCCACGAAACCGGACGACAACATCCGGGGCGTGAATTGTGAAATGGTCGGCCAGACGGCACCTCATTCGGAGGTGCCGTGTGACCGCGGCGGCCGGAAACAAAACGGCGTGCGGCGGTCCGATTCGGAGCAAACGTGCTCCGAACGACCTGAAATATATTATATATATATAATATTTAAAATATATTATATAGAGAATATTTAAATTATTATAACACAATGATTTGATATTATATATGTATTAAATATGTATTAAAACATTTCAAATATATAATATATATATATATATATATATATTTAAAATATTGTATTTAATAGTATATATATGAATATTTTTACATAAATATATATATATATTTATATTGAATTCAATAAAATTTTTTTAAAAAAATTTTTTTTTTTTGAATAGCGACCGCCATAGGCGGTCGCTATAGGGTGCCATGCCGGCCCACTATAGCGACCGCCATTGGCGGTCGCTATAGGGTGCCCGGCAGGGGGCCTTCAGCGACCGCCAAGCGGTCGCTGAAGGCCGAACTGACGGCCTTCTATAGCGACCGCCATTGGCGGTCGCTAAAGCCCTCTAGCGACGGGGCAACAGCGACCGCCAATGGCGGTCGCTGCGCGGCCGCTAAAGACCTTTAGCGACCGCCAATGGCGGTCGCTAATTGTCTTATTTTTAGTAGTGATGCCCCTTTCTAAATTTTGGCAAAATAACAGCGCAAGTAAAAGTTCTAAAGAGAGGGTATAAATGATATATCAATATAAAAAAAATATATTATATAGTAATGTGACATTTATTATGGAATGAAAAAATAAGAAAATTATATTCAAAATGTTAAATAAAAATATGATTCTTGAATGGAAAAGAAGAGACAGAGGTCCTTTACCTTGATGATTTACTTCATAAGACTTGAGGGTGGAACCTTAATACCTTGAGGGAATACTTGAGGGACTATTTGGATTCAAAAAGTATAAGAATGTAATGTGTTATTAATTTTGAGTGGATATAAATGGTTAATGGGTAGTATTTATACATGAGGATGGGTGGGTTTTAAAAATATTTAATATTTGTTATTTTATCATATAAACCAACCACTTGTTGGTAAATTGAATTCAAACATTTTAACTGGATAATTAATGATTTTTTAGAGTGGTTTGACATTCAGGGCCTTCTAAAACCGAACCACACCTTCCATCTAACCAAATAAATGTAGAGAATCCCAAAAATAATTTTATTTCAAAAATCATATTTTTGGATTAAAAAGAATATATTTTCTAAATTTAAATTGATATTTACAAATATATTTTTATACTAATTATTTAAGTTTTTATTGATACTAATTTTTAATTATATTTTTAATCATGTTTATATAATATGGATGTGATAAAATCACATTTCTCATAATGCGTAAATTTTCAAATTTTCAGTCAAAATTCAAGTTTGTTAGAAAATTAGCAAACAATAACTCTAATATAATTTTCACGTATTGAGTCAAAAAATAAAATTTAATTCACCAAAATCATTCTCAATGTATTATATTTTTTATTTTAAATTAATAATTATTTTAATGAAAATTTACAATTTAATATAAAAAAGACATTCTGGCCATTATAAAAATTAGTTTGGGCATTATTAAACTATGCTATCATTTACAAGAATTATATAATATTATTTCAGGATATAAATGTTAATTTAAAACAATTTAATTTATCATAAAACATAATTTTAATTAAAATTTTTATATAATTTATAATATTTGTTTTTAAAATAATCCCAACAATAACTTTATTATGCTGAAAACAATTAAAATCACCAACCGTTTATTGATTAATTGTCATAATTCCTAGCAGAAATATTGGAAAACATTCATCATGACTAAAAAAAATATTTTCCTATAAATAGACCATAGTTATTTCTTTATCACACACTACATTTCATATTATGGTTCTCAATAATCCTTTGATAATGTTAATTGGTTTCTTAATGCATCTCTTTCTTCTTATGATCTTGACGACAGAGTTATATTCCTTGGATATTTCAAGCCTATGGAGTTTGTTTTAATGATTGTTTTATTTTTTCAGGTGTATTTACTTTTTATATACATCAATTTATTATTCCATATCAACACATGATGTGTAATTTTCATCAGAAAAGTCAATGTTTTCTATTTGATCATTATAAAACATTCATTATAAAATATGTGTTCTATTAATAACATTATGGAATTTTTAGGGTGTTACATTATTTCCCCTTATAGAAATTTCATCCTCGAAATTTGTGTTTGATATCAAATAGTCTAATATACCTTAGTCTTTTTTCCCCTTCCTTATAAATCTCATAACTCCTTTCTAGGGTTATATCTTTATAATTACATGATTCGAAACATGAAATTATAAAAGAGAGTTTAATCCCATGATAATTCTAACATTGGGTATTTAGGATCATAAAATTTAATCTTTTATTTATTTTAATATAAAATGTTACACTTTTTATATATCCTTTATTATTAGTCCATTAAAATATTATGTTAACAAAATCTTATCTCGAGAGAGTGTAAACTGTAACGCCCCGACCCCAGCTACCCAGAGTCGGTGCATTACTTCGTAACATTGGCATGATCACAAGAAAGATCAAATCTCGAAAGACCGATTGGTTTAGTAGCCTTGGAAACACTAGATATATTCATAAGTTTTACATTACATCATAAAATGAAAAACTAATACAACAACATAATATTTCCACAATCCACACTATTAACCCCTCATAAAATCCCTGCAGGTCATTCATAACTTACTTCTTCACATCCTGGGAAAAATAAAACATAGAAAAGGGGTGAGCTCAAATGCCCAGTAAGGATAACAATATAGAGGAAACTTTCATAAATAAGAATAAAATTTTAAGGCAATGTATAACTAAAACAAAAGCCTTTAAAACATGAACTTTCAACATGGTATGGCATAAATAAAATGAAATAATGCCATTTACTTATTCACATGGATATTCTACTAATCGAATAATCACATGCAAAAATCATTAACCACTTTCATAATGTTGGAATGCATAATGTCAAACGTTAATTTCATTGTCTAGGCCTCATCCCAAGACCTAGGGGTTACTTCTAACCGGAACCCAACCCGGAGTGCCTCTAATAACCGGACACCAACCCGGAGTGCCTCTAATAACCGGACACCAACCCGGAGTGCCTCTAATAACCGGACACCAACCCGGAGTACCTCTAATAACCGGAGACCAAACCGGAGGGCTTGCTTTTACCAGTCCCTAACCTGGAGGGCTTACTTTAACCAGTCCCCAACCTGGAGGGCTTACTTTTACCGGTCCCCAACCCGGAACATACTTGTTTAGCACATTCATCTGAAGAAAAGTTTGAAATATAACATAAACATTCGGGTTAAAACTAGCATACGAAATGTCAAGAGTTTAACCATAAACTATGAATGGTATAAAATAGCACATCCACATTCAAACATATCACAAAACCTTCAATACAATATAGAAGTTTTGTATTATAATAAATCAACTTCAAATAATCTTAAAATCCATCAAAGGATGTTGACATAGATGAAATCAAAATTCTTTCAAAAGAAATATCTCCTTTTATTTTGAAAACATTTAAGATCCATATAAAATAAAACATTTTCTTTGAAAATATTCTTATAAGCTTGTAAGGAAAGCTTCGACGATTTTATAACAGCGGAAAGTAACCGCACCCGCCGTATAAGTTAAAAAAACATTCTTACCTCAATTCTGTCGAAAAGGTTAAAAAGGACCTTGTTTTGAAAACGACGGAAAGATTCCTTTATAAACCTCTTATAAAAAGTCAAACAAGGGTATAAATGACTTTAACCCATATTCTTGTAAATAGTAAAAATGTTTTGAAATACATTTCGAAGAAACATGGATGTGGATGATAATGAAATCCCAGTAGATTATTACGTATAAACAACCTCGGATAATGAAGAGATTGTGAAATAACCCTTACCTTGTACTTTTCCTTGGTTGTGGTAGGTTAACCTCCTGTATAATGGTGAAATAATTGTTATTAAATTATACAAGAGTCATATACATTAATATGATATCATATATGATCTTTTAATATTGATTTGATAATAATATCTTAGTATTATCGTTGTTTCGGTGATAATCGATTCGTTCTTCTTAAATGTTTGGTTACGTAAGACATGTTTGTAATGGATAGATTATATCTTATTCATAATCAGAATGATATTAACATTATTTTTAACCCTAAAATGAGAATAATACTTGAATGGATATGATGGAGAACGAATCTTATCGCGTTCGTGGAGACGGTAGTCCGTACGTACGCACGAACGCTACTTCCATTTAATTTTTATTTTAAAAGAATCAAATCCAAATGATACATAGGTATATTACTATTCCAGTATAATATAATATTTTATATATGTTACTTAAGTTCATTAACACCATCCTTTATACGTTCCATGTGTGGTATGAACGAGTCATATCATTTTAAGGGGGCGGTAGTCCGCACTTCCTCAAATGAAATTATCGTATGTATATACAACATGAAATGAATAATGGAATGAAATAAAATGGAATTACAGAAGCTTATATATAAAATATATATCATTAATATCATATTTAATTACAGTGCCATCATAATGGCCACCATGAGAGGTGGTAAGATGTATTTGAACAATCATCGTTTCGTGAGGCGTTAGTTTGCCATCCACAGAAACATTATGTTCATCATCCATTAGATGGAGTTGTGTGTATGTGTAGTTTGAATCCTTCTTATAACAACATCCTAGTATATTTAGGATACTGGTGTTGTTACAAAAGAAAGGAAATAAAAAGATTTTGGGGGTTGGAGAAGCAAAATAAATGAAAATACTTTTAAGAGAAATTGTTACCTTTAATTTAGGTAACTCACTTTGGTTGGAACCAAAGGACTTCTTGAAATGCTTTCTGCCTAAGGGGAAGCTTCAAGGAGGAGGAGAGGGATGTGGGGAGCTTAGTTGGGCAGAGTTTGGACGAGCCAAGTGGCTTGAGAGGTGTGAAGTAATGAGAAGGAGGAGTGCCCTTTTATAAGAGGGGTGAGGGGCACCTTTGGAAAAGCTAGAAATATTAATTTATAATAAATTCATATTCGGTTTCTAATGGCTCCAAAGTTGACTATTCAAAGGTTGAGGTGGGTATGGGTCGCAAACAACTCATCCAATAGAATTTATACAGGTTTGGGTACTTATATTAACCTTATCTTTAATTATTAACTCTAAGTTAATTAGTTTCACTTTTACAATGTCTCTTTGTATTTTTATATTATATGGTTAATAAACTTACCATATACATCCAAGCGACCCCCAAGTGGTCCATTAATGATTAAACTATCATAATATAAGTCTCTTGGCCGAACCTTAGATTTTTAGGAATTTAATATCAATTAATAATATAATATTTGTTTTAAGAACTCTTTTATGTCAATTTTGACACTATTCAATAGTTGATTTTTGTGAAACTCATAACAGATTGATTACTTCGAACAAAGTCAATTAAATCAATCCTAATATATCATATTATCCTAGAAAATTAGTTTAATTCATTAAAAGTTTCATATTATATTTATTTGGGTATTTATAATATCAATTATGTTAATTTTTTACTATTTTAGTAATTACTGCATCATCATTGTGTCATAAATAAAATAAAATATTTAATGTCTAAAAATTATAAATAAAACATCATTATGTAGGAAATCTTTTTATCTTTCTAATGAATATTTATAATCGAAAATCCAACAGGTATAACCCTATGTAAAAATTGTTCTTCTAAAAGATGTAAGCTTATGCCATTTTTATTTTTATTTTAGCTTTATTAAAATAATGTGTCATTATCACTTACAAGTGGATCCATGGGGTCCCAAAATAGACCCAAAGATGCCCATGGTGGACCATGTATCAACCAATAGGGTTAAGACACGTTTTAGGGTAATTTAGTATTATTATAATATTATTTTTTAACCCTTATTTACCGGATTTACCCTTAACCATGGTAAATAAAATATTTACCGCAGTAATTATTCAAAATGTCTAAAAATAAAAGTTACCTATTTACACAATTTGAACATCCTGATTCCAAATATGGAATCCATTTTTCTAAATTCAAAACACAGAAGTGGCAGAAATTAATTTAAAATTAATTCCCGCTGTCAAAACAAAAAGCGTGTTTTTAAGAGATAATAACTACCAAAAGATTGACACTTGTTTATGTTCGGTTTAATTGTAAAATTATGTCCAATGACCAACATTATATTAAATAGTAAAACTATATTCTAAATATACTTTAAAACCACTCAAATTCATAATTTATCACTATTAATTATTTTGATTAAAAAAGTTGTTTTTAATTAAAATTTAGTAATTTTCACTATTCATCAAAATATGAAAGTTATCAGAAAAGTACCAAAATTTCACCTTAGGCTAAATTTGATATTCCGAATCCAAAAATTAAGTCCATTTTAAAATATAAAATATATATAATTTCAAAAAGTAGGTATTACTATTCATAACAGCTAGTTTGATTGGTTACGGTGTGTTAGAACTCGAAGTTGCGTACAACACACGCTACTGTTTTATTCAAAGGAAAGCGTACCGTGGAAGCTTGGGATGTTTCATTTTAAATTTTTTTTGATGTCTCCATTTAGTCAAAAAGTTTAAAATATTGTATTTAAAAAGGTTTCACTATCAAAAGTTGATAAAAGTGCAATACTGAAAATGAATCTGTTCTTCCATTATGACTAAGAAACTCATAATATGGATTCTAAAATTATAAGGATTATATAAAGTTTAAAATTTAGTTAATACTATTCATGACCTCTTTTAATGGATTTTTTTTTGGAAAGTCATGGTGCAATTGAACTCAGTGTTGCGTGTAGTGCAAGTTATTGAATTATTTTGAAGAAATAACACACTATGAAATCTTGGGGTGTTACATTCTCCCCTCCTTCAATAAATTGCGTCCTCGCAATTTGAAATTGTTCTTCAAAAATAAAAGGTTGAAAGTAGAAAATATATTTGTGGGAAAACCCACATCGGAAATTGGGTTACTAAAATTTAGTCTTAATATGAGGAAAAGATAAATGAAAGGGTCACCACCAAATTATGATCTCGATTAGGAGAACATTGGTGGCAATTAGAGACATATAATTGGAGGAAAAACGTAAATATTTATAGGTAGTGATTGAGGTCATCAATCACAAACAAGTGTAAAATTGAGGTCCTTAAATTCATCAATCTATGATGATTTGAAATACCATCGGTTCAACAAAACATAGGATATTAGGATAACACATTTTTGACGTTTCAAAATATCTTAGTTTAAATCCCACATCGAAAAATGAATTAATGAGGCCTCTATTTTAAAAAAAAGGGTGGAAAGTATGAAGATTACCGAACATAACACATACTAGGGTTCCATGTAGGAAAATATGGATATGGAAGAGAAATCTAACCATCAATTATCTGATGGAGAGTGGTAGAGAACATGGCTATGAAAAGGCCAACAATCCCAAAGCCATGAATTAGTGATGATTTAAGGTACCATCTAGGACAACATTTTTGTTCTAAGTTCCTTTTATTAATGTTGAGGAATATATTTATGAGATTGGCTAAGATCATAAGGAGATATACTTACTTTATAATTAGAGTTTTATCCATTAATAAATTTCTACCACAAACTCATCTTTCACTCTAAAAGATAATAGAATGTTATTCGTACAGGGTTCCAAAATAAATGAATTTTTAATTCATCTACCAGATCTTTAAAGAAAACAACATTATTTAATCCAGGACATCTCGTGGGCTAGTGGTAGGTGATACACCCTTGTCGCCCTTCGGTTGCGGGTTCAAGTCTCGCAGCCTTGCCGGACGCGACGGGTTGCCGCCCAACCTCCGGGTTGTCCTTTTATGGTAATCCAAAATAATCCAAACTAGAACTATCCAAAATACTTCTGTCCAAACTCACAGTCCAAAATTTATAAGTAAGGTAAACATAATGTAGAACCTTTTTAACCCGTAATAGCATATGAATACCTTCATCGTGTATTCTTTTAATACACTGAAACATCCTGAATTACCATATTTTTTATTGATTACATTCATGCTCCCTTATTCCATATTGAATGCTGGATATACTTCATCAATCCAAAAATGTTTTAAACCCCAACAATAATGGAATATACAAATCATTAATCAGCTTCAAGGTAGTCAATAATATCCAATATAATTTATCCAAATCAATCATGTATTATTCTAAAATCACCACCTCGGTATCTGAACCATATTATGGTTTATCTTTCTCTCAACCATATATTTTCCAAAAATTTAACCTGATATTGAGTCACTTTTCTTTTTTCCACACAATCTCAAGTCCTTAATGAAATAGTACTGCAGTACAATCCTTATATACTCCATAATTATTATAACAAGTACATTGTTGATACAACACTCAATTGGCATAATCAACATAAGAACTCTAATCATTCCTCTTCATCTGTGGTAGTATCATAACTTGATTATTATCCAATAACATCATTTTCGGCATAGTCTGATGACTGGGACATAGGTTCGCGTAGTGTCCAAACTCCTTGCAAATGAAGCATTGTACATTTAAAACCATTTTCTTACCCTTGCAGTCACGTACCTTGTGCCCTTTTCCTCCACACTTATAACAAACTCCCATTCCTTTCAGGCAAGTTCCAGGGTGTTTCTTTCCACAGTTACCACATATGGGAAAATTCTTCTTTTCCCTTTTCCCTTTATCCATCTTTCTCTCTTCCATCCTTTTCTTCTCTTGATTCCCTTCAAATCCATAGGACTCAGTAATCTCTTTACTTATCTTATCAATACATGATATTATTTTTTCATATGATGATAATACATGGGATACTATTTCTCTTATAAATTCTAGCTTAATACCATGAAAGATATGATCCTTCCTTCTCTTTGTATCATGTGCATTTCTGGAGTTCTCATTCCTTCTACTGGGCGCCATTTCTAAACAATGGCATAAACTAGATCAGTTTATGAATCAAAATACATAATCCCATACTTATAAAACACTTAACATAAATTGAACTATTTATGGATATAATCCATAATCATAAGAATGTCTCCTTTGAGGATGTATATACACATAAACCCTTCATAATGATTTGTAAAGAAAATGAGAGTTATCTTAAGCATATCCCCCGGGAGTGTCGTAACCAAGAGTGCAGCAAGGCCCGTTGTCGTGCACCAGTTCCCGTTCGAGTCTAGCTCAAAGCGGTGTTTTCGGGTTTTACCCCTAGGTACATCTGTGCCAGAGCCGCCTCTACCTGCTCGTATCCAGACAGGGATGTATTGCTCGGAAAACTCACAAAATCTCTACAATACCAAAATTCTAGGAAGTTCTTCTATACTAATCCTCAAAGTTCATCTTAGGTCTACGTGCTCTAATCAGAGTTTATCTAAATCTAGCTTCCAAGGTTTGTACTAAACTTCCTTTGATACCAACTGTAACACCCCGACCCCAGCTACCCAGAGTCGGTGCATTACTTCGTAACATTGGCATGATCACAAGAAAGATCAAATCTCGAAAGACCGATTGGTTTAGTAGCCTTGGAAACACTAGATATATTCATAAGTTTTACATTACATCATAAAATGAAAAACTAATACAACAACATAATATTTCCACAATCCACACTATTAACCCCTCATAAAATCCCTGCAGGTCATTCATAACTTACTTCTTCACATCCTGGGAAAAATAAAACATAGAAAAGGGGTGAGCTCAAATGCCCAGTAAGGATAACAATATAGAGGAAACTTTCATAAATAAGAATAAAATTTTAAGGCAATGTATAACTAAAACAAAAGCCTTTAAAACATGAACTTTCAACATGGTATGGCATAAATAAAATAAAATAATGCCATTTACTTATTCACATGGATATTCTACTAATCGAATAATCACATGCAAAAATCATTAACCACTTTCATAATGTTAGAATGCATAATGTCAAACGTTAATTTCATTGTCTAGGCCTCATCCCAAGACCTAGGGGTTACTTCTAACCGGAACCCAACCCGGAGTGCCTCTAATAACCGGACACCAACCCGGAGTGCCTCTAATAACCGGACACCAACCCGGAGTGCCTCTAATAACCGGACACCAACCCGGAGTACCTCTAATAACCGGAGACCAAACCGGAGGGCTTGCTTTTACCAGTCCCTAACCTGGAGGGCTTACTTTAACCAGTCCCCAACCTGGAGGGCTTACTTTTACCGGTCCCCAACCCGGAACATACTTGTTTAGCACATTAATCTGAAGAAAAGTTTGAAATATAACATAAACATTCGGGTTAAAACTAGCATACGAAATGTCAAGAGTTTAACCATAAACTATGAATGGTATAAAATAGCACATCCACATTCAAACATATCACAAAACCTTCAATACAATATAGAAGTTTTGTATTATAATAAATCAACTTCAAATAATCTTAAAATCCATCAAAGGATGTTGACATAGATGAAATCAAAATTCTTTTAAAAGAAATATCTCCTTTTATTTTGAAAACATTTAAGATCCATATAAAATAAAACATTTTCTTTGAAAATATTCTTATAAGCTTGTAAGGAAAGCTTCGACGATTTTATAACAGCGGAAAGTAACCGCACCCGCCGTATAAGTTAAAAAAACATTCTTACCTCAATTCTGTCAAAAAGGTTAAAAAGGACCTTGTTTTGAAAACGACGGAAAGATTCCTTTATAAACCTCTTATAAAAAGTCAAACAAGGGTATAAATGACTTTAACCCATATTCTTGTAAATAGTAAAAAATTTTTGAAATACATTTCGAAGAAACATGGATGTGGATGATAATGAAATCCCAGTAGATTATTACGTATAAACAACCTCGGATAATGAAGAGATTGTGAAATAACCCTTACCTTGTACTTTTCCTTGGTTGTGGTAGGTTAACCTCCTGTATAATGGTGAAATAATTGTTATTAAATTATACAAGAGTCATATACATTAATATGATATCATATATGATCTTTTAATATTGATTTGATAATAATATCTTAGTATTATCGTTGTTTCGGTGATAATCGATTCGTTCTTCTTAAATGTTTGGTTACGTAAGACATGTTTGTAATGGATAGATTATATCTTATTCATAATCAGAATGATATTAACATTATTTTTAACCCTAAAATGAGAATAATACTTGAATGGATATGATGGAGAACGAATCTTATCGCGTTCGTGGAGACGGTAGTCCGTACGTACGCACGAACGCTACTTCCATTTAATTTTTATTTTAAAAGAATCAAATCCAAATGATACATAGGTATATTACTATTCCAGTATAATATAATATTTTATATATGTTACTTAAGTTCATTAACACCATCCTTTATACGTTCCATGTGTGGTATGAACGAGTCATATCATTTTAAGGGGGCGGTAGTCCGCACTTCCTCAAATGAAATTATCGTATGTATATACAACATGAAACGAATAATGGAATGAAATAAAATGGAATTACAGAAGCTTATATATAAAATATATATCATTAATATCATATTTAATTATAGTGCCATCATAATGGCCACCATGAGAGGTGGTAAGATGTATTTGAACAATCATCGTTTCGTGAGGCGTTAGTTTGCCATCCACAGAAACATTATGTTCATCATCCATTAGATGGAGTTGTGTGTATGTGTAGTTTGAATCCTTCTTATAACAACATCCTAGTATATTTAGGATACTGGTGTGGTTACAAAAGAAAGGAAATAAAAAGATTTTGGGGGTTGGAGAAGCAAAATAAATGAAAATACTTTTAAGAGAAATTGTTACCTTTAATTTAGGTAACTCACTTTGGTTGGAACCAAAGGACTTCTTGAAATGCTTTCTGCCTAAGGGGAAGCTTCAAGGAGGAGGAGAGGGATGTGGGGAGCTTAGTTGGGCAGAGTTTGGACGAGCCAAGTGGCTTGAGAGGTGTGAAGTAATGAGAAGGAGGAGTGCCCTTTTATAAGAGGGGTGAGGGGCACCTTTGGAAAAGCTAGAAATATTAATTTATAATAAATTAATATTCGGTTTATAATGGCTCCAAAGTTGACTATTAAAAGGTTGAGGTGGGTATGGGTCGAAAACAACTCATCCAATAGAATTTATACAGGTTTGGGTACTTATATTAACCTTATCTTTAATTATTAACTCTAAGTTAATTAGTTTCACTTTTACAATGTCTCTTTGTATTTTTATATTATATGGTTAATAAACTTACCATATACATCCAAGCGACCCCCAAGTGGTCCATTAATGATTAACCTATCATAATATAAGTCTCTTGGCCGAACCTTAGATTTTTAGGAATTTAATATCAATTAATAATATAATATTTGTTTTAAGAACTCTTTTATGTCAATTTTGACACTATTCAATAGTTGATTTTTGTGAAACTCATAACAGATTGATTACTTCGAACAAAGTCAATTAAATCAATCCTAATATATCATATTATCCTAGAAAATTAGTTTAATTCATTAAAAGTTTCATATTATATTTATTTGGGTATTTATAATATCAATTATGTTAATTTTTTACTATTTTAGTAATTACTGCATCATCATTGTGTCATAAATAAAATAAATTATTTAATGTCTAAAAATTATAAATAAAACATCATTATGTAGGAAATCTTTTTAGCTTTCTAATGAATATTTATAATCGAAAATCCAACAGGTATAACCCTACGTAAAAATTGTTCTTCTAAAAGATGTAAGCTTATGCCATTTTTATTTTTATTTTAGCTTTATTAAAATAATGTGTCATTATCACTTACAAGTGGATCCATGGGGTCCCAAAATAGACCCAAAGATGCCCATGGTCGACCATGTATCAACCAATAGGGTTAAGACACGTTTTAGGGTAATTTAGTATTATTATAATATTATTTTTTAACCCTTATTTACCGGATTTACCCTTAACCATGGTAAATAAAATATTTACCGCAGTAATTATTCAAAATGTCTAAAAATAAAAGTTACCTATTTACACAATTTGAACATCCTGATTCCAAATATGGAATCCATTTTTCTAAATTCAAAACACAGAAGTGGCAGAAATTAATTTAAAATTAATTCCCGCTGTCAAAACAAAAAGCGTGTTTTTAAGAGATAATAACTACCAAAAGATTGACACTTGTTTATGTTCGGTTTAATTGTAAAATTATGTCCAATGACCAACATTATATTAAATAGTAAAACTATATTCTAAATATACTTTAAAACCACTCAAATTCATAATTTATCACTATTAATTATTTTGATTAAAAAAGTTGTTTTTAATTAAAATTTAGTAATTTTCACTATTCATCAAAATATGAAAGTTATCAGAAAAGTACCAAAATTTCACCTTAGGCTAAATTTGATATTCCGAATCCAAAAATTAAGTCCATTTTAAAATATAAAATATATATAATTTCAAAAAGTAGGTATTACTATTCATAACAGCTAGTTTGATTGGTTACGGTGTGTTAGAACTCGAAGTTGCGTACAACACACGCTACTGTTTTATTCAAAGGAAAGCGTACCGTGGAAGCTTGGGATGTTTCATTTTAAATTTTTTTTGATGTCTCCATTTATTCAAAAAGTTTAAAATATTGTATTTAAAAAGGTTTCACTATCAAAAGTTGATAAAAGTGCAATACTGAAAATGAATCTGTTCTTCCATTATGACTAAGAAACTCATAATATGGATTCTAAAATTATAAGGATTATATAAAGTTTAAAATTTAGTTAATACTATTCATGACCTCTTTTAATGGCTTTTTTTTTGGCAAGTCATGGTGCAATTGAACTCAGTGTTGCGTGTAGTGCAAGTTATTGAATTATTTTGAAGAAATAACACACTATGAAATCTTGGGGTGTTACATAAACCAGTAGTGAAAAAATTCCTTTTGTTTTGCACCAGTTCCCAATTAAATCTACCTTAATACAATGTTTTCAAGGTTGTTACACATAGGTAAATATATTCAAGAGGTACATCCACTTATAGATTATACACAGGGATGTATTTTCTTTGAAACCAATTACTCTATACTCTAAAATAATTTCAGTATTCCTTATTATGTTTAGTATTATACCTAAATCATTATCTAAAGTTTTCTAATTATAATCCAAATAGTAACTAAACTTTCCTATCATACCAATAATGGAAACCATTGTCATTATTACACATTAATTCATGATTTATTACATAATAATTAACATAATACAACCCATAAGATCAATAATACTAGTCTAATTTTGAAATAGGTACATATAAGGACAACTTGTTACATGGATAAAACAAAATTAATTAAAACTTCTTAAACATGATTCTTATATTCCACTTCTCATTTAAAACATTATGGGATAACCTATGGAGATTCATAAGAAACAGGTGAGGTATAAAGCCTAGTAATGGAGTAAATAAATTATTACATGAAAAATGTATAACATCTAATAAATTATACATTTCAATGGGACATAAAAGTGGTGATAATCATAAACAAGAACAATTTGGAAAGATATAACATGATAACATAATGGAAACATGGGAATGTGGAAACAAATGTAAACATGAAATCATAAACATAGCTCATTGTTGACCCATAAGACATCGTAATATAGTGTTAAAAGTACCATAATGGATTATTTTAACTCATTAATCTGATACATGACATCTCATGAGACTAAAACATTACCAAATGCATTAGAGTGATATATAATTCCGGGGTCAACTATCTCTTTCATATCATGTACATGCATAAGTGTGACAAATAGAACATTAAACATAGGACCATGTTTCATAATATTTAATCACATGATTATGGAATTTGGATTACATATAAGGAATTCAAAAATAAATGATGTAAATGAAAATATAAGAGAATTACCTTTATTGGAAATGGGTAAGGGTATACACTTCACCGATGATTGGCATGGAAATTCACAATAAACTTTTGGTAGCATAATGTCAGTTCTTAAAGATTCATAAAATTTTTTAATGAGATGGATGGGGGAATGTCATAAATTTTATGTAAAAAATTATTTTACGAGGTATATTTAAGAATATAATTCAAGTTGAACATTTTAGATTTAAATAGAATAAGACATAAAGTGTTCATTAATGAAATTTTGAGAAGACAAAATCATCAGGTAATTTCAACAACATAATGGGTGTACATAATGAATGATGTAGTGGAATAATGATAATTAAGGGGATCAATTATCACAGTTATATCATAAAAATGTTAATACGAAATTTTGGGACCATACCCCATCATGAACAAATGTAAAAAAAAACATCACAACACAAAGGAGGTTATTTAATAAATAAGAGATGAATATGATCCCTTACTAAATATCAACGTAATAATGTCTTAGGTAAAGGTTAAAAAGATGATATAAATGATAAATAATTATAATAACAAAAAAATTATATTAAAGTGATATTTATAAAGTCTTTCATGCATAAATATTTGGTATTCAAACGGATAAATACAAATAAGGTGCTAAACAGAAAAGAAGAGAGAAAGGTCCTTTCTAAAATTTTGGCACATTAGTGGCTTAGGTAAAGGTTATAATGAGATGGGATAAATGATATGTCATTATAATGTAACAAGTTGTATAGTAAAGTATCATTTATAAATTCTTTAAGACATAACCAACTGATATTAAAACGAAAAAATGCAGATAAGTTTCTTGAATGGAAGAGAATAAAAAGAAGTCCCATACTAAATTCTGGAATAGTAATGGATTATGTAAAGGTTATAAAAAATTTGATAAATGATATATCATAATATGAAAATAATTTATAATTTAATTTCATATTTTTAATGTATTTAAAAAATAAACTATTGAGATTCAAAATGTTATATACAAAGAAGGTTCTTGAATGGAAATGAAGAGAGAAAGGTCCCTTACTAAGTTTCATCATAGTAACATCATAGGTAAAGGTTATAATGAGAGGGGATAAATGTTACATTAATATAATAACATAAAGTTTACCCTAAATGGATATTTATAGTGTAATTTCAATATAAAAAATTGATATTCAAAAGGTTAAATACAAAAAAGGTTTTTGAATTGGAAAGAAGAGAAGTAGGTACCTTAATGAATATCTGCATAGTAACATATTAGTTAAAGGTTACAATGATACGGGATAAATTATATCTAATTATAAGAAAATAAATTATATAGGAAAGTGGAATTTATAAAGGCATCAAAATAGAACAAATTGAGATTCATAAGATTAAATACAAAAAAGGTTCTTGAATGGAAAATAAGAGAGTGAGGTCCCATACCATGAATATTTCATTCATAAAACTTGAGGGTGGCACCATGATACCTTTAGGGATCATTGGAGGAACTATTTTTAAAATAAAATGGCCATAAATTCCTTTCTTATTAATTTGGAGTTGAGTCAAATGGAAAATGGTTTGTATTTATACTTGAGGAGGGATAGGTTTTAAAGGATTAAATTTTGGATATATTGTCATAAAAGACCTAAACATTGGGTAAATTGAATTATATTTTTTTGAATGGATAATTAAGGATAGGTTGATATTTATTGTAGGTTAAATTCCTAAAGAGACCATGACACACATTCCATACAACCCAAAAAAACATAGCAGAATTCAAAAAATAATTTTATTTCCAAAATCAAGTTTTTTTGATTAAAAAAGTATATGTTTTATAAATTAAAATTGATATACCAAATTTTTTTTCAAAATTATTAAATTAAATCTTTTTAATAACAATGTTTTATAAAAATTTTAATCACGATGACATAATATTGATTTTATAAAATCAAAACGCTAGTATAGTGGTAATTTTCACAGTAACACCAAAAATTCAATTTTTTTCAAAAAATTCCCCCAAAAACCACCCTATGATAATTTTTGGATGATGAGTAAAAAAATGAAATTAATTGAATAAAAATAATTCTCTATGTATTATAATTATATCTTTTAATTAAATCATCTTTAATGAAAATTAATATTATAATAGAAAAAATCAGCATTCTCACAATTATAAAAATTACATTGGGCTTCATTAAAATATTTTATCGTTTAAAAATAATTTTATATGATTATGTCATAAAATATTATTAAATAAAATAATAAATTTATCATAAAAAAAATTAATTTTATATTTACATATTTTCAAAAAATATATTTATAATATAATCCCAACAGTCACTTTATTGTGCCAACAACAATAATAATAAACAACTATCTTATTGATTAATGGTCATAATTTCGATCGGTCATATTGGACAGTGATACCCTTTGGTAACTATCATATTTACTTATAAATACACCATAATTCTCTATTTATCACACACTACATTTCTTATGATGATTTATAAAAATCCATTGAAAAAGATAATTTTTTTCCTAACGTTTCTCTTTATTTTTATAATCTTTATAGAAAGGGTGATCTACTTGGGAGTTTTCAAGCCTATGGCATTTTTCTTAATGATTGTATTTTTTTATATCTATAGCCATTTACTATTCCTTGTTTTATTGTTCCATATCAACACAAGGTTTTTATTTTAAAAAATAGAAATATTATTCCTATGTGCTCATAATAAAATATTCATTATAAAATAAGAGTTATATTAATAACATAATGGAATTTTTTTTGTTATAAATAAAATCCTTTCAAGGTATAAAACATCTTTCTCATTATGGGTTGAGTGGAAAATCTAAGATTATGTGCCTTATGCCTCACCTTCTACCTCACGCTCAAAGGACTAATCTATCAGTTCTAGAAATAAGATAACCATTGAGAGAGTAAGACTAATCACACAATGTCTCAATTCTATTTAATAAACCTATTATCTATTATAACATGGGGATAGACACCTTATCAGTACTAACTCGATCAATGAGAGAGGTATTAACTTGAACAGTGGCTAAGAATACTTACCTGTTTTACTCCTTCGTGTTTAGTCTCATATCAATAATCCAACACATCAAACCTGACTCATCCACTAATTCTTGAGCTACCTGTACAAGTAGCTTCATTCTCAAACCATCAAAAACCATGTTTCCCTTCCCAATTGTGCACAAAATATTGAAATGAAAAGTATAAAGGTACTCCACCTAGCGTCTCTTTCTGATTTTTGGGGCTGTTTGAAAATAAATGTACCTTAGGATCTTATGATCTGATTAAAGTATAAAATGCTTCTCTAAGAGTTAGTGTCTTCAAATATTCAGTCCATGAATAATAACCAACAATTATAGGCCATGGTTGGGATAATTCCTCTCATGTGGGTATAGATTCCGCAAGACATAGGCAACCACATCGTCATCCTGCATTAACAAACACCCCAAACCTAGGTCATAATCATAAAAAAACCCACAAAATAACTCCTAGTCATAGGTATAATAAAAACATGTGAGGATTTCATATAGATTTAAAACATCTCAAAAGAACTCTATAACTTCTCATCCCACTAAAACATCACCCATTTTTTTGTTAAACTCGTCTTGAGAGAGGCAATCCTGGACAAGTCCTGCACAAATTTTTTTTAATAACCATCCAATCATAGAAAACTATGGATATCAAACACATTCTTAGGATACTCCCTAGACATAACTTCCAAAGCCATTTATAGATCCACTAAAACTCTTACCTCAAAAATCACATTACACAAAAACATTACTTCATGAATCCAAAACCTGTACATGGGAAATTTTTCATATAGATGATTTTCTCTCAAAACACCCAAAAAACACTATATGGTCTTCATGATCCTCTGAAATCTTTTAATTAACCAATATGTATTATAAAAACATGACCATGAAGTATTCCAAAAACCAATGAATGATCTGATTCAATAGAGACATAAGAATAGGTAAATCATTGGTAAGCCCTAATGGCATAAACTGATTTTTAAAAATGACTATAATATAATAAAAACAGAATTTAGAACACCCTATTCTAGAAACCTCAAATGGTGGTACAATAATCTCATTTCCATTTTCTAAAACCAATGGTCCCTCTGAGCTGGTCAAATAGATCATCAATTCTAAGAAACAAGTGTTTATTCATTGTTGTCACCTGGTTAAGCTTATGGAATTCTATGAAATGTTTGAGTCTACCATTATCATTATTTTAAAATTGAATTAAATTAGTCCAAGGTGAGATTCTACGGTGAATAAAAAACTTATCCTCAAGATCAAAAATATGAAATTTCATATCCTTTATCTCAGCTAGAGCCATCTAATAAAAATGGAACGGAAATTGGGATCATCTTGGGAAGAATATTGATTGTAAAATCAACCTCTCACTAGGGTAGTAATTACAATAATTCATTTGTAAACATGTATAAGTAACGATCCAAATCTACTGGATTTTAAATTGAGGATCACAACTCAATATACATAATGAAAAACCTTCAAAACTGACATGAGATAAACCCCAACATAGAATAAACAGGTCCTACCTTCCCAGACTGTGGATCCCACTAACTCTAACTGATGTGAGTTCTCCTATAAAATGTAAGAAACTAGATCCTATGATTATAACAGTAAACTAGTGCATTAAATTTGATCAACCCAACTATATTGATAAGGTGGTTGAAAACATCAAGGTTCAAAATAAGGAAGACCCAAATGACCTCCATGCCAGCTACAACAACACGACACTAGGGGAATTTGAATCCATAATCCTTTTTCTAACCCAAAGGGTTTCAAATATCTAAAAAATGAGGAATCAAATCATCCTGAATACAAAAAATATTCAAAAATATTATTTAATATAATTTAATGAGATTAACCTATTTTAAATAAAATATAATCCATATATAAAGAAATAAACATCATACATTGAATGGTGGATAGCCCGAAATCTGATTCCTCTGGATTGACATCCACTGCATTGAGTTTTCCATGACCATATGGACTTTGAGTCCTTATACCCAGGTGAGAATACTCCTTTACATGTTGATAAGATACTACAAATATGGAATCCTATTATTTCACCTGATAACCCTTCGAAAGAAGTGGTTCTTATACCTCTCCCACAAGGATCCAACTAACAAAATCTGTGGATATGACCTGACTTCCAACACTAGGGAACATAATTGGAGACTCTAGGAAATTTGTCACGGTTTTTCATTCCATACTTCACTAAACATGTAAAACTATCCTATTCCAAATAGGATCCAAATAATATGATCTTGAAGACTGTGTGTAACTCCTACCACTACCTCAATGAGATTCATCCTGGTACCACTTCGATTCTTAAGAACTCTAGATAATTACCGTTAAATGAACATAACTGAGACATAGATGTCTAGTAAAATCTACCACTTTTTTTCTAACTTTTTATCCAACTATAAATAGTTTAATAGTATTATAATAATGAGTATATATCTAATCTCTTTCCACAAGACCATTTCAAAACATCGAGCCTTAATGTAATATTTTTTTTGGGAAGATGTAAAGATTCATAAACAAACTTTGTGAATAAATTATCATAATCCATCACTGAATTATCACCTTTCTCCATCTTCAAAAACTCACTGTCCTTCACAATTCTCAAATTATATGGTTATAACTATGGTTTAAATTCATCTTTAATGGTGGTTCAAGTGATATCCTAATGATTACCCATAAGAACCATCAATCATACCCTTTGTATATAGTCCCTCTAGAATATAAATGTAAAATACTAATTTATAAGTCTGATGGGTCTTCCAAAACACAATTATTCACTAAATGAAGTCCAACCACTCCTTTGGATCATCGTCTCCCTTGTCATCGTGGAATGATGTAGGATTCATCCTTGAAAACTCTTGATAATGGTTTACAGTCTGTATCTTCTCTTGAATACCCATTTGAACCAAGGATGGGATCATAAGAATCACTGAATCCACTCAATTTGTATCATGGGGAGGGTTACCATTTGGGATACTCTCCTCCACCCCCTCTCTACACCTGTATGTGGTGATACTATGAGGAAATGTCTATAAGACACAAAGTACAAGATTCATCAAGCACAATTCAACATTAACCCATAAAATAGTAGAAAAATAAAACCCCAACAGGGGAATCACAAGTAAAATCAACTAATAAGAAGTAGAAAACTCATAAAAACAACCCATATTCAGGTTCGAAACATAACCGCATCCCTGAAACACCCATGGAAACTCAAGGTTTGACAAAGAGAAGATCTTTCCATGAACTCTAATTTTTCTACATCTCATGTATAAAGAGTCCAAGATACAGAATACCACTAAATCCCAATCCAAATTTCATCTAATACAATTTAGTAATGAACCAAAATAGTTTTACCAAACCCATCACCTGAGTTAGGCATCCAAATGACCAGAAGCGTGTTCCCGGTCACCAAGGGGTAGATACAAGCACCATGCATTAAAGAAGAAAACATGAGAATTGTTTCACAATTGTAAAATAAGAATAAACTATCTATAAAATAAAATAGATAAATCTATATCATCAAATTAAACTATTTAAAAATAATTAGATACCATAAACAATTGAATACATAATATTCAAATCATTCCATTACAAGACATATACATTGAATTCCAAAATAAATAACCCAAACTCAAAATAATGGGTACAATTACAAACAAGTCCCACATACAAACAAATGTGTATAAAATAACAAATATTAGTCCAAATGAGTCCTTATCTATGAGACTATATATCCTATAAAAATCCCAAATGAATGTAATAAATAAGATGCACCTTTGAACATGGTTCCATTGCCTTTACCAGTGGCCTGCAAAAAAAATTTCAAATGCCTAAAAAGGTCTGATGATGGGTGTGAGGAATAAATACTGGTATGATACCAATGTGAAAATATTTATGTATCTTACCCATGCCGTCCAAATATATATTTTGTTGAAAATTTTAAAACTAAACCACTTTGAGAATATAATATTTCCAAAAGAATATTCAAAATCCTTTTAGTTTTCATTCTTCAAACAAAACACTCTTTCCCAAAACTCATTCTAATCATGTTTCAAATAAATAAAAAGGACCCAAGGCATGGTATTCTCAACATAACCAAGAATTAATTCACAACATGAGCTTAAGAATCAATATCATATAATTATATAGATTGAAAATGAACACATGGGCATGATACATATCACCCCATCAAAATTGAACTAAACCATGAATAAAGAATATAAACCTATTCATAATGACTATGTGAACCTAGGGTATCTAACTATAAAGCCTATATTGAGTGACTAGAAATGTATTATATATAAGAAATGGATGTTCTCACAATCATCCTCAGGCCCAACCCTAAGAGATCCCTTGGTCTCTCAATAAATATCACAGAAGCTGTAACATATTTCCAACACAAAGGCTCTCTCAACACCTTAGAAACAAATATATTCTCACATGGTCCTCCCTCAGAAAGCTCACATGGTCCCCCAAACAAACCTCTCACTCATACCCCAGTTAACCCATGATCAAATCAACGAGAAAAAATCACAAGAAACATCCCACTTCAATCAAGATATAACACAAGTCATTTCATAAAACTAACATTCCATATTTAAAAAAACACCATTTTCAAGGGAAAATAATTTCTAAAACCTATTTATAACTATATTTAAACCCATAAATCCTCCCTGTTCCATTTTATCAAACACTTGGTTGGAATAAAAGCCACACCCATTTCGAAAACCACCACTTTATACACCATAATTGACAAATCAATACCTAAAATATATTAAACATGGAATTAAAACTATTATTAAATCATATAAATAGAAATTTAAACATAAAAACAAAATTCTTTTATAAAATTAATGTTATTTCATGGAAAAATTTCTTAAATAGATACACCTACCTCAAATTCGGTCTAAAGCTAATCACCCTTGGTAAATACCACCTGAAATAGGAAGAACCAAGCCTCACACACCTAATACACATTAAATCAAACCATTTACCCCATGAAAAACCTATATTATTCCAAAATACCCTTAAATTATTACACAATTATATATAAATGGATGAAAAATTATTGAGGAGGGTAAAAGAGAATAAATATAGAAGAAAACAATTTACATCAAGCTAAACCACCAAGAAATCAATTATAAACTTACCAACGATGTAGTAGAGAGTTACATATCCAATGAAGAGGAGATCCATGTTATTGGTAAGGAAAAAACCCATAAAAATTTTAAAATCAATACAAGAAAATGGGTAAATTAAAACTTTTTTAATGACCTGGATAGGGTTGCACGGTTTGCCAATACAATTTGGAAAACTTTTCATTAACCATGTAGGAGATACTATCCTCCCAAAATAGACCTCATGGTTTGATTTTTGGAGTCACATGGTTTGAAAAACCATTATAAAACTATAATAAATTTCACTATAAAATACTTTGACACCCCTTTCATGGTTTCTGCATGGTTTTGAAAAAACTGTGTGTTAAATGTAAACCTTGGCCTATCTCCCCAAAAGATATGGTTTCAACCCATGGAACCTAATAACACCATGAAAACACTATAGAATGAATAAAAAATCAAAATTATATGTACCTGTGATGACGTTGGTTTTTCAAGTTCAAAATTAACCTAGGAGAAAAGAAATTAGGCACTCGTGACTATAGGGAGGTTCATGAATGGGTGTGAAAAAATGGGAGAAACAAAAAATAGAACGGAGGGTAAGAAATTAAATTTCACTCTCTTTAATAAACTACAATGTAAGGTCCCATGGTTTTTATAACCATGAACCAACCTTTTGCTACCACTTTCTCACTCGCACGCCCTTTAAAATGAGCCACATAGTTTGTCCACACAGTTTAGATAACCATGTGACAATTGTGTGATGCCACTATCAGAAGGAACCTCCTCCTCACATAACCAGGCATATAGTTTCTCAATCAGTGTGCAACCATTGTTGGTAACATGTACAAAAAACTATAGACATTTCACATGGTCATTCTCCCTACAATCCATGGTTTTTCTAATCATTATCCTATTAAAATTGTTCCCATGGATTGGGCCACATGATTAGCACTAACTATCTACCAACAATGCAACGAGTTTTGTGTATCCTGATCATTAGTTCTCAATGCTCGAAAATAAAATAACCAAAAAGTAACTATGAGAAACTTATTTTTTCTCAAACCATATATAAAAACGATGTATTAAAGAATTTAAATTCTAAAAATTTATCTCCCAAAACCAATATAAAATTTGGCCTATCAATCAAACATAAAGTTCTAATTTACTAAGGAATTTTGACTTTTAAAAAACCCCTAATGTTTAAACCTCCAAACCATGATATAGCTCATCCCCAAGATATGTGGTCTCAGGATGATATGATACCAAAACTACCCATCCTATAAAAATCTCCCCAGTCTACAATGATCAATCTATCATGGATCAATTTTTATTTTGGATCCCCACCTTAGGAATTAAATAACCAGTCTCTCCACAACACAAAAGACATTTTAATTGTTCCTCCAACCATGATTCACATATACATGTCCCCATAAAATTTACCATCATCCCTTAAAGTATCCAATTTCTCAATCCAAAACCACTTCACTTATGAAACCCACATTCTCACGTCATCATTGATGCCCGAAAATTCTTGCATCACATCTGATTCTCAAATCCTTCATCTATCTTCGAAATCACCCACAAGGTCATGCATCACAATCAATGCTCAAAATGAATCCATGACACTAATTATCAAAAGTTATACCACATATCATATATATATATATGAATTACCATAAAATTTCTTGATTCCCATGCATCTCATACAAAACCTGAATCATTCCCAATTCCCACATACTAATCAGTGCCTTCTTAGTTCAATTTCAACATTATAACCTTGTTCATTCATATCATATCTAGTATAAAAATATATAGTGTTCCCATAATCATGATGTACTAGTAACTATAATCATCTCCCTGACCTTATCTAACACTACCATCCCAAATAGAATTTACTTGGCCAGAACCCCAACTTCCTCAGTCCATACCTCCTGATAGTGTTGCACTAACTACAACCACTAACCCCACTACAATGTATATTTTATTATACCGTGACTATTTACATGAAAAAGTATCATTGATACCATCTCCTAGTACCACACTCAGTACTACCTCATATCATTGAGTCTGACCCTATCCCTGACTCCCAACTGCCTGAGAAATTTCCTACAAGACCTCTCCAAGTTCTCTATCTTGTTGCTTTCCCAGATATCCTTTGTAGATCTTTAATATTGGGATTTATCATGACCCATTTGTACACACTATAAGCATAATTTTTATGAAACACTACTTAGTGGTCTTCCTAAATCTCTAGTGGGACTGCCTTATTGAGACTCATCATGGAATCACCTCTAGATACCCAAAGAATCAACGTCGATTTCACCTGGCACTATCATCTATCTTGAATAAGTCATATCTTTTATATAATCCAAATTACCAACACATTGTTTATTTTTACCAAGAATGAGGTCAATTTAAAGATGTTAACATGCACCCTAATGGCATTCAACAATCTATCCTCGAACAGTCTCACCCTAGAGATGTCATCACCTACCAAAGAAGGTTAAAAATGAGGCAGGTACAAAAAATTTACAACATAATAGATAATTGATGTATCCCCCTATTTCAGTTTCAAGAACTCAAAGGCTCAGTCCACCCTCATCATCTATAAGAAGAAATTCTCAATGAACCTAGTCTCAATACCCTTACATTATAGACACTAATGTCTACCAACCTATACCTATACATCCCACTAGTTTTTTTCTTGTCATATGAGAATATAAGTAGCCCATTTAAACCTCTTTCTAATGGTTGAATTGAGATAGTCAAATATAATCTCCAAAGAATAGATCTAGTTCTCTGTCACCTACAGTCCACCCTAACCCTGAAACAATGGTTGGTGATTAGAATGGGACTCATGCATCATATACACGACAGATAGCTCATCTCCCTGATCTCCCATGTAATTACTATATATTCATCATACAAATAACTCCCTGATCTACTCGTCTATACATTGCCTAATATCTACCATCTTTTGTAACTTCCATGCCTACCTAAATTCCTCTAACTATGTCTCATGATCATCCAGACCCCCATGGGCCTCATCATGACCCTCAAGGGCCTCATCCAATTCATTCTCTTGTGGCACTATATCTCCACCTTCTTGATACTCAATTGTAACCCATCTTAGTGGCATCACATTGAAGACCAAATACTATGGTACTTAACAAAAATAGAATTTTATATTTCACAAATTGGGAAATTTGTAAAAGGAAGTGCATAACACCACCCTTACACATCCCAACCACACCCATATCACATACCCTCTAACCACAATGTCCCTTACTTAGCCATATCAGAGTCAGTTATAACATATCATGCATATAATATATCATTATCCTGAGATTGTTGAGTATAATTCCACCAAGATTCTATTTATAAAAACATTTTTTAGTTTCTTTTAACATTTTAAACAAATCATAGAATTTATTTATTCATTAATACCAATATTATTGTTATACAAACACACATCACTCCCATGGGATCACATATCATATTTTCTAGAACCACGTTAAAAGGATAGATAATTAGAATTCTACCAAAAAGGCAATATAGGAAAAATGAATTTTAGCTTTTTTTATACATAAAAAATCCAACCTATTTTTTCATATTCGAGGTTCTAGACAATAGTCAAAATAAAATGAACAAATCCTATGATTATATGTGACTACTATGATGCATATATATCCCTCCCTTGTCATACTCATCTTAAGGTCAAAATATCATAATCTAATGACATAACATGAACGTTTACAACTCACGGTGGAAATAAATAAATTTTAAATGTTAATAGTATTACATCAATTTCCCAACCTTGGAAACCTGGTATTTCCCCTGTACATGGGTTTTTAGGAACCCAAACACAATCTCTTTACCCAAAACAGTCTAGACCCTAGTCCAGGTTCTACTAAAAAAATAAATCATTGATAACAATTATAACAAGACAAATGAGATTACAATTTTATACATATTCCTTATGATGTTGGAAACAACCACCATTAAATCACCTTCTAGGATAACATTTTTATTTCCCCATCCTAGGAGCCAGATAACAAGTGCTCCAGAATATTGATCCACTGGGCCTTATGTGTGTCTTCCCATACACCAAAGGCTGCTGACTAACAGTGTGGGTCCAATTAGGTGATAGTGGGGATGGAATACCCTAATGTGAGGATAATAATAATTGTCATATAATAATTAAAATATAGAATAAATTAAAATTCTTAGTTGAAAAAATAATGAACAATGGTAATAACGATCCAATACAAAATGCCACATATAGCAGATAAGGTATACATTACATGTAGTCATAAAATAAAGTCATGAAATATTGGTCTTGGATGATCATATAAGTAAGTACTCAAAATAACCAAAAAAATATAGCTCAATGAAAATTACCACCATGGTCCATTAATCATTCATCCCATGAACCTATGAATCCAACAACATTAAGCACTAGTTCATGATCATGGTACCTTACTAAATCTAAAATCTATAAAGTATACACACATATCTAGGGGCATGAGTAGGGTGAGATTATGAACTCAGTAGGCCCCAGAAAAATGTGTATATGTCTGACATCCATAATTATAAAACTTTATGAACTAAAAAAATATATAGAAACGTTACTTAAAAATAAAAATTCTTATCAAGAATGATTTATACTCAGCCTCCACAAGGAATTATTTACCTACTTCTTCCAACGTGATAGTGTAATGACGCATCCACATTCAGTAATAAAAAATAACATTTGTATCTTATCAACAGACATGTATCTTAGAATGTCATTCAATCCCATAACACATATACCTTATATCAAGTCATCCATGAGTCCCATCATCGTGCTAAATAAATTTATCACAATTACCTTGATCTTCCACAAAAAAAATCTCCATCAGCTCATCAAACCGAAATCCCATGTAACAAAGATGAATATCCTTCAATGAAAAATAAATCACCATTTTCTAAATAACCTAATGGCCCAAGGAATTATGAGATCTATCCTCCCCAACTCCTAGGAATGTGTCCATCAATGTCACAGTGAGCCTCATCCCCCATTCGATGATCTCACTCACCCTCAACCATGGCTTTCTATGATGAGAACCTCCTCTATAACTGATAGTCAACAGAATTCCCAAAGTCACTATATCTATGGAGGCCTCTACCCACAATGAGAGGAAAAACAACCTAATTTGAGTCCTCATCTATGTTCACACAGATCCAATGACAACATTGGCTAATCATGGAGAAAGTAAATCATCGACATTTCATAATACACACTAATCAACAACCTATTTTCCACATGTGATCCTCATCGCCCATCCTTGACTTGGTCATCACCATCTGCCTAAAAATATGGATCAGATCACTTAAAATATGATGGTCACCACCATCCCATATATCTTGGGCAATTCCCTCATCCAGACAAACCTATTCATCTCAATCCTATAAATCACATCACCCAATGTATTCTGGGCCATGCCTAACACATTCCCAGTGAACCACTTCAATAATAACATAATATTAATAATTTAACACAAAACATCTAGTATAACCAACCCAACCAAATAAATCCCAAACTCATATTAACACATTGAAAAAGATAATATCATGCAGAATGGTATATCACTACATCAATTAAATGATTAGAATATAATCATTAATTTATTAAGGGTTTCACTCGGACAACCCACATTTGAATATTTAGAATCAAAACCCATAACAAACTTATATTTATAAGTAATTATAGTAACCACCTAACATATTCTTATTAGTGATAAATCATTGAATACTATACTCTAATCTAAGCAGAAAATAAAAAAAATAGAATTTAAGATAAAAATCCCTATAAAAGATTAAATGAACTCGCAAGGAATTAGTTTCCCAAATAGAAAGAGAAAAGAAGAAAATTAGTAAGAGGAATCGAAGAATCACCAGTAGATATCCAACACAACCAATGGATCTTGAATCTTATCTTAGAATAAGGATTTCCAAAGGAACCTAGTATAAGAGAATGTATGAACCCACAAATCAAGGGAGATGCGTGAATGAGAGTATAAAAATGGGGGAAGAAAGAAATAGAAGGGAGGGGAAGAAAGTTATTTTCAACCTCATTAATGAATCACACTGTTAGGCTACATGGTTTTTCTAAATGTGCAACAACTGTATGGTGAAACTATCTATCAATATCCACCTATGAAATGGGAAAAACATTTTCACCACTAATCTTTCTTAACAATGCACCAACCATATGGTTTCATGGCCCGAAAGAACCTCCACCTCCCATGACTAAGCACACCATCTGTCAATGCATGTGCAACCTATGTGGATAACCACTTAAACAAAATAGATATTTATCAAATCCATGCACCCTACCTTACAATGTTTTTCCATCCATTCAATCGTTTAAATGGTCCTGATGATTTGGGTTGTATGGATAGCACTTACCATGCACCAATAATGATCCCAATGTTGTGTCCCCTGAACATTGCTTCTCAGATCCCTATGCTCCCAAAACAAAAATAGACCACTGAAAAACATACCATTCCTTAAAACCCATCTAAAAACAACATACTATTTCTTTTACATTATCAGAATTATGATTTAATTATTATTTAACTATTTTTTCCATCAAACAAAATGTTCAAATTTATCTGGGAATTCTAAACAGTTCAAAAACATAAGACATTATAGGTGTAATTAGGCCCTAACACCAAATTCTATCACAACATCATGTGAGATGAGTCTTGATGGAATCTATTTAGCTGGGAGACATCTAAAACATCATGAATCAATGTCATATTTTGTGGTAGCATCATTCGGTTGGCTACCTTCCCAAGATGATCCACAACATGAAATGGACTAATATAACACAACACAAAATTCATTATCTTTTACAACAGATGGTTAAACAACTAAAATGATACCAAGAGAAAAACTCGATCTATATCCTAAATCACAAAGTCATGATGAATATGGTCATCATACAACTTATGGATTATTTATGTATACCCGATATTTTTCTAAATTAGATGCACTTTCTCAGTTATCAACTAGAGGAGGATTAGTCTAACCAAATAATGATTTCCCACCTCATCCTAGCACAAAAGGGGTTGGCATGGATTCTCATATATGAACTCAAATAGGGACATACTGATCATTTTATGGTAGATATTATTAAATGAGAACTCAATCAATAAAAGGTTCCTCTATCACAAATTGCGAAAATGAAGAAAGCATGCATGTAACATATCATTGAGAGTCTATATAGTGTTCTCAAATTAGAATTATTTCTATATGTGGTATTTTGGGATCAACTTAGGATAGGTTACCAAAGACTCAAGGAGTCCCATAGAAAAATTATAAGTTTAATAGGCATCCTGATCATGCACTATCACTGAGAGATCCACATGAAGATGAAAAACCACTTGAACATACATGAAACTTTGGTACTCTAACTTAAACAACTCCATAATGGGTAGAAAATGGGTTACATTTTTCATATGATAAAAAATAACCCATATGGAATCATTCTTACTCATAGTATGAGGTAGAACATACATGAATTCAATAGATATCTCATCTAACTTACACACTAGATTGGGAAGTGGATGCAATTTCCTACCTTGTCTCTGATTCCCCTCTTTGTTCCTTTAGTTGGTAATGTATTTGTAATGAAATTCCACCAAAGAATATCTCATCTTCGGAAACCAAAACTAGTTTCTATAGGTATATAACATCTTGGATACCCTAGAGATAATAGTTCAACAAAAATATTGCACCTCCAACACCACCTTCCACATTATAATAAAAGGAACAACTAGATGATTTGGAGTAGAATAGAACCATAGAGAGACTGATACCAATCACTCGAGGTTACCCCATTCATTTAAAAACTACTAATATGTGGGAATTTGGGGTTGGATACATGTTAAATCATCACCCAATTGATGAGAGAGGGTGTAACCTGATGTCTAGTCATTAATACCTACCCTACAACATTCTACATGCCTAGTATAATATCAAAAAACAGTATCATTAGAACCTTATCATCTTCTAATTCTCAAATATCCTATACTACATGTTTCTTACTCAATATTTCAATGACCAATTTTCCCTAATTGGGAGTAAACATGACATTAAAATCCAAATTCTAAATGTACTCTTCCTAGCCCCTTTACCTACAGTTCATGTCCCTCTAAGTGAAAAAGTACTTTAGGATCTAACAATCTGAATATAGTGAAAAATTCTCCAAGAATAGGTAGTGCCACCATGTCTTTAGTTCATAAAAAACAACTGAAAATTCGTGTTCATTTTTGGGTTAATTATGATCATGTTGGTGTAGATTCTATAAGCCATAGGACAATACATGGTCATCTTGCATCATTGCATGCTAAAAACCAACACATTAAGCATTACAACACACTATATAAGATCTCCCATGTTTAGGTAGAATCAAAATATGTGTGGATGTCAAATGGGTTTGAAACTGCTCAAAAAAATCAAGAACATCCCATACCATTGAATCATCACCCCAATACTTGTTAAATATGTCAATTTATAATATATACTAGATATTGTATGCACAAAAAACCTATAATACTTGGCCAATCCCAAACTGATATGGATCTATAACATATTCTGGGGCTTCACACATGACATGACTACTCAAACTTTCTCTAGATCAACTGAAACTCAATCCTCATAAATCACATATACTAGAAACATCACTATATTAATCCAAAACTATCTCTTGGGAAAATAATAATATTTATTGAACACTTTAAAAATACCCATGATAACCTATATATAGTTAGAATGCTCCTCCCTTATCTTGTAATACACCAATATGTCATTAAAAACAACCAAAAAGGAGTCTAAAAGTGATGAATAATCTTATTAATTGGCTCCGTGAAAATAGTTGGATCATTAATGATCCCAAATACCAAAACCATGTACACGAAATGTCCATACCGAATCCAAAAAGTATTCTTTGGAACATCCTCTTTCAGACACCTAAATTGGTGGTACCTAGATCATAGGTCAATCTTCAAAAACCAATGGACCCCGTTGAGATGGTCAAAAAGATCATCAATTTTCAGAAATTGAAATTTAGTTTTTAATATCACTAGGTTAATCATATGATATTCTATGAACATGTTGAGGATATCAACCACCTTTTTTGTTAATAGAACTGTATAATCCCATAGTGACATGTTTGGATGGGCAAAAACCATTCCCTCAAGGTCATATAACTGAAATTTCAACTCCTTTAGCTAGACTAGAGCCATCTAATAAGACCTCTAGGAAATCGGTCTCATCATATGAAGTAGATCAATGGTAAAATCAACCTCTCACTAGGGAGGAAACATGAATAAATCCTATAAAAATGTCTTGGGACCCATCGGTGACCACTGCAAGTTAACTCGAAGAACATTTCTCAATGGACTCAAGAAACAACTTAGAAAACTTGCATGAGATCAACCCCAACATTAATGTAACTAGTCTCACCCTCCCTAAATGTTGATGAAACTGACCTAGGAAGACATGATTTAACACATAAAGAGTAAGGAATTAGGCCATATGGTGATAAAAACCTACAAGTGACTTGAAACGGATCATCCATTCCATACTGATAATGAGGTCAAAATTCCTATGTCCCAAACAAGTAAATCCCCAACGACATCTAGAATAGCTACCACAACATGGCACTCAGAGAAATGGAAACCATGCACCTTATTCCTACCCAATGGGGTTAGAAAATTTTTAACATACAACATAAACTCAGATCACATACCAAAATAATAAACCATAATAAATAAATGAAATAATGGGATTCTCTAGTTTCAAATAAAACCAATTATAGTGAAGAATAAATAATCCTTGTACCATGAATGGTGGCTGGCCTAGAATATGAGTCATCATGCCTAACCTACATTGTATGGAAACTCACTATCTCTAACCCACTCTATGAATTCATTCCCTACTGACAACACCTCTTTATATGAGGATGAGATCATCCACAACTAGAAAAATTTGACTTCACCATAGGTTCCTTCAAAAAAAGTTCACCCTACATTGTTCCCATGAAAATCCAACTAAAAATAGCATTGGATTTGCCTAGACTACCCACACTTGTGGTACGTACTTGGAGTATCTGGGAACTTTATACTTTTGTGTCCTACCTTCCCACAATGATAACATAATACTTCCCAATACCCTGTAGGATCCACATATTCAGATCCAAAATATTGTTGGACACTCATTCCCCTTCTATTATGAGATTCATCCTTAGTCTATTGTTATCATTAACCAGAACTCTGGATTATGACCATAGAAGGAACACCACTATGTCCTATATTTCTTGTGAAATGTTTTTCCTCTATAGTTTCATTGTAAAACACCTCCAAATAGGTCAGTATACATATATGGATAAACAAAGATAAAATCTACAGCCTAATCCCCATCTCAAAAAAGATCCTCAAGGTATTCATCTATGAATAGATCGAGAGAAACATGAAAAACTCGATAAATGTTGAGTCACAATCCTTCAATGAATGATAACCATGCTCTATATTTATAAACTCGTGGTGCTTCACCAATATTAATGTCTATGGATAAAATTACCAATTAAAATAAACCACAAAGGTGGACCATGTGATATCTTATTACTTACTCAAAGGAACCATCGATTAACATGGCTTTCTACAACGTCTTTCTAGACCATTTGTTTAAAATCCCACATTAGAGGACTCAATATACTATAAGTACTCCAAGATCAGATAAATATAATAAAACCACTCCTCAAGCTCATTGGGTGTCGTATCACAATGAAACATCGATGTATCTTTACTTGAAAATTCTTGACCATGATCCACAGTCTATGTTTTCTAAATACCACCCACCTTACCCATGTTTTGGATCATGTGAATCAAAAAATCCACCAAATCCCTATAAACATGAGGTTTCACCTATGGGGTACCATCAGCTTCACCATATCTACACCAGAATGAGGCCCTTCTAGGAGGAATTTTCTACAAGTTACAAAACAGAATCCCCATTAAGAACAATCCAACATCAAACTACAAAAAAATGTACCAAAATAGACCCCCAAAACTGGTAACAACAAGAATCATATTAATCATAAGAAACCTCAGGAGAAAGGAAAAAATATCATGAATCCCTTGTATTACCCAATTTTCATTTTTTTTCAATTAGTAAATAAAACCATGCAACAACTATGAGGGTTTCATTGGCATTGGAGGATAGGTCGCACAGGCTGCACATAGTTACTCCTAACCATGGGCAATAACTGTGTGCCACCTCCATACCTCCCTGTTTCACCCAAAAAATCATATCTCCCCCCAAACATACAAAGATAATTACCACCAAATATAAAATACCATGAAAAATCATCCAAAACATCCAAAAATTGGGCTCGAAACATAACTTTAATCCCAAACCACCCATGGAAACTTGAGGATTGACAAGAAGAATAGATGGATAATCACTCCCTCATTCCTAAAAATCGATTCTAGATGACCAAAGCTCCCATAAACCACTTAATCCAAAATAACCAATTCACTATTACCATTTTTAAGGAATTAATATGGGTTGAACCAACTCATCAACAATGACATCCCACTACAAAGCCTGAAGTGCATTCCCTATCACCACGGGTTAGGGACAAGGAACAGAGATAACCAACTATAAATTGGGAGTAGTTTCTCCATAGGTAAATTGGCATGACCCATCAATCAAATGGTATGGAAAACCCAATAATTAGATTCTACATAATAATGTAAATAGATACCATAAACATAAAAATATATCATTATAACAAAATTATATAAAATAAATATACAACTAAATGGCATCTAAAAAAACCAAACTCTAAAGAGGGTATACATCCAAATAAGGACCAATCGTAAAACCCAATGGGTACAAAATACTAAAAGAAACTCCACATAATTCCATCCCAATGAGACCTAATCTCCTCCAAAAAGCCATGTACATCAGTAATCAAGAATATACACCTTATAATATGGTTCCCTTGCATTTAATTATGTCCTTAACAAATTAAATATGCCTATCCCAAAAAGGGCCCAAGCAGGGTGTGACACATGAATCCTTGTTGGTTACCATCACAAATATATTTATATATTTTACCCTTGAAAATATATAAAATAATTTGAAAAAATACTAACCCACTTGAAAACAAACTAATTTCATGTAAACCTTTAAAACCAATTTGGTTTCCCTTTTCAAAATAAAAATATGTTTTCCAAAATAATTTCCCAAACATGGATCACATGAATAAACACGGCCAAATTAAATAACATGCTCAAAATAACAAAAATAATCATAATGAATGTGAATATAAAAAATAAAATTTTATTACCATAAAAATGGGAAATGAAAAAATGGGAATAATATACCTCATCACATCATAATGGAATTAATAATATTCATAAATCATATAAACTAGTCAGGCACATAAAATGTGCACCAAGGGATCTAACCGTCAATCCTATTATGAATGACTAAACAAATATGCTAGCTACCTATGTAATGAGATTCATCATGTTCTCCCTTAAGCACATATCCAATAGGTCATGTGGTCTCTTGGTAATCAACACAGAAGATCACATGGCCTTCTAACCTAATGAATCACTCAGTCCCTTGGAAAAAAGTGATGATCTCATGGTCCACATTACAAACTCTTACACGGTCCCTTTGAGAAACCTCCCACCCACACCATGGTTAACACATTTTCTACTCTATGCCAGAACATCATTTACATTTTCCCATATTAATCAATCTATAAAATGAGCAATTTATTATGATAACATTCCTAATTTAAAAAAATCCATTTCCAAAGAAAAACCATTTCCAAACCCACATTAGAAATCCATTTTAAATCATAGAATCTCATTGATCCATTTTATCAAACACTTTATGGGCATATATTCTACACCCATTTGGAAACCCCCATATTAAACACCAAAAAATAAAATATATTCTGTTAAATACAAAAAAAATTGAATATCATTGCCAAAAAAATTATTAAAATGGAAATTTCAACAAAAAATAAAAGGTTATTAAAAGTTTAATGGTATTACATGGAAAATGCCCTCAAATAGAGACACCTAACTTAGATTTAGTCTATATATCATCTCCTTCAACAAAGACCACCCATAAAAGGTAGAACTAAGCCTTATACACCCATTCCATCAAAATCAAACCAAATACCACATGAAAAACCCTATATTTTCCAACACCACCCAAAGGGTTAGACACATCCACTTAAATGGAAGAACAAGGTTTGAGGAGGGGAACATAGGAGAAAATCAAGAAGAAATCCACTTACCTCAAGCCAAACAACAAAGAATAGATGAAAACTCCACTATGGAAGTAGCGGGAGAGCTCCACCACCAAGTGAAAAGGGGCTAAAAAGATGGATGAGGAAAAATGTGGGCCAAATGATGATATCCCAGTAGGGGTATTTCAGTTAATTCACAATTTTTAATATGCAAGATATGGTTGCAAGGTTAGTAAAATTGTGTTCTATCTATTCATGGTCAACTTTCCAAACATTACTCGAAACATGGATTCCCCTAGGATGTCACATGAAATGAAAATCCATAATAAAACCATAAAAAACCTCACATAACAAAATTGCAACTCCCCTTGAATAGTTACTACACCATTTAGAAAAAATTGTGTGCTGATTGTGTTCCATAATCTGTCTACAGAAAACTCCCAGTTTCAACCTTGGAACCTAGAAAATCCAATATTGATTTAAAACATAAATAAAAGTCATAATTAAATGAAACATTATCCCAAAAGGTTGAACACTTGTGTGATAGAAATCATATTCTTCAATATTTTAGTATCAACCTATTATTTTTGGATACAATAAATTAAGCTATGAACTAGTGAGTGGGTGGGAATGTTTGGATAATGAAATCAGTGGTGTCATGTGTATACATGGATGGGTTAGGGGTTAGCACTGATAAAGGGTGAGGTGGTGAGTGGGAAGTGTTGAAGAAATATTTTTCTAGAACTAATTGAAGGTGTGTTTATCAGTGAATAAAATAAAGACAATAAAATATGAATTGATAAATACCCACATTATATCTGCTAAAAAATCACTGATAAATGGGGTTTTATCAACACACTTTCTAGTTCTAGTAAAAGTTACCAAATTTTAAAGATTATTAAAAAATCCACACTTTTTAGCACCGATAAAAATCTATTTATAGCACTAACAAAGGAATCATTTTTAGAATAATTCTAATATATAAACTTCTATTATGATGTAAGGGACAAATCCTTTCTCAATTTATTCATTAGTAATATATCATTTGTGACACAACCGACATACACTAAAACTTGTGAGAATATGACCTTATAGTTATTGTGAGAACATAAAAATACATGAGTAACACCATGTACTAATAATAATCATAATGTATAAATATATTTACACCCATTTCATGACATGAATATCCAATGACACACAAACATGTGGATTTCCTACTGGTAGCTTTATCCTCGTAATCTTCTAGTTTTTTGATTACCAAGGGTGGACATCAAAAGATGACATATCATCCTTATAAAAGTATCCATATATATATAGTATAGATCATTTGTTTCCCATTAGTTGATTTCATTAATCCATATGAATTTTTTTAATAATTTCATCATATAATATTTTGGTTCCCATCATAGTAGATAATTTATATGACTATTTAAATGAGAGAGATACATTAGGATGTTATCACATTATATTCACATAGAAGAACAATCCATATGTGATAAGAAATTAATATTCACAAATTTTAATAAATACAAGTAATATAATGTAAACAAAATTTAGTTCTAGGTAATCAACTCTAACATGTATTACTTCTTAATGAAATCTACTATAGCATTGTTATTTATTTAATTGTGTGTACTTTTAGATTTATGATTAATACTATTCGGTTATTTTCCCTATTTTTTACTAAAATATGATATCATAGTCTCCCAATTTTATGGACTAGGACCTCGTATCTAGTCAAAAACCTCTATCATATGGGGATACATTATTAGGGTAACATATACCTATGGATCATACATGATTTCTAGTATGGGGTGTGACATGGGGGTCCCACTCCAGGATTACAGAGTGAGGACATGGTGATGATTACTCATGGGATTCTTGGTTGTTATATTACTGATGAAGATCATTAAATATTTCTCTTTGGGATGCCAATAAATTGGTGGGGATCTTAAATGAATATTTTTCCTTTTCATTGTTTTTATATTATGAGCATTTCTTGATTTATATTTCATTGACCTAACTTTATATTTCATTTCCTCATTTGTTTTAGGTGAATCCTTTTGGGTTTCATCATAATCACCTCTACACAGGCATCATTTCCACACATGTTTCATTTTTATTGATGACAGATAGTTTGATGGTGATTACATTGGTCATGGTGCTGGTGGAGTTAAAGATTGGGTTAGTTCAGTTGTGACAAATTCTTGTGATCCTATTAGCTATCATGATGTGGTTTCACATTATAGTTGTTTGAGATAGGTCTTGCTGAAATATTTGAGTCTTTTATTTTCCCTTATTATCATTTGTTTATCATTTCCATATGGTTGGTATGTTGAGATAAATTCATGCATTTAAAATATTGTGGGTATTGTATTGTGTTGTTTCTGTGGTTCTAGGAACAATGGTAAAACTTATCGATGATGATCTTGACTAAGAAATTATTAGATTTGATGGATTGTTCACATATTTTACAAGATATATATTTTATGAACAATGAAATTTTTCCAATGAATGTTGAAAAAATAAGGACTTCAAAACAAAGAGTAGATATTTTCTCATTATATTGTAATTAATTTAAACAGATTGAAAGAAATAATACATTGGTCTTAATGTCTTTCTTCAATGAAGTTTTTGATCTTCATAAAACCTCTTCAGTCAACCCACTTTGTTCTAGTAGGATCTAAGTATAGTATCCCTCTGGTGGTTATACACACATACTCCTATGGTCTCTAAAAAACATTGATGGATTTTTGGGTTCTAACGTGGAAGGTCAATCATCTTGCATTGTTCAACATGATCAATATGATGATTCCTTCATGCTCGGGGAGCCATCCTTTCAATCCCACCCATGAGAGGATGGAAAAGGGAGGATATTATCTAGATCATTATTCAATCTTGATAATGATATCAAGATTACATTATCGACAATGATTCTTTAGATTGATAAAACTCGACAATCCTCTACACAATAGTCATATTCATTTATTTATAGAGTTCATGTTATTTTTAAAATGTCATTTAATAACAGAACAGACCTTAAATTATAAATTAAAACTCATATGACCCCATAAAAAGTAATAAAAATAAAAATAATATTTTCATGGTGTGTGAAAACTAGTGAAAAGTTAAATATTATTTTACAAGAATGTGAATTTATATTAATCAATGTAAATAATATTGGTCCAATATTCCTCCTTGACATTTATCAAATTCATTAATTAATATTTAATTAAATATTTAGTAATTCAATAAATAAAATAAATATTATATTCATAGTATGGAGAATAAATATTTATTAAACAAATAAATATTATATATATTTATGTAATAAAATAATTACCATACAAATAAATATTTATATAATATTTTTGGTCAATAAATTTTTAATTAAATTATTACTCAGTTTTGAGAATAATATTTATTCAAATAATTGAGTTTGAATAGAATTTAATTGAGATCAAAAGAAACACTTAATGTATGACCCTCTATTATTCTTTCTCATTGGAAATAGGTAGGCCTACCTAATGTCCAATATTAATGTCTAATAATCGGTCGAGAAACCCTATAGAAGAAAGATAATTACACAATGTTGACAACCAAAAATGATTTCTCAATTTGTAATATAATCCATTGGTCATAATATCTTATCAATAATGTTACACATTCATGTTATCATCCTATATGTTCGATATGTATTTCTATGAATATCTAAAATAAACTCATCATTAAGTCATGGCCATGAAATTTAATGTGAATGTTATATTTCAATAAAATGAACAAGATATCAACTTTCATTAATATGGAAGGGAAACATATTTATTAAACATATTTATTAATAACATGTCATTCATGATGCACCCAATGTACCCAACTTCATATAAACATATCGTGTAATTGTTTTGGTCTGTAAATTTAAGTACTTGAGTTTTTACCTACATTATACTCTATGAAACATTATACACACTTGCAGACAAGAATAACAGATGAAACATAAACATTCATAATTCCTACTAGAAGGGCCATTCTCATAATCTCCCATCCTAAATATTACTAAGTGAGAAATTCATGAGAATAAATCTCATATGATTAAGAGTAACCTCACATTAAAATCAGTGTATTATTTTCCCTATAATAGAATTTTATCTTACCATAGAACTAGTTTTAATAATATCATAATGTGATTTCAAGGTTCTAATAATTGAAAATAACCCAGACCTTTTTAATATGACCAATACTCTAGGATATTATTACCTTAATGTCATGTATAAATATGAATGTTATGTAATAATATATTTTAATTAATATTCACTTATTTGAAAATACATGTAATCTAATTTAAAACAATTTGTTCTAGTACACTAACTCTAATATAATCCCACACGGACTAGATCTAAATTCCAATGACATTCAACACACTCAACATCACATGACAATCATGATTATATTGAGTTAAGGATTCGGTGATGGGATCTTCCACATTTTCTTTCATTGTAATTATTTTCACTATAAATTCACCTATATGAGAGAGATCTCTGACGATATGACACTTACGAATTATTTTCTTCACCCATGATGTGACCCTGGTTCAATTGCAAGAGCTACTACCACAATGTTGTCAAAATAGAGCGTGATATAAACTTTTCATATCAGATACACATCAGGATATTAGATAAATATTCATATTCAATTTTCTTACTTATCATCATCAAAATCTGCAATATACATAGACTTTGCAATAACATCTGCATCCATTTCCTATTTTTATCTCTTCAAACTCACAACACCTCTATTTAGAGTGATGATGTATTCCATCTATGATTTCTGATCATCTTGATCTGTTTGGAAACATGAATATTTATATGCTTTGATTATTAGATCCTCATCTCTTCCATTTACCAAGAACATATCCACAGTTCACCTCAAATACTTTGTGATAGTCTTGAATTCCATTAAAATGTGGTCACCTTGGTCCCCTTGATATATTTTTACCACACATAAGGTGTATTAATTTTCTAGACTAGTACATAACATAATATACATAAATAACATAATCTTCTATGTGTATAGAATTCATTACAACATGTATCATTCTTCATATTGCTAAGAATACATTTTATAAGAAATATGAATTCTATCTAACATTAGAGAAAATCCCCTCTTTGATTTATTCAAAAAAAATTCTCTTTATGATCTTGTCAATATATGTACAATCAGTTAGAATAATAGGACTCTTGGATATATCATGAAAGATATTGATACATAGAATATATAAATCTTCTCTGAAGTCCTTCATGCATAAACATGTGTTCAAGAATTATTTAACATACTTCAAGATTGATATTTCATTTCCAATAACTAGAATTCCACCAGCATAAACTATTTTGAAAGTTACCTCACATACATAAAATACATTATATACAAAATAATCACATTCATTCTTTTTGAAAAAGAAAATCATTTTGGATTCATCAAACCAAATGTTACAGTAACTATATGCTTAATTCAATCCATAAATGGGTCTCAGTAATTTGCTTATATTTTAGGCATATTTTGGAGTCACAAACCCTTTGGTTTGTGTCATATACACATCTTACCAAAGGATACCTTTATGGAATAAATATTTTATATCCATTTTATAAATCTCATAGTCATGGTAATCTTATATGAAAAGTATAATTCTGAAGGATTTCATCATATAGAAAAGTAAAAAAGGTTTCATCATTGTTTATGGCTTAATGTTGTTTGAACCCTTTTGTTACTAATCATGCCTTATAAGTACTGAATTATTAAACCATGTCTAATTTCTTCTTGAATACTCATTTACAACCAATTGGATTTACATCCATTGGAGTATCTTTCCAAATCAATAATAGGTTTAGGTACATGGAATCCATTATAGAATTCATAGCATCTTGATATTTGGAAATTTCTATTACACTTACTACTTCTTTATAGGTTACAAGATTATTATTATCAACTAATAATGAGAATATAACTTTAGTGAATAGAAAACCATATCATTTTTTATCTCTAATCCATCATGAACACTTACAGAAAACCTATATATTTGGAAAATATTCATATACCACACCCTATTGATTTTTTTCCAGTTACAACTCTTGTGTACCTTGAGCCTACACTTCACCAAATTCTATCATGATCTCACTATCACATTTAGATATGTGATCCCTCTCATGTAATATAGAATGTATTTCCCCAATTACCATTTTTATGAGGGGTTTTTTATTTAATATCCCCTTGTTTACTTGTGGTATCCTATAAAGGTACACTTTTTGTCATGGGATTCATGTTTTTTTCCTAAAGAGGCCATAAAAACACTTCATACCACCACACATGAACGTATAACAACTGGAGATACCTTCCACTCTATAATTGGTATAGAATACCATCTACCACTTTAGTTGGAACCTAGTTTAGTATTTTTTTCAAGTATCTATATAGTGTATCCCTATAAGGATAATGGAAGACTCACTTGAATAATCATTGATCTCACTATATAAAACAGGGTGCATTTCATTCATTTTCTTACACAATTACATTATGGTGTATAAGGAAGTGTAAGTTGGGATAAAATCCCAAAATACTATAAATAATAAATGAAAAATTAATTAAGTTATTCTCTAATACATTATAAGTGTATTTTCTTGATATTTTTACCAAGATGTTTCATAACTTCTTTCTAATATTATTTGAATATGTCAACAGAATCTAACTTACACCTCATTATATATAAAAATTCATATCTAATACAATAATCATTAATCTTTATTAAGTGTGAGTACCACCCCTTACTTCAAATGGTAATTTTCCAGACACATCTGTATGAACTAATGCACGAAGTTCCTTGTCCCTTTCACCATTTCTAATAAATTGTGTTAAATAATTTTACATTGTAAATATGTGGGTCATGCATTATGTGGTTTTAATTCAAATGAATTCAAATATCCTTATTGGTATAATTTTTTCAAATTATTTTCATTTTCATGTCCTAACTAGTGATACAATATTTGGGTGTTTTATGATTCATGGGAACTAGTTTCGTTATTGATTTCCATTACTTGGGTTACATAATCTAACCCATAAATACAATTATTTAAATATGTATTACCATAACATATGATTTCTTTATAAAAGTAGAATTATTTATTGAAATATATAATCATAAATCCATCTATATCATGTTAAGTTATAAATATAATGTTTTTGTGGATAAAGGAAAATAATAAAAATCTTTAAAAAATTTGACCATTCGCATCAGCAATGTGTGGTTGTAGTCTCAAGTAGATACAAAAATAATTCTAGCTCCATTGGTTTCTTGTAGATCAACCTCACCTCGATAAATATTTTGGAATCCTATTAGTTACTGTATTTTAAAATTTAAGTGATAACTACATTTTTTTTTCTGAAAACCAATTTATTGAAATAGATAATTGAAATCAATAAAAAAACACACCTAATGATATAACCCAGGGTCCAGCCGAAGTGTGAAAAAAATGTGAAATTTGATAAATTTTGTTTGGATTCTTGTTAAAAACATTGAATCCCAAAACCCATTACCCATATTTCATAATGTATGGTGGGAAATTAAATTTAAAACATGAAAAAGAAAATAGAATGAAACCACAAATGGTACCTTTTTCATTGGAAATAACCATATTGATTCTCTCACTATCGATGTGGCATGGCTCAAAGGGGACAATCTAGGAATCCTACAGATCATCCACACATGCCCCACATCTCTAGTATAATAAATATAAATTTACAAAGATCTATCACATGAAATAGAAGATCATTATGAAATCCATTCAATCATGTAATGAATGCGGACTTGATCGGGAAGATGGGATCATTCTGAGTGGTAGCACACATCACTGATGATTTCTTAGACATCGTGATGATCACATTGATCTCATAACTTTGATTCAAAAAGTAATTCTTGGATAATTCACTCAGTTAGAGCATTTATCTCTATAGTATTTGAGATGAGAGATAATCTATCAATTTTATTGATGAAGAGTCTATGGAATGAGCTTCTTCCCTGCTTATGTAGTGGATAAAAAAACCTGGTTATGGTTCCCTGGTCCCTGTATATTTAACATCCACAAAATAAGTAATAAATAAATTATTATAAGTATATAACTACATCCAAAACATTGTTTATATTTTACAATATATTTTTAATATTTAATAATTAAATTATGTGACAAAATAGATTCATTAACGTGACTTCTTATTCTATCTACTATTAAACAAACTTTGAATGTTAAAAAATTATGTGTCCATATAATTTTATTCCTTTTATTTACTAAAACACTTTTAAATACTATTAACAAATAAATTCAATACAATTATTCTATCCTCGAATAATAATGGATTTATTTATTCATCAGTGATCATTAAGTCTTGGATAACTCTGGAGCCCCATGATGGGGCCCACCATGTACTATATACCTGATGATTTGAATAGGGTCTAATATTGAATGTGTTATTGTCACTACTACAAAATGGGCATTTAGCAACACCGGTATTTATCAACGCTACAAAAAAGCATTGATAAATGAAATCATTATCATTACTAAAGAACGTGATAATAAATTTAACCATTTATTAGTGTTTTTTAGTGTTAATAAATTAATCCTTTGCCAGTGATTTATTTTTTGCACTAATAAATGGTACCCTTTATCAGTTATTTTTATTTATCACTGCTAAAGGATACCGTTTATAGAGACATTATTTTTAGTAGTAATAAAAGTATGAATAAATAAAAGGAAATAAATTAATAAGAATGATTTTATAAAAATTCTAAAATACCCATTAATTAAATAATTATTGATAAAAATGAATAAATTGATTATACATTATCAAATATAAACCATTTTATTAATTAGATAATTATGATAATTCATGTTAATAAATTTTAAATATTAATTTTATAGATATATATTAATGTATATAAATATGATTTATATATTACAATATAAGTTTGCGCTAAACGTTAAATAGTCATATATTTAGTAAATAATGGTTTATAATTAAAAATTAATATGAATTTCAAATACTAACTAATTTAATATTATAATGGATATATAATTTAATGTTTATTTTTATTTTTCAATGTAACATATATCAAATTTGTGTTATTTTGATTTCAAAAATACATAATTAATGCATTTTTATATACAATTCACACACACAAAACATTTTCATTTATTCAATATTATTAAAATGTACTTATTTTTCATTTATTAAAATGCACTAATTTTTAACATATATGAAAATTCATGCACTTAAAATTAGATATAAATATTATTTTTGAAACATATTTCTGTAATTATAAATAAATAATAACAAAATTATAATTAATATGTTTAAAAATGAATATATTTACTATATTTATATATATATATTTTTATCATTTATATATATATTTATTAAAAAATTATAATTACAATTATAAATAATTTATTAGCATTTACGTTATAGGAACTGATAAAGGTAGGCCCTTATCCATGATTTTTTCACGCTGAAAAATATTAGGCATTATCAGTGCTAAAAATTCACTGATAAAATTAATGTTTATCAGCTTAAAAACATTAGCGCTGATAAATATGGATTTTTTCAGTGCTCATTACTCAAGAGATTAATAAAGGACACTTTATCAGTGCTTATTTTTAAGCACTGATAAATGATTGTTGATCTATTCAAAATCCCTAACCATTTACAAAATTGTCACAATATTATATGCTTTTCACAAATTCCACCCGCTATCGGTGCTCCTCCTTGGTTAATCAATGCTCAAATCACACCACATGACTACCTCCAGTTCCTTGAACATCATTAGACATTTGGTGTTCAGTTTCAGTAAGGGTTTTAAAGACAATTATCTTCAACCTAGCGAGGTAGGCCTTGCGATTTTCTTTGTGTATTTTTTGTTTCATTTTTGATTTTTTCTTTGCTGATGTCATGAGTTATTTATGGTCCAAAACTAGTATACTATTTTTCATTTATATTATGAAAATAATGATTTATTTATGATTTTCTGTTTGATTGACTACTGATTTGGATATCATGTTTTGGTCTTTATAATTTTTTTAATCAATTTTTTTCGTTGTCAACATCTATTCCCCAGCTTTCTTCTCAATCTTAATTCCTAGTTTTGAAATTTATATTCATCATTGGTTGATAATAGATTCAATTCATCCATATTTATTTCAATATAGGCATCTGAGTCATTGATCTTGGTTGCAGATTTCATGTTCTTCATAATACTAACAGTATTATAATTACATCCCAATGGTTATTTAATATGTTCCATGTTCATTCCATTGATGTTTTAGGTATGTTTCCCCAACACAAAATATATATCATTCCTGGTTTAGTAATTTTTGAAAAACATAATGTGGTTTATTAATAATGGGTTAAATTTCTATGTTACCTTTATATAACCATAAACAAAAAACCATTCTTTATAAATATAAAATAAAAAATTATCTATGTTTTCATAAAAATCCATGATATCATTTATATCATCATTTTTGTTAGTGGTTAAATTGACCCAAAAAAATAACATGTAATAATAAATGGATGAGAATTAATATGAAGTTAATTTTATTTTAATATATTTATTATAGAATTATAATGATTTTATTTTGAATTTATTAATTAGTTAAATTAGTATTACAAATAGGTAGTTGAAGAACTAAATGGAAAAAAATATTAGAAATTATTAATTAAAAAAATGAAATCATTTCTCCTATTGAAATATTTATTTTTATTGAATATTTTATAACAGTCTATTGAAACTAGGGCCTTTAAAATGTGTAATGGATAAAAATTATAAAAAATATTTGAATCTTATGTTGAGGGATCATAATTTTATTTGTTGTTCTGAAAGGGTGGTAGAGGGGTTACTATATAGTTTAGGAGTGTCATTTTCTCAAATAGCCATTCCTTAATGTGTGATAAATAAAAATATACATTATATGTGGTTCCAATGTGATGAAATAACAAATATATATTTTGTTTTCATTACCTAAAAATATTTAGTGTGGGTATGAATCATGGAAAATAAAATTGGGATGAGTTGTCTATAAACATCACCTTTGAATTAATTCATAGGATAACACCTTCCATAGTAGAGTAATTATTTTCTTAAATACAATTACCCATTATCTTCAACACAACGAAATTATTTGAAAAATCAAATTTTGAGTTTCCATTATTATAATTTTCTATAACTTTCACCTTTGATAAAGAATATATTATTGGCATTTATTTATATATTGTACAAAATTAATCTTTTATGAACCCAATAGTATGGATATGAATTGAAAATGGATTCACACTAATGGTTTTTAAAATTAGTATTAATATGGAGTTAAAGAGTTCATCAAATTTACAAGATAGGATTTAGACGATCCTTCTAAAATCCTTTGTCCCTGTTTACATTGTTGTTCTTCAAGAAAAATTATTCTAAAAGAGTCAGAAGAACAATTTATTTTTCACCAAATAGATCGGATCTATAAATATTAGAATAAATATGGGAAAATAAAATGTGGACACCGAATGGGATGATATTGTGGTTTATGAATCATTTGATATGAATACCTTTATAAATGGTGATGGAGATCGCATGTAAGGAATGAAAATGGAAATTTAAGATGATCATCATGATTTACCAAAGGAGTTTTGAAGATAAATACATGTTCCAAGAATCCAATTTATACATGTTTTACAAAATACACAACATTTTCATCTGTATTAATGTTATATAATTTGAAATTTGGTAGATAATGGAGTGAAACCAGCTTTATAGAACTACTTGGTGACTTGAATGACATGCCACCAAAAAAATGAATTATCATGCAAAACATATAACACTAAACAAATATTACATTATATTGGAATGATCTGTAAAAATATATATTCTTGTAAAAATGATTGCATATTGTTTCTCAAGGACCCTGAATCACTCATAATATTCCCTAAGCGTGTTGTATATCGATACAAGAAAAATAAATCATGTCCTTATAAATATGTATCATATATTCTAATTAGTACATGATTTAAAATACTATATGGATATCAGGAAATAGTGAGATAATTAATATAGAATAAATATACAAGAATTAAAGATGGGAACCTATTTGATCCAACAGATTCTTCTTAGTGGAAGGAAATTTGTTCCAATTTTCATGAAATTTGAAATTATCTGAGAAACTTGTGTCTTACATTATCTACAGAAGAAATAAATCAGATTGTTGTATAGAGTAGTACTTGCAGTACATGTCTCGTCATGTTGGAAAATTAATTATTTCCACCATAGATGTGCATGAAGCAAAAAAATATTATATTCTATCTAATTATATCTAGACCAAAAAAAAACCAGTGAGGATATGGATTTTTATTTGGATCCATTGATCGAAGATCTAAAATTCATGTGGGATATAGGTGTTTTAATTTATGACACTCATAGAAGCGAATAATTAAAATTGAGGACCATATTGTATATAATGATAAGTGACTTCCCCGCTTATTGAAATTTATCATTCTATAGAATTACATGAATTTTGGGGTGTCACATTTTTTAAAAACATGTATAATCAGTTTGGTTGAAATATTCCATGAATATTTTGTTTTTAGGACATCAAAATTGTTTACAAACGAAACATAAATACATATCCTTAATGATAGAATTCAATGAGAATATTGAACAAGGTACAACACTGTCTCTATTAATAGGTGATCAACTGTACACTAAAGTAAAAAATACTAACACTATTTTTTAAAAACATTTTAGAAAAACCATACAAAATCAGTTTGTAAGAAGAGATATGTTTTCTGTGAATTACTATATTGGAATTTATTGTATGTTAGACAATTTCTTAATGTCATTCATGTAGGAAAAAATTTATTTGATAGTGTTTTTGGCACGTTACTAAATGTTCCTAGAAAAAAAATAGTTGGAATCAAGGCTAGGTATAACATGATTGAAATGGGGATAAGGGAAGAGTTCATAGTGTTGATGGGTAAAAGATGTATTTTCTTCCTCGAGTAGCTTAAACTCTATCTAGAAAATAAAATTATCAATTTTGACTTGTCCTTACTAGTGTAAAAGTTACAGAAGGGTATTCATCAAATATTAATAATGCAGTGTCAATAACTAATTTGAAGGTACACTATCATGTTTTTATGCTAGATTTATTATATATTGATTTCTATTTCATTCTAACTCAAAAATTAAAAAATACATTAACTAGACTCTACTTCTTCATCAAAGCCATATGTAGTAAATTTTTAGACCCAGTGAAGTTTCCCATCATGAATAAGGAGATTGTAGTCATATTATGTGGATTAGAGATGTTCTTCCCACAATAATTATTTGATATAATGGTACACCGAATGGTTAACATGGTTAGAGAGGTTCAAATATGTGGTTCTATCTATTACAGATGGATGTACCCACATTGAATGGTATAAAATGTTTTTTAATGGGTATATAAAGAATCACTGTCAGCCAAAAGGTTGTACTACAGAACAATATATTGTTGAATAAGATATTTAATTTTGTACAAATTACCTATCATATATGGAAAGCATCGGTCTCCCAAAGTCTCATCATATAAAAAACCTTCGGGACAAAGGGATTTCGATAAGAGATGTTGTTGCAATTACCTTGACAGAGTGGGAGAAAAAACATGTTTACATATTACATAATAGTAAATATGTTGATCCATTAATTGAAACCCATATGTAAATTTGTAGCTTTGAATGTTTAAATGGCTGAAGTATGGAGATGAAATACCAATAATCAATAGTTCATGGGATGGTTCAGAGATAAAATTTATAAAGATTTTTTCTGAAAATATGAATTCAATTATCGAATGAATTCAATGGATATCCATATAACTGAATAAAAATGTTATATATTACACTATTTTGGTAATCAATGGTTATATGTTCTATATAAAATAACACGATGACTTTAGTATGATACAAATCACTGGTGTTACCCTTATGGATGAAGCAATGTACATATCTGATTCCATGGATAGAATTACAATTTATGATAATATGTCATATTTTGGAATTATTGAACAGATATACAAGTTGCATTATACAACATTTAAAGTTCCACTTTTCTATAGAAAATTCATTAATAATATCAATGGAGTGAAAGTTGATGAAATGGGATTTGTGAAGGTGAATTTCAGTGTGGAAGGGGAAAAAGACGATCCATTCATAATGGAATCACAAGTAGTTCATGTATTTTATGTCTCTAATCCAAGATACAAAATTGGTTGTCATTCATACTGATGACTAAACCAAATGTTGAGTCAGATGAAAATTCAAACGTTGATGACCCTTTCTTTTGGAAATTACAATAAGTGAATGTCACAGCTTGACTTTTAAAATTATATTATTTTATTATTTCTGGGCTTTGGATTTTTTAATTCATTTTTGGTTTGAGAGATAGTTTAAAATTATTGAAGTTTGATAATTTTAGTGAGTTTTGGGCCACTATACGGGCACAACATGGTGAGTGGTAGCCATGCGGTTGGCCCAAGGGACCATGCACTTTCCCAAAATATTAAAATAAATTAAATTTTAGGAAAAAAATTTAAGTAAATTTTTAAACCACAATAATAATATTATTCTTATTGTAGATAATAAGAATAATATTTTTATTAAAATAGGTATTAATATTATAAATATTTAAAAATAAAATGAATATTATTAATATTATGATTATGATGAATATGATTGTTATTATTATTATTAAAACTATATTATTGTTACATTTTGTCAAACCAAACTTTTTCCCTAACATCCCCCTTCCCTCTCCCTTATCCAGTGCACCACCTAACCCCTCCACTCACCTTCATAGTGTGTTCCCCTCCCCACCTTGCTCCCTTATTCCTCACACCATCTGACCTCCCTTGCTATCATCATCTCATCCAGCACCCTATTCCACCTCCAGTCATGCCCCCGCAGAGCCTCCCACTTGTACTACCGCTTAAACCGAACCTCCAACTCTAGTCACACCCCATCTGGGCCTCCTCCATGTGCAATGATCTCATCATGATTTCCATAATTTTCTACATCAATCAGCCATGTTAAGGACTTCTCCCCTCTTTTGTATCCTCACTTCGGTTATTTTCAGCCTATCTGTCACCCAACATGAGTAGGTCTGACCATAGGGTTTTGACTTGATCTTATTTTTGATATTCTTCAATTTTAAGGTCATGAAAAGAGACTCTTGAGTCCCATTGGTCTATGTTATGGAATCCACCACTGATGGAGGGTTGGTTTGGGTAAATTCGCTCTATCACCGCCAACATGGGGTTTGTTTCTATACCCGATGATTGTTTGGGACCCTCTATTTTAGGCCCTTAATATGTTTATCAATCTCTGGTAAATCGTTTGTGGTGCGTTGAACCTTTCTGCTTTGTTTTTATGATTCTAGGATATGTTTTACTGAATTCTGGTCATCATTTGATAGCACACACACATATAATTAAGATATGTATAACATATATATATTTATATATCTTTCCTCTATGTATATATTCCCTCATGGTGATGGGAATACCTGCATTGGATTATGGATATATATATATATATTTATGTGTGTTTGTGTGTGTGTATGGGTTTGGAACAGTTAGAAGTGGTCTCTACCTAATTTATCACAATCCGAAGTGTCTTGGCTAGGTATGATCCCTTATTGAGTTTGGTTTCCTATGTCCTCACCTTTAATTTATGTTCCCTGTTTTCTTATCATTTTAAAATTGTGTTTTTATATTTATTTTTTATGTATATAAACATAAATATACATGCCTAGGTGTTTTTTTCCATTTCATTAACATCACAGTCTATTAATGCTTGAGATTTCCTTCAATTCTTTAAATCTACTATAATATTATTTGTAACACCCCAAGCTTCCACAGTACACTTCTCTTTGAATAATACAATAGTTTGTGTTGTAAGCAACATTGAGTTCAAGCGTACCACGACTTACCAAACTATCCTTTCAAAAGAGATTATGAATAGTATTAACTGAATTTTAAATTTTATATTTCCTTATAATTTTAGAATCCATATTATGAGTTTGTAAGACATAATTTAAGAAGAAATTCATTTTTTTCAGATAAAATAAGTATTTTTTAAAAAATTTAATTTTACCGTCTTTTAATGGCGAAGTCTTTTTAATTCAAATATTTGAAACTTTTATATATTAAATTTTACAAAATGAACATCTTCTTTAGAATTAGGACATAAGAATTTAGTTTTAATAATGTTTTGGTGTTTTTCTGGTAACTTTCATATTTGGGTGAATAGTGAAAAATACTATATTTTAACAGAAAACAACTTTTTTTAATCAAAATAATTTATATTGTTAAATTGTAAATTTCAATGGTTTGGAAGTATAAATAGATTATATTTTTACCATTTAATCCAATTATGGTCATTTTATGTAATTTCACTTTGAAATTGGACATAAACAATTGTCAATATTTTGATAGTTATTATTTCTTAAAAATACATCTTTTTTGTTTTGACAGTTGGAAAAAATCTTAAATTAATAAATGCAACATTTAAGTTTTGAATTTAGTAAAAATAAACATCATTTTTGGATTCGGAATATCTATATTAGCTTAGGGTGAAATTTTGGTACTTTTCTGATAACTTTCATATTTTGATGAATAGTGAAAATTTCCAAATTTTAATTAAAAAAACTTTTTTAATTGGAATAATTAATAGTGATAAATTATGAATTTGAGTGATTTTAAAGTATAATTATATTATAATTTTACCATTTAATCCAATTTTGGTCATTGGACATAATTTCATATTTAACATAGACATAAGAAAGTGTCAATATTTTGATAGTTATTATCTCTTAAAAACACGCTTTTTGTTTTAACAATGAGAATTAATTTTAAATTAATTTCTTCCACTTATATGTTTTGAATTTGGAAAAATGGATTCAATTTTTTCAATCAGGATTTCCAAATTGTGTAAATAGTTAACTTTTATTTTTACACATTTTTAATAATTACTTCGGTAAATATTTTATTTACCATGGTTAAAGGGTAAATCCAGTAAATAAGGGTAAAACATAATATTATAATAATAATAATAAATTACTCTAAAACATGTCCTAACCTTATTGGTTGATACATTTCCGACCATGTACATCTTTGGGTCGATTTTGGGACCCCATGGAGCCACTTTTAGGTTATAAGGACACTTTATGTTAAATAAGTTAAAGTAGATACAAAAATGACTTAAGCATATATCTTTTGGAAAGACAATTTTTTACATAGGGTTATACATGTTATATTTTGGACTATAAAAATTAATTAGAAATATAAAATTATTTCCTACATAATGGTATTTTATTTATAATTTTTAGACATTTAATAATTTAATTTATTTTTGACACAATAATGATGCAGTATTTTCATTATTAATGAATGAATCAAATAATTAGTATTATAAAAGTTAAAATAAATATAATTTGAAAGTTTTGATGCCATAAACGAATTTTATTGGTTAATATTACATGTTATTATTGATTATATGAATTTAATTCTAATTAATAATGTTTTTAAGACTTCTACAAAAAGCAACTATTGAATAGTGTCAAAATTGACATAAAGGAGTTTTTTAAAACAAATATTATATTAGTAATTGATATTCGATTCATAAAAATCTAATGTTAATCCAAAGGACTTATATCATGATATGTGTATCATTAATGGACCACTTGGGCGTCTCTTGGATATATATAGTATGTTTATTAACTATATAAAATAAAAATTCAAAGTGACATGGTAAATGTCAAACTAATTAACTAAGAGTTAAAACTGAAAGATAAGGTTAATATAATGACTGAAACCTATTTAAAATATATTTTTTGAAAGGATTTAGACCCATACCCACCTAATACTTTTAATAATCCACTTTGGAGCAATTAAAAACGGAATATTAATTTATTATAAATCAATACATTATGTTTTTCCTAAAGAGGCCCTCCTCCCGCTTAAAAAAGGACACCAATTCTAACCAATTCTTCACACCGTCAAAGCCTTTTTTTCGTCCAACCCCTAACCAATTATTCTATCAAAGTCCCTCACTTCAACCTAGAGGAATTATTTTTATCAGAAAGCCAACCTATGGAGCCCTTTTGATCAAATAAAAAGGAAGAACTCAAAGAAGAGGTAATGTTTTCACCACCCTCTTTCAAGTTCCTTTCTTCTTCAACTTATTATTTTTTTGTTATTTCAATTATAATATAATAACTTCAGTATCTTATATATACTTATATGTTATTATAAATATTTTACAACCATATTCAGTATTCTATTCATCCTTTGAATGACATGTCACCATATGTGCGTACGTACGACTTACCGTCTCCACGTCGTGGTGAAATTGTTATTCAACACACTATTATTTGGATGGGTATAATAATGATGTGTAATTCATGTAAATAAAAAATATAACATGATAATGATTCTGTATATATGATATGCCATCCAATTATATATTATTTTAATATCAAAGACTGATATTGTCGCTCGTGCGTACATACAGACTACCGTCTCCATGAATGCGATGAGATTCTTTCTCCATAGTATCCATTCAAGTCTAATTCTAATTTGATGTTTAAAAATAATGTTTAGGTACTTGATATCATTCTGGATATGAATAATATACAACATATCCATAACAAACATGGATTATGTAACAAAACATATAAAAGAAAATGAGTAAGTTAACACCCGAAACGACGATAGTACTAAGATATTATTAACAGATCAATGTTAAAATATCATATATGATATCATATTAATTTATATGATACTTTTACAAATTTTTAACAATTATTTCACCATTATACAGGAGGGTAACCTACCCCCACCCATGGAAAAGTTCAAGGAAAGGGTTTATATCACAATCTCTTCATTATCCGAGTATGTTTATACATAATTATCTACAGGGACCTCTTTATCATCCAAATCCATGTTTCTTAAACAGGTATTTCAAATCATTCTTACTATTTTACAGAATATGTGTTAAAGTCATTTATACCCTTGTTTGACTTTTTATAATATGTTTATAAAGGAATCTTTCTGTCATTTTCCAAACATGGTCCTTTTTAACATTTTCTCCAAAATTAAGGTAAGAATGTCTTTTTTAACTTATACGGCGGGTGCAGATATTTTCTACAATTATAAACTCATCAAATCTTCCCTTACAAGCTTATAAGAATATTTTCAAAGTAAATGTTTTATTTTACAATTATATGACTCTTAAATTATTTCAAAATAGAAAGAGATATTTCTCTAAAAAGTGTTTTTATTTAATCTATTTCAACATCCTTTAATGGATTTTAAGTTTATTTGGAGTTGATTTATTATGATACAAAACTTTTATATTGTATTGAAGGTTTTGTGATATGTTTGACTATGGATGTGCTATTTTTTTACCATTCATGGTTTATGGTTAAAGTATTGACATTTCATATGCTAGTTTTAATACGAATGTTATGATATGTTTAAACCATTTCATAAGAAGAATATATTGGACTTAGTAAGTGATGGGTGGATCCTGATATAGCTCCTCGATGCATCAGTAGTTCTCAGGAAATAACTAGACGTGGAATTGTCTAAGGCCCTTCCCCAGTTTGATTTATGGTTTTGACCGAGGCCTTCATCATTTTTAGACATCTTGGCTGAGGCCTTTAATAAATGTTTCAGAATGTCCGGCATTATACATTCCCTCATTATGGAAATAATATTGATGGTTCATGTGGTCATTCAACTAGTAGAATACCCATGATCATGTTTTATTATGGCATTACTTACTCAGCTCATATTCTTTCCATAAAATTATTCATGCTTATTATTGGTAAAAGCATGTGGTTTCAATTATTTACCATGCTTAATATTTATGAAATTTTATGATGTATTACTTACCCTTACTTATAATTTGAGCTCACCCCTTTCTTATGTTTCATTTTCCTAGGATATGAATAAGTTAGTTATGAGTGACCAACAGGCATAATCAAGGAGGCTTCGATGTTTCTAATGAAATATATTTGTGTTGTATTTATTTTCAGGTTGTAATGTTGAACATATGTATGAATCTTGTTTCAAATAATACTAAACTGATCAGTCTTTCGAGACATGATTTCCTTATGATCATTCCAGTTTTATATAGTAATACACTGACTCTAGGTAACTGTGGTCAAGGTGTTAGAGTTTGTATCATAGGAAGATTAGTACAAACCTTGGAAACTAGATTTAGATAAACTATGATTAGAGCACATAGACCTAATATAGTCATTGAGGATTAGAATATAATAATATCCTAGAATTTTTTATTGTATAGATTTTGTGAGTTTTCCGAGTAATACATCCCTGTCTGGATACGAGCAGGTAGAGGGTGCCCTGGAACAGATGTAGCTATGGGTAGAACCCGAAAACACTGCTTTGAGTTAGACTCGAACGGGCAATGGTGGAAGACAATTGGCCTTGCTGCACTTTTGGTTACGACACTCCTGGGGGATATGCTTAGGTTTATTCTAATTTTCTTTACAACCATTATGAAGGGTTTATGAGTATATAATTTTTCAAAGAAGACATTTTTATGATTATGGATTATATCCATAAATAGTTTAATTTATGTTAAGTGTTTTACATGTTTTGGATTAGGTATTTCTATTCATAAACTAATCTAGTTTTTTCCACTATTTAGAAATGGCACCTAATAGAAGGAATGAGAACTCCAACAATATGCATGATCCAAAGAGTAAGAAAGATCATATCTTTCATGGTCTTAAGCAATAATTTAGAAGGGAAATAGTCTCCCATGTATTATCATCATATGAAGAAACAATATCATGTGTTGATAAGATAATTAATGAATTTTAGGAGTCCTATGGCTTTAAAGGGAAGCCAGAGAAAGAAAGGATGGTAGAGAGATAGACAGATAAAGGGAAGAAGGTAAAGAAGGATTTTCCCATATGTGATAACTGTGGAAATAATCACCTTGGAAAATGCTTAAAGGGAATGAGTGTATGTTATAAGTGTAGAGAAAAAGGACACCATGTACGTCAATGCAAGGGTAAGAAAAAGGTTTAAAATGTACAATGCTTCATTTGCAAGGAGTTTGGACACTACGCAAACCAATGTCCTAGCCATCAGACTATGCCGAAAATGATGCTATTGGATAATAATCAAGTTATGATACAACCATAGATGAAGAGGACTGACTAGTGTTCTTGTTTTGTTATTTTGGAATTATTTTATTGATGTTTTGTATCAATGATGTATTGGAAATAAATAAGGATTGTAATGCAGTACTATTTCATTGAGGATTTGAGATTTGATGGTACTAAGAAAAGTGACTCTACAGCAAGTTAAACTTTTTGGATATTACATGGTTTAAGGAAAGATAAACCTTAATATGGTCCTAACATTGAGGTAATGATTTAGGAATAAGATATGGTTGATTTCGGTAAATTATATTGGATATTCTTGACTACCTTGAAACTGATTAATGATTTGTATATTCCATCATTGTTGGAATTTACAACATTTTTGGATGAACGAAGTATATAAATTATTCTATAAGTAATAAGGGATCATGAATTTAATAAATAAGGTATTATGGTAATTCAGGATGCTTAATTGTTTTAAAAGAATACATGATGAAGGTATTCATATGTTATTACATGGTAAAAAGGATCTACTTTAAGATTACCTTCCATATAAATTTTGGACTGAGAGTTTGGACAGAAGTATTTTGGATAAGTATAAAGGATGGAATGGATTATATTTTACATTGGATTCTATTGTTAAGGTTATTTTTGGATATTTATAAAAAGGACATCACGCAGACCGTGTGACAACCCGTCGCCTTAGACAAAGCTATGGGAATCGAACCCACAACCATAGTACGAGTGGGATTTATTGCCAAACACTGGACTACATGAAGTCCCCAGAGTGTATAATGTAGTGTTTTTTATGTTCTGATATATGAATTATAAATAAATTTTTGGAACTCTATGTGGTTAGGATAAATAGAATATTTTTGAGTCCTATTACCTTTTGGAGTGAAAGATGGGTTTGTGGTAAACATTTAGTAAGGAATGAATGTCTATATGAAAATTATGTATATTTCCTTACATTCTTAGTAAATCTCATAAGTAAATTATTCAACATTATGAAATGTAACTTAATACAAAAAAATTGTCGGTTAACTTTTCCTACTGGGGAATCAAAGATCGCTTAAACAATCACAAGTTTGTGATTTTATTGTTGTTAACTTTCTCGTAATCCTGTTTTCTACAACTCTCCATCAGACCTTGATAGTTTTTTTCTCCTCCATATCCATGTTTTCATAGAATCCTAGTATGGTCTATCACGGGTGACCTTTTTACTTCTCTTTCTTTCTTTTAAAGTTATATTTTTATTAACCCTATTTTAGATGTGGGTTTTCCAAAAAGGCATTTTCTATTTTCAAAATTTTATTTTCAAAGAAAAATTTCTAATTGAGAGGATGAAATTTATTGAATTAGGGGACAATGTAACACCCCAAGCTTCCACGGTACACTTCTCTTTGAATAATACAATAGCATTTGTTTTACGCAACACTGAGTTCAAGCGCACCACGACTTACCAAACTAGCCGTTCAAAAGAGGTTATGAATAATATTAACTGAATTTTAAATTTTATTTTATCTTTATCATTTTAGAATTCATATTATGAGTTTATAAGACATAATTTAATAACAAATTCTTTTTTCAGATTAAAGAAATATTTTTTAAAAAATGCAATTTTACCGCCTTTTAATGGCGAAGCCTTTTTAAATCCAATATTTGAAACTTTGATATATTCAATTTGACAAAATGAACTTATTAATTAGAATCGGGAAAAAATAATTTAGTTTCAATAATGTTTTGGTGTTTTTCTGATAACTTTCATATTTGGGTGAATAGTGAAAAATACTATATTTTAACTGAAAACATATTTTTTAATCAAAATAATTTATATTGTTAAATTTTATATTTTAATGGTTTGGAAGTATAAATAGATTATATTTTTATAATTTAATCCAATTATTGTAATTTTATGTAATTTCATTTCGAAATTGGATATAAACAAGTGTCAAAAGTTTGATAGTTATTATTTCTTAAAAATATGGCATTTTGTTTTGACAGGGGGAATTAATTTTAAATTAATAAATGAAACATTTTTTTTTGAATTTGGTAAAATTGACTTCATTTTTTTTATTAATTATATCAAAATTATCTTAGGGTGAAAATTTGGTACTTTTCTGATAACTTTCATATTTTGATGAATAGTGAAAATTACAAAATTAAATTAAAAACAACTTTTTAATCAAAATAATTAATAGTGATAAATTATGAATTTGAGTGATTTTAATGTATAATTAAATTAAAATTTTACAATTTAATCCAATTTTTATCATTGTACATAATTTCATATTTAATCTAGACATAAGAAAGTGTCAATCTTTTGATAGTTATTATCTATTAAAAACACACTTTTTGTTTTAACTATGGGAATTAATTTTAAATTAATTTCTTCTACTTCTATGTTTTGAATCTAGAAAAATATATTCCATATTTGTAATCAGGATTTCCATATTGTGTAAATAGGTAACTTTTATTTTTAGCCATTTTGAATAATTACTTCAGTAAATATTTTTTTTACCTAGGTTAAAGGGTAAATCTGTTAAATAAGGGTAAAAAATAATATTATAATAAAACAAAATTACCCTAAAACGTGTCCTACCCATATTCTTTGACACATTTCCTACCATGGTAATCTTTGGGTCGATTTCTGGACCCCATGGAGCCACTTCTAGGTGATAAGAACACTTTATATTAATTAAGTTAATGTAAATACAAAAATGACATAAGCATATATCGTTTTAAAAAATAATTTTTACCTAGGGTAATACATTTTATATTTTCACCTATAAATATTCATTATAAAGATAAAATTATTTCCTACATAATGGTATTTTATTTATAATTTTTAGACATTTAATAATTAATAATATTTATGACACAATAATGATACAGTATTTCTTTATTAATGAAAGAATCAAATAATTGGTATTATAAAAGTTAAAATAAATATAATTTGAAAGTTTTGATGCCATCCCAGAATATTATTGGTTAAAATTACATTTTAGGATTTCTTAGATTAATTTTATTAGAATTATTAAAGTTGTTAAGACTTTAACAAAAATCAATTATTGAATAGTGTCAAAATTGTCATAAATGAGTTTTTGAAAACAAATATTGTATTATTAATTGATATTATTTTCCTAAAAATATAAGGTTCGGAAAAAGGACTTATATCATGATAGGTGTATCATTAATGGATGACTTGGGGGTCTCTTGGATGTATATAGTATGTTTATTAACTATATAATATAAAATTATAAAGTGACATGGAAAATGTCAAATTAATTAACTAAGAGTTAAAAATAAAATATAAGGTTAATATAATGACCCAAACCTATCTAAGATCTATTTGTTGAAAGTATTTATACCCATACACAACTTAGACTTTGAATAATCCACTTTGGAGCCATTATAAACTGAATATGAATTTATTATAAACTAATACTTTGAGTTTTTCTTAAAGAGTCCATCCTACCACTTATAAAAGGAAACCACTTATAAACAATTATTCACACCTTCAAACAAATTTGGATCAGACAAACCCTTCCCAGTTATTTTCTAAACTTCCCTGAATTCAACCTAGAGGCCTTATTTTGATCATAAATCCAACCTAAGGATCCCTTTTGTCAAATCAAAAGGAAGAACCCAAAGAAGAGGTAATGTTTTCACCACCCTCTTTCATGTTCCTTTCATATTTATTTGTTATTTCCATTATAAAATAATAACTTCAGTATATTATATATAATGGGATGTTATTATAAATATGTTACAACCATATTCAGTATTCTACCCATCCTTTGAATGGCATGTCACCATACGTGCGTACGTACAGCTTACCGTCTCCACGTCATGCTGTAATTGTTATTCAATACACTATTATTTGGATGGGTATAATAATGATGTCTAATTCATGTAAATGTTAAATATAACATTATAATGATTATGTATATATGATATACCATCCAATTATATATTATTTTAATATCAAAAGAATGATATTGTCCCTCGTGCGTACGTACGGACTACCATCTCCATGAACACGATGAGATTCATTATCCATCGTAACCATTCAAGTATAATTCTCATTTGATGATTAAAAATAATTTTTAAGGACTTGATAGAATTCTGGATATGAATAATATACAACCTATCCATAAAAAACATGTCTTATGTAACAAAACATATAAAAGAAAAGGAGTAAGTTAACACCCGAAATGAAAATAATACTAAGATATTATTAAAAAATCAATATTAAAAGATCATATATGATATCATATTAATGTATATGATTATTTTATAATTTAGTAAAAATTATTTCACCATTATACTAGAGGTTAACCTACCCCCAACCAAGTAAAAGTACAAGGTAAGGTTTATTTTACAATCTCTTCATTATCTGAGGTTGTTTGTACATAATTATCTACTAGGACCTCTTTATCATCCACATCCATGTTTCTTAAAATTGTATTTCAATGAATTATTACTATTTTGCAGAATATGGGTTACAGTCATTTATACCCTTGTTTGACTTTTTAAAAGATGTTTATAAAGGAATCTTTTCGTCGTTTTCCAAACAAGGTCCTTTTTATCATTTTCAAAAAAATAAGGTGAGACTGTCTCTTTTAACTTATACGGAGGGTGCGACTATTTTCTACCATTATAAACTCGTCGAAGGTTCCCTTACAATATAATAAAAATATTTTAAAAGTAAATGTTTTATTTTAAAATTATATGACTCTTAAATGATTTCAAAATAGAAAGAGATATTTCTCTAAAAAGAGTTTTGATTTCATCTATGTCATCATCCATTAATGGATTTTAAGTTTATTTGGAGTTGATTTATTATGATACAAAAATTCCATATTGTATTGATGGTTTTGTGATATGTTTGACTATGGATGTGATATTTTTATACAATTCATGGTTTATTGTTAAATTATTTACATTTTGTATGATAGTTTTGATACGAATGTTGTTATATGTTTAAACCTTTTCATATGAGGAATGTATTGGACTTAGTATGTGATGGGTGGAGCCCGCTATAGCTCCTCGACACATCGGAAGGTCTCATGAGACAACATGACATGGAATTGGCCGAGGCCCTTTTCAAATTTGATTTACGGTTTTGGCCGAGGCCTTAATCATTTTTTGACGTCTTGTCCAAGGCCTTGAAAAAATGTTTTAGAATGATTGGAATTATACATTCCCTCATTATGGAAATAATATTGATCGTTCATGTGGTCATTAGACTAGTAGAATACCCATAATTATGTTTTGTTATGGAATTATTTACTCAGCTCATATTCTTTCCATTAAAGTATTCATGTTTATTATTGGTAATGGAATGTGGTTTCAATTATTTACCATAATTAATATTTATGTCATTTTCGGCTGTATTACTTACCCTTACTGAGTGTTTGAGATCACCCCTTTCTTATGTTTCATTTTCCCTGGATATGAAGAAGTTAGTAATGAGTGACCATCAGGCATAATCTAGGAGGCTTGGATGTTTCTAATGAAATATATTTGTGTTGTATTTATTTTCATGTTGTAAAGTTGAACTTATGTATGAATATTGTTTCCAATAATACTAAACTGATCTGTCTTTTGAGACACGATTTCCTTATGATCATGCCAATGTTATGTAATAATGCACTGACTCTGGGTAACTGGGGTCGGGGCATTACAGTTGGTATCAGAGGAAGCTTAGTACAAACCTTGGAAACTAGATTTAGATAAACTCTGGTTAGAGCACAAAGACCAAAGATAGACATTGAGGATTAATATAGAATAATTTCCTAGAATTTTGGTATTGTAGATATTTTGTGAGTTTTCCGAGAAATACATCCCTGTATAGATACGAGCAGGTAGAGGCGGCTCTGGAACAGATGTACCTAGGGGTAAAACCCGAAAACACCGCTTTGAGCTAGACTTGAACGGGAATTGGTGCATGGCAACGAGCCTCACTGCACTCTTGGTTACGACACTCCCGGGGGATATGCTTAGGATAATTCTCATTTTCTTTAGAAACCATTAATAAGGGTTTATGAGTAAATAATTTCTCAATGAAGACATCTTTATGATTATGGATTATATCCATAAACTGTTTTATTTATTTTAAGTGTTTTACATGTTTGGGGATAGGTATTTCTATTCATAAACTAATCTAGTGTATGCCATTGTTTAGAAATGGTGCCTAGTAGAAGGAATGAGAACTCCAGAAATATACATGATCAAAAGAGTATGAAAGATCATATATTTCATGGCCTTAGGCCAAAATTTAGAAGGGAAATAGTCTCCCATGTATTATCATTATATGAAGAAATAGTATCTTGTGTTGATAATATAATTAAAGAATTTTTGGAGTCCTATGGATTTGAAGGGAAGCCAGAGAAGGAATGAATGGTAGAGAGACGGACAAATAAAGGAAATATGGTAAAGAAGGATTTTCCCATATGTGATAACTGTGGAAAGAATAACCTTGGAAAATTATGGAATGGAATGAGAGTATGATATAAGTGTAGAGAAAAAGGACACCAAGTACGTGACTGCAAAGGTTAGAAAAAGGTTTCAAATGTACAATGCTCCATCTGCAAGGTGTTTGGACACTACGCGAACCAATGTCCCAGTCATCAGACTATACCACAAATGATGCTATTGGAAAATAATCAAGTTATGATACTACCACAGATGAAGAGGAATGACTAGTGTTCTTATGTTGTTATTTTGGAATTATTTTATTGAAGTGTTGTATCAATGATGTACTGGAAATAAATAAGGATTGTACTGTAGTACTATTTTATTGTTGATTTGAGATTTTATGGTACTAAGAAAAGTGACTCTACAACAAGTTAATTTTTTTTGAAATTACATGGTTGAAGGAATGATAAATCTTAATATGGTCCTAATATTGAGGTACTAATTTTGGGAGAAGATATGGCTGATTTGGGTAAATTATATTGGATATTCTTGACTACCTTGAAACTGATTAATGATTTTTATATTCCATCATTATTGGAATTTACAACATTTTTGGATGAACAAAGTATATCTAGTATTCTATAAGAAATAAGGGATCATAAATGTAATCAATAAAGTTTTATGGTAATTCAGGATGTTTCAGTGTTTTAAAAGAATACATGATGAAGGTATTCATATGTTATTATTTGGTAAAAAGGATCTACATTATGTTTACCTTCCATATAAATTTTGCACTGAGATTTTGGACAGAAGTATTTTGGATAACTATAATGGTTGTAATGGATTATATTTTACATTGGATTATATTTTTAAGGTTATTTTTGGATATTTATAAAAAGGACAACACGCAGACCGTGTGACAACCCATCGCGTCAGACAAAGATGTGGGAATCGAACCCACAACCACAGTGCGAGTGGGATTTATCACCTACAACTAGTCTACGTGAAGTCCCCATAGTGTATAATGTAGTTTTTTTATATTCTGATTGATGAATTATAAATTTATTTTTGGAACCCTAAACTGTTAGGATAAATAGAATATTTTTGAGTTCTATTACCTTTTGGAGTGAAAGATGGGTTTGTGGTAAAAATTTAGTAAGGAATGAATGTCTACATGACAAGTAAGTATATTTCCGTACGTTCTTATTAAATCTCATAAATAAATTCTTCAACTTTATTAAAGGTAACTTAAAACAAAAACGTTGTCGGTTAACTTTTCCTACTGGGGAATCAAAGACCGTTTAACCAATCAGAAGTCTGTTATTTTCTTGTAGTTAGCTTTCTCCTAATCTCATTTTCCACAACTCTCCATCAGACCTTGATGGTTTTTTTATCCTCCATATCAATGTTTTCATATAATCCTAGTATAGGCTAACTTGGGTGACCTTTGTACTTCTTTTTCTTTCTTTTAAAGTTATATTTTTATTAACCATATTTCCGATGTGGGTTTTCCAAATAGGTATTTTCTACTTTCAACCATTTATTTTCAAAGAAAAATTTCAAATTGCAGGGATGCAATTTATTGAAGGAGGGTAGAATATAATACCCCAATCTTCCACGGTATGCTTCTCTTTGAATAATACAATAGCGTGTGTTGTACGAAAAAATGTGTTCTAGTGTACCAAGACTTACCAAACTGGTCGTTCACAAGTGGTTATGAATAGTATTAACTGAATTTTAAATTTTATATTATCCTTATAATTTTAGAATCCATATAATGAGTTTCTAAGACGTAATTAAAGAACAAATTCATTTTTTCTAGATAAAATAAGCATTTTAACAAAATGCAATTTTACCGCCTTTTAATGGCGAAGCCTTTATAAATCCAATATTTGAAACATTTATATATTCGATTTGACAAAATAAACTTCTTATTTAGAATCAAGACATAATAATTTAGTTTTAATAATGTTTGGGTGTTTTTCTGATAACTTACATATTTTGGTGAATAGTAAAAATACTATATTTTAACTTAAAACAACTTTTTTTAATCAAAATAATTTATATTGTTAAATTGTACATTTTAATGGTTTGGAAGTATAAATAGCTTATATTTTTACTGTTTAATCCAATTATGGTCATTTTATGTAATTTCACTTTGAAATTTGACATAAACAAGTGTCAGACTTTTGATAGTTATTATTTCTTAAAAATACTCCCTTTTGTTTTGACAGCAGAATTAATTTTAAATTAATAAATGAAACTTTTTTTTTACAATTTGGTTAAATAGACTTCATTTTTCGATTCGGATTATCAAAATCGGCTTAGGGTGAAATTTTGGTACTTTTCTGATAACTTTGATATTTTGATGAATAGTGAAAATTACAAAATTTTAATTAAAAACAACTTTTTTAATCGAAATAATTAATAGTGATAATTTATGGATTTGAGTGATTTTAAAATATAATTAGATTATAATTTTACCATTTAATCCATTGTTTTTTATTGGACATAATTTCATATTTAAACTAGACCTAAGAAAGTATCAATCTTTTGATAGTTATTATCTCTTAAAAACATGTTTTTTTAACAATATGAATTAAATTTTAATTAATTTTTCTGAATTCTGTGTTTTGAATTTCGAAAAATGGATTCCATATTTGGTATCAAGATTTCCAAATTGTGTAAATCGATAACTTTTATTTTTAGACATTTTGAATAATTACTTTGGTAAATATTTTATTTACCATGGTTAAAGGGTAAATCCAGTAAATAAGGGTAACAAATAATATTATAATAAAAATAAATAACCCTAAAACGTGTCCTAAACATATTTGTTGATACATTTCCGGCCATGGGAATCTTTGGGTCGATTTTGGGACCCAATGGATCCACTTGTAGGTGATAAGGATACTTTATATTAATTAAGTTAATGTAAATACAAAAAAGACATAAGCATATATCTTTTAGAAAAGCAATTTTTACATATGGTTATACATGTTATATTTTAGACGATAAATATTAATTAGAAATATAAAACTATTTCCTAAATAATGGTATTTTATATATAATTTTTAGACATTTAATAATTAAATATATTTATGATACACAAATGATGCAATATTTTTCTTATTAATGAAATAATCAAATAATTGGTATTATAAAAGTTAAAATAAATATAATTTTAAAGTTTTGATGCCATAAAATAATTTTATGGGTTAATATTACATGTTAGGATTTATTAGATGAATTTTATTATAATTAATAATGTATATAAGACTTTAAAAAAATCAATTCTTGAATAGTGTCAAAATTGACATAAATTTGTTTTTTAAAACAAATATTATATTATTAATTGATATTCTGTTCCAAAAAATATACAGACCAACCAAAGGACATATATCATTATAGGTGAATCATTAATGGACCACTTGGGGGTCTCTTGGATGTATATATTAAGTTTATTTACTATATAATATAAAAATAAAAAGTGACATGGTAAATATCAAACTTATTAAATAAGAGTTAAAACTAAAATATAACGTTAATATAATCACCAAAACCTGTCTGAAATACAATGGTTGAAATTATTTAGACCCATAATCACCTTATACTTTGAATAATCCAATTTAGAGCCATTAGAAACCGAATATGAATTTATTATAAATTAATAATTTAAGTTTTTCCTAAAGAGTCCCTCCTCCCCCTTATAAAAGGACACCACTTCTAACCAATTATTCACACCATAAAAGCCTTTTGGTTAGGACAAAACCTGCCCAATTATTCTCTAAACTTCCCTCACTTAAACCTAGAGTCCTTAGTTTGATCAGAAAGCATACCTAAGGAGCCCTTTTGATCAAATCAAAAGGAAGAACCCGAAGAAGAGGTAATGTTTTCACCACCCTCGTTCACGTTCCTTTCTTCTTCAACTTCTTATTTATTTGTTATTTCCATTATAAAATAATAACTTCAGTATCTTCTATATAATTATATTTTATTATAAATATGTTACAACCATATTCATTATTCTATCTATCCTTTTAATGAAATGTCACCATACGTGCGTACGTAAGGCTTACCGTCTCCGCGTCGTGGTGTAATTGTTATTCAATACACTATTATTTGGATGGGTATAATAATGATGTATAATTCATGTAAATAATAAATATAACATTATAATGATTCTGTATATATGATATAACATCCAATTATATATTATTTTAATATCCAAAGAATGATATTGTCGCTCGTGCGTACGTACAGACTACCGTCTCCACAAACATGTTGAGATTCACTCTGCATCATATCCATTCAAGTCTAATTCTCATTTTATGATTAAAAATAATGTATAAGGACTTTATATCATTATGTATATGAATAATATACAACCTATCCATAACAAACACAACTTATTTAACAAAACATATAAAATAAAATTAGTATGTTAACACCTGAAACGACGATAAAACTAAGATATTATTAACAAATAAATGTTAAATGATCATATATGATATCATATTAATGTATATGATTTTTTATAATTTATTAACAGATATTTCACAATTATACAGGAGGTTATCCTACCCCCAACCAAGGAAAATTACAAGGTAACGATTTATTTTACAATCTCTACATTATCCGAGGTTGTTTATACATAATTATCTACTGAGACCTCTTTATCATCCACATACTTGTTTCTTAAAAAGGTATTTCAAATCATTCTTACTATTTTACAGAATATGTGTTAATGTCATTTATACCCTTTTTTTACTTTTTATAAGATGTTTATAATGGAATATTTCCGTCGTTTTCCAAACAAGGTCCTTTTTAACCTTTTCGAAAAAATTAAGGTACGAATGTCTTGTTTAACATATACGGTGGGTGGGGCTATTTTCTACCATTATAAACTCATCGAAGATTCCCTTAAAATCTTAGAATAATATTTTAAAATTAAATGTTTTATTATATAATTATATATCTCTTAAATTATTTCAAAATAGAATGGGATATTTCTCTAAAAAGATTTTTGATTTTATCTATGTCGACACCTTTAATGGATTATATGTTTATTTGGAGTTGATTTATTATGATATAGAACTCCCATATTGTATTGAAGGTTTTTTGATATGTTTGACTGTGTATGTGCTATTTTTATACCATTCATGGTTTATTGTTAAAGTATTGACATTTCATATGCTAGTTTTAATATGAATGTTATGATATGTTTAAACCTTTTCATGTGAGGAATGTATTGGACTTAGTAAGTGATGGGTGGAGCCCGCTATAGCTCCTCGATGCACCGGTAGTTCTCATGAGAAAAATAGACGTGGAATTGGCCGAGGCCCTTTCCCAATTTGATTTACGGTTTTGGAAGAGGCCTTAATCATTTTAAGATGTCTTGGCCATGGCCTTGACAAAATGTTTCAGAATGTCCAGCATTATACATTCCCTCATTATGGAAATAATATTGATGGTTCATGTGGTCATTCGACTAGTAGAATACCCATGATTATGTTTTATTATTGCATTATTTACTTAGATCATATTATTTCCATAAAAGTATTCATGTTTATTATTGGTAATGGCATGTGGTTTCAATTATTTACCATTCTTAATATTTATGTCATTTTCTGCTGTATTACTTACCTCTACTGAGCGTTTGAGATCACCCCTTTCTTATGTTTCATTTTCCCAGGATATGAAGAAGTTTTTTATGAGTGACCAGCAGTGATAATCTATGAGGCTTGGATGTTTCTATTAAAATATATTTGTATTGTATTTATTTTTAAGTTGTAAAGTTGAACTTATGTATGAATCTTGTTTCCAATAATACTAAACTGATCGGTCTTTTGAAACATGATTTACTTATGATCATGCCAATGTTATGTAATAAGGCACTGACTCTGGGTAACTGGGGTCAGGGCATTACATTATTGTTGTGTGTGAGTGTAAATTTCATGGTATTTTTATGTTGGAATTTTTTTCGGAATTGGGTTTCCAAGGGATTTATTAAATATTTTTATATATATATTCTTTCCATGTGTTTTATGAAATTCAAATTGGCCTTTGAAAGAGAATTTTGGAATTTTAAGGTTTTTTTGGCTTTGGTTATTTTATAGTGGAATGCATAATTGTAATATGGTCTTTATATGTGAGTTTTGTGAGTAAGATTCCTATTTATGGAATTATGATTTTTGTTTAATTGTTTTGGAATGGTTTCCATACTTTTAAAATTCTTGTATGTTCATGGGTAATTATGTGGAATTGTTATGTCTGGTTTAAAAATATAGTGGTGATTCTGAAAAATGGTTTTGGATGTTTTCATGGATATTTAAAGTGTGCCATTGGATGAGGGAACATCCATGGGTGCATGCGGTGAACACATGGATGGGCATTCTAATGAATATGACACTTAAAAAGAATGATTTCCTTGAACCTCGGTTCTCAAATTGTTCCTCATTTATTTTACCTTGTACTTCCAAAAATGATCACTTTATTAATAAATGTTGTGTTGGTAAATTATGTGTCTCCAAAGTAGGTTTTCAATGTTCCTTTTGAAACCTATCCCATTTGATATTTTGTAAAATATGAATGGTTTCTAAATTACTTGTAAGGTTTATTAGAATCATTAAGTGTGTTTTGTGTTTTCACCTAGGTTTTTGAAATAATGTTGGATATGGATTAAAGGCATGTTTGGCATTACGGTCCTGGAAGAGGTTTGTATTAATTTTGGAAAATGAGTGAGAAATGTTTCAAAAGTGTATTTGAGATGAACCTGATATAAGGCCCATTTTAAACCCATTAATATTTATAAATGAATGTTATTTTGAAAATTTAAATGCTTGATTGGAAACATCAATTGTTAAATAAATTATTTTTAAGATTATGTTATGTGAATACCCGTTTGGAACTTATAAAGGAATTTTTTTGATGGGCACACCTATTTGGGATTTCCTTGTACGTGTTATCATATATGCAGTGACAATTTTTGGGGTAGGAAAGTTCAGTGATGACAGTTAAGGTGAGTCACATGTGTGAGGGCCTCCTACTAACAGAGTATACTTTTATCATGGTCTTCCTAGGAGCCTTTTAGAGGGTCCAGTATATTTTTTGATTAACCCCAATTTGATGGGTTGGTACCCCTTATATTTGTTATTATGCAGGGTGGGATATACCACATGATTGGTTAGTTGAGTGTGGCCAATTGGTTATATACATAGGAGTTTCACAATATGTTGGTAGGTGGTTCCGAATGAGGTATGCCCAGGGATCACTATAGGGATGTTTAATATGTTCCCACTTTTTCAAACTTGTATGCTCCTATTTCTTTTGTGCTACTTTTAACTATTTGATTTTAGGGTACCTCTACTTTTATTCATATTTAAAAAAAAAATTAGTACGAGTAGTCATTTTAATTAATATATGGGAATGAATTATATGTTAAGAAAATTATTTTGGAAAAATAGAAATGGGAAGGGTTATTTCTATATTTTAGAAGCCTTTAAGTTTTTTATGGTAAAATAATTAAAGCCTTATTATTATATATCCTATTTTTAAACTAGAATGAATATATTTCCAATTAAAGGTGATATATATGGTTTGGTTTATCTTGGAAAACCCTACTAAGCATCTTAGTTCTCACATCTAATCTGTCATTTCAATTTTTTGTTCTCCCAGTTTGGCATCACTCTAGGAGCGACTGTGTTTCAGTGGCTGGCGATGATCAACGAGGACATCTAGAGGTATGTTTAGTCATTTAGTTATTTTTCTTTTTTCGCTTCTAGAGTTTAATTTTATTATTCTATTTATTCTTGTTTATTTATTTTTATTATTGTGAAAAATCATTCCCAATACCTTTATTATAATTCCTGACACTATTTTCCAGCCCATGGGGATCGAGAACACCCTTCGAGCCTTGCCATGGTCTAGTTCAGGTGACCATGTCAAGGTTGGCCTAGGCTAGTTCTGGGAAAAATGGTGTCTGAGGAGGCCCTTGTTGTTTGGGATGTTTGGTAGTTAGAGATTAGGATTGTTGGGGATCATGAGTTAGATCATGGTCTTTTACCATATAACCACCACTCCTGACAAAACCTCAGTTACTAGGGGTAGTCCAAAAATTGAGTAATTCTCTTTTCTAGATTTTTTTTTGGATTAAGGGAGGATAAATGCAGAAAGACAGTGTTATTTCATGATTTCACATTGAGTATAGACCCATATAGTGTCTGAGTACACAGTTTAAGCTCTACTTAGTATTTTTTTCTTACATAGGGAATGGATCACTATCATTTCATTAGGTTAAGCATAACTACTAGTCCCTCATTCAGGTGGCCCAATGTAATTAGTGTTTTTTATGGATTGTGTGAGTCTATTCTAAAAATGGAAGTGGTTTTAGAATGAAAAATGATTTCTTTAGAGTAGTTTCAAATTGTTAAGGTGACTTTTAAAATGAAAATGTATTTTGAAAAAATAAAGTGGTTTATTCTACGTGGTTTCGAAATTGGAAAAATGGGGTTAAGAGGAAATTATTTCATTTTAGAAATTTGTTGCTTGTTTTGATTTGATAAGAACAAGAGATTTGACCCTTGTTACTCTCTTTGTAAGGTAAGATGTGTGTAGTGTATGTACAAAAAGTTCATGGGGGTGAACCTATTCATGGATGACGTGAGTGGAATAGAAAGACACACATGTTAATGTTCATTGGATTCCATTGGTGAGGTTTCGGAATTTTTAGGTTTTGGAAACCAATTTTTTTTATAATGTTGGTTTTGTTTTCTAAAATATGGTTTTGTGTTTGGGAAGTGTCTTTAAATAGGATGGGTTTGATAATCAAAATGGAAATGGAATTTTTAAAAGAGATTAGTTTTGGTTTTTTTGGAATGTTTTTTGTCTGTAAGACCCATATTTTAGCTCGAGGTGTTGTTTTTGGTTGTTCTTTGTCTTGATGTATGCTTTAGTTTGTGTTTTTTGTGTTTTTTTGGAATGTGTCGCCCAGAATGGTCCGTCAAATTTCTAATGATTCATGCCCAGTTCCTGATTTTTTATTGATGTTTTATATCATTAGTTGTGTTAGAGGTCTGTTAGAGTCATTTACATGACCTAAAGGGGAAGATAATGTGTTCAGGGTTTTGGGAACCCCTGATTCTATCATGTTATATATTGTTTTGGAGTTGTTAATGAGTCTAGTTCTTTACCATTGGAATTTGGTTGTCCCATTTTCATTGGATGTTTGGGTGACATGGGAAATCTCTAAGTTAAAATTTTTCTGAGGGTTCATAACTGAGGAGGTGATGTTGAGGAAGGTGGCAGAGTTGTGGGATATTTGATCAGGTCATCATCTGGTAAAAGTTTAAATTCACCAATATAAAGATAGGGTACCTAGGGTGCAGTTAGTGGGGGTTTGAAATATGGATCATCTTTTTGTTTGTAAGGGTTCCTTATATAGAAAGAAGTGAGGGACTAATATAATTATTCTTAAGGAGTCTTCTTCATTGGTTATAGCATCTAGTTCATCATAACCCTCCATAGTGTTCCACTAGTGGGGTGGGATTGAGAATTCGAATCCATCTTGTCACATCCCTTAAAAGTCCTACACTCGATGGGTCCATTCAGGTCACTAGGAGAAACCCTATATAAAGAACTTATTGAACAAGGATTTGTAACCATGGGATCCTCACACATGACTAAGAGGTAGGATATGCTTCATCCATTAGAGACTCGGCCTTAGGTCTTGGGGTAAGGCTCGCACACAATCAGGGTTCTCATGGGTATGTGAGACCTTCTCTTGGTTCATAATCATCCATATTGGAAGAGATATATTTAAGTTTTCCTTATAATTTTCCCCTTACATTGTATATTAATCAGGTCATTGTATGGTTTTGTTGGATTTGATCAGTTGTTATCAAATTAGTTCTAATTATTCCAATATGGCTTTTGGAGTCGTTCATATTTCTTAGAAGATATTTTGACCTCACATGGGTTGGTATCACTTTTGGATCTAGTTAATCTCATTAATATATGTAATTGTTTGGGATGATTTATGTTTAAAGGTGTGTTCAGGTATTCTGTTTGGTTCAAAATTAATTTTTCTGTGTTTTTCTTGGTGATGGGAATATAATTCTGATGGTGTTATGGTTTTCCTCATGCTAAGGGAGTTCGATAAAGCTCATGTCAGGAGTTCCTAGCCTTATTGGGGGTGTTTTTTGGTTAATAATGAGAAAGGTTTGTGTTGGTTCTCTCATCTCAGAGTCCTAGTTTTCTGGGTTCCCTCATAGTGAATTTATTGATTAATTCTTTGTGGCATATTTTGGGTTTTAAGGTTCCAAATCTAGTCAGGTTCGTGTGGTGTGGAGAACCCCCGTCGTCTTCTCCCCTCAATCATTGGCATCAGTTTCCTCTTGAATTAGTTGGGTGTGGCCTCTGGAGGTTAAGTTTATCCTAGGGTTCATGGTTTTCCTTAGTTTTTTCTGGTAATGGAGTCGAGTATTGGTTTAATATCGGCATGGTAAATTTCTAGGGGTAGAAAGTGTATGTTGTGAGGATAATTGTCACACTCTAAGCATTAAAATTACTTTATTGTATTATATCATGTATTTGGATATTTTCATCAAGGTTTGGGTTGTGTTCTTGATTAAAATTTTTTATGGTTGAAAATATTGGTGGGTTTTTGGCAGATTCATGAGCGTCTCACATTTAGCGGTAACTGTACGGTCAACCCATGTGACTATGCAGTTGCCCAATTTTTAAAAATAAATACAATTTTATGAAAAAATTAATTAAATATTTTAACCGTAACAATAATAATTTTATTATTTTTGAAGAAAATAATAATATTATTATTAAAATTGTTTGTAATATTATTATTATTGAAAAAAAATTAATGTTATGAATATTATGATTATGGTGATGAAGATGATTATTATGATTATTAAAAGTAATATTATAATTACATTACATTTGTTTAACCCTAATTTTTTCCTTAACCACTGTAGAGACCCAAAGCTTGACGTACATGGACATTACATTTCTTTTTCGGAATACTTAATACATAACAAAAACAAACACACAAGGACCATAACAGTTTAGTGTCTTTGGAAACTCGGAATAAAATCTTCTAACCGTGGTGAAAGATCTTCAACATCTCCCAATAAAGATCTTCCCATTTTTTTCGTTACCTAAAACCTTTCTTTTAATCCTGGGGAAAAGCAAACACAAAAAAGGTGAGCTCAAATGCTCAGTAAGGGTAAGCATGGATAAAATAAAACATACCATATACATTTGAACCTAGAAAATGAATATTAAAAATCTTGAGCAACGAAATAAAACATGGAATTACATAAGGAATAGATCATAATGGAACATAAATCATGATAAAATAGCATGGGAATAAAACATTTAATTGTGGCATCCATTAATCACATGTAATGATTTCCATAGTAGCCAAGGCATTGCTGCCAAGACCATCTTAGTGGACAATGTCCCTTTCTGAATCGAGTTCACTCCTCATTTCAGTCATGTTTTACTGAACCGGTTTAACCTGCCGTTCCAGCCATGTCTATCTCATGAGATATAAATCTTTACCCAATGCATTGGAGGGAAATATAGGTCCCACCCATCTTATAATGAAATCATTCTTACTTGTGCCACAAAATAAACATACATCATTCATAATAACCCAACAAATAAAATGGGTTTTATAAACATCATCCCATGACCACATAATTCATATTAAAGAAATGGATATAGATTAATAATAAGAAAAGTGAAATCATTTAAATCATAGAGACATGATACTTGAAACATACACATGTGAAATAATGTCATCTTAGATGAAAATGGTTTTGATAAAACACTTGAAACGAATTCTTGAGAAAAATATCCTTTTTTCTTCAAAATCATTTTCCTTTAACAAAATGTCATGCAATTTTAAAAGAAAAGGATTTTTTTGAATATATTCATTGAATATTTTTTATGAATCTTTATGAAAATAAGTATTTATAAAACCGTAAAAATACTTTCATGCCATATACGTTAAAAAACATTCTTCTCGTACTTTTGTTGGAAAAGAAAAAAGTAACTTGTAGGGTAAATAAAAGAATGATTCCTTCCATACCATGGGGTAAAAGTCAAAATTGGTAAAAATGACTTTAATCATACAAGAATACACTTTTATAAAACATGTAAATGATAGAAATATCCCCAGTAAATACTTACGAATAAGCAATCTCGGATAAAAATGAGATTTGAAAAATTATCCCTTATCTTAGGTCCGATTTGCTTCGTAAGTGTCCGAACATCCTGTATAATGATTTAAATAATGTTATTGAGTTATTACAGAATCATATTCATTTTTATTATATCATATATGGTTCACTTATGACTTTATATTACCCGTTCTTTTGTAAATTAATGTTAAAGTAGCGTTTTGGGTAAAATCGTTTCATTTGTCGTTCGTGTTTTAACTTGTAATTATTCATATGATTTCTTAAATCATGATTACTTACATCCAAAATGTAAAACATGATTTATATATAATATATATTCATAATATACATATATATAATAGATCGATAAATGGAAATTACTACACCGTTCATGGAGATGGTAGTCCGTATGTACGCATGAACGTTGTTTTCGTTTCCTCATTGAATTGAATGGAATTAATTGGATGACATAAATATATATAAATATAACTAAATCAGGTATCATTATTATGTCATATATTTCATGATTACTTATTATATATAATTTATAATTATTCCTGAATGGTTAATCATTGAGAATGAATCTCATCGCGTCGTGGAGACAGTATTTTGTACATACGCACGAGCGATGATATCGTTCCCATGATCGAGGAATTTTTTTGGAGTGTAGGTATACTATTAAAGAATCAATATCACTTTATTATAATCATATATAGTTATTATTTTCACCATTATACCCATCCATGTAAGGTGGTCGTGGAAAATAGATAACACCATGACGTGGAGACGGTATTCCATACGTACACACGCGCGGTGATTTCTTTTTCCGTAGGATGGATAGATGGTAAAATAAGGTTGTTTCATAAATATAATAAAATACTAGTATATGAGTGATACTGATGTTATTACTTCATAATGAAACAAACTATGAAGAATAAGTGGAAGAAGAAATAAAGTTGAAAGAATCGGTAACAGACATTACCTCTTCTTTGAAGCGCCTCTTTGAGACCACCTCTTAGGGCACTAAAATTGGTCTTTGAAGAAGTCCAGGACCTCTATGATGTTTATAGGGAAGTCATGAAGTGAAATGGGTATGGGTTGTCCGAGATTGAAGGCTAAAATGGGTGTGAAGAGGAGAGGGAGGAGGTGCCCTTTTATAAGGGAGGAGAGGGGCACCTTTGGAATTCTTAAAAATATTAATTTATAATAAATCTAACCCCACTTAAAAACCTCAAAAAATGATTAATATCCGAATATTAGATGGGATATGGTTGTCATCTCATCAACCAATCAAATTTAGACATGTTAGGAATTTATTTTAAACATTATCAACTTGATTTATCATTATTTAATCAATTTAATTTTATTTATCGTAATAAAATTCTAAATTCTAAATTATAACAAAAAATTACTTATTTGTTTTTAATTATCCATAATTGGATACTTTACAACAGTTTCTACCATATAAATTTAAATTTTTAATTTTTAATTTTTTTTTGTGATTTTTAAACAATTTTATAATATTTTATTTTTATAAAATAACAATAGTGTCAATTTTGATACTATTCATTTATTTGAATTTAAATAAAATATATATAGAAGATATGTTCAAAATAAAATCTTTAATAGATTCATAAAAGGTCATATTTATCAAGAAAATTAGTGGAGCACATTAAATAGTTCATATAATTGTTATTTATTATTTTTAAAAACCATTTATTTGGTTTATCTCTTAATAAAATAATTACTACAACATTTTTGTATAATTATTTAATATACTTATTTGTTTCATTAAAATTAAAACTAAAATCCTATGATGAATATAAATCTATTAACTTTCAAAATAATACTTTTAATCGAATTTATCATCTTAAAATCACAATATTTAAATTGTTATATTTATTTAATTATGAAGGTGACAACTTTGGCATCATTTAAAATAAAATAATATAAGTGTCATAATAGCTTTTATAAAGCTCCAAACGGTTATATATCAGGTTATTGGATGATTAAAGTGTATATATACACTACCAATAAGTTTTGGACAGGTTTGATGGCATTTAAATGGGTGTTATTGTTTCAATAAAAACTATATTACTGATTTTTCACTTAATAATTAATTTATGTATCATTAATGTATCACCATTAATGACAATTATTTAATCCCTAGAAATTCTAAATAAATTATCATGATTTAGATAATGTTATTATATTTCTTGAGACTTTTTATTTTCGATGTTTTATGATGTTTATCACTAAATTAAAATTATTATACTTATAAGATTTAAGAGAGTGACATGTTGTCACTTTCTTTGGTTTTAATAATAATTAAATTATTTTCATGATAAAAAGTCCATAAAATGAATAAAATCCGACCCTTAGGTTATATGGGTATACTTTTAGACATCCAATAAATTTTTTTCATTTATTAGTGTAATTTTATAATATTATATTTACCCATAATTACCCGATTTACCTTTAACTATGGTAAATAAAATTTACCGTAGTTACTATTCATAATTCCCAAAAATAAAAAGTATCTTATTAACATAATTTGGACCCACTGATTCCAATTATGGAATCCATTTTTCCAAATTCAATACACAAAAGTTGCCTAAATTAAATTAAAATTAATCCCGTTGTCGGTAAGGGAACCTTTCACCCTCCTCTTTTTAAAAGACTTCTTTTGTTATATCTTTTAATTCACATACTATTATGTTGGGATATGTTCTTCTATATACTTATTTATTTAAATTATATGTCCATGTGATGAGATACCCTTTTTATCTCTCATTCACTCATTTTCGGAATTTTTTAATGACGCTGTTAGGATGTCAAATTTTTGCAAGGGAACTTTTCAACCCAAATTTGCTTCATTGGGATAAACTTGTACTGCTTGAATATGTCGTTCTATGAATATGTTTGAATAACCTCTTATTGTTTTAAACTTAATATCCACTTATATTTGGTGTATTCGTTTGTCACACATAATTATGTAATTGATTTATCCTTAAACCAAGGATACCGTCCTTGTAAGGGACTTCGTCTCAATCTCCATTCATTAAGGCATATTTTGTTTTATACACAACCTTCTTTTATATGGTGTATAAGCCCCTTTGACTTTTACATTTATCCAAAATGGAATCTTTGTTATATGAAGCGTTTTACTAAATGACAAAAGGGAATGTTTTTGTCATACATATGCGGCGACAAAGACTTCTCTGCCGCCATGACCATTATTTGAGTTTCGGCTTCCTCTACAAGCCATACCTTCTATTTAAAAGAAAAATAAATACCATGTTTTACTTTTCTTTTATTTTGGTATTGAAAATGGTTTTCATAATGTTTTTATATCAATGTGTTGTATTGATATCTTGTTATTGAAAGGTGGAAATGTTATGTTTCCTTTATGCATGTTTTATGTGATAATATTATGTTATGGTTCTTGGGCATTGTTATGAAGACGGGTGGTGCCGTGATAAACTAAGGGCGGGTGAGCCTGATATAGCTCTCCAATGCATTGGGTAACGTGAAGGAGTGAAACGTTAAGGTTTCTCTGAAGAGATTTAGGGAATATACTGTGGTGGGTATTCCAAATGTAACCAAGAGGGTTACTCCCTATGTAAGAATGTTATGAATGCCTCAAGTTACCTTTTATGTCTTATGATTTCTATGATTTTTTCATGATTTGATATGCCTATGTTTTATGGGTAAAGTATGATTTCATTCTTATGTATATATGAACTCATGTTTCCTTTCCATATTTTTATAACCCTTACTGAGCTTTTTTTGTTCATCCCAAGTTTTTTTAATGTTTTTCATAGGTCAAGGGAAAGGTACATGATATGATGATACTGTCAAGGATGTTTCAAGAAAGAATCCATGATTTATTTTTAAATATGTTTCCGTCAATGGGATAAAATGAATACTATCTTTTATGTAACCACTTTGTTTAAGTGTGGAATGTAATGCAAGTTTTATGATCTAATTCTCTAAAACTCTAAAACTAAAAAGATCCTCAATGTATAATCTTGTATTAACTCAATATTTAGTAAGGTTTAAGGCTGGGGCCTTATAGTTGGTATCAAATGTTGGTTTAGATAACTTTAGAGGTTAGGGTATTCTCTAAGCATAAGTGACAATACCATAATGGATAGGATTTCAGAAAGAGTCCTAGTTTTAGATAATGTGAATGAGTAAGTATATCTTAGTGTTTACCTTCCTCATTAGTACATGATGGTTTTGTTGATATACTCACACTGACATTTCTGTTTTTATTGAATGGATGGATCTAGCAGGCAACAAAGAGACAACAGGTTTGAAGGAAACTGTGGTGGTTCTCTGATTAGGATACTAGATAAAATGGGGTATTCCATAAGGAAACTCATGGTTGTACTAAACCAACTATCAAGGAGTCATTATAAACCACTTTAACCTTGGTATGTTCTGTAATGCATCATGTACGAGATGACCAATCGATGTTGAAGTTCAGGTAATAATTATAAAGGTAACCTTTAGAGTTTATATGATCCTTACTTTTGAGGTTAAAACATGTTAGGGTTATTTTTGGAGTTTTATAAAAAGGACAACACGCAGACCATGTGAAAACCCGTCGCATTGGACAAAGCTACGGGAATCGAGCCCACAACCAAAGTGTGACTGGTATTTATCACCTACCATTGGACTACGTGAAGTCCCCGGTTAGTATGACTTATTCTTTTTAGTTAGGTTATTTTATGAATTAAGAGTAAATTGATTTTGGCTTATCTATGGAAATTTATTAACCTATCATGGTGGATATGTGATTAGGATAATTACTTTTCAATACGAGACTTTAAGAGCAACTAATGTTCTTTGGAGATAATTGTTACGATTTAACATGGAAGACTATGTGACTAAATCCTTCAAATATTTGGGTTTCAATCTTAGTTTGGTTTACATTGAAGAATTTTGTGGACAACTTGTGTATCGAATGGTCCTCGTTGAACTTTGGGTTTTATTGGACAAATTCCGGAGATTAACAATATATTTTCTTTTTATAAAGGGTTATCCTTTTCTGGATTATCTGATCTTGTACTAACCTTTTTGGTTTTGGTTTCGGTTAAGGTCTAAAGATATTGGAGTTATATAGTTCTCTTTTTTGGATTAGGTGATTCTCTAGAAGTTGATTATAGTACTCTTAATGTGAACAAGTATTCCTAAATACTCATCTTTTGGAGAAAATATGAGTTTGTGTAAGGAATCTAATAAAAGTTGAAAGTCAACATGATAAGTGATTATGTTTCCTTATGAATAAATTCCTCAATAAAAATTAACTTAAAACAAAAATGTTGTCTATTAATTTTTCCTACTGGGGAATCAAATACCGTTTAACCCATCACAAGTTTGTGATTTTCTTATGGTTAACTTTCTCCTAAACATGTTTTCTATCGCTCTCCATCAGAACATGACCCTATGTTTTCTCCTCCATGTCCATGTTTTCCTACATGGAATCCTAGTATGGGTTAACTCGGGTGACCTCTGTACTTATCTTCCTTTATTTTAAAGTGATTGTTTTACCGACTCTTGTTCCGATGTGGGACTTTGAAGGATGTTTCCAAGACCAATTTTAAAATTGCGAGTACGCAATTCCCAAAAGGGGGGAAGGATGTAACACCCTAGGTAAATAAAGAGTATGAAATTTTCACATTTATCCATATTTGTGAATAAAATATTAATATGACTTTAAAGGGGATGATATGCTCGATGGCGTACCCAACACACAACAACAAGTTTCTTGGGAATCTTACGTTGCACTCTAATAATAAAATAATATTATTTTAAATAGTAGTTAATGCCTAGCCGTTGTAATGGAGGGAATGAACAGAACTAAATAAAAAATTATTATATATGTTTTTCAAATATTTTTACTTTTTTCATTAAATGTTAGAGGATTAAAAATGAAAATGAATCGAATTTTAGGCGTAAACATTCTAATATTCATTAAATGGTCGATTAACCACCTTTTGATGGCGAACCTCTTTTAAATCCACTTTTGGACAATTTTATGTGATATATTTGACAAAATAAAATTCTTCTTTAGAAACAGGACATCAAAATTTACTTTTTGTAAATTTTTGGTATTTTTCCGAAAAAGTTCAATTCTTAATGAATAGTGAAAAAAGTTGTATTTTAATTCAAAACCTCTAATTAATCTAATTTATTTATATGATTAGATTATCTTTTGAATTGGTTTTAAATTGAAATTAGAATATATTTTTACCATTTAATCCAATAGTGGTTGTTGGAATTAATTTCAATTTGAAATCGGACTTAAACTAGTATAAATCTTTTGATACATTTTGTTTCATAAAAAATGCTATTTGTCTTGATAGCGGGAATTAATTATTAAATTAATTAATGAAACTTATAAGTTTTTAATTTTCTAAAATAGGCATCATCTTTGAATTCGGAACATCAAATATAGCTTAGGGTGAATTTTTTGAAATTTTCTGGAAAAGTTCAATTTTTGTTGAATAGTGAAACCATTAAGTGGTACTTATAAAAACTGACTTTTCGTTTAAATGATACTTTTCCACTTCTGTGATTTTATTTTCAAAAATCTGACATACATGGTTGTCATTAAGATGTAAAATGTGGTTCAATGAGATTAAAATATTTTTTTTGTGAATAGTAACGTTTAAGTTCTTAATCGCGATTAGTGGTAATTAGTGTAGTTTAAGGTAATAATAATGTTTTAATAAAATGAAATGACCTATACAAATGTCCTACCCTCATTGGATGAGTCATGGCTGACCAAGACAATCCATGGGACAACTTGGGGACCCCATGGAGCCACTTTGGTTGGAAAATGACATTAATATCTTTTTATTTAATGTTAAAATTAAAATGACACAAACATGAGTTATTTTACTAAAACAAATTTTAAATGGTATTATAGAAGTCATCATTTTGACTATAAATATACATTAGAAAGAAAAAAATATTTCCTACATCATGATATTTTTTTTATAATTTTTAGACATCAAATAAATTAAATTATTTATGACATCATGATCATGCAGCGATTACCTCATTAATAAAGGATTTAAATAAAATGAAAAGATAATGTAAAATATATGACCTACACATGTCAAAAACCTATTGGATGGGTGGATTTCGAACCCTTATCACCTTACCCTTGAATTATTTCAATGTGGGACCTTTTGAATCCGAAACACATTTTAAAATAATGTAACATTTCTTTACTTTCCAAGAGTGCCCCTCCTCTCCTCTTATAAAAGGCCCCCACCTCTACCTCATTACCCACATTTCCAAGGCCTTTTTCTCGGCCAAACCCTACCCATTTTGTCTTTCCACATCCCTCTATAACTCTTAAAAGCCTCACTTTGGGCATAAGTCTTTCCAAGGAATCCTTTGAGCTCAAACTAAAGGGAGTTACCCGATTTTAAGGTAATGTCTTCACTTGAGTCTTTTTGTTTTATTTTTCTTCTCCAACCCCCTAAACACTTTTTATTAATTTGTTTTGTAACAAAAACAGTATCTTAAATATACTAGGATGTTGTTATAAGAAGTATTAGAGCTATAATTACACACACCAACATCTAATGGTTAACGAACATACTGTTTCTGTGGACGGCGAATTTCTGCCTCACGAAATGAGGATTTTTCAACACTCATATAACACCTTCAAAGGAGGCCATTAAGATGTAACTATATTTATATATGATATATAATATGTTTATGTTTTACTTAATCATCTGTATTTTTCTTTTGTGTCATACCTTTATGGTTTCCATTGTGGGTAAACACGATAATTTCATTTCAGGAAGTGTGGACTACCACCCTCTCAAAGTGATTTGATTCGTTAATACCATATGTGGTATGTATAAAGGATATATTTAATGATATTATATATGATATCATAATGTAATTAAAATACTATTATATATCATTATGTTTTAATTTCATTAAATATGAAATATATATGGAAGTAGCGTTCATGCGTACATACGGCTTACCGTCTCCATGAACGGTATATTTCATTTCTTATCCCAAAATGTTATGTACTGTTATAAGTACATATTTATAATTGATATATAAGTAATATATTATATCTAAATGATGGATATAATTCCGGAATTATAACATATATATATATATCTCATTTATTTTTAATTTCATTAATATGACAAACAAAAAAATGAAAGTAGTGTTCATGCGTACGTACGACCTACCGTCTCCATGACTGGTGCTTTTCGTTTTTTATCTCCAAATGATATGTAATAGTATAAAATTAATATGTACTGGATATATATCAAATTTTAATCATTAATACTATTCTGGAAATTATATACTTATAACTACATGGACAATCATTTTTCAAACAAGTTCATTTTTGACTCGTGTACCAAACATCGACAAAAACGTCTGATATGAACTCATATTATTAACCAATTATTATAACATTTAAATATGTGATATGACCTGAATAATAATATTTTTAGGATTTCCTTAAGAAATTATAAATTGGCCAATGTTTATTATTCAGTAATATAAAGACACGAACAAGACAAGTTGTTCTTGAGGTATGGGATCCTACTCCTCTCTTTCTTTTTATGTACACTCTTTTATGTCATTCCTTTTAAAGCTCATATTTCTTGTTATGGGGATGTTATTTTATATTACTATTACTGTAATTTTTATGTTAATTTTATGAGAAACCCTATTCTCTCTCATCAATCCATTTTGGATGTTTTGAGTGGTGCCGTTAGGCTGCCAAATTTTCATAAGAGATCTAACCTCTCTCTATCTTTTTAAGTACTCTCCTTTATGTAACTTCTTTTAAACTCCTCATTGTTATGTTGGGGGACATTCTTTTATATTCCTCTTTCTTTAAACTATATTCTAATATGATGAGAGACCCTATTTGATCTCATCAATCCATTTTTTTGTATGTTTTAAGTGGCGTCGTTAGGCTGCCGAGTTTTCGTAAGGGATTTTTCATCTTACTATTTTTCCCGTGAGATTTATACTACATTTGTCACAATTTACATTGAGTGGTGTATTTACTGCCCATTATTTTACTCATTAATTAATATAATTTCATTTATGAGTATTTACATCAATTTTGTATTGTCCTTCTATCACAGGGTGTATGTTTCGAAAGATACCCATGTCGGTAAGGGAACCTTTCACCCTCCTCTTTTTAAAAGACTTCTTTTGTTATGTCTTTTAGTTCACATAATATTATGTTGGGATATGTTCTTCTATATCCTTATTGATTTAAATTTTATTTCCATGTGATGAGATACCCTTTTATCCTTCATCAACTCATTTTATTAATTTTGTAGTGACGCCGTTAGGCTGTCAAATTTTTCCAAGGGAACTTATTAACACAAATTTGATTCTTTGGGATAAACTTGTACTCCTTGAATATGTCGTTATATTAATATGTGTGAATAACCTCTGATTATTTTACACTTAATATCCCCTTATATTTGGTGTATTCATTTGTCACACATAATTATGTAATTGATTTATCCTTAAACCAAGGATACCGTCTTTGTAATGGACTTCGTCTCAATCTCCATTCATTGAGGCATATTTTTTTTATACTCAACCTTCTTTTATATGGTGTATAAACCTCTTTGACTTTTACATTTATGCAAAAAGGAATATTTTTTATACGAAGAGTTTTACTAAACGACAACAGGGTATGTTTTTGTCATACGTATGCGGCAACAACGACTTCTCCGCCACCATGACCATTATTTGAGTTTTGAATTCCTCTACAAGCCATACCATCTTTATAAAGGAAAAATAAATACATTGTTGTACTTTTCTTTTATTTTGGTATTGAAAATGGTTTTCATAATGTTTTTATATCAATATATTGTATTAATATCTTGTTATTGAAAGGTGGAAATGTTGTGTTTTCTTTATGAATGTTTTATATGATAATATTATGTTATGGTACTTGGGCATTGTTATGAAGACGGGTGGTTCCATGATAAACTAAGGGAGTGTGAGCCCGATATAGCTCTCCAATGCATTGGGTAACATGGAGGAGTGAAACGTTAAGGTTTCTCCGAAGAGATTTAGGGAATATACTGTGGTGGGTATTCCAAACGTAACCAAGAGGGTTACTCCCAACGTAAGAATGTTATAAATTCCTAAAGTTACCTTTTATATCTTATGATTTCTATGATTTTATCATGATTTGATATGCCTATGTTTTAGGGGTAAAGTATGTTATCATTCTTATGTATATATGATCTCATGGTTCCTTTCCATATTTTTATAACCCTTACTGAGCTTTTTATGCTCATCCCAAGTTTTTTTAATGTTTTTCATAGGTCAAGGGAAAGGTACATGATATGTTGATAGTGTCAAGGAAGTTTCAAGAAAGAATCCTTGCTTTATTTTTAAATATGTTTCCGTCGATGGGAGAAAATGAATAATATATTTTATGTAACCACTTTGTTTAAGTGTGGAATGTAATGAAAGTTTTATGATCTAATTCTCTAAAACTATAAACATAAAAAGATCCTCAATGTGTAATCTTGTATTAACTCAAGATTAAATAAGGTTTAAGGCTGGGGCCTTATAAACAACCCACCTGGAACCCTTCCACCTTCCCCTACATTTATAATCGCTACCACCCCTGATGTGTCTACACCCCATCCATTAATTCCCAAATACATATTCTCATTTATATAGACCATACAAGATAATCAGTGACAAATCTATCTCTATCTATTGGTTTTGTACATCAACCCATCTCACTTCAACACCCCTCACACTCCACCTTCCTCAACTCCCTATTACCACACCAAACCACCTACCACTCCCACTTCTTTATCCATTCCAACACCACATCCCAAATCTATTCACCTTCGTATAGATCATACCTTCCCTACATTCAAAAAGGAGAACCTATCGGAGAAGGACATACTAGGAAAGGACATCACCATTCAATATATATCTGAGGTTCCATTAATCACTATAATTACCAAACACTCAGCCTCAGTGCTGATTGACCCAATGACTCCTCCATACTTGACTGAACCAGCTTCCAGCACCATAAAACCTACTACAACATTTGATCCCCCGGTACCTTCTACCATTGATGACATCGATAGGGTAGGTCAGCTACAGCCACCCACTATTCAAGAGGTTGAATCTAATTCATATCTCTACAACTTAGATTTTACTATTTAGTTATGCTCTAGTACCCTCCCCATTTTTATACTCTATTTGGGTGTCCATTTTTATACTAGTTTTATTCCCTTTTCCCCTTTATATCATCGATTATATATATATATATATATATATATATGGATGGGATACATGTTTTGACTAAACTACTTTATAGATTATTTTCATTTCACTACATCATTGCTTTAGCTTTGTCTAACACTTCATCCTCCTCTATGGTTATTGATGCGCCTATCTTGACAACTACTTACCTCCTACAATCGATGTCTTTGTATCTAGAGGACATAAAGTGCCATATTGGGGAGCTCTCACTAGTGATCCATGATAATAATGGGTCCCCACCACAATTTTATTGGTTTCTATTCCTAACATGTGATATTTATTCTATATACACTCCTTGGGTGGTTAATCCCACCAAATGTTCATGTGAGCTCAATGATACCACAACTAGTTCCTTCAGGAGGTCGTAGAATTTTGAGCACATGGATGACACTGACTGATCCCTTTTCTCTATCAATCTAGATTAAGAAATTATTATTAATGATTCATTGGTGGAAACCCATATTTTGGATTCCTTTTTTCTATCATGTAATTAGGATTGTTGTTTTCCCTTTACCTGCATTTTTATTGTAGGACGTCCCAAAACATTACTTTACTCACGAAAATTCATTTTTCTACGCTGATTTTCCTTACTGATAACTATGTGAACCTACTATTTTTATGCTTCTATCTTTTTTTAACCATATGGAATAATGATTTATCATGGTTAGGCATCTTTTTGTCACATTGTTTTTCAGGTAGCACAATTTACAATCACCATCAAAAAAGTTTCCCCATGGCATGAAATTCACAATAGGGAGCTATCGATTCCATAATTTCAATTTTAAAATGTCATTTCACTTTTTATGTGTTACATTCTATCTGTCGAACTAATATTGTTAGAACACTATTGACGTTATCTCATTTTAAGTGTGCAGAGCCTATACTGAGCATTGCTATCAATACACTTGGATTACATCTTGTCTTAAATATCTAAGAGATATTTTTCATTGAAATAATAATTTGAAAGTTAAATATAATTACAAACATTTATAAATAAGTCAATTTTAGGTTGGATATTTTTGAAACCCATTTTTACTCTTGTTTATAATTTTTAGCATGATTTTTTTATTAGAGTAATTTAATTATAAATATATATTCTTTTAATTTTATTTTGAATAACATGTTATGGGATTTGATAACCATACTGATTTAGTTATTTTCTTATTCTCTCATTCCAAATAGGATTCTAGAATAGTGATTACATATTCTTTTCTAAGCATGTTTCTTGAGATACCCCTAGGGCATCTAAACCTATCAAAACATTCATTCTGATCTTATTAAGGCTTTTATTGGAAAAATTAAAATTAAAAATGATTAAGTTAATCTTTGTGAGCAACTATTTATTGAGACCAACATGTATTTCATTCCTTATTTATAGCATAGTATACACAAATAACATTGTTTTGGGGGATTTGTTTCAAGATGATTATCCCTTCATACCATTCTCTTGGTACAATGCATGATTATCCTCTAAATAAGTGTCGGTGAATTTTTACCATTGATGGAAATAGAATGTTTATATTGATAAAATGTATAATGACACATTAGATGATTAATATGATGTGGTCCCTGTAAACTTTTCAGATTTTGTACGCTTATATTTTTTTCCATTGAAAAAAGAAATACAAAAAACAGTAAAAGGATTTTTGGTTATGTATTTTGAAGATAAAAAGTCATCATTACCAAGAAAATTATTCTATGATGGATCATATGTGGTTTGGGGATGGATGTGATACCTATTTTAGACATTATTTTCAAAAAATAAATTAAAATTCAAATATAGTGACAATGTTACATTTTTGGTACTTACTTGATATACTTGGGAACCCACTTTGAGTAGTGGATCACAGGAAAATTTTTCCATGAGGAGTATCTTTATTGCACTTTTCATAAATTTCATGCATTATAATTTAGATATTTCCCTCCTATTTATTGGTATATCTATTACTATCCCACCTTGCCTCATCCTTAGAGTAATTTTAACCTTATTTTTGATTCCCTCATGATTGATTTTTTATTCTTCTTTATGATGTGGATATGATATATCCAATTAAAACCTTGGCATATGAACATGTATTCTAGGTATGAGTATAAATCCAGTTAGATTTTATATTAGGTGATGAGAGAAAATTTATTTTGAGGAAAATTGTAAAATGGGTTTAGCATTAAAGGAATAGTGATGAAATTTTAATTAAAGAGAAAAACTAAATAAAGAACAAAACTATAAGGCATGATTGATTTTATATAAAGGATCGATTCTAGAGGAATGAATTAATCTAGTTACACTTAGTTTTATTTTCCTAGTTTTAAATCATGTTTCTTGTTTTAAATTTTTTTTCTTTTCAAATCCCTATTGAAAATCTTTTTTCTTGAAGATAATAAATTGATCAACTGTTTGGGAAATTGATAAGTTGAATTGATATATATATATATATATTGGATACATTTTAAGTTGGTTTATTTATGTTTTATTTGATAATGTATTTGTTTTTGGCATTATTTCAAATGAATTATGAATTTTATACTCAAATTAAGAAATGATGAAAAGTTGAAAATAAAGGTTTTACACTTCCTGTACAGCACACAAAATGTGTAGTCCTCATTCATAGCATGCCTACAAAGCCACTGACTGACCCATGAATCATTTATATAACTTTTAGATGATACATTATGTGTCCATACTTTACATGTTATTTTAATTTCAATATCATATTCCCAATGACTGTGAATTAAATACACAGCATACAGAGTTTACATGACGTTTGATGTTTAAGAGCCAACCTAGTCAAAGATACATGACAATTTTCCAAAGGATATTGTGAATCTAAAATATATGATTTGAAGACAGATTACATAATGTATAGATTTAAGGAAAACTCCACTTAAATATAGTACATGACATGAAGTATTTACTCATGGTTTACTTTTTAGATCAATATATTTTTATGTGCTCTACTGCGTAAAGAAATGTTGATGCCCAATGATTTCTCTTGTTTTATTTTTCTGTTTCACAAATATTCACTTCCAACTAAATTTTAATTTATTCCTAATGTTTTTTTACCAAATAATTTTGATTTTTTAATATTCCTACAAATTTTATTCATCCTTTTTTATTCCAGTTTCATTTTGACACTCTCTTTTGATATCATTCTCTGTTATTCAAAAATGATTTTCATCCCTTCATTGTTTCTTCATTAAGAGTAATAGATTGAGTGCATTAACATGTATTTTTAATTTTATATACTTATACTTTGTTGTTTTAATTTTTGATTTCCTAATTCCAAATGGTTTCATTATTACAACATGCAAGTTTTATATTCCTTTTCATTTGATCAATAACTTCATTTGGGGATAATTATCATAGTGTTTGTGGTCAAGAATAGTGGTGTTTCTTAGACAAAAGAATCCATGAGTTAAATCATGGGGACCCTATAAATAGTAATTAGGCTAAATAATTTATAACATTCTCTTACACATCCTTGATCATTGGAGGTTCAATTGAACGAACCTAACCTAATTGGAGTTGAGATGCCTATGGTCATTGTCCAATGATACTTTCTATATATAATCTATGTGTAATGTATATGGGTTGTCAGTTATACCTAGACCAAGGGATAGTTGTAAAATTGGTAGATCCAATTGGTTTTACCCAAACTAATTGGTGACCCTTTTACCACTTTGAAGCCTAAGACATAGAACTATTACAAGTTAGATTTAGTATTATTTTCTACGAATATCCATGTAATTGATCATGATCCCTTTTTAGTTATCTAAATTTAATCCAAACTACCACGTTTTATAATAAAAAACCTTAAAATTACATGTGATTAATCCTTTAAAATGGTTTTTTATAATTGACTCTTTCTAGCTAGTTATCCATGTGGGTTCAACCCTGCACCACTTCTTTATTACGCCATAGTAGTAAGTGCTGCTTGGGACTATAAATTTATAATCTAATCAATGTTCATGTGAATACAAAGAAGCATGTGGGTCCGTAAATGTGATTCAGGGTGGAACAAGGGATATGATCTAGGTCCCAAGACATTATTCTAAATTAAATCATGATTGTATTATTACTCATTGATATTCAGGATTTGGCTAAAGTAGGTGGTAGTGGAAAGGAATTCCATGAGATCCTGAACCTACGTGGTTTATTTATATACCGCATTTCATTAAAATATTTTACTACTAATTGTATACTATTTATTGTTTATTCATGGACTTGATAGAGTTTGATACCACTGATGGAGGCCTACTAAGTATATCTCACACCCTGTTCATGCCACCATTGGGTACCTGGATAGAATTCATGGATGTCATTAGGGATATGGGAAAGAGACCCGCAAAAGATTCATTTGTTGCTTGATAAGATAATGTGCTGAAGAATAGGACCTAATCTATGATTAATATTCTACTATATATATTCTGAGGTCCTTTTTCATTTTTGTATAGCATGATGTATATACTTGTTCCCTAGTCCACTAATATTTCCCTCTTGGTATATCATGTCATGGTCATCATTTTTGTATAAGGACTTAATGGATGTGAGTAATTGGTTATCTATATGATGGTTATTTACTCTTAAAATTTTTAGGTATTATTTATCATTTTTTAATTAATTTGTATGATATTTCCATCATTCTACACTATGGACATGAGGGTATAGTCTCCCCACTATTCTACCATAGACCCTTACTGTTAGTCAGATGCCTCTGGCATACAAGGAGGTGTACAAGTGGTCATGTGGACAATTGTGTTTTGTTACTATTGAGTGAACTGGGTATGGGATGTCGCAAGGTATAGTATATACATTATCCCTACATCCCCATACATGTATGTGTTCCATGTTTGGTTTCTATGTACACCATAACTCATATAAAACTCATATTCTTCATTAGTTGGTACACGGTTAAGATTATATTCATCTATTAACAAAGAGTTTCCTTAGAAGGACAATGGAAGAGTCGAATGAATCATCATTGATCTAGACATGTGTATGAGGGTTTTATTCCTCCTTTCACTAACACCTTCTCACTGAGGTTTATATAGAGGTGTATGTTGGGATACTATCCAACACTATTTTCGGTGATCAATGAAATATTGGTTAAAATACTCTCTTTTAAAGTCTGGGTGAAGTGCCTTAATCTACTTACCAAGATAGTTCCCAACATCATGATGGTACTCCATAAACATAATAATAAAATTTGACTTATAATACATTAATTAAATACAATCATACCTACTATAGTCATCGGTAAAAGTAATGATGTGAAAAAACACACCCCTTACCTATACTAGAAATGTACCACATACATCTGTATGAATTATTTCAGTACTTCAATGGCTCTTTATCTCTTACTATAAAAGGGAAGACTGTTCATTTTCCCTTGTAAATAATTGGGACATGCATCCATGGGTTTTAACTCAACTATGTCTAAATATCATGCTTGATTTAATTTCTTTAAATTTTTCTCATTTACAAGACCAAGATTGATGTTCCATATGTGGGTTTCATATGACTAATACTCACTGGTTTTTTCATTTATTATCATTACATGGATATCCAGTTCATGTATATAATAGCATTATTAAGATGTTCCATACAATAATAGATTTTTTCCATATAAAATAGGAAAATTTTATTTCCCTACATGAAATAAAATCACATGGTTTCCATAAATGAAAATAAGATTATGATTATGGAAAATAAAGGAACATAATAAAAATTATTCCATACAAAATTAAAACCACCTAGAAAATATTTCTGATAATAATCCATCGCTAAGGATGCTAAAATGGAACAATTTTCAGCCTGAAGATACAATTCAAATTTTTCAATCAACCTAAATATACTTGGTTCCTATATATGAAACCAAATGTGTAATCCACATTCCATATCCAATATGCAACATGTAGATAATGATTCATTTCATCCAGTAAAAAATATATAATTTTGAAGTGTCTCCATTCATCTTCTTTGAAAATATTTTATTCATCTTCTATTTTCCTTTCTATCAACATAAAATTATACAACCTACTACTCATTTCTTTCCCTCTATAACTTTGGATTCTTGGAACGATGGTTCTTTGATGTATTTGAATTGGAATTATTCTTAGAACCCATATCATTTCCCTTCCTCATCTTTTTCACAATAAGGACCGATTAATTAGTATTCTTCATATCCCTATCAGCTTGGAAAACTAAATCCAAGTATCTAGTATCAATTTTTTCATGTTAATGATATTGTAATTATAAATAAAAATTTAAAATCATGGTGATAATGACCTAAAACTAAGATAATTATATATTTCTTGGTTCATCTTAATGAAAGGGGATACAAGTCTCTTAATGTACCCGATTATATTGAGTACATGAGGTCTTGATTGATTCCTTTTTGCTAGACTAAACCTATAGAGTGATCTGGATATCTCATACCTTTCTTTCCTATCCCTCTCCTAATGCAATTAATGGAGATGGGTTACCATCTTATAGGAATATTCGTCTTCATGATTTTTCTTCAACTAGTTGGACAGATATGACAACACGATACACTATAACTATACTAAATCATATTCATGCTTCTTATACATGTTTTTATTTGTATTTTTCGCACATAGATGAGGCTCATCAGGAAGTGGGGACTCGAGCACATAAATATTCCCTTCCTAGCATAGTAGAATGCCCAAGATCTTGTACCACTCCTGGATGTTATGACCATTCTAGATATTTTATTTAGCAAATATGGATCACAGTGAAAATGTTCTTATGGTGAGGTGATTTCTATTATTTTACTATAAAAATCAGAATTTAGAAATTATTATTTTATCTTGATTACCTTTTAGATATTTTTGATTAATTAATTATTAAATCACTAAAATTTCCCACTATTTCATAGAATCGTTGTAACTCTCACTAGTATATTTGGAATACTATATTGATTGATTATTCTAGTGTAAAATATCTTTTAAACCACTTCGTGTAGTATATATGTGTTGTTACACCACTACATAGAGAGTTTCTAAGGAAAATCTATGCTGGACAACATCATTAACACAGGGTTCCTTGAAATGTTGAGTAATGTCATGAATTATTGGAATAATAACCTTGTTTCCCTCAATGATTTTACTATAAAGTGATATTAATAAATATTTGGATACTTCTTTGCTACCAAATTTAGTTTATTTATACCATTACTCTCATAAGAACTCAATTGAAGTAAGAACCACCAGCAACTTGGGTTGATCAGCACCCTATACACTCAGTTTTCTTTAAATGTGGGTTATTAAAGGAAGTAAATATTAATATATCTTTCATGTATTTTAAATATTTCTTGATGATTTAATCCTTTTCTATTAATTATCTCTATAATTTGTTATTGCAATCACAAATGAACATGCATTAATAAAACAAATTCATCACATATATATTAATTTTTCCTATTTATTATTTTATGTATTTTCATAGTAAAAAACACAAGAATAAGATAATAAATAATTCATAATAGAAATAAAATTACCTTACTAGTCTTGAAAATCGGATTTTGGTTGATCCATTTTTAAATTTAACAGATCAACCGTGACCTAGGGGGTATTATGCCTGAGTCGAGTCCTGACTCGTATCATTTATCACCCTCAAAATAGTGTATTACCTTATTACATGGGATTCAACCTCATCTTGATAGGGTACAAACCTTAAATTTTCATCATTAAATGTACAAGTATACTCACATGCCGACAATGAGGTATAGAGAAAAAATATATAGATAAATTGTACTCTCAAGCCCTTATACATATTGAATGAAAAAAACATGATGTGGAGATCATAATAATATTTTCTACTTATTAAAAAAATCAAATGAGGTAGTAATAAACAAGTAAATAAATTAACACAAACATATAATGGTTTGGTCAATTCTCAAGACCATTCAATTGGTAAAATAAAAGCGAGATACAATTTTCAATGCATTCATGTATCTATCCATCCATCAATGAATCCATTAATACATGAATCTATCTACCCACACAGACATTCATAAATTCATCCTTACATTCATTAATGAATCCATGTATCCATGCATCTAGGAATATATGCATCCATCTATGCATACATGAATCTATGCATAAATGCATGCAAGAATTTATCCATCTGTGCATGAATCCGTCCATTTAAGCATGAAAGTATGAATCCATAAATGAATTCATAAATACAATCATGAATCAATACATACATACATGAATACATACATCCATTCATCCATGAATCCCTATATACATACATTCATCTGTACATGCATCTATGCATGTATGGAAGCCTACATCCTTCAATCTATCCATCCATATATACATCCATAAATCGATTCCCACATTCATAAATACATGTATTCTTAAATATATGCATATATTAATCCACACATGATTTTATGTATGAAATTATAGGTTAAGGAAGATAAAAACATTAAACATGCCTTGGAAGACTAGAAGGACACAACGTGACATTCACGTAAATGTACAAACTCACCTATACATGAACACATGATCTGATTTATGAATGTTTGATGAATTATTGAACTGAGGAAATGATGATAAAGCCATTATATAGAATAATATATGGATGGATAGATATATTGGATAATTATTTATGGGATGAATGTGTCGATAGATCAATGAGTCGATGGAGGAGTTGATTCAAAGTAATATAGGAAAATGGATGGTTGATTTTATGGGATGACAGGTTAAAGAATGGGGGGATAAAAGGATAGATGTGGGATAAATGGATATATGGATCAATAAACAAAGATATGGGATAATATCTAAATGGATGTATGTGTCGATATAAAAATATATGGGGCTAATGAATAAGGTGATGAATTAACAGATAGTCCGATGAACTAACAGATGGGTCGTAAGATAGATAGATAGATAAATTGGTTGATAAATAGATGAATGAATGGGATGGTGAATGGGGGTGAATGGATGGATCAATGAATTAGTATATGATTTGATATAAGGACCATCAAATGGGTGGAAAGATAGATAAATTGATGTTTAGACATATAGACTGACACAAACCCAGATACATGCACAAATATATGTACACACACATAGATAAAAATATATAGATGTATAAATATATTTATTGATATATATACGGAATAAAAAATTGAATACCAAATGGAAAAACAGAATTATGAACAATAGAAAATGAAAATTGTTTTAGAAAAGACACACACACACAGGAATATAGATGGACACATGCGTAATCAAACCGATGAATACATATTTGAGTGAAGACACACATTGGTAGGAATAACACACATACACCCACACTAAAAACATACATTTGGGTAGATCTATGAGTATCTGTACACATTTATGGGAAGAACACACAAGCATATACAAACCAATAACTAAAATGATACACAAAATGGTGTACATGCACAGACAAACACACACACTAATAGATGAATGAAGAAGGAAAGACACATACAGGTGTGCATGACCATCTTACATAACACATGGAGACTGGGTGAATGTGAGAGAGATGGGGGAGGGGGAGGGGGAGATAGAAATTTATGCATGTGTGTACACTCTTATACCCGAATGAAATAATTAAGAGAGGATTATTTGATATATGGATTGATGAATTTTCAGATGATATGACATACTGATGGATAGATAACTGAATGGGAAGACTAAAGGATGGGGGATAAATAAATACACTGACCGATAAACATAATGTGGGATGATAAAAATACTAACCCCCACATTCACAAACATAGACTTGGAAATACATAGACACAGACACAGGCACAAAAATGATAAACATATACTAGCACACAAATACACAAACTCAGACACAGGAACAAGAATAATCACTAGAATAAGGACATAGAAATATAGAAAAGAAAAAACACATAATCATAAAAAGTGACACATGGACATACACAGTTAGAAACATTTAAAAAATAATAATAGATACACACACATAGACACTCTAGGATTCCCACACACATTCACATATATATAAAGTCAAACCAATCCATAGAAAAATAGACACACATATGCACACATAGGATAGTTTTTTGAAAGAAAATACTTGATTTATCAATAATACCATATTAGATAAAATATAGAGATAGGAAACAAACATAATTTTGAGGGAAAGTAAAACATTCAAGATAGAACAAGACATGTAAGGAATGGCTGAAAAACTCATGCAAATACGTGAACACGTAGACACAGACATATTCAAAAACATAGAGATAAGTTGGGGATCATATTGACTGAGAGACACATGTACACACACATTAATATAGTGATATATTTATAGGGTACTAAATACTGCATGGATGAAAAAAATGTCAGGTGGATGCATGCACATGTGGGAAAAATTGGCACATATAATTACAATCTATTAGAGGGGGAGTGAGGAAAAACAAGAGAGAGAGGGAGAGAAGGATAGATTGAGGGGGAGCGAGTGGGATAGATAGAGATAGAGTGGTATATGGAGAGGTAGAAGGAGGGAGAGGGACAATGATCATGTGAGTAAGGGGAGAGAGATCCAGAGAGAGACATATGTGGATCGAGTGAGAGGGGATATTGAGTGGGAGAGTGGGGTGGGGTGGTGGAATGAGAGATGGAGAGAGAGGGGAATAGGGACTGTGAGGGAGGGAGAAGGTGGGAGAGGGAGCAAGTTAGGGAGGGGAGGGAGGAGATGTGAGGGGAGACAGAGGGGGATGGAGGGAGTAGTGGAGGAGGGGAATGGGTGAGGGAGGGGTTGGGTAGGGAGAGGGGGTAGTGGATGGGAGAGAGGGTAGGAGGAGAGAGGTGGGGGGGGGGGATGGGGGAAGGTTTGGGGAGTTTTAGAGGGGATGGGATATGGCGAGACTAATTTAGAAGGAAATGGAGAGGGATATGGAATGTGATATGGAATGCATGAGTTAGAGGGACAATGTATGAGGGAGAGGGAGAGGTTGAGGGTGAGGATATGTTGATAGAGAAATAATAGGTGAGGGTGTGGGTGTGGTAGAGGGTGATGATTGATGAGAGGGAGAGGGAGATTGAGAGGGTGAGGGAATAGGTGGTGGAGAGGGATAGGTCGAGATACATATATATAGAGAGAGTGATAGAGAGGGAGGGAGAGAGAGATAGTGTGTGAGAGAGAGAGAGAGAGATAGACAGAGAAGGAGATATGGAGAGAGATAGATATAGAGTGAGCGAGAGATCCCAAGTGAGTGAGTGGGTGAGTGTGAGAAAGAATGAGCATGATCATGAGAGTGGGTGAGAGGTTGATGGAGAGGGTAAGGGAAGTATTTACTATGGGGAGAGTGAGAGATACATAGATAGAGAGTGAGATAGAATTATGGTCAGAGATAAAGATAATGATAGAGAAAGTGTGAGATAGAGTGTGAGAGGGAGAGGGAGTGGGAGTGGGTGTGGGAGTGGGAGTGGGGGAGATAATTAAATAGAGAGTGATAGATATAGAGATATATAGTTGAGAGTGAGACTGATAGAGTGGGAGATATAGAGAGAGGGTGAGAGAGAAATAAAGTGATAGAGTGCGAGAGAGAAAGAGAGAGAGTGAGAGCAACTGAGACAATGGGAGAGCAAGTGCATGAGAGAGTGAGTGTTTGAGTGGCAGTGGGAGTCATTGGGAGATGGTGTGATAAATATATAGGGAGCCAATTTATTAAAACCAACACACCCATTTCAAGAAATTCATAAAACACTATGAAAGTCCTCTTTAATAACCATTTCAGAAATCCATTTGAAATTAGAAACCCAATTTGAACCATTTTAATAAACACATGGAGGGAATCAAATTTTCAACACAAACCATCACTCCAAGAATGGATAAAACATTACTCATTAAAATATTTAAAGGTAATAAGAAAAAAAAGAAACAATGTGATGATGAATTAATTGTTAAACCTAGAGGTATCCCTTATATAATGACATAAAAAACACCCAAAGTTACAAACAAACATTTATAAAAGACTTTTAATGATAATTATATTCCCAATGGTTTAAATTCACCCTCAAAATAAGTCCATAAATTTAAGATCATGAAATTAATTTCAATAACTGATATTGTTTTCATTAAAATATACAAAGATCTTAAAATACTCATCCCATGTTTATGCCACCCAAATGGCGTAATGCAATTCTAAAATAAAACACTTTTTTGAAACGATTATCTTAAAATTTTCAATGAATTTAAAATTTCAATACACTTATTGAATTCCCATGAAAAGTCCCTAGTGGTTAAAATCCACACTTTCAATTTCACTTCACAACCAAAACTGTAATGGCTCGGACCCCTCTGATCCATTCCTTTGTTGAAATTGATGTGGTCAACACGATGCACGTTATAATGATAATTTTTAATACTGATGATAACGTAAAAATATGTAAAATAATAATAATGACGACATAAATTGTGTGATTAATTAAAATAAAAATAGAATAATCATGATAAAATGATTTAATGGGTGTTATTATTATTAATGATGTGAAGTGGGAAGGTGTTTGACCCATTAGACATTGATAAATGAAACATGTGGTTTCTTATTAATTGAGTAATTGTTGAAATAAAAAATAAATATAATAATAATGGGTTTTGTGTTATTAATATTATTCATAATATTAATAACAATGAGAAATTAATGAAATGAGTCATGGTATTTATTGCAAACAAATAAATGAAGATGCACAGTGGAAGCATGGTGGTGAATTAATAAAATTAAAGGTGAGTTCGTTATTATTATTATGTTAAATAATAATAATGATGGTGGCATAAAAATATGTTGGGTTTATTAAATTGAATGGTTTTAATTTAATAAAATTGGTTTCAATTTAATCATTGTGAAATAAAAATAAATAGAATAAAATAATTAAATTGACGGATGTTATGCGACACTGACGTGGCATGGTCAGATTCAGATATCCAACGGGGTGGTTTAACGTGGTCAATGCGATGAGCTTAAATATTATCATTATTAAAAATAATAACGGTAATGAGTTAATAAAATAAGTTTATTAATTGTTATTATTATTGAAAAATAATAAATAACAATGATGGTGTAAAACTATGTGTTAGAGGTTAATGAAATTAAATGTATTAAAATGGGGTTGAATATATAAGTTATATTAATTTTGATTTTTCATTTAATTCATTTAAATGAAATGGTTTTGAGTCGCATGGAATGGTTTTAGTTTAATATTAGAATAATTATGGTAATGTAATTTAATGGGATTAAATTAGAACATTAATGATGGGTGTTATTAATATTAATTTTATTAATAATGACATTGAAGTGAGATTGGAGATAGATTACAAAGTGATCGAATAATAAAGAAAATAACAAATACCATAAACGAATGAAGGTTGGGGCGTGTTGGGAATGGAATGAGGAAGGGGAGGCGCCACTTTGGTTGGAGCATGAGGGAATTATGGAAGATATTGGAGATAGAATATGAGATATCAAAAGTTGTGAAATAATAAATGAAATAAAAAAGGAAATAAATCAAGGGGGTGGGGCATGGTTGACATGTGGTCAAAGGAGAGGCGTTTTTTGGGTGGTGCGTGGGTTTGGATATGAGGTTTTAAGTAATTAAATTAAATTAATAATAATAATAATATAATAATGTTGTTATTATTTTCGTTGGGTAAACCGTGTTTCGTCTATAACTTCTTCGTGCAACCTCGGTTTTATGAACTGTTAGTGGCAGTGTGACCCAGACTTCAAGACAGAAATTATGAGTCCAATATATGATGTCTTTTTCGGGTTTTCGGACTGGGCACCCAAAACACACATGAATTAATATATTTAATATTATTATTAAATATTCGACCCGCCATAACTCCCGTGTGCGACTTCCGATTGAATTCTTGTCAGTGGCGATGTGATCCTGTCATTAGTAAGGTAAATTCAAGTCTATTGTTAGATATTAAATTATGGTTCGTAGATCAGGTCCATGAGACACCCAATAATAATAATATCATTATTATTACGGGATCTTGTATCCAACGTATCTCCCTCATACAGTATCGGATTGACGAACCGTCAGCATGAGAGTACCCCTGAAATTATGACGGTCATTTTAATACCAATGATGAGTACCTTTTTATGAATCATGCCAATGGTTAATTAAACACCTATTATTAATTGAAGTTACTATTATCATTAAATGCATGGAAACCATGTGACGTGTCATGTGTTGACCAGTCAAACAACATAACCGTTGTCCGGTCACGTCGTGTATTCATTAATACACACTGTATACCATTTTACCTTTTTGTTGCCTATATAAGAGTGGGTGACGTGTTATTTACGGACCTCTCTTTGTCTTCGCACAACAACGCTCCCGGATGACCTAGAGGCCTTCCTCCTAACTTCTTCATCCGGACTCCGATCGTCGATCCGTCAGTGATTGCAGGATCGTGTCAGCGAGGAGAACATCATACACCCTATTCTGATCCCTCTTCTTTGACTTCCCCTCCACAGTTTCCAACTGAGGAGATTGCTGATAATTGATGGGAACGATGATCTTGGATGAACAACTCTAAAAAGGTATGGTAGTCCTTTGTTCTTGTATTCTCTTTCTGATCATACTTCACTCATTTTCTTTCCATGCTACGACATGTTATATCCATGTTGAGGGAGTTTCTTGTGTTGTTGATTCGGTGGTGCTGCGACGTCCTTGGTGGGTGCAGTCATTCTGGGAGACGCCTTGTGATCGCGGTGGTCGTGTTCGTAGAAGGACATCAGAACCTGTTGAGGTAGGGATCTTACCATCGTCTCTATAAATTTGTGCATCAGGCAGGGTGGGTGTCCTCTTGTTTACGTGAAACACTTTTGAACCAGTTTAATAAAGATAATAACTGGCTTATATAATGGGGATGGGATTTTTGTGAATACAGTTACATTATTTATATTTTGTGTTATTATGTTGTGAATTGAATGAGCTTCTACCTACTGAAAAACATGGTCGTTGGGGGCCTTTCCTTACGCAATTAAATGTTGCCCTCTTTTTCTGGATTTTCTTATGGATGGAAATTTTATTAAATGTGGAAATTCGTTAATCATGAAAAGTTGTATGATTAAACACCTAGAACCCTTGTGTGATCACCCTGGTTGAACAAACTGAAATAATAAACATGTGTGTGCTGGGTAGGGTTTATTTATGTGAAGGGGGTGTTTTGTGGGTTGTTGTGGATCGGGTGAGAAGCGGGGTTGCGGTTGGCTTGGTTGTGGGTTGGTTTGAATGCTATGATGGTGATGGGAAGTGGGGATGCGATAAATGGTATCAGCGGGATGATGATGTATGGGTTTCGTTGTGATTGTGGTTTTGGTGGTTGGCAGCGAGGCTGTAGGGATGGGCTTGAATGGGAACGAACTATGGGTTGTGAATAATAAATAAAAGTGGAAGAGTTAATGAATGGTGGGACATGGTAATGGAACAAGAATAATAATCAATGGGGTTGGTTGGTTAATAAGAAGGGACTTGTTTGTGTTGCTTGTGTTTTCCTAACTTTATTTGTGGATGATAAGGATATGTTTTATGAATGATTGATCCAATTTGGTTGTTGATAGTTTCCCAATAGTTAAGAAACTTATAACTAAAGATGTTGAAACCTGAAAACATTAAATGGGGTATTGGATTATTTGTTGTGTGTATACTCTCAAAGTAGAAATGCCAAGGAAAGTGCTCAGATATTTGTGTAGAAGCCTTAGGATGGGCTGAGTGGTTGTTATACTTATTTAAATCTGTACATTTTATGTTTCTTGACGCACCACACCCTTGTTGAGCACATAGTTCCGAACACCCCCATTTCATGGGGGAGGGTGTTTTTTCCAACACTTCTATTAGTTGCTGGTTATTAGATCCTTTCTTCTCCCTTTCCTGGGTAGCCCAAGTATCTTCGGGCAGGCTGTGATGGACAGAGTTCCATTATTAGCCAAAGAATCTTCGGGCAGGGTAGAGTGGTGGTTTGCCCAGGTGTGTGCGGGCATGTGGTTTCCCAAGAGTCTTCGGGATGAGGTCGAGGTGTCTTCGGGCATCGTAGTAGATCTTCTAGCCTAGGTGTCTTCGGGCACGGCGGTGGTTGTTCTGGACTAGGTGTTTGCAGGCATTATTACGTATGACAGTTGTGGCCTAGGTGTCTACGGGCAGGGTTTGGCAGTGGGACTGTGTGAGGATGTGGCCTAGGTGTGTGCTGGCGGGATGCGGCAGTGGGACTACGGTGAGAATGGTGGGATAGGTCTGATGCATTGGATGTCTTCCATAACTAGTGGGAAGGTGGTGCGGGGTACCCATTCTTTGATAACATTACTACTATACTCTATTGACTTGTGTTACTTGGTGAGTGTGACTGGTGAGGTTGGGTGGATAGAATTCCTTGACAGGTTTTGGTTTCTTCTGTTGTTCTCAAGGGACATTAGGATGTCTCCCCACTTGTGCACGAGAGCTTTAGGTTTCCCTGCTGAGTATACTTGTATGCTCACCCTATGTTTACTTTAAGGTTTCTAGGAGGACTACTAGGGCCGTGCGGGACCCTACTAGTCGGGACAGTTGGAGTTGTTGCATTTTTCTGTACTCTTGTTTCTTTCGGTATTGTACTTTTTGAGCTTTCTTGTACTTGTAGCTTGTTTCAGAACAATTTAAACATGCATGTTGAATTGGTTTGGTTTTATTTCTATACACTTGTTCTTTTCCTTTTTGGTGGTGGACTTGTCCTATTTCCCGATCTTAAATAATAAAAAGGTTAATTCCTCCCATATTTGTGAAAACTCACACCCTTGGTGCTAGTTTCCACCCCAGGGCCTAATAGAGGTGGGACTCAGGGGTCATTATCTCCCTTTCACCATTTCCAGCTCTAGAGGGGCATCTTCGGTGGGAGGGGGTCGTGACACAATCAAAGTCAACCTTGATTTAAAATGAGACATTTAACTTGAAACCCACATTTAGCAATTATAATCACATTGTATTATGATTCCCACATAAGATGCAATGTGAAAAAAATTCCATTATTAAATCCACCTTGAACACATTTAAAAAACCAATCAATCCATATAATATTGAAAATTTTTAACAAATAAGGAAATTTTAATCATTACACAATTAATGAAATGTTAATTTAAGAATAGGAAAAAAACTACCATGGTTAAATGAAACATAAGTTGAATGTTTTTTCACACAATATTAACCACTATATTTGAGAAAAATGGTTCCCCGCACACCTAATCATTAAATAAACAAGAAAACACCACAATTAACAACCAAATTTGTCCATAAGTAATTCTAGGGTTTCATAAATCCATAGAAAAGGAAAAAAGTAAAAAATGGGGGGGGGGGAGGAGAAACATTGAGGAAAAGGGGATTACACAAAGACAAACAACCATGAAATCAAGACAAATCCATCAAGTCAATGGGAGAAATAATTGAATCCATTGGGATAGGGTTACACATGATGGGGAGTAGAAATGAGGGTGAGAGACATAAAATCCAATAAGGGAAAATGGGAATAAACCAAATTATTAATGACTTGGACATCCCACATGGTTTGACCACATAGTTAGGCAAACCATATGCTAACCATTTGGGAGCCACCACCTCCATAAACTGAAGTCGCACAATTTTTACTAAATCTATCATAGTTTGAAAAGATGTACTTAAACCTTGTGAAATTTCATTATCCCCAAAACACCACACCTGCATAGTTATTCACATGATTAAACAAATCATCCAACAACCATACGACAAGGTTTGATTTCTCTCAAAAATATATTTTCAACCCCTGAAACTAGGGAACTCTTTGAGAACAACAAAACTTTTTTTCAAGACAAAACCACTTTGTGGGGGAGTGGGAACCGTAGAGAAAATCATCAAGAAAACCATAAACCAATAAAAATAGACTACCTAAAGAGAAGGAAACTAGAAATCAAAAGCAAAAAAAGAATAAAATGAACATGAAATGCCTAAAATCCCTTAAAAATAAAGGAATGAAGTTGGCCACTAACCCAAGGGATCCCTTCAATATTTCCATGCTAGATCAGATTTAATAAGCTCATTCTTCATTTGATTAGAGAAGTGTGGGGGGGATGAGAAGAGGCTTAGATCTGGGATTTTAGGAGTCACCTGATCCTATTTATTAACCTACACTAGGACCTCCAAAGAATCCATTTTGAGGGTAGTTGGGTCATGACTTTTTTTCCTTGCCTCTTGGGCCTTTAAACCCAATTTCACAGGAAGATGAGAAGGAACAAGGGAAGATTTCCTCTTAGGAGAATTTGAATCTGAAGCAACCATAGGCTCCTACTTCTCATCAGAATCAGCATCTACCTGAGATCCCACAACCTCTTCAATGGGAGGAGAAACTTGTTCCTATTATAGAGCTGGAAGATCATTTTCTATTCCACTTTTCACAACTGTCTTCATTTCATCGAGAGATTTATTTTACACAATAGATAATTTACTAGAAGATCTGGTAATTGGTGGTTCAGATAAATTATTGTAGTCTTTCCAATGACACGAACTCATCTTGTGTTTGGTGAAGCACTCTGAGTCTATGATGGTCTTCTTTCCCTTCGTGGTATAGGACCGAATGTAAAATTCTTCCTGTTCCACTTCCTTACTCTCAGTTGATCATGTATAAGTGTCAGAATCCATCACATATTCAAATACATCTTTGTTCCCTACCTGAGAAATAACTCCTTCATGTCCTACATCCTCAGAATTCCATCCTTCAAATGGAATTAGGTCTCCATCACGTAATACCTCAAACATGTTCAGGTTACATCATGTTCTCTTAAGTTGCTTTCTGGATTGACTCATGTCTATCGTCAAACAGGACAGGCCCCCATTTCCACTATCATTAATATAAAAAAACTCAAGTCAAACACATGTATAAATTCCATCGACCTTTCAGGTTTGGTCTCTGTTGAATTGGCTCCTATTCTCATAGCTGAGGGGAGTGATTGAATCACAGCTTCTATATAAGATGGAGGATTGACATCACATCATTCATTGATCTCTAAAACCACCACCCCATTTCTACTAGAAGCCACTTTCTGATGAGTTAAATCCACATTCATAGGATTTGATTCAAGAATATCTGCTCCCTCATGGCAACATCTTAGTGATGAATGTCCTTGAAGGAAGGAGGGTAAATAGTGAGTCCACGACACATACATAATCATCTATTTATATATATACTCTCCCTCAATATTGAAGAAGCATTCATAATTTTGTTGAGTTTTTCACTGTGATGTAATAGTGGTATTTCCAGAGGCAAGAGTGGGAGTAGTAGGGATTCCATATTAAGGGTTGGATTATAGAAATCTATATGAGTAAAATAGTTCATTAATCTTATAAAATATGAATTATCTATGATTTTTATAGTTACTTATGGAATTTAAATAATGGATACCAGTAGTTTTATAACAATGTATGACACTTTGGACACACAAAAACAAATATAAAAAATATAGTCACACACACACACACATATTAATAGGAAGAATATAACACACTCAGAGGGAAACCAACGCATGAGAAAAAAATGAAACATCAAACACACACACAACACATGTTATGACACATACAACACACATAGAAACCAATAGATGGATAGATTGATATAGAATTTGATATATAGATTAATGAATGACTAGAAAATGGGTCAATGAAAAAACATGTTGATGGAAAGAAATGTAGAGTGATTGACCAAAATAAGAACCAATGGAAAATCTCATTAATGAAATAAGTGATCATCCAATATATAGATGGAGCAGGCATATATCAATAAATATATACATGCATCCATGTATGAATACATGTTCATCCATGCATGAAAACAGGAATCCATCATTCCTTCCACGCATGCATGAATAAAAGTTCATCCATTCATGCAAGCATACAACCATCCATGCATCCAACCATGCCTTCCTTCATCTATAGATGTTCATCCATGAATAAAAACATGGATCCATCCATCCATGAATGCATACATACATGTTCATCCATTAATGGAAACATGTATCCTTCAATGTATACATGCATCTACATATACAAGCATTCATCCATCCTTATAACCATCCATACATGATTTCATGCATTCATGTATATATACATAAATCAATACATAGATCTTTACATGCATCCATACATCCATACATCCATCGATCCATATATTTATCCATACACATATACATAAATACATGTATGCTTGAATTAATGCATGTATCAATCATACCTGCATCCATACATCCTTTCATACATGACATTATATGATCAGAGAGACTGACAATTGGGACATTACATGGAAAAACGATAGGACAATACATGATATAACATGCATGCACATGCATAAACACACCTATACAAGAGAACATTATTGGATTGATGAATGAATGGGAGATTATTGAAAAATTTGAACAATGAACTTATATGAATTATGATTTAAAATTAGATGGTTAGACAGACTGAAAAATAGACCAATGAACAAGGGGGTGGATATATGGATGGGCTGATGAACAGAGAGAAAATATGACTAATAGTAATATTGAAAAAATATTTGGATGGGATAATTGGTTGAATAATGGGGGGATTAATGGAAAAATATGGGATGAATGAGTGGATGAATTAATGAACTGATATATTGACTAACATAAAAATGTATGAATGGATGTGTGGACTAAATGACTAATGAATGGGGTATGAAAGAACAAAATAAATGATTAAATGAAAAATGTTTTGTAAGATAAATTGATAAAAAAATTGAATCAATGGACATATGGATGGGTTGGTGAATGGAGTGATAAATGGACAGATTGATGAATTGGTTGATGATCGAATATAAATATTTTCACGTGGGTGGAAAGATGGACCAGAAGACATATAGATGGACACAAGGATAAAAAACCTAGATAAATGTACTGACATAGTCAAATAGAAAAGACACACACATAGGAATATTGACGGACACACACAAATAGACAAAAGGATGGGTAGTTATACGAGTACACATAAACATTAATGGGTATAATAACACATATAAAAATGAATATTTTAGTATATATATTAATACCCGCACAATGATGGGAATATCCCACAAACATAAACATACTAATAACTGAAGAGACACATTAAAAGGTTCTCACAAACACATGTACAATGATTGAAAAATCAATAAAGTAATCCATATTCATGAATTCACATAGAGAGAGTGAGAGAGGGTGGAAGGGAGAGGGGAGATAGTGAGACATACATACAAAGATGCACATTCTCATGTATACATGAATTAATAGATAAATTATGGATAAAAGAATTGAAGGACTAATGACTGAATGTATGGGAAGACATACATACCAAAAAAATATGGTTGAGTAGAGTGATGAATGGGGGTGAATAAATCGATATACCGATGAACTGATAGAAGTGATGATACATATACTCAGACAAACCCCAAATCAAACAAAAACATATACTTATATGGACCTAGAACAACTGGTAGAGGAACAGACATATACATAGGCATAGAGACACAACAATACATACTCATATATAGACTCATACATAGTGACTCCAAAACATACATAGACACAAACATAGAGTGAGATAGAGAAAGAAAAAAACGTATGCACACATAGACATATGAGTGTGCTCACACACACACACACTCAGATAGATAAACGGAATAAACAACCCATAGACAAGAAGACACTCACACACATAGTATGGCTGACATATTGATAAAACAAGATCGACTAATAGGATTAGAAAAGACATGATATATAGATAAAAAAATAAGTGATATGGAAAGAAAAACATTCAAGATAATATGTGACATGACATGACATACAGACAAATTTGTGTTCATCTGTGTTCCCATAGATACATACACAAACACAAAAATAGGGAGTGGGGAACAGATTGACTAAGACACACATACACACACACACACACACACACATAAATAGAGTGTCAAATTAGGGGGATGAATGAAATGGTTGGATGAATAGGAAATGAGATGGATTTACATAAAAAAAACATGAACACCACATAAATACAAAGGAGGGATAGGTGGATATAAGGACATATTGATGGAAAGACAAAAATATGTAGAGAGAGAGATGGAAAATTTTATAGAAATAGTTAACAAATTATATGGGAACTCTCTCTCACACACACATATAATAATGGGAAGATGAACACAAAAACAAACAAAAAAATGAATGAACAGATTGATAAAAAGTAACACACACACAACACATATGATGAAACAAAAAACACACATGCACATAGAGACTGAAAAATGGATCGATAGATAGACATAAATAATTATATATATATTTATGTATATAAAATTAATTGGTAGAAGAATAAATGTTCTGATAGAACGAAAAATAGTCATAATAACAAATAGAAGAACCAATAGACATACACCAATTGGTGAACATAATGATCAACTAACACATAGATGAAGCAATGAATTCTTCGATAGATGGACTAGTAGTAAAATGATTATATGGATTAAAGGAGAGTGAAATAGACCTATAAGTGCACATTCATGTGTGTGCACACACACCCATAAAAACTGGGAGACTAATATGGGAGATAAATAATGTGACAAGAAAATAAAAAATAGGACTAACATATACATAAAGTACATGAGAAGATAGAAAGAGATAGAGATACATATATTAGGGATCAATGGGTGGTTGAAAAAAATAGGTAGGAGGATAAAAAAACACAAACACACACACACACATGCATGCATAAATACAGAATCTCTCATAGAGAGTGGAGGGGGAGGGATAGAGGTAGTCAATAATAGACTGATATACATATAGACACACACACAAACTAGCACATGTGAACAAATGTACTCTCTCAAATAGAGGGGGAAGGGTGAGGTGGATATATGAACATATTGATGAGCATGTACAAACACATACATATTTAGAGAGAGTTGGATAAATAGACACAAGAACTCTAATGGGAAAATATATGGGAACTCACACATAAATTGATTGGTAGAAGAACACAAATAGAGAGAAACCAATGAATAAACAAATTGTTAAAAAGTTAAACACATGAAAACTACGCTGACATGTCGAGCACACACATAGACTAAAAAATTGTGGATATATAGAAGAAAATAATGATATATAGATTTTCAGATAGATGAAAAATAAGGAATAAAATAATTGGTTAGATAGAAAGAGAACTTGACAGATTGACCGATAGAAGAACCAACAGATAGACCCATTGGAGAACATACTAATCATCCAATACGTTGATATAGTGATGAAGTTGTAGATATATGCACATATAGAAATGTGGTGGAAAGATGAACATATGGAGAATTTGGAAATTTCGTAGATATATTGAATTGTGAACATGAAGATATATAGGTAGGCACACACAAAAATAGTGATATGGAGAGAGATAGAGAGAGAGTTATATAGGGAGGGAGGGATAGAGGGAGGGGCTGATGGATAGATAGATAGACCTATTGACATACAAATATATACACACAGACATACACACATAGATTGACATACATACACGATGATAGTAGATGAAAAATAGAGTGTCATATAGATAAATTGAATGGGTCAAATAGATAGACACACACATAGAGAGAGATATACAATCAAACATGTATGATAAGAAAATATCTATAGAAATGAAAATATATAAATACTATCACACTTATAGAAATAAATAAATATAGGATATTAGACTATAAATGAAAAAATATAGGGTCATATTGATAAATAGAATGGTTCAAACACACACACAGAGACATCTAATCAGAAATGTTGGATAAGAAAAGATATGCTAGATGATACATAACTGTTAGAGGACATGACACTGCACTATATCCTTAGAAACAGGAGGAGCCTTGGAAGAATCTTGGGAAAAAGGGTTCCTTACTATAGTTTGGGAGGAAATTCTAGAATAATGGATACATGTTTTTCCATAACATACTAAATTTGTTTGTCAGGAAAGTATTTGTTAGGGGATTCTACTTGGGAGAATAGGTGAAGAAAAAAAAATTTTAAAAGGGAGGGATGGAGGGTGGTGGAGAACAAGAATATTATTTAGCTTGTTAGTATCAGCATAATGTCTTGGGAAGGAGAGAAAGAAACCCTCCTCTGCATTCTCTCCCTTTTGTTTCACAATATCATTCTCCTTCTCCATGTATTTCTGAAATGAATGAATAATTTATTTTCAATGGTCTCCACTCTTAGTAAAGTATTATAAAATAATATAATGTATAAGATATCATTTCAAAGGTGGAACAATATGATAATGAAGCATTGTAAATGGGGTATTAAGGTTCAACCACAAGAAAAATTCCAAACAGAACTCTAAAATATTATTGAACATATATTGTAACGTCTGGAGCATATGTTACAACTATTGAATGAACTCCTAAGGGTGAATACGGTGGGATAAGGCTAATAGTCTAATGGATCTAGAGGAGGGTTGAGATCATGTGAATATATATTATTTAGATGGTTGGACACGTAACTATATTTCAATGGATCTGATCTAAGGTGATGGGTCAATATAGTGAAATTGTTTTTCCCGAATCATAATATAACCAATGAGTCAAATGTATCATTGTATCAGTTTAGTATACAAGGAACTACCATTAAATGGTTTTATGTGCTGATAGAAATCCTTCCAGAAATAACACTAATGATATTTAAATAAAGACTAATGGGGCCATTTAGTGGGAACAAACTAGCTAAGTTAGGAACAAATACAACTATCATCTTGCGATGAGAGATTCCAACCTCTAAGGCAGATGTGTTACTAGTGTTCAATATGAAAAATCATTTGTAGTGGATTATATGATTGGAATAAAATACCTCATTTTAGATGAATATGGAAAAATAAATGATACCTTTTAAATAGGTTTGTATAGAGTTCAACACAATATACATGTTTAAAATAGTGAAGGTCTATCGAGATATAATATGGTAAAGGTATAAATATGAACTCATCGAGCACTTTAGTGGGATAGATATTCACAATGACTTTGAGGGGAAATCATTTCCTTAGCTAAATGATGTTTTCTAAGAATATACTGAGAAATTTTAATTTTTGGGTTCTTAGATTATGAGCTAATAATGTTTACTAAATAAATCATGTGTTATATTAATCATCATAATTCTTCTCAGTTATACATCATCTAGAGTTATTTTGGAATCTATATAGGATTCTATGTCATCATCCTTTATACATTTTGTGATACACTCTAGGTCACAGGTAACCTTTAATTTGAGTATATTTTATATCATGAGGAGTTCAATTGTTTTTTAGGAGTCAATGTCATTGCAATTTGGAGATTTTTAGAAAACTAGTTAGATGGATGATTTAGGTACATGATTAAACATGGACCTTGATAAATAGTGGTGTTTTTAGAGTTTGGGCATCGATATCCAAATAGCATGGTTGTCTTGGTGTTTCTTTAGAGATGTTACACAGCTTGAGCAGGGTTTTCCCAAAACCATGCAACTCCCTCTTGGTAGATGTGAGCCTCCATTTTTCAATGGACTGAGGACATTCATAGTAGATTCATGGTCTGTTAAATCATGGTAACTAAACCTACTACCCCAATATGAGACTCTAAAATTTTCAAATTTACCAATTTTCCATCGATCAATTTTATATCTAATCACCTCCTAATATCTCTTAAGATCAAAATAACCTCTCCGCAACAATCTAGATGATTATTTAAACGGTTCCTTGGTGTTTTCCCTTGGTTTATGGTTGTTGTCTTTGAGGTATGTTCCATTTTTTATCTTATTTCTCCTCTTCATTGATCTCATCTTGATCTCTCTTCCCCTTTTCAATTGGAACCTGATTAGGTAGTGAATTTTGGATCTGGTGGGTTTGATGGAGAATTGATCATGTTTTTTATGGATATATTCTCATGAGGTCCCAATATATTCAGTTCAATTATCCATTTTTAAAGGTGATAAGTTTTTATCTATTGGCATGATAGGTGTCTCTAGTAAATTCCTTTGTTTTGGTTTATGAAATTGATTGATTTGATATCAATGATGAATTTTTTCATGTGATTCATGTTTTTAAAGGGGTATTTCTATAAAAACATTTTTTAAAAAAATTATGTGTTCGATGAAATTCCCCAAATGTGATTTTGACTCTAAAATGGACTTGGAAGTATGGGAGTAGTGATAAATCCCTACAAAAATGTTTTATACAAAATAAACATGTTTTATTTAAATATTTTTAAAAACATTTCATATTAGGAACATTGGGTGCTTTAGGTACGGGAATATACAAATGATGTGCACCTATCACAAGGTGCTTAACAAAATTAATTGATAAACTTCAGAAAAGTGTAGTAGAGAGAGATTGAATTTGTGTCTGGAAAATAAAGTGTTGTGGGTGGGTTAAAATCATATGTAATGGGTATGGATTGTTTGAAACAATAGATGTAATTGATTAGTTTTAAAATTAATTTAAAGAGAAATGGTGCATCCTTAGATCATTCTCGGATTCTCTTATTAAATAATTATTCAATTGTTCTTTATTCTTCCACTAATCAGTTGAAACCTCATTGAGTACTTTTATCTAGTTATTTCTTATTGGGAATAGAAATACTATGATCATTTTACTCCTTATCCTTGCCTTTCCTGGTAACTAGATATCTTTGACCATCATCAAATTATCCCATTGCTTGCTATCGCATTTAGTGATTTAAGTTTGACTTGCCTGTATGTGAAACTTTTATAATGAGTATAAGAAATTAAAATCTAAAACTAGAAGAATCCTATAATGGATAAAAACCATTAAGATATATAAATGAATTTATATGAAAATTGAATGATTATAATTCATCAACATGCAGGAGTGAGAGAATTCTTCTTGGTGAGACCATAGATAGCCTAGTGTTCCATCATTGGATTTATTATGATGAAAAATAAAAAGGAAATGAGAAATAATAGAAAGAAGTTAGTGAATAAAGAAGAAAAAATCCAAGATAATGTTAGTGTGAGTGAGGGAAACCGAGAGAGATGAGAATAGTAAATAGTTCTATTATTTAAGTTAGTGTTTTTAGGCTTCATTTCTGCATTTTGAAATTATCCACATGAATAGCACAGACATTTCCAATTTCATCAGGAATGTTTCTTTGAGTTATAGAGTGTGTAGTGACCACTCCCTTACAAGAAAATAGACATGTTTCTATCTTCAATCAGAATAACTCTTTATTGTTCCTCCCACAAATCAAGATTTGAAAAAATTTAGAGTTATAGGTGGTTTGGAGCACAATAGACATCTTGATGGAAAATACGAATGAATTGGGCCTAAGATTAGTTGTCTCTAAAATTGAAAAAAAAGAAAAAAATATATAATTAAAACGTTATTATAAATAAATATTTATATAGATCTAAATAAATAATTTTAATAATATATATATATATATTATATATTTTATTATTTTTATTTTTACTAGTTCTTCTGCTCTGGTTTCATGAGGTGGAGATCAGCTTCATCCTGATGTGACCTCGCATGGATTATTCAAAGGTGGAGTCATTTTTCAGCTCATGGATTTGGTTCAATCTACATCAGTAATCGGTGGTATTCTCTGGTCTAGGTTTTTTGTGCTACTTCAAATATGATGACACTAACACAAAAATTTGTTTCTATAGCACAACCCATTATCATCGTTTTTTAGTAGCACATATAAAGGGGGTTTTATTAGTGTTTTTTCAATAGGGATGGTAAAGGGTGTATATAAAAAATTATATTTCATTAAATATAATATATTAATATAATTATATATTTATATATTTATATATTTATATATTTATATTAATATATTGATATTGATATTAATATAATATATATTTATATTAATTATTAATTAGATAAGTATAAATAGACATTTACACTTAACATATAAAATATTTAGGGAAAATGGATTATAAAATGACAAAAAAATATTATTAATTAATAATTTTCAAATTATTATCAAGCCACAGTCATTTGATAACAATTTTATGACAAAAGAAATCAAATTATTAAAAAAAAATATCTAAAATAAGTTGAAATCATAACTCGAACTTCAAGTGATCATAACATTTGATCTATGTGATCATTTGAGCTCTACGACATATCAAATTGAAGATTCTGATGAGTTCTACACCCTAGTTACTAAGGATAAACCCTCAATCACATTTTCAAGGCCCAAAAGGCCCTAAATACATCCAAACTGAGTTTTTAGTCTGAGTGCCCTGATGTTTTATCATTCGATGAATTTTCAGCATCGTATAAGCGGTTTTTTTCCTTTTTATTGGGGAATTAATTTATTCACAAGGATTACATTAATATTGATATTATGGATTTGGAATTTTAAGGTTTTTCACAATGTACTGTTATTTATAATCAAATATATAAAAATATATACATATTTTTTAAATATTTACACATAAAAAATTAATTTTATAAATTAATAATTAAAACTATTTACATATAAATTTTTTATCTAATTATATAATCCCTATCTAAATAAAAAATTATATCCATTTTATTTAAAATACAAATATATGAGTATTTATATACCTATATAATGTGTTTGTGTCTGTGTGTATTTATGTGTATATATACTAACAAACTCATATATATTATCTATATATTCTAGCATATACATACATATTAATATATAATATATGTAAATACATATATAAATATGTATAATTATACTTATAGATACACATATTATATGTGTGTGTTATATATATGTATGTATTTATTTATTTATTTATAACCACACAGAAAACATATTTTATAAATGCTTTTAAAACTGATCTTATAAATATATATTAATATATGAATAAATATATGGATAAAAAAATATAACTAAATATATATAAATAAATAGATTAATATATAAATATAATTATATATATATATTAATATAGGAAGAAATAAATATATATATATATTTATTAATATAAAAATATATATTAATATATAAATATATATATATATATTAATATAAATATATATTAATATAAAATTGTATAAAACCATATATAAAATTATATCAGTAAAGGGAGAGAAAATCAATGTGGTGGTGTGGTAAAGTGTCCAGGTGCGTAGGGGAGAGGTATCGAGTTCGAATCCTGTGGGACGCTGGGGTGCGCGAGAAGGTTGGGGAAGGGGGGTTCTAGCGCTTTTTAAGGGTAGGGGTTGAGGTCGGGGCATGTAGGAAGTTGTCAGGAATGTAAGCAGGGCATCCATAATGATATTGAACGGGTTCAATCACTATTAAATCCCCATCTACTGTTTCTAATCATTTGTTTCCATTTTCAAAAGCCTGTTTATGGGTTCTCGGTACCCCGCTACATGAGTCCAAAATAACCACATTTACCAAAACATACAAACACCAAAAACAACTAACCAAGCTCAAGAAACCACGGACCATGCACAAGAACATCAGAGAGGATGGTCAAATCCACGCATGATATCCTTGAGCGTCCCCCGACGCGACCATCGACACTGACCCAAATCCTCCCATTGGTAAATTACAGAGGAATTCACCCAAACTTCAAGCGATGGAATGGACCACCAGGATCCACCCCCGAGGATGTCAAAGAAAACCATAATTAAGATGAACATCTTCTGACGCCATTAGTACCCTGACCGCTGACAACCCAAAAATCCCTCCAAACAACTTTAAAGGAAAAGTGAGAAACAAACCCAATTAGACCTGAGGCGAAGCCTCATAAGAAAATGAAAAGTTACCAAAACATAGACGTAGCCTATTAGTGATTTCCTCCCTATAATGATTCCAATTCATTATCAATACCATAGCACTAGGATCTTCCCCAATAACGTCTTCAAATTGGTCCGCCATTTTGTCCCATGTTCGGATATATTCTTCATTGCTTATTTTCCGATCATTGAAGCCTCTCATCAGGATCAAATCCTGTTTTTCAATCCACTTAGCCTGCACATTGTTGACCTCCACTCTTACAGCTCTTCCCATCATATCAGCCTCTTCTTGTGGGATGTTAACATATATAAATTACACTACCATGTCCTCCTCGGAGCAAAGGATATGCTCTTTTATGTTCTTTTCCTTTTCAGTTGATCATCCCATTTCATTGTTTCTCTCCTTGATCAAAACCTGAGAATTCTCTTTGTGTTATCTACCTTCCTCCACAGCGTTGAGAAATAACAAGGGCTCGGTCACCTCCCCCGCACTTCTAAGAAATAAATCCAATGATTTTCCACTCTGGCCCCTTATTTCCTGTGCTCCCACCTCCTCCAAGGACCCTTTTTAGCATTCATACTGGACAATATTGTCTCCAAAGGGGTGGGGGGAAAGGCTGAGTAGTCCCTCCTACTCCTCCTTGGCTTACTTCTATTTTCCTGGATTGGAGTTTCAATTGCTGAGTGATTCGGTTAATCTTCATTACAATCATTCATAAGCCCTCCCTCTGGATCATGCAGAGAATCATGAGCAGTACCTGTATCCTCATCAACCAGTCCTTCAAAACAATTTCCAAGGAGAATAGGAGCCTTCCACTACATATCCATAGAAACCTTTGTTGAAACATTCCCCTGCAGTCACCTCCTTGAATCACTACTTCCCGAACCTGCACCATCTAGTAATAAGTCCTCCTCACCATCCTATAACCGATCCATGACCTCCACACCTGCTGTATCAAGCTGAACTATGCCTTCCTCCCTCCCACTATCTTTTCGGGCCATCAAAGTACCTATTGCCTCTCCCACCTATTCCAACACGGAAGGAATCTGCTCCAAAGTCTCCACGCCAGCCCACACCTTCGCTTCCCTACTACCACCAACCACCTGGTTTTCTCCACCATCTGAATCCTGCTGATACAAGCCTTCCTCCCTCCTTCTAGACTCTACTTCCATAACCAGGGCTCCATTACCTGAAACACTAACAGCTTGTACCTCCCCCCTACACAGATTACCATCTGCGCCCCCCTTGCTCGCAAACAGAGAAGACGGTCTCTGCAACACTTCTTCTGCCTCAACCAGGAACTCCTCCTCTTGCCTCGGAACAAAAACCCTTCTCAAATTCTTCACCCAAAGATTCTTATGATAGGATCCCAGTGAATTCCCCAGCCTCTTGCAAACAAAACAAAAAGAAGACCATGATTCGTATACCACCCTCTGCATACAACTATATTCTTCACCTATAGTGACCCACACATACTCAAAAGGATCCTTTGAAATATCCATTTCCACAAAAATTCGTGGATTAACTGGGTGGCATTGTGCCTCCATGCAGCTATCGGAGCATAGATATCTACCTATTAGATTCCCTAGCATGCGCATAATGGATGGATTTTGGAACGAAAGTGGTAAATTAGGGATGATTACCCAAATCTCCATTGTAAGAGGGTCTCGCTTCATATGCAGATAGAGGTTCCAACGAAGAATGGAAAATTTTATCCCATTGAAGATACGAGGTGCATTTGCCCAAGATTTGATTAAATCTGACTCCAAAGCAAAACGTACCATGATCTATCGATTATCAAGGAGGCCCACTGTCACCATGTCCTGTAAACCCCAAGCATCAAAGACATGCCTATCGAACGAATCAACCAAAGGACACTTTCCATGAAACCTAGCAATGATGGTGTGTTTCAAAAAATCCTAAGAGGCCGAGAACTCCACAGTCGACAAATGAAGATTAGGAAACCCATTGATCATCAATTATAAACACTTTTTAGCACTGATAAAGACCCTTTTTAGCACTGATAAATCCCAATGTGGTAATAGTCCAACCTAGAATCTTCTCTGGTGAGGAAATATGTAGAATGAACTTCTGGTTTGGTTCACCAACTCAAAATATTCAATCTGAAACTGTCCATGAGAATGAGGTCGTTTCACTATAATGGTTTAATTTTTTTCTTGGATGGATCATCAAATATAAACAGAGCATAGTTTTAGTAGTGGCGGTGCATCGCAGCGAGTTGAGGGTTTGGGAGACCTCCAAAGCAGCAGTGAGCTCAGACCTGGCTTGTGGTTGGAAATCATAGTTCCATGAATAGGATTTCCATGCTCAATTTGTTCAATAAACATTTAGATATTCATATATTATTTCACAATTTCGGAACAATGGGATTTCAAGAGATAGCATTAGGAGTATTCAGACTTCCATGCCAAATGATGGAGTCCATGAAGCTAAATAAGAAAAATAATTCATTAATATTTTCAAAAATTTTGAGTCTATTCTATCTATAGTTTCTTATGGTGTTGAAATGCTGAATACGATTGGATTGTTCAAATGGTAGGAAACTGAGGAACTGTATAATAATGAAATGTACTGAAACATGCCATTTTTTGCTGAAGGGTTTACAAATCAAGATCATTGCCTTAAATATCTTGGAACCATAATAACTGGTGTAATTTTTATGATATTCCCTCAAATAGACCTCAAAAGACTGCATAGTGATGGAGTATTCCCCAACATTAGTTAGTTTTATTTCTTTAGTTATGAGAACAAGATTGTTGATCAAGGTGGGACAAGTGATAGAGACCATGAAACCACCCAATTAATTAGAAAATAGTCAGGGAAATTGGAAGAGGGTTTGATGTAGCTTGGGCAAGAGGGGTCCCACACTATAGCTGAGGAATATATTTTAGAAGGGGGATACAGTCTGTCAACAATTATTAGTCACCTATTTTTTTGGGGGTCCAACGTGGGAGAATAATTTGGTGACATATTTTTATAAAAATGGTGGGATGGGTAGATTGGTCAGATAGTGAAAATATTAAACTTATCATTGGCCAAAAATTTTGGGTGAGAGAGAAAGTATCCTTCTCATGTATTCGCTCTTTCATTTATCAATCTTATTCTCCTTTCTCTTGTATTTTTCATAAATGAAGATACTTTATTTCTAATGGAGCCCACACTAGGTAGAGTATTCCATTTATATTTTAATCTAAAACACGATATAATAGATAAATACGACCTAAAATACTTAAATGATAGAAAAATACAAGACAAGACACATATAGAGACATATAGAGTGGGGGGAGATAGGAACACTGAAATACTGAAAAATGAGGAGATGAATGAATACATGAGCTGATAAACTAATGGAAAATATGACATATAAATATTTTATCAAATGGAGAAACTAACTGCTAGACTGTAAAATGAATGGATGAATGAACAGGAAACCCAATGAACTAACTAATGAGTTGATATATAGATAGATATACATAAGGATGGACAGTAGGACGAATAGTCAGGAAACTGAATGGGGGGATAATGAATCAATAGAAAATTAATTTATAAAATTCGAGGAATATTGTTTGATTGATGAATGAATTCACACACACACACAAAACAAGATTGGTAGAATAGATTGAGCGATGAGCAGATTGTTCATCGACATGAGGTAGTGGATACAAATTTTTAAACATAATCTAGTTCAAATGATGATGATCTACAAAATGTTTTAGTGTATCATCTTCATTTTTTTGAGAAAATAATAGGTGAACCCCATAGTGATGTGATGGGTCGTATAAAACCCTTAGACTCAAAATCCTTTAGTTGCCTCTTGATCTCCTACAACTCATTAGTATCCATCCAGTAAAGAGGAATGGATAATAATGAAACTCTTAGAAATAGTTTGATAAAAAACTATACCTCCCTCTTAATAGGTAGTCCAAAAAAATTATTCGGAAACACACCTATGAAGATATCAAATACCGAACCAATATCTTCAATATATAGTCCCTAGTCGTCTAAAAAGGCTAGAAATCTAGACTACAACTTATCTCAATCCACAATGCTCTAGTCCATATTATCTTTCTTGGATATCTCAATAACCCTTATTTATATAACTACCACCATATGGTGATGTGATGGAAACCCCAATTAAAGGAATCCACATAGGTATGGAAAGGTACCAACTAGTTTATCCTGGTAATGATGATGAAATCATCCATCTCAATGATGAAGAGGTTCCATAGAAAATGATGGTTTCCTATCTCAAGGGGGAACTCCTTAAAATAGTGTACACTCCCTGAATTTATACCCAAATGAGTGTTAAGGGTCATCAACCCACCCAAGTTCCAAATTTCTTGTCTGGTACATTCCACAATTTTCATATTTTTTAATGAATGTGAACATCCAGTGTTGAATAAGGCATAAAATTATGCAGATGATACTATAATAGTACATATAATTATAGATGGTCTGACAATCTCCACCTCTGGAAATCATGGAACAGTATAGATATAGAATGATTCATGACCCTAAGATATATCCGGACCCAACTAGGATGGTTCACACTACATGCATTGTAAAACTGAAGCCTTACTACATCATCTATGATCACCTCCTCTACTTGAATAATCGTTATTACTCAAGATGCTAGTATGGTGAGGTGATAGTGGTCCAGCTCCTGACATTGGATATGATACAGATCCTCCCACAATAGAAACATATGGGAAGGTCCTACCAAAAGGTAGAAGATTTATCTACCTACCATCACCTAAAAACTGGATGGGGCCTTTGGGACCCTAGGTATTGTTATTATACGACTTTACAGATAGATGAATATCCACATACCTACTAGTAGGTGTTATCTACATGTCATTTCCTCTGTGTGTTGCCTCAAAGAGAAATTTTTAGCTGCTATTCGAACCAATTCCCTCTCTCAATTCAAAAACACCCATGCCAAAAATGTCAGCTTTCATCAGGTTATGCTCATTGATGAGGGTAAAATTTACTATATCTGAAATTTTGTTCAATGTAAAGATATTCACCTATCTTCAGATGGAATATACGATCACATCTTTAAAATGTATCATCGTCGCCAAATAATCACTAGAAAGCATTGGTGTGATGTATTGTAGCTCCATGAACAGATAAGAATAGTCCACCATGGGAATTGTAACCTAATTTATATACATTAAATCTCTATATGGGTCAAATCTTAGTGTTTGGGAAATATATAGTCATAGATGTTTGTATAAAAGCCAACACATTCCATAACAAGATGAAAATATACCTGTGTGATAAGGTCCCACAATATCTTGGTATAATCATGAATATTATATGTAGTGATATTCACACTCCTATCAGGAGGAGTCTCATGGTGCTAGAATATAACCAACATGGCCTCTAACCATGACTCCATATCCTGAGGACCGCCATCCTCCAAAAACATGGGAAAATGCTACTATTGAAATTCCTCCATCAACATTGTCATGGTAGAGTTACAACACCGGCACCCTAAATGGTCATCTGGATCCTCAAAAATCCCTCTAAAAAATGGGAATCATCTCCTGGTTCATGTATAATAGGATACAATGCTGGTGGGACCACCGACAGGTTAGCTCCCACCTTCTCCAGAGTATGGTCATCACCACCTTCCTGGCACTAGACCTGAGGATGTCTTGGAAGAGATTATCTAGAAATTACACACACACACGCACCTAAAAACATTATTGGGTAAGAAAATAATCCATAGTTATAATAAAACAATAGGTACATATACTTTCTATATAATGGTCACACCCCTCTACCTACTCCTTAAAACAGTTCCAGGAAATGTACTGATGTTAATATTCACAAGAGACTCTTCCTACTTCCCACTAATAAGGTTGGGTTTAGTTCAAGTTATATGTTATAAGTCAAGGTCCTAGATACAAAGAGATTCAATAGCACGTTATAGTGGAAAACACCCATTAAGTTACAATTAGTATACCCATTTAATGACAACTATTTTATTTCAAAATTTAAATTTATTCATGTTTGAATTAATTTATATAGAAAATATCATTTTAATGGTTGGATTATATTTATCACCCTTTCCCATTAATAAAGTCTCATACACATTATAAATTGATATGTGGAATCTATTTTATCACAACCATAAATATGTTCCATCCAAATTTTTTAATGCTCCAGGAATCAATGAACCAAAATTGACTACTTAAGGTGTCAGCATCATTCTATGTTGGGAAACATTGTTAGGTTGATGTAGACACTTTATGTTACCAATTATATATTTCATTCCCCTGTAAAAAATGACTACACAAGTCCATATATAAAATCCAAGACACTTATAATAACCACATGAAATATATGAAATGAGATTCACATATATATATAATGACATAATTCATGGCATTTTCATATAAATGTGTCTATGATGATGCATGAATCAACGCTTCTTTTACATACTTGGACAAGGTTAAAATGTAATCCAAAATCGTAATAATAATAAACATCACATATCATGTATGTCACCCAACAGTGAAATTAAAAAAATAATAAGAAGAAGAATCCAAAAATAGAAATTATCAAACATGTTAATTTGTAAGATCCCTATACATAGGTTATTTTCTCCCATTAATGGTCTCATTATTAAATTCTGACATGTCCTAGTCTTATTTATAACATTCCAAAATAATAGGGTAGAGAAAAGAGTCCTTAATTACACTTTGTGACATCCCATCCAAATTCACATGATAACAATCAATGAACTACTAGGCCACTTTCCCTCAAGAGCCCCTCCCTATATGCTAGAGGCTATCGCCAAAAATTGAGGGACTAATAAGATATATTGGAGAGACTATACCCTCTTGTTTTAGAGTAGTATAATGCTATAATAGAATTCATAAGAAACTGTTTCATAATAATAAATTAGAATCATCATAGAATAGAAAAATCATCTAATTACATACAGAAAAGGTTGAAAACATAACCAACATCATAAACAAAATTTCTTCATGTATGTATGCTATATGAAACAGTAAAAACATAAATATGTGGTAGTAGGCTGGTACAACATGCTATATAAAAAATACTAAATTACTAAAACTATAAACAATGGAATCATAATAATTCACTCAGACTTATTATCTTTTACTCCATCCTAATACTGATAATCATTCATCAGATGTTTGGTGACTCTGTTTTTTCTATACTTGAAAACATAAAGTTTGTTCGAGTAACATCAACAACTCGAAAAGGGTGTGATATCTACTCATTACTACACCACTAATAGTATCTAGAAATTTCTATCCAGTTCATATAATATGAACAATTTTCATATATAGTAATGTTAATGTAATAATGTTAACTGTTTTGGGTTAGCTCGGGTTCCTCAATGAATCCAAGATGGCAGTATCTGCTTTGGCCCATGCTAGGAAACCTCTAAGCAGATTTCACCATGAACATATACAAAAAAACCAAACACACACACACACACACATCCATATATATATATATGAACTATATACATAGTTACTTTTATAACCATATGTGTTGATTTTTAGTGATAACTAGGGATCAAAGAATAACTCAGACATGCATTTCTAGTCACTAGTCATATAAATTTATAGGGTTACCAAGAACAAGTATCATACATCATAATGGTCTCCATTCCCAAGTACAATAGGTATTTCAGATGTCATTCTCATTTAGCAATGGTCTATGGGATTCAATTCCTGGGTATAATATCATTAAGGACACCATGATAAAGGATCATCGGTATATGGGGAACCATGCCTGAGTATTATAATATTAGGGATGTTATTCCCAATTTTATCATGTATATGGGACACCATGCCTGAGTGTCATATCAGTATGGATTCCATGATCAAGTATTACAATAAATACAATGTCAAATATTTTTTAGTATGATCCCAATAATGGTTTATAATTCATTACAATTACACTTAAATATTGGAGTAACCATTGATTTGGTAAAATAATCTGATGTGGTCATACCACTCATATTCCACTTAATTCATTATAGTAATTTCATATACATATCCATCCAAAACAACATAGGAGGTGTTTTTGTAACATAATGTTTTATAATGTGAAGGGGAAATTCCATAACCTCGCCTCTAGGGGTACAATTAGTCAATGGTGACCAATTCCAAAAAAACATGGAGGCATGAGGTTATTTCTACTATGGATAAAAAATTAATTAATGGAAATTGTATTTTTATTTAAACACTTGGTAAATATAGGTTGTGGTGTCACAAAACATAATATAAAGTCACAATAATTGAGGAATAAGTACTCGACCACCTACCATATGAAAGTTTAGGAGTACTCATCTAGTATCATCTTTTGATTAATCCTAGAAAAAAATAAATAGAAAAAAATAGGAAAACACAATAAAAAAGGATATATTATCTTGCATCAATATAATTATGAATAAGGTGAGATATATTTTAAAAATAAGTTAATGCATCAAAGATATTAGCAGGTGGAATCCAATGAGACAAACAGTGGCTCAATCAGAGTCTGGATGAGGGAGAACCAATGGAACCTAGGTGGTGAAGAGAGGAGCTCTCTTCATGCTATTTGTGTTTTGAAGGGTTAAGTTTAGGATAAAATAATAGGTTTATAAACCTTTTTCTTAATAAATTTCTATGACATATTCATAATGTGAATGTGATACATGACATTAATAACGTGGGGTTTCCCCCTCAGGAAAAATCCAATCCACTAATTGAAAGGGGTTTAGCAAGAATAATTCATTTCTTCAATTACATTCACATTGTGAATTGCATTCATATCGTGATTTAGTTTGACATACATCAACTATCCCCCTGCTACCTTCTTCAAAAAAATTGATCAGTCTAAAGGCACGTTTTCCAGGTCTAATCCAAAAGAGAATACATAATGAGGGTTTAATGAAATTTATAGGATACATACCACACATGAGAAATCCAGGATATTTTATTCTTCTACCACTAAATAAACTCATTTCTGCGTTTTACTTACATGGATAGAAAAGATTCAATTGATAATAACTCCAGCCACTAAGCATGTACATCAGCCTATCTCTCCCATGTCTCATCTCGTACATGTCCATGATTCCATAACACCTATACTGGAGGGATAGACCTACCTCATAGGGGATTTGTTCAATGATCAAAAATATGAGTTGTGTAATCTTAAAAAAAGAATCACCTCCAATTCAACGTTCTCTAGGTCAAAATTATGTGATGGGTTGACATGACATCATAAAAACTATTATATATAGAAGATTTCATTCATGGATTGATTCCTCTTTGGAAGATATATGTAATAAGATATCGGCCCGACTCTCTCCAATATCTCAAAAGGCATATCATAAAGAGGAAATAGCTTTACTTTTTTCCAGACATATATATTCTACTATCTAGGTGAAACACATAAGAAATCCCAAACCCCTACCTAGAACTCCAAAGGTCTGTGACGTCGGTGGGAACAAGACTTCTATATAGACTGAGCTGTAACAATTTATTTTCTAATTAGATATACCTACTCTAATGTATCCTAAATGAGATGAGTTCATACTAGCACTACCTCTCCTACCTCTATGTAGTACATGGGTGATCAATATGGCCTACCACATAGAGCATCATAAGGAGCCATCTATATAGTACTCTATAAGATATTATTGTAGGGAAAATCAATAATAGGTCGATGTGTCTCCCAATAATCTCAAAAATAATGGAAACATATGTAGATATTATCATCCAGTACTCGTATCATATATTCTAATTGGTCATCAGTATATGAGTGAATGGTTGTGCTCAGAAATAACCATGTCCTGATAGCCTTCTATAACCCTTTCCAGAACATGGATGTAAAACATGCATCATTATTTAAAAAATATTGTATGAGGGAACCCATGTAAAAATATAATCTCAAAAACATACAGTCTTCCAATATCATCCAATGAGATGGTCTACCTAATAGGATGAAAATGTAATACCTATATCATCTTATCCATGCCTAACCAAACTTATTCTCTTCGTAAAGCTGAATTTAGAAAATTGGTCAAAAAAATCTATAGTGATGTCATCCCATTTCCATTACATGAATCATAATGGAAGTTAAAAAGAATGTAGGTCATTGGTGCTCCACCTTCACCCACTAGTAGGTGGAATACCTTGTTATAAATCCTATGATCTAATTCCTCATCCCGTGCCACCAATACTGGTGGAAAATGTCCTGATTTATCAAATAAATAAAGAGGTGTACTACCCACTATGATGTATGGGACATTGAAATAAATTCTTCTCACACGTCTGTAAGAAACAAGACACACCCATGAAAAATCATAATCTCATCTCCATTGGTAGAATAACCCAATAGTGGATCCCTTCCAAAAACGCAATCCATTAATACTAATCCCTTAGGGTCAATGAACTACATCCTCTTCACTCTATCCAGAAGTGATGAGGTTACAAATATGGATATAACGGATGGATGATCATGACTCTCTTGAAACTCAAGATGAATCTCAAAAATAAGTTCCATCAAATTCCATTAATCACTATATTCCCAAACAACTTGTGTTTGAGTCTTCTGGCTTATAGCATCATCATCTATGTTCCCCTTCCCAAGTATATATCCATGCTCAATGTCTAAAGACCGAAGGTATTCAAACCTCATTATATGTATATGATTAAAGTAAATAATGTAAATATATATCTGAGGATTTTGTGGTCCATAAACACCACAAATATCTCTCCCAATATGTAATTCTCTCCAAAATGAAAGGCATGAATGATAGCTACTAGCTCGAGATAATGAAGCAGGTAATTCCTCATGTGAGTCCCCAGTTGATGAGACCCATACATTATTACTCGATCATCCTATATCAAAACAATACCCAAAATAATACATATTTCTTCCAAAAAGACTTTATAGAATATTTCTCGATCTAGAATAATCCGGATTGATGTAGAAGTCAATATTCCCCTCCTAAAATAACTTCATGCATGCTTTAAAAAACAAGAACTTCAAATCATTTTTAGTTAAGATAGTAAGAGGTGTTGCATTGAGTGATAAGTATTATATAAATTTTTTGTAATATCCATATATCCCCCACGAAAATATGTTTATAAATGATTCTCTTGGGATACTTCCAATAAAAAATAGCACTCATCTCTCTAGGACATCATATAATCCAGTCTTAGAGATAATGCGACCCAAAAAGTGAAACTAGTAGATCCACCAGAGGCATTTCATGATATTGGATCATTACTAGTTCACTATCATGGTATTAAATTTGATATCAATATGTTTGGAATGTTCATTTTTATTATGTGAATACACAATAATATCATCTAGTAATTCTACCACATAAAAATCTAGATATCAGTGGAAAACTCAATTCATCAAGTCCATAAAAAATGAAATCTAGTTCATGTGACTAATAAAACACAACCATATACTCATATAAACTATACTGACATCAAGAAACCATAAATGGTATATCTTATGGTCATACTCATACCTGATGGTAACCTAATATCAAATCAGTCATGGAGAAAATCATTGCTCCTCGAAGCGGGTTAAAGTGGTGTCAATATGAGGTAGTGGATACTGGTACATAACTATATGATGGTTCAATCAATGATAATCCATGAAAATTCTATGGTCACTGTCCCTCTTCTTGGAAAAAAATGATGGGTTAATCACATAGAAAAGTCATGGGTCACATAAAACCCTTGTCCTTCATATCCTCAAATTACCTCTTGAGAAATTGTAACTTGGTAATTTCCATCATGTAAGGAGGAATGGATACCTCTGCATCTCGTGGAACAAGATCGATAGAAAACTCTACCTCTATCTTAGGAGGTAGTATAGAAATTTTTTAGAAAATCCATCTCTAAAGTGATGAACTACAATAGAAAAATTATCATGACTTTCTGTCACTTTGTCTAGAAAAAGCCTAGAAATATGAACTCTCACTCTGCTTAGTCCATGATGTTTTTGTCCAGATCAGCTCATTGGGAAATCCCATTCACCCTTAAGTATATAACTTCATCCCTATGGTGATGTAACAGACACCATCTGGTGATAGAAATTAATGTACGCATGGTAAGGAACCAACCATTACATCCTAAGAATGATATTGAAATTATACATTTCAATGATGTAGAGGATCCATAGAAAATTATGGACACCTATCCCAAGGGGAACTCCTTAACCTAGAATACACTCTCTAAAAAAATACCCAAAGGAGTTTTGAGGTTCATCACCCAACCCAGTTTCCAAATTTCAAGTCCATGACCTTCCACAGTTAAAATATACATGAATGAATGTGTAGTTATTTTGTAGAGTAATAAAAAAACTAAAGAATATGCCACTTGGGTAGTACCTAATAATGTAAATGGTTTGGTTTTATACTCCTATGGAGAAGGGTTCACGATATAGATATAGCATATTATATGGCCCAATGATACAACCTGATAGATTTAGAATGGTCTGCCCTACTAGAAATGTACATAGGAAAACATTCTATCTTGGTCATGACCACCTCCTCTTCCTAAACAACCAGTATTACTCCATCTACTTACCAAGTGAGGTACTATTAGTCCCTATATTTAATTAGTAGGAGATATAAATCCTCTCCCACTAGGAATATATGATAAGGTTATACCCAAAAAATGATTATGCCCCAATTTATCACAACCTTGACATTTAATGGGGCCTCTGGGACCTAGGGGGAACTTTTACCCTATATTTCCACACTAGTGACAAACCATGTAAATATCGATGGGTTTTATATATTGTCCAATTCTCATACATGAAATCTCAATGAAAATATTCATGTCTCTAGTTTAACTAATTCCCTATCTCAGTTTGGTACAACCCATCCCACACCATCAATGTCCCTAAGGTTTTTTTCTGTGAAAATGGATTGGTTTACTATTTGTAAAATGGTGTTCCATGAAAATACATTCACTTGAGATCAGACGGTGTATACGATCTCATCCTTAAAACATATACTCATCACCAATATATTACCAAAAGGATTCAATGTGAAACACTAGATCTCTATGAACCAATAATAATAGTCCATCATAGACATATCACCTTGTTATAGGTGCATGAAATCTTCATCTTGGTCCTCTTTCAATGTATGGGGAAATAAATTATCATAAAGTATTTTTGAAAGCCTACCCATGACATACCCAAATGATGATCTACCTAGGTGATAACATCTCACCATCACATAGAATAATCTAAATGAATATATATATATATATATATAGATCTTCACTATTCTCCCATGTGGTGTCTCAAGATGCTCAAAGATAGTAAGCATTGCCTCTATCCATGACTCATTAGATTGAGGACCGACATCACATGAAAACATGTGTAGATTCTACTATATAAATTATCACATCATCTATTCTATAGTATAGGTTGGTTAGGGTGATTCATGTATATTCTTCACGAGCCTTTGAAATCCCTCTTAAAATTGGTAATCATTTCCCAAGATGGGTATAACAAGATGTGCCGAAGGTGGAACTACTAGTAGGATAGGTCCCACCAACTCTGGGCCAAGGTCCTCACCACCTTCCTAGTGGTCGACCCAAGGATTTCATGGCATAATAGCTCTATAATTTCCAAAAACATTCCTTAGAACATTATTGGGTAATTACATAATCCATGGAAATAATAATTTAATTGGTACAAATAATTTTTATATAAAGGTCACACCCCTTTTCCTACTCTTAAAATCCATGTATGAGAAATGTATAGATCATAAGTATCGTAAGAGACACTGACTATATCCCACTACCGAGGTCCGATCATGTTATGGTTTTCTATATTAATTCAGGGGTCTTAATACACACAATTTTTTTTTCATGTTATAGAGGAATACACCATTTTAGTTTCAATGTCAATCCCTATTTAACAGTGATAGTTTTTTTAGAATTTATATTCATTAAATTTTTCAATCATTTATATAGAAAATATTGTTTTCTAAATATTGGGATTAAATTGATCACCATATCCAACTTATAAATTATTATTAAATTTATAAATTTAAATGTGGTTTCTATTTAATACCAACCATAATCATGTTTTTGCAGATACACCCAATGTTCCTTTACTCAAAGTGCCATATTTTACTACGTAAGGTGTTAGCATCATGCTATGCAGGAAAACATTGTTAGTTTTATACAAGTAGATTTAGTAAGAAATTATATTTCTCATTCCCTTATATGAAATTTTAACACAATTCCATATATACTCATAAAATATCTTATATAAACCATAGGAAATATAAGGAATGAGCTTTATTTATATGGAATTAAATAATGCATGGAATGTGAATCTCTATGTGCCTATGATGATGTAGTATTCAACACTTACTTTTTTGCAATGGTCCAATGGTAAAATTAAATCCAGAATCAATATAATAAAAACCATCATATATCATGTGTGTCACAGAATAGTGAAATCAAAAAAACTGTAATAAATATAATCCAAAAACAAAAATTCACATGCTTTGTAATTTGTATTTTCCTTATACATAGGTTATAAACTATTAAGAACAATCTCATTACCAATTTCTGACATGTCCTAGTCTCCTTTCTATCATCCCGAAATTATAAGACGGAGAAAGGAGGCCTCTGATACCACTTTGGGACATCCCAAACTAGATCTATAAATAATAATATATGAATTAGTGGGCCGCATTTCCTCAAGAGTGTCTCTCTATACACCATATTTTGTGACTAATTGTGAGGTTCTATGATGATACAATGGGGATACTATCCCCTATTATGTTAGAGTATCACAACGGTGTAATAGATGACATAAGTAGAAGAGTCATAATAATAAATAGGAAACATAAGAGAATATATAAATCCTCCAATCAAATAAAATAAAGAACGAAACCAGTACCATAATCATATAAAAAATGATTTCACATCTCTGTTCTATACAAAAATAAAAAAAAGGAATACATGCTAGCGGGATTGTCCAACATGATATACTAATAAAACAAAGGGACCAAAAAATATATAATGTTATAGTGTTCCTTTTTGTAATCCTATGATTCTATGCTCTATTATAATACTGAGATTCAAGCATTGGAATCTAATCACACCCCTTTCTCCATAACTAAAATCATGAAGTATATTTGGTTATCCTTAGTGGCCCAAACATGGTGTCAGATATAATCAGTAGGACACTACCACTGGTGTCTTTAACTATAAATCCAATGCATATATTATTAGTAGTATGAATATGTAATAATGGTAAATTTGGAATGTAAAATAAAAAGGGTTGGATCGGGTTCCTAATGAAAATCAGTCTGACACTACCTACTTTGGTTCATGCTGAGAAACCTCTTAACAAATGTCACCATGAACACACAGACACACATATACATTTATGTATAATAATTAACTATATACATTTTTATTTTTATATCCATATATATACTTATGTAGTGATAACTAGGGCCTAAGGAATAACTCAATCGTCCATGTCTAGTCACTAGAGTCTTATAGAGTTGTAGGAGATGTCATGCCTGAGTATTGTACATCATAAGGGTCTCCATTCACAAGTATCATAAGTATATGGAATTCCATGTACTAGTATCACTATTACAAGGGACTACATGACCGAGTATCATGTCAATAGGAATGTCATTCTCTTGTATCCAAGTTATATGGGACATCATGCCTGATCATCATATCATTAGGGATGTCATTCTTGAGTATCACAAGTATATGGGATTCTATACACGAGTATGATATCAGTAGTAAATCCATTCCTAAGTATCACAAGTAATAAGTAGTCAAATAGTATTTACTATGATCCAATAAATATTTAAAAATTAATTAGTGTTCCACTTAAATGTGGGTGTAACCATTTTTTATGTAAAATAATGTGATGTTTTCATACTACTTAGTTTCCATTAAATTTATTATAGTCATTTCAACTAGATTCCAATACAAACCCACTTAAGTGGTCGTTTGGTAACATAAAAATTAATAATATCAAGGGGAAATTCCATAAAAACTCAACAAGGGGTGGAATTATTTGATGGGGACCCATTTCAACAAAAACAAGGAGACACAAGGTCATTTCTATCATGGATATAAAATTAATTAATGGAAATTATTATCTTTTTAATAATAATGGAAAATAGGTTGTACAATATCATTACGTAAAATATAAAGAAAAAAACATAAGTGATAATTACTATACCACCTACATTGTGAGACTAGAGGATTACTTGTCTCTTAATGACTTTCGATTCACCATAGAATGGAAGAAATTTTAAAAACCATACACACACACACAAAATGGGTTATATTATCTTTCACCAATATAACTTCCAATTAGGATAAAAAACCAAGGAAAGGATTTAATAGACTGAATCTCTTACCAAGAGGAATCCAATGAGATAAATGGTGGCTCAATCGATGTCCAGATGAGGTATAACCAAAGGAACCTAGGTGATGAGGAAAGGAGCTCTCTATGTGCCACTACTGCGTATAAGAGGGAAGGGTTATGGTAAAATAAGGAAGTTATACTCCATTTTAAAATAAAATACCTTGCAATAATGATAATTTTAATTTGATTCACATTGTTTTGATTGAAAATAGATTACTAGAAAACCTCATTTGGCGAACAAAATGTCTTGATGAGAATTGTGAAGTCTATCCTTTTTATATTGTGAAGGAGTAGTGGTAAAAAATTTTCTTTTCAGGTTTTCCATTTTCTATTTCTAAGGAAAAGAGATGAATGAATACCCTTATTTTAGGTGAAATTGTTTTGGTTCAATGGTTGATTATGAGCGGCTCAACTGTTTCAGAACCAATGATTTTTGACTACCATTTTCATTCTTAATTAAAACTACAAATTCATAAAACATCCATCACTGAGTGCATACCTACATTCCCAAAAAAAAGTGTTCAGTTGGGGTTTCATACTCAATGATTCTTAATAACTCACATTGCTAAAGAGGATGGAAGGTAGTGGTCATCTCACCCTTTTGGGTGGATTTTTTTCCTACTCCATAAATCTCTTATATATTTAAGTTATTTTTTAAAATATATTCCTAATCATGATGAAACTAAGGTTACCCTAACAGAATAGTCATAGGTGAACCCCTTTTATGTTCAGAGGAAGGGGAAGTGATTTGTGAACCCATTTATATGTATATGAGGTTCATCATTCATTTCCCATTAATGATAAACATTTTATTTTCTTATGTTGTATAAAAAATCACTATAGAATTTTCATTCATATAGGGTGGTAGTTAATATACCTAGGATGGGATTGAGCCATTATGAGGTGTTCTGCATATCCTTCTTATAGAAGAAATCAAATCCCACATAGTCCGTTAAATCCCATATAGTTTAATTTCATGAGGAAAGGAAATATATATGGGAACTTGGTCGCTAGTATTCAAGGTCGAGTCTCAAGGAGACATCCTATGTATCCAAATTATGGAAGGAATAATATTTTTCATAATTCGTTTTGTTTATCATTCCATTGATAGATAAGGTAGAATGACCATCCTATGACAATGATTGGGTATCAATGATTAAAATTCTAGGTACATGAGGGTACATACATCAAATTGGATGTGTATTTGATTTTGGGCCTCATAAAGGCATCCTAAATATCCTAGTTATTACCGAAATAATAGTTCCCATAGTATGTTCATTGACTTAATATTGGAATCTTTGTAGATTCGTTTTAATGGAGGAAATCATATCAAACTACTCATTAGGGCTTACAAACATAGGTTTCCCTAGCTGGTGGAGATTTTTTATGTGAATGATATGACTATTTCAGCTCCCTAAGCCCACATGATCCATGGTCAGTGTGAGAAACAAGGGATAAAAAGTAATCAATCTCACTACACAAATATGTGCTACTTATATACTCAAAAATCCCTTGGGATGTTTAATATGGGGATCCAGCCTCTGGAAGGTGTCTTACGTATCTTAGTTATACCATGTATCAAAGTCATTATATTTCTATTGGATTCTCAATCCCAGGATGGATGAGGTGGAATGACCATCCCATGGAGATGATTGGGTCTTGATGGTTGAAATGTCGTAGACATAAGGGGACTCACACAAAAGTGTGTGACTATTGGAGATCATTCCTTATAAAGGTGTCTAAAGTATCTTGGGTATTTCAATAATAAAAATTTTCATAGTTCAATTGGTTTGGGATTACACACTGTCATTTCCCTAATATGTGTGTTGTATCATATTATTCCACTAATTGCGGCTAACACACAGAGATTTTCCTTGCTATAAGATATTAATTTTGAAACTCCCTATGATTCTGTGAGCTCTGGTCGGTGTAGGAAACAAGAGGTGGACATCAATAAGTCTCACTACTTATGGATGTGGGAGTTATATGCTAGATATTATGGTTGGATGTTTATCATATAGTGTTGATGCCTTAGGAAGGTTACCAATAGATCTTGGTTATACCAGGAATCAGAGTCATCAATGTTCAATTCTTCAGGGCTTTTACACTAATGTTTTCCTTATATGCGGGGCATTTCATATTAAAACATAGATCATAGCTTAAAAACTGAGGGTACCCATTAACTTGAGATTGTACAAAGTTTTCATGTCTTGGGATGCCCGATTAACCTAGAATGATTGTCTTTATGACATATGTTGATTGTATGCTTTTTATACCTTGGTTTTTCTCACATGTCAAAGGATGTCTTCCTGACATGTCTATAGAAAATTATATGATCTAGATTTATTGTCTAAGTGACATCACATAATCTGGTTGGCATGTTCAAAGGTTGGAGTGTGATCAATTATTACTTGTGAGGAGGAAATTGTAAGATCCTATTGGGTTATCCTGGAATCCATTTAATTGTCCCAACAGACATGCATAGATGGAATTGCACGATCTATCAGAATTTTTTTGGTTTCATCATGAATGATGGATGAAATGCCTGTAGGGTGTCACAAGAGATAGTGAGACATTTTAATTGGGTGAATGTGTGGCCATGTATTAAATGTATGGATGTCATCATGAATGTCAATTGACATATCTGGGGGATGTCTCAGGAGCATGGTGACAAACCTTGGTGATACAGAGAGACTCAATTGACATGTACAGGTGCTTCCATATGATCTAGACAACATGTTTAGAGGACATTTCAAGGATTGTATTGCTATCCAAGATGGTTTCTCAAGACATGGGTGGCATGCCCAGGGGCTCCATGTAACTTTCTCTAACATGTCAAGGGGACTTTGCATAATCCAAATATCATACTAAAGGATCATCATGTGATCTGGGCGACAAGTCCTGGTGTTGTCACATGACCAAGGTGCTTCATGTGAAGCACGTTAGAATTAGCATATATATTCTTTTCATAATTATCCCATATTTTAGTATTTGTTCCATCCTTTTATTTCAAATTATTTATACTTGTTCAATTTGATCTTGTTTTAAGTCTCATGTGTTTTATAAAGTATTCATGGTATGCTTCATGTGACCCACTAGAAGTCCTTTGTGTGATCTATGAGTGATCATGTGACATGACCATAAATTATACATGATTTCTTTGACTTGACACCAGATCTTACCTGGTGAAAAAATTTCTTGATAGCAAATCAGCTACTCGTAGAAATACAATCTGATGTTTGAGTGTGTTGGTGCGGGGTTCTAAGGATCATTCATCTATGTGTGTCCAACTACATTTTTCATGTCAGGGTGGGGGTTTAAATGAATTTCCACCCTAATTACTCACCACCTTTTATGGAATATATCATTCCAATCAAGGTTGGATTCTGTGGAGGGATTCAATGTCATGTGTCTTCACAAAGTTCTATTATAGGTTATTACGAGGGTGTCACATGATTTTCAGTGATCATGAGACCGTCTCATCAATGACCCATTAATTGGATTATATATAATTAGTGGGATCTTTTTTTATCATGTAGAAATGATAAGGGATTTTAATTTTGTTAGACTAATATGCCCAATTCCTTTCATGAGATTAGAGAACCTATCAAAAGGCCTTCGTGTGACCTTAAGTGAATTTTCTTGTACCTTTCGTGAGACAAGGATAGCTCATCAAGGTTCTTTACAAGTCTTTGACATTGCGTAGAATGACTTTTGAAACTGTAAGAGCCTCTATCATTTTCCATTTTTTATTTCCTTGTTTATTTTAAAAGGCATTTGGGGATTCACATGTTTTCATAAGTGTTGTCTAGGACAATCATTATCCCCATTAGTGATGTGTTGAGTGACCAAAAAATGTCTTATGGTGATGTGTGATCATTTATAATTGATAAAACATTGTTTTTTTGGAACCAAAGGTGGAGTGAAAGACCACCTAAATATGTCAATGGCCTTCCACATGAAGAGGGAGATACGCCATCAGACTCTCGAAATGTGAGGCGGACATGTCACTAGGGGATTGCGGTGTCTCGTGAAACACGGGCAGCAAATCCCATGTTTTTTATGATGACATGAGGATACCACATTTTCAATTTTTATTTCCATTGCTAATTTTACAATGGTTGGGGATATAACAATGGTTTATGGGTGTTGTTGAATAAAATTCCCCTATTTTTCAATTATGTTCCATGTGATATTTATGACCACAAGAGGATCCCACCTTATGGATATTTTTCCTCCTATTTTACAAGTATTTTAAGATGGATTTTCTGGAATTTTTTGATTGAAAATTCAAATGACCTATGGGTGCTTTTATGGATTCCATCAGGTGATCAGTGACTACCTAGGGAACCTTTTCAGGATTATAAGGAATGGTTAAATGGTGCTCTGTAGGATCTTTTACAGGCTATGTGATCACATGTCTCTTGGGGTTTCACATGATCCACATGTTTTTGGACACTTTATTATTCCATTGATTAATAGGGTAAATAATACCCATAATTAGGTTTTTTTATATTTTTTAAATTTTTTTATCCCAATTTAAAGAGCTTCATAAACCCCCCCCCCCCCCCCCCCCTCAGAAGTGATTCCAACTGGGGCAAGAGAATAGTTCTGATGGTAGTAAATTTTCCATGAGTCTTTATTTCTCTCACAAATCTGCAACTTGGATGATTTTTGGTCTTCTGGGTGATGTTCTTAGTTCTGTATAATTCAATTTAAATAGGGGATCAGATAGGGAATCACTCACCAGCTACTCAATTTTCTAGATCTCCCATTACCTTCTTCCATCGTGTGACCTTTTCATACGTGCTTCATGAAAGAAATTATCCTGAGATCTATTTACAAGAACTGTTTGTAAAAACTAATTTTTAATACTTTTTTTGATCAGGTACTCATTTAAATCAACCACGAACATATCTTTGAAAATTCTTTGAACTTTTGTTATAGGAATACATGATTGTATTGATGGTTTTTCAGGATCTTCTGGATTAATTTCATAATCATTTTTGACTATTTTGAGGCTTGGGTGACCATGTCAAGGTCACATGATCACAAGTATCTTAAGGGGTCATGCAGTTTACCAATGCCTTGTGGGTTTATGTGATCCCCAATATCTTCAAGATCAAGGAAATACGTGAATACTTAATGTGATTGAAGATCCCTTTGATGATTCATTCTATGTGCATGATGTTGCTGATATATTCCATTATTTTTTACAATATTTTATTTTACCTATCTAACATATGCCACTTAATTTTGTTTAGATGGCATCGAGATCTCATCATAGTTCCTATATTGTGGCTAATATAAGGATTTTCATTTCTAGATACCACAAATTTAACCCTACATATCATTTAAATTATGATAAAGAAATTCTAGAATGGATTCTTCCATTCATGATTCAAATTTATCCTTTGTCACACTGTCTTCCTCTATATGGGATTGGCTTGCTTGATGATGTTTTAATTACTCCCTCAGACTTCAATCTTCTATCTTGTTGGGTTTCAAATTATCTTGACTTTTTTCAAATGAAAATTTTCTAGGATGACCTACCAGTTTTAGCTCAATACTTGGGGTTGCCTTAAATGTTGGAAAACTCTCTCTTAGATGTGAATGCCTTTGATTTTTCCCATAATCCCATAAATCAGTGCTACTCAAGTATAATCATCTCTTCTCTTAACCACATGGGTGGTGGACAGATATTGAAGTGGGATCTCTGTCCTAGTGGTAATATTTTGATGAATGGGCATGGTATTTCTAGGTCAGTCAAAGATGTTTAGAGTTTGATGATCATGTATATCCTCTCCACCATTATAAAGTAGTGTAGATTTCCTAATTTATCATTTATTTCCGGTCTGATCTTCTTAAATAAGTGGTCATCCATTTGATTCTTAGAACAAAATCATTCCATTTTCCCCATGGTGAGATGGGAATCAGCCAATGAGACATATAACAACTAGGAGGGATCCCCCCTATTGGTGAGAAGTATGATGAATTCCTTCATGTCACAAATTTCTATGATGACCATTTATAAACCCCAATCTTGAAGAGGGAAATGATCATTATTGTGAAAGAAAATTTAAGAAATGTGTTTACTATATGCTCACTTATATCATTGAAATATTGGATCATCATCTTCCTCAGTTATAGACGAGTTATGATGACCACTATATGCCCCCATAGGTTCCTTCCATGAATGGTTTGTGAAAATATAAATTTGTATTGGGAAATTTTGGTTGTTGGGGATCATACCTCTTGAGGATATCTCATGAATCCCTAGATCTCACCGAGACTTAGGATGGAGGGCTTCATGGACATGTTCATGAATGGATGGTGTTTCCCAATTGTGGATGCACATTTAGTAATTTAAGTTAGTACACTAGTGATGAAAGCATAGTTGGTGGAGGTATGATGCCTTAATTTGTAAATGTTAACCCTTGAATGCCTTTACCAAATATTGGTCCAAATTCATCATGAAAACATACCATATAGGATGAGTAGTCCTTTATTGTTTTTCTTTGGATATATAGGGGATAATTTTTAAGGCTATGAATACTATAATACAACTAGGATCCACAATGCCTTATATATTCCAAGGTTCCTGGACATATCTAAGGATGGGTAAATATCACTAAACTTTACTGAGGTTACTGATGTGTTGAGTAGATCTGTTATATTTTGTACTCCTCTTTTCCTACCCCAACAAGTCCAATCATTGATAATGGAAACATATCTCTCCACTAAAGTTCATATAAGATATCTCTACAAGATGATTTTCTTATAGACTGAATGGATGAGCTAATCATCAATGAGACATATACACATTATTGATTCCACATTAGTTAAACTGAACCAAAAGGGTGTCCCCTATTCCTTCATCTGGCATGTGGTGAGAGTAACATTATAGAATTATCTCCCAATTTTTGATGATTTTAACATGTTAAGACATCAATATAGAGATCATTCTTCTTCCTTCCAATGTTACCAATTTCCTTGCTCAGTATTATGCCTGAGCTTGGTTACCGACCGACTCATGTGGTGTGGTAAGACTTATGGTTCATCATGTGGAAAACCATTAATCTCAAAAACACCACTATTATTAGAAATAATGTAGTAATACCAATACATAGGCAAGACTTTTAGGGAGCATCCTCATTCTAGTTATGACCATCCTGATTGCAGGATAGATGTTTTCTAGGAAATATACCCTCTAACACAAGCAAAGGGTGATTCTTTATGTCAACCCTACTCTTTATTAGACAATATTTCATGATTTATTACATAAAAGTACACTTAATTGAACCTATAAGATCGATAGGTATAGTTTTTTTGGAATTATTTACGTTACATTAAAACATAAAATAAAAAAACATCATCTTTAATGAAGACATCCTTAACATGCTCACACTTAAAACTGCATGGGATAACCTTGTAAAAACATAGGAAAGGGGATAGATATAAGTATCAAAAAGGTAAGAAGAATGGAATAAGGAAATAAATTTTAGATAATAGGAATAATAATGGGTAATAAAAGGAACATTAATAATAATTAATGATATAGGATTATAATAATAACCAGGGAAATGTGAAAATAACTTAAAACACTGCATCATAATCATTGGTCATGGAGAAAAGACAAGAGACAATGATGGAAAGAGTCCCATAAATTAATCAAGATCACTCCCAATACCAAAATTACATGTCATGAGACTAAACACTACCCAATTCATTAGATTTCTATATAATTCCTTGTGCACCAATAACTTTCATTTTATTGTCATGCTTAAGTGTGCCAAATAAAACAAAGAACATGAATTGATTCTTCATCATAATGTATTCCATGATAAAGGAGTTTGGAAGAGATACATGTATGTACCAAATAAAAGTATTATATATGTATATATTTGAATTCCCTTGATGTAAAATGGGTATAATATTTACTACCCAATTGTTTTGGAATGGAAAATCATGATGCAATTTTGACAGCATAACAACATCACTTAAAGATTCATAAAATGGGTTGATGAGAGAGAAAGGGGTCTATAAACATTTATAAATGAAATGGAATGTAATAGGGACAAAGAAATACATTTCCCAATGTAATTAATTTTAAATAAAAAGCATATGATAACAAATAAAGTCTAATAAAGAAGATAAATTGAGGATCCCTTACTTGAGTGTGTGACTCCAAATACATGGGAGGAGATTCTAGAGAACATGGGGCACCTTTTGAGGACTCTAGAGAGTTATAGGAGATTAAGTTAATGATACAGGGATTTTTAGTGAGGAGAAATGAGATCTTGGTTGGGTTTATATAGAAAATGTGTAGGGATTTCTTTAATTTTACACAAACATAGGTTTTGGAGTACATAATAATATAACCAAAACCACAAACCTTACCATGGTTTTTTCCAATGGGTTCTACCAAATGGAAGTGGTTTTTATTATTTTATAAATAAAAGGGCCAAACATAATTATATAATACCCTTTATTGTGTGGAGGTGAGTCATACTCTTAAGTCAATGATTTTAAAATGTCAAAATATATTAATGGTTATGGTGGATTCCTAAAGAATTTATTAAATTAATAATATATACAAAAAATAACATCATTTTTAAGTGAAAAAAAATATTATGTCTATTATACCATTTATAATATTTATTACTTCACTTTTGTGTCATTACGAAGTCATAATACACACCATATATTTATACGATATTTAATTTTTACCTGAAATTTTTACTATGTCAAAAAATTATAAAAAAATTAACTGTTCAATAATTTTTATAATATGATTAAAAATAATATTCATATTATCCAAATAATTTTCTAAAAAATTGAATTTTATATTTTAAAATAAGAATCGATATTTATTGAGAAATACTGTGTTTTTTGACAATAACAATTTTTAGACACTTATAAAAATTACATTTGACTACTTAAAAATAATACGATAATTTATAATTAATAAAATTTAGTTTATAAAAATATTTTTTATTTAAAAAGACCATTAATCCATGAATATAAATTGCATAATTGATTTTGAATATTAACGGAAAATACTATTTGTGTTTTATTGAATCAAAATCAAAATAATTTATAAAGTAATAATATTGTGGTGAAAACATATTCAATATTTTATAAAACCTAAAATACATACTCATATTTCTATTTTCTTGATACATATCCCTTTAGTACAATAGTAAAGTCCCTTGGAGTAAGGTGTGTGATGGTGAGATTTTTACAGTGTGGTTCGGTGAATATTGTTTGGGTCATGATCTCAATGAGCTTGAACTTCTCCCATAAATTTTTTATCTCATGATTGTTTTATTATATCTCACATTGGGATTTGTCAAGGTAAAAGACCAAAGATTATATATCACTTAGATACTTCGATAAATGGGCTTCATATGGTATGATCCTTTTGTTTGATTTTGTTACTTACATTGTCTATGTTAATTGAATTTGTTAAAACCATATATTTACACTAATATTGTTATCACTATTCAATGTCTATATTATCATTGTTAATGATGCTTAACAATCTTTTAAATATGAACCTTATAATTTTCGTTGTTTTCTATAACCATATTACATCATATTACTTTTAATTAAATCAAAAGGGGAATTTTATTTATAACAGTTTGAGTAGTCATAATCTTCCCAACTTAAGAAATTTCACCACTGAAATTTTCTTTTCCCACATTAATATAGATAAGGATAACTATGTTTCCTCACCTCCTCTAGTTCCCACATTACTTCTTCAAACATTTGGGGTTTCCATATCACTTTGACCAGGTACATTGTCTTATTTTTTAGAACCTCGTCTTTCTAATCTAATCTCTTCACCTATTGCTCCTTGTATGGGAGATCATTCTACAATGATATCACATATGGATTGAGTAAATGTGAGGGTTCTAGTGTGTGCTTTCTCAAGATCAATACATGGAATTCATAATTGACTTTATATAGGTTAGTTGAGAATTCTAGTCAATAGGCCACAACTCCAATGAGATCAAGGATCTCAAATGGGATGATGTATATTAGACTAAGATTTCCCTTCTTCCCAAATATCACCACTTTATTCCATGGAGATATGCGAAGGAATACCATGTCTACAACCTTAAAATCTAGGTCTTGTCTATGATTTTCAACATAGCTCTTTTATCAACTCTGAGAAACCATTATGTGATGTTGAATGGTCTTAGCCTTTTCCACCATTTATTTGACCATTTATGGACCTAGTGGTTTTCATTCCCCAACTTCATCCCATCATGTTAGTGTTTTACAACTCTTCCCATAAAGGTATTATTAGGGATCCATTTTTATGTTTGATTGGAAACTATTATTGTGTGAAAACTAAAATAGAAGAAGATGTGGATCCCATCCTACTTTGAATTCAATTGAGCATGCTCTCAACATGTCCTAAAGTGTTTGGATAGAATTCTCAAATTTTCCATCAGTTTGAGGGTGATAAGTCATTACAAATTTCAACTCAATGTTTAGAGAATGTTCAATACTTTTATAGAATTAATAGGTGAATCTCGAATCTCAATTGGATATAATTGATAGTGGTCCTCCATGTTACCTCACCACTTCTATGATGTATATTCATGCGTGTTGATCTTGTGATATGCCCCCTTGAATCACAATGAAATTTAAATTCTTTGTAAGACATTAAACCACGAACAAGATGTCATGGTTTCCTCTAGATATCTTTGGAAGTATAGTGACAATTTACATAGTGATGTTTTCCCATTTCCAGGTAGGTATGGGTAATGGTTGCATAATACCTTTATATTTTTGCCTTTCTACCTCCAATTGATGACATAAAAGACATATTAATGTCTACTATGTGATATCCTTATTCATATAATCCCAAAAATAATATTCTCAAAGATCTCGATACATCTTTCTACTTCTAGTATGGATATAGAAGGTTGAGCTATGTGCATCATCAAAAAACTCCTTCTTTATCTTAAGATTTGACAGTACATATAGTCTTAACCCAAATCTTACAACACCTTCTTAATTAATAATTAACTCTAAGGATTTCTATTTTCTTATAATTATCACTTTATTCTGAATTCCCACATCATCTATTTTGAGAATCCCTTAACCTCTCCAAAAGATACAGCTAAGATATCATTTATTAAAGGATTGATGATGTTTCTTCCTTTATGATTCTCCTGTCAATCATTTCCAAATCTAAAAAGATCACATCTATATCAATTATCATTAATGATATATTTTTTGTATCCTTTCTACTTAGATCATCTCCCACATTATTTACTTTCCTAGGAAGGTAGTGAATTGAAAACTCATTTTCCTTTTTCATCTCTAACCATCATCATTGGTTCATATTCATATCTTCCCATGTGAATATATACTCGATGATTTTATGATACAGAAATATTTCTTACTTCTCTCAAAATAATAAATGTCTCCATATTTTCAAAAGTAATTTATCCTTATCCAAATCCAAATCAAGCGTTGGGTTGATATTTTTATGAACATTAAACATCCATGAATCAAAGTCTATGGCATTATCATTTTGCATTGACACACATCCCAAAACCTTATTCAAATCATAATTTAGTACCATGAAATGTTCTCCACTTGTGCATAGAATAAGTATAGGTGTAATGATAAACCTTGTTTTAAGATCCTTAAAGCTCTTTTTTCATTCATAATTCCGAAAAAACATGATTCCCATTGGAGTTATCTTGGTTAGAGGGTTTGATAATAAGGATAAATATATCCCAAATCGATGGTAGAACACATCTAATCTAAGGAAACAACAGGTATTTTCCCCAAATGTTGGGATTTTCCATCCGTCGATTGATTCTATCTTTTAAGGGTCTAAATATATCCCATCTATTGTGATGATATGACCAAATAATGAGATTTTATTCAAACAAAACTCACATTTGTTGTATATTACATAAATACTGTCCTTTCATAAGGGTTTTAACTCATTGATTAGATGCTCCTCATGCTCCTCTTTTCCATTGGAGTATATTAAAATATCATTTATAAATACTACAAGAATTTTTTTGAGGTAATCCCTAAAGACTACATTCATCATGTCCATGAATATTTTTGGAGCATTTGTGATTCTTAATGGGATCACTGTGAACTAATAGTGCTCATACATTGTACAAAAAGGATTCTTGATGAAATCACCCTTCTTCATCCTAATTTGGTAATATCCCAATCATTGATAAACCATGGATAAGTATTTTTATCCACAAAGTTAATCAAACAAGTAATCAATCTATGGAAGAGGGTACTTATTATTTTTCCTGATCATTTGGTGATCATAGTAATGAATGAAAAGGCACATTGATCCATCCTTCTTCTTGATGAAGAGGACTGGTGAACCCTAGAGTGATGCACATGGGCATATAAACCATTTATCTAGATTCTACTGTAGTTTTTTCATTAGAACCTCAAGTTTCAAAACATGAATTATATATTGAGTCTTGGATAATGAAAATTACCAAGGTATAAACTTGATGGAATATTAAACCTCTCAGGTATGTGTAAGACCAAATTTTTTTTCAAGAAACACCTTAATGTATTCCCTCATAATTGGAATGTCTTCAAGGATGATCATTTTCTTAGACTCAGCCATTTAATATATATATGATTAATCATGAGAAAATAATATCCATGATTGAGATGATGGTTCTAAAGAAGATTCATCCATATCCTTAAATTTTTATATAATCGGAGGACTATTTGAGATATGGTTATTGATTTCCTCCTCGTAGCAATTTATGTTGGCTCTATATAGGGAAATCCAATCCATGCCCATAATTTCACCAAATTACACCAAATAGAGTATGATAAGATTCATTGGTATTTTCATTCCAAATTTTTCGACTTGGGATGATTCATATACTTGGTAGGAAATAATTTCCCCTCTTCTTGTTTTCATTTATAGCTCTACATCTATGCTTTTTGGTGAAATTTGAACAGTTCTACTAAACATTCTTGATATGAAGGAATGTGTAGAACTGGAATCAAAAGGTACATTTTCTATTCTTGATTGAATAAATAACATATCTATCACAACTATGTTGTCAGGATCCACGTGAGTGGTTGTGAATAAATAACCTCACCCTTGCTTCATTTAAGGTAGTTAGCTGTCAAAAAACCCCTTGGCTTAGTGAATTGGTTTGAAATGTTTGCCGATTCCTTTTAGTTAATGAATGAATAATAAACTAAGGGTTGAATAAAGAATTCCTTTCCTCTATTGTATTAGATGGTTCCTCCTATTGGTAATAATTGTATATGTATCTATCCTTCCCACAACCCCTCATCCCCCTTAGGAAAAATTTAGGATGCTTCCTACTTTACCTTGGGAAAGTGGGGTGTTGAAATTTCTTAGCACTGTTATATTTCTCCATTGGATTTCCAGAATTAAAATCCACTTTATACTTCGTATCCAAATTATATGTTATATATTCTCATATCTCTATTTTTACATTGATGGAACATTAGACAATTTCCTCATAGCTGTCAAAGTCATGGATCTCCAAGGATTTTCGTAGACTTGGTTTTATCCCACCAAAGAAGAGTTAAAGCTTGAATTTGGGGGGTAATGATAAGGCCAGAGGCATATCATGCAAGTATTGGGATGTTTTCTTTATACGCACCAATATATTCATCATCTTTTCACCTGTGGGAAAGGAAATCCCTTTCCATTTTAATTTGGAGAGTGCATGGAAATTATTTTCAAAAAATTCAGGAATTTATTCCACCCCATCACTTGGATCTCATACTTAGACTTTGTATTCTTGATCAATGTCCACCGTTGATCATCTTCTTCCTCCATATGATAAAAATCATGTATAAAATTCTCATGTTCAAAACATTGATGAATGGAGAAGATCTTATAAAAGGATTTGATCAATTAGTATAGGATTATGGGATCAGAATATCCATTTAAAGTCGGAGGAATATTTTTCATAAATGAATAAATTGAAACATTATCTTTTATTAGGGGGACTTGGGTGCTCCTCATGATCTAGTTTTCTATTCATAACCAAATTCAGTAGAGATATTATCGTCAAAAAAATTTCGATTCCCACTCCCATCGTTTTGGGCATCTCGTTGGGGAAGTCATCACATTGCCCTTTTCATTTTTAATTTACATGATTCTTCCTATTTATGGCCATTGGCTTGAATAAAAATGAAAATTAAAGATGATTACTTTTAAAATATTAAAGACATAAAGAGGAATCTAATGACATTAATAGGATAACTTAAAACATATATTTATTTCCATAAAAATTAATTTCTAGGCTTCAATCTATGTTATCCATGATCTATTTCTTATCATATATTCTTATTGGAGTTTTTTTCCCATAATAATGGTTTGTAATGAGATTATGAATTTACCTAATTATATCCCTTGAGAGTGTCAAAATAGGGTCATAGTAAGACCGATTGTTGTCTACCATGTTACACTGATTCAGGCCTGACACACCTTGTAGGATTTTTTACCCCTAGGTACATCTGTGCCAGAGCCCTGCCCACCGGCAATATCTTGATAGGGATATATCTTCTTGATAAACCAAGTACTCTATACTTACCAGATTTTATGGATTTTTCTTATACCGAGTCTTATCCAAAAATATTTTTCTATAGTTTTTTAATCCCAATACCAAAAAATAATCTTTTCCTTCAATAGAAATTATGAAAACCCTACTATTTATTACAAATTAATTCATTATTTATTACATAAAATAACATATAATATATCCTGGAAGATCAATTATTCTATTATAATTGTAAATTAGGTTCATTTAATAACAACTTACAATAGGATAAACATCTTCTTTACTGAAAACATCATTAGCATTCTAGAAAATAATACTTCAAGGGATAACCTGGGGTTAAAAATAAGAAAGGGGTGACATATAAATCCTAAAAAGTGAATAATAATGTAATAATTTAACACATATTAGACAATAGAAATAAAAATAGGGAATAAAATAAACATGAATAATAAGTAATGATATATAATTTTAATCATTACGTGTGAAATATGGAAACAAATTAAAACAATGCATCATAATCACAGGTCAAGGATAAATACCAAGGCATCATGATGGAAAAAGTCCCATAATTGAATCAGGTTCAATAACTATCCCAAAATCACATATCATGATAGAAAAAAATTTACCAATTAATTGGATAGCTATATAATTCTTGGTTCACATTTCACTTTCATTTAATTCTCATGCTTAAGTGTTCCACATAGATCATTCAATATGGATTCAGTCATTATCACAACTTATTCCACAATCATGGAGTGTGGAATAAAAATATGTATGTCCCAAATAAGAAAATAATTTTTTTATAATTCATAATTACATTGATAGAAATTGGTTACGGTATTCAATACACATTTGTTTTGGCATTGAAAATCATGGTGAAATTTCGGCCGCATAATGATGTCACATAAATATTTATAAATTGGGTTGATGGGAGTGAAAGAGATATATAATATAATGACCCATACTTTACATACATTGTTAATACTTCAAAATTGAAGCACATGTATTACAACATATGACAAAACCACAAAGGACCATATAGGTATAGTGTCTTTAGAAATTGGGAAACATAAACAATTGGTTCATAAATCTTCCACAGTGTCTCCCATTTATTTCATCATATCTAGGGTCCCTTTTAGCATATTCTAATTAATATCCATCTTCATGACCTGGGGAAAAGAAAACATAAAAGGGTGAGCTCAAATGCTCAGCAAGGGAAAATAAAGGAAATAAAAATCAAATCATATCTTTTTGAATATCATAACCTGCAAAAGACATCATAATATCTTAACATGGAATAAATCATAGAAGTGAAAATTAGATCCCCATAATCATAACATAAAACTTGAATCTTTGTGGCATGCACACATAGTCATGGAAAATCATTTCTTGTTATTCATGACTCATTGCCAAGACTATCTTAGCGGACAAAGATCATTTCTGAACCGAGTTCACTCCTCGTTTCAGTCCTGTATCACTGAACCGAAATAACCTTCCGTTCCAGCCGTGTCTATCTCATGAGATATAAATATTTACCCAATGAATTGGAGGGAGATATAGGTCCCACCCATCTTATAATGAAACCTTTCTTATGTGTGCCACATAATCATAAATCATACATTATCGCATAACACATGTAACAAAAATGGGATTCTTGAAACATCATGACATCATAAAACAAATCATATAAGGTAAATGACTTCATAAAAATAATTCCCTCACAACATAATCAAATCAATGTAATAATAGCGATAAAAACAGAACCCTATATTATGTTAGATGGAAAATAATTTTGATAAAACATTTGAACTTACATTCTTGAGGAAAATATCCTTTCTACTTCAAATACACTTTTCTTTTCTTAACACGTCATACAATTATAAACTAAAAGAAGTTGATTAAAAATAAAATAGAAAACTTATAAAGGAAGATCCTTGGAAATAATGTTTTAAAAATCCATTCTTGCTTTATAAGTTAAAAAAACATTCTTCTCGTACTTTTGTCGAAAAAGTCAAAAAGTACCTCATACGAAAAACAACAAAAGATTCCTTTCTTATCCTTTACTAAAAACTCACCGAAGGGTAATAATGGATTTAAACAATTGTAGGTGGATTGAAATAATATCACATATTTATGAAACATGGATGTGGATGATAAAATACACCCGAGTAAATACCAAAGTATAAAAAATCTCGGATAAAAATGAGATTGTGATATTTTCCCTTACCTTAGGTCCGATTTGCTTGGTACGTGTCCGAAACTCCTGTATAATGGTTTAAATAATGTTATTGAATTATTCCAGAATCATACATATTTATATGATATCATATATGGTCATATTCTTAGCTTCTTATTAGTAATATTTCATTGTTACTTGTTACTCAGGTCTTTATTGTCTTTTGTTCTTATGCGTGTTTTGCCGAATAAATTCTTATTCTTCTTTTAAAGTTATCGATACCTTATATCTAGAATGGTTTTAGTGTAACATATATCATATTTATTCATTCAATTAATTTATATAATTACTATGTAAGGATGATCATGTAGAACGAGTCGCATCACATCGTGGAGACGGCATTCCGTACGTACGCACGAGCGATGATATTGTTCCCATGATCGTGGAATTGTATTTAAGTGTATTTATAATATTTCAGTATCAATATCACTTTATAATAATAATTTATAGTTACTCATTACACCATTATACCCATCCTGGTAAGGTGATGGTGGAAAATAGATTACACCACGGCGTGGAGACGGTATTCCGTACGTACGCACGCGCGATGATTTCATTTTTCCGTAGGATGGATAGAAGGTGAATTAGGGTTGTTTCATATTTATAATAACATATCATTATGTAAGTAATACTGATGTAATTACTTTATCATGAAACAACTAAATAAGAAGATGTTGAAGAAGAAAGAAATTGAAAAGATCGTAAATGGATATTACCTCTTCTTTTAAACGCCTCTTTGAATCCTCCACTTAGGGAACTAAGATTGGTATTTTAAGAAGACCAGGACCTCTAGGATTATTCTAGGGAAGTGGAGAAGGGATTTTGGTAGGGGTTGGCCGAGCTTGAGTGCTCAAATTGGTGTGAGGAGGAGGGGGAGGAGGTGCCCATTTATAAGGGAGGAGAGGGGCACCTTAGGAATATCTCAAAATATTATTTTATATTAAAGTCAAAATCGGTTTATAATGGTTCCAAAGGGTCTTATTTAGAAGGTAAAGTGGGTATGGGTCTAAATCCTATCAAAAAATAGGATTTAGACAAGTTTAGGTCATTATTTTAACCTTATTAATTAGATTTAACTCTAAGTTAAATAATTTAACTTTTACCGTGTCTTTTTGTTTTCTTACACTATATGGTTAATACACTTACTATAACATGATAAACGGACCCCAAGTTGTTTATTATTAATATATATATCCTTATCTATGTCATTTGGCCGAACCTTAGATTTTTAGGAATAAAATAACAATTAATAATATAATATTTGATTTAAAAACTATTTTGTGTCAATTTTGACACTATTTGATATATGATTTTTGTGAAAGTCATAACAGAATTATATGTTCGAACCAAGTTTATTAAATCAACACTAATATATCATAGTAACCTAGAAAATTAGTGGAATTCATAAAAAGTCTCAAATTACATTTATTTGGGCATTTATAACATCAATTATGTTAACATTTCCTTAAAAGGGTAATTACTGCATCATCGTTGTGTCATTAATAAATTAATTTATCTAAAGTCTAAAAATTATAAATAAAATATCATTATGTAGTAAATCCTTTTAGATTTCTAATGAATATTTATAATCGAATTTATCTTATTTATAAACCCATATTAAAAATGTTTTAGTTATTAAACATTGATTTTAACTATTTTAACTATTCATTAAATAAAATAATATTAAATGTCATAATCTAATCCAAGTGGACCTAAATGGTCATATTATATTCATAAGGTTGTTTTTGGTCGAATTAAACTTATCCAATAGAATTAGGACATGTGTTAGGATAATAGTCATATCATATTTACCCTTAGTTACCCTATTTACTATTAACCGCGGTAAAAAAAAGTAAAAAGTTACTATTCACCAAAAAATTATTTTTATCTCATTGAACCACATTTTACTTACTGATATCAACCGTGTCTGTCGGATTTTCGAAATTCCTTTCACAGAAGTGGTAAAATTATGTTTTATGCAAAATTCAGTTTTTAACCTACCACTTAGTGGTTTCACTATTCATCAAAAATTGAATGTTTTTAGAAAAATACCAAAATTTCACCCTAGGCTAATTTCGGTATTCCGAATCCAAAAATGAAGTCCATTTTGAAATATAAAATTTCAAAAAAGTGGTTATTACTATTCATAATTGCTATTTTAAATAATATTTTAATAGCATATCGTCGTTTAGTGAAACTCAGTATTGCGTACAACACAAGCTATCGAGGAAGGTCGCGATTGCGTGTAAAGTAAGCCAAACTAGTGTGTAGTGAAAGATTCTTTTGATGATATATAATATAAAAACTAAATATTACTCATAAAAATCTCGGGTGTTACATTCTACCCCGCTTAAAAAGAATTTCGCCCTCGAAATTCGTCACTTTGTAACAAACAGATGAGGATACTTCTCCTCATCATATCCTCAAGCTCCCATGTAGCTTCTTCAAGTTGGTGGTTCCTCAATAAAACATTCACCAATCGAGTGGTCTTGTTTCGTAGGACTTTTTCGCTATGATCCAGAATCTATATCGGTTGTTCTTCATAAGAAAGATCTTGCTCCAGCGGTACAACTTCTGAGCTGAGTACATGTGAAGGATCAGGTATGTACTTTCTCAGGAGAGATACATGGAACACATCGTGAACTCGAGAGAGATTCAGTGGAAGCGCCAATCGGTAAGCTACCTTTCCAACACGATTCAGTATTTCGAAAGGACCGATATATCTAGGGATCAACTTCCCCTTCTTTCCAAATCTGATAACCCTCTTCCAGGGAGTTATTCGTAAGAACACTTTATCACCCACTTCAAACTCTAGGTCTTTTCTTCGGTTGTCTGCATAACTTTTCTGTCGACTCTGAGCGTCTCTTATGTGTTGTTGAATAGATCTGACCTTTTCTTCTATTTCATCAATGAGATCAGGTCCTAATATCATTCTTTCCCCAACTTCATCCCAGTAAGTTGGAGTCCTGCATTTCTTTCCAGAGAGAGCTTCATAAAGAGCCATCTGAATACTAGAGTGAGAGCTATTATTATAAGAAAATTCCACCAAAGGTAGGTGTTGATCTCAACCTCCATTGAAATCCATAGAGCAAGCTCTCAACATATCTTCTAGGGTTTGAATTGTTCTCTCAGACTGACCGTCTGTCTGAGGATGATAAGCAGTGCTGAAACTCAACTCTGTATCCAGAGTACACTGAAGACTTCGCCAGAACTTCGAGGTAAATCTCGGATCCTGATCAGATATAATAGAAAGTGGTACTCCATGCAATCCTACCACTTCCTTTACATATATCCTGGCAAGCTGATCTAGAGAGAAATCCTCTCTAATAGCAATGAAGTGTGCAGACTTTGTAAGACGATCAACTATGACCCAGATAGCATTATTGCCTTTGGATTTTTTAGGAAGTCCTGTGACAAAGTCCATAGTGATGTTTTCCCATTTCCATTCGGATACAGATAATGGTTGTAAAATCCCCCTAGACTTTTGTCTCTCAGCTTTAACTTGTTGACAAACCAAGCATCGAGAGACATATTCAGCAACATCTCTTTTCATGTCATCCCACCAGAAGTACTCTTTCAGGTCCCTATACATCTTCGTGCTTCCAGGATGAATAGAGAATGAAGAACTATGAGCCTCATCCAGCATCTCCTTCTTTAATTCGGGGATGGGAGGAACACAAACCTGATTTCTGAACTTTATTATCCCATCACAATCAAGGTTGAATTCAGGAACATTTCTCACCTTCTTTTGTAACTCGACATCTTCTTTCTGCGCCTCTTTAATATTCACATGTATAGATGGTTGAACATTCATTAGAGAAAGATAAGATTTGTCCCCTTCCATAATAATTCCAAGATCCATCCTTTGTAAATCCATAAATATTGTATCTTTTGTGATCCTCATCATGGATAAAATAGCATGGTCTTGTCGACATAATGCATCTACCACCTTGTTTGCTTTCCCAGGGTGGTAATGGATTAAGCAGTCATAATCCTTAATCAGTTCCAACCATCTTCTTTGATGCATATTCATCTCCTTTTGTGTGAAAATATATATTAAACTTTTATGATCATTATAAATATCACACCTTTCACCATAAAGGTAATGCCTCCAAATCATTAATGCAAAGATTACCGAAGCTAACTCCAAATCATGTGTTGGGTAATTTTGCTCATGGATTTTCAACTGTCGTGAGGCATAAGCTATCACCATATCATTTTGCATAAGAACACTCCCCAATCCCTTCGTGGATGCATCACTGTAGATCACAAACCTTTCTCCACTACAAGGCAGTGTGAGCACAGGTGCAATGGATAACCTTCTTTTCAACTCCTTGAAATTCTCTTCACATTCCTCTGTCCAAACAAACTTAACTCATTTTCGAGTCAACATGGTGAGTGGATTAGATAATCGTGAAAAATCTTTTACAAAACGTCGATAATATCCAGCCAAACCAAGAAAACTTCGGCTCTTAGTTACTGTTGCTGGTCTCGATCATCTTTCGATAACCTCTGTTTTTGCTGGATCCACAGATATCCCCTCTTTTGAGATTATGTGACCCAAAAAAGCAACTTTTTGAAGCCAAAACTCACACTTGGTAAATTTGGAATAAAGCTTCTCTTTTCTCAGGGTCTTCAATATAATTCTCAAGTGATCTTCATGCTCTTCCTTTCTCTTTGAATAGACAAGAATATCGTCTATAAAGACTACCACAAATTGATCAAGATAGTCTCTAAAGACTCTATTCATTAGATCCATGAAGATAGCAGGGGCATTAGTAAGACCAAATGGCATCACTATAAATTCATAGTGTCCATACCTTGTACGGAAAGCCGTTTTTGGTATATCCTCCCTTTTGACCCTTAATTGATGATACCCTGAACGAAGATCAATCTTGGAAAAGGATTGAGCTCCGTGTAGTTGGTAAAATAAGTCATCAATGCATGGGAGAGGATATTTGTTCTTGATAGTGATCTTGTTAAGTTCTCGATAATCAATGCAGAGTCTCATTGATCCATCTTTCTTCTTAACAAATAGAACAGGTTCTCCCCAAGGTGACACACTAGGGCGTATGAATCCCTTATCAAGATTCTCTTGGAGTTGCTTCTTCAATTCCTGCAACTCAATTGGGGACATTCTATAAGGTGTCTTTGAAATAGGCAAAGCACCCGGTACGAGTTCTATTGAAAACTCAACTTCACGATTTGGTGGAAGACCCAGTAATTCCTTTGGAAAGACATCATCAAAATCTCGTACGATGGGAATATTCTTAATCATGAGTTTCTCACCAACCATTTGAGATAAATAACCTTCATTTAGTGGAGTCAATACCCATAAAATGGAAGAAATTTCCACTGGAAGGTTATGTTCATCCTTGCATTGATAGACTATCATAGATTGATCTGGAATATGAAATGTGACTTCCCTTCTTTGGCAATTGATATGAGCTCTGTATAAAGTAATCCAATCCATGCCAAGAATCACATCGAATTCCACAAAAGGAAGGATCACAAGATTTGCAGGAAGCACTTTCCCACAAATGTCAATTGGAGAAGAATTATAAACTTTTGATGCGATTGATGTGCCATTAGGCGTTGTTACAGCTAACTCAACATCTAATTGTTGAGGTAATACGATGATACCCTTAGAAAATTCTTCAGAAATAAAAGAGTGGGTGGATCCATAATCAAATAAAACATTTTCTACTTTAGAGTGGATGGTAAGTGTACCTTTCACCACTTCATTATCGTACTCCACATCGCTGATAGAAATTGCATGTGACTTTCCTTTGTCTTTAGACTTAAGAGTTTGTTGACGTCGACCATCGTCATCAACCCTTGGATTTGGGCATTGATTGGCATAATGCCCCATCTCCTTGCACTTGAAACATTGAAGTGTAGTAGGTTCATTCTGTGTATCCCTTCCTTTGTTTGCATCATTAGACATCTTCTTCCCATTATCACAGCATTCAAATGCCCGATGACCATCCTTTCCACATTTGATACATTTACTTGTCCCTTTAAGACAACTCCCTCCATGTTTCTTCCCACACTTTGATCATAAGGGAAAGCTCATCTTCTTTTCACTGTGCTCTTTAGATTTTCCTTTGATTTCCATTTTCCTCTTCTTATCAAACCCATATGACTGATGGGTTACTCCAATCTCCATCTCGACTTTGAGAGCATATCGAATGATTTCCTCATAGCTATTGAAGTCCCTTATGGCTAACGCCCTTCGAAGACTTGGTTTTAAGCCACTAAAGAATCGATCGATCTTACTCTCAGGTTGGATAATAATACCAGAAGCGTACCTTTCAAGTCTTGTAAAATTTTATTCATAGGTACCAACATATTCATCATCCCTTTGCTTCAATTCAAGAAACTCCTTCTTCATCTTAGTTCAAGGAATACGAGGGAAATACTTATTGAAAAATAAGTGTTTGAACTCATCCCATTCCATGGACTCAATTTCATCCATTGGCCTCGTATTCTTGATACGATTCCACCATTGATCAGCTTCTCCTTCCAAACAATATACCGCTAAGATGACTTTATCATGTTCAGAACATTGAAGAAATGAAAATATCTTTTCAGTGGTACTAATCCATTGTTCAGCCACTAATGGATCAGTTGAACCACTGAAAGAATGTGGACGCTGCCTCATGAAGGATTCAACAGAATGTTTCTCCTTCCTTTGTTCGTTTGGAAGTCATGCATGATTCATATCTTGAGAAAGTTGTGTGAGCATGGCTAAATGATTTTGCATTCGAGCTCCCATATAGTTTGGTTGCTCAGGGGGAAAATCATTTGATTTCCCATCGCATTCCGCATTAACACGGTTCCTTCGGGTTCCAGCCATTGACTAAAACCAAGAAGAATAGTGTGAGCATCACTAATTATAATAGGAAAACCACATAATTCAAGAATAAAATTTTCACTCTTAAGGTCTTATCCTAGGTTATTCATGGAAATTTCTAAAACACTAAGATTGTGTTCTATGCTTAGACTTATCCTTAGGGTTCTTACTAAGGATTTCACATCCTAGTTTCCAAAGGTTGACTATACCTTTCCTCTGATAGCAACTATAACGACCCATACTTTACATACATTGTTAATACTTCACAATTGAAGCACACTTATTACAACATATGACAAAACCACAAAGGACCGTATATGTATAGTGTCTTTAGAAATTGGGAAACATAAACAACTGGTTCATAAATCTTCTATAGTGTCTCCCATTTATTTCATCATATCTAGGGTCCCTTTTAGAATATTCTACTTAATATCCACCTTCCTAACCTGGGGAATAGAAAACATAAAAGGGTGAGCTCAAATGCTCAGCAAGGGCAAATAAAGGAAATAAAAATCATATCATATCTTTTTGAAGATCATAACCTGCAAAAGAGATCATAATATCTTAACATGGAATAAATCATAGAAGTGAAAATGAGATCCCCATAATCATAACATAAAACTTGAAATTTTGTGGCATGCACACATAATCATGGAAAATCATTTCTTGTTAGTCATGACTCATTTCCAAGACTATCTTAGAGGACAAAGTCCATTTTTGAACCGAGTTCACTCCTCGTTTCAGTCCTGTATCACTGAACTGAAATAACCTTCCGTTCCAGCCATGTCTATCTCATGAGATATAAATCTTTACCCAATGAATTGGAGGGAGATATAGGTCCCAACCATCTTATAATGAATCCTTTCTTATGTGTTCCACATAATCAAAAATCATACATCATCACATAACACATGTAACCAAAATGGGATTCTTGAAACATCATGACATCATAAAACAAATCATATAAGGTAAATGACTTCATAAAACTAATTCCCTCACAACATAATCAAATCAATGTAATAATAGGGGTAAAAACAGAACCCTATATTATCTTAGATGGAAAATAATTTTTATGAAACATTTGAACTTCCATTCTTGAGGAAAATATCCTTTCTACTTCAAAAACACTTTTATTTTCTTAACATGTCAAACAATTATAAACTAAAAGAAGTTGATTAAAAATACACTTGAAAACTTATAATGGAATATTCTTGGAAATAATGTTTTAAAAATCCATTCTTGTCGTATAAGATAAAAAACATTCTTCTCGTACTTTAGTCGGAAAAGTCAAAAAGTACCTCATACGAAAAACGACAAAAGATTCCTTTCTTATACTTTACTAAAAACTCACCGAAGGGTAAAAATGGATTTAAAAAATTGTAGGTGGATTGAAATAATATCACATATTTATGAAACATGGATGTGGATGATAAAATACACCCCAGTAAATACCAAAGTATAAACAGTCTTGGATAAAAATGAGATTGTGATATTTTCCCTTACCTTAGGTCCGATTTTCTTTGTACGTGTCCGAAGCTCCTGTATAATGGTTTAAATAACGTTATTGACTTATTCCAGAATCTTAAATATTGATATGATATCATATATGGTCATATTCTTAGCTTCTTATTAGTAATATTTCATTGTTACTTGTCACTCGGGTCTTTATTGTCTTTTGTTCTTATGCGTGTTCTGCCGAATAAATTCTTATTCTTCTTTTAAGGATATTGATACCTTATATCTAGAATGGTATTAGTGTAACATATATCATATTTATTCATTCAATTCATTTATATAATTACTATGTAATGATGATCATGTAGAACGAGTCGCATCACATCGTGGAGACGGTATTCCGTACATATGCACGAGCGATGATATTGTTCCCATGATCGTGGAATTGTATTTAAGGGTATTTATACTATTTCAGTATCAATATCACTTTATAATAATCATATATAGTTACTCATTACACCATTATACCCATCCTTGTAAGGTGATGGTGGAAAATATATTACACCACGGCGTGGAGACGGTATTCCGTACGTAAGCACGTGCGGTGATTTCATTTTTCCGTAGGATGGATAGAAGGTGAATTAGGGTTATTTAATATTTATAATAACATATCAGTATGTAAGTAATACTGATTTTATTACTTTATCATTAAACAACTAAAGAAGAAGAAGTTGAAGAAGAAAGAAATTGAAAAGATCGGTAATGGATATTACCTCTTCTTTTAAACGCCTCTTTGAATCCTCCACTTAGGGAACTGAGATTGGTATTTTAAGAAGACCAGGAACTCTAGGATTATTCTAGGGAAGTGGAGAAGGGATTTTGGCAGGGTTTGTCCGAGCTTGAGTGCTCAAATTGGTGTGAGGAGGATGGGGAGGAGGTGCCCTTTTATAAGGGAGGAGCGGGGCACCTTAGAAATATCTCAAAATATTATTTTATATTAAAGTAAAAATCAGTTTATAATGGTTCCAAAGGGTCTTATTTCGAAGGTAAAGTGGGGATGGGTCGAAATCCTATCAACCAATAGGATTTAGACAAGTTTAGGTTATTATTTTAACCTTATCAATTAGATTTAACTCTAAGTTAAATAATTTAACTTTTACCGTGTCTTTTTGTTTTCTTACACTATATGGTTAATACACTTACTATAACATGCCAAACGAACCCCAAGTTGTTTATTATTAATATATATATCGTTATCTATGTAATTTGGCCGAACCATAGATTTTTAGGAATAAAATAACAATTAATAATATAATATTTGATTTAAAAACTATTTTGTGTCAATTTTGACACTATTTGATATATGATTTTTGTAAAAGTCATAACAGAATTATATGTTCGAACCAAGTTGATTAAATCAACACTAATATATCATAGTAACCTATAAAATTAGTTTAATTCATAAAAAGTCTCAAATTACATTTATTTGGGCATTTATAACATCAATTATGTTAACATTTACTTAAAAGGGTAATTACTGCATCATCGTTGTGTCATAAATAAATTAATTTATTTAAAGTCTAAAAATTATAAATAAAATATCATTATGTAGGAAATCTTTTTAGATTTCTAATTAATATTTATAATCTAATTTATCTTATGTATAAATCTATATTAAAAATGTTATAGTTATTAAACTTTGATTTTAACTATTTTAACTGTTCATTAAATAAAATAATATTAAATGTCATAATCTAATCCAAGTGGACCTACATGGTCATATTATATTCATAAGGTTGTTTTTGGTCGAATTACACTTATCCAATAGAATTAGGACATGTTTTAGGGTAATAGTAATATCATATTTACCCTTAGTTACCCTATTTACTATTAACTGCGGTAAAAAAAAGTAAAAAGTTACTATTCACCAAAAAATTATTTTTATCTCATTGAACCAAATTTTACATACTGATATCAATCGTGTCTGTCGGATTTTCGAAATTCCATTCACAGAAGTGGTAAATTATGTTTTATGCAAAATTCAGTTTTTAACCTACCACTTAGTGGTTTCACTATTCATCAAAAATTGAATGTTTTCAGAAAAATACCAAAATTTAACCCTAGGCTAATTTCGGTATTCCGAATCCAAAAATGAAATCCATTTTGAATGATAAAGTTTCAAAAAGTGGTTATTACTATTCATAACGGCTATTTTAAATAATATTTTAATAGCATATCGTCGTTTAGTGAAACTCGGTATTGCGTACAACGCAAGCTATCAAGGAAGGTCGTGATTGCGTGTAAAGTAAGACAAAATAGTGTGTAGTGAAAGATTCTTTTGATGATATATAATATAAAAACTAAATATTACTCATAAAAATCTCGGGTGTTACATATAATCATTTAGAAATTAAATGTAAAGAAACAGTTAAATGTAAATACATGTACCATAATATGTAATTGGAAATAAAAGGAATTCTATAATAAATAAACTTGAATATGGAAGAGAAGGTGAGGATCCCTTGATTTAGTATTTGACTCCAAATGCTTGGTATAAGATTATTCAGAGCTTGGATGAACATTGGTGGGACTCTAGAGAGGGTAGGAAAATATAATGACATAATACAATGATTTTAGTAAAGATGAATTGGATATTTCCTAGTTTTATATTGGAAATGATTAGGAATTTCTATAATATTTTTCAAACATATGCTTCGAATTCTATATAATTAAATAACTAAAACCAAAAAACATCCCATGGTTTCTGAAAAATGGGAGTGTTTTTTTATTATTTTAAAATTCCATGGCCCGAACATAATAAAAATATACCCTTGATTATTTAGAGGCGATTCATTCTATTATAGAAGTGATTTTAAAATCATACAATATATTAATGGTTTTGGAGGATTCATAATGGGTTTATAAAATCAATAAAATAAACATAAAATCACATTTTTTTAATTTAAAGCATATATTTAGTTAATTATACCATTTATATTATTTATTACATCAATTTTGTGTTGGTATGATGTCATAATACATATTTTATATTTATACTATATTTATTTTTTACCAGAAAATCCGACTATCGTAGAAAATTATGAAAAATTAACCATTAGATTTTTTAAAAATTGTGATTGAAAAATAATATTCATATTTTCCAAATAATTTTATAAATGTTATCATTTTTAATTTTAAAATACGAATCGATATTTATTGAGAAATGTTGGGTTTTTTTGACAATAACAGTTTTCAAACACTTATAAATATTACAGTTGACATGAAAAAAATATATGAACATCTATATTTGATAAACATTATTTAATAATAATATTTTATTAAAATAATATTTATTTAAAAAATCCATTAAATTATGAAAATAAATCCCTTAATTGTATTTGAATATTACCCGAAAATACTATTTGTCTTTTGTCGAATCAAAATAAAAATCAATTATAATGTAAAAATAATTTTGTGAAAACATATTCAATATTTTATAGAAAATATATTACATAATCATATTTATGGGGTTTTCATACGTATCCCCTTAACAAACTAGCAATCACCCTAATAAGAAGTTGTGCGACAGTGAGATTTTCATAGGGTGGTTTGGAGATTATGGTTTGGGTCGTGAAGTTGATGACCTTGAACATCATTGTCAAATAGTTTCACCCATACATAATTTCTGGGATATCATATTGGGTTTTTTCAAGGAAATAACCCATAGATGCTCAATCCATCAAAATATCTAATAAATGGTCTTCATAATGTACAATTCTATTGGTTGAGGCAATCACGTCCTTATTCTGTGTCAACTAGTTTTGTTAAAACCCTATATTTATACGAATCATGTAGTCACTATTAAATGAATATATTATCAATGTTAATGATTCTTAACGTAATTTTAAATCTTAACCAAATAAATGAATGTGTTTTCTAAAAACATATTCCATAATAAGACATTTAATTAAATCAAAAAGTTGATTTTTATTTATAACAGTTCTGGTTGTTACAATATTCTATTGAGGGGAGTATATGTGTAGACTACTATCCTATTTAATTTATGGAATATATTTCTAATCCTCCTTCTGGTGTTACCATTCCATTAGTCACAGAAGGTCAGGCATTATGCAGGCTGATCTAGTAGCCGATTCATGCTTTAATTTCTAAGAATCCATTGGAAACATTTGATGACCAATGGGAATGCCTTCATCCGATAATTAATGACTTGGGGGAGGTGGAATATGGTTTTGATCACGAAAAAATATATGAAATCATGAAATATATTATCCTAACATTGAAATATTTTTCCACCAAAGAGAGGTCATTGCGTGATCTTGTAGATGAGGGTACCCTTGCTAGAAATATGAAGGATGCTTTGGAGGAACTGGATTAGAGTCACCAATATATATATATAATTTACTAGCGCAAATGGATTTATTAAAAATAAAGACATCGAGATATGAGAAAATCCTAGCTTTCCTATGTTCTACCCACTAAACATCATCATCCTCATTTGAAACTTCTGAAAAGAAAGTTTAGGAGCTGACTACATCAGTCGAGACTATTCATCCTGGGGAAGAAGAAGAAGATTTGGGGAGAGATAAACATCATAATTCAATTTAAACATCTCATTAGACTCTTTCTAACTTGTTGATTTTAGTATATTATATCTTATTGTAGTTTGATGCACTATATTTTGGATGATATTCTTGGAGAGACTTTGAAATTTGGAGATTCCCCTTATTGCACACTATCAATGAATGGATTATATGAACCATTCATGTTGTTATCTAGTTTTTTATTTCTTTAATTAATGATGTTCAGGAAATTTTTATGATCCTATTATATATGAATTACCAATGACACCCATCCTTTTCATAATATTAATAAAACTTAAATGTCTGAATCTGTATATTTAAATCATAACAAATTCCTCTCGAGAAGTGTGCACGAGTTCCCACTGAAATGATATTATTTATTAATATGTTTGTTCTAGTTCTATTAAAATCACATATTTCTAAAAAATTACATTTTGGTATAATATATGTCCCAGAGGGAGAGTTCTCTTTATTTTCCTGAAGCTGATAGGCTTGGTGAGCATAGCTGGATTTTTTACTATGGCCAAATAGTTTCCATTACAAGATTTTCCATTATTTTAGACTAAATAACTATTTTTTATAGTTTAGGGTAGTTTAGTTCAGACCATCTATCAATATAGTTTATGTTATTTTATCTCGGACCATCTATTACTATAGTTTAGGGTCTTTTATCTCAAACCATCTATCATTGTAGTTTAGAGACTTTTAGCTCAAGCCTTATATCACTGTAGTTTAGGGTATTTTAGCTTGGACCTTAGGATTCTATGAAGTTTAAATTCATAATTCCAAGACTTTATTGATGATCCTAGAATATTGTGAAGACCTTCCAGGAATATTCAAAAACATACTATGATACTTGAGTTTTGTCGTGGTGTTGGCAAGGCTCATGAGGATTAGGGATCCTTTCCTACAGGGAGGAAATGCCTATGGTTGGTAGTTCGAAGACCTTATGCATCGATATTATTGTCAAATAGTGGTTTATCCTATCATTTACATGATTCATGTAAAATTTATGGTGGTAATATTGGTTAATAGTGAAATACTAGGGATGCTAGGTCCATTTAGATAGTTGTGATATGGGTTATGTAAATAATTTTCATATGAAATTGAATTGATGGGTAATGATATGAGGTATGCATACTTGGTATAACCCAATATACTCCACGTTTCAGAGATCCTCTGTGGTGTTAATGGTTATCATGAGGATTTGTGATCCATTTTTATAATGCGGGGATTCCTCTGGTTGGTAGTTCTAAGCCCATTATACATCAATGGAATGGTAAAATAGTGGTTCCCCACTATTTTAAATGGGATTTGGGATATTTGTGAAGATTGAAGCATCAATCCAATGATATAGGGATTAATGAAAATCTATCAAGGAAGGGTTATGACACACTAGGTAAATTTAGCTCTTAATTTGTGATACCCGTGACATATAGCCTATGTTATTGAATCATGAGGTCTAGGCCATCAAAACATTTGGGAATGGAGTGTTGCATTCATTCCTTGAGAAAGGGTATAAAACATGATGACATAACATTGGGGATGTTTAATAAACTTGAATATTCTAGTTTCAGGGATTGTAAATCATGGTCTATGAATATTTGAGTCACATAGAAATGGGAACCGGTGGGTATAGGTCAACCATAGAAGAAGATATGAGCCTCTAAAATTCCAAACGTTCAAGACATTGACTCCTAGATTTATGGGTGACAACCTGGGATATAGCGGTGTATTTGAAAAAGGAATTTATTTTTGTTAGTATTCTATGGGGTGGTTTCTCCATATCATACTTAAAAAGATTGAACGTAGTTCATGAAATGTGTAATACGCTAGAATGGTTCAAGCACACTAAATTTTGGGTCACTTCCTAGTGAATGTGTTCTCATGGAGAGGAGATGAGACAAACCATTAATCTAACTTTTTTCCGGACTAGGGTGTCTTGTGAGCATAGCTTTACTTTTACTAGGGGTTAAAAAGTATGACCTATGAGATTTATGACATATTTATTTTCACACTATTTATTCCCAAAAAAATCTATAGATTAAGAGATTAGATAGAAAAGACATGATTTCTTCTTAATAATCCCTTTGTGGGTTTTCAAACTGAATTTGTTTTGCCTATTTTCATGTAGTTTAAGGTATTGTGATTTGGACCACTATAGGATACAATTTAAGGTCTTACAACATTGACCAATGTGAAGGCAGTTTAATTTCATGGCACACATGAAACAAATATGGGGGATGTTACACAAGATCCTAATTAGGATACATAGGGTCAAGAGTACCCCAACATCCATCTGATTTTGGGATAAAATTTTGTAAATCAGGTCCCAAGTTTATCAGACCATGAGTAATGATATGGGAAATCATAATGAGGATGGATTAGAACACCCTCTGGTGTTGAGCTCCACCATAATGACATCGGACTCATAAGGATAAGAAATATCTCCTTAAAGAGCTAAGATATATCTGATTGGTAGGGATCATCCCTTATTCATCAATATCATGGTCAGTAGGAGAGATAAATTTCCTTTACAAGGGCAATGAAAGGTTTTCAAGAAATTAAGGAACTCAATACATGAAGTGTGGTATATGGATTGAGGTCCTTAAAATATGGTGAAAGCACCATGTGCTCTAGTTGACCGGGGAAAGGCTCACGTGGTCCTTTGTTACGGAATAGTAATGGGTGATGGTATGAATAGTTTAACTTAATACTTTTGGTATGTACTTGATTCTATGAATTTTACCATCATGTTTAAGGGAATTTGCCTTGTAATTTAACATCATGGGGTGAGGACATATTTGTATTACAGTTTTAATGTCATGTGACCCTGATGTTTTCCTTATAGTTTAATGTCATGTGTTAAGGATGTGGGAACTGACATGGAATACTATGCAAGTTATTTTTCATGCACAACCAGGACGCACGTAGATATGACTCATACATATGAAAAAACTATTTTTATGGCTAATCCCCTATGTAGTTGGGGGGAATTTTTTTATTGGTTTCTATAGCTAGGACCAATATTGAAGATCTTAGTGTCACTATGTATCCTACGATGATAAGAATAAATGCACATGTTGTTAATGTGAATCTCTCTACAAAGGTCTGACTTGTATGCAGATATGGTCATGTTTATCATTTATTGTTGCAGTTGGTCTTAGGATTGGAGATCCGACATCAATATATATCCTCTGATGATTTGAATCAAACCACAAATAGTTCTCAAAGATGTTTATTGCACAAGTTTAACCTATATGTCGGTAGGGGTCATATTAATGAATTTTTTTTATCAGTAGACTAGGGGTTTGATATTTGGGTGTCACTACAAATCTAGTGATTAAAGGAATCAAGACACAAGTATTTCTTGAATGGAGGTTTTATAGGAGACCAACACCAACAATAGTGGTCCTATTGGGAGAGGTCCACATGAATGTGCAACTTTATGTCATGAAAGGGACATCAACTATGCTGTTTAACATTATACGATGAGGACTCACTCATTAATTCAGGGAAAAGATGAACTTTTTATGAACTATTATGCCTTTTGTGTGTGTGGGAGATCCGTTATTGAGATTCCTAAACTCCCTTGAGCTAAAATAGATGTGATAAATAATGAATGGAAAGTGTTCCACTCACAATTTAGTGGCTATCAAGGATGGTATTGGAGAATTTTTTATCATGTAGTGGCTGGAACAATATATAAGATCAAGGAATTCCTAGGTATCATATTGATATGGGAATCAATCCGTACATAGTTCTAGAAAACCCATGCAATTCAGTGTCATGTGGAAAAGAAATCGATCGTACAGTTTTGTGTCATGTGGTAAGGATGTAGGTCATGAAACATGTATGATGTTGAACCATTTGGTGGTACAATCAGTTTTAACGTAATGTGGTGAGGATTTACTCCATATCGTTTAACATCATGTTTTCAGGATGTGAAATTCTATGATGTTTAATGTCTTACTTACAGGACTTGTGATATAGTGTCATTTAATGCCATGTTTTAAGGACATGAGGTGTAGTAATGTTAAATTAATTTTTTCTAGGATGAAGGTTTATTTATGATAGATTTAAAAAGTATTTCATGATGAATATCACATTGTTGGGGGTGATAAATACTCTCCATCTGTTCTAGATAAGGATTATGCTGCATTGTGATTGTCCTTATGTTTTATGTAAGGAACTTTCCATTTGTGTTCTTATATTGGAGGATTCTTCACTAGTACCATTGGGGTCCTGAGAGGAAATACTTGTCCTCCATGTAGGAATAAATAGAGTAGAAACTTTTTATTGAAGTTTTATGTGATCTGATTCGGATGGACTTCAAGGTTGTGTAATTTACGCAACCTGTTCTCATTGAGCCGCTCAAATTCATCTATTTTCTTTTGAGAATTTTCATCATCTGAGAGCTATCCAAGAATATTTATTCAGAGCAATGGAAGATATAATTCTATGGGTAACACTTTCTCATTCCTTCACACCAATGTGTATGGAGTTGCCTGTGTAGTAGTATTCATGGTGGTATGGATGGCCCATAAATCATGGAGGATATTGGTCATCTAGGAATTCTTATCCTTATTCACCGTATTCTATATTATATTTGAAATAGACTTATTTAAGGCCACCATCTTTTCATTTTAACTACATGATATATTAATGAGTAATTGGAATTCTTATTTTAATCCAAGTATTGTTTCTTCAATTCCGTAGAACAGAAGTTGGTGTTGTTGTCCGTTAATATTGTGTGAGGTAATACAAACTTGGTGATGATATGAGCCATTATGAACGTGATGATATTATTTATCTGGAATTATTTTAGGTCAATTTCATAATAATATTTTTAAAATAAATTGATAGCAGTATGGATGTACAAGAAATGATTAGATTTGGTTGACTGTTATGGCCCTACAACATCCATTTTGAAAATGGAAAGCTGATAGAAATATTTTGAGGTATGTAGAAATTAAAGGGGTTGATCGACGAATTTTTCATGGATAATGAATGCATAATTGTCCTAGTAATGTCCACATTTTCCCATATCATGTTTTTCTAGTTTAACCCATCCTTCTGATGTGGTGGTAGAGCCTGGTCCAAGACTGATGAGTTCCATTTGAGCCTACAAGGACTTCTTTCATGATAGCAGGAATCTATATTTAAACTATGAATATGAGGAGGATTATATCAAATCCTCACTTGTATAGGGATTTTTTTACATGGAACAACCATTTGGGTAATGTTCATTGCATGACACTGAATTTATTCCCTTGTAGCTCATTTTCTCCAGAGAGATCTTTTCTAGATATAACTGACTATGGAATCCATCCATCCAGGGGTGGATATCGATTCATAAAACTACGGAGTGGTTTTGACTAAATTTATTTCTTCCATATTGGATAATATAACCAATGAGACAATTATTTGGTGTGTGATATGGAATATTTCTTCCTCCTGATCATGTTCGGCATCGAATTCGGATGCATTAGACAATGTGTTAGTGCAATCATTTTGTTATCGGGGAACATGATGCAATGTGGGATTAAAAGGGAACTCTACCATCGTTACCATAATGTATCTAGTGAGAGTGTCTAGTTCTTCCTTTTTAATGTAATATTCTCCACATATTTAATTGGTCAGTATTTCTGAATCCCCTTTCATATTTTTGTAGGATATCTACAAATATAAATATAATTCCAAGCTAGCAATGAGGCTTTGGTTTTTAAATAGATTATCTATGCAGCCTTCGGAAGTTGATAAAGAGTCTGAAGAGAAAAATAAAATCCCTATGACAACCCGATCAAGCTTTGGGTTTTCAATCATTTTGACGATAGGACTCTGGGAGGAACCATCAAAATACATCTCCAATGTTAGAGGAGTGTTATGAGGATAGAAGAATGCATCTTCTAAGAGCTTCGGGTCTATCGGTGTATTCTATGAGGTGGGATGTTTTGTGAGAAAATTATCTAGGGATTTTCCTTTCACCAACTTCTATGAACTGAAATGGATGTCATATTATTTCAAAATGACTACCCATTGGGATCGATGGTCTTTTAGAATAGGACGAACAAGTATGTACATGATCATATCAATATGATATATCAGATGGACTTCTTGGTGATACAAGTAATTCCTTATCTTCATTATTGTGAAGATGAGGGAAAGGAAGTTCTTCTCGATATAAGAGTATCTGGTCTTAGTACAAAGCTTTGTTCAGATGAGGTATTATTGATTTCTCTCACTCCACGTATCATTTTTCTATTCATGGAGAGTTCTCAATGAGCATTACATGGTGTCCACATAAAATATGGGTGCCCTCCCTTCCACCAAAGGCAGAAAAAATATTGGGTTCTATTGATAATGATTGAAAATTTTAATGGATCCCTGGTAGTCATTGTCCCATTTATAGATGATTCGGTTCTTCATTATCCAAGTGTTGGGGAGTGATTTCACGTACGAGTTGGCTATGAAACGGTGAATATAGGAGTGGTGATCTTGGATCCTCCTAAGTTATTTGAGATTTATGTGGGTGAAATTTCTAAAATAGAACATTTCTTCTCTGGGTCAATCTCTATGTTTCGGTGGCATACCAAAAAGACAAGGAACTTCTTTGATGTTACCCAAAAAGGCATATTTTAGTAGATTCGTTTTTAAACTGTATATTCATAGCTTGTCGAGGATTAGTAGAAGATCTGTGAAGTGATCATGTCATTATTGGGATTTGAAAACATGGTTGTTGATGTAACATTCATCTATCCTTCGTAGTAAATGATTAAAGTTATGATTCATGGTGTATTGATATGTGGTGATAGTGTCTTTAATACAAATGGAATGACCTCCTAGAAAAAGTCCCCTAATTGTGCTCTGAATGTAGTGGATTCCTCATATTCCTATTCCATCATTATTTTATGCTAACCTGAATACTCGTCTATGAAGCAATGGTTTTGGAAGCCAGTACTAGCATCGATTCTGATCTTTGTGATCAGAAATGGGAAATCTTCTATTGGGTAGTGCTGATTAAGTTCTCAAAAATCGATGCAGACCCTAATCTATCCATTCTTTTTTGGAATAGGTATGGTGTTGTAAATCTATCTTGTCTAATGTACCGCTTAGAAAAAGTTATCTTTGATCAATTTTTTAACTTCCACCTCCATATTGGTGGTATGAGAGGGGTTCATCCTCCTTGATACCTGAATGAAGCCTCAATGCTTATTGGGTAAGACAATATGGTGAATAGCCACATCGGAATTTATTTCGATAATTTTTTTATAGTTACAGGAGAACACATATCGATGTTGTTTTATAAATTTAATGTAAATCTCATTATATTCAAGGGGAATGGAATCAATAGTCAATATAGGTCATGAATCATATTTTGTTCCTAGATTTACCTGCCCAAGATCATCAATGGTGGTTCAAATGCCTTCCTCTAATGTGGGAGGGGAATTCCTGAGGTCATCCTCATCTTCTTCCACATTCGATTCATTGGAGACATTTTTAGAAGTGCTTGGAACCTTGGGGGACTCTATGTCACTATCACAGTGATAGAGTCTATAAGAGGATACATTATAATATCGTACTTCCTAGTACATTATAAAGAGATGCGATAGTGGATTTCCATTTACATTATCACTAGGGATATAAGGGGATTGGATCTCTAGGACTAGGTCTACCACCTCAACTATTTTTACGATGAGAACATACTCACTATCGAGCATATTCTATGGATTTTCAGGGTTGGCACCCAATCCATCAGAGGTTGTAACATTAATATCAACATCAACCGCTGGTTTCACCCCCTATAGAAACCTACTTCAGTATATGTGGCTTTTCAATCCTCGAATGGGGTACTATCACCTTGTATTATGATTACCATTCCATCTATGGGGAAGTTTATAAATTTATGGAATTTTTATGGCGCTTCCATGTGGCAATAGATCCATGTACATTTGAGAAGAACATTTTATGGTGTGTCTTGATGAATAACCCTAAACTAGGTGTTATATGTGAGATCATCAAATTGATCTTTGAGTTTTATCTTCCTAAGATGTATTTTATCACATTTATCAAACCCTTGAATGGACATCTTTGTGGAGGACAAATTCCATTTTCTATATCCTAAATATTAGAGGGTTTGAATCAAGATGAGAATGATATCATATACATTTTCAATTAGATCCCTTCAGATGCGGACATTATTGAGTCTTATCAAAACATAGAGGGGTATAATGTATCCTTGGATGACCTCTTCCCGATCATGCTATGTGAACTAGAAGGAGACATGTAATTTTATGAACATGGTTTCTCTTCCATAAATGTCATCTACGAATAATTTTATCTCAAATTCATGTTCCTATGAGGTTTTTTTTAATGATGAAGTGCGTCATTTATTGAGATCATGGCTACGACAGTTTACAACATCTTCAAAATTTCATACTTCTGTGCCATAGTTCAGCACCTATGAGGTGGGGTTTCTCATAGACATGTGGCTCAGGAACTAAGGAATATGAGGTAGAAGGTCTTGGAGTTTTTTAAATGGTATAAAGATCATATTCTACCAGTGGAATAGTTTGTGTCATCATTTCCCATTTATTAGGATGATCATATAATCATACCCCCACTATGAGGTCATGCAAGATGATTGAGAGTGAATGACTACAAGAAGGTTCTGAGACACCTATATGCCTTTTATGGGATCATTGGAGTGCCTATCAATTTTTATCATCTATATACATATCATCCATTGGGATATTTCTATCATACAGGGTCTAACTAAACCCATTGCTTCCCCTATATCCCCAATTCATGCACATGCGGCCTCTCATTCTGCTATTTGTTATGGGGGAATCTTATTTAGAGGCATATTTTTCATTGAATAAGGGGTATTCCAAGTGTATATCATTTAAGGAAAAAAATTTGATATCTTAGAAAAACACATGTTACATTCTTTGGGGTGGTATTCATTCATATGATGTTGATGGGAAAAAATATGCAACAGTTGGTTCTTATGTTGGAGTAAAATATGACTCCTCCCCTTCTGTTTCTTCCTACATTCGATGGTCATGTCAACCATTAGGTGGAATATCAGATATTTTCTCTCTAAGTGGAAGATAAATTGTGTGTCTACATAGCTATTCACTTAGGGTGGAATGAGCTCAAAAAACTATCTTTTGAGCAATAGAGTTGTTTAAAATCCATTTACGCCTGGCCAGAAATTTTTGTCAATTACCCTCTTCTTCTGGCTGGGAAACAGTTATGCATCTCACATTCTTTGAGGAGTTATTTAACACCCCTATCCAAAATATAGCATTCCTTGAAGGATGTCTTTGAAGATGAGGTATTTTTGGGTACTATGAACAAACTTTCTATAGAAAGGGCGATGGTTGAGATGGTCGGTGAGGTTGACCTCACAAGGCACCTGGGATGTGGAATATTGAGTATGTTTTTATTCATAGATGCAAATAAATAATCTGGTAATTTTTCATTTCAGAAAGAGTATGCTTTAGTCATCCATTCCTCAAATCCTAGGCAACCCTGATTTCTCTCTACTTCTGGACAAGGGTGATTTTGTGGTTGTTGTCACTTTATAGGAGATTATGGGTGGTTCAAGACCTACCTAGGTTCCTTTATGGGAACTTCTACTATCTTGAATGTAACAACTACAGCTTCTGATTTTCTTAGACTTTTCCACTATGCTGATTGAATAAGTTGATATTTTGACCCGATCCACTGCCAATCATTTTTCAATTTTTTCAAAATCAAAAAACCCTCCTTGATACTTCATTGATATTAGAGGTGTCCCATGATCATCCTATATATACTGAGCATAAAGTTAAAAAAAAATTTTTATGCAAAAGTGATGTCGAGAGAATAGGTTAAACCCTTCCACATGTCTATGAAGTCAGAAACTCTATATTTTTTACATTATTTTCAATTAATGAAGTCAAAGATCATTGTTTTACTCTATGTAGATATGAACTAATAAATTAATTGACAATGATGGTCTTCCCATCCTAAAATGGATCTTGCTGGTAGACTACTGAACCAAACAAATGCTAGCCCTATCAAAATCTATACAAAACACCTCATCTTTGTTTCCTCCTATTGATCTCAAGGGAATATCATTGGAACACATTAGGATACGATGTGTGTGAGATGTTGTTAAGTGTCAAGTATATAGTTAATTGTAGACAAGGTACGATTTCTGAAATTGGTTGGCGGAAAATTATCATCAACCCACTGAAAATATGGATTCCTCTGAGACTTCAAAAGTGTGTGTCAACCTTACATGGATTCCATTTGAGTTTCCAGGGACTTGATTACATTAACCAGATCCCAGTTTAATGTTTTCTGAGATTCCTACCTTCTATAGTGTGTGGTTTGGGGTCGATGAGGTGGTCCTACCATTATCTCCTATAGATTCACGATTCATCCTATGACTGAATAATCAGCTTAATGAGGGAGAGTATATCACCAAAATAGAGGGAATTTATTATCATTTTTGAATTCCTCATTTATGTAGACTAGATACCTAGATATAGATCTAGTCATACACTAGGTTTCTGGTCATGCTATTTGATTGGAGTTTTCTAGATGTATAAAAGGTGTAATATTTTCCTCATCCTGAATATTATACAAAATGGGGATATTACCACTGAGTAGCTCCTCAATGAGTTTACTAAGAGTGTGTATATCATTATCTTACTATAACAATTGTTCCTCTATGGATGAAACATGGATTCATTGAGGTATGGATTTAGATGTAGCCACACAATTCCCTTTTTATTTGGCAGTGCTCAACTATTGGGTTGGAAACACTATATTTGGAGGTGCCATGTTTTAGAGACTCCTCTAGGTATAGGAACATGAAACCTCAGTTGGTGAATCTAGATCACCCTCTTCTCTAGGTAGGTTTTATGTTTGGTGACCCTCTGAATTTTTGTCTTGATCCATAATATCTATGGGTTTGAATGTGATGAAATTTAAAGAGGTGTATTAGGAAATGAGGGTTATTCCATTAAATTTAATTCAATATGATGATTCTTAACATTTGTAACTAGGTTCATTTCATTAACCCCTATACATATTTGGTTTTATTATCTTGTGAACTCTATGGGGTCTAGCTACATTCACTATATTCTCCTTCTATCTCAGACTATGATAAATTTACTTGAAAGAGTTTCATATAATTTTTAATCAATGTTCCCCAAATAGAAGAGTTTTGTATTACACCGATAGGATTGGATGGGATGTGAACCATTTATATTTACCTTCTAATCTTGAGAAGAATTATTCTATCTATGGTGATGATGATGATGATGAAAATTCCCCCATCCTTGCAGACTAGGGGTTATTCAAGGCCATAATTAACATTGATAAATATTGTTATTGGGGATCAAATGATTCCAGTATGGGATTTAATGACTCATGAGAATGACATTGTGATATAAATTACCCATACTAGTGGGATAATGATGATTTGGAATTACCATTTATTTATCCAAGACCCTCTCTAGGGATGATGAACCCAGTGATAGTTATTGAGATATAAATTCCCCCATCCTACCGGGATGGGGAATTTTTGTAGCTTCTGATGATATGTATTGAATTCCCACAGGAATTGATGATCTGAGGAGTATATATGATATTATATATTCCGCAAATTTATTGGGTTTGTATCACTCCTAGATGGCTTTTATGGCAGCTTCTACTGCATCCTATTAGGTGCGACACAATTATGCTCATGTTGGAGTTGGGTGCAATGGATGCATGTAATGTGACATAGTTTATATAGGATGTCATATGGTTGATTGAAAACATGGATTCCATGCTAATATAAATTCTAATTGCTTTGAGGGAGAAATTTGAAAGATCTTACATCTACCCGCTACCTCTATTCATGATGTATGCACTTCATTGAAGAGGGATCATTTTATTGTTGTGACCAAATGGGTTGTGTGTTACCTGATCCCCTTGTTTTTCAGAGGATATGACATTACATGACACTATATATAAACGTTTATATTATTCTCAGGTCCTAATGAAGATAATTTTTTTTTATTTCACCCATCCTTGGATATGAACATCTGGTGATGCTATAAAAATTAGTCAGTGGATATTTTTCACGATGTGGAGAAAAACACCGAGGATGTGTTTTTCATGCTCCTCCATTTCTAGGTTTTGGGATATTGAAAAGGAGTTCATATCTAGCCAGAAATAGTGTGTATTGATGATATGATGTTTATAATCATATCTTGGGATGATTTCTAGCCTCAATTCACTAATGAGTTTCCCACATATTTTGGAAAAGATAAGGCATCCACTCCTTTTCTAGCTTGTTTGGGATCTTATAGTCCGAAGTGGAAACGGGATAAAACACATTGGGGAGGTTGTTTCCAGCTAACACTCTCCAAATTTCAATTTCATCCTCCTTTTAATCATACTTAGATACTTCCATCTAGTCAGATCATATAATTTTCTTCTTGGGGTTTCCAATTGAATTGAGTAGAGTGTTTTTGGAAGTTTATGGGGAACTATATTCTATTGACCATGATGTTTCGAGAACCTCCCTATATGAAGGCAATTGATCTTTGGAAAACCCTCTATATTAAGGTGTCTGGGAAAGGGAAGGATTTCCTTATCCATGGGAGATATCAACATGGTGGGGTTGACCACAGTGGAAATTAGGAGCGGAGTCCCTGAAATTAATCTCTAAAATACAATAAGGAGGAATATCATGGTAATGATCATATTATGCTTCATTGGAAAATTTAAGGGCCCCTTGAGGTGTTGAGAATGATTCTTCAAATGACCTCAAGGACATTGGAATTTAAAATATTAGGAAAATGATCCTCATTCAGCATTGTGGTCAAAATTTACCGACCAACATTTTGGAATTATGTAGGGTTATTATCGTATTATATGATTGTTTCCAGAACATGTTTATTACCTTCTACATCTACAGGAGTATGAGACCACTTCTAAGAAAATTCTATAATATACCAATTATTTTTATCAGTGTTGATAGCAATATGAGCCTATCACGAGGAATGTTCTATTATCACTTGGTGAGACTCGATCAGAATGGAATTATGATCCTGATTCTAAGCTATTGGAATATGTCAAATTTAGTTTTTGGGAGGGATATGAGCCTTCCCTGAGGAATGTTCCACTCTCATATGGTGACCATTATTTGGAACATTAATATGATCCTGGTTCAAATATGCATTCTACACAAGAATATGATGAAAGAACTCTAGAATGGGAGAAGGGATATGAGACTCCTCTGGTATTGCCTCAAAAGGATATGAGATGGGTTATTTGTTGATAAGTGTATGAATATGTGGCTATATTTCATGATTTTTGGTAATATTACCAGTAAATTCACTAATTAGTGTATGAGCCTATCCTAAGGAATGTTCAATAATCACTTAGTGAGACCTAGACATAATGGTGATATAAGCCCGGTCCTAGGAATTTGTAGTCTACCACTGGTATTCTTCGATAGGAATATGAGAATTTCCTAAGGAAAATGACCCTCTCACTTGGTGAGCCCAACCATAATGGGGATATGAGCATAATCCTAGACAATTGAAATATGATTTCATAATTTTTTGACAGGGATATCATCATGTCTCGAGGAATGTTCTGCTTTCACCTGGTGTTCCTAGTTGGAGTAGAGATATTAACCTAGTCCGAAACATCTTCCTTTACCAAAATATATTGATAATCCTCCTAGATTGGAGAAATAATATGTGATTTCCATAGAGTATTCAACTATTCTTAATTATAATAGTTTTGAGCTACCCTGAATTTAGGGATACGAATATACACTTATCCTCGTATATTTACTAATTTTAGAATATGTCAGTGGAGTTACTCAACTATTTCTAAGATGTAATGGCATTATATCAATGTGATTGTAGGGATATAGGCCGACACTTTTTCTATATCCAACATATATAGGAATAAATCCTTAATTTAAGAAGGGATATGAGACCACTTTGGTCCTCCTTATTCCACCAAAATATGTCGATGGACTTCATTCATATGGGTGTGGATATGCACCTCCACCATGCCTGCTGTAAAAATATTCCAGTAAACAAGTTCTAAGTGAGAAGGGTGATGAGCCTGCTCATTGGTTACTTATAAAATATACTGACATACTTCATTAACGACAATAGGGATCAGAGACAACTCATATTTATCCATATCCTTCCTTACCCTATGTGTCTTCCTTGATTTCTGTGCATGGTTATTAGAGGTGGTAGTGTGTTGGGAAGTACCCTCAGCTGGCGACTCATGGGTATATAGGGGATGATACGAGAGATAAAGGTTTAAAGGATCCCTCCCCTATGGCTTCTTAACCAAGATGGATATGTATTTGAATCCCTTTTATACCTTTATTAGATAATGATGGTGGTGATTATCACACTTCAGGGATAAGATCATGAAGTTTTTGGATGTGGCAATGAGGGATATGGGTTTAACTGTAGAATTCCTTGGACGATGTGGACTTATTGGTTTTAGTACTTGGGGATCCTCGTAGGAAGCTCCAATGCTCTTTATTTTACCACATAGATGGTATTCACACTCCATTGTGTTCTCCACTTGATATTGAAGCTATCAGGTAGGAGAGATAATTTTGTGACCAACAGGGGTTGCAGTCATAGGATATAATCAAGAAAATACATTGGATGAACACAATATCATGGATCATGATTCTATTTAGGAGAAAATTAATTTTAGTCTTGCATACAATTTGGAACAAGGTCAGTGATTAGTGAAATACCGTAGGCATGTTTCATGCTCTATCAAATATGCATGGTTAACATATTTTTCATTTTATAACTGATCCATCCATTCTTATTCTATAGACTTGTCATTGTAAGGAAATACTTATTTAATGGGAAACCTAGTTATAGAGAAAGATTTGTAAGATTTATTTTAGGCTGATCATTCATTGTTTGATATTCCAATGAAGATTCCTAAAACATAGAAAACTGACCATTATGCTATTTTAGGGTTTTATGTAAGGATCAATGTTTTTTTATTTCATATAATATGATATGAAAAATGTCATAATGTATGATTAACCGATCTTTCTATTTTTGAGAGATTCATGTCTGGTTCACTATTTTTGTTTCAATGGAAAATAAACCACTATAAAACATCATTTGATGAATAAATGTCTTGAAAATATTATGGAATTCTATCTTTCTATATTTTGAATGATATTTCATAATAATTTTTCATGTGAGGTTCACCGTTTTTTTTCAATGGAAAAGAGATGAAAGGAAACTGTCATTTTAGGTGAATTTGATTTGGCATTATGGTTGATTGTGAGCCATTAAATTGATTCCTAGTTAATGATTTCAGGACACCATTGTCAATATTAATATAAATACCCAATGATTCCCACATATATAACTAGGTAAAAACCTACTTTCCAAATGCAGGTGGTCAGTTGGGGTTTTAAACCTAATGATTCTTAGGAACTCACAATGGTCGAGATGATGGGATGTTGGACTCATCACACCCTTTTGAGGGGGAGTTGTTTTCTACTACAAGACTCTCTTATTAATTTAAGATATGTTCAAAAATCTCTTCCTAATTATAATATAGGACCGATTACCCTAACAAAATGATCATATGCTAACATCAATTATTTGTAGAGGAAGTGGATTTGATTATTAAACCCATTTGTATGTAACCATGGTTCATCATCTATCTCCCATTAATGAGAAACTGCTTATATGATTAAGCTATATAACCAGGCACTCTAGAATTTGATTCCATGCAAGGAGGATTTTAATATTCCAAGAAGGTTATTGATCCACTATAAGGAATCCTATGTATCATGCTTTTACAAAGAATCGAAACCCACATAGTTAATTAAATCACATGAAGTTTCACATCACATGGAAAGGACATATGTATGGGAACATATGCACCATGTATTCAATCTTGAGTCGCGATGATACATCCTACATATCCCGGTTATGGATGGAATCAAATTTTTCACAGTTCATTTGGTCTCTCATTCAACTGACGGATATAGTAGGATGATCAGTGCAAGGGAATGATTGTTTCATGATGGTTGAAATTTAGGAGACATGATGGGACTTACACCACATTGGATTTTTATTTTAGCTCAATCCTTAGAACGGAATCCTATGTATATGGTTTATTGATGGAATCGTAGTTCTCTTAGTTTGTTCACACCCTTGGGATGGGACTAATGGTAGATGTCCTAATATACAGAAAATCATATCATGCCGATCATCATGGCTTACACATTGTGGTTTCCCTAGATGATGGAGATTCATGATATGAATGATAAAACTATTGAAACTCCCTAATACCATGTGATCCACTCTCAATTTGAGAAACAATTGTTAAAAATTAATCAGTCTCACTATAAATGGATGTGAGACTTATGTACTGGTATAACCTCAGGGATGTTTAATATGATCTTCAGGCCTTAGGAAGGAATCCTATATATACAGGTTATATTAGGAATCCAAGTAATAATAGTTTGATTAGCTTCTTTGTTTCCTGATATATGAGGTAGAATGATTAGACAATGGGAATGATTGGGTCCCAATGGTTTAAATTTAATAGATAAGAGGGGAATTACTCCAAAGTGGATTCTAATTTGAGCTCAATCTGTTGGAAGTATTCATACGTATCATTGTCATTGTTTGAATCATAGTTCTCATAGTTCTATTGGCCATGTTTAACATCTCAACCCCATTTACCCATAGTCGGTGCATTATTATATAACATTGGCATGATACAAGGAATCATGTCCTGAAATACCAATCAGTTTAGTACCATTTGAAGTTCTAGATACATTCATATGTTTTACATTATATCATGAAATAAAAACATAAACAAAATTTTTCCCCATTGACCACACTTATATCATTATCCTATCCCTGTAGGTCAACTATAAAATATTTCTTCACATCATAGAAAAATAAAAAATAGAAAGGGGAGCTCAGATGCTCAGTAAGGATAACAATATAGTAGAAACTTTCATAAATAAGAATAAAAATTTAAGTAAATGTATAATACTAAAACAAAATCCTTTTAAAGTTAAACTTCAGTATAATATGGAAAAGATAAAATCAAATAATTCCATTTACTAATTCACATGGATATTCTACTAGTTGAATAATCACATCCAATATCAATATACACTTTCGTAATGATGGAATGAATAATGCCAGACTTTATAACCACATAGTCAAGGCCTTGTTCCAAGACTAAAAATATAATTTTGTCAAGGCCATGTTCCAAGACACTAGATTGACTCATGAGACTTACCTATACATCTAGTGTCTATAACAGGCTCCACCCATCACTTACAACGTCCAATTCATTCCTCATATGAAAAGTTTTAAACATAACATAAACATTCGTATTAAAACTGGTGTACAAAATGTCAATACATTATCCATAAACCATGAATGGTGTAAAAATAACACATCCACAGTCAAACATATCAAAAAAACTACAATGTATTTGGGGTTTGGCTTAGTGGTATGCACCCCTTAATTCTACATGAAAAATGGGGGTTCAATCCCCATTGGGCATAGGGCACTGTAGCGTACTGTAGCAGCGGTGGAACTGTAGCGGCGACGAGCACTATAGAGGCGGTAGGTCACTGTAGTGGCGGCAAGGTATTGTAGCAGCAGTGGGTACTATGAAGTACTGCACCAGCATGGTACTGTAGCATTACTATTCACAAAATGGGCCTTGGCCCAAAAAATGGGCATACAGGCCATGTAATGGGCTAATTGCCCACTAGGCCTTTGGGATATGTAATGGGTCTCCCTCTACCCATTTAAAGAGGACTTTTCTTTGATTTAATAATAAATGAAGCTGTATCCCCAACATTTTAAAAGAATATCAAAAAACTTCAATACAATATGGAAGATTTTTATTATAATAAATCAACTTCAAACAAGCATAAAATCCATCAAAGGATGTTAACATAGATGAAATCAAAACTTTGTGTAGAGAAATATCTCTTTCTATTTTGGAATCATTTAAAAGACATATAATTATAAAATAATACATTTATTTTGAAAATATTTATATAAGATTTTATGGGAAGATTATATGATGTTATAATGGCAGAAAATAGATGCACCCGCTGTTTATTTTAAAAAAGGCATTCTTACCTTAATTTTGTCGAGATGGTCATAAAGTACATTGTTTGGAAAATGAAGGAATTATTCCATTAAAAACTTATGTGGTAAAATATAGGTATAAATGACAACAACCCATAGTCTAGTAAATAGTAAAAATGTTTTGAATTTCATTTTTCATAAAACACGGATGTGGATGATAAAGATGTCCCTATAGATACTTACGTATTAACAACCTCGGATAAGTATAGATATTGTGGAATTAACCCTTACCTTGTACTTTTCCTTTATTGAGGGTATGATAACCTCCTCTACAATAGTTAAATCAATGTTATTAAATTATACAAGAATCATATACATAAATATGATATCATATATGATCTTCCAATATTTCGTTGTTAATAATATTTTAGTAGTATCATCGTTTCAGATGTTAACTGATTCGTTTTACATTATATGTTTTGTTAGGTAATCCATGATTGATATGGATATTACGTATTTGATTCATATAAAGAATTATATTATTTTCATAAATATTATTTTTAATCACAAAATTAAAATTATTCTTGAATGATTACAATGGGGAATGAATCTTATCGCGTTCATGGAGGCGGTAATTCGTACATACGCATGAGTGATAATATCATTATATTGATTGTGAAATCATATTTTATTGGATTTTATATCATATATAAAGAATAATTAACATGTTATATTTATTATTTACATCAGTTATACTCATTATTATACCCATCCAAATAATGAAGTGTTTGAATAACAAACTACACCACTACGTGTAGACGGTAAGACGTACGTACGCACGTATGGTGATTTTTTCATTCATATTATGGATAGAATATTGAATATGTTTGTACCATTTTTTATAAGAACAGAATAGTAAATTTAAGACATTGGAGTTGTTATTTTAAAATGGAAACAACAATTAATGAGGATGTGGGAGAAGAAAAAACTTGAAAGAGGTGATGAAATATATACCTTTCTTCGGGTTCTTCCTTTTGATTTAAAAAAAACGGATCCTTAGGATGGAGTTATGAAGAAATTAAGGCCTCTATAATGATGTATGGAAGGATTGGATGTTATTTTGGAAGGGTTTGGGTGATCCAAAAGGCTTTGGAGGTGTAAAATTAAGAGAAGGGGACGTACTCTTTTATAATAGAGGTGAGGGTCACTTTAGGAAAAACTTGAAATATTATTTTATAATAAAATAATTTTAGTTTTCTAATGGCTCAAAAATAATTTATTTTCTAGATAAATTGGGAATCGATCTAAAACCTCTCAACCAATATTTTTTAGACTGGTATAGGTCACCATATTAACCTTATCTTTTAGATTTAACTGTTCGTTAAATAGATTGACATTTACCATGTATCTTTGTATTTGTATATTATATGGTTAATACACATACTATAAAAATCCTAGATAACCCCATATGATGAATTATTAATATATATAACCTTATCTTGGTCTTTTATCCGATCCTTGGATTTTTATGAATATTATATCAATTAATAATATAGTATTTTTTTAAAACTCAATTATGTCAATTTTTTCACTATTTAGTATTTGATTTTTTTGAAAGCCATAAAAACTTTATAACTTCAAATAAAATTTATTTAATCAACCCGAACATGTCAAATTAACCTAGAAAATTAGTGTAATTCATCAGAAGTCTCAATTTATATTTATTTGGATATTTATGATATGAATTATTTTAATATATCATTATTATGATAATTACTACATTGTCATTATGTCATAATAAATTAAATTACTTAATATCTAAAAATTATAAATAAAATATAATTATGTAGGAAATCTTTTTATATTTATAATGAATCTTTATAGTCAAATTTATAATGGGTGTAACCAGATATTATAAGTGGTTTAGTTATCAAACTTTGAATTTAACTCTTTTAACTCTTCTTTAAATAAAATAATAATAAATATCTTAATCTAATCCAAGTGGACAAAAGGATCATATTTTATTCCTAAGGTTTATTTTGGTCATACTACATGTATAAAATAGAATTAATACCCATGTTAGGGTAATTATAATATCATTTTTATCCTCAACTACTCAATTTACATTTAACCGTGGTAAATAAAAGTCAAATGTTACTATTCAAAAAAAATTATTTTCATCTTTTTGAACCAAATTTTACATACTAATGTTAACTATGTCCCTAGAAATATTAAAATTCAACTCACAGATGTTGTGAAATTAAATTTTATGCAAATTTGTAAATGCTCCTAGAAGGTCGGTAAAAGACGGTAAATAGTTCAATAAAATTTTATATATCTAAACATATTATAAAATGGCTCCAACGAATTACATTGAACATATATAGGTATTATGTATCTTTTTTGACATAAAATAAATTAAAATAATATAAATAATTATTTAAATAAAATTTCTATTTTAATCAATAATGCAGTGTTTTTCACCGCTCATCAAAAATTGAAATTTTCAGAAAAATACCAAAATTACACCCTAAGCTGATTTTGATATTCCAAATTCAAAAATAAATTCTATTTTGAAAAATAAAATTTATAAAATTTCAAAAAGTGGGTATTACTATTCATAATGTCTAGTTTGATTAGTCGTGGTGTGTTAAAACTCCAAGTTGCGTACAATTCAAGCTACTGCATTATTCAAAGGGAAACTTATTTTTGAAGCTTGGGGTGTTACATTCTCCCCTACATAAAATAAATTAATCCATGAAATTTCTAGAATACCAGTGCATAAAAAGATGCTGGTGCTTCTTCATCATAAGTTCCTTGAGTTCCGACATTTCCTCTTCCAACTTATGGTTTCTCCATAGATCATTCACCAGAAGAGTCATCTTGTTTCTCAGCACTTGTTCTCTGGTATTAAGAATCTTTATAGGCTCTTCACAATAAGACAGATTAGGTTCCTGTTCAATTTCATCATATATGAGTACATGCATTGGGTCAGATATGTATTTTCTCAATAGTGATACGTGGAACACATCATGAACTTTGGAGAGACTTGGAGGCATTGACAGACGTTGATATATAACCAGAATTCATTATAGAATTTTGAAAGGTCTAATGTACATGGGATTCAATTTACCATTCTTGTCAAATTGTATAACACCCTTCCATGGAGATACCTTCAAGAAAAAATGATCTCCTACTTGAAATTCCAAATCCTTCCTCCAATTATTAGCATAGCTCTTTTTCCTACTTTGAGATACTTTGACGTGGGTTTGGATAATATTCAACTTTTTCATTGTTTCCTCAACAAGTTATGGGCCTAAAATTTTTCTTTCACCAACATCATCCCAAAAAGTTTGTGTGCGACTTCTCTTTCCATATAATGCTTCATATGCTGCAATCTGAATAATTTAATTAAATCTATTATTATAGGAAAATTATACCAGAGATAAATATTGATCTCACATACCTTGAACATAAAGTGAGGAAGATCTCAACATGTGTTGTAGGGTTTGAATAGTCTATTATGATTTTCCATCAGTTTGAGGGTGGTATGCAGTGCTCAAATAATGTTCAGCATCCAAGTACTTTTGAAGACTTTTCAGAAATCTTGATGTAAAATTGGGATCGTGAGAAGAAACAATCGATAGGGGTATACTATGGAGTCTTACAACTTCATTACTGTATAGTATTGCTAGATGTTCAAGTCGTAAATCTTCTCTTATAACAAGAAAATATTCTAACTTGTTAAAATGATCAACAACGACCCTTATTGCATCATTACTTTTAGGATTCTTTGGTATCCACATGAAAATATCCATCGTAATATTATCCCATTTACTCTCAGGTATGGGATGAGGTTTCATGACTCATCCAGGCTATTACCTTATGGATTTCACTTTTTTACAAACCATACATCTTGACACAAAACTAGTAATCTCCCTCTTCATGTTGTCCCACCAAAATAGTTCTTTACAATATATACACATCTTGTTGCTCCCAGGGGTTATATAGAAATTGGAGATATGATAATCATCCGACAATTCTCTTTTTAGATCAAGTATGTTAGGAACAGAAAGTCTCTTCCCAAAGTTCAAAATCCAATATTTATATATGAATTCCCTCAATCTCCCATCATTCAAAACATTAATGTTCTTCTGAAACTCCTCATCATTTGTCAGAGAAATTATTATCGTTTCTAGTAAATATGCTTTGACAACCATTTGAAAAATTATTGATGTTTCACCTTCTATGGTTATTCCCACATCCAAATTTACTAGATCCATAAAAATAGGATCCCTTTAAACTCTCATCTTGTGCAAAAATCCATGATCCTTTCTACTCAAAGCATATGTCAGCTTATTTTCCTTCCCTAGGTGGTAGTGTATAGTGAAATCATAATCCTTGAGTAGTTCAAGACATATACTTTGCCTCATGTTGAGTTCTTTCTATGAGAAAATATACTTCAATGTCTTGTGATCTGTATAAATCTCACATTTTTCACTGTAGTGATTCTGTCTTCATATCTTCATATCAAAAATTACCAATGTTAACTCAAGATCATGAGTCAGATATTTTTTCTCATGAATTTTTATTTGTAGTGATGTAAAAGCAATAAATCTATCATTCTGCAAAAGGAGACAACCACGTTCTTTCATTGAAAATCACTATAAATAACAAACCCATCATTCCTTGATGGTAGAGTCAAGATAGGATCGTTGAATAATATTTTACTCAGTTCTTTAAAACATTCTTCACACTCTTTTATCCAAACAAATTTAACCACTTTATGTGTGATCTGGATTAATGGGTTAGAAAACCAAGAAAAATTCTGGATGAAACATTGATAATAACTTGCTAAACCAATAAAACTGTGTACCTCAGTTATACTCATTGGTGCTAGCCATTCTTAAATTTCCATAGTATATTAAGGATCAAGATAGATTCCATACTTTGAGACAATATTTCCAAGAAAATAAATCTCTTGAAGCCAGAATTCCCACTTGCTAAACATCCCATATAATTCATTTCTATTGTGGGTTTTCAGAATAGTGCGCAATTTATTTTCATGATCTTTGTAGATTTTTGAGTATACCAAGATATCATTAATAAATACCACAAAAAAGTCATCAAGATATTACATTAAAAATCTATTCATTAGATCCTTGAAAACATAGGGTGAATTAGTCAATCCAAATGGCATTACTGTAAACTCGTAATTCCCATACATTGTTCGAAATGTTGTTTTCGGAATGTCTTCCTTCTTCACACACGACTAATGATATCCATATCGATGGGAAATCTTTGAAAAATATTTAACTACATGAATTTGGTCGAATAAATCTTCAATGAGAATTACGGGATACTTGTTCTTTATTATTATTGCATTGATCTCACTTTATTCAATGCACAGCCTCATTGATCCATCTATTTTCTTAACAAAAAGGAAAGGGGCTTCCCATGGAGAAATAATAGGGAGAATAAATCCCTTATTACTCAATTCCTCTATTATTTTCTTTATATCAACTAATTCCACAGTGTACATTCTATAAGGGTTCTTCGATATAGTCCTTGAACTAGGAATTAAGTCAATGGAAAACCCAATTTCCCATTTGGAAGGATGTCTAGGTAAATCCTATGGAAACACATCAACATATTATTTCACAATAGGTATGTCAACTATTAGAACATTATTTTCCTAACCCATATTTTTTTCTTTCTCTTCCTCCCAAATAATTTAATTTAGTAGATCTACTGGGGGTGGATCTAGATAAGAATTAGGTGTTGACGTTTCTACTCAAAAGATAAGGTACACCTTATCATCATAGAAAATTGTAACCTCTTTCTTCTTAAAATAAATCATTGCATCTTGGTCCGAAATCCAATCCATTACAAGTATTGCATCAAATTCAATAATGGGTATGAGGTTGAGATCAATAGATAAAACACATTTATATTCCCTAATGGGAACTAATTCACGAAACATTATTGTGATGATAATTCACTTAAGAGCTTTCACTAACAACATTGTTGTTAAGTCAAATTGAAAATATCTAATTTTCATAGAAAAATAGGAATATATGAAAAAAATGATGTTACAGAATCAAATAAATCATTGGCTAAACTTGAGGAAACCATTAAATTACCAACCACCACATCTTTAGGAGCTTCAACGTTACCAGTAATGATCGCAAAAGCTATGCCTTGCTCCATTGGCCTTTTCTGAGGTAAGTTCCCTTGGTGAATAGGACATTTATTTTCATATTGTCCGATTTCTCTATATTTTTATCTTTAAATATTGACAGCCTCTTTCTTTCCAATGCAATCATGAGCTTGGTGGCCTTTTTCACCACACTTGTAACAGACTCCCATTTCCTTCAGGCAAGTACCAGGGTGTTTCTTCAAACATTTACTGTAGGATGGATATTCAACTTTTCTCGTATTCCCCTTATTTCCATTTCTAGAGTGATCAACATATCTTCTATTCTCTTATTTTTCTTTGAAGGCATAAGACTTAGAGAATTCCTTTTCTCTCTTTATAGTGCATGAGATAAGATATCTGTATGATGAGAAGTATTGTGAGACTAATGCTCGATGGAGAAATGGTTTTAACCCCTCAAAGAATCGATCAATATTACTCCTTGGGTTAGATATATAATTTGATGCATAACTTTCAAACCTTGTAAAATTAGACTCATACTTTACGACATTCGCATCCTCCTTTTGCCTTAAAATCAGGAATTGTTTTTCCATATCCACTCGATGGTCATGAGGAAATTATTTTTATATTAAAATTCCTTTAAACTCCTTCCATTCCGTGTTTTATACTTCTTCATCCTCCTTTATGTTTTTGATTAATTACCACCATTGATCTGCATCACATGTGAGGCGATAAACTTCCATGACAACTTTTTCTATTTCTCTACTCCCCAAAGCATGAAATATTTTTTCTAAGGAATTTATCCATTTCTTAGAGACTAATTTACTTGTACTCCCATTGAATACTGGTGGTCTTTTTCATAATAAAGCAGTCTAAAATTGATCCACCACATTCTAGATCTGGGTGCTCCATACGGGTAAGGTTATTATTCATAAGCTGAGTGAGTATTTCTAGTATAGTGATAAGCTGATCAGCACCAGTTGAAACACTATCTCCACTATAATTATCTTAAGTAGGAGGAAAATCCCTACATGGATTACATGAATTGGTATGGTTTCCATTCCTTCCACTAGGATACATTTCTAAATAATGGCATACCCAAGATTAGTTTATGAATCATAATACATAATTTCAAACTTGTAAAACACTTAACATAAATTGAACATTTTATGGATATAATCCATTATAATAAAAAAATGTTTTCTTTGAGGAGGTATATACTCCTCAATCCTTCAAAATAGTTTGTAAAGAAAATGTAAATTATCCTAAGCATATTCCTCGGGAGTGTTGTAACCATGTGTGCAGCAAGGCCCATTGTCGTGTACTAGGATACCCTTGTTAAAGCCTGAAACTCCTTGTCGGTGTTTTCACTCCTAGGTACTTCTATTCTAGAGTCGCCTCTTCCATCTTATAACCAGAAAGTGAATTATTTCTGGGAAAATACAAAAAATCTCTATATTACCAATATTCTTGGATGTTCATCCATACCAATCCTCAATGTCTATCTTAGGGTAATGTTCTCTAATTGGAGTTTATATAAATCTAGCATCCAAGGTTTGTACTAAACATTCTCTGATACCAACTGTAACGCCCTGACCATAGTTACCCAGAGTCGGTGTCTTATTATATAACATTGGCATGATACAAGGAACCATGTCCCAAAATACCGATCAATTTAGTATCCTTGAAAGTATTAGATACATTCATAAGTGTCACATTACATCATGAAATAAAAACATAGACATCCTTTTGTCTCCATTGACCACACTTATATCCTTATCCTATCCCTCCAGGTCAACCATAAAACATTTCTTCTTATCCTAGGAAAAATAAAACACAAAAATGGGTGAGATCAGATGCTCATTAGGGATACCAATATAGCGTAAATATTAATAAATAAGAATAAACATTTAAGGCAATGTATAAGACTAAAAAATGACTTTTAAACTTAAACATAAGCATAATACGACAATGATAAAATCAAATAATTCCATTTACTAATTCGTATGGATATTCTACTAGTCGAATAATCACTTGCAATCTCAATATCCACTTTCATAATGATGGAATGCATAATTCCAGACTTCATAACCACATAGTCAAGGCCTTGTTCCAAGATTACAAATAAGATTTTTTCAAATCCTTATGCCAAGACAGTAGTTTGTCTCATGAGACCTACCGATGCATCAAGGAGCTATAGTGGCCTCCACCCATCAATTACTAAGTCCAATGCATTCCTCATATGAAAAGTCTTAAACATAATATAAACATTCGTATTAAAACTAGAATATGAATGGTCAATAAATAATCCATAAAACATGAATGGTGTAAAAATAACACATCCATAGTCAAACATATCACAAAAAATTAAATAAAATATTGAAGATTTGTATCATAATAAATCAACTTCAAACAAGCATAAAATCCATCAAAGGATGTTGACATTGATTAAATCAAAAAATCTTGTAGATAAATATCTATTTCTGTTTTGAAATCATTTAAATGTAATATAATTATAAAAGATAAAATTTATTTTGAAAATATTATTATAATATTTTATGGGAAGCTTCGATGATGTTATAATGACGTAAAATATCCACACCCACTGTATAAGTTAAAAAATACATTCTTACCTAAATTTTGTCGAGAAGGTCATAAAGTACCTTGTTTGGAAAACGACGGATTGATTCTTTAAAAAACATAAGTGGTCAAATGAGGGTATAAATGACTTTAACCCATAGTCTAGTAAATAGTAAAAAAAAATTGAATTACATTTTTAAGAAAACAAGGATGTGGATAATAAAGAGGTCCCAGTAGATACTTACATATTAATAACCTCGGATAAGTAAAGAGATTTTAGAATTTACCCTTACCTTGTACTTTTCCTTGGTAGTGGGTATTTTAATGTGCTGTATAATAGTTAAATAATTGTTATTAAATTATACAAGAATTATATACATAAATATTATATCATATAAGATCTTCCAATATTTCTTTGTTAATAATATTTTAGTAGTATCATCATTTTGGGTGATAAATGATTCGTTTTCCTTTATATGATTAGTTTTGTAATGCATGTTGGTTATGTATATTATGTATTTGATTCATATACAGAATTATATTATTCTCCTAAACATTGCTTTTAATCATAAAATAAAAATTATTCTTGAATGATTACAATGGGGAATGAATCTTATCGCGTTCGTGGAGACTGTAATATGTACGTACGCACGAGGGATAATATAATTATATTGATAGTAATATAATATGTAATTGGATGTTATATAATATAAAAAATAATAATTAACATTTTATATTTATTATTTAAATCATTTATGCTCATTATCATACCCATCCAAATAATTAAGTGTTTGAATAACAAACTACACCACTACGTGGAGATGGTATGTTGTACGTACGCATGTATGGTGACTTTGTCATTCATAGAATGGACAGAATAATGAATATGGTCATACCATTTTTTAATAACATAACAGTATATAGAATATATTGGAGTTATTGTTTTATAATTTAAACAACAAAGAAAGTGGAAGTGGATGAAGAAAAGAACATGAAAGAGGTGATGATATATTTACCTCTTCTTCAGCTTCTTCCCTTTGATTTTATCAAAAGGGCTTCATAGGTTGGATTTCTGACTAAAGGAAGGCCTCTAGGATGAAGGGAGGAATGTTGGGATGATATTTGGTCAGGGTTTGGCTGAGCCAAAAGTGTTTGTAGGTGTAAAATTAACAGAAGGAGAGGTACCCTTTTATAAGAGAGGTGAGGGTCACTTTAGGAAATGTTTGAAATATTATTTAATAATAAAATAATTTTCGGTTTCTAATGGCTCCTAAAAGATTTATTTTGAGGATAAGGTGGGGATGGGTCAAAAACATCCCAACCAATAGGTTTTGGATGGGTATAGGGCCCCATATTAACTTTATCTTTTAGATTTAACTCTTAGTTAAATAGTTTGACATTTACCATGTCTTTTGGTATTTTTATATTATATGGTTAATAAACTTACTATAATAAGACCGGAGAACACCATGTGGTTCATTATTAATATATATAACCTTATATATGTTCTTTTTATGAAATTTAAATTTTTAGGAATATTATATCAATTAATAATATAGTATTTGTTTTAAAAACTCAATTATGTGAATTTTGATATTTTTTAGTATTTGGGTTTTTTGAATGCCATAAAAACTCTATCACTTCGAATAAAATTTATTTAATAAACCCTAACATGTCATATTAACATATAAAATTTGTGGAATTTATTTTAAGTCTCAATTTAATTTTTTTTGGATATTTATAATATCAATTATTTTAATATTTCATTATTGTGGTAATTAATGCATCATCGTTGTGTCATAAATAAATTATATTATTTAATGTCTAAAAAATATAAATAAAATATAATTATGTATTAAATCATTTTATATTTATAATTAATATTTATAGTTGGATTTATATTTTTTGTTACCCTATATTAAAAATGGGTTATTTATTAAACATTGTATTTAACTCTTTCAACTCCTCTTTAAATAAAATAATAATAAATGTTCTAATCTAATCCAAGCCGACCAAAAGGATCATATATTATTCCTAATGTTGTTTTTGGTCAGAATAAAATTATCCAATAGAATTAGGAAATGTGTTAGGGTAATTATAATATCATTTTACCCTTAATTACTCAATTTACTTTTATCCATGGTAAATAAAAGTCAAAAGTTACTATTTAACAAAAATTATTTTCATCTTATTGAACCAAATTTTACTTAATAATGTGAACCTTGGCTCTTAGATTTTTGTAAATTCAACTCACAGAAGTGGTAAAATTAGGTTTTATGTAAATTTGTAAATTCTCCTAGAAGGTGGGTAAAAGACGGTAAAAAGTTCAATAAAATTTTATATATCTAAACTTATTATAAAATTACTACAATGAATTACATTGAACATATATATGGATTATATATCTATTTTTACCTAAAATAAAGTAAAATAATATAATTAATTATTTAAATAAAATGTCGATTTTAAACAATAACACTGTGTTTTTCACTATTCATAAAAAATTGAATTTTTTAAGAAAAATAAAAAAACATTACCCTAAGCTAATTTTGATATTACAAATTAAAAAATAAAGTATATTTTGAAAAATAAAATATATAAAATATAAAAAATTGGGTATTACTATTCATAACGGGTAGTTTGATTGGTCGTGGTGTGTTAAAACTCCAAGTTGCGTACAATGCCAGCTACTGCATTATTAAAAGGGAAACGTACCGTGGAAGCTTGGGGTGTTACACCAGGTCTTACATAGTGACATTTCACTTATATCCAGAAAGTATCATATGTTTTCATTGATTGAGGATTACACACCGAAGTTTCCATATCTGTATGATATGATATTTGAAACTACCTAAGCCACTATATTTTATGAATAATGTGGGAAACATGTGATGGAGGACAAAAAATCTCACTAATTGTGGATGTAGGACATATATATTGGGACTACCATTTTGATGTTTATCTTATCGAGCTTAGGACTTAAGAATTCATCCAACATATCCTAGTTATAACATGAATTAGAGTCTTCATAGTTTGATTAGTAGAGTATTACACACTAATTTCTCCCTTATCTGTGATTCATGTCATGTTATGTAGGTGATCCCTGCCTAAGCATTGTGGTTACCCTTTATCTTGAGGCTAGTCTAGGATACCATGTCCTTGGATGCCCAATTGACCTTGTTTTATTGTCTTCCTAAAATACGTTGATTATTTACATTTCATGCCATTGTTTTCCACATGACATACCTGATTATGTCTTCCCAACATTTCAACAAAAAATTTCTTGATCCAGTTGGATTTTCCAAGGGACATCACATAATCTGAATGGCATGTCCATTGGTTTTCACATGATCAAGGCTGACTTGTCTGGAGGACATCGCAAGACAAGGATGTATTACCCTAGAATCCATCACATGATCCTAGAAAACAATCTTAGAGGGCATCATACAATCTAGCTAGCTTGCCTTGGTGTCATCAAAAAAGCTGGTTGACAGGCCTAGAGGGACTCACAATAGTCAATGCTACATGTCTAGAGGGTGAATTCATGACCAAGGCTGACATGTCTAAATGTCATCATGAATGTTGGTTGACATATCTAGAGGATATCACAAGAGCCAACCAACATACCTAGGTGATACCATGAGATGAAATTGTCATGTACTGGTTCAATCATATGATCTAGGAGACATGTCTAAAGAAAAGTGTTTTTCTCGAATAGGTATCCCTAAGGGTTTCATAATACATTCGTGCCATGCCTAGGAGTTCCATGTAACTTGCTATAACATGTCCATGGGACTTCACATAATCCGAATAGTATAATAAAAAGCGTTGTGTGATTAGGGAGACATGTCATGGTGTTGTCTCAGGGTCAGGGTGGTTCATGTGAAGCACATTAGAATTAACATATATGATCTACACATAATTGTATGGTATTTTAGTCATTGTTGCATTTTTATATTGAAAATTCCTTATATTTTTTTATTTTTTTCTTGTTTTATGTATTTCCTTTTATTGGAAATTATATATGGTTTTCTTCATGTGACCCACCATAATTTATTTATGTGATCCATGAGTGATCATGTGGAGTGAATATTCTTGTTTAATGATCACTCAGGTTGTTCACCAGATCTTCCAAGATGGAAAACTTTCCCAGTTGTGAGATCATCTAATCTATGAAATCAACTTTGATTACTGAGCGCATTAGTGGAAGGTTATGAGGATCCTTCCTCTGCTTGTTTCTAGCTACATGTTTCATGATGTGGTCCAGGATATATAGTCCTCACCACCCAGGATATTCTCTTCCTAGTAAGGCACATATCACACAAATCAAGGCTAGAGTTTGTAGAGGGATTCAGCATCATGTATATTCACAAAGTTCTACTATAGGTTACTATGGGGGCATCACATAAGTTTCTATAACTATAAGAGAATCCCTTAAATGCAACATTTATTGTTTTATATCCAATTAATGGGGTATTGTTTAATAATTTTGACATGTTAAGACACATTCATATTATCATGATGATATGTCCAAGGGCCATCGCAAGATCAGGGTGTCTGTCAAAAGGGATTCATCTTACCTTTGGTTACTTGTATGGGTCCTTTCACAAGAAATGTATGGATCATAAATAGGATTTATAAGACCATTATAACACATCTAAAGAGTTTAACAACTGTAAGAGGCACTCAACATTTCTACATTTCATTTTCAAGTTTATTTTTCATGGAATTTGGGGTTTAACGAGTTTTATTGAGTGTTGTTGAAGAAAATAATTATACCCATTGTTAATGAGTTGTGTGACCAATAAAAGGCCTTATCGTGATGCGTGAGCATTTATCATGAAAAAATATTTCTTATTTTTGGAGCCAAAGGGAGAGCGTAAGACTAACTGGATATGTTAGAGTCCTTTTTCATGATGTGGGTGATATGTCTGTGGGTATCATGTAGTGAGGTGGAAATATTTGTAGAGGAATGAATGGTCTTGTTAACCACATTGGTTGGGCCTCATGATTTTTATGACTGTATGAGGCTCCCACCATTTCCGTTTTTTTCTCTTTTCTTATTTTATAATGGTTGGGGATCACATGAGGTTGTATATGTGTTGTAGAAGACCATCACTCTACCTATCAGTGATTTTTGGTGTGATAGTTATGACTGCAAGAGGCTCATATATTTTTGATATTTTCCTCTTATTTTACAAATATTTTTGATGGTTTTTCATACATGTTTCAGTAAAAAATTTGTGTGATCTGGGGGTGATTGTATGGTTGTCTCTGCAAGATCACGGATTGAAAATAGTTCCTCTAAAAGAGTAGAAGGACATGTTGAAAGGGGATACCCATGATCTTTCATTTGTTATACGGTCATGTGTCACATAGGTGTTCTCACGATCTACATGTTTTTGGCCAATTTCTTCTTCCTTTTCATTACAGAGAAAAGAATACCCATATTATTATATTTCTTCATTTGAGAATTTTTCGATGCTCATTTGGAGGATGTAAACACATGTCATGAATAAATTGGGGTTTCCCTTCTAGGGAAACTAATTAACATTTTAAACAGGGTCTAGCTAGACTAATTCATATAATGAATTATATTCACATTGTGAATTGCATTCATGTAGTGATTTGGTTTGGTAGATAGCCTCAAACCCTCTGCTGCCTTCTTCTCAAAAAAAATCCGACCAACCTCAAGGTATAGATTTTGGGTCTAATAAAAAAAGATAAACATAATGAGTGTAAACCTAAATTTAAAGGTTCTATAACTCAATTGAAAAAAAACTAAGGATCTTATATATTGTGAGACCGTGTTGGAAGAAAACATTAAGTGGATCCTTGAGACATGATCCAACAACGGATGAATGGTGGGTCAGCTAAGTGATAAAAACATATGAAAAATATATTTTATTATAGAAATATAGTAATATAGAATACATATATGAGTAGGAAGATGATTTAGAAGTCACATTATGAGTGATCCTTCTCAAGCGGGAAGGCCAATTCCCAATCCAATGGATGATTCCAAACCAAACAATTGTTTCCCAAAATATTTCCACCTTTTCTACCTCTCACCACTTGCTTATTATATTTAACAGACATCTCATCCCCTCTATGTGGGTCCAAACCCCCCTGAAAGAAAAAAAGTAGTTCATCCCCCAAAACCATATAATAATATTCCCCACCCCATTCCAAATCATCGTTACAAAAACATTCTTATAAAAGACCATGTGATTGTACTAATGAATGGGGGATGAATGAATGGTTGGACTGATGAAGTCATGGGAATGTTGTAACACCTTGAGGTTTTGATATTTTTTTCCAATGAATTTAATCATTTAAATATATCAAGTTACACATAACACTGAGTATATCTTGTGTAATATGAAACACTTATTTTAGCTTATGTTGCACACAACAAAGATTTTCTTCAAAAGTGTTCATGACATGTTCCACTGCGCTTCAGTGAACCATGAAATGATATTATTTTAAATGAATTTGTTATAACCTAGCCATTGAAAAGACAATTATGAATAGTATTGAATAATTTAAGAAATATATATATTTATTTCCTACTATATATAAATTTATTTGTAAATTATTATCAAATCATCAATAAATTTTTAGTAAAGTAATTAAATTAATCAAACATATATTTTCTTCAAAAATAATTTTGTTTTGTTTTTTATGAGAAAATAATCTAATTAATTTAAATATATAATATAAAATTTATTTGATAAAATATATTTCATTTTTTTAAACATAAAAAGAAAAATTTACCTGTGGTGAAATTTTGGTATATTGTCAGAAAATATTGGGTTTTTAGTGAAGAGTGAATAATACTAATTTTTGTAAAATCGTCATTTCCATTCAATAAAATAAATAATTTAATTTTCTAATTATGTTTTAAATTGAAATTATTATTATTTATTAGTATTTTAGGAACATAATTTCTTTTAAATAAACATTATATTTTATTTTAGTATAAAATTATTTTTCAATTTAAAAATGATATTTTTTCTGAAAACTGTTGTAAAGTGCATAATATTTCTCCATTAAAATTAATTAAAATAATCCATAATTGGGTATGTTTTCAATTAATTTTATATATTATATTATGAAAAATTATAATTTAAATTCATAAAATTATTATTATCATAAGGAGTTATTAAAAAAATATCTTGTGCTTGATGAAAATACACTTCTCCAAAACTCTATTTTTCCGCATGTTTGTGGGACTTGTTTTAAATTTATTAATTTAAAAAATTTTAAAATTAATTTGAGATATAAAAATTATATTTTAAAAGGATAATTTAAAGAGTTTTCAAAGGAGATTTGTTTTTTGATGAATATTGAGGAAAATGATTTTTAATTAAAAACTTCATTTTCATTTAAATAATATACAAAGTTATATTATATTTTAAACTAGTTATAAATTAAAATTTATTTAATTATATACCTTAATAAAATTTATTTGACTTCAATCAAATTAAAATTGAAATTGGATATAAAATCATTTTAAGAATCTAAACATTTTCTCTCTAAAAACACTCTTTCTCATCACATATATGATTTCAAATTAATTGTTTAAACTTCTATTAATTGAATATAGAAAAATGGACTAAATATTTTTAATTTTCATAATTTATATTATACTAAGATTTTATGTTAATTTTTTACCCAAATGAATAGTGAAAATGGTAAAAACTAATTACTATCGTTAAGAAAAAATTGGTTTATATGGGTTAATCTAAAAATATAAGTGTTAAAATGACATAAATATTGTATAAAATATATTTATTAAAATATATAGACCATATAATGTATATGTATCTATTATAATCCATTTTTATCCTCTTTTAAGGATAAAAACATGGTACACCTTTCTGTTTTCAAAAAATTACAATTATGCCACGCGCCTCACTTATAAAAGGACACCCACTCTCCTATCCTATTCAAACCTTCAAACCCATTTATTTTGGAAAATAGATATCAAAATAACTTCCAAAAATCCATTTTTTAATACTCTATGCATTATTTTTTATATAAATCAAACCAATTAAGGATTTTGGTGCAAAACTAAAGAGAATACCGAACGAATAGGTAATGTTCTTCAATGAGATTTTTTGTTTTCTTTATCACTCCAAATCCTTAAATTAATATTATACCATTATGATATAAAAACATTATTTTATAACCTATATAGATTTTTTTTTGAAATTTCATTACCTAAAAAATATATAATTCCATGGAAAGAGTTATGAAATCATCATTTGTGTGTACAAAGGACTACAGTCTCGCGAACTGATGCCATTCATTTTTTAGTTACCACCACTCACGTTTTATTATGATTATGGATATAACATATACATATATATATATGATATTTATAAAATAATTATACCTCTGGATTAATTATATCACATATATCATGCTACTTTCCATTTTGTAGGGGATACGATAACGTCCCTCATGTGTACAGAGGACTACCGCCTCAGAAAGCGATGTGATATGTTTTCCATGAATGCTTTATAGGGAAGATAATAATTGATAAATATATGTGATATAAATGAAAAAAATTTATATTCATGACATATTTATCATTTGTTAAATACAATATATCATTTTCTTTATTAACTTATCACTCACTGAAAGGTGATAGTGTCATTCGTGTATGTGTGTAATACAACCTTTACAAAGAGATGTGACTCTTTATTCATCACCACACCACATAGATGATATGAATAATTATATTTTAAGAAATAATATGTTATTTATGATATTATGATATTTTTTAAAAAATATAAAATACTACTTACCCCCTTCTATAACGATCATTTAAAAATGGAAATGTTACATATACATACGTACAACCTACTATCTTCATGAATGTAACATACTTCATTTCTAAAAAACTATCTTTCATTAGTGATATTAAAAGTATAATTGATGTATAAATTTGAAAAATATTTATTCATTATTATTATTATGTATATAATGGAAAGATGTTCAATTTTATAGGAACAAAAATAATAAATCAAAACATATAAGAAAAACAAAGCGGTTATTACTTGAAACATGACATTAACATGGAATTTTTAATAAACAAGTAATAAAATGACATAAATAAATCATATATTGTATGATATATGTATGTGTTTTCTTTAAAAAATTTATAATAAACTTATATTATTATATAAAATGTTTTAATGAGTACTATGTAAGATGAGACTTACACTAAGGGATGTCTTGTCTCTATTTTCATTCTGGGAGACATATAGTAATTCACCACTCATTTATTTTGTGTTGTGGATATAAAAACCATTGAAATGTTATATCATAACTCCTATTATTTTCATGATCTATAAATTTTCATATTATGTCATTATTTATTGGGGATTATTATTCAAAACATTAATAAAGCGGTAATGAGTTTTTATCCCAATCTACTTTCCTTGAGACTTAAGTGATGTTATGCAACTATCTTCTTTTATGAGATGTATATAAATACTATTTCACTTGTAAAATCCTGAAATTATTTATTACCATTACATTTTATGTTTTGTTTAATTTTATTCTTTCAAGGGTCTTACAATTCAATGTTACCCAAGTGGTAAGGGGTTTAAGTTACAATCACATCATTTATTAGGATTGCTCACGATTATGCTTCCAATGATAAAATATTATGATATATCTCCAAAGATATTCATTAATTTTCATTTAATTTTTTTATTTCAATAGAATACATTTTTTTCCTTCATTTTCCTCTCCTTAGGTTATCAAGAGTTCAAGAAGAATGTTTTTAAGAAAAATCATCTTCTGGAAAAAACATTTCTTCCTAAAACATGATTTCTAAAAATGTCTTAAAAAAATTATTGATTTATTAATATTATTTATTACAGTAATTTTTACCCATATTTTAATTTTTAGAAAAAAATTTAATATGAATCATCATTTCATTTTAAAAAATAATTCCCATTTCGATTTTAATAAAAATTTGAAATGAATCTTTGTGTTGTACATAAAAGTAATTTCCAGCCATCATGACCATTATTTTTGTTAACTATTTCTTTTTAACTTTTATTTTTTATGTTCAAAGTAATTTATTTTAAAAAAATTATTTTTTAAAATGTTTTTTCATAGTCGAACGAATATTTTTCTCATGAAAAGTTTTAAATTATTTTTAATGATTCTTTTATAATATTTCATGTTTATTTTCAAAGAAAAGGATTTAAAATTTTTTTTATTCTTTAAAAATATATTTTAAAAGAAATTTTATATTTCTAAAAAACATTCCAAGCAATTTATCTTTCAAAATAATTTTCCATATAAGTTTACATCCATTGATTAAACATATGATTTTTTGGGGATATGATCCAATGGTAAAATTCTTATTATTTATCTAAATGGATTATAATTATGATTAAATGATGTTTATGAAACCCATTTATCATCCATTTTTTATAATATTATATAAATTTTATAAAAAATTATTATTTTAATAGTTTGTCCTTAGATTAAATGATGAAATTATTTTGAAACATGTCTCTTTTCCATAGGTTATGATATGATGAAATGTCTATGAAACACATTTTATATCATGGGTTATTATATGATGAATAATTTTTGATCTTATGGTACACATACATATTGTTTTCATTATGTTATTTTTATGACCAATATCTCCCTCTAATTAATTTTTTAATGATTTATATCTCATGATAAAGATAGGAATAGAATGGGGATCCGAACTAGTTTCGTAAGGTTCATTTCCTGATATGATGGTATTGAGAGTGAACGATGACTACTATGATAGTTTAGGGAGTAGAACCATTCTACTATGATAGCCATAGTCGTGAACATTGACTACTATGGAAATGATTTTATATTTTTATATGTATTCTACAATTCCATCTCTTATGAAAATTTTATGCACTCGTGGATCATGTTCTTCGATTACCTCATGTTTCATGTCTTATGAACTATCAATTATTATTCCATGACTCAAGATTATGATCATTGATATGAATAGTATGGTTTTAAAATATTATTATGATGTAATCATACACTTATTTTTCATGTTATTCTTATATATCTCCATTATTTACCCATATTGGGAATTTGATCTAATCTTTTCTTATGTTTCTATTCCCCAAGTTATGAAGAAAGGTTTTAAGTGGGGTATGTTTGTGAAGAGTATTAAAGGAAATGATATGTATTTTAGATGTGTATGATTATTCACAAAATTATAATATTGTGTGCCTAGTCTCCAAAGAAACTAAACTATTATTGTCCTTAGGCATGTGTTTATGAAATTTATTGAATATTAGTCTAAAATGATGTAATATCCCTGTATGAAAAGCCCATGTCTCTATATATTAAATCATATGATAGGATTACATAACCATTAAGAACTAGGATAAGAAAATATTAGTGATATCAATTTGGATATTTATAAAGATATGTTTATGGATATCTCTAAGGATAAGTCTAAGGATGATTCAGTGTATAGGAAAATGCCCTGGAATTTTGGTAAACAATAGAGTGAGTAGTTTCCAAGAAATTACTATATTGTATAGATACTAGAAGTGGATTTGGATCTGGAACATAGGTTCCTAGGGTTAATAACACATAAAAGGGGACATTGAGAAGGACTTGATCATCGCTTTTGTGAATGACAATGGTCCTTACTGCACACCTGCTTTGACACACTAAGGGGATATGCTTTGGAAATTCTAAAACTCATTATGAACCACCATGATGGATTTAAATTGATAATGACAATAGATTAACTATTACAAACCTATGATGTCATAGATTATGAATAAGGATTCATGATTTAGTTATCCTATAAATGATTTTCATGATTATTTGGTTTCCCATAATGATTAGTATTTCTCACACTATGCATATTGATTTTAGAAAATGGTGGGACTTGAAAAAACAGGGTTAACATTGAAAGTGATAGTAAATTGTCTAATGAGAATCAAAATGGTATAATTATTAGATATAAGGATATTATGATTATTCCTAATCAGTATTCATGGAACATGATTAATAATGTACACCTTAACAAACTCTTGGAATCACCAAAGAATATATGGATATAGTTTTCCGAAGTATTGTATAGTGGATCCCATAGAGAAAAGAAGATTTAGTTTCCTATATATAGATAATATGGGAATAATCACTCTTGGTAATGTCTCAAAGGAACATGATCATGTTTTGAGTTTAGAAAATAAGGACAGAAAGAAAATAATTATAGATGGAAAAATGAATAATCCATGAATGTAATGGATATGAATGATGATCATCCTAATATATTATTGATGGTTAAATATTTAAAATTCTAAAAATATGGGTATTATAAAAATCTAATACCAAAGGGTAAATATAGAGAAGATAATCATCAAGGATTTATTAGTAATGGATTATTTGTAGTCAGTGAAGAGACTACAAATGATAAATGAAAGAATGGGGGTATTAGTGAGTAAGATGACGAATCCTAGTTAATGGTTTTAGAAGGATGTGGGATGATTGAATTATTTATGTATTGAATTAAAGAAAAATTTTATATGAATAATTAAATATATAAGGATTGTTCAAGAACAAGTTTTTATTTACAGATTGAAAAAAATATGTTAAATGGTGTTGATGACCTAGAAATGTTATTTAATGGAAATGTGATATTCTAATTATGGGTAGATAACCCTTAACATGTTAATGATACCTAGAGGGTTGATTTTTGTTTGTATAAAGAGATAATTGATAGGAATATATTAAATATAATAGAAATATTGACCATATAACTAATTAATGATTTGTGTAAAAAGTGATATATGTTATTATTGATAAGGTTTGCAAAATTATTGGATTTATGGAATATATTCAACAATATGTGGTTTTAATCAATGAACAAGAAATAATGTTTGTTTTAATTAAGGTTTTATAGTAATTTAGGTTATTTCAATTTTTCAAGAGAATGCATGATGAAGGTATTCACATGTTTGGTATGTGACAATTGAGAGCTACTTGGGGTTGTTTTGGGGATAAATATTAAGTTGTTTTTTGGAAAATTAGTGGCCAAATTTATAATTTTTTAATTATTTTATGGTTATATGGTTAAAAAATTATGTAATGGTTTACGTATGATTTTTTATGAGGTTTTAGATATTACTGTATTATTTTTCAATAATAAACAGAACTTTAATAAATAAAATTCCCCTTATGTTTTAATTAAGTGTCTTATTATGTATTATGGTTATAGAAAATAGATGCACTCATTCAGTTTCATTATATCTTATCATATTGAAATTACCTTTTAGCATAATAATTGTTAATAATATATCCATTTAAAAAAGCACAAACGATTAGTATAAATATAGGGTTTAAACAATCTATTTGACACAGACAAAGAATGTAATGGCCTCAACCAGTATGATCAGACCCTATGATGCACATTTATAGGAGCTTCTAAGAGAGATAGTATCACTGGGATTTTCCCTTGATCATTCCCAATCATATATCTAACAAATTAAGAATAATTGAAACCATTTATAGAAGAATTTAAATCTCATCGAGATCATGAACCAAACCATATACATTGAACCACCCCATGAGAGTCTCACCGTTACACACCATACTCTTAAAGAATTTTTCAGTGTATTAAACAAATATTTATCAATAACATAATAATATTAATATGTATATTTTTTAATATTTAAAATATTTTCATTTTATTATGTTTACTTTATAAATGATTTTGTCTTTGGAATAATAAAATAAAATTTTTATTTTCGGGTACTATTAAAATTCAATTATGGAATTTATTTTTTAAAATTAATGGATTTTTTAAATAATTAATATATTCGTAATATATAATTATTAATTAATATTTCTTTAATATTAATTATCATATAATTTTTATGAAGTGAAATGTAATTTTTATAATAGTTTGAAAACTATTATTGTTAAAAAACCTTCATTTCTCAATAAGTTTTTTATGATTATTTTTAAAGTAAAAATTCACATATTTAAATAAAATGAATATTAATTTTGTAATAATACTTTTGAAATTATCCAATTATGAATTTTTCATAATTTATTGAGAAAATTGAATTCTTGAGTACAAAATCCATACCATATAAATATATGGTGTGTATTATGCTATAATAATAACTCAAAAATGATGAAATTATAAGAACCCGACCTTAAACATTACATAATCTTGAATAAAATGAATAATTCAAATTTTGGATCTTTTCAGGTTTATAATTTTAAATAATTAGGCATTACAATTACATTACATCTCAAAAATTACAAAGTAGACACTTCTACATAGTTTCCATTTTTGTCATAAAATAAAATCTCTTCAATAAATGAGACATGTCTAGTTCCATGTTTTAGATAGCATGAATTTTCCTTGATCCCATCCTTGACCCTATTCAACTTTATGTCCTATGAAAAACATTCCAAAAACGTGGTATGAGCATAAAAAGCTCAATAAGGTATACAAAAATATGGAAAAATTTTAGTTTTTAAAAAAACAAGTAAACCATTAATACTTTATCATATGTAATACTTTTCACCTTTAAGAAGTAGTAAATACTCTTCACTGACTAATAGATCATTGATTACCCTTTTGTAACCAAAAGATTACCATAAAACCCATATAAAGAACACATATTATATAAAGGTAAATTGGGACATAAACATTCTAACGTAGAATAACCATATGGTCAACTTCCAAAAATATCACTAATTGGAATAGCCATACAGCCGGCTTCCATACCCAATGCATTGGAGGTTATAACGTAACCACCCGTCCTAGTTTATCACAGCACCACATGTCATATGGTTTATCACGTAACCACTGGTAAAATGTCCAAGTACCATCATAACACATAAAATATTGATAATATAAACATTTCACTAATAACATTTCATTTTATGATGTAATTTCAAGATATTTAAATAATCAATCCATTTTCATAAACCATTTAAAAAGAGATTTTTGAATCAAAGTGTCTCATACCACTTTGAATATTTTAAACGAATAATCATTTTAAAACATTAATTTCCATATATATAAATCCTCAAAACAATTTTTTAAACACGGAAATTAAAGAGAATGATTTAAAATAATAAATCTTTAAAACATTTAAATTGATATTTTTGTTAAAGAGTTTTTAACAAAATGAGAGAATCTGGGATACAAATAATTGAGTAATAAAATTCAATTAGGACTTTATAATATCATGAGAATAAATAATATTACAATGGAAATTATGTACACCATATAAGAGTGAGTGGGAGGATAACAACAATGATGTCTCAATGGAAATGTAAATTGAGATTAATTCCATTATAAAGACGGTATCCTTAAATTAAGGATAAATCCATCACATTATTATGCATTAAAAATATAAACACACCCAATATAATTATATAATATGTAAAAAACAATTATATCTCATTCACACATATTCATAAGACGAAATATTAAAGAAGTACCAATTTACCCCAATGAATTGAAATTGGGTTAAGAAGTTCCCTTGCAAATATTTGACAGCCTAACAACGTCACAATAAAATTCAGAAAATGATTTGATGAGATAAAAAGGGTATCTCATAACTTGGAAATAAAATTTACATAAATAAGGATATATTATAACATATACCAACATAATAATATGTAAATTAAAAGGCATAACAAAAAGAAGTCTTTTAAAAAGAGGAGGCTGAAATGTTCCCTTACCAGTTTGGTAACTTACAAAACATACACCACATGAAAGAAGGATCATATAATAGAGATTGAAATACTCATAAATGAAAGTATATTTAAAAAATATTACAATAATGGGCAGTAAATACACCACATAAAAGGAAATAGTGGAAAATATAGCCTGAATCTCATATTAATAAAAAGTGAGATGAAACCCTTTACCATGTTGTAATCAATTGAGTCATGTGACCAAAAGTTAACAACCACAAAATTAATCACAGAATACCATGAATATAATGAAAATAATTATAATATATATCAAATTAGAGTACAAAATAAACCACATCCAATGTATAAGTGGAGAACAATGGAAATCTCAAAGAATTAAATGTGAGATAAGAAATCTATTTACCTCATTATTTGACTTGACCTGTTCATTATTTAATCTTCTGAATAATAAAATGAAGTTAATTTATAATTTCTTAAGAACCATTTTAAAGTTTATTAATCCTTTTATATCAATTATTACCATGTTATAAACATTATGTAATCATTTCTGTTAATAATGGTCGTTTTTTCGATATTTGGTACATGAGTAAAAAATCAACACCTTATATTTTCAAGTTGTCCATGTGGTCAATATTCCATTATAACCAGACTGATATTAATTATTTAGATATCATATATATCATATATATCAAGTATATATATATATTTATAACATTACATATCATTTTTAGGTAAGAAATGAAATGCACCATTCATGGAGATGGTAAGTCGTACGTACGCATGAACGCTAGTTTCTTTTCTATTTCTTCTTTTAATGGAATTAAAACATAATGATACATAGGTATATTATAATTTCAGTATAATATAAAATATAATATCATTAAATCCATCCTTTATACATACCACATATGGCATTAACGAGTCATATCACTTGGAGGGGGCGGTAGTCCACACTTCCTCAAATGAAATTATCGTGTTTAAATATAATGGAAACCATGAAGGTATAATATAAATGAAAAATATAGAAGAATAAAGGAAACATAAACATAATTTATATCATATATAAATATAGTGTCATCTTAATGGACACCATGAGAGGCAGTAGGAGATAATCAAACAATCATCGTTTCATGAGACGTTTGTTTATCATCCAAAAAACAGTATGTTTTTCACCCATTAGATGGAGGTGTTTGTAATTGTAATTCAAATACATAACATAAAAACATCCTAGTATATTTAGGATACTAATTTTGTTATAAAATAAGGTAATAAAAATATTTTAGTGGTTATAGAGGTAAAATAACAGAAATGAAGTTAAGAGAAATCGTTACCTTTAATTTGGGTAACTCCCTTTGGTTTGAACCAAATGGACTACTTGAAGTACCTTATGCCTACGTTAAGTCTTATAAGAGGAGGATAGGAATATTGAGAGATTATTTGGGTAGGGTTTGTATGATCCAAGGGTCTTGAGACGTGTGAGTAATTTGGTTAGAAGTGAGGGATTTTTATAAGGGGGAGAAGGGCCTGTTTAAGAAAGTTTGAAACAATTATTTTATTATAAACTTATCTTCAGTTTCAAAAGGTCAAAAAATCATTAAAGTGAAAGATAAGATGACTCAAAGTCTAAATAAAACCATAAAATATTAATTGGATAGGTTCTGGATATTATTTTAAAATTTATAATATTATTTATTTAAATCATTTATGAATGAGATTAATACTACATCATTATTGTGTCATATATAATTTAATTTATTTTATATCTAAAAATTATAATAAAAATGTCATTATTTAGTAAACCATTTTATTTTTCCAATGAATATTTGTAGTCTAAAATATGACTTATATAACCCCATGTAAAAATTGATTTACTAAAAGATATTTATTTATGTCATTTTTGCCTTTACTTTAAGTTAATTAATATAAAGTGTCATTATCACTCCCATGTGGATCCATGGGGTCCCAAAATCAACCCAAAGTTGACCATGGACGTAAATGACTCATCCAGTAAAGTTAATATAAGATTTAATGTAATTTTGTATTATTATAATATTCTTTTTACCTTGAATTACCATATTTACCTTTAACCACGAAAAATAAAAGTTTAAAATTACTATTCACCAAAAATTGTTTTCATCTTATTAAACCAAATTTTACTTACTAATAACAAACATGTATGTTTAATTATTGAAATTTAATCCAAAGAAGCGGTATAATTTCATTTAAATAAAAAAGTCAGTTTGTAACTACTAATTAGTGGTTTCACTATTCATCAAAAAATTGATGTTTTTTAGAAAACTACCAAAAACTAATCCTAAGATATATTTGATATTAAAAATTCCAAAATGATGTCTATTTTACCAAATTTAAAACATAAAATTTTCATTAATTAATTTAAAATTAATTCCTTTCGTAAAAACAAATAATGTGTTTTTAAGAAATAATAACTATCAAAAGATCGACACTTGTTTATGTCCAATTTCAAAGTGAAATTAATTCGAATAAACAACATTGGATTAATTTGTTAAAATATAATCTAATTAAAATTTAAAACTATTTAAATATATAATATAACCATATAAATAAATTAGATTAAAAGGCACTTTTGAATAAATATACAATATTTTTCACTATTCATAAAAATTGAACGTTACCAGAAAAATATCAAAAATTTATACAAAGTAAATTTTTATGTCCCGAATCTAAAGAAGAAATTTATTTTTTCAAATAGAAAATATAAAAGTGACCATAATTATATTTAACAATGGTTCTCCATTAAAAGGTAGTAAATCGACCTTTTAAAGAATATTAGATTATTTTTTTCTTAAAATTTGATTCATTCAGATTTTAAGACACTAACTTATATTGGATAAATATAAAAAAAATTAACAAAAATATATAATCATATTTTAGTTACTTCTATTCATTCTTTCCAATACAACGGTTATGCGTTAACTACCATTTAAAATATTAATATTATATTATTAGTTTTAAACGTAAAATTTCAAAGAAACTCATTGTTGTATATCAGGTACGCCATCAAACATAGAATCCCATTTAAAGTTAAACTAATATTTAATCCAAAAAAATATTAGTAAATATGAAAATTTCATGTTCTTTATTTACCTGGGATGTTATATCCTTCCCCCTTTTGGAAAGTGTGTCCTAAAAATTTTAAAATTGGGATGAGAAATATCATTTAATGTCCCAAATCAGAAAAAGAGTCAATAAAACTATCACTTTAAAAGAATCAAAAAGAAAAACAAAGTTTACCTGAGATAACATATACGAGGATTCCATGTATGAAAACATGGATATGGAAGAGTTAAAAAATCATCATGTTTGGATGGAGAGTGATTGAAATCATGATTAGGATAAATTTAACCACTAAAAAATCACAAACTTGTGATGTGTTAAACGGTCCTTGATTACCCAGTAGGAATGGTAAACCAACAACATTTTTTTGTTTTATATTCCTTTTCATAATTTTGAGGATTTTATTTACTACATAGAATAATAACATAAGTAAATATAATTACCTTCAAGTAGAGTTTCATACTTTAATAACTTTCTACTAAAAACTAATCTTTTCTCCAAAAAATGGGCATTCAAAAAGACATAATCACATCAAAAGCACAAGAATCAACTTCTATAGAATCACATAATCCACAAAAAAACTATATATTTCCCCTATCTTTGGACATTAACCAAAATAAAAAATGGTTAGTATGAGATCATATAATCCCCACAAAGGATAATCCTTTATAAAAATAAATACTACACTTAAACTCCAAAATTCAACAAAAAGTACCCAATGTTCAATAAATACCATTCAATATACCATTATCCTTAAAATTCTACAAAATAACCCAAACTATGATTGTAACCCAAAGCTCATAAGTATTTAGTCACATAGTCTTCCACTATAAATATTAAAATTTATCTCGAAATAAAAATCGACTAATCATAAAGTCTAATAATGATCATTAATAAACCAAATAACATATTCTCTATGATAGGTTAATCATTTCCATAAAATTCCTGAATCACCATATGTTCATAATAAAAACGTAGATTATACCAAAATATAATTCCACAATTAATAATAAAAAGAAAATAGAATTATTCCTTGAATAACATTTTCATATATCAAACATTAGGGTTACACATACTATGAAAAGTCTTCCAATATAATCCCATCATAAAAAGAGCAACAATACTTTTAAGTATTTCATCATCTTAAAATCTACCATAACTCTTGAATCCCTTATATGTTAACTTCTTATTCATTCATCTATCTTGATGATCCATTAACCATTATTTACCAACTTTTTCTGAAATAATTTTTTCCTACAAAAAAAATCATGAATCGTATCCTAAGATTAAATAATCTCAAAACATATGTCAAGAAATAATCCATAATATTCATTGGTCATTGTAAGTTTCTTCACCCTCAATTGGAATGACATTAGGTATTGGTAAACATATTTTTGTACGATCCTGGTGATCCCATTCTTGAAATATCTTTTTAGGACATCTGTTTGTATAATTATCATGCACACCACATTTAAAACATTCAATTGATTCCTCAGAATGAGCTTCTTTCCATTTCCTAGAGTAAACCGGATGCTTCCTCTTTCCATGGAAGGTTCTTTCATTATGACCTTCATTCCCGCATCTATAGAATCTTCTCGTCCCTTTGAAGAATTTTCCTAGGTGTTTCTTTCCAAATCCTTGACACATAGGTTTTTGAACATACTTACCTTTATGATTATTACTTGAACATCAGTAGGGATTTGTTTCTCACATATACGATGCCTTATAAAAATCACCAAGGTTCGGGTTTTCAATCAAGACTCCAAGATAGTTGGTTGAGAAAAACCACTAGTGTCCTCACTACAACTCCAATTTCATTCAGTTTCTTGTTCAGAAAACCGTCACAATTTTCTTCACATCCACTGTTACTTTGGTGCCTACTAGATCTAGCAATTTACTAAATCCAAAAAGTTTAGTGTCAGTATATCATCATATAATATCTTATGATGAGGGTAATGACTAATATATACTTATTCATGTTATACTAAACTCTTTAAAAATAACTACGACTCTTTCTAATATGTTAACCATTATGGATATTTCACTTATGCTTAAATAACACCCTAACCTCTAATGTTATCTAAACCTACCTATGATACCAACTATAAGGACTCATCCTTAAACATTACATAATCTTGAATTAAATGAATTATTCACATTTAGGATCTTTTTTGGTTTAGTGTTTTATATAATTAGGCATAAAAATTACATTACATCTCAAAAATTACAATTTAGAAACTTCTACTTAGTCTTTATTTTTTTCATAAAATAAAAACTCTTGAATAAATGAGACATGTCTACTTCCATGTTTTAGACAACATGAATTTTACTTGATCCCATCCTTGACCCTATTCCACTTTATTTCATATGAAAAAAATTTCAAAAACATGGGATTAGCATAAAAATCATATTAAGGGATACACAAAGAAGGAAAACTGTTAGTTTTTCAAAACAACAAGTAAACCATGAATAATTTATCATAAGTAATACTTTTCATCTTTAAGAATTAACAAACACTCTTCACTGAATAAAAGATCATTGCTTACCCTTTTGTAACCAAAAGATTACCATAAAACCCATATAAAGAACACATAACATATAAAGGTAACATGGGACATAAACATTCTTAAGTGGAGTAACCATATGGTCAACTTCCATAAATATCACTAAATGGAATAGCCATATGGACGAGTTCCATACCCAATGCATTGGAGGTAATAATGTAACAACCCATCCTAGTTTATCACGACACCAACCATTATATGGTTTATCACGTAACCACGTGTCAAATTTCCAAGTACCATAATAACTCATAAAATATTTCAAATATAAAAATTTCACTAATTACATTTCATTTGAAATCATAAGAAGTATTTTCAAGATATTGAAATAATCAATCCATTTTCATAAACCATTTAAAAAGAGATTTTTGAATTAAAGTGTCCAATAGAAATTTGAATATTTTAAAATAATTATAATTTTAAAACATTAATTTTCATATATATAAATCCTCAAAACCATTTTTAAAACATGGAAATTAAATATAAATATTTAGAATAATAAATATTCAAAACATTTAAAATGATATTTTAGTTAAAGAGTTTTTAACAAAATGAGAGACTCTTGAATACAAATAATTGAGAAATAACATTTAATAAGAACACTATAATGTCATGATAATAAAGGGATTCATGATATAATATGACAAATGATAGTATATACACTATATAAGAGTCAATTTTCACATAACAACAATCAAGTCTCAAGGGAAATGGAAATTGATATTAAATCCCTTATATAGATGGTATCCTTAAATTAAGAATAAATAAATCACATTATTATGTGTGAATAATATAAATACACCCAATATAATAGGATATTAATTTTAATACAATCAGAGGTCATTCACACATATTAAAAGGACGACATATTCAAGAATTACATGTTTAACCCAAATAATTTAAATTGGGTTAAGAAGTTCCCTTGCAAAAAATCGACAGCCTAGCGACGTCACATTAAAAATTCAGAAAATGAGTTGATGAGATAAAAATGGTATCCCATAAATTTTACATAAAATTTATATCAAAAAGGATATATAAGAACATATCCCAACAAAATAATATGTAAATTAAAAGACATAACAAAAAGAAGTCTTTTGAAAAGAGGAGGGTGAAAGGTTCCCTTACCGATTGGGTAACATACAAAACATACGCTACATATAAGAAGGATCATACAATGAAGATGTAAATACTCATAAATTAATGTATATTGTACAAATTTTACAATCATGGGCAGTACATACACCACATAATAGTAAATAGTGGCAAATATAGCATGAATCTCACGGGAATTAAAAGTGAGATGAAACCCTTTACCACGTTGTAATCAACTGAGTCATATGACCAAAAGTTAATAACCACCAAATGAATCACAGAATAATATGAATATAATGAGAATAATTATAATATATATCAAATGGAAGTACACAATACACCACATGCAACGAATAAGTGGCGAAGAATGGAAATCTCACGGAATGAAAAGTGAAATAAGAAATCTCCTTACCTCGTTGTCTGACTTGACCCATTTGTTCAATAATCTCCAGAATAATACACTAAAGTTAATTTATAATTGATTAAGAACCATTTTAAAGTTTATTAATCCTTTTATATCTATTGTTACCATGTTATAAACAATATGTAATCATTTAAGTTAATAATGGTCTTTTTGTCGATATTTGGTACTTGATTCAAAAATGAACACCTTATATTTACAAGTTGTCAATGTGGTCAATAGTCCATTATATCCAGAATGATATTAATTTTTAAGATATCATATATGTAATATATATCCAGTATATATATATATATATATTTATAACAGTACATATCATTTGGAGGTGAGAAACGAAATGCACCGTTCATGGAGACGGTAAGCTGTACGTACGCATGAACGCTACTTTCATTTCTATTTCTTATTTTAATGGAAATAAAAAATAATGATACATAGGTATATAATAATTACAATATAATATATTATATAATATAATTAATTCCTTCCTTTATATGTCCCACATACGGCATTAATGAGTCATATCACTTTGATGGGCCGGTAGTTCGCACTTCCTCAAATGAAATTATCGTGTTTACCCATAATGGAAAACATAAAGGTGTGATATAAAAGAAATATACAGAAGCATAAAGAAAACATAAAAATTATATATATCATATATAAATATAGTTTTATCTTAATTTCCACCATGAATGGCGGTAGGAGATAATCGAACAATCATCGTTTCGTGGGGCGTTAGTTTTCCATTCACAGAAACAGTATGTTCTTCACCCATTAGATGGAGGATTGTGTAAGTGTAGTTCAAATAATTCACAAAAAACATAACATTATATTGAGGATACTGGTTTTGTTTTAAAATAAAGGAATAAAAAGAGTTCTGGGTTGGAGAAGTAAAATTAAAGAAAATAAGTTAAGAGGAATTGTTACCTTTAATTTGGGTAACTCCCTTTAGTTTGAACCAAAAGGACTTTTTGAAGTACCTTCTGCCTAAGCTAATTATTCTAGGAGGAGTAGAGGGATCTTGAGAGATTATTTGGGTAGGTTTTGGACGATTCATGGGGCTTGAGAGGTGTGAGGAATTAGTTAGAAGTGAGGGATTTTTATAAGGGGGGAGGGGCTCTTTAGGAATGTTTGAAACAATTTTTTTATTATAAACTTATCTTCAGTTTCAAATGGTCCAAAAATCATTAAAGTCTAATAGAAGATGACTCATGGTCAAAATGAAATCATACAATAATAATTGGACCAGTTTTGGATAATATTTTAATATTTAAAATCATATTTATTTAAATCATTTATTAATGAGGGAAATACTACATCATCATTCTGTCATATATAATCTAAATTATTTGATGTCTAAAAATTATAATAAAAATAAAATTATTTATTAAATATTTTTTATCTTTCCAATGAATATTTATAGTCTAAAATTTGAATATATAACCCCTTGTAAAAATTGATTTATTAAAAAATATTTGTTTATGTCATTTTTGCCTTTACTTTAAGTTAATTAATCTAAAGTGTCATTATCACTCCCAAGTGGCTCATTGGGTCCCAAAATAGAACCAAAGACTACCATAGTCGTAAATGACTCAACCAATAAGTTTAGGACAAGTGTTAAGGTAATTTTGTATTATTATAATATTCATTTTACCTTGAATTACCCTATTTATCTTTAACTGCGGTAAATAAAAGTCAAAAGTTACTATTCACTAAAAATTATTATCATCTTATTGAACCACATTTTACTTAATAATAACAACCATGTATGTCTGATTTTTTAATTTTAATCCAAATAAGTTGTAAAATTCCATTTAAATAAAAATGTCAGTTTTTAACTACCACTTAGTGGTTTTACTATTCATCAAAAATTGATGTTTTTCAGAAAACTACCAAAAATTCAGCCTAAGATATATTAGATATTCCGAATTCAAAAATGATTTCTATTTTAACAAATTCAAAACATAGAATTTTTATTAATTAATTTAAAATTAATTCCCGTTGTCAATACAAATAGTGTGTTTTTATGAAACAATAACTATCAAAAGATCGACACTTGTTTATGTCCAATTTCAAAGTGAAATTAATTCAAATGACCAAAATTTTATTGACTGGTAAAAATATAATCTAATTAAACATTAAAAAAAATTAAAAAGATAATATAACTATATATATAAGATATATTAAAAGGCACTTTTGAATAAAAATACAGTATTTTCACTATTCATAAAAATGAACTTTACCAGAAAAAATACCAAAAAATTACCCAAAGTAAATTTTGATGTCCTAAATGAAAAGAAGAATTTTATTTTGTCAAATAGAACATATAAAAGTTACGATAATTATATTTAAAAAGGTTTCACATTAAAAGGTGATAAATCAACGTTTTAAAGAATATTAGATTATTTGTGCTTAAAATTCTATTCATTCACATTTTTAGCCACAAACATTTATTGGTTAAATGTAAAAAACATTTATAAAATATATATAATAATATTTTAGTTATTTCTATCCATTACCTCCAATAAAAAAGCTATGTATTAACTACCAATTAAAATAATAATATTATAATATTATTGTACAACGTAAAATTTCAATGAAACCCATTGTTTTGTATCGGGCATGCCATCAAACATAGCATCCCATTTACAGTAAAATTAATATTTAATCCAAAAAAATACTAGTAAATATGGAAATGTCATGTTCTTTATTTACCTGGGATGTTACAGTAATAAATACTATAAATGGTATCCATTAAGAAATATATGCTTTCCAATTAAAATAATTCTATTTTTTGTTTATTTTATTAATTTTTAAAATCCTTTATGAATCCTCCAAAACCATTAATATATTTTACAGTTTTAAAATAATTTCTTTAAGAGTGTGACTCTCCTCCACATCCCCAAGGGTAATATTTTAATATGTTAGGACCTTTTCCATATACAATAATAAATACCAATCCCATTTTTTATAAACCATTGGAAAAAAACCCTGATAAGGCTTGGGGTTTTGGTTATTTTTTTATATAGAGTCCAAAATATAAGTTTTAACCTCTCTTTTCTTCTATATACCTATACAATATCCCATTTATCATAAAAAAAAATATTTTCAGAACATAATTACTCTTGTCTCACCTCTCTAGAGTCCTCCCATGGTTCTCCCAATCTCTCAAGAATCTCCTCCCAAGAATTTGGAGTCACACTCTCATGTAAGGGATCCTCTCATGCTCCTCTTTATTAAAGATTCTTTATAATATTATGCCTTCTATTTACAATTCATAATTATGGGATATTTAATTACATATCCCTATTACTAACCATTTAGTGTATAAATGAAGAGAGGCCACTTTCACTCTCATCAACACATTTTAGGATTTATTTTATGTGACATCATTATTCTGCCAAAATTTTATTGTGATTTTCCATGCCAAAACAATTGTGTATTGAACAAAAGACCCATTTCCTATCAAGGGTGTTCACCTTTATACAATTATTCTTCATTGAATTGGGACTTACTTTTATGTACTCCACTCTACTTGATACTTGAATAATATATGATGATGGATGAATCCTTGTTGTATGATCTCTGTGGCACACATAACTATAAGAATTAAATGAAAGTGATGGGTGCACAAAGAATTATAGCACCCCAATTAATTGGGAAATTTTATTGTCATGATACGTCATGTTGGGATAAAGAGTGAACCTGATTCGTTCATTGGAATTTTTCCATCATCATTTCTTGGTAGTTATCCTTGACCAATATTTATTATTCAGTGTATTTAGTTATTGTCATATTTCCCATATTACCTTTATATTATCATGATATATCATGTATTATTGTTCATGTTTACGATTCTCACCCATTTACATATTGTCTAACAAGTATTACATTCTCCATGTTATTATATGTTTATTATATTACTATGCTTTATATATCACCCCTTATTTATGTCCCAGAGTTATCCCATATAGTTTTAAGTATGATCTTGTTAATGTTGTTTTCAATATAGATGATGTAATTCCTATTTTAAGTTGTCATATAATGTATCTAATTCCAAAATACAATAGAATTATCAACCATTCAGGTTGTATTATGAGAAATATTATGTAATAAATTATGTATTAATGTTTTATAAATTTAAGGGTTTCCATAGTTGGTATCAAAGGAAACATTTAGTTGTTTTTGGGATTTGGATTAAAGAACTCCAGTGAATGTCTTATGGATATAAATAATTATAATAAAACATTCCTAAATTTTGGTAAGTATATTTTAGGTGTTTATAAAGAAAATTCATCCCATTATGGATACTAAAAAAAGTATGTGGCTTTGACATAGATGTACATAGGGGTAAAACCCAGAAATACAACGTTGAGCTAGACTAGGCCAGGAACTAGTACATGGAAACATGCCTTGCTGCACACATAGTTTGTTACCCCATGGGATATGCTTTGGTAAATTAACAAACTCATTACGAACCATTATTAATGGAACAAAAAATTCCTATAAGAGTATATGTTATGAAATATATCATTGATAACATATATTTAAGTATAAAAGTCCATAAGTTAAAAAAATACTTGTAATTTATAAGTTATACCATTAATGTCATTAGAGTATTCTTTTATTTGTTTAATAGTTCAAAATAGTCATCCCTAACATTATTTTTATTATCTATAATGGATGGAAATATGAGGAATCAGGTAAAAAATTAATGTGAAGGGAAATTTTATGACTATACCAATGAGATTCCCAAGACAAAGGGAGTGGGAATCACCAATTTTATGATGATAATCTATCAGTAGGCTCAGGTTCTGAATAGAAACTTAGATATGGAATGTCCAAATCCCCCTAATAATGAACAAGTTGCGATTGAGACCTTTATGATACAAAAATCATTGAATTTAAATGGATCATATAATCCCATGATCACATAAAATGTATCAAATCCGTTGAAAAGATCTTCTCTATCATTCAATATTTTGAGTAAGAGAATATTCTACTATATTTTTATCATTTGGAGGGTAAATATAATCAATTTTGGACATTGACCAAAAATATGAATCCTAAAGAAGATATCAAATAGATGGGGTACAAGGAATTCCAAAAAAATATTGATACAAATTCCCCTTGAACACGTCGACTTAAAATATAAAGGGATTTCCTTATCATCAAGAAAAAATATGACAAATAAATAGGGGTGTAGAAGGTAAACTTCCCAAGACTTTCATGATATGCCTCTAGCTTTGTTTTCACCCCAGAATTCATGGTTAACCGCTTCATTAGTGGTTGAAAACCTAACCTATGAAAATCTATGGAGACCTGAGACATTGATAACTACGTGGAAATTTCCCAATGTTCCCTCAATGTTGATATATAGATTGGTGAATATTAGGGGTATCTTGGGGATAAAAAGTATGAACTAGAGTTTAATTCTATAATTTTTATAGGTACTTACAACGGTGATAAGTGATTTCAACATCCCACTATTCAATGGTGTGGAAAGAATCACCCTAAAATTTTCCTATGTGTAATGGGGAAATTATTTAGGTGCATGAAGGAAGGAAGCATAGCTAATGATTACTGATAAGAGAAACCCACTAATGAGATGGAGGAATGGAATTCTCCAATAACCCCTCAATTAATTTTTCATTACCTCAACTATAAGTAACCAAGGATCTTTATAAACCAATTCACTAAGAAAAAGGTTTTTGGATATAACCAACAACCTCCAAGGCAGAATGGGTGAGCTTTGTCCATAAAAACCACAAAGGTGGATCTCGAAAATGATGGGGTGGTAGGTACATTGGTTATTCATTCAAGAATAGTGAATATTATTTTTTGATTCTAGTTCTATGAATTCCTACATATCATGAATGTTTTTTAGAACTATAAAAAAACCACCACAAATCATTGAAGTAGAGCTATCAATGAAATAAAAAAATGGGGAAATTATTGCATCACAAGAATATAACTCCTTCCCTATTTTAATTTCTGGGCTGAACATCCCAATGAATATTTTTATACTCTCATTAGTGTAATTTTATTTGATTACAGGAATTGATTGGATTTTTTTATGTATAAGAAAAACATAATTTTCTATGATAATTAAATCCCTCTTCATATCCCAAATTTTCCATTGATTCTATACAAATTCAACGAGATGGATGAATTTTTATTATCACCTAAATCTCAAGTATGGATATTATTTACCTACAATAAATAATTTATATATCAAATGATAGATTATAAGGAAAGAATCATACTTGAATACATTCCCGTTTTGAGGGAATACACTTAAGTGTTTCTTAAAGAATTTGATGGTATTCCTCTTATCTAATAGGTTGAGTTATCAAAATATCTTATACAGTGGGCATTACTATTATCAAATAATCCATATAGAATGGTTTTTTTATAACTTGAGGATCTGAATAATCAAATATTGGAGACTTTCGATAAAGGGTTCATATGCCTAAGTGCTTCACCTTAGGGTGCACCAGTCATCTTTATCAAGAATAATTATGGGTCAATGATCCTTTGTATTAATTATAGAAATTTTAAAAAAAAGATAATGGTAAATAAAAAATTACCATCTTAAACTGATTTATTACTTTTTCAGTCAGTTACATGGAGCGCAATACATCTCCAAGGTGTATCTCGGGTTCGGATATTACCATTTTAGGGTGAAGAAAGATAAGATCGCCAATATTTCTTTTTGTATAAGGTACAGGTACTATGATTTCATAGTGATTCCATTTAGAATCATGAATGCTCTTACAATATTAATGAATTTGATGAATAGTGTCTATAGGGTTGACCTCAATAATTTTTTTGTAGTATTTATAGATAATATTCTTATATAGTCTAAAACTATGGAGGATCATGATGAGCATCTGAGCACTCTGCTAAAAAACATACAAAAGGATAATCTTTCTTCCATGTACAATAAATATGAGTTATGGTTGAAAGAAGTCTCATTCATGGAACATAGTTACCCATGAAATGGGATATCTATGATCCCTTCAAATAAATTATGAAGTGATGGATGTGGCCAATATATGTGATAGATATCTGTAGTTTCCTTGGATTAGGAGGGTACTATCACCCCTTTGTGAGATATTTCTTGTTATTTTCAAATCTTATAACCAGTATAACTCAGAAGGGAGTAATGTTTTCTTGTAATGATGAATGATAAGAGAGATTTGTGGAGTTAAATAATAGGCTAATCACTTCAGCTATACTTGCACTACCCAAAAGTGGATAACTTTTTGTGGTATTTAGTGATTCTTCAAATAAAGGGTTTGGGTTGTGTGTTAATGTAGAATGTCATAGTGATAGCCTATGCTTCATGGTAGTTGAATGTTGACATATCAAACTTACCCATGTATGATATAGAGTTGGAACAAGTTATATTCACATTGAAAATATATAAAAATTATCTATTTTTGGATATGTTTGAAATATTTACGAATCAGAAAATACAAAATTAAAAATTCCCACAATAAGAGATAAATATGCACCAATGAAAATGGTTGGGGATGATTAAAGATAATGAATGCTTAATCAATTACCATTCTCAAAAATAAAATAAATTGTAAGATTCTATAAATGGATTTGATCCAACAGTTATATCATTTATGATAATTTAGAAGGATTTTATATTCTTATACTTGATAAGGATGGACATTGGAATCATAAAAGAATCAATATCATCAATCCTTTAAAAAATTATTTTTCATCCCTCTCTTCTGGAGAGGATAATGGATTCTGAAATAAATGATCTAGAAATTTATAAGTAATTGGAAAAAATTAGATAATGTATATCCTCAGAGTTCAATGTTAATGAATAAGGTCTTGTGAGATTTGGGTTATGACTATATGTACCATCAAATTCAGAGTTAAAGAAGGAGTTGTTGGATGATGCACATTGAATGACCTTCTATATCCATCATAGAAGCATGAATATGTATCGAGATCACTCAACACACTATTGGTGGGAAAATATGAAGAAATATATCTTAGCATATACATCAAGATGACTTGTATGTCAACAAGTTAAGTAAGAAACAAAAAATTCCAATGGGATTATGAAACTTTTACTCATACCTACATGGAAATTGGAATGCATCACCATGGTCAATTTCACTAGAATTATAAATAAATAAAGTGGAAATAATGCTATATGTGTTGTGGTAGTTATTATTAAAAATATTTCACACATTATTTCAATCATGTGAGGACTTCTCACTCAATTAACTTGCAAGGATATACATTCAAGATGTGGTGAGGCTATACAGAACTCGCCTATCAATTGTATATAATAAGGATACAATATTTACCTCTATGTTCTGGAAAATTATATAACATGATCTAAATATTGATTTGAAATTTATCATGCCTTATCAACTTCAACATGAAGTCCAATAAGATCAAACTATCCAAAAACCTGAGGACATATCGATAGAATACTAAATTGACTTCAAAGGAGGATGGTACCATTATCTTCCTATGGTCGAGTTATCATACAATATATGTTCCCACTAAATCATCCTAATGGATCCCTATGAATTACATTATGAGAAGAGGTGCAGAACAACTATATGCCTAGATGAAGTTTGGGAACACAAACTACTAGGTCCTGAAATGGTCGAGGAAATTGTGGAAAAGGTTAAAACAATTTAGATGCACATCAAGGTTGCTCAGAGTCGACATAAGAGCTATTCAGAAAATTATTGATGAGGCATTGAGTTTGATATTAGAGACATGATATTCCTCTACATATTTCAATGGAATACAATCATGATATTTTGGAAGAATGGAATGCTTATTCCAATATACATCATCCCCTTAATACCCTTGATCACATCAGATCAAGGACCTACCGACTAACACTCTCATAGAACCTATCTCACGTACTTGACGCATTCACCATATCCCTATTGTATAATTACATACCATAACCCTCACACGTACTCAATCCATAGGTGGTATCACTATAAAATTATCCTTCCAATGGGGATCATTCAATGAATATGTTATATCATACATACAATGTTTTATGGAAGAAGATATTTCACCTAGTCAAAGTGCTATGGAGAAACTAAAAGTTTGAAGAAGTGATATGGAAATAAAAGGAGGTGATGAAACAAAGTTATCCTCCTAATTTTTTAATGTGGGAAATAAATCTTTTGCGAGTGAAATTTCTGAATGGGTGGTGAATTTAAAGACCCAAAATTTTTAAAAATAATTCCCTAAATGATTTAATTGAATGTATTATTTAGTATTATGGTTATAATAAAGACATTCACTCATTTGGTTTTATTGTATCCTATCAGAATTAAATGATAATTAAGAATCATAACCATTGAAAATATTTCTATTGAACAGGGATCACATGATTAGTATATATATAGGGTTTTAATAAATCCAATTAACATAGAAAAAGGTATTGATGGCCTCAACTAGTAGTATAATACCCTAAAAATCCCATTTATTAGAGCTTCCTATGGAGATAACATCAATGGTATTTTCCCTTGATCAATCAATAGATGATATCCCAAAAAATTAAGTATGTTAAAAACTATTAATGGGATAATTTCAAGCTCATCCAGGTCATGACAATAACCATATATGTCGAACTACCGCATGAAACTCTCACCATTGTTCACCTCACTCATATGGTATTTTCTGGTGTATTAAAGGAATTTGAATCAAGAACATATAAATATAAATATTTATATTTTATATAATAATGAATATATTTTCATTTTATTCTAGTTACTTTATAAATGAGTTTAATTTTGTTCTATAGAACTAAAATTGAATTTTTGGGTAATATTCAAAATAAATTAAGGAAATGATTTTCATGAACTAAAGTATTTTTGAAATAAATAATATATTAATAAATTATTAATAATATTATTATTAAGTAATTTTTATATAATATAAATGATCATATATTTTTTATGATGTCAAATGTAGTTTTTATAAGGGTTTGAGAACTATTACTGTTAGAAAAAACCAAGTCTTCTCAATAAATATTGATTATTATTTTAAAAGTGAAAATTATTATATTCAAAAAAAATTTAAATAAAATGAATATTATCTTCATAATAAAAACATTAATATTTCACAATAGTGAATTTTTCATAATTTTCCTAGGCAGTTAAAATTTTAGGAGAAATTTAAATACCGTATAAATATATTGTGTGAATTATGACATCATAATGACACAAATGTGATGAAATAAACACTATAAATTGTATCCATGACCAAATAAATGTTTTTTAATCTAATATAATGGTATTTTATTTTTATTTTATTAAATTTTTAAATCCTTTATGAATCTTCCAGTAACATTAATATATTTAATGGTTTTAAAATCATTTATTTAAGAGTGTGACTCACCTCCACATCATCATGGTTAATATTTTAATAATTTAGTCTCTTGGACTTATAAAATAATGAAAATCACTCTTATTTGGAAGAAATAAGGGTAATAACCCTTGGGAAGGTTTGTTGTTTTGGTTATTTTATTATCTAGAGTCCAAAACCTGTGTTTAGAAATAATAATGAATTCGCCTCTCTTTTAATATATAATCCCACCCAAGATCCATTTTTTATTCACTAAAAATAGTTTTACCACATAATTAATTAGGCCTCAGATCTCTTGAGTCCTCCTATGGTGCCCCCAATCTCTCAATAATATTCCTCTAATCATTTCTTGTCACACCCTAAAGTAATGGATCCCCTCATTCTCCTATTTATTAATGTTTCTTTATCATATAATGCCTTAAATTTCCAATACCAAAAGATTTTATATGTATTTATATGTCCCAATTACATTAAATTTTCTGTAAAAATGATGATATACCCTTTTCCCTCTCCTCAACCTATTTTATAAATATTTTATTTGACACTGTTATGCTGTTGAAATTTCACCGCGATTTTCCATACCAAAACAATTGTGTAGTGAACACCATACCAATTTGATATCAAGGGTGTCCACCATTATAAAATTATTGTTCTACAAAATGGGACTTACATATAAATATTCATAACTCATTTATCATGGAAATAAATATGATTATTAATGAATCCATTTAGTATGATTTATCTGGCACACTTAAGCATAAGAATGAAATCAATGTGATGGGTGTTCTTGGAATTATCTAGCACTCCAATCTATTTCGTAATTTTTAGTTTCAATGTATTATATGTTGGGACATGGTGTGAAACTAATTATTTTATGGGAATTTTTCATTCATGATGTATTGGCATTGAGCCTTGAGCATTGTTTATGATGCATAGTTTTATGTTGTTTCCACATTTCCCATGTTTCTTTTATGATATCATGGTATATCAAGTCTTATTGTCCATGTTAATAATTTAATCCTCTTTTATTCCTCATTGATATGCCTATTTTATAACATGTAATACTTTATCCATGTTTAACTTGTTTATTCCATTACTAGGCTATATATCATACACCTTTCTTATATATGTCCCTAGGTTATCACATGCAGTTTTAAGTATAAGCATATTAAGGAAGTTTTCAATAAATATAATTTATTTCTTGTTTTAATTTGTTACATAATTTAACTAATTACAAAATACACTAGATTCATCATTATTTTAGATTTTACAATGTGTATTATTGTGTAATAAATCATGTATTAATATTTAATAAAGAGAAGGGTTTCTATATTAACCATTCGAATATTTTTGAATAACATCTACTAATAATTTTATATTACATGTTTATATTATATATAAATATATTTTAATTTATATTGATACAATTATTAATATTAGAAATATAGTTAATATAAAACCATCCTTTTCTTGAAAAAAAACATCCTTCTTGAAAATCTTATTTTTCTTCGCATTTGTGGGTTTTGTTTTAAATGTGAAATTTGAAACATTTAGAAATTTAATATGAAAAAAATAAAATTCATTTTTGAATTAACCAAGTAAAAAATTTAATATGGTAAACTTTGTATAATTTTATGAATAGATTTATTTTGTGATGAATAGTGAAAATAGTTAATTTTAATTGAAAATTGTCTTTTAATTGAATTTAATAAAAAAGATAAATTATATTTTAAAATATTTTAAAGAAAAATTTGCTCAATTATATATTTTTTAATCTAATTTAGTTAATCTTAATATATTTCATATTTAAATTTGATATAAAAACATTGTAAGAATTTGAAAAAAAATTATTTGAAAACACGTTTTCTTATCACGTTTGTTGGATTTTTTTTAAATTAAAATCTACAACATCTACAAATTGAATTTGGAAAATTTTATTGATTATTTTGAATAAGAATAATTTTTATTATAGAATAATTTCTACATAATTTTTTACCAAAATGAATAATGAAAACAATAAAAATTAATTATACAATAAAGGTAAAAATGGTTTTACTGAGGGCTAAACTAAAGAGATATATCTTAAAATGACCTAATAACTTGTATAATATCATTTATATGGGAATATTTAGACCATATAATTTTTAAATATCTATAATACTCTATTTTGGATCATTTTTTACAATAAAAACATGGTTAAACCTTTTTTCATTTAAATAAATATCAAGTGTTCCACTTAACTCACTTATAAAAAGCCACCACCTCTCCTCTCATCTTCACACCATAAAAAAATATTGGTTCGTCCAATAATAACCAAAATAAATTCCAGAAAATTACTTATGTCATACTGTAAGACTTATTTTGGGAATAAATTTATCCTAGGATGTATTTTGATGAAAACATAAAGAGGATACCCGAAAAAGTGGTAACATTATTCGACGAGTGTTTTTATTTTATTTCTTCTAACAACTCCATAAATTATTAATAAACCATGATGATATAATAAACTCTGTATCCAAAATGTAATTATATTTTATTTATGTTAATGAAATACCACCATCTCTACTTCCATTAAATGGGTTATTAAATCATTGTTCATGTGTACGAAGGATTACCGCCTCCTGAACTGATCTCATTCATTTTTCCATTACCACTACTCACAGTTGGATATGAAGATCGATATACCATATATATATATATAGGATATTTATAATTTAATTATACCTCTATATTAATTGTATCATATATACCTTTTTTTACATTCTATTCTGTAGTGGATATGATAATGTCGCTCATTTGAACGACAGAATACCACCTCATGAAGTGATGTAATTCATTTTTCACTAAAACATTACATTGATGATTATAAGGATAAAAATATGTGTTTTTCATGAAATAATTATGATATTAATGAAATATTTATCATTAAAAAATATAATATTTCATTTTATTTGTTACCTATTCACTCACTGAGAGCTGATAGGGCCATTCATGTATGTGTCACTACAGCCTTCATGAAGCGATGTGACTCATTTCATTAGTGCAACACATGGATGATATGTAAAAGTATATTTAATGAAATAAATTAGTATTTATGATATTATTAAAATTATATAAAGATAATATATTACCTAAATTATCTCCATAATGATCGATGAATAATGTAAACATTACTCATGCGTATGTATGACTTACCATCTCCATGATCATAACATACTTCATTTTTTCAAAACCATCATTAATGATTGGTATTAAAAGTATAATGTCTATAAAAATATGATAATCATGTTATTATTATTATTCAATATATTATGGATACATGATCCGTGTATTATGACAAAAATAACTAATCAAAACATATATGAAATACAAAGATATTATTACCCGAAACATGACTTTGACATTGAATTGTAAGTAAAAAGGTAATAAAGGGACATACTAAATTCATATATTGTATGATATATGTAATTTTTGTTCATTAATATATTTATAATAAACCTATATTATTATATAGGATTATATAATGAGTATAATGGATGTCGATACTTATAGAAATGGATTTACAGTCTCTCTCTTTTTGGGGAGGCATATGAAAAATAACCACTTGTTTCTTTTGTGTAGTGTTTATAATGACCATTTTGCATGTCATGCCATAAATCCTATTATTTTAATTATATTTAAATTTTCTTCATATGTTATTATTCATTTTGTATTATGAATCAAAATATTACTAAATCAACAAGGTGTTTATGTCTCAATTTTTCTTTCAATGAGACTTATATAATGTTATACACCTTTATTTTTTATGAGGTGTATATATATCCCCTTTGACATGTAATTTCATGAATTTATTTATTCTTTTGATATTTTTGTTTCATTTAATATTATCCATTCATGGGGCTTATGATTCAATGTTACCAATCTGGTAAGGGTTTTTGTTACAATCTAATCATTTATTAGGATTGCACATGATTATGCTTACAATGATGAAATATTATTATATATGCCTCAAGAAACAAATAAATTTTATTATTATATGGTTAATCATTGATAATACATTTTTTACATTTATTTTTCTCTATTTTAGTACTTAGGAGTACAAAAATAATGTTTTTGTGAAAAATCATTCTTTCAGTTGAAATCGCTTTTTCTTAAAAAATCATGTTTTCTAAAAATTAATTCAATAATTTTTCATAAAATGATTTTTTAGAGAAAATTTTAAACTTGTTTCAATTTTTATAATATGTTTTAAAATTAATATTAATGTTATTTTAAAAAATAATAACCATTTAGATTTTACAGAAAATGAGAAAGGAGTATTTATATATGGCATGGATGGAATTTTCCACCATCAATTCCATTATTTCATTGAATATTACTTTATAAATTTTCATGGTAATTTTTAAAGGAAAGTATTTTCAAAATATTTTATGTTTTAAAATGTATTTTCAAAGTGGAATGAATATTTCTCTCATGAAATGAAATAAATGGTATCTAAATGTTCTTGTATACGAATTAATGTTTATTTTCAAAGAAAGGGATTTTAAAAATGTTTTATGCTTTAAAAATTTCATTAAAAATTAACTTCCTTAAGAAATAGTATAAGTGATTTATCTTTTGAAAACATTTTCCCTCAAATATTAAGTAATTTTATAGAAGAAATTATTTACTAGGGATATGATCAATGGATAACATCCTTATTATTTCTATGAATGGTTAATTTTTTTGATGGTCTGATGTTTATGAAACCATTTTCTCTTCAATGAGTTATACAATTTTATAACTCTTATGAAACCTACTTTTTTAATGGGTTATTCAATGATGATATGAGGAAATTATTATGAAACTTTTCTATTTTTTAGAGGTTATGACAGGATAAAATGTTTATGAATCCCATTTCATTTCATGTGATATGATATGATGAATGTTTTCTGATCTTGTGGCACACATATATGTGATTTTCATTATGTAATGGGTGGTACAAATATCTCTCTCCAATGCATTAGGTAAATATCTAAATATCATGAGATAAACAAGACAATAATGGGGAGTTAACCATGTTCAGTAAGGTACATTTTCCACTATGATGGTATTTTGGGGGAACCTCCATTACTATAATGTTTTGGGGAGTGAACCCATTACACTATGATCGCCTTGGTGGGGATACATGACTTCTATAGAAATTATTTTTTATGCTTATGATTATTCTACAATTCTATTCCTAATACCAATTCTATATTCTCATGGATAATGTACTTTGATTTCCTTATGTTTTATGTATTACAAACTACTACTATTTATTCCACGACTGAAGATTATGATACTTAATATAGAGTTTATGGTTCTTAAATGTTATGCTCATGTTCTCAAACCATTATGTTCATGTTCGGATTATGTATATACATTTTTTACCTTTACTGAGAATCGGATCTCACCCTTTCTTATGTTTCCACTCCCTTGGTTATGAAGAATGGTTTTAAGTACGGTATGTTTGTGAAGAGTAATATAGGAGAATATATTTGTGGGATATGTTAAATATCGTTAAAAAAATAGAATATTGTGTACCTATTATCCAAAGACACTAAAATATTACTTTACATGGGTGCATGATTATGTAATGTATAGAATATTATTCAAAACAGATTTAATATCCTTGTGTGGAAAGGCAAGGTCACTATAAAATCCATTATTTAGAAGGATTTATGGTTTGTATGATAGAATGATGAATTCAGGGCCAAATTTATTGACAAGATGATGAACTGATGGAGGAGGTGATTGAAAACAACCTAAAAATGGATGAATGGGTGGATGGGTTGAAAGATGGATGAACTAAGTGGAGAATGAGGGGATAAATGGATGGATCGATTAACATATTGATGATTTAATATAAATACTATCATATGGGTGGATATATGGATAGAAATAATGATGGAATAATGTATAGAAACAAACCCAAATATAATCTTGGACACAGACACACACACAACCATATAGATAACTGAGCATATATATGCATAGATAGATAGATGAAATGATAGATGGATGAATTTAAGGACAAACATATGTACAATAGAAAATGATAACATAATAAAAAATGAATTGAAAAGATAAAAAACCCGACACATGTGTGTATATTGATTGACACACACATATATTAATATATAGATGAGTAGATATATGAGTACTAACACATAATGATTGGAAAAAAGAACCCAAAGACATTGAAAAATAGATATTTTGGTAGATATTCAGGTACCCACCCATAATTATGGGAAGAAAACACAAAAATATAAAAAATAACTAAAAAGATACCAAAAGACTTACACAATCTAATGGAAGGATGATAAAATAAAGTCATATAGAAGCATCTACGCATGAATGCATGCACACATGGAGACTGAGTGAGTTAAAGAGAGGGGTGGGAGAGGGAGAGGGAGAGGGGGGAGGGAGTGAGGGAGTGAGGGAGGGAAGGAGGTTGGGGGAGATGGATATATAGATAGATATAGATATAGATATATAGAGATTAAGACACACTTTCACACCTGGATGAACTGATGAATGAGGGATGAATGAATTGATGGATGAGATAACATACTAACCAATAGAACAATGGATGTGCATAGTAATGGATGGAGGAATAATTAAATTGACTAATTGAGGAACTGTCATATGGGATGATAAGAATACTAATAGATACAAACACAATCATAAAAATATGAACACATATACTCACACACAAACACACAAACCGGGATAGGGGAATAAACACTAGTAAAGAGACAAAAAAACATACACATACATAGAGTCGATAATAGTGAAAAAAACAAACATAGTGCTAAATATATATAAATATACATGCATAATATGATACATGAGTGATCAAACATATGTACACAGAGATAAATAGAAAAACCAACCCATATATAAATAGACACACATGCAGGTTGACTGATAGGTTTACAATACAAGATGAACTGATGAAACTAGAACAAATTAGATATATAGATATAAAAATAAATAGAAAGGATAAAGAGGGAAATTTTAAATATAAAATAAAATATGTGATAGTACATAAATAAAAATTGGCACATGTACATTCAACTATAGACCCATACATGGATATATACATGGTCAATGGTTGATTGAGGGACACACATACACACACAGACACACAATTTGAGAGAGGAAAACAGGTGGTTGAATGAATGCATAGTTGTAAAAATAGGAAGATATGTGTACACACACACACACACACATACATATATATATACACTCTTAGAGATATTATAGGTAAAGAGGTAGATCGATGCACATATTGATGGACACACATACACTCCCATATATAGAGAGAGGTTGATAAATGGACACACAAATGGAAAAATATGTGGGTTCTAGCACACACACATTAATAGGTAGAAGAATAGTTAAATATAATATTTTCATCATTTTAATATTTTTTTATTGATTTAATCCATTCAAATTTAAAAACTTGATCTGATTGACATCATTCTGGGATTTTTGGTGTGCTTCAGGCTAAAATTTGAAAATTTCTTAATTTTACAATTCTAACAGATTTTTATCACCTTGATATTTCATGCATAATTTTAATAGAATTGATCCAATTGCTGTGATAATTTTTTTAAAGATTCATTGGTTCATGGAATTCAACATGTTTTTCTGGACCCTCAGCTAATCTAAAATAGCAAAGGACCAAAAAAATCAATGAATTTTAAAAAACATTCTGGATGACAAAACAGAACCCACTTCAGTAAATGTGGAATAACTCTGGAAAAAACATCTAGTTGTGGTGATTAAAAATTTAGTTGAATGATTAATAGATGAAATTTTTTACCATTAAATTTCATGGAGATATTCTATGATTAATGTGGCCCTTGAATGCTCTAAAGTGGAGGAATATTTAGAGAATCTTCGGATTGAAAATGTTTTACTCATTTATTTTGTCATAAGTTCTTGTATACACATCCAAATAGTTCAAAATTTTGATAACCAATAGAAAACAAAATATAACAAAATATAATATGGTTATTTGGTGAGTTTTTATTATCTCGTATGAAGAACAAGAACTATATTTTATAGGAAAAAATCTAGAGGAGAAATTTTATATTTTTATTTTTACCTATTTTATTTTTATTACTTTTGAAATTCCTTATTCTTCCCCATTATTATAGGATACCCTAAACATGTATTGAGAAAACATTGAGTGATTGGGGAAGGGGAGTTTTTATCTTTTGTAATTCTTGAGTTATTTTGTTTTATTGAATACATTTATTTCTCTCTTCTATGAAGTTGGTTTCAATTAATAGGGGTTTTTATTATCAATTACGATTTTATTTGGTTTTTTTATACTGGTAAATTTTATTTTGTAAATTATCATTATTTATATCAACTGGGTTTAGGTTTATATATGATGGAATATACTTGTTCTTAGTTGTAACACCCAATCATGGTTTTAATTTACTTTAATTTATTTCTCAATGTTGGAACTTTTGGTAGAGGTTCGAATTGAGTGTCCTAAAAATGTATTTGTGGTTTGGTGGTTATGGTTTTATTTTATCCCTATGATTGGTTATTGTTAATTGTATTTCGAGAATATGTCATGGTGGGGAGTTTGAGACACCGAAAGTGTTACTACATTGTGGTTAATTCATTCAAGGATCTTTGGGTGGACTCCCCTAGTATTTCGGGTGTAATTTGAGGGGTCTTCCAATGTTTCTGGTCACAGAGATTGAGAAAGTTTTTCCAAAACTATGCAACCTAAACCTGCAGTTGCATAACATTTCTAGTAGAATTCTCATAATTTGTGCTTGGTTTTCAAATTCATACAGCAAAATTGTACTACCCATTATGGGATAAATAAAATTTCATTAGAAATATGATTTAAGTGATACCACCTCCCATTTGGATCCCTACCTATTGGGAATTGACTACATGGAACCCCCTTGTTATACATATTTTTGGGAGACTTTTTTGTCAATTTCTCAACAATTGTTAGTGGTTTATCATGGTTTTCAATCAAATCTTTCCCATTCCTCTTTCACTCTCCCCCTTTATCATTTAATGCTTTTATCTAGTGTTGGTTCTTGTTTGGAATAACCTTAGATGTTAGGTTTGACATGTGGTTTGGTTTTTCTTTGGCATTAGGATGTGTGAAAGGTTTTTGGGGCTGTAATCTCCCTTATCCATGATTTTCATCATGTTTCCACACCATCTAGTTAGGTGTGACCTTCATTTTCATTTTCATCACATTCCTTTGATTGTTGGGAATTTTTAATAAATTGATCAACATGACTATCACACCTATGGTTCTTTTTTTATATTATTATGGTGTTTTGACATTGGTTTAAATTTTTAAAATTAGTTTTGGAATTATTTTTCAATTATTTCTATGTCCTGGTGAACTCAAGGTGTTTGATTTAATGCCTATTTTTTCATATGATTAAATAAATTATTTTGTGATATTTGACCTTTGAAATAATTTGGTAACTTAGTTTTAAATTGTAAAGTTGGGTTAATCTACAATTTGGGTGTCTTTTTGGTTTTATGTACATAGTTAAATTTTTTGTAAGGGTTAACCGAGTTTCAAAATAAATTTGTGCATGCTCTTGAACATTCGTGGATTATTGGTTTGGGTTTAAAAATCATGTGTTGGTTTTGAAAATGTTCTTTTTTTGTGTTTTCATGGATGTTTGTAGGGTGAAATTGGATGGTGACACATACATGGGTTCACAAAGAGCACACATGGATGTCCACACAAATGATCAAGACACCTTCAAGTGATTTTTCCGATAAAATTTGGTCTCTCAAATTATTTCAGTTCCCCTTCGTAATCTCAAAAATTAAATTTCATTGGAATCTTCAAAGCAAATACTTTTTGTCACTTTGAGTTTGTTTTGTGGAATGCATGGATTAATTGATTGATTGTTATGTTTTATAAGATTATGTAACTTCTCAAAAATTAAAAAGGGGTTTATGGAAAGGTAATGGAATTTGGAACCTAATGTCATGTTTGGAACATTGATTATAATAATGGAGTTGGATGTCACTTTGGGAAGATATTGCTTAATGTTTTTGGTAAATTCATTTGGATGTTTAATATCAAAGTGAATTTTGGTAATTTTCATCTTTGTAAAGAAATGTTTGAATGTTTATATGATTTTTTAGAATATTTGGAACCTTGTTTATGTGATAAAAATATATGTATATAGTGGGATCACCAACTGGTGATTTCCCATATGGGTTATCGTATAGGTGGTGTCTTTGTTTGGGGTTGGAAAGATTAGTGATGGTAGGTAAGGTGAGTCATGTGTGTGAGAGACTCCCACATACACAGTATACATTACCATGGGTTCGTAGACATCTTTTAGAGGATCAAGTGATTGTTTTTGAGTAACCCGAATTAAACAGGTTGGTACCCCCTATATTTTTTGTGAGGATATGTGGGGCGTGCCACTGGTTTGGTTAGTTGAGGTCATCCATTTTGTTATTGACTTAGGAGATGAACCATATTCTGATATGTGGTTCTGAACTGAGTACATTCAAGGATCACTCAAGGTATATTTAAGAAATCCCATGGTTATTTTATATATCTGATTTTTTTATTTTGATTCACTTAGTATCTTCTTAAACTGTTTGTTTATTTTCTTCAGAGCTTATTGTTTCATTGTTTGAGTTTTTTTAAAGTGGTAATATGTTATTTTGAGAACATGAATGAGTTTCATGTTTTTTAAAAAATTAAAGGAAGTGTTTCTTACATTAATAATAAAAACCTATTTTAACAATATTATTTCCAACTTGTGTTAATGGATTGCTTTCAGGGAGGAAACACATGGATTCTGTGGTGATTTCTAACTAAGATCTTTAACACATGCCAAACAAATACATTTTGATGTTGGTCGACCGAGGTTGTTTTGTAGGTTCAAGTTCATGGTTTGTGTGTCAGTTTCTAGAGTGGGTTGGTTGGTGTTGGTGGTGACATTGGGGTGACATTGAGGCCGCGTTGGTAGGGGTTTGGTCTTTTTTTCCTTTTCGGGTTGTCCAATTTTATCTTGTAACCAAATTAGATTCTTTATTTATTTTAGATTCAGTTTTTGGTTATCTACATGCTCAATTTTATCTATTTGATCATAGATATTATTTGGGATCAAATCGTTCCCACTTGGATTTCATTTGATGCACTAGAGCAGTTTTTATTCCACGGGGATTGGGAATTCCCTTCAGGTCATCTTGTTGATGGGGTCGAGTGTTGGGTTGGATGGAATCTTGTCCTGGTTTGTTAAAAAATGTTATCAATGTAGGATCTTTGTTATTTGTGGTTTCCGGTTTCTTGGAGGCTAGAATTTGTAGGGATCAGGAGGTTGGTTATGGGTCAGTTCATGATCACCAACACTCATTACAAGACCTGAGATTCCATGGGTTGTCTGGGAATTGAGTCTATGTCTTATCTTCAATTGTTTTGGATTGACGAATGATAATGGTGGTGAGTCAGTGTTATGTTGTGATCCCACTTTTACTAGTGATCCATGTGTAGTCTGAGTATATAGATCAAGAACTTCCTAGATATTGATTCCTACTTGGGGCATGGCCCAGTACCATGTTGTTGAGTTAAGCAGGACTACTAGTTCTTCAACCTTGTAGTTTGGCGCAGGTTGAGTCCCGTTTTGGTACTGATTGGTGTGAGTGGGTTTTTGAAATGATAATTAATTAGAAATGGAAAAATTATTTCTTTCAAGTGGATTTGTGTTGGTAAAATGGGTTTTCAGAAATGGTATTTTGAACTGAATGTTTGGTAAATTTTTTTATTTGGATAATAATATAGTATGTGTAACCCTTGGTATTCCTTATAATCATTTTCACATTTGAGGGTGTGTTTGGAAAGTGCAAACTGTAATGTGTGGAGGAAATGGATAAACATATATGTGGTGGGTCATCGAATTCCATGGGTGGGGTTTTGAAACCAAAGTATTCTCCTGGATATTTCCAAATGGTTTGGAATGTAGAATGATTTCGTAATATTATATTTACTTTATAAAGTGGGCTTTTTTCTTGTGAAAATGGATTTCAGTGTTTGTTTATTAGCCTTGGAATAAGGTGTTTTTTGAAATTGAACTGAAATTGTTGTTTTTTAAAAGAGAACATTAGATTGTGATTGAGTATATTTGGAGAGTGAGATAGTTGTTTAGTCCTGAGATGGACTTTTGGTTGTGATTTGATTGAATGTTGATTTTTGGATCTTTTTTTGATGTTTATCAGAATATGCTACCCGGAAAGGTCCCCAAATCTTATAGTGAGTCATGCTCATTTCATGATTCCTGTCAATTGTTACCTATTATTTGTGGGTATCGTGGTATGTTTGAGGTTTTGAAATGGATTTAGTAAATTGAGAGTGTCTTAAGAATGTTGGTAACTTTTGAAGCTATTAGAGTTCATGATGTTCTAGGTTAATATGAGGGCCTATCTATAGAGGAATCATAGTTTTTTTCCCCACCATTTATGTATGTTTGGATGATGTGGGAAGTGTTCAAGTCCATTTTTGTCTGACGGTTAATACCTAAGGAGTTTAAGCTGAGGAAAAAGGAATATCTCATGATTGTTCATAAACTCTAGTGGATAATGAAGGCATATATTGAAAACATCAAGGAGATGGTTACCTTTTCTCCTTGGGTAGCATAACAGGATATATGGAAGACTTCTCTTTTCATTAGGGGTCTTCTTCCCTAGATCATGAAGTGATTCCTCTCCTCTAGGGACCTTCAATTTAAGAAGTTAGTGGATAAAGTACTCATAGCGGAGTTGGTTTTCAGAGTGTGAGTCCAAAATCTATTGAGTCTCACCACTTGTGAAGGTTCCCCATCTAGAGATAAGGGCGTTCCAAAGGAAACAGTCTCTAAAAAGTCTCCTTCATTCACTCTGACTCTCAGTTTGTCAGATCATTCACTTGTGTGCCACCAGTGTGGATGGTTTCGTGATTCCAAGACGTCTTGCCATAATCATCCAAAATCATGTCATTGTTGCAGCAGTCTGGGTCATCCAGATAACTTTTATAAGAAGAGTCACCCTAAGAAGATGTTTTGAGGGGAGGATTTCAATTCCTGACTATGAATCATGAGATTCATCATTCATCAGGGATCTAGCCATTGGCCTCCGAGTGAAGCACATGCAAACTCATGAATCAAAGGGGGTATGGGGAACCGTGGACCAGTTTTTGTCCCCAATGATGGAATAAATATTGTTGACGTTTATATGTTTCTGTTTTGATGTTATTGTAAGTTTATCATTTCATTGAAAAAGTGTTATAGAATTGTTTCATCTTAATCTGATGTGTTGTATTTATCTAATTGCGTCTCTTTGAATCATTGGTTATCCTTTGAATTTTCATTGCTCTTATGTGGGTCGGTTTTGGTTTTAGCTGTGCTCGTTTGGAGATTCTTGGTTTCTATGGAATTTATGGATTGTGTTTTATGGATTTTAGTTTGTTTTAGTTCCTTTTATCTATTTGTTATTTTTGGTGATCCTGTTTTAATCTAGTTTCGGTGTGAAATATTACGTTTTTGTTTCCTTTGAGTAATTTGTTTTGGAAAAATTAAAATTTTGGGGCCTGAATGGAGGTTTCGCACATTTAGAACACAGTTAAGGGAAACCAAGTTTCTTCACCTAGGAATCCATGTGGCTCGAGTTTAGTTCCTAGGGCTTGGTGCATGTCCTATTCACAGTTAGAAAAACCATATGGAAAACACGTAGTATGGTTTTGGAATCAAGCAGTGGAATATTACACGGTTGGCATATTGTTTTTCAAACCATGTAGACATACCATGTGGTTTACCCAGATCATTAAAAATGTTAAATAAAAAGTTTCCCACTCTAATTTTTTAACCATAATTTAGGTTTCTTCTTTTTCCTGAGGTTCTTGGTTGTATCTGTAGTTTCCATGTTCGGCATGTCTTATTTAGTGCCTTGGTGTTTTTCAGGTACTTATTATGGGGAAAACCCTCTTGTATTCCCCCATTTTTCATCATGATATGGCTTCTCTTTGAGTTGGATGGGTGTGAATCCTTGAGTGAAGGGTCACCCCAATGTTTGTGGTTTGATTTGGATTTTCTTGAATTTGGGGACTGAGTTTGGTTTACGATTCAGCTCGATGACTTTTTATGAGTAAAAATTGTTTGTGGTGTAGAGAATTGTCACACCCCAATCACAGTTTTCATTTATTTTTATCTATTTATTAATGTTGGAACATTTGGTTGAGGCTTGAGTAGTGTTTCCAAGAATTTTTTTTTGGTTTGTAGTTTTAATTTTCGTTTATCCATATGATTGGTTATTGTTAAATGTATTGGGAGAATGTGGTATTATGGGGTGTTTGTAACACCCATGGTTTCACTATATTATCTTTAAATCATTCAAGGATCATTGGGTGGAATATCATATTGTATGGGGTTTCATTTGAGATGTTTTTTTATCAATTTTCAGGTCACATGGTTTGATAATGGTCTTCCCAGGCTATGAATTCTAAACTGGCAATATTTAAAACATTTCTAGTAGCATTCGCATGGTTTCCACACGGTTTACCAAACTGTGAAAAAAAACTATGCATCCCATTATGGAATAAATAATGTTTATTTTAAAAATATTATTTATGTGATTCAACCTCCCAATTTAATCCCTACCTATTGGTTATCAACAAGAGGGTTTCACCTTTCATTCTACATTGTTTTGGGCCACTTTTTGGGCGATTATTCACCAAACGTTAGTGGTTATTCATGGTTTCTACATCAAATCTTCTACATCCCTCTTATCCTCATCCTCATCTCTTATTTCATTGTTTTTTCATGGGTTGGATCTTGTTTGTATGATCTCTAAATTTTAGGTTTGACATGTGGTTTGGATTTTATTTGGTTATAGGGTGTGTTAAAGGTCCATGGAACCCAAATCTTCCTTCTCCAAGAGTGTTGTCGTGTCCTCACACCATTGAGGTAGGTGTCTCCAATTTTTTTCATTTCTAGAACATTCCATTTATTCTTGGGTATTATTAATAAATTTATAAACATGGATTTAACCCCTATGGTTCATTTTTTATCATAGTGTGGTATTATTTAATTGGTAGAAATTTTTAAAATTGGTTTTGGTATTATTTTTCAATTATTACTATGTATTGGTGCGCTCAAAGTGTTTGATTAAATTTCTATTGTTTTCATATGATGAAATGAATCCTTGTTGTGTTATTTTATCTTTGAAATACTTTGGTAACATAGTTTTAAATTGTGAAATTTGGATAATGTGAAATTTTGGTGTCTTTTTGGTTTGATGGCCATATTGAATTTTTTGGGAAGGGTTCACTCAGTTTCTAAAGAAGGTTGTCCATGATAATACAATTTCATGGAATGATTATGCATGAATTTTTTTGTGTAACTATTTTCATATTTCTATAATTTTATCTAGGTTTTTGTTTGTCCTTATGTCCATAATTATTCATTTTAGTCCAACTCTGCAACAACATGAATGTATTTATATCATTTCATCCACCAGTTTATCAATATTTCCATTCAACACCCTAATATCTATTCCATACATCAGTATATTGATCCATCCATTTATTTATATGTCTATTTTATGACCCATATATTAGTTCATCATAACTTAAATTAATTCATCCCTAGTTTAGTAGTCCTATTAGTTCACCCATCCAATCATACATTTTTATTTTAGATACTCTATAAACTCATTAATCCATCCATTAATTTATCCCACATTCATTCATTCATCCCCCTATTCATCAACCCGCTAGCCCATCCTTCTTTTTATATATATTAATTTTAGTTAGATCACATGTCAGTTCATTAACTCATCCATACATCCATCCCCAAATTCATCAGTCTATATGTAAATCCATCCATCCTTTGTTATTATAAAATATTTCCTATATGATCATCAATCTAACAATTCATTCATCACCTATTCTTTCATTATAACAATCATGTGCTCATGTATAGGTGTATTTGTGCTTTCACATGCATGTTATGTCATGTATTTTCTTTTCATTATTCCATGTCTTGTCTCAATTGTTAGTCTCTCTGATCATATAATGTCTTCTATGTAAGGAGGTATGGATGCATGTATGATGGATTCATGCATTAATGCAATAATTAAATTATTGATCTTCGGTGGATAGACATATAAATGGATAAATATATGTATCGATGGTTGTATGGATGTATGGATGAATTTATTAATGGATCTATGGATGTGTATTTGTATATATACATGTATTAATGAATATATGGATGGAAGTATGGATTCATTGATGCATTCATGGATGGATGCATGTTCTCATGCAATGATGAACATGTATTCATACACGCAAGGATGGATAGATGGATTATTTTTTGCAAACATTGATGAATATATATAAATTCATGAATAGATTGATATATGGATGGATGTATGAATTATCCATCTATGTGTTGGTTGATCAATTTTTTCACCAATGGTGTTTTCCATTAGATATTCCTTCAGTTGAGATCCTGAACATTCATTCCTTCAAAACAGTTAACCATCAATATACATATCAATTTTTCTATCTATCCATCAATTTTTTAGTTTCTATGTGTGTTGTTTATGTAAGAGAATGTATTTTTTGCACTTTTGATATTTTATCTACGTTCATTCATTGGTTTCCCTATGTATGTGTTCTATTATTCTCATCTATATAGTTTGTGTGTGTGATTGCCTATATATTTTTTCAATTTTTTGTTTGAGACCATTTATCCACCTCTAAATCTCAATATTTTTATGTGTGCAACCCTAATAAAATGTTAGTCTATCCACATATCCCATTCATCACCATGTTTTTTTTCTTATTCCCATCATTTTTTTGCATGTGATTACACATATATTTTTTTATATGTGTCTTTGTGTCCATTTATCCACCTCAATCTCTCTCTCTATGTGTGTATGTGTGTGTACCCATTAAAATGTCCATTTGTCCACTTCTCTCTTTCTCTTTCATCCTCTAACTCTTTATGAGAGAGTGAATTTATGAATATGAGTTTGCATATGTTTTTGGGATACATGTATGTCAATATATCCATATATTCATTTATATCCATCTCTTTATCTCTTTATATTTTTTTCTTTCTACCAATTAAATTGTTTATTTTTTGGTTGATCAGTCTTGTCCTTAGTATGCTAGTAGATCTGTATTTCTATTGATCCATATGTAAATCAATATTTCCATTGAATCATCTATCATAAATTTCAATTCATATATATATATATATATATCCCTTTTTCTACTAGTTTATCCATCCATCTATCGATCTGTGTGTGCTTGTGTGAGTGTGCAAGTTATGTCAGTGCATGTGTTATTTTTTCCTTTCAGGTTTTATGTTGTCTTCATGTCCATCCATGTTTTGGACATATAAATATAATTGCGTGGGTGTAAACAGAAGTGGTGTATGTATGTTTTCAAGAATTTCTTATTTTGTTTAATTGTTAGCCACTTTAGTTTTATCAAACCTGCCTATAAGTATTTATTTTTATCTATATGTGTATGTATCTATATATATGTGTGTATATCCATTTTCTCGTTTGTCCGTTTATCTTCCCATCATAGTGTATGCCTATCAGTTCACAAGTCTGTTCATTAATTGGTATCCCTAATGGTTTTATATCTATTGGTCTTCCTACTTTTCTTTCCATAGACCCATGATCATATCTTTCTTTCTATCCTTGTATATTTCTAAATCAATTTTTTTTCAAATCTATTCATCTTCCTAACTATTTGTGTGTGTGTGTGTTGTGTATGTGGGTGTGTGTGTAGTGTGAGTATATCTATTATTATTTTTTCATAGTGTATGAATACATGTGGTATTTTTTATTATATGTTCATATATTTATTTACCAATCTTTGTGTTCTTATACACATCTATCTATATATACGGTTCTATACCTATGAATCACATTATGTGTGTTTGTGTGTCTATTAATAAATCCATCTATCATACTTCTCTTATATGAATCACTAAATATGTGTTTGGGAATCTGATAATCTTCACTTGGGCGTGTCAATGGGTGACTATCAATTATATTCATCTTTTAAACAATCCATATTTTCATTTTTTTCAATTGTTCTTTGGTTAGTTTCCATCCTACATTTTTTCCTACATGTGTGTGTATTTGTTTTTCATATGAGGATATGTATTTTCCTATAGTAATGTTTGGGTCTATATTTGGGTTTGTGTTTATGTGTGTTTGTGTGTGTGTTTGTGTCTATCATATAGAGATATTGTAATTTTTTGGGTTTTTGTGTGTGTTCGTCTATCCATCCACCTATTGTTTTTTCTAGTTTGTAGGTTAGCTCATCCAACTATTCATTGGTTTTTCCATTCATTAATCCCCACACTCATTGAATCATACATTTAATTTTTATACGTATATTCATCCATATGTTTTTCTATATGATTTTCTTGTCATTCCTCGATTAATTGGAATTTCCATTTAACCAAACCCATCATTTTCCCACTTCATTAACTCGCCTATCCATTCATCTATCCCACTATCAGTTCATTGTTCATTTGTTTCTTATTAATCATTTCATCAATTAGTACATATGTTAATTTATACTCATATTAATTAATTTTTTACACTATCCATCTATCAATCCATCCATTTGTATGTTAGGTGATCTGTTAGTTCATCAATTGGTTTATTCATTCATTCCCCAATTTTTCAATTCATCTGTGTTTCTGTGTGTCTGTGTGTCTGTGATCACTTGCATGTGTGACATGTCATGCCATGTCCTATAAATCTACCATATCACATTTATCTATGGGTATGTATGTATGTTATGATTTATGTATTCATGTGTGTAAATATGTCTAGATGAATGGATGTATATATGTATGATTCCATGGATTCTTATCTATATACATGAATGTATGGATACGAATGTATGTATATATGAATGTATGGATAAATTAATTCATGCATTAATGGATAAATATGTACAAAAATTCATAAATTGATATATGGATGGATGGATGGAAGATGGTTTATCTATCCATCTAGTTTGTATGTGTGTATTTGTGTGTGCTCAAGCATGTCTGTGAGTGTTTGTCAATATTACTACATGTTTATAAGTAAATATATCACTTCATCTATATATGTTTTTCTATTCAGATATCCCTTTTCCCATTTTTCTGTTACATCATCTCTCCATAATTCAGTCGGTTGAACAATCTATCCATAAATGGGTTTGTTCAATGGTTCTCCAATCGTCCAATAAGTCTATTTGTAATTCCATCAATCTATATATCTATTTATCCATCCATACAAATATCTATCCAGATTTTTTTTATTTCTATCAATTCATATGGCCATCCATGTGTCTGTGTGTGTTGTGAGAGCAGGCATATTGTTTGAGCTTATATGTTGTGTGTGTCAATATATATCTCTCTCTGTGTTTTTTCCATCCATGTGTGTATGTATTATCATTTATAAGTTTGTCTTTCTCTCTCTTTCTCAGTCAACAAGTGTGATTTTTCTTATCTTCTCATATCTCTCAATTATTGGTGTCATGTTTGTGTAATATTTTTGCCTATCAATATGTATATATTCAGGTGTTGCGTGCCCACCTATATATCCTCATGTTTGTTGGTAAATCCATCTACTCATTTTCCCTTTTTCCATATGTTCATTTTCTATCACTTCATAGCTCTATCAATGTGTTAGTTGATTATAATGTTATCTAATGGTTCAGTCTATTAGTCCTTCTATAGATTGATATGTTTATTTATCATTCTAAAAAATCCTTTATTTCCGCACACATTCCATTCTTCTGTTAATCAATATTTCACTCTTGATTTCTATTTATTCACCCATATGTTAGTCTATGTGTTTTTTTGTGTATGATAGCATTTCAATGTGAATTTTTCTTTTTATCTATATATTTGTTCATTAGTTTCTATCTATGTATGTTTTTACCCATCTATGTGTTTGAGATAGCGCATATATTTTCAGATATGAGTGATTGTGGCCATTTATCCATCCCTCTATTTTATGCATGTGTATACATCAATAAGTTCATCTATCCAAATCTACACATAACCACCACTCTATCTATGTGAGATTGTATTTATTCATTTATTGGTGTTTGTGTGTGTTTTTAAACGATTGTCTACTCTAATAATCCATCCATCCATCAATCCATCTATAAATACCCACTCCCTCCCTCCATGTGTGTGTATTTTTACATGTGTGTTCAAGTTTGTGTGTTTGTGTCCATATTCCAAACTATTTTTTCATCTATCCATATGTTCATCCATTCAACCTATCATCCTCCTAGAATCTCTCACTATACACATGCACAATATGTTTATGTGTGTCCTGTATTTTTTTATTTTTTTTCTCTATTTTTTATCCTATTATCCTCTCTTTGTGTGGGTGTGTGTGTGATCAGAGATTATTATATGTCTACTTCTCACTCAATCAATCCATCCACATATTTTCCCTCTTGTCCATCTACTCATCTATCCACCAATTCATCACTCCATCTATGGATACATGTATGTCTTTATGTATGTATTAATTCATATGTGTATGAATATATGCACGAATGAATGGATTCATGTAAGGATTCATGTATAAATGTGTGAATTTATGTGTGTATGGTTGCACTTATGGAATCCTGAATGTATGAATGTATATATGTATATGTGGATGGATGCATATATCCATGAATTCATATATGTCACTTGATTATGAAATTCTATATAGCTTGTCCGGCACATGCACAAGTTATTGGTGGATAAATTAACATATGTATGGATGTATGAATGGATGTATGTATGGATGTATTCATGTATGTATAAACACATGAATAGATTCATGTATGTATGGATGTGGGTATGAATTCATGTATGCATTATTATATGGAATCATGTATAGATGCATGAATAGATACTGGTTTGTCTGCATGGATGAATGTATTGACATGTGTACAGATGTATGTATATATGTGTGGATGCCTAAAACCATTCAGACATAGACACACAAACACATCATTTGATAATGAAATTGCATATATATTTTCCAATAATTTAATAGGGTGTTGAAGCCAATTAACTGGGAGTTATGCATGTCATCTCAAATAGACAATTAGAGTAAATCAAAATTTTAGTTTACTTTAGTGTGCATGTAAAAGGTGTTGGTTTATATGTTTTTTAAGGTATAATAACTAATGTAATAGGGTATAGACAAAAAAAATTCAAGTATATATATGAAAAATAGAAACAAGGGTTGGTTTTAATAAAATAATTATGAAATGGTGGTTTTTTTGTATCAGTTTCATTTTTTATACTACCTCATATACATTTAACCAATTCATAACCACCACACTAACTCAGTCATCTAGGTACCTAATAAAATCTCTATTGAATTTGGAATCATAATTGATGGTCCCCATAATGTTTCCTATTACTTCTATACTAAGTGAATTCAGATTTATGGTATGTGATTTTTGTGTGCCTTATCCTAATAAGAGACAACCAGTATTTAGAGAACCATGTCCCTTTTATCATGTTCAAAAGTTATATATCCACTATAACTCCATCAACCAAAAATTGTAGATTAAAAAATATGTGGTCAAGATAGTAGGGAATTTTTTGGATACCCATTAGGTCACTGGTATATTTAATTTTGAATTTTATTAACTTTTCTATGCATTATTGGAGTTACCGAATGCTATGGGTCAAAACTGATAGTTTTTTTGAGGACAAACCAAAGAGAATAATTAGTGTATAGTTATTCCAATCATGCGGTTAACCATGTGAGGGTGTTTTACAAGGTATGAATGGGATTTTCATGGTTTGATAGAGATTTATTAAACAATTAAAAACTGATGGGAAACCATGTGGTTCATTTTTTGGTGAGATAATAGCAACTCATGGTTATTGAATGGATTTCAGAACCATGAATTCAAACCATGAGGGTATGTTCAAGTAACTTAAAAAGTGTCATTTTACCAAACAACCACTATTGGGATTTTATTATTTGGGGGATTTGTTTATCCTCCATCATGAACAATCCCTCTTATTTGGTTTTGGAGATTTTTCCCCTCCTCCTTGGAAGATTTATCTTGGATATATTTGTGTTTCAGATTGAGGTAAGTTAATTTATTCATGGTTTATTCTTATTTTTACATTATCAATTCTTTTTCATTATTTTATATGGATGTATGGTTCCTTATGGGTGGTTTTAGATGAATATAGTGTATTTAATGGGGGTTTTGGTTTGGTTTCATATGGATTAGGAGTGTAAGTCCTTGTTCTTACTATTCCATATGGTCATCGTCAAGGGTTATGGGTTTTGAAATGAATGAAATGAAGGTTTCTTTATTCAAGGTAATTTTCTATATAATACATTGAAATTTCTAAGAACAATTGTTTTTTTGAAGAAATTTCTATTTAAATGGTTTATGATTGGTATGTATTCCATGCATTATCTTATTCATGGATTGGTTTGGTAAATTTGGTGTTTAAATAAGGTTTTCAAAATGGGTGTGTCTTGTATTCCCACCATGTGTTTGTTAAAATGACTCAATGGGGGTTTTATGTGTTCAATGGATTTAATAATTAGGTTTAGAAATGGATTTACCTTGAAAAAATAATTTTTGATAAAATTGGAAATATGTTTTTATTAAATGGACATTGTTATATCTTATTTGATATGGGAATATTATTATAAATGTATTGGCATAGAGTAGAACACGGGTTAATTGTGGTGGAAGATAGAGGTTTTTTGTGGGAATATTCGAGCCTGTAGAGGGAAGACCATGTGAGATTACATTATAGTTTATCTATGAAACCATGGGATCCATCAGAGGAACGATTGTCTGAGTCTCCAAAATGGTTTCAAGGGGATCATGATATACTTTAGGTAGGGAAACCAGGTGACATTCCATATTTGTATGTGGGAAGACTGTGAGAGATTTTATTTTCATATCTAGATAGAATAAATGTTTACTCACTCATTATTGGACTGATGGTTAGATACCAAGGGGGAAATTACTAATTCCAGATTGGTTTATATGATTTATGAATTTTGTTACTTCTATTTTTATGTGATGATATATTATTCCAATTTTCTATCATATCCATTTATATATTTATTGACATTAATGGTATGCAGAACCATGGTTTTGATTGTATGTTATTTTGATCATGTTATTCCTTGTAGCTATATATATCTATTTGATCTATGTTGGAATGTGTTTTGAAAAAATAGTTTATTGGAAATAGAAAACATAATGGATTTTAGAGGATCATATGAAAATAGTATGTTACGAAAGTTGTTTTTTTTAATTCAAACTAGATTACTAGATGCATTTGTGAAATCATTAAATTGATTTGTCGTTCTATCTTATTGGGCTATGCGCCTCACAACATACATGGGCCTTTTGGTGTTTTCATATTTTGTTTTGTTGGACATTAACAATGGAAAGGGAACCATGTTTTAGGGTGTCTCTTCTTTATTATTAGAATCTAGTATTTTTGGTATATATGGGGTCACATAGGGATTAGATCTTATGGAGTCATTATGTTATTTTATACTCATTGGGATGTTTTTTCGGTCCTTTTTTGGAACTATCCCCGATAAACTGTACCCACTTCATCCTAGCAGCCTTTTATTAGTCATAAAGTCATCCTAATGATCCCTTATGGTCAACTCAAACGGAAGAACCCAAAGAAGAGGTAAATATTTCATCACATCTTTCAAGTTATTTTCTTCTTCCACTTCCACTTTTTTTATTATTTACATTATAAAATAATAAATAAAATATATTCTATATTCTGTGATGTTATTATAAATATGGAACAACCACATTCATTATTCTATCCATTCTTTTAATGACATTTCACCATATTGTGTACGTACGGATTATCGTCTTCATGACGTGGTGTAATTCTTATTCAATACATTATTATTTGGATGGGTATAATAATGATGTGTAATTGATTGAAATAATAAATATAACATGATAATTATTCTTTATATATGATATAACATCCAATTATATATTATTTTATTAGAAAAAGAATTATATTGTTGCTCGTTCGTATCTACGAATTACAGTATCCAGGAACGTGATGAGATTCATTACCCATCATATCCATTCAAGACTAATTTTCATTATATGATTAAAAATAATGTTTAAAAAAATAATATAATTCTATATATGAATAAGATATATCATATCTATAAAAAAAAATACTTACGTAACAAAGAATATAAAGGAAAATGAATCTGGTAACACCCGAAATGACGATAATACTAAAATATTATCAACAATGAAATATTAAAAGATCATATATGATATCATATTAATGTATATGATTCTTGTATAATTTAATAACAGTTATATCACTATTATACAGGAGTTTAACCTACCCTTGACCGAGGAAAATAACAAGGTAAGGGTTAATTTCACAATATTTTTATTATCAGAGGTTGTTTTTAAGTAAGTATCTACCGGGACATATCTATTTTCCATTTCCATGTTTCATGAAAGAGTTTTAAAAGGGATTTTTAGAGGGACTTTTTTACTGAAACATTATTTCAAACATTTTAAATATTTATCCTTCTAAATCATCCTCATTAATTTCCATGTTTTCAAAATGGTTTTAAGGATATATTTATATGGACATGAATGTTTTTAAAATATTAATTCCATTCAAAAATTTCAACGTTGAATGGGACAGTTTGATTCAAAAATTGTCTTCAAATTCCTTCCTTTATAAATTTTGTGACTTTTAAATGTTTTCATGAATAAGGGATACTTCTCTCAAAGAGTTTTTTAAATCATTTTCATCTATGTCAACATCCTTTGATGGATTTTAAACTAGTTTGAAGTTGATTTATTATGATACAAATATTTCATATTGTAGTAAAGGTTTTTGTGATATTATTGACCGTGGATGTGTTATTTTTACACCATTAATGGTTTATGGAAAAAGTATTGACATTTCGTAAGCTAGTTTTAATACGAATATTTATGTTATGTTTAATCCATTTCATATGGGGATTGCATTGCACTTTGTAAGTGATGAGTGGATCCTTCTATAGCTCCTCGAGGCATCGGTAGGTCTAATGAGACAAACTAGTGTCTTGGCACAAGGCCTTGATAGAATCAAATTTGTAGTCTTGGCATAAGGCCTTGACTTTGTGGTTATGAAAGTCTGGCATTATGAATTCCATCATTATGAAAATGGCCATTGATATTGCATGTGATTATTCAACTATTAGATTATCAATGTGAAAAAGTAAATGACATTATTTGATTTTTATCTTTTCCATATTATGTTGAAGTTAAATTTTAAAAGGATATTGTTTTAGTCTTATACATTTCATTAAATGTTTATAATTATTTATGAATATTTCCGCTATATTGTTATCCTTACTGAGCATCTGTGCTCACCCCTTTCTATGTTTTATTTTTCCCAGGATGCGAATAATTATATTATGACTGACCTGTTGGGATAGTCTATGCGATCTCAGTGTTCCCTATGGAAACAATGTTGTTGTATTTTTTCATTTTATGATGTAATGTAAACCTTATGAATATATCTAGTACTTAAAAGTCTACTAAACTAATCAGTATTTTGAGACATGATCTTCTGTAATTATGCTAACGTATTAAAATAATGCACCAACTCTTGGAATCTAGGGACGAGGTGTTACAGTTGATATTATTGAAAGTTTAGTACAAAACTTGGAAACTAGATTTAGCTAAACTCTGATTAGAGCACATATCCCTAATATAGAATTTTATGATTAGTATATAAGAACTTCCTAGAATTTTGGTATTGTAGAGATTTTGTGATTTTTACAAGCAATATATCACTATTTGGATACAACCAGGTAGAGGCGGCTCTGGAACATATATACCTAGGGGTAAAACCCGAAAACACCTCTTTGAGCTAGACTCGAATAGGAATTGGTGTATGACAATGGGCCTTTCTACACTCTTTGTTACGATACTCCCGGGGGATATTCTTAGGGTAATTATCATTTTTTTTACAAACCATTATGAAAGGTTTGTGAGTATATACTTCTTCAAATAAAACATTTTTATGATTATGGATTGTATACATAAACTTTTTAATTTACGTTAGATATTTTACATGTTTGGAATTATTCATTGCAATTCATAAACTGACCTTGTGTACGCCATTTAATATAAATGGAGGCCAGTAGAAGGAATGTGAACTCCATCAATACGTATGATCCAAATAGTAAGAAGGATCATATCATTAATGTTATTAAGACAAAATTTAGAAGGGAAATATTCTCCCATGTATTCTCAACATATGAACAAATATTATCATGTGTTAATAAGATAAGTAAAGAATTCTCTGAGTCCTATGGATTTGATGGGAAGCAAGAGAAGAAAAGGATGGAAGATATAATGATTGATAAAGGAAAGTGTGAAGAGAAGGATTTTCCCATATGTGATAACTATGTAACGAATTAATTTGGTAAATGCTTGATGGGAATGTGAGTTTGTCATATGTTTGGAGAAAAAGGACCCCAAGTACATGATTCAAGGGTAAGAAAATAGATTCAAATGTACAATGCTTCATCTTCAAGGAGTTGGGACACTATGCGAATCAATGTCCAAATCATCAGAGTATACCCCAAATTCTCCTATTGAATAATAATAAAGTTATGATACTACCAAAGATGAAGATGAATGATTAGATTTCTTACGTTGTTACTATAGTATTATGAAATTTGAGTATTTTATTAATGATGTACATGTTATAAGTATTATAGAGTATATAAGGATTGTACTGTAGTACAATTTCATTAAGGACTTGAGATTGTGTGGAACCAAGAAAAGTGACTCAATATGTAATGGCCCGGCCTTAAACCTTACTTAATATTGAACTAAATGAATAATTCACATTGAGGATCTTTTCAGGATTAGAGTTTTAGAGAAATAGGTCATAACTATTACATCTCAAAAGATTACATAGTAGACACTTCTACTAAGTTTCCATAAAATAAAAAAACACTTAAAAAGAAACATGTCTAGTTTCATGTTTTAGATAGAATGTCTTTCCTTGATCCCATCCTTGACCCTATTAATCTTTAAGTCCTATGGAAAACATTTCAAAAACTTGGGATGAGCATAAAAATCCTAGTAATGGATAGACAAAGAAGGAAAAATGTTAGTTTTTAAAAACAACAAGTAAACCATGAATACTTTACCAAAGTAATACTTTTCACCTTTATGAAGTAGTAAAAACTACTCACTGAATAAAAGACCATTACTTAGTCTTTTGTAACCAAAATATTGCCATAAAACCCATATAAATAACACATAACATATAAAGGTAACTTGGGACATAAACATACTTAAATAGAATAACCATACGGTCAACTTCCACATAGACTTATTGGAATAGCCATACGGCCGACTTCCATACCCAATTCATTAGAGGTTATAATGTAACCACCCGTCCTGATATTCATGGCACCACCCATCGTATGGTTTATCAAGTAACCACCCGTAAAATTTCCAAGTACCATCATTACACATAAAATATTGCAAATATAAACATTTGAATAACAAAATTTCATTTGTAATCACAATAAGTAATTCCAAGATATTGAATTAATCAATCCATTTTCAAAAACCATTTAAAAGTGAATTTTGAATCAAAGTGTCCCATTCCACTTTTAAGATTTCAATGGAATTATAATTTTAAAACATTAATGTCCATATAAATAAATACTGAAAATCATTTTGACAACATGGACATTAAAGAAAAATATTTAGAATAATAAATCTTTAAAACATTTAAAACGATATTTTTGTTAAAGATTTTTTAACAAAATGAGAGACTCTTGAATAAAAATAATTGTATAATAACATTTAATCAGAACATTATAATATCAGGAGAATAAATTAATTCATGATATAATATGTCAAAGGATATAATATACAATCTCAATGGAAATTTTAATTGAGATGAAATCCATTATAAAGATGGTATCCTTAAATTAAGGATAAATCTATCACATAATTATGTGTGAGAAATATAAATACACACAATATAAGTTGATATTATGTGTGAAAAAATCATAGGTAATTCACACATATTCATTGGATGACATGTTCAAGAAGTACAAGTTGAACCCAAAGAAATCGAAATTGGGTTAAGATGTTCCCTTGTAAAAATTCGACAGCCTAACAACGTCACTTTAAAATTTAGAAAATGAGTTGATGAGAAAAAAGGGTATCTCATAACATGGAAATAAATTTTACCTCAATAAGTATATATAAGAACATATCCCAACATAATAATATGTAATTTAAAAGACATAACAAAAAAAAGTTTTTTTAAAAGAGGAGGGTGAAAGGTTCCCTTACCGACTAGGGTAACTTTCGAAACGTACACCCAATGAAAGAAAGACTATAAAACATTGATGTAAATAATCATAAACGAAATTATATTTCACAAATATTAGAATAATGGGCAGTACATACACCACTCAAAGGAAATGGTGGCAAATGTAGCATAAATCTCACGAGAATAAAAGTGAGATGAAAAATACCTTACGAAAACTCGGCTACCGAACGACGCCAGTTAAAACTTCCAAAAATGGATTTATGAGATCAAATTGGGTCTATTTTAATATTAACATAAAACTTACAGAATGAGGAATATAAAAGAACATCCCCAAACATAATAAATATGATCTTAAAATAAAGGACATAAAAGGGAGTACTTAAAAAGAGAGAGGTAAGATCCCTTACCTCAAGTCCGACTTGTCTTGTTTGTTTCTTTATATTCCGGAATAAATAACTTTGTCAATTATTAATTGCCTAAGTACCTATTTTAAAGATTATTATTCAGTTAATATCACATATTATGATGTTATAATAATTGGATAATAATGGGAGTTCATATTAGACATTTTTGTCGATGTTTGGTACATGAGTCAAAATTGACCTTGTATGAAAATGATTGTCAATGTAGTTATAAGTAAATCATCTCCAGAATAGTATTAATGATTAAAATATAATATATATACAGTACATATTCATTTTATACTACTCTATAACATTTGGAGACAAAAATAAATGAAATTCACCATTCATGGAGACGGTAGGTCGTGCGTACGCATGAACGCCACTTTCATTTCTTTGTCATATTAATGAAATTAAAAATAATTGAGAGAGATATATATATTATAATTCCAGTATAATATATATGTTATATATGTCACATATGTTCATTAATTTCATTCTTTATACAATCCATGTATTGCATGAACGAGTCACAACACTTGAGGGGGCGGTAGTCCACACTTCCTCGTACGAAATTATCACAATTGTACAACATGAAAAGCATAAAGGAATGTTTTAAATATAAAATTCAGAAGCATATAGAAAACATAAATACCATATATATCATATATAAAATATAGTGGCATCATAATGGCCACCATGAAAGGTGTTAAGAGAAGATTGAACAATCATCGTTTCGTGAGGTAGAAATTCACCATCCACAAAAACATAATGTTCTTTAACCATTAGAAGAAGGTTTGTGGAAGTTTAGATCGAATCCTTCACATAACAACAACCTAGTATATTGGAGATACCATTTTTGTTACAAAATAAATGAATAAAAAGAGTTTATAGGGTTGGAGAAGCAAAATAAAACAAAATAACATTAGAGACCACTTTACCTTAAAATTGGGTAACTCCATTTGGTTTGAACCAAAAGGGTTTCTTGAAGAGCTTAATGCCTAAGGTAAGGCTTCTAGGACGAGGAGAGGGATGTGGAGAGACACAATCATCAGATCTTGGCCGAGCCACAGGCTTGAGAAGTGTGGGTAAGGAGGTAGAGTTGGAGCCTATTATAAGAGCAGAGGAGGGGTACTCTTGGAAAGGTATAAAATGTTACTTTATTTTCAAATGAGTTTTGGATTTTAATGGTCCCAGAATGATTTTTTTCGAGGATAAGGTGATAAGGATTTGTAATCCACCCATCCAATAGTTTTTTGACATGTGTAGGTCTTATATTTTACATTATCTTTCCATTTTATTAAAATCGTTAAATAATGAGGTAATTGCTGCATCATCATGGTGTCATAAATAATTTAATTAATTTAATGTTGAAAAATTAAAAAACAAATTCTATAATTTAAGAAATATTTTTATATTTCAAATTACTATTTATAGTCAAAAATTGGACTTGTATAACCCCATGTAAAAATTGTTTTAGTAAAACAACACATGTTTGTGTCATTTTTACTTTTACTTTACATAAAAGGCATTAATGTCATTATCTTACCCAAGTGGCTCCATGGGGTCCCAAAAATCGACCCATGGGTTTTCTTGGTCGTCCATGACTAATCCAATAGGTTTAGGACAAGTTTCAAGATATTTTCATTTTATTATAATATCATTTTTACATTAAATCACACTAATTACCTTTAATCGCGATTAATAAAACATAAAAGTTACTTTTCATCAAAAATTATTTTCATCCCATTGAACTAAATTTTATTTAATAATGAAAATAATTTATATTGGAGTTTTGAAATTCAAATCACAGAAGTGGTAAAGTACCATTTAAATGAAAAATCAGTTTTTTGTAACTACCACTTTGTGGTTTCACTATTCATAAAAAATTAAAGTTTTCCAGAAAAATACCAAAACTTCACCCTATGATATATTTGATATTCTGAATTTAAAAATGATTTCTATTTTAAGAAATTCAAAACATATAAGTTTCATTAGTTAATTTAATAATTAATTCCTACAGTCAAATCAAATAGTCTGTTTTTAAGAAACAATATTTATCAAAAGATTGACAGTAGTTTAAGTCCAATTTCAAAGTGAAATTAATTCCAAGGACCAACATTGGATTAAATTGTACAAATATATTCTAATTGAACTTTAAAACAAATTCAAAAGATAATATAATCATATAAATAAATTAGATTAAAATTATTTTTTGAATTAAAATACAACATTTTTCACTATTCGTTTAAAAATGAACTTTATCGGAAAAATACCAAAAATTTACACAAAGTAAATATTGATGTCTCAATGCTAAAGAAGAATTTTATTTTGTCAAATATAACACATAAAATTTTCAAATTTTGGATTTAAAAGAGGTTCTCCATCAAAAGGTCGTTAGTCGACCTTTAAAAAAATATAAGAATGTTTACGCTTAAAATTGGATTCATTCAAATTTTTAATCCTCTAACATTTATTGTAAAAATTAAAAATATTTGACAAACATATATAATCATTTTTTAGTTAGTTCCTTTCTTTCCCACCATTACAATGTCTATGTGTAGTATTATTTTATTATTATAGTGCAACGTAAGATTTCAATGGAACTTGTTGTTGCGTATTGGGTACACCATCGAGCATAGCATTCCCTTTAAAGTAATATTAACATTTTTTTCAAAAATAGGGATAAATATAAAAATTTCATATTCTTTATTTACCCGGGGTGTTACATCCTTCCCACCTTTTGGGAATTGCGTCCTCCCAATTTTAAAATTGGGCTCGGAAACATCATTGAAAGTCCCACATTGGAAAAAGAGTTGGTAAAACAATCACTTTAAAATAAAGAAAGATAAGTACAGAGGTCACCTGAGCTAACCCATACTTGGATTCCATGTAGGAAAACATTGATATGGAAGAAAAAGCAATGGGTCATGTTCTGAGGGAGAGTGATAGAAAACATGTTTATGATAAAGTTAACCATAAGAAAATCACAAACTTGTGGTGGGTTAAATGGTATTCGATTCCCCAGTAGGAAAAGTTAACGGACAACATTTTTTAAAGTTACTTTTCATTGAGGAATTTATTTTTGATCTTAAGGAAACATACTTACATGTCATGTTGACTTTCAACTTTTACATGATTTCTTACACAAACTCATACTTTCCCCAAATGATGAGTATTTAGGAAGACTTGTTCACATTAAGAGTACTATAATCTTCTTCTAGAGAATCACATAATCCAAAAAAGAGAACTATATACTTACCATATCTTTAGACTTTAACAAAAACCAAAACCAAAAAAGGTTAGTACAAGATCAAATAATCCAGAAAAGGGTAACCCTTTATAAAAAGAAAATCTATTCTTAATCTCCAAAATTTGTCCAACAAAACCCAAAGTTCAATGAAGACCATAAGTAAACCAAACTAGGATTGAATCCCAAATATTTGAAGGATTTAATCACATAGTCTTCCAAGTTAAATCATATCATTTATCTCCAGTCAACATAAGTTTCTCTTATAGTCTCATATTAAAAAGTAATTAAACTAATCACATATCCTCCATGATAGGTCAATAATTTCCATAGATAACCCAAAATAGACTTACTATTAATTAATAAAATCTTCTAACTAAAACTAATTAGTCAAACTGACCAGGGACTTTACGTAGACCAATGGTAGGCGTTAAATACCAGTCGCACTTTGGTTGTGGGTTCGAATCCCGCAGCTTTGTCCGACGCGACGGGTTATCACACGGTCTGCGTGTTGTTCTTTTTCCAAACTATATAAATCTCAAATCATTCCCCAAAAAGAGATAAAATCATCAAAAATAACCATAACATAATTTAACCTCAATTTTATCTCATGCCTTTCACTTTCCATCATCCCATATAGTAACCCATAATTACCTCAAAAGTAAGGATCATATAAACCCAAATGGTTCTTTATAAGTATGTACACAAAATAACAGATACTATTCCTTGAATAAAATTTTCATATATCAACCATCAGGTTTACACGTACTATAAAAAGTCTTCTTATGTAACCCCATCATCAAAAGAGACTTAATACTCCTAAGAATTTCACCATAACTCTTGAATCCCTTATATGTTGACTTCTTACTCATTCAACATTATTCATGATCCATTAACCATTCTTTTCCAACTTATTCTGAAATACATCTTTCCTACAAACAAAATCATGAATCATATCCTAAGATTCCAAAATAGGAAAACAAATTTTATGAAATAATCCATACCTTTGATTGGTCATTGTCAGTTTCTTCATCCTCAATCAGAATGGCATTAGGTTTTTGTAAACGTATATTTGTACGATCTTGGTGATCCCATTCCAAAAACTTCTTCATATGACATGTGTCTGCATAATGACCATTCACACCACATTTAAAACATTCAATTGATCCCTCATAAAGAACATATTTCCCTTTCCTCGAGTAAACTGGATGCTTCCTTTTTCCATGGCAGGTTCTTGCTTTATGACCTTCATTTCCACATCTATAGCATATTTCTGTCCCTTTGAAACATTTTCCTAGGTGTTTCTTTCCACATCTTTGACACATAGGTTTTTGAACACACTTACCTTTTTGATTATTACCTGTAGTTCTGTAGGGATTTGTCTCTCGCATATATGATGCCTTATAGAAATCACCAAGGTGTAGATGGTCAATCATGACTCGAGATAGTTTGTTGAGGATAAACACAAGTGTTCTCATTGCAGCTCCCATATCATTCAGTTGCTCGCTCATAAAACTGTCACAGTTTCCTTCACATCCACTGTTACTTTGGTGCCTGCTAGATCCAGCCATTTACTAAAACCCAAAAGGTCATTCTGAGTATATCAAAAAAACCATCATGTACTAATGAGGAAGATAAACACTAAGATATACTTACTCATTCACTTTATCTAAAACTAGGACTCTTTCTAAAATCCTAATCGTTATGGTAATGTCACTTATTCTTAGAGAATACCCTATCCTCTAAAGTTATCTAAACCGAACTCTGATACCAACTGTAAGGCCCCATCCTTAAACCTTACTTAATATTGAATTAAATGAATAATTCACAGTGAGGATCTTTTCTGGTTTAGAGTTTTAGAGAATTTGGTCATAACTATTAAATCTAAAAAGATTACATAGTATACACTTCTACTAAGTTTCCATAAAATAAAAAAACACTTAAAAAGAAACATGTCTATTTCCATGTTTTAGATAGCATGTCTTTCCAAGATCCCATCCTTGACCCTATTCATCTTTAAGTCCTATGGAAAACATTTCCAAAACATGGGATGAGCATAAAAATCCCAGTAAAGGATACACAATGAAGGAAAAATGTTAGTTTTTAAAAACAACAAGTAAACCATGAATACTTTACCAAAGTAATACTTTTCACATTTATGATGTAGTAAAAACTATTCACTAAATAAAAGACCATTACTTACCCTTTTGTAACCAAAAGATTACCATAAAACCCATATAATGAACACATAACATATAAAGGTAACTTGGGAAATAAACATACTTAAATAGAATAACCATACAGTCAACTTCTACACATACTTAATGGAATAGCCATATGGCTAACTTCCATACCCAATGCATTGGAGGTTATAATGTACCCACCCGTCCTGGTATTCACGGCACCACCCATCATATGGTTTATCACATAACCACCCGTAAAATGTCCAAGTACCATCATTACACAAAAAATATTAGAAATATAAACATTTCAATAACAACATTTCATTTTCAATCCCTATAACTAATTCCAATATATTGAATTAATCAATCCATTTTCAAAAACTATTTTAAAGAGATTTTTGAATCAAAGTGTCCCATACCACTTTGAAGATTTTAATGGAATTATAATTTTAAAACATTAATGTCCATATAAATAAATAATGAAAACCATTTTGAAGTCATGGACATTAAAGATAAATATTTAGAATAATAAATATTTAAAAAATTTAAAACGATATTTTTGTTAAAGTGTTTTTAACAAAATGAGAGACTATTGAATAACAAATAATTAAGGAATAACATTTAATCAGAACATTATAATATCATGAGAATAAAGGAATTCATGATATAATATGCCAAAGGACAGTATATACACCATATAAGAGTGAATTGGTGCAAAACAACAGTGAAGTCTCAATGGAAATGTAAATTGAGATGAAGTCCATTATAAAGATGGTATCCTTAAATTAAGGATAAATCTATCACATAATTATGTGTGAGAAATATATATACACCCAATATAAGTGGATATTAAGTGTGAAACAATTATAGGTAATTCACAAATAATCATTCGATTAAATGTTCAAGAAGTACAAGTTGAACCCAAAGAAATCGAAATTGGGTAAAGACGTTCCCTTGTAAAAATTCGACAGCCTAACAGCGTCACTTTAAAATTCAGAAAATGAGTTGATGAGACAAAAAGGGTATCTCATCACATGGAAATATATTTTACATCAATAAGGATATATAATAACATATCCCCACATAATAATATGTAAATTAAAATACATAACTAAAATAAGTCTTTTAAAAAGAGGAGGGTGAAAGGTTCCCTTACCGACTTGGGTAACCTTCGAAACATACACCCCATGAATGAAGGACTATAAAAAATTGATTTAAATAAACATAAAAGAAATTATATTACACAGATATTTTAATAATGGGATGTACATAAACCACTAAAAGGAAATGGGGGAAAATGTGTCATAAATATCACGGGAATAAAACTGAGATGAAAAATACCTTACGAAAACTCGGCAGCCTAACGGCACCACTTAAAACTTCCAAAAATGGATTTATGAGATCAAATAGGGTCTCTCGTAATATGAACATAAAACTTACAAAATAAGGAATATAAAAGAACATCCCCAATCATAATAAAGATGAGCTTAAAAGAAATGACATAAAAGCGAGTACTTAAAAAGAAAGAGAGAGGTTGGATCCCGTACCTCAAGTCCGACTTGTCTTGTTTGTTTCTTTATATTCATGAATAATAAACTTTCGTCAATTTATAATTGAATAAGGACCTTTTTTAAAGATTATTATTCAGTTCATATCACATATTATAATGTTATAATAATTGGTTAATAATGTGAGTTCATATCAGACGTTTTTGTCGATGTTTGGTACATCAGTCAAAAATGAACTTGTATGAAAATGATAGTCCACGTAGTTATAAGTAAATCATCTCCAAAATAGTATTAATGATTTAAATATAATATATATCCAGTACATATTCATTTTATACTACTCTATAACATTTTGAGACAAAAATAAATGAAATGCACCGTTCATGGAGACAATAGGTCGTACGTATGCATGAACGCCACTTTCATTTCTCTGTCATATTAATGGAATTACAAATAATTGAGAGAGATATATATAAATATAATAATTAAACTATAATATATATGTTATATAGGTCACATATATTCATTAATTTAATTATTTGTACATTCCATGTATTGCATGAACGAGTCACATCACTTGAGGGGGTGGTAGTCCACACTTCCTTGTATGAAATTACCGCATTTGCACAACATGAAAAGCATAAAGGCATGTTTTAAATATAAAATTAAGAAGAATATAGAAAAAATAAATACCATATATATCATATATAAAATATAGTTACATCATAATGGCCACCATGAAAGGTGTTATGAGAATATTGAACAATCATCGTTTCGTGTGGTAGAAATTCTCCATCCACCAAAACAGTATGTTCTTTAAACATTAGAAGAAGGTGTGTGTAAGTGTATCTATAATCCTCCACATAACAACATCCTAGTATATTTAATATTTTTTTTACAAAATAAAGAAATAATATGAGTTTAGAGGGTTGGAGAAGCAAAATAAAACAAAAGAACATTAGAGAAGACTTTACCATAAAATCGGGTAACTCCCTTTGTTTGAACCACAAGGTTTTCTTGAAGTGCTTACTGCCTAAGGTAACGATTCTAGGATGAGGAGAGGGATGTGGAGAGACAAACTGGTGAGATATTGGCTGAGAAAAAGGCATGAGAAGTGTGGGTAAAGAGGTAGAGGTGGGTGCTTTTTATAAGAGGAGAGGAGGGGCACTCTTGAAAAGGTATAAAATGTTACATTATTTTCAAATGAGTTTCAGAGTTTAACGGTCCCAAAATGATTTGTTTCGAGGATAAGGTGATAAGGGTTCTAAATCCTCCCATCCGATAGGTTTTTGACATGTGTATGTCTTATATTTTACATTATCATTCCATTTTATTTAAATCGTTAAATAATGAGGTAATCGCTGCATCATCATGGTGTCATAAATAATTAAATTTATATAATGTCTAAAAATTATAAAAAAAATAATATGATATAGGAAATAGTTTTATATTTCCAATGACTATTTATAGTCAAACATCGACTTTTATAACCCCATGTAAAAATTGTTTTAGTAAAACAATACATGTTTCTGTCATTTTTACTTTTATTCTAAATAAAAGGCTTTAATGTCATTATCATACCCAAGTGGCTCCATGGGGTCCTACAAATCTACCCATGGGTTGTATTTGTCAGCCATGACTCATCCAATAGGGTTAGTACAAGTGTCAAAATATTTTCATTTTATTATAATATCATTTTTACCTTAAATCACATTAATTAACATTAATCGTGATTAATAAAACTTAAAAGTTATTTTTAATCCTAAATTATTTTCATCCCATTTAACCAAATTTTACTTAATAATGAAAAATATTTATATTGTATTTTTTAAATTCAAATCACAGAAGTTGTAAAGTTCCATTTAAACGAAAAATCAGTTTTTGTAACTACCACTTTGTGGTTTCACTATTAATCAAAAATTAAGGTTTTTCAGAAAAATACCAAAACTTCACCCTAAGCTATATTTGATATTCCAAATTAAAAAATGATATCTATTTTACGAAATTCAAAACATATAAGTAGCATTAATTAATTTAATAATTAATTCCCACTGTCAAATCAAATAGCGTGTTTTTATGAAACAATATGTTTCAAAATATTGACACAAGTTTAAGTCCAATTTCAAATTGAAATTAATTCCAATGACCACCATTGGATTAAACGGTAAAAATATATTCTAATTGAACATTAAAACCAATTCAAAAGATAATATAATAATATAAATAAATAATATTAAAAAGAGGTTTTGAATTATAATACAACATTTTTCACTATTCATTAAAAATGATCTTTATCAAAAAAATACCAAAAATTTACACAAAGTAAATTTTGATGTCCCAATTCTAAAGAAGAATTTTATTTTTTCAAATATAACACATAAAATTGACAAAAAGTGGATTTAAAAGTGGTTCTCCATCAAAGGACGGTTAATCGCCCTTTTAAAGAATACTAGAATGTTTACACTTAAAATTGGATTGATTCGCATTTTTAATCCTCTATCATTTATTGTAAAAAGTAAAAATATTTGACAATTATATATAATCATTATGTAGTTAGTTCCATTTTTTCCCACCATTACAATGGCTAGGCGTAATATTATTTTATTATTATTGAGCAACGTAATATTTCAAAGGAACTTGTTGTCTCGTATTGGGTACACCATCGAGCATACCGTTCCCTTTAAAGTAATATTAATATTTTTTTCACAAATAAGGATAAATATAAAAATTTCATATTATTTATTTACCTGGGGTGTTACATCCTTCCCCCCTTTTGGGAATTACGTCCTCGCAATTTTAAAATTGGGCTCAGAAACATCATTGAAAGTCTCACATCAGAACAAGAGTCGGTAAAACAATCACTTTAAAAGAATGAAACAGAAGTACAGAGGTCACCCGAGCTAACCCATACTTGGATTCCATGTTGGAAAAAAAGCATATGGAAGAAAAAGCAAAGGGTCATGATCTTAGGGAGAGTGATAGAAAACATGTTTAGGAGAAATTTAACCACAAGAAAATCACAAACTTGTGGTGGGTTAAATGGTATTCGATTCCCCAGTAGTAAAAGTTAACAGACAACATTTTTTTTAAGTTTCTTTTCATTGAGGAATTTATTTTTGTTCTTGAGGAAACATACTTACTTTTCATGTCGACTTTCAAATTTTACTATATTTCTTACACAAACTCATACTTTCCCCAAATGATGAGTATTGAGGAAGACTTGTTCACATTAAGAGCACTATAATCAACTTCTAGAGAATCACCTAATCCACAAAAGAGAACTATATGTCCCATTTCATTAGACATTAACCAAAACCAAAACCAAAAAAGGTTAGTAAAAGATCAGATAATCTAGAAAAGGATAAACCTTTATAAAAATAAAATATAATCTTAATCTCCAAAATTTGTCCAACAAAACCCAAAGTTAAACGAAGACCATAAGTAAACCAAACTGAGATTTAAAACCAAATATTTGAAGGATTAAATCACATAGTCTTCCAAGTTAAATCGTATCATTTATCTCCAAACATCATCAGTTTATCTTAAAGTCTTGTATTGAAAAGTAATTACCCTAATCACATATCCTCCATGATTGGGTAATAATTTCCATAGATAAACCGAAATAAGCTTACTCTTAATTCATAAAATCATATAACTATAAATAATTAGTCAAACTAACCAGGGACTTCACGTAGTCTAGTGGTAGGTGATAAATACCAGTCCCACTTTGGTTGTGGGTTCGATTCCCATAGCTTTGTCTGACGCGACGAGTTGTCACACAGTCTGTGTGTTGTCCTTTTTCCAAACTATATAATTCTCAAATCATTCCCCAAAAAGAGATAAAATCATCAAAAATAACCATAACATAATTTAACCTCAATTTTATCTCATGCCTTTCACTTTCCATCATAACATATAGTAACCCATAATTACCTCAAAAGTAAGGATCATATAAATCCAAATGGTTCGTTATAACTATGTCTACAAAAGAACAGATACTATTCAATGAATAAAATTTTCATATATCAAACATCAGGTTTACACATACTATAAAAAGTCCTCTAATGTAACCCCATCATCAAAAGAGACTCAATACTCTTAAGAATTTCACCATAACTCTTGAAGCCCTTATATGTTGACTTCTTACTAATTCAACATTCTTCATGATCCATTAACCATTCCTTTGCAACTTATTCTAAAATACTTCTTTCCTACAAACAAAATCATGAATCATATCCTAATATTAAAAAATAGGAAAACAAATTTTATGAAATAATCCATAACTTTGATTGGTCATTGTCAGTTTCTTAATCCACAATCAGAATGGCATTAGGTATTGGTAAACGAATATTTGTACGATCTTGGTGATCCCATTCCTGAATCTTCTTCATAGGACATGTGTTTGTATAACGACCATGCACACCACATTTAAAACATTCAATTGATCCCTTAAAATGATCTTCATTCCCTTTCCTTGAGTAAACGGTATTATTCTTTTTCCATGGTAGGTTCTTGTTTTATGACCTTCATTTCCACATCCATAGCATATTTATTTCCCATTGAAACATTTTCCTAGGTGTTTCATTCCACATCTTTGACACATAGGTTTTTGAACACACTTACCTTTGTGATTATTTCCTATAGTTCCATAGGGATTTGTTTCTCTCATATATGATGACTTATAGAAATCACCAAGGTTTGGGTGGTCAATCATGAATCCAGATAGTTGGTTGAGGATAAACACAAGAGTTCTCATTGAAGCTCCCATATCATTCAGTTGCTAACTCAGAAAACTGTCACAGTTTCCTTCACATCCACTGTTACTTTGGTGCTTGCTAGATCCATCCATTTACAAAAACCAAAAAGGTCAGTGTGAGTATATCAAAATAACCATCATGTACTAATGAGGAAGATAACACTAAGATATACTTACTCATACACATTATCTAAAACTAGGGCTCTTTCTGAAATCCTAACCATTATGGTAATGTCACTTATGCTTAGAGAATACCATATCCTCTAAAGTTATCTAAACCGACCTCTGATACCAACTTTAAGGCCTCGGCCTTAAACCTTACTTAATATTGAATTAAATGAATAATTCACATTGAGGATCTTTTCAGGTTTATAGTTTTAGTGAATTAGGTCATATCTATTACATCTCAAAAGATTACATAGTAGAAAATTCTACTAAGATTCCATAAAATAAAAAAACACTTAAAAAGAAACATGTCTTGTTCCATGTTTTAGTTAGAATGTCTTTCCTTGATCCCATCCTTGACCCTATTCATATTTAAGTCCTGTGGAAAACATTTAAAAAACTTGGGATGAGCATAAAAATCCCATTAAAGGATACACAAAGAATTAAAACTGTTATTTTTTCAAAACAACAAGTAAACCATGAATACTTTACCAAAGTAATACTTTTCACCTTTATGAAGTAGTAAAAACTATTCACTGAATAAAAGACCATTACTTACCCTTTTGTAACCAAAAGATTACCATAAAACCCATATAAAGAACACATAAAATATAAAGGTAACTTGGGACATAAACATACTTAAATGGAATAACCATATGGTCAACTTCCACACATACTTAATGGAATTTCCATACGGCCAACTTCCATACACAATGCATTGGAGGTTATAACGTAACCACCCGTCCTGGTATTCACAGCACCACTAATCACATGGTTTATCACTTAACCACCCGTAAAATGTTCAAGTACCATCATTACACATAAAATACTGCAAATATAAACATTTCAATAACAACATTTCATTTGAAATGACAATAAGTAATTCCAAGATATTGAATTAATCAATCCATTTTCAAAAACCATTTAAAAGATATTTTTGAATCAAAGTGTCCCATAGCACTTTAAAGATTTTAGTAGAATTATAATTTTAAAACAATAATGTCCATATAAATAAATACTGAAAACCATTTTGAAAACATGGACATTAAAGATAAATATTTAGAATAATAAATCTTTAAAACTTTTTAAATGAATTTTTTGTTAAAGAGTTTTCAAAAAAATGAGAGACTCTTGAATACAAATAATTGCGGAATAACATTTAATCAGAACTTTATAATATCATGAGAATAAAGGAATTCAGGATATAATATGTCAAAGGACTGTATATACACCATATAAGAGTGAATTGGTTCATAACAACAATTAAGTCTCAATAGAAATGTAAATTGAGATGAAATCCATTATAAAGACGGTATCCTTAAATTAAGGATAAATATATCACATAATTATGTGTGAGAAATATGAATGCACCCAATATAAGTTGGTATTAAGTGTGAAACAACCAGAGGTCCTTCACACATGTTAATTGGATGACATGTTCAAGAAGTAGAAGGTGAACCCAAAGAAATCGAAATTGGGTTAAGACGTTCCCTTGTAAAAATTTGATAGCCTAACGGCATCACTTTAAAAACCAGAAAATGAGTTGATGAGACAAAAAGGGTATCTCATCACTTGGAAATAAATTTTACATCAATAATTATATATAAGAACATATCCCAACATAATAAGATGTAAATTAAAATACATAACAAAAATAAGTCTTTTAAAAAGAGGAGGGCGAAAGGTTCCCTTACCGACTTGGGTAACTTTCAAAATGTACACCCCATGAAAGAAGGACTATAATACATTGAGGTAAATACTCATTAACGAATTTATATTACACAACGATTATAATAATGGGCAGTACATAGACCACTCAAATGAAATTTTGGCAAATGTAGCATAAATATCACGGGAATAAAAGTGAGATGAAAAATCCCTTACGAAAACTTAGCAGCCTAATGGTGCCACTTAAAACTTCCAAAAATGGATTTATGAGATCAAATAGGGTTAATCGTAATATGAACATAAAACGTACAGAATGAGTTATATAAAAGAACATCCCCAGACAAATTAAATATGATCTTAAAATAAATCACATAAAAGGGAGTACTTAAAAAGAAAGAGAGAGGTAGGATCCCTTACCTCATGTCCGACTTGTCTTGTTTGTTTCTTTATATTCATGAATAATAAACATAGGTCAATTTATAATTTCTTATGAAACTATTTTAAACATTATTATTAAGTTCATATCACATATTATAATGTTATAATAATTGGTTAATAATTTGAGTTCATATCAGTCGTTTTTGTCGATGTTTGGTACATGTGTCAAAAATGAACATGTATGAAAATGATTGTCCATGTAGTTATAAATAAATCATATCCAGAATAGTATAAATGATTTAAATATCATATATATCTAGTACATATTCATTTTATACTACTCCATAACATTTGGAGAAAAAAATAAATGAAATGAACCGTTCATGGAGACGGTAGGCCGAACGTACGCATGAACGCCACTTTCATTTCTTTGTTATGTTAATGGAATAAATAATAATTGAAATATATATATATATATATTATAATTCCAGTATAATATATATGTTATATAGGTCACATTTGTTCATTAATTTCATTCTTTATACATTCAATGTATTGCATGAATGAGTCACATCACTTGAGAGGGCAGTAGTCCACACTTCCTCATATGAAATTACCGCATTTTCACAACATAAAGAGCATAAAGGAATGTTTTAAATATAAAATTCAGAAGCATATAGAAAACATAAATACCATATATATCATATATAAAATATAGTGACATTATAATTTCCTCCATGAAAGGTGTTAAGAGAAGATTGAACAATCATCGTTTCGTGAGATTGAAATTCTCCATCCACAGAAACAATATGTTCTTTAACCATTAGAAGAAGGTGTGTGTAAGTGTAGCTCTAATAATTCACATAAAAACATCCTTGTATATTTAAGATACTGTTGTTGTTAAAAATTAAAGGAATAAAAATAGTTTAGAGGGTTGGGGAAGCAAAATAAAACAAAAGAACATTAGAGAAGACTTTACCTTAAAATCGGGTAACTCCCATTGGATTGAACCAAAAGGGTTTCATGAAGAGCTTCCTGCCTAAGGTAAGGCTTCTAGGATTAGGAGAGGGAAGTTGAGAGACAAAAAGATCAGATCTTGGCCGATAAAAAAGCTTTAGAAGTGTGTGTAAGGAGGTACAGGTGGGGGCTTTTATAATAGGAGAGGAGGGGCACTCTTGGAAAGGTATAAAATGTTACATTATTTTCAAATGAGTTTCGGATTTTCATGATCCCAAAATGATGTTTTTCTAGGATATGGTGATAAGGGTTCAAAATACACCCATCCAATAGGTTTTTTACATGTATAGGTCTTATAGATTACATTATCTTTCCATTTTATTTAAATCGTTAAATAATGAGATAATCGCTGCATCATCATGGTGTCATAAATAATTTAATTTATTTAATGTGTAATAATTATAAAACAAATACAATGATGTAGGAAATCATTTTATCTTTCCAATGACTATTTATAGTCAAACATCTGACTTTTATAACACAATGTAAATTTTTTTTAGTAAAATAATACATGTTTGTGTCATTTTTACTTTTACTTTAAATAAAAGGCATTAATGTCATTATCTTACCCAAGTGGCACCATGGGGTCCCGAAAATCGACCCATGGGTTGTCTTGGTCGGCCATGACTCATACAATAGGGTTAGGACATGTTTCATGATATTTTCATTTTATTATAATATCAATTTTACCTTAAATCACACTAATTACCATTAATCGCGATTAATAAAACATAAAAGTTACTTTTCATCAAAAATTATTTTCATCCCATTGAACCAAATTTTACATAATAATGAAAATAATTGATATTTGATTTTTGAAATTCCAATCACAAAAGTGGTAAAGTTTCATTTAAACGAAAAACCAGTTTTTATAACTACCACTTTGTGGTTTCACTATTCATAAAAAATTAAGGTTTTTCAGAAAAATACCAAAACTTCACCCTAAGCTATATTTGATATTATGAATTTAAAAATGATGTATATTTTAAAAAATTCAAAACATATAAGTTTCATTAATTAATTTAATAATTAATTCCCACTGTCAAATCAAATAGCATGTTTTTAAGAAACAATATGTATCAAAAGATTGACACTAGTTTATGTCCAATTTCAAAGTGAAATTAATTCCAATGACCACCATTGATTAAATTATAAAAATATATTCTAATTTAACTTTAAAACAAATTCAATAGGTAATCTAATCATGAAAATAAATTATATTAAGAAGATGTTTCGAATTAAAATACAACATTTTTCACTATTCATTAAAAAAATGAACTTTATCGGAAAAATGACAAAAAATTACACAAAGTAAATTTTGATCTCCCAATTCTAAAGAAGAATTTTATTTTGTCAAATATAACACATAAAATTGTCAAAAATTGGATTTAAAATAGGTTCTCCATCAAAAGGAGTTTAATCGACCTTTTAATGAATATTAGAATGTTTACGCTTAAAATTGGATTCATTCTCATTTTTAATCCTCTAACATTTGTTGTAAAAAGTAAAAATATTTGACAAACATATATAATAATTTTGTAGATAGTTCTGTTCTTTCTTTCCATTACAATGTCTAGGCGTAATATTATTTTATTATTAGAGTGCAACGAAAGATTTCAAAAGAACTTGTTGTTGCGTATTGGGTACGCCATCAAGAATATCGTTCCCTTTAAAGTAATATTAATATTTTTTTCACAAATAGGGATAAATATAAAAATTTTATATTCTTTATTTACCTGGGGTGTTACGCAATAGCAGGTTAAATTTTAGGAAAATATATGTTTTAGAGAAAGATAAACCATAATATGGTTCTCATACTAAGGTAGTGATTTTGGAATAATACATGATTGATTTAGATAAATTATATTAGATATTCTTGACTACCTTGAAACTGATTAATGATTTGTATTTTCCATCATTGTTGGAGTTTACAACATTTTTTGATAGAAGGAGTATATCAAGTATTCTATAAGGAATATGTTTGAATGAATGTAATCAATAAGGTTTTATGGTAATTCATGATGTTGAAGTGTTTTAAAAGAATACATGATGAAGGTGTTCACATGTTATTACGTGGAATAAAGGATCTTCATTTTGTTTACCTACCTTATAAATTTTGGACTGAGAGTTTGGACAGAAGTATTTTAGATAAGTTAAGTTTGTGATTATTTTTGGATTTCCATAAAAAAACAACATGGAGGTCAGGCGGCAAACCGTCACATCCGTCAAGGCTGTGAGAATTGAACCCGAAACTGAAGGGCGAGTAGGGTGTATCAACTAACACTTGCCCCTGTTATGTCCTAGATTGAATAATGTAGTTTTTTAATGGTATGTTGGATGAATTATAAATTCATTTTTTGGAACCCTATACGAATATTATAAATAAAACATTTTTATGTTCTATTATCTTTTAGAGTGAAAGATGAGTTTGCGGTATAAATTATTTAAAGGATGGAAATATACATGTTAAGTATATATTTTTTTCTTCTCTTATTCTATGAAGAAATTAATTCTTAAAAATTAGGTATGAGATCTTAAAACTAAAAATGTGTTATCCTAATACCTTATGTTTTTTTGAACCACTGATATTATAAATCATCACAGATTGATGGATTTGAGGCCATCAATTCTACAATATTTTGGGACTGATGACCTCAATCACTCCCTATAAATATTTAAATTTTCCTCCAAATATGTTTCTTTAATTTCCACCTATTTTCTCCTAATCAAGATCATAATTTGGTGGTGACTTTTTCATTCCCCTATTCCTCTTATTAAGACTAAATTTTATTAACCCAATTTCTGATGTGAGTTTCCTACAAAGGTATTTTATTTTTTCATCCTTTTATTTTCAAAGAACAATTTCAAATTGAGAGGATTAAATTTATTGAAGAAGGGAAGAATGTAACACCCCACGGTTTCATAGTACGTTATTTCTTTAACGTAATTCAACAACTTGCACTACACGCAACACCGAGTTCAAGTGTATCACGACTTACCAAACTAGTCATTCAAAAGAGGTTATGAATAGTATTAACTAATTTTTTATCATTATATAATCCTTATAATTTTAGAATCAATATTATGAGTTTCTTAGACATAATAAAAAAACAAATTCATCTTTTTCAGATAAAAGGTGTATGTTTTTAAAATACAATTCTACCGCCTTTTAATGGGGAACCCTGATTAAATATATTATTTGAAAATTTTATATATTCAATTTTACCAAATAAACTTCTTCATTAGAATCAGGACATACTAATTTTTTTTCAATAAATATTTGGTGTTTTTTTGATAACATTCATATTTGGGTGAATAGTGAAAAATACTATATTTTAACTGATAACAACTTTTTTAATAAAATTAATTTGTAGTGTAAAATTATAAATTTTAATAGATTGGAAGTATAAATAGATTATATTTTTACCAATTAATTCAATTTTGTTCATTATAAATAATTTCACTTTGAAATTGAACAAAAAAAAGTATCGATCTTTTGTTAGTTATTATTTCATAAAAACACTCTTTTTTCATTTTGACAACAAGAATTAATTTTAAATTAATAAATTAAACATAAATATTTTTAATTTGGTAAAATAGACTTAATTTTTGAATTCATACTATCCAAATTATCTTCGGGTGAAATTTCGGTATCTTTCTGAAAACATTCAATTTTTGATGAATAGTGAAAAACACTAAGTTGTTGTTTAAAACTGACTTTTTATTTAAATAATTATTGATTTTATTTAACTATATTTTAGGTCAAAATAGATAAATAATACCTATATAATTTTAATGTAATTCATTGGAGTCAGTTTATAATAATTTTAGATATATAAAAATTTTATTGAACTTCTTACCGTCTTTTACCCACCTCCTAGGAGAATTTGAAAATTTACATAAAACTGAATTTTACAGCTTATGTGAGTTGAATTTCAAAAATTTGAGAGACACGGTTGATATCAGTAGGTAAAATGTGGTTCAAAAAGATAAAAATACTTTTTTTGAATAGTAACTTTTGACTTTTAAATACCATGATTAAAAGTAACTAGGGTAATTAAAGGTAAAAATGATATTATTATTATTAGCCTAAAACAAGTAATAATTCTATTGGATAAGTGTAATTCGACCATTAAAAACCTTAGGAATAAACTCTGATCCTTTATGTCCACTAGGATTAGATTAGGACATTTATTATTATTTAATTCAAAGAAGAGTTAAAAGTTGTAAATTCAATGTTTAATAACTAATCCATTTTGAATACAGGGTCACACATAAGATAAATTATACTATAAATATTCATTATAAAGATGAAAATATTTCATACATAATGGTATTTTATTTATATTTTTTATACATTAAATAATTAAATTTATTTATGACACAATGATGATGCTGTAATTACCATGTTAATGAAAGATCAAAATAATTGATATTATAAATATCTAAATGAGTGTAATTTTAGACTTTTCATAAATTAAACTAATTTTATTGGTTAATATGACATATTAGGGTTGGTTAGATGATTTTTTTTCTAAGTAATAATGATTTTATGAATTTATAAAAAAATACCCAATAGTGTCAAAATTGACTTAAAAGTGTTTTTAAAACAAATATTATATTATTAATTGATATTCTATTTCTAAAAATCTATGTTTTGGACAAAAGACTAATTTAATGAAAGGTGTATCTTTAATGAACCACTTGGGGTTCTCTTGGAAGTTTATAGTAAGTTTATTAACTATATAATATAAAAATACAAAGAGATATATTAAATGTCAAACTATTTAACTAAGAGTTAGATATAAAAGATAAGGTTAATATTGTGACCGAAACATGTCTAAAATCAATTTGATGAGTGGTTTTGGACCCATACCCATCTTATACTTTAAATAATAAATTTTAATTCCATTAGAAACCGATAATAATTTTATTATAAAATAATATTTCTAGCTTTTCCTAAGGTACCCCTCACCCCGCATATTAAAGGGCACTCCCCCATCTCCCTAATTGACACATTCAAGGCCATTTTCATCATCCACACTCTTCCTAAATACCCTCTCAACTATCCTCCCATCATCCTATAGGCCTTAATTTAGTCATAAATCCATACTATGGATCCCTTTTGAACAAATCAAAAGGAATAACACGAAGAAAAGGTAAATATTTCATCACCTCTTTCAAGTTCTTTTCTTCTTCCACATCCTCTTTAATTTTTCTTACATCATAAAATAATAACTCTAGTATCTGACATATACTTTGATGTTATTATAAATATGGCACAACCATATTCATTATTCTATCTATCCTTTTAATGACATGTCACAATATGTGATTACGTACGGCTTACCGTCTCCATGTCATGGTGTAATTGTTATTGAATACATTATTATTTGTATGGCTATTATAATGATGTGTAATTGATGTAAATAATAAATAAAACAAGATATTGAATCCTTATTTATGATATACCATCTAATTATATATTATTTTAATATCAAAAGAATGATATTGTCGCTCGTGTGTACGTGCGGATTACTGTCTCCACAAACGTGATTAGATTCATTACACATCGTATCCATTCATGAATAATTTTCATTACATTATTAAAAATAATATTTAAATACTTAATATCATTCTTAATATGAATAAGATACATCTTATCAAAAAAACATTAATTATGTAACAAAACATATAAAGGAAAAAAATATGTTAACACCTGAAACGACGATAATACTAAAATATTTTTAACAAAGCAATATTAAAAGATCATATATGATATCATATTAATGCATTTGATTCATGAATAATTTAATAACAATTATTTAACCATTATATAGGTGTTAAACCTACCCTCGACCAACAAAAAGTACAAGGTAAGAATTAATTCCACAATCTCTTTATTATCCGAGGTTGTTTTTAAGTAAGTATTTAGTGGGACATATTTATTATCCCTGTACATTTTTCATGAAAGGGTTTTCAAAGGGATTCATTAAAAGTAATTTCTTACTAAAACAACATTTCAAATGTTTTAAATATTTATTATTCTAAATCATTTTCATTAAAGTCCATGTTTTCAAAATGGTTTTTAGGATATATTTATGTGGATGTGAATGTTTTTAAAATGTTAATGCCATTCATGAATTTCAAAATGGTATGGGAAGCTTTGATTCAAAAAATGTCTTTAAATTTCTTCCTTTCTAAACTATGTTACTTTTAAATGCTTTCATGAAAAAGGGATACTTCTTTCAAATAGTTTTATAAATCATTTTCATCTATGTCAACATCCTTTGATGGATTTTAAACTTGTTTGAAGTTTATTAATTATGATAAAAATCTTCCATTTTGTATTAACAGTTTTTGTGATATGTTTGACATGTGGATGTTTTGTTTTTAAACCATTCATTGTTTATGGATAACGTATTGACATTTCATATGCTAGTTTTAATAATAATGTTTAAGTTATGTTTAAACCTTTTCATATGAGGAATGTATTGGACTTAGTAAGTGATGGGTGGAGACAACTATATCTCCTCGATGCATCAGTATGTCTCATGAGACAGACTAGTATCTTGGAACAAGGAATTAACACAATAGTATTTTTAGTCATGGAATAAGGCCTTGAATATGTGGTTCTGGAATTTTGGAATAATGCATTCCATCTTTATGAATGTGGATATTGATATTTCATGTGATTATTAGACTGGTAGAATATCCATGTGAATATGTAAATGAAACTGTTTGATTTTTATATTTGACAAATTATGCCGAAGTTAAAGTTTAAAATGATTTTGTTTTAGTCTTATGCATTGAAGTAAATGTCTATTCTATTTATGAAGGTTTCCAATATATTTTTATCCTTACTGAGAATCTGAGCTCACACCATTTTATGTTTTATTTTTCCTAGGATGCGAAGAATTATATTACGACTGACCTGTAGTGATAGTCTATGAAAACTTATTGTTGTCTATAGAAACAATGTTTTTGTAGTTTTCTATTTTATGATGTAATGTGAACCTTATGAATATATCTAACACTTCCAAGGTTACAAAAATAATCATACTTTTGAGACATGACCTTTTGTGATCATTACAATGTTTTAAAATAATGCACCAACTCTTGGAATCTAGGGTTAGAGTGTTACACTCAACCTTATTTAACCTACCCATCATGTGAAACCCTATCCCCGTGAATTTTGAGCTTCATCCCATATACGTAGTGGATTTTTATTTCTTTCTTGGTGGTTTTGATTGTGTTAACCCTCTTTTCTTCAATATTTCTCATTATTTCCCTATATTGTATCTTTTTTAATTTTTAATGTAGGTTTGATACCTGATAATGACCATTAGAAAAATATAGGGAAGTAAATAGGGGTTTTGGATTTTTTTCCCTTGTTTTTTAGGTGTGTTGGGAACCCTTCTTCTCAAATCTAGTGGTTACTATTATAGAAGAAAAATTCTGGATAAATTTTCACTTAACCGATATATGTGTTTTTGTGTATTTTCATAAATTTACATGTTTTAGAGTTATTGATGATTTAATATGCCTTATTTTTTAAAATTAATTGATGTGTGATGGATTGATTCCTTTTTAAAATGTGTTAACGATGTATTTTTACATGAAAAAATGGTTATCACCTAGAATATCCAGTGGTACTCAACATTCCATGTTATATTATTTACTATATGTGGGTTACAAGATAAATTTTTAATTTTTAATGTGTTTTGAACCCATTTGAGTAGTGATGTGAAATGGGTATTGTGGGATTTAACTACTGATTTTTTTTGGAATTAATAAAATCTTTTGAAATGATAAATTCATTGAAATGTTGGAGATAATTATTTTAAATAGAGTTTTTTATATTAACCTTCATCTCCCATATTAGGTTTGTGACTTCAATTTGGGATGAGTATTTTAAGATCATTGTTGATTTTAACAAAAAGAGTGTAGTATTCTGAAAAGAGTTTCAAGAGCATGACATTAAAGAGTGATTTAGAGACATCAACACATTACAAATCTATATGGTATTCCAATTCATATATAGAAGCTAGTTTCTAACTTTTTTGTGTTTTTTAATTCACTGTTTAAGGGATTTAACCATGGTTAACTTCTAGATCATCATCAAATTTGGTTTTTGATATCAAATTTACTCTAAATAATATTATGATAGATTTTTATCCAGGTTTTATGGGTTTGTTTTTATTAGAAATATGATTCCAACCTTGTGTTTTTTAAAATAGAACAAATAGGATTTATTCTGTCAAATGGGGTTTTAAAGGGGGTTTTTAAATATTTCATTCATAGTGTTTATGATTGAAAAGAAATGATGACATTGGTTTTTTAAATTGTCTTGTGAAATGAAATTTCTTTCTAGATCTTCTCAATGTTTTATTTATTTTTTCATAAGTAGAACATTGACAACCTAAGGAGTAAGGGTGTGTTGTATAAGGGATTTGTAGATAAATTTGGAGGAATACCTAGGGATATTTCATAATTTTTCCAAGGGACCAAGAGAGACATTGTGAGGAAGACCAAGAGAGCTTATGAAATGTGGAATAAGAGACCAATTGATCTCATAGAAGAAAGAATCATTCAAAAATTTCATTTCTTCTCCCTTCCCTCACCTTCCCTACCTCCCTCCGTCCATCCATATCTCTCTGTCTATATATATATATATATATCACATATTATCTCCCTATCTCACTTTCCCTCACCCTTTTCCCCACCTCTCCCCCTCTTTCTATCTCCCCCTCTATCTCGTATTTTGTCTATATCTATATCCCCCTCACTCACTCATTCACTATTTATCTTTCTATACATATCCCTCACTCTTCCTCTCCATATATACCCCCTCTCTCTATCTCTCTCTTCCATTCTCCCTCCCTCCCTTCCTTTAATATAGTGCATTTATGTGTGTGCATGTTCGAAAGTGTGTTCCCATCCAACATAAGAACTATTCATCCACATAATCATTCACCCCCATGGGTCACTCTCTCCCTCAATGTGTGGGTATCGATCCATCTATCCCACACCCTCTATTTGTGTATGTGTTTATGTCTATGTATATGGGCACATGAACATGGAAATGTTTTTCAGTTTGTCCTCTCATGTCATATTCAATCTTTCAACTTTTTAATTCTCAATCAATTATGTTTTTTCTATCTATATGTCTTATCTTATGTGGTATTATCAATCAATAATTTATTTTCAATAATAATTTGAGAATTTTTGTTCATATTTCTTAATCTACTTTTCTATAGATTGGTTTTTCTATTTATCCACGTTCATGTGTATGTGCATACTCCTATGTTTGAGCATGTGTATCTCTATGATTATCTATATGATTCTATCTTTGTATGTCATTGTTTCACTATTTATATTTCTATGTCCATGGTTTTATGTAATTCTATGTCTTTTTTCTAGATAGTATGCTTGTTCCTATTTCAATGTTTGTGTGTTTGTGTTTCTATGTGTCAATATATGTGTGTATTTTTTTGATTGTGCATGTGTATGTTTATTTCCATGTCCAAGTTTGTGTTTTTATGTGTCTGTTACAATATTTATCATACCCCCTATCATTTCATCATTAATTATATTTATTCATTCCCCCATCTTTCAATATGACCATCCATTTTCTTATTGGTTAACATGTCATAGCATCCATCAATTCACCAGTCCATTAATTTATTTACCCTTCATACATCAGTTCATCAAAGTTCATGAGTGTGATGATGTGAATATATATCAAAATCTCCTCCATTACCTCCCCCTCTATATCTCACTCACTCAGTCAATCTATGCATGTTCTAGTGCGTTGAAGCCATTATATGACTTTCTTTTTTTCATTCTTTCACTAGTTCTTGTGTGTGCACCTTTTTGTGTATCATTTTGGCTATTGTTTTTTCTCTATTTGTGTGTTATCCCCATTAATGTGTGTGTGTAGTCATATATCCACCTAAATTAAAGCATGTATGTGTGTGTGTTCTTTTTTCATCACATTAATGTGTGTTGGTACTCAAATATCTACCCATTTATTAGTTTTTATGTGTGTGTCTATCAATATGTCCATGTGTGTGTGTCTATTCAATTCACATTTTTCTTAATTTTAATTTTTATTAATACCCATTATTTTTAACCATTTTTTCATATATTTTTCATTCCATTTATCTATATGTATGTTTGTCTATCTATCTATTTGTGTCTTCCAATTCATTGACTATTCTATTAAATAATTCCCAATCTCTTTCTATTAGTTTTTCAGTAAGTTTTATCATCTATAAATTAATTTGTTCATAAATTAAATTTCTCTCAATATACTATTTAACTAGGTATAATTGGTCCCATATATGCATGTATGTCAAACTCTCTCTACCTCTTAATCTCCCTATTACTCTATTTTTCTTTCTAGATGGGTTCAAATGAACATGAATACTTGAATATTCCATTATTTCTCCACCCTTCCATTAGTGTTCATGTGTGTGTGTACACAAACCTTTTTGTGTATCTTTGTAGTTATTGGATTGCCAATTTTTGTGTGTTTTTCCCATCAATGTGGGTGTGTACCTATATATCTAACAAAATATATTCCTATCCCTATGTGCATGTATTCTTCCCATCAATATGTGTCTGTACTCAAATATCTACCAATATGTTCCACTTTCTATCTATATGTCTATCAATATTCCCATGTGTTTGTCTTTTCTATTAATATTTTATAAAATTTTCATTATCTTGTTCATGATTCCATTTTTTTCATTTATTCATCCATTTTTCATTACTTCTGTCTATTCATATGTATGTTTTTTCATCTCTATATATATAACTCTATGTGTGTGTTTATGTGTCTATGCTTTTATTTTGGTTGTGTCTGTTAGTGTTTACGATCATCTATTTATCCATTTATTATAGAAAACCATACATTATATACATTTTTATTACTTTATAATTGAATTATATTCATTAGAATATATAAACAATCCATGAAAGGACCATATATTTATAATGTCTTTAGAAACTGAGTGACATAAACAACTGGTTCATAAAACATCTACATTGTATCTCATTTATTTCATCATAACTAGAATCCGTTTTGGAATATAATAATTAATATCCTTATTAATTACCAGAGGAAATGAAACATATGAAAGGGTGAGCTCAAATGCCCAGTAAGGGTAAAAAATGGAAATATCAGTCATATCATATTCATAAGAGCATAACATTTGATAATCTCATCCTTCATATAAAATATCATAATATAATGTCATGGGAGAAATCATAAAAGTGAAATGCAATCCCAATATTCTTAACATAAAAAAATAAATTTTTTCGAATACACACGTAATCATAGAAAATAATTTCATTTTAGTTAAGACTCATTTCAAAACAATTTTAGTGGACAAAGTCCATTACTGAACTGCGTTTACACCTCGTTCCATCCCTGTACTATTGAACAAAATTTTACTTTCCATTTAAGTCATGTCTATCTCATGAGATATGAATCATTACCCAATTCATTGGATGGAGATATAAGTCCCACCCATATCATAATCAAACCATTCTTACATTTTCCACAAAAACATAAAAACATTTACCATAGCATAACCCATGGAATCAAATGGGTTTCATAAACATCCTTCCATCATTATTGATATAAAAAAATATATTTCATATATACCATTCCATAATAAACACAATTAAATCATTTTAATAACTGGTTAAGAAATATAATCCTATTTAAATAGTTTCATCTTATATGGAAAATAATTTTGAAAAAACACATGGAATTAATTTTTGAGGAAAATATCGTTTCTTCTTCAAATTTCTTTTCCATCATCAAGATGAAATAAAATTTAAGAAGAAATCATTTTATGTGAAAATAAACATTTTATATTACAGGGGATTCTACAAAGAAATAAGGAATTATGAAATCATAAAAATCCATTCATTCCATACATGTTAAAATACATTATTCTCATACTTTTTCCGAAAAAGTCAAAAAGTACCTCGTACAAAAAGAGACAAAATATTCCATTAATAACATTTAATTAAAAATTATCAATTGGTAAAATTTAATTTCAAAAATTAGACAAGGATATAATGAATATTTTTAAATACATATTTAGTAAACATGTACGTGGATGAAAATTATACCCTAGTAAATACTTACAAATAAACAATCTCGGATAAAAATGAGATTTGAAAAATTATCCTTACCATCGGTTCAATATGATTTGTATATATCCAAAACACCTGTATAATGATTTAAATAATGTTACTTACAAATTCTATAATCATAATAATTTTTATTATAACATTTATGATCACATTTTCATCTATTTTTTATTAACATTTCATTGTTACTCGTTATTCGAGTATTAACTACTTTATGTTTTTATGAATGTTTTGTCAAATAATTTCTAATTTATATTTTTAGGATATAGTTACATCATTTATATAATGTTATTAGTATAATATATATAATATTTATTCATTAAATACATTTATATAATCATTCATTAATGAATATTATGTGGAACCAATGTCATCGCACCATGGAGACGGTAAGCCGTACGCACACACGAGCAACGATATCATTCCCATAATTGTTGAATGGAATTGAAGTGGGTAGTGTATAATATCTTCAAATTGGTATCATGTTTTAATAATAATGTATAGTTATTATTTACACCATTATACCAATCCAAGCATGGTGGTGGTGAAAAACAGATTACTACAGGGCATGGAAATGGTAAGCTGTATGTATGCATGTGTGGTGATTTCATTTTTTATAGGATAAATTGAATGTGAAATAGGGTAGTTTAATATTTATAATAATATATCATTATATGATTCATACTTAGGTTATTACATTATAATGATACAACTAATGATGAGTAAGTAGAAGAAGAAATAAATTTGAATGAATAAGTAGAAGAGATTAACTCTTCCAGAATGTGCCTCCATTAAATCTCCTCTTAGGGCACTATATTTGGTCATTGAACAACGCAAGAACATCTTGAATGAAAATAGGGAAGTTTAGAAGGGATAATTTCAAGGTGTTTCCGAGATTGAAGGCTGAAAATTAAGTGATGTGGTGAGGGAGGATGATTCCTTTTATAATTTAGGTGAGGGACACTTTTGGAAACCTAAAAAATATTAATTTATTATAAAATGAAATCGCACATAAAAACCTCCAAAATATCCCAATTTGTTACATGAGATATGATAGGGTTGTAATATCATCATCCAATAAATTTTATACAAGTTTTTATGTCAATTTACGAATTATCATTTTAATGAACACTTAGATATTTTATTAATTTTAATTCTGGTAATAGCATTTTAAATATTTAATGGTTATAAATATTTAATTATATGGGGTTAATTGATCATAAATGGATATTTAATGAAATATTAGACCATATAATTATCACATTGTAATTCTCAAATATTTTTATGACTTTTGAATTACTCAATAAAATGATATTTTTATTAAATGTCAATTGTGTCAATTTTGACACAATTCATTTATTTGACTTCAAATAAAATACACAGATAAGAAAAATTTGAACCAAAATATTTAATACATTGTTAACGTGTCATAGTCACATATAAAATTAGTGTATAAAATTAAATAGTTCATATGAATTTATTTTATTATATATAAAACCATTTATTGGTCATTTCAATTAATAAGATAATTTCAAATCACTATTGTGTCATCATTAATGGTAATTACATTTTCACTTAATATTATAAATAAATTTATATGATTTAGGTAATCATTTTAGATTTATAGTGAAAATATATAGTTGATAATTTCTCATAGTTATCTATATATTAAAATTATTATACTTATATAAAATGGCATTGTGACATTTTGTCACCTCCATTTGTTTTTATTACATCCATATCATATTCATATGTAAGTGGTCGTAAAGTGATTCAATTTCTGAAAATAGATGACATGGGTTGAATTTAGTCATCAAATAGGTTTTTATAGGTGTTAAAATAATTTTAAAATGTTAATTTTCCCTTAATTACCAGATTATCCTTTAACCATTGTAATAATAATAATTACCAAAGTTACTATTCATAATGCCCAAAAAATAAAGGTAGACTATTAAAATAATTTATACCTATGGATTCTAAATATAGAATTATTTTTTAAAAATTTAAAATAAGAATTTACCATAATTAATTTAAAATTAATCCTATTTTTAAAATAAGAAAACGAGTTTTAAAAGTTAAAACATTGGAAAAGATAAAAAAGGTTTTACAAATGAAATCAATGTAAAATTAATTCCAATGAACATAATTATATTAAATAGTAAAAATATATTCTATTTATAATATTTATCTATTAAATAATATATTTTAACCATATTAATTATTTTAAGGGAAAAATTTATTTTCAATTACAATTTTGCATACTTTTACTATTCATCGAAAAATGAAAGTTATCAGAAAAATATTATAAATTTATAGAAAGTATATTTTTATATCCCACATCAAAATAAAATTTTTATGATATCATATAAATATTATTAATGTTTCAAAATATTAATTTAAAATAGGTTCTCCATTCAAAGGTGTAAAAATAACCTTTTTAAAAATATATTTTTATATATCAAATAGGGCCTTATTCATACCCTATGAATAAAATATAAATTGGATGAATATTGAAAATATTTTATATAGTATATAATAAATATATATCTCATTAATTTTATTACAAAAAATAATTCATCCAAAAATAAAAATATCTAATTTATTTATAAATTTCATAAATAATTAATAGCCAATTAATTCATAATTCATTTTCATAATTTAGTTATAATTATTACCGCCAACCTAACAACTAGGATATAATGTAAATTTTATAATAAGTTTACCATGTGGTTCATTTAAACTCACGATTGTGTGCGATGAAAGATACTGAAGAATAATTTTTTTATGTAAAATATATCATAAAAATATCTTGGTGTTAAATTATTCCCCATTAAACTGAATTTCACCCCTGAAATTCATCACTTAAAAACTGATAGATGATGAAACCTCTCTCTAATCATATCCTCAATTTCCCCTATATGTTCTTCAAATTTTTGGTTCCACCATAAAAATTTTACCATGCAAGTGTTCTTGTTTCATAGAACATTGTCATTGTGATCCAGCATCTCTATTGGTTGTTCTTAATAAGAAAGATCTTGTTCTAGCATTATGACTTTTGAGCATAGTACATGTGAAGAATTAGGTATGTTGTTTCTATTGAGTGATACATAGAACACATCATGAACTTGAGATATAATCAATGGAAGCCCAATCAGTAAGCTATCTTCCTAACATGATCCATGATTTCAAAATGACCTATATTCCAAGGAATCAACTTTACTTTATTTTCAAATCTCATTACTATCTTCTAAGGAAATATTCGTAGGAACACCTTATCACCCAATTCAAACTCTATGTATTTTCTTCATTTGTCATCAAAAAAAATTTTTGTCGACTCTGATTTTCTCTTATGTGTTGTTGAATGGATCTGACCTTTTATTACATTTCATCAACAAGATCATCTCCTAATAACTTTCCTTCCCCAACTTCATTCCAGAAAGTTGCAGTTCTGCACTTTTTTCCATAGAGGGCTTCAAAAGGATCCATCTGAATACTGAAGTGAATGATAATATTGTATGAAAATTACACCAATTATAGGTGATTATTCCAACCACCTTTGAAATCAATAGAGAAATCTCTCAACATTTCTTTAAGAGTTAGAATTTCCTCACAAAATGACCGTCTGTCTGAGGATGATAAGCAATGCTAAAACATAACTCTATATCGAGAGCATGCTGAAAACATCTCTATAACATTGAGTTAATCCTCAAATCCCAAACTAATATAATGGATCATGGTACTTCATGACATATTACCACTTCCTTTACATATATCATGGAAAGCTGATCCGGAGAGAAATCCTCTCTAATATACATGAAGTGTGCCGACTTTGTAAAATGATAATCTATAACCCAAATAGCATTATTGCCTTTGGAAGTTTTGGGATTTCCAATGACAAATCCCATACTAATTTTTCCCATTTCCATTATAGTATGAGTAATGGTTGTAACATCCCCTTAGAATTTTTTATATCAGCCTTAACTTTATGATAAACAAAGCATCAGGAGACATATTCGGCGACATCTCTTTTCATGCCATCCCACCAGAACTACTCTTTTAGATCCCTCTACATCATTATGCATCCTGGCTGAATAGAGAATGTAAAACTAAAATCCCCAACCAATAAATATTTCATTAATTTTTGTATGGGTGGAATAAAACCCCGGTTCTTGAACCTTATTTTTTCACCAGAATAAAGGAAAAATTATAGAACATTTGTCAACATTTTTTAGCTATATAGATTTCTTCAATTCCTCCTTCATCTATTATTGTATTGATAGTTGAAAATTCATTTGAGAAAGATAATATTCACCCTTATTTTAAAATATCAATATCCAACCGTTTCATATTTATAAATATTAGATCTTTTGTAATCCTCATCATGGATATGATAGCATGGTCTTATTGACTTGGTGCATCTTCCACCTTCTTTTCATTCACAGGGTGGTAATGTATTGAGCATTTATAATATTTAATCAACTATGACAATCTTCTTTGGAGAATATTCATCTCATTTTGAGTGAAAATATACTTTAATCTTTTACAATCAGTATGAATATGACATCTTTCACCAAAAAGATAATTCCTCCATTTCATTAACGAAAATATTACTACAACTACCTCCAAATCATGAGTTGGGTAATTTTTATCCTGGGTTTTCAACTACCGTGATGCATAAGAAATAACCATATAATTTTCCAAGTGAACAAAACCCTGCCCCTTCTTGGATGAATCATTGTAGATCACAACCATTTCCCCACAACAATTTATTATGAGCAGAGGTGCACTATAAAATCTTCTTTTTAGCTCTTTAAAATTATTTTCACATTCCTTTGTCCAAACAAACATAACTCCTTTCTGATTCAACTTAGTGAGTGGATAAGATAAGCTTAAAAAATATTTCAAAAAACATTGATAATATCTAGCAAAACCCTGAAAAATTCAGATCTATGATACTATTTTTGGTCTCGACCGTCTTTTATTACCCTCTATTTTTGCTGGATCCATAGATATCTCCTCTTTGGAGATTACGTGGCTCAAAAAAGAAACGATCTGAATCCAAAATTTACACTTGATAATATTGGCATAAATATTATTCTTTCTTAGGGTCTTCAGTACAATTCTTAAGTGAACATCATGTTCTTCCTTTATATTTGAATAGACAATAATGTCTTCTATAAATTCTAGCACAAACTAATCATGATAGTCTCTAAAGACTATATTCATTAGATAAATGAAGATAGAGGGGGAATTAGTAAGACCAAAAATGAATTACTATATATTCATAGTCTCCATAACTAGTACGAAATTATTTCTATTGCATATCCTCATTTTTACCCTTAATTGATGGTATCCTGAATGAAAGCCAATCTTGGAAAAATATTGAGCTCTGAGTAGTTCATCAATTAAGTCATCATTGCATGGAATATGATATTTATTTTGATAGTGATATTGTTAAGTTCACAATAATCGATGAAGAGTCTCATTGATCCTTCATTCTTCTTAATAAACAAAATAGGTTCTCTCTAAGGTGACACACCAGGGTGTATGAATCCCTTATCAATATTCTCTTGGTGTTTATTCTTCAATTCCTGCAACTCAATTGGTTCAATTCTATAAGGTGTCTTTGAAACATGTATATCACCCGATATGAGTACAATTGAAAAATAAACTTCAGGATTTGGTGGAATACCTAGAAATTACTCCAAAAATAAATCATCAAACTCCCATAAAATGGTAGTATTATCATTTATAAGATTCTCCCTATCCATTTCAGATAAATATCCATCATTTATTGGAATAAATATCTAAATGATGGATGAAATTTATACTAGAAGGTTATATTGTTCCTTGATTCGATAGAGTGTCATAGATTGATATGGAATACAAAATGTGACTTCCCTTCATTGGAAATTGATATGATCTCCAAATAGAAAAATCAAATACTTCTCAAGAATCCCATCAAATTCCACTATAGGAAAGATCACAAGATTTGTAGGAAGCACATTCCCAGAAACATGAACCCGAGAAGAATTAAAAACTTTTGATGTAACCGTTGTTCCATTAAGAGTTGTCACAGATAACTCAAAATCTAATTGTTGATGTAATATGGCTATACCCTTATAAAGTTACTCAGAAATAAAAGAATGTGTGGATCCAAAATCAAATAAAATATTTCTACTTGACCATGCTGTCATGACACAACAAATTGACTATCTTTTATAGATGATTTTATATTCTAGGGAAGACCCTAGGTAATCTCTCAAGGTGTGTTGGTTGGTTTACAGTAAGATTTTATAATAATAATACAAAAAATGTGGGTGATTTTGAAAACAGTTTTTAAATGAAATGAATTAATTGGATGTTTAAAATACCATATGGTTTTTTAAAAATATGAGATAAAAGGGATCATTGTGATTTCACAACACTACCTGAAGAGTTCATTTTTCTCAGTTGTATATTAGTTTTGTTGTAATAATTTGGTTGAGGGATGACCAAGATCATAGTTCCCCTTTTTCCTCTTAAAATGATGCCCTAAAAAAAACCACTTTACATTGTAATCATGTTTTCAAGGTTTGGACATCAATAATATAGTGTGTTAAACCAAAGCATAATGAAATCTCATGTATGTATGAGAACAAAATATGATTCCTGTGTTGTCCAATCGGAGAAACCCATGATTCCCACTCAAATATCAACCCAATCGGTATCAAGATGAAAAATGGTTCACTTAATTAAAACAAAAAAATGAATTTAGAGGATAATAATATTAATATTAAACATAAGTGAAATAATTAAAACACAAATTACACAAAACTATTAGAATACAATGTGTTGTAACTCTCTCTTCAATTATGTATCTCCCTCGCAATGACCAACCACCATTTAGCATGACATGGGGAAGAGGATGAAGCATGGGTAGAGATCCTTATTTATTATTGACCACCCTATGAGGATAGGGCCCTACAGAACCTCAAAGGTGAAGAAATGAATCGTCTGAGACATCAAATTTTCAAAGATTCACTTCTGTTTCGAACTCCCAAATGGGGATCCCAAGCATCCATTTTATAATAAATGTGGAAGCTAGTTTGTGGTACACAAATTGTTTAAATGAACATTGCCCATGGTTTTCGACAACTAGACATTTGAATATCTCTTTGGAAAAATCTGAAAACATGTTTACACACTTATTTGATATCTCCACCAAATATTTGGAACCATTTTGACAATTAGATCCTAAGATATTGATAGAACACATCACACCACTTCTAACGTCATACAAATTTAGTGTTCTAGATAGATTAGTATGAATGGGGAACCTGATAGATGAATTAGGCTGGGTTTTATTCATATAAAATTCATCCCATTTAATTTAGGACCATCCAAAAAAATTGGATCCCAATTTAATAAATGTCGCAGTATCAATGTTCAGTTTAGAAAACTTGTTTTCTTTTATCCTGCGCAGCTTGGCCCATTTTTTTGAACTCCATCATAGACCCAACAAATCACCTCCACCTTCAATGAAATTCTTAAAACAAGTAAAATTTCCATTTTTATTATTGATAAATACAAAATAATTTAATCTATCTTGAAGTGGAATTTTTTATTATTTTTATGATTTTGAATAAAAGACTAATTTAGCACAATGGTGTAAGTGTGAAAATGAAAACGTGAATCATGGTACAATCACAACCCCATGCCTAAAAATTTTAAATCTAATGAAAATTCACATTTCCAAAAATTATGCATGTAGATATTTTAAAAATCATAAAGATTTAACATTCAATGAAAATACAATTTTTGAAAGAAATGTGATCAAAGAAAAAATCACACCGAGAAGTAATTCTTCGTGATCCTGGAAATAGACGTCTAAAAAATTGTATCCAAATTAAATTATAAGATATGCCTGATACCGATCAAAGAAAATAATTCAAAATTTAATCATGTCACTAATTCTCCATGTGTGTGTGTGAAAACAATTTCATGCTACTCTTTCCACTTTTTATCGAGTAAATATAATTTCTTTTAATAATGTTCAACTTACATGATCATTCCCACCAAACATTCTCGGCATACTTTGTAATAAAATTTCAAGAACAACTCACTTATGAATTCTAAAAATTCAAACCATAATCTACCGACCTAGATATCCACAAATGTTGTACATTTCATCACTCCACTCATTTATTATTGTTTCAAAAGTTTCACTTGGAATAAATCTCACACTCTTCTCTCAACCCATGCTTGATCTCCTCACGATACGAGTTGTAATAGTTATAACAAGATAAAAAGTCATGGAAGGATGGTTTTTGACCTGGCCAAGAGACAACCCTTTTTTGAGGGTGTAGAACAGTCATATAATATGTACACACGAATATATCAATCTGGTATAGTAATGAAATAGATTAGATAAGGAATGATCATATGAAAAAATGATTGGGGAAAGTAGAAAAAAATAAACCTAACTTATTTAACATACATTATGTAATATATTTTCCCACTACATAGTTGGGTGAAAAAATGTGTGGAGAGTTTAAGTGAATTTTTTCCTTTTATCTATTCACAAAGAAGGGACCATTCTTCTTAATGGTTTCAAAATTATAAAACCATTTATATCATAAAATAGAACTAAATTTCCAAATAAATTCAGATCATATTATTGAATTCATGCTGAAATTTACATTTCAGTAGAATTTTTATTGAATGTTAAAAAAACATGAAATACAGACATTCCACATGACATTTCAATAACATCCATTGATAAATGGGAATCATTTTTTATGATAAAGTGGTCACAAAATAGTATTATTTTGGCACAAAGTTGAGGGGGAGGGAAGGTGGAAAGTAAAAATACAATTCAGAAAGAGAAAAAGAGAAAAAGATGAAAGATGATGAAAATTACAAACTAACCCAGGAATATACCTATCCCCCCCAGCACCTAGTGTGTGCAGTGTCCCCACTGTAATAAAGTAGAATGTTTGAAGGATAAAACCTGATGGGTGTCATTCATAGACATATTCTAGAAATTACAGTTCCACCATTGGGAAATTTGGAATGGCTTCGTGAAAGTGATTTAACCACTTCCCATTGACAATGATGGTTTTATTGGTTTCTTCATTTTGTACCTAAAAAATAGAAAATGGGAATAAATTAGTAATATTTTATGGTCCAAATGAGTGGGAATGAAGTTTAACTAAGTGAAAATTCATCCTTTCATTGTAGAGGAGGACCTTCTTCCCAATAAGGAACTGCCGATGAAGGATGAGGCGGTTGTGGGAATCCTTGGTTCGCTCCTTATAAATACAGGAGTTCTCATATGAATCTCTTCTCATTTAATCTAACTCCTAAATTTGATGTATCCTTTTGGAAATTTTACCATAAAGATTATAATTGCATTGTTTAATGGCCCTATAGGCTCAGTGATCAATGTCAACAGGGAGGTGACAACTCTTTCCAAAAAATAACCCTATAAGGCGACATTCCAATTAGGGTTTTAAAATTAGTATGGTAACACCATAATGAATCATAAAGTCTAATACTCAAATCATTCATATCGGGATGAACCATTTTTGAAGAATTTTTTATATTTATCAATTTGACACCTCATATTGACCACTCATTTCTGGGTGATACGTAGTTGACACTTGATGATCGAACCCATACCGATGAAAAATTTAATTCATTGTTCGATTACAGAAATGAGAACCCTGGACACTGATGATGAACCCTAGTTAGCCAAACCTACAGAAGATTTGGTTTCTCATAAATTCTACAACTACCTTATAATCATAAGTCCCTGTAGCTCGTTCCTTTATCCATTTTGACTCGTAATCGACTTCTAGAAGAATGTAAAAGTTTCCTTTGTAATTGGGAAATGGTCCCATAAAGTCAATACCGCAAACATCAAAAATGTCCTGAAAGAGTAATGGTTATTTTGGTATATCATTTTTTTTGAGACATTACCCATTTTTTGAAAATGAGGACAATATTTACCAAAATCATGGGAATCCCAAAAAAGTGTCAGCCAAAAGATACCATAATCAAGGATTTTGCGAGTAGTCCAATTGGTAAAAAAGTGTCCCCAACAAGAAAGAGTGTGGTGGAGTCTAAGGACATACTGAAACTCACTATCGGGGAAACAATGCCTAAGTTCATGATCACTATATGTGTTCTAGAGGTTGGGGTCATCCCAAATGTACCAACGAGACTCATATTTTAGGAGACTAACTTGGTTCTTTTTGAAATCCATAGGAATGAAAAATACAACCCAATAATTTACAATTTCAACATACTAAATAATATCATCTTGCACTAAGTACAATTGATCATCGATAAACATTCCATTTATAAGAATACAGGGGGATGGGTCAATGTATAAGGATGGGGGATCCTAATTATATTGTTATCCAACGCATTCTATGCTTTTTTTATCTCTAATTTCATGATTGAATTCTTGAAGGAGGAGCATCTAGAGAATGAGACATGGATTGGTTTCAGGTTTCTCTAGGATATACCAGAGGGATGCATAGTCTAAGAACACAATGTCTTTGGATCCAAAACGATATGACCGGAATTTACACGAGGTAATCACAATGGAAATATATTATTTTTCAGTTGTGGTGTAGTTTTCTTGGGCAGGTTCCATTGTACATGAAGCATAGGAAATGACATGTGGAACTCAATTGACCCTTTGTGATAAGAGTGACTAACTGCATAGTTAGATTCATCACACATGCACTCAAATGGTAAATCCCATCAAGGCGGTTGGATTACTGGGGGTGACACGCAACACCATTTTAAATTACTAAAATCATCTTCAAATTCTTTATAGAAAACAAATTCTTTTTTTGGAGTAATCGGGATAGGGGGAGTTCAATTTTACTAAAGTGAAAAATAAAATGATAGTAAAATCCAGCATGACATATGAAATATCGCTCATCCCATACATTATTTGGGAATGTTAAAGAAAAAAATGGCATCCACATTTGAATTATATACTTGGATACCCTCTCCATAAATTACATACCCCCATACTACACCATGTCACACTATGAAATGAAAATTCTTATAATTTAATAGGTGATTATTTTCAATATAGTGATGTAAGACAGAACCTAAACTACTTAAAAATTCATTAAATGTGGAGCCATACATAGTGAAATAATCCATGAAATCTTCCATTATATTCTCTAGGTAACTTGAAAAAATAACTATCCTTCGACACTAGAAAGAACCCAGAGCATTGCACACATGAAATGGAATTTTCCTATATGAAAATGTTCCAAAGGGGCAATTTGTGGTCATCTTTTCCTAATCCTCGAGGGAAATATAGATTTGAAAATATCCAAAATACCAATTAAGGAAATAGTATTGGGTCTTACCTGCTAGCCTCTCTAGTATTTGATCAATGAATTGAAAAGGTAAATGGTTCTTCATATTATGATGGTTGAGTCGGCGATAGTCAATGTAGATACACCAACTATTCAACACACGAGTTGGAACCAATTTAGTGTTTTATTTTTTTATTACAATAAGTCTAGTTTCTTAGGAACTACTTGAATGGGACTAACACATTGGCTTCTAGAGATGGGAAAATGATTCCAACAACCAATAAGTTTTTTACATACGTTTTTCACAACATCTAGGAGGTTTCGATTTAGTTGACGTTGTGCTAGCCCCACTAATTTAGAATCATCAATTTATAAAATATGACGTGTCAAAATTGTTGGTCTAATACTAGGAATGTCTAAATGTTTCCATCACAAATCTTGTTTATACTCCCTCAAATGTTCAGGCAGCCACAATTCATGCTCTGGAGGGAGTGAACTCGAAATGATGACATGAAACTTGTTTCCATTCTCATGATATGAATAAATTAAATTTGAGGTAGTTGTTTCAGTTCTAATTTAGGTGGATTTTGGATTTATGGGAGTGTGTGTGAAGTTGAGATGTCACTGATCTAATCTAACTACTCAATAGAGGAATGATATTTTATAATACTAGTAGTATCATTGAGGGTTAAGTGATTCTAATTGTCCCAGAAATCATAAAATAACAAACCTGAATGAAATTTTTCTAATCCACAACAAAAATAATTCCATGACTCATTTCCTTGAATTTCATTCTATGAAGATAACTTATAACAGGGGTCGGGGTAAAGAAATGTTGTTTTTTCACAGGTAGGGAATACATCAATTGAATTAATAGGGAGAGAGGAATGTTTTTCTGAGGGTTGCTTCATGGAATCATGGATATTGAAGTGGACATTGTCACCACCAAACATAATAGATAATGTTCCATTTTGGAAATTAATTTTGGTTTTGGCTGTTTTCACGAAAGGTGTGCCCAATATAATTGGTGAATGTCCATTCATCTTGTCATCTTCCATTTTAAGCACATAAAAATCATCATCAAAAATTAAATTTTGAACCCTCAAAAGAACATCCTCTAACACTCCTGAATGGTGTTCTATAATCTGATTTTATAGATGAATTAATATCCCAAAAGGATTAAATTATCCATCCTAAAATGAAGAGTAAATTGAGTGAGACATCACATTTATAGAAGCACCTGAATCTTGTATAGAATATGAAAGTTAATACTCCCCTATGGTGAATGTAATAGAGAATGTTCCACGACCATTTCACATAGTTGGATGTGATGGATCTATTAATTCAAATACATTACTCACCAGTATCACCTTTTCATATCCACAAATTATTCTTTGGTGTGTACACATATTCATTACAAACATGGAATATCTTGAAATTTTCTTCACAACATCAATCAAGGGTATATTGACCTACACTTTTTTGAATGTTTCCTAGACTTCCTTATCAATTTATGATTTTCTATTTTCTTGGTAGGGTAGTCCTTTGGGGAAATGGAATAGGAATGATTGGGCTAGGTGACTCATCAAATGACACACTCTTCCTTTGGAGGGGATTCTCTCAGGACAAGGATTTTCTTCTCTTGGACCATTTTTAGTAGTGGTTGGGATGGTGGTTTCCTCAGGAGAGTATGAATCTATTTTAGGGTTAATTTGGATTTCAAGATGACTTCCACTCCTAATGGTGAATACACTAACATTTCCATTATCTGAAGGGTTATCTACTAGTTGATAGGGTAGTTTACCATACCCATGACATTTAATTTCCCCCACCGAGTTTCCTAGTTGGACTAATTGGGTTTTGAGGTCTTTTATGGATTCTTGATTGGTTTTTTGGAATTTGATATTACTGGAAGACATTTGTTTCATCATATCTTCAAGGATAGTCTTAGGGTTTATTGGAGTAACTTGGAATGGCCATTGGGGTGGTTGAGGATTTCTATGTGGTGGTGGTGGATGAGTACTCTTCCCCAGTTGGTTCCATTTTTGTTGAAGTTGGTTTGAATGACCCCAATTACCATAGTATTGGTTGTATTTCCACCCAGGATTAGATGGATAGTATGTTTCTTTCCTAAAAGTTTGGTTATAGGGGAAACTTGGAAATATTCCCCCACAACTCTCATTTGTTTCTCACAGTTGGGGTTATTGGTCAGAGTAGTGGATGTCAGAAGAACATATACCATAATGAATGATAGGGGGATATTGGAATTTCTATTAAGAAATAGAAAGTTTTCTTATAAGGGTACTTACCTCTTCAACCATTATGTCCACCATCCTCTCAAATTCAGTACTTTTCACCTCATGGAAACCTCGAATGGGTACACTAGACCTTGAACTGAATTTTTGAGTGTTTTGTTCCATGGTCTCTATTTGGGTCCTTGACGTGATGGTATTTTTATCAACTAGTGAACCACTTAAAACAATTTCATTCATGTTTTATCAATTGGAATTAACCCTTAATAAAAATATTTAATTACAAGTTTATCACTTATTTGGTGGTGTGAAAAGCTTAAACATAACCTTTAAAAGCATTCCCAATATTAATTTAATGTTTCCCCTAGTGATTTCCTTATAACACAAATTTATTTCTTTATAGTTTCAGTCTGAGTGTCTAGGAAATAGTTTTCATGAAAAAGACATATCATGTCTGCCCATCCTCTAATTGGTGAATTAACATAGTAAAGCAATTATTTTTAAGTGTCTTCTGATAAAAATTGGAATTATTAGTGCTTTACTTGTTCTTAATCTACATTTTTAGGTTCTAATTTTGAACAAAAAAGTGTGAAATTCTTTTAAATTATCATGTGCATATTATCCTTTGAGTCCATGGAATCTAGGTAATATGTGAATTAGACTGGATTTTTGTTCAAAAAAATGTGCCTCACCTTGAAATTGAATATATGTGGGTTGGATATTGACGTTATTAAAGGTTATTTCTTTTAGTGTTCTATTTTTTCATCCATGTTGTAGATTTTTATTTCAGTTTTGATGTTGGTTCCATAAGAAGAAGTAGACAAATGAATAGGAGTGTCTATGTTGTGTGTGTCCTCCTTCAAAGGGTTCTCTTCTGTGTCTCGGTGTCACTGATGTAGGATCCTCTCCAATTAGGGTTTGAATGGAGGTAGTTCTCTCGAAGATGAATGTGTCTTGAAAATAAACAAATAAATAAATAAATCAGAAAATAAATATAGGCAAAGGTATAAGAAAAAACAAATGAATATTCAAGAATTTTAAAAAAATATTATCAAATACACACACTAAAAATGGATGTGATCCTTGGATACGACACCATTATTTGACCATGCTGCCATGACACATAAAATTTATTATGTTTTATAGATTATTTTATAGCCTAGGGCGGACCCTAAGTCATCTCTCAAGGAGCGTTGGTAGGTTTAGAGTATGCATTTTTAATAAAAATTACTAAAAATGTTGGTGATTTGGAAAACAGTTTTTAAATTAAATGACTTAATTGGAATTTTATAATACCAAATTTATTTTTTAAAATATGAGATAAAATTGTTATTTATAAATTAACTACACCACTTTAAGATTTCCTTGATCTAAATTGACCATTAGGTTTTATTGTAATTCCTTGGTTGAGGGATGACCAAGATATTAGTTCCCCTTTTTCCTATTAAAATGATGAAAAAGAACCACCCATTAACACAAAAAGTATACTATCATCATCTGGACCTCAAGTATAGAGTGATTTATACCAAATCATACTGAAATAACTTGTATGTGTGAGAACAAAAGGATTATGGTGTTGTCCAATCAGAACGACCCAAGATTCCGACTCGAATCTCAACCCTATCGGTATTGAGATTAAAATCTTTCACTCAATTAAACGAAAACAATGCATTCAGAGGAGAATAATATTAATATTAAAGATAAGTGAAATAATTAAAACAAATATTACACAAACCATTATAATATAATGTTCCAAGACTCTATCTTCATTTGTTTAGCTCCCTCGCAATGATAACCCACCTTTTAGCACAACATTGGGAGGAGGAAGCTCAGGTGGAGGTCCTTATTCATTCTTGACCCCCCTATGAATATTGGGGTCTCCAGAACTTCTAAGGTGATTAAATGAATCCTATAGGGATTAAAATTTTCAGCACTTCACTTCTAGTTTGAACTCCCAAATGGGGAGCCCAAACTTCCATTTTATAGGCAAAGTGGAAGGTGGTTTTGGTCAAAAAGATTGTGTCAAACCACTTGGACCATGGAATTAGACAACTAGAAAGTAGAATATCGATTTGAAAAAAATAGAAACATGTTTCCACAATTCTATAATATATCCAATGAATATTTGGAACCATTTGGACAACTATATCAAGAGATATTGAAAAAACACAACACACCGCTTTTGACTTCATGCAGATTTAGTGGGATGGATATATCATTCCTAATGGGACACAATATGGATAAATTTGGCGTGGATTTTTTCATATAAAATGTATTTCATTTAATTTACGACCCGTACACAAAATATCAGCCCATTATTGTGCACTTTGCCATTGTAGTATTTAGTTTAGTAAACTGCTTGGCTTGGATCCTGTACAGCTTGGCCCATTTTTCTTGAACTCCATCATGAGACATCCATATAACCTCAATCTTCAATGAAAATTTTAAAACAAGTAAAATATTCTTTTTTTAACACTGGTAACACACAAAATAATTTAATCAAACATTAAGTGAAATTTATTATTTTTTTATGATTTTCAATACAAAACTAGTTTTTCACAGCGGTGTAAGGGTGAAAATGAAATTGTGAATCGGGGGAGATCACTACTTTAGAGTTGATGATAAGTTTACATTTAAAAACATGATTATTGTACCCCACACAACCTATAGTAATTGCATGGGAAATTTATTTTTCTTAGGACTTAAGATATTTTTGATGTCGATCATCATCAATAACCCTGGGATTAGGGCATTGATGGGAATAATGCCCCATTTACTTGCAATTGTAACATAGAAGTGTCGGAGGTGCATTTTGTATTGAATTTTAATTGGTCACATTAGTTGACATATTTTTCCCTTCACATTGGTATTAAATTTCCCGATGAAATTATTTTCCACACGTAAAATATTTACTAGTCTGTTGAAGATAATTCCTTCCATGTTTCATCACACAGTTTGATTATAAGGGGAAAATCATATTCTTTTTAGTTTGGTCTTTAGATTTTCCTTTGAATTCAATTTTTATTCTCTTATAAAACCAATATGACTGGGGGTTACTCCAATATCCATCTCCACCTTGATATCACATAGAACAATTTCCTAATAGATATTGAAGTCCCTTATGGATAATGGCCTTTGGAAACATGGTTTGAAGCTACTAAATAATTGATCAATATTACTGTCAGGTTGGATAATAATTCCAGAAGTGAAGCATTAAAGTCTTGTACAATTTGTATCATTGGTTCCAACAAATTCATCATCATTTTACTAATGTTTAGGGAACTCCTTCCCAATCATTGTTGGATGAATATGAGGAAACTACTTATTGAAAAATAAGTTCTAGAATTCGTCTCATTCCATGGAATCAATTTCATATCTTTTTCTTGTATTCTTCTTAAGATTACACCATTGATTAGCTTCACCTTCCAAATTATATATTTCTATGATGAATTTATCCTGTTCAAAAAATAGTAGAACTGAAAATATATTTTCCTTCGTATTGACACATTATTCATCCACTAATAGATCAGAAGACACACTTAATGAAGGTGGATGTTGCCACAATATTGGTTCAATACAATGTTGCTCCCTCCTAGGCTTGTTTGGAAGTCCATAATGATTCATATCTTGAGAATTTTGTGTGAGAATGGCTATAATATTTTTCATTCAATCTCCCAGAACATTTAGCTGCTCAGGGGGAAAATCATTGCATTTCCTGTCACATTGAACATTAACATAGTTCCTTCAGCTTCTATCCATTTACTAAAACGAAGAATCATAGTGTGGTAAACAGTAAACATAACACGAAAACCACACAGTCAAGAATAAAATTTCAATTTTAGACAATTTAGGATTTATCTGAGGTTATTCATGGTCATTTCAAAAATACTTGTATTATATCCTATACTTATATATATCCTTAGGATTATTACTAATGTTTTCTCATCCCAGTTTCCAAATGTTAACTATACCTTTCCCATGATACCATCTAAAGCGATCAATATTTTATATAAATTTGTATCAATTCATAATTGAATTATATTCATTACATAATATAAAAAATCATTGACAGGACTGTATAGGAATAATGTGTTTAGAAACTAGGAAACATAAACAACAGTTTGATAAAACACCTATATTGTCTCCCATTTATTTTTTCATAACTAGACTCTATTTTGGAATATCATACTTAATATCCTTCTTCATAACCTGGGGAAAAGAAACATATGAAAGGGTGAGCTCAAATGGCCAGTAAGGGTAAAAAAAGGTAATATAAATCATATCATATTCATAAGAACATAACATTTGAAAATATCATCATATATATAAATGTTCATAATATCATGTCATGGGATAAATCATAAAAGTGTAATGTAATCCAAATAGTCATAACACATGAAAATATTTTTTTTTCATACACACATAACCATATAAAATCATTTCATGTTAGTCAAGGCTCGTTACCAAGACCATCATAGTGGGGAAATTCCATTACTAAACCGATTTCACTCCGTGTTCAAGCCCTGTATTACTAAACTAGATTTGCATGTTCTTCCAGTCATGTCTATCTTATGAGATATGAATATTTACCCAATTAATTGGAGGGAGATATAGGTCCTACCAATCTCATAATGAAACCATTTTTACATGTTCCCAAAAAACATAAAAACATTCACCATAGCAAAACCCTTGAAATCAAATGGGTTTATTAAACATAAATCCATCATAATTGATATAAAAAATGGATTTCAAAAATAAAATTCCCTGATAAAAAAATAATATCATAGTAATAAAAGGGTTTTAAATATAACCCTATTTAAATATATTCATCTTATAATGAAAATAATTTTTATAAAACACTTGAAATTAATTTCGAAGAAAAATATCCTTTCTTCATCAAATTTATTTTGTTTCTTAAAAATGACACACAATTTTAGAAGAAATAATAATATGTGAATATTACCTTTTATGATTTTAGGGGATGATTCAAAGATATAATTCACTATTAAAGTGTATAAATCCATTCACACTATACAAGTTAAAAATAACATATTTCACAATCTTTTGCCGGACAAGTCAAAAAGTACCTCGTACCAAAAATGAAAAAAGATTTCATTCATACCATTTAATAAAAACATAACAATGGGTAAAATTTATTTTGAACAATTATATATGGATATAATTAATATTTTTAAATACATATTTAAGAAACATGAATGTAGATGATAATTATACCCCAGTAAATACATATGAATAAAAAATCTTAGATAAAAAAGAGATTTGAACAGTTACCCATACCCTAGGTCTGATATGCATTATATGTATATAAAAATCCTATATAATGATTTAAATGATGATAATAACTAATTCTGTAATAATAATAATTTTTATAATAATATTTTTTTTCAAATTTTCATCCATTTTTAGTAACATTTCATAGTTACTCTTTATTCGGGTATTAACTGCTTTATGTTCTTATGCTGTTTTTTTTTGAAAAGTCCTTATTCAAATTTTTGGGGTATAGTTATATCATTTACATCCTAGTATTATTATAATATATATAATATTTATTCATTCAATCAATTTATATAATCATTCATTATTTAATATTATATATAATGAATCACATTGCACCGTGGAGATGGTAAACCATATATACACAGATGCGACGATATCGTTCCCATAATTTTTGAATGGTATTGAATTAGATGGATTATATTATCTCATAATTAGTATCATGTTATACTAATAATATATAGTTATTATTTACACCATTATACCCATCCAAGTAATGTGGTGGTGAAAAATATATTACACCTTGTTGTGGAGACAGTAAACCGTACGTACGCACACGTGGTGATTACATTTTTTATTGGATGGATAGAGGGTGGAATATTGTTGTTTAATATTTTTAATAAAATATAATTATATGAGTCACAATTATGTTATTACTTTATAAATAGAAAACTAATAAAGAGGAATTAGAAGAAGAAATAAATTTGTAAGAATCGGTAGAAGAGATTAACTCTTCCTCGACGTGCCACCTTTAGATCACCTATTAGGGAGCTAGAGTTGGTATTTGAAGAATAAAATAACCCCTAGATTTTAAATATTGAAGATTATAAGGAAACATGTAACTGGGTGTCCTAACTTGAAGGCTCAAAATAAAGTTTAGTGGTTAGGGAGGAGGTTCTCTTTTATAATTGAGGTGAGGGGCACTTTTCGAATCCTCAGAAATATTAATTTTTAATAAAATAAAACCCCACATAAAAACCTCATAAAAGACCCAATTTAGAATATTATATGAGATAGTGTTTTAATATAATCAACATATTATTTTAGATAGTTTTTATGTCAATTTAAGAATCATCATTTTAATTAACACTTAATTTTTTTATTTAATTTTTGTTGTGGTAATACCATTATAAATATTTAATGGTTATAAATGTTTACTTATATGGTGTCAATTGACCATAAATTGATATATTATGACATTTTAGACATTATAATAATAAATTTTTAATTTTTAAATATTTTAATGATTTTCAAATAATTTAATAAAATATCAATAGTGTCAATTTTGACACCATTAATTTATTTGATTTTAAATAAAATTAAAACATAAGATAAATTAGAACCAAAATATTTAACGCAGTAATAACATGTCATAGTCTCTTAGAAATTTTTTTAACCACATTAATTATTTCATTTTTTTAATATTTTAAAAACCATTTAATTTATATTTCTATTAATAAGATAATTTGTACATCATTATTATGTCATAATTAATGGTGATTATATAATATCTAAAAATTATAAATAGATTTATAATATGTATTTAATTATTTTAGAGTTCCATGGAATATCTATAGTAGATATTATATTCTAGTTAACCGTATATTAAAATTAATATACTTATATAAAATGAGATTGAGACATTTTGTCACATTCAGTAGTTTTTGTTACATTCATGTCATAATCATAGGTATGTGGTCCTAAAGTGATCAAATTTTGAACAATATATGAAAAGGGTAGAATTTAGTCATCCAATAAGATTTTTATAGGTGTTAATGTAATTTTATAATTTTATTTTTACCCTTAATTACCATATTTACCATTAACCATCGTAAAAACAATAATTATCATAGTTTCTATCCATAATGCCAAAATATAAAAGTATCCTATTAAAATAATTTTGAAATACTAATTACAAATATGGAATCAATTTTTCAAAATTTAAAAAATATAATTTTTAGTAATTAATTTAAAATTACTCCCATTGTTGAAATGAGAAAAAAGGGTTTAAAAAGTTAAAACATTGCAAAAGATTGAAATGTTTTTACTTATTAATTCAAGGTAAAATTAATTAAAATGACCATCATTATATTAAATGGTAAAAATATATTCTATTTATATATTTAAATGATTAAAAAATATAATTTTACTATATAAATTATTTCAATGAAAACAATTATTTTCAATTAAAATTTAGAGTATTTTTACTATTTATTAAAACAAGAATGTTATCAGAAAAATATCATAAATTTATCAAAGGTTAATTTTTATGTATCTCTTAAAAATAAAATAGTTATTTTGTCATATAAAAATTATTAATGTTTCCAAATATTAATTTAAAATCCGTTCTCCATTCAATGGTGTAAAATTAACCTTTTCAAAAAAATAAAATTTTTCTAAATTAAATTGGGTTTTATTCATTCCTTATGACTAAAATATCCATTGGATGAATATCAAGAAAAATTTATTAAGTATTTAACACATTCATATCTCATTAATTTGATTAAAAAAATAATTCATCAAAAAAAATATCTAATTGATTTATATTTTTTATGAATAATTGATAGCACTTGAATTCATAATATATTTTCATAAGTTATATGAAATTATGCCTGCTAACCTAACATCTATGCTATAATAATAATTTTATAATAAGGGTGTTTGGAAATTTGTTTAAAATCATGATTTCACTCAAAGAATTCTACTAAAGAATAAAATTATTTAAATAAAATATCTCATGAAAACATCTGGGAGTTACATCTATACCCTTTTTTATGGTAATTATATTGGATCACCCGTTAGTAAATCAATCTATCCATTAATAACCCCATTCACCAGCTTGTTCATTCTTCTATTGATTCATCCGTTTATTTATCTATCTATCTTATGACCCATAAGCGATTTCATCATTATTTTTTTTCATTCATCCCCAAATTAATTTTCCCAATTAGTCTATCCATACAAACATTCATCCTTTTTTATGTTAGAATATCTCTCAGTTCATCTATCCATCCATCCATTCATCCTACAATTGTCCATTCATCCACCCATTTGTCAACATGTCATCTCATCCACTTATCCACCCCTTTTTCTATCTTACCTTCAGTAAGTTCTTATTTTTATTCATTAATCCAACCATACATTCATCCATCTATATCTATGTTCAATGGTTTTCCTTTCATTTAATTGGTCCAACAATTCATTCACCCCATTAAAAAATACAATTATGTGCCCATGTATAGGTTTTTTTGTGAAAGTGTGTGAATTCCATGTCATATCATGTCCTTTCAATCTTCCATGTCAGGTCTCAAAAATCCATCACCATTATGTTATCATGTCCTATATGTAGGAATGAATGGATTCATTTATATTGGATTCTTGCATTAATACATATCAACATTCATTTATATATATATTTGTGTATATATTGATGGATGTATATATTTATATATAGATACATTCCAGCATCTATTCATGTATAGATGAAAATATTCGTATATGTGATCATGGTAGAATTGATGGATGCATGAATTCTTTGTAAAGATGTATGCATACATGCAGGCATGTGTGGAGGAAATAATGTATGGATGGATGAATGTATAGAGGACAGTATTCACATATAGATGCATGTATACATGTATGTATGTATATATGAATGGATGAATAGATGCGTGGATGCATGGATGCATGGGTGGATAAATGTATGGATTCATGGATTAATGGATATATAGATGTGTGGATACATATATGGATGCATTCAAGGATGGATTGATGGATACATGGATAGATACATATATATATATATGCATGGATACACTTATGTTTGGATGGATGTATGGATGTATGAATGCATGGATGTACAAATGTATGAATGCATGCATGTATCTATGCATGCATGCATGGATGGATGAATGGATGGATATCATATTACCTATTCTATTAATATTTATCTATGTATGTCTATTTGTGTGTGTGTGTCTATGTGTATATATTTTTACAAATTTATATATTTGTATATATATCTAATTATCTTATTGATTGTGATGGATTATTTCCTCGCAAGTATGTTTTGGCTGTCATGGGTCTTCTGCGAATCCATCCTTCCAAATTCCTTAGGCCTCTTTATCACCTACCTTGGTGAAGATGAAACCTTTTTTCAGAATAGAGGATGGGAGGTAAACTCATCCATTAAAGATTTAAAGACACGTAAAATTTAAGGGAATTTTTTTCTTAATTTTCTTTGGGATTTTACAAGAACGAAGTTTCTGACGGCACCTGATTCCGAGTCCCGGTGAGCCTGGAATATTTTTATGAAGTTTAGCTCAGGTACGTTCAGTGAACGAACGAGCGAGATTTCATAACTTTTGAACCGGTGCTCAGAATTGAAATCCGAGGACACCGATGGAACCGCAACGCAGGTAATTGCGTAAGAATACCTTTACTGGGGTTGAATTTTCTCAGGAGGAGTTGTTAAAAATTGTGGATTACATGAAAAGTAAAATAAAATTTATCTACAATTTTATTTCTTTTTACTAAGTGGTTATATCCCATGAAAGGGAGTTAGAGTGGGACCCACTGATAACCTAACTCCTAGGTAGGATATTAGTGATGTGGGGCCCACACGAACCCCACTCCTTCATATTCCCTAACTCCCGTAACTCTCCATTTAATTTTTCAACATAAGATTAGTTAATTAAGTGGTTTCGTTTTTGAATTTTGAAATTTTGAAAAGCATGGCATAAAAAATTAAAATAATGGGTGACTTTATTCTAATTTGGTTAGCTTGTTGAGAGAGGTTCGGGGGAAGAAAGCTTTATGTCTTGATGTTCTTCTTCCTCGTCGAAGAATGCGAGGAACACCGAGCCTTCGACGAATAACTCCATCACCGCAAAGGGGAGTTCGTCGTACCATCTTCTTCCATCTTCGTAGTCGGTGAGAGATGCCATCCTCGAAGATCGACGACGGGATGCTGTGTACCGCGATGCCGGCGATTTTCTTCATGCGACGCCGAAGATCCTCCTTCCGCGATGCTGTCTTCCGCGATGTACCTTCCCCATGATGAACCTTCATTCAACAACGCTCATGGCAAGGTATTAATTTTTTTTGTTCATGAATACTTTCGTCGCCGTTCATCGTTTTCTAAATTGGGCTGCCTGTTATCGCAATAACGGGAGGAGGTCGGACCGCATGAACACGGCCAACTCTCCTCCCCCCATGATGTTTGAACTTGTTATGGAATGAGAAAAGGTAGCACGGTGCAGTTGCACCACGCGGAAACAATGAAGAATGGGTGAAGAAGCATGATGTCGTCGCGCTGCGCCAGAGAACCTCGATGAGGCCGTGGCCGGAGCGGGGCCGCGGCAGCCGGAACCGCCGGTCGCCAGAGCAAGGAGGCTGGGACCCGTAGGGGGGTCCCGATGTGACTCACCTACTGGCCAAGCCGGCCGGTTACCGTGAAGGCCGGGGGTCATAACCCCCGGCTAGCCTAGGAGCGGCCCCCCATATGGGGGCCGTGGTTCATCAATCAGGGGGGTAGTGCGGCCCGCTGTTCCGCTCAGCTCGGCCAGCCGAGCTGGCCCCGCGGGCCGCCCGGGCGCGCCAGGCCGCCTGGCCGGGCCTTGCCCAGGCCAGGCCGGGCTGAACCCACCGGGCCGGGCCACACCCTAATGGGCCAGACCCGGACCCAGTTCGGGTTGCCCCGGATCGGGTCGACCCGGGGGGGTATCGGGCCGGGTCGGACCAGGCCCGAACCCCCTATTTTCGAACAGATCCGTTCAAACGCCCATAACATGGTCTACAGACCTCCGATCGACGCACCGTCAGCTGCAATTCGATACTTGGATCAATTCGGTCTTTTTAGTATATTACACTCAAGGTTTCTGAGAACTTTGGGTATGGCCCGGTTGGTTCGAACACGAAACCAACCGGGCCCTCGGAGCAGAAATGCTTATAACTTGATCTTCGGACGTCCAATTGACGTACCAACGACTTTTTTGGATTACTCTTAGTGAGACGGATCTTTTGGATTACGCCACTCGAGGTTTGGATACATTTGGAGTGTTGGTGGATTGGTTTTGACTTAAAAATCGATCGGGCCCCCGGAACAAAAAAAGCCAATAACTCTCAGAACGGGCGTCCGATTGACGCGTCGTCTGTCACGTTGAGTTCCTTTTGATGATACCGAACTTTGGGATACATCACCTCCATACTTCATGTCAGTTGATGTATCAGCCCCTCTACTCATGTTGCGGACCCTCCCGAAACGAGCTTGTTGTGTGCGAGAACCCTAGAGCTGGCTGCGACTACGATGACGATGACGACTGTATAGAAATCTTCCGTGGGTTTGACAGTGACGACTACAACAATCAGTGATCCTATGTGGATTAGTGACTAACGATCCTGTGTGGGTCAGTGCTCAGCAGTCCTGTGAGGGCCAGCGCATACAGATCCTGTGTGGGTCAGATCTTGTGTGGGTCATTGCCGGGGTTAGTACCTATCAATCCTGTGTGGGTCCGACAGCTTAGATGAATCAATGACTACATCTGATCATCTCTATCGTCTTACAAATAAGTATCACTGTGTGAGCTGAGTCTTGACTTTCAATCCTTATCTACGATAAGATTGACTTGTTATCATGTGTGTATTACTTTATGCTTACCTGTGTGGATTGGGTTATGTTTTCCTGTGTGGAATGGGTTGTACTTGGGCTCGGATGTAGGAGCCGAACTGGAATTGATGACTTAGGTATATGTATGGGCATATACATATGTAGTTTTGGATGTTATTTAATGATTGTATCTTTCCGTTGTGGATTATCATTTGTTGATTCTGGGAGACCTTCGGGGGTCTTGGGGTCCATACTAAGTAGTGTATACTCACCCCTGCATGGGCAATGCCCGCACTACGTTGTGTTGGATGCAGACGACAGACAACGCTGATTGCGGTTGAGGCTTATGGAGAGAGTCGATACCTAGAGGTGAACCACTAGACGAGACGTACACGGAGCGGATGGCTGGACCCCAGGAGCCGTGGAGACAATCTGTACCCACCCATCAGGTGGGACTTCTAGTGGATGGCTCGACGCTGCTGCTTTACTTTTCAGTTACTGTACTTTCTTTCCAGTTGTACTTTACTTTCAGTTTGGGTTTGTATTCTGGCCCACTTATTTTTCCGCACTTACTATTGTACCATGTTTTACATAGTGATTACTTCTTCTTACTTACTCTGTGTGTTTGTTTACTTTATAAAGGCTATTCCTTCCCTTTTTATCGGGAATTATGCCTTGGTGCTAGTCGCCAGCACCTGGCCTATGGAAGGTGGGCATAGGGTAGTCACGGCACGGGCCCCGAGGACGGGACATGACAAATTGGTATCAGAGGAGTTCAGTTCTACCGTAGAACTCAGGACTCTGATCTTTTTCAATGTGAAGCAATAATGTTAAGAGTATTGAGTGTGGTTATCAGTCCAGGGAGTCCAGTGTTGGTGCGGTGGATGACGTATCCGTACACCAGGACCCTGACTTCTGATTTCCGACTTAGTGCCCGAAAGCATTGATTGCATGTCTGTTTCATGTTTTCTTTGTGATTAACTTGTGTCAGCTAACGAGGTATATTGTATTAACCGTAGCGCACATGTTTCTTTTTAGGATGGCCCCACTACGGCAGCCAGCTTGGTTTCCGAGTTTTGTAAGTGATGACAGCTCACCGAGAAATGAGGCCTCGGTGCATGGACCTATTACTACGGAGGCACCGGCGGTACCACTACCCACTGATCCATCGATGCTACCAGACCCAGCCGCTGAGAGTGCACGTCGCCTTGGTGAACTGCATGAGTTTCAGCGTCAGAGACCGCCCAGGTTCCGTGGGGAGACGGACCCTCATGTAGCCGAGGATTGGCTGGAGGGGGTTGTGCGAGTATTCAGGTTGGTAGGGACACCAGCAGACCTCATGGTGATCCTTGCAGCGAGTCTCTTGCATGCGACAACAGGAAGATGATGGAGCTTGATGATCCAGGTGCACAACGAGACATTACTCCTCTGGACAGACTTTGAGATCCTCTTCCACTTAGAGTTCGTCCCATCCACCCTCTGTGCGGTGTGCATCTAGGAGCTTCTACAGCTGCGGTAGGGCAGTATGACGATCGCCCAGTACTCGGAGAGATTTACCAATCTCTCGCGCTATTCTACAGACATGGTACGGGACCCATTCTTCTGGGCCCGGGCCATTGAGCAGGGATTGGGGCATGAGATCAGGGCATTACTGATCTCCCTCAGTATTCTGACATAGGCAGGGGTACTAGAGCGAGCCCTTCTCAATGAGAGTTTCCTTGTTGAGCCTAAAACAGCTACGAGACCTACTGTAGGGTGGCACATAGCAGAGTCTTCAGCAGCTGGCAGTCGATAGATGACACATCGGTCCAGGCGGACCAGACCATCAGGAGGACGACCTCAGGACTCTGGCTCAGAGGTGCGAGGCACACAGCGTAGAGCCAGTATTTCAAGAGGCAGACAGTGCTACGCATGCGGCGGGCATGGCCACATGGCTCATGACTGCCCGACCCACCATGCGGAGGAGCAACAGATAGTTGAGGGACCACCCAGGCAGAGGCAGAGGGTCGACCGTGGTGCCCCGCAGGGAGCAGGCAGACGAGGTAGAGGAGCTAGCCGAGCATCAGGTGGTGGGGGATGCTTTGAGGCTCTACCACCACCTGGAGGTCCACCCCGACCACAGGGAGCTAGTGGGTAGAAACAGGCACAACTTCAGGCAGCGGAGGACTATGACCACGGCGCGCCCGAGAAGATTCGAGGTACAATCTGTGTCTACTCCACCGTTGCTGCAGTTCTTATAGACACAGGAGCAAGTCATTCTTTCATTGCTGCTACCCTTGTTCGGAGCTCAGAGATTCCGACGGAGCCGTTGGCTTGATCCTTATGGCTAGAGACTCATACGGGAGCAGACATGGCGATTACGCACCGGTGCTAGCAGTGGGAGATTACTCTAGGAGGCGAGAGATTTGGCTGGGATCTTTTTTTAGCGACATCGAGGCCTTACGATGTCATCTTGGGCATGGATTGTATATCTACAGTCCAAGCTCAGATTGACTGCATTAGGCTCAAGGTGTGATGTGTTCGCACCGATGGGAGTTGGTTCACCTTCACTGGTGATAAGGGAGCCTTTGCAGCCCAGGATGGACTCATGCAAAGGAGAGGACATCCCATCACTCATCAGTTGGCGAGCCTCATCCTAGGAGTAGTTGACATGGAGAGTCTGAGTTTTCCTGTAGTGGTGGATCAGTATGCAGACGTTTTCCCTGATGACGTCCCAGGACTACCTCCTCATAGAGAGGTAGAATTTTATATTGACCTGTACCGCGAGACTACCCCGATATCCACTCTACCATATCATATGGCTCTCGTTGAGCTTACAGAGCTACGGGTACAGCTGGAGGACTAGCAGGGAAAGGGATTCATCCGACCCAGTTCTTCACCCTGGGCTTCCCCGATATTGTTCGTCAAGAAGGTGGATGGGAGCTTGCGACTTTGTGTCGAATATCGTCGCCTGAACTAGGTGACCGTGAGGAATAAGTATCTGCTTCCGAGGATTGAAGACCTCTTCGATCCGACCAAGGGAGCATGGTGGTTCTCATAGATAGACCATAGATCAGGCGATCATCAGCTAAGAGTTCAAGATGAGGATTTGCAGAATACGGCCATCAGATATCGGTATGGATACTATGAGTTCTTGGTTATGACCTATGGCATAACCAATACTCCAGCAGGGTTCATGGGTCTCATGAACAAGATATTTCATCCATACCTTGATCGATTTGTCGTGGTCTTCATAGACAACATATTTATATACTCAATGACTTAGGAGGAGCACGCCTACCACGTGCAGGTTATACTGGACACACTCCGAGAGCACCAGCTTTATGGAAAGCTCTCGAAGTGTTAGTTCTAGATACGTGAGGTCCACTTCATGGGACACGTCGTCTCTGAGGTGGGAGTTGCAGTGGATCTTGTGAAGATCTAGGTAGTGCTAGCTTGGGAGCCACCCATGAGCGTGACAGAGTTGCAGAGTTTCTTGGGACTGGCTGGGTACTGCCAGAGATTTGCGCCAGACTTATCCAGAGTTGCGTCACCACTTTCAGCTTTGACGGAAGAAGGGGAAACCCTTTGTGTGGTCAGACAGATGCCAGTAGAGCTTCCAGGAGCTGAGACAGAGTTTGACCGGTGCACCTATCTTGAGGCTACCAGAGGAGGGAGTAGGGTACGTAGTCTACTTCGATGCATCAGGGACCGAACTAAGATGTGTCCTAAGGCAGGAGAGGGAAGTGATCGCCTATGGATCACGTCAGTTGAGGCATCCTGAGCAGAACTACGCTTCCCATGACCTGGAGTTAGCAGTAGTGGTCTTCGCTCTAAAGATATGGCGACACTATCTGATGGGTGAGTGCTTTACAGTCTACTCTGACCACCAGAGTCTCAGGTACATCTTCTCACAGAAGGACCTGAACCTGAGATAGCTACGATGGCTCGAGTTCCTCTGAGACTATGACTTTGAGATAAAATATATTCCTGGAAATGGGAACGTAGTAGCTGATGCTCTCAGTAGGAGGATGGGCATTCAGCTACTTGGGAAGGCGACAGAGCAGCTAACCTCTTTGTAGATATCCTTCATGGATAGTGATGGAGCAGCCTTTCTTCAGTCACTAACAGTCACCCCTTCACTTCCTTAGTGTTTCAAAGAGGCACAGAGTGGGATGATGACTTTGAGACTTGGCGGGAAAAAATATCCTCAGGAAAGGCACCTGATGGATTCTCTGTGGGAGGAGAGCACACCATCCTTTTCAGAGGACGTACCATGGTACCAGCTGCTTTACAAGAGGAGGGGATGAGGGAGTTCCACACATCCCCTTTATTGGTACATCCAGGAGTGGCAAAGATGTACCAGGACCTCAGATGACAACACTGGTGGTCGGGTATTAAGAAGGTTGTAGTAGAGTTCTTTTCTTGATTTCTCACCTCTCAGCAGGTGAAGGAAGAGCACCAGGTTCCAACAGGCTTGGTATAGCCCTTGGAGGTCTCAGAGTGGATGTGGGACGGGATATATATGGACTTCGTGACTGGACTTCCTTGCACTTCCAGAGGTCTCGACTCCATTTGGGTGATTGGAAACAGATTCACCATGTTAGACCACTTATTACCCATCAGAGAGTAGGGCTCAGTAGATAGATTTGGACGTTTCTACATTTAGGAGATTGTACGGATTCATGGTGTGCCATCATCTATCATCTCCGATCGAGATTCTCTCTTTACTTCCCGACTTTGGAAGGGGTTGGAGGAGGCATTCGGGACGCAGGTACGTCTGAGCACCGCCTTTCACCCTCAGAATGAAGGTCAGACGGAGAGGACCATTCGACTCTCAAGGAAATGATTTGTGCATGTGTCCTCGACTTTGGCCGTAGTTGGGAGGATCACCTACCCTTGGTAGAGTTCGCATACAACAATAGTTACCACTCCACCATCAGGATGGCACCATACGAGGCGTTGTATGACCGTTGTTGCAGATCACCACTGTGCTGGAATGACCCTGGGGAGTCAAAACGTGTGGGACTGGAGATGGTCCAGCCCATGATGGAGAAGGTCCAGGTCATCCAGGAGCGGATGAGGACGGCTTAGAGCCGATATAAGTCTTATGCTGACAGGAGGCGGAGGCCCCTAGAGTTCGAGGATGGCGACCACGTCTTCTTGCGGGTCTCACCTCGATAGGGTTTACGGAGATTTGGCAGAGGCATCAAGTTGTCTCCACGCTTCATCGGACCATTCCAAGTCCTCAGCAGGACTGGCAAGGTGGCTTATCGCCTGGCTCTACCACCTCAGTTGCACCGGGTGCACGACGTCTTTCACATATCTCTTCTGAGGAGATACTTGCACGACCTGACGCATATCATCGACCATGGGGAGATGGACATTGATGATGGGGTGACTTTTGCGGAGGTTCCAGTGGAGATGGAGGATCGATAGGAGTGGGTCCTATGTGGAAAGTCGATTCCCCTAGTGCGCATCAGATGGCAGCACGAGAACCTCCCAGAGAGCACTTGGGAGCGGGAGGCTCAGATGCGTGCTCAGTACCCACATTTGTTTTCCCAGTTTATGATGTATCTTTACGGGGACGTAAATCCCAGAGGTGGGAGTAATGTAAAGACCCATAAAATTAAATGGAATTTTTTTCTTAATTTTCTTTGGGATTTGACAAGAACGTAGTTCTTGACGGCACCTGATTCCAAGTCCCGATGAGCCTGTAATAATTTTCCGAAGTTTAGCTCGGGTATGTTCAGTGAACGAATGAGCAGGATTTCCTAACTTTTGAACTGGTGCTTGGAATCTAAATATGAGGACACCGATGGAACTTCAACGCCGGTAATTGCTTAAGATGACCTTTACTGGGGTTGTGTTTTCTCAGGAGGATTTGTTAAAATTTGTGGATTAGATGAAAAGTAAAATAAAATTTAGCTAAAATTTTATTTCTTTTTACTAAGTGGTTATATCCTATGAAAGGGAGTTGGAGTGGGACCCACTGATAACCTAACTCCTAGGTAGGATATTAGTGATGTGGGCCCACACGATCCCCACCCCATAATATTCCCTAACTCCCTTAACTCTTCATTTAATTTGTCAACATAAGTTTCGTTAATTAAGTGGTTTCGTTTTTGAATTTTGTAATTTTGAATAGCATGGCATAAACAATTAAAATGAGGGGTGACCTTATTTTAATTTGGTTAGCTTGTTGAGAGAGGATTAGGGGAAGAATTCTCTAAGTCTTGAAGTTCTTATTCCACGTCGAAGAATGTGAAGAACGCCGAGCCTTCGACGAAGAACTCTGTCACCGCAAAGGGGAGATTGTCATACCATCTTCTTCCCTCTCCACAGCCGGTGAGAGATTCCATCCTCTGAGATCGATGACGCGACATCATGTACCGCGACGCCGACGATTCTCTTCTCCGCGACACTGAAGATACTCCTTCCGTGACGCCATCTTCCGTGATGTCCCTTCCCCGTGACGAACCTTCGTTCAACAACACTCAAGATAGGGGATTAATTGTATTTGTTCGTGAATACTTTCGTCGTCGTTCATCATTTTCTAAATTGGGCCTCCAGTTATCGCAATAACGGGAGGAGGTCAGACCACACAAACACGACCAACTCTCCTCCCCCCATGATGATTGAAATTGTTTCGGCACGAGCAAAGTTAGCATGGTGCTGTTGCACAGTGCAGAAACAATGAAGAATGGGCGAAGATGCGTGGCGCCATCACGCTGCGCCATTGAAGTCGAACAAGTCGCGACACCGTCGCGCCACGCCGAACAAGCTCGATGAGGCCGCGGCCGGATCAGGGCCGCGGCGGAGGGGCGCGGCGCCGTAACGTCGTGCTGATCGGACAAGGCCATGACCTATGGCCGTGGTGGTGTGAGGAGCGGCAGCCAGAACCTCCTGCCCCCTGAGCAAGGAGGGCGGGACCCGCAGGGGGGTCCCGCGGTGACTCATCGGCCGACCAAGCCTGCCGGTTACCGTGAAGGCTGGGGGTCATAACCCCAGGCTGGCTGATGGAGCGCCCCCCACGTGGGGGTCTTGTTTCATCAATCAGGGGGCAGCTCCCCCCCACCTATTCCGCTCAACTCGGCCAGCCGAGCTGGCCACGCGGGCCGCCTGAGCGTGCTAGGCCGCCGGGCCACTCAGACCGGGCCGGGCCACGCCGGCGGGACCTGGTTGCACCCACCGGGCCGAGTTGCGCCCACCGAGCCGGGCCCTGCCCTAATGGGCTGGACCCGGACCCGGATCGGTCGACCTGAGGGGGGGGGGGGGGGGGTATCGGGCCGGGTCAGACTGGGCCCGAACCCCTTATTTTCGGACAGATCCGTTCAAACGCCCATAACATGGGATAAAGACCATTGATTGATGCAACGTCACCTGCGATGAGATTCTTGGATTGATACAGTCATTTCGGTATATTACACTCAAGGTTTCTAAGATCTTTGTGTATGGACAGGTTGGTTTGAACACGAAACCAACCGGGCCCTCGGAGCGGAAATGCTTATAACATGAGCCCTGGATGTCCGATTGATATTCCATCGACTTTGATGGATTCACCATAGTGAGACAGACCTTTTGGATTACTCCGATCAAGGTTTGGACGCATTTGGAGTGCGGTCGGGTTGGTTTTCATTTAAAAACCGACCGGGCCCCCAGAATGAAAAGGCCAATAACTCTCAGACCAGGCGTCCGATTGACATGCCATCTGTCACGTTGAGTTCCTTTTAATGATACAGAACTTTGGGATACATCAACTCCGGACATCGTGTCATTTGATGTATCATCCCCTCAACTCGTGGAGCAGACCCTCCCGAAACGAGCTTGCTGTGTGCGGGAACCCTAGAGCTGGTTGCAACTACGACAACGATGACGACTGTACAGAAATCCTCTGTGGGTTCGACAACGAAGACTACAGCACTCAGCGATCCTGTGTGGATCTGTGCCTACCGATCCTGTGTGGGTCAACGCTCAGCGGTTCTATGTGGGCCAGCGCATACCAATCCTGTGTGGGTCAGATCCTGTGTGGGACATTACGGGGGTTAATACCTATTGATCCTGTGTGGTTCCGACGACATAGATGAATCAGTGGCTGCATCTGATCATCTCTATCATCCTACGAAGAAGTATACCTGTGTGAGATGAGTCTTGACATTCATTATTTATCATAGATAAGATTGACTTGTTATCCCCTATGGTTTACGTTATTTGTTCCTGTGTGGATTGGGATATGTTTTCCTGTGTGGACTGGGTTGTACTTGGGCTTGGATGTAGGATTCGAACTAGAATTGATGACTTAGGTATATGTATGGTCATATACCTAAGTAGTGTGGGATGTTATTTCGTGATTGTATCTTTCATTTGTGGATTATCTTTTGTGGATTATGGGAGACCTTAGGGGGTCTCGGGGTCCCTACTGAGTAGTGTATACTCACCCCTGTGTGGGAAATGCCCGCACTATGTTGTGTTGGATGCAGACGACGGACAGCGCTGATCGCTGTTGAGGCTTGTGGAACGAGTCAGTACCTGGAGGTGGACCACTGGGTGGGACGTACACAGAGCGGACGGCGTGACTCGTGGAGCAATGGAGTCTATCTGTACCCACCCTTATGGTGGGACTTCCAGTGGACGGCTCGACGTTGCTGCTTCACTTTTCAGTTGTTCTACTTTCTTTCCAGTTGTACTTTACTTTCAGTTTGGGTTTGTATTATGGCCCACTTACTTTTCTGCACTTACTATTGTACCCAGTTTTACTTAATGTTTACTTCTGCTTTCTTACTCTTATGTTTGTTTACATTATAAAGGCAATGCATTCCCTTTTTATCGGGAATTATGCCTTGGTGATAGTCGACAGCCCCTGCCCTATGGAAGGCAGGCTTGGGGTAGTCATGACACGGGCCCTAAGGATGGGTCGTGGAAAAATAATCTTATTTCATAGTCTGAGAATCATATAAATTTGAGATATTTCTTGAATACTTCCCTGCTGAAATATCAGTGAAATGACTCTATGTTTGTGTTTGTATTCATATACCGATTAATGTATGTATGAGAGTGATCATATATTTTTCAATAATAATGTGTCATTTTACCCACCACACTCTATATGTGGGTGTGTCTTTCCATCAATATGTCCTTCTATCCGCCTCTCTCTATCTCATCTCTCTATAAGAGTGTGTTTATGTTTGTGTTTGTGTTTGTGTGTGGGTGTCCATCTTTCTTCCAGTTTTTTCATCTACACATTCATTTATCCCCCTTCCCATTCACCTCTATAATTTTGTGTGAACATGTGTCCTATAATCCCCCAAATCCGTGTCTGTGTTGATATTTGGGTTTGGGTCTATAGGCACACAATTGTGTTCTAATTTTTCTATCCATCCTATCATGTCCAATATTATAATTAATGTATTTTCTTCATTCTCATTTATTTTTATATGAATATATTCATATATAATATTCATTATATATATCATTTGTTTATGAATTTTTAGGATTTCAGTCAGTCTTCTTGTGTTAGTGTGTGTTTTTTTGTCTGTAGGTTTGTTTGTTTATTTATCCATGTTAACATGTTTGTGCATGTGCACTCATGTTTCTGATTATTAATGTGTCTAGATATTTCATTCCCTATATATTTGTGTATTTTTATGTTGGTGTGTTAATGTGTCTATATTTTTGTTTGTGTATATCTTTTTGACTCTCTATCAATATCCATGAAAGTTCCCCAGTTTAGGTCGGTGTGTTTTTATGTCAGGATATGTGTATGTATTTCTATGTATGTGTGTTTATGTGTGCCAATATGTGTATTATACCATATATCAATTCATTGGTTATAATATTTAATTATTACACCATCAATAAATTTTCCAATCCATCTGTCTAACATCATGTATGTCTAATTATTCTTAAATTCATTTATCCCTCATTCATCAGTTCATTATAGTGTGCATGCATGTCTCAGTCTCTCTCCCTAACTCACTCCCTCCCTCCCTCCCCTCTCTATCCCCTCCCCTCACTCTCTCACCCACTCAATTTCTATCTGTGAATATGCACACATGTGTGCATGTGCACATGTGTTTCCATGTGTATTCCATTCTTTAATTATCCATCCATCAATGTATTCTTGTGTGTGAGAATATTTTTGTGTAAATTATATGTTATTTGTTTTTCAATGTTTTTGAGTTCTTCTAGTCAATGTCTGTGGATACCAATATATCGACCCAAATAACAATTTTTTCTATGTCTATGTGTGTTATTTTTCCCATAAATGTGTGATTGTACTCATATATCAACCCATATGTGTGTTTATATATGTGTGTGTTCAACAATATACCCACATGTTAGTGGTTCTATGTATTTTAAATTCATATTTCAAAAAGTATGTATTTTTTCTTATTCATCTATTTGTCTATATAATTATCTATATATCACTTTATCTACCTGTTTTTATGTTTTTATATCCATCTATCAATATAAATTTTTGTGTGGGTATTTATGTTTATGCATATATTCAGGATTTTTTATGTATGTGTGTGTGTCCAACTGCCTATAAATCCCTCCATCAATCTATTTAATTGTCTATATCTTCTCATCCTTTAGCTCGTCAATTGATCGACCCATCCCCCATTCTATAACCTTACAATCCTTCTATTCAGTCCATCCCCCCTTTGATCCATTTCTCTATCTTACATTCAATCTTATCATCCATATATTCATTTTACTTTCAATATATACGTACCCTCATTCATCATTCTGTCTATACATCCATACCCCATTAATTGTCTAATCGTCTAGTCCATCCATCTACAAGTATAATGTATTTCCATTCACTTCAAGGACCCAACCATTCATTCATTCCTCATTCATCACTACCATATTGTTCTCATGTATAGGTGCGTTTCTGTAAGGATTATAGGAACCTGGGCATGCGTCGTAGTGCCATTCATATAAGGGGGTGGAGAAAATTATTATATAGTTTTGGGGGAGTGGGGAATTTGTTATTCATTGGGGGGGGGATGGTTCTAAGACAATGTATAGAATATGGTTCAACCATTAGAAATAAGAAGTTGGGTGTGAGAGGCAGGTAGAGAGGAAATATTCTAGGAATCATCCATATGGCTTGGAATCGGCCTTGGGCTTGGGAATCAGCCTTGTGATTTGGGTGGGATAACTCCTGAAGAGTATTTTCCATATTCTCCCACATTATATTTATGTTATTTAATAAAATTATTTCTATAATAAAAGAAGTGAATAATATGTTTTTATCACTCATTCCAACCCACTGATCTTCAACATCTGGAACACGTCGTATTGAGCCACCTATTGTTTTCATCCAACATTTTCCCTCACAATCAAGTGAATTTTGGAAAAGAAGAAACACACTACCAATCAATATTTGAGGTGGTTTGAACCATTACCTTTAATCACAGACCATGTGCATTGTGATTTTTTATACCACTATGTTCCTCTGCTTCATCGTGTCTAGGGGAAATATTCCCCATTGGTGTTCGGATTGAGGAGGCATGCACGGTCCATGATGTCTAATGTATTTCTAGAAAACTTTTTCTAAGGATTCATGAACTAATATATCACTTCTTCACTGACCCTGATGCGTCCTATTGGTTCATCATTCAATAGAGTAAATTTTCAAGATTACCACCTCAGTGGTGGCAGAAACTATGGGATCATCATTTGATAGAGTTAGGACCAGTTTTCATAGCACATAGAGGCCACAAAAAATTATATTTATTAGGATTCCTGAGATAGGAAATTATCTCCGTGGTGGAAGCACCGACACTGTCAACATACATTGAGAGGAGGAAAACTATTGGTCTCTCTCATAGGAATGGATATCTCTATCAGTTCTTCTACCATTTGAGGATTTCTATTTGATATGAAAAATAAAAATAAAAAGTGGAGAAATAGAGGCATGCATAACTTTTATAATAAAAAAAGTAAATAAAAAAAATCAATGATGATGTTGCTTGATGATGAGATTTAGTTCCTATTATAGATCAACACCATTCATCATAGGAGATATGTCATTTCTAAACATCCCTTTCAATGTTGATATGTCATCGAAATGAGATTTCACATCCTGAGGAGCAATGACCTTCGCTCTTGTCTGTGATTCCTAAGGTGTAGAAAAAGTTTTTTGTTTTTTATGACTATAATCCACGTGACATGGAAAAGGTACAATAAAAAAAAGGATCACACGGCATCCACATTATTCATGGGTGACACACTTTTTTATGAGGTGAATATACCTACCTAGTCGTCATCACTAAATTAAGAACATTATATGACATATACTACTACATTGGTAAATGACCATGAGAAATAGACATTTTCAGCACTAGAATTTCTTCTAGAATTATAGAAGATAGTACAAGAATGATAATATTCACTCAAAAAATCCTAGTTGTTGATCCTTTTTTCTCAATTTTACGGTAGTTTCATGCAGTGTTTCTAGCCCATAAAGACATGTTGGGAATCTAGGATATTTATTAGAGAATATTAATGAAATGATGAATTAGAATCAGTTTATCTATGACAATAATGTTGGGGGGAACATTTGTGAGATTTATAGGATCTCCTACATAGAAAAGTCACATGTTTTTAGTATTGTGAGAAAGAAGTTTTTCAATGGCTGATGAGTGATAGAATCCCAAATAAGGATAAAATTTTCATTACGAGAAATAGTGGGGAATATTGTTAGATGGTTGTGAGGGATGAAAGAATTTTCTAGATTGTTATGGGGAGATGGATCTAGGAATATGTATAAGGGTGGAGATATTTGGTATATATAACAATTAGGAATTTAGAGGTAGGGAGAGAGAGAAAATATACAAGGGAATAGTTCATGAGTCTTATAATCATCTTTTAGCTTTGGAATCATCATTTTGGATTGAGAAGGATCACTCTTGTAGTGTCTACTTAATCGTTATCATCCTCCTCTCTATATTCATAGTTCTTATATTTCTATAATATAATATGTTCTTCCTCTATCTCTATAAAAATATGTATGGAGGAATTTATGATGCACAAATGCATAAATATGTGTAATCGTACATGTATTTACATATGTGTGGATGAATTTATGGATATATATATTAATGGTTTAATGGATGGTTGAAGGAAATTAATGATGAATTTATGGATTAATGTAAGTATACATGCTTGTATTTATTCATTTGTGGATGCATGGATTCATAAATGAATGTATTGTGGTATAAATGCTTTTATGGATTCATGAATGCATTCATTCATGCCATGATGCATGGATTTATTAATAAATATATGTATACATCGATGAATGGATACATCGATAGATGTGTTTATGTTTGCACTGTTAGATTCATGGATGTGTATATGTATTCATGGTTACATGTATTTATGGATTCATGTGTGTTTTGATGCATATATGAATAAATTTATGTTCATATATATATATATTCACGTATAGATGAATGGATGTATGAATATATTGACGAATGTATGAATGAATTCATGCATTGGTGGATGGATGGATGTTTGTATATTCCATTACCAATAAAAATAATGTGAATGTATATCTCTATATTTTCAGATGTGTGTGTGAAATGTTTTCAATCTATCCATCCAAATATATAATTGTTTATGATTTATTTACTTCCCCATAAGAGTGTTTTGGTTTTTTGGGTCTCAAATGACTCTATCTTTCCAAATGAGGGAATCCTATCAATCACATGTGGTTATGACGATACACCTTTTGTTAGATGAGAGGATGAGAGGTAAAATAACAATTAAGGGATGTTGTTGTATTGTCTGATACTATTAAAAATTTAATACATGTTCATGAATACCTCTTAGTAACTATATCATGTAAAATTATTAAAATAAAAAATTCATGTAAGAGAACACAACACATGGATATCATATTGTCTCCCATTTTATCTAAGTATTTAGATACCCTATAGTTTGAATCCATATAGAAAGGTTCTATAGAATGTATTTCAATACGGGGAGGGATTGGACTCATGTGTGTGTGTGTGCGTGCATGATTATCTATCTATCAGTTAATATTTATATTCATATTTTATCTGTTATACCAATATATATGTGTGTGTGTGTGTGTGAAAATTATTTCTTCTATCTACCAATATAAATGGAATCCCATCCATTAGTTTATATATTGATTTTTTATCGCCCCATTCTTCTATTTGACTGTTTTTCCATATGACCATCCATCTTTTTGTCTCTCTATATGTTGACTCGTCTATTATTTCATTAGTTTGGACAACTATTCATCCATCCAATCATTAGTCCATCAATTTATCTCACTATACATTAATAAATATTTATATCAGATTTTTCGTTGGTTCATCATCCAATATATTCATTCGTCTCCTCATTCTCTAGTTTAACTCTATGCCTATCATCCCCTCACCCTCTCTAAACATATGTGTTTGTGCTATATTTTATCTAGTCCTATCCTATCTCTATTTCACATATTTTTTTATATAAATTTATTTTCTTGAAAAAATATAGAACAAATACTCCACCTAATGTGGAATCCTTCGAAATTAATACAATCTCATGTATCAAATATAATGGATGAATGAGAAGAAGATTGAAAAATGAAAGAGATAATATATGAGAGAGAGGCATTCTCTACCAGAAATAATAGTTGAATATTTCTAATAGAAGAATATTTACACTAGATTACCACTCACTCTAAACATAATTTTTTTATAAAAATATAGCCTCTTATTATTCTCCATTATAAGAACCCAAAACAAATTGATTTCTAACAATCAATTGTTTCTAGGATATATCCATCTTCTAAAACATACTCCTCAATTGTGTTGTGGGACCCTTTATGACAAAACTATTTCTCATCCTCCTCATGCATCCCATCATATATTAATTTATTTAGTACATTGTCATGGTCTCTATCACATAGTCTACCTTGAGAAATAGTCTTATGCTCAAAACTGTAAAAATAAATCTTCTTTACTCTAGTAAATATCCCTTAAATGAACTTTATTTTGAGTTCTATTTTATTCTAAAGCATATAAAGTTCACCAATTTATATGGTTAAATGATATTTAAGGTTGTTATCTTTATTTATAAACCCTTCAGTAACTATAGGAATGTCTTGGTATAATTACTTCCTACATAGTTCCTTAGTTTAGTACATTGTAAAGAAGCCAGTTGTATTAAACATGTTTTCACAATAATAATATTAAGAAATCCTACATACATTAATTTTGAAAATATTAAAGAAATATTTTTCTCATATAGATTACTAGACTCCTCCTCTTAAAATCCAACAATGCCATTTTGGTGAGAAATTCAATGAATATCTAAATTTTCATTCAACATATTGAGTGTGGAATGCCCCTTAATAATGGATTACAATATTATCACATATGGAATGGAGAAACCAATAAAAATTATTTTAGTTAGATCTATTGGGAGATCATGTTCTATGATGTATATATTTATACTTTTCGAGAAACTAAATGGTCCTTACATTTTTTCCTAGTGCCTTGGAAAATGTGGTATTTAATTTATGTAATGAATACAAAAGGTTTGAAGAAATACTATTTTTCACCACCTATTCTCAATTTCCATTGAGCAACATATTTTCCATTATACTAACCCATCCTCTCATAGGAAATTTATTCTTTAGATCCATCATGCATCCCTTTGCAACACCCAAATGATGATAGTACCATGACGCAACTACCACTTATGGTTAGAGAGTCCACTCTATGGTGAAAGTGTCCAATAAATAAGTCTAGATTCAAAAAATAGTACTATATATTATGTTCCGCTTTATATAATATAGTATTTATCATTGGATATATATATTCCACACATTTATGCCAATTTATCTCCCAGAAAATGATTTTTGATTCATTGAAAAACATTGAAAATATAAAATTGTGTTTTACAACACCATATAGTGGAATTAAAATCATAATTACATGAATTTAATCATCCCATATTGTAATTATTCCACCTTATGTGCAACTTATGCATTAATGTTTGCATCCATACCCAGTAGAATCACCTTCATATATGGTACATGACACTTATTCCATTGGTAAACAACCATTTTTTCATCTATATAAAGAATATTTTGGACTTACAATTGTTACCCCCCACATTCAAGTTCTAAATAGAATACTCAAGCCACAACTATGTAACAAAAAACACATATGGTGAGAAAATAATTTCAACCATTACAACAAAATCACAAACCCTAGCTGAATTAGAATAGAAAACATTCAAACCACACAACATATAGTCGTTGAATATTTAGAGACATCTCCCTTTTCAAAATAAACAAAATAGTGTATGATGAGGGTGTTACTCAAGGGATAATCCTAAGGCCAAATCCAATCACTGTTTTATAGTTCATCATCAATTCCGATAACATTTATCTCTATAACCGAATCCTATTGGGATTTTTTCAATTTTACTCTAGCCAATTAATCTACTTCTATCAATGACCCTTGTAACTTCATCATCAAAAGGAGTTGGATATAGTCTAAAATGTGGTAAATGAAATATATCATCATTATTTTCCCAATTAATGATATGTGTCACAAAACAAACTTAATAGACAAGTTAAATATACCAAGATTATCCTCTATGAGTTGGAGATCTACAAAAGAACCAAAAAAGTCCCATAAATAACCAAAAAATTTAATCTAAAAGAGTAAAATGTGGAATATCGGCACACATCCAAGGGTCAGAAAATGTTAGGAAAAAAAATCATAAACCTAAAAATAAAACATGAAAAGGTCAAAATCCACATCTTTAAGTGACCAACGATCACCCCCAATTATATATGTCAAATATTGGGATGTCAACAAAGATAATTTAGGGAACTAAAGGACTCCATTCCCTTTTACCAAAGTCCTTAAATAATAGATCTAAAAATGACCAAAGGAAAAAAATTAGTGTGTGACACTAAATAGCAATAGGATATCCCCAAATAATCTACACTATTTTAAACACTATGCAACCATTAATTCTATCTAAAAAACCAGTTTATAAAGAAATTTTGAAAGATAGATCATTTTTTCAAATAACATTTTGTTTTTCCTATAGTCATTTTTTAATCACATAAATGAGATATAAGAAAAGTACATATTTGATAACATGAATTATTAATAAAAAGAGTATATGGATACATTATAAGATAAACATGTGTGAAACCAAACATGGATCTGTACCATCATGTATAAAACCAAACACACGTGGGATAGAGCCTCTGAGAATACGTACTAGGACATAGGAAGGAAAAATATATATACATAATGTGAATCGTGTTGATATTGTGTCACACCCCAAACCTAGAATACTAATCATTTTTATTCTTGATATTTTGTTTTAGGACAATATATGTTTTAAATGATATATTATTTAATGTTTTGGAATAGTTACAACCTTAGCAAATGGTTAGTATAAATTATTTGCACGTTGTGAAAGGGTGTTTGTGGTTTTTAGAAGAGTCATCAATGAAACCAGTGAATAGTTTCCAGAACCATTTATTCTACCCATGCAGGGTGTCTAGGTCCTCCAGTAGAAGAAAATATATGACACAAATTTTGGAAAACCAAGCGGCCAAACTATGCATGGATTCCAGGATTAAAAAATTTAGAAAAATAAATAAAATAACATTAAATTAAACAAAATTAATAACAAATATAATAATAATCATAATAAAACTTAATATCTCCCACATTCATACGTCACATGGCTAAATCCCCCTCCCCCTCCCCTTCTCACATAACACTTCCCAGCATAGGATTTACTATGCACAACACCATTTCTTTCCAACTCCCCCAAGATATGATTTCCAAGATGTTTCTGTATGTAGTCTATTTATAAAGGGTTTTCTAATTCTACTCTTCTGTATTATCTTCCTATTTATTGATTTCTCTTTTCCCACTTGTAGTGTGCACACCCTAACAAAACTATAACCTAATTGTGGGTTTTTTATTTGTCAATTCTCATTTCATAGGGCCTATATGGATTTATTGAGCACCATTATAGCCACAAAATTTTAGGGTAGTGACTTTTACTTGAATTTTACTTAGGTTTTTCTCCATTCTTCATTTTTTCATGATTTTCAAATTAGGGTTTTTATGATTTTTGAATTTATAGTATTTCCCCCAAGTGTGTTTTTGACATCCATTCATAAGGTTGACCTACACAAAAATCCATGGCTTAGGAATATATATACCCTATTTTTAGGTATTCCCTCATATAGTTGGGAATATCTACAGCGAAGAGATGGTTATTCATATATATGCATAAATGCATGTGTGTGTAAACATAAAAGAGTAGATTTGAATTTTCATCATCAAAAGTATTGTGTTCTGTCTTACGTTCCCTTTTTCTAATCCTTTAATTTTGAAATAAATATTTTCATGGTGTTTTTAAAATATTTTTTTCATTTTATATGATATGTATAAGATATATATTTGGTTTTGGTTATTGGAAAGTGGATTTTTCACATGTCTTGTAGATTTTACACAAGATTCTATTATGGATCATTCATGTTAATGAATTATTTAATTTTTTTGAAATATAGATTATTTTAAATGCCTAATTGATTTCTTTAATTATTTATATAAAAATGTTGTGATTCCAAACCGGTTTTTCTAAAAGTAAAATGATTTTTTTAAAATGGAGAGACTTGGATTTCACATTGAAATGTTTTATAGAAATGAAAACCACTCCTAAGTGATGAACCATAAATTAAAAATACGACTTATGTGTTAGATGTGTGGTTTTTTATTTGTTCCTAAAAAATTGGATTGATCTTGTTTTATGTGACATGAAAGGAGATGTTGATTTGAGGGATATTGAGGGTAAGAAGGATGATGGGGTTTGGTTAAAGAATAATATATATATATTCTATCATTTTAAAATCTCATCTATATTAGAGAATAGAACATGGTAATCTAGGGTACCTAGGTGTTTAAGGTAGTTATTGTATGCTAGTAAAGCAATTAGAGCCATAGTATAGTTTCCCTGGTAGGATTACGTTACAACACTAACCAATTTATAACGATGTGGTCTGTTTGGATCGAGCAGGAGATAGACCTTCATGTACTTAGTCGATCACTGAGAGTATGGGGATCGTAGGACCCCAATTACCCAAGCCACATAAGAATTTCCCATATTTCATACTCTTATTTTACTATTTCATTTTAAAATAATATTTTTAAAAATCATCAGTTCTCGGTTTCCTTTTTTTTCAAAATGATAAAAAAGATATTTATACCTTCCATTGTGATTTGATTTTACCAATTTTTTTTTTCACCAAGACTCTCATTTTATTAACTCTTGTTTATTAATGAGTTACTAAAAAATCCCTCATTATTTGAAATATATTTTTGGAAGTCAAATATAAAAATGGTTTTTAGAAGCATTATCATCTTACACGTTTTGAATGTAAAAAGAGAAACCATTTTTTTATATGTCCAATTTTCAAACTGGAACGACTTGGGTTTTCCATTAAAAGTAAGTAATAATGAATAGTTTATTCAGGAATGCATACTATGTTATAATACTAATTCCTAAATACCTATCTATGTTTTTATTTTATGGTGCTTCTTCTTACTCAGACTCAATGACACTGAAGCACCATTGGTTTAGTGGTTGTTGCTGACCTACGAGGTGACATAGAGGTATGCCTAGTTTTATTTATTTTTTGATGCTAGTTGAGTATTATTTGTACTAATTTTTTTTATTTATATATATATTTTATTAGATAAATCATTTACAATAGATATTGTAAATTCCCAACACTTGTTTTTACCCTAGAGGGGTCAGGAAAGCCTTCTTGTCCATGTCATGGGATGGTTTTGGTGACCAGTTTGAGGTTGACCTGATTTGGGTTTTGAAAAAATGGTATCATATATAGAATTATCCATTTTTATTCGGAAGTTTATACTGGTTCATAGATAGTATTTTAATTATTCATTTGGTCATTTATGGTTTGGTTCTTGATCAACACCTATTTGTAAGGATTCAAGAATTTCCATCGTGGTCACAAATGGATGTGCCTCAAATATGAGCAGGGTTCTTGGATGTTTTTGAGGTTATTGATGTCTTATTGAGTTTTTATATTTGATTTTTAGTTTTTTTGGTTATTATGGGATGTATTTAGAGGCTTAATAGTTTCTATGCATGGTCTAGAAAATAATGTACAGTTCATGCAACTTCCTTTGATGACCTTTGATGTACTCACATAGTTAGCGCATGTCCTACCAAAATGTGTGGCCATGACGTGTGTGGTTATTGTTCATATGAAATTTAGGGAGTCTTGATCATTTATTTGGTTTATTTTATTTTTTGGTATTGTTTTTTGTTTACTTTGGGGTGACTTTTTTTATTTTAAAAATGTAATCTTGTTTATCAATGTTTGTTTTGGAAATTAAAAACCTTGGTTTGTTTGAAAGTGAAATGGGTTGTTTTTTTTGTCCTCATTATTCTTATGAATGGTAAAATTTATGTATATCAATATATTTTTTTGGTAAATGGATGGTTATTTCACTACAAGAAAAACCGGGTTTAGCGGCGGTTTTGTGGAGGCGGTTCACAAAACCACCGCTAAACGTTTTCGCTGAAAGTTTTCGTGGCAGTTTTTAATAAACCGCCGTGAAACCCGTAATTTATTTTAACAATCCTAACCTTTCTCTACCCCCACCCGATTGTTCCCCCAAACCCCCGCGCCCTCCCTTCTTCCCCTAACCCCCCCGATGACCGGCAACCCTTGACCCCCAATCGTCCGGCGACCCTCAACGGTCCGGCGACCAGCGACCTCCGGCGACCCCGTGACCTCCATCTCCGGTGACCCCGCGACTTCCTTCTCTGGAGACACGTCTTTTCTAGGTATGTATCCATTTATGTTTTTGTATAAATATCCTAGAGTTAGGTTTCCTTTAATTTAAACCTTGTTTATTAAGCCTTTATCTAGTTGGATTATTTGTTTCATATTGAAGAAGTATGAGAGTTTCTTTATAGATGCAAAACAAATTGATTGATGTTATGAATTCCCAATTAATTATGTGAATTTCCAGGAGAACCCCATGAATTCCCAATTCATTATGAATTGATTTTATTAATTCCCATGAATTAATGTTATGAATTCCCAATTCATTATGTGGATTAGTTGTTTTGGGAAATCCGCGAAACAATAATTCACTTCATTAAATATATTCATGACATGAAATTAGTTTAATTCATTTCTTAAAATGAGGTGATAAATTATTCAACATATATGGGAATTGAGGAATTCATGATGTGAATTCCCTATTCACAACATGAATTATATCTTCCAAGAATTTTAACAATCCAACACTTATGTTCTAAAATTTCCTATCTTCTTTATGATTCCATAAATCCTTCCATGGATGACGTATGAAAATCCTATTTGATATATAAGCAAGACCATTTTGGATATTAGTGTTCTGAACATAGATTTTTAAGGTAAAACTTCCAGTTCATATTCCGCTTCTTGATCTATTGTTGATTAAAATTATAGTTCTCATTGAACGGAAGGGGGAATCTGATTGCTACCACAAACATTATGATTTTTTAAAAACATTTCTTTTTTCGAGATGGGTGGTCTTGGAAATCTCTCTTTAGTCTGTTCTGATTATGCTAGTATGTGCAAAGTTATGATCACATTGACATGACACATGCACAACCTAAATAATTGGAATTATCCCTTCTTTCTAAAATCCACTTGTTGATCCCTCCCAAGGATCCCTTTTTGCTCTCTTAGAATTATGGTTAGGACTTGCATTAACATTTGTGGTGTTCCAACCCCTCATGATTTTATGAGATCCTTTAAAATCATGGATTAGTTAAAGATCTTTACATTGCATGTGAAATTTGGAAAATGGTTTAAGATGATTTTGGTGATTCGTATCTATAGGAGGATTTAAAAATTAGGGATAAATGGTAAAATTAATAAGTGATGGGATTAATTATCTAATATGTATTGTAATAATATTTTAGACCTGATTTATATATACTATCAGTGATTCATCCTAATACAAGAGAATCCACCATTTTACTAGACACACACACACACACTCAATGTCCTCACCCTACTAAGGAGTGTCACACTTTTAGGAGGTCGATGCACCTCCATAGGTTTTCTAGTGTCTCTTAGAAGTATAGTAGTGGTAGGGGATCTAGAGAAACCCCAAATTCTAGAAAAGACATAAATTCCCCTCCACAAACCAATAATTGGATTTCCAACAGATGTTTACACTAAGGAAGGGGACATACTACTCTCGTAAAATAGCAGTAGTACCAGCCAGCAGGGTAAGTAAAGGGGAGTCATGTCGGATCATATAGTAGAGGGGTGAGAGAGATGCATGCTATATAGTCTACTATGACTAGTCAGGAGGTAGTAACTTCTACCACAAGAGGTACAACTCTTGTGTCAATATTTCTACTCAAGTTACTCATAGTAGTGATCATTGCATTCCAAGATTCAAGGGGTGATGATAGTAACACAAACACCCATTCACGATCCTTGAAATCAACCTTAACTAACTCCAATTGAATTCTTATCATGTTGAAGTTGTTAATATGATTTACAATAAACTTCTCTTCTTACATAATCATACTGAATGATATCATTAGTAAGAACATTTTATTTATCATGATGAGATTCTCAAAAATGCTAGCAAAGATCTTCATAATTTCTGAACTAGTGTCACTTACTAAATATTTTAAATTTATTATGATTGAATTAAGTATAATAGTTTTGTGTTAAAGTTGTAAATTCATTTCTAAATAATTACTTGAAATTAAATGTGCTTTGGACTTGAAATATAGATAAATGGTTGAAGTAAAAATTGGACATGTCCTTTATATTATATCAAATCCAAATTTTATTGTTTGCATGATTCTTTTAATATGAGTTGTTTGAAATATTGAAGATAAATTTTTATAGTACAAAACACTAAACATATTTAAGTGAAAATAACATAAATCATTCCTCAGTTTTTAAAAGAGATTTTAATGAGAACCCCACTATGGAAATCCAAGTGGATGAATTAAAATTGCACAACCTAATGATATAATGAATATAAAAGGTCTCTCCAAATTCAAGGAAATAAGAAACACTATAAAATTCAATGAGAGAGGTAAATTCAAATAGATAGTGAAAATATTGAAAAACCTAAAGAGCGATGAAACATGACCAATTTTCATGAACTGACCTAGGCTACCCATAATTCGAGTACCCAAGGTACTCTGCGATAAGTCTCAAATGGTGTCATATAAGGGCTAAATATTTCTAGTAATGTCGTTGTACTAATGGTATGAAAATCGTGCATCTTTGGTGTGTTTAATGACATCACATTAAATGGGGTGTTGTTTGAGGCAACATAAATGTGTGATTGACAATGTTATGATAATTGTGTAACCTGATATTCTTACTGCTCCTCAATAAGGTGTTCATGCTGTCTCCTAGGGACCAGACTTGTTTGGTTTTTCTGGGCATGCTATGTAAGTGGTAAATGTGATAAATGAATCATCTTTATTATATTATGAATAATTTATGATCAATGGGTCATCTTTATTATATTATGATTCTGCAATCATACACTATCATATATTTTTTGTAGGCACATTGTTATATACATGGATAAAATCTGGATCACATTACCGAGGAACACACCTCATTAAGTTAAGGGTTTGAATGAGTTTTTAGATTTTGCGATTTCTAATCGATCTGTTCAAGGGAGAATAAGATGTCCATGTCCTAAATGTAAATTTAGAACATGGTTGAAGAGAGATGAAGTTTATGAACATTTAATACTGAAGCAATTCCCTGGTCAATATTTGTGTTGGACATGGCATGAAGAATCAAACAATACAGAAAGATTGAGAACTGATTTTAATCCACAGAATGGGGTCACAAGTTTGTCGACAATGGAAAATTAAATTAAAAACTTCATAAATGATGCATTTAGCACTGCAAGACACCACTATCAGCATCAAAACATATCAGAACAACCAGAAGAGGGTACTACAAATTGCAATGTGACATGTGATGTTTTTGAGACTGTAACACAAGTAGATCAAGATTGGAACATATCATTGGATCCTCCTCTTGATTCTGTATAGCCAAATGTAATGGAAAACATCACTGAGAAAAATGTGTTTCATGATATAGTTGACAATGGAAATCAAGAGTTGTATAGTGGGTGTTTGAAATATTCAAAGCTTTCATTTCTTCTAAAGTTATACCATATCAAATGTCTATGTGGAATTACAAATAAGTCAATTTCCATGATATTGGAATTGATTTTTGATGCATTTCCTAAAGAAAAAAATCCCAGAATCTTTTTATGATATGAAAAAAGTTGTTAACAAGATTGGTCTAAATTATATAAAAATACATGTGTGTCCCAATGATTGTATGCTTTATTGGGGAGAGGATTCAAGTAGACATAATTACAATAAATGTTCTTCTTCTAGATGGTAGTCAAATGGTGATGTTGGAAGTCTGACTGAACATTATTTCATGAAGAAGAAGAAAATGGACACACCTACAAAGGTTTTTCATTACTTTCATTTGAAGCCGTGATTGCAAAGATTATTCATGTCATCAAAAACCTGTGAACACATGAATTGGCATTCTGTAGATAATAACAATGATGAGTTAATGAGACATCCATGGGATTACCAATCATAGAAGTCATTTGATTCATTACATCTAGATTTCTTAGTTGATCCTAGGAATGTTCGATTGGGATTGGCTGCCGATGGATTCAACCCATTTGGGACTATGAGTACAAGTTATAGAATTTGGCCAGTTGTTTTGATCCCTTATAATCTGCCTCCGTGAATGTGTATGAAACAATAATATTTTATCATTTCCATGATTATTCCTAGAAAAAAAATGCCTGGAAATGATATTGATGTACACTTGCAGCCTTTCATTGAAGAATTACAGGAGTTATGGAGTAACGATGTTGAGACATTTGATGTATCTTCTAAAACAATGTTTTAAATGTATGCTGCTTTACTTTGGACCATTAGTGACTTCCCTGGGCTTGGGAATTTATCTAGTTGGAACACTTATATGGGTATGGCTTGTCCTGTTTGTAACTTTTATTTTGAGCCCAAACGGCTACCTCACAATAGAAAATGGTGCTTCTTATTCCATCGAAGATTTCTAGATGCATCTCATAGATTTCGGCTGAACAAATCAAAATTTAATGGTTTCATTGATCGTAGACCACCTCCAAAGTTGTTAACCGGTTCTAAAATATTGACACAACTTAAAAATGTTGAAACAGAATTTGGGAAGGTTCATCATTTGAATGATAGTAGAAAACGGGTCTGAAGTGCATCGTCAAGTGAAATCAGAACACAACAATGGAAGAAAAAAAGTATATTCTTCAAAATTTCATATTGGGAATTTAATTTGTTGTGCCACAATCTTGATGTGGTGAATATTGAGAATAATGTATGTGATAATTTGATTTTCACATTACTTAATGAGCATGGAAAGTCGAAGGATCATCTTAATGCTCGCAAATACTTACATGAAATGAACATAAAACACGATCTCTGACCATCTGAGAATGAAAAGTATGCTCCAGCCATTTTCACAATGATAAATAGGGATAAAGATACATTCCATCGAATTTTAAATAATGCGAAGGTATCGGATGGGTATTCGAGTAGCATCTCGAGGTGTGTTGACTTGAAGAATTGTAAGTTACATGTATTGAAAAGTCACGATTCAAATATTTTTTAACAGCAGTTACTACCCTTGGCATTGCGTACATTATTACCTGAAAAGGTTACTGCTGTTGTACTCCAATTCTGCACATTTTTCAGGAAATTATGTGAGAAATTTGTACATCCATTTTAGCTTGACAACCTCCATGAGAGGTTTTTTTTGACTCTTTGTGCAATGGTGATGATCTTTCCTCCATCGTGTTTTACTATCATGATACATTTAACTGTGCATTTGGTTGAAGAAGATAAATTAGGAGGCCCCGTTCATTATCGATGGATTTATCCAATTGAGAGGTATTTTATTTATATGTTTTCCATTTATGTAAAAAAATTGACATTTAAATAAATGCATAATATTATTATTTTATTTCACAGATATCATGGGCATTTGAAATCAAACATGAGAAATAAATCTCAACAAGAAGGCTCTATTGCTGAAGGCTATTTGGCAAAGGAGTGTCTTACCTTTCGTTCCAGGTATTTAGATGATATTGAGACAAGATTTAATACAGTTGGACGTGTTGAAGACACATCAACTCAATCTCAAATGCATCAGAAATCAAATATATTTCCTGATATTGGCCGATCAGTTGGGAGGACCTCAAATGTGACATTGACAGAATTGGAATTATTACAGGCACATAGATATGTGCTACTGAATAGTGAAATGGTAGATCCATTTATTGATGAGTTGAGGATACAAACAAAGAGATGAATGAGAGGCCGAACACAATATTAGAAAGATATAATGAAAACTGTGAATAAAGATCTTGTAGAATGGTTTGCAGGACGTGTAAGTTCATAAATATTACAATTAATATGAATATTAGTTTGACACATACAATTAGTAAATCTATTAAATTATATTTCTTTTTTCAGATCATGAATACTGATACTCGAGCAGACTTGTCAGAATATTTGAAGATTCTTTCTAGAGATCCTATAAAGCAAGTTAGAAAGTTCGACGCTTATAATGTGAATGGATTTAGATTTCGTACAGTCGATCGAGAAGTGGGTTTGATAACAAAGAATAGTGGTATATTTACATTTTCTGAAGTGGGATACTATGTAACGCTGCATGATATTATTGAATTAAACTAATATGGACATTTTTATGTTGTTTTATTCAAATGAAAATGGGTCGATATTATCAGAGGTGTTAAAAGAGATTCATTTCAATTTACTTCTGTTAACGTCTCTCGCTGGATGGATGTTGGTGATCATGAAATGCATGATCAATATATCTTATCATCTCAAGAAAAAATGGTATATTATGTGAATGATGTTGAGGATGAATGGTGGAGTGTAGTTACTCACATAATATAAAGAGATTTGTATGATATGGGTGATGAATTGGAATATTTGACCTCTGAAATTGAATGTCATCAATAACAGGAAGCAGAATTATTTGTCCATAATGATATTGGTAATATTATTCTTGCAAGGATGAATGAAGTGGATGAAGCAATGGAGCAGGAAACCGACATGATTGAAGGGGAAATTGATTGTATGTACAATTATTCATTCATGCCGAAATTACTTGTTTCATTTCTATAGTAATTCATTATTATTGTTATATATAATTTGTTTGTTAGTACTAGGCATCTATTATCTTTTTTAATTTTTTTTCTGCATAATTTTTTTGAAATATATATTTTGAACTTAATTTTATTTGATTAAATGACATTAATGCCAAGGAAGAAGCGGTATACTGTTTCTTCTAGTTCTGCGACAGATGATGATCCATATGGGTCACTCCCCATGACATCTGAGGCACCAGATGCCTACACCCCCACACCATCTCCCCATGCACCATCTCTCACACCATCAGAGGGCCTCCCATTAGAGGTTGAATCGTCAACTCCCCCTAAAGGGGCCTCATCAGTTGGGCGGTGACAGACCCCTTCCAGTACATCCCGGACATACTTGAGGGCCACAGTCATAGGTATAAATTTTAATTAAATAAATTTATTTCATTTTGTTTATACTAATTTTTTTCTCATTGATGATGAAAAAAATGAAACCGTGGATAAACACATAAAAAGCTCAGATGTTTGGAACTTGAATGGACAAAAGATATTCATGCCATTTTATTCTTATGGGGTCTCTATGGATGATGTTGCAGGGTTACTTGGCCAAATTATAGGTCAGTTGGTAGCAGAGCCCATTTCTCACCCCATTTCATATGATGATTGGAGACATATGACTCCAAACTAGAAAAATGAAGTTTTTGATTCTAAAAAAAATTAATCTTATTACATTAATGTTTAATTGAAGGCCATGTTATTAATATGTTCAAAACGAATTTCTGTATACAGATGTTCTTCCACTTCCCAGTTGCTGATGTGATAGCACGGAAGTGGACATTAAAAAATCTTGGTAAAAAATGGAAAGATTTCAAATGGATATTGTTGTGTGATTTCAATGATACTTTTTTGACCTTGGAACAAAGGTATGACAAGCTACCCAGTGGTGTACCGAAAAAGTAGTGGAATGTTTTTGTTGACAGGCATCGTGATGAGAAGCAGATGATATTGAAATATATATTATTATATTATCCTCATTTTACATTAATACATGTATATGAAGATGAGATGACATTGGATACATTACTGTTAAATTTATTTTTATTTATTTCAGGATCTATCACGATAGAATGCATCAAACAGGGCGAAGCAAGTCATCCCTCACATGGTGGGCTCAAAAAGATTTTCTAGAAGCAGAATGTCATTGGTAATATTTTAAATATTTTAAATATTTACAATACAATATTATGTATTTAATATATTGAATTTTTGATTTATCTGTGCTTAAAGCAGTCACAGAATTTAGGGCACGATGCCTCCCAGACTGAACTGTGGTTGGATGTTCACAGAAAATCATATGGCTCTTTTATTAATGATCCTTCTAACGAAGTTGGGGTATGAAGACAAATTTTTATTATAATAACTTATTATCAGTTTTTACTATGTTAATATGTATTGATATTTGATATATAGGTAAAAATTAATGAACTATGGGATTCCAATCCAGGGAAGTCCTACTCAGTCTCCCAGGATGACCCTATTGCTCAAGTCCTTGGGAAGGAGCATCCTGGTAGAGTGCGCGGGATGGGTTTGGGACCCGTACCATCTGAGGTCATTAGTAGGCCATCAGGGATTCCAACCGCATCTACTCCTGGTTATATTCAGCCCATACATGAAGATTCTCAGAGGGATATTTATTCTCTATGAGCCACAGTTCAAGACCAATGGGCTCAGATATTCGCTATGCAGAAAGCGTTGATTGATTTATATCAGTAGATGAGCATATATGCCCCCAGTGGTAGTGCATCGAGTGGTGGTGAGTAGGTAAATCACTAAAACCCAAAATCATTTAGGTTACAATCTTTTATTGGTTTTAAGTTTAATTATAAATATGAAACAATATTTAATTTTCAATATAATTTTCTTACAGGTGGCAGCAGGAGATGGAGGTGGAGAGGGTGACGATGCATCATCAGACCATGAGTAGTATTGTTGATGTGTTGAACAAATATGGGAAAGGTAGGTTTGTATATATAACATGTGTGATGTATGGAACCTTTAAAAACCTTTGGTCTTGGAGGATCATTAGTGGCTAAACTTGAATGATCACAATAACCTCAGGTGGCGAAGATAATTATGTGTTTGTTTCATTGGTTAGATGATCTATGGTAATAGGCTCTTTAATGTTTCTGTTGTAAATTCAGCATTGGGAATTGGACTCATTAGGGTGTTGCATGTCCAAACAGCCATGTTGAAGCGATATAACTAGATCAAGATGATTTTCTGAGGTGATTTTCATGATCATTTATAGTTTTTATGAGGAACATAACCACATCACATGAAAACCAATGAAACTCCCTTCCCATGAAGCCTCCCTCTTTTCTAACTTTTATTTAATGAACATATTGTGAGATTGTTAGATGACATGTCATATGATAAAAAAGAATATTCAGAGGGGTTTTACATGATTAATTGGGCTATTTGATGGGTCTTCACATGATCAGGAATAGATCACATGAATTGCATAACCCCTTGGCATGATGTTCCTAGGGTCATGTGATCATTAGCCTCATTGAAGTTCACATGGTCCTTGTGACCTTGGTGATTAATCTATATGTATACATGCTAGAATTTTCTTTCCTTTGGGTATATATTAATAAATATGCTTTGGGTATTTCTTTGTTCCAAAAATATACAATGCTCATTTGGCTACCATCAAAAAATGCCCCCCCCCCACAAAAGTGATGTTCGAAGGAACACGGACTCAGTTATGAGGTAGGGAATGACTTCATGAGTCTCTTATGATTTCTCTAGTTGGAATTCAAAGCATATTTTGGTCTTCTATAAGTCCATTCATATTCCTTGAGGTTCCCTATAAATAGGGGGTGATAGGCTGGTCATTTGACCGGTGACATGAAGCTCCATAGCTCTCAAAACCTCCTCTTTCGTGCGATTTTTCTGCAAGACAAATTCGCATGACCTCATCACAAGAACCATACAAGAGACCTAATCATTTGATCAGGTCACTTGACATCTTTTTATGATCACCTTTTTTAAATATCTCACCTAATCAATCCATGAACTAATCAATGGTAATTTATTTGATCTTTGATGCACACCCTTGGCCATTAGTCTATCTTATGTGATTCAGTTGTCTCTTGAGGATTTTTTCATCATCTACTAATCTTTATGTGATTCATGTGACCATAAAATGGTAACATGATTATAAGTATTAATAAAAATCATGTTATAAAAAGATCTTTTATGGGTTATGTGATTTTCGTGACCTAGAATGGATCATGTGGTCCACGTAATGTTTTCCATGTTATGAACTTATTTTGTTTGATTAGCACATCCGATTCTCTCTTAATGGTTGTATATCTTCTAATATATTCTCTATTCTCTTTAAATATTTCCTCTATTTCTCAAATTTCTTCTTATTTGGTAGATAGGAGATACCTTATTTCCTGGAACCATAATGTCAATCATCGATACAATGTATTTTATAACAATGATGTTTTAATGGTTCTTATTCTGACTGAACATCAAAATTATCCTCTATTGAATAGACTACCTTTATGTAGATTTGGACATCAGGATGATAGTTCTATTATTCACCTAAATATAACCTTTACTCTCACATGCTGTCACTCTTTGTTGACTATATTAAAATGATATTTTCTGAGGATAGTCAATTAATTGTGGCACCGTTCCTAGGGAAATATTATACACATAAAAATTCACCATGGTTTCATATATTCATGATATAACTCATCAATTGATTTCTCATATTTACTCAAACATGATCATCTTCTCTCTAGAAAACCAAAAAAGTGGCTTGAGCTAAAAGTGTGATTTGCACCCTAGTGGTAATTTCTCTAATGAATGGGCATTGCCATTTTAGGTTAGGTAGATCTGCACAAAATTCCCCTATCAATTGCATGTTATTCATCATTACGAGGAGACATATATTTTTTTGTTTATTATGTACCATAAACCATAATTCCATAGTGAGTTGATTAGTTGATGTTTTGTAGGAACCAAAACTATTTACCTAGCCCATGGTGAGGTAGAAATTGGCCTATGAAATATTTTTAAGCTTGGGGTAATACTTCTATTAGTGAAAAAATATGATGAATTCCTTCCCGTTGAGAATGTTTGGGATGGAAATAAATAGAATCACACCTTTTCAGGCGACACTCATTCCATTGTAAAGGAGTGGTAGAAAAAGGATTTTTACTTGCATTTGATTATTTCATTCAATGATTGGATTAATATCTTCTTTTATGGAAGTGGGGCTCAGACATCTATAGTACGCCCTCATATATTCTCATCTCAATATGTTTGGAATGTCATGGGATCATTTTGCGCTACTCTAGAATCTAGATAGTATGCCTCATGGGGCTACCAGTTGAGACTACATGTATCCCTAAGTCTTTGGTTAGCAGGATACATGGCCATGTTTTTAAATGGAGGGCTCTTATCTGTTGGGGATTCACATTCGGGAATCTGGGTCTTCATGTTGGTTATAGAAGCATGAATGGTATAAGGGAAACCTCTCAACCTATCCATTCCAAAACATCCTTATTTTTATCATCATGATGGCCATTTTCAACAGGGTAATATACCTTATTAAATTAGTGACTCTTTTAAATTATTATTTTGTTAGATAGGTGATCATTTTTAGTGTTATAAGCATCAGAATACTACCAAAATTCATGATTCTCTATTCTATCCCAGGATGCTAAATGTCTCTGGGGTTGAGGTGATGTATTTAGGTGATGAAAAGGTTATGAAATGATGTTTCCCATATTAGTAGTGATAATTGAAATATCATGCCAAGTTGTTGTTTGAGAATCCCATATGTCATTATGTAGAAGTTGATATGTGGTATGTTAATGAATGTCCCCTTTTTTGTTATTAAATGATGTTTAGAATTTTAGTTACTAGAGGAATTCGCCATGTAATTGTTGTTAAGAACTTTATTTTTCTTATAATTCTTGTTTGGTTTGTTTTTCAGGGAAGTGGTTCAGTATAAGCCGAAATTCTATTTTTATTTTCGGGTCAGCATTTCGCGGTGGTTTTAACCGCCGCAAATGTTTTACCAGTTTTACATTTAGTGGTGGTTCAAAACACCGCTAAATGTAATGAGCAATACACTTAGCGGCGGTTAAAATCACCATGAAATCATGCCAGAATTAGCGGCGGGTTGAACTACCGCTAAGCAGGCGCATGACATGCCTGAATTTCACAGCAATTATAGCTTTCGCTAATTAAATAGCCCGTAAAAACACCACTAAATTTACCAAAAACCACCGCGAAATCAGGTACTATGACGCTTTTCTTTGACCGCCGTGACTTGCATAAAAATTCCGCTAATATATTGCCGACTCCCAGTTTAGCGGCAGTTTCTGTAAACCACCGCCAAACCATATAGAGGTGGTTTAAACCACCACTAATAGGCGGTTTTCTTGTAGTGTTTGTTTTTAAAAATGGATTCTTGAGCTAGAAATGGGATTTATAATTTTTCAAGGCTTTATGGAATACCAATGGTAGGTGATCGGTTTAAAAGCCTAGTTATGTTTTCTAAAAATGTTTTTCAAAATTTGGGATCTTAATGTTTTGAAAAAGGAATATGTAATTGTTTGATGTTTTATCATGATTTTTTTGAATTTCCATTTTGGAAAATTTTATCATTATATTGGGTATGTTGGAATGATTTTAGTCCAACAGGTCTTGAAATGGACAATTGATTTTGAAATCAGATTCATTTCTTGGGATTTTTTTGGAAATGTTGGTTTTTTAAAGTGGTTATTGGATTATTTTATGGTGGTGTTGTGGTTTATTTCTAGTTGAGTTTTGATTTTTTTGATTTGGTTTTGTGACGTTTAGGTTATTGAAAATGTTTTTTTAATGTTATTTGGTTAGGTGTTTGTTTAATGAATATTTCGTTGGGTGTTTTTACGTTATTTAGAGTTTGCTTCCCAGAATGTTCTAAAGGATTCTAAGGGGTCCCATCCGATTTTGGGGTTTTCCCAAACTCTTAGTGGGGTGGTAGAGTTAGGTTATTTTCATATTTTACCTATTTTATATTTTTTCCAGGGACTATTAGGGGTTGTAAGATGGATTAGCTCATGGGTGTTTGTAAGAACATGGATCTTTTTTCAGGTATGTTTTCCCTTTTTCTGGAGTTTTTAAGGAAAATAAATTTTCTGAAAATTTCAGAAGTACACGCTGTGTAATTTTTGAGTACACGCCGTTTACTCTGTTCCGGCTCGAAGCTGTTTATTGGCCGTGTCCGGGCCACACACACGGCGTGTAAGACTGAGGTGGAGGCCAGTTAATTCGGAGTATGGAAAAATTGAAGTACACGCTGTGTACTCAAGAAGTACACGTCGTGTACATTATTTTTTCATTAAATGGGCAGGGGTCACGCCTAACCCTATTTCCATCTTCTTCTCATGTTTTTGACCATCTGAGAGTGACCATACGGCTGGATCTTTGACGAAGTCCTACCTCGCCGTCTGTTATCATATTCGAGAACGGCCAGTTGAGTTGGAATCGTAGTGGTGAGTTCTTCCTTCTGCTTTAGCCTTGTTTCTTGATTCCTCCTCGTTTCCATGTTATCATGGATGAAGGTTTTGTGCGTTTTCTCAAATCTACATTGTTCTAAGAGGAATTTATCGTCAAGGTTCGCGTATATCGGTCTCTTCAGATCAAGGTAGGTGGTTTGTGCCTTTTCGTAGAAAGTTGATGAATAATGTGTGAAATTTCCACCAATACCCTTGAACAGGGTATTGCGTGTTTCCGGTATTTCCCTTGTTACTTTCCAGCATTGCTTGATTGCTTTAGTAGAGGTTATTACTTGTGATTAGAGTAATTTGTTTGTGCTCAGATTTCTTTTCTATGCTTGTTCTGCCTATTTGGTGTTTTACCAGTTGCCATGCCTAGTTTTAGGACAGTGGAACTGTTGTTTTATTTATTGCTGTTGAGCCTTAGTTGATAGCCAAGTTGTTCTTGAGGCTTACTTGGACGATATACATGCACTAAGCATGTTTAGATATACTCAGGACTGTGAGAACCTAGAGTAGTAGACCAAAGGGAGAATTGACGGAAGGGCTTCTCCAGAGTGTCTTTTAATCACGATGCGAGACCAATGGGAGAATTGATGGAAGGGATTCACCAGAGTTTCTTTTATTTATGACATGGTCCAGAGGGGGAATTGACATTGAGTTCTTCCCCAGAGAGCCTTTAGCAAGATACGAGACTATAGGGGGAATTTACAGTGAGTGCTTCCCTGGAGAGTCTGCTTACTTACATAGGGGAACCAGAGGGATGAGACTGTGTGTGCCTCCCAAAGGGTTGATATTACTTAGAGGTTGAACCATAGGGGTTAGACTGTGAGAGCTACACAGAGGGTCACCTATTTTCTTCTTGTGGCTGATTGCTTACTTGTGTTCTTTATTTGTTAGAACTTTGGATTTTAGCTACTTGTAATTTTCTATTTACTGCTTCTTGTTTTATTACTGCATGTATTCACTGACTGTTAGGCACAAATCTATGGGTGATTTCCTACTAGGATTGAATCTCACACCCTGTTTGGGCCATGCTTTTGGGCCCAAGAAGACTATGTTGCTGCAGGAATAGATAAGGGCAAGCGCTCTTCTACTTCAAGATCTTGACTGCATCAGGAGCTGGGGAGCATGGGACAGAGTTGTGACTCACGATGCTGTGGAGATTATTTTGTTTTTCTTTTTCACATTGTTTCAGTTATATTTCAGCACGTTTTTGTGTTTTCTATTCTCCTTAGATACTTGTACCTGCTGCATCATTTTCATCATAGTTATATATCTACATTGCTTCTGTTGTTCGGTTTCTATTGTTATGCATGCTGTTTACTTCTTCTGTTGTTTAGTTTTGTTTTCCTACCTTGTATACCTTACCAAATGAGCGTATAGTTTCCCCACCAACTCAATAAGGCCCTCGCTTCTAGTCGGCAGCCTATGGCATTCGGGGAAATGCGCTTGAGGTCATGTGGCGAACTGGGTACGGGGCACCAGTGGAGGGGCTCCGGACTCAGGACGTTTCAATGTGGTATCATAGGAGTTCTTTTCTCTTGCCTTACTGTTTGGAGACCTTAAACAGGGATAGGATGGATTCTGTACTTGGCATTAAGCTGTTCTTGGGAGTAGCTAACCCGTGAACAGGGAAAATCGATACTACCTCGTTAATTAGAGTTTTCTGGTTTTGAGATTTTATGGTTGGTATGTTTTCACCTAGAGTGATTCGTATGACTTGTGCGGTTATTGTTTTGATATTTCAGTTCTATTTCTATCGCAACCCGATGAGATGAGGGTATGCAATCTCATGCATCATATAGAAATTTTTAGGAATCACATGCGATGCATTCTTGCCATGAAATATAGGGTGCATTAGCGATTTCATGATATTATGATAGACTATGTGTAGATTATGCATGCTGTTGTGATAGTTGCTGGATATATTCTCTACTATTATGTTAGAAAACTTTTTGTTTTGTTCTTTGCTTAATTTGAATGCCAAATTTTGGTTCTTGAGGTGTTATGGGCCCTCAAGGATCAGAACATGTAACTTTTTGCCTTGTTTTTGTGTTTTGGGATTCTGTGTAGTTTCTAAGCTACTGCCCAGAAAAACCCAAAATACACGACGTGTACCTTTTAGATACATGCCGTGTAGTTTTCAGGCCGTGTCACTGACCATGTGAGCCGAACACGGTGTCGTGGAAGTAACGTCGGGAACACGCCGTGTACCATAGGCACACGTCGTGTGAGTTTGGAGCCGTATACCCGGCCGTGTCACTAACAACATGGGCCGGGGAAGCTCAGGTAGAACACGTCGTGTCAATAGGAAACACGCCGTGTAGTATTTCCTAGGTACCCAGCCGTGTCACGAATAGCACGGGACGGTGTCGCCTTCGCCTATGCATGCCGTTCTTGTTCAGAGCACGCATTTTAAGGTACTGCCGTGTAGACGGACGTTTACTCAACAACACGGACCGCCAAAGCCTTGTCTAGTGCATGCCGTGTTTGTTTCGAACACGCCGTGTAGTATTGGGTTGAGTCGGACCGTGTGGGTTAGCCGTGTAAGGAGACTCAGGCATGGGAATAGTTTTCAAGTACATGACGTGTGTGGGGTTAAACACATCGTGTAGTTTGAATTGTACACGACTTATAGGGTGAGAGTACATGCCCATGTCAGTGGTTTAAGAAGACACGCCGTGTAGTTTTATACACGTCGTGTAGTCGTGTTTTGCAATCTTGTGTGTTTTTCTTCCCGTGTTCCCATTTTGTAATCTTGTGTTCCTTGTCCTTGTTTTCCTGATCTAAGGTGTTCTTTTGATCATTCAGAGCTATGCCTCCAAGACGTCCTTCGGTCGTACGTCCGTCGTCAGGCAGTGATCAAATGCCAGATAGGGCTGATTGGGGACTTCCTATCGATCCCCCAGCCGAGCCAGCCTTGGCACCAGTTGTGGTACCAGTCATGAGCGTTGATGCGCAGTTTAGGGAAGGTTTCATGAGGATGATGCTGGCCTTCCAGGGAGCACCGCCTCCCGCCTCGTCTATTGAATATTTGACACTGGTCATTCAGCAGCAGTATCCTCCCACGTTCTTAGGGGAGGGAGGACCTCAGGCTGCATAGTCATGGATGGAATCCATGCTGACTATCTTGGAACATCTGGAGGTGCCTCCAGAGAGGCGAGTTAAGCTCGCCACCTACATGCTCTGAGACTCCGCCAAGAGGTGGTGGGACATGATCTCACAGGTGGGTCAGTAGCAGGCTATGGCTTGGGAGGAGTTTCAACGCATGTTCTACGACTACTTCTACCCGAAGACCCTGAGGGCCGATCGAGCCGAGGAGTTCATGAGCTTAGAGCAGGGTACTTTATCTGTCATGGAATATTCCTCTCATTTCACTCAGCTACAGTGTTTTACACCCATTCGGGATGGGAGTGTGGTATTCTTGGCGAGGATGTTTGAGGATGGACTCAGGCGGGAGATTTTCTCGCAGATGAACATCTTCCAGCTGACGTCCATTACTTCCATCGTCTACCAGGAAATGATTGCAGAGCGCAATCTGAGAGACTCTGGAGCTAAGAGTTAGGGCAGTTCTGCTTCCAGAGCTAGCTTCTTTTCAGATGACAGCAAGAATCACCGTTGAGAGCCTACACACGATGATGCGAGGAAGCAAGACGCAGCATCAGGCAATCAGGTGACATGCTACCGTGTGGCCGGACAGGGCACACGAGGCCGCAGTGCCAGAGAGACCCCATGGAGTGGCGATCATGAGGCAATATGGGTCACCTTCAGCATTTCTACCAGGTTTTGTCACCGACAACAGGTGACTAGGGTTCTTCCATGGCTCCTCGTTCAGGAGCAGCCCCACCAGTCTCTTACAAGTCAGGTAACTGGAGTTCTTCCGGCCGTTCAATCCGAGGTGGAGGTCGAGGCCATGGTAGTCAGCCACCACTTCCTCAGCACTAGTAGGGAGGTTCAACTCAGAGTAGTCAGTCAAGGGGGCATGGTCGCGGTGCAGGCCAGTCTTTCACCGTGGAGCAGACTTATCATGAGCAGGATCCTGACTCTTCTACTGTTCGAGGTACGATTTTAGTATCCTTAGTTTTAGCTTTGTAGCTTTTCGATACTGGTGCTACGCTTAGCTTTATCTGTGTTGCTATTTTGGATATCCTTGGACTCTGCATCTTTGCTTCTGCCGACTCGTTGACACTAGACACACCTTTGGGAATGAGGACATCTATTGTACGTTAGTGTAGAGAGTGACCTCTCGAGATTGCACGGTATCGCTTCTTATGGGATCTCTATGTCCTAGAGATGACATAATATGATTTTATCCTTGGAATGGACTGGTTGATTCCCTTCCAGAAATTCGTCGACTGCTATAGTCGTAGAGTCGGTTTCATTTCACCAGAAGTTGAGTCTTTCCTTCATAGAGGCAAATGGGATGTTCGGGTGAGTCGGGAAGGACTTGAGCATCTTGGGCAAGGAGGAGTGACGGCCCAGATTGCTAGTATTTATCTAGATGATCAGGGGACTCCACAGTTGGACATTCCTCCAGTGGTGGATCGCTTCATGGATGTTTTTCCAGAGGACTTTTCGGGTTTGCCTCTGGAGTGTGAGGTAGACTTCTCTATTGAAGAAGGAAGATGGTACCCTTCAGCTTTGTGTGGATTATAGGAAGTTGAACCAGTTGACGATCAAGAAACAATATCCTTTTCTGATGATTGATGACCTTTTTGATCATCTTCGAGGAGCCCAGTTGTTCTCAAAGATCGACCTGAGGTCCGATTATCATCAGTTTCCTGTTAGACCATCAGATATACCTCTAAGAGCCTTTAGGAGAAGGTATGGTCTTTATTAGTATACAGTCATGTCGTTCGGACTCACGAATTCACCTGCAATTTTCATGGCTCTTATGAACCGAGTGTACCATCTTTATGTGGATTCCCTCGTCGTGGTCTTCATTGATGATATCTTGGTGAACTCTCACACTCGACACGACCATGACATGCATCTTGAGATCGTTCTGAGTACACTAAGAGTGCATCAGCTTTATGCTAAACTATCGAAGTGCCACTTCTGGTTGGATCAGATTCACTTCTTGGGTCACGTCATCTTAGAGGCGTGAGTATCTGTGGACCCATAGAAAGTGAGAGCTGTAGTTTCATGGGAGCAACCGAAAAACATTTTTGAGGTATGGAGCTTCCTAGGGATGGATGGAAACTACAGACGCTTCATTCGGGGCTTTTCTCGTCTAGTAGCACCTTTGAAAGGTCTGACCAAGAATGGGGAGAAGTTCTTATGGTCAGATACTTGTGAGTTAGCCTTTTAGGAGCTGAAAGGGAGGTTGACGTCAGCACTGATACTAGTCTTTCCGGAGCCAAGCAAGAGCTACGTTGTTTACTGTGATGCTTCGGGAATCAGTCTGGGAGCTGTGCTTATGCAGGGAGATGGAGTCATTGTGTATGGCTCTCGGCAGCTGAGGCCACATGAGAGGAACTACCCTACGCATGATCTGGAGTTGGCAGCTGTTGTCTATGCCCTGCGCTGTTGGAGACACTATATTTTTGGAGAGCACTTTGTGGTCTTCACTGACCACAAGAGTCTCAATTATATCTTCACTCAGCATGATCTGAATCCTAGGCAGCGCAGGTGGGTTGAGTATCTACAGTATTTTGACTTTGAGCTTGCCAATACACCGGGAAAGGGAAATGCCGTGGCAGATGCATTAAGAAGGAGAAATCATATTCAGTCAGTTCATGAGGCTAGTAGTGATTGGATGATGATGGCTCTATTCTCTGAGATGCATCTGGAGGTGCACGACAGACGGGGACAGGCCGTTCTATCTTCAGTAGCTGTTACCACCACGCTACTTGATCAGGTATGGATGAGGCAGCTATCAGACTCAGAAGGCTTAGTCCTGCTGGAGAGTGTGTTAGGAGGGGACCCTCTTTCTGGATGGACAGTGGGTGAGGATGAGATCTTGCGTTTCTGAGGATGCGTATGGGCGCCAGCAAACATACGCGAGGAGCTGATGCGGGATTTCAATTCCTCAGTTTGGGAAGTTCATCGTGGCATCACCAAGATGTACCAGGATCTTCATCGCCAGTAATGGTGGCCAGGTATGAAGAAGGATGTTTCTGGATTTTTCATGAGATATTCTACTTGTCAGTAGGTGAAAGCAGATCATTAGTGACCGGGAGGCCTTTTATAACAGTTATCCATTCCAGAGTGGAAGTCGAATGATGTTGCGATGGATTTCATGACTGGGTTGCCGAGATCACCTCGACGGAACGATGCTGTTGGGGTTATCGTCGACAGGCTTACAAAGGTTGCTCACTTCTTGCCGATCAAGGAGACCTTCAGTGTCGATGATCTGGGAGGACATTACATCAGTTAGATCTTTCATCTGCATGGATTTCCACGCTATATTGTTTCAGATAGAGATGCACACTTTACCTCTCGGTTCTGGTAGAGACTTCAGAAGGCCTTGGGTGCACATGTACTTTTGAGTACAACTTACCATCCCAAGACTGATGGCAAGTCCGAGCACACGATCAAGGTGCTTGAGGATATGCTCCGAGCTTGCATCCTTGACATTGGTGGTTCTTGGGAGAAGTATATTCCTCTGGTGGAGTTCTCCTACAACAATAGTTTCCAGGCAAGCATTCAGATGGAACCATATGAGGCTTTGTACGGTAGGCCATGCCAATCACCCTTATGCTGGCTAGAGGCAGGAGAGGTAGCTTTGCTGGGACCTCGTCTTGTACAGGAGACTTTAGATCAGATAGAGCTAATTCAGAAGAGGATGGATACAACACAGTCTCGACAGTCGTCTTTTGATGATCAGCGGAGATGACCTCTAGAGTTCGAGTTTGGTGATCGGTTTTTTCTACGTGTCACACCTAGGTTGGTACACAAAAGGATTCAGACACAGGGTAAGCTTTCTCCATGGTACATCAGACCGTTTGAGGTTTTTGAGGGAGTGGGGAAGGTCGCCTATTGGTTGCTGCTACCTCAGAGGTATTGGGCCATGCACGACGTCTTCCACATCACTCAGCTCCGAAGTAACTTTTTAGAACTATCTCATGTCTTCTAGTTTGAGGAAGTCGAGCATGAAGCTGATGCATTATTCGAGATGCATCCTATCCGGATTGTCGATCTTAGTACGAAGGTTCTCCACGGGCGGTCTATTCCTCTCGTATGGGTGCTATGGCAGTACGGGCGAGTACAGGACTAGACATGGGAGAGGGAGGCCGATATATGATCATAGTGGCTGGAGCTATTTGGGGATTCTTCTTCTCCACCTCATTAAGGAAATTTGGGGAAGAATTTTTTTAAGGGGGGAAGTATGTAAGAACCCAGATCTTCGTTCAGGTATGTTTTCCCTTTTTCAAGAGTTTTTAAGGAAAATAAATTTTCAGGAAATTTCTGAAGTACACGCAGTGTACTTTTTTAGTACACGCCATGTACTCTGTTCCGGCTCTAAGTCGTGTGATGGCCGTGTCCGGGCCACACACATGGTGTGTAAGGCTGAGGTGGAGGCCGGTTAATTCACAGTACTGAAAAATTGATGTACACGATGTGTAATCAAGAACTACACGCCGTGTACATTCTTTTTTTCATTAAATGGACTGGGGTCACGCCTAACCCTATTTCCTTCTTCTTCTCAAGTTTTCGACCATCCAAGAGCGACTGTACGACCAGATCATCGACGGAGTCCTGCCTCACCGTCCGTTCTCCTATTCGATCACGGTCAGTTGTGTTGGAATCACAACGGTGAGTTCTTCCTTCTACTTTAGCCTTGTTTCTTGATTCCTCCTCATTTCCATGTTATCGTGGGATGAACATTTTGTGCATTTTCTTAGATCTAAGTTGTTCTAAGAGGAATCTGTCGTCATGGTTATTGTATATCGGTCTCTTCAGATCGAGGTAGGTGGTTTGTGCCTTTATTTAGAAAGTTAATGAATATTGTGTGCAATTTCCACCAATACCCTTGAAATGGGTATTGCGTGTTTCCTATTTTTCCCTTGTTACTTTCCTGCGTTGCGTGATTGCTTTAGAAGAGGTTATTTCTTGTGATTAGAGTAATTTTTTTTGTGCTCAGATTGCTTTGCCCTGATTGTTCTGCCTGTTTGGCATTTTCCCAGTTGCCATGCCTAGTCGTATAATAGTGGAACTGTTGTTTTATTTATTGTTTTTGAGCCTTAGTTGATAGCCAAGTATTTCTTAAGGTTTACTTGGATGATACACATGCACTGAGCATGTTTAGTTATACTCAGGACTATGAGAACCTAAAGTAGTATACCAAAGGGAGAATTTACGGAAGGCCTACTCCAGAGTGCCTTTTATTTACGACGTGGGCCAAAGGGGGAATTAACGTTGAGTGCTTCCACAGAGAGCCTTTAGCACGATACGAGACTATAGGGGGAATTGACGGTGAGTGCTTCCTCAGAGAGTCTACTTACTTGCATAGGTGAACCAGATGGGTGAGACTGTGTATGCCTCCCATATGGGTTTCTAGTACTTAGATGTTGAACCATAGGGGTTAGACTATGAGAGCTACCCAGAGGGTTACCTATTTTCTTCTTGTAGATGACTTCTAACTTGTGTGCTTTACTTGTTAGAACTGTGGATTTTAGCTGCTTGTACTTTTCTATTTACTGCTTCTTGTTTTAGTACTTCCATGTATTCATTGACTGTTAGGCACAAATATTTGGGTGATTGCCTACTGGGATTGTATCTCACACCCTGTTTGGGCCATTCTTTTGGGCCCAAGCAGACTATGTTGCTGCAGGTATAGATAATGGCAAGCGCCCTAACACTTCAGGATCTTGACTTCATCAGGAGCTGGGGAGCATGGGACCAAGCCGTGGCTCGTGATGCTAAAGAGATTATTTTGTTTTTCCTTTTCACTTGGTTTTAGTTTTATTTCAGCACATTGTTGTGTTTTCTGTTTTCCTTAGATACTTTTACCTGCTACATCATTTTCATCATAGTTATATATCAACATTTCTTCCGTTGTTCAGTTTCTATTGTTATGCATTTCATTTACTTATTCCATTATTTATTGTTGTTTTCATTCCTTGTATACCTTACCAAATGAGGGAATAGTTTCCCCACCAACTCACCAAGGCCCTCGCTTCTAGTCAGCAGCCTCAGGCATTTGGGGAAATGCGCTTGAGGTCATGTGGTGAACTGGGTACGGGGCACCAGTGGAGGAGCTCCGGACTCGGGACGTTACTGTGTTTAACTGGACCAACAAATGGTGAAGGATTAAGTTAACCACTTTATGGGGATATATTAATTTTATCTAGAAATATAGTTGGTGTATCTATTAGAAGAACCTATCTTCTTGTGGGTTATTCATCATAGTAAATTTTATTCATTAGTTTTCTCATCTTGTTAATCAAACCAAGCACTAGTTATCTTCAATGTGGTCGGTTTAGAGTCTCTTTGCTATTTTTCATAATTCATGAAAAAATGTTGATTTTTTGGCCATTTAGAAGTTCTATATACTACATTTACATAAGAGGTTTCTTAGGAAGATTTTTCATTCCCTGGCCATGGGGAAGTTGAATCATCAAGACATCATGGATACATCCATATGTCCTAAAGAAAATCATTTCATGTAGTTATGGAATTTTTGGGTGTGGAGGATATTGATGAAACTTTTCTTCTACATTAGATAGAAATAAACTTGATTGATTACAATGGTAGTTATTGGATTTTGGACAATTTATTTATAGTTTTTGTAGAATTTATTTTGAATGGATTTTTTATGTATCGTTTGTTTGGAGATTCTTGAATCTTAGGGAAATTATGAACCTTGGTTGGGGATTGTTCTTAATTTTAGTCTCTTTCATTACATCCCCAATGAGTAGGGGTGGGGTGGGGTTCATCCATGGTAGTTGGGTTTTAAATGGTGGTGATAACACCATATATGAGATAATGGTGACCCTAGATCTTTTTTCATTGTATTTTCATAGTTACTCATGTGACTATTTGATTTCAGCCTACCTGACCTTGACCATACTAGTTTTACTAGCATGGGGAATCTATCTTGTGAAATATTCTCATAGAGATTCTGAATAGTCCAGGACGGGTTTTCATGGTGATTTCTATATGAGGGGTGAGGGTGTTACATGTTTTTATGATGTATTTTTAGGTTTGAGTCTATTCTATTGGGTCCCTTGTTGGATGGTCCATGTTTGTTAGTCTTGCACGTTTTCTCATCAGGTGTAGGATTGTTTCTTTAATGATTAATTTTTAAATTTCATTTGGGATCAATTTTTCAAAATAAGGGTTAGTGGTAACAATTGGTCTTCAGGTTTCAATAACCTCATCTTGGGTAGTGGATTCATTCATATAATGTCATGAACAACTAATTATTTGGTACTTTCTATGGGAGTAAATTGTCATAGTGGGGATAATTGTCAAACACTGAACCTCAAATATTAATTATTTTTAATTATTTAATTATTACCCAACTGTGATTTTGTGTTTAGGCCAGTCCGGGTTTAAAATTTAAATTTTAAATTTTTTAATACAAGTGAATGGTTAGAGACTTGTTAGTATAAACCATGTGTATACCATGATAGTATTTCTATAGTTTTATCAGATCCAACCACAAAACTTGTACATGATTTCCCAAACCATGCATCTTTCCTTTTCATAGGGTCAAGAGCATCTAGTATAGGTATACGATTGGCACATGGATGGGCTAACCTTGCGGTTAAGCATTGAGTGGTATCTACAATTTAAAAAATAGAAATAGAGATAATAATAATATTAATTAAAATTAATATAATAATAATAATAACATAATATCACCCCATCATCCCTCTCATGGACAAATCCCCCTTCCCTTAACCCTCTACCAGAATGCCACTTTATAGGGGATTCCCCATGCATGCCACTGCCTGATCCCCTCTCCCTATGATGTTGGATTTCCAATAAAATTTATTATGTGGTTTGTTGAAGTAGTTTTTTCTTCATATCCTCTTCCATATTCTCTTCAAATTAATTGGTTTCACTTTTCCCACTTCTAGTGTGCAATCCATAACTGAACTGTAACCTGATTTTGGTTGTGGTATTTATTGATTTTCTATTCTTATCTTTCATGGTGTTATATTGATAGTCATTCTAGACAGTAATATTTAAGGCACAAATATCTCTTTGGGGTTTGGGTAGGTTTTTCATCATTATTCAATTTTAGAAGGTTTTTAATTTAGTAATTTTTTCTTATTTTTGAGTTTCTGGTATTTTTCTCTAGTTCATTTTCAACTATCATTCATGAAGGTGATGTACACACATATGAGTGGGTAAGGAATTTATATATATATGTATCCACTTTGTTGATATTTTCTCATGGTGAGGGGAACATCTTTATTGCAAATGGGGGAATTTATATATATATATATGTATAAAATAATGTGTATGTAATAATAAAAGAGTGGGATGGGATTTCCATTTTCAAAAGATTCATGATTCTATGCAGGTTTCATATGTATTATCCTTTAAAATTAGAATCATTAGTTTCATGCTACTTTTAAAATGTGATTAATATTTTATATAAAATGTATATGCAATATAATTGGTTGTGGTTCTTGGAAAGTGGTTGATCACTTATGTTCAAGATTTTACTAAATATTATGATATGAATATTTCTTGTTAATGCTTTCTTTCATTATTATTTTGAAATTTATGGTATTTTAAATGTTTTATTGGTTTCCAAATTAATTTCTAGCATAAAAAGTGTTAATTTTAAATGGATTTCTCTAAAAGGATAATTTTTTTATTTTAATAGTGAGTCTGAATTTTGACATTGAAATATTTTATAAAACAGAAAACCACTCATAATACATTACCATTAAATTATAAATGTGATGTATGTGTTATATGTTTGGTGTGTGAAACATTCCTAGTAAATAGGTTTTTTCTTATTTTAGGTGACTTGTACAATGGATGTGCTTAATGGGGTAGATTGAAGGTGAGTAGGATGATGGGGTTTGGGTAAAAAATATGATATATATATATATATATATTATCATGATAAAAAATCACTTCAAATTGATCATGGAACATGGGAACCCTATGTACATAGGTGGGAAGGGTTTGTCTAGTATTCCAGGAGTTTCAGTAAGGCCATGGCTTAGTATCTGTAGGAGGATTATGTGACAACAATAACAAAACTATGATAATGGGGATTGGATGGATCAAGTAAGAGAGAGAAATTCATGTCTCTGGTTGATCAATAAGTGTACAAGGATCATTTTATCCCGTTAACCCTAGTTACTTATGAATTTACCATAGTTGGTGCTATCATTTTACTCCTTTCTATAGTAGTATTTGTAAAATTTACTGGTACTTAGTTTACTTTTTAGGTCCACATATTAAAAATATTGTAATATTTTCTCTGTACATTGTACCTTGTGATGTGATTTTAAAATTGTGTTCTTATCACTGAGACTCTTGTTTTTTCAGATCCTTTTTATAAATGTTATATTGGATAATACCTCACTCTTTGGAAAAAAGCTATGGGAATCAAAGAGAAAAAATGGTTTTTATAGCATTATCATGTTACTTGTTTTAAAAGTAAATGGAAACCCATATTTTTATACATCCAATTTAAAACTAACATGACTTGGTTTTCTTTTTAAATTAATGTCATAGGGAATAGATTATTTAGGAATTCCTACTAGGTTTTAAACATCCCTCCTATAACGCTATCACTATTTTTAATTTATGGGGTCACTTATATCTCATACATGATCACCTTGAAGAGTTGTTGGTGTAATGGTTTATGGTGACCTATAGTTTTATGTGGATTCATTTCTGGTTTTATTTCTTTCTATATTCCCATCCAGGCTTATTTTTTTTATTTACTTATTTATCTATTTTCCATGTTATAAATAATTACCAACAGAGTATTATTAATTCCCTAAATTACTATCTAGACTGGGAGGATTAGGAATTCCTTTCAATAATAATCCAAGGATGACTCAGCGACTAGACTAGTTCAGGGATAACCTGGGTGGGTTTGTGGCTTACCATGTCATACCACAGTCTATCAATATCACAAGAATAACCCCTAGTAGTTACACTATCACTGATATTTTTATATATAGACACCCAAAGAACCTAATGATTCAATACACTTTGTTTTAAAAAACATTTGTATAAAATGAGATCATAATAAAGAATACATTTTCACAATGATTTATTACCACTATCATGTTGAAAATCCATTTTAGAGTCAAAATCAGCATTATGGATTTTCATCAAATGGATAATGTGCATAAATATGTTTTTATAGAAAAAACCCATTTGAAAACATGAATCCCATTAAAAAATTATATATTCACTACTACAAAAGAGGAAATTAATAATACTAGAAATAAAATCTATCAATTCATGAGAAGCATTGACTACCTAAGCGAGATTAAAAGACCTAATCTTTTATCCATGCTAAAAAGTGCTGATAATGGGGTTCATTATTGGAACTAAAAAAGCAAGGATAAAGGTTTCATTTTTCAGTGCATTTAGAAGTTATGATAAAGGACCACATTTATCAATGATGTTATTTAAAATAGATAGAGGTACTATTTATCAGTGCATAAAGAAGCACCGATGATGGGTACCTTTATTTGTTATTTTAAAATCATTGAAAAATGGGTCCTTTACTTATTCTTTTAAAAGTGTTGAAAAAGGGCCATACTATAGTGTGTTGCAACAACACCATTTAGTACGAGTCGAATGTGCTGTAACCGCACACCATAGTACCAAAAACACAAAAGATATAAAAATAAACAACCCCCAATAAAAAATTAAATGAAATGAAATTTATAACACAAATAAAAGAAAAAACACTATATTATATACATTTCAAACATTTTTTATACAATTAAAAAAAATAAAAACTATTATATAAATTAAAAAATATCAGTGTTCTTTTTTCATATAATCTTGACCCTGACTCAGGATATTTCCAAACTAACTACCGCTTCTCGAACAAAATGATGTATATGTATAAGAAAACAATTCTTATATAAGAAATAATATAAAGAAATAAATTAATATAAAGTGTTAATTTGACTATAATTGATGAAGATTTTAAATAAAAAAAGTAAAATGGAGTCATACCTAACACACAATGCATCATATTATGGTGTGGATGATTCCAACACATCTCAATTGACTTGGGTTCATTTTACAAATGTATCAAAATAATCTAAATGGGATTTCTCAATTTTGAGTACGTCCAGTGTATTTGTTTTATAGAAATGTAATTTTAAACTACAAACACGCAATTTGACTCATACCAATCACATTGTATCTAGATTTTATGTAATATTGATTCCTACGCATCACAAATGACATTAGAATATTTGTCATAAAATATCATGGAAATCCAAGCATGATTTCTTAGTTTTTATTGAGTGAATATTTTTGTATTAAAATGTCGATTTTAAACTGATAACAAACACATTGAGTCAAACCTAGCACATCGTGTATCAGATTGAGGTGTGTCAGATTCTTACATGTCTCAAATTACTTATTGATTATTTTACTAATGTATCAAAACAATAAGAATGTGTTTTATTGGTTTTGAGTAGGAGAATTTTCCTTTTTACTAAAATTGATATCAATTTTAAATAAAGACACACTTTGAGTTATTATAGTCACAGTATGAGTCTGATTGAGGTGTAGATAATTCTTACAAATCTCAAATGACTTATGGATCATTTTCACAAAGTATGAAAACATTATGAATGCGTTTTCTCGGCTTCGAGTACGTTATTTTTATTTTTTAATAAAATTTCATTTTATACATGAAATAAAAACATTGAGTAATACTGATCACATCGTGTATCAGATAAAGATGAGGCCAATTCTTACACATCATTTTTGAATTATAAATTGATTTCATAAATTTTCATTCAAATTTGAGTGTGTTTTCTCAGTTTTCACAGAGTAACACTTTTTGAACTAAAATGTCAGTTTTAATTAAATAACAGACACATTATGTCATACCGAGCACATCATGAATCATATTGAGGTGAGAATGATTGAAAAACATCAAAAATTAAATATGGTTCATTTCCATAAAGTATCAATACAATCTTAAATATTTTTTTTTGGATTTATGTAGGTTAGTTTGTCTTTTACTAATTATTGTGAATTTTAAAAAAATACACCCATTGAGTCATACCAGTCACACCCTACATCATATTGATGTGAAGATGATTTGTAAATGCCCCAAATTATATATGGATCATTGTCCTAATGTTTCAAAAAAATCTGAATTTGATTTCTTGGTTTTGAGTTTGTCAGTTTTCTTATTTTTAAATGTCATTTTAATAATAAAAAGTACACATTGACTCATACTGATCACATCATATATTGGTTTTATGTGAGACTAATTCATACAAGTCACAAATTAATTATTAAATGATTTTCTAAATTATCATTAAAATCTTATTGAGTTTTCCTTATTTTAAATGAGTGAGACTTTTTGAACTAAAATATATATTTTAAACTGATAACGGACACATTGAGTCATACGAGGAACATCTTGTATCAAATTGAGGTAAAACTGATTCCTATAAACGAAAAATTACATATAGATCATTGTACTATATTATCTGAACAATATAAATGTTTTTTCTCAGTTATGAGTAGGTCTGTTGTGCTTTTTACTAAAATTAATGTCAATTTTAAATAAAAAGATTCACTTGGAGTCTTATTGGTCACACTTTCCATTGGATTTAGGTACAACTAATTAATATACATATCAAACAACTTATGGGTTATTTTCATAAATAAGATGAAAAATTTGAATGCGTTTCTTTTGTTTTTTTAGGTTAGTTGTCCTTTTTAGAAAAATTGATTCCAATTTAAAATAATGATGCACATAGAGTCATACCGGTCACACTATGTGTCAGATTGAGATCCAGATGATTCTTATACATTCAAAATGACATATGGATAATTTTAATAAATAATGAAAAATATGAATAAGTTTTTTTGATTTTATGTCCATCACTTATCTTTTGTAATAAAATGTCATTTTAAACATGAAATATGCACTTTGACTAATACAGATCACTGTGTGTATCAGCTCGATGTGAGAATGATTCCTAAACATATCAATTCATTTAGAAATAGATTGAATTAATTATAAAAAAGATATAATTGTGTTTTATTTTTTTATGGAGTGACACTTTTTTTATGAAAAATATCGATTTTAAATTATTAACGGTCACATTGAGTCATACCCCACACATCATGTATCTGATTATGGTGAGGTTGATTCCTACATGTCACAAATGACTTATGGATCATTTTATTAAAGTGTTAAAACAAATATGAATATGTCTACATGGTTTTGATTATTCAACTTTTCTTTTAAAAAAAAATTAATGTCATTTTAAAATATAAATATTTATTTTGAGTCATATCGGTCACACCATATCTCTGATTGAGGTGTAACTAATTCCAAAATGTCTCAATGTATCAAAAAATCATAACTATCAATGTTAACATGATTTTCATTTAATTTAATCATATAACTTCAGAAACTTCATATTGAGTCGATGTTCTTAGCTGAAAAATCTTTCTCATTATTGAAATATATAAGAGTAGAGGAAGATCATGTTCCCATTATATCATGAGAAGTCACTGAAACATGAACATGGGATTCCTATACTCATCTAGATTTTAACGATAATAGTATTTCATCAAATAACATAGACTCAATCAGTAGTGTTCGTAGGTTGACAATGAATGACAATAGAAAGATTGGTTACTTTGTTAAAATAGGAAATTTCATTTCATTTGCGCTTTTTTGCATATAGTTGAAAGAAAAATATAACTTACCAAATGACCTTCGAAAAAAACTAAATATGTATCAGATAAAACTGATAAGGAAATTAACATAAAAAAACCGATAAAATGATGAAAAATTAATTAATATGCAATATGAGTTCATATTTTCATGATGGTTGTATGAATTAATGACAAATTTATTTGCTGTCATTATCGCATTTTTAAGATCAATGACTAATATCTCATGAGAATGATAAGCTTCAAACAAACCACCCCAATTCAAACAAAATAATCCACACGTATAAGAAAATAATTATTATATTGTTAATAAAAAAATTAAACATAAATATGAAATAATACATTAATTCTATAGTCAATGATTATAATATGGAAACCATAATATTACCACTGGGAATGATCAGTGGATCTAATTTGAATGAAATAGATAAATGAAAACACTACAGGGGTGAAATTTTTTGAGGTATAAGAAGTATGTGGATTTTTGTGTGTGCAGAAATGCTAGAAATATTGATAAATAACTTCCACTCAAACAAAAGAATCTACCTATATAAGAAAAAAATTCTTATATGCGTAATAATAAAGGAAGATAAATTAAACATATATATGAAATAATATATTAATTATATTGAAAATTATTTTATTGTGAAAACATCAAGATTACCTCTTTGATTGATTAGAGGCTGCCTTGTTTCTCTTCCTGTAAAGGTAGTGGAGGGACCTTTAAGGAAAGTGATAAATACCAACATTGTAAGGGTGAAAAAAATTTATAGATAAGAAGCATGTGGATATTTTTGTGCAGCAAGGCATGACGTATTGCTTAAGATATTCTAAAATAAAAAAACTCTATCAGGAGTAATGAAAATAAAATCAAGGTTTTATTATATATTTTATTTGTAAAATATGTAAATTAGATCACAAAATTACCTTTACTTATTCACAAAATATATCCTTCATTATAGTATGTTCTTAAGAGGGATTGATAATAACATAATGTGTATAAGAAATTGTATGCATGAGTATTTAAACATTTAATTCATATTATTTCAATGTAACAGAGAATATATAATATTAAGATAAAAAATAGTATATTAAAACACCCTTTTACCTTATTATTAAACTGTAGGACCCCGGGACACCCTGAGAGGGGAGGGGTGAATTAGGGTGTCAACTTTTTCTTCATAATGTTATGGATCTTGTTCCCACGTTGGTAGGAAGCCATTAAACCTGTATGATGGATATGATCAGTAATGAAAAATTTACCTGTAGAGAGATGACACAACTATTTTTACTTGGTTCACCACTAAGGGCTACATCCAAGGAGCATATGCGAACAGGTCGTCGGTCGTACCAAAATCCACTATGCTTCACTATCTGTAGATTATAAATGTTTGGGCACAATCACTCTGTCCCAGGCTCACTACCCTTACAAAGGTTCAGGGATAGCTCCCTGCGTCCCTCGGGTCACTCCCGTTGACTCCCCCTAGCTCACTGTCGTTGGTGAAGTCCCACTCAGTTTATAGACGTGAAGGTCTCTTCCATAGATAGACATGAAGTACTTTGTCTCCTGTTCAGCATGGGACTTTGCTTGCATCAGTGTCTTGAGTTGATGCTCTGATAAAGTCCAAATTTCATCCACTGATGAATACCTCTTTTTCCCTTGTCCACAAGGAAAACAACCTTTTTAGAGGGCCGTCGCAAAGTAACCTACTTCGCAAGGCTCCCAATTTTGCAATGCTCAAATAAGGCTTCGCAGAGTCCCTGCCTTTTCCCAAAGGTCAATCGCGAAGCACTCTCGCGATGCACAAGCCTTCGCAATGCTTGGCTGTCACGGAGCTCCTGCCACTTCACGAATCTCACTAAGCCAATGTGGGGAACACGACTTTCGCGGAGCTTAGAATAGCCACCGCGAAGCTCCTCTTTCGCGAAGCACACTGCCTTCGCGAGTGACCTTTGCGAACCTAGAGAAATGAATTTTCGTTGAGAGCTCTCTATGCCTCTCTTGAGAGGGTAAACCTGTATTTTTAGGTGATTTCAACGACCCTCGGCCCTTACGCGTGAAGTCAACGCCATGACAGCTCAAATCGTGAAGCTCCTAAGTTCCCGCTGAAATTCTCTCAAAATCGCGAAGCACTATGGCAATTTTCCATTCGCGGAGCTCATCGTAATCGCGGAGTGTTCCGTTATTTCATTCGCGCCTACGCTACGAAGCTCCCTCGCAAAGATCTTCATCGACGCGAGGCACTTCATCATCTGCTGTTCGCAAAGCTTTGACGTAATCGCAAAGAATCACCGCCTCCATAATTCTAGTATTCGTGAATTCCAAACCATTAAGCCACTCTTCGCGAAATTCAGGCAAGCGCCATATTTAATAATGCACTTCATGGAAATCCTAATTTCGCAATGCTCACCAACTTCCAAATTTTGGACCCCAAAAATTTGGCAAACACTGGGAAACGGTGCCACCTTCAATACTGTTGTCTGCTTGAACTGTATGACCTCTTTGCTGGTACACGTTCTGAACTTCCATTGAGGATTGACAACAAACACAAAACATACTCCAAATCATGGATAGAAGACCATGGTTCCAACAATCTCCCCCTTTGGGATTGTTGGAAATTAGAAAATAAATTCAGTAGATCTCCATCCATGTGAAAACAAAAAACATAGGAATCAACTCAGCCAACACTCTAAGTCTACGTGAGCAATGCTCGGTGTAGAAAACAAGAGAGGAGGCTTGAATTGGGTTCCGCTGTTTTCCTTCTCATTCTTCTCATCACAGAAGTTGCCTGAATTTATTCCTTTCTCCTTTCTCTCCCATTGACAATAAATCCAATGACCAGTTATTTGTTCAATGTTCATCTCAAACCATACTCCCCCTGGATAGTATCTCCCCCATAAACCTGCATCATAGCCATAAACAGATAAAAACAGTTATCACAAATGGGGAGAGGGGTATTGCGTAACCTCCTTATGCACTGGGAGGTGGCTGAACACTGAGGTTCAACTGATGCCTCTAAAACACAGCCGCGTATAGTGGCTTTGTCAGGACATCAGCCACTTGCTCAACAGTTCCCACATGATCCATTCTAATCACCCCTTGTTCAAATTTTTCATTGATAATGTGATACTTGATTTGAATATGTTTCATACGGGAATTTTGAACAGGATTCTTCGTAAGATCAATTGCGCTCTTGTTATCACTGTAAATTACCACTGGTTGCTTTACCTCATCACCAATATCTATTAATTGTTGCTTCATCCGTAGTAGTTGAGTGCATGCCTTTGTGGCAGAGATATACTTAGCTTCAGTAGTACTAAGAGAAGTACTTTCTTGTTTCTTGCTCAACCAACCATCACATTTCTGCCCAATATAGAAAGAACCACCACTAGTGGACTTTCTGTCTACTACATCACCAGCCCAGTCAACATCAGAAAACACTGATAATTCACTATCCCTGCCTGTAGGAAAAAAATAACCCAAAGTTATGTGTACCTTGAATGTACCTCATGATTCTTTTTACTGCCGCCATATGTTCCTCCATTGGATTACTCTGAAAGCGGGAGGCAAGGCATATGGAAAAGACAATATCTGGTCATGTCATTGTCAGGTACAGTAGGCTCCCAATGACCCTCCTATACATGGTGGGATCAACAGAGTCCCCATCCTCATGCATTCCAAGTTTAGTTCCAACTACAATCGGAGTTGACATTGGTTTGGAGTCTTGCATATTAAACTTCTTCAGTAGATCTCTTGCATATTTTTTCTGAGAAATGAAAGTGTATTCCTTCTTTTGAATCACCTGAATCCCGAAGAAATATGTGAGGTCCCCAATCATAGACATTTCAAATTCTGATTTCATGTGGTTGGCAAATTCATCCACTGATTTCTGCATGCTTCCACCAAATATGATATCATCAACGTAGACTAGAAGCATGAAATGATCTTTTGGAGAATTTTTCACATAGAGATTATGATCAACTCCCCTCTTTTTAATTCCAGCTTCTTGAGATATGAATCCAACAGTGAGTACCACACCTGTGGTGCCTGCTTCAAACCGTATAGAGCTTTCTTCAGTTTTTAGACCTTTGTTTCATCAGTACCCAAAACAAAGCCCACTGGTTGTTCAATGTAGACTTATTCTTAGAGTACACCATTCAAGAATATTGTCTTGACATCCATTTGATATAATTTATATCCTCTTCGGAGTTCTATGGAAAGGAAAAGCCTGGTTGACTCCAGTCTAGACACTGGGGAAAAGGTTTCTTCAATATCAATGCCTTCAATCTGAGAGTATCCTTTACATACCAGTCGTGCCTTGTTTCTGATGACACTTCCATGCTTATCAAACTTATTTTTGAAGATCCATTTGGTACCAATCACATTGTGACCTTCAGGTCTCTGGAAAAGATCCCATGTCTAATTCTTGTCAATATGATCTAATTCATCATTCATGGATTTCAACCAAGATTCATCATTTATAGCGTCTTCCAATGAGGATGGATCTACAACTGATAGAAATGCAGATTGTGTGTTATACCTCATCCTTCTTGTTTGAGTGGGTGCACTCCTGTTCCCAATTATGTTGGATGGATCAATCTCGGCTCTTTGATTTCTCCCGCGATGTTCAGTAGCATTCTCTTCAACCATAGTTTCTTCTTCAGATTCTTCTTCTGAGTCAACACCATGATGTGACTACTGAGTGTTTTGAACAACTTCCTCTATTTCTGCATTTGTATTTTCTTCACACTCACTTTATTCCTGAATTTCTATCACATCAGCATATGACTTCCTTGAAGCATTTTTGCTTTTCTCTTCTATTATCATAACATCACTGCTTTCCAAAATCCTTCCTAAATGCTTTTTGAAACATTTGTAGGCTTTTCTATTCATTGAGTAACTGAGAAAAAATCCTTCATCTGCATTGTCACCATATTTCCCTTTATTTCCTTCTTTGTTCCTGATGAAGCATTTACTTCCAAAGACACGAATGTATTTTAAAGAAATATTCCTTCCATGCCAAAATTCATATGGTGTCTTCGTCTCATCCATATAAAGTCATGTTCGATTCTGAATATACACTTCAGCTGGAACAACCACTTTCCAGTAATGGCGAGAGATACCACTCGCAAACAGCATAGTCCTGGCCATATTGTTGACCTGTCGATTCCGGCGCTCAAAAACTCCATTTTGTTGTGGAGTTCTCATAGCAGCTACCTCATGCTATATTCCATGTTTTTCATAGTAATTATCAAACTCAATGTATGTGTATTCCCCTCCATTGTCAGATCGCAGTACTTTTATTGTTCATCCAATATCATTCTCGGAAATCCATGGATAAGTTTTCATACAATCAAGTACTTGTCTCTTCCTTTCGATAACCATTACACAAGAAATTATGATATAATAATCAATGAAAAGAACGAATTACCTTTCTCCAAATGTTCCAGCAACATTTATTGGGCCACATAAATCTGTATAAATGAGATCAAGAAGATGCGATGCCCTTCTATTCTTTGGCTGATATGAACTGCAAACCAGTTTCCCACGAATACAAGCATCACAAGAATATTCTCGTTCACATTTTAGAATGGGAATATCCATGACTATCTTCAAATTAGTTATCTTTTACATGTCTTGTTGTTTAATGTTCCCCAGCCTTCGATGCCACAAATTGTTTTCTTCTTCAATAGAAAAATAGCAAGAGTTCACTTTGTTGTCATCCTGATATAATTTTCCATCTGTTCTACATACTTTCATAAGAGAATTTCATGTTTTTCCTTTTATAGTGCATCCATTTTGATTGAAGGTTACTATGAGCCCTAAGTCATAGAGTTGACTTACACTAAAGAGATTGTGGCATAGACCATCCACAAAAAGAACTTCAGTCTTCTTCCGCTCCCCATTGGTGAGATCAGTATTCCCACTGCCTTTAATCTTCAATGCACCATCATTACCAAAACCTATTGTTCCATCAACCTTCTTTTCAATGTTTTTCAAAAGGTCAGCATTTCCCGTCATATGTGAAGAGCATCCACTATCAAGGATCTAGGTGCTGCTGCTCTTTTTATCTCTGAGTGCCACTTCTGCAAGATTGGATTTCTCGATCTTCTTCTTCTCTTTCCATGAGATATTGGGTTGATAATAGGATACTGATGGCCTTTTAATACATTCTTCCAAATAATATGAGTCTTCATACCCATAATCTTCTTCCAGAGGGGGAAAACTGTTTGTGAGAACAACATCATCAGGAGGATGAAAACTGGTCTGTCCAAGAGTGTTGTATGAATTTCTCTGGTCGTACCGCTACCTGAAATACATAGCTTTATGGAAAATGTTAGAACAATTAAAACAGTAAACATAGAAGCTATTTCTTCTATAAGATGGAGGATGTGAAATCGGTCTCCTTTGTTGACTTCCCAGATCTTCTCCAATCAAGTAGCTCCTTGCCTCTTCGCAATATGACATGGTATGGCCTAGATAGCCACAGAACTGACACATCATGAGAGGAAATGTCTTCCCACCTGAATTTCTCCTCCTACCTTCATCCTTGGGAGAATAGTTGAACTGCCTGTCATTTCTGAATGTTTGAAGATAATTGTCAGCTCTCCTTCTAGTTTGGATTGAGGGTTTCTTTTTCAGCACATCAGGAAATGTTTCAACATGTTCATCCTTTGTTTTGTCTTTGTTTTGGCTCTCTTTATTTACAGAAGTTGATGTCTCAGCTTCACAGCCAATTCCACTCTTTCCCACGCAAGCGGGTCTTTGAACACTCAATATTTTTTAAACCCCATGTCAACCACACTTGGCTCTTGCCAGTAATTCTACATCTAAGAATCTTCTAAACTATATTTTCTTCCATGATTATTTTTAAAATGATTCAGTCTCAATTTTACTCCTAAGAGTAACAACTTCCTCCTCAAGACCCTCAGTAGTCTTGGAGTTTTCTTCCAGTATGGACATGAGGTCATTGATGACCTTTCCCTGCTCTTCAATTATCAGCTTTAGATCCACTACATCGTCATTGCTTTCAAGGATTTTTTACTGAACATTCACTAATTCTTCTAAACGTTCAATTTCAGTTTCAAGTTCATCAACATATTCTGATGATTCTTCCACCATTTCCTTCCACTTATTACATCTCTTACATTTACTCTCATTCATGGAGAAAGCATCCTTAATTTGGATTTTCGGATTACCAATAGCAATAATCTAATTAACACTGCCTTTATTGATTGAGTATTCTGATATTTCATTGGTAGCCATCATGGATGCATGGTTTCCGGTTTTAAATTCCGGTTCTTCTTCCTCACAAAATTCAATATCATCATTTTCTTCTTCACAGACAAAACTATTTCTCTTTATTTTCTTTCTAGATTTGAAGTAACCCTTTTGGAAAAACCTTTTCCAAGGCTTCTTAATGTCTTCAGCTTCACTCTCATAATCATCTAAATTTCTTTGGCACTGAGAGCCAATGTGACCAACTCTTCCACAACGGAAACCTGCAATAGGTAGCTTACCCATAAATTTACCTTTTCCCTTTTTTATCTTCTGGGTGAGGAGAGAAATAATTTCTTTTTCCTCATCATCTTCACCACCATTGTCTTCTGAAATATCCAGTTTTTCCATGGATTTTAATGCCATTTCCTTGCTCATGCGAGTCGTGGAATCTTTGGGTTTGACTCTCATCTCATATGCCACTAAACTACTTAACAAATCATCCAGAGATAGTTTAGATTGATCTCTTTCTCCAAGGTCTGACACCTTTGCATTGTACATGGGAGGAAGTGTTCTCAAGATTTTCTTTACGATATCAATGTCTTTGATTTCTTCTCCAAGACCTCGAATTTCTCCCACTACATTAGTAATTCAATTTAAAAATGAATCTGCATTCTCATTAGGATGAATCTTTAGATTGTCAAACCTGTTGTGTAAAACCTGAAGTTTTTCCTCCTTTACCTTGCTATCTTCTTCATAAATGTTTTCATGTTTATCCCACATAGACTTTGTTGAAGCGCAACTAATCACCTTTAGATAGATCTGATCAGAAAGAGCTGTGGTGAGTGCATTTTGTGCTTTAGCATCTGCATCAAGAATTTTCCTGTCTGTGTCAGTCATAGCCAGGCCTGTTGGATCAGTGACTTATATTCCTTGCACAGTGGAAAACAGAACATCCATTCTAAGAGATCTTAGATGAGATCTCATCATGTTCTTCCAGATCTGAAAATTACTTCCATCAAAGAGAGGAACTCCCTTAACATTGACTGCATTATCCGTGGCGACAAAGGATAGATTCAATGCCAACAACCTTTACCCTCTGATACAACTTGTAGGACCCCGGGACACCCTGAGAGGGGATGGGTGAATCAGGATGTCAACTTTTTCTTCTTAATGTTATGGATCTTGTTCCCATGTTGTTAGGAACCCGTTAAACGTGTATGATGGATATGATCAGTAATGAAACATTCACATGCAGAGATATGACACAACTATTTTTACTTGGTTCACCACTAAGGGCTACGTCCAAGGAGAATACGCCAACAAGTCGTCGGTCATACCAAAATCCACTATGCTTCACTAGCTGTAGATTACAAATGTTCGGGCACAATCACTCTGTCAGGCTCACTGCCCTTACAAAGGTTCAGGGATAGCTCACTGCGTTCCTCGGGTCACTTCTGTTGACTCCCCCTGGCTCACTGCCGTTGGTGAAGTCCCACTCAGTTTATAGACATAAAGTAATCATCAATAGATAGAGATGAAGTACTTTGTCTCCTATTCAGCATGAGATTTTTCTTGCATCATTTTCTAGAGTTGATTCTTTGTTAAAGTCCAAATTTCATCCACTGATGAATACCTCATTTTCCCTTGTCCACTGGGAAAACAACCTTTGGAGAGGGCCTTCGCAAAGTACCCTACTTCACAAGGCTCCCAATTTTGAAAAACTCAAACAAGGCTTCGCGGAGTCCCTGCCTTTTCCCAAAGCTCAATCGCGAAGCACTCTCGCGATGCACAAGCCTTCGCAATGCTTGGCTATCACGGTGCTCCTACCTCTTCGCGAAGATCACTGAGCCAACGCGGGGTGCACGAATTTCGTGGAGCTTAGAAAATCCGCCGTGAAGCTCCTCTTTCGCGAAGCACACTGCCTTCGCGAGTGACCTTTGTGAACCGAGAGAAAAAGATTTTCATTGAGAGCTCCATATGCATCTCTCAAGGGGGTCGACCTGTATTTATAGGCGATTTCACCGACCCTCGACCCTTTCGCGCGATGTCAGCGCCATGTCCGCTCAAATCACAAAGCTCCTAAGTTCCCACTAAAATTATCTCAAAATCGCGAATCACTGCCCAAAATTTCCATTCGCGGAGCTTGTCGTAATCGCGGAGTGTTCCATCATTTCATTCGCACCTTCGCTGCGAAGCTCCCTCGCAATGATCTTCATCGCCGCGATACTCTTCATTATCCGCCGTTCGCGAAGATTTGATGTAATCGTGAAGAATCATCGCCTCCATAATTATGGTATTCGGGAATTCCAAACCATTAAGACACACTTCATGAAATTCATGCTAGTCCCTTATTTAATTATGCACTTCATGGAAATTATAATTTTGTGATGCTCACCAACTTCCAAATTTTGGACCCCAAAAATTTGGCAAACACTGGGAAACGGTTCCACCTTCAATACTGTTGTCTTCTTGAACAATATGATTTCTTTTCTGGTACACATTCCGAACTTCCATTGACAATTGACAACAAACACAAACAATACTCCAAATCAGGCATAGAAGACCATGGTTCCAAGATAAACTCTCATAAATTTTTAAAGGTTTTAGGGATTAATTTCTTCTTTTATGAATCTAAATCCCCTATTATTGGTTCCCTCTAACTTACTAGATACTGTGAAAACGGGGAACATCATGAACTGATTGTGATCTCTCAATTAAAGGGCTATACTCGATTGAATTTTTATATGATTAAAAATATGTTATATTCATTAGCAAGACAATAGATCAATTCTTGTCTTCTAGATCTAATAAATAAAATACATGCACTACTTGTTAAACCATTATGAATAGACCATACATTCTTCTTCTATAATGAAATTCACCTTAACAGAACCCATTTCATCAACTTTCACTATACTTATATTGTCAACCCATTTGAAAATGAAAATATTCACTTGAAATGTTAGATAATCTAACTTGTATATTTTTTCTATAGTTCGAAAATATGGATTATTTTCCTAAATTGGATACTATCCTTGGAACCAGATATGTGCATCACTTCATTGAAAATCATAACACCACTGTCTTTCATCATAAAATAGCCATCATGTTTGTTTTTATAGAATGTATAAGCGTTTATTAAAAAACTAGTACAAGATATAACATTTTCATTTAGTCCCCAAGATAGAAATTGAATCTATTGGAAATGAAATTTATATTTTTAGATAACTCCTTGGAACCATCCTATAAACTATTGATTATATGTATTTGATATCCATCCTTTATCACTAGAAGGATTCAAATATATATGAATTTCATTATGGGATTCAATGTATGGATCAACATCTTCTCTATTATTTAAAATGTAATGGTGTGATTGTTCCTACTATTTTAAGGTAACTAAAACAAAATATCTTCTGGAAATCCCTACACCCATAATGTGTTCACTATGATAACTCATTGGGAGACTGATGGTGTCATCATCTGAAAGTGAATTAGTACAAAATTCAATAGTTTCATCAAAAATATATCATTCTACAATAAAACCTTCTTTCTGACTTATATTCATGAAGTACTCATTCAAAATTTTAATATACAATTCAATGGAGTAAATCCATCTATAATGAAGTGTACCATATTGTTTAACCTCTCTAACTGGTTGAACCTTTTGGTGGACCATTGTATCAATGAATGATGGTGTGATGAACATAACTAATTCACACAATATGACTGTAACGTCTAAATTCATGATTAGAAACTTAATCAGGTCTTTAACATCACTGAATATGGATTTGAAAAAAATCAGAGTCTGGTTAATGTATACCCTAGTTGTTGAGGAAGAGTGAAACAAAAAGGAAAATGCATCCATTCTTATGTCAAAACAATATAATCTTGTGCTTTAAATCATTGTAACATAAAATTAGTAATTAAAACAATATTCCTCATATTTTATAAATACACATATGGATCTTTTAAAATATTAATGAAAAAAATTAAAAATTTTCCTATTTCTTCTAGAGGAAGAAAATTATGACCTTTACCATTCATCAGTGCTAACTGTTCACTTATCCAAATGTCAATAATGTCCATCCTATCCTTGATACCATATTTAATTTTTATAGGAACGTTTAGTAACATACTATAAAAACTATCAAATACATTTTTTCTATATGAAAGTCATCAAGAAAATGTCAAACATATAAACACTTTAAATAAGGTAATTCAAAATAAATTAATCTTTTCTATCAAACTGATTTCGTATGGTTTTTCAAAATGGTTTTCCAAAAGAAGTGTCAATATATTTTAACTTATTTAATATTTTACCACCCATTATTAGATATGGTATTTTACCTTGTTCATTATTCCCATCAAATGTTGTCATCTAAGATTGGTATTTATTTCATCAAGGTAAAAAATTTTGATGTCCTAAAAACACAGTCTTCTAGAAAAGATTCAATCAAATTGACTGTACATTTTTCACAAATGGGGCACTCTAACATTCCATTAATTCTATAGCCTGATAAATTTCCATAAGCGGGGAAGTATTTTATTATCCCATACAATATGGACCTCAATGTGAATTATTCACTTATATGAGCATCATACACTATAACACCTGTATCCCCCATTAATTTTAGATCACTGATTAATAGATAAAAATAGATATCAATATCAATATCATGTTTCCTTGGCCTAGATATAAGCAATGAAAAAATTATTTATTTTCACTTCATGAATAACAATTGTGGAATGTTTTAATTTTATATCTTGATGAAACATGTACTATAAGTACTACTCTATAAACCAAAATAATTTATTCCATCTATAGATAAAACTAAAATATAGTTTCTCTACTCATTTAAAAATTCAGGATACTCATAAATAATTTTCTTCCACCAAAGAGAACATGCTAGATGACTTAGGTTCCCATATTTAATTCATATATATGAATTCCATGTCAATTGTTTCATGGTTTCATGAAATCCATATAGTCATCTGAACCATTGAATGATTATAATGTACTATACATATTTTAGAGGACATTATTAATTTTTCTTATATCGTTGTGTGGAATACATTGGTAATTTTATGAGTGATTTATGGTACTTGAGAAACAATATGAAGTCTTTTGGAAAATGATTATTTTTTTGAGATCATTACCAATGAAAATAGAATTTATTTAATGTAATATATTTGACATGATAGTTTATTTTCTTCTGGTATCATATCATTTAAGAGATCAAGTATTTCTGTAAAGGTGGTGTCACTCCATCTGTTTCCAGATTTCAAATTATATAACTTCAATATTACAAAAAATTTAATATATTTATTACTACCTCTATAAAATGACCTATTTTCATAGTGATTTATCTTCTTAAATATTTTTTTCAATGACAAAGTTCATATTAAAATTTCATTGTCATTTCCTCAATGTGATCTCCATTATCATTTACACTGGTATTCATATCAAATGATTCATAAATCATAGTATCATCTCAATTAGTGTACATGTTAAGTTTTTCCCAATGTTTATTCCAAAATTTATTGTTATGATCTATTCAATGAAAAATCAGATGTTCTTCCAACTCTTTGAGACTAATTTTCCTTGAATAAAAATAATGTAAACATAGACAATGAATTTGAGAAGGCTTATATGCATGATATTTTGAAAACATGATGAAATAAACAAACTCCATCATCATACTATTTTGTGAAATGAATAGTTTGAATCCATTTTTTATTTATATCCATCCTATTCGTTTCATAAAATATTCATTTTTTATAAAAAATATATAAATACACAAAAAATATACATTATCAAAAGGGAATGTTAAAGATAATTATACAAAGGGACACCCAACTTTTGGTTATTTCAATGAATTTAAGTATGATTTGAAGAAAATGGGTAATGTAATTTTAGAAAAGATTTACTCCACTATGGAATGTGTTATTCTATGAATTAATTAAAATGTGAAATTTATAGGCAATTTCCATCCTCATCGACTCATCTCCCAAACAGTTATCATTTCATTTTGTTGTTTGGAACTCATCCTCCATATCTTGTGGAGATGCACCAATGTTGATTGAAATAATGTAATGGGTAGTCATCCATAAGATTACTACTGGTCATATTAGTACAAGAAACATAAAATAGATCTTGAATGAGTCCTAAGAAACAAATTGGAATAATAAATATTCAAGAGATGAAACTGACAAGGGTGATCGTTTTACTCAATTATGTTCTCCAAAAGGGGTAATGCCTCCCATTTGTGAGAATTACATAGATGGTAATCCGGTATTTTTAAGGGTGGAACCAAAATGAAAGGATATGAAATGAGGATTTTGATCTGAATAAGAACAATGTGACATGTGAAATTGTTCCTAGGAAGGAATAAAAAAATGTTATCAGAACCAAGTGGGTGTTCTATAATAAAACTCATCAACTTTTGAAACGTGGAACAAAATAAATAATGGATTGCGTGAAAGGGTAATTACAATATAAAATGAATTTATATTTATGATAAATTTACTCCCATAGACATGTTGGAAACTATTTGAATTTTCTTTTCAATTTTTGTGAAAATGTTTTTAATATTATTCCAAATTATTGTAAAATATATGTTCCTAAATGGAGTTATTAAGGGGGAAGTATACATTGATAAAATAGATGGGTTTATTATGAAATAATATGAGAGAATGGTGTTCAATTTAAAAATTTATTTTTAAAAGATAGGGAAATCACCGAGGAACTAGTATTTAAGGATAGATCATTACCTAAGAAAGCATTGTTCTTAGAGAGGTAGAGTTAATCATAACCTCTACATTAAGAAGGAGAATGGTCAAAGGATGTTGGTTCTCAAATATTTCAAAGAAATAATATTTGGGGATTGTACAAAGAACAATGAATTTTTTTGGATCATATTAGGTGACATATCAATATGTATATTATTGGTGAGTTAAATATTTTCCTTGGATTATAGGGGAATCAACGAAATCATAGAACATTAAATTATCTATCAAAATATGAAAAAAGTTACACAATTGATTTTCAATTGTATATTCCAAACCAATGACAACACCAATCATTATATAAATGGATTTTTCAAAAGCGGATGGTTGAAATGTTGTTGATGTCATGGAATATAGGTTTTGGAAGACTATTATACTTCACAAAAACATGACCCAACATTAGGATTGATATATTTCAAGTCGCATAGTACTAAAGATGTCCCAAGTAGATCTAAATGCAATCGAGGGAGACGATAAAAAAATATATCTATAAAATAGTAAATTTTGGGTTATTTTCTTATTGGATAGTGAAACTCGAGTTGTTGGGATACATAGATGTGGGAGGGGAAGGTTCAATGGATAACTGAGAGTATGGAGCGATATCGAAAAACATTGATTTCATTGGAGCCTTGCTTTCATTTCATCCTTGGATTTGTGCCGTGGAATATTTGGAGCCTGTATTCGAGCCTATATTCGAACATTGATTCAACAACGAGGAGAACTAAAAGTTGGTGTCATCGGTTGAGGGCTTTAGATATCTGGAACTAGTTCACGATGGTTAGTGTTCTAAAAATTGATTGAGACACTTTTATTAGGGCTTCCAAAAAAGCACTGATAAATATCAATGTTATTATTGCTATGTTAATAAGTACAAATAAAGGATTTATAATTATAAATAGAAATAATTTTTTTTAATTATATTTATATAATTATATATATATTATATATATATATTAAAAATATATTCTTTATTTACATAAATTTATATTAAATTTATAATTATTTAAATATATAATTATTTTGTTATATTTATATAAATTATTATCCAGAAAAATTATATCATTAAATAAATTTATATAAATATAAATATATATGTATATTTAATATATATATTAATATAATTATATTAAATATATTAATTATTTAAATGAATTTATTGTAATTCTATAATTAATTAAATATATATAATTATTTATTTATAATTATAAATGAAAAATATAATATATATATATATATTTATAAATATATTTTTAACATTTTTTATAAATATTAAATCATAAGTGCATACATGTTAAAAATGAGTGAAATTGAATAATTAAAAATGGTACACTTTAATAATATTGAAAATATGGATATGTTTTATTAATTCTATGTATAATATTATAAACATATGTATATATATTGAAATAAAGATGAATAAATATGGAAAATATTAAAACATAGTAAATAAATATATTTTATATAAATAATTGAAATTGAATAAATTCCAATAAAAAAATAAAAAAATTTCAAAAATTAATGAATAATACCTAATATTAAGAATATTAATAATAAATAAATAAAATTTACCAATTCAAAACAAAATATATTAAATGGTCCATGTAATAATAAAATTCTAAAATGAATAAAAAAATTGGCTAAATAGCATAGATATTTATTGTATGAGTTTCTATATAAGATTTGATTAATTGCTTAAATATTTGTGTAGGTATGTTGTTTATAAATAATTAAATAATTACACATATGTATGAAAAAACAATATAACACATGTTTGTTATGTATGTTAAATTGAAAAATCAAATGACATTTATTTATGTCCATTACTCGATGGAATTTGTTAGTATTTTTAATTCATAATAATTTGCAATTATAAACCATTATTCACTAAATATATTAACTCTTTAATGTAATGAAGAAATATTTTTTATTATGTAACTCATATTTATATACATTAATATATATCTATAAATTTAATATATTTTATTTGATACCATTATGAATAATAATTTCTGTTATCAAATGTTTAATATTTTTCTCAATTAACTAATAATTTAATTTTTATTAGTTTAAATTTCATTTTAAATACATCTATATATTTAATATATACTATTTATTAGTATTTATAATTTATATAATGTATAATTAGTTTTATTATTTTATCAATAATTATTTAATTAAAAAAATTAATATTTTTTAATAAACTTATTTTTATTTTTATTTAAATAATCATTTCATTTCTTGGACTTTTATCAGTGATAAAAAATTCACATAAAGAATCCCTTTATGGGTGCTAAAAGTAAATTGCTGATAAAGTTACCCTTTATCAGCATTAAAAAAAGAGCTGATAAAAGGCCACCTTTATCCATAATTCTTTTTGGGCAGATAAAGGCCAACATTTTCATCACTTTTTCCTAAGGTAGATAAAATCCAACACGATTAATGGAATGTTTTTATTAGTTATTGATATCAAATAAATCAATTTCATAAATCAAACCAATGTAATTTACAAGACAACATGTAATTCATAAATTTAAACCATTTTATAGAGACACCTTTCTCACAAATAGAAGAAAAAATTTTACTTTAGAAAATAGATATTGGAATTTAAGAGATAACACACTCACAAGACTGGGTCCATAAAAAATCAATTCTCCATTAAACCCACTATATTTGGCATTCACAGCCCAATGTTGTCCCAAGGGGACAAGGTGAAGATATATCAAAATGAGATCAAGGAATTGGGGAAAATATATAAAAAATGGAACATTCCATTAAGTGATCCATCCAAAACTAAGTGGAAGAACCAACCAATGATGTTTAAAAACCTCTAGAGCACCGAGAAGAGGTTACTTCAATCATAAGATAGATTTTTACGTGATCAGGTATGAAAGAAATAAAGGGTAAATTGGAAAAATATTAATTATTAAATTCTCATATTAGGGGGTGGAGGTTTTGGTCACTCAGTTTAAGAAACCATGAACCAACCATTTATAAAATGATCCATTTGAAAATTAGAGGCTCTGATATACCTAGAGAGGCCCCCAAGGTTTTGGAAAACCATTCTCAATCCATGCGTTACCACTATAAAATCACCTATACAACCTCATGGCTTGACTAACCGTGCACAACCTATTAAAAATCCCAGGGTACCCTTCAGGGATATGTTGAACGATTTAACTATACTATGCACCTGACCCGTTTTCTCCAAATATTCAAATTTCAATCCCCTAACTCATAGAAACCTCTGGAACTCCTCAAGGGAAAACCAAACACAAATTAAAGTGTACCTATGACCTGAAGGGCATAACAAAAGGTTTAAAGGATGAAGACATTGAATCCTCCATAGGTTCTAGAATAGTTCTAGTATATGTATTACCTTGAAGGAATGTAATGATTTATACAATATGGGATTCATTAAACTATATAATTGGTCCATAATATATGATTTTAGACACTTAAATTTCTCATTATATTCTGGGATAACATCCTTTTATTGAGGTAATGATATCTCCTTGCAATTATTGGGAAAATATAGACTAGAGAATCACTCTATGAGTTCATTTATAAAATTAAACAATGGTAAATATAGAAATACCACAACAATATTAAAGACATATATAGTGCTAACATCCATAAAAACCTGAGTAAAATGTTTTTTTTCAGATTCATCCAAATTTTGGAATTCAATTCCACTCTTGTAATCCACTCTTGAGGATTTTTCAGATCAAACAGCTGTAACTCATCCCAATAGTGATCAAAATCCCTACTTGTTTGATTCCATTTGTACTTGTTCCAGAATCACCATGTTTGTGCACACTAAATCATCACATAAGTTGTTATTTAATCCTTTTACATGTTATGTTTGGATAGATTTCAACTAGAACATTATAAAAGTTGATGGCAGTTCATTCCATACTAACCCAATCTGGCTAGAGTTTTTACTCCGTGGTTTTTGGATGATTTTAGAAATATAATTTCACAAATTTGATCAATCCCCTTGGACCGAAGCCATTTAAAACTAAAATATCATCGAATTAGATGAATATTATCTACATAGGGGATCTAATCCCTCCTTTATGTACATTAAAATGTGATCCTAAACCAACCAAAGACACCATTGGGCATTCATTCAGTAGTAATGGAATCAACTCTAGACATTCCAAAGTAGGGTTCATTAAATTTCAGAGTCTCATTAATAATTTACCCATTTCTTTCACCTTATTATCCCATATCCAATGATCCATTATCATATCATTCTACCTATATAATCATATTCAATTAGTCTGACCAACTGATAATACTCCACTAAGAGTGGAAAATGTTGGAAATAAATTATTTCGGCATATCAAAAATACAGGAGAAAGGATACGATTATTGAGAAATGAAAGGGAGAGAATACATAAGAGGGATTCAAACTCTCCTACATATTTTGGTAAGATGATACTATAAAACTAAAGGATCTTATGACTCCAACCACTCTACAACACCCACTTTTATAAAAGTATGGCCTTCATATATTCTTCCATATAGGACCCCATAACAAAGAGATGCCGGACAAAACAATTTATCCAATTTTGGAATATTTGTATCCCCTATTCTAGAATATTCTCTCTTGATAATGTTTAGGATCTATTTTTTTAACACTACTTCTTATCCTCCTCCTTCATCTTACGGTATATTGTGGTTTCATGGTCTCTAATAGTTATTGTTTATCCTGTCTTTTCATAACATATATGTCTAATTTATGGTCTCTTGTGTGTGTTTGTCCCATTTTATATTTCTATATAAATATTTGTATTTTCTATGAAATCAACCTATATGTGTGTATTTCAGTGTGTTTGTGAGTGTGTATATATTTTCATGTCTATAGATATTTTCTTATCCTACCAGTCTGACAGTAAGTTTATGAGTGTGTGTGTGTTTGTACTATTATATCTATCTAAGTGCCTCACTATTTTTTTTGTCTATGATATCATCCAATATTTATGTATTTCTATGTATGTGGGAGTGTGTATTTATTTTCATGTATTTATACCTATCTATTTATCTATCAGTACCCCCCTCACTCCCCCTCTCTACCACTCCCTCCATCACTCTCTCTATGTATGAGTGTGCCTGACTATATATCTACTTGTCTCTCAATAAATACACATATGTATTCTCCTTATTAAGCATTTTTCAATCTAACCATTGTTCTTCCATCTGTCCACTACTTCATTACTATATCTATGTGTTGGATGATCTGTATGGTCGCCAAAGGATATGGTTGTTGATTATTTTTTCGGTTGATTATTTTATATATCTTTCCATATATTTATTTATTTTTTTACCTATTTTCATTATTCCATGAAGATATATATATATATATATATTTGATTATATATATATGAATCTATCAATCTATGTGTGTTTTGTGTGTTTTGTGTGTTTCAGCATATGTTTCACGTGAGTTGCATTTTTTCTATCTGTTGGTTCAATTGTTTCTCTCTATGTGTGTTCAAATACAAATTAATGTTTTTATGATTTCCAATATATTTTCCTATCTGAGTACGTCAATCTATTTATCCACCTATCTCTCTCTATATGTGTGCGCACACAACCATGAACATGTATATCTATCCACCACTCCCTCTCCCCTCTCCCTATTTGATAGTGTATTTTTACACATGTGAATGCTTGTGTGTGTGTGTTTCCATTTGTCTATCAGTCTGTTCATCCATCTATCCCTGCTTCACTCCCTATCTTTATGAGATACAATATATTAATGCTTGTGTGTGTGTGTGTTAGTGTCAATCAAACTTCTTAATTTTTTTCATCTGTCCATCCATCCATCCACCATATTTTCTCAACCCCCCTATGAGTATGAGATTTATATATATTCTTATCCTATTTTTTTATGTTATTTTATCATTATTTTTCTCTCAGATTAGCCTTATTCATTTTTTGAGTGAGTGCGTGTTTACACACAAATGAACCTATATGAATTATTTTCTCTCTCCATCAATCCATCTACACATTTTCCATCATTTACATCTATCTATATATCCACATATTCATTGTTTCATCTATGTGTCATTTGGAATGTCTCTTAAAAAATGGGTGTGTTCCAATTCGTTATTCTATTGGAAAGTATGTCTATTATTCCTTGTATTGATAAATTTATTCATTTTACTATTTTTTTTCTATCCTTGAATCTCTATATAATTATATCTATTTATTTATCCATCCATATTTTAATATTTATGTTTGAGTGTTTTCTGTCAACATATGTGTTGTAAGTGTCTGTGTGAATTCTTATCTATAATTTCATGTATACTTTTTTTCATGGGCGTGTGTTCCTCTTCTAATTAATATGTGTTTGTGTGTGAGAGTCCCCATATATTTTTAATCTATAGTTGTCAATTTTTTTCAACTCTATTTCTTTTTATGTATGTGTGTGTCTATAAATATGTCCATCTATCCAACTCTATTTTCTATATATCTATATGCGTGTATTTGTTTTGGAACATTTCCATTTTCCTCCAAACGAATTCATCCATTAATTTCATTCATCTGAAAAAAATTTCTCTCTTCCGATGTGTATGTACTTCTATGTCTTTCAGTTCATCTATCCCTACCTCTCCACATGTTTGTTCTTGTGTATATGTCTTTGTGAACACTCATGCTTGCCAAATTGTATTTATATCATGTCATTGTTTATATTGAATGTTTGCCTTTCCATATCCTTTTTATCTTTTTATATTTATATCATATATTTTCTAGTCCTATTATATGATAAGGCCTTATCATTCCGTTAGCCAACCTATGTTCATGTGTGCGTGTTTTCCAGTTTTTCTATGTGAATGTGTGTGTCTGTGAACATTTATGTATGTGTGTATGTTGATATTTCTATCATTCTCCCAATGTCACGACCCGTCCTCGGGGCCCGTGCCGTGACTACCCCAAGCCCGCCTTCCATAGGCCAGGGGCTGGCGACTAGCACCAAGGCGTAAAATCCCAGTAAACAGGGAAGGCATTGCCTTTATAAGTAACAACCACACAGAGTCAGCAAGCGGAAAGTAAAGTGCAGAAAAGTAAAGGGGCCGGAAATACAAGCCCAACTGTAAAGTACAACTGAAAAGAAAAAGAACAGCAACTGAAGAAAAGACGGCGGCCTCGTGTCGTCCACTGGCAATCCCACCTGAAGGGTGGGTACAGATAGCCTCCAGGCTCCTCGGGTCCCACGTCCGCTCCGAGCACGTCCCGCCCAGTGGTCCACCTCCAGGTACCGTCCTGCTCCACGCCCCAACCGTGATCAGCGCTGTCCGTCGTCTGCAACCAACACAACAAGGTGCGGGCGTAGCCCGTGCAGGGGTGAGTACAACTACTCAGTAAGGACCCCGAGACCCCCGAAGGTCTCTCGAAATCCACAAAGGATATAGCACAAAAGAAAGATGCAATCACGAAGTAACATCTGACTCGACTTAGGTATATGCCCATACATATACCTAAGTCCCCAATTCTAGCTCTGCTCACGAGCTCAAGAACAACTCAATCCACAAAGGAAAGCAAGACCCAAATCCACAAAGGAGAGTAAACAGTAAATCCACAAAGGATGGTTCAACACAATCCACAAAGGAGAGTAACATAAGATTCAGCTCAACCAGGTATACTTTTTCAGATGACGTCAAGACGATCACTGATCCGTCTAAGTCGTCGGACCCACGAAGGATCGATAGGTACTAACCCCCGCAGAAGACCCACACAGGATCGGGCTCACACAGAACCTGTAGGCAGTGGCTCACACAGAACCGGTAGTAAGGACCCACGGAGGATCGGGCTCACACAGAACCTGAAGCACTGATCCACGTGGGATCGCTGAGTGCAGTAGTCGACGCAGTCCACTGAGGATCTCTGCACAGTCGTCGCCGCAGTCCACGAAGGATCTCTGCTCTGCCGTCGTCGCAGTCCACGGAGGATCTCTGCTCTGCCGTCGTCGCAGTCCACGGAGGATCTCTGCTCTGCCGTCGTCGCAGTCCACGGAGGATCTCTGCTCTGTCGTCGAGGTCACAGCCAGCGCTAGGGTTCCCGCACGTAGCGAGCTCGTTTAGGAGGGTCCGCTCCACGAGCCGAGGGGCTGATACATCAACTGACACGTAGTCCGAAGTTGATGTATCCAAAAGTTCCGTATCGACAACAGGATCTCAACGCGACAGACGGCGCGTCAATCGGACGCCCGGTCTGAGAGTTATTGGCATTTTCGTCCCAGGGGCCCGGTTGGTTTTTAGGGCAAAACCAACCCGACCGTACTCCGCCTGTATCCGATCCTCGGGCGGAGTATGCCAAAAGTTCCGTCTCACTTAGAGGAAACTACCACAGCTGACGGTACGTCGTTCGGACGTCCGTAGCTCAAGTTATGAGCGTTTCCGCTCCGAGGGCCCGGTTGGCTTCGTGTACGAACCAACCCGGCCGAACCCAAAGTCTTCCGAAACCTTGAGTATAATATACCGAAACGACCGTCTCGATCCAAGGATCGCGTAGCCGCTGACGGTTCGTCAATCGGAGGTCCCAGGCCCAAGATATGGGCGAAAGACCGTAGAGGGCCCGAAACGGGGGTACTGGGCCCGGGGCGACCCGGCCCGAACCCCCCCTGGGGTCGGCCGAACCGGGTCGGCCCGAACCGGGTCGGCCCGACCCGGCCCGAACCGGCTCGGCCGGGTCCGGTCCGGCCTGGGCGCGGCCCGGCCGACCGGACCGGCTCGGCTTCGGCCGAGCGGCCGAAGCGCTGCCGCCGCGGGTCAAACCCGCGGCTTTGGAGAAAACGCGGCCCGCGCGGGCCGCGTGCTGGAAGGCCGGACCGCGGACGCGGTCCGGCGGCTCGCCGCCGCCGCGGCTCGGCCGCGGCGGACTCCTCCGGCGGCGCGCCGGGCGCCGCCGCCCCCGGTCGCCGGCGCCGCCGCGCCGGCGACCCGCGCCGCCGCCTCCTTCCGCGGGCCGCCGGAGATGCTCCGGTGGCCCGATTTGCCTCCCGTCTGCGCCGTTGTTCCTCCCGGGACGCGTCCTCCACTGCGGAATCAACATATGGCCCTTGCGTCGCGCTTTTTCCGTCGCTCGCCAAATCCGCACACAAAGGAAGATCGACGGAGGGTTGCCGGGTCTTGTTCGTTAGACCCGCACCCTCCGCGTTAGTCATAATCAACGGGAGAAACAGGAAAGAAACCAATCAACAATTTTAAATAAATTAAAATTGTTTCGTGATCGGGTTCTATATTTCAAAAGAATAAACACGGGATTTTAAAAAGAATTCCAACATCCCTTACCTCGCAGCTGTCGTTGCCGAACGAGGGATCGTCGCGGAATCGCTCGTCGCGGAAGATGGAGATCGCCGCGTCGTCGCGGAATCGCTCGTCGCGTCGCCAATCTCCGGATCAAGATCAACGGATTTAATTAGTTTAAATCCGTTGATATTGAAATTAAAAAGGGAGAAGAAAAGATCTGATTCTCACCTTTGTTGCCGAACGAGGGTCGGCCGCGGAAGAAGAGGCGTCGCCGAAGAACGTCGCGGGTAGATCTCGTCGACGTCGCAGATCTTGGTGTGCGTCGTCGAATTCCGGTCGCCGGCGTTCTTCGCGTTCTTCGCGTTCTTCGCGTTCTTCGCGTTCTTCGCGTTCTTCGCGTTCTTCGCGTTCTTCGCGGAGAGGGTGGAGGAACGAAGATTCTCTCAAATCCTTTCCAAGGATTTTTATGTTGGTCTTATTTTATAAACATGCCAACACGAAACTGGTTAAGAAACGATCCGTCAATTCGTTGAATTAATTCAACGAAAGAAACGACCCATTTAATTCACGAAGAAACAGTCCATTTAATTCACGAAATAAACCGCCCAATTAAATGGTCTGTTAAGAATTAAAGAAAACGCGTCGGTTGACTTTTCAGTTACTTTGACGGGTTTTCGCGGGTGCGTTACTTAGCGAATGAAACGGCGGGGCTCGTGCGGGCCCCACCGCACAAATATCCTACCAAGGGGGGTAGGATATTTCTGGATAGCATCCTATCCAGTTCAACTCAGTTCAAGCCGCCTTTAAGTGACTTCAAGTGGCTTCCAAACAGCTTAAGTGAAATAAAATAAAGTTGTCGCACAAACTTTATTTTATTTCTGACTTAAAGCCGTAAAATTTAAAAACCACGTCTGAGCAAACGCAACTCCGGAAGAGGCGTTTCTAAGCAAATACCGGCGCTGCGATTTCATCGGTGCCCTCAGAATTCGATTCCGGGCACCGGTTCAAAAGATAGAAAAACCCGCTCGTCCGTTCACTGAACGTACCCGAGCCAAACTTCGGAAATTGATTCCGGGCACACCGGGCCTCGGAATCAGGTGCCGTCTGAAGCTGCGTTCTTGTAAAATTCCAAAGAAAATTAAGAAAAAAATTTCCTTGAAATTTGCGGGTCTTTACATTACTCCCACCTCAGGGCTTTACGTCCCCGTAAAGATACATCAAAAACTAGGGGAACAAATGGGGGTACTGAGCACGCATCTGAGCCTCCCGCTCCCAAGTGCTCTCCTGGAGGTTCCCGTGCTGCCATCTGATGCGCACAAGAGGAATCGACCGCCCACGTAGGACCCGCTCCTGTCGATCCTCGATCTCCACTGGGACCTCCGCAAAAGTCGCCCCATCGTCCACGTCCAGCTCCCCAAAGTCGATGATGTGCGTCGGGTCGTGCACGTATCTCCTCAGCTGAGACACGTGGAAGACGTCGTGCACCCGGTGCAACTGAGGTGGTAGAGCCAGGCGATAAGCCACCTCTCCTATCCTGCTGAGGACCTGGAAAGGCCCGATGAAGCGGGGAGACAGCTTGCCGCCTCGGCCAAATCTCTGTAAACCACGTCGAGGTGAGACACGCAAGAAGACGTGGTCGCCGTCCTCGAACTCTAGTGGCCTCCGCCTCCTGTCAGCATATGACTTCTGCCGGCTCTGAGCTGTCCTCATCCTCTCCTGGATGATCTGGACCTTCTCTGTCGTGGCTCGGACCATCTCTGGTCCCACGAGTGCTGACTCCCCAGGGTCTGTCCAGCACAACGGTGATCTGCAGGGTCTGCCGTACAACGCCTCGTATGGTGCCATCCCGATGGTGGAGTGGTAGCTGTTGTTGTACGCAAACTCCACCAAGGGTAGGTGGTCCTCCCAGCTGCGACCAAAGTCGAGAACACATGCACGGAGCATGTCCTCGAGTGTCTGTATGGTCCTCTCCGTCTGTCCATCCGTCTGAGGGTGGAAGGCTGTGCTCAGATGGAGCCGCGTCCCGAACGCCTCCTGCAACCCCTTCCAAAGCCTGGAAGTGAAACGAGCATCTCGATCGGAGACGATAGACGATGGCACACCGTGAAGCCGTACGATCTCCTGGACGTAAAGACGTCCCAAGCTCTCTACTGAGCCCTGCTCTCTGATGGGTAAGAAGTGTGCCGACTTGGTGAGTCGGTCGACAATCACCCAAATGGAGTCGTGACCTCTGGAAGTGCGTGGAAGTCCAGTCACGAAGTCCATAGATATGCTGTCCCACTTCCACTCCGGGACCTCCAAGGGCTGTACCAAGCCTGCTGGTACCTGATGCTCTGCCTTCACCTGCTGGCAGGTGAGGCATCGTGAAACGAACTCTGCCACAGCTTTCTTCATGCCCGGCCACCAGTGCTGTCGTCTGAGATCCTGGTACATCTTTGCCACTCCGGGATGTACCGCCAAGGGAGAAGTGTGAAACTCTCTCAGCACCTCCTCTCGTAGAGCGACTGGTACGAAGGTACGTCCTCTGAAAAGGATGTCGTGCTCTGCTCCAAGGGAGAAACCATCAGGCGCCTGACCTGAGGATATCAGTGCACGCCGGGTCTCACAGTCAGCGTCCCCACGCTGAGCCTCTCTGACCCGCTGTAGAAGTGGAGGAGAGACTGTGAGAGACTGAAGAAAGGCTGTTCCGTCTCTATCCACGAAGGATATCTGCAAGGAGGCTAGCTGCTCCGTCGCCTCCTCAAGCAGCTGAATGCCCGTCCTCCTGCTGAGGGCATCGGCTACCACGTTCCCCTTTCCAGGAGTATAGACTATCTCAAAGTCATAGTCCTGGAGGAACTCAAGCCATCTCCGCTGTCTCAGGTTCAGGTCCTTCTGAGAGAAGATATACCTAAGACTCTGGTGGTCAGAAAAGACTGTGAAGCGCTCGCCCATCAGATAGTGCCGCCAAGTCTTCAGAGCGAAGACCACTGCTGCTAACTCCAGGTCATGAGTGGCGTAGTTCTGCTCATGCGGCCTCAACTGACGTGATCCGTAGGCGATCACGGCCCGCTCCTGCATCAGGACGCACCCGAGTCCAGTCCCTGATGCGTCGCAGTAAACTACGTACCCAACTCCCTCCTCAGGCAACCTCAAGATAGGTGCGCTGGTCAATCTCTGTCTCAGCTCCTGGAAGCTCTGCTGACATCTGTCTGACCACACGAAGGGTTTCCCCTTCTTCGTCAAGGCTGAGAGTGGTGCTGCAACTCTGGAGAAGTCTGGCACGAATCTCCGATAGTATCCCGCTAGGCCCAAGAAGCTCCGCACCTCTGTCACGCTCTTGGGTGGCTCCCAAGCTAGCACTGCCTCGATCTTCGCGGGATCCACTGCAACTCCCGCCTCAGAAATGACGTGCCCCAAGAAATGGACCTCACGTAACCAGAACTGGCATTTTGAGAGCTTGCCATAAAGCTGGTGCTCTCGGAGTGTGTCTAGCACAACTCGCAGGTGGTAGGCATGCTCCTCCTCAGTCGTCGAGTATACCAAAATGTCGTCAATGAAGACAACGACAAATCGGTCGAGGTATGGCTGGAAGATCCTGTTCATGAGGCTCATGAACACCGCTGGAGCATTGGTTACGCCGAACGGCATAACCAAGAACTCATAATGGCCATACCGACACCTGAAGGCCGTCTTCTGCACGTCCTCGTCTCGAACTCTGAGCTGATGATAGCCTGACCGGAGGTCTATCTTCGAGAACCACCGCGCTCCCTTGAGCTGATCGAAGAGGTCATCAATCCGTGGCAGCGGATACTTGTTCCTCACTGTCACCTGGTTCAGGCGACGATAGTCGACACAAAGTCGCAAGCTCCCGTCCGCCTTCTTGGCGAACAAAATCGGGGAAGCCCAGGGTGAAACACTGGGTCGGATAAACCCCTTGCTCTGCAAGTCCTCCAACTGTACCCGCAGCTCTCGAAGCTCGGCGGGGGCCATCCGATATGCTGGAGTAGATATCGGGGCTGTCCCGGGGTACAAGTCGATGTAAAAGTCTACCTCTCTACGAGGAGGTAGCCCTGGAACGTCGTCGGGAAGGACGTCCACGTACTGGTCCACCACTGCAGGAAAAGCCGGACTCCGCACGTCCACTGCTCCTAGGATGAGGCTAGCCAACTGATGTGAGATGGGCTGCACTCTCCTCCGCGGAAGTCCATCCTGTGCTGCAAAGGTTCCCTTCTCGCCGGTGAAGGTAAACCTGCTCCCGTCGGTACGAACACATCGTACCTTGCGCCTAAAACAGTCGATCTGGGCATGAACCGTGGATAGCCAATCCATGCCCAAGATGACGTCGTAAGGCCTCGACGCCGCTACAAGGAGATCCCAGCCGAAGCTCTCGCCTCCTAGAGTAAGCTCACACTGCCGGCACCAGTGCGTAATCGTCGAGTCTGCTCCCGTAGGAGTCTCTAGCCGTAAGGATCGAGCCAACGGCTCAGTCGGAATCTCCGAGCTCCGAACAAGGGCAGAGGCTATGAAAGAGTGACTCGCTCCTGTGTCTATAAGTACTGCAGCAAGGGTGGAATAGACACAGATCGTACCTCGAATCATCTCTGGCAAGTCGGGGTCGTAGGCCTCCACTGCCTGGAGCTGGGCCTGTCCCTGCCCGCCAGCTCCCTGTGGTCGAGGTGGCCCTCCTGGTGGTGGTGGGGGTAGAGCCTGGAAGCGTCGCCCACCACCCGCTGCTCGGCCAGCTCCTCTGCCTCGTCCGCCTCCTCCCTGCGGACCGCCACGATCGACCCGCTGCCTCTGCCTGGGTGGCCCCTCCACCGTCTGCTGCTCCTCTGATCGGCGAGTCGGGCAGTCACGAGCCATGTGACCCTGCCCGCCGCAAGAGTAGCACAGCCTGCCTCTCGAAAGGCTGGCACTCCGCTGTGTGCCCTGCACCGCTGAGCCGGTGTCCTGAGGCCGTCTGCGAGGGGGTCTGGTCTGCCTGGACCCGTGAGTCATCCGTCGGCTGCCTGCTGCCGATGACTCAGCTACCTGCCGCCCTGCGCTAGGTCTCGCTGCTGAAGAAGGCTCTGCCAGGAAGCTCTCGATCAGGAGGGCTCGCTCCAGCACTCCCGCCTGGGTCGGAATGCTGAGGGAGATCAGCGACGCACGAATCTCCTGTCGCAAGCCCTGCTCGAAGGTCCGGGCCCGGAAGAAGGGGTCCCGTACCATGTCGGTCGAGTAGCGAGATAGGTCCGTGAACCTTGCCGCATACTGAGCGACCGTCATGCTGCCCTGGCGCAGCTAGAGAAGCTCCTGGATGCGCACCGCTCGGAGGGTGGCCGGGACGAACTCAGAGCGGAAGAGGCTCTCGAAGTCCGCCCAGAGCAAGGATGCCTCATCGTGAACCTGGAGCATCAGGCTCCACCATCGTCCTGCCGCCGCCTGCAGGAGGCTCGCTGCGAGGATCACCATGAGATCCGCTGGTGTCCTCACTAGCCTGAAGATCCGTACCACCGCCTCTAGCCAGTCCTCGGCGGCCTGGGGGTCCGCCTCACCGCGAAACCTGGGCGGTCGCTGGCTCTGAAACTCGTGCAGTGCCCTGAGGCGACGTGCATCGTCGGCGTCTGGTACTGGAAGCATCGGTGGCTCGGCGGGTAAGGCTACCGCCGGTGCCACTGCTGGCAAAGGGCCCTGCACCGAGGCCTCGTCGCTCGGTGGGCTGCCGTCGCGCCCTACACTCGGAACCCTAGCTGGCAGTCGTCTCGGGGCCATCCTGAAAAGGAGAACAAGAGCACCACAGTCAGAACAGTATACCTGGTGAGCTGGCACAAGTAATCACAAGGAAAACTTGAGACTTTCATAAAGCAGATCAGTATACCCGGTGAGCTGACACAAGCAATCACAAAGAAAACTTGAAACGTACACGCAATCAATGTTTTCATGCATTAAGTCGGAAATCAGGAGTCAGGGTCCTGGTGTATGGATACGTCGGCCGCCGCACCAACACTGGGCTCCCTGAACTGATAACCACACTCAATACACTAAACACTATTGCTTCACATAGAAAGAAAGGACGATCAGAGTCTGCGGTAGAACCGACCGCCTCTGATACCAATTTGTCACGACCCGTCCTCGGGGCCCGTGCCGTGACTACCCCAAGCCCGCCTTCCATAGGCCAGGGGCTGGCGACTAGCACCAAGGCGTAAAATCCCAGTAAACAGGGAAGGCATTGCCTTTATAAGTAACAACCACACAGAGTCAGCAAGCGGAAAGTAAAGTGCAGAAAAGTAAAGGGGCCGGAAATACAAGCCCAACTGTAAAGTACAACTGAAAAGAAAAAGAACAGCAACTGAAGAAAAGACGGCGGCCTCGTGTCGTCCACTGGCAATCCCACCTGAAGGGTGGGTACAGATAGCCTCCAGGCTCCTCGGGTCCCACGTCCGCTCCGAGCACGTCCCGCCCAGTGGTCCACCTCCAGGTACCGTCCTGCTCCACGCCCCAACCGTGATCAGCGCTGTCCGTCGTCTGCAACCAACACAACAAGGTGCGGGCGTAGCCCGTGCAGGGGTGAGTACAACTACTCAGTAAGGACCCCGAGACCCCCGAAGGTCTCTCGAAATCCACAAAGGATATAGCACAAAAGAAAGATGCAATCACGAAGTAACATCTGACTCGACTTAGGTATATGCCCATACATATACCTAAGTCCCCAATTCTAGCTCTGCTCACGAGCTCAAGAACAACTCAATCCACAAAGGAAAGCAAGACCCAAATCCACAAAGGAGAGTAAACAGTAAATCCACAAAGGATGGTTCAACACAATCCACAAAGGAGAGTAACATAAGATTCAGCTCAACCAGGTATACTTTTTCAGATGACGTCAAGACGATCACTGATCCGTCTAAGTCGTCGGACCCACGAAGGATCGATAGGTACTAACCCCCGCAGAAGACCCACACAGGATCGGGCTCACACAGAACCTGTAGGCAGTGGCTCACACAGAACCGGTAGTAAGGACCCACGGAGGATCGGGCTCACACAGAACCTGAAGCACTGATCCACGTGGGATCGCTGAGTGCAGTAGTCGACGCAGTCCACTGAGGATCTCTGCACAGTCGTCGCCGCAGTCCACGAAGGATCTCTGCTCTGCCGTCGTCGCAGTCCACGGAGGATCTCTGCTCTGCCGTCGTCGCAGTCCACGGAGGATCTCTGCTCTGCCGTCGTCGCAGTCCACGGAGGATCTCTGCTCTGTCGTCGAGGTCACAGCCAGCGCTAGGGTTCCCGCACGTAGCGAGCTCGTTTAGGAGGGTCCGCTCCACGAGCCGAGGGGCTGATACATCAACTGACACGTAGTCCGAAGTTGATGTATCCAAAAGTTCCGTATCGACAACAGGATCTCAACGCGACAGACGGCGCGTCAATCGGACGCCCGGTCTGAGAGTTATTGGCATTTTCGTCCCAGGGGCCCGGTTGGTTTTTAGGGCAAAACCAACCCGACCGTACTCCGCCTGTATCCGATCCTCGGGCGGAGTATGCCAAAAGTTCCGTCTCACTTAGAGGAAACTACCACAGCTGACGGTACGTCGTTCGGACGTCCGTAGCTCAAGTTATGAGCGTTTCCGCTCCGAGGGCCCGGTTGGCTTCGTGTACGAACCAACCCGGCCGAACCCAAAGTCTTCCGAAACCTTGAGTATAATATACCGAAACGACCGTCTCGATCCAAGGATCGCGTAGCCGCTGACGGTTCGTCAATCGGAGGTCCCAGGCCCAAGATATGGGCGAAAGACCGTAGAGGGCCCGAAACGGGGGTACTGGGCCCGGGGCGACCCGGCCCGAACCCCCCCTGGGGTCGGCCGAACCGGGTCGGCCCGAACCGGGTCGGCCCGACCCGGCCCGAACCGGCTCGGCCGGGTCCGGTCCGGCCTGGGCGCGGCCCGGCCGACCGGACCGGCTCGGCTTCGGCCGAGCGGCCGAAGCGCTGCCGCCGCGGGTCAAACCCGCGGCTTTGGAGAAAACGCGGCCCGCGCGGGCCGCGTGCTGGAAGGCCGGACCGCGGACGCGGTCCGGCGGCTCGCCGCCGCCGCGGCTCGGCCGCGGCGGACTCCTCCGGCGGCGCGCCGGGCGCCGCCGCCCCCGGTCGCCGGCGCCGCCGCGCCGGCGACCCGCGCCGCCGCCTCCTTCCGCGGGCCGCCGGAGATGCTCCGGTGGCCCGATTTGCCTCCCGTCTGCGCCGTTGTTCCTCCCGGGACGCGTCCTCCACTGCGGAATCAACATATGGCCCTTGCGTCGCGCTTTTTCCGTCGCTCGCCAAATCCGCACACAAAGGAAGATCGACGGAGGGTTGCCGGGTCTTGTTCGTTAGACCCGCACCCTCCGCGTTAGTCATAATCAACGGGAGAAACAGGAAAGAAACCAATCAACAATTTTAAATAAATTAAAATTGTTTCGTGATCGGGTTCTATATTTCAAAAGAATAAACACGGGATTTTAAAAAGAATTCCAACATCCCTTACCTCGCAGCTGTCGTTGCCGAACGAGGGATCGTCGCGGAATCGCTCGTCGCGGAAGATGGAGATCGCCGCGTCGTCGCGGAATCGCTCGTCGCGTCGCCAATCTCCGGATCAAGATCAACGGATTTAATTAGTTTAAATCCGTTGATATTGAAATTAAAAAGGGAGAAGAAAAGATCTGATTCTCACCTTTGTTGCCGAACGAGGGTCGGCCGCGGAAGAAGAGGCGTCGCCGAAGAACGTCGCGGGTAGATCTCGTCGACGTCGCAGATCTTGGTGTGCGTCGTCGAATTCCGGTCGCCGGCGTTCTTCGCGTTCTTCGCGTTCTTCGCGTTCTTCGCGTTCTTCGCGTTCTTCGCGTTCTTCGCGTTCTTCGCGGAGAGGGTGGAGGAACGAAGATTCTCTCAAATCCTTTCCAAGGATTTTTATGTTGGTCTTATTTTATAAACATGCCAACACGAAACCGGTTAAGAAACGATCCGTCAATTCGTTGAATTAATTCAACGAAAGAAACGACCCATTTAATTCACGAAGAAACAGTCCATTTAATTCACGAAATAAACCGCCCAATTAAATGGTCTGTTAAGAATTAAAGAAAACGCGTCGGTTGACTTTTCAGTTACTTTGACGGGTTTTCGCGGGTGCGTTACTTAGCGAATGAAACGGCGGGGCTCGTGCGGGCCCCACCGCACAAATATCCTACCAAGGGGGGTAGGATATTTCTGGATAGCATCCTATCCAGTTCAACTCAGTTCAAGCCGCCTTTAAGTGACTTCAAGTGGCTTCCAAACAGCTTAAGTGAAATAAAATAAAGTTGTCGCACAAACTTTATTTTATTTCTGACTTAAAGCCGTAAAATTTAAAAACCACGTCTGAGCAAACGCAACTCCGGAAGAGGCGTTTCTAAGCAAATACCGGCGCTGCGATTTCATCGGTGCCCTCAGAATTCGATTCCGGGCACCGGTTCAAAAGATAGAAAAACCCGCTCGTCCGTTCACTGAACGTACCCGAGCCAAACTTCGGAAATTGATTCCGGGCACACCGGGCCTCGGAATCAGGTGCCGTCTGAAGCTGCGTTCTTGTAAAATTCCAAAGAAAATTAAGAAAAAAATTTCCTTGAAATTTGCGGGTCTTTACACCCAATGTTTGTTTCTATGTATGTTTTTTTGGGTCACTGTGTATATTTATGTGCCTATTTATGTCATTTTATTTCTTAGTGGATATGTATATATCTATGCCTTTTACAAATTTTAAGGGTCTATTATTGTATATGATTTTGTTTGTTTGTGCGTGTGTGTTAGTATTCTAATCATCCCATCTATTATTTCATAAGTCTATCGATTTATTCATCCCCCCATCTATTACTCTTCCCATATATCTATTTTTTGGTTTTTATGTCATCCCATCATTAATTTCATCATCCCATCAATTAATTTTTCTATAATTAATCAGTTCATTTGATTAAATGAGTTCATTTGTTTCCATTCATGCATGAATCTATATATATCTCTCCCTTATTCCCACCGCTCTCTCACTCACTCTCTCTATATGAACTCCTAAAAAGGCCTTTATTTCTTGATTATTCAATTATTGTATATGTGTGTGTGTGACATTTTATATATCTCTATAGTTATTGGTATACTTATGTGTGTCTCTTCTTCCCCTCAAGGTGTAGGTACTCATATATCTTCTAAAATGATCGTTTTGTGTGGGTCTTTTTGCTCATTACTGTTTATGGGTACTCACATGTCAATATATATATTTTTCCATGTATATGTTACAACTGACATCCCCGCATGAATGGGTGTTTATTTTTAATTCCTCTATTAAGCATATTTTCTCTTTTATATAATTCTTTTTTCACTCTATTCATCCATTATTCATTTCAACTCTCTTTTTATATCATCCATCTTTCATCTATTTGTCAATTTATCCGACTGTGTATATGTATGTTTGTCCATTTATATATATATTTTTATGTTGTTCTTGTATTTGGGTTTGCGTCTATTCGTGTGTCCATCCATTAGTATGTTTTCCATCTATACACCTTCTTGACAGTCATTATATTGACTTATCAACCAGTTCATTGATCTAAATATTCAGCACCCCATTTACTATTCCATACATACATCCATTGATCCATCGATTTTTATATGTGTATCTTGCAACCCATATTTCAATTCCTCAGTCATTCCATTAATTCAACCCATTGTTCATTATTTATATTAGTCCATCCATATATTTATCCATTAATATATCGATCAGTATTTTACTTCAATAATATATTAATTAATTCATCCAACATTCATCTATTCATCCAACATTCATCATCCCACCATACCGTCCATCCATTTTCTATCATAATTTTGGTTATCCCATTTATCAATTCATCATCCCATACATACATCCAACCCCTCCTTTATTGGTCCATCTGTTTTTCCATCCATCCATATATTTGTACAATATCATTCTAATCAGTTCATCAGTCCAACTATTAATTCATCCTAATTTATTCATCATTTCAATCATCTTCTCATCTATTGATTTGTTTTTGAATGTGCATGCATTTTATTAAGTGTATTTTCCTATCATTATTCCATGGCATGTCTCAATTATCAGTCTCTCTGATCCTATCATGTCATGTATGTATGGATATATGGATGCATGAATGTTGGATGCATGCATGAATAAATGAATATATATATTTATATATATTTAGATGGATGGATGGATAAATATATTGATTTAGGGATGTATGGATGCATGCATACATGCATGTGTAGATTCATATACGTATATATCCATGTATTTATGACTGTATGGACGGAAATATTGTTTCATGGATTCATGTATGGATGGATGCTCCTATTCATGGATGGGTGAAGGTTTTCATGCCATGATTAACATGTATACAAGAATGCATGGATGGTTTTATGGATACATGTTTTCTTGAATGGATGAACATGTATGCACACATGGATGATTGGATGGATGGATGAATGTTTACATGATCCTTCTATATGTTAGTTGATTAGTTTGTTCTTCAATGGGCATGTCTATTGTTTCTTCAATCAATCAACCATCCAATCATTCTTTCCATAAAAATTTTTATTCATCAACCCATTTTATACTCATTCATGAATCTATATATTAATTTTTTTTCCTATCCCACCATCTATAAGATTCTATTAGTGTCATGTATATTAGTGCATGCGATGTGTGTGTGTGACATTTTATCATTATTCATTCATTTTTTCCTCTCTGTGTGTATGATATTCTTCTAATCAATGTCTATGTGTGTGTGATAGAACCCAGATATTTTTTTCATTTTTGTTTTTCCCATATATCCACCTCTCGTTATCTCTCTATTTTATTATCTGTGTTACCATCAAAATTTTAATAATCCAACTATTCCTGCCGATACTATTTCTGTATGCTTCTACCCTTTAATGTTTGTGTGTGAGTTCTCATATTTTTTTTCTACATGTCTGTTTCCATTTATCCACCTCTCACTCTCTTTAATATTTATGAGTGTGTGTAACCATAAAAAATTTCATTTATTCACTTCTCTCTCTCTCCTCACCCTCTAAATCTTTATAATATAGTGTATTTATACATGTGTGTCTGTGTTTGTTTATAGGTCTACATAACTCATGATCTATCTATATATTCATATTTATATTTATCTTTAATAGTTTATATATTTTTATTTCTACTAGTCACATCATCTAGTTTTTAGTTGATCATTATATCCTTCATGGGTTCTTTAGATCATTTCTTCTATTGATCAATATGTAAATATTTCATTCGATTGACTCATTTATCTTACTTGTACATTCAGGTATATATTTTTTCCTTTTTTTTCTATTGGTCTATCCATCCATCTATTGGTAATTGTTTTCATCTGTGCTCATTATGAGAGTTTATGTGTTTTTTTCTATCTGTTTTATGTTTTCTCCCTCTCTTGTAATGATATAGTCGTCTAACTATAATTGTTTGGGTGTTCATGTGAGTTATATATATATGTATGTATTCAAGTCTTATTTTCTATATTTTTATCTAAATATATTTATATAAAAAAAATTCTATGATATTGTATTTATATATCTGTGTGTGTACATATCCATTTCCCCTCTTGTCTATCTGTTTTTCTATCAATTAAGAAGTATTTTTATTAATCGGTTTGTCAAATGGTTTTTCAGAATATTGGTCTACCATCTTTCCTGTCCATATACCCATATGCATACCTATATTTCCTTCCATCCATCTGTCAATATCATTTTTTACCTATCCATCCTTCCATGTATCTGTGTGTGTGTGTGTGTTGTGTGTGTGTGTGTTTTTTCATATATGTGTTGTTGGTGAGTCTTAATTTATTCTTAAATTTCGGGTTTTATCTATATTTTTGTACAATTTTTTGAAATATATTTTTTATTTTTCTTATATATCTATTTGTATGATCCTATAACTATCCATCTCATCATGTGGGTGGGTTCATCAATCAATCCATCTTTCAACATCCCCCCCTCTCACTCACTCTACCTGTGTGTGTGTGGGTGGGTGTGAATGTTCCCTTGAGTGTATCATTATATGTTTATCCATTATATTAATATTGTAAAAAATCTATTTTTTTCTATTTTTCATTATTTTTTTGATCTGTTTACATCCAAATATTTGTGGATCTTCATGTGTGTATGTGTTTAACATGTGATCCTATGTCTTTGTTTATGATTGGAATTTTTGGTATCTAGGTTTATGCCAATGTGAGTATGTTTTTTCATGCACATATCTAATAAAGAGACTATATATTTAATTTTATATTTATGTGTGTGTGTTGTTATGTCAATCCACCTGATCTTTTTCCAGTCTATATTCTGGCTCATCTAACTGTTCATTAGATCACTCGTTTAATCATTCCCACATCCATTGGATCATCCATTGGTATATTCATATATTCATTCATCAATATGTTTTATGTATACATTCATAATCAACCATATATTAAATTTTAAATCCATTCAATAACCACTCATCCATATATTGGGCTCCCTTTATTAAATCATTTATCTGTTCATTTGTCTCACTATAAGTTCATTTTTTATTTGTTTCTTGATCATCATTTTTTCTATTAATATGTCCATTAAATAATCATCATATTCATTTTTTTCAATTTATCATCCCTTAATCCATACATTTTTATTTTGTCTCATATGTTAGTTAATCACTCAATTTATCCAATCATCCCAAATTTTTTAATCCGTCTATGCATCTCCATGTCTGTGAGCATGGTCACTTGTTTCATGTTTGGTGTTGTCCTATCAGTCTACTATGTCATGTTTATCTGTTTGTAAGGATGTATTTATATATTTATGAATGTTATGGTGTACATATGAATGTGTGTATATATGTATAGATGAATGGATGTATATATGTATGACTTGATGGATACTTTTCTGTATGCATGCATGTATAGATAAATTAATATACATATATATATATATACATGTATGAATAAATGCATGGATAAATGCACACACACACACACAAACACACACACACACACACACATATATATATATATATATGAAAATTCATGTGTTTATTCATGGATACATGGATGGATGGATGGATGGATGGGTTGATCGATGGATAGAAGTTGGTTTATCTGTACAACGAGCCTGTATGAGTTTCTTTGTGTGTGTGTGTGGGCTTGTGTATGTGTGTATTTGAGTGTTTATTGACATGCCTACATGTTTATAAGTCTATGTGTCACTTCATCTATATATATTCTTTCATTAATCAATTAATTGGTTGATTTTTTGTTGTTGTATCATCTCTCTATACTAGTCTATCAATTAATCAGTCTATTCATCAATGGATCAGTTTGTCAGTTTGTCAATTATCCATTATGTCTATTTGTAATTCCATTGATCTATCTATATATTAATCCATCCATCTATTATTCGTTAAATATTTTCTTTACCTCTATCAATTCATTAGTTTTTCTATGTTTGTGTGTGTGTTTTCTTCAAGCATGCATATTGTGTGAGATTATATATTGTGTGTTATAATTTTTGTGTGTGTATTTCTTTTAAATAATATGTGTATGAATATTATGATTTTTTAGTCTATCTTTCCCTCTCTCTTTCATTTTTAGTGAGTATGTTTCTTCTTATTTACACATCTCTCTCGGCTGTTTATGTCATGCATGTGTATTTTTTTATCTATCAATTTGTATATATTCAGGTCTAGTGTTCCCACCTATATGTTGGTATGTTTTTCTATCAACCCATCTATGATTTTTTTTGTACATTTCCATCAACTCATCACTTCCATCACTATATCTATGTGTTGGTTTATTATTATGTTCCTGAATGGATTATTCTGTTGTTTTTTCTATATATTAAATCATATAGTTGTCTTTCTATAAACTCCTATATTTGTTTACCAATTTTACATCCATCCGTTAATAAATAATTCACTCTCTTTGTCTATCTATCCACACATATGTTAGTCTCTATGTGTTTTTGATATAGTTTTATAATATGTGTTCTGTGTGTGTGACTTTTTCTTTATATATCCATTCATTGGTTTCTCAATGTGTCTATTATTCATCCCATTAATTTTTATGATAGAGCCCATATATTTTCCCATATGAGTAACTCTATCCATTTATCCACCCAAATATTTTCAAGTGTGTGTGTATCTATTAGTATATTCTATTATCCACCTCTCTCCCTCTCCCACTCTCTCTATGAGAGAGTTTATTTATTCATGTATGTGTGTGTGTTTCCATCCATTCTCTTGTCTGTTTATGAATCCATACATCCATCCATCCGTCAATCCATCCATCTCTCAACCCCTATCTCATTATAATTGAGTATATTTACATGTGATTGCATATTTTTATGTGTGTGTCCATCCTATTAACTATTTTTTCGTACATCCATTCATCCATCCTTGTATCCTTACTCCCCTATCAATCTTTTCCTCTCTCTCTCTCACCATGTTTATGTGTTTTTTTGTATATGTGTGTCAAATATTGTTCATTTTTATCTCCTTATAATTCTTTATAATATTATCTTATGTTATTTGGGTGTGTTCATGCACATGAACACCTATATACCTTCTTGTCTCTCTATCAATCCAACCTTAAATTCTCTTGCTTGTTTGTTTATTCATCTATTCACCACTTTATTTCTCTATGTATATATAAATTCATGTATGTATAGGCGTATGGACGGATATATGTATGAGTTTATGGAAGAATATATGGACATTTGAATGGATACTTTTATATGTGTATCTATGTATGGATGCATATATCTATACATGAATATGTGTCACTTTATTGGGATAAATTTAAATTTTTTTCTTTCAAGAGCATAGGGTGTTGATGAAAAAATATATATATATGTACGAACATAAGAATTTATGTCTACATGTATATATAAATTCATGTATGTAAACATGTATGTATAGATCCATGTATGAATACATGTTTGTGTGCATGTATGGATACATGTATGGATGCTGGTATATATTCATTTATGGATGAATATATGGACATGTTTATGGATTCATGCATATATGTATCTATGGATAGATGAGTAAATCAATGTATTTATATATGTTATTTAATGATGAAATTGTTTATATCCTTTCCCACATGATTATAGTGAATTGAAGCACATTACATGGGAGTTACCCAATTCATCTTTGTAGGGGAAATTAACTAATTTAAAATTATAGTTTACATTTGGTTTGTATATAAAAAGTTTTTGTGTATGTGTTTTTTTAATTAAAAATAAAAAATCTAATAAAGAACGTAAAAAAATTGAAGTATAGTTACAAAAAAAATAAATGAGAGTTAGTTTTAATAAAACAATTAAGAAACACTGGGTATGCTGTGATCAATTTATTTTTTTATATTGTCTCATATAAAGTGCATCAATTATTAACTAACACACTCACTCAGTCTATGAAGTACCCTCTCAAAAAACTCATGAGCATAGAAGAATGGTTTAATGCCCTAATATGGTTTTCTTTTCAATCTATACATAGGGTATTTAATTCTATAGTATGTGATTTGGGTGAGTCTTATCCTATTAGGATAATTCTGTTATTTAGAAAACTAAGTCCCTTCTCACATGTTCATGGATTAGACTTCAACACTCACTCCATCACCCAATAACCGTCGATCAAACACTAGGTGGTAATGATATTATTACATTATATGACACCTGCACGGTCACTAGTACGTTTTTTTTAGTTTTTTTACATTTTTATTCATTATTTAAGTTCTTAGGAGATGAGTGTTCAAATTTAGTGTTTTTAGGTGGAAAGACCACGGTGTATAGCTAGAACAATGTTTTTCTAACTTTGAAATGGTTGTAACGAACTAGCCCAATCATCGCTCCTACCTAGAACCCGACCAAATTAACCCAAAGGATCAAATGTCATTCCCAATCCCTATGAGCTATCTACATGTGCTTATGCACACATAGTAACTGTTTTTGGAATGATTTTTCCCAAATAAGATATTAAATAGAGTAATAAAATAATAGTGAAGAAAAAATAAAAAAAATCCAAATACGTCACAACTGATTACAATGATCCAACCCATTTGCATATACATGATCAAAATCCATAAAAAGGGAAACAAATAGTTAGGAATAAGTACTAACAAAACAATCCAAAAATAAAACTTATACCAACCAAATAACTCATTCTGAGTGAAAAACCTACTCCACACAATCTCTAGATTCTCACCTCTACCCAAATAACATCACATATTCCACAAAAAACAAGAATAATCTTATTGATGACCTTAAACAAGATAATTCTTTGGTGTGAGCTAATACGTCCAATAGGCTACCCCAACTATCTGAAACTATGTTTTTCATTTCAAAATGAAACTCATAAATTATAATTTGAAAATAAATATACAATGTAGTCTTTACATATATACTACGTTTGAAAAATAATTAATTTCTATAAATAACTTTTAAAATAGTTCACTTTGATTTACTAAACCAAACACTCTTGTTTTTAAATAAAATACACATGCCTAATCCATTTCCAAAATAAACCCATACATATTTCATTTCCATAAAAAATCTCACATGTTTTTTTAATTTAAATAATAACATTAAAAAATTTCACTGGACGAATCCATCTTTAATCCAAAACCCATTTTTGAAATCTACCTTAATGTACAAAAGAATGTGACTTTATTATTTCAAAATAGGTTTTGACAAACTACATTTAAAATTAAACTTTAATGAAACAACCCAACTCACACAGGATAACTACAAAAAAAAGAACCACATGTGTATGATAGGGAATATAAAAATTCAACATATTAAATGATGGTTATCTTTCAAATAATCTACCAGAAATAATATAATAAACCACTAGATCAATGAACTCTCAATAAATTACTCATTGAGTAATAAAATGTCTCATAGATAAACTCAAAGTCACCAATGTGAAAGAATCTAACTATATATTAATATAACCACCATAACAATATACCTACATATCTAAAGTACATACCTTCATCCATGTACACCGAAAATCCTCATTGTAATGATAAAACCACAACTAGTACTTATTCATAACATGAATTGTGGGAAACTAGCAACATGTTAACCAATATGAGGAATAAGATTGATCTTCTACTTAGTAACTGACATCCCATTACTAGTAAATGAAGTGAGGCATAGTGAAAACTGTCTATGTGTAACCATAAGGAACATCAAAAACTACCCTCAACCCTAACACCAAATGATAATAATACCCTTATATATAGAATGATAACTATTTATAATCATAAAAATTCCTATACAGTGGAAACAATGAGCATCATACAATGATTAAAAAGCCCCCACAAATAGTAACAATAAAGGGTAAATCAAGTGTTTCATTCACATACCCCGTTTAAAATAAAGGTTAAAAATGGTCCTTCATTTTCAATACAAAGCTAGTGTTGATAATACCTTTCACATCTCATAAAATTAATTCCAAACACCATTTGGAAAATAATGGAAATTACAAAAACATTTAAACCATTTCAAGGTCCCCCATACAGAAGGAATCACTATATTTAAAATATAAAACATGGAAAAATAATTTATTTCCATCACATATTTTATAAAACACATGTTAAAAAATTTTAAACGGTCCAAATTAATCTCCCATTTCTTTAAAAATTATTTCATCCTACCCATCCACAAGGGTATTTCTCATTAAAAAACAATGTAATGATAATATGACAACTAAATCCAATGAATTATACATATAAGCCACGAGTGAATTTAAAAAGAGGTAAAACCACCCAAAAGATTTCAATTGACCACTTGTAATAAATAAATACAACCCTTAACCATTTATTGGTCTAAACCTTAATTCAAAACCATGATCCCTTTAATAGAAATTTCCCTCATTGAAAACCACAACCAGGTCCAATATCGTTGCACTTTAATGGAATATGATTTTTAAATGGTATTTATTTCCGGAATAAATTATTATACACATACCATTATAGGGAAACTAAAAAACTTTATCTCATTAATAATGATAATTAAATTAGTCATATTTGAATCCTATGTATATATTGAACAATGAAACTTTAAAAAATAAATATATAATAGAATTGCTAAATTGGAAAAATATGGATCTCCCCAATCTATTAGAACTATAAATCCATTGAAAACACTAAATAAAAGAAACAAAATACATTTAAAATATTCCACATGTTATGACATGAAAGTATAACCTTTTGTGGGATTTAAGTGAATATTGATTGAAATGTTGTTATGGTGTATATAGGGTATAAAGGTAAATGGGACCATTGGTATTCTTCTTTTATATTCCCATTGGAAAATTTTTACCATTGATTAATAAAACCAATGGAAAATTTTACCATTTATAACTATACCATTTTTTGATAATTTTTCCATTATAATTATTGTTTTTAAGTTGTAATGATAAAGGATAATTGATGTCGAAAGAAGAAATGATGGCTTCATCTAGTAGAGTAATGTCTTTTGAATAAAATATATCTGAACATGGGATAGAGGTAGCATCACTGGGGTTCTCCCATGACCCAGCCCAAGGTAAGATTCAATAACCATGGCTTGAATGAAATATCCCACAAGAGAAGTTGAAGTTAGTGGTGATTACCACTTAGTCTATGTTAGTCGGGCCAACCCATAAAACTACCACCATCCCCGGCATACCCTTAGGGAATACATGGGTATAATTAGAGGTTACATATAAAGGACTTACTAATTTATGTTTTCATTTCTATTTTATAACTAAAATGTTTAGTCGGTCAATCCCCTTTTTAGAATAATGTTGTTTAATAAAATATATATTTATGTAAGACTAATTTAAAAAATTGTTTGTTGGATGAAAATAAAATAGAATTCTATATTCAGAAAATATATCATATTTCATAATACACCTAGATATTCTGAATAATATTAGTTTTAAGGAATTTTTTTATGAAAATCACTATTATTTAAATTTAAATAATAAAAAATGTTTATATGTTCCTAGGAAATTTTAGTAACTATTACAAATTTTATATCTTAACAAATTTTTATTTTCCAGTAAATAAAATTTTTTATTTTAAAAATAATAAATTCACACATTTTGAGAATAATTTTTATGAAATAAATATCATATTTTATATCATCACACTGAAATTATGATTGGGTAAATTTTTGATACTTTTCTAAAATTAATTATTTTCCTTTGGATAGTACCATTTTGGTTTTTCCATTTGTTTTATAGATTTATAATTATGTAACAATTTATTAACCACAATAAAAAAAATTGTTTTCTATTAATTGTTTTAACATTATTTAACAAATTTAAAAACCTATAAGTGAATTTCTAAGGTCTAAAATGGAAAATAAGATTTTAAATTCGTTATGTTGTGGAAATATAATTTTTTGATGACCCAATAAGAATTAAAAAAAATTCCACAATTCATATGGATTCAAACATCTCAAAATGTGACTAAAATTTTCCAAATAAAGGTGAAAAACCATGGGTAAGCCAATGGTTTTTCATTTTCGACAACAAGGATTTCAATATTTATATTTGGAAATTATTAAAAAAATCCTCCAGCTTTACTATAAATACACTCTTATTTCACCATTCCATTTCACACCCAATAAATTTTCCATGTTGTTAGGGTTCTTTTTCATCCAAAATGTTTTTTCTATGTCATACTTAAGCTCCAAAGGTTCCATAATCAATCTTTAGGAACAACTCTTCAAGGTAAGTTAAATATTAACTTCTTGTTTCCATTCAAGTTACCTTTTTATAGAAGAAATTATAATTTTCTAATGGATTTTGATCAGTATTTATTGTGATATTACTATAAGAATTATTATTTTTATCAATGTGATACCCTCATTAACTCACATTTTTTCCTTTACTTATTCTATGTTTTGTACCCATTGTAATACTGAATTTATTTATTGAATTTATATCTTTTACTTAAGAAATTATTATTACCTTTTTATTTTAATACCCAAAACACATTTTTAATTTTTTTTAAAAATATATTTAAAAATCAATGATTTAATTGAGGATTTTTATACCCAAAACCCACATTCCAATTTTGTGGGTCTAAAATGATGTATTGGTCATGTCATTAAGATGTTTTTACACATGGGTTTGATAGGAAACTTGTTATTTATTTTCCAAATCTAATTAATGAAATGATTTATTATAATAAATATAAATCTTAAGAAATTAAAAAATATTAATTGTTCTCCATGATAAAACACCAATTCATTGGGTAAATAATTAAATCTTTAGAGATGACATGTTTTATGATACCTTGGTGAATAACCTTCATAATACTCATTTATGTCACCTTAGTGAAAAACTATGGTGATATTCTTATGAAAGCCTCATTTAATTATTGAAGTCACAATTCCAAGTTGTTATTATTGTTTTTTTATTTTTATATACCTCAAATTCCCTTTCTCATTGCTTAATATTATGCCTAATGTTCGTATGGGTATGCCTCATGATCAGATACTATATGACTCACTTTTTTATTCCCTTACGGTAATTCATGTTCACCCCTTTCCTTTGATTTATGTCCTCAGGATATGAGATAAAATTAATGTGACCTAGTGTAATCACATGAATATGTATTTCAGATATATTTCTAAAAAATTTTAATGTGCTTATGTGTTATGTTTCTAATTACCATGAAACTAAAATGTAAAATATCCTTTTTTGTTTCAGAAAATGACAGTTTATATAATAAAAATGGGATTCCATATTTGGTATCATTGAAAAGTTTTGGTATTTTAAGAAATTATACATGAAAATTTATTAATAACCCTAGGGACAAGTCTAATTATAAGAAAACATCCTCATAATTTAGTGAATATTATGTAATTGGTTTCCATGAAAATACATTCTTATCTAGATATTATAAGTGTTTGAGGATCTGTCATTAATGTACATAGAGGTAACAATTGAGGAAACCATATTTATCTATTCTTGTTCAGGAACTATTGTAACAACCAAATAATTTATGGTTTGTATATTTTAGAATTTTATCTCTTCAATAGCTTACATTGTATGCAACACCAAGCATAAACAAACGATGATATAATTTTAATATTATTATTTTAATGAAATTATACCATTGATATTAAATTAGTGTTTATTAATTGGATTAAATTACTTATTAAAAAATATTAATGTATTTATTTTTTACCAAAAAATCATAAATTAATAAAAAAACCAATTTAATATGATGGAAATGTTTTTATTTAAATTAACACAAGTGTTTTTCATACCAATAAAAATAAAAATAACCTTTTTGGATTATATTAATGAAATATAAATATATAATATTAAATATAATTTTTAACATTCATATACTATGTTTTCTAGATATTATATTAAAACAAATATAATTTTATATATAAATGATGCATTTTTTAAAAAAGAATGTTTTTCCTCCTTTTGATGGAATACTATTTAAAATCTTTTTATTTCACACATTTATAAATTATATTTGAAAAATCAAACTTATTTTTTTTATAATAATATAGAAATTTATATTGGTTAATTTTTTGTATTTTTATGAAAACTTTTATATTTTGATGAATAATGATAAAATATTATATTATAAATTAATTTTTTAGTTTAAATAATTTATAGTTTAAAATTATATATTTAATTGGTTTTGATGTATGATTAGTTAAATTATATATTATTTAATCAAATTTCATTTATTATAATCAATTTCATATTGAAATTGGAGTTAAAAACATTTTAAACCTATCATCATTTTCACAATAAAACTCATTTTCTCATTCTATCAACAGGATTAATATGAAATTAATTACAATGAATTATATGTTTATAATATTCAAAAATATATTCCATATTTTTATTCATTGGGTCTAAATTATGTAAATAGTTCCATTTTATTTTTTGAAAAATAAATAATAACTTTATTATTTTCTAAAACAAGCACTATTAAGGGTAAATATTGTAATTAAGGGTAAAAATAATATTATAAATATTATAAAATTACCTTAACATTTGTAATAATTTTATTGGATGAGTTATTATTGAGCAAGATAATCATTTCGTATATTTTTGGCTTATTGGCCCCACTTGGATGACATTATGAATTTTTTGTATATTATTTTAAGAAAAGTTTAGTATGTCAAACTCATGTTTTTAATAAGTATTACGTTATATATATATTAAGAATATATATTATAATATATATATTAATTGGATATGTAAAATTATTATCTTCGTCATAGAAATTTAATTTTAAATTTATGAAATAAATAATTACATTAAAGACTTACATAATGATGATGCAGTATTTGTTCAATTAAGAAAAATATCAAATAAATGATATAAAAAATATTAAAATAAATATAATTTGGGAAAATTAAGTTCATCCAAAAAATTTATAGATTAATTATACAAATTAAGGATGTATTTTTTTATGTAATTTGGTGTATTGATATATTTTTGAAAATATCAAGAAATGAATAGTGTCAAAATTGACTACAATGGTATTTTAAATAAATAATATTATATTAAATAATATAAAATTCATAAAAATATAAAAATAAGAAAAATAAATGGGAGAAGGTTTTAAATTCCATTTATGACTCATTTATGGTTTATTTGTTTTTTATAGTAACAATATTAACCCTTAAAGGGTAAAAATCCATGTTGTAATGGTATGAGTTGAAGAGATTAAATAAGAGAAAAAATAAACATATATGTGTACGAATGAGACCTAAAATTGTGTAAAAATTATTTGTTGAGAGGATTTATACACATAATAATCTTAAATTATTAATAACTCACTTTTGAGACATTTTCAATTTAAAATTTATTTATATTAATTTCATATTTTGAGAGTTTCCAAATGTGCCCCTCACCTCAATTATAAAAGGGAACATCCTCCCTCACTTATTATCACCAATTTGAGACTTATATATAGACCAAACCCTGACCATTTATCCTCCCAACATCCTTATAAATTTTTCATATTCTTTTTTGTTTCATAAAGACCAAACCTTGATAACATAAGAGGAGATCTTAATGGAGTCCACAAAAGAAGAGGTAATCATTTTTACCAACTCATCCAAGTTCATTTCTTCTTATAATTACAATTAATATGTTATTACATGATAAATTAATAACTAAATTATATTATATATTATGACATGTAATTTTGATTTTGGGACAACCATATTCCCATATTTATCTACCAAATGAAAAACGAATGCACCACATGTTCTTATATACAACTTACCATCTTCACACCATGGTGTACTTTGTTTTTTGTTATCACTATACATGAATTATATATAGACCAAAACCTAACTATTTATTCCCCCAAAATCTTTACTAATTTTTCATATTTTTTGTTCCTCTAAGAGAACAAACCTTGATAACTTAAGAGGATATCTAAAGGGAGTCTGCAAAAGAAGATATATTCATTTTTACCAACTCATCCAAGTTCATTTCTTCTTCTACCTCCTATTAATGTGTTTTCCATGATAAATTAATAAATAAATTATAATATATATTATGATATGTTATTATTATTTTGGGACAACCATATTCCAATATTTATCTATCCTATGAAAAATGAATGCACCACATGTGCAAACATACAACTTACCATCTCCACACCATGGCGTACATTACTTTTTGTTATCACTTTTCATGGAAGGGTATAATTATGGAAATAATATATATATATATATATATCTTATTACATAATATATATTATGTATAATTAATATACAATCAAATTCCTTACACATTCATCATTAATGGAATGATACCGTCTCTCGTGTGTTTACAGAACCAACCATCTCCACAATGCGATGTAATTCATTTTCCATGTTAACCATTCATGAATTAATATAAAAGAGTATATAATGAATAAATATTATATATATTGACTTTATATCATTATTTATATTAAATAAGTTCATCTTATATATAATAAATATGACTTACATGACTAACAATTCATAGGAAAAATAAGTAGTTAACAACCAGAAATAAGTTAATAATGAAATATTTTTAACAAAACAATATAATATGAGAATATATAGTATAATAAATATTTATATGGAACTAGTATAAATTAATAAAATTATTTAAACCATTATACATGATGTTAATTGTTTTTCAACTAAAATGACGTTTTGGGTAAAGGTTAATTTCACAATATCATTATTATAAGGGATTATTTAAACGTAAGTATCATATAGGGAATATTTATCAAAAACAATCCATGATTATTAAAAATTATTTCCAAAATATATTTAATATTATCCTAAAAAATTTTAAATTCCATTTACCCATGTTCCACTTTTAATAAAATTGTTTGAAAGAATTTTTTTTTTCATTTTCCAAATGATGTACTTTATGAATTTCTCAACAAAAATACAGGAGGAATGTTTCGTTAAATAATTGGAAATAGAAAACCATTCTTACATTAAAAAACAATATTTTATTTAAGTTTCCATAACAATTTTAAAATTTTCTTTTCAATTATTTTTTTTAATTTTCATAGAATTTTATTTAAATGATTTAAACTAAAAATGGGTATTTCTCATAAGAAGTTTTGAAGGATTTTATTATAATTTTTTTATCTATGTAAACATACTTAGTTTGATATTATTCTTTAATAAGTTTGATCAAATAGGATAACATATAAAATATTATATTTTATGATTAGTTTGACTGTGTTTGTTCTATTTTGATATCATTCATGGTTTATGATAAAATTATTCTACTTTAATATGTATGAGAGTTTATGTTGTTTATGATTCACCCATTTCTTTTGAGGAATTCATTTTACTTAGTATGTGAATGATAGTGACCACTATGGCCCATTGATAAATTAGTAAGTCTCACGAGACAAACTAGTTTGGTTATTTTCCAAGGCCTTACCCATTTATATATCCTGTCTTGGACGAAGACTTTATGGTATGTTTATGATGTTGGACATTATGAATTCCATCATTTTGATATTAGTTATTGATATTTCATGTTATTATTCTATTAGGAAAATATCCATGTGATTATATACTTTGAATTATTTTATTTTAATATATTATTGATATATTTTGATCAAGATTTTGTTTAAATGGAATGTGTTTTAGTTATACTCATTTACATAAAGTTTATGATTATTTATTCATAATAGATTCCATTATACATTTTCCCATAATGAGCATTTGAGCTCACCCAATTCTTTAATTTCAATTTTCACATGATGAATTGATGTATATTACGATTAATATGTAGGATTAATCTATAAAAATATTGGTTCTCTCAAAGGATTTACAATGTTGTATTTTATATAATAAATTGTAATGTATGTTTTATGTATGTATTCTAGTTTCCAAAACATCTAAATTAATCGATCCTTTGGGATTTTAGTCTTGCATATATTATAATGTAATAAAGTTAGGAACTCGATATAGTTTACTGGGGTTAAGGGATTTGCCTTTGGTATATGAGAAATTTTTGTAGAAACCTTGTGAACTAGATTTAGGAAAACATATATTTTAGAAAAAACCCCATGATAGAATTTGTAAATATATCCAAATAATATAATTTTATTATTTAGAGATTATTTGTACCTAAATTTTAAATTTAGGTTATGTGATTATTTAGGTTCATATTATACATTATGTTTCATATTGTTATTATCTAATCTAGTTTCTTCAATTTTTTAGATACGACGTATAGTAGAAGGAATTGAAACTATATGAATGCATGTAATCCATGAATGTATTGTCCTCATATTCAAGATAAAAATGTTAGTGATGGAGTTGAGACTAGTTATGAATAACTTATAACTATACTAGGATAACTAATATAAGTGATGAATAATAAATTTACCCATATTGAGAAATCCCAATCCACAACATTGACAAACAATGTTATACTGTTTCATGAAATAACAACCTCATGGGACTATAAATCTAAGTGTAGAAAAATAATGGATATATTCCATAGAGAAGATATTTCATGCTTTGGGATGTAATTTAAGAGAGAAGATTTCCATGGAAGTTTATCTTCTCCAAGGAGATACTAATCAATGGTGGTAATTGATTTAAAAAACTAATGTGGAGGAGGAAATAGAAAACATGAATCAAAATGATTTTAAAGAAAATTTTATTAGAAAAATAATTTCCATGGAAAAATTCATAGATATGGAGGCACAATTTATGATTCTATGGAAAAAGATGGATACAAATATTTCTAAGTATGAATCCAACATTACATGTCTAGAAAGGGATGGTAAAAACTACATATGTAACCATGGACTAATATTGATCATTTCATTGATGGGTTAAAGCCATTACATCAAAGGGAAATCCTCTCCCAAACATTATCATTATATGAATATATAATATTATGTGATATCAAGATAGAGAATTAATTTTAGTATCATTATGAAGTTAATGTAAATAATGAGAAGAAGAGAATGGTGTAGAAAGGTATATATAATGTGAAAAAGGGGGAAAATAATTTTCCCACATGTGATAATTGTGGAATGAAACACCCCAATACTAACCTTAATGGAATTGGAGTCTATCAAAAGTGTAGAGTGAATGATCAGCAAGATAATGATTTTATAGGAAATAATAGAGATTCAAGTGTGAAATGATTCAAATATATATATATGGGGAACTACAAAAATTAATCTCCCATGCATCATGTAAATATATCTCAGAAAAATAAATTAGATCAAGGTCAATCTTATTTTGTTACTGTAGTTGAAGTGGTATAATTAATGTATTTGACTTTTTGGATTCATGAATTATGTTTTTATATTATATTTATAAGAATCATGGGATATTTATGGATTGTATTGCAGTACTTCTTCATTAAGGATTTGGAAGAATGCATGTTATCATTATGGTTTTAAAGGTGATAATGGTATTCCTATATTTGTTATGTGAAAAAGTACATGTATTATGTTATTTCGGGAATGTATGATGTTAATTTGATTTTGGTAATTTAGTGGTCGTCCTTATAAATTTTTGGATAGTGAATTTGGACATATGTATTTTGGATGTGTCTTATGGTTGGAAAGGATCAAGTTAAAAAATTTATATTATTTTTTTAGGTTAAAATTAGATTTATTTGATGATTTATTCTATCCTTTATTATTTCAGTAAATATATAGAGGATGAATGAAATACGTACGGACCTTATGATTCATTAAAAGTTCTTTAAGGCTAAAAATTCATCTTTAATATCCATCTTTATGTGTATGAAAAGAAGTGAAAATAGATCAAAGAAAAACCAAAGGATGAGATTATGATTATTACATGGAAATTGATTAATTAAGTGACTATATGTATTATAAGATAATACCTAAACTCTATGAAAGTAATTTTTAGTGAAAAACTCTATTCATATAGTTTTCTTAATGAGGAATCAATGTTCGCTTTAACACATCTCATATTTATAGTTTCGTGATGGTAAATATTCTTAGGAAAATGTTCAATATATCACTCCATTATAACCTGGAAGCTATATTTCAATTTAATGTCCATGTTTTTTATTTCCACTAAAAATTTCCTATTGGAGTGGATAATTTTTTTTGTGAATGTTTCTTTTCCATTTCAATCTTATTTAGAGTTTTTTTATTAATCTTTTTTTATGCGTTTCCCATAAAAGAATTTTCAAGTACCAAACATTAATTTTTTTGATGTTAAATTTAAAATTTAGAGGATATAATTTATTTATTGAGGGGATAATATAACACCCCAAAATTTTATTCTATGTATCTTTTTAAATTTAATCTCTTTTATATATTATGTTGCATGCAACACTGAGCATAAATGAACCACAATATATTATTAATATTAATATTTAATATGAAATTATTTATTATCCGTTAAATTAGTGGTTATGAATCAGATTTAATAACTTACTAAAATATATTATTGAATTCATTGGTTAAAAATAATTATAAATAAATATAAAAACCAATTTAATATAAAGGGAATGTTTTTATCTAAATGCATGCAAGTGTATTTTATACCAACAAAATAAGAAAATAAATATTCTTGGAATAAATTAATGATATATATATATAATATAATATAATATTAAATATAATATTTAACATTCAAACTACGTGTTTTCTAGAGATTATATAAGAAGAAATCCAATTTTACATATCAAAGAGGTATTTTTATAAAAAAACCGTTTTATCTCCACTTGATGTCCCAACGGTTTTAACTATATTTGTTGAAACCTTTATAAATTATATTTAAAAAAATCAAATTATACATTAAAATTTTAATATAAAAATATAATTTAGTTTAATTTTTTGTATGTTCCTAACATGGTTCATGTTTTGATGACTAGTGATAAAATATTCCATTTTAAATGAAAATAATTTTTTCTTATAAATAATTTATAGAGATAAAATATATTTTAAAAAGGTTTTAATGTATAATTAGATAAATTATGTATCATGTAAAACTATTTAGGTCATTTTAATCAATTTCACATTTGGATGTAAAACCATTTCAAACTTTGGAACGTTTTCACTTTAAAATGTGCGTTCTCCTTCTTTCAACGAGATTAATTTTAAATTCAGTAATTCAATTATTGTGTTTTTAATTTTTAAAAAATAGATTCCATATTTGGAATCAATATGTCCAAATTATATAAAAATTTTCCTTTTATTTTTGGTCAACATGAGTAGTAAATTTACTATTTTTTTAATTACCACTATTAAGGGTAAATTGTGTAATTAAGGGTAAAAATAATATTATGAATATTATAAAACTATCCAAAAAATTTCAATAATTTTTTAATGAGTTATTTTGAACAAGAAACATCATTGGGATGATTCTATGGCCTCATGAAGCCACTTGGATGACTTTTTTATTTTTTTAGTATTTTATTTTAAAAAAAGTATAATATGTCATACTAATGTTTTTAATAAGTAGTAGATTTTTTATATGAGGCTATTAAGAAGATATATTAAATTATAATTATTAATTTGAAATGATTTTTTTTCTTTTTATTATGAAACATTATTTTTAATTTTTAGGAAGTAAATAATTACCTTAAAGTCTTACATAATGATGATTCATTAATTGTTTAATTAAAGGAAATATCAAAAAAAAGAAATTAAAAATATTAAAATATATATAATTTGGGATCATTAATGTTATCCCAAAATTTTATATATTAAATATATTTTTAAGGTATTTAATCAGTCGTTTATTATTAATTTATCTTACATATTTATATTTTTTTTAAAATTTCAAGAAAGTAATTGAGTCAAAACATATATTAATGTTATTTAAAAATAATAATATTTGATTAAATGATAGAAAAATCATAAAAATATTAAAAAACATGAAAATAATTGGTAAACGATTTAAAATATCATCCATTACCCATTAATGGTTCTTTTTAAATTTTTTATTAATTATATTAATCCTTAAATATTATAAAGACTAGTTGTCAAAGTAAGAGATAATGAGATTAAATAAGCGTTAAAACAGAAAGATAAGGGTTTGAATGGAAACTAATCGTGCATAAAAATTATTGGTTGATATTATTTAGACCCATAAAAATATTATTTTTTAAATAACTCACTTTTGAGGGATTTTTAATTGAAATTTACTTTATATTAATTATATTTTTTGAGAGTTTTCAAATGTTAACCTCACCTCAATTATAAAAAGGAACCTACTCCCTAACTTCTTCTCACAACGCTGAGACTTCTAGTTCAAAAAAAGCAAGTCTATTTCTCCTCCCAATATCAATATCCTTGTATGTGAGTTCCTAGTCTTCCCTAATTAACAATCCTAGATCACTTAAGAAGAGATAAGAAGGGAGTCTGTCGAAGAGGAGGTAATCGTTTTTACTAACTCATCCAAGTTCATTTTTTCTTATAATTCCTATTTATGATGTAGTACCCCCAGTTTCTAGTATGTAACCTTTACATAATGTTTTTAATGGTTATAAAGTTAATGGTGTCGATGATAGAGTCGGAAGAACTTCGAATGATGTTTTGAGAAAAAAGAGAAGTCGCATGGGTAGCCCACGGGTTGCCTAAACCGTGTGGCCAAACTATGGTTATTTTGGCACTTTGAGGAAGAGGATTCTGCATGGTTGGAGCATGTTTTTGGGAGACCATGTGAGGAGGTTGGGCGAGGGTCTACCGAGGTAGTATCTAACACATAGTTACCGCATGATTTGTCAAACCGTGCGAACTAACTGCACAGACACTTAAATGAGATCCTAAAAAAGTGGATCTCACTCATTTTTTCCTCTAAATGGATCGTTTTTACTCCTAAGTGGCCATAACTCTTGATTTTTCTCCTCCTTAGGCCAAATAAAGATCTCCCATCTTGGAGGCGATCTGAAGGCATCCTTTGGGGAATCGAACCAGGATTTTTGTGGTATGTGATCATTCTTCTTCGTTGATGATCGGTTTTATAGATCTACATCTCATATTCTCTAGGTTTCATATATCTATGCCGGTTATGGGTATATCTAAGTGTTTGGATTAGAAATATGATGATATATGGAGTTTTTATATCTATGAAAAGAGATCTAATGGGGGTTTTTTGAAGATTCAACCTGGTTTTCTTGTGCGTTCTTCGTTCGTTGTGTTTTTCATCAAAAGATTTGAGGTAAGAGGCTTCTTTCTCGACTCCACTTAGTAGAACTAACTAGAATTCTTTCAAATTGATTTTGTGGTGTTTCTTTGAATTTTATTTGGTTCTTTAACACTTGTTGGAATCCTTCCTGAGCAATGGATGTGAAATCTGGAAAAAATGTTGATTTTGAATGTGTTCATTGGTTCTTAATTTTAAAATAGAGATTTTAAAATGGGGATTTTCTGGAATTATGGAACATGATTGAGATTATATTTTTTCAATAAAATGGGAATGTTTTATTGAATTTAAAATTTTATTTGAAATTTGATGTGCTTTAGTTTTTAATAAAAATAGTATTTTATTTAAATGGATTAACATTGAGATGGTTTGGAATTGAAACAGTTTTGATGGAAATGGTTTTCAATAAAATTTGTTTTATTTAATGGTGTTTTTTTGAATGATTTTTGTGATTTAGTTGTGTGTGTTCATGTTGCATATATGAGGCTTGTTTGAAATATTACCTTGTGCTTAGTGCCAAAATATTAATGGCACATAGGAATATCATACACAGGGTTTGGTTGAAATATGTCCTTATGCACGGTTCAGAAGGGTTAATGGCATATGGGAAATAAATACCTTGTGACAACATAGTAGATCAACGAGAAACAACTCATGTGTATGTAACTGTGATAATTTAGCATGCATGATTGGTTCCATGGGATTTTGGAAGGTTTGAGTATGCCAAAAATAGATATTGTGAAATGTTTCTAAAGCTTGTTTAGTTATTTTTTTTATTGAAAAATAACTTACTGGGAAAATTAGTTTCAATTTTACTTGTATGATTTTGGTAATGAATGGTTTGGAACCTTGTTTATATTTAGTTATAAACTATTTTATATAAACAGTTTTGGTAAATTGTTTTATATAAAAAAATTAATATTAATGTGAATAACATTTTTATCCTAGTGGCGTGAGTAGGGAAGTCATTTGGGGAAAACCTTCTGAGTATTAGTACTCACCCCCTGCATTGGAAAATTGGGACTCTTGTAGATTTTGTATTCTAGGATATAGTTAAAGGTAAAACATCTCATTGCTAGTGGTTCATGGTGATTCATGGGAGATGTGGCGGAGCATGGATCGTGGAGCTTGGGGTGGAGTCATGGCGTGTGTCTTGGTTTCTTTTGGGTCTCATGTTTAGTCTTCTGCATAATACTCTAATTTCATGTTGGATTGTATTTTTATTAGGATTTATTGTGGAAAAACATGGTTCTCATATTGGAATACATTCTTGAATGTTTTATTAACATGAATTATATAGTGGCTATTAGTGGATGGTTTGGTTGGGATGAAAGTGCATGCATCTTTAGTTGTTGGTTGTTTAAGTGGGGTTATCTTCATAAGGGAAAATAATTCCTCATTGTTCCTTGAAGCCCTCAACAATTATTTCCAGCCTTTGGTGCCTTGGGAACATCGCATAAGTCCAAGTAACCCTAACCACCTTTTCAAGCCAATGAGGTAGGGGCGGGGTGTTATAAGTGGTATCTCTTTGGGCATTCCATGGTGGTACAAATGGTCATCAATGTTCTTGGTCTTGGAGTGGGAATTTATTTTCATCTACTCCTTGGGTAGGAATCTTATACAGGATTAGTATTGTTATAACATGAAATGTATAGCAGAAAAGGTTGTAGTTAACGAGTTTATGTTTAACTTCATGTTACCAGAGTGTTGGGTACATAAGTGTTTTGGATACACTTTTAGAATGTTGTAAATCTCATTGTCATGTGTTTCTCCAATGAGATGAGCATGACTTTCATTGTAGAGGAATGAATTCCCAGTTTAATTTCATATCTCATTGGGATAATTGATTTATTATTTTCTTCAAGGTGAATTTTTTTTTTAAAAAAATTACAGAAATTGTTTTCAAGTGAAATATTTTTAAAAATGAATATTTTTTTTATTTAGAAAATTGGTTGATTTTGAAAAATAAAGTTGAATTATTTCAAAAATGTTTGAATATGGAAAATGGAGGTTTTTAAAAACAATATTGTGATATAATTTGAAATTCTAAGACATAAGTGGCTATAGAGTGAGATTGACAGAGTTTGTTTTTTGTTTAGAAAATGGAACCCGGTAGGCATCGTCAAAACCAACCTGAAGAAGATGTGGTGAATGTGGTAGAACCTGAACCACGGGTGAACCAAGAACTAGTTCAGAGTATTGTTCAGTCTTTTCATGCTATATATATAGTGAAACATAGGAATGAACCAAGGCATGTGGATTACACCATCCAATTCATGAACCAGAATCCCCCGAACTTTTGGGGTGATGTTGAACCCATGAAGGTAGAGGTGTGGCTAAGCTGGATGAATAATATCATAGATTTCATAGGAACTCCATCAGAGCACAAGGTAAAGTTTGCGACATATATTCTCAAGGATATTACACGTCAGTGGTGAGATTTAGAGATGTAGGCTAAATAGGATGAATGACTTACATGGGAGGATTTTGTAGAAATGTTCACCAAACAATTTTATCATAAAATGTTCAAAATACATAAACTGACAGACTTCTTCAGCCTAAAATAGGAGAGACTCTCTTTCATAGAGTATGTGGCTATATTCATTAATTTAGTCTGTTTTTCACCAGAGGTTGTGGGAAGTGCATACTTGAAGGCACACAACATCGAATCGGGGCTAAGGAAGGAGATTAGATCGATGATTGTAGTTCTCTGTATTAATGATTGTACAAATATGGTGAATAGAGAGATTGTTGCTGAACATGATAACTTAGGATCAATGAGAGGAGGAATGATGATACCTATAAGAAATGGTGGGAACTCTACTACTGGGAATAAGAGGAAAAGGGACACATATTTCCACAGTGCAAGTGGAAATCAGAACCAGATGGTTGGATCAGTAAATCTTATTCCATGACCCCATAGAAAATCAGGTTACATTCAATGTGGTTCACTTGACCACATAAAGCGAGATTGTATGGAACAACCTAGATAATGTCATAATTGTAAAAAGATTGGAAATCTTCAGTGCTATTGTCGCAGTGCTCCATGGTTAGATGCTCGAGACACTTCTTAGCTATCGCAAGAATCATATGTTTCGACTGGACGAGGACAGCACAATCAGTCTCGTTAGTAGATAATATCTTGCCATGATGACTGTAGAAATACCATGACTCCTCAACAAGGGAACCCTCAGCAAGGAAACAAGGAAAAAGTATGGCGAAGAAGCAATTGTTTGGAGCTGAGAAGATGATTATCGATGATCAGGTTAGACCATCTACAATAAGAGGTACGATTATTTAGAATTCTACCTTTTTGAAAGTATTGTTTTATACAGGTTCATCACATTCCTTCATTTCTTCTTGTGCGGTTTACTTTCTAGGTTTAAAACTAGAAATGATGCCTTCTATTTTGAAACTGCAAACTCTTCTTGGTGAAAGAGAATGGCAAGCCTTTGTTTGAAAAGAATGTGCTATAACTGTTGATGGATCTGATTTAAAATGGGACTTCTCGATGATGGATATCAATGTCTGTGATGTTATCCTTAGTATGGATTGGCTGACAATGTTCAAGGCTCAAATTGACTGTTATAGGAGAATAATTAGTTTCATGACTGAGGACTCTATCGAGCATCTCTTTATAAGGAGAGAGGACAATAAAGAAAGGTGAAAAGTTCTTGTTGGAATAAATTTTGGGAACGATATCTTACCAATTGGCAGCGTTGACTTTGGAATCAATTGAAGAGATCAAGTAAAATAGTTTTCCAGCTGTTGTGGATCAATTTCCTGATATCTTTCCCAAGAACATCTCGGGGTTACCCCCTATATGGGAAGTAGAGTTTATGATTTATCTCCTTCCGGGGGAAAGTCATATTTACCTTTCTTCTTATTGGGTGACACCAATAGGGTTACAGGAATTGAAAGTGCAGTTAGAGGAGTTGGAAATCAAGGGTTTCATTCGACCAAGTACGTCTCCCTGGGAAACATCGGTTTTGTTCATGAAGAAGGCAGATGAAACTCTTCGGCTGTGTGTTGATTGTCGTATGTTTTAAAAAGTTACCATAAAGAATAGATATCCACTTCCATTAATTTTTGATCTATTCGATCAATTAAGGGGAGCTCAGTGGTTCTACAAGATTGACTTATGATCATGATATCACCAATTGAGAGTTCGAAAATAGGATATTCCAAAGACAACTTTCAAAAGTAGATATATCCACTATGAATATGTAGTCATGCCTTTCGGTCTAACAAATTCACTAGAAGTCTTCATGGCATTGATGAATCGGAGATTTCAATAATATCCGGATTCTTTTGTTGTGGTGTTTGTGGATGACATTTTGGTCTATTCAACAACAAGTGCTGATCATGAGGTGCACCTAGAAATAGTGTTACAAATTTTGAGAGATCATTGTTTGTATGAAAAATTATCAAAGTGTGATTTTTGGATATTGGAAGTATGTTTCCTTGGCCATGTCATTTCTAAGAAAGGTGTTTTTGTTGATCCTGAAAAGATTTAAGCTGTTATCTCTTGGGAACCACTGAAGAATGTGTTCAAGATACAATGTTTTCTTGGTCTATCTGGTTACTACTGGCACTTTCTGTGTCATTGATCATGAATAGCTTCACCAATGACGGCTCTGACAAAGAATAATGCTCCATTCCAATGGATAGAATAATTACAGAAGTCTTTCCAGGAACTGAAAGTTCGGCTTACATCTACACCTATCTTGACCTTTACTGAATCAGGACAAGGGTATGTGGTGTATTGTGATGCTTCATGACCTAGTTTGGGTTGTGTTCTCAGGTACAGATATCACATGGTTTCTTATGGTTCTAGGTCGTTGATGGTGCATGAAATGAAATACCCAACACATGATTCAGAGGTAGCTACAGTCATCCATGCTTTGAAAACATGGGGACATTATCTATTTGGTGAGAAATTTACTGTGTTTACAGATCAAAAAATCTTAAAACAAATTTCTTCATGGAGATATTTGATTTTGAGGCAAAGGAGGTGGATATAGTATCTCCAAATGTTAGACTTTGACTTGATGTTAACACATAGAAAAGAAAATTTCGTGTCAAATGAATTGAGTAGAATGTTATATGCTCAATTGGAAAAATAAGCTTCAAATAAATGGTAGTTGATGTCCGTTTTAGCTGCCATGCACGTGGAATGTGAAGAGCGAGGTAAGGTTATAGTTTTTGTTTCAGCTACGCCTGTTCCTAATTTAGTAAAAATGATCAAATAAGTAAAAAATTCTGATGCAGAATGTCAAATTGTATATTCAAAACTCAATGATGGGGAGACCTTTAATGGTTGGAAACTTCATTGGGGTTCAGTTTAGGGTTTCAGATATCAGATGGTTGTACCTATAGTATTTCATGAACAACTCTTTCATGCTTACCACCATTCAAAATGGGTTGTACATCCTGGTACACAGAAGATGTATCAGGAGTTGAAGGCGCAGTTTGGGTGGAGCGGCATGAAATGGAAGGTTCCTGAGTTCGTCTCGCAGTGCATAACATTTTAGGAGGATAAAGTAGAGCATCAGAGACTAGATGGTACATTAAAATCCTTCCCTATCCCTGTATAAAAATGGGATCAAATAGAAATGGATTTTCTTACAGGTCTTCCATGAACGGTATGGATACACAATGCCATTTGGGTGATAGTGGACCATCTAACCCAGTCGGCCCATTTCATCGCTATTCATGAAACTCATACGGTGGAGGATATTTCAAAAATATATATCCGGGAAGTGGTAAAGAGGCATGGATTATCAGTGTCTATAGTCTCAGATAGAGATCCGAGGATCACATCTCATTTCTGGAAATCATTACAGCATGCCATTGGAACTCAGTTGACTATGAGCACCGTATATCATCCTCAAACGGATGGGAAATCCTAGAGGATGATAAAAATGTTGGAAGACATGTTTTTTATCTTTTGTAATGGATTTTTGTGGCTCATGGGATGAGAATATACCCTTAGTGGAGTTCTCATACAATAACATCTATCATACCATGATATGAATGGATCCATTTTAAGCATTGTATGGGCATCCTTGTCATTCTCCACTATGCTAGGTGGAAACGGGTGAAACATCACTAGTTGGTCCAAGACATGTACAAGAAACAACAGAGAAGATTGAGTTGATTAGAAAGATAATGGAAACAATACAGACTAGTCAAAAATCTTATGTAGATCACCGTTGAAGACAGTTGCCATTTGTTGTGGGTGATCATGTCTTCTTGAGGATCTCTCCAAGGCTTGGAGATCATCGTTTCAAGAAGCATGGAAAGTTATCTCATAGATACATAGGAACTTTTGAGATACTAGAATGGTTTTGAGATTTGGCATATCAGTTAGCAGTACCACCATGGTTTACTTCGGTGCATAATGTGTTCCATGTATCCTAGTTGAAAAAGTATCACCCTGATCCTGACCATGTGATCAGATGGGATCAATTGAGCTAGAACTGAATGCATCCATGGTACATATTCTACAGAGGATCATTGATAGATAAGAGAATGTATTGTGTGGGAAAATCATCAACCTAGTGTGGGTTTTATAGAAACATGGCCAGATTCAGGAAGAGACTTGGGAACGTGGGAAGGAAATGAAAGAATAGTGGATGAAACTATTTTTCGCTAGCAAGGGTTGTCTACATTCAGAGGACGGAAAGACCAATGGCTGGGAGAATGAAGTACCCCCAATTTCTGACATGTAACCCTTAAATAATGATTTTTGTGGTTATAAATTTAACGGTGTTGATGAGATAATCGGGAGAACATTGAATGATGTTTTGATGAAAAATGGGAAGTCGCACGGGCAGCGCAGGGTTTGTCTAAACCGTGTGGCCAAACCGTGTGTAGTTGGCACATTGAGGCTATGGCTTCAACATGGTTGGAGCACAGTTCGGGAGACCATTCTAGGAGGCCATGCGAGGGTCTGTCAAGGCAGTAGCTAATGCACGGTTAGTGTATGAATTGTCAGACCATGTGTACTAACTATTCAAGCACTTAAATGAGATCCTAAAAAGTGGATCTCACTCGTTTTTGCCACTAAATGTCTCATTTCTCCTCGTAAGCGGCCATAACTCAGGATTTTTATCCTTTTTAGGCCAATTAAGGTTCTCTTTTCATTCCAAAGGCAATCCGAAGTCTTCCCTTATCAAATCGAAGCCGAATGCATGTGGTATGTGATCGTTCTTCTTCATTGTAGATCAGATTCTTAGATCTACTTCGACTATTCCCTAGATTTCTTTGATCTACACCAGGTATGGGTTTATCTATGAGTGTGGATGAAAAATATGATGATATTTGGTATTGTTCTTTCTAGGAAAAGTGATCTGAAGAGTGTTTTTAAATAATCAACATGGTTTCCTTGTGTGTTCTTCATTCGTTGTGGTTTTCGTCAAAACCTTCAAGGTAGGAGGATTATTTCATGACTCTGCTTAGTAGAACTGATTGGAATTCATTCTAATTGTATTTGTGGTGTTGTTTTATTTGTGTTTTTGTTTTTGAACACTTTCAGAAACCTTCTTGAGTAATGGTTGTGAACTCTGGAAAAATTGGGGACTTTGAATGAGTACATTGGTTCTTATTTTTAAAATAGAGATTTCTAAATGGGGATTTTTGAGAATTGTGGAACATGATAGGGATTAGTTTTTTCAGTAAAAGGGGAATGTTTTAGTGAAGTTAATTGTTTCTTTGAAATTGGTTGTGATTTGTTTTTTAATAAAAATGTTGTTTTATTGAAATGGGTTGACATTGAGATGGTTTGGCATTGAAATGGTTTTGATGGAAATAGTTTTCAATAAAATGTATTTTATTGAAAGGTTTGTTTTGGCATGATCATTGGGAATTTTTTTTGTGTGTTCATGTTGCATATATGGGGCATGGTTGAAATATGACCTTGTGCCTGGTGCCAAAATATTAATGGCACCTGAGAATCTCATACATAGGGCATGGTTAAAATATGGCCATGTGCGTGGTGCCAAAGGGTTAATGGAATATGGGAAATAATTACCTTGTGAAAACATAGTAAATTGATGAGAAACCGCTCATATGTATAGAACTGTCATAATTTTGCATGCCAGGTTGGTTTCATGGGTTTGTGGAAGGTTTGGGTATGCCAAAAAGGGATGTTGTGAAATGTTTCTGAAGCTTTTTAGTTATTTTTTTCTAGAAAATTAACTTGCTGGGAAAATTGGTTTCAATAGAAATTTTATGATTTTGGTAATGAATGGATTGGAAACTTGTTTATATTTAGTTATAAACTCTTTTTGAGAAACTGTTTTATATAAACTATTTTTTGGAAAATTGTTTTATATAAACTGTTTTATATTAATGTGACTAAATTTTTTATCCTAGTGGCGTTAGTAGGGAAGTAATTTGGGGAATACCTATTAGGTATTAGTACTAACCCCTTACTTTGCAACATTTTTGCTTTGGCAGATTTTCTATTCCGGGATACAGGTAAAGGCAAAACATCTCATCGCTAGTGGTTCATGGTGATGCCTGGGAGATGTAGCATTTCCTGGAGCATCAAGCATGGGGTGGAGTTGTGGAGTATGTCTTGGTTTATTTTTGGTCTCTTGTTTAGTCTTCCTCATAGTACTTTGATTTTGATTTGGATTTTATTGGTTTTGAGTTGTATTATGGAACATCTTGGTTGCTGTGTGGGGATACATGCTTGAATGTTTTATTGACATGCCTAATATAGTGATTGTTAGTGGATGGTTTTGCTGGGATTAAAGTGCATGCATGTTTACTTATTGGTTGGTTGAGTTGGGTTATCTTCTTAAGGTAAAATCCTTCCACCCTGTTCCTTGATGCCCTCGACATTTATTGCCAGCCTTCAGCACCTTGGGAATGTCGCTTAAGGCCAAGTAACCCTCACCACCTCCTCAAGCCAATGAGGTAGGGACAAGGTTTTACACATTAGTTGTTTCCATTATAAAGTTATAAATCCAGTATAATCTATATTCTAATGTGTTATTATGATTGTTGTAGAACTATATTCTTTGATTTATCCATCATATGAAATATAAAAGCATCGTGCATGCGTATGTATGGATTACCATCTCCACGTCGCGGTGTAATTTTTTTCATCACAACATTACTTGTATGGGTGTAATTTTGGAAATAATTGGTATATAATGTACTTATTAAATGATATTTAGTATTTATAATTAATAGTCCGTCAAATTATTTACCCTTTAACCATTAAGGGAATGATATTGTTTCTCTTGCGTACCTATGACCTACCATCTCCACAGAGAGATGTGATTCATTTTCCATGTAAACCTTTAATGAATTATTATAAATGTTAATATAATTAATAAATAGAATATATATGCACTTAATATAAATTTTTATATGAATTTAATATATACTAAGAATAACAAATAAAACTTAAATGACAAAACATACATAGAAAAATGAAGTAGTTAACAAATGAAAAAAGGGTAATAATGAAATATTATTAACCAAATGAAATAATATGATCATATATAAAATCATTAATATGGATTTGGATGTAGTAAAAATTAAAAATATGTTTCAAACAATTATTCTTTCGGTTAAATCATTTTTTACTAAAATAAAGTCCATGCTAAGTGTTAATTTCACATTCTCATTATTATTTGGGTTTGTTTTTACATGAATATCTACTGAGGAATATTTATAATCCATTTCCATGTTTCCTACAAAAATTTAAATTCTTTTAAATATTATTTGAAAAATAATTACAGTTTTTTACCCATGTTTTAATTTTATTAAAATGGATTTAATGTAATATCTTTATTTTATTTTCCAAGTGAGGTAACTTATGAATTTTTTGACAAAATCACATTGGGATTTTCCATTACTTATACATAATGAGAATCCGTTTCCACCATAATGCATCCTTAATTTGTTGATTCATTATTTAAAAGTATACAATATTATTTTCAATTACAATTTTCTCTTTTAAAATTGCATGTCAATTTAAATAAAAAGTTTCACTATAAAAAGGGGTATTTCTCTCAAGTAATTATTAATGATTTTATTTTGGTATTTTCATCGATTTAAACATCTTTAGTTGTATATTATTATTGATTGAGTATTATCTATTTTTATAACACCTTGGATAATTTATTTTATGTTTCGTTTGACTATGGATGTGCTATTTTGTTACCATTCATGGTTTATTGTAAATGAATTCACATTTTTTTTCCACAGTGTTTATGATGTTTATGTTTCACCCTACTCTTATGAGGATTGAATTAGACATATTAAGTGGCAATATGGGAACAATATATCCCTCTTGATGCATAATTAGGTGTCATGAGACAAACTAGTTTGTGTATTGGCTGAGGCCTTACCCATTTATTTATGGTTTCTTTTCTTAAACATTGATAATATGTTTATGATATCTGAAATTATAAATTCCTTCATTATGAGAATAGGTATTGAAATTCCAGGTTGTTATTTTATTATTATAATATCCATGTGAATATTTATATGTAATTGTTTGATTTTAATTTATTTTTACTATATTATGCTATATATTATGTTTAAATGGATTGTATCTTTTTTATAAACCATTCTATAAGGATTATGGTTATTTATTTGTAATAGATTCTATTATACATTTACCCTTAATGAGAATCTGAGCTCACGCCTTTATTATGTTTTATTTTTATAGGATTCTATAATATATATTACGATTTATATATAGGTTTAATCTTGAATAATATTAATGTTCTCAAAGGATTTACTATATTATAATTTATTGTTTCAATTGTAATGTAAGTTTCAAGTATGAAATATGGTTTCTAAAACTGTTAAACTTTTAAGTCCATTGGGATTTTAGTCTTGAATTTCTATCAACGTAATAATGAAATTCACCAACACTAGGCTACTGGGGTCAGTGTATTTACAATTATTGCATAAAAAATGGCCCTTACTAGAAAATTGGTTTGACACTACTTGGGGATACATTTCATTTATCACAATATTTTTATGAACAATTATGATGGATATATAGAAAACCTATTTATATAAGATTAATTAATTGCATATTTTATCATATTATTTTTTAAACAAAATCCATTTAAATTTTTGAGATTTATAAAAGGTTCATGTTTCTCACTATGGTTTACTTCTTTTAGAAAAATTGTAGGTAATATGGGGGGACCATGTAAATGATGAGTAAAATGGATGATGCACTGATAAAATTCCTAACATAATAATGTCTATAATGGAAAACATCATGAGGATGGGGGGCCTACTATATAATGTTTTGAATAATTTCATGAATCATGTTGAGAGACATAATTCACTTATAAAGGAACAACTTGCTACTGATACCTTAATGAAACCATTACCACCTTCATTTTGTGAATCTACTAATCCATTGAATTCTGAATAATGGATTAAATCTATTAAAAATATCTTTTCTATACTCAGTTGTTATGATCTAGAGAAATTCACTGTTGAAATATACCATATATAATGAGAAGATGAAAAATAGTGGATAATGATTAGAAACACAAAGTCAATATGTATGATTGATGGAATGTAATGTGAAGAGTTTAGGGGAATCTTTTTCAATAAATATTTTCCCCATTAGATAAGAACAAAAATTGAGAAGAATATTATGGAGTTTAAGTATATGGAAAATGAAATATTGGGAATATATGAAATGATATTTAAAAGGCCTGATCGATACTCCTCTATATTTTTTAAGGATCCTAAGGGAAAGGATGATAAATTATATGGTGAACAAAGACTCTATTTGTAGAGAAATTCAGAAAATAAAGACTATAAATTCTATCTAGAGATAATGTGGAGTGATATTAATGTTGAATTTGAGTTTGGAAAGATTCATTGGTCACATATGTTGAATAAAAGAAGATATAAATGGATCTAAACTCAGGGAAAAAATTTTATCATGGGAGAGGAGGAAATAAATTTCAAATTCCAACATGCAAAATATGGAAATAATCAATATGGAAAATTATTATTTGGTAGTGGAATGTTCTATAAGTTAAGAAGTGGTGGGAATATAACACATAACTATTATGGTGAGGTAATGCCTCAACTTCTTAATAGTATCAAAAAAATTGAATATATTGCAAGCCCATCATGAGGCTTAATGCATCATGGGTTGAAAGTTTGGGATATTTTCCAAAAAAAATCAAAATTAGATGATAATGGAGGGAAACCACCATCAACCTCATCATGAGATAAGGTATCATGTTGGGGAATTTTATATCACTTAATATGAATTAGATCCACCAAATAATGCTATTCATGGTAAACACATTGTGATATTAGTGATATCATGTACTTTGTTTGATTCTATTTCTACAAATTCTTTTATTTCATCATTGTTTGAAAAGAATATATAATCAAACCATGATCTTATGGAAGAAGAGTTTTAATTCATGTATTCTAGAGGGATTATCCATCCATCAATAGTGTATAAAAACTATTTTATTATATTTGGAATATAACATATAATCTCAAATCCAGTAGTTATTCCCATGGTAGAATTTGAATCTATACTAACAAGATTTATCTCTTAACCGAATTTCCATGATATATATATAAAAAAAGTGGTGTGAATAGATAGGGATCCACATTCTATAATTTTGTATCATGATCCAAGGTTGACATATAAATTATGGGGGCGTCTTTTACTTTCATTGAATACTTAATTGTATTCTAGTATGGAATAACACCCCCAAATATATGGTCAATCTGAAATGACTATTATCTCACTCAAGGAAATTTTGATAACATGGTTAATGGAATTAAAATATAGTTGGGATCAATACCTCCCTTTAGTTTATTTCTTATACAAATATAGCTTCTACACGAGTATTTATATTCCACCATATAATGTTGTATATGGGAAGAGATGTAAAACTCTCACTTATTAGGATAAATTTAGGGAGAGGAAGCTATATGGGATCAATCATGTGAAATAGATAACAATAAAAGTTTATTCCAAACACCAATATATAAATGATTCTCAGATTTTGAAAAGGAACTTTACTGACATACCTTAAATGGATTTAGAGTTTGATGTTGGAGAAAATTTTTTCCTTAAAATATCACCATTAAAGTGGTTCATGTCATTTGTAATGAAAGGGAATCTTATCCCTAGGTAGATTGGAGACTTGAAAATCCTTGATCGAATAGGAGTAGTGGCCTATCAGTTAGAACTTCCCCAAAATCAGGCTCAAGTTCAATATGTATTCTACATATCTCTCTCGAGTATGTTCAAACATGAACCCTCACATTTACTGAATCTGGATATGGTACAATTGGAACATGACCTCTCTTATGAGGATCATTGTGTGGAGATATCAGACCATAGAGATAATATTATATTAAATAAGAAAAATCACCATGTCAAAGTATTATGTAGGAACCATAATTATGGATAGGCTACATGGGAAAAAGAGGAAATTATAAAATAGAAGTACACTCAACTATTATAACCTGAGAATATGAGTTGAATTTTTTGGGATGAAATTTCGGGGGGGGGGGGGGGGATAAAATGAACCATGATTTTTCAATGATATTTTTCTTCTAATTGAAATATTATACAGAGAAAAATACAAAGAAACAAAAAAAAACATTATATCATTAATAAATATAATTACATTAGTCATCTATGAAACCAATGAACATTATAAACATCACAGATAGACAATAATTATAAAATACAGTAGCTAAAATAAGAAAATATGGATTCTCCCAATCTGCTAGAATCATTTTCTCCATGACAAATAATATATAAATAGAATAAAATATTATTAAACCAATCATCATATGAATAAATGAAAATTTAAACATAGGAGAAAATGAAGTGAGTATTGAGTTAAATAATGAAGTTTTATTTATAATATATAATGGGAAATTTGATCCTTGGGATTCAACCATTAATTGACTATTGGTCAAATATGATAGTTGTCCAATCATACTGTTAGTCTATATAATCCTTGTGAATTTTCCCCTTCGTGAAAAGTTTTCTTTTATAATTAGTATTTATGAGTACTACTGACAAACTATAATTGAAGAAGTAACAATAAACGATGGCCTCAACTAATAAAGTCAAGCCATTTGAAGACCATTTATTAGAACATGGTAAGGAGGCAGTGTCACTGGGTTTTCCTGATGATTGTGCCCAAGATGGTATTCAAATGGTGTGTCTTGAATGAAATATATAATGGGTGAAGTTCAAGTTAGTGTAGATTACCACTTCGCCGATGTTATTTGAGCAACCCCATAAAACCACCACAATAACACAGCTTACCCTTAGGGTATACATAGCTATAATAAGGGGTTACATTTCTAGGCCTTAGTTATATAAAGTATAATTTCCCATGTATAAATAAATTTTTTATTCCATCAATCCAATTTGGACAATATTGTTTTAATAAAATATATGCTCAATTAATAGTAATTTGGCAAATTGATTATTGGACAAAAATAAAACATAATATTATTTTAAATATATATATACACATTTATAATAAACTTTTGTCTTCTAAAATATGTGTATTTTAACAAAATTATATTTTTAAATAATTCATACTTTAATTAAAATGATAAAATAACTTTATAATGTCCATATAAATTTATTTATGTTTAAGAAATTTGATTATTTCTAAAAAAATATTAATTTTCAATAAATCAATCTTTTTATTTAATTTTTTTTTAAATTTAAATATTTACTTTGAAAAAGAATATTATATTTTCAATTATCATGTGGAATTTAGGTTATGGAAATTTTTTATCATTTTCTAAAATAATTTATTTTTTCAACGAATAGTAAAAATGATGTTTTGGGAATTAAGTATGTTTTATGACTTTAAACTTATGTCATAATGATGTAATAATTAATTAAACAAAATATACAATGTAAAATATGTTATTTTATTACTATTAATTATTACAAAAATATTTAATCAATTTTGAAAACTATAAGTGACTTTCCATGGTGTAAAATAAAAAAGTAGATTTTAAAAACATTATTTTGAGGAGAATTTACATTACTATTACCAATTAATAATATATAAATGGGTTTCTATTCTAATAGATTAATATAACATAATATATAACTCAAATTTCTGAACCCATGGGATACCAATGGGTTTTCATTTTTTAAAACCTTTATTTCAAAGACCTATATTTGAAAATTTGTAACTATTCCTTCTATTATGTTATAAATACCCACCCACTTCACTTCAATCCCAAACCATTCTCCACTATGTTTTTGTTATTTTTTATACCAAGGGGACCCCCATGGTTTCCTTAATCTATAAAAAATATGTACTCAAATTTAAGGAAAAACTCTTTAATATAAGGGAGATCTCCACTTCACTTTTACATTCAAGTTCACTTTTTATGGTAAATATCATAATTTATAATATGATTTCATTTATTTCACTCAGTATTCGTCCAATTCAATAATAATTATTTTTTATCAATGGGCGATTATTTTTTTCCTCTCAATTTTCAATTTCCTTAATCCATGATTTCTACTCATCATGCTACAGAATCTATTTCACATATTTCTCTCATTTAGATATGAAATTATCTTTTACCTTTTAATTGAATAACCAGAACTCCATTTTAATCGAAATTCAACTATATTTAAACATTATTATTTAGTTCATTAATTTACATGAATTAAACCCACATTCCAATTCAATGGGTTATAAATGATATAATGGTAAATTCTTTATGCATATTCTATGCCAAATTTTCATAAGAAACCAATTATTTATTTTTCATAGGTTTTTAATGAAATTATTTATTATGATCAATGTGGATCACATTAAATTAATACATATGAATGGTGTCATGTAATAATTCTCCAATGACTTAGTAAAGGAATTTAATCTCTGGAAATGAGATGTTTAATGTTACCTTGGGAAATAACTGTGGTTGTTTTCATTTATGAATCCTCAATGAAAAACCATGGTGATATTATTAGGAATTCCTAGTATTTATATTTTAAACACATTTCCATTTTACGATTCATGTTATTTTTATTATTAATTTCCACAAATTATCTTATTCATGCCTCACTATAATGCCATATGTTCTTATTGGTATACCTCATGATCATGTTTCATATTGATCCATTACATATTCCCAAGCTAGGATTCATGATGGCTCGATTCCATTGATGTATGTCCCCATGATATTTTCTTATGGAAAAATAACATTTAATGAACCCATAAAGATTTTATTCATGTGGATTTAGATTAATGTTTTATGTGTTAATGTATTATACTTTAAATTTACTAGAAACTATACATTAAAATATGTTATGTTTTTTTTAATTTATGAAATGTTTATGTAAAAAAAAGGAATTATTCAATATGAAACAAAAGGAAACCATTTAGATGGACATAAGTAATTCCACAAGAGATATAGAATAATTAAAACATTCATCTTAAAGCATTAAAATGTTAATTACTTTATAAAACCAATTATTCCAAGTTCAAAACAATATTAAATGGTCCCAAAAGACCACAAGGATATCGACTATAATATGGAAATCTTAAAAAGGGGCTTATGATACTGAAGATTTTTTATTATTCCAAAATCAAAAAAAATCATAGTGAAACTGACCACAAATAAGAATATATCAAACTGAGACACCTTAGAACATTTCAGCTTTAATGGATTCCACACCCATGAGACAATAAATAACATCTACAACCCCTATAAACCAATATACCACTCAATATATTCTTATAGAATCCAAAAATCAACCCACATTATAAATATGGATAATGGGGGATTCCAAATCTAAGAGATAAGAGATGGATTTGGAAGGAAAAGTGAAATATAGGAGAAGCTCACCTAAAATAACCTAGAAGCACCATGGATAGTTAAAATCAAGCATGGAGGAAGGAGGAACACCCTAAGGGATACCAAGGGTTATACAACTCATGTGGGAGTGATGAGGGGTGAAATCTCTCTTATTTTGGGTGGGAAATTTGAGAATTTTCCCAAATTTTAAACACCTAGATAACTTATATGGTTAAACCTCATGATTAGGCCTATAATGTTCCTATAGTGCAGGTTCCAATACCTCCCAAAAATTTTAAGCTTTATGATTTCTCTTGATAGGCTACAAGGATAAAAAAACCATGCACCTCAATCCACAAATACCACAAGACTCACTCGGCCTCATGGGGTTCCTGTATTGACTGAAAAATCATTCATGTTGTTCAAAAGGCCCTGTTATAAATTATAGATCCAAACATGCACTTTTCATAAGGTTTAACAAATTTTTTTAATGTCTTGAACCCCAAATTATACATACTAAGGACCACACGCAGTTTCTCATAAGGGATATATGGTTTGGAAAAAACACATTACATCCCATACTGAAAATACTTCATAGTTATAAATGAACTAAAAAATATCATCCCAAAGGGAGGATTCATGGTCTCCCTCTAATCCTGAAACTTATCCCTAAAATGTAGGAAAACCTAAAAAAAATATCCTTGTTTCAAAATAGCTCTATATAAAAATAAATCCAAAACCTCCAGATCTCCAAATAACCAAAAAATAAAAACACTGCCACATGTGTTGTGAACAACTCCTCACATTTCCAAATTACGCCCTTATAATTTTATTAACAAAATGGTATAAAAAATAGAATATCCCAAAAGGAAATTAATTAATGAGTCACTCAACATGGTCTATCTTTGAAACCATCCACCAAGATCCTCAAAATGATCAAACTGATCAACCATAAGTGATCTAAACATCTCTAATAAAAACCAAAACATGAAAAAATATGAATCATTATAAGGTATGAGAGACCTAACATGGTATCCCCTATTTTTAATTCATTTATCATGGTGTCATAGAGGAACCAATAATGAGAATATATAATCAAACAATGAACAATTCAAAAACTACGATTGGAAGTCACTCTCAACTATTAACACATATAAATCAATGAAAATGATAAAATACAACAAGACACTCAAAATATTGAAAATATCACTCACCTTATTGTATGAAATGAACATATAACCTAGGGTCCACACTAAATCACCCTCACATGGTTCATCCAACAATAGGTCCACAACCACACACTGGTTAGTATACTACACTCAACTCATGCATCACACACTTTTGTTATCCAACCTTGAAACTAAAGTCTTATCTCAAGTCCCAAAAATAAAACCACTAAGATTAAATAAAATAACAATATCAACCTGTTGTCACCATGAATTTTTTCCTAAACAATGAGGACCAAAGAATCATTACTCACAATACTTCCAAAAAACACTCATGAAGGAGGAAGAGGGGGGAAAACATTCTTCAAATGAAAAAAAACATACCTTAGACAAGTATTCAAACCATATATAAAAATATTAAAACAGAACCATCCATAACAGACACCAAAAAATGAAAAAACATCCATGAAACCTACCAAAACTGGAAAATATAAAAAAACCAATGTCACTTTGAGGAAATAGATGTCAAAACAAACTAACCCATCCTCAAAAGCATCAATACCAATACCTTACCAAAAACCAAGAATACAAAAAGTACCTCAAGAAATAGAGGAGGAATCAATATCTCTCAATATCTTGGCTAAAACAACACACAAACTCTTCAAATATCACAATTGAGACCCTTTATGTGTTTTAAGATTATAATGGATCAGCTCAATCTAGTTAAACAAATTATTTTATTCTAATATCTATTATGGAATCATGTCCACCACTCAACTGGGAATCTATATAGGCACTATAACTAATGAAAACTTTTATTGTATTCAAGGTAAAAATGATAATAATGAAATATAATGCCTCAAATATATATACCAAACATAAAAAAAACATTTACATGGCACATTAGGAATAATTTCCACCAAAAAATCCCTCAAATGAGGCATGTAGCCAACAAAAAATAGAATATTTTCTTTTGAAAAACAAACGTCACTATGGAATTTCTAAAACTACCTTCCATAAAGACGTGCATTAAAAAAATGAGCCAATCATATCAATAAAACTAAAAATAGATTGGTAGAACACACTTGTTACCCAATATAAGGAAAACAACCAAATTACTTCCAAAATCCCTTTCCACATTAAAAACCATGAATTCATAAATGATTTTCAAAACCCTTATCCCTTTTTCAAAAAAAATTAATGATTATTTTTAATTTTTTTTTAAAACAACCCTTGTCACAAATAAAACAAGGGAAAACAAAATTTTCTTATTTTTTTTAAAATCATCGGAATTAACACTTCTCCATTTTTAAAAAAACTATGTTTCAAAATATCATTTTCATAAAACCACTTTTTTTTCAAAAACAGGTTAGAAAAACAAAGCACCAAAAAAGAACTGAACAATTATGCAAGTAAGGATCAAAAAAACCACACCTTAAAAAAGGAAACAAAACATGCCTCATTTGACCTACTATAAGTGAATACCATTTTTGGTGAAATCTATAATCAAGAGGATTTCAAACTAGGATAACCAATAAAGATCAGTGTTATGCATGCCTTGACTACCATGATTTGGGTTATTGTGATTCAACAATGACACATAACATGAAAAGATGGTAGACTCAGTCGCACTGATACCATAGAGTTTCCCTGGCCATGTGTGATAAATGTGAAGCTCATGTTCACGTCAATAACAAAGCCAAAAAGTGGTAACCACATTCTCTAAAAATGAATGGGGTATCAAACAAATCACAACCAAAAAAGAAAACAATAAATTGAAACATTCAATTCACAATTTGAAACCAAATAATCCTTATAATCATGAGGTTTGGATGAAAAAAAGTTAGTTATACTCTCCCCACCCTTACCTCACATGCCCTGAAAGCCATAATCTCTTTTGTACTAGAACATACCCAAAAAAAGGGAAGAATGAGAATCTTATTTTCCAAATAAAGGAAAAACCATGATCTGATTTTTTTAAATAACTACCCATACTTATATCATACTCACAACCCAACTGATTCATCATAGGACTTGAAGTTCATTCTTGATCCCCATAGGATGGTTATAAGTTTCGGGGCACTATATAAACTCTATTGGGAATGTTTTTTATCAAATAATAGAAAAAATAGTGAAATAAGATCATACAGAAGAGAAAATAAAAAAAATACACATGCCAAACAGGTCACATACCACTACAATTATCCAACCCATTTCCATATACTTTATCAACATCCATAAATAAAGAGAACAATATATACAGGTGACATAAGAAACTAAAATAATCGAAAATAAAGTTACTAAAAACCATATAACTCAACCCAAGACAAAAAAAATTGTACACAACCCTGGTTTCAAACTGAAATCCAAAACACCCCACATCAGACTTGATAAATTAGAATTATCTAACTGAGAAACTAGAAAATAAATTTTTTTGGGAAAAGATAACAAGCCTAGTAGGTCACCAAAACCTTCCGAAATAATGAAATTAATTAGTTTGGTCAAGCCATAAATTATATTTTGGAAATAAATCTAAAAATTAATCCTTCCAAAGCAAATATATATGGAAAAATAAACAATTCCTTAATTAAATTTAAAAAAAAATTACATTATTTTCCTAAACTAACCAAAAATGTATTGAAAGAAAAGTCATTGGCTGAAACCATTTTCAAAATCCACCAATATAGATTTTATTTCCCAAAATAACCCACATGGTTTATTAAAAAATGGTTACTTTAAAACATTTTTCCTTCCAAATCCTTCTTTATGCTCAAAACCAATTTTTCAATCTGCAATAATTTTCTCACACAAGAGTCATTATAAAACCAATATTTGGATTCAAAAATGACATTGAATGTTCTTTTTCAATGGAGAAAACCCAACTCACAAAGTTTAATCCCAAAAATTAGACATCACATATGTATCACAAGGTATTTTAAAATGGAAAATAGGAATTGAAGGTTCCATATCCAAAAGAATAAAAAATGATGCAGTCAACCACTAGATGAGAATCATCTCAATCTATAACTCACTGATCAAAATAATGTTTCATCTTCCTATAATAATTCACTAATTTTCCATGAATCTATTTTTATATGGGTATAACCACTCGAAAAATATATCAACATATGATAAGTCTATACCATCATATAAGATTCCAACATAACCATGATTGGAGTGAAAACCCCTACCTAGCCCTTGTGCCTTCCACATACTAGTTGAAAATAACATCATTTTAATGAACTAGAGGTACAATATAGATCTTATTCTTAGTAAATGGAATCCAATGACCAATAAGAGAACTCAGGTGTATTAAAAATAGATCATGTCTACCCCTGAGGTATAAGCATAACTACCGTCACCCCTATCACCCAATGATAAAAATACCTATATATGTAACATTCAAATGATGAATAAGAAAAACATTTCCCATATAAGGGGAGAAATGAGCATCTCATATTGATCAAAAACACCTATAAGGGTAATAATAAAAAGGTAATAAAATGTTACATCAATATAATCCACTTAAAATCACGTTTCCAAATGTACATTTAACACCAGAACATAGCTCATAATTCCAAGACATTCCACATCTCATAAAATGAATTACAAGAACCATTTGGAAAATGATTAAAATCACCCAAACATTTAAAACATTTCAATGTCAACCCTATAAATCTAAAAACTTCTTTTTAAATATAAAAAACTGTTTTATCCATTATTTTCATAAAACAAATTCATAAAATACCAATTAAAACAATTTAAGAGGCCTAAAGAAATCACCCATTTCATTTAACATGATTACAAGCTACCCTACCACATGAGGTTATTATCCATGAAAACCAAAACATTTACCAAAGGTCAACTACATATACTAACGCATTTAAAATAATCCTTCACGTCATTTTACAACATGAAATACATATGATCACCCATTTGAAACCATTTATTACATATAACCTCAATTCAAAACCAAGTTCCCTTTAAAACATTATTTTCACTCATTGAAAACTAATTTAATGTCAATGTCTATTGAACCACATGAAAAAATTTCAAGGGATATACGACATATCCGAATAAACTTTGAATAATTAATAAATCCAACATAAATCATTAAAAGTATGAAATTTTCACGAGAAACAATTATTCCAACATCCAAACATTTATAAATGGTAACAAAATGCCACAAGGCTATCTATTATAAAAATAGTTTCATAAAAAATGTATTTTGAAATTGCATGCATACCTATAATCAAAGAAAGAAATAGTTTCATTGTAACACATAACTCATAGAAGTATAAACCATATCAAGACACCTCGAAACAAGTATCCTTTATTGGACACCACAATAATGGTACAAGCAACAACTTCTACAACCCCTAGACACCAAATTCAACATCAATAAACCAACCCGAGACCATAGAATAATTCCACATGATAACTAGGGTTCTTGTTGGAATATAAATACAATAGTGAATAGAGGGTGAAGGATGAATATACAAAATAGAGTATTAAATCAACAAAAAAAATCGTGGAATGACCATTTAGAAGGGTAAAAATATAAGGAGGAGGAAGGTGGAAAAAACCAAAGACTTATAATGGTCAGTCGAATCATGTAGTGGTGGATAGGGGTAAAATACCAACTTATTATGGAGGGAAATTTAGGAATTATACTAAATTTTAAACACAATTACTACTCACATAATTTGGAGACACATTTGGACAAACTATGTACCAACCGTGTGGGATCCATAATCTCTAAAAAAATTTAAGCCGCATAGTTACTATAGAGTAGGTTCATGGTTAATCAAACTATTTATCTTACTCTAAAACCACCCCAATACCTGAACAACATCCTTGGGTGTCTCACATAGGTTGAAAAACCATGTGAAATCCACAAAAATGGCTCTATTATAAATTACACAGCTGACCACATGATTGAAAAACATGGTAAAATAAATTATGTCCATGAATTTCATCACACCTCAAACACAACAAGGACAATGCATGGTTTCTCCTAAGGGTCTAATGTTTTGGATTTAACAATGTGCAACCCATGTGAAAAAGCTAATCACAGTTCAAAATTAATTGAAAAGGTTCCTCATAATGTGAGCTTAGAATGTTTCCCTGAAACTGTTGAACTTAGCTGTTCATGGTAGGAAAACCTAAAAATGTCCCATATTTCAAACCATAAATACCTAGAAATTCAACCAGGTCCTCCACATCTTGAATGAATAAAAAAATTACAAAACCATGGAAATGGGGGTGTCACATTGTTTCTATCGGGGGTGGTAGTGAGGGTTTTCATTATTTGAGATTGGTTTTCAAAAAAATGAAACACCCATGGGATACTATGTGTATAATTTTTTAATGAGATACTAGCACAACATGTATGGTACATAGTTTACCAAAGCATAAGGCCAAAATATGTGAACCTATCCGGGTCACATAAAAAGTGTCTTTTTATCCCACTACCCCATTGTATTTTTTTTATTTGGGGGATTATTTTTCTTCTCCATCGTGTGAAAAACCTAATATGTGGCTTTGGAAATTATTTCCCTCCATTTTTTGGGTATTTATCTTGTAGATCATAGTGTTTTGGAATGATTTATGTTGATTTCTTCCTCATTTATTCTTCTTTTATAATTATAAAGCCTATTCTTCCATTTTTGTGGAAGTATAGAACCATGGGGGTGGTGTTGGAAGAATCTAGAATATTTAATGGGAGGTTTTTTGTTTTCTTTTTTTTTGGATTAAGTCTTTGAGTCCTTATTCTATCTTTTCTAGGGGGTCATCATCATGGGTGAAGAGTTTTGGATAGAATTCATATAGTTATCTCTATTTAAGGGTGTTTTCCATGGAATACCTTTAATTTTAAAATAACCATTTTTTATTAAATATCATTTTAAATGATTTAAGTTTAGTTTTTATTCCATGTTTTATGTGTTTATTGGACTGATTTTAAAATTTGTGTGTTTAAGGAAGGTTTTCCAAATGTATGTTGTATGTATATCCTACATGTGTTTGATGGAATGAGCCAAATATTTTTTATGGATTTACTGTATTATTTATGTTTTTTAGAAATGGTTACATCCTAAAAATGTTGTGTTGGTAAAATTTGGCATGTATATTTATGAAATGGGTTATGTTATATCTTTTATGATATAGGAACATTCTTGTGAATGTGTTGGAATAGAGTAGTTGGTTGGTTAATTGATGTGTGAGTGATGGATTTATTGAGGGACTGTGTGGGCCTTATATGGGAAGACCATGTGAGATACCATTGTTTTTTTGAGAGGCCTTGTGAGCAAATGTAGGGGGGACTTAGAAAATAGCCAAATTGGTTTCCAAGGGAAAATTAGAGAATATGGGTCTGAATAATATGTGATCTTTTATGTTGGGTCTGAGGAAGATCTTGAGAGCTTCCATATTCATATCTATCTATCATACATGTTATATCACTCATGTTAGTCCTGATGGTTATTTCCCAAGGTGAAAATTAATCATTTTAGATTTATTTATATGATTTTTTCATTTGATTGGTTTCATTTTGATGTTATGAGATTTTATTTCCATTTTAATTAATTTCTAATTATATTGTTATTTATATTGATGTTATTCTCCCCCATGGTTTTTCTTGTTTCTTATTTTTATCAGGTTATGATCTATGTCTATGTTTTTCATTTTGAGACATTTTTGTAATTGATTTGGAAAAATAATTTTGTTTGAAATTTTAAAACAAAAGGATGTAATGGGATTATATAATGACCAAATCATGACATATATTAATATTATATCCTTTTATATGAACATTCATTAAATTTTACAAATTCATGCATAAAGACGGTAATAGTTTAGTGCCTTTGGAAACATGGAATACATTCTTCAAACTTGTGAAATATCTTCAACATATCCTATAATGATCATCCCCTTTAGTACTCATACTTAAATGATTTATTTATAACCGAAGGAATAGAATCATATGAAAGGGTTATTTTAGAAGATTATTAAGTGTAATAAAACCATATATGAATAAATGAATGTAAAAAAATGAACCTAAATTATGAATATTGAAATATTGAGTCATTAAAAAAATCTAGATAGTTTAGAAGGAATAAATCATAAAGGAAAAGTAACCATGATAACATAGAATTTGTATAAAACTTGAACATTTGGAAAAAAACATAAGCATATAAATTCATTTAAATATTATCCATGGAACGTAGCCAAGACAATCATAGCCAAAAAAGTCTTTTACTAAACTGGGTTTACTTTTCATTCCAACCGTGCATTACTAAAAAAAATTTACCTGTTTTTCTAGGGATGTCTATATCCTGATATCTAAATATTTACCCAATTAATTATAGTGATATATAGGTCCCACAAATCTCATAATGAAATCATTCTTGCTTTTTCCACAAAAACATAAACCATTCATCATATCATAACCCAGGGATCAAAAAAGGGGTTTCTTAAACAACATTAAAACATAATACATATAAAATATATGGATTTTATAAAAATAATTCAATCATAAACAAAATAAAATAAAACTAAAAACATTACCCTATGACATATTAAATGGAAAATAATTTTTATAAAATACTTGAAATTAATTCTTTAGGAAAATATCCGTTCTTATTCAAAAACATTTTCTTTTCTCAAAATCCCATGAAATTTAAAAAAAAATGAATTTAATTGAAAGAAATAGTTGAAAAAATATAAATTATGATTCATGTATATAAGTTGTTATGAATGAATAAAAACCCATTCATCCTATATAAGATATAAAACATTCTTCTTGTACTTTTTCAGAAAAATTAAAAAAACACATAGAATCGAATAACAACAAAATATTCCATTCATATCTTTTTGTAAAAAATAACCAGTGGGTAAAATTTATTTTAAGTTTTTTTTGAGTAATATAAACATTATTACATAATTAGGGAACATGTATGTTCATGATAAACATACAATAGTAAATAATAATGTATAAACAATCTTAGATAATAATGTTATTGAAAAATTATCCATTAAAATAGGTATTATATCCTTCATACGTATCTGAAACTCTTGTAAAATTATTTAAATAATTATATTGAGTTATTACATAATCATAATCATTTTAATGATATCATATATGATTATTTTATCATTTGTTTATTATTAACATTTCATTATCACTCATTATTCAGAAATTAACTACTTTGTGTTCTTATGCAAGTTTTGTCTGATATGTTTATGTTCCACATATTAGGTTATACTTATATCATTTAAATAACTATATTAGTATAATATATTTGATATATATTAATTGAATTAATGTATATAATCATGGTTTAATAAGATCATGTATAATGAATCACATTGCATCATGGGGAAGGTATGTCATTCACAGGCATGAGCGACAATATCATTCACTTAATGGTTAAACAACATAAAATTTGATGTAATCTGAATTATAAACAATAATTATAAAGTTATATATATTATTTAAATCAATTTTAATCATTATTATACCCATCCGGATTATTTATTGTTGAATAACAAATTACACCACATCATGGAGATAGTTAGTCGTACATACGCACGCATAGTGATATTGTTATTTATAATATGGATAAAATGAGGTATAAGGTTGTAACATAATTATAATAACATCCCAAAATGTAGAATATGGTGTATTTATTAATTAATTATTAAAAAAAGAGGTTGTACAAGAGGAAAATAATTCTGAAAGCGGTAATAGAACAATTACCTATTTTTGAGTATCTCATTTTGATTTGAAGAAACGTTCTTCTTAGGATGGAATTAAACCAAAAGTGTGGTCTCTAAGATGAAGGTAGGGATATTGGGATATTTTTTAATTATAATTTTTTATGAAAAAATGTGTATTGTGAGGTGTGACTATGTGGGTTGATGTGGAGGCCTTTTATAAGAGAGAGCAGGGGCAGTTTAGGGAAGTCATGAAATATTATTTTATTAGAAATTGATTTTATGATTATAATAGATACAAAGGGATATATTTCTAGGATAATATGAGTATTGTTCTAAATAATTTCACACAATAATTTTTAGACATGTATTTAGTTTATTTGAAACTATATATTTTCAGTTTACCCTTAATAACTATCTTTTAATTTTAATTACGTTTACAAAGTTTTAAATAATAATAAGACATTAAGATTACATATATGGGTTCAAATTACCTGAATTGTACAATTTCATAACTTATATATCTTTTAATATACATATTTTTTTAAAAAATATTTTTAGGATTTTTAAATAATTTATAAAGATATTATTTTTATTAAATACCAATACTATAAATTTTTATACTATTCATTTCATTGAATTTAAATAAAATATTAAAAGAGATATAACATTGAAGAAAAGTACTTAATAATCCTAAAACATGTCATATTATCCTATAATAATCATGTATGGCCTAAATTATTTCATATAATATTTATTTTATTATTTATAATATTATTTATTTGATATTACTCTTTATAAAATAATTATTATATCACTATTGTGTCAATATTTATTGTAATTATTTAATATCTAAAAAAATATAAATAAATTACCTTGATGTATATAATTTATTTATATTTATGTATAATATTTATTTTAGAAGATTTATCATAGTTATCACTACATTAAAATTATTATACTTATAAGTGATAAGAGGGTGACATGTTGTCACTTTCTTTGGTTTTAATTGTGATTACTTCACATTCATGGACATAAGTCTATTAAATGAATAAAATCATAACCCAAGGATCAAAAAAGGGGTTTCTTAAAGAAACATTAAAACATAATACATATAAAATATATGAATTTTATAAAAATAATTCCATCATAAACAAAATGAAATAAAACTAAAAACATTACCCTATGACATCTTAAATGGAAAATAATTTTTATAAAATACTTGAAATTAATTATTGAGGAAAATATCCTTTATTATTCAAAAACATTTTCTTTTCTCAAAATCCCATGAAATTTTAAAAAATTGAATTTAATTGAAAGAAATAGTTTAAAAAATATAAATTATGATTCATGGAAATAAGTTGTTATGAAATAATAAGAATCCATTAAAACCATATAAGATATAAAACATTCTTCTCATACTTTATCCAAAAAATTCAAAAAAACACCTAGAATCGAATAACAACAAAATATTCCATTCATATCATTTAGTAAAAAATAACCTGTGGGTAAAATTTATTTTATGTTTTTTTGAGTAATATAAACATTATTACATAATTAATGAACATGTATGTTCATGATAAATATACAATAGTATATAATTATATATAAACAATCTCAGATAATAATGTTATTGAAAAATTATCCATTAAAATTGGTATTACATCCTTCATACATATCTGAAACTCTTGTAAAATTATTTAAATAATTATATTGAGTTATTAAATAATCATAATCATTTTTATGATATCATATATGATTATATTATCATTCATTTATTATTAACATTTCATTATCATTCATTATTCGGATATTAACTTCTTTGTGTTCTTATGCAAGTTTTGTCTGATATGTTTATGTTCCACTTATTAGGTTATAGTTATATCATTTAAATAACTATATTAGTATAATTAATTTGATATATATTAATTAAATTAATGTATATAATCATGGTTTAATAAGATCATGTATAATTAATCACATTTCATCATGGGGAAGGTATGTCATTTACAGGCATGAGCGACAATATCATTCACATATTGGTTAAAATGTATAAAATTGGATGTAATATGAATTATAAACAAAAATTATAAAGTTATATACATTATTTAAAACAATTGTAATCATTATTATACCGATCCAGATTATTTATTGTTGAGTAACAAATTACACCACAACCTGGAGATAGTTAGTCGTACATACACACACATAGTGATATTGTTATTTATAAGATGGATAAAATGAGGTATAAGGTTCTAACCAAATTATAATAACATCTCAGAATGTAGAAGATGGTTTATTTATTAATTAATTATTAAAAAAGGGGCAGTACAAGAGGAAAATAATTCTGAAAGTGGTGATAGAACAATTACTTATTTTTGAGTATCTCATTTTGATTTGAAGAAAAGTTCTTCTTAGGATGGAATTAAACCAAAAGTGTGGTCTCTATGATGAAGGTAAGGATATTGAGAGTTATTTTAAGTATAATTTTGGATGAAAAAATGGGTATTGTGGGTGTGAGTATGGGGGTTGATGTGGGGGCCTTTTTTAAGAGAGCATGGGCTGTTTAGAGATGTCTTGAAATATTATTTTATTAGAAATTGATTTTATGATTATAATAGATACAAAGTGATATATTTCTAGAATAATATGAGTATTGTTCTAAATAATCTCACCCAATAATTTTTAGACATGTATTTAGTTTATTTGAAACCATATATTTTCAGTTTACCCTTAATAACTATCTTTTAATTTTAATTACGTTTATAATGTTTTAAATAATAATAAGACATTAAGATTACTTATATGGGTTCAATTTACCAGAATTATACAATTTCATAACATATATATCTTTTAAAATCCAGTTATTTTCAAAAAAAAATTTAGGATTTTTAAATAATTTATTAAGATATTATGTCTATTAAATACCAATACTATAAATTTTTATAATATTCATTTCATTGAATTTAAATAAAATCTGAAAAGAGATACAACATTGACGAAAATTAATTAATAATCTTAAGACATATCATATTATCCTATAAAAATCATGTATGGCCTAAATAATTTCATATAATATTTATTTTATTATTTATAATATCATCTATTTGATATTACTCTTAATAAAATAATTATTATATCACTATTGTGTAAATATTTATTGTAATTAGTTGATATCTAAAAAAATATAAATAAATTACCTTGATGTATATAATTTATTTATATTTATGTATAATATTTATTTTATAAGTTTTATCATGTTTGCCACTACATTAAAATTATTATACTTATAAGAGATAAGAGGGTGACATGTTGTCACTTTCTTTGGTTTTAATTGTGATTACATCACATTCATGGACATAAGTCTATTAAATGAATAAAATCATAAACTTAGGGGATATTTTTCTACTTCAATTCATCCAAAAGGATTTTGGTAGGTGTTATAGTAATTTTATTATCTTTATCATATTGTTTTTTACCCTAATTACCTGATTTAGCTTTAACTATGGCAAATAAAAATTACCTTGGTTACTATTCATAATATCCCAAAAAATAAAATTAATATATTTACACCATTTTTACCAACTAATTAAAAATATTAAATCAATTTATCAATATTTAGAACACATAATTGGTATTAATTAATTAAAAATTAATTCATATTGTCAATGCGAGAAAACACGTTTTTTAATGTAAAAAACCAATATAAGATTGATGTATGTTTATAACTAATTTCAATTTAAAATTACTTAAAATGGAAAAAATATAATTAAATTATAAATACATAATATAATTATACTTTAAAACTAGTTAAAAGGAAATTACATCATTATAAATAAATCAGATGAAAGTGAAATTTTAAATTAAAATGCAGTATTTTTTCACTATTGATTAAAAAAATGGAATTGTAAAAAAACCAAAAATTCAGCCTAAGTAAATTTCAATGTCCTAATTCAAAATAAGTTTTTTATTTTTTCCAAAGTAAATTATTAATCTTTAAAAAACTATATTTAAAATGGGTTCTCTATCAAAAGGCGATAAAATATCATTTAAAACACATTCATTTTATCTGTAAAATTAAATTCGTTCTTATATAATTAAAATAAAATGTATAAAATGAATTTTTGAAATTAAATTAAATTTATTTCATATATATTTAAATAATAAAATCAATAAAGATAGATTTTATTATTCTTTATACTCACTTATTTCAATTTAAATTTTTTTAGAAGTAAATACTATTCATACCCACCATTTTAATGACTATGTTATAATATTTAGTTATCAATTATACTTGGTATTGTGGGAAATTATTTTTACCAAAATAACCTGAAATTATGTGAAACACAATCAATGAATTGTGTTGTGTATACTGTAAATAAATATTTAATTGCGTATAACACAAACTAATCTTGGTGTTGCGTACAACACAAGGCATTAAAAAAATTAAAAATAGTCTATCTTAGAAAATTATGGGGTGTTACATTATACACCAAATAAAATGAATTTTTTATTTGAAATTGTCCGGGGTTATAAAAGGTTTACTATTTGATTGTTTCTTTTATAGAAACCCATATCATAAAAATGACTACTAAAACTTCATTTTAAAATAGTAAGTTAGAAACATAATGGTTACCAAAAGTAACTCATCACTGAGATTCCACATAGGATAAGATCTATGGGAAGTGAAAACATGGATATGGAAGAAAAATATAACCATCATGTTCTGATGGATTTTAATAGAGGATGAGATTTTGAGAATGTTAACAACCAGAATGCACTAAATCTGCAATGATTTAAAGGACTATCTGATTCAACAAAAAAGAAGGTACTAGGATAAATTTTTTGGTTCCATGATTATTTTCCAAATTTTGAAGAATTTTGTATAAGAATAAATACACAATTGATTTCGGTACAATATCACTGTTGGTCATGACTTAAAAAATTTCCACTTCAACTCTTATTCAAAGAAATGATTTTGAATTTTTCATTCCTAAAGTGTTAGCAGATCAGTTGATCTATAAATAGAACGATAGTTCATTCATATATCTCCATAAAAATGATAGCACAGGTTATCCCATATGCATAAGTCAACCTTTGGTGAGATAATACTTTAATCTAACAAACATTAACCGAATTATAACTTATACTATCCAGAAAGGGATAACACTACAATCCTTCAAAAAACTAAAAATCTAAATCTTTAGAAACAGGTGAAGAAAATAGGCTGAGAATTTATCTCTTATATAAAATTAAGAATTAATTGATTGTTACATTCCAAATATTTTAATACCTTAATCATGTATTTTTTGAAACATGGTAAAAAAATTAATTAACATAGAACCATAGTGAAAACATGCATGTTATCAAAAATTAACTCTGTCAACACAACAAAAATCACAAAAAATATATATACTCAAAACATAATATCACATGTCCTTATATCAGTCTTGAAGTTTTTAATACTTTCATATATCTCATTTTCTACTTATCCCAAAATTATGAACATATCATTCATTTTTCAAAAATATCTGAATCACTTTTTGTAGTTAGTAGAATCATTAATAATATACATTCAAATACATAATAAAAAATAGTGATACAATCCTTATATGTTTATTTAATTCATAATACCATAAAATTACATATAAAACATTATTCTTGGAAAATATGTAATCATTTCACAATCTTCTTAAACCATTGAATGAGCATCATCATTTTATTCCTTAACACATCTTTCATCACATATATCATTTGTAGTGTGTTAATATTCATCAAATAAAATTCTACCAATACAAAAATTCTGATTCCCTTCATTATATTTTTCCTAATGGATTTTTTTTGAATAATTCCCATACATTCCACATATAAAACATTTCACCGTCATTGATGTCTTAGCAATACCATTATCTCTATCAATTGTGTTAACTGAACCATTTCCTTTCCAATTATTGTATTTTTGTACTTATTTCCCACACTTAAATCATCTTTTATTTTCATTGAAATAGTATACCTGATGCATCATCCAACTTGATTTACATGAGAAAAACTATTCATTCCTTCCACTATGATCACCATGAAACTCCATCCTTCTATTATTAGCTGCATTAGGAAACTCACCAAAGATGATATTATTGATAATATTATGTGATTGATTATTAATAATAATAATTATGTTTCACATTACTACTCCCATTTCATTTGGTTTCCTATGAGTAATATCATTCCACTATCCAAATATTCTCCACTAATGTGAATCCTCCTATTTTCAGCTATTTTATAAAACCCAAAAAGAATAGTGTGATTGGAAAAAATCATAATTGGAAAACAACATAATCAAGGGAGTTTATTTTGAATCTCTACAATCATAGAATTATTCCTAGGTTATTAATTATCATTACCATAATTATAGTATCGTAACCTATAATAAGACTTACCCTTAGCTACCTACCTTGAAAAATCCTCACAAATAACACTAGGTATCTTAAATTGCATCCTAGTTTTCAAATGTTTACTAAACCTTCACCTATAAAACAAACTCTAAAAACCCAAGGAAGACGTATATGAATATTATATTTTTTACATGAATATTCATTACATTTTCTAATTGCACTCATGAAGACCATAATAGTTTAGTGCCTTTAACAACATGTAATACATTCATCTAACTAGTAAAAGATCTTGAAAATCTCTAATAAAGATCTCCCCCTTTAGTAGTCCTACATAAATTATTTCTATTTATCCTAAGGAATGGAAACATAAAAATGAGTGAGACTAGCTGATCAATAAGGGTAATAAAACTATAGAGGACCATATGAATATAAAAAACATGAACATAACATTTTACAATAAAAATTTGGAGTCATGAAATAAATCTGACCAGTTCATAAGGCATAAATAATAAATAATAATTAACCATGATAACATGTAATTGGCATAAAACATGAAATAGTGTAAAGAACATAAGCATATAAATCCATTCCTGTATTATACAAGGCACATAGCCAAGACCAGCATAGTGAAAAGAGTCCATTACTGAACTAGGTTTACTTACCATTTCATCACTGTATTGCTGAACTGGATTTACATACCATTTGATTAATCTCTATCTCATGAGATATAAATCGTTACCCAATTTATTTAATGGATATATCAATAACACCCATCTCATACTGAAATCGTTCTTAATGTTTCTAGAAAAACCAAAACCATTAATCAAAGTATAGCCCACGGAAAAAATGGGTTTCTTAAGCATCATTCCATCATAATAAATATAAATAAAAGGATTTCATGAAAATAATTCCATCATAAACACAATAAAATTAATTTAAATACATAACTATTTGACATATTAGATGGAATATAATCTTGATAAAATACTTGAAGTTAATTCTTGGATAAAATATCCTCTCTTCTTACAAAATGTTTTCATTTCTCAAAATGAAAAACAATTTTGATGGAAAATAATTTAAATGAAAATATACTTGAAATATTGTAAAGGAAGATTCATGGAAATAAGGTGTTATGAATGTGTATTAATCCACTAATTGTGTATAAGTTAAAAAAACATTATCCTCAGATATTTGTCAGAGAAATTTAAAAAAGATCCTCGTATCTAATAACAACAAAATATTCCTTTTGTAAAGTTTAGTGTAAATTCGCCAATGGGTAAAATTGACAATAAATAATTGAATAAGAATTAAAATAGTATTACATATTTATGGGACATATATGTGGATGATAAATATACCCCATAAAATAATTACGTATAAATAATCTCAGATAATAATGAGATTGATAAATTATCCCCTAACTTCGTTATAATATCCTTTGTATGCATCCATACCTCCTGTTTAATGATTTAAATAATGTAATTGACCTATTACATAATCATAATAATTTTTATTATATTATATATGAATATATTATAATCTCTGTGTTAGTAACATTTAATTATCACTTGTTATTTTGATATTAACCACTTTATGTTCTTATGCTAGTTTTGTTAGATATGTTAATGTTCCACTACTTAGGTTATAGTTATATAATTTTAATAATTATGTATTTATCATATATATAATATTTACTTATTCCATTTATATATATAATTATGGTTTAATGAAGATCATGTAGAATGAAACACATCACATCGTGGAGACGGTAGGACGTACGTACACACGAGCAATGATATTATTCACATAATGGTTAAACAATATAGAATTGGTTGGTATATTAATTATAAAGAAAAAGTATCTTATTATATTTATTATTTAATTCTATTAGACTCATTATTATACCCATACAAATTATTTATTTTTGAATAACAAATTACACCACGGTGTGGAGATGGTTTTCCCTACGTACGCACACATGGTGATATTGTTATTTGAAGGATAGATAGAAGAAGTTAGAAGGTTGTAACATAATTAAAATAACATATAAACATGTATATATTATTTTATTAATTACTTTATTATTAATACAACATAAGAATATAATCTAAAATAAGAAAATAATTTTATAAAATGTGGAAAAGAATTACCTCTTTTTTGACTATCTCATTTAAATTTGGACAAAAGGTCTGCATATGATGGATTTATGCCCAAATTATTGTCTTCAAGAGGAATTGACTGATGTTCGGAGAATATTTGAGCTGAATTTGGATGATCCATGGGGCTTGAGAGGTTTGATTAAGTTTGATATGTTGTGACCTTTTATAAGAGGTTGGAGGGGAAATTTAGGAAAGTCATGAAATAATATTTTATTATAAATTGATTTTAGAATTATAATAGCTCCACATGGATATATTATAAAGATAATATGAGGTGATTTTGGAATAATCTCAACCAATAATTTTTAGATAGGTATTTATTTTATTTTAAACCTAATCTTTTCAGTTTACCCTTAATTACTCTCTTTAAATTGTAATTAAGGTAACAACATCTTAATTATTAAGAGGATATTAAGTTTACTTATATGAGGTAAATTTCCAAAAATTATAAAATTAATTATTTTTTAAAACATATCAAATCCACTTTGTAATATTAAAATATTTTTTTGATTTTAAAATAATTTTAAAAACTATTATTCAAATAAATCACCAGTAGTGTAAAATTTTTACACTATTCATTTCGTTGATTTTAAATAAAAAAAATAAAATAGATATAACTTATAAAAAAAGAATTTAATAGTCTTATAACATGTCATATTCAGCTATAAAAATAGTTTATTGTATATGTTATTTCAAATAATATTTATTTTTCAATTTATAATATCATTTTTTAATATTTCTGTTAATAAAATATTTGTTGTACTACCATTGTGTCAATATATATGGTGATTATTTAATGTCTAAAAATATCTTAATAAATTTACATGATATAGATAATTTACTTATATTTATGGTGAATCTTTATGTTGGAAGTGTTATCATGTTTATGACTGCATTAAAATTATTATACTTATAAGACATAGGAGTGTGACATTTCGTCACTTTCTTTTGTTTTAATTATAATTACATCAATTTAATGGGAAAATCCCATTAAATGAATGAATTCAAAACCATAGGTGTTATTGATAGACTTTAATTCATCAAATATTATTTTCTTAGGTGTACGAGTAATTTTAATATCTTTATCATATTGTTTGTTACCCTAATTTAAACGATTTACCTTCAACTCTGGTAAATAAAAATTACCATAATTACTATTCATAATATCAAAAAAAATAAATGTAACATATTAACACAATTTTGAAAATATGATTAAAAATATTTTATGCATTTTAAACATTCAAAATATAGAAGTTTCAGAAATTAATTTTAAATTAATTCCCGTTGTCATGGTGAGAAAAACGGGTTTTTAAAGTAAAAACCATCAAAAGGTTCATGTCTATTCATATCTAATTTCAATGTAAAATTACTTATAATGACCAAAATTGGATAAAAAATAAATAAATAATCTTATTATATTTTAAAACCATTTAAAATTATATCTTTTCTATATAAATAAATTATTTGAAAAGGATGTTTTAAATTAAGATGCAATATTCTACACAATTTATTAAAAAAATGAATATTTTCAGAAAATTACCAAAAATTCTACCAGGAGAAATTTTTATTTCATGTTTCAAATTAATATGTTTATTTTTTCAAAGATAACATATAGAATATTAGTAAACTAGATTTAAAATGTTTTTCTATCAAAATTTGGTAGAACTACATTTTAAAAAAAATACTCATTTTATTTTTAAAATCAAATTTAATCTTATATCATATCTATAAAACATATAATTTGAATTTTATAAAATAAATATAATATATTAAACATATAATTCACAAATAAAATCCATAAAGAGTGGTTTTATTGTTTTATAGACTCACTTATTTTCAATGAAATTGTTTTTTAGAAGGAAGTTAATACTATTCATACCCGCCATTATAATGAATAGGTTTTAATATTTAGTTATCAATTATACCCAGTCTTACATGAAATTAATTCTATCAAAAAAAATTAATTTTTTGTAACACAATCCAATAATAGTGTTTTGTATACTGCAAGCTAATACAATGTTGTGTATAGTGCAACTAATCATAGTGTATCGTATAATACAAGACAATAAAGAAATTAAAAATAATCCATATCATAAAATTTGGAGGAGTTAAATTATAACCCCCTTAAAATTAATTTCACCCTCGATATTTATTAGGTTTAAAAAATGTTTACTGCTTGAATGTTACTTTTATAGAAACCCATATCATAAAAAACAATAATAAAACTTCATTTTAAAAAATTAATGTCTGAAACATAATAGTTAACAAAAGTAAATCATAACTAGGTTTCACATAGGATTAGGAGGGAAGTGGTATCGTGGATATGGAAGAAAAATCAAACCATAATGTTCTGATGGATAGTGATGGAGAAAAATTTATGGAGAATGTTAACAACCTGAAATCCTTAAGTCCACATAAAATTAAGGGACCGTCTGATTCATCAAATAAGAATGTACTAGAATATATTTTTGGGTTTCTAGATTCTATTCCTAATGTTGAATAATTTTGTATGAGAAGAAATACCTACTTGATTTCCATACAATATCACCATCGGTCGTGCCTTGAATAATTTCAACATCATCACTTATTCAAAGAAATGAAGTTGAATTTTTCATTCTTAATGTGTTATAAGATTGTGTGATCTATAAATAAAATGATTGGTCATTCAATATATCTCCACAAAAATGTTATCACAAGATATCACATATGCATAACTACACCTATAGAAATATAATACAACAATCTAACTAATTTCTACTAGAGTACAATTTATACTATCAATAAATGTATATCATTACAATCATTCCAAAACCTAAAAATATATAACTTCATAATGAAGTTAACTAAATAGGATTTTCATTTATATCCCATGTATCTTTAGGTAGTTCTTGTTTTTCACATTCCAAACATGTGAATACCTTAATAATGTATTGTTTTGAAACATGGTAATAACTCGAATTACCAAAGAAGCATAGTGAATATACTCATATTTTAAAAAATGTAATTCTTACAACATACAAAAAAAATCCCAAAAATTGTATATACTCAAAACATGAGATCAAATTGTCCTTATATCAGTCTTTAAGGCTTTAATACTATCAAATATATCATTACCTCATAATCCCATCATAATGAAGATATCAATAATTTTCCAAAAATATCTAAATCAATTTTCATAGTTACTAGTATGATTCAAAATATACATTCAAATACTTGAGCAAAAACAATAGTGTGACAATCCTTAGATGTTACTTTATTCCATAATACCATAAAATTACTTATACAAAATTATTCTAGATAAACATAAAATCATTCAACTCTCTTATTAAATTATTGATCTAGTTTCATGATTTTATTACTTAACACTTCTTTCATCACATATATAATTTGTATTATCTTGATCTTTTGCGACATAAATATTACCCATATGACCATGCTGGTTCTCTTCATGAGATTTTCTCTTAGGGAATCGATTTTCATAATTTCAATACATTCCACTTTTAAAACGTTTATTCATCATTCATGTCTAAGAAATACCATTATCCTTGTCCATTGTGTTAACTAAACCTTTTCCTTTTTAAATAGTGGCTTTGTGTCCTTCCTTTCCAAATGCAAAGTATCTTTCAATTGATTTTAAGAACACTCTATTATTCTTCTTCCAACATGGTTTAAATTAGGACAAATGAACTTTCTTTTCTATAAAATCAAAATGAGACTCCATCTTTCTATTATTAGCTGGGTTAGGAAACTCACCAATTATGAGATTATTGATCATATTATAAGATTTTTTATTAGGTATAATAATGAAATTTCAAATTACTAATCTCGTTTCATTTGGATTCTCATGAAGAATATAATTCCATTTCCATCATAATCTCTATAAATATGAATCCTCTAATTTCCAGCCATTTTATAAAACCCCAAAATATAAGTGTGAGAGGAATAAATAATACAAGTACAACAACATAACAATTGGGGAGAATTTTTAATCTCTATCATCTTAGTTTTAAAACTAGTTTATTTATGATCATTACCATAATTTTAGGACAGTGAACTATAGTTACACTTATCTATAGGGACATCCCCTGAAAAATCCTTAAAATTATTTCTAGGGATCTCACTATGCATTAATGTTTCCCAAGTTTATCTAAACCTTCACCTCTGATACCAACTATGAACACCCAAGAATGAAATATTTGAATATTACATCATTTTAGATAAATATTCATTACATTTTACAAATTCATGCATGAGGACCAAAATAGTTTAGTGCCCTTGGAAACATAGTATGCATTCTTCTAACATGTGAAAGATCATCAAAATCTCTCATAAATATAATCCCCATTAGTATTCTTACATAAATGATTTCTTTTTATCCTGAGGAATAGAAACATAATAAAGGGTGAACATAAATTCTCATTAAGGGTAAGCAAATAATATATGAACATATGAATGTAAAAAACATGAACAAAATTTTTGAATATCAAAATCTTGAGTAATGAAATAAATCTTAATAGTTCGTAAGGAATAAATCATAAAGGAACATAAACCATGATAATATAGAATTGGAAAAAAACATGAACTTTTGGAAAAAATATAAGCATATTAATTAATTTCCAAATTATCCAAGGCTCATATCCAAGACCGGCATAGCAGACAAAGCCCATTAATGAATCGGAATTACATGCCATTCCTACCCAGTATTGCTGAACTAGATTTATTTTCCATTCCTTTCATGTATATCTCATTAGATATAAATATTCACCCTATACAATCGAAGGATATATATGTCCCACCCATCTCATAATTAAATCAATCTTACATGTTCAACAAAAACATAAACCATTCATCATAATATATCCTAAGTAACAATAAATGGGTTTCTAAAACATCATTCCATCATAATTCATATAAAATAAATGGGTTTCACAAAAAAATTTCCTTCATAAAAATAATCAAATGAATGTAATATCACAACCCTAGTAATTCATATATGGAAAATAATTTTGATAAAAAAATTGAAATTAATTCTATATGAAAATATCCATTCTTCTTCAAAAAAATTTATTTTCTCAAAATGCAATGCAATTTAATAAGAAAGGAATCTAATTGAAAATAGAATTAAAATATTTTAATGTAATCTTTATGGAAATAATCTGTTATAAAATTATCGGAATCCATTCATGTTGTATAAGTTAAAAAAACATTCTTCTCATACTTTTGCAAGAAAAGTCCCAAAAGATCCTCGTATCGAAAGACAAAATATTCCTTTCATACAATTTAATAAAAATTCAACAATAGATAAAATTGACTGTAAAATTTTTTAAATGAATATAAATAGTTTTACACATTTAGGGAACATGGGAGTGGATTATAAATTTACCACAGTAAATAATTACTTATAAACAATATTTGATAATAATGAGATAAAAAAATTATCCCTTACCTAAGGTCCAATATCATTTATATTTATCCAAAAATCTTGTATAATGATAAAAATAATGTTTTTGACTTATTATAGAATAATAATAATTTTTATGATATCATATATGATTATAATATAATTTGTTTGTTAATAAAATTTCATTGCAACTTGTTATTCAGATATTTACTGGTATATTTTCATATACATGTTTTGTCAGATAATTTCATGTTCCACTGATTAGGTTATAGTTATATCATTTACAAAATGATATTAGTGTAATATATATCATATTTATTCATTCAATTTGGGTATATAATCCTTTTCAAATAAATTCTATGTAGAATGAATCGCTTCGAATTGTGGAGATGATATGCCGTTCGTACGCACGAGTGACTATATCATTCACTTAATGGTAAAATTGTATGAATTGGATGATATATTAATTGTAAAGAATAAATATCATGTTATATTAATTATTTAAATCAATTATAGTCATTGTTATACCTATCCAAATTATGTATTCTGGAATAACAAATTACACCACGACGTTGAGATGGTAAACCGTATGTACACACACATGGTGATATAGTTATTCATTAGATGGATAGAAGGAGGTATATGGAGGTTCCATATATAAAATAACATCTCAGCATGTATAAGATATTGTATTTATTACTTTATTATGGAAACAACATAATAATAGGATGTTGAAGATGAAACGAATTTTGAAAGATGTGATAAAACAATTACATCTTTTCTGAGTATATCATATTGATTTTCACAAAATGTCTATTTAAGATGGAATTATTCCAAAAGTGTGGTCTCCAAGAGTAAGTGAGGGATGTTGGGAGCTTATTTGAGTAGAATTTTGATGAACCATGGGGATTTAAAGGAGGGTGTATGTGGGTAGATATGACGACCTTTCATAAGAGAGAGGAGGGGAACTTTAAGAATGTATTGGAATATTATATTATTTGAAATTGATTTTAGAATGATAATAGCTAAAAATGGATATATTTATACGATAATATGAGGATATTTCTAAATAATCTCATCCAATAATATTTAGACATGTATTTATTTTATATTAAACCTTATCTTATTAGTTTACCCTTAATTAATATCTTTTAATTTTAATTAAGGTAAAATAGTTGTAATTGATAATAGGATATTAAGTTTATTTATAAGGGTTATATTTACCATAATTGGATAATTATATAAATATTAGACATTATAAAATTAAATTTTAAATTTTAAAATATTTTTACAATTTTTAAATAATTTAACAAAATATTATTTTATTAAAATACCAATAGTGTCAATTTTTACACTAATCATTTCATTGAATTTAAATAAAATTAAAACAGAGATTTAACATTGATCCAAATCCTTTAATAGTATTATAACATGTCATATCAATATAGAAAAATCTTTGATGACATAAATTATTTCAATTAATAATTATTTTACTTCTTATAATATCATTTATTTGATATTTCTCTTAGTAAAATAATTATTATATCATTGTGGTGTCCATATTAATGGTAATTATTAATATCTAAAATATTATAAATAAATTAAAACATTGTATATAATTTCATTATTTTTAGAGAAAAAATTTATTTTATTAGTTTTATCATGTTTATAAATACATTAAAATTATTATAATTATAAGAGATGAGAGGGAGACATGTTGTCACTTTCTTTTATTTTAATTATAATTACATCCATTTCATGGAAATAAGTCTATTAAATGAATCGATTCAGAATGTTAGGTGATATTGGTCAAATTTATTTCATCCAATAGGTTTTTGGAAGGTGTTAGGGTAATTTAATTATCTTTATAATATTTTCTGTTACTCTAATTACAGGATTTAGTTTCGACTGTCGTAAATAACATTACCTTAGTTCCTATTTATAATGTCCAAAAAATTAAAAGTAACATATTAACATAATTTTTACCCACTGATTTCAAATATGAAATAAATTTTTCAAAATTAAAAACATGTAATTTTCAGTAATTAAATTAAAATTAATTCATGTTGTAAATGCGAGAAAATGTGCCTTTTAAAAATTAAAAACCATTAAATGATTGATGTGCATTCATATCTAATTTCAGTTTTAAATCAATTATAATATCAAAAAATTTATTATACGATAAAAAATAATATAATTATACTTTAAATCCAATTTAATGGATATTCCTTATTTATGAATAAATAAGATGAAAAGGCAGTTGTTAATTAAAATGTAGTATTTTTCACTATTCATTAAAAAATGGAAATTCTTAGAAGAATTATAAAAATTAAACAAACGTATATTTATGCATCCATATTAAAATAAAGATATTTATTTTCCGAAATATAACTTATAAAAGTGAAAAAATAGTAGATTTAAAATGGATTCGCTGTCAAATCACTGTAAAATAACATTTTTAGAAAAAAATAATTTTATCCGTTAAATTGAATTTGTTCTTATATAATGTCTATAAAACCTATAAGATTGAATTTAAAAATTAAATTGAATATATTACATATATATTTCACTAAAAAATCCATAAAGAGTGATTTCATGATTTTAAAGACACACTTATTTCCATTTAAATAATATTTTCCAAAGGAAGTTAATACTATTCATACTCTCCATTATAATGACTAGGTTATAATTTTAATTATCACTTATACTCGGTCATTTGTGAAATTAAATCTTCTAAAAGAACTTGAAATTGCATGTAATTCGAGACAATAATATTGTTTCATATACTATAAGTTTGCATGGTGTGGCATATAGTGCAAACTAATTGTGGTGTAGCATACAAAACAAGACATCAAAGAAATTAAAAAGAATCGTTCTCATATAATCTTGGGGTATTACATTCTACCCATTGTAAAATGATTTTTTTCCTCAAAATTTTTTGTTGTTAAAAAACTATTACTAATTGAATGTTTCCTTCATAGAAAACGACATCATAAAAAAGAATTCTGAAATTCATTTTAAAATTGAATGTTTGAAACTTAATCGTTACCCGAAGTAACTCATCACATGGTTTACCAATAGGATAACATAGGTTGAAAGTAAAAAAAATTGATATGGAAGAAAATTTTAACAATCATGTTATGATGGATAGTGATAGAGAATAAGGTGGGGAGAATTTTTACAACCCGAAATCCATAAATCTATGATGATTTAAGGGAACATATGATTCATCAGTTAAAAAGGTACATGGATAAAATTTTTGGTTTCATGATTCATTTACTAAATATGGATAATTTTTGTAAGAGAGGAAATACATTTTTTATTTTAGTACACTCTCACCATTGTTCGCGACTTGAACAATTTTCAATTCATCTATTATTCAAAGAAATGAAGTTCATTTTGAAATTCATGATGTGTTAGCAGATCGTACGATCTATAAATAGAATAAAAGGTTATTCCATATATCTATAAAAAAATGTTAGAAAATGTTATCACTTATACATAATTACACCTATAGTGAGATTATACTTTATTCTATCAAATATAAACCAGAGTATAACATATAATATCTATAAATGGATAACCTTACAATCCTTAAAAAAATAAAAAATCTACAAAATTAGAAAGATTTTAACAAAATAAGGTTAGCATTTATCTCCTATATCTCATTAATACGTTATTAGTTGTCACATTCTAAACATGTTAATACATTAATCATGTATTTTTTTGAAACATGGTAATAACTGAAAATACCCTAGATCCATAGTGAAAACATGCATGCTATCAAAAATTAACTCATTAAACATACCAAAAAACCCAAAAATTATATATACTCAAACCATGATATAACTTGTCCTTATATCAGTCTTGCGGTCCTTAATACTATGAAATATCTCATTATCTCCTTATCCCATCAATATTTACATATATTGTGTTTTATATAAATATCTAAATCACTATTCGTAGATACTAGAATCATTCAACATATGCATTCAAATACTTATGGAAAAACAATAGTGCAAAAATTCTAAGATTCTTATTTCTTCCATAATACCATAAAATTACTTATACATCATTATTATTGATAGACATGTAATCATTCCACAATCTTCTTAAACCACTGAGTGAGCATGATTTTGTATTCCTTACCACTTCTTTTATCTCATATGATATTTTTTGTCTCTTCATCATCAATAACATAAACACTACCCATATGACCATTCTAAATCTCTTCATGAGATTTTCCCTTTGGGAATCATTTTTCATAATGCCCATACCTTCCAAATTAAAAACATTTGACCTTCATTGATGACTTAGCAATCCATTATCGCTGTCCATTGTTTTAACCATACTTTTTCATTTATAATTACTGGCATTGTGAACTTTTCCACACCAAAAGAATATTTTAGTTTCATTGAAATATTTTCCTTGATGCATCTTACGACCCGATTTACATAAGAAAAAATGGACCTTTCATTCCCCTATGATCACCATGAAACCCCATTTTCTCTTATTACAGGGGTAAGGAAACTCACCGATGTTGATATTATTGATCATTTTACGAGATTGATTATTATGCAAAATAATGATGTTTATCATTCCAAATCTCATTTCATTTGGTTTATCATGAATAATATCATTCCATTCTCTACCATATTCTCCATTAACATGAATCCTCTTATATAAATCGATTTTATAAAACCCAAAAAGAATACTATGAGAGGAAAAATCATACAAGGAAAACATCATAATCAAGGGGGTTTAATATAAATCTCTATAATCATAGGGTTAATCATATGTTAATCATGATTTTTCGCAAAATTATAGGATATTAGCCTATAATTAGACTTCTCCTTATGGAAATCCCTAGAAAAATCCATAAAAATATTTAAAGGGATCTATCTTTGCATCCTAGTATCCAAAGGTTAACTAAAACTTCACGTATGATACCAAATATAAAAACCCAAGCATGACATATATGAATATTAAATTTTTTCGATGAATATTCATTACATTTTACAATTGCACACATGTGGAACATAACAGTTTAGTGAATTTGGAATCATGGAATACATTCTTCTTACAGGTAAAATATCTTCAACATACCCCATAAATATCTTCCCATTCAGTACCGCTTATTAAATTATTTCTTTATATCCTGGGGAATGCAAGTATAAGAATGGGTGAACATAGATTCTCACTAAGGGTAATAAAACAATATATGAACATATGAATGTAGAAAACATGAACATAACTTTTGAATTTCAAAATATGGAGTCATGAAATAAATCTTAGAAGTTCGTAAGGAATAAATCATACATGGAAAATAACAATGAAAACATAGTATTGTAATAAAACATGAAGTTGTTCCAAACACATAATAAAATAAAGTCATTTCAATATTAGCCAAGGCTCATATCCAAGATCATCATAGTGGATAAAGTCCATTACTGAACCGATTTTTCTTGTCGTTCGAGCATTGTATAACTGCACTGCATTTATTTTCCATTCTATTCATGTCTATCTAATAAGATATAAATATTTAACCAATTTATTTGATGGAGATATAGGTCCCACCCATTCTATAATTAAATCATTATTAAATTATCCACAAAGACATAAACTCTTCATTATATCATAACCCAAGGAACAAAAAATGGGTTTCTTAAACACCATTCCATCATAATCCATATAAAATAAATGGATTTCATAAAAAAAATTCCATAAAATACATAATCAAATAAATGTAAACACATAACACTATGAAATCTTTTATGGAAATTAATTGTGATAAATACGTGAAGTTAGTTCTTGAGGAAAATATCATTTCTTCACAAAAAAACATTTTCTCTTCTCAAAATTCCATGAAATTTTAATGGAAAATAATTTAATTGAAAATATTCCTAAAATAATTATATGTAATATTTACGTAAATAATAAATTGTGAAAGTGTAAAAATCCATTCATTATGTATTAGTTAAAAAACAATCTGCTTATACTTTTTCAAAAAAAGTCAAAAAAGTACCTCATATTGAATAACGTCAAAATATTCCATTCATACTATTCAGTAAAAATTAATAAATCTGTATAGTTTAATTTAAATAATTGTATAATAATAAAAATTTAAGTACATATTTAGGGGACTTGGTTGTGGATGATAAATATAATATAGTAAATAATTATGTATAAAAAAATCCCAAACTATAATGATATTGAAAAATTATTCCTTATCATTGGTACGATATCCTTCATATATATCAAAACCTCCTATGTAATGATTTAAATAATTTTATTGACTTATTAAATATTCATAATAAATTTAATGATATCATATATGATTATATTATCATCCATTTTTTAGTAACATTTCATTTCCACTCGTTATTCAGATGTTAACTGCTTTTTGTTCTTTTGCTAGTTTTCTCGGATAAGTTCATGTTCCACTTATTAGGAAATAATTACATCATTATAATAATGATATTAGTATAACATATATCATATTTATTAATTAAATTAATGTATTTTATTATGGATTAATGAAGATCATATAGAATTAAACACATAACATTGTGGAGACCGTAGGCCATATGTACGCACGAGCGATGAAATCATCCACTTAATGGTTAGTCGGTATTGAATTTGATGACATATTAATTATAAAAAAATTATCTTGTTATATTAATTATTTATATCCATTATAATCATAATTACACCCATCCAAATTACTTATTTTTGAATAAAAAATTACACCACGATGTAGAGATGGTAATCAATAAGAACACACGCATGGTGATATTGTTATTTGTAGAATGGATAAAATGATGTATAAGTTGGTCCCATAAATATAATAACATATCAGAATGTAGATAATACTAGTTTAATTAATTTATTATTTAAAACACATAATAATAGGAATTAGTAATGAAATGAATTTTTAAAAAATGTGATAAAACAATTACCTCCTTTTCATGCATCTCCATTTTATTTGCATCAAATGTATCTTTAGGATGGATTTATACCCAAATTGTGGTCTCCTGGATGAAGGGAGTGATTTTTGGATCTTATTTGAGTATAATATGGTTTATCTAAGGGGAATGAGAGGTGTGATTTTGTGGGTGGATGTGGGGTCCTTTTCTAAGAGGTTGAAGGGGCACTTTAGGAATGTCATGAAAACATATTTTTTTATAAATTGATTTTCAAATTAAAATTGCATTAATGTGATATGATTCATAGTTAATACGAGGATAGTTCAAAATAATATATTCCAATAATATTTAGACATTTATTTTTTTAAACCATATCTTTTCAGTTTACCCTTAATTACTGTATATTAATTTTATTTAAGGTAAAAACATCTTAATCATTAAGAGGCTATTAAGTTTAGTTATATGGAGTAAATTTCATATAATTATAAAATTAATTATCTTTTAGACCATATTAGACCCACTTTGTAATTTTAAATTATATTTATAAACTTTAAATATTTATAAAAAAATTATTTTAATAAAATATCAATAGTGTCAATTTTTACACTATTCATTTCATTGAAATTAAATAAAATCCAAAAAGAGTTATAAAATTGATCAAAATACTTTAATATTATTAAAACATGTCATATTAGCCTATAAATTCTTTGAATTTCAAAAATTATTTCATATAATATTTATTTTACCATTTATAATATCATTTATCTTATATTTCTCTTAATAGAAAAATCATTGTACAAATGTTGTGTCAATATTTACGGTGATTATTTATCATATAAAAAATTAAAAATATAATCACAAGATTTAGATAATTTCATTATCTCTATGGAGACTATTTATGTTTTATGCTTGATCAATTTTATCACAACATTAATATTATTATACTTATAAGAGATAAGTGAGTGACATGTTGTTACTTTCATTTTTTGTAATTATAGTTACATCAATTGAATGGATTAAAGTCCATTAAATTAATAAATTCAAAACCATAGGTTATATTGGTCGAATTTAATCATCCAATAGGATTTTGGTAGGTGTAAGGGTAATTTTATTATCTTTATCGTTTTTTATTACCCTAATTTAGCTGATTTATCTTTTACCATGGTAAATTAAAATTATAATAATTACTATTAATAATATCCAAAAAAATAAACATAAACTATTAAAAAAATTGGACACACTAATTCCAAATATGGAATGAATTTTTCAAAAATTCAAAATACATAATTTTTAGTAATTAATTTAGAATTAATACTCGTTGTCAATGAAATAAAACAAGTTTTTTTTAAATTAAAAACCATCAAGAGATAGTTTTTCATTCATATTTAATTTCAATGTAAAATTACTTCCAATGAAAAAAATGTGATTAAATGATAAAAAATAACAGAATTATAATTTAAAATCAATGGAATGGATATCCATTTTGTATAAATAAATTAGGTGAAAGAGTAGTTCTAAATTAAAATTTATTATTTTTCACAATTCATTAAAAAATGAATTTTATCATAAATAACCCAAAAATCCAACCAAAATAATTTTTTAGGTCCTGATTAAAAATAATATTTTTATTTTGTCACAAAAAAATTATAAAAGTGTAAAAAAACTATATTTATAATGTGTTCTCAATCAAAGGGTTTTAAAACTGTATTTTTAGAAAAATGTTTTTTTTATATTTATAATGGAATATTTTCTTATATAATTTCTAGAAAACATATAATATGAATTTTGAAAAATAAATTCAATATATTAATTATATATTTCACTAATAAAAATCATAGAGTGATTTTATTCTTTTATAGACTCACTTATTTTCATTTAAATGTTTTTTTAAGGAAGTTAATACTATTCATACCCACTATTACAATGACGAGGTTATAATAATTTCATATCAATTTTACTTAGCCTTGGATGAAATTAATTCTATAAAATGACCTTGAAATTATGTGTAACATAATCCATGAATAATGTTTTGTATACTACAAAAAATATGATGTTGTGTATAGAACAAGCTATTCCCGCTGTAGCAAAAAACAAAAGGCAAAAAGGAAATTAAAAATAATATATCTCAAAAATTATAGAGGTGTTACATTCTACTCCACATGAAATGAATTTATACCTCAAAATTATTCGGGGTTATAAAAGGATTACTATTTAAAATTTCTTTTATAGAAACCCACATTTTAAAAAGGAATACTAAAACTCGATTTTAATAAGAGAAAGTTAGAAACATAACATTTACCCAAAGTAACCCCTCATAGGGTTTCTGCCTAGGATGACATAAGTGGGAAGTAAACAAATGGATATGGAAGAAAAATATAACCGTTATGTTCTGATGTATAGGGATAGAGAATAAGGATTGGAGAGAGTTAACAAACATAATGATGTAAATCTTTGATGATTTAGTGGAACAACTGATTCATCGGATAAGAAGTTACTAGGATATCATTTTTGGTTTCAAGAATATGTTCCTAAAGTTGAAGAATTTTAAATGAGATGAAATACTTACTTTATTTTGGAAAAATCTCACTGTCGATCATGCCATGAATAATTTACACATAATCTCTTATTCAAAGAAATGAAGTTTAATTTTTCATTCTTGAAGTGTTAGTAGATTGTGGCTTCCATAAATACAATTATAGGTCATTCCATATGTCTCCAAAAAAATGTTAGCAAAACTTATCACATATAAGTTAGTCCACCTATATAAAAATAATACAATAATCTAACAAAAATTATCCAGAGTAAAACTTATACTATCCATAAATGGTTAACATTACAATCCTTTAAAAAACTGAGAGTATAAAAAATTAAAAAGAGGTGAACTAAATATTTATAGAATTTATCTCCAATATCTCAATAGTAAGGTCTTTTTCTTCACATTCCAAACATTTGAATACATTAATCATGTATTTTTTTCAAACATGTTAATTACACGAATTACCATATAAACTCAATGAAATCATGCATACTGTCCAAAATTAACTCTTTCAACATACTAGAAATACCAAAAAATATATATACTCAAGCCATGATATCACTTTGTCCTTATACCAGTCACGAGGTCATTAATACTATCAAATATCTAATTATCTCCCAATCTCATCGTTATAAACTTATCATGGGTTTTACAAAAATATCTGAACAACTTTTCATTGTTACCAATATCATTCAAAATATAATTTCACATACATAAGGAATCAAATAATGTAATAATCCATACATGTTTCTTTATTCCATAACACCATAAAATAACTTATATAACATTATTATTGATAAAAATGTAATAATTCCTCTATATTATTTCATTATTGACCTAGCTTCATCATTTTAGTTCTTAACACTTCTTTCATCTCATATATCATCTATAGTCTCTTCATAATTAGAAACATATATACTAACCATACGAATATGTTTATTATATTCATGATATTTTACCTTAGTGCATCTATTGTCATAATTTTCATACATTCCACTTTTGAAACATTTAATAGTCATTCAAGTCATAGAAATACCATTATCCTCATCCATTGTGTTAATTGATCATTTTCCTTGGTAATTATTGGATTTGTTTCCTTCTTTTCCAAACCCACTACATCTTATAATTAGTTTGAAAAATTTTCTATGATTCCTCTTCCCACATGATTTAAGTATGGAAAATTGAACATTCTTTCTTCTAGGATCACCATGAAAATACATCTTTCTCTTATTAAATGGGATCACAAACATACCAAAATTGATATTATTGATCATATTATTATATTTCAGATTAGGTATAATAAGGTATAGAATGTAATTATTTAAGAATTATATAGGAACCCATCATGAAAATTGGAGATACTTGGAGGCATTTTTAATTAGTAATCTACAACACTAATTTTTCAAGATGTTCAATGTCCCTGATGTACATGAAGCTTAGTTTCCATTTCCTACTGAACCCTCCGACATAGTTCCAGGGAGATAATATCTGAAAGACATCATCTCCAACATGAAATTCCAAATCCTTTCTCTAATTATCAATATTAATGTTTTTTCTACAGTGATCCTATTTGATATGATCTTGAATAGTCTTTAACTAGTTCATTTTCTCATCATTATTTTCTAGACCTATAAATTTCCTCTCACCAACATCACCCGAAAATGTTGTATTACAACATCTCTTTCCATATAATGCTTCATATGGATTTATTTTAATTCTCGAATGTAAAATATTATTTTATTCAAAATATACCAATGTAAATACTGATCGCACATAGATTGAATGTTATGTGAGAATTATATCAACTTTTATTCTAATGTTTGAATAGTCCTTTTAGATTATTTGTTAGTTTTAGGGTGATATGTAACACTCAAATGAGATCAGTATTCGAAGCCTTCTTAAGGTTCATCAATAATTTTGACATGAAACAAAGATATCTATTATACAAAATCATTACAGGTGCACCATGAAGTATTAAAATTTCATTAATATATAGTCTTGTTAGGCTATTAAAGTGAAAATCCTCTTTTATTGAAAACAAAGTGTGCCTATTTTGAAAAATGATCAACAATGATCCATATTGCATCATTCCATCTAGGTTTTGTAACACCCGCAAATGATAAAGGGTAAAATGAAGAAATGATATGACTCATGTTGTCACATACATGACTTATTTTAAAGTTAAATTTTATTTATTTTTCATTTATTATTTGTTTTTGGGGTTTTTCAAACATTTATGGTGGAATGGGTGAGTTTTCATGAATTGGGCCAAACCGTGAGCCCAATTCCAGATTTAAAAATAAATTTTGTTTCTTTTATAACTTTTTCAATTTTTAATATTTTTCACCCATTCAAGTTCCTAAATGGTCTACCCTGATATAGAAACACCACCATTGTAGTTTGAAGCCTTTAAAAAACCATAAACAAGTTGTATATGGGTTTTTATTTAAGGGATTGGGCCTGCCCGAAAGCCCAATTCCAGTTTTAAAAATAAATTTTGATTAATTAATAACTTATTCATTTTTAAGTGTTTTTCGGTGATTCAAAGCCTCATATGCGCCCCTTCAACCCAGCCGCGCGCCCAAGCTCTCTCTCCCCTCTTTGGTGCTTTTCTTCATCGCGATTTAGTATTGAACGTATTAGGGTTTCAAAAATCGTGCAGATTTGGAGAGGTAAATTGATCCTTTCATAACTCCTTCATTTTTCATCATTTTTCCTCCATTTCAGTCCCCACATGACCTAATATGAATCCTTCGAACCTCCATACCAGTTTTGGGTACTTGGTGATTCATTATTTGGTAGATTGGGGCCGATTCCTTCAAGATATTTCAAGTAAGGGAATTCCTTCTTGGTTCCTTCCATCCTCTTTTAGTTTTATTTCCTTTTTCTTGAAGTTCCTCATGTCCAGAAGTTGGGGTTCGATCCTAATGTCTGATTTGGTGTCTTTTGGGTAAATTATTGTGGTTTAGGTCTGGATTTGTATTCCTTTTGGTGCAACGGTGGTGCGCTTAAGGTTTCGCACCAAGTTTTGAGGGTTTCGACTCAAAAGGGTAGGTGATTCCATGTGTAGCCATTTTATGATGAGTTAGCTTGCATGAATTATTAATTTAGCATGTTAATAATCTGTTTTATGTGTTGTGAAAACAGTTTTGATGGATTTGGTTGAACATTTAATTTTTAGTTGCATTATAGCTTGAAATTGGGTACTTTTCATGTGTGACTCTTTGGGTAATGGTTGGGTTTAGTTTATAACATATGAAAGTGATTTATTAGTCTTGAAAGGGGATTCCAATTCTGGTTTTTTAATTCCTTATTGTCATGTTGGCCTTGAATGTAGGTTTTTTTAATGAGTTTAAGGAGTAAAAACATGTTGTACTTCTTGAAGGTGATTTATGAAAACGTGTGTTTTTCATGTGTATCTTTGTGGTATTATTTGATGTATCTTTATAAAATTTGGGGGTGGTTTAATAATTGTTTTAGGGCTGAACAATTCTGTTTTGGATTGGTATTGGTATGATTTTGCTTTTAAATGAGGGTTTTGAAATGGGTTTAGTGTGCAAACAATGGTTATACCTCTTGGGTTTGTTTTATAAAAATTGCCAATGTTTTATTTGGTTACAAAAAGTTGGGAAAGGGTGTATATGTACTGTTTGGGTGAGTGTGTTCACCTAATGTGGGTTTTTTAATGGTAAAGTGGTGATTTGAGATGTTGAACATTTTTATAATTTTTTTTATAAATTGTCGAAATGTTTTACTAAATTGTGTTTTGTGTGTGAAACACGGGTGTGGGATATTTCATGTGAGTTTACTTATAAAATGAATTGTGAAGGTGAGAATGGTATTGTGTGACATGTGTGTGGGCTGTTATGTGAGTTGAATATCTTGTAATGGTTTTATAAAATTGTTTAATGGATTTGTGGAAGTGTTAATGAAATTTGAAAAGTGTTGTAGGCAATTTGGAGTGAGTTTGATTTCAAAATTCATTTGAATGAAAAGTGGAATTTTTGACTCGTGTGATGTACATGGGGCTGGTTGGTTAATTTGTGATGTGGAAGTGATATTTTCATGTGAAAACTATACTTCTTAGATTGCTGAACTTGTTTGAGCACAAAGGGAAAACCCGGGTATCTAGGTGGGTGGACGTGTACTAGTATGCTAGTGAATCTGTGAGGTTTGGCCTCAGTTTCACTTAGCAAGATTGACGCTTACAACTCTAACTAAACTATGATGATGATTATTGGGGACCACTAGGTTATGGGTATGTTCCCTACTAGTGGCTCGTGCACGAGAATGGATATTTGTGATGGTTACCTTCACCGAGATACGAGGTACCTGGGACCCACAGCTAGCTAGTGCCTAGGGGTTATTTCCCATTGAATGTGCTCACTGGATACTTTTTTATTACCATCGGTATACGGTATGAGAGGCTGGAAAATTCAGTAGCTATGGTATTTATTTTAAATATTTTTATTCTTTAAATTATCCCACCTAAAAACTGTTTTTATTTAATGTTGCATCTTTTAGAAATTTTAACTAGCATCTCATGTCTTTGAAAACATGCATGCTTTTCGCCATTAAATGTTTATCACATGGAATCTATTAGTGGTGGTATCCTATTGGGCTTTCGCTCACACCCTACTTACACCTTTGGGTGTAAGTAGATTTGCTTATTTTATGTCACAAGTTTGGGTACAGGATTTATGCCATTGATTCAGGTTTTTAGTTGTCCATTGGGATGCAGTGTGGTGGAGATAGCGTGAGGGCGGTGCCTCTTTCCTTGTGGAGGTTCTTGGGCTGTCCTTATTTGGTTATATACCATTGTAATGGTCTTTAAACATAGTTTTAACTTATGTATTTCGGTTCTAAAATTTTGTAAAAGACGGTTTTAGTTGAAAAATCCAGATTTGTTTTATTGGACTCTTTTGTCGTTTTATGTTTATAAACTCGGGTAAATCGTTCCCAATTATCATTTTATGATACCCAGGCACTTGTGCCAGCCCGTGGGGATCGGGAACGCCCTTCGGGTCTTTCCATGGACCGGGTCGGGTGCCGATTTTGAAGGCGACCATATTCGGTTCGTGACACATGTCAACAAGGTTCACCTTCATTTTTGGGATCCTACGTAATTAGTACTCCACAGTTAAGCATGCCTGGAAAGGAGTAGTGATCAGGATGCGTGACCTTCTGGGTTGTTTCCCAGGGTGTGTGTGAGTGAGGACAAAGAACACTATAAAGGACAAGTGTTGACATGTGGGGATTGTTATTAGTTAGATGACATGTTCTAGAAAGTGGGTGGGCCTCAGGGTGGGGACCACGTGTCTGCAGGGCAACATGGGGTACCTGGAAGGCCAGGACCTGATAGCCATATTAAGGCGGGGTGTTGGTGTTGTCACTGAGACCTAGTTGTTACATTTGGTATCAGATGTGGTACCCATCCTTAAGTGTGGTGAACTACCTGGGATGAGATATAGGGCCCACAACAAGAATTTTGTCCTCTAAAGGGGGTGGGGGGGGGTGATTTAAAACCCCCAAATGATAAAGGGTTAAATGAATAAATGATATGACTCATGTCAACAAGGTGATCCTTCCTTTTCAGGATCCAACCTTATTAGAACTCCACAGTTAGCGTATTTTTCCTGGAGTAGTGATTAGGATTGGTGACCTTCGGGGATGTTTCCCAGGGTGTGTGTGAGTGAAGAAAAAGTGCATTGTAAAGGACAAGTGTTGGATTGTGGGGACTTTCATTTGTTAGATGAGCCGTTTGGGCACCTGGGTGGGCCCCAGGTTGGGGACCACGTGTTTGTGGGGCAACTCGTGGTACCTGGAGGGGTGGGATTCGTAATCCATGTTAAGGCAGGGTGTATGTGCTGTCACTGGGACCTAGTTGTTATAGGTGTACTTGGTATCCCTATGAAAATGTTTGTATTAAAGTCATCCCAATTCCCCATAGAAATTTGTAGATGTTTTAGGACTCCACTAAGATGTTTTTTTTCAACCTTCACTAGTTGAGAAACTAAACACCTTGACAAATATTCATCAATTTCTTGATTTAGGTTATCCCACAAAAAATATTCTTTCAGATATCTATACATCTTTGTACAACCGGGGTGTGTAGGGTAATATGAGTTATTAGAATCATATAATAGTTCCTTTTTAAGATCCAATATTGATGGAACATATAATTTATTTCCAATTTTCAAAACTCCATCATCATACACGAAGTCTTCCAAGATTCCTTCCTTAAACGATACAATTGTATTTGGAAAATTATCATTATTAGATTGAGATATTTTTTACCTTCTCTAGAAAATATGTTTTAGAAATATTTTGAAAAAGGGGTTAAGTTTACACTTTCTCAATAATTCCTAAATCCATATTTTCTATGTTCATGAAAATATGATATTTCCCAATCCATAATTGGGTATGGATTCCATGGTCTTTCATCCATAATACATTTGCTAAATTATATGATTTTCCTAGATGGTGGAGTATTGAGAAGTCAAAATCATTATGTAATTTGAGAAAATGTATTTTCCTCATGTTAAGTTCTTTCTATGTAAATATAAATTTAAATATATTGTGATCCATATATATCTCACATATTTCACCATAGAGATATTGTATCCATATCTTCAGAGAAAATATTACGAATTATATCTCAAGATCATGAGTTCTATAATTTTTTTCAAGAGTCTTCAACTAACATGATGCATAAGAAATAACATTATCATTTTACATAAATACACAACCCAATTCATTCATTGAAGGATCACTGTATGTCACATGCCCATTATTTCATGAAGGAGAATTCAAAATTGGAGCATTGACCAATAATATCTTAAAGTAATCAAAACATTCTATACATTCTATTTTCTATTTGATGTTAACCCCCTTATGTGTGATCTTGGTTAAAATGTTAGCCAATAGAGAAAATTTTAGGACAAAACTCCAATAGTAACCTACTAAACTAACGAAACTGCATACCTCAACTTTTTTCCATCGGCCTAGGCCATTCTTGATTTTTTTTCTTTACAAGATCAACCAAGATTCCATCTTAAGAGACAATATAGTCAAGAAACAAAAAATTTTGAAGCCATAATTCACATTTTCTAAATATCCCATATAACCCTTTTCCTTTAAGTGTCTTTATAACAATCCAAAAGTGGTTCTCATGTTCCTCATTGATTTTTGAGTACACAAATATTTCATCAATAAATATTATAATAAAATTATCAAGATATTCCTTGAATACTCTATTCATTAGATCCTTCAAAAAAGGGTTAATTAGTCAGTCCAAATAGAATTACTATAATATTATAATGTCCATACCTAGTTTGAAACATTGTATTAGGAATTTCAACCATCCCCAGACACAATTGATGATATCCATAACAAAGTTCAATCTTCAAAAAATATTGAGCTCCTTTGAGTTCGTCAAATAAATCATCAATGATATGCAGATGGTACTTGATCAGTATTTTAATTGAATTTATTTCACTATAGAAAATTAATACCTCAAGTATCCATCATTATTCATAACAAAAAGAGAAGAGACTCCCCATTGAGAAACTCTTGGGAGAATAATATCTTATTAATAAAATCCTGTAGTTATTTATTAATATACACTAATTCTATAGTTTTTATTCTATAAGAAGTCTTTATTATTAGTATTGCATCAAGGATTATATCAATGGTAAAATTATACATCATGCTCTGGGGGTGCACAAGAAATTCCTTATGAAATACATCAATGTATTACTACACAATTGGTACATACCCAAATTTAATATTACATTCCTCAAACCTATATGATGTTTTATCTCCCTCCCTATGAATTTCAATCAGTATAGATACTGGGTTGTATCTTGATAAGAATTAGATGGCTACATTTATGATATAAAGATAAGGGATTCTAGTCTTCGTCACAGATCATAATCTAATTATTCTTTCAATAAATTATCACATAATATATTTAAGTCCAAACCATAATGAGGATTATATCAATGTTAACAATGATTATGATGATAAGTTTTGCAACTAAATAACGTTTCTGTGTTATAAAAGGGACAGACTGATACATTTTTCATGCAATGAGACTTCCCATAAAGTTTATACTGATAAATCCTTTGTTAAATCAAAAGGTAAATGTCTAATATTTTTCAAAACTAGGTAGATATCGAATGTTACAGTAGTCTAGAATTAAATAAATCATTGTCTAGATTTGTGTAAATGATCAATTTACCTACAACGACAACATTGGGTACTTCGACTTCAGCTATAGTGAACACTTAAGTTTGGACATATCCCCTTGGCCTCTAATGTGGTATATTACCCTGATGCTTGGGACATAGATTTTAATAATTCACTATTTCATTCAAGTTTAATCATTTTACCCATTTTATTTGTTTTCTATACATTGCATTCATTAGTTAGATGACCCTTTTCTCCACACTTATAAAAAACACCCAGGTCTTTCAATCATTTCCCATGATGATTATTACTAAAATTTTGGTATATTAGAAACTTCTTCATTCCAGTATTCATATTTTATTCTTCAACCTTTTCATGTTTATCATAAGACATATTTTTCTCATGGTTTCCCATGAATACATAGTTTCTAGAAAATCCCTTTGTTGTTTTGATGTCACTTAACACTATTTAATAATATGATTGAAATGATGGAGAATATATTTTTTTATTACAGACGTGGATTTATACATTCAATGAAATGGTCAATCTTGTCTTCTGAATAACATATGTAATCTATAGAATATATTTCCAGTATTGTGATGGTAAACTCATGCTCTACAACAATCTCTTCTTTCCATTATTATATGTAAGTAACTTTCTCTTCATTTTAGTTCAATACTCACGATGAAAGTATTTTTCAAAGGATGATTCCTTAAAATTTATTCATACCATGTATTATATTTCATCTTACTTATTAGTATTTTGGATCAAATAACACCTTTTATCAGTATCAACCTTGAGAAAATATACTTTCAATATTATCTTTTCATTCTATTTTCACCCCAATGCTAGAAATATATTCTCGAGGGACGTGATCCACTACTCAGCTAGAACTAGATTACTAGTCCCACTAATATATGGGGTCATTTACCACATGAAATAATCCAACATAGTTCTAGTATTCTTTTTCATTATAACCTGAGTAAGCTATCCTAATATTGACATGATCTTCTCAGCTACAACACTAATTGTGTTGAATTGATCATTGTGCAAATCCCTACATTTTCCAAAGGTATTGATTCAATTCCTTCTATTAGGAACAACTTATAAACAATGGAATACACTAAATTAGGTTATTATCCATAATGCATAATTTCAAACTAGAAAACACTTAACATAAATTAAAAATTTATACATAGTTAACCTCATATTAAAAAAATGGTTTCATTGGGGATATATTTTCTTTTAAATATTTATAATTGTTTTATAAATAAAATGTGAAATATCCTATGCGTATCCCTTGGGAGTGTCAAACCAGGTGCATTAGAATCCCCGTTATCGGATTCCAAGTTACCCCATGTTTGGCCTGGGACATAATGTGAGAGTTGTTACCCCTAGGTACATTTATGCCAAAACCATTTCCATCTATAATATCCAAACATGAAGGTATTTATATGAATCACACATAATATCTACCTTAACAAAATTATATGAGGTTATTTTATACTTATCCTCAAAGTATATCATAGGGCTATTTTAACTAAACTATTTTTTTCTAAATCTAGTTCCCAAGGTTTCTACCAAACATTTCCTGATTCCAACTATAACAACCCCAAACCCAATATACCAGAGTCACTGGTCGATTTTTTTTAATGGAATATACACAAGGTATCACATCACTATGGATTCATTAGTTTTTTATTCTTTAAGAAACTACATTTATAAAAGGTTCACTTATTAACTTTTTAATTTACCATAGAACATAAAAAAAAGAAAATAAACTACTTCCTCAACCCTCATTCAAAGAAATCATATTTAGAACTGGGGGAAGGGAAAAAATAAAGGGTTGAGATGAAATTATTAGTAAGGGTCTGATTTAGAGGAAAAATTAATTAATAATATGTGAATAAAAATAATTTAGACATAATTAAAAAGTCAGGGAGAATATCTAAAAAACTCCCTCCATCATTAAAATGTGAATCTAAATGCATCCATATATTATTTCATTGTGAAAATATTACGGAAGATGATAATTTAATACTAAATGAAGATAATGCTTAATTATTAGATGTCATGTATCTGGAACATAAACCATCATACCACCACGACAATTTATTTCTGTGGGTTGATACCCTTATAATTATGCTTGAAAAAAAACGTGAAGGTTTTATCTCTAAATTTTTTGTCTCATTAGACCTGTCGATGAATCGAGTGTTTATAATGGGACCCACCCAATACTTCAAGTCCAAATAATTATTCATACATAGATTAAATTCATGATCAAAATGACATATAAAAATATATATATTGAATAAAGGATACAGATTTATCAATATTTCACCATTCAGAGTAAACATCATATGTGAACTTGGTATACAGTTTAGAAAATAATCATATCCATGATACTCGATAATATAGATATTTTTGAGGTATATAATTTGAAATGAAATTTTTTGTCAAAGGGGTAGAATATAAACCACCTAAAAATAATTTGGTTCACAATACCATATATGTCTCAATGAAATTGAAATTGAGATGAAGTCCCATACCTTATGTCTGAGTGTGTCCTAAACAAGATCTAAATTTGAAGAATAACCAGATTACATACATAAATTATTTAATTCATAAACTTTTCTACAAGTAAATGATACTTTATAATGTTATTATGTGAATTTATTTCATTTTTTATGAGTTATAAGATACAATTTTATCATTCAAGAGTGTTTTTTTCCTTGGTTTTCATGATCGTTTTACTTATATATATGTATGGAAAATCTTGTAAAATGAGACTATTTGTACATAATTGAAATTATATTTTATTAATGGACATATATTATATTAAATATTTATATATTTAATTTGGTTATATGGTATGAATGGAATCATTAGAAAAATTGTTAGTGATAATTGTTTAAATTATTTTGGATTTTTTTGATCATCAAGAACTGGTTTTCTCTTATGATATAAATATATATATATAAATACACTAGATAAATAATCTTAACTATGTTTTATTACATATATTATTTTTTTTTATCCATGAAAATTTTTATGACCATCCTTGAAGACAGAATTGAAAAATGAAAACTCATTGTCCACAATGGCGATAAATCAACACCTCAAAGATATTTCAGTTTTTTAGAAAAAAGGGGAAGAGAAGGGGTTTGATAATGTATATTAAATTAAAAATAATTATATTAAATTATATATAATATATTGGATTTATAATTTTATATTTTATTGAATATGTATAGATATAATAAGTATAAATGTAATTAAAATAAATTGAAAGTTAATGAAAGAGAATTTACCTCATAAATTTATCTTCTTGTGAATATCGTTATGGAAAATGATTTTGGAATTTTTTTAAAGAAAAGGAGTCTTGGAAGTAGAGGGAGGATTGGAAGGAGGATTTGTTATAAATTTTACATGATTCATGGATTCGCTGGTGTGAGGAGAAGGGGTGGTGAGGGGTTGTATTTATAGTGGAGGAGAGGGGTATTTTTGATTATTCTTATTATTATTTTAATTTTTTTTGGCTAAATAAAATAAATAGTGATGATTTTTGTTAATAGATATATTAAATAATGAATTATACTTATATATAATGGTGCTCACAACATCCATACATCAACAATGGCTCAATAATTCATGTATTTATCTTATAGAATAAATTACAGTATTTCACTATTCACCAAAATATCCATTATTTACAAAAATCCAAAAAAATCACCCTAAACATTTTTAAACATTTATAATTATAAACATGAAATAAATTTTATTAAAATAAATTTATAAATATGAAAAATTTTGTTTTAAATTAAGATCATTATTAACTCTAAATATAACAGTTTTAAAATTTCAACTGAATATATAACACTTTGAAAGATTAACGAAGGTCTCGTAACATTATCTTATAATCATAAGGAAATTAAATATTAATTAATTATTATATTTTATTGAAATATTTTTTTAAATCCTTATATTAATTTTAATATTTTAAATAAACATTTGTGTTTTATAAAAATACCAACACATAATTTATCATTTTAAAAATATTTATCTACTTATACTGTCATATAATTATATCATATTTTCATTTATATGATGTTTAAATTTTTTTATACTTTTATAGGTTATGTTACTATTTTATTTTCGAAATTAATATTCTATAGGGTCACATTACTATTCAAAGTGTGAAGTTACTATTTCATTGTTATATGTTCCTTAATTTCAAGAAAATCCCTTTATTTCATTCATTATTCATATATATAGTTTGTTTTGAGATATTTATGTAATTTTATATGATTTTTACTCTAAGAAATAATTTTTTGGGACATTTTTTATATCTAATGAATTGAATTTATTTATGAGGATACATTTCATAAAATACTAGAGTGTTACAATATTTTACTCCAATATTAATTTATGTTTTAACAGATAAAAAATATAATTTTTTATCAAAATAATTATATAATAATTTACAATGTAATATAAAAATATAATCATTACTATATTTAAATTAAAATATAAAAATATTCTTGCACTTAGGGTTACATTGTTTCTAATCATTGTTAAATTATTTTTACCCTCAACTAACCTATTTTTCTTTTACAGTGGAAAAAATTATTTACTACGGTTACATTTCAAATTTTCTAAAAAAATAAAATGAACATATTACCTAATATTAATTATTATTATTAGGAATATTGGATTTATTTTATCAAAATAAATTAATAATGGTTATACAATTTTATTTAATAGAAAGCTCTCAAGCACGAAATAAAATCGTTCTTCCTAAAAAATGGGGTTTTCAAGGGAAATGATATTTTACATTAAATTTACTATTATTAATCAAAATTATAGGAATATACATTTATAAGTGTATATATATAATCTAATAATTTCATTTAAATCATTTCTCAATAGGTTTAATTATAATTATTATAGATAAACATTAATCATTTTAATAAGTTCCCATAAAAATGTGTTTTAAAAAAATGATGTTATACTAACATTACGTATACAGTAAATTTATATTTAATTAATTGGTTTAAATATAACTCAAGATTAATTATGTTACATTGATATAAAATTAAAATATAATTGGTATTTTAAAACACCTTAACTATCAAAATAAATGATGGTTTTATAAAATATTGGTATTTATACTATTTACTAAAAAATAAATATTTTATGAAAACCCAATTAATTTACACAAACATAATATTTATATGCTGATATCATAATTTATGTTTAATTTTATCAAATAAAATTTTAAAATTTTCTATAAAGATTCTATAATCGTTTTTCATAAAATTAAATTAAAATCCTTTTTGAAAATATAATATTTCGAAGAACAAAAAGACATTAGAAAAAAATGAGTGATTGTTTACTAATAATTTAACAAACAAATTTTTGTTCTGTATGAAATATATATTTATATATTTCCCAAATTTAATAATTTAATTAATAATTTAAAATATAGTGGCTTGGTTACAATGACCAGGTTTAAATAGTCCTGGTATGCTTAGGTTCAGTGTTGCATATCACCTATGCTTCCAAAAATAATTTTCTTTTTAAAAAAATTGGTCTATTAAATTAACGATGTTGAATATTTGATAAGGATGTTCAATATTTTAATTCATTTCATTTATTATTTCAACATTCCTTTATTTCAATTTTTTTACTATTTCCACACTCCTATTATTGCTATTATATATGATGTTTATTTTTTTATGTTGTTGATACTGTGATATAATGGTATTGTCTCCCCACTTTACATCATTTACACCATTTCTTCTAGTTGTATGCTTCTGGAATATTGGGAGGTGTGCCTGAGGAATTTTTGAAAAAATATCAGGGCATTGGTTTAGTGGTACCCAGGTTGGGATGTATCTAAGTGGTAGCAATGGTGTTTCCCTTACTATTATATTACAATTTAGGATATGGTATACCATATTACTAATAATCTATCCAATCCTATGATGGATATTAGACTAGTGCATTAAGAACTCTTCTTCTTGTAAAAATTCCCAGTTTCTAGGGTTATGTGATTTTTGTTCTAATCAGTGATGTTATCTTGGTATAATATTTTCTCATTGATTGATGCACATGTTTTGTGGATTTTATAAGCTTTTATGTATTATTGTATATTTTTCACTGGAAATATTCCAATGATTCATTTTGATTCTTTAATAATGGAGGAAATAGGCATCTCATGCATCATATTTGGATGGTAGGATTCATATGATATAGCCTTGCTAGTTTGTGAATTTATAGACTTTAGAGGCTTAATTTTAAAGTTTTTAACAAAAACCTAAATTGGTGTTTCTCATATAGGTATTTGGTATAATTATCCTAAAATATTGGAATTTAATATATATATTTCCATCTGATTATAGGATATGCAGTTCTATAGTGGGATTTTTGATAGTGAGGGTGATGAATTAGTCTGAAATCTCAAGAGGTGAAATGACCAAAGTAGGTAGATAGGGTATATGATTCCCAAGTGTGGATCCCCTTATCAGGTGTTGATACATGCATTGGTATTTTAATGTTTTAGTAACATCCTATACAATTTTTTTCTAAATATCTTGGAATAAAAATATACTAAGAAAAACCATGTGTGTGTTGTACTAACCCATTTATATCAATATCGACAGTTGATTTTTTTCTATAAAACCCATTTTGGGTGTGTGATTTCATTTCTGGTGATAAATCCGGGTGAATTTTCATAATTCTTATATAAAATAAAAAACGATTTTTAATTAGAACTCAAGGTGGTATTACAATATATAGATTCCTTGTGAGTGTCAATTAACTATTCTTGTTATGTTATCTCATGAGCTACCAATCATTGTTTTTTATTAGGAAGATCATAGGGGATCAGGGTCTTAGTAGGCCTTGTTAGATGTTTTGACCCTCCTATGTCATTGTTATATATTCCTCACATGAAGAGGTTTTAATTTTTTGTTATGTGGTATGATATTGTGACCCAAATTGATACTTGATTTGTACGGATAGGTGGGAGACTTAGAGGCCCTTAGTTTTGGCTTGGAACATTATCGATCTTTATTTAGATTAATCAATGGAAATATGTGAGAGAGGCTGGCCTGAGTTTATGGATACCTTTTTGGTGGTGACCGTGGTGAAATTCTCATTTTCATGTCAATGAATGGTAGGTTCTCAAGATTTATGATATAAGAATTTTTCTACCTTTGGATTTTGATTAAGACCCTAGGGTGATTGTATTTTATGAATGGATTCGATGGGATAGACTATTCATATTCTTGGCCCCAATGAACTGTGTTTCTACTATTGACATTATAATCATATCATGCATAGACGGTCGTGACTGGAATGACTTCGGGTGATGGTCGAACGTTTAATATATTGTGGAATGGGTAATGTGAACAATTTTTAAGAGGAGTTTCTAAGGGAACTTTTGGATTAATGTGAATGATTTTTCTGTAGCATGGTCATCCATTCCTTGTGATGGATGACTCATCGGGGAATGATTTGGGTGATAATGGTACACACTGGTTGGGCATGGTACCATTTAAACCGTAAATCATTTAGTGGTTATATGTGAGTCGAGGAAATATATTTTATAGAAGTTCCTTGGGAATGGTTTCATTGGAGTTAGTGTTAAATTAAAAATTTTCCTCCATGATATAGGAGACATGAGAAATGAATTGGGAATCACAAGACAATTGACCCACGGATGGACCTAATAAAAAATTGTTCGTTGATGTGGTGTCAGGAGTTGGTTAGAGGAAATTATTTTCTTTCTGGTTTGACAGTAGATATAGAGAGAGATATACATTACTACTGATGTAATTTAAGTGTAATATTACTTAGAGATGATCACACTATATCTTGATGTCGTCATATATTTCATGAGAGAGAATTATCTCTACACCATGGTTCTTTTCTTTTTAGATATCTTTTTTATACTCATAAAAGAACCCATTTAGTTAACGCTCATGATCAGTATGGGGTAAGTTATATGGTGGAAAGTTTATCATCAGTCATTTGTGGTTGGGGACCCATGTTTTTAGTTGAAATTGTATTTCATACATTTTCCAATGAGCTTGATGTTTAGTTGTTGATATGATGAAAATGGTATTCCTATGATGGGGAGTATTAGATTAGGCGTTGTTAAATTTCCCTAGATAAAAATGTTATTCATTCCATGAGACTATTCATTGGATAGTCAAATAGAGTAGTTTCATATATTAGTGGGATTAGATAATTGCTGATAGTTTTACCAGTAGTGCTTCTTAGTGGTAATATATATTATGGTGTGGATACTATAAGGACCCATGTTTTTTAGGTTTGGGAATTTGAGTAGAAATTTGAATTTTATTTGATGATTATATGGGGTATATGGTAATTTTTCCCTATAAAATGAGCTCAGATAATTTTTTGATCACACTATTTTCTTCAGAAAATGGTTATTACCCTAGAACATGAGTTTGGTGGAATTAAAAACAATTAAAATTTATTTAGAATAATTAAAATTTATTATATATATATATATATTCAATTAAATATTAATTTATTCTCACTTGTTTTTTCAGCTATTTCAGTTGAACAAAGAATCATATTGAGGCATTATATCCACTATTGAGTTTGGAATATAGATTTTTTCTTAGGTGATGTATAAACTTATTTCATGCACAATGGCTAGCCTCATGCCCCTTTTTCATTTTTCTTTTCTTTATTTTCCTTCTCTTTTACTCTTTTCATTTTTTAGCATCCCCCTAGATTCTTGGAGATACTTATTTCGGATTCATACATCACGTGAATAAGAAATAATGGAAGTGTATGATAGGGATAGTAAGAGAGAAGAAGGGAGGTACCGTCACGAAGCTCAAGAGGATCCATATCATCATGTGGTGGCCACGAACCATGGATTTGGGCAATGCTTCAACATATTCCACCAAAAGTAATTTAATATTTATGTTTTTCAACTAAACAAACCTAGAGTTAACAATTTTATGTTTTATAACCCTTTATAACTTATTAAGACCCATTTATGATCAATCAATATCTTTTAATGGGAAATAGATGTTTTTGATGGATTTGAGGGGTTTCCCATTCAGAAATCTCTATCATATGATGTGTTGATTAGGAACACACATAGTATGTTCTTCCTAATTAGGAAGTAAATTTTCCTAGATGTACACACCATGTATTGGGTAAATACACCATGTAATAGTACTTTTCCATGATGCAAAGTTCCTGTGAAGACATCCCAAGTAGGGGAACATGACTTTTTAGAGTACACGGCCAGACCCTGTGTTGGCCGTATGCCATGTAAAGGTATACAACTAAGAAAAGTACATGAACTGACCATGTGAGGTACATGGGTTGGTAACCTATGAATGGTACACCACATGCCCTTGAATTACACACCATTTAATTTGTTTTTCAAATTCCATGTCCTGCTGGATTACATGGTCAGGTGAGGTTTCTAGGTTACACATCATGCACAAGGGTATATATGACATGAAATCATCCCATACAACCCTTTTGATGTTTTTTGTACCATTACACCTAGGATACATAATTAGACACATAAATTGATATTATTGAGTTTTTTATCACATAAATCATGATGGTACTTTTTTTGAAGTGATATTATGATTTCTAGGAGACAATTAAATATTTTTATTAATTAGAGAGGTTCATCCTCTACAATTTGAATTCATTTATTACCTGAGAGTGAGACCCTTGATCTGAGATGGGCTATGATAAAAATCTCTTGACTGGTATTCAAGGAAATTTCATTTTTGGAAATGAATACATCTTATATTTTAACCTAGAGGATCCTTTGCGGGATGCCTTTATCTTATGACTATTACTATGGGTAACATGTGGGATGCCTTCGTATACATGGTAACCTAGGGAATACCTTATAGGTTCCATCTACCAAATTACTCATTTTGAGGATCCATTTTTGGAAGAATCTTCTTATGTTTACAATTATAAGGATCTCATAATGGATGTATCTACCTACATAAACTACTATGATGGGTTTAGGGTAGGATACCTATTCCTATGTATTGTCTTTAGGGATCCTATGTAGGATTCCCTTATATGTACTGACAATAGTTACTATGTGGGTTCCCAAATGTTTTATGGACCCTAAAATAGTATGTTGGGTTTTGTTATATATTATAGTGGGTGTCACCTTAGAACTCCTACTCTACCTGTAAGAAATGAGGATATGGAAGTGGTGTTGGGTATATGCATCCAACCACCCACAGTCTTTATTTATGCATTCACATAGTTAATGTTGATACAGTTTTGATATCCATAGGTGATTCCTAATTTCTAGATGATGATCATGTTGCATTGTGATATTTTTATTGGATTTACAGACATACTTCCAGGGATTGGGATTCTGATCCTTTTATTATTTTTTATTTTACTGGGTTTCACAAATATAGTTCTTTAGGTTTGGCTTCTGGGACTTTTATTATTTGTTATTTTATTAGGATACCCAGATTTTTTTCTTGGGATTTTGATTATATGAATTTTATATGGATTTATTTCGTAATTTAGATACCCAAATATATTTCATTGTATCTAGATTTTCACCAGACATTTTAAGTTAATTCGGAATGGCATCCCTATGTTTATGATATTCGAGCATGACATCATTATGATTATGATATTCGATTATGAAATACCTATTTTTATTATGTTCATGAATGGTGTCCCAATATATTGTGATACTTGATCGATGGGGATGACTACTCTCACCCAGATTGAATAGTTAATCATGGTGGTGGACTTAGAACACATCTTAACTGCTTTGAAAAATATTCGATATATGATTAAGATCCCCTCAACATATGCCACAGGTGATCCCTGGAGTCGTTTAGATGCCCAATTACTATATATCCCAACTAAAAATCTTTTGGATTGTGATGCTAATCTATTTATATGAATGGATTCTGATTGCGGACTTGGCTTTGGATATCATTCCATTTAAAGATAACCTCGGGGTCATCCCTTTAAGAATTAACTGATTTGTACTGTCATGATATACCATAGACCATGACCTCTAATTTATAAATCAGACATGATTAACATATATTGAGTGGCATAGAATCTCTCTCAATGACCATTTTTTATATTGTTCATCTGTATAAGTCAAACTTCATTATTGTGATTAGAAGATATTATAGGTGAACCTAGGGTTAGGACATCTATCAAATTATGGTGACTTGGCATGCTCAGAGAGATTTATGAAACTAGACAAAGTATGTCACGACCCGTCTCGGGGCCCGTGTCGTGACTACACCAAGCCCGCCTTCCATAGGCCAGGGCTAGCGACTAGCACCAAGGCGTAATTCCCGATAAAAAGGGAAGGCATTGCCATTGTAAAGTAAACAAACACCATAGAGTAAGAAAGCAGAAGTAAACACTAAGTAAAAACTGGGTACAACAGTAAGTGCGGAAAAGTAAGTGGGCCAGTATACAAAACCAAACGGAATGTAAAGTACAACTAGAAGGGGAAACATCAACTGAATGTAAAGCCGCAGCCTTGAGCTGTCCAATGGAAGTCCCACCCGAAGGGTGAGTACAGATAGCCTCCATAGCTCATCAGGTCTAGCTGTCCGCTCTGAGTACGTCCCGGCCAGTGGTCCACCTCCAGGTACCGGCCAACTCTGCAAGCCTCAACCGTGATCAGCGTTGTCCGTTGTCTGCAACCAACACAACATAGTGCGGGCATAGCCCATGTAGGGGTGAGTATAAGCTACTCAGTAGGGACCCCGAGACCCCGAAGGTCTCCCAAAATCCACAAAGGATAATTCACAAAGGAAAGATACAATTACGAAGTAACATTGGACACTACTTAGGTATATGCCCATACAAATGCCTAAGTCATAAATTCCAGTTCAGCTCCAACATCCAAGCCCATGTTCGATCACATCCACACAGGATTGCACAACACAATCCACATAGGAAAGCAAGTCAAGATTGAGTTCACACAGGTATACTTCTTCGTATGACGATAGAGATGATCAGATATTGCCACTGATTCATCTAAGCCATCGGACCCACACAGGATCAATAGGTACTAACCCCCATAAGGACCCACAATGGATCGATAGGTACAAACCCCCGCAATGACCCACATAGGATCTGACCCACATAGGATCGATAGGTATCTAACCCCCGCAATAAACCACACAGGATCGGACCCACACAGGATCTGTAGGCACTGGCTCACGCAGGACCACTGATCGCTGACCCACATAGGATTGGTAGCACTGATCCACGTAGGATCACTGAGTGTTATAGTCGTTACCGTCGAATCCACAGAGTATTTCTGTACATTCGTCATTGTCGTCGCAGTCGTAGCCAGCTCTAGGGTTCCCGCACATAGCAAGCTCGTTCTGGAGGGTCCGCTCCACGAGCCAAAGGGCTGATACATCAACTGACACATAGTCTGGAGTTGATGTATCTGAATGTTCTGTATCATCAACAAGAACTCAACGTCACAAATTGCGTGTCAATCGGACGTCCGGTCTGAGAGTGATTGTATTTTTCATCCCAGGGGCCCGGTTGGTTTTTAAGTCAAAACTAACCCGACCATACTCCTACTGCGTCCAAACCACAAGTGGAGTAAGCTAAAAGGGTCCATCTCACTTAAAGTAATCCAACAAAGTTGACGTCACGTCAATCGGACGTCTGGAGTCCATGTTATAAGCGTTTCCGCTCCGACGGCCCGGTTGGTTTCGTGTACGAACCTACCTGGCTGAACCCAAAGTACTCCGAAACCTTCAGTGTAATATACCAATTCATCCTTATCAATCCAAGGATCTCTACTCAACTGATGGTGCATTAATCGCCAGTCCGTAGCCCATGTTATGGGCAACAGACCAAAAAGGTCCGGTATTACGGGGTTCGGGCCTAGTCCGTCGCAGACCGGCACCCCCTGGGCCGGCCTGAAACGGGTCGACCCGACCCAGGTCTGGGGCCGGCCTGCTTGGGCGTGGCCCGGCCCGGCTGGCGCGGCCCGGCCCGGTGCGCTGGCGTGACTAGCGGCTCGGCGGCTCGGCCGTAACAGCCGAGCGGTGAAGGGGGGGGGGGGAGTGCTGCCCCCCGCATAGAGAAACCGCGACCCCTATGTGGGGGCCACACCTACTGGCTGACCGGGGGTTAAAAACCCCTGGTTTCCCCCTGACCGGTCGGACCGCTCTGGCTGGCCGGTTGCTGCTGCCACAGGACCGGCGGTGGCCGGTCCCCCTGCTTCGACGCCGGCGGCCTGAAACCGGCCGCCGGTCTCCCCGCTCTGTCACGGCCTAAGTCGTGGCCTTGGTCCATCCGACGCGGTGCGACGGCGCCGCGTCTTTGGTTTTTCCTCAATGGCATGGCGCGACGATGCCTTGTCTTGGTTTCGTCTTCAATGGTGAGGCGCGACGGCGCTACGCTTCTCCCCCTTTCCTTAATATTTCTCGTTCGGTGCTTCAACAACCCGTTTCCTTGCTCATGCCGCAACAATGTCAAACAACCAAAAGGGAGAGGAGGGTCGGCCGTGTTCATGTGGTCCAAACCCCTCTCGTTATTGCGGTAACAGGAGGCTAAAATAGAGAAGAATAAAGGCAACAGAAGAATTCACGAACATCAATTAAAATAAATCCCCACCTCGTCGAATTCGATGAGCGAGGATTCGTTGCTAAAAAGCACGTCGTGGAAGAAGGCATCGCAGAAGTGGGATCGTCACGTCGCGGAAGAGGCGTCGTGGAAGGAGTGTCGTGGAAGAAGCATTGGGGAAGAAGCGTCGTTGATTTCCGAGGATCCGGCGTTCTTCGCGTTCTTCGCGTTCTTCGCAAGGAAGAGAAGATCTTCAAGAGCCTGAGTGAAATCTCCCTAGCCTCTCAACACCACCAGCCTAATAAAAATAAGAGTTTTCTTATTTTTATTTCACAATCTATGCATTTTGAAAATCAAAAACGTAAAAAACAATAAGGTGAATTAATTGCAATGCTTAAACCACCACATTAATGAGGAGTTTCTTAAACAGAATAAACGCAAGGGTTGACTTCATTAATAGGGGGTGCGGGTGCATTACTTAATTAAAGTAGGGAGGTTTATGAAGAAAAGAAACGGTGGGGCTTGTGTGGGCCCCACATCACAAATATCCTTCCATGTGGTTAGGATATTGTGGTTCCCACATCATCCACTTAACTTATGTTAAGAAAAATATAATAAAAACCGGTTGCACCACTTTTATTTTATTTTTTAACATAACCCCAAAAATTAAAAACCACACCCGAGCAAACGTTACTTCGGAAAAGATATTTCTAAGCAATTACCGGCACTATGAATCCATCGGTGCCCTCAGAATTTGATTCCGATCACCGGTTCAAATGTTAGAAAAACCCGCTCGTTCGTTCACTGAACGTACCCAAGCTAAACAAAGGAAAAAAGATTCCGGGCACACCGGGCCTTGGAATTAGGTGCCGTCAGAAACTACGTTCTTGTAAAATTACCAAGAAAATTATGAAAAAAAAATTTCTTTAATTTTTCGGGTCTTTACATTACTCCCCCCTCAGGGTTTTACATCCCATTAAAGATACATAAAAAAACTAGGGAAAAAAATGCGGGTATTGAGCACGCATCTGAGCCTCCCTCTCCCAAGTGCTCTCCTGGAGGTTCACGTGCTGCCATCTGATGTGCACTAGAGGAATCGAACATCCACGTAGGACCCACTCCTATCGATCATCGATCTCCACCAGGACCTCCGTAAAAGTGGCCCCATCATCAACATCCAGCTCCCCATGGTCAATGATATGCGTCGGGTCGTGCACGTATCTCCTCAGCTGGGATATGTGAAAGACGTCTTGCATCCAGTGCAACTGAGGTGGTAGAGCCAGGTGATAAGCCACCTCGCCAATCCTGCTGAGGACCTGGAATGGTCTGATGAAGTGTGGATACAACTTGTCACCTCGACCAAATCTCCGTAATCCACGTCGAGATGAGACCCACAAGAAGACGTGGTCGCCATCCACAAACTCCAGTGGCCTCTGCCTCCTGTCAATATAAGACTTCTGCCGGCGCTGAGCTGTCCTCATCCGCTCCTGGATGACCTGAACCTTCTCTGTCATGGCCTGGACCATCTCCTATCCATCAAGTGCTGACTCCCCAGGGTATGTCCAGCATAGCGGAGATGTTCAAGGTCGGTCGTACAATGCCTCATATGGTGCCATCCCGATGGTGGAGTGGTTGTTGTTATTGTACGCGAACTCCACCAAGGGTAGGTGGTCCTCCCATCTATGACCAAAGTCAAGGAAAGAATGTCCTTGAGAGTCCGTATGGTCCTATCCATCTGACCATCTTTCTAAGGGTGAAAGGCGGTACTTAGATGTAGATATGTCCCGAATTCCTCCTACAACCCCTTCCAAAGCCAGGAAGTAAAGCGAGCATCTTGATCGGAGACGATGGATGATGGCACACCATGAAGCCGTAAAATCTCCTAAACGTAGAGACATCCCAAGCTCTCCACTAAGCCCTTCTGTATGATGGGTAAGAAGTGAGCCGACTTGGTGAGTTGGTTGACAATCACCCATATGGAGTCGTGACCTCTGGAAGTGAATGGAAGTCTAGTCACGAGGTCCATCGATATGTCGTACCTCTTCCACTTCGGGACCTCCAAGGGTTGTACCATGCCTGCAGGTACCTGGTGCTCTGCCTTCACCTGCTGGCAGGTGAGGCATCGAGAAATGAAATCTGCCACATCTTTCTTCATGCCCGGCCACCAGTGCTGTCTTCTGATATCCTGGTACATATTCGCCACTCCAGGATGTACCGCCAAAGGGGAAGTGTGAAACTCTCTCAACACCTCCTCCCGTAAAGCAACTAGTACCAAGGTACCTCCTCTGAAAAGGAAGTCATGATCTCCTCAATGGGAGAAACCATCAGGTGCCAGTCCTGAGGATATATGCACATGCCGCGTCTCACAGTCGGCGTCCCCACGCTGTGCCTCTCTGACCCGCTGCAGCAGTGGAGGAGTGACTATGAGTGGCTGAAGGAAGTATTCTCCATCTCTATCCATGAAGGATATCTGCAAAGCGGCTAGCTTCTCTATCACCTCCCCAAGTAGCTGAATGCCCGTCCTCCTACTGAGATCATCGGCTACTACATTCCGCTTCCCATGAGTATAGACTATCTCAAATTCATACTCCTGGAGGAAATCGATCCATCGCCGCTATCTCAGGTTCAGGTCCTTCTAAGAGAAGATGTACCTATGACTCTGATGGTCAGAATAGACTGTAAAGCGTTTTCCCATCAAATAGTGTCTCCATGTCTTCAGAGCGAAGACCACTACTGCTAACTTCAGGTCATGGGTAGAATAGTTCTGCTCATGCGGCCTCAAATGACGTGATCCATAGGCGATCACTGATTGCTCTTGCATCAGGACACATCCGAGTCTGGTCCTTGATGCATCGTAGTAAACTACGTACCCAGCTCCTTCCTCTGGTAGCCTCAAGATAGGCGTGCTGGTCAATCTCTGTCTCAACTCCTGGATGCTCTGCTGACAACTTTCTGACCACACAAAGGGTTTCCCTTTCTTCATCAAAGCTGAGAGTGGTGCCACAACTCTAGAGAAGTCTGGCAGAAATCTCTGATAGTACCCAGCTATTCCCAAGAAACTTCGTACCTCCGTCACGCTCCTGGGTGGCTCCCAAGCTAGCACTGCCTCAATCTTCGCAGGATCCACCGCAACTCCCGCCTCAGAGATGAAGTGTCCCAAGAAGTGAACCTCACGTATCCAGAACTAAAACTTTGAGATCTTTCCAAAAACTGGTGCTCTTGGAGTGTGTCTAGTACAACCCGCAAGTGGTAGGTGTGCTCCTCCTCAGTGGTCGAGTAAATCAAAATGTCTTCAATGAAGACCATGACAAATCGATCGAGGTATGGCTGAAAGATCCTATTCACAAGGCCCATGAACACTGCGGGAGCATTGGTTATGCAGAATGGAATATCCAAGAAATCAAAGTGGCCATATCGACATCTGAAGGACGTCTTTTGCACGTCCTCGTCCCGAACTCGGAGCTGATGATAGCCTGACCTGAGGTCTATCTTTGAGAACCAATGTGCTCTCTTGAGCTGATCAAAGTGGTCATCAATCCTCGGTAGTGGATACATATTACTCATTTTCACCTGGTTCAGGTGACGATAGTCGAGATAAAGTCGAATTCTCCCATCTGCCTTCTTGGCGAACAATAACGGGGAAGCCCAGGGTGAATCACTGGGTCGGATAAATCCCTTTCCCAGCAAGTCTTCCAACTGTACCCGTAGCTCTTGAAGCTCGTAGGGATCCATCCAATATGCTAGAGTGGATATCGGGGCTGTCTCGGGGTACATATCAATATAAATGTCTACCTCTCTGCGAGGGGGTAGTACTGGAACGTCTTCGGGGAAAACGTCCGCATACTGATCCACCACTGTAGGAAAACTAAGACTCCGCATGTCAAATGCTCCTAGGATGAGGCTAGCCAACTGATAAGTGATGGGTTTTCCTCTCCTCTGCGAGAGTCCATCCTATGCTTTGAAGGATCCCTTCTTGCCAGTGAAGGTGAACCTACTCCCGTCGGTGCGTACACATTGCACCTTGTGCCTAATACAGTCAAACTGAGCATTGACTGTAGATAACCAATCCATGCCCAAGATGACGTCGTAAGGCCTCGATGCCACTACAAGAAGATCCCAGCCAAACCTATCGCCTCCTAGAGTAAGCTCACACTGCCTGCACCAGTGCGTAATCGTCGAGTCTGCTCCCGTAGTAGCCTCTAGCCGTAAAGATCGAGCCAACGGCCCTATCGGAATCTCCGAGCTCCGGACAAGGGTAGTGGATATGAAAGAATGACTCACCCATGTGTCTATAAGAACTACGGAAAGGGTGGAATAGACACAGATAGTACCTCGAATCATCTCGGGTGTGACATGGTCAAAGGCCTCCGCTGCCTGGAGTTGTGCATGTCTCTGCCCGCCTGCTCCCTAAAGTTGGGGTGGACCTCCTGGTGGTGGTGGTGGTGGTAGAGCCTTAAAACATCACCCACCACTTGCATCTTGGCCAGCTCCTCTACTTCTCCCTCATGCTCCCTTTGGACCGCCATGGTCGACCCTCTGCCTCTGCCTGGGTGGTCTCTCAACCATCTGCTGCTCCTCAGTATGACGGGATGGGTAGTCACGATCCATATGGCCCTGCACGCCTCATGCATAGCACTTTCCACCTCTCAAAATACTGGCCCCACGCTGTGTGTCCCGCACTACTGAGCCAGTGTCCTGACGTTGTCTTCCTGAGGGTTTGGTCTGCCTGGACCCATGAGTCATCCGGCGACTTCCAGCTGCAGAAGACACTGCTACGTTCCGCCCCGCGGTAGGTCTCGCTGCTGATGAAGGCTCAGCAAGGAAGCTCTCGATCAAAAGGGCTCACTCCAGTACTCCTGCCTAAGTCGGAATGCTGAGGGAGATCAGTGATGCCCTAATCTCTTGCCTCAATCCCTTCTCAAAGGTCCGGGCCCGGAATAATGGGTCTCGTACCATGTCTTTCGAGTAGCGCGAGAGATCGGTAAATCTCGTCGAGTACTGGGCGACCGTCAAGCTGCCCTGCCGCAGCTGTAGAAGTTCATAAATGCACACCACACAGAGGGTGGCTGGGATGAACTCCGAGCAAAAGAGGCTCTCAAAGTCCGTCCAGAGGATAGATGCCTTGTCATGCACTTGGAGAATCAAACTCCACCATCTGCCAGCTGCCGCGTGCAGTAGGCTCGCTGCGAGGATCACCATGACGTCTGATGGTGTCCTCACTAACCTGAAAACTCGTACAACTGCCTCCAGCCAATCCTTGGATGCCTGAGGGTCCATCTCCCCGTGGAACCTGGGCGGTCACTGGCACTGAAACTCATGCAGTGAACTAAGGCGATGTGCATCATCAACGGCTGGGGCCGGTAGCATCGGTGGCTTGGCGGGTAGAGGTACCGACGGTGCCTCTGCTGCCAAAGGGCCCTGTACCGAGGCCTCGTCACTCAGTGGGCTGTCATCACGCACAACACTCGGAACCCTAGCTGGATGCCATCGTGGGGCCATCCTGAAAAAAGACAGTTGTGCCACAGTCAGAACTGTATACCTGGTGAGCTAACACAAAGTAATCACAATGAAAACTTGAAACACACATGCAATCAATGTTTTTGTGCTTTATGTTGGAAATCAGAAATCTGGGTCCTGGTGTACGGATACGTCGATCGCCGCACTAACACTGGACTCCCTGGACTGATAACTACACTCAATACTCTTAACACTATTACTTCACATAGAAAAATATCAGAGTCTTGAGTTCTGCGGTAGAACCGAACCCCTCTGATACCAATTGTCACGTCCCATCCTTGGGGCCCATGTCGTGACTACCCCAAGCCCGCCTTCCATATGTCAGGGGATGGCGACTTGCACTAAGGCGTAATTACCTGTAAAAAGGGAAGGCATTGCCTTTGTAAAGTAAACAAACACCACAGAGCAAGAAAGCAGAAGTAAACACTAAGTAAAAATTGGGTACAACAGTAAGTGCGGAAAAGTAAGTGGGCCAGTATACAAACCCAAACTGAAATTAAAGTACAACTGGAAAGGGAAAAAATCAACTGAAAGTAAAGCCGTAGCCTCGAGCCGTCCACTAGATGTACCACTTGAAGGGTGAGTACAGATAGCCTCCACAGCTCCTCGGGTCTAGCCGTCCGCTCCGAGTACATCCCGCCCAGTGGTCCACCTCCAGGTACCGACCTGCTCTGCATGCCTCAACCGCGATCAGCGCTGTCAGTCTTCTGCAACCAACACAACGTAGTACGGGCATAGCCCATGTAGGGGTGAGTATAAGCTACTCAGTAGGGAGCCCGAGACCCCCGAAGGACTCCCAGAATCCACAAAGGAAAGGTAAAATCACGAAGTAACATCCAAAACTTCTTAGGTATATTCCCATACATTTACCTAAGTCATCAATTCTAGTTTGGCTCCATCATTCGAGCCCAAGTTCGATCACGTCCACACAGGATTGAACAACACAATCCACACAAGAAAGCAAGTCAAGATTCATCTCACATAGGTATACTTATTCGTATGACGATAGAGATGATCAGATATTTCCACTGATTCATCTAAGCCGTCAGACGCACACAGGATCAATAGGTAATAACCCCCGCAATGACCCACAAAGGATCGATAGGTACTAAACCCCGCAATGACCCACACAGGATCGATAGGTAACTAACCCCCGCAGTGACCCACACAGGATCGGACCAACACACGATCTGTAGGCGCTGGCCCATACAGAACCGCTGAGCGCTGACCCACACAGGATCGGTAGCACTGATCCACGTAGGATCACTGAGTGTTGTAGTCGTTGTCGCCGAATCCACGGAGGATTTCTGAATAGTCGTCTTCATCGTCACAATCACAGCCAGCTCTAGGTTCCCATACACAGCAAGCTCGTTCGTGAGGGTCCGCTCCACGAGCCGAAGGGATGATACATCAAATGAAACATAGTCCAGAGTAGATGTATCTGAATGTTCCGTATGGTCAACAGGAACTCAACATCACAGACGACGCGTCAATCGGACGCCCGGTCTGAGAGTTATTGGATTTTTCGTCCCCGGGGCCCGGTTGGTTTTTTAAGTCAAAACCAACCCGACCATACTCCAACTGTGTCCAAACCTCGAGCGGAGTAAGCCAAAAGGGTCCGTCTCACATAGAGGAATCCATCAAAGTCTACGGCATGTCAATCGGACGTCCGGAGTCCATGTTATAAGCGTTTCCACTATGAGGGCCCAGTTGGTTTCGTTTATGAACCAACCCGGCCGAACACAAAGTACTTTGAAACCTTATGTTTAATATAACGAATCACCCGTCTCGATCCAGGGATCGCCACGCAACTGAAGGTGCATCAATCGGAGGTCCGTAACCCATGTTATGGGCAACAGACCGAAAAAGTCCGGTATTAGGGGGTTCGGGCCCGGTCCAACCCAGCCTGGTACCCCCTGGGTCAGCCCGAACTGGGTCGACCTGACCCGGGTCCAGGGCCGGCCCGCTTGGGTGCGGCCCGGCTCGGCGCGCTGGCACGACATGCGGCCCGGAGGCTCAGCCGTAACGGCTAAGCGGTGAAGGGGGGGGGGGCGCTACCCCTCATGTTGAGAACCTGCGGCCCCCATGTGGGGGGCTGCACCTGCTGGCCGACCGGGGGTTACGAACCCTGGGTTTTCCGCTGACCGGCCGGACCGCTCTGGTCGGGCGGCTGCTGCAGCCACAGGAAGGGTGCTGGCCAGTCCCCCTACTCCGACGCCAGTGGCCCGGAATCGGCCGCCGGTCTCCCCGCTCCGCCGCGACCTTGGTCCATCCGGCACGGCGCGACGACGTCGCGCCTCTCCGCCACGGTCCCGCTCCGGCCACGGTGATTTTGTGGTTCTCCAGCGCGTCGCGAAAGCGCCGCGTCTTTGGTTCTTCTTCAACGGCGCGGCGTGACGACGCCTCGTCTTGGGTTTGTCTTAAACGGCGTAGTGCGACGGCGCTGCGCTTCTCCCCCTTTCATTAATAATTCCCGCGCGATGCTTCGGCGCCACATTTCCTTGCTCGTGCCGCACAATATCAAACAACCAAAAGGGAGAGGGGGGTCAGCTGTGTTCGTGCAGTCTGAACACCTCCCATTATTGCGGTAACAGGTGGCTCCAATAGAGAATAAGAAAGGAAATGAAAGAATTCACGAATCATAATTAAAATAAATCCCTACATCATCGAATTCGATGAGCGATTATTCGTCGTAGAAAATCATGTCGCAGAAGATGGTGTCGCGGAAGGGGGATAATTGCGTCGCGGAAGAAGCGTCGTAGATTTCTGAGGATCCGGCGTTCTTCGCATTCTTCGCATTCTTCGCGAGGAAGAGAAGATCTTCAAGAGCCTGAGTGAAATCTCTCTAGCCTCCCAACACCACCAGCCTAATAAAAATAAGAGTTGTCTTATTTTTATTTCACAAGGCTTGCATTTTAAAATTCAAAACGTAAGAAACAATTAAGTGAATTAATTACAATGCTTAAACCGCCACATTAATGTGGCGTTTCTTATCCAGAATAAACGTAAGGGTTGACTTCATTAATAGGGGGTGCGGGTGCGTTACTAAATTAAAGGAGGGGGTTTATGAAGAAAAGAAACAGTGGGGCTCATGTGGGCCCCACCTCACAAATATCCTACCAAGTGGGTGGGATATTGTGGGTCCCACATCATCCACTTAACTTATGTTAGGAAAAATAAAATAAAAACTGGTTGCACCACTTTTATTTTATTTCTTAACTTAACCCCAAAAATTAAAAACCACACTCGAGAAAATGCAACTCCGGAAAAGGTGTTTCTAAGAAATTAATGGCGGTGCAATTCCATTGGTGCCCTCGGAATTTGATTCCAAGCACTGGTTCAAAAGTTAGAAAAACCCGCTCATTCGTTCACTGAACGTACCCGAGCTAAACTTCGTGAAAAGATTCCGGGCACACCGGGCCTCGGAATTAGGTGCCGTCAGAAACTGCATTCTTGAAAAATTCCAATAAAAATTAAGAAAATAATATTTCCTTGAATTTTTCGGGTCATTACAATGTAGGTAATCTTGATTGGGGATATGGAACCATGTATTGAATAATTATACATGGATTGAGTAGTATGAAATCCATCTGAACGACCATTCATAGGATGTCTAGTCGATCGATATTAGATACCCAATGATCGACTATTGTTCTTATGTTATTTTCACCCATACTTATATATATATATATATATATATTTATGGGAATAATGAACACACACATATATATATATACATGATGGAACCATGCATATTTTACTCGGATTACAGACCCACGAATCGACTATGGTTTCACATTATTTATATTATTTACTATTATAGTTTGGTCTTGATTAGGATAATCATATTACTTGAGAATGAACTTAAGAAATCATATTTATAGGTTAATCAAAGGGGTGGACTATTTAGATTATTTCTCACCACTGTAAGTGAATCAATGTGTGTGTAAAAACCATATTTACATTTTTTTGATTGAGCACAGATTTGATGGCGAATACGGACAAGGCATAGGGTTGCATGATCTAATTGATCAAATCATGTGGATTATTTTGATCAGTTTGGAGTATCATAATAGTTTCTTAGTGACTGGGTATGTGTTTCGGCCAAGAGTTAATAAGATAGACCTTAAAATTTATTTTAGTTTATTTTATAAACTCCCACATGTTTATTTGGCACACTATGTGACCTCTGTTGTATATATAACATGGTTTTTCAGGCTTGGGTATCATTTCATTTACTATTACACCATGTCTTTATTTAAATTTATTTACAACTTTTTAACAATCTTTATTATTTAAATGTATAATATATAGTAGTTTCCATTTATTATACTCTCATATGAGGGTATAGTCTTCGCATTTTATGTATTTTTGACCCAAAATTGTAGTCTCTAGCCTATGGTGTATAGGGAGGAATGCTTGAGGACATATTTTAAACCATCTTGGGGAACTAATTTTTTGGAATCTCGGTACATATGTTATATTGTAAAACCTACATGGGGTTTGAAGGGGTCATCCAACATATGTGAAAAGAAAAGGGAGTGAAACCTCTCTTATTTCCAAAGGGAAATTTGGGAATTTAAAAATTTTGAAACACCTGGACAACTTGCAATGTTTCGAAGAAAAGTTAACAATACAATCTATTAAACATGTGGGTGCCACTAACTTAAATAAAAACTAAAGCTCCACAGTTACATCTAAGATAATAAATAGTTAATAATGATGCACATCACTCTAGGACCACCCTATACCTTGAAAGCCTCATGGGTTACGCCACACATTTTGAAAAACAATGTGTGTAACAGGTATGATATTATAAATTATGTTTGGAATGAATGTGTATAATATTATATTATAATGTATTATAAACATACATCACATAATGAAACAAAAAGTACATTACTTAATTAATGAAAATCATTAAATCAATAAATGAATAAACCTAGTAAAATGAAAAATATTATAAGGGGAAAATAGAAAATAGAAAAACTACTATGAGAAAATATAGATCACCCTAATGTGAAAGAATAATCACCTCCTTGACCAACATAATAAAAATGAAACACAATTTTATTAAGGAAATAAAAATATTAGATAATGAAAATATATAACCTTGTGGGGAATTATAGTGAATATTGAGTGAAATAATGAAGATGTATATATATATGAGATAATGTGACTATTTAAATGGAATCTAAACTATTGTGAATATTATCTTGACTATTGGGAATAACAACCTGATTGTTGGGATAGTAATTTAACCTCAATAAATAATGTGTGAAATTAATAATATTAACCATGATTAATTTAATTACATTTAAATATTATAATTCAAAAATATAAATACCTTAATTTAAAAACACAGTGAAAATATAAGGACAGTTGTGATAAACTGTATTTTAATGAATTTTATAAAAATAATAGTATTTTATATTAAAAATGGAAAATTAACTATTTTTTCATTAAATTATATTAAATTAATATAATATTTGAAATCATGAGGTCAAAATTATACATGAGGTATTTGTTTTATAATTTTATAAAATAATTTAATTTTTATGTGACTAGTAAGAATCAAACATTTCATGTATCTAATATATCTCAAAATTAAATCATTCATGATGTAGTAATTTCCTAATAATTTATAGAAAATCTTGATTTGATATATCATATTTATTTTTAAAATTATTTATCAAAATTAAATAAATACAATATCCAAACCTAAAAATCATCCTCCAAAACCTAAAGTCAAAAGTATCCACATAAAATATATTTTTTCATTTTTTCAACATTTATTTTTAATATAAATTTTGAATTATAATTATAAAGGGAAATAAAGTTTTATAAACCTTTTTTATATTTATGTATGATTTATGTCGTAAAAAATCACTATAATAAGTTTAACCTTTCATATAATATTTTATTCTAAAAATTATGATCTCCTTGTGTATAAATATCCCCTCCCCCAGGAAATAAATCCTCCCTCACTTTCCAAAGCCAATGTTCTTCCATAATACCCTGTATAATGTCCCTTAAAAGACATATGTATTTTACGGATTCATAAATCTACAAACATCAAGGGAGTTCAAGTGTTATACAAGAGAAGATACTATGAGGAAAGTGTTAGTTTCAATTGACTGATCTCTATTGTTCTAAATCTCATTCTTTTTTCCAAATAACTTTATAAAAATCATATAAAATTAATTAGAAAGTATTTTAAAATTATAATAATTATTTTAACCTACTTAATATATCATAATAATGAAATATATAAATTTCAAACTTCCCATTTCTACTCTTTCGACAATGTCCCATCAACAACTGGTAATCCCTAATAAAGAAATTGCTAATTCAATAATTTTAGCCAAAAATATTTTTTGTAAGTATAAAATATTTCACTTATTTAAATATATAAAAATACATATTCTTATATTCTGAAATTCATTATATTGATTTATGAATGACTTTGAACAAAATATGGAAATTGAAGCATGATAAGAAACATTGAAGGAAAACAAGATATCAAAATGGCTGCCTGATAACTATGTAAACTATTAAATATAATAAAACAATTATAATTGGAAAGTATTGGTAAATATTACTATAATTAATATCTGGATAAATGTTTTAATAAATCTATGTTTATGATTCAAGAGGCTCAAAATTGATGAAATAAAACATGGATTTGAGGTAAGAGGATTCTCAAACCCAACTCCATTTATATGGGTTATTCTCTTTTCATGAACTATTCAATACGAATATTCCAATAAGGTTACATAAATATCAAATTAACATTATTAACTTATATTTCTTAGGATACATATTTTTTATCATTTATTTTTAATCCAAATACAATGATTTTCCAAAAAGACTATTCTTTCTAAAACATAACTTTTACACATCTTCTATTCTTTCACTTTCACTCAAGAATAATAATTTTTAAAAATATATATATAACCCCTTATTAATTTTTTTACCCCATGTTTATTCATGGAATTATGGTTTATGTAATCCTTATGAAACCCATGCCATTCATTTCGTTATTTAATGACTATGATTGTTATATATTCTATGTGGAATTCTTGGTAATTTAAATCTTATTATGTGATGGATGTGCATGGAATTATTTATCCCACAATAACATTAGGTAATGTGATATATCTCATGACATAATGCTTAATACTCATGAACATGATGCTATATTTGTTTATAATTATGATGTTAAGATTATACATAACATGATTGTGCTATATTTGTTATACGTGAACATTATGCTTTATTTATTCACAACTATGTGTGTTATTTGACAAAAGTGAAATGTTATTTAATTTTTATATATTCCCACATTACATGAATTAATCAATGTATTCCCTTATTATGTTGATGATGAACCAATTATTATGATATTTTGATGATGATTATTCTCACCCATGTGCTATTAATTCATGTCTCTTATTTTTTCTATGTAATAATTCCCCTTATTGGACGTTTTGCTCAATGCATTCTTTCATGTATATCCTCAGGTGACTATATGTACTATATAGAACATGATCATTTAGAAGGATATATAATTAGGCCTTAAATAAATGATTATGATTTATGAGTTTTAAGTGACGAATGAATCTATTTTTTGGAATATACTAAAACATTTGATCCTGGAATGTGAAACTATTAAGTTTTTTATCTTCAAAATGATTTAGTTCTCAAGTAAAAAATGTAGGGTCTCTATAGTTTGTATTATATGTATGGTTTACATAATTTAGGAATTAGGATTAGAAAAAGGAAATGAAAACCCTTTTTATATGTCTAAGTATATGTAAAAAGCTAAGAAACATTGTTTATTTGATGTCTAAACATAGGGATCTCAAAATATTAGCCATTAGAGTTAATTTCACAAATTTATAAATTATTTATTCATTATTTGTTGATTTATGCATTGTTAAAACATTTTCTATTTTAAAAAAATTTGGGAACTTGGGGAAACGAGGAAACCAACCATATGGGCGAAAATAAAATAATTTTCCAAATGATATCTCTAGTTTCAGGGGAGTGGGAGTTCAAAAAATCATGGAGATTATTACCCAGTTGTATCAAACATCTAATAATAACCTGAACTATTTGGAACATTCTCTTTCACCAAATAAGGTGTTACTTCCCAAGGAATCTTTTATATTGCAATGGCGAGAAACAGTTTTTAGATATTCTGATACACCTGTCATGAAATAGTGGTTTAACTCAATAGAGATGGTATTTTCAATGATTCACCATTCTGAGATTGAAAAAGTGTCTTTATTTGTCAATTTTTTTGATGGATTATATGATAAATAGTGCACATCAATAAAGAACACCAAGATCATAGATGAAATAGAATAGATGGATTTGTATGACTTTAATAAAATCTTTCCTAAATATTATATTAGTAAAAATCATTAAAAATTGATGGAGAGAGAATATATAGAGCTAAATGAAAAGGGAAATGAATCTATCAGGTATTATGTGTCAAACATCACCAGGCATTAAAAATATGACTCATGATTTATTATCAACAATAAAAGAAAATATATAGACTCTATTTTTGTTTAAAACCACATCTTCAAAAGGATTTAGATATCCAAGACATTGGGAGATATGAAAAATTAGTTTTTTGTAATCTCAACATAGATATGGAGATTAAAAAATGGTCCAATGGATATGGAAATAAGAATAAAATAATGGATTTTCAAGATGGTGGGCCAAGTGAAAAAAGTAGTGAAGAGGATCCAACCACCCACATATAATGAATTTGAGAATAAACAACATCGTAATTTCCTAAATGGTTTTTTGAAATGCTTCTTGTGTGGGAGAGAAGTCCACCAAGATCAGGAATGTCAAAGAAATGAATAATTTGGCCAAAATTATAGAAGAAATGAAGAAAAATTGTAATACACCACCCATGATTCAATGCTTCCACTATAGGGTTAAAGGGAACTATGAAAACCACTTCATTAAACCATCGTTCCTTTGGGTTAATCATCATTAGTTAAAACCAATTCCAATGAATATAGGGAATTCTTATGCCATCAATACTTCTATAGTGTAGTGTGAAAACTAATTCATATAAGTTACACTTAATATTCACTATGGAAAGAGTTTTATTTGATTCTGGTAATACTCATTCCATTATACCATTTATTTTTTCTTGAAGTGTTAAATTGAATCCTTGATACCATGATGTATAGATATTTGTAATTCAAACCTTGTGGTATGATCATTGTAACCCATGTATTGGAAATTGATCATGCTTAGTTATATGGGAAGATTATTATAGGATATATCTGAATATGTCCCTTGGTGAAACTCTAAACCACATTTGGAATGGATTGAATCTCATTATTTAGAAGAAACATCATCAATTATGAAAAAGAAATATATATTCATATTCTAAACCATCGAATTATCCTAAATTAAAGAAAGGATGATAATGAATATTCTTTTTAATCTTCCTATATGGTGTGAGTTATGATACCCTATAAAGAATCATACGATTACCTAATGGTTAAGTCTAAATAAGGTAACTACCTAGATGAATTTACCTTTGTGAGAGAACACACTAATGTATTTCCGGAAGAGTTACCCATATCCCCCTCATATCATGATTTATAATTCTCATTATAACTTATTACTCGAGAAACTACTATCATTAAATTCTCATACATGATGTCCAAAATCATTCTAGAGGAGTTAAATAAATAAATATAAGAGAATTTTTACCAAGAATTCATATCCAATAGTTCATCCTCATGGGATACACTGGTTTTCTTTGTCTTGATAATGGATAGATCAATACAGATGTGTACCTATTGCCAAGAGCTCAACATGATTACCATAAAGAATGAGTATCCTCTTCCAATAATTAATGACTATTTTGATCGACTTTGAGGAGCACAATACTTATCGAAAGTGGTTTTTTATTTTTGATATCATCAACTGAAGGTGAAGAAGGATTATATTCATAATAAATCCTTATATATATGTTATTATCACTTCGAGTTCCTATTGATTCCCTTTTTACTTACTAATTCCCCTTCATTATTCATGTATTTGATGAATAGAGTGTTTAGATACTACCTTGAAAAATTTGTGGTTGTTTTTATTAATGAGATTATCATCGCCTCCACATGTATAGAGAAACATAAAGATGGTCAAAATATTGTTTTGGTGACATTAAGGGTGGATTAAGTGTCTTCTAAGTCTAGGAAGTGTTACTTTTGGTTGTAGTATTTTACATTCTTAGGGCACATGATAACAAGTTATGTATTTTCTGTGGACCCTTCAAAGACGAAATAAATTATGGAGTGTTCTAAACCAACTATGGTTTTAGAAATAATAATTATTACCGTTTTAGTTAGATTCTACTGATATCTTGTGAGAAGTTTCTCCCAAATTTATTGGCAACTAACTATGTTAAAATGGAAATGGTTATTGTATGTTTGGACAAAAAATTCAATGAAACCATTGAGGAGCTCCAGATTTGGTTAATCAATATGATTTTACTCACACTACCTACAATGTGGGAAGGTTTGGTGATATATAGTTATTAATTATTGAAATTATTTGGATTTTTATCACAATGAATGACAAAGTGATATATTACGTCTCATTATAGTTGAAAATCTATGTGAAAAAATACCCAATGAATGATTTGCAGTTAAAAGTTGTGATCTTGTACTTAATTTTTTTTCATCACTAAATTTATGATGTGAAGTGTGACATATATACCAATAACAGAAGTCTAAATTATATATTCCATTAGAAGTATCTCAACATGCCTCAAAGAAGATGGTTAGGGATAATCAAGGTCTAATATTTCCTTATTCACTACAATCTAGTAATGGAAAACAAGGAAGATAATGAGACTACTTGAAAAGAACATTCTATCCTACCTATTATACTGATTAAGAATGACCATATATGTATTGTAATATAGATTATAGATCTAGAAATCATAACATCAAGTAATACATCCTACCTCTCAATAATGAATTCCAGTAATTAACGTGAGGGAAGACCACATAGGTAGAAAGAGATGAAATGGGGACTAGTTAAAACATGATTTAATATTGGTTTTTCACTGATGATAATAAATGTATCATTAAAAAAAAGTTTTTTCATCAGTTTTTTTAATAAAAAATTCAAAAAATGTGACCATGCTTCATTTTTGACATCATTTTATCTATGAAACCAACCCTAAAAACCAATCCACTCACATTTTTATTGGATTTTTATCTTTGAAATTTCAGCAAAAAATGTTAACCATATTGGTTTTTGAAATCGATTTTTTAAATTAACCGATGTCGAATATATTTTTCACTTTTATTTTTCATTAAAACGGATTCTGAGAACTGTTTGATTTTGTTTAAGTGATTCAACTTCATTTTTTTTAAAACGAACCCGAAAATTTATTTTTTCATCGAATTATTAATATTACACCCCATAGAAAATATGAATTCCTATAATATAAAAATAGTATAAAACCATAAAAAACATTTATCGGTGACTAAAAATATATAAAAACACACATTATTTTATGACGTAAATCAAAAAATTATCTATGAATTTTTATAATAATGTTGAGTTAGAAAACACAAACTTGAAATTTAAAACATGATCATTATTGTTAATTTTCAAAGTATTTATTTTTTATCATTATGTTCAAACACCTATAATAACAAAATAATTTTTTTGAAAACTTGTTTTTAGGAAAATTTAATATTAATCATACACAATAGAATATACTAACCTAAAATCATAATCAAACATAAAAAATAGTTCTCAAACAATGATCGAAGATGGTAAAGATCATATTTGATGTAAGAATAAATATAGTTAAATATATACAATAAATAATGAATTATATAGTATTTAATTATAGAATAATATGATAGAAAATAAAAAATAATTACTATGACTAACCTGATCAAAATTAGTTGTTCCCATAGTTGTGAAAATCTCATTCATGGAACATAGAACATAATACCCAAATTTTACATTTACTTGTTAATGATGAAACTAATGTTAATAAAAAATTATAATTATTATAAAAACAAATATATATATATATATATATCAAGAAATCAATATAATATCCAATATAAAAAATAATTACCATTCCTTTCACATAGTCGATTTCATTTGGATTCACTATTAACAGGTGATATTTGTAAAAAGTTTTCCATGACCTTCATTTTAATATATATCAACTAATAATAAATTTATAAACAATGAGTGTTAAAAAAATATATTATAAAAAACAAAAAAAATACTTTTCTAATATAGCGAAAAAGTTTCTACGAACACCCCCTAATAAAGAGAAAACCCAATATAATGTGTTTTCACATGGGAAGAATACATATGACCAAAAATACCCCCTATAATACAAATATTTCACTTTTATGGGTATTATAATGAACATTATTTCATAATTATTTTTTTAATATTACCTATTAGGAAAAGGGAAAAATTAACACCCAATATCTGTCATTAATAACATCTCACATATATATGACTCTCTATTTATAGTCGACACATATTGCACGTTTGTTGTAATGAATTATGGATCTATAAAACCATAAATTCATGTGGTGTCACTTTGAACATTCAGTGTGTATTGTTACATGATTAAAAAATTAAAATTTTTATTCAATTTAAACCATCGTTATTTCAAAAAGAAAAAATTTCAATTTCAATTAACTTATACGGAAATAAAATACAATAGAAGAATATTATGAAATTAAAAATTAATTATATCCATGATATATTTTATGAATATTCTTAATGGATAATATATTCACACATATTTCATACAAAATCCAAAACACAATGATATTAGCCAATGATGATGGAACATGACATACCATTTCTATCCCATCTGAAATATATGAATTATCTATAACTGTTTGTTCATGATCCTTTTGATTCCTTTTTCTATATCATAGAATTTTAGATACTCATATATAATTTAAATGTTATAAAAAATTATAATTAATTTTCAATCATATATAATTAATATTTAAAAAAACACATACCTTTTATGAAATATGACAAAGAATCCTAGATGGAAAATGGTAAAAATTGACCCCAACAATCCCATACTCAAGAAACCTTCAGAGTATGGAATGATAGTAGAGTAGTAGGATTAATAATATAATTTTATAAAACTCTTTACCGACCCATATGAATAGGTTGGTGACATACATATCCTCCAAAAATTACACAACTATGAACACTACAATATGTACATGAGGATCTCCTGCTTATAACTCATTGTATAAGGTTGGGTCCGAGTGAGGAGGATGAGGATATGAATAGGTAGGATGGTCAGGATTTTTATACAATGATATTCATTCCAATTAGTCTATTATATCCTTCTACACAACTTCTTGAGATTCATCACCCTGATATTATTTAATATCTTTCAACTGAGCTTTTAATGATTAGATTTTTGTGTATGTTGATAGCATACATTGCTGACTAAAAACATTCCAAATACTAACATCTTCCCCATATTCTCTTATAACGCAATAATGTTTTGGAATTCCAAAATCATGGGCTAGTATGTCCATCCTACCCTCAGGCATAAAGGTACCTAATGATGATTTCTACAAAAGTTCGTCCCAAAATGAAAACTGAAAATTGTATATTAGTGTTGTTAATTAATAAGTTTCAAAACTTCCGAAAAAATAATAATTTTCACATAAAATTATTTCTTCTACATCCATAGATTTCTTTATAAGATAATTTTCATTTTTTTCATTCATCTCTCTCTTTTATATATCTAATGTTATGTTTGTGGAGATGGAGGAAGGAATCGAACCTCATCAGAACCACTAGTGGAGTGAGCTCTTAGTGCATCATACTTTTCCTCAATAATTGTTTCTCTAATAAATAATACCATCAATGTGATAAAGTACGACGGTATAAATTCTAATTCAATAATTCCAGATGGTATTTCCTCATGTCCTATCATATAGAAAGTAATCTAATAATTAATTAGGTATAATACAATAAATTTTACAATATAATATAATATGATTATCATACCTAAAATGTTTCATCATGTTGGGTGGATTAAAATTTCTTCCATGTCTCTTCCTAAACAAATGGATACTTAAGGCATGGGCTTTCATTTTTTCTCCTTTCGAACAAATATTTTCTTTTTTAACTTTTTTTTGAAATCTCTCTATCAAACTGCCGCTAAAGTAAGAAATCTTTTCTTAAGTGCTTTTATTTTTTCAAAATTTAATGTTATATATAATTTCATAAAATAAATATTAGTAATTTAAAATATATCAAATTTGAAAAATGATCTAAAATAAATCAATTGAAATATTTTACCTTTACATCCTCCGTAAGCTGATCTATCACCACCTTGTCAACAGACATCCAAACTGGATATAAAATGTGAATCCTAGAATTGCTCTACAAGATGATTTCATTGATAAACTATGTTTCATTTGGGGAAGATTCATTATTATTGTAATCAGAACTAATATGTAATTTTTTATCTCCACTAGAATCTAAATGTTTTGGTAATTTTGTAATTCCACTTTTACCAACTCCAGAAATTGATCGCAGAATAAAAAAATAATAATTCTCCCCCAATTAAGTCTCATCAGTTGTCCTAAAATTATTTTTTGTAAATTAAAAGTCAATTTTTATTAAATAATTGTATTATTAGATAATTAATTGTATTAGAAAAATAAAAATACCTTATTAGATTTTATTTTTTCTCAGTATCTGTATCTATCATTGTAATAGAAAATGCAAAGAAATTTTTCTATACCTGAATATTATTAGAGAATTATATAATTACGAAATTAAAAAATAGATATATGCAAGTAAAAAAGTGGCACACATGTGTATATTTACCAAAAATAATGATATTATGATTATTAAGAAAAAAATATGAAATGTGAACAATTAAATATAAACATTATTTCTTTAAAGATATATGAATTAAAAAATTCAAATATTATAGTTTGAAAAGGTGTTATTGTATGCATAAATTAAAGCTAATATAATAATATATGTTGAGTATTTAAATGAAAAAATATTTATTCATAACTATGGAAAATAAAAATTTCAGATAAAAAAATAAATAATCAAATATAATAAATATCCAATAGTGATTAAATAATACAATTTTTAAAAATGAAAATTTTAAAAAATAAATATAATGTAAATAATTACCATATTAATTATTAGTGTAGTTTAGTTTTTTACTACATCCCTTCAAAATTATTATTATGTATTTCATGCATTATGCATGTGTTATAGTCATTGTTATATGGAAATCGTGTAATAGATGAAGAAGCCTCATATAAATCAATAACATCATCCTCATACTCATCAGCAAACTGTATTTTTTTCCCTTGAAAAATGATGGACCGCTGGTCATTAAGTGGATAAATGACATAAAATATTTATTTTTCATGTGTGTCCATGATAATAATGGCTACTCATTTAAACTAAATATTTTCAATTCAACCATTTTATGCCCATATTCACCATGTTTCACACCACTATTACTTATACCCAAATTACACTTTAACATAGTGAATTGAAATTTAATATAATCAATTTCCCATATGTCTTCAAGAACTCAAAAATATGGTGTTGATGTAGAAATTGGGTTTTTATCTTTTTCACTATAAAAATTAAATGCATTAGTGATGACCATTATACTGGTATTTTGAATGGTACTATTTTCATCCAGATTCTTTGTGTTAAATGTACTCTCATTAATATAAAAACCAAACCATTTTATCACAATAAGAGTTGATACCCCCGCTAACTATTTCAAATGTTTCTGATGTAGAAATATCTATGATGACTTTTTCATTAAACCATAAAATGAATTATTATTATTATTAATCAACCACTTTTCACTTATTTTTAGACATCATAACATTAATTATTCAATATTTGATGATGTAAATGATTAAATGTCATGTGTGTTTTTAAAAATGTATAAATTTGTCTGCATCACTTCATCTCATGGAGTGAACATTACCATTAAGACTCAAATCCATCTACCATCACTATCAACTGTCAAATGTATAGATATATAGACACCAATACACTCTAATTTATGAAAATAATTAGTACAAAACTCAATCACCTATTGTGATACATATTTTTTAAAAAATAGAGGCCTCTAGTTGATATAAATTTTTAACATATCCCTTCAAACTTTTCATATATATTTCAAAAGGTTATATTCAATGTAAATAAAAAAGACTATAAATTTTTATCTCACACAACAAATGAATCACAAGATGAACAATTATATCAAAAAATGTATGAGGGAAATACATTTCTAGTTGATAAATAATTTGGGAAGCTTCATTATACAACACATATAAGAAATTTAGATAAATGACATTGCCTCCAATGGATTTGAAAATTTTTCATAACATGATAATAGTATTTTTTATAGTTTTCGACAATATGCCATGTAGTGAGACTGATATAATTTTTTTATCAATACATGAAATTCATTATATTTCATAACTATTAATTTTCAATCCTTCAATGAAACAAAATTCATCACATATGTATAATAACCACTTGGTACATTAATACCATGGATACACTAAAAAAATTTATCATCTCAATATTTCTTAATGTGTGACCAACCTAAGGATAATATGTTCTATTTCCTTTTATGGTGGGTGAAAAATCCAAATGTTTTCCAATTTTTATCAAATCTAATCTAGAAAACAATGCATCTTTTGTCTTTCCATTTACATATAAAAATGTTCCAATTAAACTATCACATATGTTTTTCTCTACATGCATAACATAAATTTTATGTTTTAACTCAAAAATCTACAATATGGTAGTTCAAACAAGATATAACATTTCATCTTGATATTTTTTTAAGACTAGAACATCTTTTGATTCCAAATATGGATTCAATATTTTTCACCCTATCCTAATATTATTCAACAAACAATGGTCATGGGGGGATAATTTCTCTTATAAACTGTTAAGTTATTTTTTCAACATACGATAAGGATGATCAATTCACAAAATTATTTGATGTCCCATGTACACTATATTTCTTCCATTTTGTAATTGATAATATGTATTCTTTTCTTCAGAAATTAGACATGCTTTATTTCCACTAAAACTGTATGTAGAAATCTTTCCATATGAAGTAAATTCATTTATAGAGAAAATTATCATAGCATGCAACAAAAAATACTCTTTCTTGTCTGCATCAAAAACATTAACTCCTATCTCCTATAGTAGATTTAACTCATCAATAAATGAAAAACGATACAAATCAATATCATTTCATGGGTATTTCAATCTAGAAATCATAAAGCTAATCCTAAAATATTTTTTCTTCATAAATTTATTTTGGGGCAAGTGGTAAACTACCAAAAATAGGCTACAAACAATGTTGGATACTTAGGTTCTGATTTGGATTCATTCTATTTGTGCACTACCCCATTCTGAGATTTCTAACTTTATTTCCAAAATCATGAAATTATTTGTCAAATCTATTCCACTATGGTGAATTAGTAGGGTAGTGTATTTTACCATCAGTGATGCGCACATCTGAATTCCATATTAACATTTTTTCATCAATTGAATTTTCAAATAGAGTATTCAAAAGAGGAATTATTATAAGTTACCAAATTAATTTAGTAGGAGAATTGATTACGGTATCTTAGAAACAATCATAGTTGAATTATTAGAATATTAGGAAGGAATTATTGGATGATATCATTATAAAGTACAAAATCTATTGTTTTTGAGGTAATATGTCGGTACTTTAGAATAATTATATGTTTCAGTTTTATATCCATCATATAGTTTGATTTCCCACATGTTGGATAGCTCAATAAATTTTCATATTCTTTTGTAAAAAACACACAATCATAGGGGAAATCTTGTATCTTTTTATACAATAATACCCTTGGGAATAAATTTTTATTTACCTAATAATTATAATATAGATGCTAATTTCTCTCTGTAATTAGATATTTTAAATGCTAAAGTATGTTGGAAAAACTGATATCACTCCACTGATTTCTTTCTTTCATGTTAAATTTTCTCAAAACTAAGGATAAAAATGTATATATATAGTAATAGGGGAATGAAAATTTCTTATAATCTTCATAGAATCATTCATCAATTGCTTTTTTCAATAGTTTCAACACCAGAATATTGAATTAATTTATCAAGACCATCCTTTGTCTCATTGTGAATATTTTCATCAACATTAGATGTTGAATTTTAGGTTCGCTCACCATGCCAAATAGAACATTTATAAGTATGGATAAAACCATAACAAATGAGATGATCCATGATTTCTATGGAGTTTAAATTTCTCATATTCAAACATGTCAGTCATGGATAGAAAATCATATTTATGTTTTGAATATTTAATTTAGAAAATTACAAGAATTCACCGACTCCATTTTCATATTCACTAGTGGATCATCATTAATTTATACAATTATGATCCATACAATACATGATATTGCAATATAATCAGGGAATATTTTAAAACATATTAAAATATAATATATATATATATATATAAACATATAAATTTTTTACATAAACACATTTAATAAAAATGATTGGAAATCAAATTAGAAACTTAAAAATAATATGAAATGTAATTAATGCTAATATATTATTTCGAAAGAATATGATCAATTTAACATTTATTGTTTTTAATATAACTTAAAAAGAATATAAAAATTAAATAATGATAATATATTAGTTCAAATATGGAAATATAGTTTCAATGCTATAAAAGTGGTAAAATTATTTAATTAAGGTCAATTACACAAAATGTTAACATATTTTACCTGAAAAAAGTCCAATTTTATTATAAATTATATATATTCTAAATAAAAAATCGTATTTTATTGTTTTCATATTATATACATGATTTTATTGAAATTATAATTTAATTATTTTTAATAATCTATCATGTATTAGTTCATATTATATATTTTCTATAGTAGTTTGGCATCATTTGTATCAAATGGTATTAAAGATTTTATTAATATAATTTGTGAAAAATATGAAGTCATAACATGTGATGTACATTAAATTGATGAATGATGAAAGAATATATCATTTTACATTGAATAATATATATCATCATTACCATTTTATTATTTAATTATGTAATAAATTTATTAAAAATAAACAAACATTAATAACAACATATATAAAAAAGAATCAACTACAAAAAAAATTGAAATAATTACTCAACAATATAACTAAATAATAAATAATTTAACTTCAAAATTAAACAAATGTACAAATTTATGACTTCACCAATGAAAATGGAACCCTAGTTTGGAATGTATCCTCAAATGTTTTAGAAGAACACACATTACAGGTTCTAAAAAAAATATTTTTAGAAACGAATAATATATAAGAAAAAATAAATAAAATCAAATGGTAGATGATGTTTGGACAGAAAATGGATTTGGAAGGGAAATAATTATGTAGGTGATGAAATAATGACAGAGGATGAAGAATATAGAACACAGATCATGAAATGAAGATAAGTATCTCAGAAAATAATCAATCGACATTGGTCTCAACGAGACACATTCATGCTCAACGTGAGTCGAGAGAGGGTTTCAATGTTCTAAAAAATGAGGGTTTCATTATCCTGTGTTTTTTTTTAAAATTTGTGTCAGTTTTAGAGTAGACTAATGAGAAGTGTTTTTTATTTATGGCATCTGTTTTACTGAAAATTGATACCTAATATTTTTTCATCTATGGGCCCATTTTTTGTAAAAAACTGATGCTTTATATCAATTTTCATGTTGTTTTTGGGGTCTTTTTTTAAAAAACCCACACCAAAATTTATTATAATATTTTATTTGCATTGGTTATGTCAAAATTAATGCCAAAATATTTGTAAACATACATTTTTCATTGGTTTATAAAAAACCAACTCCATATCATCGATGTTGAAGACACTATTTCTACTATTGGGGGCTTGAAAAGAAGGTGAAAACAGTTAAGGATGGGAAGAATCATGGTTTACGTATCCATGATGTTGGGGGGGTTTTGTATGGATGTAGTATCTTTGTGTCTTATTAAAATCAGACAAAGATGGATCTATTAGAAAATTCACAATGATCACCTTTCTCTATTCATCCTAGATGTACCAAGATATACCATGTCCTATTAGATATAACCACTTTCATTCCCTGTGGGAAATACTACTCTTACACTTCACAAAGAAAATTTTATACCAAAATCCACCCACTAAAAAAAATTATAATACCTTGGTATGTCCATGATTAAAAAAATTCCAAACGTCAAGGTATTTTTAGTGTCATACAAGAGAAGTGACACCAAGGAAAGTGTCAGTTTCTATCAACTATTATCTGTTTTTCTTCTTCTATTTCATTTTTTTCCATTTCCTCCCAAAACCAAATATTATTAAATTCATTAGATAGAATGTTATAATATTAATAATTAATTTAAGCTTTTGGATGTATCATAATTACAATATATAGAAATTTTAAACTTTTATTTTCCACTCTTTGAACTATGTCCCATTATAGGTCGATTAATCACCAATGATTACTTTAAAAATCCATTTATTATCACGATAAGTTGAAATTTTTTATTTTTTTTATTAATTTAAATTAATGATTTTTTTTTGAAAATATACATGGTATGTGTTGATTTTTATAGGGAATATGTATCTAAGACTACAATGTAAATTTTTTCAAAGATGGTCAGAAGTGGAATTTACATGTCATGAAACCCATACATGAATTGTATCCATCATTTGAAATAAAAATTAAAAATTCATGAAGCACAAAATTGAAGAATTTGAAACTCCTAAAAAATTACATGTTGTTAATATTCAATAAATTTTATGTATATTTGAATGCCTCTTCCCACTTAATGTTCATGATGGGAGAAGAAACATGTCGTGAGTTTACATTACACATCACGAAACGAGTCACATCTTTGAATCCTGAAGATTCTGGACAAAATTTAAACTAGATCTAAATTATGTGGAGAAAACCAAAGATATATATTACATGTCGTTTTAATATTATACATAACTAAATTATCGTCTATTTATTTCAAGAACATAGACTGAGAAACATAACGCTTTCGAAACAATTTTTTCTCTCCTTCTTTATAGTTTTCTATCTTTAATTATCGTATTACATAAATTTAAACTATTACTTTTAATATTATGATTAAATCCATGTTTTATTTATTAACATGAAATTGTTATTAATTTCTTCCATTTTTGTTTACCACTTTGAAGTTATCTTTCCACAACCGTTTCTGTTCAATAGTAGATATGCATTGTGTTCTTGCTTGTTTACAATTTCAAGTAAGTGTTTGATTGGTTTATTAATTTTTTTTGTTATGTAATCATTGATTTTGTAACCATCAATTGAATACTAACTTATTTTTACTATTTTATTAATCTTCCCAGCATGTTTTTAATTTTTTCCTTAATCAGGATTAATACCATCATTTGTTGCTATACCACTATGGGTATAGTTAAAGAATAAGGGTTTTTTTAACCTAACGAATAAATAAACTAAACATGGTAACCCTATGTCTAGTAATAATGTGAAAAATAACATTCTATCCAATTATTTTATGAAACCATAGCCATGAGAAGTTTAAATTAATGAACAGAAACTGAATGGTTTAGATCAAGATATAACCATTAGCCTATGACACATTCTTCCATAGAATCCAGGATTAATTCATTTAGGATGGTAGCTATATTCAGGGTAATTAATAGTTCAATCTTAGATATATCTAGTTGTTTTGACTATAATAAATTGGTGTTTTAAAAACCTCTTAACCAACCAAGCGTTAGGACTTTTAATTGTTTTTACCAAGATTTTCCATTTTACCTGAACCTTAAAATTGACCCAGATCCCAATCATCTTCATATATCTTAGACCAAACATAAAGGCATATGTTAAATCCCCTATCTAAATCAATTCATGGAGACTCCAACATAAAGGGTTTTAATTCATGGGTTCTTTTCTTCCAATCATTCCCTATGGGTTTGACCATACACTACCACTACACTATGTATTCATAGAAGGTGTAGTTTTGGATAAAAAGAAATTCTAATCTAACATCTACCCATGTGAATTTTACAAAACTTTCAACTGGGTAAAATTTCCATGTCATTTCTAGGGAATTTTTTAGTGCTTAGGCACATGAACCATTTTCTTAAACCTGATATTACCTCACCCATCCCTCTTTTTACTTTTTATTTTCCCTTCATTCATTAGGATTTCACTACATGCTTCTTCATTCTTGAGTGGTGCATGCACTATACCCCCCCCCCCCATGAATAATTCAAGGACCCTGTATTCATAATAACAACATACCTTAATTCTTGAAATCTAATGGTATCTCTCTGCATGCTACTATCCAGGTATGGTATACCAGAACAATTCTGCGGGTCCCAACCCACCTAACATGAAATATTTTCCACCTACATTGCATGATAATAAACCATAAAAACGAGAGAACACAGTCATGGATTATGGATTAAATTCTTCAATGGTGTTTTACCCATCATTGTTAATCATCTTGTCCAGGTGCATACCTTTGAAATAAAACATGGAGTCATCGGGGGGATCCTAAATATAGGACACTTCAGTTGATTATATAGTGAATATCCTCACATCACATCTCTAACTTTCTAGAAGAATGTCATAGATTTTATAACAAGGTAATTCCGCCAAATGAAATTATATTGTATGTGTTCTCCTTTTCATTATGTGATAGATCCATAGTCTGGCTAATGGGACAAGATCATGGGTCAATTACGTCTTTGAATGGCCTATAAAAACCAAACATGGATAAATACCTTCCCCCAGACTAAACCTGGAAATTATGAAATGAAATTAAAATTTCTGTTCAGGAAGACAGTAAGTCATCCGAGAGTATATAGGATAACTTAAATTTTCTTTTTGAAAATTCCAACATCATGGAAATTATGTGAGGATTTAACTGAAATCCTTTTACCAAGGTCTCAAAAAAACTACCCATGGAGTATTAGATGCAAACATCAATGATGGTTTGATGCTGAAAACCCTAATGTAGGCCTAAAAATTATAGATGATGTCAATCATAATTCTAATCGATGTAGGAGTGATCTTAGACTACCTTGACACATGATAAACCGTTTTTAAGAAAACACCTATCCTAGTACACAATTAGAGGCCTTGACTATGAATCTGGAATCAATCCAGTAGTCTATATCACCATCAACCCCTCTTTTACCATAAATAGATATTTAGTAATACAAAATGTGTGGCGGAATGCACTTATATCAAGATTCTTGGGTAGGATTATAATAAAATAAAATCCAATATTTTAACTATTTTAATTACAATAAACAAAACCAACAATACCCCCTACAAAATGTGGTCATGCATAACCTCAGAACCAAGGAAAACTTGGACACCCTCTATGAATCATATTCCAAGACCACCTCAATAATTACCCTAACAACCATTCCCTCCAAGATGATAACAAAAATTTCAACCAGCTCTGCAAGGACTACAAAACCCACAGCACCACTCTAACTAAATATATAATATCCACTCGTAAGAGTCATTAAAAAGTAATACAATAAGATAACAACCCAAGTGATGTAAATGAAGAATCAAAGTGTATCCAAATGGAACCTCAAACACCAAATAGGTTAAATCTCAAAAACTATGTTAGATAGATTACCAGGTATGATACTGAGTAATACTGAGACCGACCTGAAAGAGGAATTCAAGGCCAAGGTACTAACAAATAAGAATGTGACGTATTTTCAGTAACCCAATTGTGGTGATGAAACGATTCATGATGAACACATGAAATATAAAATATTAATGGAAAATAAGGATAATGAAATTTTGAATAAAACTGATTAGGAAAAAGATCTAAATTAAACCTGTATGAAAAATATCTTGCACAAAACTTGTATAAGTGGAAATATACACCCCTATCATTCTTGAAAATAATTAGGAGATGTAAAATAAAAGATATAAATATGTTTTTTTAAAATTTTCAAGAAATAATATATCAATATCCCTTTTGTTGAATATATTTCCCAAATTTATACCTGTGAGAAAATCATAAAGGAACTACTCTCCGAAAAGAGAAAGATGGAACAAATGGGAGTCATTTTACTTAATGAAGAATTTTTGTCTATTATTCCACAAGATATTTCAGTAAAGATGATAGATACTAACAGTTTCTCAATTCTGTGCACCATAGAAGATTGTAACTTCAGAAGATCCATATGAAATTTAGAAGAAAACATTATTCTCAGGTCAATGATTGTATTCTACAATATGGGACTCATGTAAATCAAGAAGACATGGGTTTAACATCATTTAATTGAATGACCAGTGAAGTATCCTCGATATATTCTCAAGGATACTATTTTCAAAATTTGAAAAATAATTTTCCAATTAGACTTACTCATTATTGATATGGAAGAAGAATGAGGAATTCCTATTATCCAAGGCTGAACATTCCTAGACATCAAGAAGGAACAGATTGAATTGAATCAAGATATACTTATATTTAGAGTAGGTGATGAAGAATTTTTTTTCAACCTAGTAAAATCATTAAAATAAATAAATTATTTTTTGACTACCAAGATATCTTTTTATATTAAGAGAGGAATGACTACATAGTCATCAAGGAAGATAGTGGAGAAATGTCTCATACTGAAAAAGAGGAGCATGAATTTGAGGAAGTAAATTACATATAATCCATTTCAAGGTAATTTATCCCACCATTTATACCCACATTTATCTTTCAACCAATGCTAGATCTGGAACCTCTACCATGGACAATCATGTACTCATTTCTGGAGACAACAACAACACTATCAGTCAACATAATCATTGGACATACATAGATTCAAGATGAAATGTTGATTAGTGTCCTACAAAGGAATATGAAGTAAATTTACTTGGGGGTGGAAATCATCAAAGGGTATCATCCCCACATTAAACACAAAAAAAAATTTATTAGAAGAAGGCACAAAACCAAAACACCTGCCCCATAGGTGACTCACCCCACCAATGATGGATCTAGTTAAGAAATAATTACTAAAACTATTAAATGCAGAATTACATTTTAAAATATTTTAAAATGAGTGGGGGAGTCTACTACCAACCTTGCTAAATAATGGAGTCCACCATAGATTCAAAGAACGATGAGGATGAGCTATTCTCAACTAGCACCATCACTAGATGACGTGAATGCATATATATCAGAAATATATGTAATAAGACATGAAAAACTAATTTCCCCAACATTTCATAGATAAATTACTAGAGAGATTTGTAGCACGCAAATTCTACTATTACTTGGATGTATAATTATTATACAATCAAATTTCAGTCGTCCCATCTGATTACGTAAAAACTACATTCACATGTCCATTTGGTACCTTCACCTATAGAAGCATGCCATTAGTTATGTGTAATGAATTAATAACCTTTAAAAGGTTCATGAAAAGTTAATTCCATTTCTGGTGGATGAATTCTTGTAATTTTTAAATAATATTTCTTAGTTTATGGAAGATCTTTAGAGGCATGATTAAAAAATATAGATTTAGGTTTGTATCATTGTAAAGATAAATTCATAGTTTTAATCTTTAAAAAATGACACTTTATGGTCCAAGGAGTAAAATTAGTTGGACACAAAATCTCACAGAATGGCATAGAATTTGATTTATTATTGATCAATGTGATCAAAGAATTACTTGAATTGTCCACTATAAAAGGCATAAGGATATTTTGAGATATATAGGATTCTACCATAACATCATAAAAGATTTTGAAAAATTGACCGAACCCTAAAACAACTTTTATAAAAGAATAATCCATTAGATTTAACTAAATTGTGTCAGAGGGAATTTAATATATTAATGAAAATTATAGTGGAAACTCCTATTATAATTTCACTAAACTATGAAAAAGGCATTGAATTAATGTTCGATTCTATTGACATTGTTCTATGTTCTATCCATAAAAAATGATCTAGCCACATATTCTATCCCATTTCTTATACCAATAACATCTTGAATGATTCTCTAAAAACTAAAAAACAATAGAGAAATAACACTTTTTAGTATTATGCACTTTCAGTAAATTTACCTAATACGTATTTTTGTCTATGGTGATCGTTTACATGGACCATTATTCCCTTAATTATTAATTGAGTAAGAAGGATGCCAAACCAAGACTATTACGGTGGATCCTACAAATCAAAGAATTTTATATCATTTTAAAATACACTAAGGGGACTGAGAATGTCATTAAAGACCATATATACAGAATCCCACTCCCCATTATTGAGTAAGGTGTTAATTTGGACTTCAAGGTTGAAATAACCTTTGAGACTCTTTTCAATAGAATCATAAAGTCATTCATTTTTTTAGATAGAAAACTATCTCTCCAAGTGATAAATCTACCCAAAACTCACATGCCATCAACATATGAGATTCTATTGTTGAATTATCAAACTAATAATAGGATGAGATAGTTAATTATAACGGATTTTTGGGTGTATTAAGGTTGAATTACATCTTAGAGGATGTGATAAGAAATGTGTTAGAAATGTGTCACACATCACCAATTGGTGGTCATCATGGACTAGATTGCAAAGTGGAAAAAATCCTAAAATCTGGTCTATTTTTTCCCACACTTTAGTAAGATGCAATAATCCTTTACCAATTCTATGACTGATGATAATGAACTGAAACCATTAGGAAGATAAATGATATACTCCAAAACATGGTCATCGATGTAAAAGTATTCATTTTGTGGAGGCAATTCAATAATTCGCATGGATGATTTTATTTCATATTTCATGTTGACTACATCTTGAAATGGTTAGAATCTAATGTTACCATTCCTAAAATAAAGTGTTGAAGAACATCTTAACGAAAAATATCATTTCAAGTATCTAATTCCCTAGGTTACTCATAATTTGTAGAGGAATACATTTTACCAACAATGTATTCATATGAATACTAGGAAATTATCAAATCAACTATAACAAAAGTACTCCGTATCACCTACAAAATAAGTATGCATGTTGAATTTTTAAATAGGGAATTAAAAAAATCTTGGAGAAGACCGTGAACTCATGTAAAAACGACTGATTTGATAAGTCAGATGATGCACTTTGCGTATACCACACAAAATAAAAACCCCATAAAAACCACCCCATTCAAATTAGTGTATGATAATTCATTCAATGTTCAGGTAGAACTAGATAATCAATCATTTTGGGAGGCTAAAAAACAGAATCTGAATTCTTAAAAATACAGGGAAATTAGGATGATGTAATTAGATTAAATAGAAGAGATAAGAGAGGATGCTTATAATAACTTCATGATTTATAAATTAAACAATATAATGTTTCATGGTTAGTGCATTTCACGATGAATCTTCACACCTTGGAATAAGATCATTCAATTCAACAAAAGATTGAATATATTCCCAAGAAATATAAAATCCAATTGTTCAAGACCCTTTATGGTCATATAAGTATTCCCATATAGGACCATCGAGATACAGAAAGGTGGAGAACCAACATTCAATATTAATGGTCAATTATTGAAGATATTCCTAGAACTATTCTATGAGGGATGTGTCACACTTTAATATTTACATGAGAACTAATGAGTCAAGATGATATATTTAAATGAATATCTTACTAGGTGGAAACAATGATTAGGTAAACATTGGCTATATGAGGATAGTGTTGACTGAATAATGCTGAGGGAATTAAACAATCAATGTATATAGGTCCTGGGCAACAAAGATGAAAAATACGAAATTTCGTGTCATGTAATCAAATAAATGACATCTATGGCTCACAAACCAAAAAAAAATATAAATTTGTGAAGTAAACTTCATGTAATAGTATATGATGTAAATTTCAAAGATAGATAAAATTCATGATCCCTAACATCACAATTCTAAACCCCCTTTATTTTCATTCACATCTCACCCTTCGCACCTGTGAGCACCCCCACCATTCAGCCGCTACATATCCCTCAACTCACCCCAACCACAACCTCATCCTCACTAATATTACTCTTCTCAAATTCATCCAACCCTCTCTATTGAATCCAAAATGGTCTACAATAAAATTTTGTGAACTCTTGCTATAGATTCATCTCCAGATAACAATGCTTCTCCACCGACTAAGCGTCGAAGGGATCCTGCACCTCCATATCCTCCTGCTTCATCCTGATTGAGTTCTAATTATTCGTCCACAACCCTGAAAACCACCGAGGAATCTCCTTAGTCCTCCAGTGGATCATAAGACATATAAATCTCTAATATGTACCACATTATTCATCATTCCATCCCCAAGAAACATGACTATTTGGCCCATCTGTAGGAAAATCCCATATAGACTAATAAAACATTTGATCTAACCATTATTTCTAGACTTCACATCATCCAAGAGTCCCTCCACCTCTTTAATGGAATAAACCTCACTCCCAAAAATTTATGATAGTGATGAGACCATCATGGATATGTTTCTCATGTTATTGTCTACTCTAGAGGTGACTATCGACAACATCTATTTTCATCTAGGTGATAAACCCCATGACAAATCCATCACTATGTTTGGAATCAAATTCAACATATAACACATGGAATTCATCACCTCCCTAATGTTTTCAACATTACATATTGATCTGAGAAAGTTAGATGCATCTCAACTTTAGAGTAATATTGCTCAGGACCCTTAGAGCATCCATGATCTCTGGATTAAAAAATCCACCTAGTTGAGAGGTTTTACATATACGTTTCTTAAAAGTGCATTGAATCTTGCCTGGTTTTCTCATATAGTATCTCAAAAGAGCGTGATGTAGCTGGAAATTGTAATCCTTGCCACATCTATGGGTGGAACTACTATCATCAAGGAATATTAGTTTTCATTCTATTTCAAGGTACATGCTCAGCAGACTCGAGGTACACTAATAGTTGTATCCTTCATCACTAATTTGGCCTAAAATATCGTTGTCTTTGATTTCACCCTTACCCTCACAGAAATTTTAATGTTGGAGTCAACCTACTTCCTTCCACATTAAAAGATGAAGCTATTGACGAAGGATGAAAATATATATCCATGGGCACCAGGATGTATTGAGGTTTCCGATGAGTCACCAGAGATCTATGTTATGAACCCAACCCTTTCTCCTTCAACCTATGACATAGCCACCACACATACCATATATAAACACTCCCTTTTAAAATGTTACATCATATCAATTTTACAAAATACATAATACATTACAAGAAATGAATCCCAAATAACGTATTATTTTAGTTCCATTGGATACATAGAATCATAAGCACTGGTACATATGTGAGCTACAATATATCCAAATTGTTTCTTAATTATTATCACCCCTATTAGAAGAATAATACATAATACATATCTTCATAACATGTGGAAATTAAAAATAAAAAGGGCGATTTTAGTTGCATAGTACGGGAAAACAAGGAAGAAATGTATGCATAATCATGAAAATAAGTGTATGATAAAAAGTTCATGAAAATAAAACATCATACCCAACATATGCATGAATATAAAAAAGATTCATGGAATGAAATATTTCAGTACATAAGTCAATAATCCTAAGGGAATCAACTGACTATTCCATGAAAACATAAAAATAGGAATAAGACTTTGAATTTTGGTAGACAGATAAACATGTAATATGATTACCTATATTCAAAGATTCTTTTATAAACCTAAAATGTAAATTAATGGTGAAAACACATACTAAACATAACACACCACCATTCCCAGTAGCAGTCCTTTATTTATAATGTCTCATGTTTCCCCATAGTCCCAAAGTGGATCAGGTACCCCCAACATCCCATTGTGAATTGGGTTTCGACATCTTCCCATTGTGGAAATAACCCATTGACTAGATGACCTAACTATTTCATGAGATAAAAATCTTTACACAATGCTTTGGTGGGAGATATAGGTCTCACCCATATCATAATGAAATCATACTAACATACACATCAGGATTACAAATAATCATATCATAACCTATGAAATGAAATGGGTATCATAAAAATGTCATCATATCATAACCTATGGAAAATAGATTGGTTTCATTTTCATTTTAACAAACCATAACACATGAAAATAAGCCAGATCCCTAAGCATATAACCCACGGAAGTGAAACAAGTTTCAAATAAATAATTCCATTAAATCATAAACAATTTGGATAATAAATATGAATTGTACCATTTAATCATATACCCATAAAAATTATTAACACCAACTTATGTCAACTTATATAGAAATGATATGGAAATATATTTTGAAAACATTTCTTAAGGAAAATAACCCTTATACTTGGGAAAATGCGTTAAAAAAGTGTTTTTGAAACCTGTTTCTATGAAAATTGCAATGAAAAAGACACAACAATTATAATTTCATTTTTGATGAATATTATTTAAGAACAAAATTTTGAAAACATTTTTTGAATATTTTTTTGAAAAATTGTTTTTTATATAATAAAATCATCCGAACGAAGATTGAAATAAGGATCAATATTCATAAATATATTTTCTTAATTATCTTATGTAAGATATAGTGGAAATTATACTAATATATGAATACTTCATTTCTAATCATATGGAAATAAAATTCATAATATTTCAACAATTGAAGAATAATCGTAAAAAACCCCGGTCAAATAAGATATTATCGCAAGAAAATCATACAAATTTGTTATCATTGAATAAAACATCCCATATAATAAAATGAAATGAAATGAAGCTTAAAATATCATAAAAATAATGATATTCATTATAGAAAATTTCAAATTTCCTTATATACACCTCGGGAAAACTAGGTACATAACAAAACATGTGTCTCAAAAAAGAAAATTGTGACAAACCTACCTAACATATTTGGTAACTTTTGAAATATAAACCCCATGAAATAGAGTTCATAAAATGGGTTTGTAATTGACCATAAATTTTAGGAAAAGAATCATATAATAAATTAATATTAAGTATTTACACCATAGAAATGAAATGAGAGGTGAATAATATAAGGACCTGGCCTTAAACATTAAATAATATAGAATTAAATAAATAATTCACATTGAAGATCTTTTGAGGTATAGAGTTTTAGAGAATTAGTCCATAACTATTTTATTACATCTCAAAAATTAAAGTGTAAACACTTATACTCAGTTTCCATTTTTTCACTAAATAAAATCTCTGAAAAAATAAGGTCATGTATAGTTCCATGTTTTAGACAACATGGCTTTTCTTTGATCCCATTCATGAACCTATTCATCTTTGTGTCCTATGAAAAAAATTTCAAAACTTCAGATGAAAATAAAAAGAATTGTAAGGGTTATAAAACAAAGAATTAAAACATTAGATCATAAAAAAATAAGTTTTTTAACATATATCATGAAATCATAAGATTTTTGAATAACATATAGAAAACATAAATCATAAAGTTAAATTGTGGAATCCATATCATACTTACATTCTAGATATCATAGTTATGTAGGGAGTTACATTTGGAATACCCATAACAATATATTCCTAAATCTATTTGGAGAAACATTCACATTTACCTTCGTCACATTAACCAATGCCTGAGTCAACTATGTCATCACTGTAACAAACTGTTTAGTTCCAATTCCGACCATCTCAGGTTACTGATTTGGAAGGTTTTCTTCCTCCTGATGTCGTCCCGACATAGCTATCCTATTTCCTCAGCGAAAAACCATTCTGAACAGAGTTATATCTTAGGAAAAGAAACATGGTAATCTGTAAATTCTATATCAAAAAAATTTGACCATAAATTAATTTAACAATATTCTAACTCCTAAAGTTTTCTAAACCGACCATTAATACCAACTCTAAGGACACAAACATAAACATTACCTAATATTGAATTAAATTAATAATTCACAATGAGTATCATTTTAGGTTTAGAGTTTTATAAAATTAGGCCATAACAATTTCGTTACATCTAAAAAATTACAAAGTAGACACTTCGATTATGTTTCCATTTTTTATAAAATAAAAACTCATGAAAAATGGAGTCTTTTATAGTTCATGTTTTAGAGAGCATGACATTTCCTTGATCACATCCTTGACCCAATTCATCTTTATGTCTTGTAAAAAAACATTTCGAAACATGTGATGAGGATAGAATGATCAGTAAGGGTTATAAAACAATGAAAGAAAACATTAAATCATAAAAACATAATATTTTTAACATACCTCATGAAATCATAAGATTCAATAATTACACATTGAAAACATAAATAATAAAGGTAACTTGTGTTATCCATAACATACTTACATTGTAGCTATCACACCTATAGAGGTATTTACATTTAGAATACCTATCACAGTATATTCCCTAAATCTCTTAGAAGAATCATTAACGATTACCTCCTTCATGTTTCCCAATGCATTGGAGAACTATCTCTTGCTCACCCAACCAAGATTTATCACGGAACCTCCCATATACATAACAATTCCCAATAACCATAACATATTTAAAACACATAAAACAAACATATAGGAATGATAACATTTCCAAATTTTAATCACAATATATCATTTAAATATATTAACAAAAAAATCCGTTATCAAAACCATTTTCAATACAAAAATACGTAAAAGAGTATATGGTGTCAATTATCATTTTAAAAACATTACGTCTTGTTATGGAATCCAAAGATCAAATTATACTCATGGAGGTGGAAAGGTCGTTGTCACCGCATACGTAAAAAGAAACATTTTTTTGTCATTTAGTAAAATACTTACTAGAGAAAAAATCCAATTTGAATAAAAGTAAAAGTAAAATGGGTTTATACAACATATAAAAGAATTTCTGGTATAAAACTAAATATGTCTTAGTGAAAGGAGAGAGAGACGAAGTCCCTTACATCAAGTCCCACTTGACCCGTTCATTCTTTAATCTCCTGAATAATAAACTAATGATAATTTCTACTTTATTAAGAAAAATTTTCAAGTTAATAATTCCTTTTAATTCACATATTACCATGTTATAAACATTATGTAATCATTTAAGTTAATAATGATAATTTTTTCGATATTTGGTACTTGAGTCAAAAATGGACTTCTTATAATTACAAGTTGTTTAGGTGGTCAGAATTTCTTTATATTCAGAATGATATTCATGATTTAGATATCATATATATCATAAAAATCATGTATATACATTTCCTTTTAGTAGTACATAACATTTGGAGTTAAGAAATGAAATGCACAGTTCATAGAGACGGTAAGCCGTACGTATGCATGAACGCTAGTTTCATTTCTATTTCATATTTTAATGGAATTAAAAAATAATGATATATAGGTATATTATAATTCCATTATAATTTCATATATATTATAATTAACTCTGTCATTTATACATCCCACATATGGAATTAACGAGTGATATATCTTTTAGGGGGTGGTAATTCGCACATCCTGAAAAGAAATTATCACGTTTAACCATACTGAAAATCATAAAGGTATGCTATAAATGAAAAAAACTGAAGCATAAATAAATCATGAACATAATATATGTAATATATAAATATAGTGTTATCTTAAGGGCCACCATGATAGATGGTATGAGATAATTGAATAATCATCGTTTTGTGAGGCATTAATTTTCCATGCACAGAAACTGTATGTTCTTTACCCATTAGATGAAAGCGTGAGTTAGTGTAGTTAGAATATTTCTCATACCAATTATATAGTATATTATGAATACCGATTTTGTTATATAAAAATAATAAATAGAGTTTAGGGTTTGGATAATTAATATAAAAGAAAATAATTTAAGATAAATCGTTACCTTTAATTCGGGTAAATCCCTAATTTTTGAACCAAAAGGACTTATTGATGTGACTTCGGTATAAGTAAAGTCATATAAGTGGAAGAGAGATAATACGAGATCTTAAATGTGCAGGGTTTGGAAAATCCAAACGACATGATAATTGTGAGTAATGGGTTAGAGATGAGGGATTTTTACAAGGAGGGAGGGACTATTTAGAAAGGTGTGAAAATATTATTTTATTATATAATGGTTTTCAGTTTCTAAAATTTCAAAACATACTAAAGTTGAAGATAAGATGACTCATGATCAGAGTAAAATCATCCAACAAGAAATGGACATGTTTTGGGTTTTATTTTAATCTTTATAATCTTATTTATTCAAATAATTTATTAATGAGTTAAACACTACATCATTATTGTGTCATCAGTAATTTAATTTATTTGATGTCTAAAAAATATAAAACAACTACCATGATGTAGGAAATATTTTTAGATTTAAAAGAATATTTATATTCTAAAAAATAGCTTATATAACCCTATGTAAATATTAATTTACTCAAAGATATTTGTTTATGTCATTTTTGTCTTTATTTTTAGTTAATTAAAATAAATGGTCATTTTGAATTTTATGTGGATCCATGGGGTCCCAAAATTTACCCAATGATTCCCATGGTCGGACATGACTCCTTAAATAATTTTAGGACAAGTGTGAAGCTAATTTTTTATTGTTATTATATTCTTTTTACCTTGAATTAAGCTATTTACCTTTAACAGTAGTAAAGAAATGTCAACAGTTACTATTCACCAAAAAATATTTTCAACTTATCGAACCACATTTTACTTACTAATAACAACCATGTATTTTGGATTTTTGATATTCAATTCACATAAGTGGTAAAATTTCATTTAAATGAAAATGTCATCTTTTTAAATACTATTCAGTGTTTTCTTTATTCATAAAAAATTGTAGTATTTAAGAAAAATACCCAAAATTCAGCCTAATCTATATTTGATATTCAGAATTAAAAAATGAAATCTATTTTACCCAATTCAAAACATATATGTTGTATTAATTAATTTAAAATTAAATCTCGTGGTAAAAAGAAAAGGTGTGTTTTTTTAGAAATATTAACCATCAAAAGATTGGCCCTTATTTATGTCCAATTTCAAAGTGAAATTAATTCCAATGACAAAAATTGGATGAAATGGTAAAAAAAATAATCTAATTAAACTTTAAATCAAATTAAAAAAGTAATATATCCAAATAAATATATTATATTAAATGGAATTTTTGAATTAAAATACAGTATTTTCCACTATTCATCAAAAAATTGTATTTTATCCCAAAAATACAAAAAATTTACCCAAAGTGAATTTTGATGTCCCTATTATAAAAAAATTATTTTTTTGTGAAATAGAACATATAAAAGCGACCAAACCTATATTTAATTAGGGTTCTCTATCAAAAAGCGATAAATTTATCTTTTAATGAATTTTAGAGTATTTATGCTTAAAATTAGATTCATTCAAATTTTAATCTTCTAAATTTTATTGGATAAATGTAAAAACATTTAACAAAAATGTATAATCATATTGTAGTTTGTTCTGTTCATTCCCACCCTTACAAAATCTAGGCATTAACAACTATTTAAAATAATAATATAATATTAATATTGAGCTACTTAAGATTTCAAAGAAACCCGTTGTTGCATATCAGGTATGCCATCGAACATAGAAACCCATTTAGAGTAAAATTATTATTCAATTCAGAAAATATTAATTAAAATGAAAATTTATTATTTCTTTATTTACCATGGATGTTAAAAATAGGGTATAAATCTCATATAAATAAAAGTGAGACTAGAAATCCTTGAACCTTACATATCGAATATCATCATACTCATTCAAAACTATTGTATAAAAATATAACATTACTATAAATATATAAAATATCCATATAATTATTTATATTATCATATATATTTTTTATTAGGGCTTTATATTACCTTTTTATTAACAATTCCTTGTTAATTTTACAGGTTGAGAAATACCCGCTTTGTTTTTCTTACATGTTTTTCCATATTATTTTTTATCCTCTAATATATATATTTTTTACTTATTTAATGAATGTAAAGAAATATATAAGTAAAACTTATATATTACATATATAAATATTTATAAAAATAAATAAGACTTATAAATAAAAAATTAAATACACTATTCATGTGGACAGTAGGGCGTACACACGCATGAATGTTGTTTCCATTTTATTGTCTTTTTGAAGAAAGGAAAGTAAATGAAACAGAATTATATGTATATATATATTTTCATTACCATAGAATTATTATATCATATATATTAAAAAAATTTAACAAATCCATCCTAAATATGTTGGATGAAAAGTGTGAACGATAATATCTCATTGAGGATGCAATAGTCCACACATCCCCAAACGAAGTTTCCATATATAATAAAAATGAAAATCATGAAGGTATAAATTGTATAAAAACTAAAGAAAAATAAATAATTCAAAAAAATAATATATATATCATATGAAAATATTATTTCAATAATAATTTCTACCCATTTGAGGGGGTAATGGAAAAAATGAACAACATCGTTTTGGGAGGGGGTAGTTTTCCATACACACAAATGGTAAGTTTCTTACACATTAGATGGATGTGTGTATAAGTGTAGGTTGAACCATTATACAAAAAAATATCATAGTATTGGGGATATTGTGGTTATTATATAATAATGTAATAATAATATTTGATACATTTGATAATGAAAATAATAAAAAAGTTCTTGTGGAAGGATGTTACCTCTTATTTGGGTAAATCCTCTTGGTTTACACCAAAGGTCTTACATGATTGGATTAATTCCCAAATGGATTATTCTTGGATTATAATTGAAATTTTTTGAGGATATTTGAGTAAAAATATTTCCAATACTAAGGTCATTTTAGGTTTAAATTATTGGGAGGAGTGAGTTCCTTTTTATAGAGGAATACAAGTGGAATTATTGTAAATATTTGAAAAGGGAATTCTGCCAATGATTTTCCCATGTCATGTGTCCTCAATACTGGTCCAAATCTAATTAAAGGGTCTATTGTGTCAAAATATTTACAAAAATAAAATATTTTTGAAAAATTTTAAGGTCATTTTGGGCCTTATGTTTATGGTTTAGTCCATTCTTAAGTTAAATTTTATTTTAATCACTCTAATTAATTTTGATCACTTTTACCAATATTTTTAGTCAGAAACTAAATTTACCTCACTAGAAATTTTAAATTATGATGATTATAAATATTTAATCGTTTTATAAAAATTACAATAACATAATTTCATGAAATTAATTTAAATTTAATCCTGAATATGGGAGGACAATGTGGTTTTTCCTAGTAACAAAGATTAAAATATTGTGATTTTTTTATATCAAATTTCATTGTGAAATTGGTTCCAATAAACTAAAGTGGATTTATCAATTTATATTTTATCTAATTATACATTAAAACCATATTAATTTTTTTTTATCTTTCTAAACCAATAAGATGAGATTTCAGTTTGGAATTAAAATTTAGCATTTTTCACTATTCATAAATTTTTTTATGAAACCCCCAAAAATTCACACTAAGAAATTTTTGACATTATAAATTCAAAAAATGAAGCATATTTTATTATATTATATTTATAAAAGTGTATAAACTTCATTTTATTATGTTTTTTATAAGGATATAAAAATTTATTTTAGGGAAATAATATGTTTAAACATATAATGAATTTTCCAAAAAAATTATATGTTTTACTAGAAATATTTTTTAGTTATATAAAAAAATATAAATAATATTAAAAAATTTGGTATTACTATTCACATTAAAATGTTTAAATCTTTGGTTATAACTATATTTATTATGTAATTATAATAATAAAATGTAGTTTTGTAGAAAGTCAGTGTTGCGTGTAACACAAAACTTGTAAGTGTGGAGTGAAGTTCAATATTAACTTGGTGTAGATTGTACAGAAAATTGTAATTAGGGTAGTGTGAATTGAAATACATCAATTAAAAGTAATTTATTCAAAAAAAAAGTCATAAAAAATAGCGGTGTTATGTTCTACTCCCTTAAAATGAATTTATCCTTCAAAATTCATCATATTGATTAAAAAATGAGGATACTTCTACCTCATAATATCCAAAAATTCATAAGTTGTTTCCTCTAAATTCTGGTTTCTCCACAAAACATTGACCCCATGGGTGTCTTGTTTTGTATAACATTCTCTATATGATCCAAAATTTTAACTAGTTGCTCATTGTAAGAAAGATCATGTTCCAATGGTATGACCTCTAACTTTATTAAATGTGATCGGTTAGCTATTTACTTCATCAGGAGTGATACGTGAAACAAATCATGGACTTGAGAGAGATTTCTATATAGTTCCAATTAATAAGCTACCATCCCAATATGATCAATAATTTTAATGGGACCAATATACATGGGACTCAGTTTCATTTTCATTCATAATCTCATAACCTTTTTTTAGGGAGTGATTTGTATAAACAACATATCTCAAAATTCAAATTATAGAACATGTCGATGATTATACTCATAACTTTTCTACTAAATTTGAGCTTCCATTATATATTGTTGAATGGTTCTATCCACATTTTCCATTGATTCAGATATCTTCGGTATTAATAGCTTTCTTTCTCCAACTTCATCCCAACACATTGTAGATCTATAATTCTTACCTTAGAGAGCATTATAAGGATTCTTCTGAATTCTTTATGGAAAAATAATATTTTATGAAAACTCAACTAGTGGATGTTTTTTATCCCAAAAACATTTGAAATCCAACAAAAAATATCTCAATATATCCTCTAGTGTTTGGATAGTTCATTCAGACTAACCATCAATATGATTACGATAAGAAGTGATGAATCTTTAACATATATCATGTTCTTGATAATGGCATACCCAAAACCTTTAGGTAAGCCTAATATACCATTTAGATACAATGGAAAGTGGTACTCATTGAAATCTTATAACATCCTAAATGTATATATTGTCGTGATGATCTAGAGAGAAGTATTACAAAAATAATTAGTGTACATACTTTGTAAGGTGATCGACTACCACCCACAATGAATTAAATCCTTTATACGTTTTGGGGAGACCAATTTAAATTTATATAATGATGTTTTCCAATTTACATTATGGTATAGTAATGGATGAAACATCCAGTTAAGATTTTCAATTTCAGTCTAAACATACTTGCATACCAAGCACCAAGATACAAAATTTACAATATCCCTCTTAATTCCATCCAAGTAGAAGTATTATTTCAAATATCTATGTATCTTCAAGTGTCTATGGTGAATAGGGAATGAGTATCTATGAGTTTATTCTAACTACCCCTTCATAAAATTCTGAATATAAGGAGAACATAAATGGTTTGTGATCCTTATCATTCCATCCTAATCAAGGATAAACTCAAGTACATTTATAACCAATTTTTTTTGTTCTCCATTTTATTTTTTCGACCATTTAATATTTACATGGATATTGGGTTGAACATTAAATTGATCAGGATAAGAATTTTCCCCTTCCCTCAATATTTCAAGATCCATCCATTTAAAATCAAGAAATATCATATCTTTTTTGATCCTCATCATGTATTATCTTACATGATCCTTTAAACTCAATGCGTTAGCCACCCTGTTCTCTTTACAAGTGTGGTAATATGTTGAGTAGTCATAATCCATTATCATATCTTACTAGATTCCCCTGTTCATGTTTAACTCCTTAGATCTGAATATATATTTTAGTCATTTATGATTAGAATATATATCACACATTTTCTCAATAAAATAATGCTTTTACATCTTTAATGATAAAATTACTGATACTAACTCTAAATCTTTTGTTGGGTAATTTTTACAATGAATCTCAAATTTTCATAAGTCATAGGATATAACTATGTTATTATATATAAAAAACATCCTAATCCATTGTTTGCATCACTATATATTATAATCCATTCTCCACTATACGGTAATGTATGAGCAGTTGCACTTACTAACCTTCTCTTCAATTCCTTGAAATTTTCATCATATTCTTCTATCCAGAGGAACATGGATCCCTGATGAGTTAAATAGGTTAGATGATTATATATTCATGAGAAATTATACACAAACCATTGATAATATCCAGTTAATCCAAGAAAACTATGAATCTAATTCATCATTGTGTGTCAACACCAACATTTAATAGAATTAATATTTTATGGATCTACTATTATACCCTCTATTGTGATTATATGACCCAAAAATGAAAAAAATCATCCAAAACTCAAAAATTGAAAAATTATCCAACAATTTATCCTTCATTAGGGCCTTTAGTAAAAATATAATGTTGTCTAAATGATATTAGTTACTCTTTGAATTGATCAAAATATCAACTATAAAGACTACCACCAACCGAACGAGGTAATATCTAAAGACTCTATACATCAAATGAATAAAGAGAGTAGGGGAATTAGTAAGACTATGAGGCATCACTATATATTAATAGTTCCCATACCTTTTATGGAATTATAACTTTTGTATATCCCCCTTTTGAACCTCAATTGATTATATCCAGAATGAAGGTCAAACTTTGAAATATATTGAACTCCTTACAGTGGATGAAAATATCCACCAATATGAGGAAGATGATACTCGTTCCTGGTCGTGGACTTTTTAAACTCCCATTAATCAATGCATAGTTACAATGATCCATCATTATGTTTCATAAAGATAGCATGTTCACCCCAATGTGAAATGCTTGGCCATGTGTATCCATTATCAAGGTATTTTATTGAGTTTTTTCTTCAATTCCAACAACTCAATTGGGGAAATTGTATATGGAGTCTTTCTAATTGGTGTGGAACCATGTAAAAATTTTATTGATAAATCAACATCAAATTTTTGTGAAAGGCTGGGAAACTCTTTCTTGAACACATCCTCCAATTCATGAACAATATTCATATCTCATTAATGTTGATTTTTTACCCCACACTTTGAGTGAAACATTACATCTGGATGGGGACTAAGACTCATACAGTGGATGTAATCTCAATAGGAATTTCATATTTTTTTCAAATTGATAAAAATAATAGTTTGGTTTAATGTATCAAATGTAACTACCCTTACTCGACAATTGATGTGGGATTTATGCAGATAAATCCAATATATTCATATGAAGTCATAAAATTCAACCAAGGAATGAATGATACTATTTTAAGGAATCGAATACCATAAAATGTAACCTAGAGAGGAATCATATACATGAGGTGAAATCTTTGTACCATTAAGGGTTTTAATATATAATTACACATATAATTAATTGGGTCTAATTATAATTCACATAGAAATTTATTTAGGCATGAAGGAGTGGATTGATCTAGAAACAAATAAGATATTAGAAGTTCTAGAGTATATGGAAAGTGTGACTTCACCACTTTGATATCACAACCCTCATCAGAAATAGTGTTCACATGAGAATTCCCATAGTCCCTTGGTTTAATTGGTTACAAACAATGATCATCATCACCAACCATCAGGTTTGGGAACTGATTATCATAATGACCATTCACATTACACATGTATCACTAAAGTGTGGGGGGCAATTCTATGCATATTTCCCTCTATTATCAACATTGTCCAACTTCTACCCTTCAATTATAAAGTAAATTTACCAGTGTAATTCCCTCCCATAATTAAAAAATTTATTATACCCCATAATATAATTCCCTGCATTATTCTTTCAACACATAGATCATAAAGAAAATATCAACTTTATATCTATATGGTTTTTCTATTTTTCAGTAAACTCAATATTCAATTTCTTTTTTAAAACCATGTGATTTATTCATACCTCCAACCCCAATTTAAACTTTTATTTTAGAACACAAAATCTTTTCATAGGCACTAATGTCTCTTAAGGAAAACTCCCTTATGAGACTTCACTTTAATCCATAGAAGAACTGACAAAATTTTATTTTAGGTTGGATGATAATACCCTAAGTGTACCTCAAATGTATTGTGAAATTATCCTTGTTGGTTCCAATTGATTCATAATCATTTTTATTATAATCAAGTAACTCATTTTCAATATTAATACAAAGATCATGGGGAAATAACTTATTAAAGAATATGTTATTTAACTAATACCAATACATGATATCAATGTCATCATTCTTCCTAGTATTCATTGTTAGAGTCCACCACTGGTCTGATTCACCATATAAATGATAAACATCCGTAATGGATTTTTCATGTTAACGTTGGAGGATGGAAAATATATTTTCAGTGGTACCAATCCATCATTCATCCACAAGTGGATAGACAAACTTGTTAAATGAAGAAGGAAATTTCCTCACGAAGGACTACACAAAACGTTGTTCCATACTTTTCTCATTGGTATGTCAATAATGATTAATAGATTGAGAAATCCAGGTGAGAATAGCCACATGATTTTGAATTCATTTTACCTTATAATTATATTTCTCAATGGAAAATTCATTAAATTGTCTATTACAATCACTGTAAATGCAGTTCCTTCAGGTTCCATCTTTTGACTAAAACCAAAAATCATAGATAAGAAATAGTTGTCATAGTGTGGAACACCATAATCATGAGAAAAACCTATATGATGCATAAATTATGACACATTATTCAATTTTTAACCCTTAGGTTTAACTTAGGTTATTTATAAACCAATTATATTTAAAAGTTTCAGGATGGTTCGTGTTGATTTTTTCAATTTCCAATTCATGTCACTGAAGAGTGTCAATCTAGGTGTGCCGTCAAACCCATTATTGTCTACCAGTTCTCGACTAAGTCTAGATCAATATTGTGATTTAAGGGTTGTTACCCATTTTTAAATCTATTCTAGATCAACATCAACTTATAGAATCTAGATATGGATTTATGTCTAGGAAAATACTCTCCCTATACATTACCAAAATTCCAAGACATTTTACAATACATTTCATTATCCATTCACTAAAGTAAGACATGTCCTTACGGTTCATAGTAAGGTTTTCTCACAATTGTTTTCAAATCTTAACTAATATTCTCTATGATAACAACTACAAAGAACCTCATTTTCATACATTTACTTTAAATCATTTTTTGGAATACATAATACATTACAAATATAGATGCCCAAAGACAATATAATTTTTTTGAATTTGGAATAACATAATGATAAAAATTAGTAAATTTGTGAGATTAATTACCTCCCATTAGGTTTTCATTACTAGCTCCATTCTTAGTCACATCCTACATAATACATATATTTGTAAAATGGGGAAAGGAATCATAAAAAGTGGTGATCTTAGATGCTCATTACGGTTAAGCAAGGGACATATGTAAGCATAACCATGATAATAAGAATACGAGAACCAGATCTTGAAAATAAAATATCATGCCTTACATAATAAATATCATAAATAGGAGTCATGATATAAATATTTTCATTACATAAGATGTGAATCATATGAGAATCAGGATCTAAATCTATGAATGTGTAACATAGGAATAAGGAGTGGAATTGTTCCAAACACATAAACATGTATTATAACTACCTATAGATAAAGGATAACGTCCAAAACATAACATGGAACTTCATGGGGACTACACCTACTAGGCGTGACACACCACCATCCCTAGTCGCAGTCCTGACCAAGGATGGGAATAGGTTTTCCCATTATCCCATAGTGGATCAATCCCATTGACAAGGTTCCTATCATTACTTCATGAGAAATAAATCATTTCCCAATGCATTGGAGGGATATATAGGTCCCACCAATAACATAATGAAATAATACATAAATTTTCAACAATAAAAAAAACAACATCTTAAAACATGAAATTAAATGAGTGTCATAAAAATTTCATCATCTCATAACCTATGTAAAAGAGACCGGTTTCATAATCATTTCATCAAATCATTACTCAGGAAAAGAAGCGGGTTCCATAAGAAAATAACCCTTGGTAGAGAAACATGTGTCATTGACATCATTCCATAAAAACGTAATAATTTTTTGGAAAGAATATGGATGGTACAGTTGAATCATATCCCCATAATGAATTTGTAAAAACAATACATTTCATCTTATATGGAATAGTATTTTGAAATATTATTTGAAAATATTTCTTGTGTAAAATATTCGTTCTACTTTGAAAAATATTTAAATGATTTATCATTTTTGAAATTTCATTAATTGAAATAAATTTTAAATCATAAAAAAATATTAATATATTTTTTTATTCAATATAATTGATGAAAAAAATTTAGAATATTTTTTTTGAAAACATTTTTGAAAACATGGTTTTGAATAAAATAGGTATTCGACCAATGAGAGAAATAATGTCATATTTTATGAATTTCATTTCATAATTATATTAATTAACAAATAGTGAGAAAATTATACTAATAAATTAATAAATATTGAATACCCATTAGATAATAAATTTCAAAATATTTCATCAATGGAAGAATAAACATAATCAACCCCGATAAACAATGAGATTGTTGCAATAAACCTTTACCACATTGGGAACATTTAATAAAAGTCTCCATATAAGAAAATTATAATATATAAATCATGAAAACTCATTAAAATATTGATATTAATGATATAAAATTTAAAACGGTAGTATATACACCTTGTAAAATATCATAGCTGCATAAAAAACATGTGTCTCAAAAGAGGGAAATTGAGATAAAAGTACCCTACTAATTTGGTAACTTTGGATCCATAAAACACCATGAAATAGATATAATAAAATGGGTATTAAGGTAACCATAAATTTAAGGATAATAATAATATAATACATTAAAGGTATGTATATACCCCTCACAAAAGAAATGAGTAGTGAATAAGGCATAAATCTCAATGAAATAAAAGTGAGACAGGAAATCCATCCCATCCAATGTCTTGACTCTCTTAAAACTCATTGAAACATAAATAATAATAAATATAAAATTATTATACATATTAAAAATAAAAATATTATTATATATATAAAATATATTATTTTTGGGAGACTTTATATTACCCACTTATTGAAATTTCCATGTTAATGTTTTGCTTCGGGTAATATCAGCTTTGTTTTTCATACATGTTTTGAATTATTATTCTTGATCCTCTAATATAGTCCATGATTTAATTATTTATTGAATTTAATTAATGATATAAATATAATATATATATATATATATTATTTATATAAAAATCTATAAAAATCTATAAAATGTTGAAATAGAATATGAAAAACGTCATTAATGGAAGCAATATTCCATATGAATAGATTAACATTGATTCCATATTATTATAATTTTGAATGAAAGAATGTAAATGATATATATATATATATTATCCTTCTATTATAATTGGTATTTCATATAAATCATTGAAATTTTATAAACCAGTCCTTAATACGTTCCATGTAAAGAGAAAATGAATCACGTCGCTTTGGGGAGGCAGCAGTCCACACATCCACAAATGAAGTTATCGTATTTACAAAAATTGGAATGCCAAAAGTTTTGTTTTATATAATAATTAATGAATAATAAAAAACCATACATAAAATATAAATCATATAAAATAAGTATTTCCATCCTAATACCCACCCATGAGAGGAGGTAAAGGAGAAACCAAAATCATCTTTTTGTGAGGTAGTAGTCCATCGTACACACGAATGGAATGCTCATTACCCATTAGATGGAATTGTGTGTAAGTATTGTTAAAACCCTTAGAATAAAAAAATGATAGAATATTTAGGATACTGAGGTCATTATATTAACAATTAACGACAAGTTTTTTGGGGGTATAGAATGAAACTAAAATGAAAGGTCTTGTGGAAGGAAGCTACATCTTCATTGAGTTACTCCCCTTGGTTTTCACAATAGGGATTCCATGATTGGGTTTCTGCCCAAATGGAGGATTATAGAATTAAGGTAGAGATTTTGGAAAAACATTTGGGTATATTTTTTAATACAATGGTCTAGAGTGGTGTGAATAACCAGGAGGGGTGAGTGCCTTTTTATATTGGAGGAGGAGTGAAATTCTAGTAAAAATTTTAAAAGGGAATTCCACCGTAGTTTTTTCCAAGTTATCTGGATCCAATAATGTTCAAAATGGGTGAAAAAAATAATATATGGTCTAAATATTAAAATAAAATGGAGTTTATAAATGTTTCTTGGACATTTTGTTCCTTATGCTTATGTTTTTGTCCTTTGACATTCAAATTTTTCTCTAAATCACTATATTTAATTATAATCACCTTCAATAATATTTTTTGTTTAAAAATAAAGTTTAACTTATTGGAAATTATAAATTATTATGATTAAAAATATGAAATCATTTTTCTTCAAATTCAAATGAAATATGTGGTAAAAATTAATTTAAATTTAATCCCATAGATGGGACAATAAAGAGCATTTTTAAAGTAAAACGTTAGAAAATATTAAAATCTTCTTATATCCAATATCAAATAGAAAGCTGTTAAAATGACACAAATTTGATTAGTTGATGTATTGTTTATCTAGTTATTCTATTAATCCAAAATAAAACATAATTTAACTATATAAATATATTAGAATAATAGGCAGTTTTGAATTAAAATTCAATATTTTTCAATATGAATCCAAAAGGCGTTTTTAGAAAAATAAAAAAACATACAATAAGATAATTTTGATATTATAAATTAAAATATTATGTTTATTTTATCAAATTAATTTCAAATAATTCTATAAAATTAATATATTTTGTTCATTGAAGGACTTAGAAAGTTGTTCATATATGAAACTAATCTTCTCAATCATATAGATACTTTACAAAAAAAATATTTTTATTATGAATTTGTTTGATTTATATAAAAAAATTTATAATATTATTTGAAAATTATTTATTACTATTTTAATTACTTAATTTAATTACTATGTTATACATTAATCATTGAAATAATTATAATAACAAAATACTATTTTATAGAAACTCATTTATGGGTGTAACACAGGGAAACTCAGTGTTGCATATAGAAAATGATTATCATGGTTTAGCGTATAGATAAATTCTGACTTAGTTTAGCATGAAATGAAATACATTAATTAATATTAATTTATTTTAATTTTTTATAATAACTCGGGGTGTTATATTCCACATACATCTTAGCCCATCTATCCAATACTATCATTCCATGACCCCTTACCACTCATATCACTACCCCAACACACACCCATATATCTTCCCAATCCATTGATACATTTACTATGACATCATCCACCCTCCCCAGCCTTGATGACCCCATAATCTCACACCAGTAAATTCTAGTGAACTTGCAATAGATATTCCACCACATGGGCATCCCTTTAATTTCACCCCCATCATTTATAGACCCTATCTCTCTACTAACCCCTATAGCTGCTCACCCCCAACACTAGGAGCACCTTAATCCACAATTCCTCTAAAACCATAAACCACATGGACTAACCTACCCTTTAAGATGATAAACCCTTATACCCAAGATGAGTTCTTTGAAGAGCAGTCCTGGTGGAGCAAGGGCCGATAAATTCTGAGAACTACTGAGTTTCCATTAATCTATCAATCTCCAAGACACACAGCCAACAATGAGAATGACACCTAACATCCACCATCCTATGATATAGATTCAAACATAAATATACCAACATTAGTAGTTGATCCAGCAACCCCTACCTCAATGCATGATAACGATTGGGTAGTCTGAGTGTAGGGTCCCTCTATTTGGGAGAGGAACATAGAAAAGCAGGTTGACTTTTGGGATAATTCATATTAAATCTCGGGCCCCTAACCCATTTTCCCCACCATATGGGAGAAAAAAATTTAGTTTTTGTATTACATTTCTCTATGATTTATCACTATTATACATAGAGACATAGGATATATACTTTTCATTAATGTTTCATGGATTATTTTTCATTTCATTACTATACTATATTTTTCATGTCTAGCACTTCTACCTCATACATGGTCATCAATGTTCCTATATCGCCACCATCCACCATCGTACTTCATATAAATCAACATGTGGCAGACATCGAGTGGTATCTTGAGGATATTTCAATAGGTATCTATGATTAGTAGAGATTAAAATCACAATGAGAACATATGATTTTCTTACCACTTCATAATCAGGATCTGTGCACTCCTATGGTTGTCAATCAAACCAAGTTCCATCATGGGGTTAATGTAACAACACCGAGTTCATGTAGGCAGTAAATTAATTCAAATAATATAGATGACCCTTTATTGATAGTCTTCTCATCTATCCAGATGATGGAATCATTATTATAGTTTTATAGGAGTCAACCAGTTTTTTAGTATTTTAGTTTCATTCTTGCCCTTTTGATTTTTTTCATTCTTTGGAATTTTTTTCATATGAAACATTGAAATCAATTTTAACTACATATCTGTATATATTCGAGATTTTTTTCATTAAACGTTATTTTTTTCACAATAACATTTAAATTCATTCATAATTTTTAAACACTATTGAATAATGTTTTACCTCATGTGTGATTTTTCTTTCTACAAAATTATGTAGGTTTACCATATGTGAAACCAAGATCTACCTAGTTTACCTAGGAAAATACACTTATATGAGGATTTCTATATTTCCTTTTTTCAATTTCAAAATTCCCATTGTAGTTTTTTAATACTATATTTTTGATATCTCCCAAAAAATAAATTCCAAAATAGTGCAGAAACATTCTCATTTTATGTGTGGGATTGTCTTCCATGAGTTTTCCTATCGATAAACATGGAAAACTGCATGTTTTCATCTATATAGTAGACATTTTTCATTAAAATCATGATTTAAACCAAAAAACACATTATAGAAATTTAAATAAATGGAATGTTTATTTTTTAATTTTTGAAATCCAATTTTTATCCTAATTATCATTTTTGAATGATTTCTTTGTTCATTAATTTAATTGAATTTAAAATTATTAATATTTATTTTTCTTGACATATTACATAACGTTTTAACCAGATTTATTTCTATTTTTTGATTGTGTACCCCCATTACTGAGAGGATTCTCCTAAAATTTAAAATTACATTCTATGAATATTTCTTGAGAGACACTATGGGCATATAAACCATTCATAACTTGAGTCTTGATCTTATTTAGGATATGAATGAAAAATAAAATTGTAATATTATTGAAATTTTTTTTGTTAAGCCACTTCTTTTTTAGACCCACATTACATTTTTTCTTTTTATCCCATAGTTTTAATGAATGACATATTTTGGATGAATCTATTCAATGATTATAACCCCTTCCTAAAATACTCTTAGTATTAGGCATTATTATGCTTCCAAAACGTGTGGTGGAATTTTAAATAGTTTGAAATGAGATTTATTTACAAATGAGATATATTTTGGTTCTTTTATCTGAATGATATGCTATGATCCATTATCCCATTTATCATTTCATGCATTCAATATTCCTCTGAAATAGAAGAAAAAGAAATGTATGATTTGATGTGTATTAAGAAAGAAAAAAAATTAACATTTTTAGACCAATGATGCCTAAAATGAAGCATATGTGGTTATTGAATGTATGTTATTTTCGGCCTAAATATGAATTTCAAAAAATCTATATATATGAAAATAAAAATTAAGGAACACATTACATTTTTTATACACACATAATGTGCTCATGGATCTACATGAGTTTCTTAGATAATGAAATTCATTTAGTCATGGAGGAGAAACTTCATTTCACTATTCATTATTTAAATGAATTATACATTAGATCTTACCCTCCTTTTGAGAATTATTTTTATCTCCTACAGACCTTTACTCATCCTTAGAGTCATTTGAACCTTTTTTTGAAGCCATCGATATTGATTTTGTATTTGTATTTATGAAGTGAATATTATAGAACTAATAGAATAATATGGTTGGGTACATGTATTCAAGGTACAAGAATAACTCGAGTTATATTTTACCCTCAGTGATGAGTGAACATTAATTTTTAATGAATATAAAAAATGTGTATCAAAATTAATGAATTTTTTTTGAGATTGTAATTAAATGAACAAGAATCTTGGTAAAGAACCGAACCATGAGGAATGACAGATTTTTTCATCATTATTGATTCTAGCGGACTGAGATTTTTTAATAAACATAGTTTTATTTTCATGGTTGCAATGATTGTTTCCACTTTTAATTTTTTTATTGTGTAATATCGGTTAAGATTATATTTTCTTATGGGAAATCCGTTGTTCATGTGTGGGGGGATTTGATATGATAAAAATGTATATAAATTTTGGATTCATTTAAATTATTTATTATTAATGATTTATTTAATATTCCACAATGTATGTGTTGATTTTTTTAGAAAATATGCGTCAAAGACTCCAATGGAAAACCTGTCAAATATTGAAAAAGTGGACTTTACACGTATGGAAACACATATGAAACATGTTTTATAATTCACAGTACATTACAAGCTATAAATCACAACTCATGGAGAATTTAAAATTTATAAAAACATTACATGATGTGAATATCCAATACACATTTTTTTAATTCGATGGCCTCATCCTAATTGATGTTAATTTTGGGTGAAGAAACATGTTGCTTGTTTCCCCTAAACATAGTGACATGAGAGGAATCTCTAAATCCTCAAGATTCAATATGATATTGGATCTAGATAAAAAATAAATGGATATTACCATGGATCAATATTACATAGTTTTTAAAGATTACATGTCATTTAAATTTCATTATATTTATTTCCAGAGTGTATAAATCTATACATAACTCTTTCAAATCTTCATTTCCCTTCCATTATTTATAATTTTTTTCTCTTTTTATCCCTTCCATCATATCATTAAAACATTACTTCTTATATTTTTATTAAATCCATATTTAGTTGATCAACCTGTAAGAATTATTCTTTTTATTCATCATAATTTACCATTACAATGTTTGTTTTCCATTTCCATTTTTTTAGACAGCTGAGACAAACCACATTATTTCTTGTTTACTATTTCAGGTAATGAGTTGTTGGTTTATCAACTTTTTTGGTTGGTATATTCTTGTTTCATTTAACCTTAATTGAAAACTATATTACATCAATTATTTTACTAATATCATGACCATGTCTGAAGTTGTTTCCTTGGTTTTAATTAATTCATTCATGAGAGGCTAAACCACTAAGTGTAATGGTAGAGAGTAAGGGTTTTTTGAGCATAATGTATCTATAAACAAAACATGGTAACCCAAATAATAGTAATTAGGTTATAACATAACTTTAATTCCAATTTTCTTTATGGATTCATTTCCATGTGTTGTTTAAATTAATGAAACTAACTTTATTGGAGTAGACTTGTGTATGACCAATATCTTTTGACAATATGTTCCAAAGAAGCTGGATTTAATGAATCTAGGTTAGTAGGTATATCTGGACTAAGGAACACTTTCATTTTAAATAAATATATCTGGTTTTACCATAATAACCTAGTGTTATATGCACCACTTCACAATCTATGCCTTAAGACTATTCCTTGTCAGGACTGAGATTATCCATTTAGAAAAACTCTGAAATTGACAACGATCCATATATTAATCTTGATTCTTAATCCAAAATCTATAGTGTTAATTAAATATAATACCCTAACCAGTTTGTGAGGACTCTAATACAATTGGTTCAAAGTAACTATTTCATTTTCATCAAATCATTCCAGCGGGTTTGACCCCTCATTACCACTACATTATGCCAACATTGAAAGTGTATTTTTGGATAGGAAGAAGTTCTAATCTGACAACCTCCCACATGAATCAAACGAATCTTGTGAGCTCCTCATATCACCGAACCAATAATGTGGACTGTAGAAAAGTATTTATTATATATAAATATATAAATATATTTATTTTATACTTCTATAAAAATTTATACTTTTTTATAAATTACATTGATCAAAATAGAAAAATCAAAGAAATAAATGAAATTTTAATGGAAGCCATGATATCAGAATGACTAACCTATGACTATGTAAATTAAAAAATATATCCAAATTTTTATAATTAATAAATAATGGTATAAGTTTCAATAATTAACTTCTGGATAAATGTTTTAACAAAACAAATTTTACCTTTTAGGAGGCATAAAAGAGACAAAATAAATGTGGGATTTAAAGTAAATGGATTCATAAACCCAACTCCGTTTCTTTGGATTATCCCCCTTTCAAGACATATTTTGTAGTCAAATTACTCCAATGTTCCACAAATATCAATTTTTTTTAAATCAATTAATTTATATATATATATTTTTCCACATAGATATTTAATCCAAAAAAATATTTTTTAAAAAGACTTTTATTTTCAAAACATATCCTTTACTGCTCATGAATAATTGTTTTACTTGAATATGATGATTTAGAGGAAAATATATTCTCCCATAATCATTTGGAAACCCCATGTTTATTTATTAAATTATTCTTTCTAAAATCCTTACGTAACCCATTCATTTCCATTGGTTATTATGTGACTATGATTTTTATACACATTATGTGTAATGCATGATAATATGAATATTATGATGTTACTAGTGGTCATAGATTTATATAACCATTCAATGAATTGTGTATTGTGATTCATATGATGAGATAATGTGTAATATGTGTCAAAAAGTGTGCCATCATTTTTTATAATGATGATTTTACGATTATACGCATATGTTATACATGAACATGACACTATATTTGTTCAAAACAATGTGTTGTATTTTATCACTGTGACATGATATTTCATTTTTTTCATTGATGCATTCATTGCCTTTATCAAATGTTTCTATCATGATGTTGATGATTTTTCTATGATTATGATATGATATCGATGGCGATTATTCTCACCCATGTTCTATTGACACATGTTTCTTATTTCTTCTATGTTATCCTTCTCCTTACCATGATTTTATCTCACCCAAATATTTTACAAATATCCTAATGTGGCTACATGTACTAAGAAGAAAATAGACTTTATATGGATAAAGATAATGTATTTAAATAAATGTTTATGATTTATTATGTATATGTGATGTATGATCCAAATTTTACCAAAATACAATAAATTTTGTTCATTGAATGTATAAATATTATTTTTATCTTTAAAATGAAGTTATAGTCATGTAACAATAGTATTGTCATTATAGTGTGGAAACCATGAAAACATCTATATCAAAACCATAGAGTCAACCACACTAATATGAGATGATTTAATAAATAGTGTCCAAGTTATTACCAACTCTCAGACACAACAGGGACCCATATATTTTCTCCAAGGGACAACATAGTTTTTACTAAACAGTGCACATAACATGAATACAAACATTGAATAGTTCAAAATGAACTAGGAAGGTTCCTTGTGATGGGTGGTTACACAGTTTCCCCCAAACCATAAACTATAACCTTTCACAGAAGGAAATGAACAATAATTACCATGTACCAAGCCAATATCCCAAGGAAACACATCTCAGACCTCCAATTCCTTAAAAAACATTACATTAATAACACCATCAAATGGGTGGTGTTACAATTGCCAATCCATGCCTATATCTTCCCCCAAACATTATATATCAAAACAAAATACAATATAAATGGAAGATCCAAAAAGGACATAACCAATAATCAAATCATCATGTATTATAGTCCAACCAAACTATAGATATCCTCAAAAGGATCATATTGATTAACCATAATCTAACTAATGTTATCCAAGTAAAATTAAAAATATAGCCACAAAAAGGAATCCCTATGAAGAATGAGAGACCTAGCCTGGTCTCCATACCATTTTAAATTCCAATAATATTTTCACCCCAACAATTTGAGTTCATATTACATGGTGGAATAAAAGAACATCAAATAAGAATGAATCTTGGAATGACCCTGAAAACATGAGAGGAATAAACACCCAAAAAACACTTCTTAAACTAATGAAATAATTAAAAAACAAACTATCATAAAATGAATGAATATAAAATATCCTTAGGTCATGATACACTTGGATATCATAGGGTAAAATAATAGATATTCCTCATACGATGAATCTGCTAAAAGGACCACATCCACACACCCTAGTTAGCCTATCGTAGACCTAAGGGACAAATTCAAGTATACTCAATGAGACCCAAATGGATCATCTAATTGAATAGGTTGAACCTAAAATCAGAAAGAAGTTCCTTCCTAAACAATGAGGTTCATCAAAATAGAATTCACCGCCCACCCATAAAACACCCAAGGGGGCGGGAGGGGGAACATTCCACAATAGAAAAAAACAAAAATTAAACCCACATTGAAATCATCCATAAAATCATTACCAAAGGAAACAATTGACAAGGAACATCTCAGAAAGGTAAAACATCCCAAAAATCCATCTGCACAAGCTAAATCTCCCAGGCCACGATTACAGCAACCAAAATAGTGGAAAAAAATAAACACCATAGATTCCTACAAAACTTATTTAAAACTAGTGTTTATTCCACCAATAGTTTTCACAATGAAGGATCCATATCTACCACTCCTCTTGGGTTTTGGGTAGGCATAAAAACTAAATCTACTTATTTGACCATTCTAGGGAAAAATAACAATTAATACGATAAAACTTTGGGTCAAATCCCATAGAGTAAACCACATGCCTCACTCACAATTTTGGAATAAAAAAACACCCCATAAATGAGGCATGACTGAAACATATCAAAATAAAATTTTATTTTTATAACTACAATTTAACCATGTACTTTTTAGACTACATAACACCATGGATTTCATTAAAAAACCATGGTGACACATAACAAAACCAACCTGATGGAACAAAAATAATTCCCTCAATACATAGGCCAACAAAATTCCATTCAAAATACATTTCCATATTGAGAATTAAGAAAACTATTTTTTCAAAAGACTCATTTCCCATTTTCAAAAAAAATTAAATTTATTCTGAACACAACACATCCTTTTGAAACATTTTAAATACTATCAGAGAGAACTCCACCTTAAAAAACCTATTAAAAATCGTGGGAAATCACTCTTACCAAAAATATGAAAACCGTGTTTGAAAAGAAATTTTTTCACAAAAAAAACAATTTATATAAATAAATATGCTTCTAAAAATATAAGAACTTTGAAAACTCTACACATGAATCCAAACTAGAATCATAAAAACCATTTCCTAGAAGGGAGACAAGTCACTCCTCTATCCATCTCCAACTATTGAAACCCATATTTGGATAAATCCAGTGTCAAGATGAATCCAAATAGGCTAGTTGGGGAGAATAAATGTTATTCATGAATTGAAAACCATATTTTAGGATAATAGGTTTCAATGATGCATCAAAAATTGAAAAAGGCAGATTCAACCACATGAGAATGACATCGGTTCCGAGTCTATCTGATATAACTATGAAGCTCGATTTCAAAGGCATCCAGAATCTAAAAATGGGTCCCCAATATCACTCAACAATGAATGTTGACCCAAAAATGAAAATCAAATCAAACCATAATAAATTGATGAAGGAAACCATGATTTCACATTATGAATCCCAAAAACCATTGGAATCTTTATGATCAAGATAAATAATAGCTAGCCAGGATCTCCCAAACCTCACCTCTAAATCCCCAACGACCTTAATTTCCTTTATCCCATGAAACCACCAAATTACAATCCTAAAAAAGAATATTAGGTTCTTAACCAAGGGAAAAAATAATATCTGATATTATTTTTTAATGAATCACCTTAGGCTTCCCTCTGAGCTGATTCTCTATATTTCGCAAAGGGAATTTTGGATCCATATAGGCTTGCGATAAGAACCTGGGCATAACAGGAATTCAATTCAGAATAGTTTTTCTAAAATGAGATATATATTAATGTTATTACTAAATTAATATGTTAAAATAATTGAAAAACATATTAAATAGGTCATTCCCATCTATCATGATCCATCACATTTTCCTATACATAAACAACATCCACAATCAAATAGTTACAATCATATAGGACAATGTAATAATGAAACTAACCAAAAGAAAACAACTAAAAAACCAACTCAAGATGATATTCTAACCAAATCCATGAAACCTATAGTTTGTCACTACCACCCACCTTACCCAATTTTGACCAAGAAAAACAATAATGATCCCACTGATAACATGTAACATTAAATTATAGTCATGAGGAAAGAAGCCTAGTTGGTCAGCACACCCTTCCAAAACTATAAAAATCATTTTATAAAGAAACTCATTTATTATAGTTTAAAAATACATCTTGAAAGTAATATTTACATATATATAATGTGTGGAATTTAAACAATTCTATAATACACTATCAAAACGTTTTCCATTTTTTTGAATATCCCAACACACATCTTCGTGAAAAACAAAGCCACCAGCTAAATCTATTTAAATACGTAATATAATGATATCATTTCATGAAAAATAATCACACTTGTTTTATGTTAATGTAAATGATCACCATAACTTTTTCAAAATACAATTCCATCATTAAGACCATAACCCATTTTTAACTCATTATAAAGAACTCACACTAGAGTCTTTAAGAACTAAAAACATGTTTTTACCACATATACGGAAAATAATTTTCATAGGAAACAACACAAATCACATGGGTAGACAGCAAAAGGAATCAAATTTTTTTATCATATGGAAAATAAAAAATAAAACATAATAAATGAAGGTTCCATATGAAATAAATATTATTACATGATAAAATCAATCACCAGATCAGACTCCCATCAATATCAAGTGAACTAACCTAATGAATGTTCCATTTTCCTACCCAGTGTCACTAAATTACAATGTTTCTAAATATATATGTGTATAATTACATGAAATATATACCATGATATGAATAGTACATACCATCATCCTATTATCGCATAGAATATTCATTGGAATGACAACCAACACATGGCCCTATAAACTCTAAGGGGACACTAGTGGAATACAAACAAACTGGAAGATCAAATTAGATCATTATATTTGTACTTGGAATACCCTGACCAATAAATGAAGTGATACATAGTGGAAAATATCCATTTCCACCCACATGGAAAAATAATAACTACCCTCACCCCTAAAATCCAATAATGGAAATACCCAAACACATATGATGACCATAGATAATAACCAACACATTCCCATATAATGGGTGAAACAATCTTCATATAATGATCACAAACCCATATATTGGGCACATAAGCAAGGGGAAATTACAGTATTCATCATAACACATATTTTAAAACAAAAGTTCCAAATGTGCCATTAAAATCAATGAAATGGTCAGATTTCCAAGATATTTCACATTTTAAAAAATAACTTCCAAACTCCAATTGTAAAATGATAAAAACCCACCCAACATTTTATACGTTTAATGTCACCCCTACATAATATATCTCTTCATTTAAAATCTTTAATATGGAAAAAGATTTTTTATTCCATCACACATTCCATAAAATTCAACTTAATTCATTTTAAGTGGATTAAAAGAAATCAACAATTTCTTTTTAAACAACCCAACGATTCCCTTCAACAAGGGACTTTCCTTTTGAAAACCCGAAAAGGATTAAATAACAATTATTTTATGTAAAAACATTAAATGAAAGATAATATAGAATACCATGATGGGGTAAACTACAGACACCTTTTATATCACCATTTTCAATACTCGATAACAACTACATACAAAAAATTAATAAGTCCACACCTTGATTTAAAACACTATTCCATTTATAACTATTATTTTCAGTCATTAATGACCCAAAATGGTTTAAAACCCATTTCAACTCATGAAAACTATTTAAAAAATATATAACTAAATTCCAAAGAGTATTATAATAATAAAAAAATAAACTATATATAATAAAACATTGAATTATAATATAAATCCAATTATACAAAGAATATAAGTCCATTAAATGGTTCTAAATCATCACATGGATACCAATATAATAATTATTTTATAAAAAGGGAATTTAAAATGTGAAATAATATTTTAAATTACAATTTGAAACAATTTTATAGGATCGCCTACCTCAATGATGAGTAAGACAAGATAATACATCCATAAACATGTAAGATACAGTGGTGACCCCACCCACTAGACTAGAAATAATGTCAAAACCAATGAGAGACCAAAATACCTATCATTCAATTCACCAATAATCCTAAAATTGGGAAACATGAAATATATGGTTTATGGGTGAATCCAAATCTCTGAGAGAAGAGAGGGGAAAGGATGAATGTGGGGAGGAGAAGATAAAATATCCTCAAACCTTGTGTAAAACAATATTGGAAGGGAAAGAAACAAAGGATGAGAGGGATGGGACACCACGAAAGGAACCGATGGGGTCAGCCAATGCAGGGGAAGGAAAAATGGGGTGAAACCCCAATTATTTAGAAATGTAAATTTTGGTGCTTCTAAAAAAATTTAAAAACCTAGTATGCTCAAATGATTGTTCCCCATGGTTTATAAAACATCTCACCAACCATGAAGGTTCCACTGCCTCCCAAAAATATTAAAACCACATAGTTACTTTGTATAGGTTTTGTGGGAAGAAAAAACCACAAACCTCACTTTATAACCTCCCCAAGCCCTGCACAACCTCATGGATTTTCCTTAATATTTGAAAACTATTCAAAATACATGAAAACATCAATACCAAAAATCATATAGCCAATCGAACACTTGAAATATGGTTTGAAAAACTATGTACAAGTATCATGACACACCTCAGACAAACCAAGGCCATGAATAGTATATACTAGGAGTTACATAGTTTGGACATATTTTTGCACCAATTGTTCTAAAAAGATACACTAATAAATATGAAGTGGGAAGGATCCATGTAAAGTGAGGTCACATAGTTTTTCTCTAACCGTGTACCTTAACCTTACACAAAATAAAAAACTAAAAAATTTATATTTTCCATGACCGAACCCCATGAAAAAAAATCCACAAATATTTATTTCTCAATATAACATAAAATGATTAACACCGTGACATGGTAATTTCACAAACTAAATTGTAAAAACTATTTGGCCAATGTTTTTATGGTGCAAACAACTCTTTTACGGTGTAAGTAACCCATGAATTAAGTATGAGAAAAATAATACCGACTTATATTTTATTATTTTTCCATGATATTTTTTCGAGGGGAAAAAGTGAGTATTAATTCATAAAGGTAGTTTAAAAAATATATAGGAATAAGAAAAATATATTGCTCTTGTGTCATTCACTATCTTCATGACTTTTTCCCAATGAAACATTTATTCTGTAAATTTTTATTATGGTGTAAGATGGTATGCTAGGAAACATCTTACCTAGTATATAATAAAATGTTACTAGACCACCTGTATTTCCCTCGAAACATGAAAACATAATTATAAAAATTAAAATAGATGTATGATTTTTCTGGTAAGTTAGAATCTATACACAATAAGACATTCCACCCATAGAAATTCATATGGATAAATGGTTCCCTAGAAAGAGGTGATCCCATTGCTCTCTCACAAACATTTGTTTCCACATTGCCTTGAAAGATTATAATCCATGTCACTTTAAAACTCATATCAATATAATAAATGGCACAAAAAAATTTCACCTAAGATTAAAAAATATGCAATTGCTTCTGTACAAATAAAAAATCTTTAACTAACTCAATCTCTTCCCAGTTTAAAACATGAGAGGGATCCATATGATACATCATGAGATGAGATTTTTAGTAAAAATAATGAATAATTTTCAACTAAGTATGTGATGAATATCAATAAGCGATGTTACGAATAATCTCAATTTTTTAAAATGGTCCAACATATCTCTGAGTTGACATTCCCTTCATTACAAGAAGAATATGACCCAATAGTGGACAAAATTTCAAGAAAACCCAATCACCAATAGAAAAATCCAAAGGGAGACATTGAAAAACTACATATGTTTTTTGAGAACTATGATCTATAACAAAAAACCACCATATATCCTATATACTTCTAGAAATCTCCAAAATGAGACTTGATCCCACAATAGAGGCCGTTCCCACTAATTCCAAACAAGGAGGTGATCTACACGGCAAACCATACAACGTCTCAAAGGGATCCATTCTAATTGATGAAAGATAAATTTTATTATATGAAAACATGAACATTACTAGATAGATATCCCATAATCCACTAAAATCTAATATGCATGATCAATTAATATCCTCTATGTTATAAATATCGTGCTTCAACTAACTGCCTTTCCATGGATGATAAGTTACAATCAACCTAACCTGTTTCCCCATCACCTATTAGAGACTCTTCCCAAACTATTAGGTTATCCTAGGATCTCTATCAAAACTATTTCCCAGGGAACCCCATAAAAACTCATAAACTCCAACACATACATCATACTAGGATCATCAACTTTAGGGGTGTCCTTTATCAGAATGAATTGATATAGTTTTCTAAACTGATCATTCACTACAAAGATAGCAGTCTTCCCTTGGGGATAGCATGGTAATACAAAAAAAGTCTATGGAAACCTAGTCCCATTTCCAAATTGGACCTATAATATTTGGTAGAAAACTATTAGGTTACATAATCTCTTCTTCTATTTGTTGGTAGATGTAACAATGGGACACAAAATCTATAAAGTCAAACTTCTTACCTGTCCATCGAAAATCACATTCTCATGCAATAATACATATTCATAGTTCTTAGATGAATGTCACATGAATTAAAATGATACATAATCATGTCTAAGATCTTCAATGATGCTGGAATGAAAAAACAATTGTCAAGGAGGGGAATTCATCAAAATGTAGAGTCTAGCTATAGTCTCCCCACAATAAAGTGTTTCATGAATTCCTCCCAATTCATCATCATGTAATTGACCCTGAATAATGGACTTAAGAAGAGATAATGATAACATAATATTGGCTAGAACCACACCCAAAAAATAATCCTAAATTTCTAAATTCATCTGACCGAAGTGTCTAATATGGTTCTAAAATTCCTTTGTTTACAAAACATCCTATGGTGGTACTTTCCTACTAGGGGAATTTAAAATGAAATTCCACTTTCCTTGGGTGTAGGTGTTGTCTATGTGAAATGTATAAAGTTATCACACCCATTTTATTAGTCTATGGTTTGTGGATTTTTGAGAGACAATATAAATCAGAACCATATGGTCAGAAAAAACTATAAACCTCTCCCCACAGTAACAGTGCCACAAACATGTAAGTAAATGAATGACTATGAAAATATTCAAATACTGAGTGTGGGTAATTATTCTCATTCTTATAAAGATAATTATAGAATCATTCTAAACATGATCACCTTGGATAATAAAAAAAAACATACAAGCATGAAAATCATCAAAATATATCACACAACCCTTATAGTGCTCACTTATATAATAATATAAGACAATGTTAGAAGAAATCTCAGTTCATCAAATGAACACTGACATTTTATATCCAATGTGAAAATCACCACTTTTCCAGAAACAATGTTAATAGGTGATACCAAATTTGTTATATACATAATAAATCTTTGAAAATATCATTCATTTATGAGGACGCCCAAAATTTGAAATACATCAAAGGATCCTCCCAAGAAAAGAAAACCTTCACCTTCTCAATATCAACTGATAAGACATTTTTATAAAACATTTGTCCCTTTAATTTAAATTTATTGATTCAGAATACATTCCATGTATCATCCCATGGAAATAAAATCATCACCTTCTTAGGAAGAACTAAAAATATATTTTTAGAAATAATGAGTCCCTTGAATTTAAATTAATAGATTTAGAAAATAAATTTCTAAACATTTATATACAAATAGTGAATCCTCATTATTTCTAAAACCAATCTCATATTATGATCATAATCATTCTTGGATCTTGAATAATCCAAAATGTCATCCACGAACCCTAGTACAAAAATTCTGAGATTCTGATGGAATGTCTACTTCATCAACTCTATATTTACTAAATGACTTTTATCTAGACTATAAAGCATGAAAACATTTTCATAATAACTAGACCATATATTTAAATCTAAATTTGTTATATCATACCCTAGAACCCTATAATGTTGTTATCTAGATGGAATATTGATCATTGAAAACCACATCACCTCCATTAAATGAAAAAAAAATCATTTATGAATTGAAAATGATATTTATTCTTAACCATTGCCATGTTCAAATTTTTAAATTCCATTTAAAAATTAATTTAACCATTTTTTGACTAGATATGTGCCATGGGGATTTCTAAGTCGAAATACTTTGGAAAACATAACATTTCTCTATTAGATTACCCATTTGAATTAGGCTCTCTTTCTACACTCCGGGCGACATGTGATGAAATGAAATTAAGATCGACTATATTCCAATCAGGAAATAAATTATAGGATCCAAGTAACTCTCAAGAGTAATACTGAATAATTCATCTAGGAAAAACATCAGGATAGTCCCAAAAAATTGTGGGATGATCAACATGAGATCAAGCATCATTAGGTTTAACTAAAACAATGTAAAACAACTCATAAGATCTTGGTGGAATGGTTCTCCCTGAAAATACCTCGAATCCCACTACCACTAGAACATAGGAGAACTCCCATAAATAGTAATGAATGACATATAATGATGATAAAAATAAAACCCATAATGATTAGATAAAATCCAATTCATCCTGATGACAGAATAGAAAAGATCCAGACCGGGAATGAAGAATTCCCAAACTAACTCTATATCAGTTATTGATAGAAAACAAGGAAAAATAAGCCTTCCATATTTCCTCTTCCCAAGAGGTGTCTATAACTCCTTAAAAACATAATCTCCATTGGGTATTTAATAACATCAAAAAATAGGCATAAGTAAATATGTTAGTGGAACCAGTATCAACTAATGTAGTATCTATAAAAGATTCAATAAATATAGTCCTATCACTATCGTTGAACTCGCGTCAAACTCCATCAGTAAATCATAAATTATGTGATTTGTCTTCACTATTTAATATTATGGAAGGTTCCCTATTGGAATTTAATGGTCTTGATACACAATATTGTCCTATATAGATGACAAAACTATAAGAAAATTGGTTATATACATAACATGAATGAATCTCTACAAATGGACATAGTAGCCAAAGTTATGGCCCAACTTCACAAGTGTGGATCAAGAAAACAGAGAGTGACTAAACCTTCCACATTGATAGAATGTTTGGGTCACACTACGGTATGTAACTAATGGTATAGAAGAGTTCCATTACAAAGAACCACCTCCACCACTAGAGTGATGATAATTCCTCTCCCACATCTTCCCATCTGCTCTACTGATGTTTCCACTAGGAGGAAGACAAGTGCTCGATGATCCAACCTTCCCATCCGTATCCATATAAACCATTATTTATCCTTTTATAGTCTTTGTATAGGTGGAAATATTCAACATCGATACCTAAAATATTATATTAGATCACAAACTATATAGGTACTTTTGATCCTTTAGTTAATCATTATTTATTAACTCTTGAGTAAAATTAACCAACAACATGAATTTAATTGTGTACAATGAGAGTGAATGATCTCCCTACTGCAATGTGAGAAGCTCTGGAGACCATTACATCATTAATTACTCTGGATATAAATTTTTGAAGAAGGGGTTCTCAAAACCATTCTATTATTAGGCCACATGCCTATCATTATATACTATTGAATCCCCCCATAGATTATTGGGACCCTCATGTTTGAACAACACACAATTCAACTTGATATTACCTAGTGTATCATGAACGAAAAATATTTGAACACTCTTTTCTTAACATCCCTTTAGCTCTTGGGGCTCAGTCTCACCCTTTGACGATGATGGTTTCTTGCTTATGAACTTTTGAGATCGATCCATTACTTTTTTGGTTCCTAGATTTACCTAAACTAATACATTATATAATTAAAATACATTTTATTCCATGGAATGAAATCCTTGAATGATAACCTCTATATGATTCTGATCCAAATGAAAATTCCCTTTAATATCATCCATGACACCCTTCCATGGAACCCATAGAAGATATCTTGGAGGCATATCACTGTGCACTGAAAACAAAAGAAATGATCAAAAAACAGGGTATTCTCAGTTTAAACTAGAAAAACATAAGAAAAAAACTAATATTAACATAAAAAATTCAACATAAGAGACACATATCAGAACATCCCATGGTAAAACGAGACTTATCATAGAAATAGACTACCACACACTCACTATAACACATATCTTGAGTCTTGAAAATATTATCTTCCTCAAAAAACATCACATGAATGATGAGAAACTAACTATTGATACTATTTTGTAATGAACTGAATCAAGTTTCCATCAAAACTAGCACCCAATCCAATGTGCCTATAAGGCCCCAGCCTTAAACCTTACTTAATCATGAGTTATTACAAGATTACACATTGAGGATCTTTTCGGGTTTAGAGTTTTAGAGAATTAGATCATAAAACTTGGATTACATTCCACATATAAACAAAGTGGTTACATAAAGGTAGTATTCTTCATTCCCATCAATGGAAACACATTTAAAATAAAACATGTATTATTTCTTGACACATCCTTGACTCTATCATCTTATCATGTACCCTTCCCTTGACCTGTGAAAAACATTTCAAAAACTTGGGATGAGCATTAAAACTCAGTATGGGTTATAAAAAAAACATGGAAAGGGAACATGAGTTCATATATACATAAGAATGAAATCATAATTTACCCATAAAACATAGGCACATTAACATACCTCATAAAATCATGAATAAATCATAGAAATCATAAGACATAAAGGTAACTTGAGGCATTCATAACATTATTACGTAGGGAGTAACCCTCTTGGTTACGTTTGGAATACTCATCATAGTATATTCCCTAAAATCTCTTCGGAGAAACCTTAACGTTTCACTCCTTCGCGTTACCCAATGCATTGGAGAGCTATAACGGGCTCACCCGCCCTTAGTTTATCACGGAACCACCCGTCTTCAAAATAATGCCCAAGAACCATAACATAATCATATCACATAAAACATGCATAAAGGAAACATAAAATTTCCACATTTCAATCATGAGATATCAATACAACACATTGATATAAAAACATTATGAAAACCATTTTCAATACTAAAATAAAATAAAAGTAAAACATGGTATTTATTTTTCTTTTAAAAAGAAGGTATGGCTGGTAGAGGAAGCCGAAACTCAAATAACAGTCACGACGGCGGAGAATTCGTTGTCGCCGCATACGTACGACAAAAACATTTCCTTTTGTCGTTTAGTAAACGCTTCATATAAAAAAGATTCCTTTTGAATAAACGTAAAAGTCAAAGGGGTTTATACACCGTATAAAAGAAAGTTGTGTATAAAATAAAATATGCCTCAATGAAAGAAGATTGAGACGAAGTCCCAAACCTCGTATCTGACTTGACCCGACCGTTCTTTAATCTCCTGAATAATAAACCTGAGTTAATCTCTACTTGCTTTAGAATCTTTTTCAACTTCATTATTCCTTTAATACCATGTTATGAACATCATGTAATCATTTAAGTTAATAATGTTCATTTTGTCGGTATTTGGTTCTTAAGTCAAAAATAGACTTCTTACACTTACATGTTGTTAATTTGGTCAAAGGTTCATTATATCCAGAATGGTATTCATGATTTAAATATCATATATGTCATATATATCTAGTACATACATGCATTTATAATATTACATTATCATTCAGAGGTAAGAAATGAAATGCACCGTTCATGGAGACGGTAAGCCGTACGTACGCATGAACGCTACATTCATTTCTATTTCATATTTTCTGGAATGGAATCATAATGATATAAGAGTATATTATAATTCCTGTATAATAACATATATAATATCATTAACTTTATCCTTTACACATCCCACATATGGTATTAACGAATCAAATCACTTTTAGGGGGCGGTAGTCCGCACTTCCTAAAATGAAGATATCGTGTTTACCCATAATGGAAACCATAAAGGTATGCCCAAAATGAAAAAAACAGAAGCTTAAGGAAAACATAAACATATTATATATCATATATAAAAATAGTGACATCATAATGGCCACCTTTGAAGGTGTTAAATGAGTATTGAACAATCATCGTTTCGGGAGGCAGAATTTCGCCATCCACGGAAACCGTATGTTCTTTAACCATTTGATGTAGTTGTGTGAGAGTGTAGCTCAAATAAATCATATAACAACATACCTGTATATTGAAGATACTGGTGTTGTTAGAAAAGAAGTAAATAAAAAGAGTTTAGGGGGTTGGAGAAGCAAAATAAAACAAATGAACATTAGAGAATAAATTACCTTTAAAAGTGTAACTCCTTTTGATTTGAGCCTAAAGGCTTCCTTTGAAAGGATTCTGCCCAAAGGTAATCCTCTAGGATGTGGAGAGGGATGTGGAGAGAGTAAATGGGTAGGGGTTGGCCGATCCAAAGGCTAGAGGAGTGTGTGAAATGAGGTAGAGTTGGGGGCCTTTTATAAGAGGAGAGGAGGGGCACTTTTGGAAAGTAAAGAATTATTACTTTATTTGAAAATGTGTTTCGGTTTTAAAAGGTCCCACATTGATATAATTCGTGGATAAGGTGATAAGGGTTCGAAATCCACTCATCCAATTGGTTTTGGCCATGTGTAGTTCATAGATTTTACATTGTCTTTCCATTTTATTTAAATCATCAAATAATGATGTCATCGCTGCATCATTATTATGTCATAAATAATTTAATTTATTTAATGTATAAAAATCATAAACAAAATACTATGATGTAGGAAATATTTTTAGCTTTCCAATTACTATTTATAATCAAATATCTGATCTTTATAACCCCATGTAAAAATTGTTTTCGTAAAACATTTCTTGTTTGTGTCATTTTTACTTTAACATTTGATAAAAAGTTATTTATGTCATTTCCAAACCAAAGTGTCTCCATGGGGTCCCCAAGTTGACCCATGGCTTGTCTTGGTCGGCCATGACACAACCAATATGTTTGGGACATGTGTCTAGGTTATTTCCTATTATTAAAGCATTATTTATAACTTAAACTACCATAATTACCACTAATCGCGATTAAGAACTTAATAAGTTACTATTCACCAAAAAATTATTTTAATCTCATTGAACCACATTTTACTTCTTAATGACAACCATGTATGTCGGATTTTCAAAATTCAATACACATTAGTGGTAAACTTTTATTTAACTGAAAAATCAGTTTTCTTGATTACCACTTAGTGGTTTCACTATTCATCAAAAATTGAAGTTTTTCATAAAATTACCAAAAATTCACCCTAAGCTATATTTGATATTCCGAATTCAAAAATGAAGTCTATTTTACAAAATTCAAATCATATAATTCACATTAATTAATTTAATAATTAATTCCTGCTGCCAGAGCAAATAGCGTGTTTTTACAAAATAATAAGTATCAAAAGATTGACACCAGTTTAAATCTAATTTCAAAGTGAAATTGATTCCAATGACCACCATTGGATAAAATGGTAAAAATATATTCTAATTTTACTTCAAAACAATTCAAAACATAATCTAATCATATAAATAAATTAGATTAAAAACCAGTTTTGATGTAAAATGCAGTATTTTTCACTATTCATTAAAAAATGAACATTGTCAGAAAAATACCAAAAATTCACACAAAGTAAATTTTGATGTCCCAATCATAAAGGATAAGTTTATTTTGACAAACATAGTTTATAAAATTTTCAAAATATAGATTCAAAAAGGGTTTTCCATTATAAGGCAGTAAAACAATCTTTTAAGAATATTAGTGTATTCCATGCTTAATATTGGATTTATTTTCATTTTAAGCCTCTATAACACTATCTTAATCATTAATAGACATAGATAAAAATATCTATTATTCATTACTTACTTGGGATGTTACATCCTTCCCCCCTTTAGAAAATTGCGTCCCCGCAATTTATTTACTTATCGAATAAATGGGGGTACTTATCCCTCATTGCATTTTCAGATTCCCATGTTGCCTCTTTGATCATGTGGTTTTTCCACAAAACCATTACCTGGTGAATCACCTTATTCCGTAACACTTGCTCCCTATGGTCAAGAATCTGGACCGGTTGTTCCTCATAAGATAGGTTCTCTTCCAGCTGAACTACCTCTGGACTCAAAACATGAGATGGATCTGGCATATACTTTCTCAACATCGAAACGTGAAAAACATTGTGTACCTGAGATAAACTCGGAGGTAAAGCCACTCGGTATGCAACTGATCCAACTCTCTCCAGAATTTCGTATGGTCCAATGATCCTTGGACTCAACTTTCCTTTCTTACCAAATGTCATCACACTTTTCCAAGGAGAAACCTTGAGAAAAACATGATCACCTACCTCGAAAGAGAGATCCTTCCTCCGGTTATCCGCATAACTCTTCTGCATGCTCTGATCTGTTCTCATGTGTTTCTGAATCAGTTGAACTTTTTCTGCCATCTCTTCTACCAATTCTGGTCCCATCAACTTCCTTTCACCCACTTCATCCCAGAATGCTGGAGTTCGACACCGCTTCCCATATAATGCCTGAAATGGTGCCATCTGTATACTAGAATGGAAACTGTTATTATATGAAAATTCAACCAAAGAAAGATGTTGTTCCCAACTTCCCTGATAATCCATAGAACAAGCTCGTAGCATATCCTCCAATGTCTTAATTGTTCGTTTTGACTGCCCATCTGATTGAGGATGAAAAGCTGTACTAAAATTTAATTCAGTACCCAACGACTTCTGAAGGCCTTTCCAAAAGTTAGAAGTAAACCTGGGATCACGATCTGATACAATGGAGAGAGGAACTCCATGTAACCTGACTATCTCTTTAAGATACAAACAGGAAAGTTAATTAAGAGAGAAAGTATCTCGTATAGCAAGGAAATGAGAAGTTTAGTCAAGCGATCAACAAAAACCCAGATTGCATTATTACTTCGAGATGTCTTTGGTAATCCAACAACAAAGTCCATGGATATATTCTCCCATTTCCAATCTAGCACTGGTAAAGGCTGAAGCATCCCTTTTGGTAACTGTCGTTCTGCTTTAACCTGCTGACAAGTCAAACACTTCACAGTAAAATCAGCAATATCTCTTTTCATTCCATCCCACCAGTAATACTCCCGCAGATCTCTATACATCTTAGTACTGCCCGGATGAACTGAAAACGGAGAACTATCAGCTTCACATAACAGCTCCCTCTTCAACTATGAATCACAAGGCACACACAATCTCTTCCCAAATCTCAAAACACTATCATTATCAATGTTGAATTCAAGCAACATACTTTTCTGAACCAGCTCTACCTTTTTCTGCAACTCACTATCTTGCTTCTGTGCTTGCTTGATTCTATCTGATAGAGATGATCTCACTGATACCTGAAACAAAACAGAAGGACTCCCTGCACCAATAACTTCTATTCCAAAGTTCATCAAATCCTTAACCAAAGGATCACGTTCCAAACGCAACATTGTTAAGGAAGCATTACTTTTTCGACTCAAAGCATCAGCCACTTTATTTTCTTTTCCCGGATGGTAATGAATTGTACAATCATAATCCTTGATTAATTCCAGCCATCTCCTTTGTCTCATGTTTAACTATTTCTGAGTGAATATATACTTTAAACTTTTGTGATCGGTATATATTTCACACTTTACTCCATACAAATGATGCCTCCAAATTTTTAAAGCAAAAACAATAGCAGCTAATTCCAAATCATGTGTAGGGTAATTTACCTCATGAGTTTTCAACTGTCGTGAAGAATAATCAATTACCTGATCATTCTACATTAGGACGCAACCAAGTCCTTTCAATGAAGCATCACTGTATATAACAAACTCACCATTCCTGGAAGGTAGTGCCAAAACTGGAGCATTCACCAATCTTCTTTTCAATTCCTGAAAACAATCATCACATTCTTTTGTCCAGATAAACTTAACACCCTTCCAAGTTAGCTTAGTCATTGGACCAGATAACCGTGAAAAATTTCTAACAAACCTTCGGTAATAGCCCGCCAAACCAAGGAAGCTACGAATCTCAGTTACATTTGTGGGTCTTGGCCATTCTTCCACAACTTTTATTTTTCCAGGATCAACAGTTATTCCATCTTTAGAAACAATGTGACCAAGGAAAGAAATTTGTTGCAACCAACACTCACACTTGCTGAATTTCCCATACAGTTTCTTTTCTTTTAAGGTTTGAAAGATAACCCTTAAATGTTTTTCATGCTCCTCTTTACTTTTAGAAAACACCCAAATATCATCAATGAAAACCACCACAAACTTATCCATGAACTCATGGAAAATTTTATTCATTAAGTCCATGAATACAGCAGGTGCATTGGTTAGCCCAAAAGGGATTACTACAAATTCATAATGGCCATATCTCGTACGGAACGCGGTCTTCGGAATATATGCCTCCTTTACCTTTAGCTGATGGTACCCCGATCTCAAGTCAATATTTGAAAAAAACTGAGCTCCCTGGAGCTGATCAAACAAATCATCGATATGAGGCAAAGGATATTTGTTCTTAACAGTGATATTATTCAAGGCTCTATAATCAATGCAAAGTCTCATAGAACCATCTTTCTTTTTAACAAATAAAACAGGAGCACCCCATGGTGATGTGCTCGGTCTAATGAAACCTTTCTCTAATAAATCTTGCAATTGCTCCTTCAACTCTAAAAGTTCAATTTGTGCCATTCGATAAGGGGGTTTTGAAATTGGCTTAGCATCAGGAACTAAGTCAACAGTAAACTCAACTTCCCGATCTGTTATTATTCCAGGCACCTCATCAGGAAAAACATCAGGATACTCATTTACCACGGGCACATCATTAATCTGAATAGTTCCTTTATTTTCAACGACGTGTGCAAGGTAACATTCATTTCCATCTTTTAGAAGTTTCTCGGCCTCTTGATATGTTATCAAAAGTAAGGGTTCATTCTTGTAAACAAACTGAAAGTCTTTTTGAAAAGAAACTTCTTTAGCTCTACAGTCAATCTTAGTATGGTAAATAGAGATTCAATCCATACCCAGGATAACATCAAACTCTACTAGAGGTAGAACAATAAGGTTTGAAAGTAGGTTCTTTCCACAGATAAGGATAGGAAGATTCTTATAAATTCTTTTTGCCTCGACACTTCCCCCAGGTGTTTTTACCAAAAGTTCAGGAGTCATTTCTTGAGATGGTATTCCCATTTTACTAGAAAAGGTTTCAGAGATGAAAGAATGTGTAGACCCCGAATCAAACAACACACTGGCATAATCTGAAAAAACAAAAAAAGTACCTGATACAACTTCATTTGATGGCCCGACATCTGCTGAAGTAGTTGAAAAAGATTTCACCACCCCTTTCTGCTTGTAGTCTAACTGCTTCCCATCACTCAAGCTCCTTGTCGGACACTCGTTTTCATAGTGACCCATCTCATTGCACTTATAACATTTCACTAACTGTAAATAAAATTTGTTCTTACCTTCACCTTGATCCTTTTCAGTGAAATCACGAGCCTTATGTCCCATCTTACCACATCGGTAGCACTTCCCAGAATTTAGAAGACATTCCCCAGCATGCCTTTTGCCACATCTATCGCAAACTGGAAACTTAGTTCTCTTATCATCAGACTTTTTTGAAGAATTCTTACCTTTCTCCTGCCACCTCGGTCTCTTCTTCTACTGGTTGTTATAGAAAACTTGGTCATCGGCAGACTCCATTTCCACCTTCTCAGCACATCGAACAAGCTTTTCATAACTTTTAAACACACAAGAAGCTAATTCCCTTCGATACTTTGGCATTAATCCTGAGTAAAAACGATTGATTTTACTATCAAGGTCCCGGATAAAATTTGGAGCATACCTTGCTAATCGAGTGAACCTTTCTTCATAGGCAGCCACTGAGTCTTCCTCTTGCCTCAATTCCAAGAATTTATTTTCCATCCTAAGTCGAACAGCCTCAGGAAAATACTTCTCAAGAAACATACCTTTGAATTCATCCAAGTCAAGAGCATCAATCTCATCGGCGTCCCTGATATTTTTAACCATAGACCACCACTGATCTTCTTCACCCTCCAAACGGTAAATAGCAAGACTAACCTTTTGATTGTCTGAACACCCCATGACATTAAAAATCTTCTCCAGTGCTTTAATCCACCCTTCAGCTAGCACAGGGTCAGATGATCCTCTAAATGATGGTGGATGTTGCCTCATGAAATGTTCCACCACTGACATGTTCCTCTGCGGTTGATCTGGCTGATCTCGTGCATGGATACCACCGCCATTTATCGCTTGAGTCAACTGCGCCATTACTGCAACAAACTGTTCAGTTCCAATTCCGACCATTTCTGGATGCTGATTCGGAAGGTTATTTCCTTCTGTATGCCTTCCTAGAACTGCTTCTCTGTATCCTCTGCGGAAAACCATTCTGAACAAACATGTCTTAGATGAAGCAACATGGTAATCTTTAAATGCTATATCATTTCGAAAAAAATATATATTTGGATAATCATTTAATAGAATTCTAACTCCTAAAGTTATCTAAACCGACCTTTGATACCAACTATAAGGCCCCAGCCTTAAACCTTACTTAGTCTTGAGTTATTACAAGATTACACATTGAGGATCTTTTCTGGTTTAGAGTTTTAGAGAATTAGATCATAAAACTTGCATTACATTCCACATATAAACAAAGGGGTTACATAAAGGTAGTATTCTTCATTCCCATCAATGGAAACACATTTAAAATAAAACATGGATTATTTCTTGACACATCCTTGACTCTATCATCTTATCATGTACCTTTCCCTTGACCTGTGAAAAACATTTCAAAAACTTGGGATGAGCATAAAAACTCAGTATGGGTTATAAAAAAAACATGGAAAGGAAACATGAGTTCATATATACATAAGAATGAAATCATACTTTACCCATAAAACATAGTCACTTTAACATAACTCATAAAATCATGAATAAATCATAGAAATCATAGGACATAAAGGTAACTTGAGGCATTCATAACATTCTTATGTAGGGAGTAACCCTCTTGGTTACGTTTGGAATACCCATCACAGTATATTCCCTAAAATCTCTTCGGAGAAACCTTAACGTTTCACTCCTTCACGTTACCCAATGCATTGGAGAGCTATAACGGGCTCACCCGCCCTTAGTTTATCACGGAACCACCCGTCTTCATAATAATTCCCAAGAACCATAACATAATCATATCACATAAAACATGCATAAAGGAAACATAAAATTTCCACATTTCAATCATGAGATATCAATACAACACATTGATATAAAAACATTATGAAAACTATTTTCAATTCTAAAATAAAAGAAAAGTAAAACATGGTATTTATTTTTCTTTTAAAAAGAAGGCATGGCTTGTAGAGGAAGCTGAAACTCAAATAACGATCACGACGGCGAAGAAGTCATTGTCGCTGCATACGTACGACAAAAACATTCCCTTTTTTCATTTAGTAAACGCTTCATATAAAAAAGATTCCTTTTGAATAAATGTAAAAGTCAAAGGGGTTTATACACCATATAAAAGAAAGTTGTGTATAAAATAAAATATGCCTCAATGAAAGGAGATTGAGACGAAGTCCCATACCTCGTATCCGACTTGACCCGACCGTTCTTTAATCTCCTGAATAATAAACCTGAGTTAATCTCTACTTGCTTAAGAATCTTTTTCAAGTTCATTATTCCTTTTATACCATGTTATGAACGTCATTTAATCATTTAAGTTAATAATGTTCATTTTGTCGGTATTTGGTTCTTAAGTCAAAAATAGACTTCTTACACTTACATGTTGTTAATTTGGTCAAAGGTTCATTATATCCAGAATGGTATTCATGATGTAGATATCATATATGTCATATATATCTATTACATACATGCATTTATAATATTACATAATCATTTAGAGGTAATAAATGAAATGCACCGTTCATGGAGACGGTAAGTCGTACGTACGCATGAACGCTACTTTCATTTGTATTTCATATTTTCTGGAATGGAATCATAATGATATAAGAGTATATTATAATTCCAGTATAATAACAGATATAATATCATTAACTTTATCCTTTACACATCCCACATATGGTATTAACGAATCAAATCACTTTTAGGGGGCGGTAGTCCGCACTTCCTAAAATGAAGATATCGTGTTTACCCATAATGGAAACCATAAAGGTATGCCCAAAATGAAAAAAAACAGAAGCTTAAGGAAAACATAAATATATTATATATCATATATAAAACAGTGACATCATAATGGCAACCTTTGAAGGTGTTAAATGAGTATTGAACAATCATCGTTTCGGGAGGCAGAATTTTGCCATCCACGGAAACCATATGTTCTTTAACCATTTTATGTAGTTGTGTGAGAGTGTAGCTCAAATAAATCTTATAACAACATCCTAGTATATTGAATATACTGGTGTTGTTACAAAAGAAGTAAATAAAAATAGTTTAGGGGGTTGGAGAAGCAAAATAAAACAAATGAACATGAGAGAATGAATTACCTTTAAAAGTGTAACTCCTTTTGATTTGAGCCTAAAGGCTTCCTTTGAAAGGATTATGCCCAAAGGGAATCCTCTAGGATGAGTAGAGGGATGAGGATAGTGTAAATGGGCAGGGGTTGGCTGAGCCAATGGCTTGAGGAGTGTGTGAAATGAGGTAGAGGTGGGGGCCTTTTATAAGAGGAGAGGAGGGGCACTTTTGGAAAGTAAAGAAATATTACATTATTTGAAAATTTGTTTCTGTTTTAAAAGGTCCCACATTGATATAATTCGTGGCTAAGGTGATAAGGGTTCTAAATCCACTCATCCAATTGGTTTTGGCCATGTTTAGTTCATAGATTTTACATTGTCTTTCCATTTTATTTAAATCATCAAATAATGATGTCATCGCTGCATCATTATTATGTCATAAATAATTTAATTTAAATAATGTCTAAAAATCATAAAAAAATTACTATGATGTAGGAAATCTTTTTATCTTTCCAATGACTATTTATAATCAAATATATTATCTTTATAACCCCATGTAAAAAGTGTTTTCGTAAAACATTTCTTGTTTGTGTCATTTTTACTTTAACATTTAATAAAAAGTTATTTATGTCATTTCCAAACCAAAGTGTCTCCATGGGGTCCCCAAGATGACCCATGGCTTGTCTTGGTCGGCCATGACACAACCAATAATGTTGGGACATGTTTCTAGGTCATTTCCTATTATTAAAGCATTATTTATACCATAATCTACCCTAATTACCGCTAATCCCGATTAAAATCTTAATAAGTTACTATTCACCAAAAAATTATTTTAATCTCATTGAACCACATTTTACATATTAATGACAACCATGTATGTAGGATTTTCAAAATTCAATACACATTAGTGGTAAACTTCTATTTAACTGAAAAATCAGTTTTCTTGATTACCACTTAGTGGTTTCACTATTCATCAAAAATTGAAGTTTTTCAGAAAATTACCAAAAATTCACCCTAAGCTATATTTGATATTCCGAATTCAAAAATGAAGTCTATTTTACAAAATTCAAATCATATAAGTCACATTAATTAATTTAATAATTAATTCCCACTGCCAGAGCAAATAGCGTGTTTTTACAAAATAATAAGTATCAAAAGATTGACACCAGTTTAAATCTAATTTCAATGTGAAATTGATTCCAATGACCACCATTGGATAAAATTGTAAAAATATATTCTAATTTTACTTAAAAAACAATTCAAAACATAATATAATCATATAAATAAATTAGATTAAAAAGAAGTTTTGATGTAAAATGCAGTATTTTTCACTATTCATTAAAAAAATGAACATTGTCAGAAAAATACCAAAAATTCACAAAAAGTAAATTTTGATGTCCCAATCCTAAAGGATAAGTTTATTTTGACAAACATAGTTTATAAAATTGTCAAAATATAGATTCAAAAAGGTTTTTCCATCATAAGGCAGTAAAACAATCTTTTAAGAATATTTGTGTATTCCATGCTTAAGATTGGATTTATTTTCATTTTAAGCCTCTATAACACTATCTTAATCATTAATATACATAGATAAAAATATCTATTATTCATTACTTACTTGGGATGTTACAGAGCCACATACCCTGATGTCATTCCCATACCTAACAAGATAAGATCTAGAACCTGTGTATCTAACAAGAACTAGAGGGAATAATTTAACCCAACATGATATAGATAACCTGGAATACATATATGTATATATAAAAATATAGATAAAAATAGAATAAAAAATATGAAAATATATATCATAGTGATGAATTAAGATATGATAAATGATACAAATCATGTATTTGGAACAACCCAAAGTACATGTCCATCATGAAAGGAAAACTAAAATGGATGTGGAGTACTCCATGTGAAAGCATGTGAAAACTCCCACTATCTCACCACCCACTACCCAAACTCTGTTGACCAAAAACCTCACATCATCATTGATGAAACCTTCCTTCCCCATATAAAAAGGCATAACTAGGTCCACACACTAATTAAGGGGTGTATATGGTATGAGCTAATAGTCTTAGTAGGATCCCACTGAGGTGTTCAATAACAAGTCTCTATATAAAATTTGAACATTCTCAAATTAAAAAAAACACATGATAATCAAGAAAATAGTTTTTCTATCAAAATCATGGAAAAGTACTCCGATTTTCTCATAGTTAATAATTTTCTAGGAAAATGGTTTCAATACATACAATATATATCATGATAGTAATAAAATCATAAAAATATAAAATAAAAATTACAGGTAAAATCATGTCGTAAATCACTACGAGTCACACCAGCTAGAGAACTCATTCTGAAATATAGACAATAGTGTTCATCATGTATCTATACATATGCACCTAATCTTGAGGGTAGAGGAACACCTTAAAAAGTGAAAATCACAATATTTTATAACAACCTCTTTGATAAATATTCCTAGTGATTAGAGGACACCCCATGAGTGAACCCTATGATGGAATCAATTGATGGGTATGATTACTATGCCTTCTACCAAATTACTGAAGGTATACCAAGTTCTAAAATTTCCAAAACATTTCATAAAATCAATTCCATGAAAATAATTTCAAAAATCCACTTTAAAATACCATTAAAATCTAATTTCAATTAACAAAATAATGGGAAGACCTTATTTTTAAAGCTCATGTCTCCATATACACAAATCTATATATAATTCCATTATATTCATAAAATAATTTATAAAACAATTGTATTCATGATTCATAAAACATAGTCTAAAGATGAAACCAACAACCTTATATTCCAATCGCACATGCCCAGGACGAGATCCAACAAAACCGGATCGAATGTAAAGGAAACAATGAAGGCCTGAACAAATTATCCAATCATTATATAATCAATAAAATAAGAAAAATGGTTGGTAGAGAAGTTTAAACAACATATACCTCAATGAAACTGCATGTCATACCACAACCTACATGAGTGTTATCCACCAAGATAAGATCACAATAGATTTTCTAAAATGATTAAGATGAACATGAATACAAGATCAATAGATCCGTAAACATAATGAAAAAATGCTACCACAACCCATGGAAGTAAAGAATATGAATGGTCAGTTATCTAGAGAGATGAACCAAAACAACAAAAATTATAAAGCGATGACCAATGAGATTTTTTAGGAATATAAATATTCAAAATCATCTATGAGAGTACCTTGGGTTTGTGGGAGAGGAGTTACATTTTGAAGAATGAAAAATAGATGACATGCTACATTGTTTAACCAACAATGATGAATAATTTTCAACAAAAATGAATATTTTACAATGTAAGTAACACATTAGTTATGTACACTAAAAACCACATCACCTAAATATTTATTAATTTTCTATGAAATTTTCTTAATGTGTAAAATCTATACTACGAACAGAAGAGGAGTTTAATGTGTAAACATGATTTTATGTAATACAATATTCTTTTGTATAGACCAACATCATGTATTGTACCTATGGACACATTTAGGCTATGGATGTGTCTTAAGATATATGATGTTCCGACAAAAAGCATCTATCCAAGTTTCTGATCAAAAATTTCAAATGAACTCCAATGTCCTCAGAAACTGAATCTATGATTTTAAAAATTCTAAAATATGTACCTTTTTCTGGATGTTTTGACATTTTTTTTATTTTAGTGTGTGCGTATGTGAGAATATGTGATTTTATATCTATCAAGTCAAGTCTAGTTTAGTTTAGTCTAATCCAATCATAGTAGTTTGTCTTGTCTTATCCTTTCATTTTTCATGTAAATCATTATATATTTTCTTGTGAATTGTTGTTATGTGTTTAAATTTAGATATACATGTTTTCTCTTATTCAGAGTGGGTTCATGCATGTATTCATGGTTATTTTTATACTCATCATCTTTTCTATTTGTTGATCTATCTATTCCACCTATCAAATTATGTGTTATTGGGTGCTAGTATGTTTGGGGCCATTCATCCATCAGTCAAAAAATTAGTATATTATCCAATTAGTCTCCCAATTTTTTGATTCATCATATCTCCATTCTTTGTTTTGAATCTTATTAACATTATAAATCCCTCCATATTTATCTTTTTATATCATGAAATTCATTCTCCCACCTTCCAAAGATCTATATATCATTGTTTTTTATATCCAACCATCTATATGTTAGTATGTGCAGGTGTGTTCTGTGTGTTTGTTTTATCCTATGTGTTTTTTTTGTAAATTTTTTCAAGCTATGTATTCATTCTTTTGTCTCTCTCTCTATGTGTGTTTTCTTTTCATATTAATGTTCATATAGGGTACCATATATTTTTTCATCTATTTGTTTCCATTTATCACTTAATATATCCCTATCAATATGTGTCTGTGTTTCTATCTATATATCCATATATCCACCTATATCCTAGGCATTCCTTCTATATGAAAATTTATTTATGTGTGTGTACATGTTTCTCTATGTGTAAATATCCTCATTTCTACTTGTTCATCCAAAAATTCTTTCATACCCCAAATCAATGGAATCATCCTCACACACAAGCGCTAGTTTTTCTATCTTCCTTATCATGTCTTTTATCATATTTACTATTTCCCCTCCACAATCCTTTGTGTTTATTTGAATAGATTTTTCTATTTTATTCTATTAGTCAATTTGTCCAAGTGAGGTTGCCTGTCATCCTTTTTGTGTGTGTGTGTGTATTTAGGGGTTGGTTTAACTATTTAACAATGTAAACATGTTTATGTGATCATGTGTAGAAGTATGTTTCTATCTCTTTATTTATTTCTCCTTATATTTGCGTCTCTGTATGTTTTTATGTCAATGTGTATGTTTATATTTTTGTGTATATCTTTTTTTATCTCTATTCCAGGGTCTATCTATTCCTCTCTTGAAATCTTTGTGTTTTTATGATATTATATGTGTTTGTTTTTCTCTATTGGTGTGTGTTTGTAAGTTTATTATTACATTTATAAATTCATTAGTTTACCTATATTTTCATTACCCCATCAAGAAGTATTCCCATTTATCAATCTATAGGTCATCCTAATTACCAATTTTCTGAACATTGAATTCATTTATCCCTAATTTATAATTTCAACCGGGTTGATGTGCGTGCAAGAATTCATGGATTCTCATCTCTCTATTCCTCCCTTATATCTCTCTACCTTACTCAGTCTTCATGGACACATGTTCTTGTGCCACAATATATTCCATTTTTTTCTTTATCCATCTATCAGTGTGCGCTTTTGCGTGGCTATGTTCCAATTTGTTTTTGTTTTTGTTTATTGAGTTGTCTATGTTTTTTTTGTTCTTCCCATCAATGTGCATGAGTAATTGTATATCTAAAAAATGACTATTTTTATTTTAGTGTGGGTGTGTCTTCTTTTTCAAATCAATGTCTACATAAATAAAATTATTTACCCATATATTTTTCTATATGATTGCATGTGCATCAATATTTTCATGTGTGGTAGGGTGTGTTTTTTCTATTCATATTTTATGCAATTTTGATTTTCCATTGTTCATATTTTATCTATTCATTCATAAATTTTTCATTTCATTTCCTTACCATTATGTATGTTATTTTTTTTCTCTTTGTGCGTGTGTGTGTCCTTATGTCTCTGCCTGTATCTGTGATTGTGTCTGGGTGATATTTCTTTCCCCTATTTATCCATCCATCCACCTATTCGATGATCATTGTATCGAATCAAACATTGGTTAACTGACAATTACATTCACCCCTTTTCTAGCCAGTCAGTATATCTATTCACACCATATAATAATTCATCCATTTATTTATTTTACTTCTAATCATATTCTCGATCAGTTCATCGGTCTATCCATATATTCATTCTGTTGATCATTGTTACATCTCTATGTTCATTCATCCATCTAGTAGCACAACAATATTCCCATCACTACATTTTTCCAACCATTCATTTATTGCCTATTAATCAGTCCAATCATGTGATCGTGTATAGATGTGTTGGTTCATGTGTGTGGATTCCATGTCAAGTCAAGTTCAGTAAATATTTTATGTAATATATAATTAGTATATCATCTCTATCATATAATTTCATGTGTATGAGGATGTATGGATGAATTTATGATGAAAAAATACATTAATACATGTAATCATACTTGTAGTTATTTCAGTTTGGATGAATTAATGGATGTATATATTGATGGATTTTTGGATGGACATATATATGCACATATGTATTCATGTGTATATTCATGTATAAAATCATGGATTCATGTATGTATGGATTCATGTATGCATGAATGGATGGATGAAAGCAAGGATAGTTGGATGGATATACGAATAATTTCTTGCATTTATGGAAGGAAAGATTACTTGATGCTAGATATTGAGGGATAGATTCATGTATATATGAATGGATGAAATGATACATGTATGGATGCTAGGATTCATGTATATATGAATGTAATAATGCATAGATGTATGGATATATGAATGGAATCATGTGTGGTATGATTCATAAATGCATGAATGAATTGATTTATAGATGGATGGATGGATGGATGCATGTATAGATGGATTTATATTTTCATGTATGGACTTATGTATATAAGCATGATTTCATGGATGGATTGAAGGAATGATATTTGTTTACCAATTCTATCAATGCATATATATGTTTATCGATTTCTATGTTTATGTGTGTGTGTCTGCCTTTTTTCAATCTATCAAAATACTTTATTTTTTATGTATTGTTTTGTTCCTCATAGGAATGTTTCAGCTATTTCAGGTCTCATTTGACTCTCTCACATTCCATAGGTGGGATCCCTCTCCATCACCTAGGGCAGTGGAGATGAAACATTTTTTTGGATGAAAGGATGAGTGATGAGGAAATTTTTTTTTGGAAGAATGTATGATAGGTCAACTCATCCATTAAGCGATCATATTACATTGTATGATACACTTATAAATTTTAGATGTGTTGATAAACCCCTACAAATAAAAATATCTATGAAATTGAAATACTGAAAAAATTCATGTTAGAGAAAACAACATTTGGAGATTATATTATCTCCCTTTTGATCAAATTATCTGGTTAGACTATAGTTTTAATCTATATAGATAGGTGTTTTAGAATTTATTTCCATTCAGGGAGGAATTAGACTCTTGTGTGCTTTTTTACGTCCATGCATTAATTTCAATCTACCAACAGATGTGTCTATTCATCGGTCATTCTATTATACATATCTAATTGTGTGTCCATGTGCATGTGATTATTTTTGTGTCTGTGTGCGTGTGTCTAGGTGTATCTTACTTAGTCCATATTTCATAGAATATTCTTGTATACCGATACATTAGTTTGTATTTTGATTCATCATCCCATTTATCTAGATGACCATCCATACTTTCATCCATCCATCTATCTATATGTCCATATATCGACCGATCCTTCAGTTCATATATTTTTCCATTATTCCATTAACCCATCAACTAGTTCTTACCTACATATGTATATAATTAAAAATGCCATATTTACATTTAGATCATTGGTCCATCTATAAATTCATCTCCTCATTCACTAGACTATCATTGTGTCTATATCCCCCTCACTTTAAATGAGTGTTTTTTTGTTATCATGTCTTTTCATATCCTTTCATTCTGTCATGTCCTATATTTATTTTTTCATATCATGTTTTATATTAAAATCTAGAACAGAAAATAAATTTATATTAAAATCCATTGAAAATATTGCAGTTATGTGTATCAAAATTATAGGTGGAAGGAAAATATTGATAAATTAAAGAGATTGTATACACAAGAAGGATGTTATCTCTCTCACCCAAACCAATCGATTGATACAAAAAACTAAATAATAATATATCTATGCCACCAATCACTATAACCATCATTGTTATAGTATTTTATCCTTTGATTATTCTCTTGTGTAGGAACCACTAATAAAAAAGTGACCTAATAAACAGTTGTGTCCAGGCTATATCGCCACTTCTAAATTATACTCTCCAACTTTTTTGTGGGGAAACCCATTCCCAAGATACTTCACAATTTTTTATTCTATAGTTTGTTGTCATGGTCTATATCACTAGCCCCACCTTGAGAAATGAAATTGTTATCACAACTGATGAAATCAAACATATTGAGGTTGATAAATACCCCATCGTCTCCCCCTATCCACCTTTTAATTAGGATTATTTCCTTCTCTATCCCTCCCCACACTCCTTGAAACGGGGTTTCATCCTCCTATGGTGATACCTTCAACGCTTTCCTTCCTCGGTCGTCGTTGGTACGTGTTTCACCATTTTCCTCCCCCTCATCATTTCCTATGAGGTTTCTATTTTTGTTGCCGGTGTGGTTCTTCTTTGTCCTTGGATGGGCTTGATTGCAGCGCAGAGTGGTGCATCCATCTCAGACCAACCTGGGTCCCCTCCCCAGTTCCATCCTTGGTTTTTGTTACCGAGTCTTCATGCCCCGAGTGGGGTTGACCCATTCTGATTCATTTATGTGGATTGGATCCTTGATTTCTCTCTCCGGTGAATCATTGGTGTGAATTATGGGCTTAGGCATTTTATCGGTGGCCCTGGTCTGCTTTGCCTCTTAGAAGGTTTCTTCTCATGCATCCTTTTCCTCCAGCTTCCGAGCTCGCGTTTGGCTTGGTTCTGCGTCTACTGTGCTGGTCCTACCAATGGTATTGGTTTGTGTTTCTTTTTCTCTTTGTTTGCCATTGGCTTCCTAGAATTTGGATTTTCTTTTCAGTGGTGGATGTGTTGGTTCTTAGCGATGGCGATGATGATGGTTGGCCTTCACTACCGACGGTGAGACATCTTATTTCTTGTGTGAAATCACTGGTTGGTGTGGTGCTCCGATGTTAGAATTCTGGTGGTGTTAGATGAACGATGGTGACGAGGTTGTCTATGGTGGCGTGTGGCCTTGAGTGGTGTGCACTGACAGGTGGTCTAGGACAGCATGCGGCCTTGCACGGTGTGAGGGTGTGGTCTTATTGTGTTCTTTATAATTTCAAAATTGGTTTTTGGTTTGAGATGAAGTGTTACACGACTCAAGGTATCTTTCACGTTCATAGAGGTGTTTCGAAATCTATGGGCTCAAGGTTAGCTGATCGTGTTGCAGGTTTCCACTTTTGAATTTTGAATCTTGAAATTTGAATTGTTTTTGGCCGTTTTGATTTATGGTTTGTTGGGGATTTGAATTTGTGATGTTTTTGATGTGGAATGTATCTCCTATCTTAGAATGGTGGTATTTTTTGCGGGTTCTCATTTCACCCATGAAAATGATCTTTTTTGAAAATAAAAAATATTGAACTTGGATACATGGTATTTATGATAAATACACCTTATAAATTGGGTTTTTAACTCGTGAAGTGTGTGAAGTGAATTGGGAAGTGTGGTTTTAAAATACCAAATATTAATATTGGGAATTCAATTTGTGTTTTTAAATGATAAATTCATAAAAAATTGGAGAGAAAAAATTTATATGCCGTGTTGTTTTTAAAATTATTTGATCCCATTTGGGTCATGAACTGTACTTTGGACTTGTATTTTAATTTTGTTGGGGATTATAATTGAATGTGTTTTTTCTCATAATTTTTCTTCAAGAGAATGATTTAGAATATTTATTTGGAGAGAAACAATAAAACATTTGGAATATAAAGGAATTCCAAGACATTTGTAAATTCTCATTTCGCACGTTGGGTCTTTTTTGTGTCTCTATTTAATGAACAACTCTATTATTATCCTTTAATTCATTATCCATTTTTTTTATCAAATTACATTAAAATATTTTTATGGTTAATGTTATATCTATTTTTTATGTGATAATTTATGTTAGAAATTTGATTCCCTCGAAATTTCTACAAAAAATTATCAGGTAGGTTTTATTCATTCAAATGGGGCTTTGAAAGGGTTTTTATAAGATATATTACATAGTGTTGATTATTGAATTGAATATAGAATGATGGTTTGTTAAATTGACTCAATATCACTATCCCCTCCCTTCCCTCTCTCTCTCTCTAAAAAACTCACCCTATCACTCACCATCTCCCCTTGTCTCACTCTATATCCACCTCCTACTCACTCTCTCTCTATCTCTATCACTCATTTTATACCACACTCTCTATATATCTCCCTCTCAATCTCTCTCTCTTCCAACACTCAGTCACTCATTCTTTATCTCTACCTCACTCTTCCTAAATCTCCTTATCCCTCCATCCCTATCTCTCTCCAGTAATTTCTCCCTCTCACTATCTCCCCCTATCTATCTCACTCTCTTTAACTCTCCCTTACTCCCTCCCTCCCTCCCTCCTACTAAGATAATGTATTTATGTGTGTGTGTGTTTTCATGTGTGTTTCCATTTGCCTTCTTTCCTATTTATCCAATAATTTATTTACACCTACTAATATCCTTATATATCTATCTATTTATGTTTGTGTAAATGTCTCTATCAATCCTTCTAACCTCCCACCCTTTCTCCATGTCTATGTATGTTCCTATTTTTATGAGCACACCCACATGCACAAATTTTCAGTCTGTCCAATAATGTACTATTCTATCATGAAATATTGTCTTCTGCTCTCCATTATGTTTTTTTCTATATGTAAAACATCTATCCTCTAGTATTAGAGGAAAATAATTTATTTTTAGTTATACATCCATGAAATATGTGCATGTGTGATTGCCTATTCTTATATGGGTTGTTTTTTCATTTTATCTATGTCAGCGTCTGTGTGCATGCTCATGTGTCTAAGTGTGTGGGTATCTCTATCGTTCTCTCAATATTTGTGTCTATTTTTGTGTATGTTTCACTATATATGTTTCTATCTAATTGTTTTTATGAAATTTTATTTCAATTTTTTTGCGATAATGTTTGGTCCTAGGACTGAGTTTGTTAGTTTATATGTGTGTCTTTTTGTGATTATGCCAGTTTTTGTGTCTTTCCATTTATATTTTTGTGCCTATGTTTATGTGTGTGTGTGTGTTTCTGGGTGTGTTCTTGTGTTTATGTGTGTTAGTATGTTTATCAGCCCATTTTTATGTTTAATGGTCATTCTATTTCTTCTTTCCCCCATATTTCTATGTTACCATATATTTTTCTTTCATTTAATATGTCATATCATTCACCAATTCATTGGTTCTTCAAATTATTTATATTCCAATCATCAATTCATCAAACTATATAAGCATTCATACTTGTATTTATGTGTAAATCTCCTCACCACCCCCTCTATCTCACAGTCACTCGGTCTATTTTTATGTCTGAGAATGTGCGTGTATTCCTATATAATCCTTTCCATCTTCATTCATCCATTAGTGTGTGTGTGTGTGTGTGTCTACACATTACCCTTTATCCAAATCATTCAAGTTATTGGTTTCTTTGTTTTTTAGTTATTCACATCAATGTGTGTGGATACTCATATATATACCCAAATTCCTTTTTTTTCTCTACGTGTGTGAGTGTGTACATCCACTTAATATGTGTCTCTACTCGAATATCTACCCTTATGTTTATTTATTTTTGGTGTGATTCAATCAATATGACCATGTTTTTGTGTCTATTAAATTCATCTTTTATGAAATTTTAATTTTATCTTGTCCATCAATAAATTTTCCATTTATTCATCAATTTTACACTCTATATATGTATCTATACATATGAATTTCCATATATATATATATATATATGTATTTGAGTGTTTTCATTTGTTCCTATATCTGTGTTTTTGTCAGCCTATGTGTCCACCCACAAATTCATCCATTAGATGACCAATTTAATATTATTTATATTAGATTATCCACTAATTCATTGATCTATCCATTCACACCCATTTACTATACCTTCAATACATCAATTCATCCATCCATTTATCTATATATCTATCTTATGACCAACCAATTAGTTCATCAGTTTATCTTTTAATTCATCCCCAGATTCACTAGGCATATTAGTCTATCTATCCATACAACCAACAGTTTTTATTTCATCACATCACATTCTTCATCATTCCATCAATTAATTTATTCCAAGTATTACCATTTATCCCCAAATTCATTAAAATATCATCACATCCATGCATCCATCCTTTTTTCTATCTTTCTTTCAATCAGTTCTTCTTTTAATTCATTAATCTACACATACACTTATCCACTCAATCATTGGTCTATCATTCAATCCATTCATCAAATTTTCGATACAGAATATCTCTCATCATTTAATCATTTCAATAGATTATCCCCATTAATATGTGTAATCATGATCCCATGTATAGGTGTATATGATCATTCAGGTGAATATCTTGTTAGATCATTCTATTCTTCAATGTCTGGTTTCAACTGTCTGTTTCCCTTATCCTATCATGTTCTATATGTCTGTTTGAATGGATAAATTCATGAATTATTGTAATAAAACATGTACTTTTATATGTTTAGATAGAGGTATTGATGTGTATATGGATTGATAAACAGATGGATTGATGCATGAAAGAAGTTATTGATTCATTTCTGGTTGAATAAATTTAAATTTGAATATGTGGATGCATTTACAGATTCATGGATGCGTGCACGTGTGGATGAATATATGTATGGATGATACATGTAAGTATTCATTTAAGGATATATGCATGTATGCATGGATGGATTCATGTATGCATGGATGCATGGATAAATGGATGGGTGCATGGATAAAAATATGGATTCTTGGATGAATGTATTGATGGAAGTATTTAGTGATTTATGGATGCATAGATTGATGAAAAAATGGATACATGGATGAAAAAATGTACGGATGCATGTATTCATATATTTCTACATGGGAATATGGATGGATTTCAGTTGAGCTATCCTATATATGTGTTTTTATATATGTCTATTTGTTTGTGTGGGTAGGATCATATATGTCAAATCTATCAATTTATCTATCTATCCAAATACCCTATTATTTTTTATGGATTCTATTCCTCATGGGACAATTTTTTGTTGTTTAGGGTCTCATGTTACCCTCCCACATTCCAAAGGTGAATCTCATACGACTCTCCTACTTTCCAAAGGAAGGAGGCCTCTCAATCTCCAAGGGTAGTAATGATGAAACTTTTTTTCATATTAGATGATGGGAGATCGAGTCTTCCATTTATAGATCTCATTGAGGCATATATGTCTATCTTTCCTATTAACAATATTAGTGAAATTGATTGACTGAAAACATGAATATAAGTGAATAAAACACTTAGATATTATACACATACCATAACTCAATGTACCTTTAATACATCTGATAAATTTTTTAGTGAATAATAATTGTTATTCATTGAGATCAGTTTTATATCATTCCTAAATAGTCACAACATATAAAATTTCATATCTTGATGTTATAATATAGGGAGTTATTATTATGATTCACATGAATTACTTATGATTGACATCAATTTTTTTAATTGTGAGTTCCCAAGACCGAACATCAACATTACATTCCAATTATCATTTCATGTATACATAGAGAGATACAAGATGTGTACATACAATAATAGTGTTGATATTTTTTCATTTACTATTTACATGTTAATGTCCAAAGATTTTTTTCCATATCAAATGGTTATAGTAGTTTCTAGGAAATAATAATAACTTCATGATACCATGATAATAATTAGAAACAAATTACCTATAGTCTAGATAAATCATTCTGACTTGATGGAGACGATGTCAAAAAATTAGATGTTTATGTTCTTAAATAATGATACTTATTCACAATAAGGTCATATTTGGGGATCTTGAGTAGATGAGAAAATGTGGACTGATTCTGAAATAGGAACACCTAATGTTTCAGGTGTCATTGGTAGATTACATTTTTTACCACAAGTAATGATCTCTAAAAATGATATTATTACTAGTGTATTCTATTTTATTGTGTAATTTGGAGCAAGGTAAAAACTTGGGAATTCATTTTATTTTGAGGTATCTTGGGATGGATGTGTCATTAGTGGTATAAAATTTATTGAATAATCAAGATATATTTTTCCACTTTCGATTGGAAGTGATATCTCAGGCCTAGTTAGCCTAAATCAATGTACCTTCATTATATTCATGTTCATTGTAGAATATGGTAAGTCCTTCCAATTGGATCAATTAAAAATAAATTAATAGTGGATGATGATGCAATTATTTTTTTCATACATTATTAGATATCCCAAGGTAAATATCTTATATTACATTGAGTGTGATCATAAAATTTTTTTCACCAATTATTAATTTTTTTTATGTTTTCTGGGGACTTAATGCATTCCTAGACTCTACTTCTAGTCTCTAAATTGTATTCAGTACTGTCGAGATAAGTTCATAAAGGGCCACACACTAAGAATGTTCCAAATTTTGACCTATTATTATGAATAAGTGTTTACATAATGGTGTCCACACCATGGGGTCCAGGATATGTCCACAAACATACAATTCCAAAGGAATAAATTAATTCATATAATTCGATTTTAGAGTGATATTTGTGGATTTTTTTATTTACTATATTTACATTTATGAAATTTAATATGTTGGAAAATATCATATGAAAGAATAAATTTTTAATATTAAGGGTTCATTTATTATTTGATGGAATATAGATTTTATTTAATAGTCTAGATTTATCACATAATATATGTATTGAGTTAAAATAATGGGAAGAATATATAAATGATATTTATAGCTCATTAAAGTGGTCATTATGTGATATTTAAAACATATATAGTGACGAATATATATTTGGGAGATAGGTAGAGAACAATGGGTGATATATATATATATATATATATATCAATATATGAGGTAGAGAGGCTCACATGTGATTTACTCTTTATCTCATAATACAAAAGAGACACTCCCTCCTCTCTCAGATCCTATAGTGATAGAATGAGGATCTAGGTGTTCGATCAATGTTCAACTTCATAGATCAATGGATCAATGTATTGATGATCATCATGACATTAAAGTCTTCATTGGATCTTCATGCTAGGACACAAAAATCTATGATCAATGTTCCCATAAACATTTTATGTGTTTGTGGATTATATAGTGGGAATTAGATTCTAATTCTTTGAGAAAAATTTCCCCAAAAATAGTGGATGTTGAGTGTGGATTTAGATAAAAAAGGTTCTTTTTATTTAGTTTATGTTCATAAACTCTTTATGTGGGATCCCTAGGCTATTACCAGGATTGTTCTTTATATATGATGATGTTGTTTAGTTAATAGCTAGTGAAATAAATTTAAATCCCAGACCAATCAGCTTTCATTTTGTGACCCGATACCTTCAGTTTCATGTTCATCTTTATTTATATTTATACTTACAATTAAGAATGCTTTGACTTCCTTATAACCTTCAATGTAAAATAATTTCAACAATTCTCCATCATGTTTTTCTTCTAATAAGAAGATGGTTTTCAACATTTTTTCATCTTATAATCCCATAAAGTAGTTCATTATACCATGAATTGGAATCTCCAAATTAATTTTCACATATTCTAAAATTCTTCATAAGAATTATCTTTGTCACATAAAAATCATTTCATCAACATAAACTAGGACAATTAAGTTACTTAACTACATATCATTCACATTAAACTTGTCGTCATCATTAACATAATAGAAATTCAATTGTTTCATACATAAATCCTATTTAGTTTACCATGACCTATATGACATATTTAATCCATAAAATGGTTATTTCAACCTCAATACCATGCTTCCATATTTTTCAATAATGAAGAATTTAGATAATCAATAAAAACCAATGTGTATGTGTTTATGCCTAAGTGCATGTGAACTATGTGTATATATGTATTACCTTTTTTGTTTATCTATATTTTTATATATTATATTTTTCATGCCTTTATGTATTTCTTTTTATATATGTACATGTGTTTCCATGTTCACATTCCTATATGTCTATATTTATATTGGCCCGTCGATCTATCTATTTCCCCTCTTGTCCATTTTTTTCATATATATGCTACTTCATCATTTCATTTTTGGTTGGTTGACTGGTTTTTTCACCAATGGGTCAGTGTATTTGTTTTTCCATCACATTGTCTATATAAACATATTTTTATAAACTCATTTTTTTCGTTTATAGATAATTTTGAATGGACAAATATCTATGTATTATTCTTTCCATCTATCCATCTATTATTCTCTATGTGTGTGTGTCTATTTTTAGTGTGCTTCATCACATGTGTTTTGTGTGTGAGTGTGACATCATAAATTTTATTATTCGTATAATTGTCAGTGGGTATGTGTTCTTCTTCCAATTAATGTGTGTGTGTTTTCTCATATTTATTTTCAATTTTTTCCCAAATTTCCAAACTGTGTGGGAGGGGCTATCATAGTGTAATTGATTCATTTCAAGGTGATTCTCATAGTTCTCAATCTTGAGATCGATACTAGAACATGGAGATTGATCTAGTATCAATTATTGAGATCGAGCTTGAGCTGAGGCTTTTCTTAATAGAGATACGTAATTAGGATTGATGTTGTTTGGTTAAGATGCATTATATTAATTTTAATTACAAAATCAATATTAAATTTGTACTCAATCTCAAATATGTACTCAATATCAAAACCTTATGTTCGAAATTTAATAGAAATACATTTTTAAAAAATAATTTATTAAAATGTAATATGCTCAATTAGTCTTATGATCTACTTGATTATGTTATTATAATACACCACCCTGGAAAGAGTTAGTACTTGAGTTGTTCGATCATGAGACCAACAAAAGAAATGACCTAAATTCAACTACTTATTGAGCCAATCTAGAGTACCTTGTGAGAAATCAAGATAATTTATATCCCTAGCCACACACATATATTCATATTTCTATCTTGTCCAATCTTTTCCTATAATGATTTTTTTATATGCCCTCCCCATTAAGTTTCTTGTCCATCTATATATCGAATCTTTCCTAGTATAATTACCCATTCATGACCCATTAGTCTTTCAAAGAACATATATCTAAGTGTTCATGTGTTTGTGTTTATTTATTTGTTTTCCTAGGGGTTTGTGTATCTGTTTAGCTGTGGGAGTGTGTAAACATTTGTGCATGTTGGATTAAGGAGTATGTGTGTTTATTTTTATCTCTCTATGTTTATGTCTATGTATGCATTTGGGTCTCATTAGTTGTTTATGTCTATCAATTTATCGGTCTCTGTGTTTTTTCTTATGTGTTTTTTGATGTGTGATCCTTTTTAGGTTTTTGTTTGTGTTTGGGTTCCATGCCATTCATCTGTTAGTCCATATATATTTAAATACAATTGTGTATTTATTTGTCGATACACATCCACATCAATTAATCATTATCTATGTGGATTGGCCTATCTATCAATTTTTAATCCATATCACCATTTGTTTTTGTATATATGTCTATCTATCTCTCTCTTCATTTTTTGGTTGGTTTGTTCTTTAGTATATATGTCAATTTATCTATCCATCTATTTTCCATCCTTATATTGGTGCATGTATGTGTGTAGGGTTATGAGAAAAAGAGATGGATATTTTATGAACTCATATCTTCTTTTTAGGTATGTCATTCTGTTCTGTTTGTTTTTGAGAAAAAGAGTAGTTTTTGGAAATTTCCAGAGTACATGATGGGTACTTATAAGTACACGCTATGTACTCGATTGTCGTGGGTAGCCGTTTGCTACCCATGTAATGGGTGAACACATGGTTTTTTGGGGTGAACTATAGGCCGCCTAAAGAGGTGACCGATAAAGGTAAGTAGATGATGTGTTCTTTTAAAACCCAGGTTGTGTAAGTTCTATTTATTTCATTAAACATACCGAGGTCACATCTAGTCGACAGAACAACCTTCTTCTCCATTCCTCTCTTATAGGAGTGACTGTATGATATGATTTGTCTCTGAGCCCCTGACTCTCCATCCATTTTCCAAATCGACTGTCATTGATTGTGTTTGAACCGCCACGTAAGCTCTTCTTTCTTATAGAGCCTCTTCTACTGATTTCTTCTCACTCGTGAGATATCCCTGATTGAACATTTTAGATGTTTTTATAGATCTAACCCATTATATGGAAATTGAAGGCTTGAAGCTCACATATACCAATTTTACAATGCTAAGGTAGGTGGTTTGTGCCTTTCTGTGGTTATTCATCGAGTTAAATGTTCAAAAGTGCCAAATTCCTTTGTTCGGGGAATTGTTTCATTATGGTTCTTAACCTGGTATTTTCTGTCAATGCCTTGTGTGCTTGAGTAGAGAATTTATGACTGTAAATAGGTTAATTTTCCTTTATATGGATGTGTTTATCAGGTTTTCCTGATATTTACCATTTGGTCTACCTTTCCATGTTTGACTGCTTAGTTTTCTATGCTTCGTATTGTTAGTGTGGAGTGAATTTATCTGACATGTTGGGAGATAATGTTGAGTATTTAGAGAAGTATTTTTTTGATTACATTATATTCCATATACCGTTTATGCATGATTTATTACATATGGCTATGGGAACCTGGTAAAGTAGACCATCAGAAGAATTGACACCGATGTTTTCTACAGAGTCTCTATTTACCTTTACATTGAGAAACCATAGGGGTTTGAATTTGTGCTCCCCTAGAGTGTCTTTAGTTCCTCATTACAAGACCACAATGGGAATTGGATGTTTACTGCTTCCCCAGAGTTTCTGTAGTTACCAATACACGATCACAAGGGGAATTGACAGCGTGTTCTTCCTCAGAGAGTCTTTTCTAAAGCTGAACTATAGGTGTTAGACTATGAGTACATCCAATGGGGGGTTCTTGTGTTTGATTAGTTTATCCAAAGGGGTTAGGCCATGAGTACATCTCAACGGTTTACTTATGATTGTTGTTTGATTAACTAATAAATGAAAATATATGTAATTGATGTTGTAAGATTATATACTTGTGTACTTATATGTTTATTACATCATTTTTCATATTGCCTGCCATATATATTCACTGACTGTTAGGCACCAATCATTGGGTGGTTTCCTACTGGGATTAATCTCACACACTATTTGGAAGATGATTTTGGGCCCAAACATATTATATTGTAGTAGGTCTAGATAAGGGAAAGCTCTTGGCTACTTTAGATACTGGATTGTTGTGGAGCTGGAGATCGAGGGACCAAGCTGAGGCTTGTGATGCTGCTGGAGTTTATTTGTTTTCATTATACTTTAGTTTAGTACTCTATTCTAGCACTATGACATGTTTGGATTCATTCCTAGACATATGTGTCATGCATCATTTATATATGTGTGATCCGGTTGTTTATTACTCCTGCTGTTTACTTATAGCATGTTATTACTACTTCCGCTATTGTTATCTATTTATATCATTTATGTTACTCTGCCAATGAGGGAATAGTATCCCCACTATCACACAAAAGGCTCTCGCTACTAGTTGGAAGCCTTTGGAGTTTGGGTAAATGTGCTTGAGGCCATGTGACTAACCAGGTACAGGGAACCTCTAGGTGGCACCCTGAATCCGGATGTTATAAAGTGAACATGATTTGTAGAGTTAGTAGTGTAACCTGACGTGTGGATAACAACATGGGTCTGTGAATTTCATTTAGTAGATTCCATGTCTGGTACAAACATGATGTATATTCGTGTTCTAGGGGAGTAGTGTTTGTTAGTCGTTTATAATAACTCGGGCATGTGAACATGATTTAAGTACACACTGGGTGTTAGGAAAACATTCCAGGTGTAGGGGGTATTAGATGACCGTGTTTGGAAGGAATGCATGCCCATGTAAAGGCTTAAAGGAACATTACATGTATTCCAATTATAAAAAACATGAATGTTTTCTTTCTTCTGTTCCCTTATTACACTTCTACATTTCAGTAATTGTTCATCTTGAACTAAGTGTGTGCTTGACCTTGCAGAGTAATTCCACTGACACGTCCTTTGATTATATTACATTTACATGGCAATGATCAGACAATGGACATTGTTGATCAGGAACTACTAGCATATTTTCCTGTAGTGCCAGTCTTGGAACCATCCAATATCCTGGATGTAGGTGCCGATGCACAGTTCCAAGAGGGCTTCAAGAGGTTCATGTAGACCTTTTGAGGATTACCACATCCTGCCCCTTATTTGGAAAAGCTAACATGTTCTTTTCAATAGAATCATCCTCTAACCGTCATAGGGGAAGGAGGACCTCAAGATGTAGAGTCCTGATTAGAATCCATGTTGTTTATCATCGAGCATATAGAGATGCCTCTAGAGATGAGGGTGAAGGTCGCTATGTATGTGTTTCTGGATTCCACCAAGAGATGCTGGGATGTGATCTCACAGGTGGGACACCAGTAGGTTATGACTTGGGATGAGTTCCAACATGCCTTATATGACTACTTTTACCCTGTGAATTTGAGGGCTGATCGAGCCCAATAGTTCATGAGTCTGGAGTAGGGTACTCTTTCAGTTATGGAGTATTCATCTCGCTTCACAGAGCTGCAAAGCTTCACACCCATCCCAATAGGTTATGAGTTATTTATGGAGAGAATGTTTGAGGATGTTCTTAGGCACGAAATCTGATCTCATGTAAACATCTTCTAGTTGAATTCCATCACCACTATATTCAACCAGGCACTGATCAAGGTGTGAAATATGAGGGATTATGGAGCTGGTAGCCAGGGAAGTTTGGCATCTAGAGTTGGTACCCCTCAGAGTGACAGTAGGAAGTGCCGTAGGGAGTCTACAAGAGAGGATATGAGGTAGAGGGTTACATATTTTAGTAGCTAGGTGGTGTGCTACAAGTGCAGGGAGAGCAGTCATACGAGGCCACATTGTTTGAGAGAACTATTGGAGTGTCGATCATGTGATAAGATGGGATATCTTCTACGGTTATATAAGTTTTCTCATGGGTAGCTAGTGACAGAGGTTCTATGACTTTGCGTTTAGGAGTAGGACCACCAGTTTCTCATCAGTCTGGGAACTAGTGTTCTTCCGGCCATTCATGCTGAAGTGGAGGTCACAACCATGGTAGCCAGTCGGTAGGCTCATAGCGACAACATGGTGGATCATCTCAGGGTGGTCTGGTAGGGACCCAAGGCTATGGTGTCGGCAAGACTTTTGCAGTGGAGCAGACCTTGTAGGAGTAGGATACTAACCCCTCTACAATCAGAGGTACTATTCTTGTTTCCTTAGTTTTAGATTCTACACTTTTTCATACAGTGTCTTCTTATAGATTTATATTTGATGTTGTTGTGGTGATCATTGGGATATGTATCTTCTCTTATATTGATATCATGACATTAGACACTTTGTTGGGGACAAGAAAGGCTACTGTACATCAGTTAGTTGAGTTCCCTCTTGAGTTTGGTACATGTCACTTATTTTGAGACATCTATGTCTCAGAGATGACATGCTATGATTTCACCCTTGGAAGGGATTTGTTAGTTCACCTCTAGGGTTTTGTTGATTTCTATCACCCCAGGGTGAGTTTTACGTCACCAGAGGTTGGTATGTTTCTGCAAAAGGGAGAATGGGATGTTTAGGTAAGCAGAGTTGGACCCAAGAATCACGGGTTGGGAGGAGTTACAACCCAGATTGCTGGTATATATTCTGATGACCAGGGAACTTCATAGATGGACTTTTCTCTAGTGGTGGAACTTTTTAGAGATGTCTTTCTAGAGGACAATCATGTTTTCTTCCAGAAAAAGACGTAGAATTTTCTATTGATCTTGTGTCTGAAATGGAATAGGTGTACATTCATCATTATAGGATGGATAAAAAAGAGTTACAAGAGCTCGAGAAAAAGTTGGAGGAGTTGCAGGAAATGGGTTTCATCTGACCCAGAACTTCTCCTTGGGGTTCGCGTATTCTATTTTTGTGAAGAAGGTGGATAGTACCCTTAGACTTTGTGTAGATTATTGGAAGTTAAACCAATTCATGGTCTAGAAATGACATCACATACTAAGGATTGATAAACTATTTGATCTTCTCTGAGGAGCCAGAGTGTTCTCAAAGATTTACATGAATTCGGGTAATCATCAGTTGTGTGTTAGACAATCTAATATACCTCTTACAGCCTATCGGAGCAAGTATGGTCTATATGATTATGTGGTTATCTTGTTCCATCTCACGAAAACACCATCAGTTTTCATGGAACTGATGAAACGATTGTTCCATCCATACATGGATTCTTTTGTGGTAGTCTTTTTGGATGATATCTTGGTGTACACCCACACTCGAAACAACCATTCCTCACATATTAATATCGTTTTTAGTAAAATGAGAGAACATTTTTTATATGATAAGCATAAAAAATACCACTTTAGGATGAACCAAATTCATTTCCTGGGTCATGTAATCTCAAAGATAGGAGTATCAATAGACCTAGAGAATGTGAGAGCATTAGTTTCTGAGGAGCATCCGAAGAACATTTTTGAAATATAAAGTTTTATAAGGATGTCTGGTTACTATATACATTTAATATAAGAATTTTTATTTATATATGTTCCACTGATGATCCTAATTAAGAATGGTACAATATTTTTGGGGAAATTTGTTTTTGAGTCTACCTTCCAGGAGCTGAATGGGAGGTTAACATCAGTAATGATACTATTTTTTATTGAATCAGGCAAGAGCTTTACTATTTACTGTGATACATCAGGTATCTAGATGGGAGAAGTACTTTTGTAGGGGGAAAGAGTCATTGAATATGAGCCTCAATAGTTGAGGCCACAGGACAGGAATTACCCGACACATGATCTCAAGTTTTTTGTAGTTGTTCATGCTTTATGCTATTGGAGACATTATATTCTGGAAAAAAAATTCATTTTTCACCGACCAAAAAATTATGATGTATATCTTCACTCTGCGTGGTATGAATCGGAGACATCAAAGGTGTGTTGAGTACCTTTAGTCCTTTGACATTGAGCATACCTACACGCCTGGGAAAGGAAACTTAGTAGTCGATGCATTTTGCAGGAGGACTCAGATACATGGAGTTCAAGAGGCTAGAAGTGAGTGGAATCTTATGGATCTATTCTCTAAGAAGCATGTGGAGGTTCATGATAGATAGTGTAAGATGTTTTATTATTCTATAGTTATTACATATACTCTTGTTGATCAAGTGTGAATAAAAATGCTATCAGATTCTGAAGGCCTAGTTCTATGAGAGAGTGTGTCAGGAGAGGACCCTATTCCTTGATGGACCACAGGTGAGGATTAGATCTTGTGTTTCACTAGACACGTATGGGTGTCCGTTGACATACACGAGGAGATGATGCATAATTTCCATTCCTCAGTTTGGGCAGATCATATTGGAAACTCCAATATGTATCATTATCTACACTATCAGTATTGGTGGCTAGGTATTAAGAGAGATGTTTCTATGATTCTCCTGAGGTGTTCCACTTATTATAAGGTGAAGCCGGAGCATCAGCTACTAGTAGTACTACTGCAGAAGTTAGCCATTCAAAAGTGGAAGTAGAACGATGTCACAGTGGACTTTGTGATAGGTTTACTAAGGTCTCCTCGAGGGAATGATGCAGTATGGGTTGACACTGAAAGACTCATGAAGGATGCTCATTTCATTCAAATCGAGGAGACCTTTAGTGTAGATGATCTTGTAAGGTTGTACATATGGGATATTATATATCTACATGGGGTTCCATACCCCATTGTTTTAGATAGGGACCCACATTTTACTTCTCAGGTTAGGAAAGGATTAAAGAGGGCTTTGGGTACACAAGTACCTTTGGTTACGACATTCCATCCCCAGATAGATCGCCAGTCTGAGAATACGATTCAGGTGGTGGAGGAAAATTTTCAAGAATACAGCCTCGATTTTGGAGGTTCTTTAGAGAAGCACATACCTATTGTTTAGTTTTCCTAAAATAATATTTTCAAGTAACTATTTAGATGGAGCCTTATGGGGATTTGTATGGTAGGCCATACCAATCAACCCTATGTTGGATAGTGGCAGGAGGGGAAGCTATTTCGGGATCACAACTTTTCCAGGATACCACATAGAAGATAAAGTTGATTTAGAAGAGGATGAATAATACATTGTCACGTTATAAGTCTTACGAAGATCGATGGAGATGACATCAGGAGTTCGAGTTCGGAGATCCTATTTTCCTCCATGTCACACCTATATTGGGACACGAGAGGATTAGGAGGAATGGTAAGCTTTAACTGAGATACCTCTGGCTGTTTGATGTTTTGGTGTGATTTTGGCCGGTTTCCTATTGGCTTCATTTACCTCAGAGGTACCTGGCTATACATGATGTCTTCCACATTCCACATCTACGATGTTACTTCTCAGACCCATATCATGTTTTCCACCTTGCGGTGGTTGAGATGGAGGTGGACACATCGTTTGAGGAGCATTCTATTTGGATTGTTGATCATAGTGAAATGGTTTTCCATGGCCAGTCTGTTCCTATAGTATGAGTGCTATGGCAGCACGTGAAGGCACATGAAGATACTTGGGAGAGGGAGGCCGATATACGATCACAGTGGCTGTAGCTATTCAAGGATTATTGTTCTACACCATCTTGGAAGGTAAATTTCGGGATAATTTTATTTAAGGGGGGATGTTTTTAAGAAACCAGATATTATTTTCAGTTATCTCTTTATATTCTGATTTTTTTTAGAAAAAATTGGTTTTTTTTAAAAAAATTAGGAGTACAGGTCTTGTACTTGATTTCCATAGGTATCCATGTGCTAGCCGTGTAATGGCCAAACACATGGTCTTGTGGGGTGACATGTAGGCCACCTAAAGTGGGTCCTGATAAAGGAAAGTACACACTACATACTTTTAAAAGAAATTCCATGTACATTATTTTTATTTCACTAAATGGACAGGGGTTACATATAATCAACAGAACACCCTTATACTTCATGCGTCTTATCTAAGAGCAACTGTACAACATGATTCTTCTCTGATACCCCAACTCACCATCCATTCTACTAATCTACTGTCATCTATTGCATTCTCATCACCATGGTATGTTCTTCATTATCTAGAGCCTCATCTCTTGATTTCTCCTCTCTCATGATATATCCTCAGTTGAATGTTATAAATTGTTTTGTAGATCAATGGAACTATATGGTGATTCAAGCCCTCAGGATCATTTATATTGATTGTACAGTGTCGAGGTTTGTGGTTTTTTCCTTCTTGTACTATGTTTTTGATTTATATGTCAAAAAGTGACAAATAACCTTGTTCAGGGTATTATGTGTTTATCATTCTTATCCCCATATTTTCATGCTATTCCATTTGTACTTGAGTAGATAATTTATGTTTGTAAATATGTTTATTTACCTTTCCATGGATGTTTTTCCCTTGTTTTCTTGATATTGACCGTTTTTTATAGTTTTTCATGTTAGGATGTGTTGTTTTCCATGCCTAGTATTGTTAGGATAGAGTGAATTTATCTGACATGATGTGAGATATTGTAGACTATTTAGCCATGTAGTTCTTGAGGATTACATTGGCTACCATATAACATTTGGGAATTATTGATTACATAGGGCTGTGGGAACCTACTACAGTAGACCATATGCAGAATGGATGTTGAGGGCTTCTCCAGAGTGAATGTTTAACATTACATTGTGATAACATAGGGGGATGGACATTGTGGTCCCCCAGTGTGTCTGAAGTTACTCATTATGATACTACATGGGGAATTGGACATTGAGTGCTTCCCTAGAGTTTCTATAGTTATCTATACGAGACCACATGTGGAATTGACGGTGAGTGCGTTCTTCGAGAGTCTTTTCAAAACATGAACTAGAGGGGTTAGACTTTGATTACTTCCCAGAGGGTTTCCTGTGTTAGATTAGTTTAACCAGAGAGGTTATGATGCGAGTAAACTCCAGAGGGTTACTTATAATTGTTATTTTCTTAACTAATAAATGAAAATTGATGTAATTTATATGGAAGGATTATTTACTTGATTACATCCTTATTTATTGATTCATTTTTCATATGGACTTCCCTATTTGGGTCATGCTTTTTATCCCAAATATATTATATTGTGGAAGGTCTAGATTAGGGAAAAATAGATTCTACATCTAGTAGTTGATTGATGTAGATCTAGAGATAATGTTCTCTAGTTGTTTATTACTCCCTCTATTTACTTATTGAATGTTATTACGGATTATGCCATTGTTATCTGTTTATATCTGATGTGTTACTCTGCCAATGAGGTCATAGTTTACCCAATATCACACCCAAGGCCCTCACGTCTAGTTAGAATCCTCCGGCCATTGGGGAAATGTGGTATAGGCCATGTGAAAAACCGGGTACGGGGAACCTCTGGGTGGCACCAGAAACCAGGATCTTATAGACAGATTGTGTGTGTGGGGAGTTTTTGTCCACATTTTCATCTTCAAAATTTTCACCCATTTATTTGTGTGTCTGTGTGTGTTGAAATGTGTGTTATTATGAGCATGTGAGTGGGAGAAGGATAGAGTTAGGGTCAGGTCATGGGTTCATGTTTGTTAGTGTTCACGAATTCCACTCCCACCCTCAATCCCTCGCTCTCTTTATTTGTGTGTGTGTTTTTATCTCGGTCTCTCTATGAGTGTGTTTTGTTCATATGTTTTTTCATATTTTATTAAATCCTTATTCTCACTTGTTTTTCTTTGTATCAATTTTTTCTCCATTTTTCAATCAATATTTCTATCATTTATCATATCAGTTTATTTTCCTATACATCTGCATATCTATTTATGTGTGTGTAATGGTGTCTATAGTTGGTTCCTATCCATTTTCCATCTACTCATATATTATTTCATCCTCAAGTTGGTCTGTGTGGGAATTTTTATATGAATTTTCATTTTTGTGTGTGTGTGTTATGCGTTAATATATATTTATTCCTTACCTACATTTATAAATTCAAGGTCAAATTTTATATAAATACCTAAATTGATATATGGATTTCATTTTCACATTAAATTTGATTTTACAAAATTTATTAACTATGAAAATTAGGGAAATGAATTTAATAAAACTAAATTTAATGAAGAACAATAAAAAACTATGCAATGAGTGAATACTAAATCATAATCCATTTTCACTCATATTAATTATTTTATGAAAAAAATTGTATTAAAAATATATCAACCGACCCTTTAAAAACTATTGTATGATCTAAAATTTCAAAAAAAATATTACATAATACCATTTTATAAAATAAATTTTCATTATAGGCTAAAACAAGAAATTTTAAAGTTTAGTTTCTTGGAAATAAGAAACATAATACAAGAAAAAATAAAACATAATTCAAATCCACCTTATGGGATTATTCATGGGTTCATTCTAATTGATTTAACAGTAACTCCTATCTAGTGTAATTAATAACTTGGAAAGTGGTGAATAGGAGGCCTAGTAAGGGAAACTGTTTACATGAGAACATCTGGAATACCAATAAAAACATGAGGAATTTCATTAATTCATGAGAATATAATAATAGTACATATCATAATAAAAATATAATGTATCAAAACATGTATACGTGGCCAAAACATTTCAATCGTACAGTCATAAAAATTTCAAAATGATTTCATAATGAAAAATTACCCTGTTTATTCGCCTAGGTATCACAAAACTTGTCATTTCTAGAGATTTAATTGATTAACCAATGTATTAGAGAGCTATCATGGAATGAAATTCATATTTATTAATTAATGTGATCCACATGGATCATAATCAATCATTTCATTAATAACCTGTGGAGAATAAATAACGATTTTTTGGTTAAAACAATGTTATATAGAAGTTATTAAAGACATGATCATTACAACATTTTTAGCCCAAAAATTGGAATTTGGATTTATTGTGTGTAAATATGAGAATAAAATAACTAATTTTTAAATATATGTGAAAAAATTTGAAAAATAAATTGGTTAGGTGAATCAAAAAAAGAATAGAAAAGATAACTTCTTATATTGAAAGAATAATTTGAGATGTAAATTTGGCAGCATGACAGGTATAAAAAGTGGTTTTAGAAAAGGGTAAAATTAGAGATTAAAATGATGTAACATTGATAAAATATAATTTTTAAGTACGATTATTATATATATGATAATAAAAAATTAAAACAAAAACACTTAGAGGAAAAATACAAAAAGTGTAACTTGGATTTAAGAGAATGGAAGGATAATTCCCTTTGCATGATGAGTTACTCCTAGATTTTGATGAATGGAACCTAGGGGACCTTCAGACACCTTGGGGGATGCAATGGGAGGAAAACCTACAACAAAATTGTGTATTAATGATTTGAAGTGAACATGATAGGTTAAACTAGTGGGCATTTTTAGAAAAAGTGGAGAATTTTTTAATAATTTCCAAATATAGGCCTTATAAATCTAGGTTGTTGAACAAGTATAACCATTGGCTTAAACATGGATTTTTTCTTTGGTTTTGTACATTTTGGACATATTTTTTGTTATTTATTCCCACCAAATACAATTATATGTTTATATTAAATCATTTCTCAGGGAAATGTAATGTTTCCACAAAATAATGTTTTTAAACTCAATATATCCATATTATATTTCTAAAGTAAAATATAGATATGGAAATTTATTAAAATATATTAATATAATTGATACTAATAAATCAACAAATTTTAAGTTCTGGATTTTTGTTAATTTATTATTACTTCATTATAAAATCATTATTAATTCTCTAAATATATTGGAAAACCCCAAACAATATTTTTATTATTCATGGAATAATGAAGTATTCAATAAAATTCTTAAAAGATCAGTGTAACAAAATTTTGACACACTGATTTCAAAAATGATGTTTATTTTATCAAAAAAAGAATAAAATCATTATAATTTTATCTTTCACATATAAATATTCTTATTAAAAAAATTGTGGGGGGGAAATTCATATTAAAATTTCTGTAACTTAAAATATTTCTACTGACACAATTAAATTATGTAATCATATATATATTTAAATAATTTTTTTATCATACTATTTTATTAAAATTAATAATATTCATCATCACATTGTTTACTATAAAAATTCACATCATTTCTTAAAATTACAATTTTCATTCTAAAAATCAATTTGTCAATTTAAATCTTATTTAAACATATATTTTTATTAATAAAATCAATTAATGTATTAAAAAAAATTATACAATGGAATTACACTTTATTTAACTATGACCTAGACAAGTGACCCCTTATAACACCCACGTACGATGTAATAGTAATGTGTGAAATGGTAATATATTCATGGGGAGGCTCTACATTCATCAGAAGAGTGGTAATTTACAATAAATTGAACTTCTCCCAAAGGTGATTTCATTCTTACTTTACATGTTAAAGATTATGTTGGGATTTGTCAAGGGAGAACCCAAGTGATGCCACCTACCTCCCTTGTTCTAAAAAATGGTCTTCATACTGCATGAATATACTAGTTGAGGCCATCACATCCCATTTGTCCATTAATTATCCAATTTTATTTCGATATTTAAACAATAATTAAAACAATAAAATTGTTAGCATGATTAAATTTTAAAATTGTCATATTGTCCAACTGTCATATTAACCACTGGTCATATTTTACCAACGGTCATATTTTACCAATGGTCATATAACGATCAAATATCAATGGTAACATTTCCATTTAAACATTATAAATTCCACATAAATTTAAAATAGATAGAGTTTTTTAGAGAATAACATATATATTCAGGAAATAAAATATAATTTAAAATGTCTAGGTTGTTACATTCTTCCCCCTTATTGAAATTTAATCCATGAAATTTTAAATTCATTATCTCAGTTGAGAAAAGGTGTTGGAACTTATATCTCATTGTTTCCTCTGGTTTCCACATAACATCTTCATTTTTATGGTTCCTCCACAACACTTTGCTAAGGTGGGTAGTCTTTTGGCATAGAACCTTGTCTCTATGTACCATGATCTCCAGTGCCTGCTCCTCGTATGAGAGTTCATGATTTAGTTTTACCACCACCTGATTTAGTACATGTGAGGGATCAGGTATGGACTTTCTCAAGAGATATACATGGAATAGATAATTTACATGAGCTCGATTTTGTGTAAGTGCAAGACAATAATCCAATGCTCTATTGAGATCATTGATTTTAAAGTAGACAATGTACCTGGGTCTAGGATTTCCTTTATTCTGAAACTACATGACTCTCTTACATGGTGGTATTTGAAGGAAAATGTAGTCACCAATATAAAAATCAAAGTCCCTTTGTTGGTTGTCAATATATTTATTATAGAAACTATAGGAATCTATTATGTGTTTTTTGGATGGAAGGAACCTTTTCTATCATATCTTTCACAAGATCAGTCCCAAACAAATTTCTCTCAGCAACTTCATTACGAAAAACATGTGTTATACAATGCATACTATATATAACTTCATAGGGTGACAATAACATAAACATGTGGAGTCTATTTTTATATGATAAATCAATTAACGAGAGGTGTTACTCACATACCTCTCCAAACATGATTGACCATGTTCTCATCGAGTACTCGAGTGTCTAAATAGTCCTTTTAGATTAGCCATTAGTGTGGGGGATATAGGACATATAGAAATTCTATTAAATTTTCAGAGCTTATTGAAGAATTCTCTAGAATTTAGATGTCAACCTTGGATCATGACTAGAAGTTATAGAATGTGGAACCCAATGAAATATCAACACTTTATTTCTGTAAATAATGTCATGTTTATCAAGAGATAAATCTCCCCGAATAGAGATGAAATGGGTTGTCCTGGTGAGTAGGTCCACCATAATCCATATCAAACTATTTCATTTTGATGTTCTTGGGAGACTAGGGATAAAGTACTTGTGATATTATCCCACTTCCATGTTTGTATGGGTACTACTTGTAATACCCCATTAATAAAATTTCACTCTTCCTTCCCTTGTTGACACACCAAGAATCTTTTTGTGTAGTTATCAATATTCATTTTCAAATTATAAGACTAATAATTACCATGATGGTCCCAATACATTTTAGTGATTCAAGAATATCTAGATATTGTATACCCAGGGACTTCTTACATAAGTTCATTCTCTATCTCTAGAAAAGATGGAACACATAGCCTTGTATGCAATTTTAGCACACCTTCTTGATCAATATTTAACTCATGAATCTTCTTATTTTTCACACCCTCTATCATCTATTGTAACATCGAATCTCCTCTTTCATATTTCTTGATCCTATCTAGTAATGATGGTAGAGAATTAATTTGATATAAGATTGATGAGGTCCCTTCCTTCATGATTCCCATGTACAACCTTACTGTGTCCTTATTCAATGTATCTACATGAATCCCATGATTCCCTAGAATCATCATGGGTCCTTACTCATGAATCTTTTTATTTTTCACACCCTCTATCTTATTTTGTAACATAGAATTTTCTAATTGAGTTTCTTTGACCCTATATAGTAATTATGGTATAGAAATCATTTGACATAGGATTGATGAGGTCCCTTCCCTCATTATTTCTAGGTACAACCTTCCTGGGTCCTTATTCGAAGGATGTACATGAATCCTCATCACTACCCACACAATAGGGTCTCTCCAATATAATTCATCATCAACAATATGTCCTCTTCCTAGGTGATAATAAAATTAAAAATAAAATATTTTTTGATGTTAAAACCATATACTTTTTTTATGTTCAATTCATTTTGTGTCATAATATACTTCATAATTTTTTTTCCTTCTTATATATCTCATTTCTCTCAAAAAAGTTAGTGGATTCATATATTTAAAACCAAAATTTCTTTAGCTAGATCTGAGTAAGGTGTAGGATAATTTTACTCATGAATCTTTAACTATCAAGATACATAAGCAACAACCTTGTCATTTTACATGAGGATGCACACCATCCATTTTTAGAGATGTACCACTAAAATTAAAAAATCCTTATCTGATAGAGGGTAGTTTTTATAGAGGTGTAGTACCAAATATCTTCATAGGTAATGGAAATTTTCTTCACACTCTTTAGTGAAGATGAAAAAAACCCCTTTTGAGTTAAATTGGTTAGTGGATTGGAAATTCATGGGGTTTTCCCAAAAATCCAATAATTTCCTCCTAAACATAGAAAATTATGAATCTCAGTTAATGTTGTAGGATGGGGCCACTCCTCCACAAACTTTTTCATGGAAGGGTCAACTGATATTCATTCATTTGTTTTATTTTCCCCATGAAATCATCTTGTGGTAACCAAAATTCACATTTGTTGAAATTTCCTAATAGCATCTCCTTCCTTAGTGTTTTCAATAAAACCCTTATATGATCTTAACACTTTTCATGATTTATGGAATATATCCAAACATATTAAATAAAAACTACTAAAGTATTATCACGGTTATCCTTAATGACTATATTAACAAAATAAAAAAAAATATAGAAGGATTATTATTCAAACTGAATGGAATAACAACAATCTCAAAACACACATATATTGATCAGATAATAGTCATTGGAATATATTCATTCTTCACCCAAAATTAATGATAACCAAATTAAAGAACAATCATGGTGATGAATTGAGCCCCACTTATCAATTCAAATAAATCATAATTCCTTGGGATAGAGTAATTTTTATTCACTCAAATATATTTATGTTCTATACAATTAATGCATTGACTCCTTGATCTATAATTGTTGTTGACAATGAGAGTAGGTGATCCCATGGAGACACACATGGAAAGTTAAATTTCCTCTCAAAAATATCATGAATTTGTTTATTTAAATCCTATGGATACAAATATTCCATTCTATATAGGGTCTTTAAGATCATCTTGGATCTAGGTATGAGTTCATTGATAAATCTACCTCTCTTTATGGGGTATTTCTAGGTAACTCATCAAAAAATACATCAATTTAATCAGGATTTATGGGGAAATTTTATATGCTTTTATTTATTATTCCACCTCACCAATCATCTCCAAAAATAAGTAAAGGGGAGGTTCTTCTTTATAGAGATTATGTTATTATATATCTCCTCTGAAATTTGTGGTAGGTTTTTCATTCAGGACTACTACAATTTATTGGCATCGGAAATTGATCTTAGAATTATGCTTTGGGAGCCATTCCATCCCCATTATAGTGTTGAATTCAATCATGGGAATGAATACTAGATTTTCGATGAGATTGTTCTTTAAAAAATCAATACTAGTGTTTATAAATACTATTTATGATTGGATAATCCCTCAAAGAGTCTTCCCTCATAACTATACTTTGAGTAGTTTTCGGACTGATTATATATTCATTGAAAATATGGATGAAATAAAGGAATTCATAGAACCATAATCCAAAAATGTACATGCTACCTTTGAGAGAATAACGAGAGTACCGGCCATGAAAAAATTTGGAGACTCAACATCATCCTTCCTGAACAAAAAATTCCATCATTTCTTTTTTTCCTATGTTGAGGATGATTGTTATTCTCTTCTATTAAATTTGGATTTGGATAGTGATCAGAAATGTTCTCAAGATGTCCACACATTAATCATTGGACATCAGGCTGGGCCCACACCATATTCTATTTTTCACTAGTGTTCTTAAGTTGGGGATTCACCTCACTATGATTGTTCTGAGTTATATAGTCATCTATTTTACACGTTTATCATGTTTGACTCCAGAGTAATAATTTCTATGAATTCTTCTTCCCAAATTTGTTGCATGTTATATGTTTCACTTGTTTTCCTTCTCATCCATGGTCAATATTCCTCTCAAATTTGTCTCCACATATCTTTTCATTTCATTCAATTTTTTTTACCACTTTATGTATCTGAGCTCAATTTTAACCATAATAGAACTATGCACTATATCCACTTAAAATTAGAAGTCTTCATAGGCTTGATACCTCCACAGATGAGATCTTAGTACAATGAATAATCTATAATCCTTACCATTATGGGCCATAAAAAACCTATATATATAATGAGAATGTATTGTAATTTTCATGTCATAGCTTCCAACAAATTCATTTTTTTCTAGTTTTGTTCTAGGAATTCCTTCTATATTTTTTCTAACATTAAAAGGGGAAAATATTTTTTTAAAGGTTCCCCTATACACTTCCCACTCCATAACATTAATATCCCTTCTAGGATTTGTTTTTTAACAAGTTTTTATCACATATCTGCTTATCCCTCTAAGAGGTATAAAACATGAGTGAGTTTCTATTATTATAAATAATGACTTATGCGGTGATCTTTTCTATAGAGCATATCCATTATTTAGAAATCAAAAGTTTCGAAGATCAACTGAATTAATGTGGTTGAGGATTCATAAAGGAATCAATAAAAAGTTTTTCCCTTTGAGGTAAATCTATTCACTCAACTTGATTTATGTAATTTTTCATAACCTGATTTTTTTGATTAATTATTCTCATGATGTTTTCTATTCTAGATTCCATCAGTGTGTCATCAAGACAAGGTTTCTTGCTTTCATCATTTAAATTGTTCCACTTATTTATCAGAATTTTCATAAACAATAAAACTTTATTTAGAAATATGTTTTCATTTAAGAATATTATAATTCCAAATGAATTTTGTGTCTTAAAACATTGGGATTAAATTTTTTAATCTTTAACAAAAAATGATTTTTATCTAAATATAAAATATTCGTTCATGAAAAGCTTGTGATTTAGCAAATATATGACTAGAGATTGTTAAACTAAGAATGAAAAAATGTTTATTTTCATTCACCAGTTCCCATTCACATCTTGATCAATGTGGTGTTTTTGGGTATTACCCCAAGATACGTATTTGTCTGAGCCACATTCTAAAGCTTGTATCAGGACATGGATTTCATTTATCCAAAAACACTTACTTAATATTGCACCCAAATAGAATAATGTTTACTTATATTTAAACATTCATATTGGGTTCATAATAAAAATTTATATTCCATGTATACACAAATAACTAAACCATATTTTGAGACCAACATTACATCCCACATTTTAACTACATATATTTTCATTGTATTATACAAACAATGTATCTTTTAATGTATAGTTTTATAGAAATAATGAAACCAATAAATGGGAACATAAAAAATATTATAATACACATGAAAATATTCTTTATGGGTTCATACTAAGTACATATACTATAATTAGTACCCTAGGAAAATACATCAAATGAAAGGGGTGAGTATGAGGCCCATAAAGGGAAATATTTTTACCTAAGAACACGAGGAATATCAAAAATTACATGAGTAATTCCATTAATACTTGGGAAGTGAAAAATAATACATATAATTATAAAAAATAACATGAATAATAACATGGATATGTGGATCAAAAATTCAAATGAGACATTCAAAATCATATCATAATGGTTTGTCACCATGGTGCCATAAATGAAAATTACAATGGTTATTCACTAAGGAATCACAAAACATGTCATCTATAGATATTAATTTCTCTACCCAATTCATTAGAGTGATATTAGGGAACAACATTTAGAGGTATTAAATAATTTTACCCACATATACCACAACCAATGATTTCACTAATATCCCATGGAGAATAACGAGTGTGTTTTTTATCAAAATTGTGGCAAAAAAAGAGATTAAAGATATTATCATTACATTATTTTTAGAAAAAAATTTGGAATATGGGATTATTATGTTTAAATACCTGAATAAATTAAATTACATTTTATATAGGTGAATAAAAATATAAAATAAATAGGTCTTAGTATCCATAATAAAAAAAATATAATTTCTTGAATAGATTGAAAATTATGAAAAGTAAATTCATCCACACGACAAGTATAAAATTTGGTTTTATAACATCATTAAATGATAGGGGAAATGGGTATAAAATTGATAAAAAAAAAATTGGAAATATAGGTTATAACCGAAATGATATTAAAAAATAGAAATCATAACAACTATAAGATATATACGAAAAGAGGATATTTAATTGAAGAAAAAGAAGATAGATTCCCTTACCATGAAGAGTTACTCCATGATATTGGGTAATGGATCCTAGAGGGATTGAATAAAAATTTGAAGGATTCTTCAGGAGTAAAAACTACCATCACACTATGGATAATGTATTGGGAGTGAAGATGAAAGGTGAAATGGGTGCGTTTTTATAGAAAAAGTGGAGGATTGATTTAATAATTCATTAATACATGCCATAGAAATCTTGGTTGTGGAAAACGAAAAACCATTTCATTACTAATAGTTTTATAAATTTGGGTCATTTTTTTTATTTTAACCAAAATTAATGGACAATAATATTCTATTACTTCATTTGAAATGGAAAAATAATGATTCCACAAAATAAGTTTTTTAAATTCAATGTTTCTATTTCAGACGTTTGAAAGTAAATTATAGGTATGGAAATTGATTAAAATATATTAGAATACATGATATTAATATTAAAAAGGGTCATGAATTGTGTTTATTTAATTATTAAATTATTATGAGATAATTATTAAGTCATTAAACATACCAAAAAACAAAAAGTGTATTTGTAATATTCATGAAAAAATAATATATTTAAGAAAAATATCTTAAATTCACCCTAACCTAATTTTGATATTATGGTTTAAAAAATTAGATTAATTATATCATAATAATTTTATAAATATGAAAATATTTACTTTTATGTATAAAAATATTTATTTATAAGAAGAATTAGTTGGTTGAAAATGCATAGTAAAATTTGAGACACATAAAAAAATCCAATGACATAATAACATTATTTTTCTATTTTTATTTATATAAGATTGTTTTTATAAAACTATTTCAATAAAATAAATATTATTAATAGTAACATAATTTATTTAAAAAAAGTATATCCTTTCTAAAAATTACAATTTCTATGTTATAATAAATATAGAAAATTCCATCTCACTTAAACCTATATTTTAATTGAGGAAAACTATTAATGAAATAAAATGTTTACTTATACAAAGCTATTACATTTTAATTAACTGAGTCATGAAAATGTAATCCCTTATAAAATTCAAGAGTTAGCTAAGGATAAGGATTGAAATGGTGTTAAATCATTGGGTGGCTCGGCTAACATCGACTGAGTGGTAATTTCCACTAACATAACCTTCTAATATAAGAAATTTCAATCTATATTAACGTTTTAAATCTCATTTTTGGCATGGTCAAGGAAGAACCCCACTGATGCTACCTCTATCCCATTTTTTGTCAAATGGGATTCATACAACATGACTCTACTAGTTGAGGACATCACATCTCATTTATAAAATAATTATCCTATGTCATTTTTACTTATAAACACTAACTATAACATTAAAATTATTTCCAAGAGTAACATTCCCAATGGTCATATTGAACAATTTTTAAATTAACCAATTGTAATATTTTCTTAATAGTCATATAATGGTTGAATCATTGTTGTCAACTTTCCCATTATACTATATAAATAATACTTCAATTTTAAAGAGATATGGTTTTTTGGTGTTTAACACACATTTTGAATAACAAAATATCATTTTAAATGTTTGGGTAATTAGAAAACAAATCTCCCAATATTTAAAAGAATGGAAAATATGAAAACTGATTCTTTATTTTTATTTAATATTATAACGTTTGGCAGGTTTTCACAAAAAAAATATCATATTGAAAAACCAAAATCTTATTCTAATAGTAAATAACAAACCTATTATTGTGAAAACATTTTTAATCCTCCATGATGAACAAAATTAACTACATTATTTTTATTAAAAAATGAATGGTGGATCCTTCCAATGGTAAATTCTTTCTTCCAAAATCAAAGTACGGTTCAGAGGATGATACTTACACTCTTTCAACTACTCATAAAAGATCATGTTTTTTTCTAAATGAAACAACCTCATTGTTTCATTTCTTCCTGTGTGAGCAATTATGTTTGATGGGACAAGTTTTACTTAACCTATATGTGAATAAATACTCTATTTCATACCATTATATCACATTCTAATTAATCATTTAAAAATAAAGATTATAGAAGACATTAAATAAAATTACTACAAACTCTAAATATTCCATTAGAATAAATCATTGAAAAATATTGTGGGAGGGTATCCTTAATTAACAACATTTTATATGTTAAAATTATCTAAAAATTTTTATGAAAATTATATTACTCATGGAAAATTTTTAATAAACAAATTTAGCTCACTCATAAAATTATGATAAATATAATTTTTCACCCAAATAATATTGTATTTATTCAGTTATATCTATTTATTGTAAACTAAAGGTCATATGGACTTTATCTTTATCATTCCAAAAATGGTATTTCACCAATAGAAATAGATTTGAACAAATTTCGGACAATATGAATTGTTTAATAAGATGTTAAAATATGAGCAGTATGTACCATATTTTATAGAAGAACTAATATATCAGATAGTCATGTATTTGGTTTCTAGTGGAAAACTAGTTTTAACGGAATCGTTTCACGCACAAAAATATGATCTTATAAAAAAAATATGTAATACTTCTCATCGTTATCATAAAAAATGAATCAATAATTTTACAAGAAAAAATATAGTTCATGAACCCCTTCCTCCAATGATACCCCTCCAGGTATAGAAATGAATAATGATAGATAATGACCACTGAGTCCCGCCATCATAGGCCCCATGTAGGTGACTAGCAACAAGGGTATACTTTTCACACAATATGGAAGGAATTTCCCTTTATTTAAGACAAGACCTTGAGATATGATGGATTAACCTCAAAAGAACTCCAATACATAATATGAAATAAAAATAATATCCATCCCACATGTAAGTTTAAAATAGAACTGATACTAAAAAAAGTCTCTACTCTAAAGTACAAAAAATAAATATAATGAAGTTACTCAAAAACTATCCCAAATCCTGAGCTAGTAACTCCCATCACTGTCTATATAGTACTCCTAGAAACTCAAAATAAGTTTTATAAATGTAAGGTTAGAATATAGGTATACACTGTTAGAAAACCAATGTGTCTCATGCATATGTGAAAGGATCATACTAATTCCCCTCTAAGAAAATAGTAGAACAAAAAACCCCTAACATGTATACAAAACATCCCCACAAAACTAAGGCACACTCAAAAAATACCATTGGTCATATAATGTAATATAATTAACTTCAATGATAGGGTACACAACACTACTTCCCACTGATTTTTTGATCCTTTATATAGGAAAACATCCTCTTGATTACAAATATTTGGAATGTACCACAGAAAAACCTAGCCTCCCACACATGGGCCATATATCACATCATTCCCCACCCATAGACACCTGGCCCACAGACCACATCACATCCTTCCCACAGGAACCTGGGCCACACACTACATCACATCCTTCCCACAGACACCTGATCCACATACCACATCACATCATTCGTAAAGACACCTGGGCCACATAAAACATCACATCCCATCACAAATACAAATTGTAATAAATAACTCATCACAACCTTAATACACTAGGGAAAGCACAACTGATCTCATCTGCAAGAGACCCGGGAATACACAACTCATCTCAACCCAATGACACATGGGAAAGCAAAACTCATCTCATCCCAAAGACACTTGGGAATGAAAAACTCACTCATACACACCTGGTCCACACAAACCACATCATTCCTAAAGAATCATGTGCTATCACTACCAAGAAGAGGGATCAAGGAAGGGAGGGTGGCCAACCATCCATCCTCCAAATGAGTGGTTTGGGAAAGACACACTCCCCTCTGATGACGGAAGTGTTCAAAACCTAGTACTCAACTAGGGTGTGGTGTATATATAAATAAAAAATAAAATAACAGTATATAAAAATACGATTCTAAACACTCCTTCCCAACTTATAGGTTCTCAAACAAACAACCATATTAGAATACTGCCAACTAATATACTACCTCTCAATGAAAAAAACCTCATAAATGAAAAAAAACCACTTATATTCCAACCCAATTAAATTAAACATTTCCATCTAGTTATGAAAAATAATCTAAGAAATTCTATGATTTATTAATAAAAAATTAATCCCATCACTATATGTAAAATAATAAATACAACAAAAAAATTTAAATATAATAAAATCCTTCTTAGAAGGTGAAGAACCCCAATATGAATGCTAAAAAGCTTCACATTTCCTCTCCATTAGACAGACACACCAATCACGAAGAAAATTCATCAAACTCATATCTATCAAGTCACATACAAAAATAACCAAATTCCCACTCACAACCCAATCTGGTAAGACATTACCACACAACCAGCTTGCAACCCTACTGCGCAACACCTGCCATCCATTACACTATCAATAAATCTCTCAACTGGAGATTCCAATACATATCTAGGTTGATGTATCATCTTTATGTTCATCCATAACACCACCCAAGACAACCCAAAACATACATCTGTGCTCATAAACATACCACAACACAAAAAAGAGCAATCCCACATATCACGACATAGCCACTTCACGACATATTTCTCCCACACACATAGGAAAAACCCTTCCATGCATCTCACCACAAACCACTATATAACAAATTTTTTGAATTTATTATGTTGGAAACTAATATAATTCCACTTAATTATTTAAGGACCTTATCACACATAAAATTTCCTGTTTAATCAATTAATTTATCGAATTTATGTGATTTTCCAATTTTCATATACAAGTTTCCATCCAAAGGAAGAAACATGCTTTCCAAAATTTAATTATTATCTAAAAAATCCACAAATGGGATCAATTTTCCATGGGGCATCTAGCCTGAAAATTCACAATATGAAAATAATATAAAATCTATAAAAAAATGTTAAAAAACCCTATTACCATTTGAATTAAATTAAGTTATTTAGTATCTTCAATAAGGATGGAAGAAAAGTTATCCATAGGTAAAAAAAATTAACTCCCGTTACAACATGAAGCACAATAAGGGGAAACAAGGGGAATCCTACCTTGGATAATCTTTTCAACATGTCTATGAACCATAGAGTAAAAAATAATAACCATAATCAACAACCACATCACTAGAAACACAGAACAACCTATTACAAACCACATGATTATCCAAATTTTTCCCAAACAACCAACTCAAGAAAAAAAACATCACAATAGAGAATCATGAGTAATGAACAATAGTAAATGGTTGAGAAAGAGGAGAAAACTCACCACTAATCAACCAAAAATCTCTAACAAACAACAACCACGATTGACAGATCACTGTGGGAGGAGTGGAGAATGAAGGTCTCCATAGGGTGTTTAGGGTTTTTCTAGAATGCGATAAATCATATAATATGGATGAATGAATGAATGATTGGATGAAAATAATTTTAAAACAAAAATGTGTTGGGGTATTACAAGACATGTGTTGGAGAATGAAGGTCTCCAGAGGGTGTTTAGGGTTTTTCTAGAATGCGATAAATCATATAATATGGATGAATGAATGAATGATTGGATGAAAATAATTTTAAAACAAAAATGTGTTGGGGTATTACAAGACATGTGATCCCTTTTCACATCATGAAATACATTGGGTTTGGTTTTCTAAAAAAATAATAAACTCTTTTTTTAATTTATTTTTCAAACCCTGAAAAATTAGACACTGTGAAACTCTTCTTCACATTGTGTAAAATATTTAGACCCCATGAAACACCCTAAACAATCGTAGAAACCAACATTAAAGACGTTTAATTATGTTACATGATATTTAATCCCTTTATTCCAGAAATTATCAACCAAACATCTCCAGAATACTTCTATGCCTTCACTAAACACTATAAAAATGAAAAACTCACAATGTAACATACCATATTGGAACAGATTGTTAAATTATATACCTCTCAAATTATTCATTCCCTCAAGATAATAAACTGTAACGAGAAGAAAGAGGGTTATGAACAACCTCCCCTTGAGATACCATTAAAATAACATACCACAATTGAAAACCCAAAAACAACCAAACACATTAATGTTCAACAATAAACCACCATTTTCTTGTACAAATATAGATTGGAAGCCCCCACATCCAAGATCACATCCTCCAATATTAGCAACTAGTTCTTATATTGTCAACCCAAATGACCAAAAAAACACACAAATCAAGATAAACAACCACAACATACAAACATTTGAAATAGGGAAATACATCCTCCATGTCAAGATACTATCTTCACTTGGTGTCATTGACTCACCCACAAGGGTTTAAGAACATTACAATTAATGCATCTGGATTTAATATTAGGTCATCCCATTTCCACATGTCAGGACATTATCACACAACACACCGTAAATAACACTACCAAGGGAAAAATTATCATCTCTTACGGATAAAGTTACACGAATTTGAAAAAAAAGAACAAATAAAGACTCAAAACAACTCTCGGTACTGGGAGTGCATTTACATTTCTCACTCCCATGTACCCTCATCCTTTCCAGCATATCTCCACAACAGAAACACCAATTGAATGGTTCATCCAAACATAACCTTCTATTTAATATCTTGGATATCCACGAACTGTACCAAAAATACCATGTTAACATTGATATCAAACTCTCCCTAGTCAATTATGTGGGACTCATCATGTAGATACCGATTGAGCTATAAGATGTGGAAGACATCATGGATCCTTTCCAATTGCAGTGGAAACACTAACAGGTATGCCACCTCACCAACTCACCCTATCACCTTTATGTGTCTAAAAAAATGGGAGAAATATTACTTACTCTTCCATAAATAAACTAACCACATCAAGGGGAGTCCTTAAAAAACACATGGTCCCAAGCCTAGAACACTAAGAGACACTTTATTTTACTTTTTTTTATCAAGGCGTCGACCAAAACAATCCCCTTTACTAAGTTGTAAGATATAAAAAATCGTACTACAATAGAAACTCCATAACCCTCCATTTTCATAGGTTCAGATATCACTATGAAAAGATATACCTCAAACTCTTGTGATCAATAAAGATAGGAAATCACTCCTCAATGAGGTAATGATGCCACAACTTTAGCACATATATGATAACTACTAGCTCCAAATCGTGGCTATCATATTTTTTCTAATGATGTAAATTACTATACCTATAAGATATCATTGTTCTCTGTTGAATTAGAATGCATACCTAACCCAGATGGAAAGCATATAAAACTCCTCAAAAAATACCCCTTCCTCTGGAAATAGGAGCACCTGAGTACTGACCAACTTCCCCTTCAGATTACCAAATGTTTCCTTACACTACTCATTCCACAAAAAAATTTGTACACTCTTGTCAAAGATATCAATAGAGCTTCAAATTGAGGTAAATAGAGTAAAAATATTTTATAATTGCCTCCATGGCCAAGAAAACTATAAACTTCCACAAAATTCTTGGGTTCGGCTGAAGAAAAAACTACTTCAACCATCGACAGGTCAACTATCACACCATTATGAGACACCACATGCCTGAGGAAATGTACTTATTCAGTCAAGACCATGAACGTGGATAACTTTAATAGATATGGTGGCATACATGAACCTATAATATTGTTTTGAGATGCTCGACATACTCCTCCTCTAACATTGAATAGATTATGATATCATCAAAGAATACAACTATCAACTGATCCATGAACTAATGAAACAGAAAATTCCAAAGGCCCATGTACATAGATGGTTCATTCGTGACACTAGATTACAAGACCACAAACTATAAGTTCTTATAACTACACCCGAAGGAAATCATCAAGATATCATCTTACTTCACCCTTTACTAGTGATATCCTGACCGCAAAATCATCTTACAAAACCATCTCTCCCCGCTTAGCTGGCCAAAAAGATTTTCTATTCTACGAATAAGATAATGATTCTTGAACAACACCTTATTCAACCTTTTGTTCTCTATACAAAACCATAGACCACTAACATCTTTCTTTTCAAACAACACTAGATCACCCCATGACAACATACAGGTCTAGATAAAACCCTTTTCATCATATTATCTATTAAAATCATCATCTACCGTACCTCGTAAGGATTCATCAAATAAGGATCCATCGAAATTAGATAATCAAAAGATTTCACGTCTATCCCTAACCCAACACCAAGTCTTGGGGGGTAGAATCCGAACCTCCATCGGGAAAAGTTCCGAGAACTCCACAATTTCTTTGGGAACCTATAAAATTTATTAATCTTTTTTTTCTGACATATTAGAAAACAAATACTTCATTGGATCAACACATCTAATGACCACCTGACACCCATGCTTGCCAATGAAAACCACACATTTACCATACGCATTTAAAAACAAAACACTCCTCAAGAAGAAGTTGATAATGATAGCATTTGAATACCCCATGTCAATGATGAGGATGAAATCATATCATTTCATCTGTAGTAAGAATAGATCATGACAGGACTGATGTGTTCCTATCAATAATCTACACCCCCTAAACACATCAAACACGTTGGTATATCACTTAACTAGCATAATGAACACCAGGGGAATCAGATGACTCTATATATATTGTAATAAATAATGGGATAGAGTTACTACAAAAAAGGAGTGTGAAGATATTGAATTAAACAATGCATAAACTTGATTTTTGAAAAAACTGATCATACCTATAATGATCTCTTGCCTTGCTGGAACTAACAACTCTGCTGTATGAAACTGGCCAAAACTGGATCCCCTTCCTCTTTGCTGAAAAAACCCCCATGACCATGCCCATGTCGAGGTCCCTGAACATGAGTAACATCCTGAGTTCGACCTCTACCTACTCTATCCCCCCTAATTGGAGAAAAATATGGTTGTCCCTGCTGCTGAAACTGTCTCATAAGATATTACAGCTGAGTCTGACGAAAAACCAATCCACCTACACAGTACTGAGAAAAAATAACTTCTAGACAGTCATTCTAAATATGAACACAAACATTATAAAATAATCTCATATTTCCAATTTTTATAAGAAAATCAGAAGGACTATATGGTTGAAAATAAATCTACTAAGGTCGACACCATCTCGAGAAAAACCTCAAAGGCCATAGAGCCTATGAACTACAACTGGTGTCCCTTCCTCTCAAAGAACCCAACTTGCTCAGATATCATGGTAAACTCTCTCACGAGTCCATCCTATCAATCACCTATACCTTATTCTGAACCTCTAGGTTTGTTAGTATCATAAAAGTAGTAACTATATACTAGATAGAAGGAAAGGGTACCCCCTCAAGATGTCTGTCATGAGACTCCACATCTAGAAAGATATTTTTGAAAAAATTAAAGACATATTTGAACTTGATCCCCATCCCTCATACTGACATACTACACTTCTGATGGTAGAGTATCTCCTACCACTTCCCAGCCTTCTTAGTTGAGGAAATGAACTCTTACCATAATTCCTTCTCGACATCAACACACAAAATGTCTATATACTTATTCTCCCCCAGATATAAAATCCACCACTGACGCATGGTTCCTCACATCTGACTGATTTCTAATAGAACCCAAAAATCTATCAGGGCCCAAATTAAACTAAAGGTTATCTCATGCTCCTCGAGCTAGCTCTCTGTCACTAAATCCAAAACACTTCCCTTGAAATTTCTCAAATGCTATCATTTAAAAGAACTCAACTTACTCTACCACTGATTAGACTCCTCAATTAGATCATCCCTCCATTGATCAACATGATCAGCCTCTACAACCTTTAATTCCATAGCCACATGCGGACAATGACCATGTTCCCTAGATGAAATTAAAAATAAGGATTTCTTAATCTAGAGTAAAATGGAATTTTAGGTTCATTTTAAATTTTTAATTTTTTTAATTCATTTATTAATTATATCCTTCCCAATGAGTTGTAATTCAAACAAGAACACATGTTATTATGATTTATGTAACATTTCAAGGAATCAATGATACTAATGGTATAGCCTCAATTTGTCATTTGATAGGCCCTGATTCCTTGCATCAAATCATGGTGGCCCTAAAATCCCATGACCTATCAGTTCTTCCATGGCCTCTGTCATGCACCAGGATCACCTAACATTGTTTCCCGACCAAACCATATAATCCTCATTGTGAGTAACTCTAGAATCCATCAAATCTCTCAACCATCATCCCAGATACCATTCTATCATGCCCCCCCCCCCCTCTAAAGATACCCCTCCAGGGATAGAAATGATGAAAGGGGGATAATGACCCCTGAGTCCCGCTTCATGTAGGCCCCGGGTTGGCGACTATCACCAAGGGTATACAGATCACACAATATAGAATTAATTATGTTTTTTTCCTAACAGGACCTAGAGATTTGATAGATCATCAAAAAACAACTCCAAGACATAATATAAAAGAAAAAAATTCATCCCACATGAATGTGTAAAATATAACTGATACAAAAAAAAGGTAATTACCCAAAAGCAAGATAAATTAGCGACTCAATAACTGTCCCAAAGCCTAAGAAAGTATCTCCTAGTATGGTACACATAATCATATTTGAAACATAAAATATGTTTTATAAACAATGGGTTAGAATACAAGTACACATAGTTTGAATACCAAAGTCTCTCATTCACATGTGAAAGGAGCATACTAATTACCCTATGAGATAACAACAGAACCATACAACACCTAACTAATATACTGACCATCCCATCCTTTCCAAGGCATGCTAGCAAAAATAATTTAATTTGCAATATGTAATATAATGCACATCGATTATAGTGTACCCCAAACAACTTCCCATAGATTAGATGATCTTTGATAACAGAGAATGTCCTCGTGATCCAATTTCTTCCAAAAGTGCAACCTCACAACCCTAACAAACTAACCTGGGCCACGTACCACAGGATTCCTTGCTCGTAGACACATGGTCCATGTACCACATCACATCCTACCCACTTACACCTATGCCACTTACCACATCACATCTCACCTGCATATACCTAGGCCACATACGACATCACATCTTTCATGGAGACACCTTGGAAACATATAAAATCACATCCCATCCCGAAGACACATGGGAAATCACAACTGATCTCATCCTAAAGACACCTGTGAATGAACAACTCATTTGATTCAAAATAAATCTTGTAAAGAAAAACTTATCTTATACGTAAGACACCTAGGAAGGCAAAAATAATCTCATCCCAAAGATACATGGGAAAGCACTACTCGCACACACACACATCAGACTCTCAAACGATAACCTTCCTAAAGATTCCTAGTATATTAACATCTAGAAGAGGGAACAAGGAAGAGTGGGTGTCCATCCATCCATCCTCCCACCATGATATTGGGGGAAGACAACCTCCCCATTGATGATGGGGTTGTTCATCACTTAGTTCTCAACAAGGGTGGAGTTCATATATAAATAATAATGAAAATACAATTATATATATATGATACCAAACACTCCTTCCAAACATATTGGTTCTCAAACAAACAACCATCTCACAATACTGCCAACTTCGCTGGTACCTCTAAATACAAAAAAAATACATAACAAGCCATAAAAAATTTTGTATTGTCAACCAATTTAATTAAACACTTCCATCTTGTTATAAAAATTAACCCAATCCATTCCATGTTTTATTAATCAATAATTTATTCCATCACTATCCCAAAAACTAGTAAGAAAAACACAACACAAGACACACAACAACAACCATCTTAGAAGATAAAAAACACCAAGATGAAATTTAACAAGGCATCACATTTCCTCTCTGTTTAACATCTATACCAATAAATAATATCATTATTATATGTCATACCTTTCATGTTAGGTTCTAACATAACCAATCCCAAACTCACAACCCCATATGATAACACATTACCACAAAACCTACTCATAGCCCTACAACACAACACCTCCCATCCATTCCACAATCTTTCTCTCAACCTGAACGTCCATTATACTACCAGGTTATGTATTATATAAAATTTCATCCATAATGGCAGCCATTCCAACTTGCAACACACAACCGTTCTCATTGAAATACCATAGTACAAACTAGAGAAACCTACACATCACATCATAACCACATCACATCTAATTAGTTCCCTTTAAGTGGATAAAAACATTCCATCATCTCACCACAGACCATGATGTAACACATTTTCAGATTTAGTAAGAGGGAATCTTATATAATAGCACATAATTATTTAATGGTTTTATCAACGGAACCACGCCTTGAGGAATCCATTCATTTATCAGATATACATGATTAACCAATTTTCATATATCATTAATCAACAAAATAAAAACAAATTCCTTCCACAGTTTTATAAGTGCACAAATAAATCCACCAATGGCCATAATTTTCAATAGTTTATCAAGCCTAAACAATTACAAGATCCAAAAAAATATCAAAGGTATAAAAAGAATTCAAACAAACCCCATTTCCCCTCAATTATAATATACTGATTATTTATCATTAATATGGTTGGAACACTAATGATACATAGGTAAAAAAAGTAAAAACCCCTCCTACATGATACACAACAAGAATAAAAAATTGAAATCCTACCTCAATGAATCTTTTAAACTCATAAATGAAACGCATTGTGAAGACGAATGACCGAAAGTGACAACTACACCAATAGAAATGTGGTTAAATCTATTACACACAAGAATATTATCAAAATGGTGCCTAATTATTGAACTCAATAGAATCCACATCATGAAAACAAATCCTGGGGAATGAATAAGAGGAAAAAGATGAGAAAGATGAGAGAAATCACTACAGATCCATCATTTATCCCCAATGAATGACCACCATGATTGATAGATAGAGGTGGGAGGATTAGGGCTAGAAGGACTCCTTAGGGAATCTATGTTTCCTATTTAATGAGTGGAAGGTGAGAAAAATAAAAAATGAGTGAATGTTCAAAAGAAAATAATTTTAATAAAAAATCTGGGTCAGGGTATTGCAGGACATGGAATCCCCTTTCATGTCGTGTAATACCAGAAGTTTGTTTTTCACTGAACAAAACATCAGCTCTTAATTTTATTTTATTTTATAATCCAAAAATATTACATTCCATGAAACTATTCATCACTCCATTTAATATATTTACATAACATGAAACTTCTTAGACATGCTATAAAATCATCTTTCATATCATGTAATTATGTTATACGAGGTGTAATCACATTTCTTATAATTTTTAGGTACAAAAAGTCTCTAGAATCCTTCTGATCCTTCTACGAACACTGCAATAACCAAAATCATGCAACACAAGGGACTAGGAATAAATGAAACATTGAATCATGGAATGAATTTTAGCCTATAAATTCCACCTCATTATATAACATCCCCATAATTTCAATGAAAATCAATCAAATTCATCCACCCTATGAAATTCTGGGACTCTATTAAAAAATAAAAAAAGGTTGTAACAATTCTATATTTTCATTAAAAAAAATTAACCCACTTTATATAAATTTCCATAATGTATAAAATACTATGGAATATCCAAAATCCATACTTGGAGGGACTCCAGTGAATGGTAGGTCACAATATCCCTCAACTAATGAAAAAAAGTAAACTATGAACATCACATTATGAACAAAATAAAACTGAATCCAAATATGAAGGATGGAAAATGTAACAAATATTCAAAATCACATGATTGATTGATAAAAGAGTAGAGTTTATTTTTTTTACTAAGAATATGATCACTGATATGATATATTCAATTACAATGACATTAAAATCATAGGAATGATTAGAAGAGATGATAATTTAGTGTGAAAAAATAACCCTTTGTCACATTTGAGTTACTACATGGGAATGCAATCTGAATGATTATTAGTTTTTAAAATAAAATTAATAATAGTTTCCAGTATAATGAGATTTTTAGTCTCATGAAATAAAAATTTATTCACCGATATAAAAATTTGAGTGTAAAAAAGATTGTTTCGGAATAAGATTAATAGAATACAGAAGGTGGTAAATAACTATAATCTCATGGTTTTTTAACAATATCCATTTTATAGTGCATGGAATACTTTATCAAGGACTCTATTTTTTTAACCCTAAACTAGAAAAACTCTCCCTCCCCATAAAATGACTCATTATCTTCCATTATATGCATTCCATCCACTATATTTTTAAACAATATGTTCTCGTTTATTTAAATGATCCATTCGATATCACATGGATGAATGTATCCACCACCCTATTTCATGAGCCCTCTAACAATAGTCTTCTCTACCTCGTGAAGATGTATTTACTCTTCCATTTTCCAAAAAAATCTTCTGAAATTATATGTACAGAATTCTTGTTTCGTGACCCTAGCACCCACAATGACCGTAACCCTTATATGGGATTGTATCCGGTGACACAATTTCGTCAACTTCTTAGATGTTTCCCAATTTTCCTAATGCTCGTGATTATTAATTATATAATAAATTTTAATGAAATGTATATAAAATATCGGGAATCTAGATTCTGTGCATGGAACATCCAATTACAATGAACACATATTCTATACATAGTGGTTTAATAATAACTTAATAAAAAATAAACCCATAGGTATTTATTTAAAATATATAATAAATAACACACATGAATGTTTTTTGGAATTTATCCCCCATCAATTCTATTAATAACTAGTATATAATTATATTTTTATTTATTTAAAAATAATAACAAATAACATATATACACATTATAATAGGAAATTTATATAATGAAAAAATAACTTAAACCCCACATGAACAATGTCCACAATGTTTAAAATTAAAATGTTTTAAAATCATGGATTGAGAAACTATTTTAGTATTCTATAACATTAAATGGTTTATAACATCATCATTGAAAAAAAATTATATATCATAAAATTGTGTATAAAATAAAACACACAAAATTTAATATACAAAAAATTATAGAAAAATTGAAATAGATTTGTTATAGTGTTATTTTTTAAATAAATTTATTTTTAATCTCACATTACCATTATTTTTAAAACAATTTTTATTGGAATATTAAAAAAATGTCCACATTCTAACTCTAATAGTGTATTGGATGATTGGTCAAGGGTATATGATTTGAGAAATAAAATAATTTTTCTGAATTATAATTATGGTTTAACTTTTTCTATAGAAATATATTAATTTGATTATGACTTAGGAATGGAATGATACTATTATTTAAATTTTAAAAAATATTAAATGATTACTAGTCATGATGGTGAGCTTCATCTTTGAGTTTTTTTGTCAACGTGTACTAAAAATAATGATGGTTCTAAAAATATATCTATTATATTGGATTCGTAGAGTATTTATAACTTCCATATTTCTATTTTTTAATAATAATCATGTTATTTTAATGTTTACCAAGTGTAATAAATTTTTTGGAAGTTGTAATCATTTTCAGTTGTAAAAAGGTTAATAAGGACATTGATAATTCATGTAATTCTAAATTGTAAATAATTAATCCTTTAATTGGAAAAATGTTATTGGGAAATGATCATAGATTTTTTGATCCTTTAAATTAAGGTTGAGGGTAGAGAAATATGAGACATATTATAATATGTATATTCTATTCTAGGAATGTTTTTTGTGTGATTTTTATTTTTTTATGTAATATATATTAATTTTTTTGTAGATAAAGTCAGATATAAATATTGATTGAATTTTTAAATTGGTATTTTTTAGATATCATGATTTTTTTATTATTAATATTTTTTTAATAGTTGTGTTAGTTGGGTGGCATAAAATTTTAAAATAAATTTTCTATTACTCACATTGGAAGAGAGAAATTCTATTTTACAGTTATCCTATTAGGTTTTCGGTATTCACCCAACAACATGCACACCTATAATTCTAAGAACATCTTTTTATGACACTATTTTCATATTTCATCCCTTCATATTTTGATGCATTATATTAATTTTTCATGTAATATAATTCGATTTATGTTATACACATTTTTAATATATATATGCTTGTTAATTTTTGGAGATTGGTGTTATCATATTATATTTGAGTAATGATATCCATTAATTTAACATCCACTATTAGTTTTATCCCCTTACATATATCCTATTTATATATTTCATGGATTAACACCTTTGTTTTTATCAACATGTTTTGAGGGGTTTCAATAGAGTCCATTTGTGGTAGGTTTAATGAAATGTGGACACCTACCCTCCATGAGGGATAAGGTTTCCTTAAAGTGAGATGTGGAAATATACCATCTCCAGGGGAGGTTATATAAATATAATCCCCATGAATATACCCTATAATGGGATCATGATACATTTAAATGATGTGTATGTTTTCCCCTAATGGAGGGAGGTGTAATGACCTCACCTACTCAAACCCACCTAGGTCTGTAGTAAGCAATGTATTCGACCCAAACCTACCTCCAATAGACCAAGGGATTGAAATAATCTCCAAGAATACATTTAACTAACATGGGAGGGCTTGTCCTAATAAACCTATAACAACCCATGTCACCCATAAATAAATATATATGGGTGTGTGTGTTGGAAATGGCGTTATAGAATTAACCCTTTTTTGGAATTACCTATATATTAAAAGATGTGAATATTGATTAAAAAATATTATTATATGTCATTAATAGTTCTATGAGACGTTAATATAAAAATTTATAGATTATATATCGCATTTAGATGATCATAGTAGTTCCCTATATGATGAAAAAAATTAAAATTCTTGAGAATATTCTTAAAACTACTTTTAAGGTTGGATAAAATTCATTGATGAGTAACATAACATGTTTAATTTCATGTGTGAACAATTGTAGGAAAATGATAGTTCTTCTCATGATGTTCACACATAGTAATCATCAATATTAGAGATTATGGGAACATACCTATTAGTTATAAGTTCTCATGTTTATGTGTCATCATATATTATTGTTTGTCATTGTGTTCAATGGTCCTTAAAATTTATGATTATTATTAATTCATTTCCTGATTCAAATCCCAATATTCATTGACCAAAACTACGACACCATATTTTAGTGGAAATAAGGGAATTTCTTGTGCATATTGAATTATTAATTAATTATTTGTTGATGGATTTGTCCCTTAAATTTAAATGGATGTTGATATCTTATCCATTTTATTGAAATTTAATTTTTCATTTTAAATTTTATATCCATGGTGTAATGATGTGTTTATATCAGGTATCCAAAGAATGAATTATCAAGTATATTGGTTGATGACATGAGTGTGAATCCTTCTTGATGAGATATCATGAAGAAAATAATATATTACACAGATAGAACTCATATGAGGTTGAAAATTTTGTGATATTAACTTCTCTTTATTTGGTGTATTGACCCATTTTTAGACAGTAATTGTGGACTTTAGTAATTCTCACTTAATGGTAATGAAAAATAAACATAGAGGGTTTAAAAAATGTGTTTCCAATAATATAAATTATATTTTATTTTATTTTAATTATAGTAGTAAATATTATTCTCAAGACTAGGGAGAAAATTTCTACAGGTTTTATCGATCAAAAATAACAAATAAATATTTATTCACTATATTCGGGATACAATATTTATTTTATCTATTTAATTTATATATATTTAACAAAATATTAATTCAGTAATTCAATAAATGTTGATCAGAATGAGTGAAAAAAGATTATATTCGGGGAGAAATATTAAATTATAAAAAGATAAAATAATATTTCTCACTGAACTACTTTAAACATACCATCATAATAATAAGGATAATATTATTATATGGAATGGGATTAGATGATGATTAATATATTATTTAAAGTTCGTTGTGAAATTTAATAAAATATTCACCCTAAGAATAACTCTTTTAATTGATGATTATGTCTACTATGTAGAGGTTGATCATGTTAGATAGAAATAGAGAATCTATATACACATTAAAATCATGATCACTCTATCAAGACTGAAGAATGATATTTAGATTCTCTACTATCCACCATCATCTCATTAAGGATAATGCACTGAAAATTCTTAAGGCCCTATTGAATCATCATAGGGATCAAGATGAAAAGTGCAAGATGATCAATATTCTACACTAGCACCCGATAATCAACTTGATTTTTTGAGATCATAAGTGAATGTATAGATCACCGTTGGTGGGATTCTTTACATGAATCCTACCATTGTAATGGTGGTTGAAAAAGGGTTTAGTTGATTAAAAACTTAATCAACGAATGATATCAAGACTGATATATTCTTTATTTTGATCTATTTAAGTTAATTATAAATTATTTATGAAATAATCATATATTGGTTTGGAAAAACATTTTTTATGAAAACTATGACATGAATTGGTTAAGGAATTCATGGCCCTAAAAATTTATTAAAATATCAAATTAATTGTACAAGAATTAGGTGCAATAAGCATAAACCAATAGTGGATTAAAAGAAATAAAATTTGCATATATAGAGATACTTTAAAAAATTCAGCAATAAACATTCCCAACTAGAATTGCATGCACATGCATAAAAGTCATGGAATTCAGAGAACAAAGGTTCTTGATGTTTATATAAATCCCTCAATTTAATGAATATTTAGGATATTGAAAATCTGATTAACTAATCCCAAAATTTGTAAGTAGATTATGAAAAATTTTACAAGCATAGAAGGGGAATCTGTGTATAATTCCTACTTATCTTAGTAAGAGTTTTGTATTGAGCTCTAGTGTTTACTAAAAAATAATAAAAAACAGAACGAGTATACATATAAACCCTAAAATGTGAGCTTCTTTAAGAGGAAAAACAATGATCCAAAATAAAATAATTTCACATTCATTAGATAAGAATTGAAAAAATTATAAGAGTAATTGCCATGGAATTTTCTTATATTTGAATTATGGATTTCTTATAAATTACTCCTCCATTTTATATATCATTATTTTTCTGATTTGTGGATAAGGATCCACAGATATTTCACCATCCTTGTATATTTTCCTAAAATCTACATCATGATCTTCCATCCAATATAACATTTCCTCCTCTATGCCTTCAAAAACACTATATGAACCTTTTAAAGAGGGATCCATATCCTCCTGAAATGTTAAATATTTCACATCATCATCAAAATATGATGTTATAGATATACAAAACTCAACAATATGTAGGAAATTGTATATATTACATGACCTAGAAGCAAAATACCTAGTGAAAATTGTTCTTTCAGTATTAGAATACTATTTATGTTTCTGAGACATCTTGGGATGCAGTGTGATATTACCTTCTTGATCGATTATTGTATTTTTCCTCTTCTAGAGCTTGACCTCTAAAACACTTCCTCAAGTAGAGATGCATGGTAACATGTATCAGTTAAAAAATAGTTTTAGATAGAGTGTATATTTTTTTCCTAATCTTCTTTCTGGGTTTCATGAGGATTTCTAGGTTCCACCTACTCTTCCACAAGGGTGATAGGGAGGGAGGAGGAATATAGGTGTTTGTGAAAAACATCCAAAAAAGATGAAATACCATTGACCACATCTATATTTCCCACAGATAACATCGTTTGTTTTTCAAGATCATTCGGCTTTCACCAACAATGTTTTTATCTCCAAGAAAAATATGAATCTGAGAATGTCTATGAGAAGAATTTTCTAAAATTCACATTCCCTTTTCAATCCACATATTTTTGGGAACCATCGACTGATTTTACATGGCAGAAAAATTTTTCACAGAGTGACCATGCTTTATTAAATGACTACAATAAACCTAGACATTTTCATAAATCACATCTTGAAAAAATCTAGAGTTACCATTTTGGTTCCTAATATGGGAAGGAAGAACTTGTGAAACGTTGTCCTAAATAAAAACCTGAGAAACCTCTCATCTTGAAGGATTACTCATGGTAGAGTCCATCTTGATAGGGTCACAAATAACGATGGAAATTTGAAATAAAGGAACTTGTTTGAACAAGTGTATTGGAATTACCTGAATTGTAGTCCATACCAGAAATATATGTGACATAATTTGGGCATCAAATTTTGGGGTCCATTTCAAAACATGCCTAAAAATATCCAAAAGACCACAAAAATCTATCAAAAATTATTTAATACTATTCTTCAAAAGATTTGTAAACAATGACATTAGAATAGTTCAATAAACCAATATGGAATCCTAAAATTCCAATTTCCTCAAGAGATTTCCTTAAGAAATTCAGTGATGGACTGTTCTTGATGTATTTTCCAATGAGCACGAATCATTTATATGAAGTAAGAGAGTTTACCTCATTTTATGTAAAAGAGATCAGCATATTTCCTTTATTTTGAATGTGTTTTGGTTCAATACATGAAACATATTCTGCAATTTCACTGTGATTAGTCTTAGTCATCTTGATAGAGCTTCCATAAACTACATTGTGGAAATTGAAATAATTCTTGTTTTGTTGTCTTGATTATTTTTCTGGATGCGAACATTGGGGAATCCACAGTTGGATATGAAAATTTTATTTTCAACATTCACTTGAAAAATATCATTAGTCATGATGTTTAAATCTTGTACAATATGTGAATCATCCAACAAATCTGAAATGTAATGATTTTGGATCAGCCTTGATATGTTATTTTTTGGTTCCATAAAACATCAAGTATTATCATAGTGTACATGTTTAATTTTATTATTATTTATTTTTATATAGATCAACTATACGAATTTGTGTTTAGTTTTTCATATCTAGTTTATTTATTCATTAATCTATAGGTTAATCAACATTATTTTTAAAAACTAATTTTCTTATATTTCATTTCATATATTTTGACAAATCTATATACTGGGAAGAAGAATGATCAAAGGCTTCATCAGGAGTTTCAAAGGATATTCTCTAGTAGACTAGGTTACACGGCGTCTAACCGAATTATATTTCTATGTAACCAAGTGTTGTACATCATTATGTGTCGCGGGATAAATGATGCGTCAAGAAGTTATTAAAAATGATAGGTTTCTTGTATGTCACGTGTCGACCAAGCTTGATTGACACATGGTTTTTTTGGCTACATTACATGTATCAAGTGCACACAGTGTGTGGTCTATATGTTTTATTGATGAAATTCACAATAATAGTACGATAAAATAATATTATCATGACACATGTTATTGACAGCCTATATAATAAATGAGAAACACATTTTGAAGATGATGTATACATCATGTGACTCATTAATTCAAGTTTTTGAAGAACACACAAAGTCAATTCATAGACTATGTGGTCACATGACAATAATAAAACACAATGTGTATATGGAAATTTAACACCATATACTCCTACTGATATAAATGTTGAGTCCCCCATTGTTTATCCCAGATGGATGGTAAGCAAGGAACACATTGCGTATCATTTTAGTACATGTAATGTTTTCTCCCAATAACAGAATTAAATTACCCTAAATAATAAGTAACTACATCATTAAAAACCTAATTACGAAATTTTTAGGATATTGGTTAACTATGAAACAAATGTTTGAATAATTAATAAATACTAAATTAATTCAATGCATTTTTCTATAATTATTGGTCATATAATTTATTTTCCATTTATTAAATTTTTTATGAGTGTTTCTAAGAGACTTAAGAAGATAATTATGATAAATAGAAATAATAAAGTTTTCAATTCTTTGATTGAATAAATACAAGTGTGTTTATCATAATAATAAATAATGAATTTAATTGAATTCCAGCTATGGTAATTTTTAAAATATTTTTTAATTATATGAGTAATCATGATCATCGACCATACATGTGTATTTGTTGGTATTATTTAATTTAATTTTTTTACAAGTGTTTGAAATTATATATTACTAAATTAAATAGAATAGTTTTTTTTCATCCATCCCTCCTATAACAACCCAGAATTTTTAAAATTATATTTGTTCCTGGAGAAAATTTGTGTTATATTATTTTAAACACATAAAAAATATAGAGGTACCAAAAAAACATTGTCTCATTAATAATTATCATTAAATTAGTTAGATATGAAACCTATTTAAATTCCCAACATTACAACGAGAAAAAACATAAAAATTAGAATAGAAAAAATAGAAAAATATGGATCACCCTAATATGCTTGAATCATCACCTATTGGCCAAAACTACAAAAATGAAACAAAATATTACCAAACCTAATACACATATTATGAAATACAAATATAAAATTAGGTGGAATTTTTGTAAATTTTGAGTGAAAATAAATAAGTTTATTTTATAATGTACAATTGAAAATGTTACCACTATGATTTGACCCTTATATGACTATTGGTTAGATATTACCACTCGTCAATATGTCCTTTGGAAAAAATACCATTGGTTGACAATTATAAAATTATTATTTCAATTTTTAAGTAGTAATGAAATGTATAAGTGATATAGAAAGTAGTTACAACATACTCAAATAGAAGAGTCATTCCATTTGAATCTTAATTGTTAGAACTGGGTGGGAGGTAGAATCACAGGGGTTTTTCCTTAACGAAGACCAATCCAAGATTTAACATGTGAGGCCAAAATAAAATCACATACATGAGAATCTATGGTCAGTGGATATTACCACTTGGTCGATGTTAATTGAGCCACACCATGAAACAACCACCATAAAAAACCTAACCCATAGGGAATACATGTGGTTAGTAATGAATTAAGTGTATAGGTCTTAGTTTTATGAATAATAATTTTATTTCTATTAATAATATTTTAATTCTGTAAATTTCATTTTATGAATAATTTTTAGTACTAATATATTGGTTTAATTGAGACAAATTTGATAAATTGTTTGTTGCACCAAAATAAAATATAATTTTAGTTTTTAGAAATGAAATTCATTTTTATAATAAATTGAGGTATTTTGAATATTATTTATTTTAATTATATGATATTTTAAAAAATTATTATATAAAAACAAATAATTAAATTATTTTTTTGGATTTGTTTATATGTTACATAAACATTTCTATACCTTAAAACATCTATATTTCAATAATTGTGAATTTTTATTTTTAAAAGTAAAAATTATCATACTAACATAATTATAATTACAAAATAATCAAAATTTTTGAAATCTTGACAATAGAATTTGGATAGGGTTAATTTAACATCATTTTCTAAAATACATTATTTTTCTATGAATAGTAAAAAATATAGTTTTAGGTTTTTGGTATGTTTTATGACATCATATTTATGAAATGATGTTTAATAACTAATTAAAAACAATACAAGAACTATAATATTATATTATATTAATATTAGGTATTTGAATACATTTTAATCAACATTAAAATCTATAATTGACTTTTCAAAGACAGAAATAAAATATTTGATTTTAAAAAATAATTATTTAACATAAAATTTTACATTCCATGTCCAAATGGATATTAAAAAATGAAGTTCGGTTTTGTTGATTTAAAGTATCATAATGTTCAAATCCCTAAAAAAAACCATGGGTAAGAAAATGGTTTTTTCGTATCCTGTATTTCCAAACAGATATATGGAAATTATTAAACAATTCACCCAATTTTAAAATAAATAACCATCCATTTCACTATTCACCTTCACTAATAATTAATTCTACATGAAATTACAATATTTTGCCTCCCATGGAGTCCCCAAATTTATCCTCAAGCCATCAGGTTTCCATCCACTTATTTTAGGAATTACTCCTCATGTTACGGGAAAGGTTAACTTATCCTTCCATTCATGTTAACTTTTTGGTGGCATGCCTACTAATATCCAAAATATATTATATGGTAAAATTTATATTATCCCATGATAGTAATCATAGTCTTTTATTAATTTGTTACCTTATTTATCTCTCATTTCACCCTTTTTATGAACCATGTTTTCTACCCTTTATATAGTCGAAATTATTTTTCAAATTTCATTTTTTTGTGTCAAATTATGTTTTCATTTTTATTTGAATACAGAAATTTTTTTTCATTTTAGTGTGTAAAAAAATAAATTTAAATATTACATATTGATTTTGTGTTTTACATATATTAATCCCACATTTCTTTTTTATGAGTAAAAAATAACAGATTGATCATGTCATTAAGAACTTTTTTACCTCATGTTTTATATAAAAAACCATCCATCACACTCCATGAGGTTCTAATAAAATGATTTATAATGATATATATGGATAAAATAGATTTATATATATTAATGGTTATCCCTAATTTTAACTCAAATCATTTTATATGGAATTTAATCCCTATATACGGAATGTATTATGAAACCTTGGTGATTAACCATAATAATTTTCATTTACGAAACCATGGTGATAAATCTCAGTGACATTTTTATAAACATCTCATTTATATTTTGTTTCCACATTTCGATTTTATGATTAATGTTTTCATTGTCACGATATTCCACTTTTTCATGCCTTATTGGTATGCATCGTTTTCTTATTAACATGTCTCAACATCACATGATATATGTCTTTCATATTGATCCCCTTATTGTGCTTTATGCTCACCCCTTTCCATTGATGTTTGTCCCAAGGATTTGTGATATCGGCACTGAAATAGAATAATATTAATTGATTAAATTATAATATTCATGTGTTTAAATGTATATAAACATCAATTTTAGTGTTTTCTATAAATTGATCAACATTTCACATCATTGGGAATTTCTTGTTTAAAGTGTTTAAAATTGATCCCAATCAATCATCAGTTTGTGGAATATATTACATTAATTATTTGGATTTTATATTTTTAATTTTTATTGACCAGTTTATTTGTATCATTTTGAATTTTAGGATCAATGGATGAATCAGAAGCGATGATGGGAATTTTTGTCCCTGAATGCAGACATTACTGGATAAATCATAATGGGCCTTAGGGTGATAAAATAATTATAGAGCCCCATATTCAGTCCCAATAAAGAAAAAATTAAAAATTTGAAAGTGTAAATTATGGGAATCATTTAATTAAATTATTAAGAAATATAATGCGGATGTTATCAAGGATATAGTTGGAGGCCGAGTTGACATTTAATTTTTGGGGCAGATTTAAAGGACTAAAAAGTCATCCCAACATTTCAAGCATAACAACTGAATGGATGAACCAATTGTACTGAAATTTTAAAAGATATTTTATCCAACCGTGGAAAATATATTTATCTTCTAAAATCATTAAATATTCATCAATTTTAAATTTCAATTTTGAACACCAAAATTGGGGATGATTATGGATGAATTTCCAAGACAACATTGAATGCCCCTAATTTCCTTATTAATATCTCACACTACATTTAACTCCGCTAATTAATGTGGAATATATTTAATGCTTGGTTATATAACCTAGGATCACAATATGACTCTCTAATGATATATTTTGATGGAATTGCGATGGTTTTCATATTCATTCAATTTTATTTTTACTATGTAATTTTGTTATCACGAGTCTTTTTTCTGATGAATTTTTTTTTGATTAATAGAAGAATATTTATAAATGTTATTATTATGGTTATATTATTTTATTATTTTAAATATCATGTTGACTCTATTTAATCAAAGTGTGAACATATTCACACCAATATTTGTGAATTTATTCACCCAATAGTGCAGTGATCATTATCTCAGTATTTTTATTCTTAAATTCATCCTTCATGTGTTTAATACCCACTTAGATTGACAGAATAAAATCATTGGAGGGATAAAAATATTATATCTTAATACAATGGAGTATAAAATTTTTTTATTGTATTTTATTTCATCTTATTTAATATTTAAAATCATTTAATTATTTCATGATTTTGATTTCATGAGTTATTTTCTTATTCATATTCACCAACATTAATGATGACACATTTTGAGTGATTGAATGACCCAATTACATGGAGTGTTCATTAATGCGATCTTGTATGTCAATTTTTGATTATAAAATGAATTATATAGGTATTAAATTGGAGAATGGGGTTGGGGAGTTATCTCATTATGGGGATACATCTTAAATTAGTGATATGAAATTTTCAAAGAAAACAAATACATCCAATCTATCCCTATCAACAAACTAAGAACAACTCATTTTCATAAATTCTTTTCATTAAAATATTTAATGTTTAATTCAAAAATTAAATCTATTATATTAGGTATTTTTGTATTATACTTAAAATCAAAAACATAGTTGTCCACTTCATAACCAATCCTTCATATAATGTACAAGTCTCTATTATTTTTCATAGATCACTTTGGATTCGATTAGACGACATATACAACAAGTGACCACTTACAACACAAAATGTGGATAAATTTGGGGGTCAAAAAATTTTGGAGTTATTTCCATGGCCCCATGTAAGTTATCTTATACACCATCTACCTTTTATAAACCCAATTCTCTATTCCCACCCCTGACATCAGCTATTTGTAAATCCATTTGGAACAAATCTAAACATGAGAAACCACTTATTACACTGACTTCCCCACACCATATGAGTCAAACAATGACCATCCTTGTTTATATTGGTTGGATAATTGAAAATTGAATGAAACACAATTTTTGAACTACTATGATCTAAAAATAGTTCTAATCTATAATGAGTTTATATCTCACCAAGGACAATTTGAACATCCTCATATATAATTGTGTTAATATAATTATCCTCCAGAAATAGACCATTTGGAAAAACCTAATGTCTTTTCAGATCCATAACTGTCACTTGAGAAACATTGTCAATAAATAGAGAGAATGCATTTCGAGGATTTGTCATTATGATTAGAAATAAAAAGTAATAAAATTGTTATAGAAGCAATTACCAATCATGTTTTCCAATCCCCATAAGTGATTGGCGAATCTTATTACACACAATCCTCTCATGAAAAACTCCCTAATGTGACTCTTTCTATGACATTGAGAAATATTGAAAAACCTGAAGTAATGATACAAAAAATTTAAATTGCATAAAATTTAGACAAATTTTTTTAAGAAACCACATTATAATATGAGAATGTAGAGATGGAAAATGTGATAAATTTGTAAGGGACTATTGAGAGTCATCCAGAGGAACCAAATTAAATTTATTTAGTGTGTAGAAATACTGATGAAATTTATTTTATATGTTCTCTTGAGTGTAATTTTTATCTATGGCATGAATCTATTTTTTATGGATCCAATAACAACTTTTAAGGAACACAACCCCTAGACAATTGGAATAAATCACATATTTGGTGTTCATACCTATTCCTAAAACTGATCTATCCACTTCTTTGGTTGTAGCCTCTACTAAAAAGGAACCAATTATGTTAATGAATTTTCAAAATGTACATATTTACATTGAATGTCTCCAAATATGTCTGAAAGTTCTAGCCAACCCAATCTCAAATTTAAGGTCCATACATACTCTCTCATGTCTTCTGGCAGAGAGGATAATCAAAAAATTTGTCATTTAATCATCCATTGAAGAAAATAAATATGAATGTATCCATGTTGTATTAATAAATATTGATGAATAAATAGGATGGAACTTTTATTAATATTCATGGGATTAGTAGATTCCTTAGGACCAAAATGATTTTCCATAAATTAATTTCCTAGTATTACCACCAAACCCTAGAGATTCTCAATCGTAATATTGAAGATGTGGGAAAAAATGAAATCCTTAAAATATTAAATGTTTGTATTGGGTATGTTGGGGGGTTCAAGTCGAGCTAACAACTTTAAACTATGGACTTTTTGGGAGGCAACGAGGCTTTTGTGTTTATTTTTTTATGATTCTATTTGTTTATGTGTTTTTTTATTAAGGTAAACCCAAGGGGTTTCCAATGTGAGAAAATGTATATTTTTTTGTGAGATTTATTAGATTAATCATTTTATTATTTCCAAATAAAACACTAGGCTTTATAATGTTCAATCCCAACCATCAATTATCCCCAAGGAGTCTACATGTGACATGAATCCAAAGTGATCAATTTCATATTGATGGGTTATCAACATCACAAAAGGTCGTTTTGATACATGATTTCATATAAAATCACATATTATCCACTTTTTCCCAATTCTAATCTCTATATTCTCATATCATTTAAATTGGATGGCATTTTCATTCATTAATGGGGGAGTGAACAAAAAATATTTCAAATATTTTCATGTATTTTATGATAAAAAATAAAATCAGAGGGAAAAATTCCACTCATTTTCCTTTCATGAATTAATGTTCAATGTGAAGTATGTAAATTTAATTTAAAATTATTTTTAGTGTCTTTAATAGTATTTTAATGCACGTTTATGTTTAGGAGAATAGATTTTGTAAAGTGAGGTTGCCTAGTGTGATTCTAAAATGTTTACATTTTCATACCCATAATAAAAATTATATAATGAACATAAATTAGATTGAGGGTTTATGTTTTATTTCCATAGTCCCTCTCTTCAAAGAATAGTGTTTATGGTCAATTTCAGTTTACATTATGTATTCAAAAAAATAAAAAATAAACTGGTAACTCCGTAGATTTTTTTTTTCAAATTCACATTGTATGACAGTTGGTTATAATGACTATAGTTTTCATTCCTATATTTTGGATTTACATAACTATTATAGAAAATAAAATTGGAAAAATATGTGGTGTTCAAAACATGGCTATTGTGAATCTATATTTTTCTTACCCGCAGATTGTCTTTAAATCTATATTGTGGTTAAAAAAATGAAAAGAAATAAATAATTTGGATACAAATATTAATGGTTAATATGATTCCCACCTAGAACTTATATTTTTTCCCATAAAAAAGAATATGATCCAAATTTATTTTATGATGCACAACACATCATCATGCTTAATTAAAATTGGATAAAATATAATTATGAATTTGAATAAAGGAAGGGGATTGGTGTTGGGATATTATTGGGAAACTTTATTGTGTAAAATTATATTGAAATGTTTCAAGATTATTTGGAATGATTTCATTTACTCAGCACTGTATGTTAAAATGTTTTTGAAAATAGGAATTAAATTTCATATTTTTGTGATAATGTTTTTAGGGAATCGTAAATCTCATGTCGTGGGATGTGATTAGACAATGAAAGGGGACACTAAATTTAATTTATTTTAAAATTCATGTGTTTAAATCTCCATAAACAACAGTTTTATTAATTTTATAAAATGAACTACATTTCACATCATTGTGAAATTCATTTTTAAAGTGTTTCACTATAGGCCTAATAATTCAACATTATTTAGAATACATTATTTTAATTATTTGGATTTAATATTTTATAATATTGTTTATCACTTTTTTCTAACATTTTTTAGGATAAATGGATGAATCAAAAGAAGAAATGGTATTTTTTTTCAATGAATGCAGCTTTTTTTTAGAAAGCATAATGGGACATAAGCCCATTGAATAAAATTGGAAACCACAATTAAAGATCAATTAAGATCAAATATTAAATTTGTAAATGGAAAATTATAGAGAATATTTCATTTAATTATGTTTGAATCCAATTATGATGTTATCAAGGTGATCCAGGGAGCCCATGTTGACATTTAATTTGTGGGCTACATTTGAAGGCCCATATAATTAACCAACCATTTTGACCATAACATACGAATGGAAGAATACATTTTCCTGAAATTTTGATAGATTTATTTGGTATCCTGAAAAAGATATTTATCTTCTACTAATATCGAATATTCTTCCATATTCAATACAAAATTTGAAATCTAATATATTGGATGAATCTGGAATATTTTTCTCGTTAACATTGAATGACCCCAATATCCCTTTTTTATCTCACCTTCCTTTTGACTCCCCAAATTAACAGGGTGAGAATTGATTGTTGGATTCTGAATATGGGAATATTATATTCCCATTTGAGGATATTGGGGTGAGGTAATAGGGGAGGTCATTATTTTTTTCAATTGTATTGTTACTCTGTAATTTTTTAATCGCAAGTAATTTTTTCTCAAGTTGTTAGTTTGAATCACAAAATATTATCAATAAAAGTTATTCTTTTAGTTAAAGTATTTTATTCTTTTTAATGTCACTTTAATACCTATGAATAAAAGTGTGAACTTATTCACACCAACACTTGGGAATTTCCTAACAAAATTTTGGAGTGATTTTTATTTAACTTTTATTTGTTCACCAATTCCACCCTCATTAGTCTACTACTCTCTTCCATTGATAGAATTGAATAAATTTAGTGCTAAAACTATTATAGGTGGATCTAGGGAAAATAAAGATCAACCCAATATGGTAGAAGCATCTCCCCTATAGTAAACACTACATAAATGAAATAAAATATTAGTAAAGAAATGAACTTCTTAATAAATGAAAATATAACCTTAAGAGGAATTAATGTTAATTTTGAGTAAAATAATGAATTGGAATTTATAGGGTATATTGATAAATGTGACCGTTGGGATTTGGTCATTATATTACCATTGGTAAAATATGATTGTTGGTCAATATGATTTATATTCAATAGGATCATTGGAAACTATAGCCTTGGATGATAATTATACCTTTATGAGTAGCGTTTAAAAGTATTAATGTTAATGAATAATTGATATATAAATGATATGAAGTGGCCTCAACTAGTAGAGGAATTCCATTGGAATCCCATCATTCAAAACATATGAGGGAGGTATCATTAATGGGGTTTAACCTTAACCCAACCAAAGAGAATCTTTAATAGGTAAGGGTTTAATGAAATTTTCTCTTGGAAATTTTAGTGTTAGTGGAGATTACCACTCCATCGATGTCAGCCATGCCACTCCATGAAACTAAAAATATAGTACACCTCACCCTTAAAGAATATGTGGGACTAGTAAGGGTTTTGTTTATAGGACTTATTTTCTTAATGATTATCTTCATTTATAATGATAATATTACTAACAAATCATTTCCATTTTAAGAATTATTTTTTCTTAATAAAATATATGTTTATTCAGGATGAATTTGAAAAAATTGATTTTTAGAAATAATTACAAAATAATTGTATTTTTTAGAAATGAAATTAGTTTTAATAAAAATCTTATTAATACTGAATAATTTTTTTTAATAATATTTATTTTGAAAAAACTACAATTTAAAAATGAATTAGTAAATAATTTCATATGAAATTTTTGTAAGTGTTATAAATTTAATTATGCCTTAAAATTTTATATTTTTCAATTAATTAGGTGTTTAATATTTAAAAGTTTAAATTCACATACATAGAGAACTATTACGATAAGCCAAATATTATATTTAAATGAGGCGATCAAAATTATGTCAGGGTGATTTTTTTAGATATTTCTAAAATAATTTATTTTTCTATGAGGAGTAAAAATAAAGTTATTTTTTAGGTTTTATGACTTTATATTTATGTCATAATTATGTAATAATTAATTAAACACAACAAAAATCACAGAATATTTTAATTTTTTAATAATATGAGATTTAAAAGATTTTAATTAATTTTCAAATCCATAAATTACGTTTTGATGGCTAAAATGGAAAATTATATTTTTAAAAGCATTTGTTGTGAAAAAATTATCATCAAATGTCCAATGGGATATTAAAAAATTATTTTCAGTTCTTATCAATTAAAATATCAGAATGTGTGACATAAATTTCCAAAACCATCAGAAAAAACTATGGGTAATATAATGGTTTTTCAATTTTCACAACCTTGATTTCTAAGAAATATATTTATAAATTATTAAAAATTCCCTACACTTTTTCTATAAATTACCACCCATTTCACTATTCCCATTATCTCACAATGCATAATCCATTTTTATATAGTTATTTGTCCTCCCATTGAGCCACTATAGTTTTCTTATGTCTCTAAGTTTCAATCCCGATGTTTTAGTAAGAAATCATTATGGTAAGAAAATTCTACACTTCCCTCTCCATTAATATTATAGTATTTTGTGGTATGTCTTATAATATACCAAATAAGATATTTTTTCCAAATTTCTTTATCCCATTACTTTAATAATTATCTTCTATTAGAGTAGGACATTCCATATCCATCATTTTGACCTTTTCTATAACCATGTTTTGTACCCATCATGCAGCTGAATTTACACTTCAAATTCCTCACATTTATATAATAAATTCTATTTTTGTTTTTATTTTATCACCCAACCCACTTTTCTTTTCAGTGGGTATTAAAATATATTTAAAGATGACTTTTTTTCTCATGAATTTACATACATTAATCCCATATTTACATTCCATGTGTTAAAATTGATTTGATGATCATGTCTTTAAGAACTTTTTTACTCCAAGTTATTTATAGGAAAACCATCCTTTATTATCCTTTGGTTATTGAAAAATTCATTTATTTTGTTATATGTGTCTCACATTAATTGAGATATATATTTTTTAACATGGATAGTGCTCCAATTCATTTGGTAATAAATTTAGTCTCTAGAGATGATATTTTTTAAGATACCTTGGTGAATAACCATGGAAATTTTCATTTACCACCCTTGGTGATAATCCATGGTGTTATGTTTCTAAATGTCTCATTTAAATGTTGTATCTACACTTCCATTTTATGTGTCATTGTATTATTATTATTATATTCATCTTGTTACTTTCATATTGTAGAACATCATGTTCTTATTGATATGTTTGAATATCACAAACTATATGTCTCTCTTTCTTATTCCCTTACTAGTATTCAAAGTCACCCATTTTAATTGATGTATGTCCCTAGAGTATGATATCCAGTAAAAGTAACATAGGATCAACCCCATGAATACGTCATTAATTTTGATTTAGAAGATTTTTTTATGTTACCATGTATCATCTACCATATTTTAAATAAATTAATCATTAATAGATCCTATGTTTCATCCCATAAAATGAAATGTTATTTAATAAACCGGTTGGATGCCATAACTAATCTAGTAGATATTAAATCTATGGCCAAGTTTGTTTTATGTAATTCACCATAACCAATCCTCTAGTTCCTATAACCTATATTTGAGTTATAAAACATATAAAATAAATTGAGTATCCCAATCTACATGAATGTCATTCAATATGGAACTCAGATGAAATTGACATGGATGAAGATAGGTTGATAGGTGGAATGTTACAACTAATTTCAAGATTTACACAAGGTGTTTTTACCTATGTTTATGTGTTTATTTATTTTCAACTCATCAAATCAACCATTATATAATCTCATGATCATTTCATTTATTAATTTATTTTTAATTTTATCTGATGGATGATTTATTTTATGTTTTCAATACCATGATATAATACATAAATGGACTAATAAGAAAATATGTAATTAAAAAATATGGACTATGAAAACAAATTATCATAGCATGGTTAATCTCATAAGTAAAATAAACATAATATTTCAAATAAATATAAATGATAATATAAAAAATTTATATTCATAATTAATAAAATCCCTCAAGTTAATATTTTGTGAATATAAGACTTCCAATACATGTTAGGATGGAAACCATAGAACTTATTGTTTGACCAATCCTCATTAAGAAAATTTATTTTATTGAGGAGTTATTATGAATATGTTGGTATGGATTAAAAAAATTCATCAAGATAATTATCCCTCCCATAGTTGGATATAAGAAGGAGGTCTGTGTCGTTGAATTCCTAGGAAGTGTTTCTAGATTGTGTAGTCCACTCAATGGATCAACGAACTACAAGGCCGTAATAGAAAAGAATTTACAACCTAAATACTTTCAGATAATTTACCAATCCCTCTCATGGGATTTAAAAAGGGTCATATAGAAATTATACACTAGATTGGATAAAGCATTTAGAAATTATGAGTTTAAGGGATAGTGATGTTCAGACCTAATAAACTAGTTGGATACTTAATAAAAATAAAAATATTTTTATTGGTCATGTAAAATATAATCATGTGATGTACTAATAATCAACAATTTTTTGTGAAATAATTATATTATTTTCTATCAAAATATCCTTCTGATTAATTCTAGTGAAATGCTATCCTCTAACTAAAATTAACATACATGAATGATCTAGACACCTATGAGTAGTGTCGCAACATTAATTCTAGTCATACGTGATAGAATCCTCATTACCCGGCTAACCTACTAAGAATGAATGTGTTGTGGACTTCATTATATATTGTAAACATGTGATAAATAATGTTAATGATCAATGTTTGATTCTTTCCTCAATGATTAATGAACTCTTGAAGTCACTTTATGTAACATGTAGATGTTGATTCTTGTAGAATACTCTAACATCTTCATGGTCATTATCATGAGAGAGAATTAAAGGAACAATTTGAGATACCCAAGGCTATATTTCATAGAAAACTTTGATAAGGTATTCTATATCAACCTCTCGAAGTCAAAATCATTTTATTAATTGAGATACTATAGGTTATATAGTATTACTTTCCTAATGAACCACTCAAATATGCCATTATTTCATAAATATCGTTGAGTTCCTCTAGTTTATTGTCAATTAAATTATAGAAATCATAATGATGTCTATCTCAGATCATATTACTAAACATGAACAATTTGAAAAATATATGAAGCATTAAAAGCCTTATTTCATTATGGTTTATAATAATAAAGTCCATTCGAATAGAAATATTCCTAGATATTAATTGCAGAACCCTTCCAAGAAGAGAATGATCATGGGAGAAGTAGTGAAAAAATGATATTGGTTTCAGATTTTTTAGGAAGGATCATTAGAACAAAAACAATAGCTAGGAAAAGATCCAAGGGGATGATTTGGGTTTGTTTTTTAGTTAACATTCGTGTTTCTAAAAATTGGGTATTAGATCATACATGTTGTGATCACATATATATTCCAATATAAAAACCAGTTAGATTCCAAATGATTTTGTAGGGTGATTTATATCTATGATTAGCTATTAGATCCACCATTATTATTGTTTCTTCTGGAGATTACCACCAAACAATATTGATGATAATGATCTTGGTTTATTATGATCCCTCTATCAACAAAAATATTATATTTTTATCCATACTTAACACATATAGATTAATTTTAAAATCTATGAATAAATATAACTTATTTTATAAAAAAAATTTATGCTACGGAATGTCTTAATAATTTAGCTCATGTGTTTCATGACATGGTCTAAATAGTGGAAATCTATAATGAATCTAATTCTAAAGACTCATACTAGAATCTACTATGAAATCATCATCTAGGTCATGAAATCTAAATGAGTTTTACCAAATTACAGAAATATGGATATTTTTGTTTATTGGAACTAAAACCACTTGGTTCATTTCACACATGATTACAATGTAAAATGACTAAACCCCCATTATGTTGGAAAGCTTATAGGGCTAAGGAGAATCTTGAATTAGTTAATACCATTGTGTACGGACAGTTTCTAGTTGAATTATACAGTGGCTAATCACACTACATAAATTTTTCTGATGATTTTAGTAGATACAGATATGTTTACTAAATGAGTATAAGTTTTATTTATTTTACATATTCAAAAAAATTAGAATGATTTTGAGAACCATCGTGGTAAGATATCATGAATCTTCACTATGATTTTGGTTGAGAATATCTTTAAAAAAATTATTGATTATTTAAAGAAGTTGGAGATTTTAACCCAAAATAATCCTCCTTATAATCCACAATGGAGATGTGTGAAAGAAGGGGTAACTGAACCATTTTTGACTTGTTGATGTCAATGAAGGGTTATGGAATTATTCTATTATCTTTATATGGTTAAAAGTTATATACAATATAAAAAATTATATTATGTTACATCTTAAGCATAATTTGGTAGTCCAAACCATATTTTGGAGTGAAAATGAACTCATGTTTTTGTACTTACATGTGTTGGGATGTGAATCATTTTTATAGAATCATCAGGAAAAAATCATGCAGCCTATGACACAATGTTTATATTTATACGATACACTATGTAAAAAGGGGGATATTACCTATATTCCACTTTAGAAATAAAGGTAATTGTACAAAGAAACATCATATTTTCTAAGAGGGATCAAATATCTAAATGATTTGGTCAGAAATATATATACATAAGTGAATTATAAGATCACGGGACATAAGAGTTTTCATAAGAACATATTCCATAAGGCTTAATGAAAAAAGATTTTACCAAGATATAAGTATTCTATAATAGTACATGAGAGATTAGAAAACCAGAAATATATGGTTTTCTAGTAACCGAGTATGGTTAATAATTATTAGCAGATAATAATAATACTGTAACATAAAAAAAATTAGTATTTGTCAGAGAATATGAAAAATTTGAAATATATGAATTATGAATCATATTCCATGTACTAAAATAGTTCATAGAATATAGAATGAAATATAGTGTATATATTACTTATTTATATTAAATGGTAATTCCAAAAAAGACTATTCATGAATTGAAAATTATTCTTGTCGTAGGGCATGAAAAAAATAAATTTATTTTCTTGTGGAAGAACAGTGGCTGGTTAGTGTCATCTGACTTCAGGGACTCTCTATATTGTTCACCATCTTATTCTATCTCATATAAACTACTTATTTTTTTGTTTTATGTTTTTTAAATAAGATAGAATTTATAAGACTATAATTTTTTGAAATTATAATTATATAGAAATAACAAATGATAAAGTAATGAAACTAGGAATAAACCACCTGGCCATTGTGTTTTGGTTTAAGGGTACCGTCATTCTACTTCTTGGTTTTTATATTTTGACTGATAATTCAATTTTGAGATCTCATACATGAATTACTATTATTATATATAGTGATTTGAAGTTCTAAATGACTTTAAAAATCTTAATTTCAACTCAGAATATAATCAAGCTTCACGACAAACCTCAATCGAGAGCATGACATACCTTAGGACCTAGCTCCATCATATTCCATTTCATTCACTAAATGGATTAACTTTATCATATGAAGATCATGTATGTAGCATAAGGATGAGAAAAGATTTAATAAAATAATATAAATGAGTTTTAGTTTAGTTTCATAGTGTATGATCACCACCCATATTCATTTTGACTCTTTTTCATAGAAAAGATAATCAATCTTATATATTAAAGATAAAAATAAATGAAATTTCTATAAACTTCCCTCAGTAAAAGCCTAAATTTAGCCTCTCATTTTTTATGGTAAGGGGTATTGGTGGAATGAGGAATAAAGAGAAGAAGATAAAATAGGTTAAAATATTTAAGATAAAAAAATAAGGAGAATAAAAACATAAACATGAAATCAATAAAATAGAATAAGTAGAATAAGAAACAAAGAAAAGAATGAGGAAAAAAGGAGAATAATAATAAGGATGTGTATAATAGGACACAAAAAATAAATAGCATGCATGAGTTTGATTTTATTTAAACATAACTAAATAAAATTTAAATTAAAAAATGTAATCTACAAAATTTGAAATAATATTTTAGAATAAATATAATGGGTGCAGAAACCCCCAAGAATATGACTTCCATAAGCTCATTTCTATTATGCCCACTATATAAAAGAACATCTCCATGTGTACATCTAATATGTTTTTTTGTATTGGGTGTTCTATCAACATTCCAAATTATAATGATGATGGACATTTATAAAAGAAGGTAGGACACAATTAATGAGACACACTCTTTCAAGACGAATGTTTCCTAAATCATCCCAGATATTGGGGTTTCTTATTTCCTTATTAATTATAGAATATATCCATAAAATTTAATGATAAAATTTATATTTGAATCTATTTTCTAATAAATTTTGAATCACATCAATTAAATGTATTTATCCTGAGATATTCCTCATTTATTGAGGTGGGGTTTACTATGTTGGCTGAAATGATTTTACAACATTGTTGAATTTTTTGGGACGATGGATATTCTAATTTGCTCTGGATCAAAAAGAAGAATTTAAATCCCAAACATAATTTAATAAAATAATCAATCTAATTTTATCTATATACAAAAAGTTATTCTCTAAATAAAAAAGTGATTAAAATATGTTAATCTCCAAAGATTAATTTTTTTTAACATGTTATCCCAAATCCACAAAAATATAAAAATGATTCAAACAAACTAAAATTTATAATTTTATAGGGTTTAAATTATTGAAATAAAATTGAAAAAAGAGTAAAATATATTCCCTATCAACCCCCACACATAAACCATTCTTTTCCCCAAGCATAAAATATCCTGAAGGAATTCATAGGTAACCAATGTAACTAATATTAAAATTCCAAATCAATAAAATCAGATAATTTTAAAAGTCAAATTATATTTTAAAAAAACACAATAAATGTCAATTTAATTTCTCAACTTTCAATGAAACAATATATTCAATTATTTTACTATTACCATTTGAAAAAATGATGGAAGTTCTCCTTTCATTAATTTATTTTCCTCAATTCATTATTATTAAAAATTCTAAATCATCATTTACCTCGCTTTTTTATCTTTTCACCCCTAATTCATTTTATTTTTTAAATACGAGTTATGATCATATCATGGATACATGACCATTATCCATAGGCTCTAAAGGAAGAAATTCTCCTATTTATAATGATAAATGACACATAAAATCATGAGGGCTTTCAATAATGGTTCAAATGACTCTAAGGCTTAAGTATGACCGAATTTGATTTTAAAAAATTAATTCTCAAATAGGAGTATTATCTCTTAAGTATAGTGATGGATATCAAAAAATTATTGTTCAATTTAATTACCCCTTCAAATAAGAAACAACCAATTCCCTTAAAACTCAATGTAAAGATTATGATCAAATAAATCATAATAAATGATTTCCCATTCGATTGAATTTTTTATACATTTTTACTTTTTTTCAATGGAATTTTTTCATTTTTATTCTTTGACTATTTTTATGAATATAATAAATCTGACATCCACCACCTAGACAAACATGATAAAAATCATAGTTCCAGTAATGTTTATTTTTTCCTTTGCAAATCAGAACCCATTTGTTTTCATTTTTTTGATCTTGTTTCGTTTTTTGTTGTTTTTAGTAGGGTAAAAACATTGTATAATATTTGAATCAAGATACTTTTTTCAATATCCCCAGTAGACCCCCCACACAATTTGCATTCAATTTAGTTCATATAATTTATCAGGACTTCATTATCCCTTACACATCTACATAAAAATAACATTATAATACTTAGAGGAGGTTAAGAATAAACAAAATGTATTAAAATTTGTCTCATTCATAAAAAGGACATTCATGGATTCAATGGTTAAAATATTTATTTATTTAAATTTTTTATTTTATGGATAATGGATTTTAAAAAGATTGCAAAATCAATTGAATTTTTCTTTTTCATAGTCAGAAATTGAGAAATTTCAAATGATAGTTTCAGTAGGTGTAATTATCCCTCATTAATCATGAAATAATCTCAAGATAAAATTAAAAGTACTTAGTATATAAATCTTATTGTTAATTGGAATTTTTTTTTAAAATCAATAAAATAATGGATAATAATTACAAAAAATACACTTGAATTTTATAATTTCAAAGCATGAAAAATGTTTGGGAAATTTAATTTACATTAATCAACTGATTCCCTCAAATTAAGAGTAATTATTTTAATATCGATGGCTAACACTAATAATTTATCTCTCCATTTTTCTCATTCCATGACATTATAATTGAAATATAACATATAGAATCATATAATTTCAAAGAAACTCATGTATCCTAGATGAGTCACATAAATCATTAATCCATGTGTGGTCATATAATATCTTTTTTAAACCACAAAACATGTAGCTGAAAAAATGTAGAGAGTTTGAATGATAAAAGATAAATGTGAGATCCATTTATTATGATGAAAAGTCCTCTTAGTTATACTATTTCATTTGTTGAAATGTGTCATAAATGTCCAAAAAATATAATTACTTAATTGAAAACAAGGATCAATTCATTTAAGGTCAAAAAGAGAAGAGTGAGTAGAGTAAATGGTGCACTAATCCATCGAATGAAATTTAAATCTAAATTACTTGAAATAATTTAATGTGTTTTTACATGGTTTGATCTTTCATGAGGGTACCAAATCAGTACTGCCTAGAAAGTGAAGTATTAGTTATTTTCCAATGTCTAATAGTTGATGAATCCTCTTAGACTTGATCGAAAACATATGTCTTTTCCAAAATTTTGATTCATTTTTTCTTGGGTAATAATAACCAATGGAAAAGTATACTAGATCCATCCTCTTCACAATTAAATAGATATTTCATAGAGGGTGTAGGATGATGTATATATCATCATATTCCCTGGTTTCCACTTGTGAAGCATTATATTTTGTCATCTTTTGATGGATCATCATGGGATCTAATAATTGTAATTTCAAATGTTGAATTATAATGTATTTTTAATTTTACATTACTAAAACATGAAGAATTATAATACTCCTTTTTATTGGGAGAAAACACTATCTCAATTTACCAATGATCAACTACTTTTTATTCTTCATGGTCCTCCTAACATGTAATTTCATCAAAATCAGGGTGCACCAAGTGTTCCCTAGCAGGTGAAGGTGCTAATTATTCAGCTTCCTAAAAGTCAAAGAAAAACATTCCCAAATTTGATAATTAAAAACCATAATGAGAGATTCATAAATCAGATTGAATGAAAAAAATGATATAGTCCATGAAAATATCATATCCCCGAGTTGGTGTGGTTCGATCACTACATTAGTGATAATTTTATCATGAAAGTGAGTCTTAGTGGATTTAAGTAGGTAGTTGAGCTCTTCCACCCTTTGGTCAAATTCCACCACAATGGTGGTGCCTTCATCATCCATCACCAGAGTGACATGAAATTTTACTAGCTCTTATAATTTTTAGGGATCATTATAATCATGTTGTACCTCGTAATAATCTTGAATTCATCTTGATAATTTTGATCTCCCACAAAAGCCTCTCAGTCACCTATTCATCATAATAAATCCAATCTAGGTTATCATAGTCCCGTTGGATCGATTCCATCTAATGGTTATGGCATGAATACTCCTCAATAACGGCCTCAACTTCTTTGATGTCTTAGGAAAATTGGTAAATCCCTGTGTCACATCAATGGTTTTAGGTTCATGTTTTTTGAGGAATACATTGAAGTTATCGGTTATCCAAACCATTTTCCTTCAATATAATCTAGTGTATCACTCATCTTTTCACCTGATCATATAGATCAAAATAATCAACATCTGGTTATTAATATTAAAACTATGAGTAATATCCCCATGAAAATAACAGTATTTCAGATACATTATGAAAAAAAATTATGTTTTTAATGAAAATAATGAAAATATATCTATAATTTATAAATAGATAAAATATAAGCAATAAATAAATGGTCCATGGATTTGTGCTAGTTTGTTGGCACACCTATTGTATGGTGTGGTAAAAAATTATTTTCTTAATTCATCATAGAGGCTAAATAAGGTCATCTTAGTTGAGTTTCATTCTTAGTTACTTACCTACTTATTACCTCTCACCTAATCTACTTATTTTTTTTGTTTTATGATTTATGAAAACAATGGAATTTTATATAAATGTATTATGAAGAAATAAAATAATTATAATAAAATGGGATGGTATGAAATGAAATTACAAAGAATGTAATAGGCCTTTTTGGTTTGGTTTATGGGTTTAATCATTATATATAGTGGTGTTTAGAATATATTTGATAATTAAATTATGAGATCTCATGCATGAATTGCTATTATTTTATTTAGTGGTGTGAAATTTTGAATTAAATTAGAAATTTAAATTATTCCTCCTATAATCAAGGCTGATGGATCACCTCAGTCGATAGTGTGAGATCTCACAGGACACGGCTCCATCGTATTGCATTCCATCCACTAAATGGATAAAATCTATTGTATGAAGAGCTTTCATTGAGTATAAGGGAAATAAAAGATATAATAAAATATTATAAATGAGTTTGAGTTCAGTTTTATGAAGAATTATTTCCCTAACATTTCACATTCATTGTTCCTCATCACCAACTGAATGAAACTTATGAATGTAACTGAATAATTAATGAAATTTAAACATACCTCCCCTGAGCTAAGAATTAGGTTAGCACTTAATTTTTTAGGATAATAGTTCATGGTTTAATAAGTAATAAAAATATGAAAATAAATGAATTTGATATAATTGGGTGAGAATAGAATAAAATGATAAATGCACACATGAAAAAAAATAAAAAAAAGAATAAGATGAAGAAGAAATTGAGGAAATAATGAGAAAATGGTTGAGAAGAGTAAGAAGGATGTGTGTAAGAAGACATAAAAATAAATAAAATGAATGAATTATATTTTATTTTTAAAAAATAAATTTAAAATAAATTTGAACTAAAACTAAACTAAAATGAAAATAAAATATAATAAATGATGAAATTAAATGTGTGTTGTAGATTCCCATCTAGAATATACCTCTAGAAGTTGGATCACATTCTTAAAACCATATTTAAGATTCTCCCCATGGTACTTTCTTATATGATATGTGAAATTTTTATTTCTATGGCCCTAAAAATTTAAATGATATTTTATGTATAAAAATGATGTTATGACACAATTAATGGGTCACACTCTTTATAGAAGAATGTTTCTTAGATATTCTCAAACATTAGAGTATAAAATTTATGAATTAATGAGTGAATATCTCTGTAAAATCCAAGGATAAATCAAGGATTGAATACGTATTTGAAATAAATTTTGAATTGGCTGAATTGGAGGTCATTATACCTAGTTTTTCCTCATTTATTTAGGTGGGGGTCTACTTTTCTGGATATATTTCCCTGAATAAGATTGATTCATTTGGCATTTATATGTTTCAATTGGATCTATTTTTTGAATATGTTTTCTAATGTCATAGGTAAAGGAATCCAAAAAAAAACTAATCAATCCCATTAGATCCATATTTTAAATGTTGTGCTCGAAATACAAATGTGATTAAAATTGTTTTAAATTCTATAATAAAGTAATGTTCACATTTTAGCCATAAAAAAATCTAAAAATAATGTTAATAAACTGAAAATGATAAAATGTAAGGGTTTTATTTTTTCAAATACATGTGAAAATTGAATAAAATATTACCTCTATCAATTGAAAAAATACTACTTAAATCTAAATAATGTAATCAAACTAACATAAATATAATTATGAAATAGACTATGATAAAACCTTTTCAATAGTCCTTATGAAGAAATCCATAATAATAATAACCATAATAATAGTTTACCATGACTAAGAGATTTATAAAATGTATTTCAAATGATTATTACTAGATAATAACCGTTAAAACGTTGTCTAAATGAAACAACTCAAAATGTTTGTGACTCGAAAGGATTCCCAAAAAGGAAGAAAATTATTGAGTTCTACATTTGGATTAATGAAACCATTAAAGTCATAGAAAATTTAGTTTCATGATTACTTATTATATTTTTTTCACAAATAATCAATGAGGTTCTTGTATATTGCAATACCCAAGAATTCAATAAGAGGGGAGTGGTGAATTAGGGTGTCAAAGTTTTCTTGGAATTAAATAATTCTTGTCCCCAATTTTTTAGGAACTTGTTAATCATTTGTCATGGATCATGTAAACACCTATATGTTGAAATAAAAAAATAAAAAAAATAGTTTTACATGGTTCATCACTCTGGGATAGTGTAATAACCATAGACTTATAGTTTATTAGTTGTACCTAAATCATAATAATATTAACATGATATTATGGATTACAATTTATTTTGAATAGTCACTCTATTTCAGGATCATATCATGTAAATTTTTTAGGGATATCAAAAAGACTCCCTCATATAACATCCATTGAATCCCCATTTCTTACTAGTATTTCTGAAGCATTTATAATTTTATCAACTTGAGTGTCACATTAATAGATTAAGAACATAATCCATTTTCCCTGATTAACACGAGACTCTGATTTCCCCAGAGTCCTCAATCAATATTATTGAATTCTCTATTGACAAAATATAGATGTTTAATACCTCCTTTTTGTGAAACTACTGAAAATTCACACAAATTTTGTACTTTTTTTCAACACCTCATTTTTAACATAAACTTTTTTAATTTCATGAAACATGTAATGTCCCAGTTCTGGAAGCAACCTAGAACCACCACATACTCGGTTGGTCACATGGACTCAATTGCATGTCCCCGAATGCCAGAGCATGCCAACTAGCAGTGAAGGCATTGGGTGTGATAGTTGGGAAACTATTCCCTCATTGGAAGAATACAAATCAGATATAAAAAATACATTCAATAGCAGAAGAAGTAAATATCCAACAACAGTAACAGTAGATGACTAGAATAGTAAACAAATAGAGAACACATATATATGAAATGATACAAGATACAAATGTCTAAGAAATTATCCAATCAAGCCACAATTTTGGAATACAAATATGCTAAACCAAAAAAAAATAAACAGATTAACTCCTCAACATCACAAGCCATAGCTTGTTCCCATGCTCTCTAGCTCCACAGCAAGTCAAGTACCTAAAGTATAAGGGCACTTTACCTTATCTATACCTACAAATATATACTCTTTTTAGGCCCAAAAGCATGACCCAACCAGTGTATGAGACTAAATCCCTGAAAGAAACCACCTGAAGATCTATGCCTAACAGTCACTGAGTATATGGAAGGTAAAAGTATAGTAAACAGTAAACAGTAAACCCTAAACAAGAATGTACTCAGTTGTAAACAATCCACAATTGAAACAAGAAACAGTGATGAAATCAACTAATCAAAAACATGTGACCCATGGGGATGTACTCATATCCATCCCCTATAGTCCTACCTAATGAGTACAGAAAATCCTATGGAAAACACACTTGGTCTAACCCATCTAATTCTGTATAGGAATTCAATAAAGACTCTCTGAGGAAGCGATCACTGTCTATCCCCTTATAGTCAAAAGTAAAGCAAGACTCTCTGAGGAAGCTCACACAATCCATTCTCTGCATATTATAAGGTAGTTAAGGACACTCTGAGGATGCTCACATGTCAATTCCCCTTATATCCCCTAGGTCTAGGACTCTCTTAAGACACACACTCGGTCAATTCCCCTTATAGCCCTGGCTATTCAATTCAAATACAGACTCTATTAGGAAGCTCACGCAGTCTCTCCCCTTTTAGAATAATGAAATCAAGGACTCTATGAGGAAGCTCACTCATTCAATTCCCATTATAGTCAAAATAGGTCAAGGCTCAATGAGGATTCTCACTCAGTTAATCTCCCCTTATAGCCCAATGTTCTCAAAGACTCTCTGAGGAAGCTCACCTGGTAAATTCCCCCTATAGTTTACTGCACTAGGTTCTCATGGCCCTATGTAAGTCAACAAAATAGAGGGCAATATAGCCAAATTAAACCAATAGAGATACATTGCTAAACAGTTTATAACATATCAAGAATTTTAGAAATACAAACACTCCATCCTACAGCAACAGGCATGGAATCAGGAAAAGCAGGAAAAAGTTGAAAAGGACCAAATGTTCGCAAATAGAACATGCATGGGAAAGACACATAAAAATTATAAAAATCAACCCTATTCTTATCCAAATATTCTTTACACAGGTATACAATCATTGAAGGCAAAAAATAGGTGTAAAACAGTAAACACGCATTACCCCGTTTAAGGGTATTGGTGGATTTTTCACATAAAACTCAACAAATTCGAATGAAAAGACACAAAACACCTACCTCGGGGTTAGGAGATGAATATAATGAACCACAGTGCATGAGTCTCCTTGGAATGTCATAGATCTGAGAAAACATCAAAAATCTTCAAACCATGATAACATGGAAAAGAAGAGGAATTGGAAAACAAGGCTCATGTAGAAGATAGAAATCACAGATGCAATTCCAACACAAACAATGGTGCTAGAATGAGAGGACTGTTGGAGGATTGGGGTCTCGTTGAATATCTGTAGATGGTTAGTGATCTCAGAAGAACAAAACCTCAAAGAAGTGGGTTTTGTCCATCAGACGTGACCCCAGTGCATTTAATTAATAAAAAGAATGCACACAATGTGTACTTTTAGAGTACATGGTGTGTACTCACCTTTTCCAAACTCCACTTTAAGCAGTCTCCAGTCACTCCCACATGGTTTTGTATGCGGATAATACATGGCCATGACATTGTTTGCTACAACATCAAAGTATACGGTGTGTAATCATAAAGTACACGGCTTGTACTTAAAAAATATCCAAAAATTCCACTATTCTCCAAAAACGACCAGAATGGAAAAAAATACCTGAAAAGAAGGTCGGGGATCTTACAAGCTTCCCCCTTATAGAAATTCATCCCTGAACATCCCTAGAAAGTCATAGATGAAGAACCCTTGAACTGTTTGGGCCACATTGCTCGTACATTGGGCTCCCTCTCCCATGTCTTGTCCTGTACTCACCGGTGCATCCCTAGCACTAATACCAGAGGAACAGACCGGCCACAGGGAACCTTTGTACTATGATACAAAATCTGAATAGGATGCCCCTCAAATGAAACGTCCACCTCAAGCTCATCCTCCTCATGTATAAAAACATGGGACTGGTCTGAAAAGTTACATCAGAGTAGAGAAATGTGGAAGAAATCATGCATAGCTTGGTACCTCTGTGGTAACTGAAATCGATAGGCAACCAACCCAACTCTCTCCAACACCTCAAATGCTCTGAAGTACCTCGGTAAAAGCTTACCCTATATCCTGACCCTCCTATGTCCTAACCTTAGTGTGACATGCAAGAAAACCTGATCTCTAACCTTGAACTCCAGAGGTCGTCTTCGCTGATCAACATAAGACTTATGTAGGGACTGGACAGTAGCCATCCTCTTTTGAATGAACTCTATTTTCTCCGAGGTCTCCTGAACAAGATGAGGTCCAAATAAAGATGCCTCCCCAGCCTCTAGCCACCATATGGTTGATCGGAATGGCTTACCATACAAATCATCATAAGGTGCCATCTGAATGGTTTCAGGAAAACTATTTTTGTAGGAAAACTCCACCAGAGGAATATGCTTCTCCAAAGAAACTCGAAAATCTATAATGAAAGCTCGAAGCATATCCTCAAGCACCTGAATCATACACTCGGACTGGCCATATGTCATGGGATGGTAAGATGTACTCAAAATTACCTATGTACCCACAGACTTCTGAAGCCCCTGCCTGAACTGAGAAGTAAAACGTGCATCCCTGTTTGGAACAATGGAGTGCGGAACACCATGAAGACGTTCAATCTCATAGATGTACAACCATCCCAATTCATCAACACTAAAGGTCTCTTTATTCTGCATGAATTTTTCAACCTTCATGAGTCTGTCAATGACAAACCAAACTACGTCATTTCCTCGAGGGGACCTCAAAAAACCGGTCACTAAGTCCAACATGACATCATTCCACTTCCACTCGGGAATGGGTAACTATTGTAAAAGCCCTTCTGGTCATTGATGGTCCGCCTTCACCTACAGAAAAGTGGAAGGCCTCATGACGAAACTATCAATGTCCCTCTTTTTTGCTGTCCTCCTATACTAACGGTGTAGATCACGATACATTTGGTGATGCCAGGATGAACTTCCCAAACTGAGGAATGAAAATCCTGCATCAGATCCTCACGTTTGTCTGCTGGCACCCACACAGTTCCTTGAAAATTCTAGATCTCATCCTCGCCTATGGTCCATCAATGAATAGGGTCTTCTCTTGACTGAATTTCCATAAAAACTAGGCCTTCAGATTCTGATAGCTTCCTCATTCGAACTTGATCCAGATGAGTAGAGGTAACCGATACTGAAGAAATAAATGTCTGCCCTTGTCTTTCATTCACCTCCAAATGAATCTCAGAGAAAAAATCCATAAGTCTCACCCACTACTGGCGTCATGAACTAACTGTATTTGAGTCCTTGTTCTCAATGCATAAGCCACTATGTTTCCTTTCCCGAGCATATAGGATAGCTCAAAGTCAAAGGACTATAGGTACTCCACCCACCTGCACTGCCAGAAATTCAGATCACGCTGAGTGAAGATGTACTTGAGACTCTTGTGGTCGATGAAAACCACAAAGTCCTCTCCCAAAAGGTAATGAATCTAATAACGTAAGTCATGAATAATAGCTGCCAACTTTAGATCGTGCATCGTGTAATTCCTTTTATGTGGCCTCAACTTCGGAGACCCGTAAGCAACGACTCCATCACCCTGCATAAGCACAGCTCCTAGCCCGATAACTAACACATCAAAATAAACAGTATAACTCTTTCTGGGATCGGGAAATACTATTATCAGTGCTGATGTAAGCCTCCCTTTCAGCTCCTGAATGCATGACTCACAAGAATCTGAACACAAGAACTTTTCCCCCTTCATGGAAAAACTTCTCATTGGTGCTGGTAAGCATGAACAGACCTGTATGAAATTTCTGCAGTATCCTGCCAGCCCTAGAAAACTCGGTACCTCAAATACATTCTTCGACTACTACCATGAAACTACTGCTCTCACCTTCTCTGGGTCTACTAATACTCCTACCTCTAAGTTGACTTGAAACAAGAAGTGAATTCGATCCCTCCAAAATTAGAACTTTGAGATCTTAGCATATCACTGATGATCCCTTAGTGTACTCAAAACTATCTCAATATGGTTAGAATGGTTGTGTTGAGTCTGAATGTACATGAAGATGTCATCCAGAACGTCAACCATGAAGGAATCTAAGTATGTAAGGAACAATCAGTTCATCAGTTCCATGAAAACTGTAGGCACGTTCGTGAGACCGAACGACATAAAAAAGTACTCGTATAGACCATACCTTCTATTGAAGGCCGTAAGAGGTATATCTGATGGTCTAACACACAACTAATGTTAACTGGATCTCAGGTCAATCTTCAAGAACACCTGAGATCCTCAATGCTGGTGAAAGAGATCATCAATCCAAGGCAAGGGATATCGGTTCTTGACCCTCCACTAGTTCAACTTTTGATAATCCCCACAAGTCCTGAGGGTACTGACTGCCTTCATCACAAATAAGTGAGGAGAACTCCGAGGAGATGTACTGGGTCTGATGAAACCTTTTTCCTGAAACTCCCCCTACTTCTTCATGAAATCCTGCAACTCAAGTGTAGCCATCCTATAAAGAGGAATGGACACATGTGCCGCTCCGGGAAAAAGATCAATTGAGAAGTCTACCTCCTACTCTGGAGGAAAACCTGAAAATTCCTCTGAATGAAAACTCTCATAAAATCCACCACTACAGGAATGTCTAACCAGGAAGTCCCCTGGACATCAAGGTAAAGACTAGAAATCTGGGTTGTAATTCCTCCCAACCAATGATGCTCTAGACCCGCTCTGCTCGTCTGGAAATCCCATTCTGCACTATGAAGAAAAGATCCACCCTCTGGTGATATGAAGCTCACCCTATGGCGATAACAGTCAACGACTTGCTAGAATGGAACTAGCCAGCCCATCCCTATAATGACATCATAGCCTGTCATCTCTAAGACAACGAGGTTCCATAAGAAGTGACATCCACCACCCTGTAGAGGGCACTATCTGCACTAACGTACACTAGCCGTCCTAGTCCCCAATGGCGTTTCAAGCATCAAGATATCATTAGAAGAAAAGATGCAGAGCCCAAGGCTCTCCATGACAGAGACAGATATAATGCTATGGGGAGCCCCTGTATCAAAAAGAGAAAAAGCTAAAACTGAGGCAACTAAGATCGTACCTCCAATAGTATAAGTTCCATGATCCTGATCCTGTTGGGTCTGCTCCACCACAAATGTCTAGCCTGTTCCATGACCCTGTGACCCTGCCAGACCACTCTAATATTATCCACCCTAATGTCACTGAAAACAGGGTGACTGGCTGCCATAGCCATGACCTCCACCTCGGCCGGAATGGCCTGAAGAACTCTAGTTCCCTGACTGGTGAGAAGCTGGTGTGTAACACCTGAGATTTTTATGTGAAATATTTTATGTTGTATACATCATAAAAGGAATCTTTTACTAAACCCAACACTATCTTGTCTTGCTTTACATGCAATCACGTCCTTCCTCGATAGCTTGCATTGTACGCAATACCGAGTTTCACTAAACAATGATATGCTACTAATATATTATTAAAACTAGCCGTTATGAATAGTAATACCCACTTTTTGAAATTTTATAAATTTTATATTTCAAAATGGACATAATTTTTGGATTCGTAATATCAAAATTATCCTAGTATGAAATTTTGGTACTTTTCGGATAACTTTTATATTTTGATAAATAGTGAAAATTACTAAATTTTTATTAAAAATAGCTTTTTTCATCAAAATTGTTAATAGTGATAAATTATGAATTTGAGTGGTTTTAAATTTTATTTAGAATATATTTTTACCATTTATTTTAATGTTGGTCATTGGACATAATTTCACAATGAAAACCAGACATAAACAAGTATCAATCTTTTGATAGTAATTATTTCTTAAAAAAACGTTTTTTGTTTTGACAGTTGTAATTAATTTTAAATTAATTTCTACCACCTCTGTGTTTTGAGTTTGGAAAAATGGATTCCATATTTGGAATCAGGATTTCCAAGTTGTTTAAATAGGTAACTTTCATTTTTAGTCATTTTGAATAATTATTTCGGTAAATATTTTATTTACCCTGGTTAAAGCGTAAATCCGGTAAATAAGGGTAAAAAATAATATTATAATAATAATAAATTACACTAAAATGTGTCCTAACATTATTGGTGGATACATTTCCGACCATGGGCATATTTTGGTCGATTTTGGGACCCCATGGAGCCACTTTTAGGTGATAGAGAAACTTTATATTAATTAAGTTACAGTAAATACAAAAATGACAAAAGCAAATAAATTTTAGAAAAACAATTTTTACATAGGGTTATATATGTTATATCTTCGACAATAAATATTCATTAGAAATCTAAAACAATTTCCTACATACTGGTATTTTATTTATAATTTCTATACATTAAATAATTTAATTTATTTATGACACAATGATGATTTAGTAATTATCTTATTAATGAAATATTACCATAATTGATGTTATAAATACCCAAATAACTGTAGTTTGATAAATTTAATGAATTCCACTAATTTTATAGGTTTATATGACATGTAGATATTGAATTAATTAATTTTTTTCGAACTATTCATACTGTTATGATTTTTTAAAAAATCAATTACCAAATATTTTCAATATTGACATAAAATAAGTTTTTAAAACAAATATTATATTATTAATTGTTTTTATATTCCTAAAAATATAAGGTTAATACAAGATAATTATATAATAATATATGTATTATTAATGGACCACTTGGGGGTATCTTGGATGTATATGGAAATTCTATTAACTATATAATATAAAAATACAAAGTGACATGGTAAATGTCAATCTAATTAACTAAGAGTTAAAACTAAAAGATAAGTTTAATATAATGACCCAAACCAATCTAAAAACTATTGGTTGAGTGTATTTCTACATATCACCACTTTATCATTGAGAAAAATCAATTTTGTGCTATTAAAAACCGAATATGACTTTATTGTAAAATAATATTTTCTATTTTTTCTAAGGTTCTCCTCTCCTCCCTTACAAAAGGGCACCTCCTCCCTCTTATCCTCACACCACTTTGAGCCTTCATGCTTGGAAAAACCCTACCAATTTCTCTTCTCCACTTCCCTAGTGATATTATAGAGGTCCTGGTCTTCTTTAATGACCAATTTTACTGCCCTAAGAGGAGGTTAAGAAGAGGCGCTTCAAAGAAGAGGTAATGTCCCTTACCGATTATTTCAACTTTATTACTTCTTCTAATTATTCTTATTTAGTAGTTGAATTATGATGTAATAACATAAGTATCACTCATATACTGATATGTTATTAAAATTATGAAGCAAACCTGTTTCACCTTCTATCTATCCTACGAAAAACAAAATCACCACGCGTGCGTACGTACGGAATACCGTCTCCACGCAGTGGTGTAATGTATTTTCCACCACCACCTTAATTGGATGGGTTTAATAGTGTAAAGAATAACTATATATGATTATTTTAAAGGGATATTGATTCTGAAATTGTATACATACACTTCTATACAATTCACGATCATGGGAACGATATCATCGCTCGTGCATACGTACGACCTACCATCTCCACGATGTGATGCGACTCGTTCTACATGATATTCCATGAATAATGATTATATAAATGAATTTAATGAATAAATATGATATATATTACACTAATAACATTATGGAAATGAGTTATCTCTAACCTAAATAGAAGAATAAGAATTTATTCGACATAACATGCATAAGAACAAAAAGCAATAAACACCCGAATAACAAGTAGCAATGAAATATTACTAATAAGAAGATAAGAATGTGACCATATATGATATCATAACAATGATTACAATTTTTTAATAAGTCAATAACATTATTTAAATTATTATACAGGAGGTTTAGACATGTACCTACAAAATCGGACATAAGGTAAGGGAAAATCTCCCAATCTCATTTTTATCCGAGATTGTTTATACATTAGAATTTACTAGGGAATATTTATCATCCACATCAATGTTTACTCAATATGTAATATTATATCTATCCTCCTACTATTTTTTAAATCCAATTTTACCCTTTTGTTGAGTTTTTGATAAAATATATGAAAGGAATATTTTTCCGTTTTTCGTACGAGGTACTTTTTGACTTTTCCGACAAAAGTATGAGGAGAATGTTATTTTTAACATATAAGGCATGAATGGATTTCATAGAAAATTATTTCAAAGAAGCTTAATTTAGAAGATTTCACGTTTATTTTTAATCAACTTCTTTTAGTTTATAATTTTTTGACATGTTAAGAAAGGAAGAAAAATTTAAGTAGAAAGGATATTTTCCTCAAGAATGGAGTTCAAGAATTTTATCAAAATTGTTTTCCATCTAAGTTAATATAGGGTTATGTTTCTATCCCTATTTTTATATTTATTTTATTATTTAATGATTGAATTATTTTTATGAAGTCCTCTTATCTTATATGATTTATGTTATTATGGAATGATGTTTAAGAATCCCATTTTTATTACATTGGTTATGCTATGATTTATGATTTATGATCTTGTGGCACACATAAGAATGGTATCATTATGAGATGGGTGGGACCTATATCTCCCTCCAATGCATTGGGTAATGATTTATATATCATGAGATAGACATGGCTGGAATGACAGGTTAATCCGATTCATTGATACAGGACTAAAACGAGGAGTGAACTCGGTTCAAAAATGGATTTTGTCCACCAGGATAGTCTTGGCAATGAGTCTTGAATACTAAGAAATGATTTTTATATCTGTTTATGCCAAAAAGTTTCAAGATTAAAGTTATGATTATTTGGATTAAATTTCACTATTATGATTGATCCCATGTCATGATATTATGATCTCTTTTGTAGGATATTATTTTCAAAATGTTATGTTCTTATGAATATGATATGATTGATATTTCTTTTGTTTACCCTTACTGAGAATTTGAGCTCACACTTTTGTATGTTTTCTTTTCCCCAGGTCAGGAAGAAGGGTATTAAGTAAGATATTCCAAACGGGACTCTAGATATGATAAAATAAAAGGAAGACAATGTAGATGATTTATGAACCAGTTGTTTATGTTTCCCAGTTTCTAAAGACACTATACCTATACGGTCATTTCATGGGTTTGTTATATGTTGTAATAGGTGTGGTTAAATTTTGATGTAATAACAATGTATGTAATGTATGGGTCATTATATGGTGGCCCTACTCCTGAATGTGGAGTCATTGAAGAACCCCTGTCATCAGCTGCTGGTGAGACGAACTGACAGAAGCGCTGAAGGTGACCCATCTTTCCACAATATCAGCACTCCAACGGGTCCCTAGGGAAACATCGCCTCATATGCCCGCTTATCCCACACTAGTATCACACCACCGGGTTACCAAAAGATGCATCATGCCTGCTCTGATCTCCTTGTGCAGCCTCCCTATGGAGCTTCCTACTATCAGTTGGAGGAGCACTAACACTGGATATCGAACCTCCCTGGCAAGTAGCTTCAGAATCCTTCAGATTGCGCTCTATGATCAACGCCTGGTTGATGATAGAAGATATCGAAGTCATCCTAAAGAATTTCACCTAAGACCGGATGTCATGCCTCATACCATCCTCAAGCTTCCATGGAAGGAACAACTCATCACCTCCTAGAATTGGGGTGAAACACTGCAGCTCTGTGAAGCGATAAGAATACTCCATAATAGAAAGAGTACCAATATCTAGACTCATGAACTCCCAGGCTCAATCGGCCCTCAAATTTTATAGGTAGATGTAATCATATAAGATTCCCCAAAACACATCCCAAGCCATACTCTGCTGGTGTCCCGCCTGTGAGACCACATCCCACCATCTCATGGAGGAGTCTCGATGCATATAGGTAGAGAGCTTCACCCTTTTCTATATAGGTATCTCCATATGCTCTAAAATCATCATAATGGACTCTAGCCAAGACTCAGCAGCCTGAGGTCCTCCATCACCTGAGAATGTAGGGGGATGCTGCTACTGAAAGACCCATTTCAAATCAGCCATCGACAGGGTAGGAGGTGGCGCTCCTTGAATGGTCTGCATCATCCTCAAACAATCCATCCCTAAACTATGCAACAACACCTACTTCAGGTACAATGGTAGGTTCCAAGACTTTCACAATAGAAGGATCTGTAGGTAGTCCCTGATCGACCATGTCTAGTGTCTAATCACCGTATGGAAACTGGCGTACAACCGGAGGACATCTCAGTGGCTTTACTCTGCAAGGTCAATCACACACCTTTGATCATGATTATCAAGGACTGAAAACAAGGAGTGAATGAAGGTAACAAGATAATGAATGAACTCATATTTGTAATAACATGACTACAAGGTTTGTACATCTACTACATAGAATGTTCCCTGATGTCATCTCCATGGGTGTGTACTCTAGTCCAGATTGGTCGTGTAACACCCCTGGCACACGGTGTGTTGCCTCCACCCACGGGGTGTACTTGTGTCCCCTCTCCCTACCCGATTCCTTCTACATGGATAAGCCACACAACTCTCTACTAAGGCAAGACTACACGACATGTACAATTCCTACACGGTGTGTACTAGAAAAGTGTCACCTGGCCCATGTTGTTAGTGACATGACCAGACACATAGATCACACTATACAACATGTTCAAGATGGTCACAACCTATATGAGGGACGATAACACCATCCCGTGTTTTTCGTGACATGGTTGGGTACCCCGGTTAGACTACACGACGTGTTCAAGGCAGACACGGTGTGTACGTGAAAAGGTAACACCAACCTGTGTTGTTTGTGACACGACCAGGTACCTAGGTAAGACTAAACGGCATGTTCATATGGCATAGAACATTTATGCGAAATGGTAACACCAACCCATGTTGTTCGTGACATGGCTGGGTACCTAGGTAAGACAACACAACATGTTCATATGGAACATGGTCTGTATGCGAAAAGGTTACACCAACCCATGTTGTTCGTGACACGACCGAGAACCTAGGTCAGACTACACTTTGTGTTCATATGGTACATGACGTTTATTAGACATGACTTGGAAGAATTGTGGTGTTAGTGACACATTTAAGCACATGGTAGACACTACACGGTGTGTATAGTCAATACACGACTTGTTCACTCCATGTCTTTCCCAATTCTGTGTCTCTAACCACACGGCCTATGATATGGTTTAGAGACTACACGACGTGAATATAAAGTACACAGGGTGTATATAAGAATAATGTTTCTTCCTAAACCGAATAACACACGACATCTACATAACATTACACGGTGTGTATTCAGGGTTTTTCTTAACAGTAAGCGTCAGAAACAACTCCAAAACCCAGAAAATAATCAAATGACTATAGAAAGTGCCAAATTCCGATCTGTGAGGGGCCATACTCCCCGAGAATCAATGTTTGCAATTTTATTCACATTATAGCAAGGAAACCAAAGTAATGATCCAACAAATTCTAGTCCATGAGGTCCCATAACACCTCAAGAACATAGTTTTTGCATCCATTCAAAAAAATATCTATACAGACAATACCCAATAAAATAGAAATTATTTCTATCAAGGCATCTATCAAAAGAACATGCATATATTACACATAATCTATCAAAACATCATGAAATCATTAATTCATCCTAGATGTCATGGAAAAAGTCCATGACATGTGATTTCCTACAACTGCCTATATGATGCCTGAGATGGCATACCCTGATCTCATCGGGTTGCAACAGAAATAGAACCTCAATAACATCAATAGTAATAGAACAAATCCTGAGAGTCACTCAAGGTGAACTCAAATCAACTGTCACAATTTCAAAACAAGAACAATTTCAATTATATGAGGTAGATTGGATTTTCCCAGTACACGGGTTAACTACTCCCGGGCACAACATAACACCAAGTACAAATACTTTCCTATCCCTAGATATAGGCTCCAAATAGTAAGTCAAGATAAAAAAATCCTCTGATACCACTTAGTAATGTCCCAGTTCTAGAATCCATCTAGAGGTGCCCCATACCAGATTGGTCAGATGGCCTCGAGCACATTTCTCCAAATTCCAAAGGCTTTTGACTAGCAGTGAGGGCCTTCACTATGATAGTGGGGAAACTATGACATCATTGGGAGAGTACACATCAGATTTAAACAACACAAAAAGTAGTGGAAGTAGTAAATATCCAACATTAGTAACATCAGAAGACTAGAATAGAAAACAACTTGAGAACACACACACACACACAGATATATATATATATAATGATGCTCGATACATATGTCTAGGAAATAATCCAAACAAGTCACAATGTGGGAATAAAATTGTGCAAAACCTAAATAAAAAAAGAAAAAAATAAACAGATAAACTCCTTAGCATCGCAATCCATTTCTTGGTCCCATTCTCTCCAGCTCCACAGCAAGTCATGTAATAGAAGTAGAATGGCGCTTGCCCTTATCTGTACCTGCAAAAATATAATTTGTTTGGGCCCAAATGCCTGACCCAAACAGGGTGAGAGACTAAATTCCAGTAGGAAACCACCCAAAGATCTGTTCCAAATTGCAAGTGAGTATATGGAAGGTAAAAGTACAGTAAAAAGTAAATAGTACACAGTAAATAGGAAAGTACTCATCAGTAAAAAATCCACAGCTCAGACAAGCAATAGTGAGGCAATCAGCTATTCACAATAAGGTAACCCTCTGGGAAGTACTCACAACCATCCTCTCTAGTCCTACCTTAAGTGTACAAACAACCCTCTGGTTATCACAATCAGTCTAACCCCTCTGGTTCTATATTGGAATTCAATAAAGGCTCTCTGAGGAAGTGCTCACGGTCTATCCCATTAAAGTCAAAAGTAAGGCTAGACTCTTTATGAAATCTCACACAGTACATTCCCCTCATAGTCTAAGGTATTCAAGGACTCTTTGAGGAAGCTCACATGTCAGTTATCCTTATAGCCCCAAGGTCTAGGACTCTCTGATGAAGCTCACTCAGTAAATTCCCCTTATAGCCCTGGTCATTAAATTCAAATATAGATTCTATGAGTAAGCTCACGTAGTCTCTCCCCTTTTAGTCTAAAGTAATCAAGGACTCTCTAAGGAAGGTCACTCAGTCAATTCCACTTATATTCAAAATTAGTTCTAGGCTCACTAAGTATGATCACTCAATCAACACCCCCTTATAGAAAAAAGTTCTCAAACACTCTATGAGGAAGCTCACCCGATCAATTCCCCCTATAGTCTACTACACCAGGTTCCCATGGACCTATGTAAGTCAACGAGCATAGCAGTGAAATATAGACAAATTAATCCTACAAAACTACTTGGCTAACAGGCTAATATATATCAAGAATGTTAGAAATACAAACACTCCATCCTACAACAACATGCATGGAATCAGGCATAGCAGCTAAACGTTGAACATGACCAAACAATCGCAGACAGAACATGCATGGGAAAGACACATCCAAAGCATAAAAATCCACCATATTCTTATCCAAGTATCCTCTACACAGGAATACAAGCATTGTAGGAAAACAATAGGGGTAAAACAGTAAATATTCAATACCACGTTCAAGGGTCTTGGGGGAATTTGCACATAAATCGCAATGACATAGAACAGAAAGACACAAACCACCTACCTTGGAATTAGGAGATCAATATAATTGAACCATGAAGCTTGAATCTCCCTGGAATGTCATATATCTAAGAAAAAATCCAAAATGATCAACCCATCATAACTTTGAAAAGAAGGGGAATTGGAAAACAACACTCAAGCAGAAGAGAGAACTCGCCGATTCGATTCCAATGCAATCAATAGTGCTCGAATCGGAGCACAGACCGAGGATCGGGGGCACAATGAAGATCCAAAGATGCTCGGTGATCTCAGAGGAACAGAACCTTAAAAAGTGGGTTTTGTCCGTCAGACACGAACTTGGAGCATTTAATGAAAAAAAAGAAAGTACACAGCGTGTACTCGCCTTTTCCATACTCTGCTTTAAGCGGCCTCTAGTAAGTCCCACACAGTCGTGTGTGTGGCTACTGCACGGTCAGCACATGGTCTGTTGCGGCATCAAAGTACACTGAGTGTACTCATAAAGTAAATGGCATGTACTTGGAAAATTTCCAGAAATTCATCTTTTCCCCAAAAATGACCAAAAAGGAAAAACATACCTGAAAAGAAGGTTCATATTCTTACAAAACAACTCATTTTCACACAACTTTGGTTTTTTCATACAACTATAAATTATTTGTATATAGAATGTTTCCCAAATGTCACATTGTCATAAAAAACACAATATAAATTCTATATAAAACTATAATTTGTGGAAATATTTCATGGGTAAGAGGCTCCAAATATTTATTGAGAGAGTTTCAAAAAATGAATAAAGTAGATAACTATTTATAGAAGAATGACATCCTTCACGCAACATCCTTGTGCACCATTGATTGTGTGCGAAAATTTTTATGGAAATAAACATAATGGATTTAATGTCACTATTAACATTAAAATATATAAATTAAATCAACTTTTCCTCTACTTTACGGGGGCATGCAACACATATTGGAAAATAAATACCAGTCTTATAGTTTATTAAACCATGTTTTAACACCTGATTCACTATGATGATCTTAGGGGAAGTACCATATATTCTTTGGGTAATGATCCATCATTATCCAATAAACTTATTTTTCATTGTTAATGTACATATATTGAGAAGATAATCAGTATATTCTGTCTGGAATAATCTAATAAGAGATTATTTTCAGTGTCTCATGGAATTTATATTTCCCTGAAAATGTGTCCCTAGACCTATGTTGAATGAAAAAGGCCATAATGGATTATATAAACATTGGTGAATGTGGAAGTCATTTATATTAAGATATATAAGAGGATAAATATCTACTATAACTTATGTGTTGTTAGTTGATATTAAGATAACTCAGGTGACAACCATTGAGTGATGGTTAAGACATTACATAATTATTTTTTGGAAAAATAGATATATGTTCTAGATATTTGTAGGATATAGAAAGCTATTGATGAGAGGAAATGTAGATTCGAGTTTCAAAATAGACTTGGATGTTATGAAATCATATTTTGGATACATATTCACTCTCCATGTAGGTCTTTTGAGTAGGAAGTGATCAAAGTAATCCATGGTCGTAGATTTTACATACTTGAATTATTATATTATGACTTATAATTGGAAAAATAAGTAATATGAAACCAATATTTATCCAAGATCTTGATGTGATTCCTCTTAATAGAAGATATATCACACATTATTCTAATAACACTACTATAGTTTCTCTTGCAAATGAGATAATTTTATATTAGTTGAAGAATAAAATACTGTAGAAGTATCATTTAATGAGTTATTTTCCCCAATAGGAGAATCTATTGTTATAAAATTATCCATAAAATGAAAAATGGGAGAACTCGGGACTAAATCCTTAACTTAGTAGAAAAATTATCATCATGCGTGGTCTAGTAGAATTAATGTAGTTATAAGTTTCCTCTAATCTATGTGGGATTCTATTGGAGTTAGTGTTCTAAAGCCTACATACCATGTACATCTGTTTAGATGAATATTCAATGAATTATACAAACACATTCTTGAGGATTATTATAGTTTTGTGTCTTTGGAAACTAGGTACACAATATTCTAATTTTTTGAAATTTATTTAATATCACCTTTAAAGATCTTCTTCTATAGTAATCGTCACAGTGATACCCTACTTAATACATTTTTTCAAAACCAGAGGATAGGAAAAATATAAAAGGTTTATCTCATATGCTTTTTAATTTTAATAAAGGGATATATGTATGTATAAAATATTCTTATGAGTTTAAGAGCATGATAATAACATATTTAATGAATACCGTACATATAAAATATCAAAATCTTGAGTCATATCATAAATATTGGAATTTCATAAGACATGAATCATAAAAATTCAAATTACATGAGAAAAGAGGGAATAACATGGGAATAATATATATAATATTAGAATAAACATATGTATAGAAAATCATTTATATACTAGTAAAATCTCACATCTGATTCTATAATAGTAAAATGGGGCCACTCCCTAAACTATCATAGTAGTACAGGTCCACTCCATAGAATATCATCGGGGAGGAAGTTTCTTATTGAATTTGGTTCACTTCCCATTTTTTTCTAGTATACCTCATGATATATAAATAATAACACAATTCATTGGAGGTGGATATAGGTCTCTACCATATATGATTATAACATAATCGCTATCTATTGTTATAACATAACCACTATCCCATAAAGAAAATCATACATATGTGTGCCACAAAATAATAAAAAATAATTTTATTATAACCCATGAAATGAAATGGGATTCATAATGATGTCATCATATCATAACATATTTAAAAGATACAAGTTTCAAAATAATTTCTTCATTTCATAATTGAAAAACCCATGGAAAAAGAAGTGGGATTGATAATAATTTTATCATGGTATAACCTGTGGAAGAGAAACAGGGTTTAGAATAATATTTTCTTCAAAATATTAACAATTCAAAAAATAATAAGAATTTTATCCTAGGGTCAAATCCCAATAAAATAAAAATATTCCTCAAAGGATGAAATCATTAACAAAAAATATTGGTGAATGATAAATCTCTTGGAATATTTATTAAGGAAAATAACATTTTATGAATTCCCTTTGGAAAAAAAATTCATAATAAATAATGGAAATTATTATTTTTGATAAAAACATTGAATTATATAGAAGAGGATTTAAAAATAATTTGAAAATTTTAATGATTAAAATATCATTTCCACATTGATTTTTTTAAATAAGTTTTTTAATTACATCATTTGAAAATAACCGTGAAACTATATAAATGAGGATTTAAAAATCATTTATAACATTTCATGGAAAAAATATCATTTCTTCTATGAAAACAATTATTAAAATTTATGAAAATCCTTTTATGTGAAAATGAATTGGAAAAAATATAACAGAAACATCAAAGTAAATAATTTTCAGGAAGGTACAAAATTCTGTTCATGCCTTTTCTATTAAAACAAAGATTCCATTTGAGTATTCAGTAAAAGGAAAATGGGTATTATTTTAAAAAATGAATGTAGATTACATTAAAATATATTAATAAATAAAAAATGGCTTAAAATATATTTAATAAATAATTTTAATAATGATATTAAATTTTAAAACATCATATAAAACATGTTTTTGTAAGAAAAAATTGTTTTTTTACCATTGAAAAAAATAAAAGGAAATTTTTCATAAAAATATTATTTAGTAATAATTTGTTAATAAAGATATTTAAATGAATGGAAAACATTTATTATCCAAAAATAACTATATGAGAATTAAATTAATGAGTTTAATTGTAGATAGATCATAATATTTCCACATTGGAAGTTTAATCATGGGAACACTTGATAAACGTTAATATTTTAACATAACACCCTTATCACATTGGTTAAATTGAATCATAATACCCAAGAAAGGATAAAATTAAATGAAACATAAAATATCACATGAATAAATAAATTCATTATATTACATGTTTATGGGTTTGTATATACACATGATAAATGAAGATTACTGCATAACAAGACGTAAGTCTCAAAGAAAGAAAATTGGGGCAATAATCCCTTATTTCTTTCGAAATATTTTGAATAATAATACCCAATAAAGAATAACAAAAAATAATACATATAATATAATGAAAATAATAATATACATGATATAACATGTAAATAGGGAAGTATATACACTACACCAAATAAAAGAGCGGTGAATTTTCTTATGTCTTCTAGAAATATATGTGAGAATAAGAATCCCTTATTATATATCTCGACATCCTTCATAATTATTAAAAACAACCATATAAAAAATACATGTTTATTATAAATTTTATAAATAACAAAAATGATATATATTGTATCATATATTATATTATTATGACATTTTAATACATATTTGATAACAATTTCATTTTAAAGTCATGTTTCTAGCAATAACTACTTTTTTTGTGTATGTTTGGATTTGTTATTTTTGGTCCTCTAAAATTTCTCAGGGTTCCATAATCTCCATAATATTTATCAGTAAATAAATTTAATATTTATACATGAATTATATTTTTATCTCAAATCAATAAATAAATTTATGTGAAATGAAGTATGTTACGATCATGGAGATGGTATATCATACGTATGCATGAGTAACATTTTTATTTTTTAACAATCAATATAGAAAAGAGGGTAGTAACATTTTTTAAATACAAAATAATAATAATAACATAATTAAAATATTTTTCCTTTAAATTTAAATATACTTATCATCTATATGGTGTGGTGATAAAAAGAGAGAGTCACATCGCATTTTGAAGGTGGTAGCCCACATATACACAAATAACGTTATAATAATTTAGTTTTTGAAATTGATAGAGTAAAAAATATTTTTTAATTTTAATAATGATAAATATTAAATTAATATCATATATATATATATATATAATTTAAACCACATAAATTCATTTAATGTATCCTTATCACCTTCCTTGTAATGTTTTTTTTAAAAAAGTATCACATTGCTTTGCCAAGAAGTATTCCACACATACACATTTGACATTATCATCATCCATTGACTGAAAATGTAAAAAATAAAATTATATTTTATATTTTTAGAATTATTTATTTGTAATTAATATTGTAATTATGTCATTTTTATCACATATATTCTTTAAAATTATCCTTATTATCTTCCATGTAATGTTTCAAAGAAAAATGAATCACATTGCTGCATGAGATGGTAGTCCATTGTGCACACAAGTGAAATTATTTTATCACCTATGTTATGTAAATTAAAAATAGATTATATGATATAATGACTAAATATTAATAATTATGTTATAAATAATATATGTTTTCATTTTATCCATTATTCATACCCAACCTTGGGAGGTAGTAATAATGAAATGAATGACATCAGTTTGTGAGGTGGTAGTTTTCTGTACACACAAATGATGATTTTTTAATACATTTTCTGAAATTAAATACAATGTTAGGCAATGATCATAATAGAAAAAAATCTATGTATATTTAGTATACTAATGTTACTATATAATTTTTTTAAAAAATAATTTTTCTAGGTGGAGGAAGAAATAAAATTAAAATGCTCAAGAACATTACCTCTTATTCATTTATTATCATTATGTTTACACAAAAATACGTTCTAGTTTTGATATATTCAAAATATATGAACTCTAGGATGAGAGAAGGTAATTTGATAAGGTAATTTTGTAGTGTTTTTCAGAACCGAAATTGTTTAATGGTGTGAATATGTGACCATATAGACGGGCCATTTATAAATGCGGCGAGTGGAACACTTGTATTTTTTAAAAAGAAAATATTTCCCCATGTTTTTTTTCATATAATAGAAAAAAATAAAGTATTATTTATACTATGAAATTATATGGTAAAAACATTTCCATAAAAATAATTTTGATAACTTTTTAGATCATTTTAGCCGTTATATATTTAGTTTAACCCATTGTATACCCAAATGTTCTTTAACCATAGTAATATATTATTTCTTGTTTTCAATATTCATTTTCTTCAAAAATTTGTTGAAATTATTCTATAATATAAATAAATCTTATTTCAAATAATTAATATAGTTTTCAAATTTGAATTCATTTAAGTTGAAATTTTTAATTTAAAATTAATCTTGCAGACGCTACAAGAAAGTGAGTTTTCGAATTGAAAATGCTCAAATGATTTTAAAATTTTTCATTATAAATTCAATATTAAAAATATTATAGTAACCTAAATTGTATTATTAAATATTTAGTTAAAGTAATTTTACATTAGAACCAATATAAAATATAAATTTACATTATAAATAATTTGAATTAAATGAATGTTTTCAATTGATATTCATTGTATTTTACAGTTCATTAGAGCATTTATCAAATTAGAAAATTATAAATAATTCACCCTAACATGATTTTTAAATTATTACATAAAAAAAATTATTTTTCAAATAAATAGCATTATTAGGTAAAAAATATTTTTTAATGTATGTCCACAAAAGGTGACAAGACAACTTTTTTGAAAAATACGGTTTTTAGGGGTAAGATTTGAAGTATTCATATATCATGTTCTAAAAAAACTTAAGATTATTATTTAATATTTTATTAGATATATAATATATGAATTTAATTTCCATAAATCACTGAAAATTTAATGTTTAATTTTTTTCCTATATTTTTTTTTCAAAAAAATAGAATATCCAGAAGAAAAAAATTCCATTATTTTCTAGTAGTTTATAATTTTATTTTTATGATATTATTCTTCATATAATTAATTTTATTTACATGTGTAACGCATATTTTTTCAGAATTTATTTAATCCTATTTATACCCATCATTCTAAGAACTAGATGATAAATATCATATACTAATATTATAATAATGTGACACATTTGGTTTAAACTCATTGTTGCATGAAACATCAATGTTACATGTAACATAAAATATTTAAAATTTTAAATTCATTGGAAAAAATATATTTCATGAATTCATGGGGTGTTATATTCTAACACTCTTAAAATAATTTTCCCCCCAAAATTCATCCCATTAGAACGAGAAACTAAGGATAGTTTTTCCTCATTACATCTTGAGGTTCCTCAATAAGTTACAAAATCTAGTGGCTTGTCCAAAAAAACATTGAAAATGTGTGTGATATTATTTTATATGGTTTTTATTGGTCCCAAAACTTTATAGGGGTTTCTATAAGTAGAATACCATTCACTAGTGGTATGAACACTGAGTTCAGTTCTTGTGTTGGATAAGGTTTTTACATCCTCATGAGTGATACATGGAATATATATTGTAACCGAGTGAGGTTGGGTGGAAGTTTCATTCGATGGGATACCATCCTAACATGATCAATTATTTTAAAGGGATGGATATTCGAATTTCTTATCTTTTATGTATATCAAAATCACAATTTCATCCTTTAGTTTTTCTTTGAACAATTTTTACTTATATATTAATGTAATAAATGTAGTTGAATTTTTGTATGTTATATGCAATAAAATATAAAAAAAACCATAATAGAAATATAGTTCATTCATAAAATATCTAGTTTAAAAAATTTAGAATTGTTTTTTCAATATTATTAAATATTAATATTGTGAAGTTATATGTTAATATATAAAACCTCATCCAAAGATAAACTTAAACCATTCCATAAATTGTCTTCCTTATAGTCCTTCCAAAATACAAACAACATAATGAAGGTCACTAAATTTATCACCTTCACATTAATTCCCCATATATAAAAAATAATCACATTATTGTCACATGAAAAGAATGTGAATAACATGATCATATATTATCATAAAACATGGTAATAACATGATTTACCCTAAAAACCTTTTGAAAACATACATGCTTCATCATTACATACATAAAACAACATTTATTGGATATATTACTCATCATTAAAAATATTATAATCTCCATCAATGATAAAATAAACCACTTTCTCCAAAAATACATTATGAGTTTTGGGGTCATCAATACTATCAAATTTACATTATCCACATTAATTATCTATTTACCCAAACTGAAAACCATTTTCTCAACCTTTGGATCATATTAAGGGTTATATTCCCTTAATCATGTTTTTTCTATAAAATATTACCTTTCCATTATATCACATTCCTAGGTCATCAAAACTATTCAACATATTCATTAATATCCCTAATTAAAATAATATTTATGATAATATTTATGTATTTCTTGATTTAGAAAACATAATTATTTAATTCAAATAAATATAGAATTCAATCATCCTAATTATTTATCAAACCATTCACTAAGATTTTTTTCTTATTCCTAAAAACAAGTTTTATTTATTTCTTCATTTGTAGTCACTTAATCATAAGAGATACAACCAATACTCACACAACCTTGTTGATTCTCTTCATGAGCATTCCACTTAGGACATCAATGTTCATAAGGTCTAAAATTTATAAAATTAAAAAATTCAATAATCAATGTTACCTTAGGGAAATATTATTCTCATCCATCACATTAACAAAAATTTATATTTTAAATTTAATTTACTAGATTTTGTTCCTTATTTTCTAAAACCTAAATATATTCTCATCCCTCTAAGACATTCCCTTCAAGTAATTATTCCAAATTCTTTACATATAAGAAACAAAATCATATTTCCTACATGGCCTCAATTAAAGAAATTTGAAGAACTATAACCTTCTCTTCTTTATAGATATTAAGGTTTAGTTAAGTAGATTGTTTTTAATAACGTTCTATAATAAAAAATTAGAAATAATCACAATATAATTCATTCCATCCATCATTCAAATTTCCTTCCCAATAACAATTTTTCATTTAAATTAAAATGTAATAACTTTTCTTCAGGTTCCTTCCATTTACTAAAATAAATCATAGTGTGAGGAATTAAAATCAAAATACTAAACAAATTAATCATGAAAATCACATATTGGATTTTTAAATCATGGAGAATTAATTTTAATCTATCAAAACATATGTTTATACTAGGTTATCCATAGTTATAATATATTTAAATCCTTCATGATGGTTTGTAATAAGATAAATAATTTAAAAGGCGTATCTTTGGGGAGTGTCAAATGAGGTATATAGAAAGTCCCACTATTTTTCACCATGTGATGCTCAAGTCCATCTCAATGCACATTTTATAGATTTATTATACCTTGGAATGACTATACCAAAGAAATGTCCATTTTTATTATCCGTAAAAAGATTTATTATATGGGAACCCACTTTCTCAATACTTTACCAAAATTCTGGTACATTTTCAAATACTTTGACTCATAATTATCCATATCCTTAGTGACATCCCATGCATTATCCATATAAATATGAACATAAATATCCCCATAGATAACATTATAGTTTTCTCATCCTACGTTCAAAATATTCACTAAAGATTTCCTCTGATACAATCTTTAATTACAAATACTTCTCAAATGTGGTTACTGTATATTTTTAGATTAATATTCAATACATTACATAAAATTATCTTGAATGCTAAAATATTTTAGTATATATGAATACTGCTTAAACAATATTCTGATTTGTTGAAGGATATTCACCAAATCCAATAATATTCTTCTCCATTATTACTCTCCCAAAACATAACCTACTTAAAATCCTTCTTCATAACTTGGGGAAATGAAACTTATTAAATGGTCATCTAAGTTTCTATTTAAGGGTAAAATGGGATATATATGTAAGAATAAAATGATTAAATGGGTATAGGAACCTGATAATAACATTTTAAAACTATATTCTACCTGTCAAAGACCACAATATTCAGTTATTGAATAAAGAGTGGTTGTTCATAAGACATGAATCGTACAGATATCAATGATCATGATCCTTGAGATCATAAAATTTTCAATAGAAATCTAATTATGGTATACAGACAATCATTGACAATCATTTCCATAGTATTCATCTCCACATGTAATGTATATCATATTCAAATGGGCTTATTCACTAAAAATTCATAGTATTCATGGTTCAGTCCTAATACCATAATTGAAGAAAAAGACCATTATTGAACAAGTTTCACTCCTTGCTCTAATCCTATCTATCCCATGATATATAAATCATTCGCTAATGCATTGGAGAGAGATATAGGTACCACACATATTTGTTTTCAACATAACCACCATCCTTTGTAATAGTGTCACTTCCATCACATAATAAAAATCATACATATGTGTGCAATAAGATCATAAAAATAATAAACTTATCCTAACATGTGAGGTGAAATTTGTTTCCCAAAGAGTTCACCATATCATAAAATTTTCAAATATGATTGGTTTCTTAATCATTTCATCATATCATTAATGAATAACCTATGAAAATAGAATCATTATTTATAATAATTTTATTATGGCATAACCTATGTACGATTCGAATTCATTATCATTTTATCATCATTTACATGATGTCATAATTAACAAAATACATTTAGATAAATAATAATAATTGTATTCTGGGAACATATCCCCATTAAAGAAAATTTTACAATAAATAATGTCATCATATAAGGAAAATTATTTGTAAATATTAATCTCTTGGAAAATTTGATTGGGAAAATAAATATTTTTCAAAATAACTTCTTAAAATTAAAATTGAATAAAATTTTAATAAAATGATTTTATTTGAAAATAAAAATTGAATCTAATAATGTAATAATTAAATATTATTTCAAGCATTTCAATTTGAAAATATCCATTCCACATTGAAATCATTTTTAAAAAAATGAAAAAATTTAAAAACAATTTCATTTGATAATGAAAATTGAATTATATAAATGAATATTTAAGTATAATTTATATCATTTTTGAGGAAAATATAATTTCATCTATGAAAACACTTTTTGATGCCTTTCAAAAATAATTTTCATTAATAATAACACTACAGACATATAAATTAATCTTATAAGAATATAATGTTCCTCAAGGTGAGTAATTTTGTTCATGCCATACACATTAAAAGAAATATTACTTTCATAGTTTTGATAAAATACATTGATGAGTTATTTGGGAAATGATGTAAAAATTAATTTCAAACAAGTTTTTAAATAATTCAACACAGTAAAGAATATTCTTTAATAAATAATAGTAATAATGTTATTTTTTTAAAAACATTTTTAGAAAACATGATTTTGAAAGAAAAAGGTGTTTTTCACCGAAGGAAGAAATAAAAATATTTTTATGAAAAAAATAATTTGAAATATTATAAACATAAAGAGTGGAAAAAATAGATAAAAATTATTCTCTAGAATAAACTAGAGTGAATAAAATTTCATGTGATTCTTGAAAGGTGAATCTTAATATTTAATCATTGGAATAATAATCATGAGTAATCCCAATAATCAATGATATTATTATATAAAAACCATACTACATTGGTAACATGGAATCATATGCCCCATGAAAGGAAAATATAAAATTAATCATAAAATATTAAAAGAATAAATAATTTTGTGATATTAAATTTTGATGTTGTTATATATTCACCTCATGAATAAAGATAAGTTTGTAACATGACCTAAGTCTCAAAGACGGAAAATTGAGACAAAAATCCCATACCACATTAGTAATAATTAGAATCATAATCCCTAATAAATAATTACATAAAATGATATATTAAAAATCATGAAAATAATATAAATCATGATATAACATGTCAATAAAAAAGTATATACACCCCAAAAATTAAACGAGTTGTGAATTTTCATATGACACTATGAAATAAAAGAGTGACTAGAAATCACTTATCGTAAATCATACATCCTTCACACAAATTCAAATATCATGTACAATAAATATATTTTTATTATAAATATATTAATCAAACATAACTATATATATAATACAATATATGATTTTATTATGGCATTTCATTACCTATTTGATAACAATTCTATGTAAATGGTATGTTTCACCAAATAACTACTTCATTTTTTTGTGTATATTTTGATTTATTATTTTTTGGTCCTCAAAAATTGATCATATTTGAATCATCATAATAGTAAAATTATTTATGTAAATATAATATTTATACATCTATTATATTTTTAATACCAATCATGAATGATTATCTTGATAAATGAATAATGTTACAATCATGGAGATGGTAGGTCATGCGTACGTATGAGTACAATTCTTATTTTTTAACGAACATTTTGAAAATAAGGTATGTTATATTTAATATTTTTAGAATTATAATAGTATCATAAATAACATATTATTATCTCAAATTTTTTTATACATATCATACATGTGGTGTGGTGATGATAAGAAATAGTCACATTATATCATGAAGGTGGTAGTCCACACATTTATGAACAAAGATATAATTTTTTGTAGAGTGAAATATTTAGAAAATAAAATGATATATAATATTTTTAAAATGTTAAAATTTTAATACATATCATAATTATGTAATTTATTTAAAATATATTCTATAACCTTATCCATATAATGATTCATGTTATGATTTAGTGAGAAATTAATCTAATCGCAATAGAAGGCAATAGTCCTCACATACACAAATTATATTTTCATCTTTTAGTGAGTGAAAACGTATTAAATAAAAAGATATATTATATTTTAATAATGATAAATATTTCACGAATATCTTATTAATTTGCTATATACTACATATATTCATTTACACAATCATTAATATCTTCTATGTGAAGTGTTAGTGAAAGATGAATCACATCACTTTACTTAGAGGTAGTCCACTGTACACCTGCCTGGTGTTATTGTATCCCATAAAGAATGGGAAATAAAAAAATTATATATGATATAGTAACTCAAAAGGAATAATTATTTTATAATTTTAAATTATATACATTATATTCATCATAGTACCAAATCATTATAGGTGGTAATGGAGAAAACCGATGACATCTATTCGCAAGGTGGTGGTCCAATTTACACACGAATGATTATTTAGTAACCCATTTTATGAATGTAAATATGGTTCTAGGTCAATAAAAAAACCTAATAAAAATTAAATATATCTATGATAGTAATTTTATTATGTCAAAATGGGTTAATAATAAATTAATGAGGTGGATGAAGAAGTAAAGTAAAAGAAATCCTTGTGGGACATTGACTCTTATTATGGTATCCTCATTAGGATTTCATGAAAATTTATCCTAGGTTGTATTTGTAAAAAATATATTTCTAACAGGATGAGTATAGGGATTTTGGTAATGTATTTTTTCAGGTATTTATTTAACCAAAAGGTTTTAATGTTTTCTATAAGAGATGATAGGTCGAAAACTTTTATATTTTAGTTGAGTGGCACAGATGTAATTTTTTGAACAGAAATGGTTGTACACGAACTTATCACCTAAAATATGTATAAAAACAGATTATTATATATAATTTGAAATAGTATTATTGAAATATGTCAATAAAATATATTTTATATAAGTTTTTATGTCATTTTAAGCCATATATTTTAAGATTAGAAAACTCTAAACACCTTTTTACCTTAATTGGAATATTTAATTTAAGCGGTATTTCATGGTTTAATTAGGTAAAAATTTCTATCCACCTTAATAAATAATATATATTAATCTTATTTATAACATGGTTTCCATTTTTCAAAATTTAATTTAGAAAATTAGAAAAAATTAATTTACAAATAATCCTGCACACACGATAAGAAAACGAGTTTTTAAAAAGAAAATGTTCAAATGTTTATATTGTTTATATATCAAAATCTAATATGATAAAGATTAAAATTAACTAAATTGGATTAAAATATATATTTGAAATAATTATACTTTAATACCAATTAAATATATATTTTATCTTCAATTATTTAAATAAAGAAGCAAATTTCAATTAAAATTCAGTATTTTTCACTATTCATCAAAAAATAATTTTTTTAGAAAATTATAAAACATTAACCATAATTAAATTTATAAATTATGATTTTAACAATATAATTTTTATTTTAAAAAAAATACAAATATTAGTTTTAAAATAATTATGTGAAAATGCGACAAAACTACTATTTAGAAAAATACAGTTCTTTGGCATAAAATTGGACTTGTTATTATATATTATCAATAAAACTCATTAGATAAATTTTAAAAATTTTAATGAATTTATACTATTTAAATAATATTAAAATTATTCCTAATAATTTTTTGTTTTAAAACATGTTTTTTTCATGTTATTATTTATTCAAATAATATCTTTTACTATTTAATAGTTCTTTATTTTCAATTTTAATTAATTCTTCAAAAAACAATTAATTTTATATTCCTGTGTAAAAAATATATTTTCATACTTATGTAAATCATATTCATACCTGCTATTCCACGAGTTATGTGGTAACTATAAAATAATAATATTTTAACAATATGACATGTTATGGTCAAACTCATTTTTATGTGTAACAGAAGACAAACATAGTGTTATGTGTAACATATAACATGAAAATGATTAAAATAATTTGAAATAAATATTTCCAAAATATCAGGGTGTTACACGTCTATATTTACATTGGATTACAATTATATTCACTTAATGAAATTTTATTTAAAATATCTTATTACATATCATTCATATTTCTGCATGAATATAACGTAATAATGTCTAAGAGTATCAGTCACATTGAAAAGGTTAGAAAAACATTCCACATTAATTTGAACCATGAAATTCTATCATGATACTATTTCCACAAGTTCTACTTTCACATAACATTCTATTATGGGGAACATAGTAGGTTGATTGTCTTTTGTGAGTAATCATAAGCATATGAAACTTTCTCTCATGAAGTTATCACTGGGTAATCAACAAAATGAGAGATTATTATAATATAAATTCTAGTAGGAATTCCAAATATTTATCTATAATTGGATATTCTTGTCTACAAGTGTGTGAGATGGTCCATAGGAACTAATATTATTAATAATATAATTCATAACTAATACAAAAAAAATTATTAACCAAACCAGGACACCATATGTTCCCTGGAAGTAGGGTATGTTAGGGTGTGTGAAGAATGAAACGTTATTAACCAATAGGTCATGGATTGATATCCCCTTGAATATTAATTGAAGATGATATCTTAACTCTTTGATTTCTAAAAATCAATTAAACTAAATACTATTACCATGATGTAGTGATGAGTTTATTGTAGATAGTTAAAGAAAGACGTACCAAACATATTGTTTGATGACACAATTGTGAAACTATTTTATTAGATATTGTGACAATGATATTATATTACAGAGTATGTTGTTTTGACATTTTGATATTTAATTTTTTCAATTGGTTTCCTTTACCGAATGATATATCACTTTAGGAAATTTCCTTAATTCCAATGAGAAATAATCCAAGAGGGTTATCAATTACGTGTTTCTATTGATCTCAATTAAATTATATTTTAATTAAATTATTATAATAAATATATTCCCAATATAAATGAAAATTTTAAATTATTTTTTATCAAAAAAAATATTAAATAAATATTTATTTTTAGGGTAATAATTTAATTACATGAATACATATATTATTTATTTATTTAGTAAATATTTATTCTCTATATTTTGAATATAATATTTCTCTTATTTATTAAATGCATAAATATTTTACTAAATATTTATTCTTAAAGTCAATAAATTTAAAAGATGATGAGTGGGGAAATATAATGTTATATCATAAATATTAATATACAATCATGTAAAATAATATTAATTATTTCACAAGTTGGTTAATTACATAAAAATCAAATTATTATTTTATATGGAATTGGTCTACATGAGTGTTAATATGTTATTTTAGTGTCATTGTGTAATTTAAAATTTATATTTACCATAACTATAGCTCAATAAATAGATGAATACATCAATTGTGTGAATGTTGATTGAGTTTTATTGAAATAGAGAATCATTATGTAAATTAAATCTAGAGCTCTCTCTCAATACTGAAGAACTCCCTACAGATTCTCCTCCATCCATCCTATAATGAACAAGAGTGAAAGGATTGTTATTTAATCCTAAAGGAATAGTGACAATGATCATGATAATATTTTATGATAATCGATCCTCCGAGTTATTGACTTATAATCCATTGGTTTGGTTTGGAGATTAGAGGTGTACATGTGGTTCACTACATGAGGGATTCTGTGATTAGATCCTAAAAGTAATATGATGGTTGATGGAAGAGGGTATATGACATCAATAGCTTCATTGTAAAATCATATCATGATCAATGTATTTTTTATTATCATATACAATAATTAATTATAATTTTCATCTGAAAAAATATCATCTGGGTTCTATACACCATCTCTTTTATCATTCATTTCAGAAATTTCATTGGTCATAATTTTTCATCATCTACTATATGGGAATGATCCATGGAATTTGATTATTTTTGAGTCAAATTCACCCTCAATATGAGATTCAAATATGCCTGGAACCATCAGAAAATGACAACAGAACTCAATTCTTACAATAAAGTAAATGCATGAGACATTCAGCATACCAAAAATATAATAATGAAACTATAATAATAGAAATGGATGATAAAGTACTAAAATATAGAAACAATACTGAAATCAAGCAAAAATAATGTAGAACTACATCATGGAAACCAATGGGATCACCAAAATTTTTAGCCACTAAGAAACCCTAAGAATCGACTCCACTAGCAAAATGACCTCTATAATTTCCGTCAAACCATGTGCTTTTAGGAAGATGTGTCCTTTTTGGACATGGGGACCATATAGGAGTGATGAAAATCACAACCAATAAGATTACCCCCAAAAATTAAATAAATAAATAACAATTCATCTCAAATAAATATAATAATAGATATAATAATAAAAAACAAAAAATAATAAAAGACTCCCTTGATCCACACCACTAAAGTAGCATCCCAAAGGGAAAGGCCAATATAACATTGTTATATCAATAGAGACGAAATGTCTTGGTAGTGGTGACAATGGTAGCCGGTACAATAATACTTTTTAGGGAGGAGAGAAGTTGTAACGAGGTGTGGAGAAGCACGATCAGGTGTGCGGCAATGATCAGGGATAGGGTATGGTAGAAGAAATCCAACAGAGGATTCTTTTCTAGGGTAAAGGCGCATTGGATCCCCATACAATTATTGTGGGTTTTTTGAGTCCATATTGGAAATATGTTTTTGGTGGAGACATTGGCATCCTGATTATAGTGGTAGCACATAATGACCAGAAGGCTTCCGCTAGAAGTCATTAAATTATTGCATTCATAAAATATAATAATTGTGTTTACCTATCGTTAACCACCTCTTTTATTTTTCATAATCCAAACATTTAGCCTTATTTAATTTATCTTACCCAAGAACACTACACTCCCACTTATTCAATTTATATCATATTTTATACAATCTATGTCACGTAGTTAGCCACCCCACCTGCTAGTATTTTTTGAAATGATTCACAAATTTCTTCCCAAAAAATATCTTAAATATAGGATTTAAATTAATTAAAATCATTTACAAAAATATTTTGCATCAGTGACCATCTAAAAAACAAATCTATGGCCCAAAATAACCAGTCCCGAACATGGGAATACCATAAAAAATACATGGGTTTACTAGAATAAATACTACCCCAAACTTTAGGTCAACAAAAACATATTTATATTTATATATGTTCATTTTATAAACACTAAACTTTTTTAGATCCATCATAAAACTTTTTATGATTGCAACAATGTCATCCAATGTCTATCTGAAACATTCATTACAACGTTGGGACCAGAATGATGAAATGTAGTTAATTTAATTAAAAAAATTCTTTTTATTGTCTCAAAATATTCATGTGATCACTGTAATACAAATTACCAGTACCAGGATGTACAATAAAAACTGGAGGGATGGAGATTTAAAATTTCTCAAAATGAGAGCAATGAAACTACATCACCCCTAATAATCCATGCCATATTAGGGGTCTGAGGATCATGTGTGAATTTATTAAGAAAATAAAATAATAGAATGTTCACATCATTTGAAACACTAGTTAATTCAATTAATGTTTGTAACTGATGATATTTTTTTGAAGGATCCAATTTTGAACCTCTTTAGATCATTTTCTCATGCTTCAATAATCCTTTAATATTTTGATAATCAAATTCAACGTGCTAACACTGATATTCAACGATCCCTTCAACATAATGATGATTACCTCAATCCCGTACATTTCATCCATGAATGAATTATTGAATTTACGACACATATAAATCATTTATATCACTAGGATTTGTGAGGAGTGTGATGAACTCAATTCCATCTAATGGAATGGTCTTTGAAATGATCTTACTTTTCTTGTATAGGGCATTCTCAAATACTGAGAAATGGATCCTTGACCACGAAAATAAAACTACCACTATATAAGTAGTAAGTGGCATGTTATGATCCACTAAATACATCATAATTTTATTTAAATTTTTATCATATACTTATCACATATAATAAATTTATTGCGTAACACACCAGAGTCATTAACATTACTCTTAATTCCATGATTATTAAATGGGCCATGAATATTAAAATAATATTTGTTCATATAATATTTTACCATTTATTAATATAAATAAATTTTGAATTATTATAATTAATAATTTAAATAAACATATTATATACATGAATAGTAATAAATTTATATTTCATTGATAATCATTAATACTTGTTAATTGTGGGACCCTATGTGGTGGAACACCATGTCATATGAATATAATTAGAAGAATATGAAAAACGATTGAATATCTTATTTTCTGACCCCATAGGACCATATATAGAGATGACTGAATAATCCCCATAGACCAATCATGATGTCTATAAAATCATCTTGTACCCTAATGTGATAAAGTGATTTCATGGAAATTAAAACCATTACTAAGAACACACACTATGTAATTTATTTTAATTATCTCAAAATATCTCATAAATCATGATGGATAAATTCTTTTATCATCCATTATTACTTTATAAAACATTTATATAACTAGATAAACTTACCTTTTCTAACGTCTTGGTTCCGAAAGCCACCCAGAGGTGCCCCGTCCCAATTGGTCACATGGATTCAAGCGAATTTCCCCGAATGCCAGAGGATTCCAACTAGTAGCGCTGGCCTAGGGTGTGATAGTGGGGAAACTATGCCCTCATTGGCATAGTACACAACAGATGTACACAAAACATACAATAGCAGAAGTAGTAAATATCCAACAATAGTAAACAATGGAAGACTAAAATGATAAACAACTACAGCACACACATATATATGAAATGATGCATGATACATATGTCTAGAAAAGAATCCAAACAAGTCACAATACTGAAAAAAATTACTAAACCAAAGTACAAATGAAAAAAAACAGATAAGAAACTCCTCACCATCGCAAGCATCGGCTTGGTCCCATGCTCTCCCGCTCCAATGCAAGTCAAGTAACTGAAGTAGAAGGGAACTTTCCCTTATCTATACCTGCAATAATATAATCTATTTGGGCCCAAAAAATTACCCAAATAGGTTGTGAGACTAAATCCCAGTAAGAATCCACCAGAAGATCTGTGCCTAATAGTTAGTGTGTATATGGAACGTAAAGTACAGTAAACAGTAAGCAGTAAATAGAATAATACACAGTAATAAATAATCCACAGATCAAACAAGCAACAGTGAAGAAAATAGCTAACAACAATTAGGTAACACTTTGAGAGTACTCACGGCCATCCCCTCTGGTCCTATCCAAGAAGCACCAACAACCATCTGGACAGTACAATTAGCCTATCCCCTCTGTTTTGGTCATACAAAATTATAGACTCTCTGAGGAAGCACAATCAGTCAATTTCCGTTATAGACTAAGGTAGACAGGGACTCTCTAAGGTAGATCATGCAGTCAATTCCCCTTATAGCCCCATGGTCTAGAGACTCTCAAAGGAAGCTCACTCGGTTAATTCCTCTTATAGCCTCAGGTCGATCATAGACTCTCTGAGGAAGCTCACTCGGTCAATTCCTCATACTGCCTGGAGTGGTTTAAGGAAATTCAAAAAAAACAATGTCTCCCAGAGGAAGCTCACTCGGTCTATCCCCTTATAGTCTATAAAGCTCAAGACTCTCTGAGGAAGATCACTAAGTTTATCCTCCTGTAGTCTATAATATTCAAGAATCTCTGGGAAGCTCACTCGGTCTATCCCCTATAGTCTATAATGTCTAAGACTCTCTGAGGATTCTCACTTGATCTATCCTCTTATTTCATATAGCAAAAGGTTCTCATGGTCGTGTGCTAGTCAGTACATAATAATCCTATATGGCCAAAGTAAACCAACAGTGCTATTTATGTAAGGGAACAACACTCCATCCTATTGTGACAAGGCATGGAAAACAGGTATAACGGCCAAAGGCAGAACAAGACCAAATTGTCGTAAACAGAAAAAATCATGGGAAAAAAATCCTAAATAGAAATTATTCTTATACAAAATAAAATTACCTCTACAGAGGCATACAATCAAGGAAGGAAAATAATAGAGATAAAACAATAAACACACAATACCCCATTCAATGTTATTTGTGTAATTTGCAAATAAAACTCAAGGACTTTGAACAGAAAGGCACTATACACATACCTTGATGCTAAGATATCGATATACATGAACCATGAGGCTTGAATCTAATTAGAACATTGTATATCTATGAAAACGGACAAAACGTTCAACCCACGATAACTTGCAAAATAGGAGGAATTGGAAAATGATGCTTTAGAAGAAGGAAGAGCTTACCGATGTGGTTCCAACACAATAGACAGTGGTCGATTCAAAGAACAGACAGAGGCTTAGGGTCTTGGAGATGTCTCAGTGTCGTACGGAATCTCTCGGTCGAATGAGACATATAAGAAGACTTTTATGGAGATCAGACGAGATCCTGGTCCATTTAATGAAAAAAAAGAATCTACATGGAGTGTACTAGGATTTTTCATACTCCACATTAAGCAGCCTCCACATCACCCCACATGAATGTGTGTCTGGCCCGGACACGGCCATCACATGGCCTCGCGCTACATCAAAGTAGATGGTGTGTACGTCAAAAATTTCAAAAAACACATCTTTTCTTAAAAACACTTGAAAAAGAAATAAAATACCTGAAAAGAAAGATCAGGTTCTTACAAGCATCCCCCCTTAAAGAAATTCATCCCCGAATTTCCATAGAGAGGTTTAGAAGATGAAGCCTCGAACAGCTCTGGCCACTGCGATTGTACATCGGCCTCCCTCTCCCAAGTCTCGTCCTACACTCGCCTGTGCTGCCATAGCACTCATACCAAAGGAACAGACCATCCATGGAGAACCTTCATATTGCGATCCAAAATCTGGATAGGATGCTCCTCTAATGATGCATCAGCTTTGAGCTCAACCTCCTCTTGATTAAAGACATGAGATAGGTAAGAAAAGTAACATCGGAGCTGAGAAATGTTGAAGAAATCGTGAATAGCTTGGTACCTATTAGGTAACTACAACCGATAGGCAACCGTCCCAACTTTCTCCAACACCTCAAACGGACTGACGTTAATCAGTGAAAGCTTACCCTATCTTCGAATACTCTTGTTTCCCAACCTCGGCGTGACACATAGGAAAACCTAATCCCCGACCTTGAACACCAGAGGTCATATCCACTGATAAGTATAGGACTTCTGACGAGACAGCGCAGTAGCCATCCTCTTCAGAATCAACTCTAGCTTTTCTGAGGTCTCCTGTACAAGACGAGGTCCCAACAAAGCTACCTCTTCTGCCTCTAGCAGGCATAAAGGTGATTATCATGGCATACTGTAAAAATCATCATAAGGTGCCATCTGAATAATCTCTTGAAAATAGTCGTTGTAAGAAAACTACACAAGAGTTATATGTTTCTATCAAGAACCTATAAAATCAAAACGTCATGCTCATAGAATATCCTTAAGAACATGAATCATATTCTCAAACTACCCATTTTTATTGGGATGGTAATCTTTACTCAAAAGTACATGTGTACCCAAATCCATCTAAAGCCCCTGCAAGAACTGAGAATTAAAACGTGCATCCCTGTCTGAAACCCTGATGTGCGGAACTCCATGCAGATGTACAATCTCTCAGAAGTACAACTGCCCCAGCTCATCAAAACTGAAGGTTTCCATGATCCTCAAAACGTGAGAAACCTTCATGAGTCTATCAATGAAAACTCAAACTGAATCGTTCCCTTGAGGAGACCTCGGAAAACTGGTCACGGTGTCCATCACGACGTCAATCCACTTCCACTCGGGAATACATAACTACTACAAAATCCCCACTGGTCGCTGATTCTCTGACTTCACCTACTGACAAGTGGAACTGCTCATGACGATATTAGAAATGTCCCTCTTCATTCCTGGCCACCATTACTACTGGTGTAGATCACGATACATCTTGGTGATGCTAGGATGAACTGTCCTAACTGAGGAATGAATGTCCTGCATCAGCTCCTCACGTATGTCTGCTGGCACCCATATGCATCCCTGGAATCGCATTATCTCATCCTTGCCTATGGTCAACTAGGAATAGTGTCCTCTCCTGACACGTTTTCCCATAGGAATAGGCCTTCGGAATCTGATAGATACCTCATTCGTACCCAATCAAGAAGGGTAGAGGTAACAACTACAGAAGATAGAAAATTCTTCCCCTATCTATCGTGCACCTCCAAATGCATCTCAGAGAGTAGATCCATTAGCTAACACTCACTACTACCCACTTGAACTGCCTGTAAATGTCTCCTCCTACACAGTGCATCAGCCACAACATTGCCCTTCCCAGGCGTGTAGTCAAGCTCAAAGTCAAAATACTGAAGGTACTCAACCCACCTTCGCTGTCTAAAATTTATATCATGTAGAGTGAAGATGTAATTTAGAATATTTTTATCAGTGAACACCACAAAGTGATGTCCTAGAAGATAATGTCTCAAACATCATAGGGCATGAACAACAGCTGCCAGCTCCAGATCATGCGTCGGGTAATTCCTCTCATGTGGCCTTAACTACTGAGACTCGTAAGCAACGACTCCATATCCCTGCATAAGCATAGCTCCCAGCCCGATACCTAATGAATCGAAGTAAACATTATAGATATTTTCGAGCTTTGTAAAGACTAGTATTTGTGCTAAATTCAACTTCTCCTTAATCTCTTTAAAGGCTGACTCACAAGAATCTGACCATCAGAACTTTTCCCCTTTCATGGTCAGGCCTGTCAGTGGTGCTTCTAGGTGTGAAAATTCTTGTTTGAAACGTCCGTAGTATCCAGGTAGACCTAGAAAACTCCTTACCTCAAAGACGTTCCTTGGATTCTCCAAAAAAAACTAATTCTCTCACTTTATCTGGGTCTACTGATACTCCGGCCTCAGAGATAACATGACCCCAGAAGTGAATCTTGTCCATCCAAAAGTCGCATTTTGAGAGATTCACATATAACTGATGCTCCCTCAGTGTACTCAAAATGATCTCAAGATGGGTAGCATGGTCATGTTGAGTGTGATAGTACACCGAGATTTCATCCACAAAAACGACCATGAAGGAATCTATGTCTGGATGGAACACTCATTTCATCAGTGCCAAAAAAATCTACAGGCGCGTTCGTGAGACTGAACGACATAACCAAGTACTCATATAGACCATACCTCCTCCTGAAGGCTGTAAGTTGTATATCAGATGTTCTAACTTGCAACTGATGATAACTGGATCTCAAATAAATCATCAAGAACACCCAGGATCCTCGAAGCTCATCAAAGAGATCATCGATCCTCGACAAGAGATATCAGTTCTTGACCGTCAACAAGTTCAACTTCCGATAGTCCACACAAAGCCTGAGGGCACCGTCTGCCTTTTTCGCTAATAGGTTAGGCAAACCCCAAGGAGAAGTATGGGGTTGGATGAAACCCATCACCTACAACTCCTCCAACTACTTCTTGAGCTTCAAAAACTCAGGTGTTCCCATCCTATAAGGAGGAATGGACAACCGTGCCGCTCCTGGCACAAGCTCAATCGGGAAGTCTAACTCACGCTCAGAAGAAAAACCTGAAAAGTCCTCTAGAAATACATCTCTGAAACGATCCACCACTGGAGGATATTCTAACTGTGAAGTCCCCTAGTCATCCAGATAAAGACTAGTGATTTGGGTTGTATCTCCTCCGATCCCATGATGCTCCAGAACCGCTCTGCTTTTTTGGACATCCTATTTGCCTCTATGAAGAAAGAATCCACCCTCTAGTGATATGAAACACACACTGCTATGATAGAAGTTGATGACTTCTTGTAAGTGAACTAGACAGTCCATTCCAAGGATGACATCATAGCTCGTCATCTCTAGGACTTAGAGGTAATATAATAAGTGACTCCCTACAACATCAAGATGGCACTCTCTGTACTCACGTAAACTAACCGCTCTAGTCCCCAATGGTGTGTCTATAGTCAAATTATCAGTAGAGAAAAAGATACAGAGACCAAGGCTCTCCACAAAAGCAACAGAGATAATTCTATGGGAGGACCCTATATCGAAAAGAGCAGAAGATAAAACTGATGCTACTAAGATAGTACCTATAACTATAGAGGGGCCAAGATCCTACTCCTGAATAGTCTGCTCCACTACAAAGGTTTGTCCTGCTCTATAGAAATGTGACCCTGCCTGACCACTCTGAGCTGACCCACTCTACTGTCACTGGTAGCCGAGTGACTGACCACCTTGGTCGTGACCTCCACCTCGACCCGAATGGACGGAAGAACTCCAGTTCCCAGACTGGTGAGAAACCGGCGACACATCACCTGAATGCAGAGTCATAGAAGAACCCCTACCACTAGCTGTAGGTGATATGATCTGACAGAAACACCGAAGATGTCCCATATTGCCACAAGATTGGCAGTCCATTGGGTCTCTCTGGCACTAAGGCCTAGTATGTCCACTCCTGCCGCATTGGTATCATACTACATGGCTGCCCAAAGATAAATTATGGCTATTCATATCTCCTAGAGTAGACACCCTTTAGTTATTCCTACTATCAGTAGGAGGAACAATGACTCTATATTTCAAACATCCCTGGCTCACTGCTCCAGAATTCTTCAGATTGCGGTTTGTGATCAGCGCCTGGTTGACGATAGAGGATATCAAAGTCAACCTGATGATGTTCACCTATGATCAGATGTTGTGCCTCAGACCATCCTCGAACTTCTATGGAACGAACAACTCATCTCCTCCTAGAATTTGTGTGAAACGATGCAGCTCAAAAAAGCGAGACGAGTACTCTATAATAGAAAGAGTACCCTGCGCCAGACTCATATACATCCCAGTTCAATCAGACCACATGGTCTCCGGGTAGAAGTAATCAAATAAGATGCGCTGAAACTCATCCCAAGTCATACTCTACTGGCATCCTGATTGTGAGATCACCTCCCACTACCTCTTGGTGGAGTCTTGTAGCATATAGGTCGCAAGCATCACCCTCTTCTCAAGAGGTATCTCCAAATGCTCAAAAAGTGTCATCTTGGCCTCTAGCCATGACTCTACAGCCTGGGGTCCTCCATCATCAGAGAAAGTAGGAGGATGCTACTTTTGGAAATCCAACATCAATTCTGTCATCGATGGGGAAAGAGGCAGCGCTCCCTGGAAGGTCTGCATCATCCTCGGGAAATCTTTCCTAAACTGTGCATCGGTGCCTGTAAATACTATAACTGCTGGTGCCAAGGCTGTCACATCAGGATGATCTATTAGAGGTCCCTGATTGTCCATATCTGGTTTCTAATCACCAACTGCCAACTAACGTACAACTGGAGGACGTCTTAGTGGCATAATTCTGAAAGGATAAAGCACACCATTGATCAGGATTATCAAATACTGAGGACACAAAAGTACAAGAGCAGAACATGAGAAAGAAACATTCATGTTTTACAAAACATGACTACACAACGTGTATAAAAACTAAACAGCATGTTCTTTTAATCCATTCACATGGGCGTGTACTTCTTCCACACCTTGTCTTGTAATGCCTCAACCACATGGCACGTTGTCCCAACACACAGCATGTATTTCAACTCTATTACCCTGCCGGAGTCTCCTTACACGGAAAATACACACGGTCCTCTAAATCCTAGATCAAACGATATTTATAAACACCACATGATGTGTACATGACAAGGTTTCGACAACCTGTGTCGTTAGTTACACGGACGGCTACACGGTTCAGTCAACACGGCATGCTCCCTAGACACAAGACCTGTACTTGAAGTATTTCCACAAACTGTGTTGTTCGTGACACGACCAGGTACATAGGTTACATGGAATGGCGTGTGAAAATAGGACACTGTGTGTAAATTCAAATTTCATCCATCCATGTCGTTAGTCACACGGGTAGACACATGGTCACCACAACATGGTGTGTATATAAAGAATACGGCGTGTTCTAGAAGATTTTTCACAACCCTGGGTTCCTTCCCACACAGTCAGTGACACAGTTTCAAAAACCAAACGGCGTGTATTCATAAAGTACGTTTCGTGTAAACTGGGGTTTTCTGGGATTTAGCCTCCGAAACTACACTAGAGCCCAGAAATCATAAAAAAAATAATGAAGGTGACAAATTCTTATCCGTGAGTTCCCATACTCCCCGCGAATCTAAGCATGGAATCCCGTACATGTCATATACAAGGGAAATAAGTCAATAATCCACCATGTTCTGATTCATGAGGGCCCATAACACCTCATGAATCGAAATTTGGAATTCATTTCACTAAATCTCTACACAAACAATACCCTATCAAACAATAGGTATTTCTATCAAGGTAACTATCACAACAACATTCATATTTTACACCTAATCTATCACAAAAACATGCAAACACTAATGCATCCTAGATGGCATGGTAAAAATTCATGACATGCGATTTCAAGAAAGTTCCTATGTGATGCATGAGATAGAATACCCTAAACTCATCGGGTTGCAACATAACTAGAACCTCAATAATATCAAAATTATCAGCATAAATCAAGTGAGTCACTAAAGATGAAATCATATCAACTGTAAAAATTGAAAAATGAGAGGAAATAGAAATAAACGAGGTAGACTGGCTTTTCCCTATACACAGGTAAGCTAGTCTCGGGCACAAATTATTCACAAATACCTATTCTCTCCCATCCTTGTCAATAGGCTCCAAACAGTAATTTAAGATAAAATAATTCATCTGATACCACTTTGAAACATCCTGGTTCTGGAAGCCGCCCAGAGTCACTCCGTACCCAGTTGGTCACATGGCCTCAAGCACATTTCCCCGAACACTAGAGGCTATTGACTAGCAGAGAGGGCCTTGGGAGTGATAGTGGGAAACTATACCCTCATTGTAAGAGTACACATCGACAGTAAACAACACATAAAATAACAGAAGCAGTAAATATCCAACAATAGTAAACAGCGGAAGACTAAAATGATAAACAACTAAAACACCCACATATATATGAAATGATGCATGATAGATATGCCTAAGAAAGCAACCAAACAGGTCACAATGCTGAAAAATTACTAAACCAAAGTAAAAAAGAAAAAAATAGATAAGCAACTCCTCAGCATTGCAAGCCTCATATTGGTCCCATGATCTCCTGCTCCAATTCAAGTCATGTACCTGAAGTAGAAGGGAGTTTGACCTTATCTATACCTATAACAATATAATCTGTTTGGGCCTAAAAGCATGACCCCAAAAGGGTGTGAGACTAAATCCCAGTAGACAAACACCCGAAGATCTGTGGCTAATAGTTAGTGAGTATATGGATGGTAAAGTATACTAAATAGTATGAAATAATACAGATAATACATAGTAGTAAACAATCCACAAATCAAACAAGAAACAATGAAGGAAACAGCTAACCACAAAGAGGTAACCCTCTGGGAGTACACACAGCCATCCCCTCTTTTCCTATCCATGAAGCACCAACAACCATCAAGATAGTACACACAGCCTAACCCCTCTTGTTTGGTCATATGAAATTATAGAATCTCTAATGAAACACACTCAATAAATTCAACTTATAGTCTAAGATAGTCAGGGACTCTCTGAGGAAGATCCCACGGTCAATTCCCCTTACATACCTAAGGTCTAAAGACTCTCTGAGTATAATCACTCATTCAATTCCTCTTATAGACTCCGGACGACCACAGACTCTCTGAGGAAGCTCACCCGGTCAATTCCTTCTATAGCCTATAGTGGTTTAAGGAAATTCAAAAAAAACAAAGACTCCCTAAAAAAGCTCACTTGGTAAATCCCATTGTAGTATATAATGCTCAAAACCTTCCGAGGAAGCTCACTCGGTCTATCCTCCTGTAGTCTATAATATCCAAGACTCTCTTGGAAGCTCACTTGGTCTATCCCTTATAGTCTACAATGTCCAAGACTCTCTGAGAAAGTTCACTCCGTCTATTCCCTTATAGTCAATAGCACCAGGTTCTCAAGGCCCCATGACAGTCAGTGCATAATAATGCTATATGGCTAAGGTAAGCCTACTGAGCTATTTGGATAACCAATCTAGATCATAACAAGCATGTCAAGGAATAAAACTCCATCATACGGTCACAAGTCATGGAAAATGGTTATAACAGCCAAAGGATGAATAAGACCAAAAGGACATAAACAGAACAAAGCATGGGAAAAACATCCAAGAAAATAAAGTTTCCTAATAAAAAACCAAATTACCTCTACAAAAGCATACAAGAATGGTAGGAAAACAACATGTGTAAAATAGAAAACATGCAATACCCCATTCAATGGTATTGGTGAAATTTTCACATAAAACTCAAGGACATTGAAAAGAAAGGAACAAACCACCAACCTTGATTCTAGGAGATCGATATACATGAACCAAGAGGCCTGAATCTCCTTAGAATGTTGTAGAACTAAAAAAACGCACAAAATGTTCAACCCACGATAACTTGAAAAAAAGGAGGAATTGGAAAACAATGCTCTAGAAGAAAGAAGAACATACCGTTGTTGTTCAAACGCAATCGACAATGGTCAATTCATAGAACAGATGGAGGCTCAGGGGCTTGGAGAAGTCTATGCAACATATGGATTCTTGTGGTCAAATGAGACCTAGAAGAAGATGTTTATGGCGATCAAATATGAGCCTGGTCTGTTTAATGAAAAACCTTACACGGCGTGTAATTTTGAAGTATATTGTGTGTACTAAGCTTTTCTATACTCCACTTTAAGTGACCTCCACATCACCCCACACGACAATGTGTGTGTCCTGGACAGGACCAGCAAACGGCTTTGCATGGCATCGAAGTACATGGAGTGTAATCATAATGTACATGGCGTTTACTTCAAAAATTTCCAGAAACTCCTCTTTTCTTAAAATCTCCAGAAAAAGGAAAAACATACCTGAAATGAATGTCCGGGTTCGTACACCATTATCCACCTTTTTCAATGATTTATTAATGTTAAACCATCTTAATCATCTTGTCCTAAGATATCTCTTCCCAAAATCAGAATTGAAAAATAAAATCTTAATCCTTGAAATTATTTTATTCCAACATGATGCACCCAATTCAAAGATGTTCTTTAAATTTAGCAGCATTTTATATATTCTATCATTGAACATATATTTAGTGGTGTTTGTTTCATTTTAGTGGTAGTTTAATGGAAAAAATGTCATGGATTTAGTGGCAGTTTAATCGACCGCAATATCCAAAAACAATTATGACTGGGAAACTTCAACAGAACAAAAATATGGCATATTTTTATACAGTTTAAACATCCAATATAAAATAAATTTTAAAAAAATGCACTAGTAGAATCTGAATATCCAAAACAACACTCAACCCTTGAGGATAACAAATAAAAAATGCATAGTAGAAGTAGTATATATAAACTATCACCGAAATAATAATTTTCTCTATTGTCAAAAATATCAACATTAATATAAAAATTCAGGATTAAATATATCATAACAGACAAATTTTATTAATTCCTTTAATATTATATAAATTACATAATAATTCTGAAGTAGGATGTTCTTGAAATTTATGGGAAATAAAATCTTCCTACTAGAAACAACAACATGGTTTTTGAATCCCCAAATTATTGTAAGTTTCTCAAAAGTCTAGTTTTATATCATATTTGAATCTGAATATAATACCAATCACTGCATGACCAACATTACTCGACACCCACTCTATCTCTATCTCTACTTCCTACTACCAGCACCTACATGGAAATTATATTGAAAATTAAAAATTGTTGTATATTTATATTTACAATTAAAAACCATAAAAACTTGTAAACTAAATGATTTGAAATTTTTGTGATTTACCTGATCACCACCATAAATTGATGAAATATCACTGGGGGTATATCCATGAATAATTTGAGATAAATCAATTAGCAATTTCTATATAGAGGATATATGGTCCCCGGATTCCTAAATTGTTCTTCACAATGAAAATATCCCTCTTAAATATCGAGGTAGGGAGTGACTAAAACCAAGAGAATATATAACTATAGTACCTGATGGCCTTCCAAATTACACAGATAGGAATGGTCCAAAACCTAACTCACATACTAGACAAGGATGTTTCTTACCAAGGACAATACCAACTCAGAAATCATGGGAGACTGTGAAGGACTGCTCGGGGATTGACATCCCTTAGTTCTTTAACAATATCCTATAAACAAAATATCATTCGTATTTTAAGAAAAAATATTAATATAGTGAAAACTTACCGTATAATTATACAATTAAAAACTTAATTCAGGACGAAACTTCTTGGGTAGACTCATTAACAAAACTCCCATTATATTTTGTATGAACAACAAACCACTGTTCTATTTAAAATTCATGATTCCATAAATTCCATTATGGAATTAAAAAAATATAAATAAATAATTTAATATATAAAATAGATAATATTATATTTTAAATATTTAAACTAATTATATTATTACTACAGTCAATCGGTTTCTAAAAAAACTATTTGACCTAGTAGTGTGAGGGATGGTTTATTTAGCTAAACTAGATGAATTATACTTTGAAACATCCAGAAAAAAAAATTTAACTTAATAGTAATGTATTGAATAACATCTCCTCATAATATTCATATTCAAATGTAAAATGATATTAATTTAATAATATATTATTAAGAACCATGTTCTTCTCATGAAGATAGATATAAAAAAAACCTTCTATATCTCTCTAGGTACGACATGAGGTACCTAATCAGAAACCTTTTGGGAGATCAATGAAGTATTATATAATTAATTCCCTAATATCCATTTAAAATCCCCCCATTTCATAACCCTATTTTTCAATATCCACATTCATTCTATAAGATGAGAAACAATAACATGGAAAATAATCAGTAATAAGAGATTCATTTTTAAAATATTAAAATTTAATAACACAATGAAATTCAATTAAACCATAATGTATTAAAATTAACATTATATGTGAATAAAAAACGTTATTTTTCTAATATTGAGTTATATATATCCAATCAAAATATATAATCAGAAGGGTAATTAGCTCTGATACTATCTATCCTAGAATCTGAAAAAATAATCCCATTTCATCATCATTATAGACCCCCCTAGCAATGAAATGGGACAACTATATTCAGTTTCTTTAGATTGTAGACATATAAACATTTCATATTTCACTTCATAGTAGTATTGTTTCAATTTTTTGAGAAAAAATAATTAATATTATAAGAAAAGTGAAATAAAATTATTCATATTAAAATATGTACCAATAACTAGCACCTTCCAATATTCCCGTGATGAAACCAGAGTGACAACCTTCTATCTCTTTACTGAGCCTTCAGAGGGGGGAGGTGTTGGATTAGATACTAATGGGATACTGATGGAGTGTGTTGGAGAAGATGATGGAGTAGAGGGTGTGAGAGGCTATGTAAGTGGGTAAGAATAGGGTGTCTCAGATGTTGCAGGGGAGATAATGATGGATCATCTTCTATTGGTATGGTTCAGGGAACATCAATTGAGATACAACTGGGATCAATATAACAATTTCTAAATAGCATTCCTCCCATTTAATCAAATGAAACTATCTTATGAAAATATATTTAAAAAAATTCAAGAAAAAAAAATTATGAAATGAAAATAGATGCATATTACTTCCAAAAAAATATACAGATCTACAATAATGAATTACTACACAAATAACATAAGTGGTTGATAAATGAAAGGATGAATTGACAAACAATCATTTTTTAATTAAATCTTGTAATTTTTTGCTCCATCAGTACATTTTCTACTTCATCCAACCATTCAAGAATAATAATATCAATATCATGATGGAGTGATAACATCGCTTTTTACTGTTAATGGTATTTAATATCAGAGGTCAAATATTCCACTACATTATCTATATCATATTAGTCTCTTTGTTTTATGTGAGCAACTACAATCCACCATTAATCCACAAAATATTCCACAAAATATTCCATTTTACCTTGCAATGATAACATATATGGATCATGTAATTCATTGTCACCAAAATCCATCAAGTGATATAGATTCATAGAAGTAAATTGAAACGAATATATTTTAAGAAACCATATAATATAGAGCAAATTTTATTTGAATAGTAAAATTGAAAAATTTATGTATTAGTTTAATTTGATAATATCAGTCAATATTCCATAGTATCCCGCTTAAGAAAACATTAATATACCACTATTTTGTGTTTTCAAACCCTCTTCAAAATCGATGGTACAAAATTTAAATCCATACATGTTGTAAGAAACAGAATTTCTAGCATGTTTTAGAGGACCTAAAAAAAGAACTATCAAATATTCTAACAGCTATGATCAAGTATCAGATTTCATGATCTAAAAAAACAAATATAAATTATTATATATATAAAATATATGTATCAACTAGATATCTATTTTTATTTCAATATGTATGATCTTATACATCATGGAATACATCCATTAAGATCTTTGTTAATAACTTTTGTTATATCTTTCTCATTTCATCATTATCATCCTATACATCTCATTATTTATATACTGTTCTCATTGATACATGGATATGTAATTTCACTATTCAACATCACATATCTATATTCCATTAATAATTTATTTTTTTCTAGTGTAACATTTGAGCACTTCTCTACTGATTAATCAATAAAAAATATAATATTAGATTTCCCAAGTAGTTGATATTGATTTGAGGTGTCAGAAACATGTCCGGATAGTTTTAATATTTTATAAATATCATATAAGTATCATTAACAAATTGTAAGACACTCCTCTTCCAAATAGCCATCAGAAATAGATCCTTCTAGTTGAGCATTATTTTTCATGTATGATGTCAAATTCCCAAGATATATGTAAAATAAAATAAATTAAACATAACTTTTTAATTTAATCATGTTCTATGAATAATTTACTTAAGATAAAAACCATATAAATAATGTTCCCCTCAACTAGATACATCTATTGACAATGTACGAGGCCTCTTAATTTAGCTTCCTTGACATAATTAATAGTTAAATTAATCATGATAATATAAAATTGGTTAGTAAAATCATCTGCATTGAAAAAATTGTAAATAAAATCTCTTATGAAGGTTGTCAAGAACAAATGGTTATAAAGTTTTATAAAAAAATTTCCTCATGAATGTAAAACATTGAAGTACAGCTATAGTAAACACTTAATGTAATAGTCTAAACAATGCCAATGGTACTACCTACTGTAACAAAATATTTGAATCATGAATTTTCAATCAATGTAACCTATATTCATTAATTCCACACACCATTATATACTACTTGAACACCCATAAAAAACCCTCACATGTTTTAAAATTAAATGGAATTTATCTTTATCTATATTTTTATTGAAATATTTACCATAGAATACATTCCATTCTCATATGTCCAGAGATCATACATTATATTTATTTTCTGAATGTATTTATAATCATTGATATGGTTTTTCGATTTTCCATTCTCATTAAACAATGTGAAGATCAAATTTTCCCAAAAATATTTCTCAAAAGAATAACATCATGATTATACCACAATAAATAAAAATCCCAAAATGGATGTTTGAAGAATATACATTTTTTATTTTATTTTTGCGTTCCCATTTCATTTTATGATTCACTTTGAACTCATTTCACACTATCATTAAAATGATTCTCCTTCCCAGATTTTTTTTATAATAACCATGATATACCAATATTTCAGAACCTATCAAAAACAATGGATGTGGTCTAAGAACAATAGAACAAATTAATTTGGACTTGTTTAACTGAAATCTATGAGATGCATCAAGAAATCTTCGATAACACAAGAAGAGCCATTTTTTACTTTGAGGAAGTCATTCAGTCACAAAATCAATGTTAAAAATAGGAAAATCAAAGACCATGTAAGTGTCCCAACTAGCTTAATTCCCAAGTCTAGAGATGTTACTAATGGTCTACATTTTAGGAACATTCATTTTGATCATTGGTATAGAAGAATCATCATATGTCTCAACACTGTTTCTCCATAACTCATATAATTATTTAATTGGATGCTACACGTATACACCAATATCATTTCTAGATATTTTTCTTCTATTATTAATAATTTAAATGATAAAAGATGTTTTTTACATACAAATTCACAAAGAAATATTTTAAGGGTTCAAAACTACCATACAAATACTATAACTTGTGCCTAAAGTCCCAAATGGGTTGAATTCATCAATAGTCAATCACAGTCACACATTCTTAGGATCTGATGAGAGTTATGGATGTGATGAATCAAATTTATTCAATGATTTTGAATCTATTGTATGTATTATTAACCCATCATTGTTTTTATCTATTGAATACCACTTCATGTGATCAATAGTTTTATATGACATGAATAATATTTGAAATTGATACATTAATGGGATATAATGAAATTCCTTTGCAGGTGTGTTCCATTTCTTCTATTTTATATATTTTTTTGATGTATAATTTTATCATCAATCATTGACTGAAATATATAATAAGAACATTTTTTTCAATCATGTCTACTTGAATCCACTCCCCAATAAAGCATATAATATTTGGGAAAAACATTCCTTTCTGTATAATACAGATCAATCATGTTAAAAACTATTTTAATATCATAAAATGACTCATGGATATTTTTTCAGGATATAAATCCCACATCAATTCAAATATCATGAACATCAACATATTTGAAATTTCTCATAGTAATTTGATATGGTATATATTCAATAGGAAATAACAGTTTTAATATTTCAACCATGTACTATACAAATCTGATTTCCATCATCATCTAAACCATGAAACTAATTTTTCTTCTCAAAGATGTTCTCCATTACATTATTCACCGTATAATCAATAAGAGGATCAAATGATATGTTACAATATTTATTTTCTTGTCTTATTGTCTCAAAAACAACACTCGTAAAGTTTCTATTTTTATCTTCCTCAACTAGTTGTTCTGATATGGGTTGATGTTTATTCTTTCATTTAAAAATATTAAATGCAAAGTTTATAAGGTCTTTCATTTCATTTTACATTTTTGATGATGTTGGTAACTTATTACGTCGATTCACATCTTTTTTAAAACATTTGGTAACACTCAATTATCAATTACAAATCAATCAAAAATATTGTGAATGGAATTGATTCAACATCAATTGTTCATAAGATTAATCTCTCTTCCACCATACTCTAAACATATATTTACGACATGGATAGATGATTCTCCCATAAATATATTGATTGTAAATTATAAAATCTAAAAACTCTTCCAAACCCTTAGCATACTAAGGTGGGTTCCTAAGTAATGTGAACCATCATTTATCCATATATATCACAATGTGTCTATAATTTATTAAAAAAATTAAAACAAAAATGTATTACTATGTATGAAAGTAGATAATTGTAAAATATGTTAGACTTTAATTGGTTAGAATTAAATATATTCAATCATTATTTAAAATTTCAATTTAGTTAATGAATAGATAATTGATGAGAATATAATGGGGTGTCGTTTAGTGTGTAGTTTCCCAAAATTGATAATGAGATCTGTACATTATATCAAAACACATATCCAATACCAAAAAATCATCCCATCATAAATTTATTTCTTTTATAAGTTAGAAACACATTAAAATATCACCTAAAATAAAATACATCAACAATAATAATAAAAAATAAATTAATTTTAATTTCCTCAATTCATTTTCATATTTTTCATTACATTTACAATTTAAATAACTTTTAAAATGATATATATATATATTTATATATAATTTTCAATGCAACCCCAATGATAAAATATTAACTTTATAAAAAACATTTTTACCTTTAGACTTTAATAATATAATAATTATTCAAATTTTTTAAAACATTACACATAGAAGAAATTTAGAATTTAACCATAAAATGGAATGTCTTTCACTTATTTTATAATGGATTGCATCCTTCCTAACAATTTCCAATAAATAATGAATATAATAATCAAAAATCATCAAAAGTATCAATTTATCAATGAAATTATATAAAAATATAAAATAAAAATATTTAAAATAAGGAAACATAAAAATATCCTACTCTTAACATATTATATGTCATTAATTATTTAATACCCTATCCTATCAAAATAATGGTACTAGTTAAACAGAACACGTATTCAATGTCTATAAAAAAATTTAAGATTATTTATCTTCATAAATCAATCTTGAATGAAATTTTATCACATTATTTAATAGAAATTACATGTTTTTGAAAGGTTTCCAATTATATAGTTTAATAAAATCTAAAATTTATTAATAGAAATAAAAATTTTATTTATTTCTTTGTGTATTCCTTAACATTTCTCCTAATGATTTTTCACATACACCATACAAAACATTCATATTAAACATGGAAATTCATTAGGTTATATGTACTAATAAAATCATATAAATTCATATAATTAAATTAATCTATCCATATCACAATTTAAAACAATATTTTTCATTGTTTCAATAATTATTTGAAAATGGAAATGATTTCCAATAAATTAAATCCAAACAAAACATTCTAGCTAATCAAATTATTTCATGTTAAAATTACATTCATAAAATATATTAAATTAATAATCAACTGATGACTATTGATATTACCTAATAAATTAATACTCTTACTATGAATCATATGAAAAAATAAAAGTTAAAAAATTACACTTTAAAAGGAAAATTTTATAAATTAAATCCAGGATTATTTAAATAAATTTTTGATATACAATCGTTAAATAAATTTATAATCTTACAGTTCAATGATATATCACACATTAACATGAATTTGTAAATTTTATATTATTATCATAGACCCTTGTCTTCGATATCATTTCATATCAACTAACTATTAAAAAAATAAAATAAAATTTCATTTTTTATTTCCAAGAATTATAACCTATATCATTCATTTTTATAAATTAATGATAAATATGCATACCTTCCAAACCATTGAATTCCAATCAAAAATTTTCATGATCAATATAATCTCCTTTATTTCATTTCATTTTGAAAAAACATTTAACATATAAAATTATATTTCATATTTATTTTAATGAATTTATTTCAGTTTAAATCTCCCTTGGTAATTAAAAAATATATTTTTTTTACCAAAACCAATTTTTTGTATTAATTTAATATGTTACCTTATATTAATAAATAAGTTTCATTTTATAAAATATATATAACATCAATTTGAAAATTGAATTTATAGTTTAACATGTATAATTAAAACTAATCAATGATTTAAAATTTATAAAATATTGGATTATACCAAAAAAGTATTCTCAATTAGTGAAATAATAAATTTATAGAATATATATAAATGAAAATATTTTAAATTCCAGTAGAATTTTTTAATCCCATTATTACATATAATTAATATTGACCATGTAATCTATATATTAATAAAACAATAGTGGTTATTTAATACTAATTAATGTTAAGAAAAACCTGACCCACTCCTACAAGAAGTACATCATGAAAAAAATCAATGTTAACGAAATCCATAAGATAGTAATAAACATACAAATTACATGATTGCTATAAATATTAAAACTGAAATCAAATCCAAGCGATACATCTGTTCTATATTTCCAAATGGCCTTCAAGAATTCATTAATTTAAAAATAATATATACACAAACAAAAATAAATATTAATAAAAGAGAGTTAATCATTTATATTGATTCAATACCAAGAATAAAGGGCACATTCATCCTCAATTTTTATTCTTATCATGCATAGATGTGTTGAGGATCCTTGATTTTGGGAGAAGGGGTGGTGATGAGGTGGAAGGGTCATTGATGAGGGGGAGTTACAGTGGGGTGACATTGAGGGGAACAATGATAAAAATGGTTTGGGGGAGAGGTTTTTATGGCTTGAACTTGGGGTCAGTGGCTTGGGGGAGAAGGGGAAGCCAAAGATGATAGATGGGATTCTGGGGATAAGTGTAAAAGAAGTTATGGATCATGGTAGAAGAGAGTCATTGGAGAGGGATAAGGCATGTGGCACTGGGGGGGGGGTAAGTGAAGAAGTGTCCTTCAAAAAAATTAATGTTTTAGAAATGGTTATTGTAGATACTCAAAGCTTGATGTAAATGAATATTACATTACTTTTTTGGAATAATTAATACATAACAAGAACCAAAAATCAAGGACCATAATAGTTTAGTGTCTTTGGAAACTCGGAACATAATCTTCTAATCATAGTGAAAGATCATCAACATTTCCCATAAAGAACTTCCCCTTTTGTTTTCTTACCTAAAAACATTCTTTAAATCCTGGGGAAAGGAAAACATGTAAAGGGTGAGCTCAAATTCTCAGTAAGGGATAACATAGAGAACATAAAAAAATCCATAAACATTTGAATGCCAAAACATGAACATAAAATCTAAACATAAAAATCATGAGCAACGACATAAATCATGGAAGTACATAAGGCATAGATCATAAAGGAACATTAATCATCATAAACTAGCATGGGAATAAAACATTTAATTGTGTAATCCATTAATCACATGTTATTATTTCCATAGTATCCAAGGCATTGGTGCCAAGACCATCTTAGTGGACAAAATACCTTTCTGAATCGAGTTCACTCCTCATTCCAGTCCTGTATCACTGAACCAGATTAACTTGTCATTCCAGACATGTCTATCTCACAAGATATAAATATTTACCCAATGAATTGGAGGGAGATATAGGTCCCACCCATCTCATATTGAAATCATTCTTACGTGTGCCACAAAAAAATCATAAATCATTCATCATAACCCAAAGAACAGAATGGGTTTCATAAACATCACATCTTTACATAATCCATATAAATCAAATGGATATCATTTCATCATAAGAAAAAAAACCATGTAAATAATAGAGACACTAGACTTGAAACATAAACATACTAAATAATGTCATATTATATGGAAAATAGTTTTGATAAAACACTTGAAATGAATTCTTGAGGAAAATAACCTTTCTTCTAAAAAAACAATCTTTTTCACAAAATGCCGTTAAATTTTAAAATAAAAATATTTTATTGAAAATAATCATGAAATATTGTAGATAAATATTCATTAAATTAGTCTTTATGAAACTGTAAATATCCGTTCATGTCGTATAAGTTAAAATAACATTCTCATCATACTTTTGATGGAAAAGTCAAAAAGGACCATGTATGGTAAACAAAATAAATATTCCTTCCATAACACAAAGTAAAAGTAAAAGAGGTGTAAACATGAAATTAATAATATATGGAATAATATTAAAAACTTTATGAAAAACATTTTATGGGCATGGATGCAAAATATATCCCCGGTAAATACCTACGAATAAACAATCTCGGATAAAAATGAGATTGGAATAGTTATCCCTTACCTTATGTCCGATATTCTTCGTATGTATCTGAAACTCCTGTATAATTATTTAAATAATTTCATTGAATATTAAAGAATCATATTCATCATATATGGTTCACTTATGACTTTATATTACCTATTCTTTTGTAAATTCCATGTTAAAGTAGAGTTTTGGGTAAAATCATTTCATTTATCATACATTTTTTGACTTGTTGTTTGTGATATTATTATTAAATATATCATGATTTAATTACTTCCAGAATGTAAAAAATTATTTATATATCACTTATATTCTGTATATATATATAATAGGTAGATAAATTAAATGAAACACACCGTTCATGGAGATGGTAGGCCGTACGTACGCATGAACGTTGTTTTCCATTCCTTAATGACTTGAATGGAAGTAAGTAGATGACAGATATATATATATATATATACATAAATACAGTAGAATTATAATGTCATATATTTCATTATTATTCATTATATATACTTTATAATCATTCGTGACTCGTTAACATTGAAAATGAATCTCATCGTGTCGTGGAGATGGTAATCCGTACGAACGCACGAGTTATGATATCGTTCCTATAATTTTTGAATTTAATTTGAGTGGATGATATAATATCTTAGAATAATTATGATGATATAAAAAGTATATATAGTTATTCTTTACACCTTATACCCATCCTTGTAAGGTGGTGGTGGAAAAACAGATTACACCACGGCATGGAGACGGTATTCCGTACGTACGTACGCACGCGCGGTGATTTCATTTTCCGTAGGATGGATAGAAGGTTAAGTGGTTCTGTTTCATATTTATAATAAAATATAAGTATATTATAGATATTTATGTTATTAATTTACAATGAAACAACTAAATAATAATAAGTTGAAGAAGAAAGAATCTTGAATGAATCGGTAGAAGAGATTACCACTTCTTCGACACACCTCTTTTAAGATTCCTCTTAAGGAACTAGAGTTGGTATTTTGAGTAGAAAAGAACCACTATAATGTTTCTAGGGATTTTTTCATTGGAAATTTCCAGGTTTTGATTGAGTTTTAAGGATCATAATTTTGTAAAGAGAAGAGTGAGGATGTGCCCTTTTATAAGAGGGGTGAGGGGAACCGTAGGAAAAACATAAAATATTATTTTATAATAAAGTCATATTTAGTTTAAAATAGCTATAAATTGATTTATTTCCAAGATAAAGTGGGGATGGGTCGAAATGATGTCAACAAATAGATTTTAGACAAGTTTAGGATAGTATTTTAACCTTATCATTTAGATTTAACTCTAAGTTATAATTTAACTTTTACCGTGTCTTCTTGTTTTCTTACACTATATGGTTAATAAACATACTATAAAAAGACAAACGAACCCCAAGTGGTTCATTACTAATATATATAACCTTATCTAACTCATTTTTCCAAACCAAATATGTTTAATAATATAATATCAATTAATAATATAATATTTGTTTTAAAAACTATTTTATGTCAATTTTGACACTATTTGGTAATTGATTTTTGTGAAAATCATAATAAAATGATTAGTTCGAAAATTTTTAATTTAATCAATACTAACATTTCATATTAACCTATAAATTTTGTGTAATTCATAAAAGTCTAAAATTACATTTATTAGGATATTTATAACATCAATTATGTTAATATTTTATTAATATGTAAATTACTGCATATTCATTTTTTCATAAATAAATTAATTTATTTAATATCTAAAAATTATAAATAAAATACCATTATGTAGGAAATATTTTTACCTTTCTAATTAATATTTATAGTAGAAATAATATTATGTAAAACCATATATTAAAAATGTTTTATTTATTAAACATTGATTTTAACTCTTTTAATTCTATTTTGAATTAAAGAATAGTAAATGTCCTAATCTAATCCAAGTGGACCTAAATGATAATATTATATTCCAAAGGTTGTTTTTGGTCTAATTACACTTATCCTATAGAATTAGGAGATGTGTTAAGGTAATAATAATATCATTTTTACCCTTAATTAACCTATTTACTTTTAACCGTGGTAAATAATGTAAAAAGTTACTATTCACCAATAATTATTTTCATCTCATTGAACCACATTTTACATAATAATATCAACCGTGTCTCTCAATTTTTTGAAATTCCACTAATAGAAGCGGTAAAATTAAGTATTATGTAAATTTTAAAATTCTCCTAGGAGATGGGTAAAAGACGGTGAAAAGTTCAATAAAATTTTTATATATAAAAAATTATTATAAAATGACTCGAATGAATTACATTGAACTTATATAGGTATTATGTTTCTATTTTGAACTAAAATAAATTTAAATAAAAAATTATTACTTAAATAAAAAGCCGTTTTTTAAATAGTAACCGAGTGTTTTCACTATTCATCAAATATTGAATGTTTTCAGAAAAACACCAAAGATTCACCCTTGGCTAATTTCGATATTATGAATCCATAAATGAAGTCCATTTTGAAAGATAAAATTTATAAAATTTCAAAAAGTGGTTATTACTATTCATAACGGCTAGTTTATATAATATTTTAATAATATATTGTTGTTTAGTGAAACCCAGTATTGCATACTACACACGCTATCGAGGAAGGTCGCAATTGTGTGTAATGAAAGCCAAGCCAGGGTTGTGGGTAGTGCAAGCTCTCTTTGGTGTTTTGTATAACATAATCAAAACTTATTTTATTTATGCATTAAACAAAATCTATACTTAATGTCACATAGAGTAATTTATACAAAACAAACTTGAAATTGTGTGTAACACTTGCCAAGAATAGTGATGCATATACTGCAAGCTATGATGGTGTTGGGTATAGTACAAACTAATCTTGGTGTAAAATAGAAGACATCAATGAAAATAAAAAGAATATATCTCATAAAATCTCGGGGTGTTACATTCTACCCCCCTTAAAATGAATTTCACCCACGAAATTCGTCGGGGATATGAATGGATTACTACTTAAAAGTTTCTTTTATAGAAACCCACATCGTAGAAAGGGATACTAAAACTTATTTTTAAACACTAATGTATGAATCGTAATGATTACCCAAAGAAACTCATCACATGGTTTCCACATAAGAGAATATAGGTGAAAATATGGATATAGAAGAAAAATATAACCATCAATTTCTGATGGAGAGTGGTAGAGAGCATGGCTATGAAAAATCCAAAAATCACAAATCCATAAATTTGTGAAGATACAAGGTACTATATATTCATCTGATATAAGGACACTGGGACAACATTTTTGGATTTAATGATCATTTCCCTAAAGTTGATGAATTTGAATTAGACGAAATACTTACTAGATTTTGGTACAATCTCACCATTGTTCGTGCCATGAACAATTTCCACTTCACCACATAATGAAATGAAGTTGAATTTTTCATTCATGAAGTGTTATCAGATCATGTGATAGAATGATGGGTCCTTCCATCTGTCTCAAACAAAATGTTAGCAAAAGTTTCCAAATTTAAATAAGTCTATCTATGGTGAGGTTCATTGAATATGATACCAAAAATGGACTTATACTTCAACTATCACAATAATTAATAAAATAAATCTAATTCCTACTAACCAAGGACTTCCTGTAGGCCAGTGGTAGGTGATAAAGGCATGTTGCACTTCGGTTGTGGGTTCGATTCTCACAACCCTGTCTTATGCCATGGGTTGTCACCCGTCCTATGGGTAGTTATTTTTCTAAAACTACACTATTATAACATTCCAGAAATAATATTTAAAAAACTTCTAGCCTTAAACAATTCTATCTGATGTCCAACTTAATCTATTCCAACCATTATGCTTATCAAAGATACTTCTGTCCAATCTTATAGTATAAAGAAAATGATTACTAGAAATGTCCTCAACCAAGCATGTGAATACCATCATTTATTCCCCATATATCATATGATATATCTTATTGATCACATTCGAAACGTTTTAATACCTTAATCATGTATTCTATTGGAAAAATGAATACCCATTGAACCTTAGTTGAAATATTAATGTTGTCAAAAGTTAACTTTTTCCACATACCAAAATTCTAAAATTTCTATATACTCAAACCATGATATAACTTTGTCCCTATATGAGTCATGAGCTCATGTCATTTTTCTATTTATCCCTTCATTATGTGCACATCATCTTATTTCAAAAAATATTTCAATCACTTTTCATGGTTATTGGTACCATATAATTATTGAAAACCAATACATAGATATTCCAAATTACACGATACCATAAATGAGATTCCATGATAATATTTTGAAATCCTATTACATAAACACTTAGTCATTCAAAAAAATCATTATCATACTCAACATCACAAATAGTGATCGTATGTGACATCCCTTTATCCTTTTCCTAAAGATGTTTCTCACGTCGATCATCATTAACCCTTGGATTAGGGAATTGATTAGCATAATGCCCCATTTCCATGCACATGAAGAATTAAGTGTTGGTGGATCGTTCTCTATAGTCTTTTCTCTATTCGAATCATTATCTTCCTTCTTCCCATTATTTCGACACTCAATTGCTTGGTGACATTCTTTTCCACACTTAAAATATCTTCTAGTACCTTTTAGAAAATCTCCACCAGGGTTCTTTCCACACTTTGAGCGTAAATAATCATTAATCTTCTTTTCACCATTGTTCTGAGATTTTTCCTTGAACTCCATCTTTCATTTCATGTCAAAACCACGAGATGGATATATAACACCAACATCCAGTTCTACCTTGATAGCACAATGAAAAATTTCTTCATAGCTACTAAAGTCTCTTATAGCTAATGCCCTTCGAAGACTTGGTTTTAAGCCACTGAAGAATCGATCAACTTTACTTTCAGGATGGATGATAATGCCAGAATCATACCTTGAAAGCCTTGTAAATTTCTCCTAGTATATACCAACAGATTCATCATCCTTTTTCTTAAGGTCAAGGAACTCCTTTTCTATCTTTGTTCGAAGAATATGAGGGAAGTACTTATTGAAAAACATGTTCTGGAACTCGTCCCATTCCATTTATTAAATTTCCTCATGGGGCATTGTATTCTTAATTAGAGTCCACCATTGTTCTACTTTACCTTCTAAATGGTAAATATCCAGAATGAATTTTTCATGTTATGAATAGTGATGTATGGAATATATCTTCTCAATGGTACTAATCCATTGTTCAACAACAAGTGGATTAGAAGACACACTGAAAGAAGGTGGGCGTTTCCTCATAAGGACTCAATAAAATATTGTTCCCTCTCTGTTCATTTGGAAGTCTAGAATGATTCATATCTTGTGTAATTATATCAATAAGATTTTTCACTCCATCAACCATAACATTGGTTTTTTCAGAGGTAAAATCATTGCATTGTCCATTACATTGATCGACACGGTTCCTTCGGGTTCCATCCATCGTCTAAAACCCAAAAAGAATAGTGTGAGAGGAAAAATTCATGTTAGGAAAAACAACATAATAAAGGGGGGGTACCTTCAATATATAACATCCTAGGTTAAATTATAAGATCATTACCGTAATTCAAGGTCTATAACATATACTTATATGTAACATTAGGGACATCACTAGACATACCTTAGAAATATCTCTAGGGAACTCACTAAAGTTTTCACATCCTGGTCTCCAAAGGTTAACTAAACCTTTCCTCGAATACCAACTGTAGAGACCCAAAGCTAGACGTACATGGACATTAAATTACTTTTTCGGAATAATTAATACATAAAAAGAAACAACACTCAAGGACATTAATAGTTTAGTGTCTTTGGAAACTCAGAACACAATCTTCTAATCATTGTGAAAGATCTTCATAATCTCCCATAAATATATTCCCCTTTTCTTTTCTTACCTAAAACCTTTCTTTAATTCCTAGGGAAAAGAAATCATATAATGGGTGAACTCAAATTCTCAGTAAGGGTAAATATAGAGAACATTAAACAATCCATAAACATTTGAATGCAAAAACATGAACATAAAATCTAAACATAAAAATCATGAGCAACGACATAAATATTGGAAGTACAAAGGTCATAGATCATAAAGGAACATTAATCATGATAAACTAGCATGGGAATAAAACATGTAATTTTGGCATCCATTAAGCACATGTCATGATTTCCATTGTTTCCAAGGCATTGCTTCCAAGACCATCTTAGTTGAAAAAGTCCCTTTCTGAATCAAGTTCACTCCTCGTTCCAGTCCTGTATCACTGAACCAGATTAGATTTCCGTTCCATCCCTGTCTATATCATGAGATATAAATCATTACCCAATTCATTAGAGGGAGATATAGGGCCCAACCATCTCATATTTAAATCATTCTTATGTGTTCCACAAAACAATGATAAATCATTCATCATAACCCAATGAATAAAATGGGTTTCATAAACATCACATCTTAACATAATGCATATAAATAAAATGGATATCAGTTATTAAGAAGAGAAAAAACCATGTAAATAAGAGAGACACTAGAATGGAAACATAAACATACTAAATAATTTCATATTATGTGGAAAATAGTTTTGATAAAACACTTGAAATGAATTCTTGAGGAAAATATCCTTTCTTCATAAAAATCATTTTATTGTCACAAAATGCCATTCCATTTTAAAATAATAAGAAATTGTTGAACATAATCATGAAATCTTGTAGAGAATGATTCATGGAAATTGTTCATTATGAAACTGCAAAAATCCATTCATGTCGTATAAGTTAAAAAAACATTCTCTTTGTACTTTTGATGGAAAAGTCAAAAACTACCATGTATGGTAAAAAAAATAAAGAGTCCTTCCATAACATAAAATTAAAAGTCAAAGAGGGGTAAAAATGAAACTAAAATTACATGGAAGAATATAAAACACTTTATGAAAAACATTTTATGGGCATGGATGAAAAATATAACCCCAGTAAATACATAAGAATAAAGAATCTCAAATAAAAACAAGATTTGAAAAAGTTATCCCTTACCTTATGTCCGATAGGATTCATATGTATCTGAACCACCTGTATAATGATTTAAATAATTTCATTGACTTATTAAAGATTCATATTCATCATATATGGTTCACTTATGACTTTATATTACCCATTCTTTTGTAAATTCGATGTTAAAGTAGTGTTTTGGGTAACATCGTTTAATTTATCGTACCTATTTGGACATGTTGTTCATGATATTTTTATTACTTATATAATGATTTACTTAATTCCATTATGTAAAACATGATTTATATATCACATATATTTATTATATTTATATATATATATATAATAGATAGATAAATGAAATGAAAGACACTGTTCAGGGCTACGGTAGGCTGTAAGTACGCATGAACGTTGTTTTCATTTCCTTATTGACTTGAATGGAAGTAATTAAATGACATATATATATATATACAGTATAATTATCATGTCATATATTTCATTATTATTCATTATATATACTTTATAATCATTCTTTAATGGTTTACATGGAAAATGAATCTCATCGCGTCGTGGAGACGGTAATCCGTACGTACGCACGAGCGATGATATCGTTCGCATAATTATTGAATTGAATTGGAGTGGATGATATAATATATTAGAATCAGTATGATGTTATAATAACTATATATAGTATTTATTTATACAATTATACCCATCCAAGTAAGGTGGTGGTGGAAAAACAGATTACACAATGGTGTGGAGACGGTATTTCGTACGTACGCACGCGCGATGATTTCATTTTCCGTAGGATGGATAGAAGGTGAAATGGTGTTTTTTCATATTTATAATAAAATATAAGTATATTATAGATACTTAGTTTATTAATTTATAATGAAACAAATAAATAAGAACGCGTTGAAGAAGAAAGAATCTTGAATGAATCTGTAGAAGAGATTACCTCTTCTTCGACGCACCTCTTTTAAGCTTCCTCTTAAAGAACTAGAGTTGGTTTTTTGAGGAGCCAGTACCTCTAAAATTTTTCTAGGGAAGTTTAGGAGGGAAATGGGTAGGTTTTGGCCGAGATTTAAGGCTCATAATTGTGTAAATAGAAGAGGGAGTATGTGCCCTTTTATAAGAGGCGTGAGGGGCACCTTAGGAAAAACGTAAAATATTATTTTATAATAATGTCATATTCAGTTTAAAATGGATCCAAATTGATTTATTTATAAGATAAAGTGGGAATGGTTCTAAATTATCTCATCCAATAGATTTTAGACAAGTTTAGGTTATTATTTTAACCTTATAATTTAGATTTAACTCAAAGTTAAATAATTTATCTTTTACTGTGTCTTCTTGTTTTCTTACACTATATGGTTAATAAACTTACTATAACAATCCAAAAGAACACAAAGTGGTTCATTATTAATATATATAACCTTATCTAAGTCATTTGACCGAACCTAATATTTTTAGGAAAATAATATTAATTAATAATATACTATTTGTTTTAAGCACTATTTTATGTCAATTTTGAAAATATTTAGTAATTGATTTTTTAAATCATAACAGCATGATTAGTTCTAAAAATGTTAATTTAATCATTACTAACATGTAATATTAACCTATAAAATTAGTGGAATTCATAAAAAGTCTCAAATTACATTTATTTGGGTATTTATAACATTAATTATGTTAATATTTCATTAATAAGGTAATTACTGAATCACCATTGGGTCATAAATAAATTAAATTATATAAGGTATAAAAATTATAAATAAAATACCACTATGTAGAAAATTTCTGTATATTTCTAATGAATATTTATAGTCTAATTTATCTTATATATAATTTGATATTAAAAATGATTTAGTTATTAAACATTGATTTTAACTCTTTTAACTCTTCATTGAATTAAATAATAATAAATGTCCAAATCTAATCTATATGGACCTATATGATAATATTATATACCTAATATTGTTTTTGGTTGAATTACACTTATCCAATAGAATTAGGACTTGTGTTAAGTTAATAATAATATCATTTTTATCCTTAATTACCATATTTACTTTTAACCGTGGTAAATAATGTAAAAAGTTACTATTCACCAAAAAAAATTTCAACTCATTGAACAACATTTTACATACTGATATCATCTGTGTCTCTCGGATTTTTGAAATTTCACTCACAGAAGTGGTAAAATTGTGTATTATGTAAATTTACAAATTCATCTAGGAGGTGGGTATAAAACGTTGAAAAGTTCAATTAAATTTTTATACTTCTAAAATTATTATAAAATGACTCCAATGAATTATATTGAACTTATATAGGTATTATGTATCTATTTTTACATAAAATAAATATAAAAAAATTATTATTTAAATAAAAAGTCGGTTTTTAAATAGTAACCCAGTGTTTTCACTATTCCTCAAAAATTGAATGTTTTCAGAAAAATACCAAAAATTCACCCTAGGCTAACTTATATCTTCCGAATCCAAAAATAATGTCCATTTTGAAATATAAAATTTATAAAATCTCAAAAAAGTTGTTATTACAGTTCATAACAGCTAGTTTATATAATATATTCATAATATATCGTTGTTTAGTGAAACCCGGTATTGCGTACTACACACGCTATCGAGGATAGTCGCGATTGTGTGTAATGAAACCCATGTCTGGGCTGTGTTTAGTGCAATCTCCATTTGGTTTTGCATATAACATATTCAAAACTTATTTTATTTATGCATTAACAAAATCTATACTTAATGTTGCGTAGAGTAATTTATACAAAACAAACATGAAATTTTGTGTAACACTTTCCAAGAATAGTGATGTATATACTAAAATCTAATATGATGTTGCGTAGAGTAAAAACTATTATTGGTGTACAATATAAGACATAAAAGAAATTAAAAATAATATATCTCGTAAAATCTCGGGGTGTTACTGTTATTTAACCCCCCCCCCCCCAGAAAAATATGGTGATTTTTTAGAAGAGATTTCATAAATTTTTTCTTAAAACCAACATCTAATAGATAATTATTGTTAGGTGGTAGATATGTCCCCATGATCTAACCTACTAGAGATCCCCACTAGTAATCTTCATGAGAATAATTCTCAATTCTTATGATTCCCCCACACCCAATTGTTAGACTTCAACTATTTGTAGTCAGAATAATATATCTATACAACATGAATTTTTTTTAAATATTTGTGTTATAGTATCTTTATTTTCTCATTATATATTGGGAACATCTATGACAATTTGATATGAAAAATAATCTATGGGCATTACCATTTAAATAGTGGATGCAAAAATATTGTCACTATAATGATAAGTGTACATCAGGTATAAATCAATATATACATGTTAAGGTATTTGAAAATTACTTATAATGTTATGTCTAGGGATAAATATTTTATAACATATGTAAACATGGATCCCCTAGTATCCCACCATATTACCCCCACTCCCAGGAACCATGAATATTCCACCATGTAGTTAAAAATTCTCCACATAGGTCCCAGAGTGTTCCCCATAGGCTCCCATACAGTTACAACTCTTCCAACGTGGATTCTAGAATAACATCGACCACCATGAATTCTTATCAATTCCACTATCCTAATCAATATCAAAGTATGTATATTCATCTTAGACCCCTAGGATCCCTACATATTCCACTATACAGTTACAAATTTCCCTCTTTGATCCACACATATTCCCCCATGGACCCCATGAAGTGCCAACTAATCCTTCCCAGATCATAGTAAAACACTTGCTTCTTGAAATTATTATTACTTATACAATATTGAAAACCCACCTTTTCCTCAATGAGGTGGATATCCCAGTCATGCCATGCGATCTCCCATATAATCCTTACTACTATGTTGGCTGTCTTAAGAGATAAGGTGTTATGGGATTACCCACACCCCTGAAGGATTAAAAGGGAATTTTTCCCCTCCAAATAATATCTTTTCTTACTCTAAGAAAGGTATTTATTGGGTTTTCCCATAAATTTATGCTTCATGCATTCAACATCAACAAAATATTATAACACTATATGAACACATTTACTGATTTCTTGAAAAATGATCTATAATGATAGTATAGTTCCTTTTTATTCAGGCATTACAACCTGCATAACTAATATTAGCCTTAGATCCTCTCCTATGATAAGAGAATTAAATAGATTAACATATTCTGGAAGTGAATCCTCCAGAATAAGATTTCAGATCTTCCTATAATAATTCTTATCATCCATCCCACTGAATCCTTGATTATGTATATATTTTTCAACATCATCTTGCTTAAAATTTGTTTTGTTTTTTATAGTCATTATTCTTGTTATCCCCTCTCATTTTTTGAGAAAGTTTTACAGGTTGAATTTTCACCAATAACCTATAAAATTGATGAGGGAGGGAGAGTCCTAAAAGCACCTAGGAATGATCCTAGTTCCCTGTACAATATTAGTTACAATAATATAGTGCTCATCCTATTTGATATATGGACTTCTTCTCTTCACATGGATGTCAAACATCTATTATAACCTAACCAGTATTCATACCATCAAAATAAATTTATTTATGGTGATCCTATTCAAAATAGGCCTCATGAAATAATGAATAATTCTTTTCTTGGGCAGTTTTGTCAATTGTTTCTCTACCAAACTGTTAGAGCTTGTATTCCTTAATTTTTACCCAGGTGAGTTCTATAATATATTCTTATATGAATAAAGATGAAATGTTTAATCTTATCTGGAATGTGTAGTCATTCTGTTTACACATTCAGATTTCTAATTTTTTATTGGATTGAAAAATAAGACTCATCTTAAAATATCCATTCTTCAGTGATCTTTCCTAGAAATTTATTTTCATATCAGTTTCCCAAAAAACATATTTAAGAATCTATATAGTCTGACCTATGAGGTCTGAATTTCATATATATGAATCTTTATTAATTTGATATTCAAAATTTGAAGTAGCTTCTGACTCTGTGGTCTCATTAGTAGTGAGTTCTTCCTACAATAGTGGTTCCTGTAGTGCATCTATGTGAGTGACCCCATACCTATATTATTCAATCTAGTCCTATGAACCTATATTGGATTGAATAGGTTGAATAATAGTATAAATTCATGCCTATTCAATTTGATAATATTTTTAAAACAAAAAGTTATAAAGAGAGTAATATGGGATTTAAAGTCGACAATATTCCTAGTATGTATTCCATTACTGCACACATGTCAATGGAAAGACAATATATAAGTACTCCTCCTTTACATTTCCATGTGTGGAATTGTATCTAGAAGAATTTTAATCATAGGAATCTACCAGGTGCACTCATAGACTAGAAAAATTAGGTAGGGGGTTATGTCTGTGGAATGCGGGAATACAAAACAACACTGTGCCTAGTTTTATGTGCCTCCACTGAAAGAATAATTAAAATTTTTCATATGGTTGGTATGAATAAATAATAAAGACAAAAAATGGGAAGAACCCATTTTTATTTTAATAAGTGTACTATCTATGATTATGAGATGAAATTAGATGAGAATTAGAAGAATATGTGGTAAAGACACCTTAGGATAGCCCCCTCCATCCTCCCCATATAAAACAATAATGGATCCCCCATACGATCCCAAAATATTACCCCCTGTATGCCTATGAACCTAATATATTCCACTATAAATTTAAAATATTCCTTCCTAGGTCCGAACATATTACCCTTAACTTCTCCTTGTCATTACTACTCTGCCCTCCCAGAACATGGGACAACTGAATCCCTCGTTAATTATTTTCATTATGTGTCTCCGTATATATATTTCTCTCAATATTCATGTATATTTATTTTTTTATGTAATTTTGTATGTGAATATTTCAATGTTTTTATATGACATTCTATGTCTAGGTTCTAGTGTTTTTGTTTGAGCCTTTATCTGGTTCAGGGTTTTTGTGTGAAAGTATATGTGTGTGTATTTCTATTCTTTTACATGTATCTATATACATCCAAGTCTTTAATTGGGTCTGAAATTATCTATGTTTTTGTAAGTATTTTTATCAACAATTATGGTAGTTTACGAATAAGTATAACAATTCATTCCTCCAATCCATCTTTGAGTTGGTCAGTATGTAATATATATCAACTGATTGGTCCATAAATTCATTTGTTCCACATTTGACTATTCAACTAGGTATATGAGAACCTAGATGTGTATGTAAGTAAATATATACAGATATCTCTCAATCCCCTTTCCCTCTCACTCTCATAGTCTCTCTATATGGGTGCTCGTGCACATTCAAATGAGTTTATTTCATTATGTAGCCAACCATCAATTAATGTCTGCATGTGTGTGTATAAAAATTGTTGTATATAATTGTAATTAATTTTTTTCCAAAGTTTCGATTTTCATACAATAAATGTGTGTGGGAACTCCTATATCAAAAAATTTACTTATTTTTCTACGTGTGTGTATTATTCCCATCAACGTGTTTCCTTATAGAATTATCTACTTATAATTTCCAAGTTCTATATATCTATCCATTAAGAAGACCTTGTGTGTGTCCATTATTTTCATCTTTTATGTAGTTTTCATTTAATCTAGTTTTTTATTCTATTATTCCATTTATTCATTCAATTATTATTAAATCAATCCATTTGTTTGAAAGTTTTTCAATCTATCTATTTGTGTCTTATTTTCAGTGTGTGTGCCAATATCTATTTTTATGTCTTTAATATTGTTTTCAAGTCTATTTATCCTTTTCTCCAACCATTTGATAGATTCAATGTTATTTAATTCGTTAGTTTAGATATTATTTCATCAATCTGTCCATTCCTTCCCCATTCACATACTTGTTCATTCAACTATTCATCTATCCATTTATCTATATGTCTATGTTATGACCCATCTTTCAGTTCATCAGTTTTATATTCTTTCACTGCCTATTAAAAAGCCTCATTATTACATAGATCTAGATATCCACATTTTTTATGTTTCTCTATCTCATGGTTTATTGGTCCATCCATTCATTTATCTTATATCTCTCTATTCACCCCTATTCGTTAACCTATCATCTCATCATCCCATCATACATTTATCTAACTAACATTCATTCAAATCCTCTAGGAATTAATTTATCCATGGATACAACCATCCTATTATTAATTAGTATATCCACCCTTCTATACATCTATCTCTCTGAATAAATGTTTTCTTGTTAATTCATCAGTCAGACTATACATTCATCCCCCAATCATAAATCCAATCATGTGATCATGTATAGGTGTGAATGTGAAAACACCTGAATTCCATGTTGTTTCATTTCCAATTAACAATCCATTTTTGGTATCAACAATATGGCTCCATTATCTTATCATATGATACATGTAATGATATACAGATTCATTTATAATGGATACATGAATGAATAGATATAACAATACATGACTTTTTATATGTGTGGACGGATTTATGGATTTATATATTGATGGATGGATAGATTTATGTGTGGATTCATGTATAGATGAAAATAGGCATATATGTATTCATGGAACCATTTAAGGATGTATAATTTAATATATGGACGTATTCATGCAAGTATTCATGCATGTGTGGATGAATGAATGTACGGATGTATATATGTTTGAATGGGTTCATGGATGTATGATGGATGGGCGGATAGATGGATTCATGCATACCACCATAGAAGTATGGAAGCATGTATAGTGTCATTTATGAAATGATATATTCTGATATGCATGGATGGATGAATGTATGCTTGGAGGCATGGATTTGTGGATGCATGGATGGATACGTCTGTGGATGTTTTAATGGATGGATGGATGGATGTATGGATACATTGATGGAAATAGATATATTAATGGATATAAATATTAATATATGAATCCATGGATATATAGATGCATGGATGGACATTTCTGTGGATGTATGTATGTATCTATTCATACATGGATGAGTGGATGTATAAATAGCAATTTATATATCCTATCAGTGTGCATATATATGTGTCCATTTTTTTGGTTTTCTATGAGTCAATATGTATTTATATCTATCAATGTTTCGATTAATCCATATATAGAAATATCATATATTCTTCGATGGTTTCTTTTCTCACGTCCCCATTTTGGTTGTTAAGGGTCTCACACCACTCCTATATTCCAAATGTGGAAGACCTACCAATCACCTGGGGTGGTGTTGACGAGATCTTTTTTTAGATGAGAGGATTGGAGGTCAAATAATAGACTAAGGGATCTTATTTTTTAGTATAGGACTCATATAAATATAATTAATTTAAAAAATCCTTCCTCATTCCAATATTAGTGAAATTTATTTTCTCTATGTGTGTGTGTGTGCACTTATACATATTAATATTTGAGTGTGATTTCCTATATATTTTTTCATTTTTTGTGACTATTTATCCACCTATCTTAATATATGGGTGTTTTTGTGAATCAATAAGTCCATTTATCACCTATCTCCCTCTCATATATCTATGAGGGTGTATTTATATATGTGTGCATGTTTTTGTGGGGTTTTATCCATCTGTATTCCTATTTAGTAATCTATCAATTCATTAATTCCCAATAATAACATCTCTCAACGTGTTTGTATGAGTGTCCCTCCGTCCACACCCTATGTTCATATCTATGACTTGGTCCGGGTTTATATCCACACTAACATGTGCCATTTTTTATGTCTACCCAACCAAGACTATCTTATCATTAATTTTTTTCATGCCTCATCCTTTCAGTTTTTTCCCTATTTGTATAACTTATGTGTTCGGGTTCTATCAGTTGATCAAGTGATTTTTAGATATCAGTGAGCTTTCTTGTCTAAGTGTGTGTGTGTGTGTATTTGTGGGATAGTAGTTTAATTTATCATTGAGGATATGTGTGTCTCGGTGTAAGAACCCGAGTTTTTAGAAACAGGTCAAATCCAGACCCTGTTTAAATTTTTTGATTGGTTTTTGAGTAGTCTGGATAATCTGGGCGGTTTCTGGAAATTTCCTGACTTCATGCCTTGTAATTTAAGTACACGCCATGTATGAGTTGCCTGAGTGATCGGCCGTGTGCTCTCCGAGTACATGCCGTGTGAACACCGTGTAGAAGTTTCCTACTACACGTTGTGTATTTATTGACATGTCGTGTAACCCTTACCCGTGCATGGCCATGTACATGTCGTGTGGTGCCCAGGTATAGATTTCCATCACACGTCGTGTAGTCATCCTTGAAACTCCGTGTACCCTTGTTCTGTGTAGAGGTCGAGACCATGGCCCTGTGTTGACGGTTTACACGGTCCAGGATGTGTGCTGGACTCCGCTTAAGGGGGAGTACGGTAACACATATATATGGCGTGTACTTTGGATATAAACGTCGTGTACTTTTCTTTTTATTTGAGCGATCAAGTCGTCGTCGCGTCTTATTCCCAGAAATCCCTTCTTCTTCCCCGTTGGGTAGATGGTTCATCCGAGAACCTCTGAAAAACACAAACCCTTCCAGAATCATCATACGTCATTCGTTCTAGGATCCGTCAGTGGCAGTGAGACCACATCAGAAATGCTAACCCCACGCACCCTTCTTCGTCTTTGATCCCTCGCTAGTTACTCCGCAGATTCCATCAGAATGGAACTATCGAATTTGACGGAAATGCAGATCTACCGCAATTTAGTCCAATTGAGAGGCTGAAATCAATGTAGTGTCATCATTCGAGTATGAGGTGGGTGGTGCATACCTTCATTCATGTTTTCATAGAAAAATTGGAATTGCGACCTCTGTGCACGACGTCGGGTGTTGAGAAAAACCCTTTTTATTTGTTGTTAATTAATTATTTTCATTGGGGGATGCCTCTGGGTGTTCCCTGACCCTTTTTGTTCTAGAGCAAGGCCGAGTGAGAGGTCATGGATCGTGTGGGGAAATTCGGCCGGGGGTGCTGAAATGCATATGGTTTGGACCAATATTTAAACCACTGATTTTAGAATACTTTTGTTGTTCTTGGATTAAACTGATGATTTTGATTTGTTATAGCATTCTAGTAATTTTTTAAGGCATTTAAGATGTTAGGTACTGGTATGGTTTCGCGTAAGTTAGTGCAATTAATTGTTTAGTAATTTCCTGTTTCAAGTAATGCTTGATTATAGTTATGCAATGTGTGATATTATCTATGTTGAACTGGTCGTTGTATTGGGCGTGGCCCAGATATTTGTTGAGTTATAAAGGATCACAGGTTGGGGCTTTGGCTTGGGTTACTTTGGGTGGTTGCTACCACGGGATTGGGTGTCATTGACGTCGGTTGAGGTAGTCGTACTATCAGGTTGGGCTTGGCCCAATTTACTTGGATGTTGAGGCCATCAAACATTAGCTACATGTTCATAGAGACATGTGGTATCAAAAGTGTTGTGGCTTGGGACATATTGAGGTGATTACCGATCACTGGGTACTTTTGAGTAGTGTGCACACAGATAGACTCCGAGATGAGGTGGTACGACCACTTGCTGGGTAGAGGCCCTGATAGGTGTGGTTAGGTATTTTTGGTTTTGGTGTGTTTTCTATAGGAAGCCACATGGAAGTTGAGGAGTATTCAGGAGACATCTTTAAGGAGGTCAGGTTGGGGCAGTGGCTTGCCGTGATTTGAGGCCAGACATCGTTGTCCCTCTGGTTATCTTTTTAGGACAGGTATCTATGTTCTTCTGGATGTTTTTCCATGGGCAGGTTGAGCATTCGAGCTGGGTTGTGATAGTTGGGTGTGCCTTCGAGACATCGATACATGGGACACATGGTGTCGGGTGGCATGTGGTTCCGGGCTACATACTAGAGATTCTAGCATTGGCTGAAGCATGTGACACTTCCTTGTGGCTGGTGATCACCAGTGAAGTCTTTTTTTACTTTTGGGCATTGCACTGTTTACTGTTTTTCATATATAATAATGTCTTCCTAAACACATATATTAGGTACGCACCTCTAGGTGGTATCTTATTGAGACTTTTCTCACACCCTACATGGGCCCTTCGGGACGCTTGTAGACTTTATGAAATTGTGTGCAGGTAGAGGGTCAGTCTCAGGAGCTGGACTTTAGTGTTGTTGACATGGAGAATGGCATGGACCTTGAGGTCGTTCTGTACTAGAGTTAATGTTTAATATTATTTTTCTTGCACCAGCATGTTTACTTTATATTGTAGCTACTTCTGGTTATCCATTGGCGTCATTATATATATATTGTTTTGAATGACTTATTTGGATGCATGCTTGGTTGTTTAAGCAGTTATTGCAGCTGATTGCTGGCGTGATGTTCAGTTTACTTTCCGTTGCTATTGTTACTACATTGCTTCTGCTATTTATTGTTATTGGATGTTCTTTCGTTTTGTAGGCCTGGTTCAAGTTTGCTGAGTAATTTATTTCCACTGCATATTTTAGTTTAATACTTGGACCGGTACCTTTAATTCCTCATAGAGGGTATAACCTCCCCAATATACCTATTCAGACCCTCGCTGCTAGTTGGCAGCCTTTGGCGTTCAGGGGAGATGCACCAAAGTTAGTAACACCTGACCCATTCAGCACTATTCGGGTGGCTAGCCGAGTCCGGGTCATTACAAAATGGTATCAGAGGTGTTCTTGACAGAGATTTAGTAGTAGTGTTTTTCTGGCTACTAATGAGTTAGAGACTTCTCATTTTATTTCTACTGGTTTTACTATTTTGGATATGGTAAACTGGAGATAGGTGGTTGTTGGAACTGAATTTTGAACTCGTGCTTGGGTTCCTGCAGCCCCATGTACGATGGATGGATTGAGTTGTCGTGGGTGGAAATTACTATTTGTTATTTCTCAGATTACAGTTTATATGATTTCCAACTCGATGGCTCACTTGTTGTGAGATTTTATTGATTATGATATGTAAACCTTGGCCAGTATGGAAAGGGTTGCTTGTTTGGATTTTTATAGGCACATTTTACGGTATTTCAATTTCTTAACTGCACGCATGATTTGTGAAGTGATAAAACCATGTGACAAAAAATCAATTTCCATGCTATGTATGCTCTGAAATGTGAATAGGTGAAACTCCTGATAGAATTGCTTGTTTATTGCAATGTGTATGCCATGCTTTGTATTTGGTAGAATTTTAGGTACATGATATTTGGGTCTGGCTCTTATGAGAGCAGGTAGGTACTATGGGTGAGGTAGTGTAACTTTCAGGATTGGGCAACTCGTTCGTCGTGTGTGAGGCAATGTCGGTTGTTAGGAAGGTCTTGGCCCGAGGTACTATTGATACATGGCTCTGTTGAGGGCGAGTAAGGAGGTCGTGAGGCCGGGATTCCGAGGGAATGGGTTGAGATAGGGGAGAGTAAGGGTAGTTGTTATACACTGCCTATTTACTACCTTCCTTATCTATGTAGAATATATTGTTATATATATATATATGAGATTTCTGGACATTTATTGTATTCAGCGGGTTACTCATTCACGAAACGATAGAGCGTCAGGAAGGAGAGGATACGGTACCACATGATTAGGTTCAGAATCCGATGCAGGCAGAGCATGAGCCGCAAATATAGGCTCAGGTACATGATCAGTTTCAGGATATAGTGCAGGCAGGACCACAACTAGGTTTGGCCTCATTCAGGTCATGTCTCGATGAGTCGCTCCGAGCGAGCTTGGTACACGTCATGCAGGGGATTGACAGAGTCGCACAGGGTACAGAGCCTTCTATGGTGTATCTGACGTCAGAGTTCTAGTCACAGCACCCACACATTTTTTAGGGTGAGGGTGGTCCACATGCGGCAAGGAACTAGATAGAGAGTATGAATATGACATTTGAGTAGTTAGAGACGCCTCTAGGGCGGAGGGTCAAGATGGCGATGTACGTGATGAGAGGACCGGCGAAGCGTTGGTTGGACGTACATGTTCAGGCTCGTAGGCACGAGGGACTGGCATGGAAGGACTTCTAGGACAGGTTCTTTGAGAACTTCTATCCAAAGACACTGAGGATAGAGAGAGCTCAGGAGTTCTAGAGTCTTCAGTAGAGAGATATGTCTGTCCTGGACTACGCAGCTACCTTCACAGATTTATCTCGCTTTGGACCAGGTATGGTGAGCGATGACACCACTAGGTTGAGGCACTTCGAGGAAGGCTTACGACACACCATTCGAGTTCAGGTAAACATCTTTAGGATGGGTTCCTTCTCTGAGGTGGTGAACCAGGCGATCATAGCTGAGGGAAACGAGAGAGAGAAATATCTCATTGGTAGGGTGACAACCCCAGGTGACGGTATAGATAGAAAGAAGCGAGGTAGAGACGATTTCTAGTAGGGAGGGGAGGCCAAGTACTCAGCTAGACAACCTCATGGCAGTTCAGCGGTGGTTTTCTTTCAGTGTTGACAAAAAAGGACATGTCCGGGCTTAGTGTGATAGGTCCCCAATGGAGTGTCGGGCGTGTGAATAAGTCGGACATCTAGAGAGGGTTTGCAGGTAGGGACCAGGACAGACTGTGGAATTAAGAGTTGGTTCAGGTTCGGTACCAGGAGAGGGTAGCAGAGCTTCAGCTACACGCGGGGGACGTGAAAGGGATAGCAGGATCCAGTTGAGGGGTCAGTGGCCTGTTACTGGAGCAGCATCGTAGGGAGGTGAAGCATTGGGCAGTCATGCTTCAGGCCAGGTGCATGCTATGGAGAAGCTAGGTATTGAGTAGGCTGGAGAGTCGACAACGGTTTCAGGTACATCGTGGGTGTGGCCATGAGTTTCTTTGCTTTCATTTGGAATGGCCTCTTGAGGCGTTTCTGATTGAGTGCACGAGTTGCATAGGTTACTAGTGGACTGACTAGAGAGTAGTTAGTGGGATTGGAATCATATCGGACGTGTTATATATTTTATTATATATTTGAGATTTGTGGAATCAGGAGCATCAAGGATGTAGGTTACATGAGGTGTCGTGGGCATCGGGGCATCGTGGATGCGGGTTACTTGAGGTGCATGGCACCAGGTTTGATTTGAGCATCTATTAGTTGAAGGACCTCAGGGAGGCAGACACCGATGCAGTGAGGGTTACGTTGGGTGTCGAAAGCGACACATGAGCACCAAGGTGGTGCAGGGGTGACGATGTGTCACGGGAGGACCATGGGTCCAGGAAATAGGTTGTTGGGCCTTGCTTGTTAATGTGATTTTCCTTTATCTTTGTTCGAGTTGAGAACTAGTAGGCAATTCTTAAGGTGGGTATCCCTTTTAGGAATTCAGACAAAACCATAAGACCGGGGTAGTCTGGGTTGTTTAACCAGGATGGGCGTGTTCGGTGCCACCTCCTGGTTTTGTTCAGTTGCTCGGGGGTGAGATATGTCAAGGTGGGGAGTTTGTAAGAACCTGGGTTTTTAGAAAAAGGTCAAATCCTGACCCTGTATAGACTTTTTGACTGGTTTTTGAGAAGTCTGGAAAATATGGGTAGTTTTTGGAAATTTCCAGACTACATGCCGTGTACTTTAAGTACATTCCATGTGTGAGTTACCCGAGTGACCGGCCATGTGTTCGCTGAGTACATGCTGTGTGAAGAGTGTGTAGAAGTTTCCTACTACTCAGTTTGTATTTATAGACACGTCATGTAACCCTTACCCATGCATGTCCAATGACATGTTGTGTGGTTCCCGGGTATAGATTTCCATCAACACGACATGTAGTGTTCCTTGACACGCCGTGTACCCTTGTTCCGTGTAGCAGCCAAGACCGTGGCCGTGTGTTGACCATGTACATATTCCAGGCTGTGTGACAGACTCTGCTTAAGTCGAAGTATGGAAACACATCTACACGGTGTGTACTTTGGAAATACACACCGTGTATTTTTATTTTTATTTGAGTGACCAAGGCGCAGTCGCGTCTTATTCCCAAAAATCCCTTCTTCGTCCCTGTTGGACGGATGGTTCGTCCGATAACCCTTAAAAAACACAAACCCTTCCAGAATCTTCATATGACTTCGGTTCTTTGATCCGTCAGTGGCAGCAGGGCCGCATCAGAAAGGCTAACCACGTGCACCCTTTTTCGTCTCTGATCCCTCACATGTTCTTCTAATGATTCCATCCGAACGGAACTGTCAGATTTGATGGAAACATAGATCTACCACGATTCAGTCTGATTTAGAGGCTAAAATCAATGGAGTGTCATCGTACGAGTACGAAGTGGGTGGATCATACCTTCTTTAATGTTTTCGTAGACAATTTGGGGTTTTGACCTCTGGGCGCGATGTCTGGTGTTGAGTGAAACCTTGTTAATTTATTGTTAATTAATTATCTGCAATATGGGATGACTCTAGGGGTTCCCTAACCCTTTTTTTGCTAGAGCAAGGCCGGGTGAGAGGTCATGGCTCGTTTGGTGAATTTCGGTCGGCGTGCCGAAATGCGTATGATTTGGACCAATATTAAAACTATTGATTTTAGACTACTTTTGTTGTTGTTGGATTAAACTGATATGTTTGATTTGTTATATCATGCTATTAATTTTTTAAGGCATTTAAAACCTTAGGTACTGGTATTGTTTCAGGTAAGTTAGTTCAATTAATTGTTTAGTAATTTCATGTTTCAAGTAATGTTTTAGTATAGTTCTGCAATGTGTGATATAATCTGTGTTGAATAGGTCGTTTTGTTGGGTGTGTCCTGGATATTTTTTGAGTGATGAGGATCACAGGTTGGAGTTTTGGCTTGGGTTACTTTGGGTGGTTTCTACCATGGGATTGGGCGTCATTGAAGTCGGTTGGGGCAGTCAGACTGTCAGGTTGGGCTTGGCCTGGGTTACATGGATGGCAAGGCCATCAGACTTGAGCGACATGTTTGCGGGGACATGAGGTGTCAGAAGTGTTGTGGCTTGGGACATACTGAGGTTATTACTACTGACTAGGTACTTTTGAGTAGTGTGCACACAGATAGACTCCGAGATGAGGTGGTACGGCCACTCGCTGGGTAGAGGCCCCCATAGTTGCGGTTAGGTATTTTTTGTTTGGGGGTTCATTCCATTGGAAGCCACGTGGAAGATGAAGAGCCTTCGAGAGACTGCTTTGAGGCAGTCTGGTTGGGGGAAGAGGATTGCCGTGATTTGAGGGAAGACAACGCTGCCCCTCCAGTTATCTTTTAAGGACAGGTATCACTGTTCCTCCGGATGTGGTTCCATGGGTAGGTTGAGCTTTCGAGCTGGGTTACGACCGTTGGGCATGCCTTTGGGACGTTGTTACTTGAGACACATGGTGTTGAGTGGCACGATGTGCTGGGCTACAGACCAGAGATTCCAGTGTTGGTCGAAGCAGGTGACACTTCCTGGTGGCTGCTGAGCCCCAGTGAAGTCTTTGTTTACTTTTGGGGATTGTACTGTTTACTATTTTTCATATATAAGCATATCCTCCTAAACACTTATATAAGGTATGCACCTCTGGGTGGTATCCTTCTAAGACGTGTCTCACACCCTACATGGGCCCTTTCGGGACGCGTGTAGACATTTTGAAATTGCGTGCAGGTAGAGGGTCAGCCTCAGGAGCTGGACTTCAATGCTGTTGACATGGAGACTGGTATAGACCTTAAGGTCGTGTCGTACTAGAGTTACTTGTTTAATATTATTTTTCTTGCATCAGCATGTTTACATTATATTGTAGCTACTCCTGGTTAGCTATTGTCACCATTATATATATATATATATATATATATTGATTTTTATGACTTTCCTGGATTTATGCTTGGTTGTTTTAGCAGTTATTACAGCTGATTGTTGGCGTGCTATTCTATTTACTCTCCGCTGCTGTGGTTTCTATATTGCTTCCTCTGTTTATTGTTATTGGATGTGCTTCTGATCTGTGGGTTTGGTTTGAGTCTGCTGAGTCATTTATTTCTACTGCATATTTTAGTTTAATACTTGGACCAGTACCTTTAATTCATCAAAGAGGGTATAGCTTCCCCACAATACCTATTCAAACCCTCGCTGCTAGTCAGCAGCCTTTGGTGTTCAGGGGAGGTGCACCTAAGTTAGTAACACCAGACCCGTTCAGCACTGTTCAGGTGGCTAGCCAGGTCCGGGGCGTTATAGTGGGTGTGTTTTTTCTCATGTTTATGGGTCATTGTGATTCTATTTGTATCTCTATCTCTATGTTTGTTTTTCTATTACTATATCTATGCATATAGTTTTTTCTCTCATTTAAGGTTTACATATGTACCCCAGTATAGGTTTGTGTGTTTTTGTGTTAGTATATATGTTCCTCTCCCTAAATCCCTCCCTAATACCCTCCCTCCACCTCCAAATACCAACTAATTTTATATCTCTCTCAATCACAAGATCTCCATGTGTGCATGACCACACATGTTTGTTATATATTCCTTTCATTATTGAACTAATCATTAGTGTGAAAATTGGTGAAAAACCCATTTTTTCATCTTATTTGTTATTAGTTTTATCTATTATTAGGTTTTATTACCATAAATGTGTTTGGGTAATCATATATCAACCCAAATTTATCTCCAAGTGTTTTATTTTCCCAACAATATGTGTTTGTACTTAAATATATACCCATCGATCTATCAGTATGTCTATGTCACCATTAATATTCCCATTGTGTGTGAGGACATGTATCTTCTCTATTCATATTTTAATTAGCTTTATTTTTTTTGTTTTATCAAAATTTTCATATATTAATCCATCATTCATTTCATCTATTTTTACATACAAATGTCTCTCACTATATTTTTCTATATTTGTGTCTATCTCTATGTTTTAGCATGTATTTTGGTTTGTATGTTTGACTGTGTCTATCCATATCATTATCCCTCTGTCCACCCTTTTGATGGTCATTGTATCAGATCATCAATTAGTTCATTAATCCTTTCATTCATCCCTATTCACTAGCCAGTTCATATGTTTATTCATCACATATACACATTAATCCATTTGTTTTTCGTACTTTCTATAAAATCTTATATAGGTTCATCTATCCTTAACTATATATTTCCCCTCATTCACTAGTCTATCATTTGGTCCACACATCTACATATAAATAGGATGTATAGTCCATTCAATGATCAAACCATTCTTTCATAATCCATTCATCAGTTAATATAGGTGATCATGTATAGGATTGTTTTTGTAAAGATGATATGAACCTGATTAATTGAAGTAGTTTCATTACTGGAAGGGGGTGGGGAATATTGTTATATAGATGTGAGGGAGGAGGAAATAGGTTATTATTTTTGGCAGGGGATGTTTCTGTGACCACATAGTGGAGATTGGATATCTCTTAAAATAATAATAATGCGATGGGAAGTAGGTAGAGAGGAAATATTTTGTGATTTAGTATGTGGAATGGAATCATCCTTTGGATTTGGAATTGAACTTTAGTCTTGGATTGGATCACTTACCCATTGTTCCCTCCATATTCTCCCCCATATATATTCTCAATTAAAATGTTTCTGTAATGAAAGATGTTAGTCATATTCCTCCATCACATTTCCCAACACACTAATGTTCCACTAGTGGCTCACATCTCATTGTTCTTCCTACTTTTTTCATCTAGAAATACAAAAAAATTGAATTTCCTTTCATAGAACACAAAACCAGAAAAATTTTATGATCTAATGATGCATGCACCAATACCGTTCATAACATACCATGTATGGGGAATTTTTTCATCATTTTATGTTCATTGGCATTACCATGACTAGAGAAAATGCACACACCAATGTTCTATATTTAGTGGAGTGTATGGTCCATGATGCACCATGTAATTCTACACTCCATGTAAAAAGGGCTCATACCTTGTATTTTTTCCTCTTCATGTTCCTAGGTGCAACATGTAGATTCATTATTAGATTGATTCATTTTCTAGGATTCCTCTTGTAACAACCCTTAAATTACAAATGATATTTGTATCATGAAATATATATGTATTATATTATACAACACAAAGAGAAACCATAAAACCAGTAATGAAAATCATTACATTGCTCAGTAATTAAACCTAGTAAAATTTAAATATCACAAGGGTAAACATATAAAATAGAAAAACTAAATTTTGAAAATATGGAACTCTATAATCTACTAGAATCATACCTCCCACAAACAAAACAATAGAAATGAAATGAAATATTAATAAACCAAAAAAAATTATAGAAAATGAAAAATTAGTACCTTTATAGTAATTGAGTTGAATAATGAATTATGTAATTAGTATGTATTTATAAGTGGTAATGTTATTTTTGGGAATGTTTTTGAACCACTAGAATAGTAATGTACCAATTAAAATAATATCCTAACATTTGAAAATAGTAACATATCTATTGGAATCATAATTTAACCACTAAATAATAAATTTTGAGAATAATAATAGTTATTCGAAATAACTTGGATAAATATAAATATTTAAATATCAAAAAAAATAAATTTCATTGTTAAAAACTCAGTGGATGTAAAATCTAATTTTAAATAAATTGTATTTTAAATTATTTTATTAAAATAATAATTTTTATATAAAAATTAAAATTTACTACGTTAGAAAATTATTTAGATAAAAGTAATATCATTTTTGAAATACGAACATTTATTTTTTCTAAGGGTGTTTTTTCGTAATTTTCTGAAAAAAATCTATATTCATGTTAATAGTAAAAATACAGTTTTTTCCATAACTGGTGAATATTTAATTACAAAATTCAATATGTAATAATGAGAAAAAAATTTATAGAAATTTTTTTTCCACCAGAAACATTTAATTTGTTAAATAAGTTTTTAAATTATGGTAAACATGATTTCCAAACTAGAAAAGTTCATTCCAATGTCATATATTTAAATTTATTTTAAATAATATTTTCTCAATTTTTCCACCATTCCTTTTGATTAAACTAATAATTTTTTTTATAAAGTCATAAAAATTATAAAAATAATGTTAATTAATTCACATATGGTTTATAATGTAAAAACAAATTCTATTGAAAGGATTAACATAGATACAATAATTTTATCAATATTTAAACTCAAAAATATCTATCTCATCATGTACAAATAACCCCTCTCCATCCCCATGAAAAAACACTCCTCCCTCACTTTACAAACACAAATATCAACCAAATTTCTCTCTATATATCAACTTAGAATACCTAGGGATGTTCTATAGCCATAAAACTCCAAGCATCAACAGAGTACATACACATTTAGAAGAAACAATATTTAGAAGAGGTTAATCTCTCACCAATTATTCGTATCATTATCATCTCCTATTTTTATTTTATCCACCAATTTCTAGAAATAATTATATAAGGAAAATAAATTATTATGTTATAATTATATTAATTATTTTATCTAATGATATGTATTATAACTAAAACATATTAAATTAGCATGGTTCCCATTCATACTATTTTAACATTGTCCGGTTAATGGTTGTTTATCCACGAACGAGGACATTTCCAATTATTTTCTTATCACAAACACTATGTATGGTTATAATAAATCCTTTATGATATAAAGATGTATAAATATGTGTATTTTATGATTCTATAATTGACTCTAATTATGTATAAATTACATTGATCAAAAGTCAATACCCTAAAGAAATGAGAATTTTTTTAAGGAAAGCATGATAGCCAAATGATTCCGCATCAAGAAAGTAAATTATGATATATAAAAATTTTAATTAATAAATATTAATATTAATAATCATAACTAAATTATGTTTCAAATTATATGATATCCTATATTTATTAACTAAAAGGTGGAAAAAAGATGAAATATTTTTGAATTTCAGTTAAGGGGATTCTTGAACCCAACACTTTTTATTTATGTTATCCCTATTTCATAGCATCTTCAATATGAATATTCATATAATGTTCCTCAAATATAATTTCACTGTTATTCATTTTACATTTTATGAATATACATGTTTTCACCATATTTTATAATTTAATACAATGATTTTAAAAAACTAATTTTCTTTCCAAAGCACATCATTGGATACTCTTTAGTTGATTATTCATAGCTAATGAATGATAATATTTATACCAAGTATTATTGACCATGTTATTTTTTGAACCCATTATATATTTAAGAAATTATTCTTTATTAAATCCCTATGAAAACCTTCCTTTATATGGCTTATTTCATGATTATGATAATTATACGTTCTATGTGGCATGCATGTTTACGTGAATATTTTCAGTTGAATGGTTGGATAAGATTTATATAGTCCTTCATTTCATTGGTTAATGTGATTTATCTCATGATATTATATCTATTATGGGATTAAATAATGATATCATTGTTCACAATGATAATGCTGTGATTTATACAAATATATTTAATGTGGACATGATACTAGCTTTATTCACAACAATATAGGTTATTTGAGAACTATGACATGATTATTTATTTTAATGTATCCCCACATTCCGTGGAATTTTCAAATTTATTATTCATGCTTATGATTTTGATCCCATACATAAGACATTGTTATGATGATTATTCACACCCAAGCACTATTGATTAATGTCACTCATTTATGTGATGTTATCCATCCACTAACTATGATTTTATCCCACCCTTTTATTTGATGTATATAATTAGGTTACTACATTTACTATGTATAACAAAGTCTTTTAGACTGATGAATAAGAATAAAATAATTTCTTTGTTTATTTATTCATAATTGATGTCAGATATTATTTTTACCACAACCCTAAACCCATAGATCATAGATTTGTAACAATATTTTATTTTTTATCAAATAAATTATGTAATATTTATATGTGAAAAATCACGATAAAAATTGTTTATATCAGATCTAATGTTTATTTAATTTTAGAATTAGGATTATAATGATATAGTGAAAACCATAATTATAAACCTATCTATATGTAAAATATCCTAGAAGAATCATTTTAGAAAAAAGAAATAATAGGGATCCCATAAGAAAAACTTTTATAGGTAATTTGAACAAAAGAATAAATTAATAATTCATGTGTTGTTGACTTATGTTTTGTTCAATCCATTTAATATTTTGAAATTATTGTGAAGTAGGATAAACCAGGCCATACAATTGTGTGAGTGAAACTGCAATCATTTTCTAAATGACAACCCCAATTCCATGGGAGGTGGAGTTCAAAAAATTATAGTGATTCTTACCCATCTATCTCAAGATACGAAAAATAATCTAAACCACATGGAACTTTCACCTACACCTAAGAAGGATCAAATATCTATTGAGTAATTTATGTGGAATGAGCACTAAAATTTAGTCGATCATCCAATCCAAATGTAATAGAAAAGTGGGTTAAATCATTGGACAATTTATATTCTATTATTTATTGTTTTATGAAGGATATGAAGATTCTATCCATATTTAATTTAGATAGATAAGCTGATCGATGGTGGAAATGGATAATGAACACCAATCAAATTGATTAAATATATTTATTGGAGTGAAAAGACTTTATGAAAATATTATTAACATGTATTTCCATAAAACTCTTTAAAATATGGAGAGTCAATACATAGAGCTAAAAAAGTAAGGTTAATCCTTAATGGTTTATGATGAAAAATGCCTACGGTTTTTATGATATGCTATCGGTTTTTTATCAATTGTGATAACAATATTATTAGTTTTATTATTTGATTAAAACCAAAACCTTGAAAGGATATTGAAATGTAATACATTGAGTTTTAGGAAGTGGAAATTCAATGTGATATCAAATTATATATATATACTTTTTACATTTCACATGGTAATCTATATAAGAATAGAATAATGGAATTTTAAGATAGTGGGTTGAATAAAATGTGAGGAAATAGGATATATCCAACACGATGTCAAAAATGTGAGAAGAAAATCATGAAAATTAATTTAAATGGATGAGGAAATGCTTCAGTTGTAGGAGATAAGTCCAAAAATATCATTAACATTGATGATAAATGATGAAGCTAACCAAGATGATGGAGAAAAGTATGGAAAAACCCAATTAAACACTTTTGGTTCAAGGATTAAACTATATAGAGAAAGTTAACTATGTAAGATATTACGATATTCTATGGGTCTGAGTTGGTTATTAGATACAGAAACCGCCAAATCCAAAAGATCTTGGAAAATATTATGCAATAATTACTGCTTATGTGGAGCATAAAAATGAAGGCACACATGGTACACATTATATTCACTCATGAATGGAAAAAGATTTATTTTATTCTTGTTTTACATATTCATTTATAAAATAAAATATTTTAATTGAATACCAGAAACCTAGAACTAAAGATCACTATAAAAAACTGAGTGGTTTGTTTATTGAAATATATGTATTAGACTCTTCTATTATCAGAATACATGGGAAGAGCCTTCCATTGAATCTCATAATCATTGACTTGGTAGAATTTTATCTTAATCTAGGCACAGATTGTCCCTCATTATATGTAGAACACATCAACTGTTTGGAAAAGGAAAAATCTTCTCATAATATAAACCATCCAATTATCCTATACCAGTGAAAGGAAAATCATGAATCTCTTTGGGAAGATCCATCCATGGTGTGTGTGTTGTTACCATTTAATGAAGCATACCATTCCCAAATGGTTGATTTGAAGTAAATGATTAACACTAACAAAATTACCATTGATATGGAATACACTAATGTGTTTCATAAAGAGTTTTTTATAATTCCCCAATATCAAGAGGTAGTGTTCTCAAATAGATCATTACCAGAGCTATTCCAATCTCAAAATTCCCATATAGGATATCCCCATATAGCTGGAGGATTTAATGAAGCGGCTGTACGAGCAATTGAAAAAATGTTTCATTCATTCAAGTGCATCACATTGGGGTTTCCCATTACACATTATGAATAAAAAATATAGATAAATGGGAATATATTTTGATGATACATAGACTAAAAATGTCACCATAAAGAACGAGTATCCCCTATAAAGGATTGATGATTGGTTCTATAAACCTAGAGGAGTTAATTATTTCTCAAAAGTGAAACATTATTTTGGATATCATCAGCTGATAGGAAATAAGGGTGATATTCAGAAGACATGCAACCATTTAAGGTAAGGTCTATACAAGTTCATATTCATTCACTTTATACTTAATAATACCCATGCGATATTATTGGATTTCATGAATATTCTCTTTAGATATTATGTTAATAAATTTTCTAGTAGTTTTCATGCACAATGTTATTATTTACTATAAGAACATAAAAGAATTTCAAGTGAATCTTTGGATAGTGAAGGGGATGTTATGAAAGAAGAAAATAAAGACTATGTTAAAATACTATGACTCTATGATGTAGAAAGTGTCATTATTAGGGTATGTAATCATAAGTGAAGGAATTTATATGGATTATTCCAAGATAAAGTCAATCAATGAATAGAAGAGACCCACTATTCTCATTGGAATCCATAGTGTTTGTAACACCCTGAGATTTTATGAAAAATATTCTTTTTAATTTCATTAATGTCTTGTGTTGTACGCTAAACCAAAAGGATCATGCACTACACACATCCTTGAATTTCCTTGCATTAAACGCAATCGTGACCTTCCTCGATAGCGTGTGTAGTACGCAATATCGAGTTTCACTAAACAACGATATGCTATTAAAATATTATTAAAACTAGCTGTTATGAATAGTAATAACCAGTTTTTGAAATTTTATAAATTTTATTTTTCAAAATGGACTTCATTTTTGGATTTGGAATATCGAAATTAGCCTTGGGTGAAATTGTGGTATTTTTCTGAAAACTTTCAATTTTTGATGAATAGTGAAACCACTAAGTGGTAGTTAAAAAAACAGAATTTTTCATAAAACATAATTTTACCGCTTATATGAGTGGAATTTAGAAAATCCAAGAGACACGATTGATGTCAGTATGTAAAATGTGGTTCAATGAGATGAAAATAATTTTTGGTGAATAGTAACTTTTTACTTGTTTTGCCATGGTTAAAAGTAAATAGGGTAATTAAGGATAAAAATGATAATATTATTACCCTAACACATGTCCTAATTCTATTGGAAAAGTTTAATTCGACCAAAAACAACCTTAGGAATAATATATGACCATTTAGGCCCACTTACATTAGATTAGGACATTTATTATTCATTTATTTAAAGAAGGGTTAAAATAGTTAAAATCAATGTTTAATAAGTAAATCATTTTTAATATCGGGTTATACATAATATAAATTAGAATATAATTACTCATTATAAAGATAAAAATATTCACTACATAATGGTATTTTATTTGTAATTTTTAGACATTAAATAATTTAATTTATTTATGACACAAAGATGATGCAGTAATTATCTTATTATTGAAATATTGACATAATTGATGTTATAAATACCCAAATAAATGTAATTTGAGACTTTTTATAAATTCCACTAATTTTCGTGGTTAATATGACATGTTAGTATTGATTTAATTAACTTTTTTAGAACTAATCATTCTGTTATTATTTTCACCAAAATCAATTACTAAATAGTGTCAAAATTGACATAAAATAGTTTTTAAAACAAATATTATATTATTAATTGTTATTTTATTCTTAAAAATCTAACGTTCAGCCAAATGACTTAGATAAGGTTATATATATTAATAATAAAATACTTGGGGTTCTTTTGGCTTGATATAGTAAGTTTATTAGCCTTATAGTGTAAGAAAACAAGAAGACACAGTAAAAGTAAAATTATCTATCTTAAAGTTAAATATAAATGATAAGGTTAAAATAGGAACCTAAACTTGTCTAAATTCTAATGGATGAAAGGATATCGACCCATACCCACCTTAGATTCGAAATAAATCAATTTGGAGCTATTTAAATCCAAATTTCACATTATAATAAAATAATAGTTTTAGTTATTCCAAAGGTACCCCTCTCCTCCCTTATAAAAGGGCACCTCCTCCCCCTCTTCCTCACACCACTTTGACCCTTCATGCTCGGCCAAAACCTACCAATTTATCCTCTCCACTTCTCTAGAAACATCCTAGAGTTTCTGGTCTTCTTCAAAGACCTATTTTAGTGCCCTAAAAGTAGGTCTCAAAGAGTCACTTCAAAGAAGAGGAGGTTCGAACACTTACGAAGCAAATCGGACCTAAGGTAAGGGATATATCACAATTTCATTTTTATCCGAGATTGTTTATATTTTGAAATTTACTAGGGTGTATTTTATCATCCACATCCATGTTTCCTCAATATGTAATATTATTTCCATCCACCTAAAATTTTTTAAATCCAATTTTACCCTTCGGTGAGTTTTTAGTAAATGATATGAATGGAATCTTTTGAAGTTTTTCGTACGAGGTACTTTTTGACTTTTCCGACAAAATTAAAAGAAGAATGTTTTTTTAAAATTTTACGACATGAATGGATTTTTAAAACATTATTTCCAAGATGCTTCCTTTACAAGTTTTCAAGTTTATTTTTAATCAACTTCTTTTAGTTTAAAATTGTACGACATGTTAAGAAAGGAAAATGATTTTGATGTAGAAAGGATATTTTCCTCAAGAAGGGAGTTCAACTGTTTTATCAAAATTATTTTCCATCTAAGATAATATAGGGTTTTGTTTCTATCCCTATTATTACAATGATTTTATTATGTTGTGATGGAATTATTTTTAGGAATTCCTTTTTCTTATATGAATTGTTTTATGATGTCATGTTGTTTAAGAATCCCATTTTTATTACATGGATTATGCAATGATGTATGGTTTATGATTTTGTGGCACACATAAGAATTGTATCATTATGAGATGGGTAGGACCTATATCTCCCTCCAATTCATTGGGTAAAGATTTTATATCTCATGAGATAGACATGCCTAGAATAGCAGGTTAAACTGGTTCAGTGAAACAGGACTGAAACGAGGAGTGAACTCGGTTCACAAATGGACTTTGTCCACTAAGATAGTCTTGGAAATGAGTCTTGACTAATAATAAATGATTATATATGATTATTTTTGTATGACACAATGTTTCATGTTTTATGTTATGATTATTGGGATTACATTTCACTACTATGATTTATCCCATGTTATGATATTATGATCTCTTTTGCAGGTTATGATTTCCAAAATGTTATGTTCTTATTAAAATGATGTGATTGATTTTTCTTTTGTTTACCCTTTCTGAGCATTTGAGCTCACCCTTTTATGTTTTCTTTTCCCCAGGATATAAAGAAAGGTTTTAGGTAAGAAAAAAATGGAAGATCTTTATGGGAGATGTTGAAGAACTTTCACAATGATTAGAAGATTACGTTACGAGATTCCAAAGACACTAAACTATTACGGTCCTTGTGTGTGTTTTTGTTATGTAATAAGTATTCCGCAAAAGTAATGTAATGTCCTTGTACGGAAAGCTTCGGGTCTCTACTGTTGGTATCAGAGGAAAGGTTTAGTCAACCTTTGGAAACTAGGATGCGAGAACTTTAGTGAGATCCCTAGAGATATTTCTAAGGTATGTCTAGGGTTGTCCATATGATTAAGTATAAGTATAGGTTATAGTCCTATAATTATGGTAACGATCTTAGAATTAATCCTAAGATATTAGATATTGAAGTTACTCCCCCTTTATTATGTTGTTTTCCCAAGTATGATTTTTGCCTCTCACACTATTCTTTTTGGGTTTTAGACGATGGCTGGAACCCAAAAGAGCCATGTTGATCAATACAATTGAAAATGTAATGATTGTACTCCTGAACAAACAAAGGTTATGGGAGATGCAGTTCAAAATCTTATTTCTATACTTACACAAGCTATGAATCATTCTGGACTTCCAAATGAGCAGAGAAGGGAACAATATTCTATTGAGCCTTTCATGAGGCAACGTCCACCTTCTTTAAGTGGGTATTCTGATCCACTTGTTGCTAACCAATTAATCAGTACCACTGAAAAGATATTTTCAGTTCTTCAATGTTCTGAACATGATAAAGTCATCTTAACAGTATATCGTTTGGAAGGTGAAGCTGATCAATGGTGGATTATTATCAATAATACGAGGCAAAGAGATGAAATTGAGTCCATGGAATGGGATGAGTTCAAAAAATTATTTTTCAATAATTACATCCCTCGTATTCTTTGAAAAAAGATGGAGAAGGAGTTTCTTGAAATAAAGAAAAAGGATGATGAATCTATTGGTATATACGAAGCGAATTTTACAAGGCTTGCAAGGTATGAATCAGGATTTATCATCCAACCTGAAAGTAATGTTGATCGATTCTTCAGTTGCTTAAAACCAAATATTCTAAGGGCATTAGCTATAAGAGTCATCAGTAGCTATGAATAAATTGTGTGTTGTTCTATCAAGGTAGAAATGGAAGTTTTTGTTACTTATCCATCTCATAGTTTTGACAAGAAACAAAAGATGGAATTCAAGGAGAAATCTCAGAATAATGGTGAAAAGAAGATGAATGTTTCCTTATGCTCAAACTGTAGAAAGAAGCATGGTGGAGATTGTCTTAAAGGGACAAGTAAATGTTTCAAATGTGGAAAGGAAGGTCATCAGGCATTTGAATGCCGCAGTTATTGGAAGAAGATGTCTAATGATGCAATCAAAGGAAGGGATACACAGAATGAACCTACTACACTTCAATGCTTCAAGTGCAATGAAATGGGGAATTATGCTAATAAATTCCCTAATCCAAGGGTTAGTGATGATCGACATGAGCAACCACATAAGGAAAAGGACAAAGGGAAGTCACATGCGATCACCATTGGCGATGTTGAATATGATAACGATGTGGTGGAATGATTAAGTGTTTATGTAATGGGATTCCAAAACAATGGTGTATTTAGTATCGTGGAATATTGGAATATTTATGTATTGGTCTACTGTGGTTTTCAATAATTTTAAGGTACCAGTAACCATTGAATGTGATTGAGATATTTTTGGAAAAAAGATGATATGCACATAATGAAGGGAAAACGAGAAAATGAAATATTTGACAGTATTCATGAGCTTATGATTGATATAAGGACTATGTGATATCATGGTTTGAGTATATAGAATTTTTAGGATTTTGGTATGTGGAAGGTGTTAACTTTTAACTGCATTCCTGTTTTCACTAAGGTTCAATGTGTATTCAAGAGAATACATGATTAAGGCCTTTGAATGTTTGGAATGTGACCAACAAGACATATCTTATGATATATGGGGATCAATGATGGTATTAAATCTCTGGTAATCATTTTCAATATATTATGAGAGTGGACTGCAGTATTATGGATAAGCCTAAAGATTGCAATGGATTATGTTGGAAATAAGTTTGTATTGTTTATGGTTAGAAGTTTTTTTCTATATTATTTATGGGATTTTATATTAATATAGTTTTAGAAAAAGGACATCCTGCAGCATGGGCGACAGCCCATCGCGTCAGACAAGGCCGTGGGAATCGAACCAACAACCGAAGTGCGACTGGCCTTTATTGCCTACCACTGGCCTATATGATGTCCCTTTTTAGTAGAAACTAGTTTTATTATATTAAGCAGTATGATATATGATGTATAAGTCCATTTTAGGAACTATATATCATTAATCTCACTATAGATAGACTTATGTATTTTTTGATAACTTTTCTAACCTTTTGTTTGAGATAGATGGAATGACCCATCATTCTATCACATGATCTGCTAACACATCACGAATGACAAATTAAACTTCATTTATTTAAGAGATGAAGTGTAAATTTTCCAAAGAACGACCAACGGTGAGACTATACCGAAATCACGAAAGTATTTCTTCTAATTCCAATTTCATCAACTTTAGGGAAACGATCTTGAAAACCAAAAATGTTTTCCTAGTGCTCTTATATCTGATGAATCAGATTGTACCTTAGATCGTTACAAATTTGTGGCTTTGTGATTGCTGGCTTTTCCATAGCCATGTTCTCTACCACTCTCCATCAGAACATGATGGTTAGATTTCTCTTCCATATCCATATTTTCACGTATGTGGAAACCCAGTGATTAGTTTATTTGGGTAACAGTTACGTTCCATACTTTTGTTTTTAAAGAATGGATTTGGTATTCCATTTTACGATGTGGGTTTCTATCAAAGAAAATTTCGAATAGTAAACCATTTATAACCCTGATGAATTTCGAGGGCGAAATTCATTTTAAGGGGGTAGAATGTAACACCCCGAGATTTTATAAAAAATATTCTTTTTAATTTCATTAATGTCTTGTGTTGTACGCTACACCCAAAGGATCTTGTACAACACACATCCTTGAATTGCCTTGCATTAAACACAATCGCGACCTTCCTTGATAGTGTTTGTAGTACGCAATACTGAGGTTCACTAAACAACGATATGCTATTAAAATATTATTAAAACTAGCCATTATGATTAGTAATAACCACTTTTTGAAATTTTATTAATTTTATTTTTCAAAATGGACTTCATTTTTGGATTCGGAATATCGAAATTAGCCTAGGGTGAAATTTTGGTATTTTTCTTAAAACTTTCAATTTTTGTTGAATAGTGAAACCACTAAGTGGTAGTTAAAAAAACTAAATTTCTCATAAAACATAATTTTACCGCTTCTGTGAGTGGAATTTCAAAAATCTGAGAGATGCGGTTGATGTCAGTAAGTAAAATGTGGTTCAATGAGATGAAAATAATTTTTTGTGAATAGTAACTTTTTACTTTTTTTTTACCACGGTAAAAAGTAAATAGGGTAATTAAGGGTAAAAATGATATTATTATTACCCTAACATTTGTCCTAATTCTATTGGACAAGTTTAATTCGACCAAGAACAACCTTAGAATAATATATGACCATTTAGGCCCACTTGGATTAGATTACGACATTTATTATTAATTTATTTAAAGAAGGGTTAAAATAGTCAAAATCAAAGTTTAATAAGTAAATCATTTTTAATTTAGGGTTATACATAAGATAAATTATACTATAAATACTCATTAGAAATCTAAAAAGATTTCCTACATAACGGAATTTTATTTGTAATTTTTAGTCATTAAATAATTTAATATATTTATGACACAAAGATGATGCAGTAATTATCTTAGTAATGAAATATTGACATAATTGATTTTATAAATACACAAATAAATGTAATTTGAGAATTTTGTTGAATTAAACTAATTTTATTGGTTAATATGACATGTTAGTAATGATTTAATTAACTTTTTTTGAACTAATCATTCTTTTATGGTTTACACAAAAATCAATTACTAAATAGTGTCAAAATTGACATAAAATAGTTTTTAAAACAAATATTATATTAATAATTGTTATTTTATTCCTAAAAATCTAAGGTTCGTCCAAATGACTTAGATAAGGTTATATATATTAATAATAAACAACTTTGGGTTCGTTTGGCTTGATATAGTAAGTTTATTAACCTTATAGTGTAAGAAAACAAGAAGACCCGGTAAAAGTAAAATTATCTAACTTAAAGTTAAATATAAATGAGAAGGTTAAAATAGGAACCTAAGCTTGTCTAAATTCTATTGGATGAATGGATTTCGACCCATCCCCACCTTAGCTTCGAAATAAATCAATTTGAAGCTATTTAAAACCGAATTTGACTTTATAATAAAATAATATTTTTAGTTATTCCAAAGGTACCCCTCTCCTCCCTTATAAAAGGGCACCTCCTCCCCCTCTTCCTCACAACAGTTTGAGCCTTCACGCTCGGCAAACCCCTGCCAATTTCTCCTATCCACTTCCCTAGAAACATCCTAGAGTTTCTGGTATTCTTCAAATACCTATTTTAGTGCCCTAAAAGGAGGTCTCAAAGAAGCACTTCAAAGAAGAGGAGGTTCGGACACTTACGAAGAAAATCGGACCTAAGGTAAGGGAAATATCACAATCTCATTTTTATCCGAGATTGTTTATACTTTGAAATTTACGAGGGTGTATTTTATCATCCACATCCATGTTTCCTCAATGTCTAATATTATTTCCATACAGCTACAATTGTTTAAATCTAATTTTACCCTTCGGTGAGTTTTAATAAAAGATATGAAATGAACCTTTTGTCGTTTTTCGTACGAGGTACTTTTTGAATTTTCTGACAAAAGTACAAGAAGAATGTTTTTCTAAATTTTACGAAATGAATGGATTTTTAAAAAATTATTTCCAAGAAGCATCCTTTACCAGTTTTCAATTTTATTTTTATTCAACTTCTTTTAGTTTATAATTGTATGACATGTTAAGAAAGGAAACTGATTTTGAAGTAGAAAGGATATTTTTCTCAAGAATGGAGTTCTAGTGTTTTATAAAAATTATTTTCCATCAAAGATAATATAGGGTTCTATTTATATCCCTATTATTACATTAATTTGATTATTAAGTGATGGAATTATTTTTATGAATTCCTTTTTCTTATATGAATTGTTTTATGATGTCATTTGTTTAAGAATCCCATTTTTATTTCATGGATTATGCAATGATGTATGGTTTATGATTTCGTGGCACACATAAGAATGGTATCATTATGAGATGGGTGGGACCTATATCTCCCTCCAATGCATTGGGTAAATATTTTATATCTCATGAGATAGACATGGCTGGAACGGCAGGTTAAACCGGTTCAGTGAAACAGGACTGAAATGAGGAGTGAACTCGGTTCAGAAATGGACTTTTTCCACTAAGATAGTCTTGGAAATGAGTCTTGACTAATAAGAAATGATTCTCTATGATTATGTGTGTATGCCACAAAGTTTCATGTTTTAAGTTATGATTATTGGGATTACATTTCACTACTATGATTTATCCCATGTTATGATATTATGATCACTTTTGCAGGTTAAGATTTCCAAAATGTTATGTTCTTATGAAAATGATGTGATTGATTTTTCTTTTGTTTCCCCTTACTGAGAATTTGAGCTCACCCTTTTATATTTTCTTTTCCCCAGGATATAAAGAAATGTTTAAGGTAAGAAAAAAAGGTAAGATCTTTATGGGAGATGTTTAAGATCTTTCACCATGATTAGAAGATTATGTTCCGAGTTTCCAAAGAAACTAAACTATTACGGTCTTTGTGTGTGTGTTTTTGTTATGTAATATGTATTACAAAAAAGAAATGTAATGTACTTGTACGTAAAGCTTCGGGTCTCTACAGATGGTATCAGATTAATGGTTTAGTCAACCTTTGGAAACAAGGATGCGAGAAATTTAGTGAGATCCCTAGAGATATTTCTAAGGTATGTCTAGGGATGTCCCTAAGATTAAGTATAAGTATAGGTTATAGTCCTATAATTACGGTAACGATCTTAGAATTAAACCTAATATGTTAGATATTGATGTTACTCCCCCTTTATTATGTTGTTTTCCAAAGTATTATTTTTTCCTCTCACACTATTCTTTTTGGGTTTTAGATGATGGCTGGAACCCGAAGGAACCGTGTTGATCAATACAATGGACAATGTAATGATTGTCCTCCTGAATGAACAAATGTTATGGGAGATGGAGTGAAAAATCATATTGTTATACTTACACAAGCTATTAATCATTCTGTACTTACAAATGAGCAGAGAAGGGAACAATATTCTTTTGAGTCCTCCATGAGGCAACGTCCACCTTCATTCAGTGGGTCTTCTGATCCACTTGTTGCTAAAAAATGGATCAGTACCACTTAAAACATATTTTCAGTTCTTCAATGTTCTGAACATGATAAAGTCATCTTAGCAGTATATCATTTGGAAGTTGAAGCTGATCAATGGTGGAATCTTATCAAGAATATGAGGCAAAGAGATGAAATTGAGTCCATGGAATGGGATGAGTTCAAATCTTATTTTTCAACAATTACGTCCCTCGTATTCTTCGAACAATGATGGAGAAGGAGTTTCTTGAACTAAATCAAAAGGATGATGAATTTGTTGGTATATACGAAGCAAATTTTACAAGGATTGCAAGGTATGAATCTGGATTTATCATCCAACCTGAAAGTAAAGTTGATCGATTCTTTAGTGGATTAAAGCCAAATCTTTGAAGGGAATTAGCAATAAGAGACTTTAGTAGCTATGAAGAAATTGTGCGTTGTTCTATCAAGGTAGAAATGGACGTTGGTGTTACTTATCCATCTCATAGTCTTGACAAGAAATGAATGATGGAGTTCATGGAGAAATCTCAGAATATTGGTGAAAAGAAGATGAATGTTTCCTTATGCACAAAGTGTGGAATGAAGCATGGTGGAGATTGTCTTAAAGGGACAAGTAAATGTTTCAAATGTGGAAAGGAAGGTCATCGGGCATTTGAATGCCGCAATGATGGGATGAAGATGTCTAATGATGAAAACAAAGGAAGGGATACATAGAATGAAACTACTACACTTCAATGCTTCAAGTGCAAGGAAATGGGGAATTATGCTAATAAATGCCCTAATCCAAGGGTTAGTGATGATCGACATGAGAAACCACTTAAGGAAAAGGACAAAGGGAAGTCATATGCGATCACCACTGGCGATGTTGTGGAATAATTAAGTGTTTATGTAATGGGATTCCAAAATAATGTTGTATATAGTATCGTGGAATATTTTAATATTTATGTATTGGTCTATTGTGGTTTTCAATAATTTTATGGTACTGGTAACCATGGAAAGCGATTAAGATATTTTTGGAAAAAATATGATATGTGCATAATGAAGGGAAAACGAGAAAATGAAATATTTGACAGTATTCATGAGCTCATGATTGATATAAGGACTAAGTGATATCATGGTTTGAGTATATATAATTTTGAGGATTTTGGTATGTGGAAAGTGTTAACTTTTAACTGCATTCATGTTTTCACTAAGGTTCAATGGGTATTCAAGAGAATACATGATTAAGGCCTTTTAATATTTGGAATGTGACCAACAAGACATATCTTATGATATATGGGGATCAACAATGATATTAAATCTCTGGTAATCATTTTCAATATATTATGAGAGTGGACTGTAGTATGATGGATAAGCCTAAAGATTGGAATGGATTATGTTGGACATAAGTTAGTATTGTTTGAGGATAGATATTTTTTCCATATTATTGATGGGATGTTATAGTAATACAGTTTTAGAAAAAGGACAACCTGCAGGACGGGCGACAGCCCATCCCGTCCGATAAGGCCGTGGGAATCGAACCCACAACCGAAGTGCGACTGGCCTTTATTTCCTACCACTGGCCTATAGGAAGTCCCTGTTTTGTAGAAACTATTTTTACTATATTAAGAAGTATGATATATGAAGTATAAGTCCATTTTAGAAACCATATATCATTAATCTCACTATAGTTGGACTTATGTATTTTTTGATAACTTTTCTAACCTTTTGTTTGAGACAGATGGAATGACCCATCATTCTATCACATGATCTTCTAACACATCACGAATGACAAATTCAACTACATTTATTTAAGATATGATGTTGATATTGTCCAAAAAATGAACAAGAATGAGACTATACCGAAATCACGAAAGTATTTGTTCTAATTCCAACTTCATCAACTTTAGGGAAACAATCTTGAAAAACAAAAATGTTGTCCAAGTTCTCTTATATCTGATGAATCATATGGTACCTTATATAGTCACAAAATTAAGTCTTTGTGATTGCTGGCTTTTCCATAGCCATGTTCTCTACCACTCTCCATCAGAACATGATGGTTTTATTTGTCTTCCATATCCATATTATCACGTATGTGGAAACCTAGTGATTTGTTTATTTGGGTAACCGTTATGTTTCATAATTTTTTTCTAAAGATTGGTTTTGGTATTCCTTTTTACGATGTGGGTTTCTATCAAAGAAAATTTTTAATAGTAAACCATTTATGACCCCAATGAATTTCGAGGGCGAAATTCATTTTAAGGGGGGTAGAATGTAACACCCCGAGATTTTATGAAAAATATGCTTTTTAATTTCATTAATGCCTTGTGTTGTACTCTAAACCAAAACAAGATTGCACAACACACATCCTTGAATTTCCTTGCATTAAACGCAATCACGACCTTCCTCGATAGCGTGTGTAGTACGCAATACCGAGATTCACTAAACAACGATATGCTATTAAAATATTATTAAAACTAGCTGTTATGAATAGTAATAACCACTTTTTGAAATTTCATAAATTTTATTTTTCAAAATGGACTTCATTTTTGGATTTATAATATCAAATGTATCCTAGGGTGAAATTTTGGTGTTTTTCTGAAAACTTTCAATTTTTGATGAATAGTGAAACCACTAAGTGGTAGTTAAAAAAACTGAATTTTTCATAAAACATATTTTTACCGCTTCTATGAGTGGAATTTCAAAAATCTGAGAGACACGGTTGATTTCAGTAAGTAAAATGTGGTTCAATGAGATGAAAATAATTTTTGGTGGATTGTAACTTTTTACATTTTTTAACCACGGTTAAAAGTAAATAGTGTAATTAACGGTAAAATGATATTATTATTACCCGAAAACGTGTCCAAATTCTATTGGACAAGTTTAATTCAACCGAAAACAACCTTAGGAATAAAATATGACCATTTAGGCCCACTTTGAATAGATTAGGACATTTATTATTAATTTATTTAAAGAAGGGTTAAAATAGTTAAAATCAATGTTTAATAAGTAAATCATTTTTAATATAGGGTTATACATAAGATAAATTAGACTATAAATACTCATTAGAAAGATAAAAATATTTCCTAAATAATGGTAATTTATTTTTAATTTTTAGACATTAAATAATTTAATTTATATTTGACACAATGATGATGCATTAATTATCTTATTAATGAAATATTGACATAATTGATGTTATAAATACCCAAATAAATGTAATTTGAGACTTTTTAGGAATTAAACTAATTTAATAGGTTAATATGACATGTTAGTATTGATTTAATTAACTTTTTTCCAACTAATCATTCTGTTATGATTTTCACAAAAATCAATTACTAAATAGTGTCAAAATTGACATAAAATAGTTTTTAAAACAAATATTATATTATTAATTATTATTTTATTCCTAAAAATCTAAGGTTCGGCCAAATGACATAGATAAGGTTATATATATTAATAATAAACAACTTGGGGTTCGTTTGTCTTGATATATTATGTTTATTAGCCTTATAGTGTAAGAAAACAAGAAGACACGGTAAAAGTAAAATTATCTATCTTAAAGTTAAATATAAATGATAAGGTTAAAATAGGATCCTAAACTTGTCTAAATTCTATTGGATGAACGGAATTCGTCCCATCCCCACCTTAGCTTCGAAATAAATCAATTTGGAGCTATTTAAAACCGATTTTGACTTTATAATAAAATAATAGTTTTAGTTATTCCAAATGTACCCTCTCCTCCCTTATAAAAGGGCACCTCCTCCCCCTATTCCTCACACTAGTTTGAGCCTTCAAGCTCGGCCAACGCCTGCCAATTTCTCCTATCCACCTCCCTAGAAACATCCTAGAGTTTCTGGCGTTCTTCAAAGACCTATTTTAGTGCCCTCAAAGGAGGTCTCAAAGAAGAACTTCAAAGAAGAGGAGGTTCGGACACTTACGAAGCAAATCGGACCTAAGGTAAGGGAAATATCACAATCTCATTTTTATCCGAGATTCTTTATACTTTTAAATTTACGAGGGTTTATTTTATCATCCACATCAATGTTTCCTCAATATGTAATTTTATTTCCATACACCTACAATTGTTTAAATCCAATTTTATACTTCGGTGAGTTTTTAGTAAAAGATATGAAAGGAACCTTTTGTCGTTTTTCATACAAGGTACTTTTTGAATTTTCCAACAAAAGTAAAAGAAGAATGTTTTTTTTAACTTTTACGACATGAATGGATTTTTAAAACATTATTTCCAAGAAGCTTCCTTTACAAGTTTTCAAATTTATTTTTATTCAACTTCTTTTAGTTTAAAATTTTATGACATGTTAAGAAAGGAAAATGATTTTGAAGTAGAAAGGATATTTTCCTCAAGAATGGAGATAAAGTGTTTTATAAAAATTATTTTCCATCAATTATAATATAGGGTTCTGTTTATATCCCTATTATTACATTGATTTGATTATGTTGTGATGGAATTATTTTTATGAATTCCTTTATCTTATATGAATTGTTTTATGATGTCATTTGTTTAAGAATCCCATTTTTATTTCATGAATTATGCAATGATGTATGGTTTATGATTTTGTGGCACACATAAGAATGGTATCATTATGATATGGGTGGGACCTATATCTCCCTCCAATTCATTGGATAAAGATTTTATATCTCATGAGATAGACATGGCTGGAACGGCAGGTTAAACCGGTTTAGTGAAACAGGACTGAAACGAGGAATGAACTCGATTCAGAAATGGACTTTGTCCACTAATTTAGTCTTGGCAATGAGTCTTGACTAATAAGAAATGATTCTCTATGATTATGTGTGTATGTCACAATGTTTCATGTTTTATGTTATGATTATTGGGATTACATTTCACTACTATGATTTATCCCATGTTATGATATTATGATCTCTTTTGCAGGTTAAGATTTCCAAAATGTTATGTTCTTATGAGAATGATGTGATGGATTTTTCTTTTGTTTGCCCTTACTGAGCATTTGAGCTCACCATTTTATGTTTTATTTTCCCCAGGATATAAATAAAGGTTTAAGGTAAGAAAAAAAAGGTAAGATATTTATTGGAGATGTTGAAGATCTTTCACCATGATTAGAAGATTACGTTCCGAGTTTCCAAAGAATCTAAACTATTACGGTCTTTGTGTGTGTGTTTTTGTTATGTAATAAGTATTCCTCAAAAGTAATTTAATGCCCTTGTACGTCAAGCTTCGGGTCTCTACAGATGGTATCAGAGGAAAGTTTTAGTCACCCTTTGGAAACTAGGATGCGAGAACTTTATTGAGATCCCTAGAGATATTTCTAAGGTATGTCTTGGGATGTCCCTAAGATTAAGTATAAGTATAGGTTATAGTCCTATAATTACGGTAACGATATTAGAATTAATCCTAAGATGTTAGATATTGAAGTTACTCCCCCTTTATTATGTTGTTTTCCCAAGTATTATTTTTTCCTCCCACACTATTCTTTTTGCATTTTAGACGATGGCTGGAACCCGATGGAACCGTGTTGATCAATACAATGGACAATGTAATGATTGTCCTCCTGAACGAACAAATGTTACGGGAGATGGAGTGAATAATCTTATTGCTATACTTACACAAGCTATGAATCATTCTGGACTTCCAATTGAGCAGAGAAGGGAACAATATTCATTTGAGTCCTTCATGAGGCAACGTCCATGTTATTTCAGTGGGTCTTCGGATCCACTTGTTGCTGAACAATAGATCAGTACCACTGAAAAGATATTTTCAGTTCTTCAATGTTCTGAACATGATAAATTCATCTTAGCAGTATATAATTTGGAAGGTGAAGCTGATCAATGGTGGAATCTTATCAAGAATACGAGGCAAAGAGATGAAATTGAGTCCATGGAATGGGATGAGTTCAAAAACTTATTTTTCAATAAGTACTTCCATCATATTCTTCGAAAAATGATGGGGAAGGAGTTTCTTGAACTAAAGCAAAAGGATTATGAATTTGTTGGTATATAAGAAGCAAATTTTACAAGGATTGCAAGGTATGAATCTGGATTTATCATCCAACCTGAAAGTAAAGTTGATGGATTCTATAGTGGATTAAAAACAAATCATTGAAGGGCATTAGCTATAAGAGACTTCAGTAGCTATGAAGAAATTGTGCGTTGTTCTATCAAGGTATAAATGGAAGTTGGTGTTACTTATCCATCTCATAGTTTTGACAAGAAACGAAAGATGGAGTTCAAGGAGAAATATCATAATAATGGTGAAAAGAAGATGAATGTTTCCTTATGCTCAAAGTGTGTAATGAAGCATGGGGGAGATTGTCTTAAAGGGACAAGTAAATGTTTCAAATGTGGAAAGGAAGGTTATCGGGCATTTGAATGCTGCAATGATGGGAAGAAGATTTCTAATGATGAAAACAAAGGAAGGGATACACAGAATGAAAATACTACACTACAATGCTTCAAGTGCAAGGAAATGGGGAATTATGCTAACAAATGTCCTAATCCAAGGGTTAGTGATGATCGACATGAGAAAACCCTCAAGGAAAATGAAAAAGGGAAGTCACATGCGATCACCATTGGTGATGTTGAATATGATAACAATGTGGTGGAATGATTAAGTGTTTATGTAATGGGATTCCAAAATAATGTTGTATATAGTATCGTCGAATATTGGAATATTTATGTATTCTTCTATTGTGGTTTTCAATAATTTTTTGGTACCGGTAACCATGGAATGTGATTAAGATATTTTTGGAAAAAAGATGATATGCGCATAATGAAGGGGAAATGAGAAAATGAAATATTTGACAGTATTCATGAGCTCATGATTGATATAAGGACTAAGTGATATCATGGTTTGAGTATATAGAATTTTGAGGATTTTGGTATGTGGAAAGTGTTAACATTTAACTGCATTCATGTTTTCATTAAGGTTAAATGGGTATTCAAGAGAATACATGATTAAGGACTTTGAATATTTGGAATGTGACCAAAAAGACATATCTTATGATATATGGGGATCAACGATGGTATTAAATCTCTGGTAATCATTTTCAATATATTATGAGAGTGGACTGCAGTATGATGGATAAGCCTAAAGATTGGAATTAATTATGTTGGAAATAAGTTAGTATTGTTTAAGGATAGAAGTTTTTTCCATATTATTGATGGGATGTTATAGTAATATAGTTTTAGAAAAAGGACAACCTGTAGGACGGGCGACAGCCCATCGCGTCCGACAAGGCCTTGGGAATCGAACCCAAAACCGAAGTGCGACTGGACTTTATTTCCTACCACTGGCCTACTAGAAGTCCCTGTTTAGTAGAAACTGGTTTTATTATATTAAGAAGTATTATATATGAAGTATAAGTCCATTTTAGGAACCATATATCATTAATCTCACTATAGATGGACATATGTATTTTTTGATAACTTTTCTAACCTTTTGTTTGAGATAGATGGAATGACCCATCATTCTATCACATGATCTGCTAACACATCACAAATGAAAAATTCAACTTCATTTCATTAAGATATGATGTTGAAATTTTCCAATGAATGACCAACGGTGAGACTATACCGAAATCACGAAAGTATTTCTTCTAATTCCAATTTCCTCAACTTTAGGGAAACGATCTTGAAACCAAAAAATGTTGTCCTAGTTCTCTTATATCTGATGAATCATATGGTACCTTAGATAGTCACAAATTTATGGCTTTGTAATTCCTGGCTTTTCCATAGCCATTTTCTCTACCACTCTCCATCAGAACATGATGGTTAGATTTCTCTTCCATATCCATATTTTCACGTATGTGGAAACCTAGTGATTAGTTTATTTGGGTAACTGTTATGTTTCATACTTTTTTTTAGATTGGTTTTGGTATTCCTTTTTACGATGTGGGTTTCTATCAAAGAAAATTTCGAATAGTAATCCATTTATAACCCCGACGAATTTCGAGGGCGAAATTCATTTTAAGGGGGGTAGAATGTAACACCCCGAGATTTTATGAAAAATATGATTTTTAATTTCATTAATGTCTTGTGTTGTACACTAAACCAAAAGGAGTTTGCACAACACACATCCTTGAATTGCCTTGCATTAAACTCAATCACGACCTTCCTCGATAGCGTGTGTAGTACGCAATACCGAGTTTCACTAAACAACGATATGCTATTAAAATATTATTAAAACTAGCCGTTATGAATAGAAATAAGCACATTTTGAAATTTCATAAATTTTATTTTTCAAAATGGGCTTCATTTTTGGATTCGGAATATCGAAATTAGCCTAGGGTGAAATTTTGGCATTTTTCTGAAAACATTCAATTTTTGATGAATAGTGAAACCACTAAGTGGTAGTTAAAAAAACTGAATTTTTCATAAAACATAATTTTACCACTTCTGTGAGTGATATTTCAAAAATACGAGAGACACAGTTTATTTCAGTAAGTAAAATGTGGTTCAATGAGATGAAAATAATTTTTGGTGAATAGTAACTTTTTACTTTTTTTTAACCACGGTTAAAAGTAAATAGTGCAATTAAGGGTAAAATGATATTATTATTACCCTAACACTTGTCCAAATTCTATTGGACAAGTTTAATTTGACCAAAAACTACCTTAGGAATAAAATATGACCATTTAGGCCCACTTTTATTAGATTAGGACATTTATTATTAATTTATTTAAAGAAGGGTTAAAATAGATAAAATCAAAGTTTAATAAGTAAATCATTTTTAATATAGGGTTATAAATAAGATAAATTAGACTATAAATACTCATTAGAAATATAAAAATATTTCCTACATAATGGTATTTTATTTGTAATTTTTAGACATTAAATAATTTAATTTATTTTTGACACAATGATGATGCAGTAATTATCTTATTAATGAAATATTGACATAATTGAGGTTATAAATACCCAAATAAATGTAATTTGAGACTTTTTATGAATTCTACTAATTTTATAGTTTAATATGACATGTTAGTATTGATTTAATTAACTTTTTTCGAACTAATTATTCTGTTATGATTTCCACAATGATCAATTACTAAATAGTGTCAAAATTGACATAAAATAGTTTTTAAAACAAATATTATATTATTATTTTTTATTTTATTCCTAAAAATCTAAGGTTCGGCCAAATGACTTAGATAAGGTTTTATATGTTAATAATAAACAACTTGGGGTTCGTTTGGCTTGATATAGTATGTTTATTAACCTTATAGTGTAAGAAAATAAGAAGACACGGTAAAAGTAAAATTATCTAACTTGAAGTTAAATATATATGATAAGGTTATAATAGGAACCTAAACTTGTCTAAATTCTATTGGATGAAAGGATTTCGACCCATCCCCACCTTAGCTTATAAATAAATCAATTTCGAGCTATTTAAATCAGAATTTTACTTTATAATAAAATAATAGTTTTTGTTATTCCAAAGGTACCCCTCTCCTCCCTTATAAAAGGGTACTTCCTCCCCCTCTTCCTCACACCACTTTGAGCCTTCAAGCTCGGCTAACCCCTGCCAATTTCTCCTCTCCACATCCCTAGAAAGATCCTAGAGTTTCTGGTCTTCTTCAAAGAACTATTTTAGTTCCCTAAAAGGTGGTATCAAAGAATCACTTCAAAGAAGAGGAGGTTCGGGCACTTACGAAGCAAATCAGACCTAAGGTAAGAGAAATATCACAATCTCATTTTTATCCGAGATTGTTTATACTTTGAAATATAATGGGGTGTATTTTATCATCCACATCCATGTTTCCTCAATATGTAATATTATTTCCATCCACCTAAAATTGATTAAATCCAATTTTACCCTTCGGTGAGTTTTTAGTAAAAGATATGAAAGTAATCTTTTGTCGTTTTTCGTACGAGGTACTTTTTGACTTTTCCGAAAAAAGTACAAGAAGAATGTTTTTTTAACTTTTAGACATGAATGGATTTTTAAAACATTATTTCCAAGAAACATCCTTTACAAGTTTTCAAGTTTATTTTTAATCAACTTCTTTTTGTTTAAAATTGTATGACATGTTAAGAAAGGAAAATGTTTTTGAAGTAGAAATGATATTTTCCTCAAGAATGGAGTTGAAGTGTTTTATCAAAATTATTTTCCATCTAAGATAATATAGGGTTCTGTTTCTATCCCTATTATTACATTGATTTGATTATGTTGTGATGGAATTTTTTTTATGAATTCCTTTATCTTATATGAATTTTTTTATGATGTCATGTTGTTTAAGAATCCCATTTTTATTACATGGATTATGCAATGACGTATGGTTTATGATTTTGTGGCACAAATAAGAATGGTATAATTATGAGATGGGTGGGACCTATATCTCCCTCCAATGCATTGGGTAAAGATTTTATATCTCATGAGATAGACATGGCCAGAACGGCAGGTTAAACCGGTTCAGTGAAACAGGACTAAAACGAGGAGTGAACTCGGTTCAGAAATGGACTTTGTCCACTATGATAGTCTTGGTAATGATTCTTGACTAATAAGAAATGATTCTCTATGATTATGTGTGTATGACACAATGTTTCATGTTTTATGTTATGATTATTGGGATTACATTTCACTACTATGATTTATCCCTTGTTATGATATTATGATCTCTTTTGCAAGTTATGATTTCCAAAATGTTATGTTCTTATGAAAATGATGTGATTGATTTTTCTTTTGTTTACCCTTACTGAGCATTTGAGCTCACCCTTTTATGATTTCATTTCACAAGGATATAAAGAAGGTTTTTAGGTAAGAAAAAAAGGGAAAATCATTATGGGAGATGTTGAAGATCTTTCACCATCATTAGAAGATTACGTTCCGAGTTTCCAAAGACACTAAACTATTACGGTCCTTGTGTGTGTGTTTTTGTTTTGTAATAAGTATTCTGCAAAAGTAATTTAATGTCCTTGTACGTCAAGCTTCGGGTCTCTACAGTGTTCTCATATTAGTAGGGTACTATAGATATTTTGTAAATTTTTGTAACAATTTTATACACCACTAACTCAGTTAACATATAAAGGGGTAATGTAACGACCTATTATATTATAAATAAAATTCCCCTCTTGATATAGTTAAATGTATTATTCTATAATATTGTTATATAAAGAAAAATGTAATTATTTTGTATTATTATGTCATACAAGATTAGAAAGGCCATTAATCATCATTACCATTGATAATATGACCTTTAAATAGTCATCAATGATTATTATAAATATAGGGTTTTAACAAATCATATTGAAAAATTCAGAAGAAGTGATGGCCTCAAAAAGATGGATCATACCCTATAAGGCTTATTTATTGGATCTTTTAAGGGATATAACATCTCTTGGTTTTTCCGTTGACTAAGGGTCATTTCATATCCAACAACTTAAGCATTAGGGAAACTATTTATAGGATATGTATAATCTTATAGAGATCACATCTCAAACACTATTTGTTGAACCACCACAAGAAAGTATAACCATAAAACACCTTACTCTTATGGTTTTATCTAGTGTTATAAATGGATATGAATCAATACACTTGAAATATGAGTATGTACATTATTTTATATATAATAATGAATATATTTTCATTCAATTATTGTGACTTTGTAAATGATTTATCTTTTGATACAAAACACAAATAATATTTCTGATTAAAATTCAAAATTCAATTATGGAATTTATTTTGAGGAATTAATGGTTATTTTAAAGAAATAATATTTTTATAGAATAATATGGTAAGATAATGTTTATCCAATATATATTACCATATAACTTTTATGAAGTCAAATGTATTTTTTATAAGGGTTTGGAAAAAGTTTGTAAAAAACATCATTTCTTAATAAATATCAATTTTATTTTGTAAATGTGAAAATAAACATATTTAAAAAATTATTTTAGAAAAAAGATTATTATTTTTGTAATCATAACATTGTAATTACCCAATGTTTATTTTTTCATAATTTTTCAATACAATCGAATATTCAAGTAAAAACTAAATATCATATAACTAAGCATTGTGTATTATGAAATCATAATGAACCAAAATTAATGAAACAAATAATTTAAAAGGAATAAAAGAAAAAATATTTGTTTTAATTTTAAAATAGTTTTTTATGTTTATTTGGTTTATTTTATAAATCCATTATGAATCCTCCCAAACTTATAATATATTTTAAGGATTTTAAATCAATTCTTTAAGAGTGCGACTCACCTCCAAAAACGAAATGGTGTTATCTTTTTGACATTTTAATCAAATATTGATGGTTAACACTCCCCTTTTTCATAAACCAAGGGAACAACCATGGGAATTTATGTGGTTTTGGTTATTTATGATAAAGAATATGGAACTTACATTTGAGAAATTTTAAAGAATTACCCTCTATAATCCTATATAAACCCACCCAAGAGCCCATTTATCTTCACTCAAACTTCTATGAGAATGTCCATTCCCTAAAATCTACTATCTAGATTCCTCCCATGGTTCCCCAAATCATTTAATAATCCCCTCCCAATTATTTTGAGTCACACACTCATGTAAGGGATCATCTCGTTTTCCTTTTTCAAAGATTCATTGTTACCACATGACTTCTATTTTGAATAAAAATGTTTGGAAATTCTTTTACATGAACCTATAGTTGAAAAATTCATATAGAATAGATTATTGACCCATTTATTTGTCATCAAACAATTTTATGAATTTTTATGTCCTGACATTAAGATGATGAAATTGCAATATGATTTTCCATTCTAAAAAATTATTTAGTGAATACCATACCCATTTTCTATCAAGGGTGTTCAAATTTATAAACATAAATTTCTTTTATTGGGATTGAAAATATATTTATTGCACAATACATTATTTCTTAATAAAATATGTTGATTATTTTATCCATGTTGTTTCATCTATATAGAAAACATAAGCATGAGAATGAAATGAATGTGACGGGTGCGCGTGGAATTATATAGTGGTCAAATTCATTGGGTAATATTTCATATCATGATATGTAATGTTGTGATATGGAGTGGAACTAATTCCTTTAATGGAATTTTTCATGATGATTTCTTAGTAGTTATCCATTACCTATTTATATGATGTAATGTTTTATTTTTTTCAACATTTCCCATTTTTCCTGTATGACTATCATGCCATATCATGTATCATTGTTCATGTTTATTATTTCTACACATTTATAACTCATTTTTATAGATGTTCAACAATGTATTATTCTCTTCTTGTTATTAAATGTTTATTCCCTTGGTGGCCTTTATATCATAACCCTTTCTTATTAATGTACCCATGTTATCCCATGTTGTTTTATGTTCTAGAATGTTAAAGATGTTTTCAATAATGGTAATTTTTTTAATATTTTATGTTTTAATATAATGTAACTAATTCCAAAAGGCAATAGAATTATACATATTTTGGGTTTTATTAAGTGTATTATTTGTTAATAAATAATTTATTAATGTGATATACATATATGGGTTGTTATAGTTGTAATAAGATAAAAAGTTTACATATTTTTGGGATTAGGAATACAAAACTCTAGAGAAATCAATACGAATAAAACATGTATAAAAAAACATCCGTAAATTTTGGTAAGTATAGTGTAAGTTGTTTATCAAGAAAATAGATTTGTGTTTAGTTAGTAAAATTGGATGTGGTTCCAGAATAGATGTACCTAGGGGTGACAACTCTAACAAGGAGTGTTAGGCCTTACTTATTATAACCTTTTAGATGACAACATGCCTTACTGCCAACCAGGTTTGACAGTCCCAAGGTATTTTCATTAGTAAAATCACAAGATCCTTCTGATCCACTATTAATGGAATTATGAAATCTAATTATAATATATGTTAGGAAATATAATATGGATAACATAGATTGAAGCCTAAAAATTTAAAAGATAACAAATAAATTAAATTTCGATTTTATCCCTTTAATGTGATCATATTCCCTCTTTATTGGTTTAATAGTTTTAAAATAGTTATCCCTAACATTCCATTTAATATATCCAATGGTTGGAATTATGTGAGGTCCGAAGAAAAATCGATTTTAATGGGAATGTGATGAATACCCAAACAAGATGCCTAACTCAATGGGAGAGGGAGTCAAAAAATTTATTAAATAATCTCTTAGATGACTCAGGTTATGAATAGAAAAATGGAACATGACAAGAATCCAAATTATCCTAATAGAGAACAAGAAGAAATTGACTTCTTTCTGTAAAATTCCTATGAATTTCAATGTATTATTGATTCTATAATCATAGAAAAATGGATCAACTCCTTCGAAAATATCATCTCAATCCTTTAATATTCTGAATAAGAGAAGGTTATCCAAGCTTCCTATCGTATAGAGGGATAAGCTGGTCAGTGGTGGACATTTATAAAGAATAAAAATCATAAGTAAGGGATCAAAGCGATGAGGTGGAAGGAATTCAAGAAAATTTATTTCCATAAATATTTTCTCACACTGCCTATCTTAAAATGGAATAGGATTTCATTGATCTCAGGGAAAAAAGATGAAAATATTTTTAGTACATATGAAGAAAACTTCACAATACTTTCATGATATGGATCCAAATTTTTCATTTCCCTAAATTAATGGTAGACTTCTTATTTGTGGGACAAAATCTTGTCTATAAAAATCCATGGCAATCCATAACATTGAGAGAAATAAAGAAATTGTCTGTTCTGGCCTCATTATCAAAATGGAGAGTAGAGAATATTAGGGGAATCAAATAGATAAGAATCCAAAATTTTATTCTAATTATAGTGTGTTAATGGAGAAATATAATGGTACCACGAAATTTTAACATCCCATTTGTCAATGGTGTTGAATGAAGTACCTTGGGAATCATCTAAGGGGAATAAGAAAATTCTTTATGTGTGGGAAAGAAGGGAAGTTGGCTAATGATTTCCAATAGGAGAAAACAACTAATGTGATTGAGGAAATTAATTCTCTAGTTAACCATAAGATAATTTTTCATTACATCAAATACAAGGAATTGTCAAACTATAAAACCCAAAGAACAAAGAGAAGGGATTTTTGGGACAATAATAAATCTCCATGGAAACAAGGGTGATATTTTTCAATCACAACAACTGAGGTGGATCCCAAAAAAAGTGTTGACAGGGATGCTAGTTATTCATTTAGGATTATTGAACATACTTTATAATCCTAGTTATATTCATTACTTTATATCATAGAATATTAGTATAAATATTTCAACACATCACAAATTATCGAAGAAGAGTTGTCTGTGAAAATAAAAAATGTGAGAATTATCAAATCCCAAGTATATAAATCATCCATTACCAAATTTTGTGGACTAATATAACTTTAAAAACTTTTTATACTCCCTTTAGTAATATTCAAAGCAATTCTAGTCTGGCCTTATCTTTACTTATGTAGATCCAACATTATATTCGACGATAAAAAAATCACACTCTGTTTTCTGAATCTTCCAATGATTTTATAAAAATGCAAAGATATGGATGAGCCTTCTTTTGAGCCAATATCTAAACCACGAATACTATTTCACAATGTAAAATATTATTTTTCTGAAATGATTAATTATATGGAAATATTTCATTTGATGATATACCCATTTTAAGAGACTACCCTAATGTTTTTCCCTAGGAATTTTCCGGTCATACTTCTAGTAGAGATGTTGAATTTTCAATTGATATTATACCTGATGTGTTACCATTATCTAAGACTCTATATAGAATGTATGTTGTGGTACTTGAGGTGCTAAGGAAACAACTACAAGATAATATGGATAAATTATTTAAACACCCATGTACTTCACCATGGTGTGCACCGGTGCTCTTCATCAAGAAGAAGCATGGTTTAATGTTCCTTTTCTTTGATTATCATGAGAATAACTACAACTTGATAATATAAAAGTATCATATACCATGAATTTATGACTTTTTAAATAAGCTATTTGGATCAAAATGCTTCTCTAAGGTCTATGTTTTGTCGTGATATCACCATGTTAGGTTGAAGAAGGAGGATATCCCCAATAATAAATTTTCATACGATGTATGGTCATTATGAGTTCAATGTTATGCCATCCAGACTCAGTAATGAACCAAAAATGTTTTGTTTAATTAAGGAATAGAGTCTTTAGATATTATCTTAACACATTTTTTGGTATAAATTTTAGATAATTTTCTACAATACACCAGAATAAAGGAGAACCACAACGAACATATATACAGTGTGCTAAAAACCTTGAAAAAAGAGAAGCTTTAGGACAAGTACAACAAAAGTGAATTCTTGGTGAAGAAAATATCATTCATAGGGAATTTCATCACAATTGATGGGATATTTCTAGACACCTAAAGGAAGAAAATAAATTTAAGGACTATTGAGGGAAATATCTGTGATATATATTCTCAGTTTCCTTGGATTATATGGTTACTAAAGTCAATTTGTGAGAAATTTACCATGGTTGTCAAACCCTCTAACCAATATAACTAAAATGGAACCAATTTTTTTTTGGAATTACTCATGTTAAGTGATAATCATGGTTATGAAAATGAGTCTTATCATTGCACCTATGCTAACACAACCCATAAGTGGAAAACTTTTCTGGGTGTTCATGGATTCTTCAAAGATGGGCATGAGCTATGTGTTAATGTAAATGACAATGTGATAGCCTATGCTTCAAGGAAGCTAGAAATTAATGAATATAACTACCCAATGCATTATATGGTGTTTGATTGAATGATCATATATTTGAAAATATTTTTTAACTTTATCTATAATGAGAAGTGTGAAATATATATGGACCACAAAAGCCTCAAGCATATATTCTCACAAAAAAGTAAATAAAATGTACCCAATAGATGGTTAGAGTTGATTAAGGACTATTACTAATATATTCATTGTCGTCCTCAAAAAGTGAATAATGTTGAAGATGAACTATGAAGAAGGGATCCAAAAATTATATCATTGATGAGAATTAAAAGGGATCCAATGTTCATAAATATTGAAAGGATTGACAAGTGAATCCTAAAGGAAGGAACATCATCAATACATTCACAACTTATTTCTCAAATGTCCCTTATGAAGAAGAAAAAATATGATCAACTAGATAATGTGGGAAATTAGAAGAATTTTTGAGCTATAAGGAAAGTTAAATCCTTAGTGTTCAATGTTAATGTGGAAGGAGTTGCAAGATTTTTGTCACAACTTTTTTTGATTGGAAATCCTCATATAATGATGGACCTATTTGATTATTCATATAGTTCAAATTTATCTATACATAATGGAAGAAAAAATTATATATCAAGATCTTTGAGAACACTACTAGTGGGACGATGAAAATAAGAATATCACATAATATACACTAGGATATATTTATATGATAAAGTGAAGTCTGATAATAAAACATCTAAGGGGGTGATGCAACCGTTACCCATACCTAGATGCAAATTGGAAAACAACACAACTGACTATGTCTTCAGATTTCCGAATACATCCATAGGATGAAATGATATATGGGTTGTAGTGGATCATCTTAAAAAGACTGTATACTTTATTGAAATTCAATGGGACTTCTCACAGGATTAACTTCCACGGATAAACATCATAGAAGTAGTGAGGCACTAAAGAGTACCACAATCGATTGTATCTAGTCGAGACTCAAGATTTACCTCCATGTACTGGAAAAGTCCCCAACATTCTCTAAATACTATGTTAGACATCATCATGGATTATCACCCCCAAAAGGATGGCCAACCATTGTGGAATATCCAAACAATTGATGACATTTCTAGAGAATTATCAATTGACTTCAAGGAGGATATGACCAACAACTTCCTCTGGTCTAGTACTCGAAAAATAATAGTTTACACTCAAGAATCTAAATAGAACTCAATGAATACCTTTATGGGAAGATGTGTAGAACACCCATATATTGTGATGAAGTGGGTGAATGAAAACTACAAGGTATTAAAATGGTTTAGGAGATGGTGGAAAAATTCAATACCATTCCACATCACATAAAGGCTTCTCAAAGTCGATAGAAGATATATGATTAAAATCATCGGTGAGACAAGGAGTTCAATGTTTGAGTAATAAAATTCCCCCACATATCTCTATGTAATTAATAATTTAGATTTATGAAGAAGTGAGATATTAAAATAAGATACATCCTCCCATATGATATCCTTGATCGCGTTAGAGTAGGAACCTGTCAACTAGAACTCCCACCGAAACTATCTCAAGTACATAATTTATTCCATCTATCTATTTATAGTATATATATTACAAAACCCTCACATGTACAAAATCAAAAGGTGGTACCATTGGAGAATGATCTTTAATATGAGGATTTGCTCGTGAAAATAATATATAGTAGAGAAAATGTTACAAAAAATGAGACAATGAACCTTGTCGATGTGATATGGAGAGTTCAAATGTCTGAATAAGTGATGTGGGATCTGAGGGAGGTGATGAAACAAAATTTCACTCATATGTTTTAGTTGCTAAAATGAAATTTTATAGGGTTTAATTTCATAAGGGTGAAATATTGTAACAACCCAGACTATTATAAATAAGACTCCCATTCGATTTAATTAAGTGTATTATTATACAATATGTTTATAAAAAGTAGATTCACTTCATAGGGTTTATTATATCCTATATGATTTGAAATACCATTAAGCATCATTAAAATTGATAATATAGTCAGTGCATAGTGACCACATGATTAGTATTAATATAGGGCTTTAACAAATCCAACTGACACTGACAATGAATGTGGTAGCCTCAATAAGTAGCATTGTACCATATGAAGCCCATTTATTTAGCTCTCGAGGGAGGAAGAATCACATGGATTTTCCATTGACCAAGCCAAAGATGAATTCCAACAACTTAATCATGAGTGAAACCATTATGGGAAAATTTCACGGTCCTTGAGATAATGTCCTAAACTATATTCTCCGCACCATCCCATGAAAGTCTCACCCTCACACAACTTTCTTTTAGGGTGTTTTATTGTGTATTAAAGTGATATGTATCAATGACCTATAAATATGAGAATTTTCATTATTTTTTATAAAATAATGAATATATTTTCATCCGATTGTTGTTACTTCACAAATTATTTTTATTTTGATAAAATAAAATAAAAATGGTATTTTTGGTTAATATTCAAAATTAAATTATGGAATATATTTTTTGGAATTAATGTATTTTTATGAAATAAATAATATTTCAATAAAATATTATTAATAGATAATTTTTATCAAATATAAATGATCCTATAATTTTTCTGATTTAAAATGTAATTATCATAAGGGTTTGAAAACTTTTATTTTCATAAAACCAAGAAATCCTTAATTAATATCTATTATATTTTTAAAAGTGAAAATTCACATATTTATAAAATACGTTCGAAAAAAGAATATTTTTTCGGAATAAAAATTAATAAATTATCCAATGATGATTCTTTACATATTTATTTGATAGAGTTGAATATTTGAATAAAAATTAAATACCATATAAATATAATATGTGTTTTATGAATCATAATGACAAAAAATTTATTTAATAATTAATTTAAAATGTATACACGACCAAATATATGTATTCCATTAATATAATGAGATTTTATGTATATTTGGATTATTTAATAATTCAAATATTAATCCTCTTAAAATTATAATAACTTCTGTGGTTTTAAAATCATTTCATTAAGAGTATGGCTCTCTTCCACATAATAAAGGGAATTATGTCATTAAATTCATCACTTGGACTTCTAAAAGAATGAAACCCACTCCCATTTAGTATTAAAAAAGTGGAATAACTATGGCATGATATTTGGTTTAGGTTATTCTTTTATATAGATTCCAAAACCTAGGTTTGGGAAATGATAAATAATTTCTATCTCTTTTATTATATAAAAAACCCCATGGTCTGAGTTATATTGACTAAAAATACTTATCTCACAACATTAATATTCCCTCCACTCTTTAGAGTCCTCCTAAGTCACCCATATGCTCTCTAGAATCCCCTTCCATGGATTTTGTGTCACACACTCAAGTAAGGGATCCTCTCATTATCCTTTTTAAAGCTTCGTTATTACTTTATGACTTCTATTTCCAGTACCATATATTGGTACATGCCTTTACATGTCCCTATTACTTTCCATTTCATGTCTAAATGGTGAGATACCCCACTTTTTCACATCAAAAAAATTGAGGAATTTTTATGTTATTCCATTATTCTACAGAAATAGCCCCACGATTTTCAATTTCAAATCAATTGTGCAGTGAATATCATACCCGTTGACAATCATGGGTATTCACATTTTTAAACATATAAATAATATTTTGGGGGCATAATTGATTTTATTACACAATCCTTAATAGTAGAATAAAGTATAATGATTAATTTATCCATGTTACATAATATATGTGGCACACATTAGGATGTGAACTAGTAGATAATGAATTTTTTTTCTTAAATTCATTCCAAGTGATGAATTATGAATCAATTAGAACACCATATATATGGTGTCATAATCACCTAATTTCTTATAATTCGTGTGACATGGTCATTCAACTCAATTCTATTCAATTCAAGGAAACCAATTTAATTTTCCATCAAACCAAGACACCTTATAAGGTGGTTTTCCATTAAGGTATTTAGTTGGTCATTTTAAATTTATAATCAAACCTATTAGGGTGGAACTAGTAGATACGTGTCATACCCTATATAAAATATTGGGTATGTGGATCACATCTATTATTGGTAGCAATCTAAAATAATTAAAATTATAATTTATGAAATATAAAAAATATCCACTGTGTGGCATGATGGGTGATGATATAGAACAACTCAAGTTTTAGGGGAAAGTACTAGAACCCCAACCTTATGGAGGAAGAGGTAAACATGTCCATTGTTGGCCTCTAAAACAATATATAATCTAATAGAATAAAAAAATCGACAACTGACCTGGCCACATGGAATATTAACATACACCAAAATCGTGTATAATATTGTGAGGAAAATGAAGGATGAATAGAAGAGTAATGAACCCCTTACCAATATGAATCCAATACACCAAACGATGAAGGAATACAAATTTTTTTGAGGATGGTGTCTCAAAGAGAAGGAATAGGCCATGGGAAATATAAAATGGTATAAGGAATATAATGTGTGTAGAGGAAAAAAAGATGGTGAGTTTTTTAAAAATGCAAGTTAAAATCATAAATTCTCCCCACATTAAGAGGTCAAATGGTTTGGACACATTGTTGGACAAACATTGTTCCTATTATTATCTAAAATGTTTCCAATGGAATCCACCCATTACATGGACATTGCACATAGTTTAGAATAAATGTTCTCTAACTATGTTGGGTAACATCTTAAGGGGCACTGAGGGTGCAGGCTTATCGCACTATTTTCCAAACCATGCCTTACCTATGGGTGTCCCCATCACAATAGGTATATAATTTTTCAATGATACATGTCGCCACCCTCTCATGTATTTTCAAACAATTACCCATTATATATAATCCACCTGATTTAACAACATGGTTACTAATAACAATGTTCCAACCATGTTCCTCATACTGTTTCCCCAACATTTAGACCCCTAGGCTACAAGGAAGACAAAAAAACTCTCTTATCCATCCATAAGATATTCAAAGTGTACATAATGATAAATGAAGGGGTTAAATTGAGAATTAAATTTTTCCTACATCATTTGAGATACTGGGGTCTTATGATATCCCCTCCATAAAAAACCTCAAACTTGAGTTTCAATTCCAATGCTGGAAAAAATCATTTGAAAAAATTTCTATCCACTAACCACATACATCCGTCTCTATCACACAATCTTCATGTTATACACTCCCATTATTCCATCGAACCTGTAAAAGGGGAAATTCCATACCTCAGATCTCCTTCATGCTATTTTCAATGATCCTGAAAGGATACTCCTGAAAAAAATCATAATCATCCAATTGAACATATCCAAGGCCAAAATTATGATATGGGTCTAAAAGGGAAGGGAAAATATGAGATTAAATGGTGAAATCAATCAAGGACCAGTAACATTGAGGTTAGTCCATCCAATAGGCTACCAATCCTACTCCTTCCAATATCTCTGAAGGCTAAACATAATAAAGAGACAACCTACATATTCTTTGAATCCTTCTATGTCTCAATCTAAGAGAAAATTACAGAATGAACCAAAGTATCACCTCAAAATCTAGAAGTTTAGGGGTTCAATCAACATAATATTTATAACTATAATGGGTTGTAGAGATATTCTTCTTTATAAGCTATACCTACATTTAAACCCCATGAATTAGATGAGGTCCTAGTAGGGCTATCTCACCTACCTATATATAGAATAATGACTAATGGAATTTATTATCATATAGGGCCTCATATTGATCAATTAAAATCATTTCATGAAATATGTTATTTTAGGAAAAATAAAAAAGTGGTAGGTGATTTTATTAATAACCCCAAAAATCCAGGACACATGGCTTGAGAATTTCCTCTATAATTTGAATCATATGCTCATATTTATCATTAGTTTGTGTCTGGAATGTTTTGATAAGGAGAAACTATGTACTAAGAGCCTTATTAATCCATGGATATAACCATTAAATAATCCATGTATCCCATTCATACACAATATAATGTGGTATAAATTGACAATGTATAATCTCTATGATGTAAAGCCTTATATACTCATCTTTTGAAAAGGTATCCCTGATAGTTAGAAAGTGGGACACCATGGCCATCATGTAAATTAAAACCCTTAAAATGTCATTACATCAAGGTTTCCTAATTAAATATTTCTTTAAGTATATGTTGACACGATCTCATTTCCACTAATTAATCGGAAATCATTGAAGAGGCCCCGAAATTATCTAGTGTTCTACATTGACCTACAGACATGGGGAACAATAGGATATAAAACCTACCATTTTCTCATTCATTCCTTATCCCCAATACTAATGAAATACATCTCAGTACATCTAGTCCCATGGTGTACTTCCCAAATAGAGGCATGATATTCCAACATAAATTCCTCTAGTATGTCTGTAGGAACATAGATACATATTTGAATTGACACATTATCATCGTCATCATGAACCCAAAAAGGTGGTCGGTTTTTTGATTGAATCACACTCCCATGGAATATGAAATTAGAAACAGGTTAGTACCTAAACATTACTCACTCAAGAGGTGAAGGGTCCACTTCCAAGGATGTAAGGATAGTCTTTATGTGATTATCAGGGACCTCGAATTACATATTAGGAATCATGGACATTAACTGCTACTCAGAAAATTCCTCCTAAACATTATGTGTCTGTGCCTACATTAATAGTTCTTCAGTAATAGAATGTCCATTCCTATGAATATACAGAATCTCAATGCTGAAGGACTATAGGAATTCAACCCACCTTCACTACCTAATATTTATTTCACTCTATATATAGATGTATTTTAGATTTTTTGGTATGTACATATCTCAGAATATTCTCTTATAATATAGTGTCACCAATAATGTATGGATTTATCATCATATTCCATCTTTAAGCTCCTATGTTGGTATCATTTGATCATATTTCTACAGGTTCTCAGACCCATACCCTATCAATCTATCTTCCTATATTAGAATAGCTCCCATCCCAATTCCTAATTGCCCACAGTAAACTTAATAACTTCCTTCCACATATAGTATAATCAGTAGTGGTGAAGAATTAAAGCATCCATTCATGTCTTGAAAGGATTCCTCAAATGATTCGTACCATGATAGCATCACACAATTCTAATTCATGCATATAATATTCACTAATAGATGTGATAAATCCTATATAAATTTTTTATACTATAAATCATACCCTTTGAAATTATTCATGTAAATGAAATTATTGGTATTCTCCCAGTAAACTACATCTATAAACTTATATGGGTCAATAGATACACCATCCTCTAAGATTATGTGATCCATGAAGTGTACCTTGTCAATCAAAAAGTGTAATTTTGGTAAGATTGACATATACCAAGTACTCTATTAGTGTATTCAACATGATCTCAATATATTTGACATTGTTTTTCATGTATGGGAATAAACCAATATATATTCTAAAAAGACTAACACAAATGAATCCAGATATCGGTGGATAAATAGATTCATTAGAGGAATAAATATATTGGGAACATTCAGGAGACCGAAAACCCTATATAAATACTCATCCATTCATTATCTACAATTTAAGGTTATATTCATTATTTATATTGTCCTCACTTGCATTTGATGGTATCCCAGCCTCCAATTGATCTTGTAATAAAAACATTAATCTTGAGAGATGGTCTAATATATTGTCTGTACGTGTATAAAATACTAGTTCTTTACCAGAAACATGAAAATTTAATTGATTATACATGAAAAATAAAAAGTATTAATCCATATTTTTGTTGTAAAGGCTAGGTGAAATCCACAATTATGTATTGGGTCTTATGAAATTATGAGTTTTAGAAACATATAGTTTCTTATTATGCTCCTAAATATTTTTAGGTTCCATCTTATTAGGATAAATAGACACTAGTTCCACTCCTTTAACTAGCACTATGGTGAATTCAACCTCTCCCATAGGGTGTAATTAAGAAATGTATTCAATAAATATTTCCTTTAAATGATCCACAATAGGAAGGAATTCTATACGTTGTGTTATATTATCACTCACAAGGATTATACCCATTGGGCTTGTCACTCCTCCAATAAAATGTTGCTCATGTCATGACCGACACTCCTGGTCATCGCATTGAACCATATAAATTTAAATACTACCCTCGTGTGATGTGAATGTAACCCTCTTGTGATAAAAATTGATGTGGGAAAAGTAAGTTACTAACCAGACCATTTAGAGCATGACATTGAACTCCATCATCTCATACACAATGAAATTTCATAAAAAATACCCACCTATCTCAAGTGGGTACCCTTGGAACTATCAAACACTCTCTAATAAAACCCATAATTGTGTTTCAGTAGTCAATAAACCACAAAATTACTCTAATTATAAGACTAGAATTTCCATAACTACAAAACATCAGGAAGAGTGTGATGAGGATGTATCAAATAAGGTATACATTAAATTATAGTGTAATAAAATATTATCTATAACTATAGAAATCTAGAAAATATGCTCATTTGAGGTAGGATAAACTACATAGATATATCCAGATCCATGGCTCCAAGATAATACCTCAATAACGAGAGTAGTTCCACTCTGCTATAGATGAATTTATGGGGCATAGTTACCTTATTCATGAACTCCTCCTTGATCTGAATAGTTGCTAGTACTATATTAAACTACCTGGTCAGTTGATATAGATCTAGTTATTGAAGTTGGAGTTGATTCAAATCCTCTCTCACTTGGCTGAGATGGAATGCTCCGGCAATACCACAGATGATTCCCCAAACATCTATAACCTTGACAGTCAACATGATATTTGGGATATTTGGGAATCTTACTCCCTATATTTACACACTAGTGACACACTACAAAACTATCAATACATGTCATCTAGATTCTTATACCCCTACATGAAGTGTCAACCAGACACTTTCTTCCACTAAAATAACTACTTCCCTATCTCTACATGGAACCACCATATCCTATACCACCCTCATCCCTTCGGATCAACTCGATTATATGGTCTGAATTATATATCACATAAATAGTGATCAACCTAAATATTTTCACCCTTGATTGGAGTGAATGTACAAACCCTTACTTGAACCACATCACTGTTATGAACTCTTTATTGATAAGTGTCAATGTGATTTACTATTGTTTAGTAAAATGATCAAAATAGTCCATCATATATATATCATACTACTATTTATTCATAAACTCCCTAACATGGTCTGTTATCAATTTTTGAGGGAAAATTTTATCATTGAAATCTATCACGAAGTCCTAGAAAACCATACCTTGATGAGGCCCATCCTATGTAATAATAGCTCACCAACACTAAAGGAATCTTGAATTATATATGGTGATACTTTCCCCTAAATTATTAAGTCATATCCATATTCTCAATGATAGATAGCATGGCTAGTATCCATGACTATGTAGACTTGGTGTCATCCTCCCCTAAGATGGAAAGTGGATTCTTCAGCTGAAATTATCATGTAAACACTTTCAAAGTAGGGGATGGTCAAAGATCTACTTACATAAAATTCATCATCCATACAAATCTCTCTTAAAACTCAGTATTGGGCCTATTATTAGGAACATCATGAGGTTCCTCTAGTGGAACTGATGTATGTAATTTTGGTGGCCCACATCCCACCACATCTTGTGTATTAATGTCCCTGACTTCTGAATGCATGAATTGAGAATGTTATGGAAGTTTTTCTCTTTAATTTTTTAGAATACGCATCAGTGAATATTCCAAAAAAGATAGGATCAATATAAAAGTATATGACAGTTATATATCATTTCTATCAATGAGTCATAACTCTCAATATGCTCTTAAATCTCAGTCCGGGTGATAATAAATATCATAGAGCTCATAAGATACTTTTCATATTTCCCACTATTATGGTCGGGTTAGTGTCAAGGTATTACATCACATAGCATAGGTTCTAGTATATGGGGTTTCAATGGAATGGTAATGAGGAAAACACTCTTCACCTTTCATTTTGAATCCCCCTCTAACAGTGACCATTTCATTTAAAAGTTTAAATTCATTTTTATTTTATATTAATATATATGTATATTTAAATCAAATTTTAGTTAGATGAGTCACCATTCATATTTATAAAGTATTATACTCATTATAAACTGAAATTGGCACATCTCATAACTAAAAGTTGATCCTTACATGTATCAATAATATGTAATTGGTAATGTAAAATGATTTGATCAAATGAACCAAAATTCCATAATTATAGAAGGTAATGATTAATAAATTATATTTTGATTTAATACAATCAAATCATCTACCATTTGAGCACATAAAAAATTGTTCAATGGACCAAAAATGGCATAACTCATTAATTAATGATCCATTATCAATATATATTGGAAAACAATTTATTTCAATTGAGACACATTAAAGAATAAAATTATTTATCACTATACGAAACATTGGATCATTTTCATATATAATAGTAAATACACACACAACAATCATAGACAATAAAAGAAATAAAAGAAACAAAATATACCAATATGGCACGAAATATTGAATGACATGTGATTCCTCAAGAGCTAATAATGATGAATTAGATGATTCCTCCTTTATAAACTAGGAAAAAGAAAATTGTATTCTAAAATAATAAAATAAATAAAAATAATTCCACACAACATGTGTACCACCTAACAGTGATATTTGTACAAAATCAACTATCACAAAAAATTGTAATATCCCATCCTAGGTAATTCTGAATTCCTAGGTATATTTATTAGATAATAATAGGCATATTACAAATAAAATTCATCAATATGCTCATTTTAATCTTTCAATTACCCATATACTAATAAAAAAAGAAGAATACCCTCTGATAACACTCTGTGAAATTCCATACCATGTTCACTCATAAGTAACCGAACCCGGTTAGCCACATGGACTCAATAGAGTCTCCCCATAAAGAAAAGGCTACCAAATTGGGGTAAGGGAAGTGGGTGTATCCTTGGGAAGACTGTTACATTATTTAAGAGTGTACACAGTGGTATATGTTGAATGAGAATATTGGAAACTATATAATAATAAACCATGGAAGCATACAACATCAAGATAATATAAAAACGTGGAAATAGGATAAATATCAATAACAAAATTATGATTTTGTTTGTGATTCACAATAGGGTATAGAAGTGAAATAATATACTCATGCTATATGAAAATATAAAAAAGAAAAATAACTATCTATACTAGAATTTCAAGAAGAAGCTTGATCATTTCCCCATGTACTCCCTCTTACGAAGTCAATAAACCATCTATAGTAGGATGCTTTACTTTTTTCCTTTCCTACATATATGAGAAATTTTCATGTACCAAATGGATCAATGAACCAGGTGTGAGATATAATCAATAAGCCACCAAAAAAGTGTATCATTAAAAATAAAAATATGAATATAAAATGATTAGTGTTCATGGATAATAATATGCACACAACTATAGAATGTTAACGTGTCATATTTATATCCTAATGGACACCATGTCGACACTACTTACTTTGGACAATGTTGGATGATCTAGATAAAAGTTACCATATGTTAAAATTAATATCTTGTGTATAATTGCTAATTGTTATAGACATATATGTGGATAATAATACTTTCTGGACCCAAGGCAATACTTTGGAATCCAAAGATAATATTATTAATCTCATAGAGAGTTAAGGGACTCTATGCCTTGGTGTCATGAAACAAATGGGTCTTCATGCCTTGTTATCACATTTTAATTGGGGATAGCATGCCCATATATGATTTTTTATTATCATTTTCATTATTTTTCATTACATTATCAAGGGAATCCATGCCCATACATAATTTTTAATTAGGTTCTTAATTCATGTACATCACATTTACATGGGACACCATGTACCTATATCAAACATTTATGGGGGATCCATGGCTACTTATCACATGTTAATCAGATTCCATGCTCATGAATTACATTTTTTTGGTTACCTTGTCTCTTAATATCATGTAGTGGTTAAAAATTTCACATGTTTCATGAACTTATAAAATTCCTTGCTCATAATTTGCATATCTGTATTAAGGATTTATCACATCAAAAATCATATAGAGGGTTTATTTACATTTAAATTAGATCACCTTTTAAATAGTTTATTATTCCACAATTTTTTGAAGTCATGTGGTGTGGTCATTACACTTACTTACATTCCCTTCAATGTTTTCAATTTAATTAGGAATCAATCCAAAAACCACTCAGATTTTGGTTTGGCCATTTAGTCTTTCAATAGATCCTTATAAATTTTTGACTACACCACATGGGATAGAAATTTTCCAAAGGGGTACTCCCCCACCGTAAATTTAGTCTAAATGAGTCACCTCTAGGAAGGGTATATTTTTTTAATAAGTAATATTATAATTCAATGCAATGCACAAAATGTCCAGCGTGCGACATAATGACACATCGTATAAGATGGATCAGTTTTTGGGAAAAATTACTATACCACATAACATATGGTGGATGATGAAACTAATCTATTTTTGTCCATTTAAATGAGTTATAATTAAATAAAATGATAAAATAGAGAAATACAATGAAAATAGGACATATTAGGTAATTCCAAAATAGTGTAGAAAATGGAGAGTTAAATGAAGGAAAGATGGAAGAGGAATGAATCTCTTTCTGATAATACTCAAACACAACTAACAAAGAATTAATTGGAGTCCTTTTTTAAAAGATATGACAATCCCTAGGAAGATTAAATGAGATATATCCAATAGGATAATGGTTCTTCTTTTAATTGAGGAGCTGGAAAAAGATTCATATTGTTTAGAAAAGGAAAGTGAAAATTTTAAAAATCACCATTCCTTAAGGGGTAAATTTTTTGGGAAAACTATGTGATAGTCCTGAACTAGAAATATCCAAAGGTATCAACCCTCCAAATAACTCTCTTTAACAGTATACACAATCCATGATCTTATCAAAAAATGTTACTACCTATGTTGTACTAAGTGTGTGAAATACAGGAAAATCATACCAAAACATGTGTAGTATGTGTGGGCCCCATTTGTAATAGTTATATTGTTTCTCACATTGATATGTGTCCACCCTCACATGGATTATAAATAAATTATCTATTATATATAGGACCCAAAGTTGAGTTTCATGGTCACTACATACCATGCGCAAACCATGCACCTTATATAGGTTCACAATAAATTCATAGCTATGGGCTCAAAATAAGTCCTGAACACTCATGAACCCTTCTATAACCTATAAATATATCTAATAAGGATAAATAAAAGGTATAAATTAGAAATTAAAAATTTTATACCTAATTTTATAGACCATGGTCATACATGATTCTTGATCATGATTTTAAAATTTTTTTTTGGAGTGAGACATTAATCAATTTGGAGTCTAATTATCATTCCATGGCTTTGAAAAATGCTCATTTCGAACATTAGGTGTCTTCTGTGCCTGTATTCAAGAGAGTTCCCTATGTTGAACCTATATGTCATTATATTATTTGGTTTTTTTATCAAATTACCTTTATATAATTTTATTATTAATTTTGAATACATTTTTATGGAATGGTTTGAGTTGGAAATTTTATTCCCTCCATGTTTTTGTTAAAATGGATCAAGTAGTTCAATAAATTCAAATTGGGTTTTTAAGGTATTTTAAAGAGGTATTTTATAGTTTGGATTTTTTACATTAAATGGGAATGTTGTTTTGTTAAATTTACTAGCTCTCATTATCTCTCTCTCTCTCTCACCCAATCCCTCACCTTATCTCACATATCCATTCTATCACTCTATCTCTCTCTCTCTCTCGCTTGATCTCACTCCAGCTCTCTTCCCCAATTCTCTCTCCTCTCTCACTCACTCATTCCATCCCTCTTAATATCCATCTCCATATCTCTCAATCCCCCTATATCTCTAACTATATCTCCCACCCTTTCACTATTTCACTCTCCATAATCCCTCTCTTCCCAACTCATTATCCCTTCATCCCAATAATATAGTATATTTAGGTGAGCAGTTGTTTTCATGTGAGTGTGTACATATTCCTTCCCTCATCCTCATACATGAATTTTTTCATCCCCTAAATTCATGTATCTCACTCATTTAATTTGTGTGTATATGTGTCTCTCGGACTATATAGTCCCCCAAAACCTCTGTCTATGCCTTGGTCTATGATTGTGACTATGGGACCACACTTGTGCACTAGTTTCTTTGTATGTCCTATAATGTCCTATTCAATCATAAATTTTTTTATTTCCTCCACCTTAATGTTTTTTGGTATATATGTTTGTTATCACATCTAGTATTATTCGTCAATATTGTATTTTCATTCTAACAATCATATTATGTGTGTGTTTGTGTGTATAATAGTTTATGGGTTTGGTTGTGTTTTTTAGTTATATAAATGTGTGTGTCCACCAGAATGTTATTGAGTATCTTGTTTTATTTTAATATTTCTAAAAAATTATGTTTCTATGTATGTATCTCTTTCATAGTGTATCCATCTATATCTGTGTTTTTATGTCTTTCTATTTCCCTGTGGTAGTTATTTTATTTGTACCTATGCTCGAGTTTGTGTGTCTGTGTGCTAGTATTTGTATTTCTTTTTAGGAATGTTATTATGAACATGTCTCTCAAAATCCATGTTAGTGTATGGGTTTTTGTGTGTGTTATTATGTTTATAAAATCATTATTTATTTTATGATTATGTATATTTATTCATTACCTTATCTGTTATTCTACCCATCCATTTGTCAGTCTATTAGTATGTCATGTCCTTCTCCAATTCATTGGTCTATAAATTTATATATCCTTCCACCATTAGATCATACGAGTATATGATCAGAAACATGTGAATTTATGTTTATCCCTCCCCTTATCCATCCCCCTATCTCAGACACAATCGGTCCCTCTGTGTTCTTGAACACGTGTGTGTGTGTGTGCGTGCTTGTATATATGACTTTATTTCAACATTATTTATTTAGTGTGTGTGTGCGTATACATAATGTTTTTGTATATTTTTAGTTATTTTTTTCTTTATTGTATCTTCTTCCAATGAATGTATATGTATAATCATATATCTACACAAATTTCTATTTGGCTTTGTATGTGTGTTTGTGTTCTCCCCATCAACGTGTGTCTATACTCAAATATCTATACATTTGTTTGACCATTTACATGTGTGTGTGTCCATCAATATGCACACATGTGTCTGTATTTCCTATTAAAATATTAAGTAATTTTAATTTTCTCTTGTTCATAATAATATTCTTTCATTTACTCATTATTTTTTTATTCTTTCTATTTCTCCTTATGAATGTATTTCTATTTATATATTTGTCTGTGTGTGGGTGTGTTTTTGTGTTTGAGCATGTTTCTGTGTTTCTCTCAGTTAATGTGTCTACCCATCTATTTATCAATCGATCATCCCATTAGATGATGTTGATATCGTACCATCCATAAAATAATTATTCCATACATTAAATCCCTAATCATGATCCCATTCATCTATTTATTCACCCATCCATTTATCTAAATATGTACCTAATGACCCATCTGTAGGATCATTAGTCTGTCTATTAATTCATCCAAAAATTCATTAGCTCCATTATTCCATATATCTATTCATCCATACAATTTTATGTAATCATATATCTAATTTGATCATTCTATTCATTTATTCATCATACATCCATCCATTCACCCCTATTCATTAACCTGATAGCCTATCCACACATCAATCCTTTGTTTTATCTTAAATTCAATATTATCTTCTATTAATTCAATGTTATATACATATATTAATCCCCTCATTTATCAGTCTATCTATTAATAAATCTATCCATATAACTATATATTGGATTTCTATTCATTTTTTTTGGTCCAACCATTCATCCCCCATTCATAAATCTAGTATTGTCTTCATGTATAGGTGAGTTTGTCCATTCGTGTGAATTTCATGCTAGGGCCTATTATTCTATCATGACATGTATCAAATTTTCTTCTCCCTTTACTATTATGTACTATATGTATGGATGTATGGATACATTTTTGATGAATGAATTCTTAAATACATGTATGAATGAATTTCATTATTTTTTTGTGGCTGGATTGAAGGTTGAATACATTGATGAACTGATTTATAGATGAATGTATTCAATATTGTATTGATGAATGTATTCAATATTGTATTGATGAATGTATTTAATGATTTTATATATAAATGGTTTAATTTTAGAAAGTATGGATTAAGGGATGAATTTATGTATTCATGGGAAGATGAATGGATTTACAGATGCATTCAGGGATGGATGGATGAATGGGTGGATACATGTATGTATGCATTTATGGATAGATGAATATACACATGGAAAATTTACGGATTCAAAAATGGATACATTTATGGATAAATTTATCAGTAACATTTTCTTTTGTTTATCTATCCACCACTTCATCACTCCATATATTGGTTGACTGATTAGTCTGTTCACCAATTGGATTCTGTAGGTTTTACTGGTCTATATGCAAATCAACTTTTGCATTTAAGGATTTCAATATGTTCATATGATGGATATATTAATGAATTAATTTAATAACACATGTATGTATCTATGTTTTGATGTATGGATTGATATATGGATGTATAGATATATGGACAGATGGATCAATGGGTCAATGGATGAATGTTTAGATACACTAACGGATGCATGTATATATGGAATCATGTATAGATTAATATAACTACCAATTCATGGATGTATGAATGTATATATAGTTTAATTCATGTATGAATAAAATATTGGAAGGAAGGATTCATGTATGGATTGATGTTTGTATACATATATATGAATTGATGGATGGATTAATGTATTCTTGGATTGATGCATTTGTGCCTGGATGGAAACACATTTTCTCAGATTTCATTACATATACATGGGTTTTCATGTCAATATATATATATATATATATATTATTTTTATTTATTAGTATATTTTTTTTGTAGATATATATGTTTTTTTCAGCCAATCTTTCATTTGTGTGTGTATTAATGGGTATTTATTTATATGTCTACTTTTTAATTCACTAGTCTATATATTCCACCTATCTAATTATATATTCTTATTTGACTCTATGTGTGTTATCATTTTCTATCTATATAAATATATGTATATCAACGCATCCAACATCGTATCTATTGATTTATTATCCCACCATTAATCCATCTGACATTTCATCCTTTCATACATGCATCTATCTTTCAATGTTTATATATTAAATAATCCTTCATCCCTATATCCATTGATCTATATATCAATGTTTTTTTATATATAGTGATCCATATCTTAGTCTCTATGTGTGTTAGTCTAGTGTTTTTTAGTGTATTAGTTTTGTTTGCGACTTTTTATCAAACAATTTTACAAATAAACACTTCAGACGTCCATCCAGTAAACTTCATGGCCACACCGCCACCAGCCCGAGAAGTATCCCTGACCCCTATGAGATGAGTTCATGCATCAAGTGTGTCATACAAAACAATTTGGTATAGTTTCACCCTTAAGAAACCAATTTAAAACATCCAAACTGGGCATATTAATAATGAAACAAAATAAATGTCAAGAGATATCTCAGATAAAAAAGAATTTAATACAAGATAAAAAAACTACAATAAATTATAAAATCCAATAAAACAAAAGGACATTGTCGACGATACACAAAAATCAATCCAACCAATTCTAAAAAATATAAGGAATAATCATCATATTTATTTAAATCAAAATTCACCCCCATTATCTCAACAACCATCTGATTCCCATGGAAGAAGTAATTGAAAAATGACACAAAGGAAAAGTCCCGAACAAACCTATAAAAAATGTGAAGTTTACATACCCTCCCACGTGTTTATGTATGCTATGGGGAAAATCAATTAGGATACCTCCATTTGTATGGATCATTCATTTCACAAAAAATATATATAATTTAAATATCAAGTAAACAAATTAGTTTTTCTTTTTCATTTCATGATATATGAATAAACCAAATATGAAAACACATATTTTTAATGAAAAATGTTTATATTTCATAATTTAATTTTCCAATACCATCTCAATTCAAAAACTAACCTACCATTTCTCTTTAAAACAGTACAAATTTGGATGTAAACCCACACATTATTTATGAAATTTCCATATAATTCCAATCATGATTACTCTTCAAAATAATTTTTTAATTTTTACTATAAAATATATTACATGCCAAATTTAAATGTAATAATTTAATAAAGGGAAACAACATATAAATTAAAACCATACAAGATAATAACTAATACCAATAAACCGATGCAATAAAACTTGTAAACAACTTGTCTATACCACATAATGATAAACAAATACAGAAAATGAATCCCAATAGTAAAATATTTAGATTATATTATATATAATAATGTCATTATATAGATACATATCATTACATAACACATTCAGGAAGGATGGGATAGTACAATACATGTACAAGTTAACATACCGTCAGTGGGTTAACAGTCACACATATGTAAAACTGTTGAAAGAGAGCAGTTTCCTAATGGAAATTCCCCCTAGACATGTGTTACATACAACTAGGGGGACTAGAAGGTTTGAAAATTCAAATAGACCAATAATTCCCCAGTACTTCCCAATTAGTATCACAATCTCCCCATAGAATAATAATGGATGTTGAATATGAGAAAAAAATGTCATCAAATGATAATAAATATTCCATATGTTTAATACCACAATCATATCCATCCCATATCCCACACTACCTCTAATAAGGGAATCAATCCATGAGATCAACATGGATCTATTATAAAATAATCCATCACAAAGATAATACAACATCATCAACAACACAAGGGGATTAATAAGGGAACACTCAATATCCCAAAAATAGGTTTTAATAGGGCCTTCACATATACCATGTAAAATTTTAAATATTATTTTAAAACAATTTATAATTAAAACACAATTCTAATATAAAGCATGATTATCAAAAAAAAAAATATAACTTAATGGAACTCAAGTTCTATCAATAAAACCACACCACCCTTTAAAAACATGGAATACTTTTCAACTCAAAAAAGGAAACCCACTATCAAAACCCAACATGGAATTAATCCAAAAGTAAAAGTTTATTTTCCTATGAAAAACATCCCTCGAATTGTATCAAACATGAATAATGCTTAAAAAACATTAAAAAACCAAATTATATTATATTAAAAAAATCATCCATATTTTCTAAAGGAAGACCAATTAATTCATGAAATCATTTTGAATAATACCAACCATCTATCATATATATCACTATATTAATCAAAACCACATTTAAATTATTAATAAATCATTGAATTCTTATATAAAAAGAAATAAACTGTAAACCCTTACCTTAAGGTGTTGAACCATTTCTCCATTGATTAAATCCACTAGAAATAATCTAAAATGTGGACTCAAAACTACTAGGAAGAATCAAATTAAATTTATAACAACCCTAGGCATGAAATATCAGCCAAAAATGGCTACAGGTGTCATAGGTGAAGCAGAAAACTGAATAAAACCTAAGAAGAAGAGAAAATAAACCGAACCATTCTATATGAATGATGAATCTTAAGGAACACTCTTCAAAATCCCCCTTATAGGAGATTGGAGGAGCTAATGTTGGATGTGAGAGTTGTATCGGTTTTGGGGATCAAATGGGGGTAACAAAGGGGATAAAACCCTATTAAAAATTAGAATGTTATAAATAAATCTTTTTTAAGGGATGCATAGTTTACCTAATTTGTTAAAAAAACAATGAAGTAACCATTACAATCACTACTATTATAATACACACACTTATGTTGTATGGTTTGTTTAACCATGTAGCAACCGTGAAACATTGAAAATGTTCTCAAATTTGAAATTTTTTATCCACAAACGCAGTGATATCCAATGTAAAACCATCTATAAAATACCCCAAATTAAAATTGTAAACAGGGGTGTCATAAACTCTCTAGCATGACATATTATAACCTAAAAATTTCCCAAGATAATATGAACATGAAAAATAAGAAGTCACATACCACCCTCCCAAAAGCCATGTGATTTTGGGGATGAATCACTAGAGAGGTCCCTAGGAAGATAATCCCAAGAAATTATGATTACTCATAATTGAACCACCAAATCCAAAAGGATACTGAGTTTCCACTAGAAAAAACACAACCATGATTTAATAAATGTTCCAAAATTAAAATGGAGACTGAAATGGTTTTCCCCACTATTTATAAATCAGGTAAATGTTGTAACAAAAGAGGAAACTGCAAATAAAAACCTCCACTACAGAGAAACTTCTATTTGGTTCTCCATATAAACCTTAGAAACAAGAACTAACTTTCATAATGGAAGCCCTTCCTAAAACAGCATGACACCCACATGGTAGAGCCATCAATATATACAACGCTGACCTCCATAAGGGATAATGTTCAAGGAATACCATAATGATAATGTACATTCTCTATTGATCCTGGTCATCATACTTTATTGTTAAACTAGCACCTCAAGACAGTACAATGTCCAACCGATAACCTGACAAAACAAATGATATCATGTGGTCAATGGCCTAAATGGAAAATTCTTATTAATTATGCATATATCAACCCAAAATCCTCTAATTTCCACATGATGAATAAAATTACTTCAAAATAGGTGATGTAATAATAAAATATCATAGTCTACAAATTATAACAACTTATAAAATAAGGCATGAACCTAAGCTCAATACCTATGGCATCATACAAGCTGAATGGTAAGCACATCAAATAGAGGAATTCAAAATCCTAAAAACAGAAAATAATTTAACAAAATACTATAATTTGGTTTAAAAACAAATCCACATAAAAATAATCTTTTTGAGCCTCAACCATATAAACCATGATGATTTCCCAAATTAAAATATGTAATAAATCCAAAATTTATTTTGGCCAATTTGAAATGTTTTCCAAAAAACAATTCAATCAACAACATCTGTATTAACCAAAACCACTTTCCCAAATCATTTCTACAATGAAATTGGAATGTTAATTAAAATAACACCCACCCATTCCATTTAGGAAAAAAAAAGTTCCAAATTCCAATTGTTGAAGTCCCCCTTCAAACCATTATTTAAAAATAAATCTCTTGAGTTCCATTTTGGAAAAAATAATTCAAACTTATTTTTCAAAACCCAATGAAGAAAATTTTCAAGAAATAAATAATTATATTTTAAATCTAGAAATGATATTAAAACAAACCATTAATATTTCACAACATGATTGAACTAGGGTAAAATTATTTAAAATTATCAAACTCATTTTAAAAAAATTTTCCAAAAAATTTCCTAAAATAGTTGGCACCTTAAATGAAAATTTGAATCACCATGAAAAATCCCTTTGAAGTTGAAGAACAAAAATTCCATTTCATGTAATGACCAAAACAGGGTCCCAATAAAATTTCATATACACATTAAATTTCAATTTGACATTTAAAATTTAATACTACATTTCAGTCCAAGTCTCAACTGAAATTCTATGTGAATTTCACCTTTCTATGAAAATAAAATTCACCTTGAACAAATTTAGAATAAAAAACAACCAAAATAATAGGGTTATAAATTATCTCTAGGGAATTTTAAAACTAATAGAAACTCAAGGTATGTAATCAAGACTAGAGGAGGTCAAAAAACTTGAAATATACATATCCCAAATGAACCTATTGGGAAACAAATCTCTCTTCCAACAAGTATTTTTTAGGAGGCACATGAAAAAACATTATACTTTATCCCAATAAATAATTATCCTCAATAAAATAATTATTTCCCTTACATAATAAAATAAAGAAACAATTTCTAAAAATCCTTTTATAAATTTTAAAAATGCTTCGAAAATATCATTGGAAATATCAACCATTTTCCACGACACATTTATAAAAACATCAACCCATTGCTAAGACCCATCATTCTCAAAAGTCATTTAAAATAATGTTTAACAACACTATATATTGAATAATGTTACATATCTTATCATAAATTGGGAAATCCCACACTCTATTCCAATACAGTTTCCAAACTCCACTTTCAAATAAAACATTTCACGGAAGACACATTCTCTATCCTTTAATTAAAATATTCACCATAAGAATTATATTGTTTCTCCCAAATCCCCTATATAAACAAAAATTATTCTTAAATAAAATTTTTTTTCAGAATATTATAAAAAATGAATATGTTTTAAAAACTACCATAAAATTGTTTTAAAAAATAGAAACATTTTACCCATTTTGAAAAACAATTTTTTAATTCGTTATTCAAAGTACTTATTGGACCAAACCATGAACAACAACATATATCTCAATTCATACAATGTATAAGTACCCCATTTTCCATAAATATCCTAATTGAAACTTGATTTTAGGACACTATGTAAATAGAATACTCCATTATGGTCAATCATGGAACAATGTGTGGAAAACCAATAATTCCATAAAAATAATTGTACCATTCATATTTTGGCTACATAGTTTGGTAATATATGCAGCAACCATGAAACATGAACATTCATGGTTGTAGAACCACGTTACATTGGAACTCAAGGTATAACCATCTATGTGTGCCAATCGTGGAACCCTATCACATCCATCCTTTTAACCTTTGAAACCCAAACTGACCCCCTAAAATCACCAATTCACTTAATGTGGATCAACTAATTTTATTAACATATCAAAAATAAAACAATACATCTAAATATGATCTCTAGAAAAATAATAAATGTTAATATTCCCATGGTAAATCAAGGTTCAGTGTGATAAATAGATCACCAGGCCCTAGCCCATACATTCCACAAAAGATCTAAAGAAAATCCAATTCTCTAGGATACCCAAAAACACCAAATGTTACAATTAGGGTGTATTAGTAACTATTTTTTTGACGTAAAATCTTTGGGCATCCATCCAGTTGATTTCCGATCCGGCCCACCACATACCTGAGGAGCATCCCCTATCCCTTTAATATGTCAACAAGCATTAGTGACATCCTAAATAACTATTTTGGATAATTTCACCATCATAAAAACAAATAAAATATTTAAATAATTTCATAGCAATAAATAAAAAACATTCCAAGGGAAACTTCATATTTAAAAGCATTTCATAAATGATTAAAAAACAACAACATAACGGAAAAAAAATAAAATATAAAGAAAAATAGGATGGTACCCATAACTCTAGCTAACTAATTCAATTAAACTGAATGAATAATCAAATACCCAAGAACATGAGTATGATGGGTATGAGCCAAATATAATTCGATACAACCATGATTAAGATTCAATCCTTTTATAAAATGAACCCAAACTACTAGTTTTAAGATAAAGTAAACGAAATGGTTTTTTTCTTATCATGATATTGGAATAAACACAATATTTATCAAGAAATTTCCTAAAGAAAATGACTGCACAACATTCCAAATTAATGTTTTTCCAAACCCATACCAATTATAAAAAAATCCACCATTTCACTTTAAAATATCGTACTTTTGAAAATAAAACCACACATCGTTTAGGAAAGTTGAAAATCATAAAAACTAATAATCCACATGAAATCCATTTCCCCTATTTTATATTAGATTATTTTACAAACCCAAATCTATGTTATTAAACGAAAAAATGGAATCAAATTATTAATCCTAACCATTGTTGGTCATAATTAATACCAATAAATAGATGGAAAAAACAATTTAGCAACATTTTTACACCACATGGGGATCACCATGTCATAAAAATATATCCTAGAAGTAAAAAATAAAAATTACAATATATAGACAAAAGTAACATCATAGAAACATATCATGTGTCAACACTACATGGAACAAAGGCTTATAACAAGACCCATACATGTGGACCTACTACCGGTATTTTAAGTGTCACATATTGGTCAACAGGGTCAATCATAGAAATATTCTCAATTAAAATACCCACTATACATTTTCTACCTACAACTATAGAGTACTATCTAGTACTAAAACGCCATTATCTCAATGATTTCCCACTACATTAAACATAATATCCTTGACCTCCACATCGAATAATAATTATCGTCAGACATGGGATAAAAATTTCGTCACATGAGAATAAAAAAACTCGTAGTGAAAACACAACAATTATGTCAACCCTACATCCTAAATAACCAATAATATGATCCCCAATCCATCAAATGGATGACACAATATCCTTAAAACACAAGGGGGAAACAGGGGCACAATCAACATCACACCACAAGTGCCAACCGAGCCCTCACATATATCACATACATTAGGAAATCCCATTTTAAAACACATTTAAATTCAAAAATAATTCATAATGAAAAAATTGCTATAAATAAAATAAAACAACCAACCCTAGGGGAACTCCATTACACTCAATAAAACTATAACACCCTTTAAAAACATAGATTCTAATTTAAATAAGGTAACCATCATTGAGAACCCAATTTATCATTAAACAGAAAGAAAAAGTTCATTAAATTATAAAATACAACTGTGAAATTTTATCAAACACCAATAATGCATAAAAAACTATATGAAAAAAAATTATTTCAATAAGTAAATCACACACTTTTTAAATGGAATCCCCAACTGTGCATGGGAACCCATTGAAAAATATAAAATAACTATTGAATACATCATTAAATTAATATATATAACTTTTGAAGAATTAATAAATCATATAAATCATAAATAATTGAAATTAATTGGAAACACCAACCTTGATTGTTATATCCTCGTCTACATAGATGAAATCTAATAGAAAATGACTCAAAGTATGACTAAAACCCCTAGGAAGAATCCTCTCAAATTTTCAACAACCCATAGAATAAAAATTGGGAAAACATGGATCCTAGGGTTGTAGGAGAAGAGTAAATGGAGAAAAACATAAGAATATGAGGAAAGGAACCCTAACGATTCAATCTAGGTGAAGAATCATTATTAAACAAAATTACATTCCAACTTAGTGGATCTTGGAGGATTTAATGTGGGATAAGGAGGAATCCATTTTTTGGGGTTCAAATGGGGGAATCTTGGGGATAAAACCCACTGAAAAATAACTATAAAGGAAAAAAATACTCCTTTAATAGTTGGATTCATAGTTTATCTGTATGGTAAACCAAACCATTTGGTAACTATATATATCACCAATATAATAGGATACAATTTTTTGTTGCATCTTATGATTTACCATGCAATGACAATGAGACATGGGAATAAATCTCCAAAGATGAAATTTGTAATCAAAAACCCCATAAACTAGAGTGATATTCTATTAATAAAAATAAACCATATAAGGGAGATAGTATGGGTGTCACATATCGAGTCATTCATTTACTATGTGTGTTTTTTTTGTCTTCCTATTATCATGTGTGTAAGAACCCAAATATTTTTTCAAATGCATGTGTCCACTTATCCACCTCTCTCTCTCTATGTAAATGTGTGTGTGTCCATTAATATATCAATATATTGATCTATCGCTCTATTTTTTCACTATAGGAGAGTTTATTTATGAATGTGTTCATGTTTATATGTGTTTTTGTTTCTACCTATATTATTTTCCATCAAATAATTCATTCATCCCTCAAACACCCTCAATTTTGTGGAATTTTCTTCATGCACACATTCCAGTTTGTCATCACATCCTTTCATGTTCGGTCTCATTTTTTGTCTTTTGTTTTCCCTGTACATTATGTTTTTTTAATATATTAATTTTCTTAGTTCTATCAACCAATAATGTCGTTTTATGTCTATTATTTATCCTATATGTGTGTGCGAATCATTGTGAATGTATGTTTCTATTAGTTAGTTTGGCTATTTACATGTGTGAACATGTTTGCGTGCATGTGTGATCATGTTTCTCAATAAGTTATTATCTCTTTTTTTAATTTCCCTCTATGTTTTTATATGTTCATGTTTGTGTTTCACTGTGTATGTGTCTATGTCTGTGTAATTATGTTTGTGCATCTATTCCATTATTTTTCTATACCACTCTCCATGTTTAAGTGTTTCGGGGTGAATATATGTGTGTATCATTATTTTTTTGTGTGAGTTCTTGTGTTAGGAATTTTAATAGTAAATTTTTTAGTTCATTAGTTATTATTTTTATTCATTCCCTCATTAGTCCTTATTCCCTCTTGTCTATCAGTCTATAGGTCATCCCATTCATCAATTCATCAATATTGAAAATTATTTGTCAACATTCATTAGTTCAGTATGGTATACATTCATGTTGGCATACATATCTAGCAATATATTCGTGTGTGTGTATATATATATGCATGTATCTCCCTACCCCATTACTCTATCAATAACACAGTTTTAGATCAGGTGAGTGTTTTGATGCCTATTTATGTATTTTTCTTCATCCATAAATAATTGGGTACTTTTTTGTGCCTGAATTCCTTTTTATTTATCTTTTTAGTTATTGGTTTTTTATGTTTCTATGATCCTCACATCAATGTTTTTTGGTAATCCTAAATCTATCTTAAGTGGATGCCCTAGAACCATCTCATGATTGAACTTTTATTATAATTACAAGTATATTTTTTTATATATACATGTGTTTAAATTAATAGAATAGTTTTGAGACATATCCATCAACTATATTTATGAAAATGTCTGTAGATTAAATGTATTAAAAATTATTATAGTTGTTCCAAGGATAAAATGAAAATATGAAGATACCATGATAAATTTATTTAACTAATATTATCTGGTCTAGATACAACATACTAATAAGACACATATGATTTTTGGCTATCAGGTTATGGAGGATAAAAACATTGAAACTTCTTCTCATCATGATCACACAGGGTAATTTATAATATGTGATATAATGAGAACATACCAACCAATAAGAACAAGACATGTTTCTAGATGTCATTGGTTGTTCCTATCTATAGACATGTGTATTGTTCTATATGCTTGAGATCAATATCAATATATTCCATATGGTCACCTACATTGTTTCATGGAAAACCCCATGAAATTTAACTCATAGATAGGTAGCTTTTCTTTGATGCATCATTGGTGGTGTGAATTTTTTTTGAATTATTAAGGTTAAAGTTTTATATTCAATGTTAAGGAAGATATATCTCAGGACCAGCTATTCTATATTTTTATAAAATCATTAAAACCATTTCCATTATAGAAGAAGTAATTTATATCCAATTATATCAATAAATAATAAATAAAATAATGGATGATGACACAAGATGTGTATCATGATTTATTTGATATCACGATAAAAATTTAGTATATTACCGATGGTCTTCTCGTAAATTTTTTTTCATTTATGTTACATTTCATAATCTCTTTAGGGGCATTGATTGATTTCTAGAATCCAACTTTAGTCAGTGAATTGTATTCCCTATTACATAGATAAGGTCCTAATACGTCACACATAATAGTGTATTGAATAGTCTACCCGATTATGGTTAATAGGTGTATATGACATGGTTGGATGAACCTTGTGGTATCATATTTTATCTTTTTTAAATTATCACCAATTAATAAATAAATTCATATTACTCTTTTATGTAATAGTTTAATGTGAATTTATTTATGTAATGAATTTACATGTAACAATGCAAAGATGTTGAAAAATAATATATTAACAAATATAATTTAATATTCAAGATTATTTTATTATTCTATAAATAATGTGTCAAATTAATAATTAAATTTTTTTACGTAATATATTTATTATATATTTTAATAGGGTGATAAAATTTAAATGACATTTATGATGATGTACTTTCATTGTAAAGAGTCATTCATAGTGTATTTAGTGAGAGTTGTATATATTAAGGCTTAGGGTCCCTTTCTAGGTATTTTAACACCCACTACATTTGGATAATAGGATCACATTTACATGAATTATTAATCTATTCAGAATTTATGGCTCATATATATTCTTCCCACATCTTAGAGAATGGATTAATCTGAGAAATTGATCCAAAAATGCCTTTGTTGATATTGGAACAATATAATCTTGATAATTGGGATGTTGAATGGATCACTAGATCTTTGTGCTAGCACTAGGAATTCGATGATAATAATATCTGTGGAATCATGAATAATATACGCATTATCAAGATGGGTTCAATCTTGTAACCTTCATGAAATGATCAACGATGATGTGATGTAGTTGAACGTGCTATAAAATAAAAAATTATAGTTTTCATTCACAATGTAAGATTGAGATGGGTGGTTCCCAACATCAATTTTTTCAATATTAAATGAAAAATCTGAGATCAACATTACAATGAATCCAAGTATGCATAGAATTTAATCAAGGATTTATACAAAGGAATCAAAACCTGGAACCAAGAGAGAGGATCAACATATTTGGTTTATAAATAAATTAAATATATTAAATAATTACGTCCAAGGTGATTATTTATTTTTGTATTCCTTCGGCCATCAGTTGTTAGGTGTACCAGCATTTAATTGTAGAGATGATGCGTAGATCTCTAGTATAGTTGATTCTCACATGTTTCTTGTATCTCCGGATGTCGTTGAAGGAGTCTCCATGTTCTAGTATAAAATATCATTTCCCTTGTGATGTCTGCCTTCGATTTCCTTGAGAACCACTTCAAAAATGTTCTCATAGATCTAGCGTAAGAGTATATCTCTTGATTATGAGAGTGTTATTGGAGGGTGGTGAAATCTATAGGATTGAGTTATATTTTAAAAATTTTGGGTGATTATCTCTTTCATTACCTAGGATAATAAGAAAATAATAACATAACCCGGAATTTAGTTCAGTAGGTAATAATTAATAATTAGCACAAGTTACATTACTTATTTTATTATTACCATGTCATATAATAATAACAATAGAATTATTTCCCTGACATGTATGTTTCCTTCATGTTATATTTAAATATTATATTATAAAATAATATTCAATATTTTTAATTTTCACCAGACACATAACTCATTCCACCAATACTCCACCATATATATTGAAGCTTTAATAATGACTATTTTTAAAAAAAATATCACTACATTATTCTCCGATAAATATATATTATTATTATATTCACTAAATAATAAATAAATATTTATTAATTATTCAACCCTCATTACATTCTCTCGAATAACAAGTGTCAATATTAATGTTATCAGGAAACCATAAATATTTATTAAACCAAAACATGGAATAATATTTATTCAAATTTATTAATAATAAATAACAAATAATTTAACTAAGATACTAGATACACATGGTGTGTTACTCTCTAGGCCTCTTATTATTGGAATTAGGCGCATCATCCTAATGTCCATGGATATAATCTGGCCACCCAACAATGCACCCATGGAGAATGATATTATTGCCAAAATGACACGTCACCTCATACAAATGCTTACCATGTAATGTATCACCTTTGTCTCGATATCGTCAATCAAGTGGGCTGCCTGTAAGTGTTGTTTACCCATGTTCTCAATTTTTCATTCATTGACATATTAGAAATAGAACATCTTATAGAACGAAATATCCATGGATTTATATAGGATATATCATTTCCATATAGGGGTTGAGATATCATCTTTTATTATGGAACATGAGGGACAAATACTTTCTCACATTATTCATTAAGGTAGTATTACTCATGAGAAACACAACATATCCTACCTTGCTGTGAACATATGTCATTCTGGTTATCACCAATAAATTTTAGTGTGCACGTCATATTACCCATTAATAAAAATCATTATTTCCTAGGACCAATACAAATGCCCACATAAAGGGAAATCAAATGACACATATAAATGTTGTTTCATACTATCGGGTCTCATTTTCATAATCTTCTACAGGATATAACGATGGTCGTACACCATGAGAAGGGGTCTCAATGTCCTATGAGTCTCTACCCCTGATAGATTGTATAATTTGTTTCCATCAATTTCTATAATCTATGTATAGAACATATATATATATATATAAGAGTAGTGTCATAGCACATTCGAGATCTCATCAAAGTGAGGAACTACTTATAATGTATTGTGTGATAACTACTCTTGGGACATTATCACATGCAATGTTACATAGAATAATAAAAATTATGTGATAAGGACTTCATTAAATTCCATCCAATGAATAAATGTTTTTTTTAAATTACAAGTAATTTGGTTCTAGGGAACTAACTCCGACAATTATGGTATTCATTAATTTAATTTTTTTCTTAAATAATCCATGTGTGACCCCCATCCTCTATTATATCATGAATTTTTAGAGATTATGACTTTTCATCACTCTATTGATGACATTATATAAATCCCCATCCAAAAATATTCAGTTGTGATCTCTATTTCCAACAATTGGTATAAAATATATTATTTTACATTTTATTATCCAAGAAAAAAATAAAATACCTTATATTTAATGAGATGGATTTGTTTCATTCCCAATGGATCTAACCACACAATGATCCGATCATGGATAGCCAAGTTACAGTCATAAAAAATTAATATGGATCACTCATGTTTTTACCGGTATAAAAAATTGATGAACATATTATATATATATATATATTACCTATTAATCGTGGATGGTGATAATTTTGTTGACCTCAATTCTTTTGACGAAGAAAATGCCGAATTATGATCACCAAAATATTACTTTTTGGTAATTTTTATTCCAATCATTTGTGGGATTCTACAAAAATATAATTTATAAGGGATTAATTTTTTTCTATAAGAAAAATAAATTAATATCTATATATATTTAAATGAATAGTCATCTGGGGAAGTTCACTTGTCATCAACAGACCAAAATTATGTTCATATTTTTATTCAAATTTAAATTACATCAAAATAATATTCAATAATAAAACCCTTGTGATCCAATGACTTATTAAATAAATAGGTAATTTTAATTATATAATTAAAATAGGTTAAAATATCAAAATTACTAAATTCAAGAATATTGGTAGATTTTAATCACTTTGGAATTTTTATCATAATGTCTACATTATTAATCCAATTTTTGTGATGCTTTTTTTAGGATTACTTTCTTTGGGAGATACATCATTACAATCTGTACCCTAATATAATTTTAATATCTCTAGGCCCAATAAATAAATCAATTTTAAAAATATTCTGGGCATATATGGTGGACTCCACCTTTGGAAATGAGGTATAAATAATTCTAAAAACCTACAATTGAGGTGATTCTAGATGGAGGTGAAATAGGACACATTGTCACATTTAAAAATTAAATTTTATGGATTTATACAATCATTAATGGATCCATTTATCACTCATAATTGAAGGATTACTCAGGATGGATATGGCCAAAATAAAATTCTCAAAGTACAAAAACCCTAAATCACTATACATATGGTGGATAAAGAAGAAATTTGGATAGGAAACAATTTTTTTTAATGTACTTCTATGCTGAAAAATTTAACAATGTTGACCAATTAATTGATCAATCATATATAAAATTTCTAAGGAATTATTTTGGAATAAAAAATCTCCCGCCTCACCTATTAATGTAGGTGAACCCATCCATTCCAAATCCATGAGGGCACCAAGGATGAGATATCCACCGATGGAGGCTGACTGATGAAACTTTCCCCCACTTTCCTTATTCATTTTATTTAGTTTCCTTTAGTATTTTTCATTTACTTTATATTTTAATTTTAAATATCAATTTAAATTTTAGTATTAATTAAATTAATTCTTTTGTTTATGTTTTAAGCTTTCCTTCCAACAATTCTCCATCTTCTCCTCTTTTTTCTATTAATTTTATTATTATTAGTATTATTATTATTAGCATAATTATTAAAAATAATAGTATTACTATGATTACTATTATTTTTATTAATATTATTTTATCATTTTTATTTTATTTTATTTCTTTCTTAATCTCCTCTTCTAATAATAATAAGAATAATAATTTATTATTATGATTTTATTGTATCCTTTATAAATTATATAATTTCATATTTGTTATCTTATTTAATTATTTTATTATTTTTTCTTCTGCCTCTCCCTCTTATCCCAATTCAATTTTCTTTTATTCTTTTAAGTTCTCTTCACCATTCCATTTAAATTTGATTTCATTTATTTTATTCTATTTATTTTTATTCTATTCCACTACCTACACCAAGTGATATATAACTCTCTTAAATGAGAGGTTGACCCTAAGGCTTAGCTCGGGGGGGGGGGAGGTCAAGGTGTTCGGGAATTCTATTTAATGTTTAATTTTATCTTTTTAAATATAATTTAGTAGAATTAAAGGGTGAGTTTAATATCCCCAGTGTGTTGACTACCCTCAATTACATGAAACTCAATAAATCTCTATATTATTGTTTAATCAATTTTACCTCTCTCAATTGGTTAGTTTGTTACACATTAGAGTTGAACTAATCAATGTATGAAACAACATAGGTAGAGCTGAGTCACAGAATATGGTACATCCTAGACCAACTAGTATCATCCACCTTGATTAATGGTGTAGGAGAAACTATGAGTTCATCTGGGTTCGTTGATATTCCAAAATTTATAAATAATGAATAGTATTCTAACCATGAGATCCCATGTTTGGATTTTCACACTGAAATCAAACTCATAAAGGATAATAATCATTGAACCATAAACCAAACCCCAAAACCATGAAATTTATTTCCTTAACTCAATCTTTTTTGTTTTTATGTTATGTTAAATTCACATATTACATGTCAATAGAAAAGTATTAAAATCCAAAAATGATTTTAATTTAGTTATTAAATTAATCAAAAAAAAAAGTAGAGATATTAGATGATTTAGAAGAAGGGGAAAAACTAAAAGGTTCCTAAAGTGGTCGAACCATGGTCATCCATTGTGCTTCATTTGAAAAAACATAATCATTTTTTCATGACCTATGATAGGCATGCGTGAAAACCGGTGCCATTTCTGAGTGAGTATCCATTCCTATATTTTATTATCCTTATTTATTTCAAGATTTTCAGAGATTGAATTTCTTTTTATAAATATAAAAATAAAAAAATAAAAAAATTTCCTATATGATATATGACCAAATTTTAAATTTAGAGGACAAAAAATATTGTCAAGTGCAAGAACCAATAATTCATAATGTTGAATAGGTGTCTCTCCTATAAAATATAAATGAACTCATTCACCAGGATAAATGGATGATAAATGGTAGACACTAGAATTTCATTTCGTGATCTGATAGAAATGGTCAACAACAACAAAATTGATTATCAATGATTAAAGACCATGTAGCAGGTGCCATCGAAGTTTGAAAATTTTATTAATGGAATCAAAGAGATTGGGGCCCATATTGAGGAGAGTGTCTACAACTATGATGGAATTTGATGAAAGGATGGGGGATCCAAAATACCTCCCTCCATATAATATGAGTATACTCCAAGAGGCACTTACCACTATGGAATAGATTGATGTTGTACCAGATTAGGGAGATAAGCCTTTATTTTGATATATGTCTTTATAATTTTTTTAATGTGGTTTTTGAATCAAACATCATCGTTCTTTATACATAAATTAACAATAATTGTTATATATTGGATGAAGAAGAAGTACCTAGATGTGAAACATTGAACAACACATGTATGTCCCTAATTTTTATTAACTTATGTTTGATGAGCCCCATCATGTGGAAATCCAAGATACCTAGACTAAGAAAATCAAAAAAGTAAATTATATTTTTGAAAGGCAGAAATTACTCTTTAAAATTTATTTTTAAAATTGTATTCATATTGAATTACCTACATATTCCCCCTTTTATCATCAATTCATGTAGCTCATGCCAATCCAAAACTGGATGAGAATAAGTTTTAACATGTCACAATCATGAAAGAGGATGATCCTTACATTATAATATGCACTCCATGAAAGAAATAACTCATTACAAAGGGTAAGATATAGTATATTATATCCGTGGGTTATTCCTCAAGAACAAGGATGATGCACGTGTTGGGATAATCCACATGTGGTCGTTAAAATAAAAGAAGATTCATCCACAATATGAATTTTTATTACAACTAGTACCACCCATCGATAAGTAGTAAAACATTAGGGCCCACTTGGGGGATCATTCCTAGACTTATCGATTTCATTTTCATTCATAGATTTTAGATTTAAATTTCATTTAATAGGAATTATTATAATATGAATATCACTCCCTCATATATTTTTGATCATTTAATGCATGATACTTGGTCTTAATTATGTAATTTATTTTATAGGATCATAATGGAAGAACATATCCTTGAATAATGAAGAGGAAGAACTTATATTCATCAAAATGGGGGTTCAGTTTTAGTTTCTTTTCTTATAAACTCTCACAATTTTTTTCATGATCATGTCTTGAGATCTAAAGTAAAACAATCATTCCAATTATTGAATTAAGCTTTACATAAAAAATATAAGAAACATGAGTTTCATAGACATTTTTTTGGTGAAATTGTTTATATTTCAATGTTAATAATATTTAATGAGTAAAATAGTGAACTAAATATTAATAGTGAATCAAGGATATTAATAAGTGAACTCATGATTTAATAACAATAATTGGTTCATGTAAATGAAATTTCCCCACTATTTTTCAGGCTTTGAAATTTTTTAAATTCATGTGAATTGATTTAATATTATTAATCATACATTGAGTTATTGTTCTAAATCATATTTCCCATTTCTAAGAGGATTTCATGACCAAGTAATTCCAATTATATTCTTGATCTTGTTTCATGAGTGATATTAAGACATTATACCTCCTATAACATGAATTTGAACATTTCAAAGTAATGAATATGAAAAACCAAATTTAAAATGATTGAAGAATATATTGATAACCACTTATGATAAAACATCTTACCTTTACATAAATCCTTTTTTTCTCATAGAGACCTTGGAAAAACATGTTAGGAATGATCCATGTTTCGAAACATTATTATCCATTCCTACCATCCTCTTAGTATTTTTAGGATATTTTAATGTTTATGTGTGGGGGTGAAGGGAATCATGGTAAATGGCAAGAATTACATTTCAAAGAAGAAGTGTGGGGGTGCTTATTGTTGGAAATTTAAATGTTTAAGAAATAAATTTTTGTAATTGATTATTTTCCCCCCATTTATTAAAAAAACTAAAATAAAAAAAGAACCAATAAATGAGAAATTTTTTTTGTGATTCGGGTAAAACAAACATCACCATTATTATAACAATTTTTTTATCATACATGGAATTGGTGGATGTGAGGTCTATTAAAATCATATATTTAAAAAATGAAAAAAAGTAGAGAAAATTTATATGAAATAGAAAAGAATTATATAAACAAAAAATATATATATTCAAGAAGGTAAAACCATTCATTGTGCTTAAATTGATCATAATCATTACATTGGAATTTTATGGAAGTTTGGAGTAAATATAAATTGAATGAAAGAATGTCATTAATCTTTTAATTTGAATATCAAGATTTAATCTTTAAGAGATAACCACTTACTTGAGATTTAATTTTTAACATCATGTCCTGCCGACCTTAATCCTTAGAGACATTAGAACCTAGATTTCAAGTCCAGATGATTTTATGTGCTTTTTTTTATTTTAAAAGTAGAAAAAGTAGTTCCTTTACAAGCCTATGGAAAAGGATAATGTTCTAATGATATTATAATAATTATATTTTATTTTTATCATTTATTGTTAGGCTCACTATGTGAAATACTCTAATGGGGTGAGTCAAGGTATGAACGACTGAAATAAATTCCACATTTGATCTTATTTCATTATTAAACAAAACACTTTTCTCTCTAGTTATTGTAGGAATGTATGCCCTAAAAATAAATAATACAATACATACATCAATTTTTCATGGTTTACCTTTACTAGGCTATGTACAAAGAGTATACACTGGAAATGTGATGATGTAACATATCCACTAAAAGCACACTGATATTTATAATGTTTTGAGTGAACTCATTGTCCCTCATGGTTCACAATAAATTAAAATTTAAAAGCTCATTGCTCTATCAATTGATGTTTTCTCACTACGTATTTATATGATCCACTAAAATTTTATAGACTTGTAGGTCCCTTCATTATCTCAAATGAATACACCCTAAAATTTATGTATATTTTCCACTGATATCCAAATATTATCCACTAATTAATACAACTTTACCACAAATGTTAATGGAAACATCGAAATTTAATGAAACCTATGGATGACATGAATGATAATTTAAGAAAGGAACACACGTTCCACATTTTTTACATAAAAAACAACTTGTTCGCTACTCCTATAATGCAAGACACTCCCTTTTTATCCCCTACTCACTATTGGCACACAAAACCCTTATAGTGTGAAACATCTTATAAACATAATACTTTTTGGCCCTCTCCACATGCATGAAAAGTGCTTGGATTTACTATAAGTATGGTTCTCTATTTTAAAAAAGGGGGTAGCCACCTATTTATAGGAATTTTAGTGACCCTGCACATGAGATGCTCAAATTTATCCCAAATGATCAAGCCTCAACCTCCATTTCCTCTGTCATAAAACACACCTTTCATGCCAAATCATAACATGTGAACCCTTCCTTTTCCATATTTTGATGAAATGAACTTGAAAATGATTGGCATGAAACTTTTCAATCCTCTTTAATATTGGTGTACAAATCCCTTATCCAAAACACTTTTTTCAATTCATAAAATTTTGGACCATAAAATGTGGAAAACAATGGAAACCAATTCCACCTTGTATACATTATTTTTGTACCACCTCCAAGGTGTCTATTCCATTTTGATGGTTCATTTTCAACATAGTTGGACGACAATATATCTAGAACTCCAGAACTAACAATTGAAACCTGCTTTTTCAAAAAACACAATCATCCCAAATATTAAACACTTTTTCCTTGAATTTTTTTGTCCCAACAATCTTCCCCATTGGGTTTGTTGACAACTATTCATACATTAATACCTCGAGAAATAATTTTCTATCATCCTACACCATTATCATATTATGATTCCGATATTGTTCAAAGACTTAATCAACACAGACTCTAATCCCACACAAGACATGATCTGCGTGAGAAACAAGATTATAATTCAATGTTCATAGATGAATATCTTCATTAAAAATCCTCTCAATTGATTTCATCATGAACACCATCTAGTATGACATATAAATATTTATTAATCACATCTATCATTATTAGATTTAAAACTATCCTTATCTATTTTCTCCCCTATATTATTTATCCACCAGTTAACTTCTCCTAGTGCCTTGGATATGACATTTATTCCCATTTTTTAGCCACAATATCTCCCCCTTTTTCATCACACTCGAAGATCATAACATTGATCTCTACAATAGAGTAAAGAAAAAATATCAGTACATTAGGGAAAACACACCATACCACAGAGATAGTGGTACCACATCCACACTTTTTTAATAATTGGAAGTCGATTGAGGTCCTAGAGGTAGTAGATGCCTCTCAAATGCTTATTTGAGTAAGCCCTTAATCAAAAATTCTATAACCTATAGTAATGTAGGTACATAATATAACATCATAAGGCCTTTCTCCACCTTCTCCTTCATAAAATGATATTGAATTTATATTTTCTTATTCTTTGAATGATGGATTGTATATTTTCTATGAATAATAGAACACGAATTATCAAAATGTTTTATGATTTGAGACTTCACATAATCTCCCATATATTCAGGCTTCTGATTCATCCACAACAACTACATGCATTCTTGAGTAGTTAAGACAATATTATTCTTCTTTAGTGATCAATGAAATGAAATCAGGTTTCTTTATTGTAAAATAAATACATAGTTTACCAAGATAGAATACACCACCTAACATTGATTTTATGACATATGCTGACTTTTCCCATTCTACATTTGTATATCCCAATAATTCTAGTTGTGACATTTCATTATACATAAAACTTAAATCCATAGTTCCCTTGATTTATCAAAGTATTAAATTTGCTGCAAGCATTTGGATTTCATTGGGATTTCATTGATATCTCACTGTAATCCAAGTGGAAAAAATATTATGTCTTGTAACAGTCAATTTCAGTAAACATCCAATTATTTTCCAATATTCTGTGATACTAACTGCCTTTCCCTCATCATCGGAGACAGTTTCATCCCGGTAACCACCAAAGTCATCATATCCTTGGAATTATCCAATAGAAATCATCTTAAAATTTCTTTGGAATATTTATATTGACAAATTAGTGTTCTATTCTTTCCTTTTGTAACTTGTAATCCATGAGAAAATTTCATTTCACCTATAATTTATATTTCATACTCATTATTCATGAATTTAGAAAACATTTTACACTATTATTCATCTGATCCACTGAATATTATGTCATCTCAATATAACATCACGATAAGACTTTTACTAATATAATTTTTCACATGTATATTTTAATCAACTCCACCACTCTAAAATGTTTTCAAATATCCTTCTAGTATTGAATACCGTGCTCTCGGTTCTTATTTTACCCCAAAAAGATACATTTTTAGTCGACAAACACTTCCCCCATATTCACGAATGATAATACCACCGTGATGCTCAATATAAAAATCATTTTCAAGAACCCCATTTAAAATGATGACTTGATGTCCATCTAGATAACATAGAACTTTCTTTGTACTACAATGGAAGAAATTACATGATTATCTCTACCCTTGAAATAGTATAAAATGTATCAAAAACATCAATACCATCTATTATGGAGTACATTTTTCACACTAGTCATGCATTGTTTCTAATCACTGTTCCATATTCATTCATATTATTACAAAAGAACCATTTAGCCCTGATGAACTTGTTATCTGTGGGCCTTGAAAAAATATCTCATTTCCAATTTTTGTCAATTTGGTATAGTTGTTCATTAATTGACTAAACCAAGTTCTCATCTTCAGTTGCATATGTAAAAAAAATAGGCAATATATACGATAAGAAATATTCTTAAAGTAATGAGTTCATTATTCTTCTTTGAACTTGCATTGTCTTAGGAGAAAATATATTTTTCAGTTAAATTTTAGCTTGACTCTTTAGGTTTTTTATAGATACATACCTAACGTTTTCTTTATTATCATTAGTATATTCTTCTGAATAAGTATCTTCCACTTCTACTCCCACAATATTTCGTACCTCTTAATCACTTTCACCAGGATACTATTCTCTGTGCTATTGAACATTATGTTCATCTTCTACTACAGTGACTTCATTTATTTCAACAGCACATTCCTGCCACTTATTAATGAATTTATTTTCTATTCTTTTTCCTGAGTAGCCAAGGAATAAACCCTCATCTATAAGTGACTAAAATTAATTGTGTTTAAAATTTTTGAGAATAAAGAACTTACATACCATGATATTAAAATAGTTTAATGATGGATTCTTTTTTTAACAAATATCATATAGAGTGTACCCTTACATTGGGCACAATAAAGCACTATTACATATTTATACTGATGTTCAGACTACTTCCATCCAAAATTTCTCTAGCAGTTTTCAATATGTATTGTTCTGTCTATTTTATTGATAATTAGATTTTTCCTCTCATCCATTCCATTATGTTGAGAAGTTATTACTAAAGAAACATGATCTATTTTCCTCTATTTCTCAATATATTCTTCCACATGACTATTTGTGATTTTTAGTACCATTATCAGTACAGAACGTCATTATTTTCATTCCAAGAATCCTTCTAGATTCGCTCTAATACTATTTTTTGCAACTAAACACATAGAACTTATGGTAAATGATAAATACCCATGTCATTGTGATATAATCATCAATTAAAAAAATTTAATATCACTTAATGTCAATGGATCATGGTGAGATATGTCTAAATAAATTAGTACTCACTAATTCAAGAACTCTAGTCTATTTTTATTAATTTTCATTGTACGTCTTTCTAATGATCTTCCCTTTCTGAAAAGCATCACAAGTATGATTACTATCACATGATATCATAGAGTGTTATCTATCTTAATCAAAATTTACTAGATCATCATGGGATGGTTGGAATATATGAAGAATTAATTTATGCTACCACTTTTTTCATCCACTCTTTAATGAAATCACATATCATATTCTCCACTTACATGGTATAATTTTCCATTTGTTATTTTTTCCTATAGAACAGATAAACTATATCTTCCTTAAAATATGCATATATATTCTTAGTAAATAAATTATAATTCCCTAAGACACATAGTTAAATTATAATATTAATATTGTGATTGAGACATTCTACTTCCAAGGAAATTGCATATATCATTTCCTTTCTCCCAAACCTGGCCTTTCTCGAGAAATTTATATTCATGTATTAATCATTTACAAACATAAAAACACCATATTTTTCATATTTTATTAATATAACAAGATATTTATCTCATTATATATTGGATTTGAAACCCCTTTCAAGGATCTATACACCATAATGGTCTGATGCTTTAAGGAAAATTTCTATAAACACTGCCTTCTCGTTTACTTTCTTCATAATCCATGTTTCTGAAATGATACTCAGTATATATTGATGATCATAATATTCTTCACAGTATGATTGACCAGCATCATCTTGTAGAGAAACAAATTTATTTTTAGTTTTTATCTCACATGATGATTCATTGAGATTAAACCTGTGACTAACATGGTCCTTCTTTGGAATATTTCACTCCATGGTTGTTGTAGAATATCATTCCATGAGTCCAAATCACAAACATCTGAAAAAATTACACTTTAATGATATCCTAGAGTATTGAGATCTTTTTTCCATCCACTATTATTTTTTTCCCATTGATATATCTTGAATACGGAACACTCATTTTGTCAGTGTCCCATATTTCCAACGCTATAACACATGATGGAATGTGAATTCATGTGTGTCACATCTACCATATAGTTTATCTATTGGGTTCCCCAAAAATATTGATTCTGATTTGTACCCCAATCAATCTTCAGTATTGTATTTGGTTCTTGTGGTCTGACGTCAACTATGACTAGTTTCTATTTTTGATCAAGCCTTATACCAGCCTTATCATTTATATTTTAATGTTGCTTTTGTTCTGTTGTACCTCTATTCCCCACATCCAATTTTTCTATCCTTTGAATGATCTACTTTCCCAATGTCAAATTGGGAGTCACGAGTTTTTCATTATCCTATTTTTTCAAATACCAACAACTTACTCTTCATGTTCTTTAATATGTTTATTTATATCCCTTCTTATGTTAGACAAACTATGAATTTCACTCTTCTATTCCTGGATTTTGATCTTATACACATCAACCTTTTCTGTGATATTTAGAATTGACTAATTAATTTTTTCAATTTATTCCATCATCTCATACTTCTATTCATCATGCTAAATCTTATAGAGTTTGGAATTATGAAACTCTACATTGGATTTCATCATTTTGGGTCTCGAAATTTAAATTTCTTCAAGAGAGGGTTATAATTCAGTTTGTTAATAAACGGTTCCTTTAAATTTTTCTTCCTCAACATGATTTTAGTTATTTTTATGAGCAATACCAACCAATTCCACCATATTATTTTATCAACAATCTTTTCATTTCTCCATATCACTAGCCTCAGATTCATTTGAACTCTCACATTCTTGTGGAATAAGATTCTTCTTAATGAAGAGATTTATCTTAAAATTTTTCCAACATTTTACATAGGCAGAAGTCCTCTTCATAGAATTTCTTCCTCATCCTCACCATATTCATGGAACTACATTGGGAACCTTACAACATGATGACCATAATTTCCACACCGAATGCATGCTAGTCAATTTTTTCCTTTGACTGAAACTTTTCATCTTTGTAGGTTTGAAGAAATGAATTACATTACCTTATCTATCACTTATTATTCAAGATAGTCTTCAACATTCTCCTTATTCATGGTCATGAAATCCATATCATTGGAATTTCCTTTTCTTATAGAATCATTATCCTTATTTCTGATCTCTTATGTGACAAGAGTACTGTGTAACCTATCCAATTTCAGCTCCATTAGTTCTTTATCCTCCAAAACTAAAACATTTGGTTTGAACCAAGGTCGAATTCCTCTCATGATAATCTTGTAAATATTTACATATTCAATAATTTCTCTGTGACTATGCATGAATTCAACTACAACATTCACCCTATCAAATAATGAAACAATAGATTCATTTGGGTTCATTCTAAAATCCTCAAATGTGTTCTATAGAATCATAAACATCTCCTCTATGACCACTAAATCACAATCATATATAACCAATTAATTATTCCACATCTCATGTGATGTTTTATATAAAATCACCTTAATATATATTTCATTGGATATGGATCCACCTAAAACATTGATTATGTTACTGTCAGCATCCAATTCCCATCGTTCTGCTTCTAATAAATCCCCACTATCATTG